>OY977940.1:1762500-4642500 GCA_963854355.1 Epinotia brunnichana
AAATAAACCTTAATAATGAATTAATAAAATAATAATTATATTTATGCTTAGTAATCACCTGTACCTATGACCTGTAACAATGTTTTTAATAAAATATTTCATTTCATTCCATGTCATTAGTGTGGGACGTGAGTTATCCTAAAAGTTAAGGTTTCAAACGACGTCTGTACCGACTTCTGAAGGCTGGCATGCTCTAATTTTTTTATTTTATTTAATAATTTACTTCGGAAGTATTATTTCCATAATTTGTTAGTAACAGTGATCTTAAAACTATGTTAGTAGGTATTTTATCACAATTACAATTAGCAGTTGGATGGCCTATGCAACCTATCCCAATGGAACAGGAAGAGACCATCCAAGCGCGTCGCCACCGTCTGCAGGAGGCTGTTCGGGCTGCCGCGCAGGCGCCTCAACAGGGACGCGACCCGCGCCCGCTTTATGGCGTGAAAGCTCTAAGTGCAAGCTATCATTATTCCATATCCATTAGATAATGGACCCTTTTAAGGGAACATGTGTCAAAAAGTGGACGGAAACAAACCAAGAACATCAAAACAGACAGACAGACAGACAGACAGACAGACAGACAGACAGACAGACAGACAGATGGACGGACGGACGGACGGACGGACTGCGGAGGCTTAGAAATAGGGTACACATTGGGTACGGAAACCTAAAAAAGAATGTACATTGCTAACTTGGATTTTATTTAAATAAAGTTTTTATACCTGTTTTGCTTGCCACATGTAAAGGAAATCCTTGTAACTTGTTATCCGTGAGCGGGGCAGCTAAGAGTTGCAGTTTTGGAATAGCCATTTTTTTGAGGCGGTTGCCTTTTTTATTAAAATCCTTCTTCTCAAAGTGGTCTCCACATACATATCGCAGCCGATGCAGCTTTTCAATTGGCAAAGATACAAGGTCTTCTTTGCCACACATACGGACCCACTCTTTACACCTATAACAAAGTAACAATTGAGACAATATGACAGTCAAGAATTATGCATTATCATCCAGACTTATTAATTCCAGAGTAAGCAAGACACTTAACAACTCTAAGGGAGTTCGCCAAGGCAATTACCTGATTTAGACAATTTCATTTAAATATATGATCTATTCTACATTTTGCCAATGCCAATGAACCTTAGAATAATAACGCACAGAAACGCAGTTCACGCGCAACTGTGAGGCCACCAAAAGTAGGACATAAATGGCCCAGTACGCCGATCGGTGGAACAAAATTGGTGCGTTTGTGTGCGTATTGGCGCGTGTGAATACGAGTTGATCACAACTAGATGAATCCATTTTATGCCTCACGCTTGGCGCGTCAGCCGTATGAAACTATCCTTCTAGGCGTTATTATTCTAAGCAATGAACCAAGCCAGGTGCCACTTGTATATTATTCACAAACGTATTGTTATTTTTATACATATACCTACGTATATGTATAAAAATAGGTTGCAATCGAATCATAGCCGCTGAAATCTTTCTGATACTTGTAAGTAACGCACTTACCGGTTCTCATCCAGTGGGAAATTAGCAAAGAATCCACCTCTGTGTCTTTCCCTGACACCGCAAGCTTCACAGATTCTACTTTTACCACCCATATTGATAAAATACACATACAGAATAGGAGTCTTTACCTCAAAACACCGAGTCCTATCTCTTCACAGTTCACACAATAAATACGAGTCCTATCTCTTACACAAATCACAAAATAAACACGAGTCCCATCTCTTCACAGTTCACATAACTAAAGACCAAAATAATCAAGACACGAGAAGTAAATAACACCATAAGCGAATTTTCAAAAAGTAATGTTGAAGTTTGCTTGAAGTAAACGACCGACGCCATGACACATGACACATTTTTTTTATTTTTTTATTATTTATTTCATGACCATGGAACACATGACACAAAATATTTGGGGTGGCCACACTTTTTCAAATTCCTACCATATTATAAATGGCTCTATAATATACGACATAAACCTTGTTCTTTTGACCACTCACAATTCAAATATTATTATTTTGTAAAAGTTTATATCGTTTTATTTAATATTAAAAGAGATAATCTTTTATTTTTATGTCATACCTGTTTTATGAAATTATACTCCGTGAACCACTTGTTTTAACCATAGCAACATAATTTTTCCGCTTCTTTACGTTGGCAAACAAGACACGGTCTTCTAGTACACATTTTTTTTTCTATTAAGTTTCAAGAGACTGGACACAATCTCTGACAGAATTTACTTCAAAATCTACAAAATATGTCAACTCGAGAAGTACCTATAATGTAAGGATATAAATTTCGAAAAGAAATAAAATTCTAAAAATACACAAATTCTATTTCTATAATGAGTTGCATCAATGTGTTAAAAGCTGGTGCAAGTATTCTCCAGCCTTCCTTGCAATGTATTCCAGCTACCAATCTCATTATCAACAGGTTCAGAAGACCCTCGCCTTGTTCATATTTGGAGTATCCTGATAGAAGACCGGTAAACACATAATAATATATCTTAGCTTTAAAAGATCAAGGTAACACCTATCTTCATGAATATACACGCAGTGCAATTTACTTCATCGACATCAGTAACGAATTCTTTTCTCATAAAATAATTAACAATTAATAAGTTACCGTTAATTCTCACTTGAATGATGGAACTGATATCTTCCTCATAAAACGTGTCAGATGTTTGGCAAAACCATCGTCTTGACTGTGGATATAGTTTTTGTGTCAGTGGGAGTGAAACCGAGAACTTGTTGGGATTAGACCAGTTTCCTCACGATACCTTCCTTCCCCCGACCTTCCTTCCTTTCCTTCATCGAAACGCTATTGTTAAATATCAAACGTGGTCAGTCCCTACTTATACATTGATGTCCTAATACGCTACTTGTCTGCCACCAGCATATCATGTGAGTTGCGGGAGGAACTTGCTACCCAGAGAACGAACTGGCCAAACGCCAGTTCCGTAAAACTCGGCCCAAGTCCTCCTACCACTACACCTATACTCAAGTGGACAGTTTCACTGTGTCTCTTGCGGTCTTACCTTCAAAACCAAATTAGGTTTTGCAAGTCACACTTGAGCCCATGCACGTTTCCCAACCTTAGATTATAATTTTGTCTAGATGTCGCCGTCGACTGATATGTCTGGGAGGACATCATTTCTCATCATATTTTGTACATAAGTTTTTTAAACCCAAAGGTTCGAGCCGATGTTTGAACCACCTCCAAATTGAACATCGTGCCTTACTGCTTGGCTTCAGTGGAAGATGGTGATGATGACATTTGTGATGAATATCGGTTCCATAGAAAATATGCCATGTAACTCTTGAAGTTTTTGAAGTATATCATTTCACTTGTCGCCAGTGCTTCAACATCTGCAATGTAAAGGTGATGCGTGGAGACAAATCCACGGCGATCACGATCATTCCCTTCCTGTACGAGCACTACTGGACTCGAGAGCCGAGTGTCTGTTCGCTATGGATGAACTTGAACAGCGATTATATAAAGTACCTTACCGACAAGTTTGCTTATACTGGTCAGTAGTGCTAGACTATCTTCTAAAACTGGTCACATAATCTTGAAAACGATACTCGTAGCAGCTGCAATAAAAAATCGTAACTACTCGTACTGTGTGTTGTGTAATAAGTACTCTTAATCGTGTATAATGAATTACATTAATGACCATTAAATTTATTTATTTGACTTCGCTCACCACTAATGCCTTGATCACACGTACCGAGCAAAAGTTTGTTATCATTTTTGCTTTTATGTATATACCCACCTATGTGTAATACCTATGGATGAATGTCTGAAATAAATTGCTATTTATTTATTATTTATTTATTTAAAAGGGCGAGACAGTACTCGATCGGTACGTATAACATAGCTATAGCGAGTGACTGTTATACGCACCGAGTACTCTAGCACAGATTATATAATAGTTCTAAGTACTTACTAGGCCGAGAGCACTGTCTCGCCCACAGATGTATGAATATAAGGAGATCGGACATGGCGGCCGATTTGTATAGAGTGAGCCTGTCGCAAGTACATTAACCCACACAACGCCCAAGTAATTGACAAGACAAAGCACGCACACATCTAAAACACACACACTTGTATACCTACACGCTTATTTGACAATAAACGCGCATCATATCAGACATTTTGGGGAAAAAAGTAATATTCTCTGCGATCAGCACGCGTGCACAGTATGGCAGTGTATGCCCATTGAGCATACAGCTGCGACACGGCCGCCGGCGGTTTGTCCTCTCTCTAGTATTCTATGCTCTGAGGTCTCGCCCGTTTGCTCGGTACGTGTGATCTAGGCATTAGGATGTTGTGACAGATCTGAAAAATAATTGTACGAGATTAAGTACCGTTTAGTAAACATGAACTTTCTCATAGAGTTTTGTTTTTTTTTTATATTGGTCAGTGAATTTAAGTATCTAATCAAATTGAAATGACTACTGAAAGCCACCACTGTACCAAAAAAACGTAAAACGTAACGTAAATAAGAAGAATTAAAAAAAAACACGAAACCTGCCTTAGTTTTGTCCGAGTTTTGTAAATAGTATTAGGCCCGCTTTGTAGCAGAAATCACTCATAGAGACATGACTCATAAATATGTGAGTCATTAGCCTTGATGGGAATGTTCTGTGGGGAATAATACTATAAAAATCTTCGTGTTTTGATGTTTGAATCTCTTTTCAGGTGACCGTTACTTGGCTTTAGAACCAATGGAGCGTACAGGCGAATGCAAGGTGGTCGGAATTTGTGTCGCCAACAAGATCTTCCCGTGGGAGCCGAAGGAACTCGAGGTAGGAATCCATCATACATAAAAGTTTACAGATGAGAATATTACTTGCTCTAAACTCATTATGAGAACGGATCTCTTCCCATCCTACATAAAAGATTTAGACCGACGGGAAGGTCTGGTCAGATAAATTGTTAATTTGGAGGTATTTATAATTTTTCGGGTACCAAGGTGAGTACATTAAGTACACTGCCGTGCAGAACCTAAAGTGCAGTAACTCGAAAAAGTCCATTTCGAGATAAACGCAAAAAACACATTAAAAGTAGTTTATTTCCGTTCGTTCAAGAGGTATTTACTTATAATTTATTGTCATGGAAAGCGCTCAACACATAGAATACGATGACGTTAAAAACAATGGTTTCAGTGTACACTGAAATTAATTATAAGGCTTTTTCAAAATTTCAAGCTCGTACTGCACTCTTTGAGACAGCCAAAAACAAAAGAAATACCGCTTAAAACACAGTAAAAAGTCGGGTTACTGTCCATGTTTTGCATTCACTTACACAGACAAGTGATGAATTGCCGTTTAAACCACAGTACGCGGAGCTATACTACTGCGTTTTAAACGGTATTTTGCATGATTTTTAGTGCTACGAGCATCCGTTACTGCATTTAAAACAGTTTTTTGTAAAAAAAAAGTATGACTGAAGCCTTTTTGCCAATAAAATGATTTAATATTGAATTGTCTTCAAAACTACATATGCTCAGTAAATGTCAAGTCAATCCGGCTTCTTTAAGTGGGAGAAAAACGACTAGCAAGATTTAAATAAACTTATTTGTGATTTATTATTGGAGATCCTAAATAAAACACATATTTCGTGAAATTGTAAGCAAACAACGTTTATTACACATAATTATGTATCCCTACTAATTAAAAAAGACGACTACTTCAGTATAATGCTACGATTTAAGCTTTTGTACTGTTAAAATAGCACTTTAATCTTATTGTGATTATCCGTTCAGTTACTTTGTCAGATATTAAACTATAACTAATAAGATCGTAATTACTAATAAAATGGACGGCACACATATATAACCATTCATTAGGCTATTAGTAACAATAAAAAATCAACAATATACAAAAATTACTATAACTAGAGCTTTTTCCAGTTAGAACAATGTGACTTCTAAACATAATTACATTAGAATATTTTGGTAACCCCTGGGAAAAAAGATATATCTTTATTATACTGTGTATACCCTTATAAAACAAGTTTTAGCTGGGATTAGCTTTATTCATTTATTATAGTAATGAGGTATACGAATAAAATTAGTTTTTAAAAACTTACTTCTAAACTGTTTTGTAAAATATTTCACCAAAACTTTTAAATATAAAACGAATTAAAAATTGGTCAAGGTTTGGAAAACTTAACTGTGTCAGTTCAGGCAAACAAGAAAAAACGAAAAACAGGTATTTAAATTTAAATATGGTGATCATTATTATTAGGAAATACCCCACGTACTGCCGTTGTCAGAGGGGTAATCACGTAACGTTCCGAACGCGCGTTAGTACAATCGAACTGTCATTTTTTCATATAAAATATGACATTTAGATCTACCTGACGTGCGTATTATGTGTTACGTGATCGACCTGCTGGTGCAGATGAGACAGGTAATTGCCTACAAAACACAAGCCAGTTTTTGAGCATCAAGGTTTTGCTTCCTTAAGTAACTGATACCAAGCAAAAGATCAAGAGGTGCAGTTTTTCTGACCTATATTTAGTGATTTTCATGTTTAAGACGACCGGCCTACATAATAAATAGTGATAATCTCAAATGCTCCAGTAAAACTTGGCTCCAGTTCCGTTAGGAAGCAATGCCGTCTTAAGAAACTGCAGGGTTCACTGATGCCCAAAAATCGGCTCGTGTTTTGGTGTCATTTACCTGTCTCATCTGCACCTGATAACGCATTACGTGGGGTATTTCCTAATAATAATGATCGAAATGTTTAAATTAAATAATTTTTGTTTATCTTATTTGCCTGAACTGACACAGTCAAGTTTTTAGAAGTAAGTTTTCCAAAAAGAATTTGATTCTTGTACCTCGCTAATACATATTATTAAATAATAAAATTATCCCAGCTAAAATTTTAAGTTGTTTTATAAGGTATATCTTTATTCCCTGAGGTTACCCAAGGATTCTTATGACATTATCTGAGTCATGGATGTTTTCTATGTATTAAAGTATTTATTTTTCTATATAAGTATCTATATCGTCGTCTATTAGTACCCATAGTACAAGCTTTGCTTAGTTTGGGACTAGGTTGATTTGTGTAAGATTGTCCGCAAATATTTATATTTATTATGTTTAGAAGTCACATTGTTCTTACTGGGAAAAGCTCTATTTGCAGTAAATTTTGTATATTGTTGAAGGTTGTATTGTTACAAATAGCCTATTGAATGGTCATATATGTGTGCCGTCCATTTTATTCGTAATTACGATCTCATTAGTGACAGTTTAAAAACGTGTCTTGTTTATCCGTTACAATAAGATAAAAGTGCCTTTTAGCTACATAAGACTGAATAATGAAAGAAGAATAATGTATTATACTGAAGTAGTAGGTAGTCTGTTTTATTACTGTCATACATAATAATGTTTAATAAACATTGATTTATTACGATTTAAACAACTAGGTATGTGATTAATTTACTATCTCCAAAAATAAATACCAAACAAGTATATTCCAATCTTGCTACACGATTTTCGGCCACTTAATGTGGTGTGATTGACTCGACTTTTACTGAGCAAATGTAGGTTCGATGACGATTAAATAATTTGATCAATTGGCAAACAGGCCCCAGTCATTTTTTTACAAACACCTGTTTTACTTAAATACAGTAACAGCACAAAAAATCGAGCAAAATGCCATTTAAAACGCAGTAGTTAAGCTCCAGACACTGTGGTTTAGGCTGTAAAAACACACTGTCTGTCCACAAGTACAGTGACAAAAAACAAATGCATTGAAAATACCATCTTAAGTGCAGTACCTCAGCTTGTTACTGCACTTTAAATGGCAATAAGAGTAATATTTATATAGGGAGGGTACCGACTAAAGTAAGGTAACATACTTTTCACTGCGTTTTAGTTAGTAATTATGTCTAAAAATCAAAGATATTCGAAACACAGTACGAAGAATTTGGACCAAAACTTTGATACTGCAGTTTAGTTAGTTTTTCACGAATAACTTGTTAAGTTCATACAGGCTAAAACATCTGATAAATTACGATTCTACTGCGTTTTAGTTGGTAATGGTCCAATATTCGTAGCCGTAGACGTTTTAACTGCGGTTTAAGTAGTATTTTGTGTTCTACGCTAGTCCATTACTGTACTTTAGGAGGTTTTTTTTTACATGTTCCAGTTGTCCAAATGAAATACCGATTAGATACACATGTGCATCTTAAAATACTGATCACAGATCATCAAAAAACAAAAAATCCCAAATTAGCCCGATACTGCACTTTAGGTTCTGCACGGCAGTACAGGAGGATAATCTGTTTTGCAGGTAAAACCAAGTATTTGATATTTTAATTTTGTATTTAATGGCAGTAGGTGGAGCACATTGCACGTAGAACCGTTGGTCGTTGGAGCGGAAAGGTTCTTGAGTGGCGACCAACTACCTACCGGAAGGCACAGTGTGGGTAGACCTTGCAAAAGGTGGACTGATGACCTGGTAAAGGTCGCGGAAGTTCGCTGGATGCGGGTGGTGCCGGATTCGTATAGCGTTCTTTGGGGGAGGCCTGTCTTTAGACTGATCTTGATGATGCTGATGATTTTGTTTTAGGAGTGGGCTGACGCGACGCCATCAGTCCCGGAACGCAGCCGCATGTATTTCAGCGCGCACTGTTACTCCAGACCCAACTTGTGGAAGAAATACAAAGTGCAATATATCTACGAGGTAGGATTTATTACGTGTATTTGGTACACACCGACGGAAACTACCATTCAATTAACTTAATCGAAACATTGATAAATACCTACTTCATAAAAATTTAATACACCAGAATTTTATTTGTATCATAGCTGTTTTTGTTTTAATACTAACAAAGTAATGGAATATGCAACTTTACCACATATGAAAATATCAAGAATACCCACTTTTTACAGAATTACTTGTTTTGATTATTTATGCCAAAAAGGTACCTTTTTGACCTTTGACGAAAAAAAGTGTGCTATAAGTATAGGAATAATGTGGATCTAACATCTATATATCTTTCTGTGATATCATAGTTCCCAAAAGGATGGACCGATGTGAGTCCTAATTAATCGAAAGTCTTGTCTGTCGAGATGGTTCTGAGCTATGTTTAATGTGTCTCGGGTGTTGGCTTTTTTAATCGAATGCATCTTCTGTCGAGACCGTTCTTGGGCCAATCTCCGAGCGTTTGAGCCGCTCGGTTCTAAAGTCATTGTCGGCTCAAGATTATTTCAGCAGAGGTAAAACATACCGCGGAAACTTAAATCAAGAAAGACTCAGCACCGGTATTGGCTTACGTCTTCATCTAAAGTGGACTCTGATATTCGACTCTTTTAAAATTATTTCCTGGGTCTCCAGGAAAAAAGAAAGAGAAGAAGTCATTGTCGTCTGACAATGACGAAAAAAACGCCTTAAACACGCTGAATATTCGCCCTCTTAGCTATGCTTACGTTAAATTTTAAATTCATTTCAGATTGAGGTATTAACGACAGCCAACGAAGTGACAGGGCAAGGTGTGGGCACACTGTTACTGAAGTACGCGCTCAAAGAAGCGCTGCTCCTGCGCCATCCTCTTATACAAGTCATCTGCACCAGCCAATACGTGTAAGTTTTTTTATTCTACGAACGGTGGCAAACAATGATATGGTCTGGCTGATGGTGAAGAGACACCGGTGACCTTACTCACCGTCAGGAACACACCACCACATATAGTTGAGATTTTCTGAATTGGACTGATCTTCTTATCTTCAGAACAAAAGCATTCAAGTCTAACTATACGACCGTGTCATCGGACGCGTGCCATTTTTGCTAGAAGAGGTTAGCGCTACATAAAATGTTCATTGTATAATGAACTCTATCGCCTTATTCAAAAGATTCAAAATATTTAAAAAACCCGCTCCCAGCGAGCCAGGTATTACCCCCTGGCAGTGTTGGGCAAAACGTAATTGAATTACTAATTAATAATTACAATTACAAAAAGTAATTGCAATTACAAATTATAATTACAGGGAAAATGAAATTGTAATTATAAGTTTCAATTACAATTACAAAATGTAATTATTAATTGAATTATTAATTACATTTTGCAATTAATTACTTATTAAATTACAAATTACTTTTGTTTTATTAAGAGTGTATGAGTGTAATAACTTTGTTTTCGAAGAGCTTTGCAAGGTTTAGCTTGAAATGAAAAAAAAAATACGTGTTGTATGCAACTAATTTTACATTTTTATATCTGTCCGGTCTAACCTAACAACAGTATTAGTTTTGTGGTTCAGTCAATTCAAATAAATATAAATATAGGTACACACATTTATTGTTTTGATTATTACATCATTGCAATTACAAATTACAAAGTAATTTCAATTACATGAAATTTTAATTACATTCAATTTAATTAACGTAATTGAATTAATAATTGTGTAATTTGTAATTAAATTACAAAAAATAATTAATTACGCCCAACACTGCCCCCTGGCCACGACTTTGGTCTTAAGCGACCTGCGACGAGCGTTTTCTCTATTCATTGCGCCGTCGAGCCACGCAACGCACTGTGGTTAGTTGGGATCACGCGCAATGAACTGATAAAACGCTGGTCGCAGGTCGCTTAAGACCAAAGTCGTGGCAAGGGGGTAAGGCGCGGTGTGTGGTATTTTATCTCGTAGCTAATCTGGAATCTAAAAGGAATAGAGTTCGTTATTCAATGAACATTTAACGTGGCGATAACGTTTATTTTGCAAAATTTGGCACGCGTTCGAAAACAATGTCTATTTATAAGCTCAGAACAAGTATTTAGTGTCGTTATTGGCTGCGGTTTTCTGTAAGTACTTCTCCGTAAGCGAGATCACATCCCGCTTTACCATACCTCTCTCCCTTAAAGTAGTAATTGTTTCGAGTGTTTCCCGTTCGTCAGATTGTTAGACCGATCAATCGATCCAGTGAGATTTTTTCTTAGTCGCCATACACGCCATTCTAATCTAATAAATGGGACAGGGTGTTTCCCGTTCAAAATATAAATCCCATTGGGCAGATAGACCGTTGGAAACACCCGTCGGTTAAAAGGGAATCAGTTTCTGTCAAAATTGACAACATTTCATTTTTCTGACTCCTTAATTTTGTTTAGGCATTTAATAGTATTTGAAAAGTTAGTAGACACGTATTTTTTATTTTCATTTAATTTTAAGTTAAACCCCCTAAATTTGGTAGTATTAAACTACCACGTTCGGAAAGGGCCTAAGTACGTTTATAGGATGAATAAAATTAGCACTGTGGTCTATTTATTGAATTAAAAAGTAAAAAGTATGCTGCTGTATCTGTGACAGGAACATTTGACATTTTGAGTTTTGACGGTTCCTTGCTGACGGTTTTCGTTTAAAATAGAATCTTGCAAATCATTAAACGCAAATAAACGTATTTTGGAGAGTAACGAGAAAACGAAAATGTATCGTCAAAATCCATTGATTTCGTGTTTTGTGCTAAGTAGCAGGCACACGGCACTGATGTCGCTTGAAATCCAATGTTCCGAAAGGTTTACTATACATATGTGAAGATAACCCAAACTGATAATAGCATTTTAGATTATTAATCTTCAAACTCGTTGGCTGAAAAACATTGAACTGTTTAATCATCATCATATCAGCCGAAAGACGTCCACTGCTGGACATATTGAACTGTTTAATACAATACAATTGTAAATATTCTTTTAAGCGTTGTTTATTTTTTTCCAGGCCCTACATGACAATAAATGTGTTTTATTTTATAAGTATTTATATCTACCTAGTCACGTCAAGTCCACTTTGTTCCGACTTTTGCTCTGGACCAGCCTTTATTTTAATCATAATATATGTAACTAGCAAGTACTAGAGGCCCTAGCACACTAGGTTTTATCATCACGTTTTACGGCGAAAATGTACTGAAACGTCACGTAAAACGTGACATAAAACCTAGTGTGCTAGGGCCTTAGATCAAGGTATAAACAGTAAAAGTTAATCCTTTCGACGCATTTCACAACAAGCAAAGATGACAAAAACGGCGCCGTGGGCACGATAACCCGCAACACCTTCAGGCGTTCTTGCCGTTAAAAAGGTTTATAGCCTAAAATAATAATGCATGTACTACACCTGATGCTGGACAGCGTTTTATTTTACAGTATTTAATTGTATTACAATATCACCTACAGTATTGTTGCACTACTAGATATTTTGTCAAAAATAAGCAGGTATATGTCTTCCAACACATCTCTGACTTCCAGTGATAATTTCTGCTCTGCATACCCTTTGAAGTGCTTCAGTGAGTTAATATATCTTGAGCTAAGACAAATTTATCTTTTAAAACAGCCTCAGACAACTTAAGCCGAGTCCAATAACACCGTATTAATGTGAATGGTGAGTTAGCTTCCACACATAAACTGCATTAACATTATTCTATCCACCGTTGGCAGATTGCAAGAATTAGCTATAACGTAGCCATCGGTGACTTACATTATTAATTATTTTTAAAGTTTTATCAAAATGCTTAATATTACCGTCACTGACTTAACTTGACAAGAATTAGTCAAATAACTGTCACACTATCAATGTCACACCCAAAGAGAATATAACCACTACACCACTAGTTGTTTATTACAGGGCACATTATACAAAGCCATGGAATGTCCGCATTCAGCCTTTAAATGGCTTTTTCAAAGTAATTTCCACTTTTCTCAAGAACTAGCGAAGATAAAAATCTGTAATTTTTTTTAATTACCAAGCTATCCCAAATCTCTAAATGGTTTTTAGTTTGAGCCGCTATGAAAAAATGAAATGTTGTTTATTTAAATTTTTGGTACAAGCTTTTAGTGCTGACTGCGCTTTTCTGTATAGCGTCATCAACTACTAATTGAGACGATTCTAACAAGTCCATAATTCAACGGGGTTGCGTCGGTTAAGTACTGAATTCCCATGGCCACCTACTGTCTCCATCATCAGATCATAAACGAACTGTCAATAACTATACAAAGGCATAGTTATTAAAAAAAGGGTAAAGAAAAAATTCAGCTCAATCGGTTGAAGATATCTTCTTCAAAATTGAGTTGCAAGATTCCACCCGAACAAATATACCACATTCTTATGTACATAGTTAGTTAGGTGTTAGGTACATACATACATTGCAAGTTAATAGTAAGTGTGTAAAAAAAAATCCCATTGGGCCAATAGACAGGTCAACCAATCGGACGAACGGGAAATACTCATTGTTTCACATTATAGATATTTCAATTAACGAAGGAACGACTTCTCATTGCGACCTCAAAAAAAACTGAACACCTTGATGCACTGTGTTGATAATGACTAATGAATGATCTGCATTTGTCTTTGGCTTTCAACACAATTAATTCTCAAAATCCCATGGACATGGGATACTCTGGACAGGCTTTGGTAATAATAATACCACGAGCGAGCGCGACAGTGCTGTACCAAACGCAATAAGTAAGTGTGACAGAAAGAGATATATCATTCGTTTTCCTTGTCATAGTTCGACTTTTTTTTGTTGGGCACAACTGATTAAGTATGAAGTTGTGCCCAACAAACCATTACCCGTCCAAATTAAGTAGGATGTTTATGGTAAGCCATCAGCCATTTTAAGACCAGTTTTTAATTTAGCTGCATAGGAGCCTTTTCGTCCCTCGTTGTGGCATCACGTATAGCCTGTCCAGAGTATCCTATGTCCATGTCAAAATCCTCAGGGTCGGCCGCGCCCTTCTCATACTTCTGGCCCCGTAGCATGGATGGCGTTATCACGCGATAAGTGATAGGATAAGCGCGTCGTCTCATTCTATCGAACGGTGTCAGCCAGGGACGGATGCTCTATCCTGTCACTTATCGCGTGATAAGGCCATCCATGCTACGGGGCCTGGAGTCGCAAAAGCGTCGACGGTGTCTGCTTGCCATCAGGCAGGCTGTATGGTTGTTTGCCACCGTCTGAAACTAACAACTGTATTCCAGTTCAAAAATATGCGAGCGATGCGGAATGAAGAAGGAGTGGTCGATGAAATACGGCGACTTGGTGGACAGTTTCGGCCAGAGCATTTTCTACCCTCGGTCACCCCACTACGACTGTGATATATATATTAAGAAATTTGACCAAGTGGAGGCGGCCGCACTACCGTGTCTACCCGAAGTCTATTAATCCATAGAATCCATATATCTACAATATGCGCCCTATGTGGCGTTTGCGTCTCTGAAGTTAGCTTCCAGTGGCCTCTCGCATACCCTTCGGACCCCACTGACACCTCTGCGACGCTGCTATATAGACGCAATGAGATGATAGACGCAAATATGGCGCGTACTATATGGCTTGCTTTTTTTAACGAACCGTGGCCGAGCCTAGTACCTATCGTACACGCAAACTTCATAAGAGAAGTAAAGAGGTTGTAGATGTCCCAATAGTCACGCAAGATTTGGATTGTAACAAAAACGCTTTTAGACTTTTTTCGGTTGTTGAATCATAAAGTGCGGAGTATAATAATATGGTTGTGTAGCAGCATAGGACAAATGGCCTCCGCTACTTTTCTAGGACGTACGCACTCTTTTGTCGAATATTTCCATCGCCATTTTGCATTTAGAACGAATGGTCGATGAAATACGGCTACTTCGTGGTTTGTATATTCTACCCTCGGTCCCCGCACTACGACTGTGATATTTACATTAACCTTTTTAATGCTCTGTCAAAGAGAAAAGTTGTCAAGCACACGCCAAATTGACAAGCCATTTAGTGCGGGGTGAAAACATGTCAACGCAAGAAGGTTGCTATCGCGCTGGGCTCCATCAGAAATATATCAGTCGTTGGCGGTGCGTAGGTATATATGCGTCGATGGCGTCGAAAAGGTTAAGAAATTGAATCAAGCGGAGCCGGCTGGGTTGCCTTGTCCACCATTTCATCACGTCTTCCTTCAATGACTGCAGTGACCTACATTCAGAGGAGTGAAAGGCTACGAGCCCCCCCCCGGGTATACCTACCCTTATTTATATTATGTGAACTAAGTCATAATCGCTGTTGCCCTTAAAACGAATGTTAGCAGAATAGAGGTATTATGAAAGTCTATCAGAGTCAACGTATTGGCATGACATTGGACACACACGGTCTATAGGATAGTTCAACTCATGTTCAACTCATTTTTGCGCCGCGCCGCGGCTGTTTTCACTGCTCAAAAAAAATTATAATAGTTACTACAAATAAGGACGCTGTACGTACAAGGATAATGTAGGTTACTTTAAAATAATATTATAAAGTAACCTACATTATCCTTATAATATAATAAAATTCTGACCGAGCGCAGGGTATTCTGCAACGTCTATATAAGGCTGGGGTTGCACCAAACCGTCTATAATCGTAAGCGGTGTTCGTTAAAATCTAAATGTATGGAAAACTTGACAAGTTTCTATGGAATGACAGCTACCGGTGCCATATTTAACGTTAATCGCCCTGTGATCGTAAATTCAAAATTCAAATTCAAAATTCATCGACGGTGGAAAGGCAAAACCACTGAAGCGACATTTTGGTCAAAATAGAGTTATATATATCGTTGAAATCAGCGTTTTTTTCTGCGTCGATTGAACCGGGTTTCATGGCGATCTGATGACTTTCATGTCGCTTAAGGTAATACACAAATAAGCGCCAAATTTATAAAATGTTACTTTATGCGACACACTTTTTGAGTAAAATCTAACCTGTGTCACTTAACCGTACACTCAATCATACCCAGGGTCGCATACAGTATTTTTTTAAAATCGTTCATTTTCGATGTCATGTCACTTAAAGTGTTTCTTCCAGGTACATATGGGTCATTGTCAGATTTAGGTTCGCGTCTCTTAGGTGGACATTGCCAAAGTTAAGGGCTATAAAGCCTAATTTTTGGTTGATCTCTGAATCCGCATAAACGGCGTTGCCCCTTCTATAATTCTATGAGATAAAAACATATTATATGTGAGCGTAAGCCCTTAACTATTGACCACCGGAAAGATGATTTTTGTTTTTGTGACTGACAATGACCCATATTTCATAAGATAAGGTACTTAAGTGTTTCTTCGGACATATTGAAAATAACTGTTGTCGCATGATGGTGTCGCTTCAATGGTTCTTCCGGGATTTTTTGGGGGCTTTTTCACTCAAGACATTTATTTTCGAACAGCTATTATAATTTGAAATAACACGTGCATATAACTCAACGCTCTAAGTTAACAAGAAATAAAGTTACGATTTTTTTTATCAAAAAAAAAACTTTAAAATGCTCTCCTGTAAAATTCAAAAAATGTCGCTTCAGTGGTTTTGCCTTTCCACCGTCGATATATTTATTCTGTAAGTAGGCCTCACTCAAGGGCTCTTTCACGTGTCAGAGCTTACAAATACGATTAATTAACATTAAATGACTTGAATTGAATACATAACAACAATGAAAACAAAGACAATACCTGGGCACACATTTGCCATAGATTATTGGGGTCCATTATAAGGTAAGTTGGTGCAACCCGCCAGCGGATGCCTTATTTGTAGTACATATTAATTTTGCCAAGTAACTTCGTTTTGTTTTTTACTTTTAATTTATTTATTTACGGAAAGATTTCATTCAATAAAAACAGAAAACGAAATACTTATTTATTTATTTTCACAAAGTAAAACATTCATTTCAAAAAGTATAAAATTGGTAAATTACTTACCTATATTAATTGCTTTAAATACAAAAAAGTTACTTATTTGTATTCAAAGCAATTTTTAATAAAGTCTGTCATATTTACAGATTTTGTTTAAAAAGAAGTCAACATCTCTGGAAAGCGTATTTTTACTATATTTACTTGATAGAAACAATAAAATAAATCACACATTTTTTTAAATGGTTGGTTGGTTTTTTCCCACAATATACTGCGTGGATAAAAAATTAATAACATTAATAATTATATTTTAATCTAAAAAAATATATGTACATTAAACATTATTTACAACAAAAGGACCAGCTGTATAAATTAAGAATAGAAACAAAACAGATGGTGTAGTTGTAGATGAAACTTAATTTCCGACTATTTGTCGAGATTTTTCAAGGTCCGAAGAAAGTATAATATATAATAAATAAGCAGTAATAAGCAAAAGAAAACAAAATATGTATTTTTATTATACTATCTGCGTCCTAACTTGTTCGATTTCACACCAAATTTCGTGACGAAGTAATACTGATACAAATAAATAAATTCACGAAACTGAATTTCACAGTAGTCCAGCTGATTTCATGCACATTTCTGCATCTACGCTTAAGTTTACTTGAAAGTGGACCTTAGATATTCAGAATACGGTTAATTTAACCAAAGCGCAGAACGATTTAGTAGGTTGCGTTTGCGATTCGTTTCGGTTACGTAATCTCGATACTTAACTGGTAGTTTAAAATGTTTGATACACTTTTTCTATTATAGTTAAGTAGGTTTGGATGGCTGTTTATTTAACTACTGATCGGAGTCGGAATTGGGTGTTGTAATTCACTTTTATAACGCCATTGTTCAATTGTACTTGCTAACTATGCAGTTTTTGTATTTTTCTTCTAATTATCAATAATTATTAATCAAATAGGCATAATACACTCAAAATTACATGTTTTTGATGTTATTTATAGCTGCCTAAATAATACTTGCTCTTAACATCTAGCCACCTCCACCATCCCACTCGACTTAGGAACACAAAAGTTTTAACATAATTAGTATAAAAGATGGCTGTCAATATGTCATGAAGGTACAACACCCTTACTCTGTTTCATTTTAAATAAGGCAAACTAGTCACCCATCTAAGTAGGTATGTCGTTTATGACGAAGACTCAAAAAAGCTTAACAATGTTGACTGTAAAGATGCATACTATAGGCACCTAATCTATACATGATTTCATTGACAAAATGAAATGGATAATTTTAATTTTTTTTTGAAGTACACTTGAAAACGATCGCAGACTAAACGGAGCTTG
Organism: Epinotia brunnichana; assembly: GCA_963854355.1. Taxonomy (NCBI): domain Eukaryota; kingdom Metazoa; phylum Arthropoda; class Insecta; order Lepidoptera; family Tortricidae; genus Epinotia; species Epinotia brunnichana. The sequence continues at coordinate 1,780,480 of OY977940.1, forward strand.
AATCAGCCGCTACCAGAACACATCCCTACACCAATCTCACACAAAACTGATCCTTATCACAATGGCAGTCAGAGCTAGTTCTTCTTGGCGTGCTTCCACTGCGAGCCACCCTCCTTGCCTCCCTTCTTGCCGTGTGAGGAGTGTTGCTGATGGTGCTCCTCGTGGCCTTGCTTGCCGTTGTAGCCTTTGTGGTCGGCGTCGAGATGTCCTTTGTTGCTGTGGAGAAAAAAAAGGGAAATTATATAAAAAGTCATGCTACATTTGGGGTATCTTTAGCTGTCGTTCCATCGCCCTTACGAGTCATGTTGTATTGTCCGCGCCACTATAGTATAGACTCTCCTTAAATCATCTTTTCATAGATTTCCAGTGGTGGCGGAATAAAAAAATTGTCACTTTGGTTGGATTTTAACGTCATTAAAATTGATTGAAAAGTGGCGAAACTCATCGTTCCTCGACATAGGCCAATGATGATGGTATCTTTAAAAATATCAATGATTCATGTTTTTCAGAGAAATAAAGAGTTCTACTTCTTAGTTTTCCCTTTTTCATCATGTCCCATAATACCTCGTTCGATGAACTTGTGGCCCGTTTTTGTGATGTGCCTTTTTGCTGGTTGCCCGCGAGTTTAGATTTGACCACGCCAAAGTGATGGTGTTCACTGTATTAATGTTGTCTTACCTTTATTGTACCTTCTTCCTTTGTTCAACGAAGTCGTGCCCTGTGTTGACGCGGTGCGCTTTCTTCTCCCCACTCATATTACTGGCGTCTTCATTAAATTTGCCTTAGCGGTGGTGCCATTTTGTTCTTACATGTAGCCTTCATTCAACGAAGAGCATTTAAGTTTTTGAAGTGATGATGCTGTCTCATTTTTACCTATATCCCTTCTTCCCTTGTTCAACGAAGTCGTGTCCCGCGTTGACGTGATGCGCCTTCTTCTTTCCATTCTCGCCAACATGTTTAGCGTTGAACTTGATGTAGCGGGGTACTATCCCGTCCTTACCTGTATCCCTTCTGCCCTTGTTCAACGAAGTCGTGTCCCGCGTTGACGTGATGCGCCTTCTTCTTTCCACTCTCGCCATCATGTTTAGGGTTGAACTTGATGTAGCGGGCTACTATCCCGTCCTTACTTGTATCCCTTCTGCCCTTGTTCAACGACGTCGTGACCTGCGTTGACGTGATGCGCCGTCTTCTTTCCACTCTCGCCAGCATTTTTAGCGTTGAACTTGATAAAGCGGGGTATTATCCCGTTCTTCCCTGTATCCCTTTTTCCCTTGTTCAACGAAGTCGTGTCCCACGTTGACGTGATGCGCCGTCTTCTTTCCACTCTAGCCAGCATGTTTAGCGTTGAACTTGATGTAGCGGGGTACTATCCCGTTCTTACATGTATCCCTTTTTCCCTTATTCAACGAAGTCGTGTCCCACGTTGACGTGATGCGCCGTCTTCGTTCCACTCTAGCCAGCATGTTTTGCGTTGAACTTGATGTAGCGGGGTACTATCCCGTTCTTACCTGTATCCCTTGTTCAACGAAGTCGTGTCCCACGTTGACGTGATGCGCCGTCTTCGTTCCACTCTAGCCAGCATGTTTAGCGTTGAACTTGATGTAGCGGGGTACTATCCCGTTCTTACCTGTATCCCTTTTTCCCTTGTTCAACGAAGTCGTGTCCCACGTTGACGTGATGCGCCGTCTTCTTTCCACTCTCGCCAGCATGTTGAGCGTTGAACTTAATGTAACGGGGTACTATCCCATCCTAACCTGTATCCCTTCTTTCCTTGTTCAACGAAGTCATGACCTGCATTGACGTGATGCGCCTTCTTCTTCCCGCTTTCGTTGCTGGCGTGTTTAGCGTTGAACTTGCCGAAGCGATGATGTTCGCCGCTCTTGTGGTAGTCATCGTAGAACTTGTGTTCCTTGTGGAACTCATCCTTGTGGTATTTGTTGTGGAAGCCTAGAAGAAGATGGAAATAAACAGCCAATAAAATTAGTCTTTATGTCTGTAGGAAAGGGACTTCTGTAGCAGATAAGTTACCAGGAGTTTGTTAAGTTTTATGTTTATCGATTCAATTCAGGAATACGATTTTCGTGAGTAGTTGTGATTAGTGAGCGGTTGTATTATTTTATGCGCTCTCGCTTGCAATATAACACAGGCATAATGTGTTGGAGCGTGCGGAATCCATACGATTTGAATATAATAATCTCAATATTGAAAGAGTGCTGTCAGGAATTTGCCTCAGTTTGCTACAACGTTTTAAACATTTGGACGTATAAATTAAAAATAATAATCATATGAAAGTAAAGAAATAACCAATGAAGTTTTAATTAAATCACTGTCAAACTACATAATAACATAAGACACGTCATCAAAAAAACAACAATAAAAGTACAGTCGACGCCAAAAATATGTTTACACTTTTGCACCTTATTCCATTGTAATAAGGCAAAAACTGTAAACATATTTTTGGCGTCGACTGTACATCCATCTTCTCGCAGAACCTTCATCAGATATGGATGAGTAAATAACATCTTTAACTACCCTCAAAGTCGTAATTCCCACCCAACACGGAATAAACTTGTGTACCTAAAACAGGTATATCATTATAAAATTCAACATAAACAAACCAGGAAATTATTATGCTCATTATAAACCGCAAATACTTAGGTGAAATCAAGTATTTTCCCGCAAATGGTAAACAAATCACATCCAGAGAGTTGTCAAGAAATGTTAATTTGCGGTGAGTGAAAGCCGATCAGCGCTTGCGCAAGATTCATTCGGCTTTTGTCGTATGACCTCCGGGAAATAATAAATAAGTTTGAATAGAAATAAGTGGGTATTTGGAACATTTACGACATGGTGTGTTGTTTTTGTAGTCATAATTGAATTTCTGTAATGTTACATTAGATTACGTTGGTTGTAACTAGTTCATTTGTTTGGTATTGCAATTTGAGCGTGTTATTAAAATGTGCATGTCGACAACATTTAATTTAGGATTACACAAACACAATTACATTTTCAAATAGGTTTTATTTTTATATAGGTAGATTATAATAATATACAGGGTGGGCCCTGTAACAGGAGCAAAAAATTAAACGGTAGATTATTATGCTTGTGAACAATTATTTCCAAGTGGTTTTACAAAAAAAAATAAAAAAATTAAGAAACAATTTCTTTAAATAAGTTTACTTGTATTTTTTTACTCTTCTGGAGTGCTATGAGTAACATTTAATTTAAAAAAAAGGAACAAAAAAAAAATAAAAAAATAAAAATCACAGTAGGTACTAACTTTTGGACACAGAAATGCAAAAACGACTATAACTCATTACATGATGTTACCTCAAAATCTGCATTGACTGCTATGATATGATCTCGTGGTGCCAAGATACATTACTTGGAGGTCATAACTTTAGATCAACATTTCTCCGAAACGTGTATGATACACCCTGGGGTTATTGCAAATGCTCTAAGGAAGCGTCCTTTTGAATATTTGCTCCAGTTACAGGGCCCACCCCGTTTATTGCAAGCAAACATGTTTATTACTGACATGTTTTCTAGTTTCTTTTGACATGTTTATTTCTGAAAATATTTTTAGATTTTAATACCACGCTCAAAAAAACATGGTTGCTGTTCCCAATATATTGGTTTAAGGTACCTATGCTCAGACCAATTTGCTGTATTTACGATTCCATTGTCTTTCAAGCGAACTTTATGACCTTTATGTACAGTCACAAGGCTTTATTTAGGACCCACCTAAGGTGGAATATCGTATAGCAAACTTAAGACATTCAGAGCTAATATTTTAATGTAGCGTCATAATAATCATAGACGCTCAGTGACGTCAACCGGGCGCAACGAGTCAAACGATCGTTTCCGATTTTTTCCGACTAATTGTCACTCGTCTTTTTGGCCCTGACCTCTCCGGCCGTATTTGTCAGTTCTCTCGATTTTCTTGTCTGACACTGACACATGATCGTAATATTCGTAATAAGAAAATCGTAATGATAGCTTTTTGCAAAGAGGTTATCAACTTATCAATTCAAAAGCCCATTCGATAAATAGTAGGTACATTGTGATACAAGTGAGCTATGTTGATCATTACATCAGAGGCGGAATTGTCACGCGAACCACAGGTGAGCGTGATAATAGAGCCGAGGATATAATTATCAAAGCTACGACGTTTTTCAACACATTTGCGAGGAAAAAATCCTTTTCATATATTGAAAATGTTACAGTCTCCTAAGTTGTTTCCTTTAGTTATTGATGACAACAGGTTTTTACTCACATACATTTATCATATCAATGATAACAAATATTTGTGAAATTACTTATAATGGCGCGCAACTATTTTTTTTTCTTGAAGTTCGCGCAGTGCGCCCGCGGCGATGCTTAGATGAAATCTCTAAACAGCCAATACAAAATAAAATAAATATTTTGTTATTCAATATAAATTCATGTAAAATGTTATCAAAAGTAAATAGTTTTACTAAATGAAACGTTTTTATAACATATCCAAGAAGAAATAGTCAATTAATTAATAAACAAGAAAGATTTAGTTTGTTTAGTCGAGTAAGAATCCATTTGCCGAGAATTAAAAACAAACCTGTATAACCCAGTCAATTTAAGAATGTGCTGCTATGCTGAAATATACGCTTCGGTTATTAGTATAAATTTGACATTTTCTTCTAAAATCAAACAAAGCAAAACAAATGCAACTGTCTTCCATTAAACTTTGACTTCCATTCCATTGAACTGTTTTGCTCTTTCTAAAAGATAAACTGACCAAACAGCTTCTATTAACTCTGTGTTTATTTAAGTGAACAAACCATCTCGGAGGCTTACCAGGCCAATGCACATCGGTTAGTCACCTCTGGTTTTATCACGCTTTTTATTACTTTTCTTTTCATTGCCAATCTCGTCTTTTTATATACACAATAGACGACCTTGTGCTGCAACTGAAGTCCAATCGTGTCAATAAAATTTCGGGGCAATCTTACACAAATTGACTTAAATACCAGATTTTAACATTTTTTTATTTCTGCACCTCGAAAGGATAAAGGAACCTTTATATGATTACTTCGTTGTTTATCTATATCACTGTATGTCTGTCCGTCTATCAAGACCCTTGCGTCTTCAGGAACACGTGGAGGTGTCAAGTAGAAATTAAAATTCAATACTCAGGTCTGAATTTTATCTTCAAGCCGCATTTCCCGAATTATTTTCATACTCACAAGTTTGTACGGAACCTCCACTTTATTTTTTAAACACAGCGCAAAATATATAATTTTTCAATAATTATATAAAGCATTGACGCGTAGTTTCAATATCTAGAAGGCAACTGGATGGCTCGCGGTATTTGAGCCCCTCTTCGAAAGTAACATGAATAAGATCTTATTCAATAAAATTTACCTTTCGACTTATATGCCCCTTTTTCTCATCGAACTTGGACCCTTTGTGCCCATGGGCCTGTTCTTCATGATTGCCCTTGTGGTCGGCCTGGTCCTGATGTTCCTTGTAATTGCACTACGCCTCATCGAAAATAAAAAAAATCTATAACATCTATTTAAATAAGTTACTTTTGGTCTTATGTCCCTTCTTATGCCCCTTTTTCTCATCGAACTTGGACCCTTTGTGCCCATGGGCCTCTTCTTCATGATTGCCCTTGTGGTCGGCCTGGTCATGATGCTCCTTGTAGTTGACCTACGCGTCTTCGAAAATAAAAAAAAACTTTAACATCTACTTAAATAAGTTACCTTTGGTCTTATGTCCCTTCTTATGCCCCTTTTTCTCATCGAACTTGGACCCTTTGTGCCCATGGGCCTCTTCTTCATGATTGCCCTTGTGGCCGGCATGGTCGTGGTGTTTCTTCTGTTTGCCCTGCGCCTCTTCGTACTCTTTGCGGTGAAGTTCGTCTGTTTTGTGGCCGGAGGCACCTTTGTCTACGTGGTGGTCGTGCTTGAAGCCTTTGGAGCTCTGGAAGGGTTAGATTGTAAAGATATTAGAGTACTAGGAAATGGTTTGTGTGTAGAAAAAAAAATATTCCTTAGGGTGAGTATGCACTATGCACCGAGCTGAGTGGGGTAGCGGAGCGGTGTGCGAGGCAAAATCCACCCAAAGGATGAGATGCTGAGCGAGGCTAGCAACTGCATAGCTTCCTCGAACATTAGTAGTGGATTACTCACACTTAAGGCTGAAACACACTGACGTCACTGACAGCGATGGCGGAGCAGCGCGGCGCGGCGCGGAGACGGTACCGGTTGTAATGTTCGGGCGGGAAAAAAGCGTTCTGTGGTCTATTACAAGTATTACAACCGGTACCGCCTCCGCGCCACTTCGCGCCGCTCTGTCACCGCTGTCTGTGCGTTTCGGCCTTTAGACCGCGTTTTTGAACACCTGCGGCACTACCACGAATTGAATCTCGAACTTTGTACATCTCCGTCTCTGTCGCTCGAGTACCATAAACCATAAGTGCGATAGAGACGGAGATATACGAAGTTCGAGATTCGAAGTTCGTGGTTATAGCTCTGATACCTTCGGCGGCGCGGGTCCTACGTGGGCCGCCCAAAAACAAACATGTATAACTATAATTTATTTATAACTAGCTTTTGCCCGCGACTTTATTCGTGCAAGACTCGTTTATATCGTGGTTCCATACAAACTTCCACCCCCATTTCACCCTTTTAGGGGATGATTATGAAAACTAGCCTAGGTCCTATCTCGGGATTCAAACTATCTTCATACCAAATTTCATCTCAATCGGTTCAGCGGCTTAAGCGTGAACAGCTAACACACAGACAGACAGCGTTACTTACACACTTTTTATATTATAGGTTTCTGTCAAAAAAATCATTTTTAGTTCAAGCTTTTATTGCCGACTGTACTTTTCTGCATACCATCATCAACTAATCATTGAGACGATTCTAACGAGCCCAAACTCGATGGGGTTGTGTCGTTTTGTTGCGGAGATCCTATGGCCAACTTCCTGCTCCAGCATCAGATCAGCTCCAAGTCATCATAATATTGCATTGTCATGCGATATACATATGCATGCAAAATTTCAGCTCAATTGGATAACGGGAAGTAACTGAAAAATGGATTACAAATGTTGACGGACAACTTACATATTTACTTACATACTTACGTATTTACATAATACATGCGAACAGTGCAAGTTAATAAAAAGCTTGAGTATGGATAAGGATTCCAAGCTGCTTATTTCCCAATAATAAGGAGTCCAAGCTGCTTATTTCCCAATAATAAGGATTCCAAGCTGCTTATTTCCCAATAATTTAAAATAAAATAAAATACTTATGGCGTTGCTTAAGAGTGTTTATGTACAGGTGTTCGCCACACGCGTCACCTGTCTATAAACAAGGCCTAAGGAAATAACAGCAACACCTTTTGTTTTTATCAAAAAGATGCTAAAAACTGCCTCATTTTTCAATAAGTAACTAAACTTTAAAAAATACGTTTTGCAATTGTTTAGGGTCATCAATTACGTCTGAAAAATGTTAACAGCTTGATGCTGTGTAAGTACGTTTATTTATTTAATCGTATGGCATACATTATTTGGCCTTAAAGTTTGTCACTTTTTAGTACCACCCAGAGCTGTTATTCGCCACGCGTTAATGCGGCTCACCCCGCCGGTCACCCGTTACGAAACTAGACCTCTACCTACGCTTAATAACTACGTGTCAAGGTATAATTGTGGGTGAGCGTTGAGGTGAGCTTAAAACAAGTTACAGAATAGGGGGGCTGGGGACACGTGCAGGGTTGTGGTAGGTAGCTCCTGCGGACGCAAGTGACAGTTGTCCCCCCTTTGTAAAGTGAGTGGGCAACTCGACTGTTAGAGGTTCTTAAGCCGCCCGAAGGCCTCTAACTCGGCTTAACGACTACTGTCATAGACAGCATCCGGGATCAACTGCTTAGCGTGCCTTCCAAAGCACGGAAGCGCTCATTTATAGTTAACCACTCAAACAGGCGGTCACCCATCCAATGACTGACTGCTGCCATCTTTGCTTTACCTGCGTTATCGTTTCCGATTCGCAGGCGCCGCAGGGCTATGCACGCTTCTTGTAAGTACGTGTAAGCATCTGACTAAGTTATTTTATAAAGAAAAGGAGAAACCGTATATGCGTCGAAGTTTTTCAACCCCCGACGCAAAAAGAGGGGTGTTATAAGTTTGACGTGTCTGTGTATCTGTGTCTGTCTGTGGTATCGTAGCTCCTAAACGAGTGGACCGATTATAATGCGGTTGTAGTCCGAAAGCTGACGTGATCAGGAATTGTACTTAGCTACGTTTCAACAGCTTAAGACCTTCCTACTTTTCGCGTGTCCAACAAGCATTGTACGGGGATGTGATTATCATAACGCCTAATGACAAGTCACTTTAGTTAACCAGTATAAGCGTGACCTCCAATCGCATACAATTCTTGTAAGACTTACGATGGTAAAACTGGAATGAGTTGAGAGGTAATGCCTAAAGCGGCAATAAAATTACACTTCGTCGTTCGCCGCATGCTGCATGCGGCGACCGCAAAAGTGTAAAGAACACGTTAGTCGGCCGCATTCGGCGATCGACAGCTGCCAATAAACTGACATTAGCGGACAGACTAGTGTAAAGATGACGTTTGTTGGCCTACGTAGTTTAAAATGAATTCGGAGACCGCATTAGGTGAACGACGAAATGTAATTGCCGCTTACTCGTAACAGGTTGCGAACCTTTACATATTGGCATGAGGAACGGTGTTTTTACCCGGGTGGGAATTATCGTACCTACGAATATTTATTGCTACCTTCCTGTATAAATTAATTACTAAAATTTAATCTAATCACTGTTCACGAATTGCTGTGTCGATACAAGGATAGGGTTTAACGACACTGTTAGATTTAACAAAATGTATTTTCTTTTATAAATGTCTAATCTTTTACAAAATCGGTTCAGCCGGTTATGAGATATTGAACTTTGAAATGAAAACGTCTGTTGTTTTCAACTAAAATGAAAAAAAAAACAAACTAATTGCACGATACTATAACGTCAACGATGTAACAACATAAAGGGTGAATTGCAAAAAAAATGTGCATAGTTAAGAGCCTTAATCTAATCTACGCTTTAACTTTTTTCCATTGTGTAACGGCAATTACCCATACATTTTATATGAGTAACTTTCGTTACACAATGGAAAAAAGTTAAAGCATAGATTAGATTAAGGCCCTTAATTATGTACACATTTTTTGCAATCCACCCATAAATCATGACATCTAATATAACATAACTTTTTATTTTTAGACTTTGACTTTGAATATTTTATTTTAACATGGCGACTCCGGGTGGCGCATGACCGGTCATTTTGGCACTCTTTGGGGGAGGCCTATGTCCAGCAGTGGACGTCTTTCGGCTGATATGATGATGATGATGATGGCAACTCCATGGATTCAATAGTACAACGGTATACTACCAAAAGTCCCAAGCTTAATCATTATTATCTCAGCAAATATTGTAAAAAGAAATAATGATCAGAGTTTATTTTCTTCAAACTTATAACAATGTGTACAGTTGGTCTCATAAGTTGGTGAACCTTGTCTGCCTTGTCGTTTTCACTCGTTTGACAACTTCATATGGCAGTTTAACATGACGTTTAATGCGACACGGTACAGTCGCCATCACATACATCGGAGCAAACAAGCACGTCACAAACATCGGAACACACCTCTATTTTCAAGGCATTAGGGTGCATGTGCCGATATTTTTGAACACCTATAGTGTACCTATGTATGTGATGGCGACTGTACAAAGATGTTAAGCCCCTTGTAGGCTGATCGTACCAGTATTGGGTTTTATTTCATCAAAATTGTCGCAGGCTGTAGTAATTTTGGGGAGATACTTAATCGTGAGAGGATAACGATTTTCAAGCCGGAGATTCAATTCACCCTTAAGCGGATTATAAGTCCAAATAAAAATTAGGAGTCCGTAACGTTGGTTATTATCTCATCATCATCATCATCATTGACCTTGTACATCTATGAAAAGACGAAAAAGAAGAAAAGAAAAGATGATTTAAACAGCTAAGCGTCCATATTAGGTGCGGCACATACCTACTCCGTGCGAGGCTGAGACGCTTTCCTTGATCCGTCTCATATTACAAAAAAATATTTTAAATATCTGACCCTGGCAATAACAAAAATAGCTGCTGCAGCTGTCAATATAATTGCCAGTGTCAGTTTACCACGGATTTTTGATATTTTTTTGTAATATGAGAGGGATCAAGCAAATTGTCTTATTTGCCGTTCTAAACCCAAAACGTAAGTGAGGAACCTGTTTATATTTACCTACTTTCCGCACTTGTATCATAATAGTTATTTATGATACAAGTGCGGAATGTAGGTAATTCCCAACGAGCGGAGATGACCATAAAAACACGACCGTTAGGGAGTGTTTTTGATCGACACGAGTTGGGAATTACCTATCCGCACGTGTATCATACAACATTTTACAATGCATCATGCGAGGAAATAATAGTACATTACTATAGAGGCCGGGATTGGGGCGCTGCAGTGCCGCTGTCAACATCACTGTCCGTATAATTTTGCTACGAAAAATATAAATACTGCGAGCTTTCGATCAATTATTAGTTCAGAAGATAGTATAAAGAAGAAAAATCAAGAATACATTTCAACTTTAAGTGAAAATGTGAAGAAATAGTGCAAAACAGACCAAAAACTCCTCCGGTAAAAAGTGATTTATTCCGTGCAAGTAAAGACAATTCTGTAGATCAAATACAACCAGAAGATCACAGCATCATATACAATCGAATAATCATCCCTTCTTTAAGGTTAGTCTATGAAAAATTCAAATTCGTCAAAATAACCTGCAAATAAAAACCGTAAACAAACTGCTTTACTCACCGAGCATAGTTCCGCTACTGCCCACTAGAGGGCGCGAACATCAATACAAGGAATTGCTGCTAAATTTCATCTACAAGCGCCATCTAGCGGCGAGTGGCTGACTGCAATATCCGAAACTAACATTTGAAGAGCTCTTAAAAATGGATGAAATTATGGCTGCACTTCGTAAGCTCCAAAAAGACATGGACCAACAGAAAATCACTATCGAGAAGAGTGGCGAAAAAGTTACAGAACAGGTAACAGAAAACATGAATAAAATATTAGACACAAAGTTTAGAAAATGGGAAGAAAATCAGGAGAGGCTTTCGCGAAACACAGAAAACCAAGAACAGAGACTACATACCCTTGAAAAACAAGTAAGGCAAAGAAATTTGGTCTTCTTCGGTATTGAGGAAATTGAAAAATCTTACTCACAGCTGGAAAGTAATGTCATTGACTTTATAAATAACTATCTGTCCATACAATTAAATTATATAGATATACAAGAGGCCAGGAGAATCGGCAGAAAAACAGAAAACCCCCGCCCCCGCCCCATTATAGTCACATTCACCACTTTGGGCAGCAAAATCAAAATTATCAAGCATAAGGGACTATTAAAGGATACTGCTTATTACATAAAGGAAGACTATCCACTACACATTTTGGAAAAACGGAAGGAGCTACAGGAACAAGCTAAGGTAGAGAAGGAAAAAGGAAATAAAGTCCTGATTAAATATGACAAACTGATAGTACTAAAAAATAAATCTGGGACGGAGTCAGCTTCGGATACCAGAAAAAGGAATCTATCCATCTCGCCTCAAAACAATTTTAGCTCCCGCACTTACACTCCAAACAATTCTCAAGCTGCAAAGAAAAATAAAACCATACTACCACGGAGCACACCACATAGCTCATCCAGTTCGTCACAAGGACCCGTCAAGCCGGGTATACTTAACTTCCTGATAAATAAGCAACCAAACAATAAAAATGAAGAAGATGGAAATGAAACTGATAAGAACATGAACGCGTAGCAACTACCAGCACCTCTCTCAAAACACAGATACGAACCAAATCCATCAATACCAGAAACCCATCTTCCAAGCCGGTTGGTCACCGAGGAAGATTATGACCAAAACCTTCCAAAGACAACAATATCACCAGAACTTACAAAGCCCAGTGAAAGAAACAAAAACCAGCTCTACCTATTAACATACAATGTTAGAACTCTAGCTTCGTATGAACGACTTATTGAACTAAGCGAAGCACTTACAAATATAAAATATGACATCATAGGTTTATCCGAAGTACGACGCCTTGGCAATGAAATATCAGAATACGACGACTTTATTCTCTGTCATACAGGTCAAACACCAGGTAAATATGGAGTCGGCTTCTTGATAAACAAACTTCTAAAAAATTCAATTGACAGCTATATTGGGATCTCTGAACGAGTCGCACTTCTTAACATGAAAATATCTGATAAACCGCTCACCATAATACAAGTCTACGCGCCCACAGAGGCGGCGCATGAAGAAGAGGTTAATTGTTTCTACGAGGACATCAATAAAGCGATAAGAATTGCACATAAAGATTACATTCTGATGGGAGACTTCAATTCGAAAATAGGACAACCACAAACAAACGAACATCTTGTAACGAGACAATATGGCTTCGGTAAAAGAAACGCACGAGGACAGAGACTAATAGAGTTCGCATTGGAAAATAAACTAGCAATAATGAACACTTTTTACAAGAAAAAACCCAAAAAGAGATGGACATGGCGTTCGCCAAATGGGCAGTATAAAAATGAAATAGATTTTATAATGTGTAACCACCCACAGATATTTCAAAACATTGAAACATTAAATTTAAAATATCCGTCAGATCATAGACCACTAAGAGCGACAATATCACTTACAAACCCAAGAAAAAGTAGAGCCTGCTATCTGAATAAACAATACAGTACTCTCAAAAATGAAGAAGAGATATTATTGTATAAAGATGACTTAAAAGGTCATATAAATGCGCTTGAATATAACAATAAAGAAGAGACGGTACAAGCCTGTCATGATCAAAATAGTTAACTCTATTCAAATAAGTCTACAAAGTGCATGTAAATCAGATTTACTCAGAGACCGCAGCATATTGACAGTACGCACAAAAAACCTGTTGAAAAGAAAACAAGAATTACAGAAAACTAAAAATAAATCCAGGGCGCACAAAAACGAACTCAAAGCTCTATACAAGTTAACAAGCAAATACATAAAAATGGACTATCAGACCCATAGACCTATAACCTTAGAAAGACATCTAGAACAGAAAGGAAGCATAAAAAAAGGATACAAAGAACTACGAACTAATAAAACATGGATCAAAAGTTTAAAAAAAGACAACGAAACTAAAAATAGACGTGGCGATATAATAAACATTACAACAGACTTCTACAGAAACTTATACAGCGCTACAATAACACATAGTAGCGATTCACTCTACTCGACAGAACACAGGACTAATAAAATACCCGGTTCTGATATAGAGCCTATAAACTGTAAAGAAATTATAGAGACAATACGGAAACTAAAATCAGACAAGAGTCCAGGCTCGGATAACATTACAAATGATGGTATAAAAATCGGCCACACAATCTTAGTACAGCCTCTAACAAATTTATTCAATCAGATTTTGGAAACCTCGGAAACGCCTTCACAATGGTCTGAATCCAAAATTATTCTGCTCTATAAAAAAGGTGATCCTGAAAATATCAGTAACTACAGACCGATCAGCCTTCTACCATCTATATATAAACTATTTTCAACAATTGTAAACCAGAGAATAAACGCATCACTAGAACAAAAACAAGCCATCGAACAAGCCGGTTTTCGAAAAGGTTTCTCTACAGTGGATCATATTGAAGTGGCAGGCTAAATGTGTTAAATATATCGTGAAGTTCTAGGAATATTTATTTAAGAGAGTAATAAATCCTCGCCCAATGGCCATGGTCATAAAGACAAAACTTACAATGCTTAAGGAAGTAATATATTATAGCCTCACAAAAGACTGTAACTTAAATAAATATTAGGACTAAAACTGTGGCAAGTTCAAAGAACACTTATAGAAAATTTGTGGAATAGTTTGCACAAGGGATGATCAAAAGGCGACTTTGTCATCATTGGCATAATACTCATTTTAACATATCCCAATATACAGAAATCTGGCTGATCATTGTCTCTTATTCCAGTAAACTCCGAGACATCTGCTTTACACATGTCCAGATTTGTGGACGCGTCTCATGAAACACAGGAGAGAGAGAGGCCGTGCACGCGTACATGCGACAGAACGTGACGGGGGTGGCAAACTCTGTGGACAGGACGAAGCCGGTGCGAGAGGGACGGAGTATGACCTTGCCGAGGGAAGAACGAGAGACAAGATGGGAGGCGCGGGCGCAGCTACGACGATAATTAGACAAATGTCGACGGAAGCGACTTAATTGTATAGATATTAAGTAGGAAATAAGAAAACCGATGGTAGGAATAAAGTTGTCGCTTTGAAAAAGTGGGAGAATAGATTTGCGAAGAGACAAGGGGAGTGAAAGTAGGACACTGATTCGAGAACTGCGAGCGGCGACGGTACCTTAACATACTTACGAGAAAGCTGACCTCTTTCCGAAGTCTGAGCATATAAGTGTACTAGGAGTGTTGAAAAAGTTAATAGAATCAGTGTCGTGACTCTGTTGTTTAAAGGGCTAAGTATTAATCTTGTGGAAATCAATGGACGAATGGAATACTGGAGAGGTCATTTAAATATACCTTCTTTCTTTTAATTATCATCTTAATACCTTTGTCATAAAGGGTTGCTTACCTGCGCTCTGGGCCATAGTATAGACACCAGCCATCTGTTCATTTATTTACCATTATTGTATAATTGTGTAGATTAAATTGTGGAACATTCTTAAATACTGTTCTGTTACAAGCGGGTTCGAACCCCACTTGATTGAAACTATTTGTACATACATTGTTACCTGAATTGACCAAAGACTTGCACTATAAACGCGCTAAATACGTCAGTGAGCATTGATAACTTAATAACTTGTGTCAGAGCCTAATACGGCTAAGGTCAATTCAGCCGATACTGTTTATAGTACCTATACCTATGCGAGTGTACTAGATCTAAAGATATAGTTATAGTGTCCAAACGTGAACTCGTGTATACGTAAAGTTAGGGATTTGAGGAATACATATTAGTTACTTAGTTGTTGTAAATACCTATTAGCGTGTAGTACATGTTAATTGATTTAGTTTTAATGAAGGCAAGAGGTTTTTTGTTAGATTGCTAGATTTTCCTCTTTAAGTTTGGCCTAGGTTAATCAAAGCAGTCACCAAATAAGACTACAACTAGTTTTATTTGGTAAGTAGTCAACCAGTTTCGATTAAAATCACTTACGAAAATAAATTCCTTATTTTCTACTTTCAACAGGTTTTTCTTTATAACTACAGATTCCCAGTAGAATACCTTTAGGTTTTAATCTCATAATTAGGGGCAACATAGATAAACTCATAATCTATAACAATAGTAAATTCCTTTACAATTGTGCTCGAACAGATAGTGTCTCATAGTTTGAAGTATTAATAATTCTAGCTAGTATATCTAGCCACTTAATTAACGACTAGGGTCAGATTTAGATAAAGTCTCGTTGTTCTTTCGGCAGTTTTGACGTGGCTAAAGGGAAGGCTCTACCTGTCTGGAGAGCACGACCTAAGGTCACAGACTTGTTATTCTATAGCATTCACAATAGGGCGTTCGTACCCTAATTAACCTGACTTAACTTGCCTCCGATTCAGATACAATACATTAAATAACCGTAAGTTATTTAATCCTTTTTTATAAATTAGGGAACTGATTAATTGCCAAAGAGAACGAGATTTATATGACCTGCATGGGTTTGGTATCCATAGAACTGAAAGCGCAAGGGTTGACAACTGAGTGGCCACTCATGAACAAAGCTACAGAGGTA
This sequence comes from Epinotia brunnichana, assembly GCA_963854355.1. Lineage (NCBI taxonomy): Eukaryota > Metazoa > Arthropoda > Insecta > Lepidoptera > Tortricidae > Epinotia > Epinotia brunnichana. The sequence goes on from OY977940.1 coordinate 1,796,366, forward strand.
GCGAGATCTTATAAAAGGTACCTTAATCTAAAGCAATTTGGTGTAATCACCTATGAGCAACTCAATCACATAGCTCATTAACATATGTACATGGTCAACCCTCACAATACACAGACGATCTCAGCACTAGACTGGAGATATATACAATGGATACCTCCTCCCTCGTACGTGGGTAGCAAACGAATCTGACTCTAGAAGTTTTAACGTACCAGAGATAGGTTCGCCCTTTATAAATATCATTTACACTTAGGAAGTAACGTTTTGCGCCTTAACCTAAGCTGGACGCAGTCTAGGGCAAGAATTAATGACTCTATCTTCCACACAACGAAGACAAAGATAGTTATAGCAAAACAAGTACGATCCGTGAGGAAATGACTCTAGGTACGAGTGGTTAAACATTGTTTGTTCGAGTTAAGACAAAAGGAGCCCTAATACCATTTCACCTGACGCCGTGCCGCAGGATTCTAGATTTTGTGTTAATATTGAATTAGTACAACTAGAAGAACGTTAATGTTACTTAATTAAAACACAACGTAGATATTTGAATTTATTAGACGATCACTTAAAATTACTACTTGTCAGCTTATAATAGCGAACGAATTTTGAACCATTTTGAATGAGATTGGATTGAGCCAATTTGAGAGTTAAGAAAGGAATAAAATACACTTTATTCGAAAGATTTAAGGGGGGTACCACATACTATTATAAATAGTGTATTACGAGAGTACGGTTGGACACACAATTTTTAACATTTAACAGGAATAAGCGGAATTTTATTAATTTAATTATCAAGTGTTCTTTGAATTGCCATTATATTCAAAATAGTAGCGATGTCTGGAAAGGGTAAAACGAGGCAGGGGTTGAAACGTAGTGAGACGGGCGCTGGCCGTGATGAGGAAAGTCAGTTACATACTGTGACGAGTGATGATTTAGGACAGGCTAGCGCAGACTCTATTATTATACGGGAACGTAGGTTTGAAATGCTTTTAGATAAATTCGACTCGCTGTCCAAGCGTTTCGAGTCGTTTGAAACACGTCCTACGAGTTCAGTAGGGACGGACACGAGCAATGGACATTGTTCGTCACAGGTAGTGGAGGCGCGTGCCGCTGGGTGTTGTTCGGCTGTTACTCCTAACGTTTATATTACACAGCCGATAGCTAAGCCTAGTTTTAATGGGAGAGGTGATACGAATCCAATGAAGTTTATACACAAGCTACGCAGGTATATACGATCTATGAACGCGCAAGACAGGGCTGTAGAGATAGCTATAGAATGTTTGACGGGTTCTGCTCTTGTAGTGTTAGGCTTAAAGAGTAGGAAATGGGAAACATTAGACGATTTCGAGGCGGACTTCGAACATAAGTATTGGACGGAGGAACGTCAAGAGAGGGCTAAGTACAAGGTGATCCACGGGGCATATGACGGTCACAATAAAGTACCCATGAGCGAGCACTTTGCAGAGCAGATTGACGCCGTTAGTTTATTGACGAAGCCTTTTGAGGAACGGTTTTTGGTCAATAGTATTATGCGACACTTCCCTAAGGACGTACAACAAATGTGGTTTACATACACACGTATAGGTGATATCACTGTAGACATAGCCTTAGATTTTCTTTCAAATTATGAGGAGAGTGTTAGTTGTAGGGGTTCAGACATGAACGACAGCAACGACTATAATTACAATAGCGTAGGGCGTGGTTTAACACATAGGCGAGGCATGAGGTACGCACGAGGTCACGCAGTACCTATGGCTGCGGTTTTACAGGGTAGTTATTGGCCTAGACGGGGACGCGGGTGCGGCCGCGGACGAGGAGGTTACTCGAGAGTTAATAGAGGTAGGTTCCCGGCCATCAGTTGGGAAGCGGCGTCGACGTCACAGACCACACGACCAAGTTTTGCACTGGGATCTCCGGCCCAAGATAACATTAACGTTGCGAAACAGGGAAACGACAATCGGTCGAACAAGTAAGTTCCACTTGTGAGACTGATAAATTACACAGGGACTCAAAAATTAGTAAGATAGGGACTGCATATAGTATGATGGCTAAATGGGGTTGGAAAGCAGGACAGGGGTTAGGTAAATTAGGAGACGGGGTTAGGAATCCGGTAGGTTGTAAGATAGGACACGAGAATGTTAGGTCATTAGAAAACTTAGGTAGGCTTTTAGGTGATAGGAACGAGCATGTTAGATTATGTGAGGAGAGGGGTAGACCGTGTGTTTCGTGCGAAAATAGGAGAGGAAGAGAGCTTTGCACTATTTTTGACAATACAGAGGAGAGTGTTGACGAGCAGGGCGTAGGACCGGCGTTGCCTAAGTTACCCGAAGTAACAGTCAAGGTGGGAGATCGTAAAATACAGGCACTAATAGATACAGGTAGCCAGGTAACGGCTATCTCAAGTGAGTTATTTCAGGCAATAAAAGCGCAGTTAGGGACGTTACCTGAGATCCCTATACCGACAATACAAATACAAGGTGCATTTGGTTCGAAGAGTGAAAGTGTGAAAAGTATGATCCTAATTAACATAGAATTAGGAGATACGCAAATCGAGACACCGGTTTTAGTAGTGCGCAAACTACCTAGATCAATTATATTAGGGTTCGATTGGTTGGAAAGAATGAAGGGCGTGATTAGATGTGGGGCGGAACGAACTCTGACTATAGAACATTTAGGTATGATTACAAACGCAAGAATTGGGACCCAGAACGAAATCGAAAGTTTATCTAGAGTCATAAACTCGATCCAGGTTCATAACACCACGCCAAGGCATAGCAACAATTGTGAGATTAATAGTGCAATTTCAGTCAATGGAAGGGATACCTTATTACCGGACAATAAATCCGATTTACAGTTGATTAATAGCCATATAGAGAATTTAAATATAGATAAATGTCATAAGACTTTGCTGTTACAAACATTACAGAAACACGCAGCTGTGTTTTCACAGAAATTGGGGCTTACAAATAAATATGTCCATGAAATTAAAATGGTAGACGAAACACCGTTTTTAAAACGTAGTTACCCTATACCATTCGCGCACAGAGACTTAGTTAAGGCCAAGATTGATGAGTTAGAGAGTTTGGGGGTCTTAAAACGGGAGGCCACTGCATATAGCAGCCCATTGACATATACAAAGAAAAAAGATGGTTCTGTTAGATTATTATTAGATGCGCGCGAATTAAATAAAAAAAATGGTGGGGGACTCTGAAGCTCCACCTATTACATCCGAGATACTTCAGTCGTTTCACGGGGTAAATTACATCAGTTTAATTGACTTAAATAATGCCTATTTTCAAATACCTATACACAGAAATTCCACAAAGTATACAGGTTTTACTTTTATGGGGAAAAGCTACACATATGCCGTGTTGCCACAAGGCTTAAAGACTTCAGTAGCTAGTTTTTCTCGCGCAATGGATGTGATATTAGGCGGTGTTAGAGCCTTTTGCGTAAATTATCTAGATGATTTAATTGTGTATACCAATGGTGATCTCGAGTTACATTTATCACATATAGACCAGGTTTTGGAAAAGTTATACGAAGCGAATTTGACATGTAACATAGAAAAGTGTAAATTCTTGCAGGTAGAGGTTCAGTTGTTAGGACACATAGTGAGCATTGAGGGTATCCGAATGGACCCAGACAAGACGAAGGCTATTCGGGACTTTCCCGTACCAAGAACCGTTAAACAAGTTAGGGCATTTTTAGGGCTCCTAAACTATTTTAGGAAATTTATAGAAAAATACGGGGAAGAGACTAGGCCATTGTGCGAACTTTTGAAAAAGGACATTAAATGGAAATGGACACAAGTGGAGGATAATTGTTTTGAGCGAATAAAGTTATTATTCTTGGATACTATAATGTTAGTCCACCCGGATGTTAACAAAACATATTATTTGCAAACAGATAGCAGTGCAATAGGTATCTCAGGTTGCGTGTACCAATTGTCTGATGCGGGCGATAAACAAGTCATAGGATTCTGTAGCAAAGGTTTAACAGAGACAGAAATGAGATGGACAGTCACAGAACAGGAGCTTTGGGCTATTATATACAGTTTGTCAAAATTTGAGACATATTTACGGGGAGCGAGATTAATAATACGTACCGATCACAAAAGCCTTACATTTTTAAATTCATGTAGACTTTTAAGCGCTCGCATGATTCGTTGGGTAAATTACATAGGGCGATTTGATCATCATATAGAATATGTAAAGGGTAGTGACAATGTCATAGCCGACGTTTTATCACGACATATACAGGGAGTTACAGATTTAAAAACTACGAAGGCTCAAAACCCACGGATAAATTTATTTAAGGCCACGAATGAAAGTTTGATTAAAGAACAATTAATAGCAATAGGAAGACATCAATTGGAAGACGGGAGTTTGAAGGGCATATTCGAAAATTTACTCAATAGTGAGCAAACAAATCCGATAAGGGGGGCACAATACTATAGATTGGTAGACAATGTATTGTATTACGAGAATCCTAAGTCAGGTAGTCGCACACTAGTCGTCCCGGAAGCGATACAAAGGGACTTAATTATTAGTATTCACGAGGAAATAGGTCATTACGGCCGATTTAAAGTTTTATTATTGATGAAGAAAAGATATTATTTTCCCAATATGTCTCAGGCAATAGCGAACGTATTGCGAGAATGTGAAACCTGTCAAACATCGAAACATGTGTTTAGTAACCATGCTGGCCCAAGTAAACCAGTAATTGTTAGAGAAGTAGGGGAGATTGTTTTCGGTGATTTTTATGGGCCATTACCAACGGGGAAGTTTGGAAACAATTATATTTTTGTGTTGCAAGATGCTTTCAGTAAATTTATACAGTTATATCCATTAAAAAGGGCAACAGGCCAGGGCGCTTTGGGTTGTGTAAGGAAATTCCACAAGCTAGTGAAGATAGAGCGTATAATAACGGACAATGCAGCTCAGTTTATTTCAAGTACTTGGGAAAATGGGTTAGCACAGTTAGGTATTGATCTAGGGCATACATCAGTACGCTGTCCTAGATCTAATTCCACAGAGCGAATCAACAAGGAGCTAGGCAGGATGTTTAGGACATACTGTGATAAGTCACATAAATCATGGGTTGATCTCGTTACCAAAATAGCAGATTGCTATAACCACGTTGTACAAATCTCGACAGGTTTCACACCATTGGAAGTTCTGCGGGGAGAGAGAACCGTGCTTTCGAGTGATTTGACGATTAATAAATTTAATATTGTAGTATCAGGCAGGACTGTGAGTGAGATTCGCGAAAGGGCTAGGGAAAACATAGTAAAGGCAGCAGAAGATAGGAAAGTGGCATACGATAAATCCCATAGACTAGTTCAATTCAATATTGGAGACCTTGTCAAACTTAAGACTTTACCTAGATCAGATGCAGATAAAAAGTTGACAAAGAAATTCTCGCGATTATATATTGGTCCTTTCAGAATTGGGGCCATACCATACGATAATGTTTATACACTAGTATGCACGAATACAGGGGCAATTAAAGGCAACTACAATGCTATCCACCTGTTCCGTTATTATTCAAGTGATAGAACAATGCAAGTAGAGCGGACCGAGCGGGCACCAGACAAAGCATAACGCCGGCGCTTACTCACAGATTTTATTGGCCACTTAAGACATAATACTTTGTTGAGTAGGACAATAAACGTTAAAGGTTTGAAGAAAGAGTTGTTTATTAATTTTATAACGCTATATTAAACCCGAATTATCTAGTTATGGTTGTGGTGTAGAGAGTCAAAATTTATTTTAACTATCGACAAAGGGGGGGGTGAAGTGGCAGGCTAAATGTGTTAAATATATCGTGAAGTTCTAGGAATATTTATTTAAGAGAGTAATAAATCCTCGCCCAATGGCCATGGTCATAAAGACAAAACTTACAATGCTTAAGGAAGTAATATATTATAGCCTCACAAAAGACTGTAACTTAAATAAATATTAGGACTAAAACTGTGGCAAGTTCAAAGAACACTTATAGAAAATTTGTGGAATAGTTTGCACAAGGGATGATCAAAAGGCGACTTTGTCATCATTGGCATAATACTCATTTTAACATATCCCAATATACAGAAATCTGGCTGATCATTGTCTCTTATTCCAGTAAACTCCGAGACATCTGCTTTACACATGTCCAGATTTGTGGACGCGTCTCATGAAACACAGGAGAGAGAGAGGCCGTGCACGCGTACATGCGACAGAACGTGACGGGGGTGGCAAACTCTGTGGACAGGACGAAGCCGGTGCGAGAGGGACGGAGTATGACCTTGCCGAGGGAAGAACGAGAGACAAGATGGGAGGCGCGGGCGCAGCTACGACGATAATTAGACAAATGTCGACGGAAGCGACTTAATTGTATAGATATTAAGTAGGAAATAAGAAAACCGATGGTAGGAATAAAGTTGTCGCTTTGAAAAAGTGGGAGAATAGATTTGCGAAGAGACAAGGGGAGTGAAAGTAGGACACTGATTCGAGAACTGCGAGCGGCGACGGTACCTTAACATACTTACGAGAAAGCTGACCTCTTTCCGAAGTCTGAGCATATAAGTGTACTAGGAGTGTTGAAAAAGTTAATAGAATCAGTGTCGTGACTCTGTTGTTTAAAGGGCTAAGTATTAATCTTGTGGAAATCAATGGACGAATGGAATACTGGAGAGGTCATTTAAATATACCTTCTTTCTTTTAATTATCATCTTAATACCTTTGTCATAAAGGGTTGCTTACCTGCGCTCTGGGCCATAGTATAGACACCAGCCATCTGTTCATTTATTTACCATTATTGTATAATTGTGTAGATTAAATTGTGGAACATTCTTAAATACTGTTCTGTTACAAGCGGGTTCGAACCCCACTTGATTGAAACTATTTGTACATACATTGTTACCTGAATTGACCAAAGACTTGCACTATAAACGCGCTAAATACGTCAGTGAGCATTGATAACTTAATAACTTGTGTCAGAGCCTAATACGGCTAAGGTCAATTCAGCCGATACTGTTTATAGTACCTATACCTATGCGAGTGTACTAGATCTAAAGATATAGTTATAGTGTCCAAACGTGAACTCGTGTATACGTAAAGTTAGGGATTTGAGGAATACATATTAGTTACTTAGTTGTTGTAAATACCTATTAGCGTGTAGTACATGTTAATTGATTTAGTTTTAATGAAGGCAAGAGGTTTTTTGTTAGATTGCTAGATTTTCCTCTTTAAGTTTGGCCTAGGTTAATCAAAGCAGTCACCAAATAAGACTACAACTAGTTTTATTTGGTAAGTAGTCAACCAGTTTCGATTAAAATCACTTACGAAAATAAATTCCTTATTTTCTACTTTCAACAGGTTTTTCTTTATAACTACAGATTCCCAGTAGAATACCTTTAGGTTTTAATCTCATAATTAGGGGCAACATAGATAAACTCATAATCTATAACAATAGTAAATTCCTTTACAATTGTGCTCGAACAGATAGTGTCTCATAGTTTGAAGTATTAATAATTCTAGCTAGTATATCTAGCCACTTAATTAACGACTAGGGTCAGATTTAGATAAAGTCTCGTTGTTCTTTCGGCAGTTTTGACGTGGCTAAAGGGAAGGCTCTACCTGTCTGGAGAGCACGACCTAAGGTCACAGACTTGTTATTCTATAGCATTCACAATAGGGCGTTCGTACCCTAATTAACCTGACTTAACTTGCCTCCGATTCAGATACAATACATTAAATAACCGTAAGTTATTTAATCCTTTTTTATAAATTAGGGAACTGATTAATTGCCAAAGAGAACGAGATTTATATGACCTGCATGGGTTTGGTATCCATAGAACTGAAAGCGCAAGGGTTGACAACTGAGTGGCCACTCATGAACAAAGCTACAGAGGTAGCGAGATCTTATAAAAGGTACCTTAATCTAAAGCAATTTGGTGTAATCACCTATGAGCAACTCAATCACATAGCTCATTAACATATGTACATGGTCAACCCTCACAATACACAGACGATCTCAGCACTAGACTGGAGATATATACAATGGATACCTCCTCCCTCGTACGTGGGTAGCAAACGAATCTGACTCTAGAAGTTTTAACGTACCAGAGATAGGTTCGCCCTTTATAAATATCATTTACACTTAGGAAGTAACGTTTTGCGCCTTAACCTAAGCTGGACGCAGTCTAGGGCAAGAATTAATGACTCTATCTTCCACACAACGAAGACAAAGATAGTTATAGCAAAACAAGTACGATCCGTGAGGAAATTACTCTAGGTACGAGTGGTTAAACATTGTTTGTTCGAGTTAAGACAAAAGGAGCCCTAATACCATTTCAATATCCACACTTTGGAGCTAATTATTGAGAAATTCCAGGAATACCAACGACCGTTATATATCGCTTTCATCGATTATCAAAAAGATTTCGACACCGTATCCCACGAAAGTATATGGGCAACACTAAAAGCTCAACATGTAGAGACAAAATACATAGACATTCTAAAAAATATATACAGCAAGAGCACAAGCAGAGTAAAACTAGAAACGATTGGCCCAAGCTTTCAAGTAAAAAGAGGTGTACGGCAAGGCGACCCCTTGTCTCCAAGAATCTTTATTGCGATCCTAGAAAACATCATAAATAAACTAGATTGGCAGCAGCAAGGCTTATTGATACAAGGCAAACAACTAAATCACCTTAGATTCGCAGACGATCTAGTACTACTAGCTGAATGTCCTCTAAATCTACAATATATGATCGAAACTCTTCATAAAGCTAGCCTACAAGTAGGTCTGGAAATGAACATTGATAAAACAAAAATCATGTCAAATTATAGACAAAAAAATATCACATTAAATAATAAACCATAAGAATACGTGGACCAATACATATATTTGGGGAAGCAGATTGGTTTCAACAGAAATAACAATGAACTCGAAATAGAGAGGAGAGTCAAAATTACTTGGAACAAGTACTGGAGCTTTAAGGAAGTGATTAAAAGTAACATGCCAATAAAGTTGAAAAAGAAAGTTATGGATACTTGTCCCATCCCATGTTTGACATATGCATGCCAGACTTGGAAATTCACAAATAAAATAAAGAATAAAATAAACGCATGCCAAAGAGGAATGGAACGTAGCATGCTCAACTTAAAAAAAATACACAAGATAAGACACACAAAGATTAGAGCAACGTTAAAAACCATAGATGCTCTCAGTCAAGCTCGAAAGTTGAAATGGCGATGGGCCGGACATGTGGCGCGACTCAAAGACCGCAGATGGACGAAAATCGTCACTCGATGGAAAGGCCCTCAGGGCAAACGCCTAAAAGGAAGACCATATTCTCGTTGGGATGATGACATCATAAAAATCGCTGGACCAAATTGGCAAGACGCTGCTCTAGACAAAGTAAAATGGCAAGCTTTGGAAGAGGCCTTCACCTGAGAGGGGTTCCTGTTATGCACAATTGTTTAATTTTAAGTAAAACATCAAATTTAAAACTAACATAGTTATATAAGCAAAGAAACTAGAAATACTTTATTAACAAAATTTATTGAATTCTGTAAAATTTAACGGGAAATAAAAGGCTTTTTATTTTTATTTTATTATTTATTATAGAGGCCGGGAAACGAAGGGTTGCAGGCCAAGTAGGATAGGGTCCATTTCGTGACAAAATGTGTATTGTATTATTTCTTTTGTATGTGTTATTTTTTTTATTGTCACGAATAAATATTTGAATTTGAATTTGAATTTTGGATACGCGGTCGGCAACCCCGTTTCTGGCCGAGATTTGTATAGTGCTTTTCTCAAACTTGCAATGAAATAAAAAGTAGTCAATTTGTTTTATTCGTACAACTAAATAATACGTTTCTGATAGCTGTCAGTGCTGTCACATCATAACATACTAATATTAAGCTAAGTATTATTTTATTACTAACAATAATGATCCATGTTGGTCCCTGAATAAATGAATTGAATTGAATTGAATTGAATAACCTATAATTGTGTCCCACATTTGCTACTAACAAATATTCCGCTTATACCCTAAATTAAGTATTAGTTTATAGTTACATGAACTCATATCTAACTATATAGACGAGGCACTTATAATTTTTATGAAATTTTCATACGCCGTCATGTACCTAACTTTTGATTTCGGGTGTAGTAAATTATTCATGGCTACTTCTGCTCGCAATTCCGGAGGCATACAGTTCAATAGGGAACATTACGCAAAACTCTTCGTAGGTGGCGACACTAGCAGCGTTCACATTGTATCTCGTTCGCACTTGCGGTATTGTCTATGCAAGCATCCTTGTCACTCATTTGACAATCAATTGTGTGTGTGAATCCCTATATTTCTATACTGGTTTACTATTAGCGGTAGTGCTGCCTCTGGCGGCAGAACATTGCAGTAATGTTCCCTATTCCTAAATACTAAATGTTGTGAGTAACTGCTTCTATCGCCTTAAAGTCCTATATAATATACGTGATTACCTTAGTGTCGATTTGCGTGTCGACCTATGTGAATCGCTTATATTATCTAGGTTAAACTATTGTGATGTCGTGTATGACGGGTGCATTACTGGTCGTTCCAAGAGGCTCATACAACGAGTGCAGAACGCATGTGCTCGTTTTTGTTTCCGAGTCCCTCCCCGGTCCCACATCACTCCATACTTGAACGCCGCTAACTTGCTTAACATGTCTGCACGCCGACGCCTGCACCTTGCCACTCTGCTTTTCGGGGTGGTAAGGCACGAAACCCCATCTTACCTTTTCAATAAACTGGTATGGTCAAAGAGTGCGCGCAGATTCAAGGCAATGGCCATAACTCCTATGCACCGAACCGCTGCTTTCCGAGGTAGCTTCAAGTTCGCGGCGTCTAAGTGCTGGAATGATATCCCTCCCCCTATCCAAGGGGCGCTTAGCAGATACACCTTTAAGCGTAAGCTTAAAGGCTATTTGTTGACGCTCCAAAAATCCTAATCCTAATCCTGCACTTTTGACAGCAAAAATATGCCAATTGCACATTTTTATCTAGTTTTTGTTTTTAGTTTAATAGTAAAATTTACTTTAATGTGTAACGTAGTTATTATTTTATTAAAGCTGCATGTAGGTAGTGCTGTATGTATTATCTCACTATGTATTTATGTTTATTTCTCTCTCGCCTTGCACAATTAATTATATGTATAGTTGTGTAATTATAATTGTATGACGTTTCCGTGAGTCACCAACGGTGCTGGCTGAAAATCAGCGCTGTAGGTGTCTGACTGACACCTCAGCATAATGCTGAGCCAGTGTCCGGTTCACGGCCGCAGAGACACACTTGTTACATGTTATTTTTATTTATTTTTGCTTAATATATGTGTCCTGTGTGTTAGTGAATAAATGTATCTTTCTTTCTTTCTTTCTTTCTATTCCATATCATTTTCGTCCGAACTCATTTCGAAATCGATGGCTTTTATTAGAAAGTTTCAAAATAATTACGAAGTATTGACAAATCCGGCCAACAAGAAAAAATAACTTCTTTAAATTTACGCCCCTGACTTTTTTTTAACCTGTTTGAAGCAACGTTTTACCCGGTGACATTGACATTAGTTCTAATCTTTTTTTTTTTTGGTGATTGAATGCCAAGACGTTCACAATTTGACGTTTATAAACAAAAGACGGTTGCTTTGCAGGCCTAGGCGTGTAAGGTTGTATGAAATTCCTTTACATATCATCTTCACTAGTCGCACCGGATACGTAGTATTTCCGGACCTAATTTGAAGTAAGGCATGTCAACATTTCATTGCAAGTTTGAGAAAATAACTAGGTATTACTCGTACCTGCGTGCAGAATGGATTTTCTGTATGGTTATATGCTACTAGCTCCTGCCCGTGTCTCCGCCCGCATGGAACTCGTTTATAGGTATCGTAGCTCCATACAAACTTTCACCCCCCATAGGGGATGATTTCCGCGAAAACTATCCTAAGTCCTTCCCCGGGACTGTGAATCACTATACCAAATTTCATCTAAATCGGTTCGCTGGTTTAAGCGTGAAGAGGTACCAGAGAGACAGACGGACAGACAGACAGACAGACAGACAGACAGACAGACAGACAAGACAGACACACTTTCGCATTTATAATATTAGTATGGATATTTTACACCGTGGGTTAGGCTGCGTTCTTTGCAGAAGGGATTAAGAATACAAAAGGCTATATTTTATCGCACGTATTTACTTGTGTTCTTTGTTATACAGTCAGAATTAAAAGTAGCTAGGCAATCGAAGACGTCAAAAATTCTTATTCCCTTTTAATAAAGACTTTTGACGTCTGCGTTTGCGTAGCTACTTTTGATGCTGACTGTACGTGGGTGGAGCTGCTCGGGCAGTTATCATTTTATATAAATGAAGTAAATTCAGAGGATAGTAAACGCCTTGCCTGGTCCATACAAATTCGAGGTCCGGCTCTCAACTGTTTCCCCCAAAAATTCAACTTAATGTTCCTTTTTATTTACTTTATAATAAAAAAACAGTGCGTGTACCTGTCTGTTTTATTTCTTTGTTCATCGGAGATAAATCAATAAATAAATAAATATTACGGGACAATCTTACACAAATCAACCTAGGCCCACGGTAAGCTCAGTAAGGCTTGTGTTGTGGATACTAGGCGATGATATATATAATAGATAAATACATATAGATACTTATATACATATATAACATCCATAACTCAGGAACATATATTCGTGATAAACTCACAAATAAATGCCCTGACCGGGATTCGAACCCGGGACCTCCAGCTTCGTAGGCAGAGTCACTACCCACTGGGCTACGGAGGCCAGGGAGATCGGTCTGAAGACGGTAGTTGAATTTGTTGTTTTGTGTTTTAAGCACGTTTTAAGTATAAACAACGCTTAATTCAATAAGTACTTAAGCGAATTAACAAAAGAAACAAAGATAAGGCATATGTTAAAAACTCTTCAGTATTCTGTTTATAAAAATAGTTCTAAATAAGTTTATGTCAAAAATTTAATTTTTGGTACAAGCTTTTATTGCCGACTGTACTTTTCTGTATAGGTAACGTCATCAACCTACTAATTGAGACTATTCTAACGAGTTCAAACTCAACGGGGTTACGTGGGTTAAGTACTAAATTAACCATTCATGAATCCATGGTACCATAATATTGAATTGTCATCCAAACTATAACATAACCCAAAATTTCCAGCTCAATCGGTTGAAGATATCTGCTTCAAAATTGAGTTGCAAGATTCCACCCGAACATACACACACACACACATACCAAACCACACACATACATAGTTAAATAGTTAGGTACACACATTACAAGTTAATAGAAAGCTTGTAATAGTCGAGGTACCTACTTAAATATAGGTACCTAGCTCATTCCCTATATCATCAGATTTTTTTAGGGACAAATTCTTCGTTTATCTTGCATATCAAAGGGAAATATTGCAATAGTTTTACTTTAGTGGAAAAAACGGAACCCTTATGGATCACTTTGTTGTCCGTCTGTCTGTCTGTCTGTCAAAACCCTGTATCTCGGGGACGCGTGGAAGTATTGAGTTGAAATTAAAACCATATAACCAGAGTATATGAGCAGTCTCTTGAAGCTGTGAAGAAATCAAACTTCTAAGTTTAATATACATTTTTTACGGCTAAAACAGCCGTTTATATCGCAAAAAATGTATATTTCGACACTCAGATGAATTAAAATTTATAGGGTACTTCCCGTTGACTTAGAACTGTGAAATTTGGCAAATAATATCTTCTTATACTACAAGTATAGGGAAATGTCTGAAAACTATACATTTGTAATTTTGTACGAACCCTCCGTCCGGTTTTTAAATTACTAAATGCTTTTCAAACAACAATGTAAATGTGTTTGCTTTTCGAAATCGTTTAAAGCGCATGGCGATTAAAAGACGATTTGTCTAATCTTATAAGGAATAGGGTATGGCCACCACCGTGCTGATCTGATGATGGAGAGGAGGCCATAGTAAACTCCTTAAACCGCACAAGATTCAGTATCTTCTTGTTTATCTACTTCTTGTATTTTATATTTCTAGTCTAAGTCCCACATAAGTCTTTTGGTGTTAAACTGCTAACTTGTTTGTGAATAAATGAACTAGTAGCTCTGTGAAATGTAGATCCCACGACCCATATTTTTGAAAAACATCGTTTTTTTTCATTTCGAAAAACACGAGAATCGATTAAGAAATGTGACCTGTAGTGGAGAACAGCGGTACAACGGGACATCGGACGCCTTACAAACTATTTTCGGCCCAAGCGGAAGCATAGAACTTCGTTCGCTTCGCTCGCTCGTTCGAAAATTGTACTTGTTTCAATTATCCTACAGAGAATATTGTAAAGGCGTCCCGGACGTATTAGTTGGACTTTAAAATTAGGTGAGTACCCAAAAAATTTGAACTATGTAGATCGATTAACTATAACTTTCCTATACGTAAACTTAAAAAAAAACCGAGAATGCTATGCCAGCAAAGAATAAAACAAAATAAAATTAAAGAAAATCACATACCTATAATTTATGGGCCATAATAAAATTGCAATGCAAACAAATACATACATACAACATTTGTATTACATATATAATGTGCGGTAGTTGGGGTCGAAGTCAAAAACGTACACTTTAAGTCTAAAAGTATTTCTTAGTAATAAGGCCAAATATACGCAGATACCTTGCAACACACAAATTACACATCGGAATTATATTCACCCCCAAGTCTATATCCGAAAAAAAAAGAACTTAATTCTAAACATATAACATACCTTCCCTCCTCTATTTGCATCATGTTGAGCATGCTTCGCGTGCCCTCCTCCCTGCTTGTGTCCTGTACCATGCTTGTTATGCTTCACCACTGCTGCTGCCTCCTGCTGATCAGATAAGCTGAAGGGGACATCCTCAACCGTGGCTACAGGGACCGACCCCACCGACAACGGCGCCACCGGGACAGGGACATGTCCCACCGGCGCTTGGACAATACCTATAGGACTTTTATACGAATGAGGAGCATCAGCTACTTGGATAGAAGCCTTCACTGGAACAAGTATCTGGCGGTATTGCACAGGCTGCTGTGGCACTGTGTTTAAAGGCTTTGCAGCCAGATTTAACTGATTATAATTATACGACACAGACGGCACAGGACGATACACCACAGGCACACTCACGTCTGGTCTTGAGTTTGGAGCGGCGTAAACCTTATGGTAGTGTTCAGCGCTAGCTGCCAGCATCTCCTCATAAGGAGGAGACGATGGGTACCCATCATCAGTGAATTCGTGGACCTCGTATTGGTGAACCTGACGGGGAACCCTGACGTACTCTTCAGAGCGCCGCACCCTGTTTAACGGAACTTCTTCGTAAGTGCAGCGTTTGACTCTGATATGTTCTTCATAAGGGCCTTCATCGTGGACGTCGCGCCGTGTTCTGTAGTGCTCGTCGTCTATATCCCGCCTACTTCTAGAATGTTCGTAATCATCTTCGTTGTATGGTTCCTCGAGCTCCTCTTCCTCGACGTAGTCGTCGAGTTGGGCGGCGACGCCGACGGCCAGCAACAGCCACAGAAACCTCATCACTGAACTGAACGAGCAATTTTTTTCCTTTATACCTTTCACAAAAGGATCGGTTGCGCTTGGCGGGTAGATTGCAATGAACGCGCGCGGCGGCAGCTTATATCTCCGCGGTAAGCAAATACGATATTGTTTGCGCAGGACGTTTGCACATGAATCGAGCCGTCGGTAAACTGAGTTGGCATCGGACAACCTCTGCTTAGAAAGCGTTGTTAAATCGCTTAAACGCTCGATTATTTTCGCGATTTTTTGGTGAAAACCGCGGCCGTGAATTATCCGATTTTTCTGAGGCCAGGTTGCGCAATGTCCGCTGAACCGTGGATTATGCATGAATGAATGAATTACAGGTTGTATCTGTTATGTAAGTCATAGGGATTGCTAAGCGATTGTAATATTTGGAGTATTGTTGAAGCTGGTAACATTGCCAATGACACGAATTGCTTTATTTTTGCTTGAAATGCGTTTAATTCCTTTTATTGTTAGAGTGTTGGTAAGCATTGATAAATTATACGAAGGAGCAAGCACCAGGTACCTACTCAACAATATCAACTTTAATCAAGTGAGACTTGGATTAGGCATCGGTACTTTTACTACTTGACCCACTGCTGAATTAATTAAGGTATATTAATATGCCTCCTGGATTAGTATTTTTTTGTATAGTATATATTTGTAAAATAGTATAATTTGGTAAAATTTATAGACTCGATTGACGAAGTTTTGACGATATCGACCGTATGGTATGGTGGTGGTAGAAGGTATTAATCTAAAATTACTCAGTTCATAAAATGTTCATGTGTTACCCTCGGTTAAGTCGTTATTGTACAACCGGGCCTAATATTTTATCAATCTTGATTATTCTTCTTGTTTTTTATTTAATTAGCATGCGCCCACGAATTCACTCTCAAAAAATCTTTAACATAAGTAATACTTATCCTATTTTAGAGACATTAATCCTGGTTATAAACTGTCATACTGCTATCTTTTTAAATCCATTTAATAATTTTTGCTTGATTGAGTAACCTAACACCCAAACGATCACATTAATAACTTGTGTATGTCATTCCCCCTCACGGGACAATGGTGTCCTGCCCCCCCCTATTCTGTAACTTGTTTTAAGCTCACCTCAACGCTCACCCACAATTATACCTTGACACCGCGATGCGAAGTAATTAATCGTAGGTCTAGTTTCGTAACGGGTGACCGTTGGGGTGAGCCGCATTAACGCGTAGCGAATAACAGCCCTAGACCATTGGCAGGCGTAAGAGAAGCCGAAGTACCAGGTTAGTAGCACATAGTCAACACAGAGGTCCTTTAGATATGTAATTTAATAAAATGCAAGAGGTATACTGAGGTCATTGAGCCGATGCTATCCCTGCCAATGTCATGCATGGGATGGGACTCATATAGACACAGAACCCGCAAGGGTGTATAGGGACTTATATAGGGACTATTGCTCTGTGTTGGAATCTAAATGAACAGGATTTTTAAGTATGTATAGATGATAGCCCTCCGAATAGCTAAACTTAAGTGGCAGTGGGCGGGGCACATTGCACGTAGAACCGATGGCCGCTGGGGCGGAAAGTTTCTCGAGTGGCGACCACGTACCGGAAGGTGCGGCGTGGGTAGGCCCCCCACAAGGTGGACTGATGACCTGGTAAAGGTCGCGGGAGTCCGCTGGATGCGGGTGGCGCAGGACCGGTCATTTTGGCACTCTTTGGGGGAGGCCTATGTCCAGCAGTGGACGTCTTTCGGCTGATATGATGATGATGATGATGATAGATGATAGACATTGGATGAGACAACGTACATTTAAATATTAGTAGGTATTTACCTTCGCATTGCCGTCACTAGCAAACATAAAACTCCTTATCAAGATAAAAGTAAATAAATATAATAAAGAGAGAGCATTTACTCTTTGTCTAAGGTCATGGTAGGTTGAAGAGTCTTGTTCTTTGCCTAAGAACTAGAAAGACTCATGTTCATGTGAATGTTATACTATATTGACACCTAATTATTTAGCAGTAAGCGGTAAAGTTGCGTCTAGAATAAAATTAGCATAAGTCTTTTAGCAGGAATTTCCTACATTGCAAGTAATTTTGCGTAATTTCTCATGAAGTCGGTTGAATTTATCTCAGTGTTTTAGTTTTTTATCTCACATCAAACAAAATTAAAATGTTTTCATACAATGTGTATTGTTTAGTTACCTACCTACAATTGTGAATACCTACAATATATTTTCTTTGGCAAGCCTTTTTGTTATTTGGACATTATATGTATATAGTGTAAGAGTCTTAAAATAATAGGTGTCGATAGAATTTGATTTGTAGAAATTATTTAAGTTATTGCTGTGTTAAATCGTAATACGAGTGAGGTGTATGTAGTCTAATCAACCATCCGTGTCACCGGAGGGTGGCTGAAAGACTAGTTGGCTTCATTATTAAACAAATATATGACGTTCTATTTTCGGCTTGTCTGCTACTGACACGGTTGGTGGACGGATTATACAATAAAAGTCATACAAAATAAATATATATTAAATCAAAGTAATTAACATACAAATATATTAATTATTCAGTAATATTAAATGTATACAATATGTCTAAAACATGATTATTTTAGAATTGTATAAAACCTGCAATACTTAGTATGACTTGGCGCCATTTTTGACGTTTTAAGATAAGAGGGTGAAATTAAAGAAGTGACAGAACGGATCTTTGGAAAACATTGTACTCAAAGCGTTGAGAGTAATAAAGCTTTATTTATAATATCAACAGAAGTATTTCATTGAAGATTTTTATAGTTCAGAAGAGGGGACGCAACGTGCCGAATAAAGAAAAACCTGCTTGCCATCTACGTAAATTATTTCGTTGGGTAAACTGCCGTGCAATACTTAAACAACAAAGTCCATGGGCATGAAGACAATGCGAATTGAAGTGGAGAAAAGGGCCACGGAACAGTGGTACAGGATGAAATTATGTAAATAATGGAGAGGAAGCTGTGTGGACAAGAGACACGCGCTGATACAAGAGGAGGCGCTATCGAAGCTACAGACGCTGATAGTGATGATATGATATAAAATGATGTGATATAAAATATACGTAGATATGTTATATTATAAGCGCTCCAAAAGTGGCACACTAAAACCTGGTTCAGTTTCGTGTCGTCACGGAAACATTTAAACGTGACTCAGCTGTCAGATTTAGTGCGAAAACATGCCGCTGTGTGCTGCGACTTTGCACAAATCATATCAAAAAGGCCAGTAAAAGCCAAGGATTATTCCTTCATTTTCAACATTGACCTCATAAGGAGGCTGAGATATTCGACAAAAAAAAATGGATCAAGAAGAGAATCAACAAAGCTAGCGGGAGCGGGTATAGTTATATATACCCAAACTGTGTGAAAGATTATTTATCGTATTGGGGAGGTATGCCAGGGTTTTCAAGTGGAAGTGTGCGCAATAATGAGGTGCGCACAGATTATAAAGGAGACGACGCAGCAGACTGGAAGGGTAGTGATATATACGGACAGTCAGGCTCCATTGAAGGCCTAGGAAAAGCAACGGTAACATCCGTGGAAGAGTTTGATGTGGTAACGCCTGCCGGGACAGTAACTTGAGGCTCCAACCTAAAGGAATTGGGCTGAATGAACAGGACAAACGATCGACAGCATGCCTGTTTCCGGCCAGGTGTCTGGTAGTGGCTTTCGGGCTGTCAAAGCCCTTATATCACTGCGACCATCGCATCACAACATCATCAAAGTCCAAAGACAACCATGGTAAAGTCCTTGACTTTGAAAGGTAAAGTACTAAGGAGATTTATATGAAGGTGAGTTTTTGAGTTATTTGATTTGCACCTTAGAATTATTATAAATGTATTAATATAATATAATTCTGAAAAAGATATTTTTGTTTCAAATGAAATTAAAAACATTAATTGTTGGTTCTGACTAAAGTTGTTATGCTACCATTATTTGGGTATGTATGGAGTAAACAGAGATGTACGAAATGGTTCACGAAAAGTATTTAAATACAAAATAAATAAATACTTTTCATTTTCGACTTACTATTTGAAGTGCAACATACAAAATAGTTTTGATTTTGGTATTTCAATTACTAAATGGAAAATAGGTATTTTAAAAATACTTTTAAAAAAATAATAGTAAACGCTTTTATGCAAAATTAAAATTTTCTTTCTTATCCAAGGATTTTAAAAATATAAATAACTAGGTAATTGCTCAAGTGAGTTATCATCTTTCTCTTGTGCAGTCGCAAAATCATATACCATATACCTACCCCCATACGAAAAACTACTTTCCTCTGGTGCAGAGCTGGGTAAACATTTCTTATATTTGAGGAACACTTTACATGATGACTAGAATACCTTCTATGCAATTAATCAATTTGGTAGGTTTGCTAGTCTGTTACTGTTTCAAACAAAGTTCAAGATTATAGTTGCGCAATAAAAGGGGTGTTATAAGTTTGACGTGTCTGTCTGTCTGTGTGTCTGTCTGTGGCATCATAGCTCCTAAACAAATGGTCATTTCATGGTCATATTTGCCATACATTTTATTTTACGTTACATAACTAACATCTAAATCAATCGCATCTTTAGTTTATTGATTTGCAACTTGACTGGTAATGTTGGCAATGTTTAGCGGTAAAGTGTTTTGTATTCTGCAAATGGAAAATGGGTCTGAAAAAGTATTTCAAATAAAATACAAAATGCATTTTTGAAAAAGGTATATAAATACAAAATAGAAAATAGGTATTTTGTATTTCCACTTTAAATACAAGTATTTAAAATAAGTCACATCTCAAATGTATACTACGTAGGTAATACGAAGACATCGAATACGTAGTGAGTCGTTGTGATGTTCTTTGTTGTTGTTGTTATTGTTGTTTAATAATAAATAGTAATTATAGTTCTACTACGTGATGCGCGATAAATATTCTCTTTGAATTATTTACTTGGTGTAGTTAAACATTAAAAAAATAAAATCAGCAATGATATATATGACAATGTTGATGCCTTATGTAAGTATGACCCTCGTTGATAAATTGGACGTTGATTTCAGAGTCAGACGAGATGACTAAGCGTGATCGCCACCTGCCTTTGCGCTCAAGATCAAGGCGACCAACACGACACGAGTGGTCGAGGTCGCCGAGGTTGGAGCGGAGGCAGTTGGACCGAAGTCAGCGGTCGCGATGGTGATGGCGGTCGCGAGCAGAGCGCAGCCGTAGCGAGTCAACGCCGTCGCAGCGCAGTCTGGCGATTGGCGGAGCTGGCGAGGAGCCGGCGTGACCGATTGCGGAGCTGGCGAGGAGCCGGCGTGACCGATTGCGGAGCTGGCGAGGAGCCGGCGTGAGCGAGCAAGGCCGAAGCGGAGCGGAGAGGTTGCAGTAGAATCGAGCTGGAGCAGGCTGTCGCCATCTGGGCGGCTTCGTATAAGCGGGACAATAAGATCAACAAGGCGATATTCGTCTTAACTACAGAAACGGTATTCAAGTAGTTTGTCTTTGTAGGATCGAGCATGTATGTATGTACTCGATCATGCTCAAATTCATGCAGCAAGTAATCTGATTTTGAGATCTTATTTATGTTCCTGTGGTAACTATCACGGACAAATTGGAGAATTAACACATCCTCAAGGCATTAGAGACATTCGAAACGAAGTTAGTTCACTGAACTAGCATGCAATAAAATCATAGATACGTCTAATCTAACCGTACATCTCTGCATTCAGTGTAAATAATGTAAGTCCAGTTCCAGTATAACTTACTATTTTTTTACTATTATTATCCCAAATTATGACTATGTTAGTAACCTCTTACAAATCTTCACTGAGTCTGAGCCAAACGCAAAGTGTCAAAACATATTTAGGTACCCGACTCAAGTAAAATTAAACAATGTAACCTACAAAAATTTACCATTGGCTTAGTTAACAAACTGCACATTATGATCTCCCAAATCCATGGATGTTTAGATCAGAGGACTGTTTTGCATTCATGGGAACTCAAAGAAAAAAAAAACAATTGAAGTCTAAATGGGTCCAAAAGAACAAATAGATGGAAATGAGACATGACAATATAAATCTTAATCAGTATCTCT
Organism: Epinotia brunnichana; assembly: GCA_963854355.1. Taxonomy (NCBI): domain Eukaryota; kingdom Metazoa; phylum Arthropoda; class Insecta; order Lepidoptera; family Tortricidae; genus Epinotia; species Epinotia brunnichana. Next base: position 1,818,062 of record OY977940.1, read on the forward strand.
TTAATCGTTGTGTTGCTTGTCGCGTAGAGGAGCTAGTAGCTCTGAGGCATTGTATGTTCTTACTTCTAGGATGTAATATAGTTTAAACAGTACAGATATATAAGAGTGACCGAATTTATCCAAATACCTACGATAGGCTATGGTTAGGTGACTAAGTAAGTGGCATAATAAGATGTAAAATATTGAATAGAATTTACATTTAATAGTGAGAATAATAAAACATGAAAAAAAAAACAGTGTAGGTAAGTCAGTACATGTTGATTATCCATGAATTCATGATCTATGAGAATATATTATAGTGTTAATTATTTGAGCAGAGTAGATTTCTGTTATAGATATTATTTGCCATGTTCAAGCGGTGAATACTTAGTTAGACACGACCTTCTGGAGAAGTGTGCGGTGTAGTCACTCGTAGTATTTTGAAACAACCGTCTAGAGACGTGTGCTATAGTGACCTAGTGAGTTGTAGTATTTGGATCTGTCTGGAGACGTCTGTGTGTAGTGACTTGTAGTGTTTTGACACGGCCGTCTGGAGACGAGCACGTGTATATGTATATTATATTGAGGCACGGCCGTCTGGAGACGAGTACGTGTATATGTATATTATATTGAGGCCCGGCCGTCTGGAGACGAGTACGTGTATATGTATATTATTATGAGGCACGGCCGTCTGGAGACGAGTACGTGTATATGTATATTATTATGAGGCACGGCCGTCTGGAGACGAGTACGTGTATATGTATATTATTATGAGGCACGGCCGTCTGGAGACGAGTACGTGTATATGTATATTATATTGAGGCACGGCCGTCTGGAGACGAGTACGTGTATATGTATATTATATTGAGGCACGGCCGTCTGGAGACGAGTACGTGTATATGTATATTATTATGAGGCACGGCCGTCTGGAGACGAGTACGTGTATATGTATATTATTATGAGGCACGGCCGTCTGGAGACGAGTACGTGTATATGTATATTATTATGAGGCACGGCCGTCTGGAGACGAGTACGTGTATATGTATATTATTAAGAGGCACGGCCGTCTGGAGACGAGTACGTGTATATGTATATTATATTGAGGCACGGCCGTATGGAGACGAGTACGTGTATATGTATATTATATTATGAGGTACGGCTGTCTGGAGACGAGTACGTGTACTCGTATATGTTTATTATGAGGCACGGCCGTCTGGAGACGTGTACGTTTATATACATATATATATATATATATATATATATATATAGATCTAATATATGTTATTATGGTTAAGATTATGATTATGAAAATTTAAAACCAGGACCAGGCTGCAGGAGAACGTCGCGTGTGCTGATTTCTGGCTGAAAGGTGTCGTGTTTCGGCAGTTCCAGGGAAATCTACCGAATTCTACACCGGAGTTGAAGACGCAACGGAGCCACGCTGTTACGTCACCTGCTATAATTTTATGAATATAATTGTATAGTATGCTAGGCCGTCAGTTAATTTTACACGCATTTTTTATAAAGTTAGTATTTTAAAGGTGGTATAGCACTTAACACATTTTACACTCGATTTGAGCCACGCTTTGATGGCTTTAGATTTTTTTTATCATCACGATATCATCTTACTGAATAGCGATACTACCTTAGGAAAAATAAGTAATTACACAATCATGGCACAGTACTTTGTTATGGCAATATTATTTTTACGAAATGGTATCCCTAAATTGCCACATATTGTCAGAAATTGGATACGACCAATCAGAAGTGATAATTGTATGATTTGTAGAGCCCAGAACTCTCACATTGATGATTTTAATTAGGTACCTATAAGTATATATACATATATTGTTTTTATTAAAATGTTACCTAATAACTATGCATCTCCTAAAGCAGTGTTTTTCAACATGTGGGTCGCGACCCCAATGCGGTCGCGGCTGCTCGGATTCTTACTCTATGGGGGTCGCGCCATGAAAAAGGTTGAAAAACACTGTCCTCAAGTATAATTTAACTATCTCACGAGGACGTGAGATTGTATCAGGATGGACGAACTGTAAGAGTCTTAAAATAATAGGTGTCGATAGAATTTGATTTGTAGAAATTATTTAAGTTATTGCTGTGTTAAATCGTAATACGAGTGAGGTGTATGTAGTCTAATCAACCATCCGTGTCACCGGAGGGTGGCTGAAAGACTAGTTGGCTTCATTATTAAACAAATATATGACGTTCTATTTTCGGCTTGTCTGCTACTGACACGGTTGGTGGACGGATTATACAATAAAAGTCATACAAAATAAATATATATTAAATCAAAGTAATTAACATACAAATATATTAATTATTCAGTAATATTAAATGTATACAATATGTCTAAAACATGATTATTTTAGAATTGTATAAAACCTGCAATACTTAGTATGACTTGGCGCCATTTTTGACGTTTTAAGATAAGAGGGTGAAATTAAAGAAGTGACAGAACGGATCTTTGGAAAACATTGTACTCAAAGCGTTGAGAGTAATAAAGCTTTATTTATAATATCAACAGAAGTATTTCATTGAAGATTTTTATAATAGACATACAGATGTCGTATCAACCACTTTGATTGAGGGAATCACTTCTTAGGGTTAAATTAATATAGAATTTCATTACATTTTTAAAATACCTAAATATTTTGTAGAAAAATACTTTTCTGAACCTAAACCGTAGATTACCTAATAGTTACGTTCCTTTCGTTTAAATTAAACAAAAGGTTATTATTTTTTTTAAATCTGGGGCTATTTGATGCTTTTTGAATTCATCACTTCTATTGAACATCATTAAACGCAATGTTTCATAAGTTCATGAAGCAACGTTCGCCATTGCATAGTAATTAGTTAGTTGAAAATTGCCAAACTATCTTAGAATTTAATTAAACATTAGCTAACCTAATCATGGAGATGAAAGTTCAGCTTTTTTAAAATTACCTTGAATGAGCGAAGTTCTTTTGTTCCGATGTGCAATGCACCTAGGTACCTATGGTTTTTTTTATTTTTGCGCGTCCATTTTGCAACTAAGAAATGAAACAAATAATCGGGTAACAAGCAAAAGTCACTACCAAAACTGTCACTGCTCTTCAAAACCTGGTATCTCGGTACGTACTTAGTCGATATCGAGATACGACCTTTGATTTAAGTAAGCATTTTGTTACTAAGTGAGTTTTGCTTGTCACCCGACGAAATATTTTATACAGGGTCAACATCAAGATGAATTGATACATGACTAGGGTTTTTTAATTTTTTAATAACTGTACGTTTCTTCCTAAACATCCTGGAGGGTAAAATTGAAGGCAAGAGAGGCAGAGGAAGGCCTAGGCTAACATATTCTAGCCAAATAAAACATAAAGCTGATGTCGAGTCATATGAGGAAGTCAAGAGGCTGGCAATGGACAGAGAAAAGTGGCGGTTACTCCACCGACAAGAGCAAGGCTCTTAAGTAATGATAATGATGTACGAGCGAGAGAATCGAAGCAAGTTCTCCGTTTCAGCATGGTGGCAGAAAAAATCGTATGTCTGGCTGTAGGGGTTGTCCAGGTGTTCTCCTCTGCGGTCGCATTTTAAACTGATTCTTGTGAATTTTTGTGGGCAGGTACGATAATTATAATAGTTTTTTTTTGACAATTCTGTTTTGTGAGCTTGACCATCGAGCAGCCAGCATCGAGCATGGGAGCCGCACTCTCACACACACAGCTGTTCTGTTAATTACTTATTCTGTGCCACGACACAGCACGCAGGTCGTCCTGTGATAGCCATGCTAGAAAAACCCTAGGTCCTGGATCACCTAACTTTTGGCTAGAAGGCTAGCTTATTGTTAAGGCTTGGTCACACAGCTGCGTGATGACAGCGAAGCGTTGAGTTTGCGTTGCGTGCAAGGCGCGCGGTCACACAGAGCCCGCGCAACGCGCTGGCGCCGCGTGCACAACCCGCCCGCAACGCGCGCGTCCAGTCTGCATCGCGCACTTTTTTTGAAGAAGCCTTATGGGCCCACCCATGGGGATATCGCGCACTCGACATGCTGGCATAGCTTTCGCTCGTGCAGCGCGAACGTTGCACGGACGCAACGGCCTGCGTTTTGAGTGCGCAGTGCGGGGCGCGACACGATGCGGGACGCGATGAACAACAGTCTGTGTGACATCGCTAACCGTACATTTCAGTGCTCAGCGACCGCGCCGCAACTCGCATACGTCTCGGTTGCGTCACGCACTCTGTGGGACCAAGCCTTTAAAGTATGAATTGCCAGTAAAGTTCACGACACCATAATCAATACAATAAATCAATTCGATAACTTGCACGCATGACTGCGCGCGGTGAAACTGAACAAATAGATTTAAGGCAATTACAAACAACTGTACAGTCTCAGTACTGTACATTTTTCTGTTTACGTTGCGACCTACTTTTAGGCCACGCTACAATATAATATTATAAAGTAAATTAGATCAGTGCAAACATAACTCGCATACGAAGAACATCAACTGAAGGAACGGCTAATTAATCTTACTATTTATACCTTACAAGTAATAAATAAGTTTTATAACTACAACTTAACTTCTCCGTTCTCTCAACGCACTCCAACTCTACTATCTAAGTGTATGGGCTAACTGGCTCATACATTAATGGTCCTTCGAACCTAAACAGGTATTTAGTGTTTTTGTTACTTTATTGCGATAGCGAATCGGTTTGCTGGCCTCCCACAAGCGGGTCTCACCAGTGAATTGAGAAAGCGCATATATCGTACGTAGAGTGCAGGGGCACTATTTACCTGTCAGTGAACTACTGTGAACAAACAAGATAACTGCAACGGCTCATCGCTCTCCGGACTCTGAAGACTAAAGACCGAAGCAGTGAAGCAACACAACCAGCAGAGCTGTACAACCATCGTCGGATAACTATTGAGAAGACTTCCAGAGTTACCACGGTACATATGTAACTTCAACTTATAACTTCAACTTACAACTTATATCGAAATCAACGTAAAACTAACTTCAAACTCAACTCAACTTCAACTTTAACTTTGACAAAATCAACTCAACATGTCTGTCAAGCTTCAACAACAGCAAACCTGCTTTGAAAAAATCAAAACTTTATGTGTTAACTACAAGAAAGACTCCGCAACAAGAAAAACTCATGACTACTTGAACCAGCGGCTAACAAATCTCGACGCCCTATGGGGTGATTTCGAAAACCAACATGCGGTCCTTGAAGAGGAAATCAAGGACAAAAATATCCCCTACTTCCTGGAAGGCATATACGGCAAAACTAAGGCCATGTATGAAAACAACAAGTCAGATATGCTTAAACTAATGCATAACCTAACTGAAGTGAAGATTCCAGTCAAATTTGACCTTACGGGACTACTGGACGACGAAGCGAACGCTGACGTCATTGTGCTACTATGTAAACAAGAATGTAACTTCAAGGCAATTGATCGTGCGATGTCAAAAATCGACACGGTATCTAGCAATGAAAAATGGGAACTAGAAGATAATCTTAACATCTTGAAATCAAAATGGTCAGACATCGACAAACTACACTGGGAAATAGATGGCGTACTTAAAGGATCTCACGAAACTTACTACGACACCTTCGTGGACATCGAAAACAAGTACGACCGTATGCGGAAAGAACTTAACTGCAAGATATGGTCAACTGCTCACCACCAGCAATCTGCGCCTAGGATTGAGATTCCCGAATTTACAGGAAACTATAACCAATGGATTTCCTTTAAGGATCTTTTCATAGAAACCGTCCATAACAACCCAACAATCAACAAAGCGCAAAAAATGCAGCATCTCAAGACTAAGCTTCGAGGCGAGGCGGAGAGATTGGTCCAGCATCTAACTATCAACGCCGAAAATTACAACTCATGCTGGAATATTCTGAACCAAAGGTACGACAATCGACGCCTGCAATTTACTTCTTTCATGAACACTATGCTGAATTTACCTACTATTCAGCAATCTGACGCCTACAACCTAAAGAGAATGCATGACGTCATAACTGAATGTCTAAGCGGACTAAGAAATATCGGCTTAGATACATCAACTTGGGATCCGATTATTGTACATTTAATGACGATGAAACTGGACGCCACTACGCATACCGACTATGTAAGAGACCTTCAAGATCATAGAGAGGTCCCGGCACTACACGACTTTCTCATCTTTCTCGAGAGAAAATTCATGGCTTACGAAACCATGAAACGCTCAAAACAAGAAGTCACCATCCAACAAAAACCAGCATTCGTGAAAACTTTCAACAAGGAAGCTTCTTACCCAGTCAAGAAAACTAACTACAACTTCTACAAAAATAACTCAAAAACATATCATATTACGGGATATGGTCAATGTCCGTTTTGCAACGAAGCACACGTGTTGATGCAATGTCAGAAGTTCATCAACCTAGATATACCGCAGCGGAATGACACTGTTGCGAAACTGCAAGTGTGCAAAAATTGCTTGTTCAGTCACGGCGACAAACAATGCAACTCTAATAAAACCTGCAAGGAATGTAACTTAAGACACCACTCATTATTGCACAACGTTATGAAGAAGCAAATAACTAACTCTTATAATAGAAAAAATAACTACGAGCCCAATCCATCTACTTCAACTCAACAAGCGTCGAACCATCACCTGGCTACAAAGGATATGGAAGTCCTACTAACTACGGTTCAACTTCAAATTCAATCTCATGATGGAACATTCATCAAACTTCGTGCTCTTTTGGACCAGGGTTCGCAAGTGAACTTACTGTCTGAGAATGCAGCACAACTACTGAAACTACCCAGGAAGAAACTAAATGCAACTGTATCTGGAATTGGAGACTTGTCCGGCAACTGCAAAGGAAAAATAGAACTTAACTGCAAGTCATTATACTCCAATTACTCGTTTAAAGCTGAAGCGTTGATTCTCAACAAAATAACGAACAATCTACCTAACTCTACCTTCAAGAAAGGAAACTGGCCGCATTTAGAAAACTTGAAACTAGCCGACATCGATTATAACGTGTCGCGCCCTGTAGACCTACTGCTTGGTGCGGACGTTTACGCCGACATTATTATGGATGGTGTACTGAAGATCGATCAACAAGCTCCTATTGCCCAACAAACTCATTTGGGATGGATACTTTGTGGAAAACTACAAACTTTTAACTGTCATGTAACATTAATTAACATGAATGAACTTACAAAGTTTTGGGAAAACGAAGACATCGCTCAAAACAACGAGGAAATCTCCCAAGACGATTACTGCGAAGACTACTACCAAAAAACTGTTCAGCGAGGTTCCGATGGAAAATACACCGTGAAAATGCCCATGCACGCTAACTTCGAAGAAAAACTGGGTAATTCTAAATCAATTGCCATCTCTCAGTTTCTACAACTAGAAAGAAAACTACAGAAACAAACTAAGCTTGCTGAAATGTATAAAGAGTTCATAAAAGAGTATTCCGACCTGCAGCATATGAAGCCTGCAACTTCCACTTCAGCTAAAGACTGTTTTCTCCCGCATTTTGGAGTCCTAAGGGAAAATGCCACAACCACTCGGTTAAGGGTTGTTTTCAACCCATCCCAAAAGACGAGCGCCGGGTACAGCTTAAACAGCTTACAAGAAAAGGGTCCTAACCTACAGAAAGACATTCAATCACTACTATTGAAGTGGAGAGCCTACAAATATTCCTTCACGGCGGATGTCCAAATGATGTACCGATGCATCTGGATTTCTGAAGAACAACATCACTTACAAAAAATAATATGGAGAAACTCGCCCTCTGAAAACCTTCAGGAGTACTCTCTATGTACGTTAACTTACGGATACAAGTGTGCCCCGTGGCTAGCAATGAGAACTCTCAAGCAGCTAGCCATTGACGACGGATATAAACATCCCGCTGCTGCCGAAATACTGAAAAACGAATTTTACGTCGATGACCTCATTAGCGGTCACAACTCTATGGAAGAAGCAAAGCAACTACAAAAATCATTAATCGAGTTACTCCGAGGCGGCGGCATGAACCTACGAAAATGGTCAGCAAATCACCCGGCTTTACTCGAGCAACTAACTGAAGATCAAATTTCGACAAACATATTCGACTTCAAACACGAAGACTCCACGAGAACTTTAGGACTTGGCTGGAATCCTAATTTGGACACTTTTGTAGTCAATTGGAACTTACCCGAAGAAACTAGATACCCATTAACTAAACGGGTTCTCTTATCAGAAATATCACGCCTTTACGACCCCTTAGGCTGGTATAGTGCTGTAACGGTGACAGCTAAACTAATCTTTCAAAAGGTGTGGACCAACCCTCATCTAACTTGGGACGCAGCTTTACCTGTCGACATACAAGAACAATGGCTGAAGCTAAAAAACGAACTACCTCTATTAAAAAAGGTCAAACTCAACCGATGGATTGGCGGGAAAACAAAGCAGATCGAACTTTTAGGCTACTGTGACGCAAGCGAAAAAGCCTTTTCCTGCGTCATTCACTCTCGCACCAACGACGAAAACGGAAAGCCAAGAACGACATTATTAGCTGCTAAAACTAGGGTTGCCCCTATATCTCAAAAAACTACTCTGCCGAAACTGGAACTTTGTGGATCCCTTTTACTATCACAACTCATGAAGAAGGTGATGGAAGCGTACAAAGACTACGACATAACTATACAAGCATTTTGCGACTCCCAAGTAGTCCTAGCTTGGCTACAAGGAGACGTGTCACGTTGGGAAAAGTACGTGGCTAACCGAGTGACGAAAATTAAACAAATAATACCAGCTGAGAAATGGCAGTACATCAAATCTGAGCAGAACCCTGCTGACTGTGCTTCAAGAGGAATGTACCCGAGCAAGCTGATTAACTTTGACCTCTGGTGGCACGGACCGTCACTTGACGAAAATGACCAGAAAGAAGAACTTTCAAACTTAAATTGTCATTTTACAACTAACATCGGAACTGTGAAAAAAGGAGAGACAACCCTAGCTACAAAACAAGATAATAACTTTATCAATGACCTACTTCAAAATAACAGCTCGCTAACACGATTAATAAGAATCACCGCGTGGATTATGCGATTCACAGCAACATTACGTCGCAAACAGAAACCTGATACCACCTATTTAACTACAAATGAATTAATCGCCGCTAATTACGAAATAATTCGATGCGCACAAAGAATGTCATTTCCGGATGAATGTAAACTTCTATTAAAAAACGAAACACAAAACGACGTACAAACGCCACAAACCAACGAGAAGAAACCTGCACGATACATGCTCAGGAATAAAAACAACAAACAATGTTTTCTAACACTGTTTACAACCTTCATAACCATGTGCGCAATCATAACAAGTTCACGGTCAGCTGTCGTGCCGACGTCAGCTCAAATTACGAACCTGGAACCCGAGCGACCTATATACTACGATACTATAGGCAAAGTACAAGTTATTCATAACGAATGGATATTACTGATGTACTACAACTTAACTAACTATTGGGAAGGAATTGGACGCATCGAGACTTACCTGCAAGGAGTGGACGACTGGTGCCAGAAAACAGACCCGAGGTACTGCAAAACTACCCTTAACCAGCTTTACCATGAAATGGATGTCTTACAACACTACAACACTATGCTACTAACCCCGCAGAAGCATCTAACGAACAGAAAGAAACGCGGACTCGTAGATGGGGTGGGATACGTAGCTAACAGGTTATTCGGGATTCTGGATCAACAATTCGCCGAAAAATATACAAGCGACATAGAAGCCGTGCGTACCAACGAAAACTACTTACTTGAACTCATAAAAAACCAAACGTCCATTGTCGAGATGGAGAACAAGGTTTTGAAGAAACACGAAGCCAACATTCAGGGACAGTTTGAGGTCATAGAAAACTTCATGAATCAAACAGATATAAACTTTGCCAGAGTTGAGTCGGCAGTGGAAATAGCAATGGCCACAAGTTATTTTAACTCCGCCGCTTTGTCAGCCTATCTACTTATGAATAACTTGAAGAACATGCAAGAAATGCTGTTCAACACTTTAACTGATGTCTACAAAGGTCATATCGACGTACACCTTGTAACACCCGTAAATCTGTTGGAACAGATGAATGTCATCGCGGGAAAACTACCCAGAACTTTGTCACTGCCCGTCGATAACATACGAGAAGACATCAAGGACTTATACAAACTATTATATGTCAAAGCGCGAGTCACTGGCAAATATTTTTTATTCGAGCTGCATATACCACTCATTTCGGACGAAGATTTTACGTTACATCGTGCCATCCCATTACCTGTCAAAACGGCTCAAGACCACGTCATAGTTCAGACTAGCGCAATATACATAGCAGTGAACTTTCAGAAAAATACCTACATTTCGTTTAAAGAAGATGACCTTCAACAATGTGTCCAACTAAAACTCGACAACTTTATATGCAACAAAAACCTGCCAGTATTCAACTTACATAACGATAACATCCCATGCGAGGCAAAACTAATAGGTCATCGCACCACAACTCCATGTGACGTAACACATACGTCATGTAAAGACGCCTGGATCGAGTTGCATTCACCGAACACTTGGCTCGTAATTTGTTGCGATACCTGCACATTACGGGTTATATGTGATGAAGAAGTGACGTCACACACAATGACGTCTTCTGGAATAATAACTTTAGAACAAGGCTGCATGCTGCAATCGAAATACCTGACTATTCACTCGCTTAAACAATATAACAGCAAGGTGAAATTGGACAACGTCATCAACGTGCCTTCACTGACTTCGTCGATCAACCGAATCGCAAATTTAACCTACCACAACATACCCCATCAGTATCTTTCCGAACACAATAATCAAGATATCGAAGAAATTGACAAGAGACTACTCAACCAACGGAGCAAGGAACAAAACTTCCCGACCGTTCTCACAACTCACGATATCCATCAATATATTATTTGCTACTTTCTACTTGCTGCAGCCACCATTACTGCCATTCTTTGGGGAGTGGGAAGACGCTATCCCGATTTTTGTAAGCTGAAGAAAAAGAAACAATGCTCACTGCAATCAGTGAAGCCACACTACGAGGATATTGAACTTCAACCTATACCAGAAGAGAGAAGCCTGCCAAGACCTACAGCGAGGTCAGCGAGCAGCCCGGGACAGCATCCGAGCCGTCATCGAGCCGCCAACGACAACGTCACTTTTAACTTACATTGACTTGAATTTTGTTAAGTAATTTTTGTAATGGCTTTTCCTTCTATTGACAATTATCTTTTTTCTTTTCCCTTCTTTTGGGGTTGCCAGTATGTACAGTCTCAGTACTGTACATTTTTCTGTTTACGTTGCGACCTACTTTTAGGCCACGCTACAATATAATATTATAAAGTAAATTAGATCAGTGCAAACATAACTCGCATACGAAGAACATCAACTGAAGGAACGGCTAATTAATCTTACTATTTATACCTTACAAGTAATAAATAAGTTTTATAACTACAACTTAACTTCTCCGTTCTCTCAACGCACTCCAACTCTACTATCTAAGTGTATGGGCTAACTGGCTCATACAACAACTATTATAATAATTCAATTGTATTGACTCGTGCTTGACCTTATTGGGTTGCGAAAGGTTCTCATTTTAAGTTTTTATGACTATATCGTAATAATATTTTTGATTGTTTCATATTATGGCAATGGAAGCGAATTCCACCGATAAAAAATGGGCCAATTTGGCAGAGTTTGTTATAAAAATTGTTGCAACTTCTAATATGCTTAAAAGATGGCCCATAGTTGAAAAGATCCCTCGAATATGCATGTGCGACAGATACAGGAACAAACGAAGTTGGAAATTCGTGGGTTAGCCGCTCAGTTTAAGCCAGTCACCGAACCAGGCACAAATTTCGTCAGTCATTTACTTCCGGGCGATAACTTGTAATAGTCCGTAAGCCCACTCCCAATATACGCCTACATCTCATGACAACACGATAAAATGCATGGCAGCAGGTCGAGAAAGTTGTGCTGAGCAAGAATCAAAAGATTATCTTACAATTTTGACCGGAAGTGAAGAATTTTTCAATTTTTCAGCCAATTTCAGGTGTGATAATATTCTGATTCTTGCTCAGCACAACTTTTTCGACCTGCTGCCATGCATTTTATCGTGTTGTCATGAGATGCAGGCGTATTGTGTGAACTGAAGTATGTTCTAGGTAAATAATAGACGAGCTTCAGAATAGGAATGAACCCTTTATTTAGGTGAACGCTGGCTTATATACACTCTCTGTAAGGCTGCGTGGTGGGAACGCTAACAATAGTACATTTACGATAATGGGTTTAGTTTAACGATGATGTGATTACTCGTGCGTAAACCATCAAGATAGGAATCGAAGGTTATCTCCCCACCACACGACCTCCCTTTTTTTGAGACAAAAATTTGGAACATATTTTTGGCTTAAAGTTATCTTAAACAATGTTTTAAATAAGTACTTAAACTTATTCTAATTAATGTTATACATCTGGACTTAAAAGTATCTTATGTGTATTTTGTATACATTACTATGGTGTTTCAATATTTCAATGTTAATTTTAAACGTCCTGTATATGAGTTCTAGATCGACTTACATGTTATCTTAATGCTTATATTACTAATACATTGTTGCGCTTAACACTATGTTTTATGTTACTGTAGTACTATGAACTTGATATACTGTGCCATATTGGGATTGGAATGTGTGTTACTTAGAACATCGCTGGTGTCTTTATTCTGGGTGGTCTAAAATTCATGATGTCGCTCTCGCTCTCTAAGTTATTAGTTTAATTTGTCCTGCGTCCTAGTCGGTTTATACCTGGTTTTTGTTTTATTTTAGTTATTTAAAAAAAATTGGAGGTCGCAGATGTCCTTGAACAAAGTGTGTCATGTTCAGTGCCGTGTTTGGTGCGCGTCACGGTGTTTCCGTTTGTATGTGTTAAAGTTTGTTTAAATTAATTTATAGATTCACGCCTCCTCCCAAATGGGGTAGGCAGTGCTCATGAAATTTTGAAAGATGGACAATATAACTTTGTGCATTGTGAAATAAGTCTTATAGTTTGCTGCGTTTCGGTAAGTTTTTAATTTATGTTTTATTGTTAACAGTAATAGAGTTTAGTTTTGTTAGTTAATAGAGTTAGAACTTGAAATCAAAATATAATATGGTTAATATTAAAATTAAATCTCCTATCCTAAGGTTAATATAGTTATGTTTTTATTCATAAAAAAAAAAATTTCTATGTTTTTCTTTTTGTTTTATTTGATTACTGCTACATGATTAAAATATTACATAAATATGTATTTTCTTTCCTAACAAGATTTTGGTTAAAAAAAAATTGGAATGCTGTTTAATAATCGCAAGTTTGTTATGATCGTATGACTTTTGATACGTTTCTTCGTTTTTATGTTTCTATTTACTTTGACTTTTAATAATTCATAATTATCTTGGTTACAATATTTTTATATTTATTTGTTTACGTCATTATTTGTTGGAGCTGGCCGGGTACTGCTAGGTACGCATTTATGGGGAAATATGTGTGCACTTATTACTTATACTTCTACTTCTTTATTTCTTCTTTACTTTTCAGACAGTTATTTTAACACTTCCCCTTTTATTATTATTATTAAAAACTGTGTCCAAAAACCTCCATGGTTGGTAGCTCGACCAAACCATGTTGTGATTCAAGGATGTACTGCCTGCTTGCACCTTGGCATACCCTGCAATATCACCTATACCTTTTCCGTTTCATGCATTATGCATGGTACACGGTGCGTTCCGCGGCTGCGCGAGGAGCCTCTCGGAGGCATGATGCTTACGAAAAATGTATTTGTGATATTATGTTGCTATTTTTACTGGTAACACGATCTACTGGTTCCAGTGTTTTCTAATTTTGACGTGTGTTGAAAATTTACTTCTGATAGAGTATTTGCCAAAAAAAAAATAATATAAATGTAAAATTATTCTCTAAATTATAATAATATTATGTTATAAAATGCGTTCTAACGTCGTTATTTTCTTGAATAGTTTTTTTCTTCAAAGTTTTTTGTTTAAATTTTTTTTTTATATGTGTTTTAATTAAAATATTTCTACGTTTATTTTTAAACATCATTTACTTAATTGCATTACGTTATTATTTTAATAATTATACTTGATATATGCATCTTATTGCATCTCGTTTACGTTTAATATTTTTATTTTAAGTTATCAATGAATGCACGCTTGGATGACGAAACTATGGAAGTATTTACTAAACAACTATCTTATATTCCTTAATTGAAAACAAAACTATCTTTAATTTATTAGAACAGTCATACGATTAATTTACTTTCTTTTACCTAGGATACTGTGTTTATAAACATTATAATTAATCGTTTTTTGTTGAAGTGTTTGCCTCACTTCTGCATGAGTGCATCTCGAAATGCCTACTCAGGCAAATGAATGCATACTCAGGCTGGTACACTACGCATTAAATGCGGGTCGGCCGACCATATATAATAAAAATAATAAGGATACAAGAATAGGATATACCTATATTTATTTATAAGCGCGCGCACATATACAAGCGCATGTATATGGCCAGACAGTTCATTTAACCCTCATGTACTGAATTTATTCTTACCATGCCTCTCTATGGCATGATAACATATTTTCAGCCAGCATGGGTCTAAAGACCTTCATGATTGATCACTTGATCCCTCATGATGGCTCTAAAGATTTCCTGTCTGCTTGTATCCCGTGTACCAAAGCCAATACGTACCCACTTGGTCAACGGCGCTTGCCAAGCTACCATTGGTCAAGTTAGGACATATTTTTATCCTATGAACGTTTTAATACTAAAAAGTTCACTCTGACTGTCTATCCTACTACATATGCACGAATCCTGAGAACATTGACATATAAGAATTTCAACAACTTTTAGGTGATCAGTCTAATCGTTCTGTGAAAAACTTAGATGTTTTAACTTTCTCGGACACGTACTGAATACTTTTTACATATTTACGATACCTACTTGTTAACTTTAAATTACTATTAAAAAAAAATACTTATTATTTCTATACTTTTGTTATTTATATACGTAGGTAAAAAGCTTTTTTTTTTTTTCCATTTATTAAATAGTAAAAGTCGGTACACTTATAATTAGTTGTTATAGTTAAATATTGTACTATCTGTTATTTATTGAATGTATGTTCTTTGTGAAAGCAATTTCTTTACGGGTCATGAATAATATTGGTGTGATTTTAAAATTAAATGAATTTGTAAAAAAAAAATGTATTTATGCACGAAGCTTCTTTGTATATGTTAAATATGTGTTTTAATTTTAATCGTCATTTTTTTATTATTATTATTTATAATTATTTGTTTTGACATGGCGTGCCTATCCTTTCCTGCAGGACACGCACGTCGCTTCGCGTCTTAATTGTATTATTATGAAATCATTTAATGGGGAAAATATAAAATTATGATTTTACGTATTTTTAAGTAATTTGGGTACCGTACTTTTAACTATTTAATTCTTATTTATTACGTGTGTGTCGTCATCCAGCGGCACGTATTAATTTATCATTTGCAATTTATTAGTTACTTTCAATATTATTTTATATATTCTACTAACGCGGATTTATAAAAGAAACATAGTTACATGCATTTTGTTGTGTGTTACACTTACGCGCTGTTTTATGACTACAACTTAGGTTATCACTTGTTATTTATATGATTTAAATGGTTGTACCGTGAGTTTAAATTTTTGTTTGACGTTTTTGTTTTCACTGGTAACACGAATTAGTTTTTCCATTTTTATAAAATTGTAATTTTTTTTTTTATAATTTGAATTGTCTGATATTATTTATTTATTTTTAGTGTTGTATTTTTTTTTTGGATTTCCACCATTTTTGGCTGCGCAGTCCAATCACAGTTGGAAACCTTACTTTATTATATTAGCTGAAAAATTACTTGTTTTTGCTCTTATATTTGTTAATTTTCTGCATTTAATTTTTTACATTTTTAAATTACGTGATTAAATATTTCCTATCTTAAATATTATCTTGTATATTATCTAGTATATTATCTAGTATATTATCTAGTGTCACTATTTTCTTTATAAAAAAAATTTTTCCTTCTTTATCCTTTTATCTGGAATTAATATAATGAATCTTACAATTTATTTTTATTTTTATTTGTTTAAACTTATTTCATTAAATATCTATTTTTCTCTGATAATATTTTAACTATTCATTTTAATGCATTTAATTGTACGGATTCTACCTACTGGTATCATGGTATCGGTACTTTATATCTTATTTAACACTACGTCGTCGCGTACATTAACTTCCGTCGGAGTCTTTCGCTCCTAATAATAGGCCGCACCTTTGCGCCTGTTTTTAGAGTCACTTTAGTGCTCTTTCTATAATAATATTTATAATATACATTTGTACCGTACCAGAATATTCAATCTTTTTCTTGCTTGATAGAAAATTTATTTTATAAGCAATTAAACCTTCGCTTAGTTATCAGATGGCCAGTCCGATAACTAGCTAATGTATAATTGTCTGTAATATTGCGGAATTTAAACTATATTAGCGAATTTAATTATGGTGACACTAGTTTTACAAAAATATACGTTAAAATTACGTTACGTTTTTTTTTACGTTTTAAATATAAAATATATTAATTTTAATTAAAACAGTACGATACGCTTTCGACGTCCTCGTGGTGTCCGTGTCGTATCTCGTCCTCGAAGCTGTGGTGGCTGCAGTCGCTCCTTCGGGACGGCTGCGTCGGCTGCTGGTTCTGATGCCGGGCCGGGAAAACCCTGAACTCCCTCGAACATGGGCCGGGATAACCCTGGACTCCTCTTCTGTCTTCTTACTTGCTTGGCGTGGCGTGGTCGTGGATTGGCTGGACCGTTGCTGCTGATGAGTGCCACGACGATTTGGTTGCTGCTGAAGAGGTTCTCGTTGCTGAAGAGTTGGTTGATGCGCTGCGATGGTTGCTGCTTAGCTGGGCTCGGGGCTGCCTCGAGCAGCCCTACTCGGAAGATCGCTTATGAAGGGATCTGCGTGGAACGCGGCGCGAATTTATTTTATTTTATTATGTAGCGGCATGGCAGGTCGCCTCGAGGCGACCTGCCCTGGCAGGTCGCCTCGAGGCGACCTGCCCTGGCAGGAACACTATGAAAATGTCCTGCCAGGCCTGGCAATGTCGCCATGAACTGAAGTATGTTCTAGGTAAATAATAGACGAGCTTCAGAATAGGAATGAACCCTTTATTTAGGTGAACGCTGGCTTATATACACTCTCTGTAAGGCTGCGTGGTGGGAACGCTAACAATAGTACATTTACGATAATGGGTTTAGTTTAACGATGATGTGATTACTCGTGCGTAAACCATCAAGATAGGAATCGAAGGTTATCTCCCCACCACAGTGAGTGGGCTTCCGGGCTATAAGATGTGGACATCGTTAGTTAGTTATATTTAAATTGTTATTTATTTTTTGAATGTGCTTGAGGTCACAATAGGGATTCTTGTAAATTGACATTTAATCACAAATGTTATCTTATAATAATACCAGCTTATTGTCTTTTTTTTACCGACTTCAAAAAAGGATTGGTATTTTTTTTTATCTGTGTATGTTACGCGGTATCTCGATTTGATTTTTTTTTCTTTGTTTGAAAGCATATACTTCCAGATTGGTCCCGTTGTCACCAAAATCCAGTTCTGATGATGGGATCCTGGAGAAATCGAGGGAACTCTTCAAATTTTATAGGCTAACTTAAAGCAATTTGGCTACTGATTTAAAGTCGGTTAAAACTTTGTTTAGAAAGTACAATTATCTTAATTGCTGCTCCCATTTGCGCACAAAAAAAACTTCTTTCTTTGGCACATCCTTCCGATTTTAAATACCATCAAATAATAGCTAATACTACTTGTGTAAGATATTTCTTGTAGAAAAACATCGTCAGCTGGCGTACACGGGGTAACATATGATACAACGGCTGCCCCATACAGAAAACAAGTAACTCACTTTTTTTCTATTTTCGTTCTTTTGGATATTTCGATAAAGGGCATAAAAACGCATCTACCTTAATCATCAAAAAATTTCTTCTAAGCCTTATATTTTCCAAGTTATTAAGAATTCTAAACAACGCTGAAAACAAGTATCTTGACGATTCTACGCTAAAAACAAGTACCTCAAGAGGAGAATACTTGGAAATCAAGTGGGTTTGGAAGATACTTGGTTTCACCGTTGGTAAGAAGTTTGTAAACAACGTTTAAATTTATCTAAAACCAAGTATCTGTTAAATAACAGTCATATAATTGAGGGTATTCCCAAACGTAAAATATAGAACCGAACTTATTTGATTTTGATTCTGTTGTGTAATGGAACGACTGTGCATATTTTACGAGTATTATTGTAGTGACAATGGATATCTCTTCATCATTGTCAAAATTGCCATACTTTATGCACAATCTGACTTTAGGGCGAAAGTAATAATAATAGGTAATGTGTTTAAATGAAGATCATAGGTAAGTTAAAACTAATAAACCCAAGTAAAATACTCGTAGAATAAATATCATACTTTATCATACATTTAAAAAAAAATCACGTTACATATTGATGATGAAAATTTTGCATATATATAACCCACCCGCGCATCTTAACCCGCGTATTACAAAGAACGCAGGCAAACCCGCGGGATAAAATATAGCTTATAACTATCCAAAAAGTGCAGTCTACACGTAGCTCAACGAATTTTCGAAATCGGATAAGTTGTTCCGGAGATTACCCAAAACATACAAAATTCGTCGATAAAAATACAATAATCCTCATAAATTTTTAAGACATCCCCACCTAAAAAACAAGTAAGTCTAGAGATACTTGTTTTTACTTGGGGATTTCTTTAAAAAATCGACGTCAATTCTACGCAGAAAACATTTTCCCCCAATTTTGATTAAACTGAACATAAAAATATAAAGAAAAAATATGGCAAAGATCTAGTTTTACACTACGAAATGCCATTGCATCGTTTATTAAATGCTATTTGGGTTGATTAGGTGACGAAAAATTCAAATTACGTTTTTTCGCTCTCCAGTAAAATTTGCCAAAAGTGAGTTACTTGTTTTGTCCTTCGGGTAGCCCAACTCTCCGAAGAATCTTACAAATCATCTACCGGGAGGAAATTGGTCATAAAATCTGTTGTATAATGTAATGAATATTGTAATTAGATTTATGATTTCCGACACAGTTTATATTGTTATGGAATAACAATATAAGGTTTATTTGTTAAAACAATTACAATTTTAAGACTGACATTAATAAAAAACTAAAAACTACCCATAAATAAAAAATATCTCCCAAATCAGTGCCGATGGGTAGTGTGCCAAGGCATTGAATTCGGGGCAAGCGATCGACCTACACAAATTTTTACAGATACATATTTTTGTAGGCAACTTTAAAAATGAAACTACTGATTTATTTCAATGTATTTATTGTATCAGAAATCAAATAAACACACTAAAAGCATGGCGTGCATTTATCCACATGTTCTACAGTAAATAGTTCAAATGTCTAACTAATTATTTACATACAGTCTATTTACATCGCTTACAATTAAATGATAGAAACACGAACATATACATTTTACGTATCCGAAAGCCTAGCTAGCATGGTCCCATTTGTGACGGAAAAAAAGACCCGCTCACACTTACGTTAACGTTACGAAAGACATTCACTGCTGGATATGCCACACTTACGTAGGTACTTGATAGCAAAAGACCAATGCTTTATATCCGTCATAAATGGGACCATGTTGGCTAGACAGTTCAATGACATTAAAGGTAAATTCAGGAGAGCTGGCACGAGTGGACTTAGCGATACCAAATACATCTACAACTTGCTCTTTAAGTATGTGGTGTTGTGTTCCTGACAAAAAAATCCCAATAAAGGGCTTTGTGTCGCCTCTGGAAGTCTGGAGTTACAAGCGCCCATAGGCTGGTGTCTACTTGCCATTAGCCTGACATAATCCATAATACCACTAGTAAAATATGATCCTGTGTGCACATCAATTGATGTATTTCTTCTCCGCTACGTATTAACAGTAATATCAATTCCGTTATTTACAAAGCAAATCCAATTGAGCTGTATTTACATCATCACAGTACAATCAATATCCTGAATATCCTGATAAAGCAGTCGAGTACAATTACGTGTAGGTATTTGAGATTATTTGAGTTGGCCGAATTGGATGCAAGTAGTCCATTCAACAAGAAACTCTACCGTCCAATGTAGAAAATTGAAATTTCATTGACAGTTTTATAACAAGTCGGCAACATTATATAATCTCACTCAACCATAGGTACATTCTTTTACACTACTTTAGCACATTAAGTCTACATTAAAATTGGCAACGCCACATGAGCCCTCTCACAGACTGGCGCGGCCAGCTGGTCGATCACGTAACGCATTGTACGCGCGTCCGGGGGGCTAGCACACTTTAGGTTTTATGTCGCGTTTTACGTGACGTTTCAGTACATTTTCGCCGACATAAAACTTAGTGTGCTAGGGCCTCAGGTAGATCTAAATGTCACTTCTTATATGGAAAAATGACAGTTAAATTGTCCTAACGCGCGTTCGGAACGTTACGTGATTACCCCTCTGGCCGCGGCGGACAATAGAAAACTTGTCATTAGTTGTCAAATTTACTATGGTCCGCCACCGCAGGCCGCGCCAGTGTGATGCAGGCTTAAACCGTCAAATTTCTGTAGAATTACGACATCTAAAGGGTGGTCTTGCTATATTTATTATTTGTTGCAGAGTTAACGTAGACGCACTCTGTATAATTTGCACTCGACTATCCATCATCGAAAATAATAAATAAATAATTTTTACATCTTATTGCAATATAACATGGTCGACTTAGGTCTTTCTTCAGTCGTTTTAAAGGAGCTTTTCCGTCGAGTCGAAGAGAATTGAATTGAAATCACATCAATTTAAACTTTCAAGAATTTCACAATAGTAAGTGTTGCGGATGCAACCTATTTTGTACCTTTTTTTGTCTATTATTTTTATACTTTTGGAATGTTTTATTTTGTTTTATCAGTTGTCAATATATTGCTGTCGAAAACAGATTGAGTCGGCTTGGTTTTAATATATTTCCTATAAATAATCACTCCAGCTATACAGTCCATCAGAAGTCCTTTATATTTGATCCTTCTCCCGTCTTATAATGAATATGCGAAGTAGAACCAAGCAGCTGGCAACGCCGGCTAAAAGTCGTAAGGCGACACGTTCAGAACCAGGTGCACCCGCTGTGGGTGGGGTCGGTCGGTCCAAAAGTCAGGGCCTCACGAAGACTGATGCCACAGAAACACCCGCAGCTCTCGATATTGTTCGCGCGTGTCCCGCAACTACCACCACCGGCGGCTGCGGCTCCGCTGTTGCAGCCGAACATTTTGACGTTTCTCCTAGTTGCAGGTCGCACGTATCAGGGTCTTCGCGGTCATCAGCTACTATAAAAGCACGGAGGCTTTCTGCGGAGGCCGAGTTGGCCCGCAGAAGTATGGAGCGAGAGCAAGAATTGATGATTCGTGAGCAAGAAATTGAGATTGCTCGACAAAGAAAACTACTTGAGCAGGTAAAACAAGTAGAACAATTAGAAATGGAAGCTGCTCTGGCCGCTCAAGAAGCCGAAGAACGTTCCGCAAAGTCGGCCAGTAATGTTCATTCCCGGACGGCATCTTGGGTTCGCGATATAAACCAGGGTAGCTGCCTACGCATGACGAATGAGCCAACTGTCGAATTGCATCGCAATACAGGAAACGATGGAATTATACTCAAAGCGATTGCTGACACTGCAGCTGCAGCAAAAGCTTTGGCTTCAGGTCGTAGAGCCAACATAGAACTCCCTACATTCTTCGGGAATGGTTCCCAATGGCTACAATTTAAACGTCAATTTAGTAGTACTGAGTCTTCTCATTCCCCCGCAGAGAACGTTGCGCGTTTACAGAACGCGCTTCGCGGACCCGCGCGTGAGGCGGTCGCTTCGCTGCTCCACACGGCAGCTGCCCCCGAGGAGATCATGCACGCACTCGAGCGAACATTTGCGTGCCCGGAAATGGTCGTCTTTGGTGAGGTACAAGTGTTGAAAACGCTGCCGCGGCTTGGCGCCGAGCTTAAGGAGATTGGTATTTTTGCCAACAAGGTACGAAACAGCCTTTCTACTATGAAATTACTCGGTCTACGAGAATATTTACATTCACCTGAGCTATTTCATAGTATTTTGGGCAAATTTAACCCTTTAATGAAGATGAGGTGGTCTGACTATGCGTCAGAAATGTCAAACCCTCTCATGTCAAAGTTAGAACTTTTATCTGATTTTCTAACTCGTGAACACGAGCGTTATATTAAATTCGCATTATCTCCTGAAATAGGTTTTATTGCTACACAACAAAACATCATTGTGCCTGTCAATAAACAATTCAAACGTGAAAATATTCACGCTGTGACACATGACAATATTAAAACAGGTGACAAAACCGAATGCATTTATTGTAAAAAGTGCCATGATATAAAAAACTGTTCCGAATTCACAAGGTTATCAGTTGAAAACAGGTGGTGTTGGTTGCGTGAACACAAAATATGCTACAAATGTCTAAAGAGTAAATCACATCAGTGGAAGTTATGTAAAGTGAACCCTTGTGGTGTCGACGGTTGTACTTTCCGACACCATCCACTTTTACACGGCAGGCAGGATACATTTACATCACCGCAAACACACCATACACAGGCGTTCCATAATACAGTGTGTACAGCTGCGCTCAACCATGAGTGTGAAACAGAACTAAACAATATGAACAATACGGGGTGTACGGCACCGCTAAACAAAACTGAGTGTACTGCGTTCAATAATATTGGGTATGCGAATTTGTCTGAAAGGGATGCCAAACACACGCCGTGCTGTTCCAAGACTACACAGGAGTTGTCAAAAGAAAACGTCATGGTTTCTAATACAGGTATTTTAAGTCAACATGTTGGAACGACAACCAAAACACAACCACACAGCGCATTATTAAAAGTGGTACCAGTTATTGTGTCTGGACCAGCTGGCAGTTACGAAACCTTCGCACTCCTAGACGATGGCAGTACAGCGTCGTTAATTGATTCTAAAGTGGCTGCCCGTATCGGGGTGTCAGGGCCAGAGGAGGTTATTACTGTCAATGCTGTAGGTGGCTTACACAAAACTACTAAGATTTCTTATGTGGACTTTTACATACAGGGTAAACACGAATCTGACAGGTTTTTAGTCAATCGTGCCAGGGCCATGCCCTTACTCAGCTTGAGCACGCAAACATTGTCCAAACACACCGCACAGTGTTACGATTATTTGAGTGATTTAACCGATTATTTGACGTACACTGACGCTATGCCAACCGTGCTGATTGGTGCCGAGCACTGGCATCTGTCAATATCTCGTGATATCCGCGCTGGTAGTCGTAATGAGCCGGTAGCTTGTCACACCTGGCTTGGTTGGACATTGTATGGAGTGGCTTCTAGTAAAACGAAACCGGTTGAGTTTGTCAACCACTGTCACCTAGACCGTATTGAGCTTACTGAACATGAACGTTTAGAACTGCTAATAAAGGAGCAGTACAAATTGGACTCACTGGGTATTACCAAACATGAGAAACTTCATAGTAAACTGGATGCTCGAGCTGTTGAGATCTTACACAATACTACCACACGTTTGCCAACTGGTAGGTATGAGGTAGGACTTCCATGGCGGGATAATATTCAGTGCGTTCCCGACAGTTATCCGCAAGCCCTATCTCGCTTCTTAAGTTTAGAAAGACGTATGTTTCGAGAGTCCGATTTTGCTGAAGCGTACAAAAGGTTTATTGACAATATGATTGCCAAAGGTTATGCTGAAGAATGTGATCCTGTCACTTATTATGGTCATTCTGTCAGTAATAGGAACGGTACCAATGTTATCAACAGTAAACACAATTTAGTGGAATGTCCAAATAAAAATAACACTTCGTCAGGTTACATTCAATATGGTACAGTCAGTCCGAATAAAGTGCAACCAAAATGTCATGACTACATGTCAACCACAGACATGGATAAAATAAACTTAAAAACGACTTCTGAATCTTCTGATACAACTCAAAGTGAAACCAATACCGAAATAAGGTGGTATTTGCCTCATTTTGGGGTGTATCACCCACAAAAGCGTAAACTCCGTGTCGTCCATGATGCAGCCGCAATGAATCAAGGCGTTTCCTTAAATTCGTTGCTTCTTCAAGGACCAGATCTCTTAGAAAACTTATTAGGCATACTTTGGCGTTTTAGAGAGGGCGCTGTCGCAATGACAGCGGATATTAAGGAGATGTTTCCCCAAATACGGATCCGTGATCAAGATAGGGACGCATTACGTTTTTTATGGCGCGACGTTAGGTCAAAGAACACAACTCCCATAAAAGAGTATCGAATGACAGCTGTTGTTTTCGGGGCGTCATCCAGTCCATTTACTGCGCTGTATATCAAAAATAAAAATGCAATGTCACATCAGGATTTGTATCCCAACGCAGCCAATGCAAGCATTCACAGTTCCTATATGGATGATTTTTTGGACAGTCTTGATGAGGTAACTGAAGCTGCGCAGCTGGCATCCGATGTGGTGACTATCCACCGTAACGCCTGTTTTGAAATGTGTAGTTGGATTTCTAACAGCCAGGAAGCGTTGCGTCTTGTTCCAACTGAATTGCACGCTGCACAGCCTACTGAAGTGTCTCTTGGTAGTGAATCAACTAACGTCAGAGCCTTAGGTGTCTCTTGGGATCCTATATCGGATACCATTGGTTTTAGGACTGGTTTAGAAGGGCTCAAGTTACATGGTGTTTTTACTAAGCGTAAAGTTTTGTCCCACCTCATGAAAGTGTACGACCCACTAGGATTGCTTGGCCCTATAGTGGTCAAGGGCCGTATACTCCTTCAGGAGGCATGGAGATCCAACATTGACTGGGACACGGTTTTTCCACCTTCACAGGTATTAAGGTGGAACGAATGGTTTAAAGAACTGTCAGATATATCTAATATTAGAGTTCCACGTTGGTACGCTAAGGTAAACGGCGAGCCTCTGCACAGGGAGCTACACGTTTTTGCGGATGCGAGCGAGCTTGCCTATGCGACTGTCGCTTATTGGCGTTTTTTGTACGCAGACGGTACAGTCAAGCTTGCTCTCATATCCAGTAAAGCAAGAGTATCGCCATTGAAGCCCACTTCAATTCCACGCCTAGAATTGCAGGGTGCTTTAGTAGCTTCACGCCTTGCTATGACCATCAAGGAATTTCACAAGAAAAAGCCTATTCGGACGTTTTTTTGGACAGATTCGAGAACTGTCCTTAGCTGGCTAAGAAGTGACGCACGAACGTTCAAGCCCTTTGTGGCCCATCGGATCGGCGAAATAACTGAAAATTCATGCGTTCAAGACTGGAGATGGGTCCCAACTGACTTGAACGTCGCGGACGATGCCACGCGAATCAAACCTCTCCATATCAACCCTAACCACCGATGGTTCACCGGCCCCTCATTTCTTCTGGCTTCTCCGGAAAATTGGCCTGTGGAACCAGCTGGCCAGCCTCCAGTTCATGAAGAGTTTAAGCATACTCCTACACTTGTGGTTGGGCATCTGGTTATCACCGCGGATTTCAGTCGTTTTAGTGACTGGTTGCGCTTACTGCGCGCCACTGCTCGCGTTTTGCAGGCGGCTTCTAAATTTCGCTCACTTTTGGACCGCGTTAGACACATTGATCACACTGATCCTAGCACCGATTTTAGGGTTCGTCAACGTACAAACGCGCCTACGTCCACCGCTCTATTACCCCTGACAGCGGAATTGATGCAAGCCGCAGAAAGGCACGTCCTGCAGAAAGTACAGTCCGAGACATTTGGAGAAGAAATTCTGCGGATTGAACGAGGAGAGTTATTGCCCAAGAGCAGTCGCTTAGCAAAGTTATCACCCAAGATGGGAACGGACAATTTGCTACGTTTGGTCGGCAGAATTGAGGCTGTAGAAGACGTCGGTACCGAAGTCAAATCGCCCATACTGTTAGATGGTCATCACCCAGTCGTGCGCCTTTTGGTTCTCTTTTACCATCGCAAGGCTGGACATGCGAATAATGAGATGGTCGTCAATGAGCTGAGACAGAGATACTGGCTTCTTCCCTTGCGCAGCACCATACGAAGCGTCGCCAGCAAATGTTTGTATTGTCGGATCAGGAAGTCAAAACCGATGAATCCAATGACTGGAAACCTTCCTCCGCAGCGGCTTGCCCACCATCGCCGCCCATTTAATTTCACTGGACTTGATTATTTTGGCCCGATTAACTCCACAATCGGACGCAAACAGGAAAAACGATACGTAGCCCTATTTACCTGCTTGACTTCCAGAGCCGTCCATTTGGAACTTGTGCACTCCCTGACGGCTGATTCAGCGATAATGAGTTTACGTCGATTTATTGCAAGGAGAGGTGCTCCCGAAACAATATTCTCTGACAACGGAACTTGTTTTGTTGGTGGTGACCGAATATTACGGGAGTTTTATCAGACAGATGTCAACGATTTTGCTGCCAGCCAAGGAATCAATTGGAGCTTTATTCCTCCCGCTGCTCCTTTCTTTGGTGGATGCTGGGAACGGCTAGTTCGCACCGTCAAAGTTGCACTGAACGCCACCCTACGCGAAAGGGCACCTAACGCAGAAGTACTCGTGACCCTCCTGATGGAAGCTGAGGCCATTGTCAACTCCCGGCCCCTAAGTCACGTTTCTGTGAGTCAAAATGACCAGGAGACGCTGACACCTTTCCACTTTCTAATTGGCACATCCTCGAATCAAGTCCTACCTGCAACCCTTGACGACCGAGACCTTCTTCGTAGAGCAGACTGGAGGAAGGCCTTGAGGTTAGCCGACCATTTTTGGAACCGTTGGGTGAAAGAGATTCTACCTACAATGCAACCACGACAGACAGGCGAAAACAGGGAACGCGACTTAAACATCGGTGACCTGGTACTCATCGTGGACGAAAATCTTCCAAGAGGAACTTGGCCAAGAGGCCGCATCACTGCAACCTTCCCTGGCCGAGATGGCGTAGTCAGGGTGGTGGACGTAGCCACACAGGGAGGCCTTCTTCGTCGGCCCTCCAAAAAGTTGGTCAGGCTAGACGCGTAGGGCTCCTTATTGGCTGGCCCGGCTAGCTTCGTGTGCTTTCGCACACTAGGGGGTGGGATGTTGCGGATGCAACCTATTTTGTACCTTTTTTTGTCTATTATTTTTATACTTTTGGAATGTTTTATTTTGTTTTATCAGTTGTCAATATATTGCTGTCGAAAACAGATTGAGTCGGCTTGGTTTTAATATATTTCCTATAAATAATCACTCCAGCTATACAGTCCATCAGAAGTCCTTTATAGTAAGTTTATGCAATCGTTATATAATGGATGCTTTTTAAGTCGAGTACCACGTTTAGGCCACGAAGCTTGCTGAGTATAACTATTGTATACAATACTTTTTCTACGAGTCAACGGAAATAATAATTTATTAAACAAACTTGGTATCTATTGAAAATCGCCCTGCTGAAATGAAGCGCAGCAGCTTAGTATATTTGCGCGTTGATGTCTTCACAGTTATCTTATACAGCTCCTGGATTCATAAGATGACTGCTGGTGGTTATAAGTCGGCGATTAGAAAAAATATTTTTACTGAACGGGACTTAGTGCCGTGTAGTAAAATTAATTTCGATGCGAAGTTACATGTTTCAAATTGACCTCCTCAATTTTTGGCATCGACGAAGTGACAAAATATACAAACTAGTTACGCACTTATCTTAATAAGTCTTTATCAAATGGTCAGACACAAAAGGTGTGAAACTCTCATCTTTTATATCCTTCTTACGCAAGGAACAACTCTTCTTCAGTCCTATTTCACTCTTATTATGTGTTGGTTTATACTGGGTTGGTATTGACACTTTTTTGGCATCGCAATCTTTTTGGCAACTTTTTGGATTGGCATTTAGTTTGGGTTCCTTATTTGTGAGAGAGTTGCGGAATGTTCTTGACTCTGTGTTTGTGTTTTGTTTCTCTACAGTGTGTTGTATTTCGAGTTGGCTGTGGTGGAGACACGTCGACTTCGTCTGAAACAAAAAAAAGTTGGTAAAAAAGTGCTAGGTACTAAGTATATTAATAAAATCTTCACAGTAATATTATAAATACAAAAGTAACACTAAAACCGATCTTGATGAAATTTGGCATAATTATGGATATTTTGAGATCCGGGAAAGGAGATTTTATGTATTTTTTTATCTCGAAGGAGTGCAAGACATCGGTTACACCCTAATTCTGGTTTCAGTTCAGTCCATCATTCTGGTCAGACTGACGAGAGAATTATCGTGTGATTCTCGAACTGACGGACTGATGATCAGTCTCCTGTCAGTTTTCTGTCATTCGCAAGGGTTATACGATAATAGG
The DNA here is from genome assembly GCA_963854355.1 of Epinotia brunnichana. Lineage (NCBI taxonomy): Eukaryota > Metazoa > Arthropoda > Insecta > Lepidoptera > Tortricidae > Epinotia > Epinotia brunnichana. Next base: position 1,846,609 of record OY977940.1, read on the forward strand.
GAACATTACTGCAATGTTCTGGCGCCAGAGGCAGCACTACCACTAAAAGTAAACCAGTATAGGAGAATAGGGATTCACACACACATGCCCAATTGATTGTCAAATTACTGACAAGGTACTGGTTTACTATTAGTGGTAGTCCTGCCTCTGGCGGCAGAACATTGCAGTAATGTTCCCAATTCTTACGTCACGTCAGTTTGATCAGAATGATGGATTGAACTGAAGCCAAAATTAGCGTGTGACTGATGTCTAAAATATGGGGTTTAAGTTTCTACTTATGGGCGAGCAATGATTAATACTGCGCCTATGAAAATCTGATAGCAAATACTCGCAGATTAATAAGAATATTTTTATGAAATAATTGTCTTTTAGTTTGACAATTTAGAAAACAACACGGCGTCGCACTATAGTCCAAATCCTTTTTTAATCTTAATTTAAGGAGCTTGGCTGTTAAGAGTCCGTATACAGCCATTTGCTGAATTCCGCTAAACTTTTTGAGGTCATATCTCATTAAATATTTGTCCGCTAGTGGAGATACAGCTATCTAATGCACAATTTGTAGGCCTTATAAAATGATTTCTCTTGCGCTGACTCAGGATCAGCCAGCGCCGCGTTACAAAATCCGGTGTGGTAGGTAGTGCGATGGGACTCCCCCCGTACACATTCCATTAAGATGTGGTATACGTCCTCTATTACCCCGCAGTCAGCACAGTAAGGATTACTAACTTTTCGTTATCCTCCTAATTCTTTAGAATATGTGCAGAGCGGAGTCTCAACGCTATTACAACATTTTGCAGAGAAAGTGAATACTTACTGGGGAGACTGTAACGGCTCAGGCTGGATAGCAGTATTATTGCGATATCTGATTACGCAGAGTTGCTACGAACCTAGAGTCATGATATTGTAACGTCGTGTGAACGTTGTTTTGTGAAAATCTTCTAACTAGATCATAAAACTAATAGCAATGTAGCGATCTTGTTAATTTTAACGGAAGTAATGAAACTTCCTCAATGTACGGACAAGGATATAATATATCTAAGGTCCAGGCCAGGATTTATCTTCTAAGACTGCTTTTTAGTATATAAATAAGTTATTAAGTTGATCGATGTAGGTACACCGGTTAACCTCCAGTCTAAGGTGGTTTATAAAGGATCAATAAGTTGCACCGATAAAATATAGCTCCATATTAGGAACCTAGGCTTGTCGATTTGTGATTGATACATGACCAAGTCATGCCAAACTTATATGGTGATTGTATTAAGCTCTCGACTTGCATGAGAATCAGAGTGCAATTTGAAAATAACGCAAGCATACGTGCCCGAAGGTACACAGACTCCGTAGCCTATCGACGCTTGTGAATCCAGAAGATTTTTGTATTGATTTGAGGCTTTTTTGCATCGACAGCTTGAGATACCAATGAGCCCAAATGTTGTGTAGTTTAGGAGTTTCTTTAACCACCTTCTGTGACATTGATTGATTCTGTCTTTGTCATGACATGAGATTTACGGGTTTTATACCAAGTCAGTGACAAACAAGTCTACAGCCCGTCTGACGGTAAGCGGTTACCGTTGCCTTGATTCTTGCAACTCCAGGGGACGCTTTCCCGTTGCCAACCCTATATTATTATTCAAGTACATACTTATGCCAAATTTCATCTCAATCGGAGTGGACCTTCTGAGGTAGTACTTATTCGTAACTTGCATTTCATCTGTGCCTTCTATTTAGAGTCTTATTTACACTGTCATGTATGTAAGTATGGATACCTGGTCGGGCTGCGTCCTCGGGCGCGCATACAGCGCCGCGCGGCCCTCCAGCTCGCTGCGCAGCCGCCACGCGCGCGCCCAGCGCGCCCGCGCGTCCGCCGCGCGCGCGTCCGGGCGCCACGCCTGCCATCTGAAACGTGCAAGTTTATATTTAGAACAGCTGAGTTATATAGTTCACATAGAGAAGACATCCCCTAGCATACGTTTGTGCATGTAAATCCACTCTAATTGCAATACTTTGCATAGTCTGCGGTGGGTGCTTCTTTCTGCTGAACTATCAAGAAAAATGCCCTAGGTGGCTATGGCTAGGGTTACGTAGTAACAATAAGTAAATTGGTCATCAGTCATCTTATCATCAGATTACCGGTTGAAATCGCATTATGAAATGATCCCCGGTATTGCAGTAAGTAATGCGAGGATGTACCACATGAACGCGCGCGAGAACTACCCATCTCTTTCTTAGTGGTCTAATTAGAAAAAGCACTCGTGTGCTAGCCGTGTAGCCCAAAAGACCGATGACAGAAGATCGTTCAAAAAAGCTACACAGCCGAACACAAAATGTCCTTTAAAGAAATTCCTCAAAGATTATGATAACCTGGTAACGAGCTGCAGAACTCTCGCCCATTGTCCGTTCTGCCGCAGCACGAGGCAAGCCGCCCGAAGTGCCGCGACGCTACGCCGCTCCTGGCCTGAAGACAATCTCAGGGCTGACGTGTAGTACTTGAGAGATAGAGGCAGAAGACCTGGAAACAAGAACTTCGTTAATCGTTATGATCCCGAAAATTATAGGTACCACTTCTGCCGTAGGTTTAGTATGTCACGAAAAAAAACAAAACAGTTGACTTAAAACTGTGCACATTTAAAGATGCAGCGGAGCAGACTTGGAATCGAATCCGATGTTTCAGGAATACCGGTTCACAGCTTATACGCTATGGACCGCAAAGGTGGTGAATAGGTATACCTCTCCACTACCGCTGCGGTAGGTATACTGCTGAATTTGATCCTTGTACTTCATGTGACAATCTTAGCACCCGTCTATTCTTGAAAATTTTAAGTAGTGATCCTTACACCCACCTCTGCCTTTAAACCAGTTGCCATACAGTATATATTGCTCCCAGTTCCTCGGCTCTAGTTCTAGTAGCTTGTCGAGGATGCTTCTCTTCTGGTCTTCTGGCTTTAGCATTAGCAGTTCCATGTATGCCTGCACGAATCGTGGCTGCAAGGTTATACAGCGCTCTAACATCTTGAGGGAGTCTGTGTGACGATTCTTCTTTCTGAAATTGGGATGGAACAATGTAAACACATGTTATGCAATAAATTATATGAATATGAATAGGTTTCTTTGAAGTATCGTCTGTTCAAACTATAGTGAAAAAATAAATAAATAAATATATAGTGATAAAAGGCTTTATTTATTATCAATCTGAACCGTAAAATATTTGATTGATCATGTTGACCTGGCCATTGTGGAGAATTAAGGGCTCGTAGTAGATACTTTCAATTCATCTTGCATTACGGACCTCTACGTTACGTAATAACGTGATATCTTATTCGCATAATTAGTACTTCCACATTATGCAAGCTGCTTTCCATTTTCCAAAACCACAGGAAGAGGATCGAATCCGTTTATTTACCTGTAAAGCTTGGCCAGATTATAATGCGCGTTGACATGGTCTCTGTTGTATTTGAGCGCCTGCAGAAAATGGTGTTCGGCGCGCCCTGACGCGAGCACCAGCGTGCCCAGATTGTTGTGTGCACTGGCGTAGCTTGGCCATAATCTGAAAAGACGTAGCATAGTGATATATATCTTGGCTTTATGAATACCATTTGCAGATTAGTATAAATATATACAACATTTATTAATATGAAATACTAGGGATGCCAAACGCGCCACACTTAATTTTTGACATTTAGTGAACCATCGGATTGAGGTTTGACAAAATTAAATCCAGCTATGGAATATGCATTGGCATTTGCACTGCTCCTTCGTCCTTTGGAAATCCGACTCCCACTTCTGTCGAGGACATAATGGTGTAACGCAATCATACGGTGGTTACAACAGAGCTCCGCATACAAGATATATAGCAAACATCTTTAATATTAGTTTACGAGGAATTATATGTAGAAATAGAAAAATGCTTACTTCAAGGCTTCCTTATAGTGTTTGATGGCGTTTTCTTGTTGTTCCATGTCTTTTAGGAAGTTTGCGAAGTTATAGTGCAGTTTGGCATTGTGTGGCAATACTGACAAGTCCGCTCTGAAAAAGAAAACAAAACCAAAATATTTAATCGGCAAATTAAAAGGATGGCAAGATTCGTCAATAGCGAAGAAGACTCCAGGTTAACCCCACGGTGCTAGCTGTATAGCACTAAGTGTAGGCGCTAAGAAGAAATGCTCTTCATCACCAAGTCACCCACTATCCAGGGCCACCTCAGCAGCAGTTCCGTTTCCTGAGCAACCTTTACGCCACCACAACACGAGAAATTTTCAGGGTGGATGGGTGATTTTGGGTGCCATCTGTTGTGATCTCTTAGCCGTGTCAGATAGTTCTACCTTAATAATGTCTCCCTCGTCCTCCAGTCCCGGTTTCTGAGCATGGTGCGCGCCGCGCCCCCCGCGACCAGCACGGCCGCGCCGAGCGCCAGCAGCCGCCGGTCGCAGCGCGGCCACAGCAGCTGCACTCCGTAGGCTGTGAGGATCACGCCGCCCACGCTGAGGAGAAAAAAACACCATAGTAGCGAGGTGTTGAGTAAGAGGTTTGCATTTATCTCTAGCTGTGAACGCAACAAATCTTCTAATCAATAAGGGTTAGCAATGCCGAAACACATTGTCTACATAGAAAAGTATGTGTTGGTAGAAATTCTATAGGTTAAAGTACCTTGGCAAATAAAGCACTCTTTCTGCGACGACAAAGCCAACGGTCACCAACAGGTTAGAAGCTGGCAGATAGGGTATTACCAGCAACATCAGACCCACTGCAGCCGGTGTATGTCTCTGGAACTGAAATAACAAAGAAAATTTATTTCTCAACCATACTAGACGAATTTATTTTATGCAGCTGCCTTATATCATTTGTAATTGCAGGCATTATTCTGCCAGTTGCGCCTCAGGGATTACATATAAATAGTTAGTACAATGACTCTTCATCACCCCCCTGAAGACGCTAAGGTCTTTCTCATGAGAAGCCCCTATGGAAACTCCCAAAGCTGACTCAAATATAATACTTTTTTCTGTTCCATAAACTCTTAGGGTCATTGCTCCAGTGACTGAACGGATCGATCAGAAGCATTCACTGTAAGGATTTTGTAACATTTATATCAACTCAGTCGCAACAGTTACTAAATGAGCGAACGGGCTATGGGCGTGGATTTTTTGTATGAGCGGGTAATAAGGGGACAAGAATGTCACCTTTTATTTGATGTGCCATTGTACCAGTTTTGCCGGCTGGTCCCCGTGGGATTTCAGACCAAAACCCTCCAACAAAAGTGTGCAAAGACAGTAATAGTACAAACACGCTCAAGAAAAAACTAATAAACAAATACTAAATATAGGCACACTAAATGTGCTGACTCTGCGATAAGAGGAGAACTTACTTGAATTAGAAACAGCGCTCAAGGACATAAAATGGGACATCCTAGGTCTCTCTGAGGTGAGAAGAAAGGGTCATACATTAGAGGAACGGCCGACTTCCTATTTTACTTCAAAGGCAAAACCCAGGGAAAACAAGGAGTCGGATTTTTAGTAAAAAAAGCATCTCAAGAATGAAGTAAGTAGAAGAAATAATTGGAATATCTGAACAGAATTTGAAAATACCTTACTACAGTTGGAGTAGGCCTTTGCCAACAGTCAAACAGACACGTAACGTGTAATAAAAAATAACTTTAATAATTAGTAAAAAAAAAAATAGATTAATAACAATTTGTATTTATGTAACACAGTGGAAAAAACAAATAAATGTATATCAAACAAATCTTAAATACTAAACTTATAAATCAGTAATTAAATTTACTTACTATAAATACATAAAAATAATTTCTAAAAAGGTAATTGTAAATGTAAATTGAAAATGGAATTACTATTTTTTATTATTGTATAAAACAGTCATTAAATTGTTCAAGGAAATTGTTGAAGAAGGATTATGCTTGTTTATAATTTGTCTGAATAAAGGGCTATTTTATTTTTTTATTTTTTTATTTTATTTATTTTATGTACTAGTTTTATAAACTTGAGACTAATGGTGTGTGGTTTTTTTTTTGGAGATCATAAGAGCAAAATTGTGCTATTAAAACCACGTTTTAAGTTATTTAAGTTTAGATTCTCGTTTTTTAGTAGGTGTTATATAACTAGAATTAAAAACCGCCTAAATCCAGTGAATGAACTGGAGTGTTCATTCACTGGCAACGCTTGTTTTAATGTTTTCGCAATATCTTATGTTCTAGTGATTGTAATCAGATTTAGTTTTTATTAATATAACCACCAATGGTTTGTCCATCGTTGGTCCATTGTTCGAACAAACCTTATTTTCAAACATAAAGTTAGTTCATTCACTGGAGTATAGATTTCCAGTAAATGAACACCGACCGATAATTACCTAGGTCATTTATTAGTTTTTTGGAACCAGTTAATGAACGAACATTTGTTTCAGTTTTTTAATTGATTTAGAAAAAGTAAACTATTATTACTATCCCTTGTGTTGGTACATCGAGATACTCCAAACAAAATCGCTAAACAGCAACTTAAACCAATAAACCATTACTATAACAGTAGTTCATTCACTGGTTTTTAGTTGTTCATTTATCCATTTTTCTACCTAAAAGGTCATATAATTTAAAATTAAGGAAACTTATTGCAAAAGCGAAGTAATTTAAGCAAACTAAAATACTTGTTTGAGCTGTTCAAACAGTCATGGCCGATATTAAGTATAGCTATCTTACATAGAGAGTTACAATGTAACTAAACTTATAACATCTACTGAACTTACCATATGTTCGTGAATAAACTTTCATTTCATTTCATTTCATTTCATTTCATAAAACAATTTTTGAAGTCAACAATATCCTTAAGCGTTCATTCACTGGTGCACTTACCCCATGCAATGGCAATTAATATCCCCATTTGTAAGGAGTGACTACACTGCGTAGTTGTTGTGGGTGTGTTGCCAGATTTTCAATGATTTCTGTTAATACCAGTAACCAAGAAGAAATATTAAATAATTAACACACCTCTAGATCCACTAAGCACCTATAAGACAGTGCGAGCAGAGCTATCAGGGCAGCGCAGGTGAGGAGGTTCCTAGGATCCCAACCGCTAGTGATAATAGGCACGGAACCCATCTGCCAATCGTGACTGAGGGTCCACGGGCACAGAAGTAGCCACCAGTTGAACGCGGCCAGGTAGCAGAAGGTCATTAGTCTGAAAAATTTGATGGAGATTAAATCAGCATTCACATAGGCGCCGTGTAGTTTGGTCATGGCTTTAAATTGATGCATCCAAATGATGTTCCAACGTTGAATTTCGACATTCACGACCATTCCACTTCCGTTCGATGACTTTCCCTCCGTTTGGATATCCAACGAGCCATGCCAACATATTATACACTACAAGAGTTTTGCCACTCATTAACAGATTTTGGCGCTGCGCTACACCATTAAGCTTGTCGAAGCGGTCGTGAATGGCATAAATGATGATTATGGCAAACACTAGCGTTAAGAAAAAATACTAATAAAATTATGGATATCGAAGGTATCCGATTTGCGATGACCAAAGTAACCCTCCATGGCCAAAGTGTTTACGGCAGTAAATAAACAACAAATATTCGGAGACAATCTTACATAAATCGAACTAGTATCTTAGTAAGCTCAATAAGGCTTGTGTTACTTGTGTTAGGGGTACAGTCGCCATCACATACATAGGTACACTATAGGTGTTCAAAAATATCGGCACATGCACCCTAATGCCTTGAAAATAGAAGTGTGTTCCGATGTTTGTGACGTGCTTGTTTGCTCCGATGTATGTGATGGCGACTGTACTAGACGGCGATATATTTGAAAGATATAAAATATACTTAAATACATAGAACACATCCTTGACTAAAGAACAAATATTCATGCTCAACACACAAATACCAGAATTCGAACCCAGGACCTCTCGTTTCGTAGACAGGGTCAGTATCCACTAGGCTAACTGGTCGCCAAAGAATCATACAAACCTGACAAGGAACGACGTGTGGAACGCTGGTGGGTTGTCCTGCGGCGAGAAGGCAGGCAGCGATCCCTGGAGTAAGGCAACCCTGGCTGCAGCCAAGAGTACCAACCCTGCCAACGCCACTGTGATGCGCGCACAGGCGCCCTCGCCTTTCCAGCGCCATTTCACCATGAGAGACCTCCTGGAATTAAAGACAGAAGTAGGTAGTTTAAATCTTATGTCATTGAATAATAACGCTATTCACATTGATTTACTAATGCACTGCGGAGAAGTTTCCAAAGTTACGAAATATCTTCTATGGAAAGTTCTCCGAACTTAAATTTTACAAACACTGAAAACTGTTAAGAACTTCTGGATACCTACATTATCAGTTGTTTTATTTGCCTGTCTAGAGCTGTTGCTTGTAGCTGAGCTGCCTAAAGTTGTTTTAATTGCCTGTCTGCCTGTCTTACAGGTTATAGATGTACGAGTAATTAATCACACAACATACTAATGAAAAATTCCCATTCGGGATCCCTTACTTTGACACGCTTTCTAAACTTAGTAGTTTCTATATAAATACAATTGGGAACAAATAAACCTGATGTGGTTATTGTGCAAGTGTTTAGTTAGACATTACGACGACTAAAACGCATACTCGTCTATTTACCGTGGTCATGCTAAATACTCGTACTAACAACAGATATCCATTCACAATATTATAATGGTACTTCACCCACCTGGCTCCTGGCCAGCTCTTGTACAGATCGAAGACTATGTTGAACAGCAGGGCAGTAAGTCCGGTCTCCTTAGCTAGCATACTCAGCGCTGCCAGCGCCACGCTCCACCATGCGCGGTGACGATGGGAGCATCTGGAATTGAAAAAGAAAAGTCGTAAAAGACTCTGTAAAAAATCATTTGGCACAAGTTGTTATTGCCGACCTGTACTGTTTGTTAGAGAGTCTTACAATACTCCTTAAGGGGTTCTAATAGCACAAACACGACGGGTTTGTATGGTGTAGGTTTTTTTATTTTTGGCAAAACTGGGGCCAGTTTTTCGGCGAATGTGCGCTCCTTTCTAACATTTTCTACTTAAGTAGCTACTTACTAAATGACTTAATTTAATAACACTTTAAGGAAATAGGAGTTGGTGTGGCCTCCTTCTGCCTCCATCATCCAATAATGCGATGGTGGTTCGATGGTGCCATAATATAGCGTTGCCACAGTTTACATTTACGCCAGCGTCCTTCTTGAGAATCGTGTCTGCGGTTGGGTCTAATTACCCCGACGTTTTACTAACATTTTATATGGAGTCAGGGGAATTAGACGCAGTCACAAATCTGAAGAATGACCCCCATGCATACAAAGTGGAGTTTAGCTACAAAAAAGTATGGGAAAATGAAAAAAGATAAAAAAATAATGTGGCTGTTAAATAGTTTGTAAAAAGGACTACTTACTTAAGTACGAACAGTGCTGCCGTTTAACCCTTTATAGGCCAGGGCAACTTAAAAAATTTAAGGCAAAAATGACCACCTGTTAAGGTCATCTTGTTGTATTTTTTTATGGTGCAGAATTTTTAGTTTTATGCAATATTAAGAGACTTGAATTATGGATAAATTTTATTCTTGCCCGTTGTAAAATAATAAAGAAAAATAATTGATCCACTTCATCGCCCGTACCAAAATATAATGTAATGGGTCACTCACTCAGAGCATAGAATACTAGAGAGAGGACAAGCCGCCGGCGGCCGTGTCGCAGCTGTATGCCCAATGGGCATACACTGCCATACTGTGCACGCGTGCTGATCGCAGAAAATATTACGTTTTTTCCCAAAATGCCTGGTATGATGCGCTTTTATTGTCAAATAAGCGTGTAGGTATACAAGTGTGTGTGTTTTAGATGTGTGCGTGCTTTGTCTTGTCAATTACTTGGGCGTTGTGTGGGTTAATGTACTTGCGACAGGCTCACTCTATACAAATCGGCCGCCATGTCCGATCTCCTTATATTCATACATCTGTGGTCACTCATTTCGAATCGATACGCGGTTCTTTTTTCATTAACATATCGATCTATATTCGGCCTTAAAGACGTGAATGCCGTCTCATTAGTCATTATATTTTAATGTGACTGAAACTCACGAGTATTTTCTTTAAAAAATCACCCTACCAAGTAATTGGGTACTTTCCGGGGTATAAAGAATATAATTCGTCTTAGTCTGTCAGCTAGATTATAAAAAAAAAATTGGACACGTATTATTATTTTCGTCAATCGAAGATATAGCTCGTTAAAGCTCCGTGTGACGTCACATTACGCAAAAAAGCGTACAGTCGACTACAAAGAGATGTATGTTTTTTAATGTTACAAAATGATGTATGTATACCTTCTTACTATGTTTAAGTGTTTGTGGGTGTATGTATGGATACATGTATTTGTAGTCGACTGTACCATAATGTAACGTCACACGGAACTTTAACGGGTTAATTCTTCATAATTTTTCGTTTGATTGACAAAAGGAAAAATACGTGTCTAATATTTTTTGATAATCTAACTGACGGAGTAATTCGATTTTTTTGTAGGAAAAAGCCAATTTGCGGGAAGTTTCAGGAATAATTTTATTGCCTCTGACTAACGTGCCAATCTAGATTATCGATAAGCACCAATTTGCGATTTTTTGCATGCAGTTAACGTTTCTAGTGTTCCTGTTCCTACCCTCCGCCCGCACGCGCAAACCTGCAAGAAATGCAACAAACTATGGTTTGTTTTATTATGGGCAAAGATAATTATTGTCTTAATTATCTTTGTTATGGGCTAAAACCTTGACAGTCCAAATAAACATAATTATCAATTCAATACAATTCATTTATTTATTCAGATTACAAAGATCCATTATTTGGTAGTAATATCCTTACAATGCCTATGTTAGTAAATATACTATAAATATAAATAAACAAAAAACTAATAAAATAAACTTTACACAGCTCACTTCATTAAGTAGGTACGGCGCATGTAGCCGACTACAATGAAGCAAGTAGGGGCAGTCCAATCTGTCCCCTTTCAACCTGTTTTTTTTTTTTTTTGCCAGTGGAGTTCTACAATATATATTCAAGAAATCTCCACATCCTATAATTTTTGCAGGCTGGTGATGAACTTTTAAATTTTCTCATGTAGCCCCACGAGTAGGTAGATTTGATTTAGTGTTGAGTAGTTGTAGAGAGAAATCCCGAACTATAGAAGAGCCATACTCAGCATTCCTCCACGAGCGAGCTACAATAACAACTGGTAACAATTCGAAATCTCCTGATTAAAAAGTTAGAGCAAAAAATCCCGTAAGCGCCAAACTAATTCTGCCCGAGTGCAATTCTTAAATCCAGGCGTTTCATTGTTCCATTCCCATTCAAACGAGAATTGCCGCCCTATTTTTGTCACCGAAACGATCGCTTTGTTTCCCAATAGTCCGATCAATCATTCGCTATTCTACGTTTTTTCCCTATTTCTATCGTTTACAATTTTCTATTTTCCACCCCCACTTTGTAAAGCGTTTCTCTTTTACGTTAGTTATTTTCGCAAACGCGTAATCGCTGTGATTCTACTTGAAATGTCAACCATATTTTCATTCTGGCATGATTGTGTTTTAACTGATGTGATGCAACAAACATACGACTTTTAGAAGGTTTTTTGGAATCTCGGCGTGAATAGTGGAGGAAATAAATGGGCCGTATTGGTATTAAGGGTTTTTTGCGTTTTTCTGAGTCTTGGCTCGTGTCAGGATTAGCAAAAAGCAATTACTGTGATGAAGAGAATCGCGCGGAACCTTTACGAGTTTTAGGAGTCCCCCCCATACTCAGAACTGAAAGTCAAAAAAATTTTTTTTCATCAAACCATACGTGTGGGGTATCTATGGATAGGTCTTCAAAAATGATATTGAGGTTTGTATAATCATTTTTTTCTAAACTGAAGAGTTTGCGCGAGAGACACTTCCAAAGTGGTAAAATGTGTGTCCCCTCCCTGTAACTTCTAAAATAAGAGAATGATAAAACTAAAAAAAATATATAATGTACATTACCATGTAAACTTCCACCGAAAATTGGTTTGAACGAGATCTAATAAGTAGTTTTTTTTTTAATACGTCATAAATCGTAAACCGCAATTTATTTCACGGAACCCGTCATGTGCGAGTCCGACTCGCACTTGGGCCGCTTTTTCTTGTACCTACCCCGAGAACCGAGCATTTTTCAGGAGTTAACAGGAAGGATATCTACAATATCACAGGGTTTTAGACTGAAGTAAGTTTATAGACCATGTTCACAATTTTACGGTGACATCAATATATATTTATAACCTAATTAAATGAACACCGTAGTTTATATTTCTTACCCATTCCGATAATGATGCAAAAATCCCGAGTCTAGATTGGATCGGTATTAATTACTTAAAAGAAGTACGCCGTAACCACCGCCCGACCCCGAATACGATACGTCATTCCTGTATGTGCGTTGCACAGCACTAATAATAAATGTCTTATGTGCCACCAATTTATAATGTAGTTAAGCTCTTTCGGACCGCAACATTACGGTTCCTGTTTGCGTTATTGAGAATTTTGCTTCATTTTGTAATAATTGAAGATGTTCCTTTACTTGGCCTTGAAAAGAGCTATTATCTTTCAATGGGTTCCTAAAAAGGTTCTCGATTCAACTGGTTTTTGTATGTATCGAATATTTCAGGAGCGTTTCTATGTAAATAACTTATTTGGAGCAGCCCAACTAAGGAAAGATATCGATTTTCCAAAAATCTAATTTAATATTCGAATCTTTACTTTTCTTAGAGGACATTTGTCTGTCAGGGAGCGGTACAATCGTCATAAAAACTTTGTATGTAATTTCATGTAATATGCCGTTCAAAACACCATAATCAACGATTACCTACCATAAAAATTAAGATCATAACTTTAGTAAGCATAATGCTTAAATTATACGAAACTCATATACATAACATAACAACTTTTGCTATAACGTTTATACAGCATAAAAACGAATATCATAATTTCATACAAAAATATGATATTTGTTTTTATGCATTAGAATATTATGAAAACTGATCATTGTGTTTTATGATAACATAAAACACAATGATCAGTTCCATAATAACAAAATGTAATTATACAATTTGTTATTATGGAACTTAATCAGTTATACAATAGGTCAGGCAACGAATGCTCAAAAAAATGTATAGGTACAGTGTGGAAATAGATTTTGGGTCAGTGAGGGAAGCTACCAGATCCTGGGTTGCTAGGCGAAAATGGTCTTAGGAGACCTTCGATTTCAAATTAATGAAGATTGGCGTGTACAGATTTTGGAAAAAACATACAGGTTGCGAGAAAATGGTAATTTTTGACAAACTTTTTTTTGATGCCATTCGATCCCATTCCTATCCAGGATCAAAAGCTTGTATCGGACCAACAAGAAATTTCCAGCTAGAAAAACCATAAATCGAGAAAAACTTTCCCCATACAATTTGTATGAAAATTAAAAAAAGTTTTTTTACATGTAGGCATTTTTTTTATGTCAATCGATTCCATTTCTATCCAGTATCAATAGTTTCCTTGGGGTCAACTTTCGGTAATGTACAAAAAAGCCATAAATTAAAGAACTTTTTCTCCATAGTTAATGTATGAAAACAGTTTTCATACATTGACCGTTGTTTTTTACCGTCTTAGGTTCGAACCTGTACTTGTAACAAGTACAGGCCCCGTAACATGGATGGCCTTATCACGCGATAAGTGATAGGATAGAGCTGCCGTCCCTGGCTGACACCGTTCGATAGAATGAGACGACGCGCTTATCCTATCACTTATTGCGTGATAACGCCATCCATACTAAGGGGCCTGGGTTCTAACCTAAGACGGCGTGCAACGAATGTTCCAAAACCCTTCGACTTACAACTTATTATGACTACGATGATCCAGCTTGCACACAAAACGACATATCTCCTATATAAATCCAAGGCAGTAACGACCTTTTTAAATGTTGTGTCAGTAAAGCGTGTTGCCAACTTCTCGGCCAAACCACGAGTTATTTCTAAGCCAAGACCAAAGTCGATCCCAAACAGCCCAGACACAAGGGAAATGCGGACAAGTTTTCTTTACCTACTCCCGCGTTTATATTGTGCGAGTGACTTGACCGCGAACTTGTAAGGAGTAGGTACCTGGGCCAATCAACTTTTGGACCCACAGTATTTTGTCCGGTAACGCAAGATACAGAACTGTCAAGTTTGTTAGAAAAACTGCTATAAACCCGGTACCCAATTGTGTATAACGATGGTTTACACCAGCAGTTACGATATGCCACAGGTTTTAATTGGATTGATAGACACAGGTTTGAAATAGATTGATTTGAAAGTTTGTAAAAAGTAACACAGGAGACAGAAAAAGTGTGGGTGAAAAAGTTGATTGACCCACCTACTTGTACTTACCTCAACATTTCTTTTTTACACAGTTTTTTCACTGTCTTTTGCTGCGATAATTTGGTATTTGACAAATGTCAAATCAGCTTATTTTTATGAAACGTCAAACACGCTCCGTTAGTATGGAATTTGTAGGGTGACGTGTGACGTGACGTCACAATTAAACAACGTCCTTATTGTTTGTTTTTATGAATTTAAAAATCTCAAAATAGCAAACATAAATGAAAGCTTGATACTTTCCGAGTATTTTCGTAATGTTTATCTGTTGCTAATGAAAAACAAATTTTTTTCACTGTTGTCAAATACCCAATTTGGAAACTTGAGTCTGCATGTATGCTTTGTGTGTAGATTGTACTTCCTGGAACTACTCATCCGATTTAAATAATTCTTTCCCCAGTATATAGAATGATGCCAGAGCTCCCGAGGAGTGCCTGTTCTAGCTGTCTACACAGCGAATCCTCAAATTAATAAATAGTCGGCAGCGCGCTTCTGATTCTTCTGGAGTCGTAAAAGCGTCCAAAGGCGACGGTGTCTGTTTAGCATCAAGCAACCCGGTTTTCCCCTTCGTAGTGCAACACAATGGACCTTCAAAATGGACAAAAGCTATATTTTATCCACCTCAGCCTAGGTTTTCTGTTACCACCCCTGCCACGAAATTGTGAAATTGGTTTTTCTAGTTCATTGCGTTGCGTGTGATCCCAAGTAACCACAGTGCGTTGCGCGTCTCGACGGCGCAATGAACAGATACAACGCTTGCCACGCCGCAATTCACGCAATGTCGTGGCCGGGCCGTAAAACGGCAATTACACTTCGTCGTTTGTGATGAATTACACACGACCGCAAAAGTGTAAAGGACACGTTAGTCGGCCGCATTTGGCGATCGACAGCTAAGTAATAGCCGTAGTAGGCGGCCAGACAAAATGTGAAGACGACGTTAGTTGGCCTAAGTAGTTTAAAATGAATTCGGCGGCCGCATTAGGTGAACAGTGTAATTGCCGCTTAATACGCCAGGCGAAGCCGCACGGGCAGCTAGTGATTAGAATAATTTGCACATTACATTCCAACCCCGAATCCGTGCGATCCGTGATCGAATAATCATGTAACAGTATCAGTAATTAGTAAAGGTACGACACGAAACGTGAGACAAGTGTAACGCGGGCTTCTACTACACTAATTAGTTTCCAATGAGCTGAAATGGATAACTGATTAACCACTCTCTGAAAGCTTAATCATGTAAATTTAGTATATTGAATTGTGGTACGTGTATGTATAATTTGGCGTGGCTGTGAAATCATTATGCCACATAAATTATGTTAGGTTTCTGCTTTATTCGAGTACCTTAAAGCTGCTGGAATTAAGGTTTGAATTAGAATATTTCCCTTGTGTTTGTTTGTATAGGTGTATTATTGTAATCCCAAAACATTAATTTTAATCCGCGTACAGTAAAGTTGCGCCTATTATTCAGCTTCGATCGTGGGAATGGGGTACTGTTCATTCATGTACATCTATATTAACCGAAAGGTACTTGACTCGATCCCATTCTCAAATTAAAGATCGTTAAGATCGTATAAAATAAGGGTTTCAAATCGACAACATGTATCCGCTAAATTCGGATTTAAAAAAATTAAAAATGATTTAAGTATTCGAAATCTTAAAAACTTTACAGATATGCAGGCTGGTGCCCCTTTTTAGGCAATCAAGATGCCTGTGGCAAGAGACACCGCTCTTCCTTAGAGTTTAACATGATACAATAACAAACATAGGTTAGGTAGGATTGTCACGTATTTTGCATTTAAAAATGATAATTTATGACAAAAAAGATAGGCCACATTTGTTGTGAAGTGCCAGCATGACAGAGACGGGTGCGTTCAGAAATTGAGCATTACCTATAGTCTGGACGTTTAGGTATTTAAAAAAATGTAAACAAAAAACACCACGTGACTTGGTCATTCAACCAATCATAGCAACTTTTTGTATCTATGGTATTATCTTATTGGCTGAAAGACCAAGTCACGTGGTGTTTTTTGTTTACATTTTTTTAAATACCTAAACGTCCAGACTATAACTACATAATTATTATAATGTCGTCCGACATCTTGGTCAGGTTAGCTGGTCAATTAAGCCGCCTCCGCTGCTTGAGACTAGATCTTTTTAATATTAATATTCACTTTACCCGAGCGAAGCCGGGTTTTCATCTAGTCGTAGTAATTTCGATTAAAAAAATAAATTAATATTTTACGTAAACTTTTTATGTATTCGGGATCATAACCTTTTTTTAAACGAGCGAGTGCATAGAACGTTGTTCTCCGTTTAAGCTTGGGCAAAAACTATGTCGTATTTCTGGCGTCTGTACTTACGGCTATTTTCTTCTACAAGTCGCACATCTCAACCGAGTCGCGTGTAATTTTGTGAGCAGGTTCAACTTTACTGTTTTTTTGTGGATTCAGTTTTCGGAAAAAAAGTCAAGCTTGCAAGTTTTACAGCCACTAGTAAAGTACACGACGACGCGTAGGTACACTTATTTACTTGACTAACTCATTGTCTAAACGGGGCACATAACTGTCCCCACACAACTTCACAAAGCCGGACAAGCAGCCCATAACAACATTCCAGAATTTTCCCTTGTTACCTACCTACTTCCGAATAATTAAACAACTTCTAAGTACAGTCAGCTGTAACACGCAACATAACGTTATTTGTGCGTGATTTGTCAAAAATATAGAATTACTACATCTTATCTTATTTTTTCTTATCTTATCTAGGTGAGGGTCCTTTCGGATGCACTTCGAATGATGTGCACCCTCTCCTTTATACCTGCTCCCATTACTACATGGTTTCACACAATAAATAAAATAAATAAATATTAGCGGACAATCTTACACAAATCAACCTAGTCCCAAACCAAGGACCGGAAAACCCCTTTTCAGGCTTAAGCCTATCAATTTGGTAGCCCTATCAATTTGATAACCTTATGATAAGGTAACCTATTGGTAGGGTAACCATATTGTTATGGTAAGCATATCGGATGTGGTAACCATAAGGTAACCGTAACAAAACCCTATCGAGATAGGGTTTTGTTGGGGTTTTATCAAGGTTACCTTATGGTTACCACATCCGATATGCTTACCATAACAATAGGGTTACCCTATCAGTAAGGTTACCTTATCATAAGGTGACCATTATGGATAGGGTTTTAAAAACAACTTCTAAAATTACCGTATGGAAAACCGCAATAAGGGTAACCGGTTCCGGTCCCTGTCCCAAACTAAGCATAGCTTGTATTAGACGACGATATAGATACTTATATAGAGAAATAAATACTAAAATACATACAAAACATCCATGACTCAGGAAGAAATATTCGTGCTCATCACACAAATAAATGCCATTACCGGGATGCGAACCCAGGACCTCTTGCTTCGTAGGCAGATAGATGTAATCATATTATTATGACATTGTATCTCGATCCCACTGTTTTTGTCATGTCTAATGTTGTGTGTGTTAATCATTTGTGTGTCTGTATGTCGTGAGGCACTGTATACTTATTCTTCCTCCAATTTTCGGCACCGGTACCGTCGTGATTTTTATACTTGAGATTATTTGATTTGGCCGAATTGCATCAAAGTACTCCATTCAAAAAGCATCTCTATGGTCCAAGGTAGAAGATTGCATCTCCAATGACATCATCATCATCATCACTTAAGAGCCTTGCTCTTGTCGGTGGAGTAACCGCCACTTTACTCTGTTCATTGCCAGCCTCTTGACTTCAGCTCATATGACTCGGCATCAGCTTTATCTTTTATTTGGCTAAACGCTGAAGAATATTAACTAAATACAAAAACTTAAACTAAATAAGATTAAAAACAAAAGAATGTAAAAAACCTATTTTATAACTAAAATAACGGGTCTCCCCGCGGCATGGTGCCGAAGATGCTGGCAGCATTTCCCCGCTGTATCGCAATACTAATGCGTTGAGCGAGGAAGCTGCCAGCTCTTCGGTCCCCGGTGGTGTCGGCTAATTTTTTAGAAAGTTCTTTGTAAAGATTGAGGGCGCTGGGACCCCACGGACCAAGGGTCTCGACGCCGAACGGAACAAAGCAGTATTCGGAGCCGAGACCCCTATATTTGTTAGTTTTTGCCTTTTCCGCGGCCTCTGCAGCCGCACCGGCTCTGGAGGACGTTCCGTGGAGATGGGAAGGGGCCACTGTGTCGACGCAGGTGGCGTCCCACACCAACACCTGACCCATCTTCCACGGAATTAACGACATTCCATCCGGTCTCTTGCCATCGTCTCTGAGAATGCCGGGTGGCTCTAACAGGGCCGGCACGTTGACGCTGGCAAGAGAGCGGCGTAGAATGTCGTTGAGTGCGGCGTGTCTGGAAAAGCGGCCCGCACTCTTTTGGCACGAAAGACCGTGATGTCCCAGCGCATCGACCTCACTGCCGCAGGGACACGTGTGTGGCGCACATACCCGGACTCCAAGCCGCAGACAGGTAGCCACGCTATGTTAGCCTAAGCCTTCCTCTGCCTCTCTTGCCTTCAATTTTACCCTCCAGGATGTTAAGGAAGAAACTGTCGTGCCGTATCAGGTTGCCCACCATCTTGCCTCTCCTATTTCTAATACATCCTAGCAAACATATTTTCACATCTACCATCCTTAAAACTTCAATGACAGTTTTATAAAAATTCGGCCACGTTTAAATAAATATTCTCCATCGACCGCTTACGAAACCAAAGCTACGTAACCAGCGGCGCTACCACGAACTTCGAATCTTGAATTTCGTATATCTCCGTCTCTATCGCACTTATGGTTTATGGTACTCGAGCGACAGAGACGGAGATATACGAAGTTCGAGATTCGAAGTTCGTATATCTCCGTCTCTATCGCACTTATGGTTTATGGTACTCGAGCGACAGAGACGGAGATATACGAAGTTCGAGATTCGAAATTCGTGGTAGCGCCGCAGACCGGAGAAACAAGACCCTGCTAAAGTAAAATGAAGTATTATTGACATATGTTTTTGATTTGACAATTAAATGTAATCAACCCGCACAATTGTATTGGCCGAGTCTGAAAGGGTAAGTAGGGCCGATTAGCTAGTTTCGTAGCAAGAAAAATAATACTTCACACGTCGCTTCTCTGCGGCGCTACCACGAACTTCGAATCTCGAACTTCGTATATCTCCGTCTCTGTTGCTCGAGTACCATAAACCATACGTGCGATAGAGACGGAGATATACGAAGTTCGAGATTCGAAGTTCGTGGTAGCGCCGCTGAAAGGGCTATGAACGATTACCCGCAGATATCAGAAATGAACAATCTGACGAAACATTTCGGCGCAAGCTGAGAAATCTTATGTTGATCAACCCTGTGTACTCTGTGAACGAGTACATGGAACTTACTTTATAAACTTAGTATTATTATATTCTGTTTTAAAGTGGATAATGAAATTAAAGATAAAAAATGTAAACAAAGAACTGTCAACGTCAAAGTGACGTCTCAGGGGCAATCAACCAGGTTTTGGTTTTAACTAATGAATATATCGTCACTACTTTTGAAACAATCTTATATTTTACTTTGATCACTTTAATGTCGTAGGTTGGCATGAATAGGTACTTAGTAGGTGACGATAGTCCGGGTACGATATACAGCAAACGCCTATTGCCGCCTGCAGCCACTAGAACCACACCAAGGGATGGAAGCAAGACGTGCCATTATTATATGTCTTATTAGGACAGGAAAACACAAAGAAAAATAACACTAGATTTTTTAATTTTTATTTATTCACTTCACGTTTTCTGAGGAAGATGTCGAATCCTCCTCAGTTACATTTATTATTAATGTCTCTGTTACATTGTCTATTAGGTGGTCGAGTTGGCACAAGTTATCCTCTACTTTTATTACATGAGCCACACAATCACTCCACCTTTGAGGCGTCACCAATTTTAAACCTTCTTCGAACATTAAGAATAAGGAATAGGAATATCCAG
The DNA here is from genome assembly GCA_963854355.1 of Epinotia brunnichana. Classification (NCBI taxonomy): domain Eukaryota; kingdom Metazoa; phylum Arthropoda; class Insecta; order Lepidoptera; family Tortricidae; genus Epinotia; species Epinotia brunnichana. The sequence goes on from OY977940.1 coordinate 1,867,005, forward strand.
GTATATTAATTAAATTACGAACCAAAGGTTTACAATTCCTAACCATTGCCAGTGGCGTAAATATAAACTGCACATATTTATGAATATAAAATAATTACGTTTTCATTTTGCTTATGTAAATATTTACGAATATTTTCCAGGCATTGTTTTACGTATAAATTAGTCGCATTATTTTTTATCTTGCGTATTTAACGAATTTTTAGTTTCCACTTCTTGGGATTGATTTAATTGCAGTGGAAACACATTTGTTTACATTTTTTATCTTTAATTTCATTATCCACCTTAAGTTTTAATTACATAGTCTTTATTGAGAGAATTATGTTTTGAAATTTTTATATGGATAATTTTGTTTTTATTATGTAGATATGTGAATAGTTTTTAAATTGTTATGATATTGATCGATACAAATGACGATCCTTTTTGGGAAATAGATTAATATTTTATTTTTATTTTACATTTCAATTAAATAGGCGATCATGGTAGAAATTCTTGTAATTTTGACATTTATGCAAATTTATATTGTAATTTTTGTCGTGAAATAAATGAAACTAAACTAAACTATATAGTTACGTACAATAAACATTGTTTTTCTTCCTACAGAACCAGTTACGACATTTTTTTCGTATTCGAGTAGGAACTCCTGTTGCTGTAGCTCTAGTATAAGTTTTATCGACACATATACGTTTTCGAACGCGTTTGCGTTTAGTTTCAATAGGGAACATTACTGCAATGTTCTGCCGCCAGAGGCAGCACTACCACTAATAGTAAACCAGTATAGGAATATTCACACACACATGCACAATTGATTGTCAAATGAGTGACAAGGATGCTTGCATAGACAATGCCGCAAGTGGGAACGAGAATCGAGATACAATGTCAACGCTGCTAGTGTCGCCACCTACGAAGAGTTTTGCGTAATGTTTCCCATTTGTATGGCAACGCGTAGTTCCTAATAGTTACCACCAGAGGCGCTGTTCGCGTTGCCATACAAATTGAAACTAAACGCAAACGCGTTCGAAAACGTATTGCATCGATAAAACTTATACTAGAGCCTCAGGTCTGTTTGCCCTGCGGGCATCTGAAGCTACCTAACGAACCTAACCTACCTAGTATTTTGAGATCGTAACTAATTTCGTAGCAAGAAACATAATTATTTAAACGTAAGTGGTTACGTAGCGTTGGTTTCGTGGGCGGCCGAAGGGAAATAATCCCATCGATAATTATATCTGCGTAGCTGTGTAGACTGTACCTACTTCATTAATTCAAGTGCTTGTATTATTCAACTGGACCCGCGGGACGGAAAGATGTCGTTTTCGCAGTCTTCGCTGCGATAATGTATACAATTAGAGCGAATTATGTCAAGTGGTTGAGTATAACTTTTGAAACGGGGAATTTGTTCTCAAAATGATGTAATGTTGGATAATAATAATGGCAAATATGAATATTATTCTAATTTTAATCATCAGTCGAGGTAATCGAGGTTTTTTACCGACTTTAATATATGGAGAAGTTTCTCAATTTGGTTGTATTTTTTGTTATTTAATTATTTAACTCTTTTTTTATCTCAAGTCGCTGGTATTTGACGCCCGTGCCAAACACAGAAACTATACCAGACAGATTGTCGGATGGATGGCGAACAAGTAGTCCTAAACTGATTCACAGCGTAGGTCCCCTGGACCGATTTTTGACTTTCGAGCGCTCGAAAATTAATTAAACGTAAATACGATTGTAGTGTCATAATTGCAGGCGATTACTTTTTAACGATAGAATTGAATACGAGTGGTCAGTACCGCTCGTTTTGCAATTTTCTATGGCTATTTCAAAATAGTATTTCATCATTTTTGTCAGTTTTCGAGTGAAAGAGTCGAGCGCTCGAAAGTCAAAAATCGGTCCCTTGGTTCAGTTTCGCAGGATAGGCAAGGTTGCGCAACAAACGATAGGTAAGTATGGTATGATTCATCTCATCAGTGAGGTGAGTTAAAATAATTGCAATTTTGTTATCGTCCACCAGTGCATTCACTATGATAAACTGTGTTAATCGTCCTGTAAAAATAGTCCACTCGCAGGTTTTATGATCAAAATTTGACAAGTTTCCCAAAAACTACTTTTTAAAATCCTCGTTCGACACTGTTACGTATGGACGTTAGTAAAACCACCGTGTATAGTTCTGATGCTGATGTACTTATTATTATTACTTAACTCTCAAATAGCGCAGCTCATTGAGGTAGGTAGGTATATCTATGTATAGGTGCGTACATATCATTATGACTAAGACTCACCCTCAGAGCATAGAACGCACTAACGTTTGTTTGTCGTAGGATGTGTAAGACTCGAATGTGATTATTATTATTTGTCTTGATTAATACAAGGTACACGGCTTTTTTAAGCGCGTCAGGGATGTTCGCAGAGGCGAGGGTGGACTGTTTCCACACTACTATTCGCAAGCGATGTACATCCCTGGTGCGTAGGGTACGGGCCAGTGCCAACAGCATCCTGAAAATGATCGCTGAACGGATGGACTGTGGGTATCTAAACCACTGCTGTATGATGCACACAAACACACATGTTAACTACGAGGTCGCATAACATTTGACATTTTGTGATTTAAATGAGTAATTAATTTTTTAACTTGACATCCTGTACATTTTTAATTTGAATTTGTCATATACATATTATTTTAATTTACTGTACTTAGCTACTTACCTTTAATGTAAATTTCATTCTGGCCTAAATTATAAATTGTATTATTATTGTTTTAAATTGACTACTATTCTATTATTTTTATATTTACTAATATTAAGCTAAGTATTATTTTATTACTAGCAATAATGATCCATGTTGGTCCCTGAATAAATGAATTGAATTGAATAGAATACTAGAGAGAGGACAAGCCGCCGGCGGCCGTGTCGCAGCTGTATGCTCAATGGGCATACACTGCCATACTGTGCACGCGTGCTGATCGCAGAGAATATTACGTTTTTTCCCAAAATGCCTGATATGATGCGCGTTTATTGTCAAATAAGCGTGTAGGTATACAAGTGTGTGTGTTTTAGATGTGTGCGTGCTTTGTCTTGTCAATTACTTGGGCGTTGTGTGGGTTAATGTACTTGCGACAGGCTCACTCTATACAAATCGGCCGCCATGTCCGATCTCCTTATATTCATACATCTGTGGACTCACCCGTGATACGTAAGTATTGATGATAGGAAGAATATGGATGCCAACACGTCCGCCCGGCCGACCACTCCCGCTACCTGTAACAATGAAATAAAACGATAAGTAAAAGTTATCACACACTAACAAGTAACTACAGTATGTCTGTGTATGACACGAATTGCAAATGAATACAAGATTGATGTCAAATACAACATCATTACCTAATACAGCTTGGCGCATATTATATTAATGTGTTTCACGCGTTTGCTGATACTTTAGAACTAACTCGAAGCAGAATCTAAACGAGTCCATTCGATTTACTTCCTTTACAACTCGAATCAACCAGCCGACTCCACTTGCTGGTTTGACAGGCTGGTGTAACCAATTGATAGTGATTGGATAACAAATGCATAAGCCACCAACTTGACGATACCGGAGACTCGAGTCGAAAAGTCAAGTCCTATTGAATCAAGAATACCAATACGATTTACTCGACTCGACTCGCCAAAGAACGGACTGGGCTGGGAGTTGACTCAACTCGAGTTTCTTAGATAGATAGATTTTATTTATTGTCAAAACTCATGTAATATTTTGGAAGGTATCAACAGTTTGCCCTTTTCGGGCGTTCAGTATTATTGAACTTAAAAAGTATACTTAATCATTTGTAGACCTATACGAATCTGCCATCGCTTTACCGACCTATATTCATTAAGATGACGACCGCTTTAGCCTAGTTGGTAGTGACCCTGCCTACGAATCAAGAGGTCCTGGGTTCGAATCCCGGTAAGGGCATTTATTTGTGTGATGAGCACGAATATTTGTTCCTGAGTCATGGATATTTTCTATGTATTTAAGTATTTATTTCTCTATATAAGTATCTATATCGTCGTCTAGTACCCATAGTACAAGCTTTGCTTAGTTTGGGACTAGGTTGATTTGTGTAAGATTGTCAGCAAATATTTATTTATTTATTTTATTTATTTAGATTGTAAAAGTATTTATTATAAGTTTTTGAACTTTGCACTATCGAGTGACTTAATATATACAGGTAAGTTAGTAAAGATTTTGACTCCAGTAGTAGCATAGGTACAGTCAACCAATTTGATTCCTAGGCCATCATAGAACCTTGCCGTTGTAAATGCTATGTCAATACGGGTTACTAGGATTATTGCGTCGCTATGTAGCAGTTAAAATGGCAGGGTTCTACGGTGGCCTAAGAATCAAATTGGTTGACCGTACTCTTGCTTGTTTTTAATTTTATAATTGTACGTAAATATAGTAGTATTTAAATTTTGTGTAACTATGAGCCTTAGATGCCTGAAATAAATGTTTTATTATTATTATTAATTATTAATGTAAAATATAAGTAATGCGGAGAGACGAGGAACATGTTGTACAACAAGCGTTGCGCCTACCAGAACGTAAAAAAGGTCGAGGACGTCCACCTGCTACCTGGTGGACCAGCATGACGAAACTACTAAAAGTAGAAAATCTACCCAACCCGACAACCCAGGACAGATTGTCTTGGCGCCGACTAACTAGGAGAGCCGACCCCACCTAAAGTGGGAATGCGCTAAGAAGAAGAAGAAGAAGATTATTATTAATTATGTAACTAAGTAGAACCCCCTTACATTTTTACCTAACTATAAGAATATATATGGAAAATGTACCTCCGATTCCATCTTACCTTATATACAACAAACTACTATGAGACATATTTCAAAATACAGCAAACAGAGAATCCAAAAGCATGTAAACAAATACTTAAAAAACATTACCTTCATAAACTGTCATAACACCAGCACTGAGAAATAATATTGGTATAGATGAAATGTGCTGATAGATAGAAAACTAATATTAGACATATAAAAACTAGTGCTAGAGTTTATTGAGTGGTATATATCACTGTAGTTTGTACTTTGTATTTAGTTGAGTTTTATACGTCATGTAGTTTTACACGGATGAAATGATTGAAATTGAAAAACTATTTAAGTCGCAACTGATTCTTACAAATGAGCCTAGGTAATTGAGGCTTCAGTAAAGAAAGAAAAAGTAAATGTAGTCGTATCAGTTTATGTTTTGAATAAATAAAAGTAAATAAACCGGCCAAGTGCGAGTTGGACTCGCGCACGAAGGGTTCCGTACCATTATCTATAAAAACGGCAAAAAAAATCACGTTTGTTGTATGGGAGCCCCCCTTAAAAAAATATTTTATTTTGTTTTTAGTGTTTGTTGTTATAGCGGCAACAGAAATACATAATCTGTGAAAATTTCAACTCTCTAGCTATCACGATTCTTGAGATACAGCCTGGTGACAGATTATCTATAAAAACGGCAAAAAAATCACGTTTTTTGTATGGGAGCCCTCCTTAAAAAAAAAATTATTTTGTTTTTAGTATTTGTTGTTATAGTGGCAGCAGAAATACATAATCTGTGAAAATTTCAACTCTCTATCTATCACGGTTCTTGAGATACAGCCTGGTGACAGACAGACGGACGGACGGACGGACGAACGGACGGACGGACGGACAGCGAAGTCTTAGTAATATGGTTCCGTTTTACTCTTTGAGTACGGAACCCTAAAAAAAAGAAGGCCAAGGGGTCTTTTAGAGCTAGGGGCTGAATCAACTCTAGCTAACCGAGTTGAGCGCTGCTGAGCTGTTACGAGCTTGCATTGATGGATTTGTGCTGGGTGGATACGAGTCTGAGGCGATCCGGTGAGCGGTGACAGTGTGCGTTAAGGCGCCGTAGGTTCAGCAAAGTTATACCCTGAGAACTTCACGGTTTCGCTCTATGAAAACGCAACAGTATATCGATATCAGCCATATTTCTACACCAAAAAATGGGTTGGGTAATTTGACTAAATATTCATTAATAATCCACCTAAATTTAATACCGATACGGTAAAAAATAATGAAAAGTAATCTTCATTAATTCCGCAAAAATCAGGCGGAAATGGTATAAACTTTATTTACTTTATAATACTAACCCTAGAATTAAGTAATACAGGGTGGAATTTCATAAACTGTACATAATAAAAGGAGAAAAATTTCAGCCAATTTCATCGGTGAAACGGTGTTTTTTTTTTTTTCTAGTCATTAGTTTTTTTTTACAGAATTTTGAAATTTTTTGTAAAAACTCGGGTAATACACCTAATTCAGACGGTATAACTTTTGATCCAATGGTCCTAAAATGAAAATAAAAAATGCAGAGTATTACCAAGGGACAGGTTAATAATTCTTAATAACAATAAAAAACCAACTAGAAGAGAAAATCCGCAAAAAAAATTATTGTTTTTGAAAAATGGCTACAAAAATTACGAATTTTAAAAGAAAAACACAATTTTCTGAAAAAAACGCAGATTTAGTTACCATTTTTTTTGCTTAGTATTAAACCTCACTTAATGCCGATTCTAAAACCGTTTTTAAACTGTCTCAGACTTTGAAAAATACCACGCAAATGGGTACGTAAATCAAACCATAATTTTATTAATTTTAATCCTCTTAAAATCCTTAATGACCGTTTGTTCACAGATAGTTGAAGGGTGTTATTGGGTTTTAGGTGGAAATAACAAATTACGTACTTAATATTAATCCTCACTTAATGCCGATTCTAAAACCGTTTTTAAACTGTCTCAGACTTTGAAAAATACCACGCTAATGGGTACGTAAATCAAACCATAATTTTATTAATTTTAATCCTCTTAAAATCCTTAATGACCGCGTGTTCCCAGGTAGTTGAAGGGTGTTATCGGGTTTTACGTAGAGAAAACAATAGGAAGAAAAGTAGTCCTAAAAATTGCGTAAATAAAATCATGTATTTTAATTAAAAGTCATAAATTCGATTGATAAACCTTTATTAAAGAAAAAACTTATTCTAGTGTTGCAAAGGGCGTTCCCTGTATGGTATTAATTGTTCAAAATGACCTCCTCTTTCTTGAAGGCACAATGTGGCCCAAGCTTGAATTTGTTGCGTAGCCCGTCGAATCATTCCCGGATTATTTTTTATTTCTTGTGCTGCATTTAAAATTCTGTCGTGCAATTCTGCTTCGGTATTGACGATTCTGTGATATACCCGTTGCTTCATATCACCCCAAAGAAAATAATCCAACGGCGTCATATCAGGCGATCTTGCAGGCCATCCAACGGGGCCGTCTCGGCCGATCCACCTATTGGGATATTGCTCATTTAAAAAATGTCGAACTCTTAATGCCCAATGAGCTGGGCATCCATCCATTTGGAGAAACAGGCGTTGTCTCACATCTAACATCACATCTTCCAAAAGCTCTGGGAGCTCGTCTCTCAGTAACAGTAAAAATCTGTCGGCGTTCAAAGTATTCGGTAAGAAGACTGGTCCAATCAATTGATCGTCGAGTACCGCTGCCCAAACGTTTATGGAGAATTGGTCTTAAAAATTAGATGGTCTTACTAGGTTTGGATTATCGTGAGCCCATGTGTGTAAATTTCTGAAGTTAGTTATTCCCGTATGAGTAAATCTTGCTTCGTCCATCCATAAAATTCTTCTAGTAAATTCCGGATCCCTTCTGATATTGCCAAGTATCCAAGTCGACATAACACACCTAACGCGGGCATCGCCAATTTGCAAATTTTGTACCCGTTGATAATGAAATGGATGCAGTCCTTCCTTCTTCAAAATTTTCCAGACAGAGAATTTTGAGATTCCGTGCCTCAATGCCAAGCGTCTTAGACTCGTGGTTGGGTCCGCGTACAAGTCTTAGAGAACTGCTTCTTCTATGGCAACATCAATTATGTTTCCTGGCTCTCGGCGATCTCGGCCACCGTATCCCAGGCCAATATTGCACAACCGGCGATGAACTTCTTGAAAGTGGCGAGCAGCAGGTCTTGGAACGTCATTAGGATACTGCTCCAAATAGGCGATACACGCAGCTCTTGCAGATCCATGGCACAATCCATAATAATAGTGCATGTTGGCTATTTATAACGGCGAAAACTCTCGTAAGCGGGGCATGATGATTCAAACTGAACAAGTACTGGAGTAATCAAAGAAGTGGCGAGCAAAGACAAGCAATTGCGATTTGCGAGCGACTGAATAGTTGACCTATTGCCCAATGCCTTTATACCCCTCATGTTATCTCCACCTTCAACCCAAAAACACCCTTCAACTACCTGGGAACAAGCGGTCATTAAGGATTTTAAGAGGATTAAAATTAATAAAATTATGGTTTGATTTACGTACCCATTTGCGTGGTATTTTTCAAAGTCTGAGACAGTTTAAAAACGGTTTTAGAATTGGCATTAAGTGAGGTTTAATACTAAGCAAAAAAATGGTAACTAAATATGCGTTTTTTTCAGAAAATTGTGTTTTTCTTTTAAAATTCGTAATTTTTGTAGCAATTTTTCAAAAACAATAATTTTTTTTGCGGATTTTCTCTTCTAGTTGGTTTTTTATTGTTATTAAGAATTATTAACCTGTCCCTTGGTAATACTCTGCATATTTTATTTTCATTTTAGGACCATTGGATCAAAAGTTATACCGTCTGAATTAGGTGTATTACCCGAGTATTTACAAAAAATTTCAAAATTCTGTAAAAAAAAAACTAATGACTAGAAAAAAAAAAAACACCGTTTCACCGATGAAATTGGCTGAAATTTTTCTCCTTTTATTATGTACAGTTTATGAAATTCCACCCTGTATAATAAATAATAAATTAATAGCGATTTTTGGCAGTGAATGTGTTAAGGATAACGCACAGACTTAAGTATGTAAACATATGTAATGTTCACTTCATTTCATGTTTAATTTCACAGTTCACACCATTTCAAAACTTCAAGTCTTAACCAATTTAGTGAAGTGAATCATACAATGAAGTGATCGGCAAAAATGCGACAATCTCGGAATTCTGGGCCGTTTAATCCGCAAACATTAGCTGTATCAAGCAATTACGCCTGTAACTGCGTTAGGATTCCGTTTACGGAGGGTTTACTGCTCGTTAAGGGGCCCGAGTGCCTTCGCCGTGCGGCGTAAGGCACAAGATTTATAATCCTATGCCATAAGTATGGGTACACTTCACGCTACAGTCTCGACTAATATCAGCTATGTAGTAGAATTAGATTAATATTAGCTCTCCGAAGAGTGCTATTAGTCCGAAAACATAAAAACCCAAATTCCGTATGCCTGAATTTCAGTAGCCGTGTTCCGTACCCAAAGGGTATAATTCACTTTAAAAACAAAGTTTTAACCAACGAAAAATCAATCATCCCCTATTTTCCTACCTTAAGGGTTAGTTTTTTTTTTCAAATTTATATGGGGCCAACTTCGGGGAATACCGTTTCCAATAAAAAAATAATTATCAAAATCAAACTACTCTGTAAAAAGTTATGCGTGGTCAAACGTAAAAAATATACGCGTCGACTTGAGAACCTCCTCCATTTTTTTCGTCGGTTGAAAAAGGAACCCTATTACTAAGACTCCGCTGTCCGTCTTTCTGTCTGTATGTCTGTCCGTCTGTCCGTCTATCATCAGGCTCTCATGAACCGTGATAGTTAGACAGTTGAAATTTTCACAGATGATGTATTTTTGTTGCCACTATAACAACAAACACAAAAAAAACTGAATAAAATTAATATTTAAGGGGACTCCCATACATCAAACGTGATTTTTTTGCCGTTTTTTTAGATAATGGTACGGAACCCTTCATGAGCGATTCCGACTCTCACTTGGCCGGTTTTTCAGGTTTGAACACTAAACCAAATTACTTAGGTACATAATATGTATTGTATTCTTTTGAATCATCTGCGACAACGTATTCGTTTAGCGGAAAAAAGGTTTCGAAATTACGAACTTGTGGAAAAATGACGCTATTAGACATACGACTCTTCCGATTTTTTTTGTGTAAAAGATCTATGCAGTTGCGGAGCAGAAGGGTAATCGCGTAGCTTATCGAACATTCGGGATAGGTATAGTAAGAGGCAATGGGGAATGGATGACAATTTTAGAATTGCCTGATTTTTTTTTTGGTGTTAGGAATAACCTTCCTTAGCACCAGAAAAAAATTGCAGACTTTTTAGGTGCGTCAATTATTTTTGAAAAATATAAACAGTTTCCTCACTTACGTTTTGGGGTTAGGTCGGCGAATGAGACACTTTCTTTGATCCGTCTCATATTTCAAAAAATATTTAGAATATCTGACCCTGGCAATGACAAATATAGCTGCTGCAGCTGTCAATATCATTGCCAGTGTCAATTTACCACGGATTTTTAAGATATTTTTTGTAATATGAGACGAATCAAGGAAAATGTCTCATTCGCCGTCCTAAACCCAAAACGTAAGTGAGGAAACTGTTTATATTTTTCAAAAATAATTGACGCACCTGAAAGATCTGCAATTTTTTTCTGGTGTTAAGGAAGGTTATTCCTAACACCAAAAAAAAAATCAGGCAATTCTAAAATTTTCATCCATTCCCCATGTTTGAAGATGAAAATTATATCTGATGTGTTCTATAAAACCCGCCTCCGCGAAGGTGATCATTCATAAAACCCTTCACCCGCTTCAGCCTTACCCCACGCCCCAAAAACGCAGTTTAAAGGCGGCAGATGACTAGCAGAAGGCGTTTAATATTTAATTAATACACAATTACACTCAGAACAAACTGTTATTGGTAAGCGCTTATTTTAAACGGTTACGGCCCCAATTATAGCTTAGGGGGCAGTTTCACCTGACTGTGTTATTTGGTAATGGTTTGTTTGTTTTGTTTGGTTATTTTATTTATGACGTAATTCAGTTTATATGCGTCAAACTGGCGTATTGACGGTTTAGCTTAGCGGGTAGCGAAGCTGACGGAGTTAAAATCCTGGTAAGAATATAACATTTCATTACTCATTTGTATTAGCCGGGATTCGAATCCACAGCCTTCGTTTAAGGTGACGTAATAGGTTCATGGAATTCTCTCCCTCTCACTGAGCATATGCGTGAGCGAGATGGATGTGCGTGTTCGGAAGCGCGGAAATATATATTTTTTATTTTAATTTTTTATGCGTTTAAATAAATAAATAATAGCTAAGTTCCCTCAAACATAATACTGCCGATTTTTAGAACCAATTTTAATACGTTTAACTTTTGTGCATAATTAGTTACGAGTGTTTAAAGTGTATTTTAGACCTATGTTCGTGATTTTTTTCATCGAGCGAAAAATGCTTTAATCATGTTTCAAATCACCGATCTCGCGGCAGAAAAGCCTCAAGATCACTAGTTATTCGTATTTTTTTGAAAACATATTATTATAAACAGACATGCATACTGTTTAAAAAATTCTGTTCACTTAACTTCGCTGATCCTACAGTGCCTTAAGAGCTTAGCTCTTGTCGGTGGAGTAACCACTACTCTCCTCTGTTAATTGCTAGTCTCTTGGCTTACTTACGCCACAACACACACACACGCCACACTTACGTAGCAACGATATCCTTTACTTGGCTAAAATATGTCTATAGTAACAACTCATTAAATCAGGCATCTAAGGTCCATATAACAAATACCTTAAAGACTTACATACATACAATATTATAATTGTGGACAAAAACTTTGTGATTATTTAATCCCCTGCTTTACTTTTTCCATTTGACAATATTTTTCGAGAAGCTTCAACATTATTGGTTATTTGGTGTCAGCACCCCTATTGTAAAAACTAATTTAAAAGGCATCATTTAGGCGACATAACGGTGTGGCTCCACTGCGTCGTCAGCTCCAATATAGTGTATCGATACCCTAGTTCACAGTCGTACTAATTACTTACATTTTTTTTGTCACTGAAATTGATTTGTCAATGATTTGTGCACTATCATCCTAATTTTTCCCCGTAATTAGTACGATAGTGAATTAGGGTATCGCTATACTAATAGTTATAGTCGCGTTTGTATTTGTACCCCTGCAAAAAGTCCCTGTTTGTTACCCTTCTAAAAGAGAGCAAAAACGACCAACATCACAAATCATTAGGGAAGCCTTAAAAAATGGCCACTCCTCCACCATTCGCTTTTAGATATTTCTTCCTAACCTAGAATTTTCTGTGGGCGTGACAAAGTAAGCCTTAGGGAGGGTATTAAAATACTCTCAATTCTCCAGAAAGTTGCTTCAAGGCCATCGTGAAGTGGCACTTTGAAAAATTGCTTTCGATTGAGATGTCTATGATAAATCTGATTTGACGTTACGAAAATGGCTACTTTTTTGTCTGCAAAAGCAGTTCATACCTACTAAGTGACACAGAATTATGATGTCACATGTTCCTATCCGCACTACGATCACTTTTATGGAAGAATAAGTAAATTTCTGTTTTGGTCGTGTATAATGCGTTTAGAAAGGTACGTAGTTGTTTTACTGCGGATTAGGCGTCTGAGCAGTCTGATGGCAGTGGGCGGGGCACATTGCACGTAGAACCAATGGCCGTTGGGGCGGAAGGGTTCTCGAGTAGCGACCACGTGCAGGAAGGCGAGGCGTGGGTAGGCCCCCCACAAGGTGGACTGATGACCTGGTAAAGGTCGTGGGAGTCCGCTGGGTGCGGGTGGCGCAGGACCGGCCATTGTGGCATTCTTTGGGGGAGGCCTATGTCCAGCAGTGGACGTCTTTCGGCTGATATGATGATAATGATGATGAGGCGTCTGAGGCGTCTCACACTCATAAGTAAAGAAAACGGGTTATCTTTGTATAGAAATCCTTAACAAACTATACACATGTTGAACGTATGACATAAACATTCTGAGTATCCCATTTTGAAAATTTAAGAGATTGTTTTTTTTTTAAACAATAATATATATAAATATAATAAGTACCTACCACCCCCCACATTTTCGAATTAAAAATAATCACACTCAAATCAGTTCATTCTTTTGGTAGCTTCGAGGGTTCAAAATAATAGGTAGCCTTTTAAGTGCTACGAAATATAATAAATCTTTGATTGATGAGACGGTACAATCGGCTGCAATTAATTCATCCGGCTGATTGCGTAAATTAATTGCAATAACCTGCCGACTGTTCCGACATGCATGTTAATTTATTTCGTTTTAAAAGTTTCGTTTATTTTTGAATGTGGTCTCAATGTAACCGGTGTAATTAATTTTGGTGATATTAATTTCAATTTACGTAACAATGGGATGAAGGCATGAAAGCCATTCACAAGCCGATTTTTCTTTTTAGACAGAAATTAATAAAAGGATGTCATTATCGGAAAATGTTTCATGTACAGCACTAAAATAAATGCGTTAAACACTTCGAATATTTTTAACCGACTTCAAAAAAAAAGGAGGTTCTCAATTCGGTTGTATTCTTTTTTTAATGTGTGTTACCTCAGAACTCCGTCATTTATGAACCGATTCGTACCATTATTTTTTTAATTGAAAGCATATGCTTCCAGGTTGGTCCCATTGTTTTTAAAACTCCAGTTGAATGATGGGAACCATGAGGAATTGAGGGAACTCCTCAAATATATAAAGCACGCGTGTAGTAATATTTACATTCGAAAATCATAAATTTGGTGAAGTGGAAGTGATGATGAAGACCACAGATGACTTGTGGAACTTTTCAATGATGTACTTCAAACTTTAAAAGTACGCCACCGATTCTGATATCATTCAGTTGAAATAGCAAACAAAGAAGTGCCAAAGGTGGTTCTGAGATCCTTGAGGAATCGACGGAAGTCCTCAAATATTATTAGCGATTTGGTTTTTTTCTCTAATAATCAACGTATTTGCTCTCGGAAATCAGTTAATGTGGTAAATTGGAAAATATATGTGGAAATGTTCATGTGCCTTTGCGGAGTACTTAATTGAAGTCGGATAAAACTTTGTTTTTAAAGTAAATTATTTAAGACAAGTTCATCTTGTATGTTACTAAATCCATTATTTTGTAATAATACTTATTAAAAATATGAGTCTGTCTGTGTGTCTGGTACGTTTTCACGCTCAATGCTGAACTGATCGTGATAAAATAATATACGGTTGAGAAAGGCGATAAGGAAAACTGCTGGACAGCCGGACATCGGTAATCTAGTCATCAACTTTGTTCGTTCGTGGAAATTTCTATGGAAGAGCGAATCAATACTACTTACTACTTACAATGTGAGTCAAAAAGCAAACACTCCTATAGGCAATTAACGTGTAGGCATACACGAACGAAGCTGCGGGCTAGAGCTAGTAAATAATAAATTCTAAAACGCTTTAATACAACTTGATTCTAGACAATTTTTACAACTACTGGCCTAGTTTCCACGTCGTGATGAAAAATTGAGTAGCAAAACACACAGTACAGCCGATATATGGAAATCAACATGTGCTAGTTTCCCATGCTTTTGATATTCTTCTGTCAATTACGAACATTGATCCGACCCCTGCCGCAGGGGCAATACCGGTCGCACGGCGGTCGGAGCAATTTCGGCTGCTCTCTACACACAAGTCTGCCTTTCGGCTGTTCTCTACCCACAAGTCTGCCTTTCAGTGCGTAAGTGATTGTCCCGTTGAACGCACGTCCATGAGAATGGATCCAGTATTGTCGAAACACCAAAGGATTGGTATAAAAAATAAAGAGACAGTTTTCATACGCAAATTAAAACAAATGTTACTTTCGAAAACCTACTACTCTTTAAAGAAATATTTAGATGATAAGTTTGTTAATATAATTAAGTAAAACTAAGATATATAATTAATTAATAATATTTTTTGTATGCTGAATTATATGTACCTAAGTGTCCACCTTCTTATTTGCTGCGCCCAACAGGGTACATGATGTGATACCATAATTTGTTTTAAGACCACCTGTAGGTATAACCATTATGTGCAATAAATGATTGAGTATTGAGTACTTTCTGTGTTGCTACCGAAAAAAAAAAGATATTTTCAAACTTTTATTTGAAATTTGTTGTGTTGAATCCGTTTGCGTGTTCGCGATATTAATTGGAAAGTTTGAATTCGCTATCTCCGTTAAAATATTGTTTGTTTTATATCGCACATAGAAAGAAAGAAAGAAGAGATTTATTCTATACACAAAAGACATGCAAACAGAGACAAAGGGAGTAGACATACATTACAATTTGACACAGTCATATTGTGCGTGTCTTCTCGGCAGTGAATCGGTCGCTGTCTTAGCATTATGCCGCGGTGTCACACAGACACCTACAGCGCTGATTCTCAGACAGCACCGTACGTGACCCACGGAACGCAACACAACATAAGACACATAATAAACACATAATTATTGTATACACAATATAAATAATAAATATAATTTTGTAAAATATGTATCAGTAGCCAAATGGGATAGAAAAAAAAACACAAAGCAAAAAACGCGACACGGTTGGGATAGGAAAGTGCTGGATGGGTTAGGATTGGGATTTCTGGAGCGTCAACAAATAGCCTTTAAGCTGGAGCTTACATATACAAGTAGTGGTGTTATTAAGGCTCCAGTCTTCTGTAAGCTGGATGTACATCCACAGTTGAGCGCGCAAATATAAGTGAGACCACATTACGCTGTGCCCAACCTCTCCAGAACAAGTGAAAAGGAAGTGTTCGAAACTCTAGACAAAGTTACAAAATCTGATCATGGCTGAGCATCCGATCGCAGATAATATAATAAGTTTCTGACAAAAATATCTTTTTTGGTACAAGCTTTTTTTGCCGTCTGTACTTTTCTGTATAACGTCATCAACTGCTCATTGAGACGATTCTAACGAGCCGAAACTCAACGGGGTTACATCTGTTAAGTACTGAATTCCCATGGCCATCTTCTGTCTCCATCATCATATTAGCTCGTTGGTACCATAATATTGAATTGTCATCCAAACTTTACGCAAAGGTTTTTCAGCTTAATCGGGTGGAGATATCTGCTCAAAATTGAGTTGCAAGATTCCACCACCCGAACAAACAAAGTTACATACATAGTTAATAGGTACCTTACCACCATACATTGCGAGTTAACAGCAAGCTTGTAAAATAGGTAGTGTTTTTAGACATCCTGGCCAATTCTAAGGAAACTCATTTATGTTAACTCGCCATGGCATACAAAAATATTAAACTTCAACCCTGTTTGTTCCAAAGAAATAAAATCTAATAAAACCTTGTATTGGAAGAATGAAGGTAATATTGGATTGGAAACTGAAATAAATTGCAATGGGCAAGTTTTGAAGTTAAGACCGGCGTCAACTCACAATCGGGTCTTAATGGTGGAACTTTCGAGATTATTGCCGTTCGATCGAGCTTTCCCCCTCTATTGGCTTTACGGGTTTAAAAGCCATTTAAGTTGAATGGTTCTACTGAGGTAGGCATGCTACAGGTTGAAAGAATACCATTTCTAAGACTCGGAATATTCAATTTGCATATCATTAGCGTAAAGTACTTTGAATTAGAATATGCAGTTCATATTGTAATTATCTTTGATAAATTTACACTTAAAATGTGCATAGTTTGATAACTGACTAGAAGAACCTTACTAAAAATCAGGGATTGTAACCGGTTTTTTGGAAAAACCTCGAAATAACCACATACCTCAAACTATTTTATACTTCATATGTAGGACTCAGTTGTGTTTTGAGGTAACGAGTGCGTATTATTAGATTGCCCAATTAGAAAATGAAATAATTAGCAAAGAACGAAAAAAACCGGTTACAGTTCCCATACAAAAAATAACCGGTTACAATCCCTGCTAAAAATGTCTACAGCTGGTCGGTCACGTAACGCATTGTACGCACGTTATGACGACCACGATCTACGAATAAATGCCACATTTTTAATGGATAACTAACAACTTAGAAATGTGGAAAAACCCCCGACTATTTTATTTCAAAGTTCAATATCTCAAGAATGGCCGAACCGATTTTGTTGAACCGTAGCTAAGAACCATCTCGATCACGTCAGCTTTCGAATAAAACAACCGCATTCAAATCGATCAATTCATTTAGGAGCTACGGTGACACACACAGATACACACAGACACACTGACACACAGACACGTCAAATTTATAATACTCTCTTTTTCCATCGGGGGTTAAACATTACAGTTGGATTGTCCTAACGCGCGTTTGGCATGTTACGTGATTGATTACCCCTGGCCTCAGGTAACTAATTCAGCGTGTCACATATCAATGGTAATCTCCGAATAACTTGCTCTGTTAGTATATGTTGTTGAGATTATCGTGGAGCTTCCGAGAATGCACTGTGTTGAGACTGTTGAGAGTGGGTTTTCTGCGTTTGTTCTCTAGCTGGAATGGTAACATGTAGCTTCGTGAAAACGGGTCATTGGAGTCGCGAATCTCCATAGGCTATGGTGTCTGCTTATGATCAATCCATTCAAATGCTTAGAAAAAATACTGAACTGTTTCTTTCGTTTTTATAGATACTTAAATTATTTTGAGCTTAACTACTAATCTTAAATATTAAAGATTTTATGAGTAATGGCTGTTTAAATAATAAGACTCCTTATATTTAAACAGCCATTATTTATTTTAATATACAAGTGCGTGTCGTATTTATGTAAATAAAAAAACAAGAAAACAACAACATAAATAAAATAAACTAACCAGCGATTAATTATAAAATAATTAAAAACGTAATTAGCTTAACTTGGGCAAGGAAGAAAACCCCGTCCAGCAGTTCCGTCTGCGGCATGGAGCCCAGAACTCTGGCGGCGTTACCTCTCTGTATTGCTAATGAAATACGTTGCGAGAGGTAAGCCTATGGTCCCCTGAAGCGTCGACGAGTCGTTTAGTCATAGGAGTCTTAAGTAATTACACTTAACTATCTACTGCTATTTCTATTAAAATTATACATAGGTTAAAATGCAATACATGCTTAATTACCCGACTGCCGAAGGAGACAGGGTAATGTTTTTCGAGCGTATGTATGTAAGTATGTATGTATGTATGTATGTGGGTATGTCTTATTCTTTGACACGCCCTGCAGCCTAAACCGTTTGACGGATTTCGACATGTGAGGTGTCGTTCGATTCCTCTTAATCGTGGGAGTGACATGGGCTATAATATTTGCAAAAAAGCAGTAAAGTTTTTCTAAAAATGTTTGGATTTCACTTATTTTATTTACAGTTGTACTTACCTAACAATTAGTGTCGCGTAACTATATTTTGAAGTGGATACTTCTTTGCTCGCGTTCTTGTATAGGGGTACAGTTCAAAATGTATCACGTGACTTCCGGAATAACTTTTTGTAGAGAAGCCTAATCTGATTTCAAATAATTGTTTGTTACATGTTTTTATCATTCTTTATTTTCCATTAGTTGTTAATCACAAAATGTTAATTAGTTTATGTGGCAGACATGAAAATAATGCTGACATGACCGCCATTTTCAATGTATCGCGAGTCAAATGAGCTACGTCAGTCAATGTTGCCATACATACCGATTTATCTGTACTTATAGAGACTTATATTAGATTTATTTTAGAAAATAATTCAGACATATTTCCATAGCCAACAAAGAAGTATCCACCTAAAGTTAATTAACGGTTGTATCTCTGACACAACCTGCTTCTTTTTAATTTGGCCCGTAGTTGTTGGCGTGTGTGACGATGTCGTGGTTCATAACCTCCACCAGGGCTTACTGACAAACCTAAATTCCTTGGGGGTGAGGTGGCTATTCGTCTTCATAACAACACTAAGATAGCTATGCCGCGAGACTTACGGTGTTGCCACATAAAAGAAGTTTTACTACCGCAGTGTATTCAATAACAATAATGGGAAAATCAAGGGAATTTCCCGGGGGAACTCTTCATTCCGGATGAGGGATAGTGCTAAATGTAATCCGAGAGAAACCTAGTCTTGGGGATTTCACAACATGCCTACTTTCAGGAAATACAAAATACAGAAATATAAAATATGAATAGAAATATATGAAATAGGTTTAGAGGTTTTTTTCCTGAATAAAGGTGGCTATCAGTTAAGTTTGTGAAGTTATTTACAGGCAGCTTAATTCCGTAGTACATTTGAAAGGCATGAGTTGCTGAACTGCCCTTAATGATTTTTTTTTCTTCAGAACCCGCATGAAAATTACCCGCGTTTAAAATTTTAAGATAACCTTAATTAAAGTCTACACCAAACTTCAACCAATTAAAACCGTATCACAGTAAAACAGCAACTGTTGTCTCACTGAATTAACTTGCTTATAAATTAATTCCGCGGACGTCTGAAATCATTAATCATGAACAGAAAGTTCGGGCGGTCCGGCATTGAGTTTGGAGTTTCTAATCTAACCACTTTATTCGGTTTGATTTATGCTTCATGTCGTTAAAATTATGTTAAGGATTGTGCTTTTTACAAGATCTCATTTAACATCAGGTTTTGTTGAGTATTATAACAAAGTAAAAGGTTTATTTATTCATTTATGAAATGAAATGAAATGAAATCTTATTTATTAGCGTTAAGTGCGATGCTCTGCATTGAGGGGGTTGCATTGAGGAAAGGTTCTCGAGTGGCGACCACGTACCGGAATGCGCGGCGTGGGTAGGCCCCCCACAAGGTGGACTGATAACCTGGTAAAGGTCGCGGGAGTCCGCTGGATGCGAGTGGCGCAGGACCAGCCATTGTGGCATTCTTTGGGGGAGGCCTATGTCCAGCAGTGGACGTTTTTCGGCTGATATGATGAAGTGCGGTGCGGTATGAACTAGCTATTGCCTGCGACTTCATCCGCGTGGAAGTAGTTTCTATCGTATCTCCATACAAACTTCTGCCCCATCTTTCACCACGCTAGGGGATCGTTTTTGGGATAAAAACTATCCTAGATCCTTCACATGGTCTTAAATTATATCCATACCAAATTTAATTTCAATCGTTTCAGCGGTTTAACGCCTTGGCCACGACTTTGGTCTTAAACGACTTGCGACCAGCGTTTTATCTGTTCATTACGCGTGATCCTTTTTTTTTTTTTTTTGACGGTGTGAAAATGCTTTATGCATACACCCGGCCCAGGGGAAGGTTATTTGGGGGTTATGTGGGACTCTCTCCTCCCGCCGCCATCCGACTGATGGTGACTGGAGGAACATACCCACTAAAAACACACCGGCGTCACCCGCATTCCCGTTAAGGGGGCGCCATGGGATCGCGAACATTTCACCACGACGCCCCCCGGCGGCCCTGGCTAACCAGGACACCCGCGCAAAAGAAAGGGGAGGGCCAGGACGCTTGACCCTCCCACTCCACAATGTAGAGCCGTGCAGTGTGGGTCCCCTACCCACTGGCTCTACTGGGGGAGGACGCGACCAGCGGCCGCAAACCGCGCGCGTCTTCTACACCGCCGTCTGCGCCGGAGCGGGAGCGCGTCCGCACTGTCTTCGCGCCCCCTCTCCGCGGCCTCCTTCTGCGAGATGACTGTTTCGCAAAAGGAGGCCACCGCTTCCCACGATCTCTCGCTGCCCAGCATGGCCGCTACGACACTGTGCAGCGAGAGATCATCCACATTGAGGGCTGTAACCATAGTGCGGCGCTCCTCGGCCCACCTGCTGCACCACTCCAGAGTGTGCTGGGCCGAGTCATCCTCTGCGCCGCACTCATGGCAGGCAGGGCTTCCCTCTCTTTCAATTCTGTGCAGAATTACGCGTGATCCCTAACTAACCACAGTCAAGTGCGTTGCGCGTCTCGACCGCGCAATAAACAAATAAAATGCTGGGGGGCGACTTTTGACTTTCGAGCGCTCGAAAATTAAATAAAAGTAAAAACAATTGAAGTGCAAACTATCATCCAACCTACTCGTATTTCAATAGAAAAGTTGCAAATTAAACCAGAGTTGCAATATTTTTAGTGTTAGAAAGTTGATTCTCTATCTGTTTTAATCCATTTTACGTTTGAATAAAGCGATTCGCTTTATCCCAGACCATGTCTCTAAAAGCGAAAAAAATGCTCCCATTTTTACTGAACATAAACGAATTCCAGCCATCCGAAAAACGGTGACAAAATTTCAAAAATGGAATTATCTCACAATGTCGCCATTTCGCGCCATAAACTATTTATCCAGGGCGCCATGTTTTATTCGTTTTATGGTCTAACGCGCGTCCGCGGGGCGTCGTAAAAGTTTGATGCCGGGCTTTAGGTATATTGAGCCTCCGTGTACGGGCTAGGGGCCAAGGATGTGGTGGATGCAGAATTTGTGGCATTTTGCGGATGGTATGCGAATGTGTGCTTCTTAGCCGTTGACATAAGTAACAAAGAAGAGCAAGTCAAAATTGTAACCCTTTGACGAGAGACTATTGTCGATAAAAAGAACAAGGAAAAAAAAGTTACTTACTAATATGTTTGTGAAAAAATATGATATCTTATTTAGATTTTGTAGATACGTACTAGTACAATTCAAGTAAATAGAAATAAGAGAATATCTTTAATAATATAATAATGAATGTGTGCGAACAAACTCTTCAATGCTTTGTAAGGGCGTAATTTGGTAAGTTTGTATGTGGGGTATTATCTCCAAAACTTCAACCAGAGTAAATAATTATTTCACCTGCATGGCATTTTATATGGACATATATTTTATCTCTTGCGTTCTGAGTAATTCGCGGGTGGAGCTGCGTGTGCAGCTAAAAGTAATTACGATCATCTGGAGATCCAGGATTAGTAATTCAAGTGTCGCATTGATGATAGCAGAATGCCGCTGCGAATGCGGAAGAATATTTATGCAACATCACTAGGAGTGTACTGTGGAAAATGTGTGTAAAATTTAAGAGGGATTCAAGTAACATTACGACTGTGCTCGGTACAGAGAGATGCAGAGAGGTTACGACGACCACCATGTCTGAGGAGAGTCTTTCTACAACCCTGAACATAAAGTCAGCCTATTTTGAGTAGTCTCAAACTTAGTGTTTAGAAAACTTTCAGTCTTTCACCGGTCACTTTGGCACTCTTTGGGGGAGGCCTATGTCCAGCAGTAGACGTCTTTTGGCTGATATGATTTTGAGAAATGTAAATTGTGACGCATGCTCTCTAAAGATTACAGAAATTCAAATATATTGTTACCTATACTCGCTAAAGTAAAACTTAATGTTTTTATGTAAAATAAATTGAAAATATTGAAAAAAAAAAAAACTTAACCTATTTTGTCTGTATTTTTACCAATGTCTTGTGTACCATATAATATTTACAAATGTACAATACGTATAACATTCACAATAATTCTTCCGATTACTTCTTATGATATTTAAAAAAAAAGTAGATTTTGGAAAGTTCTCGTTTTATTAATGGCTATTGCGTACATACCAGTATTTTTAGGGTTCCGTAATCAAAGAGTAAAACGGGACCCTATTACTAAGACTCCGCTGTCCGTCTGTCTGTCACCAGGCTGTATGTCACTAATACCGTGATAGTTCCAGCTGAAATTTTCACAGATGATGAATTTCTGTTGCCGCTATAACAACAAATAATAAAAACACAGAATAAAATAGTTTTTTTTATAGATAATGGTACGGGACCCTTCGTGTGCGAGTCCGACTCGCACTTGGAAGGTTTTTGTAGATAACGGTACGAAACCCTTCGTGCGCGAGTCTGACTCGCACTTGGCCGGTTTTTCAACCTTCTCCGTAGCGCATGACACCCGTAGCTTGAAAACATATATCGTTACTTCCCACCATCCGCATCCATTGCACACATATCAAATAATAAATATAAACTTAAACTAAAAATGGCCCCTGCGGCATTGTGCCTAAGATTCTGGCAGCATTTACCTCGCTGAATATATAAGCTTATTCTTTGTGCGAGGCAACTGCCAGCTCTTTGGTGACCGGTGGCATATATAAGCCTCTTCGACATCTCTTTGAGAACTTTAAGGCTCCAGGGCCCCACCACGGACCTTATTGCGGTCCAGTCTCCACTATCTTCTCTTGTACAAATATCTGATCCACATAATTTTAACTTTAGAATAGGCGGCGACGGCGCGCTGCGAACGCTCCTACTGCCAGAGCGCGTACAAATTTAAACCATAATAAATGATAACATATTACAGGAAACCGACGGTATAGACATATATATGTCACCGTTAGATTGTGAACACCGTCAGTTTATAATCTAACTCGCGATATTATAAACTGACGAAAAATTGTGAACTGTCAAAACCGTTCACAATTTAACGCAATATTTTTCGTTAGTTTATAAACTATCAATGTGGAATCGTTAAATTGTGAACTGAGATCAAAACGGCTTGCTACGGAACGTACACAAAGACTAGGTAGGTTAGGTTAGTTAGGTATCTTCAGTTGCCCGAAGGGCAAAGCGCCCAGAAATAGGAGCCCCGTGCAGCGGGGCTCCGTCGACACTGCTGGATGCCGATATAAATGGAACAAAATATCTGAATTACAAAAAAACAATCATGTTCTGACGTAACTGGAAACTGATGCAAGTGGAATAATTCGCTCAACCTAACAGCGCACAGATTGCGTTCCGAATCAGGCAAATTTGATTCAGTTCACAATTTGACGATATGACATTGTTAGTTTATAAACTAACTAAAATGAATGCGTAAAATTATGAATTATTTTGGCAGTTCACAATATTCCGTCAGTTTACAATATAACGGGTAAGATTATAAACTGACGGTTTTCACAATCTAACGGTGACATATACAAAACACACAACGCTGACAGTATTAGTGTGTTCTGTAGAAAAGTATTAGCATTCTTATCGCATGACTGTGTTAAGATTTAAACTTTGACATGTTTCTCGTTGAAGTTGTTTATGAGTTTATTTTAGTTTTTGTTTATTGTTTTATATCGTTACCGTGTGTTTTAACTTTCGCATAAACTGTCCTTAGTTATGTTATGTATTTTGTAGGTACCACAAAAGTGATTTGATACTGTTAACATATGTTTGAATTAATTAATAAAAAAAATCGTAAAAAAATCTTAAGAGGCTACGCGACTCCCACAGGTCGAAAAACACGTACATTTCCCCTATTTCCTGAGATCGTTATAGATAGCGGTTTCTCATCGTTATTCCGCCCTTCCCGGAAGCGAGGTGAAAGCAAAGTTGTGTCTCACAAACAAACCTAACGCAATAATAAACAAATGTTCTTTATAAAGCACCTGAGTGCTTAGCACAAAAGAGCAGGAAAAATGTTTTTAGTACCTTTATTGGAACAACCCAAAACAGCCAGTGGACGTGAGTTCAGTGATTTATTTAGAAAAAAAATTATAAATTATCTACTTATAGGTACTTCTGTTCTTCTATGCTACTACTAATATGTATTACAAAGAAGAAAAGTCTATGTAGCTTTACTAGTTTATAAGATTGTATGTTTTGGGTAATCCGGGACCGCTTAGTCCGATTTCAAAAATTGTTTCACCTGCGTGTGTGGACTTTCTCGATGGTTATTAGGCTATATTTTTTTCCGCGGGTTTGCCTGCGTTCTAATAAAGAGGAAACGTTAGTAAGTTTTGTAAGTTTAATGTGTAGACGTAGAGGTGTATTCAATAGATAATTCCCTTGTAATAAGGCGAAAACTGTAAAACTGCAAGAGCGCATATGTCAATGGAATTAAAATTTTCAATCATCTACCTGGTAATATTAAGTCGCAAGATGGAATCCAATTTAAAAATAAGCTCAAGGAATGGCTATTAATGAAATGTTTTAATAATTTTAATGAATATTTTACATATTAAGATTGATAGTTATATAGATATTAAGAAAGTTAATTAATGTTGAAATGTGATAATTTAATATTGTACACCCGAAATGGGCAAACTGTTGGACTTTTTATTTAAGGTGTGATCTATTTTTACACAGTTTTGAACAATAAATGAATCTTATCTTATCTTATCTTATCATATTTTTGGCGTCGACTGTACCTACCTGAAATAACTCCGGAGCATCCCTTTCATAATACCTCCAACTATTTAAGTCTATTTTTTTTGACTTATTGCGATTTAATCACACACGATGTTTACTTAAAACATTAATCATCCTAATCATACACTGCTTTTCCGATGTCAAACAATACGTCGTGTAAAGTATCTACACGTTTATTCATCATCATCATCATAAATTTAAGAGCCAGGCTCTTGTCGGTGGAGTAATCGCCATTCTGTTCTTCTTTCTGCCACTGTTTTGAGCTCCTGATACGACATTACATTAACTTTCTCTTTAGCTTGGTCCATAAACGCACGTCTTGGCCTTCCTCTGCCTCTCCTTCCTTCAATTTTTCCTTCAATTATAGTTTTTATGTAATTGTCATGTCGTATCACTACTATCTACACGTTTATTATTCTGCATTATTATATCTGCATTTCAACATCACTATGAGGACAAAATAGCTACGCTATGTGACTAATACAGGGTGACTGGTAATTCGACCTATTCCTTGAAAGGGGTTATACTAGAGCTAATTTGCAACAATTTATGCCCAGTCAACCAGGGGTCAAAACACGATTTTTTTTTAATTTTTCGAGTTTTTAGTTTGTTTGAAAAAAAATCGACTTGCAGCCTTAAAGTGCTGATTGTGACAAAAATGTTTTTTTATCATCCAAATAGAAGTACTTTTGTCACAATCACCAGCTTAAGGCTGCAAGGAGATTTTTTTTCATACAAACTAAAAACTCGATTATCTCGGAAACCAGCGAGTTTCGACCCCTCGTTGACGAGACATAAATTGTTGCAAATTAGCTCTAGTATAACCCCTTTCAAGGAATAGGTCTAATTACCAGTCACTCTGTATACGATGATTGCTATGTCAGTAATATGTGATTAAATGTGATGATGAGTGCCAATTTTGTGATGCCTGAGTTCATGTCAAAATTGATTTGAAAATATGCAGAATGCAGCATATGCACAGGATTATCTTATCCGGCTGCATGATTGACGAACTATTATAATTATTTTTGAAGCATAGATGAAGAACAGTTGGGAAATTATATTATTTATTACTTAGATGAGTTATTGGATGTATATTAACTAAACATTCACGGCCACGCTAATCTCGTAGCGCTACGCCATAGTCCGTAGCAGGTTAAACCTCGTATGTAGCGAAAAGCGCTCGTAGCGGTCTGACGCGTATGTGTCGTCATGGGCCCTGAATGGGTTAAGATTCTTATATCATCGCTCCACACGCGCTAAACCTAACCAGCAAAAGGGGTTCCCAAACAAAAAATGAAATTTAGATCTACCTAACGATTGTTTTTGTGAAAACGACGAATCTTTTGTTGCTAAAAATGAAAGAGACAGATAACAAAGCGACGTCATAAAACTGACCGAAGTGCAGCACGTGTACTGGGCTAGCTCACACCTGCGTATTTGTTTTACAACCCTACTTGAAGATAAAGAATAGATTTTGGCAAAGTACTTTTCGTGATTTAAACTATAACAAACTATACGAAAGAACGCAATCGGCCAGCAAGCAACAACAAATATACCTAAATTTCAATCTATTAGGCTTAGTCAGATAGACCCCCTCCAGTTATTTTGTTAAAAATCTCCCGTTCCTCAAGACATCTACCTAATTGGGCGCCCACTTGGAATGGTAAGCATTAAGCCACTCTGAACCAAATTTGCAGAAAGCCTTTGATGTCACTGAATACCTACCTAATTTTATTGCGTGTTTTAGTATAAACTTTTTTCGAATTATCTTAAGTGACTTCCCGGACGTTGGAACATAATTTTCACTGGAGATATTTAAGAGTTTTTAGGTTAAATTAACTTTTATAGACGGGAAATCTATATTTTTCCGTAGGTACGAGTACTCAAACGTAAAAGATTTTTTTAAGTCGGTAAGTGCTACCGAGTATAACGCTAATAGAAGGATGATAAGTGCTGATAAAAGCTGTTAGATTTTCTAATTATTTTTAATGTGCTTTTCTATGATGAGAAAAACTGACAGACGATTAATTAATTAATTAGCAGATAGGGAACGAATGTATTATAATATACCTATTATATATATTATGTCTCGATATATTATATTTACTTACAGATCGTAAATATGTAAGTTACAAATATACAGGGTGTGGCCTGTAATAGGAGCAAAAAATTAAACGGTAAGTACATTATTAAGCTTGTAAACAATTAATTCCACGTGGTTTAATTTGAAGAAAAAACATTTTTTTGTATTTTTTTCTTAAAAATAAGTTAACTGGTATTTTTGTACTCTTCTGTTGTGCTATAAATAAGTTTTTATTTTAAAAACACAAAAAAAATATTAAATATGAAATAAAAAAATCACAAAAATATCTTTTGAAAACCAAAATGCAAAAACTGTTATGACTCATTACATGATGTTACCTCAAAATCTGCATTGACTGCTGTTCTATGATGTTGTGGTGCCAAGATACATTACTCGGAGGTCGTAACTTTAGACCAAAATTTCTCCGAATCCAAAAAAAATAACATGAATGGGACACAAGAGGTTACTGCAAATGCTGTAAGGAAGCGTCCTTATGAATATTTGCTCCTGTTACAGGCCACACCCTGTATATTTATGTATAAATGTTTTGTTTAAAATAATAAAAAAAACATTTATCCTCACAAAATCCTTTCTTTTCATTTCTTTTTTATACGTGCAATTAAAGACTATTGTCCACACACACACCCCATCCCACACACATCCCATTAAAAGTTGAAACTTCCAAATTTAAATTTAAGTCCGCCAAATGACTAAATCCCCGAAGTACCTTTGAATCCAAATCCAGACACTATTTGAAACTGAAATGTTGATAACGAGCAAACTTCTAAATATCAGTGAATTTTATTCAATCGGAGAGTCGGCATCAAATTAGCATCGAGCTTCTGTTAATTAGAGTTAACTCAGTGCCATGTAGTTAGCAATCATGTTATGGGCCCGTGTACCAAGTTTTGGATTTGCTACTTAAACAAATCGAGGACTAAGTGCCGACTTTGGATCGGGCGATCCTTATTGTGGTGGGCACATGTTTGCGATGACATTGAAGCATTGTATGGTTTTTGAGCGAATTGCTTTTTGGATAACGTGAGTAATATATTCGTCGCTGGAGTTCGCTGGATGCGGGTGGCGCAGGCAGGACCGGTCAATGTGGCACTCTTTGGGGGAGGCTTATGTCCAGGAGTGGACGTATTTCGGCTGATATGATGATGTGGGAAAAGATTCATAATTCATTTATTGCATAGTCACAAGCACACACAGCCATATACACACAATCACACAGCCTTGAGCTCTGAAACTTTTTGGTGTTGCCTTGATTGTCAGTGTCATTGATTGATTGATTATCTATCTATTACATATATAAAATTGGACCGTTACTTATACACCTTTACGTGACAGACAACGCACAGCCTAAACCGCTAAAGATACAAGCATGAAATTTGGAACAGATATTCTTCAAGTGACGAAGAGGCGCTCAAGGAAGGATTTTTTGAAATTCAACCCCTAAGGGGGTGAAATTGGGGAAAAAACGTTGTATGCAAATCCGTTATTTTTGAAGGTAGATCTATGATTTAGATTTATTTATTTCGAGATAAAAATTACAATATAGGTTTGCATACAATGTCAAAATTATAAGAATCCTTATCACGATCGTCAATAATCAGAAATAAAATTTAAAAATATTCAAAATGTAAATACACAAAGTGGAAATTGTAGCTCCAATTACAGATTGTCATTTAACAACTAATAGACACATACTATTAAACAGAAATAAACAATGTCAATTTATGCATTAGGTACGATTTAAAAGTTGAATATAGAATATAAATGTTACACAAGAAATCATATCAAATTATAGCTGTCAATAAATGAAATAAACTCTTAAAAAACCATTTCCATGAACTCATGAACAGAGTACAGAGGGTTATCCAACAAAAGATTTCTCAGTCTACGCCTAAATGTTTCGTCACAAGGTTCGTTTCTTATATCGGCGGGTAGGTGCTCGAAATAAGTCGGCCCTATAACCCGGGGATTTTTTTCTGAAAGCGCCATGCGACGAGGAACTGTCCTTAGGCGCCCAGTTGAACGAAGCTGTTTGCCTGGTACATTCACACACTCAAACTGGGAGATGTTTTTTCTTACAAATAAGAGATGCTCAAACAGATGTTGTGAGTAGTGTGTTCGAGATTTGGCTACTCGGTTAGAAATTAAAATAGGTTTCCTTGGAGCATTATCGGGTATTCGTGCTTGAAACGGTTGAAATGGAGGGTGAAAGTTTATATGAAAGTTTCGTTATTTTTGAAGGTAGATCTATGAAATTTGAGATTTGGCTTTATGGTCACAAATAAAAAAAAGGTTACCTTGAAGCATTTCTAGATATTCGTACTTTACAGGGGTGAAATAGGGGGTGAAAGTTTATATGAAAGTTTAGTTATTTTTGGACTTGGAAGCTGTCCACGATTTTGATTAAAAAGTGAATGACATCTAAGTAATCTTCATTAATCAAGCATCTTGAGTAAATCAACCCTTAGCATGATAAAATCAGAGGATAATACAACGAAATCATTTCAAATTTGCTCATCAACTCTAAGCTGAAACTACTGAACCAATAATCTTGAAATGTGTAAGGTAGGTTACTTATTCAAGATAGGCAAGCAAAAAGAAAGGATTTTACAAAATTCAACCACTAAGCGGGTTTGAAAAAGGTATAAATGTGTGTATGGAAAATAAGTCAAGTGCGGACCGTAGTTCATGTGGTGACGTGGAAAGGTGCATCTATGTGGCCAGGCGAATAACTAACTGATGTCTAGAGAGCTTAAAATGTGGGCTTAAACTTTATAAGAAAACTTGCCTTAGTGAGAAAATTTTAACTTTGTTGAAACGGTTTGTTAAGGATGGTTCGCTGTTATTATAATTGGATCGCAACAAAAATATATACTTTTTGTCAAATTATTTGATCAGCATACAAGATTGAATTTATTATACACTAGCTAGCAGGCAAACCCGCGGTATAAAACATTGCCTATGTTGTTTCAGTAAGTTCATAGGTACGCAGGTGAAAGGATTTTTGAAACCGGTCCAACGGTTCCGGAGATTACCCATTATACACACACTTACAAATCTCACAGACTTTTTTTGTTTATAATATAGATAAAATCAGGCTTGATTCGCAAAGAGTGTCCCAAACGATCAAGTATTTAACCAACATTAGAACGCCTTATAAATTGTAGACCAGCTAAATAATTGATTGATCAGCAATATTTCATTTATTTTATTTTATTAGCCTTTAGTTAAATGGATTCCGACTAAAAGTAAGCCTTTAATTAGTCAGTATGTATACAGAATCGAACTACTAGAAACAATGTAGGTTAGTACTGCGACCCTTACTGAACGGAGCTGCTACAGAAAAGCAGGCTAGGTTATTAGAAATGCTGACCAATATTGAATAGTTTTTTGATCAGAAGTTGCTTATCATATCATCAATCAATCAATCAGTCAATATAATGTATTATCTAATACTGACAAATTGGGATGGAATGGAAAGTTTTGCGTTTTTTGGCATAATATATTTAACGGGTTGCCCATACTAACATGAGTAGCAAATCCTGAAAGTTATAATGTTTCCATTTGCATGCATTTAAACCACTGATCCGATTTTGATACAATTTGGTATGGATATAGTTTAAAACCCTAGGAAGGACATTGGGTAGCTATTATCCCGGAAATAAGCGCTTAAAGGGGTCAAAAGGTGGGGGGAACTATGTACGGGGGAGCGATGGTTAAGCCTAAGCCTGAAATACTTTAATAGCAAGTATCCTCTAAGGCGACGGCTCGGACGAAGTCGCGGGCTAAAGCTAGTCTATGATCAAGTTGTCGATTATGTAATTGAGTTCGTCGGGTTTACGAAAAAATATAAAGATCAGAAAACGACTTCTTTCTCCGTGTGAATGAAATCGATAATATCATCTCTATGCTTATAAATCTGTGATAATATTATAAAGAAGAAAAGTCTGTAAGATTGTAACTTCGTAATAATGAGTTTGTGTGTACGGGATAGTCTCTAAAACCATGCACTTTTCCGGCTTCAAAAATTATTTCGTTTGTGTGTTGAATATGCATTCTGGATGGACATAGGGTATAGTTTATCCCGCGGGTTTGCCTGCATTCTTAGCTAAACGCGAGCGGAGCCGCGTCCACCTCATCATCATATCTGCCGAAAGCCGTCCACTGCTGCATCTATGCGCCCAAATGACCGGTCCTGCGCCTCCCGCATCCAGCGGACTCCCGCGACCTTTACCAGATCATCAGTGCACCTTGTGGGGGGCCTACCCACGCCGCGCCTTCCGGTACGTGGTTGCCACTCGAGACCTTTCCGCCTCAAAGGCAATCGGTTCTACGTGCAATGTGCCCCGCCCACTACCACTTAAGTTTAGCGATTCGGAGGGCTATATCGGTTACCTTGGTTCTGCTGCTTCGCATCTATCTAGTGAGCTATAATAATCGTAAGAAGCAATGTCATAAAATAAATAGACGATTGTTGAGATAAAGAAAGAATAATACGTCCCATTATAGAATAAAATCCAACCTCATTATCAATGAATACAGAATAATAAATTATTCAAATGCCTAAAAGTGTACTGGAATTCGAAAGTACAGTCGTGACAAGGCAGTAATTATACGACTTACATTACTGAAACCGCGCAAATCCTCTCAAAACTCTGGAGCACCAATAAGTTTTGGGTAACATTTTTGTATAAAGAGGCAAATTAAATTCGTGTTTGGAGCGGTTGGGTGGACTTATATTTTACTCTGATACTTTTATGGAATGGATTTAGGGGATTTTGAGTAAGTTAGTACCTACCTATATTTCCCCAAACACATGCTAAGTAGGCAACTTTATTTTAGGAAACCGCTTCGATAGTGTTTATTTTTGTTTCATTTAAATTATACGCACTTTCCAAAACCTATACTAATTACTTGCTTTGAGTTACTGGCAACTATAATGTACATTTCAAAGTTTGTTGAAATCGATAAGGTATTATGTAGTTTAATTACAGTTTATTTATATCCTGAAGGACGTTCAAAAGTTGAGCAACTACCAAGCAGATGTAAAATAAATATTAAATATTATGGGACAATCTTACACACATCGAACTAGCCCTAACGTAGGTGAAACGTTACATAATCGACCAGCCTGTACCGTCAGCTTCGTAGCTCAGACCAAGAAAAAAAGATACACGGAACATGACGAACAACATAGTGAAGCCGGTTTTCAATCAAGCCAAATAGGTGTAGCACACGCTCACGCACACATAAACAAATTAACCTCGCAAGGCCCAAGCTATATCGAAATATGTATAATAATCGAAATAGGTGATCTTGACAGTATTGTGCCACGTGCTGGAGATTTTTTTGCAATTTTGTGCAATCCTATTTTGTGTTAGTGCTAATGCTCTGTTTATCTTTTTTTCTTAGTCTGAGCTTTGTAATTAGTCTTTCCTATTAGGCTAAACAAGCCATCAATATGATTACATTCCTTCCAAACACCACTAGTCTTTTCTATTAGGCTAAACAAGCCATCAATATGATTACATTCCTTCCAAACACCACCAATGTTTTAACTCAAGTCTCTAGTGGTATAAAAACGCGATGTAAAACGTTTTACGCGATGTATCGGCGGTTTTACAACGCCGTCTAAAGACCGTAAAGTTTTGATGGCCCATTATGAAATATTGCCGATGACCCGAAAGCAATCAAGATAATGCGTAGACAATAACATTACTGTTCAGTATTCGATTAAACACGAACTTCGAGAAAGTCATCCCGTTAAAAGCGCCAGTAATGCAATAGTTGGTGGTAATGGGTTTAGTTGGGGTGTAAATATTGTACGTGTTTGCGGGCCCAGACCGGTTCGGGATTTATGATGGCTTGCTAAAAAGCTATTTGTTTTTGGTGAATGTATGGGCTGTGACGCTAATTTGCTGGCTGATCTTTTTGCAAGGCTTAATTTAATTTGCAGTGTAGGTTTTTGTGTTTGTTTAAGTTAAATCTTGCATGTCAAAGACCAACATACCGATATAATGTATAACATTCTAAATTAAAATGGACTTTTGTATTTGTTTTGTTTCGTTCGATTACAAAACAGATTCTACTCTATTTCCTTTTATAATAGGGAACATTACGCAAAGCTCTGCGTAAGGGGCTACACTACCACAAACCGTAAACAAACCGCCACAGTGACGTACAATGCCATATTTATTAACCTAACAAACAATAACAAATAATTGATAAAAACGCGATAAACTACCATAGTTTTATTATCATTCGTGTGTAAAATATCTGTGATGTGATAGTACAATGACATCCTATAGCCATTTTAAGGTGGATGAGGGTTTTTTTTGCTTTACGACGTATTGCCGCTTCCCATAGTTTTCGTATCATATTAGTTTCCTTCGGAAATGAATGATGCCCTTCATTCTTGCATCCAATTACGCAGCACTGATGCATTTTATTTATTGAAATATTCTCTTCCCTATTTGATCCAGAGCTTTGAAAGACTTGTCAAAGTTGTCAAAAAAACTGTTTACTAATTGTGATAGTGCTGCTCTCTGGCGGCAAAACATTGCAGTAATGTTCCCTATTGATTCACATTGCATTTTTTTACGTTTATTGGAATGTTCTGAACGAGAGTTGACGACAGTGCAATAAATACAGTAGCAATCAAAGAACCAGAACCTTATTTGGTAACTATTTGAATAGAAAGGAGGTATATTTAGAAGTTTTTATTAAGTTTCACCTGTGACGTTGTCTGTCTGTAATCAAATCTTGCAAGTTAAATTTGACCCACTTCCGGGTTTCCGATTGAGCTGAAATTTAATAATAAATCGGATGATAATGCAATATTATTATGACATACAGCTGATCTGATGATGGAGCTGGAAGGCAGCCATAGGATTT
Source organism: Epinotia brunnichana (assembly GCA_963854355.1). Classification (NCBI taxonomy): domain Eukaryota; kingdom Metazoa; phylum Arthropoda; class Insecta; order Lepidoptera; family Tortricidae; genus Epinotia; species Epinotia brunnichana. The sequence goes on from OY977940.1 coordinate 1,900,947, forward strand.
CCGTAATTAAACGACGCAACCCCATCGAATTTGGGCTCGTTAGAATCGTCTCAATGAGTAGTTGATGATAGTTTACAGAAAAGTACAAGCGGCAATAAAAGTTTGTACCAAAAATGAAATTTTTGACAGAAACTAATATTTTTATTTTTTTTGACGTAGTCATCTTAATGATTTAAATTTAGTAATTTTATTGAAGCGCTACTAAAATACAATTTATAGAAATTTACATTTTGTCTAAGGTGTAGATACACAATGTGCAGTATGACTAATATGAATATGAATTAATATACTCTAAGATTAAGTTACACTACACACACTTATTGTGATGCAGTCATACCCAAACTCCCAAATATTGGTTTTGGTATTGTATCTAAATATTACATTTCCCTTGTCATCGTATCAGCAGAAAAAGAAATGACTGGGTTCATAAAATATTTCACATTTCGCAAAAACGCGCTGTCATTTATCTTAATGTCAGTGAAGGAAATTAACGAGGAGCTCTTAGTTATTTATTTGTAACTAGCTGGCCTCGCGGCATCGCCCGCGTATTACAGCAAAGGCAAAGCTGCGGAATAAAATATAGAGTATGTCCAGTCCGAGGCTTCATTTTTGTTTTTAGGGTTCCGTACTCAAAGAGTAAAACGGGACCCTATTACTGAGACTTCGCTGTCCGTCCGTCCGTCCGTCCGTCCGTCCGTCTGTCTGTCACCAGGCTGTATCTCAAAAACTGTGATAGCTAGAGAGTTGAAATTTTCACAGATTATGTATTTCTGTTGCTGCTAGATCAACAAATACTAAAAACACAATAAAATATTTTTTTAAGTGGGGCTCCCATACAACAAACGTGATTTTATTGCCGTTTTTATAGATAATCTGTTACCAGGCTGTATCTCAAGAACCGTGATAGCTAGATAGTTGAAATTTTCACAGATTATGTATTTCTGTTGCTGCTAGAACAACAAATACTAAAAACACAATAAAATATTTTTTTAAGGGGGGCTCCCATACAAAAAACGTGATTTTTTTGCCGTTTTTATAGATAATCTGTTACCAGGCTGTATCTCAAGAACCGTGATAGCTAGATAGTTGAAATTTTCACAGATTATGTATTTCTGTTGCTGCTAGAACAACAAATACTAAAAACACAATAAATTTTTTTTTAAGGGGGGCTCCCATACAACAAACGTGATTTTATTGCCGTTTTTATAGATAATGGTACGGAACCCTTCGTGCGCGAGTCCAACTCGCACTTGGCCGGTTTTTTATGTGAAACTAAGATGCTTATAAGACATCGGTTACACGCTTATTCTGGCGTCAGTTCACTCCATCAGTATGACGAGAGAATGATAGTGTAACCGTTGTGAATGACAGAGACAGACAGATCATACTGAGGGACTGAAATGACTAGTGACGCCAGAATTAGCGTGTAACCAAAGCCTTAGTTCTTTTTTTTTATACAACGACGGTGGCAAACAAGCTTACGGCCTGCCTGATGTTAAGCAGTTACCGTAGCCTATGGACACTTGTGACTCCAGAAGAATCACACGCGCGTTGCCGACCCTTTATTCACTTGAGGATTCGCTGTGTTGGCAGATAGAGACATGCAGGTCCCTCACTCCCAACACAGCGCATCCTAGGGAGCTCTGGCGACCTTACTCACCACCAGGAACACAACACCACATGCGTCATAGCATGCAATAATATAGCAACACTACAAAGCAGTGGTGCTATTATGGCTGCGGTCTTCTGTAAGGTGGAAGGTACTTAGTTGGGCTGCTCCACATCGAGCGAGATGACATTCCGCTGTGCCCTACCTCTCTTAAAAGTTCTTACTAAATGTATGGCATAATCAGTATTATTTGGTATTATAAATGCGAAAATTTGGATGTTTGGATGTTTAGACGTTTGGATGACATGACACACACATGATGTTTGAGACTCAGACATGTAAAGCTATATGCCGCCTTATTGACATCTGATTTAATTCATAAATAATACTTCTTATTATATACAGTCGCCATCACATACATAGGTACACTATAGGTGTTCAAAAATATCGGCACATGCACCCTAATGCCTTGAAAATAGAGGTGTGTTCCGATGTTTGTGACGTGCTTGTTTGCTCCGATGTATGTGATGGCGACTGTACCCATTTACTGTTTTGTATAACGTTGACTTTTATGAATAAATGTCAGGTATCTTGTATCTTGATGTTCAGAAGTTTGGATGTTTTTTACTCAATCACGCCTAAACGGCTCTACTGATTTGCTTGTAATTCTGCACGAAGATAGTTTAAAACAGCCTGGATTAAAATATAGGATAGTTTTTATCCCGGGTCCACGCAGACGAAATCGCGGGCGGAAGCTAGTGATTAAATTAAATTTCTTTTAGTATTATGATTTACAAATCATTAACTTGTCACTAACCTTCAGTCTCACTTTATTTCAAATACATATTTAAATAAAACGCCATTACACTACCTGGAGGCTCCCTCATTTATTATCATACGTCAAATGTTATTTTATAAATTTCTTTGGACATCGCAGACTGTTTTATTAAAATAGCAGCCCAGACTAAAACTAATTTGGAATTCGCATTTTTCTCTCACAATGGAAAAAATAAATTGAAAATGTCAAATTAGATTCGGCTATTACTCAAAATTCTGTATTGGTTCAGGTTATTGTACTTTTGGTATTGCCGCCGATTTAATATATTTGTTTATTATTAACGACACAATGACATTGTACCTATCCATATTGATTTTATAAATTATATTTTGGTTTGCCTCATGTCATACTTAAATCTACTACGCATTAAGTAGCAATATTAAAATAACGATAGTACCTATACTTATTCAGATTGCTATTCGATGTTTTTTTTTAATAAAAAGGCTTTTAATACGTATAACAATTCACTGCAATAAAAAATGTAGACATAATTAATTTACAATTCAGCCAAAACTGTATTTAACAGGTCAATTGATAACGATGGACCTAAGAATAGAAAAAAATGTTATAAGGTGGTTTTCAAATAAAGTGTACAGTCGCCATCACATCACATACATCACATACATCGGAGCAAACAAGCACGTCACAAACATCGGAACACATCTCTATTTTCAAGGCATTAGGGTGCATGTGCCGATATTTTTGAACACCTATAGTGCACCTATGTATGTGATGGCGACTGTACCTACCCTAGTTAAGGTAAAATTAAGAAACGTTAACTTTGTCTGGTGAGTCACGAAAATTAGCCATACATTTAAATAGCAAATTTTCGTTAAACAACCCATTTTTGAATTCAGTATTGTTATAAAGATAATTAAGTTTGCGGTAATTGTCGAATATTTAACATTATATGCATAAACCATATCCCCAAAAGTATTCTTTTGACAAAACACGAGTTTATATTTCCAGTGCCAGCTCGTGCATCAAATTTTTAACAAGGCCATTCTTTATTTCTACTTCAAAATGAAACAAGCTTGGAGCGTTTTCATTTTCTAGTTTCTTGTTCTTGACGAAAGAAGATTTAAGTAATTGGCGAAAGGATACAACCTGAAATCTCCTTTAAGCTGGCCATTCACTAGCGCTCCAACAAGCTCCACTGCGATAAAATCTGTACATGAATGTAAACAATGTATTAGCGTTTAAATATACAGTAGCTCTAGTATAAGTTTATCGATACATAAATAAACGTTTTCGAACGCGTTTGCGTTTAGTTTCAATTTGTATGGCAACGCGTAGTTCCTTAGTGTAAAGCCTGAGTGGACGCTCGGAGCGGAGCGTTCGGCGGGGCGTGGAGCGCGGCGGGCGAGAGTGCATTCGCTTTGTGTCTACTCAGGACACCAGTATGAGTTTAATTTGTTTAACATGCACGCCGCACGCCCCGCTCCCGCGCACGTCCGACTAGAGCGTCCACTCAGGCCTTACACTAATCTAGACACGCGGCAGCTTGTCAAGCCAAGTTCAAGCAAAGGAACTGGCTAGCCTGCCCCAAGTGTAATATTACACGAACCACTTGGTGCCACTTTTGACCCTTCTATAACTCAAAACCTCTTTATGGTAAACACATAAAAATAAGGACATCTAGAAGCCCAAATTTCATGAAACTCGCTCAATTGGTTATAAAGATATAAAAGATCGAAAAATCGTAAATTTTAGCACTGACTGACTAACATATAGCAAACATATAGCAACAAGCAAACTAAACAACCGTGTGTCGTCGGCGGCGCGCAGCACCACATAATTATACACAGAACAGAAGTAAATCTCAATACCTGCCTAGTTTTCTTTTCGAAAAGTAATGATATCCCACCAAAAACATAAATGTAAAAAAGGAGAGCCAAGTTCAATACAAAAATTATGCTTGGCAATACAAAAATAATGGAGATCTAAATGAGTGCCAAGTTCTATGCAAAATCCAAATATGTATTTATAGGAACAAAATAACATTATGAACAAGTATTAAACTCTATGTCTTTGCTTTATTGGATACCTATAATAATTGCTGTTATTTAAAAATGAGAGATCTTAAAGTAGGTTAGATTTCACTTGGCCAGTTTTTATCGGAATTAATATATATATATATATATATATATGATGAATAATTTTATAAAATGACTGATGTAATGAACCTGGTTGTATGCAACAAATCTAGTTTCTGTTCAATCAAGTTTCTGCTGTATCCTGAATCTGCCGAAAGACGCTTAAATGATTTTGTCAATGGTACTCATTTTGAGCATTTGATAAATTAAATTAATTAATTTTGAATTAAAAATGTTAAAATTTATGCTCTTCCTTTTATTTATGACGCTATGTTACTAAGAAAAAAATACACCTTATAATAAAGCCTTTCGAACGGTATTATAAAGCTACAGGGTAATTTTTTTACTCGTGTAGCGGATTCGATTCCCGGTTCCACCATGTAATTATTAAAAAATCTATGAATACAGTTTATATTGTTTTTTAAATTAAAATAATGTCTTCTTTTAGTAAAGTGGCTGTGGCATACGGGCGGACAGACAGACAGACATGACGAATCTATAAGGGTTCCGTTTTTTTGCCATTTGGCTACGAAACCCTAAAAAGGAATGAAGTCACACATCTCTTCATACTGGTGGATTTTTATTTTTATTCTTATAAGCCGCTCCACTCATAGGTACTCATTTATTAACAATATTACTCAACATTATACCTTTTCTTTTGCGAGCCCCGGGTCGCACTAGAAAGATGAGGCACGACTCACAATGAAACTTGTTGCGTCGTTTCAATTGCATCTCGACGATTTTTATTGTTACGGTCTTCTTTCACCGTATTTTTTGTTATTTTGTTGCCTTTGTTATCGTTGTCACGGTCCCAACTCTGGATTACAACTAGATTTATATGAGTATTTAAACTGATCATATTGTATGTTTCAAATTAAGTACTTTAATTTTATATGATACTAAGTAAGTAGCGAGCTGCCACTGCGGCTTAGACCGCACATTACAAAGAACGCATGCAAACCCGCGGAATGAAATAATAGCCGACGGTTCATTATACTCGTAAGTAGGTATGTTATATATTCAAAACAATACCTAACAATACAAATTCTCTTTATTGCATACCTCAATAAAAGAACACTGTACAGAATATAGTAAACACAAGTAGAGGCAAACAACAGGTATAAGGTATATATTATATAGACCGATTTTTTTAAAAATCGGATAGGTTCAGAATAATTGGTATTACAAAACTTACTGTGCTGCACCCTCATCAATTGTGTAGGTAGGTACAATAAAGTTCTGAAAATGCGTGGTTAAAAGTAAATTAAATGCCAGGTTTACAGAAACATTTCGGGAAAACTAAGTCAGATTCCATGTGGGCAACGTTGCATTTCAATAGACAGTTTACAAATCATATAGAGCATGTCCCTAATAGCATTAGGGTTGCTACATTATATTATAACATGTTGGGACAAGTTGGCGTCACGTCCTTGCGACAAAAGGCCGGGTCGCTAAGTGCCGCAACTTCGGCCGACTTTGGATGTTACACAGTATCTACCTAAATATATTAGCTACAGCAGTATCTCAATTCATTAGTTGTAGATCTTATCGTATCTTATCTAGACGAGATAAAATACACTTCGACCCAGTGAGATATTCTGTGTATTTGTCCCGTCTTTTATGCCTACTCCTAAACTCGCTCACTCATCTTCTCTTAAGATCTTTTAAGATGCGCTCTAGTTTTACGCGGAACATGCGCGACATATATATATATGAACGATGCACCACCAAGTCCGCCGAAGTCTGATTAAGGCTGAGTATGTAAAAAGCGAGGCGGTAAAAACACCACCAATGCCGCGCTCGCGCATCTCTTCAGCTATTGGTCAATTTTTCCTCGCTCACTGGCTTGCAACCTCACACAGACTCACCCTTAGAGCGGCAGCATATTACGGCTACTAGTGCCCGCCACGAAACGCGGCCACTACCTTGTAGCGAGCGCGGGCCACTCACGCAGCTTGTGCTTCGAACGTAGCCACTCACACAGCTTGTGCTTCGAACGTTAGTCACTCACACAGCTTGTGCTTCGAACGTAGTCACTCACGCAGCTTGTGCTTCGAACGTAGTCACTCACACAGCTTGTGCTTCGAACGTAGCCACTCACACACTCGGTACGCGCCGATGAACGATGCTTTGAAAGAACTGATCCGTAAATTGAGGTGGCCATTAGTCGCGCAATGTGCGGCCGCTCTTAAGATACCTACTCTGCCAGTGATCTCAATACAGCGTTTGAAGGTTTTCACTCTCTGATAATGCTTTTCTATAAGCTCTGTTTCCCAGTAATACGCGTAAAAATTGTTAATCCTAGTTATAAAACACCAACATGGATAACAAACGGGGTAGAATCAGTTGTAAAAGAAAAAGACAACTTCGGTTCCTCTATTACAGGGATAAAAAAGCGGCCAAGTGCGAGTCGGACTCGCACATGAAGGGTTCCGTTAAATAAATTGCTTTTTACGATTTATGACGTATTAAAAAAAACTACTTGCTAGATCTCGTTCAAACCAATTTTCGTTGAAAGTTTGCATGGTAATGTACATCATATATTTTTTTTAGATTTATCATTCTCTTATTTTAGAAGTTACAGGGGGGGGGGGACACATTTTACCACTTTGGAAGTGTCTGTCGCGCAAACTATTCAGTTAAGAAAAAAAAAAAAATTTTTTTTGTTAAAATCTTAATGCGGTTTACAGAATACATCTACTTACCAAGTTTCAACAGTATAGCTCTTATAGTTTCGGAAAAAAGTGGCTGTGACATACGGACGGACAGACAGACAGATAGACAGACATGACGAATCTATACGAACAAAATAAGGGTTCCGTTTTTTGCCATTTGGCTACGGAACCCTAAAAAACGGAACAGAAAAAAACAGATTACTATAAATACACGAGGTTGTTAAAAAAATGTATTGACAAATCACAAAGAATTAGTAATCAAAAATATTTAATGCATAGTAAAAATAAAGTTTGTGGCTAAAAGTTTGGACGAATCGAAGCGAACGACAGCTGTTTTCATAGATATGTCGAAGGCGTTTGACTTTGTCAATCACTCGCTCCTATTAAAAAAAATAGAGAAATATAGAATCAGAGGACTATCTTGGTTAAAAACATACCTAGAAAAGAAAAGTCAATGCGTACACATAGCTTCCTTAAATGAGCGCTATGATAAGGTCATATATCAATCAGGGTATAAGTATAATGAATATGGCGTACCTCAATGTAGTGTTCTAGGCCCTCTTTTGTTTAACATTTACATAAATTAGTTGCCAGATGTGATTCCGTGTAAGTCCGTTCTCTTTGCAGATGACATCTCAATAATTATAACAACAGAAAAAAATGATAATAATAATAATTACGAAAATAAGATTAATGGACTACTAGAATTATTAATTAAATGGTTAGAATAGCAGAATTAAGGAATACATGTGGATAAAACGAATGCCATACAATTCGGCATGAAAAAATTTAATACAATAAATAATAAATTGAATTTACAATACAATGATGAAACTATTAAAGAAATGAATAATTTAATTATTTGCATGCTAGTATGATTGTTTTGTATTGTAATACTTATAGCAGAATAATGTTCCCGAATAAAATTTTGTCATCTCTTTGTATGTCATTATTCTAAGCAAATAAAGAAGTTTGAAGTTTTAAGTTTATTCTAGCGACGCGTGTCTGTGTGAGAACGTCAAATTGGACGTTTGTACGGATTTGTTTTACTGCTTTAAGCTATATCTACTGTGAATGTTATAAACATGGCCATACATTGCATAGGTTGACATATCTATCCATCCATCTATGTGTGTGTTGTGATGGGACTGCAACTAATTGCTAAGTTATGTAAGCCTTTACAAATACAAATTGGATACCCAATGTTACATTATTAAGGCCATTTTCGCATTTGGCGCGACCGAATCGGAGTGCGGCATTTGTACTTTACCGAGAGATTACTGTTTTCGCCCAGTTACCTTACTTTTCGGTATACAATCTGTATTACGTTTGCGTTGGAAGGCTGCGCGAGTCCGCTGGATGCGAGTGGCGCAGGACCGGTCATTGTCGCACTCTTTGGGGGAGGCTTTGGACGTTTGAGATGTGGACGTCTTTCTTCTGATATTGTGATGATTCATAAACTGTTTATGTGTTATCGCGCGGACTCGGCGCGGTAGGCAGTACACCTACACAATGTCCTGTGTCTAACCAAACGATGTCGAACAGCTAAAAAAACTCACACTAGCCATGTCATCTCGTTCTCCCGCATATCACGTGCTCTTTCGATTAGTAAAATCGTCAGGTAAGCCATCCTTAATCCTACTGATTCAGTGGTAAAATAAGTATACGTCCTGCCTGATGGAAAATTAACTCCTTAGCCTATAGATGTTTCGCGCTCCAGATTGCCGATTCGCTGTATTGACAGCAAGAAACAACTGCAGGTTTAGCAGTGTGCTGAATTTATATGTAATGAATTGAAACAAATAAGTACACAAGGAAAAAATACGCAGCCAAGCGGGACTTGAACCCACATATCATCTTGTTACCTTTCCTGAACAGATGGTCTTACTTAATAAGCCAGAGGTTCAATAATGATTAGGATCGTTCTATATACAGTTGCAATACTTGCATTCAAGTTCAATAACTAATCCACTATTTCTAAATCCATCTGTTAGCTAAAATATTGAAGTTCTTTCGCCCTTCAAACTTGCCTGTTGCAAACTTCGCTCTAGTTCGTCTTCGATTGCTTTACATTGCACTTGGAGTCTAGAACTTCAGTCTGTCGAGTATCCAATCAGCAATAGAGATAAATGGGTCATAGAAAGTTGTTAGTACTAGAAAGCTAGCCTAAGTGAGTTAGGAGTGAGGTAGTTCAGTTCAAGAAACTTTTGAAATCATCTCTGAAGCCTAATCTAATATGTATGGATTAAGTGATCCGAGAAAAGGTATGTGAGGTTGTAAGCTTGTATGTAGTATATAATCACCAAAACGACTGAACCGATTTAAAAAAAAAACACCAGTTTATAGAAAGAACCCTCAGGATGGACAAAGGTTAAGTATTTGCTTGCGTTCTGTTAATAACCGGGCAAAGTTGGACAGGCAGCTTGTTGAGAATATGCTTTGAAGTTTAAAATAAATATGCACTTACAGAAGAAATGTATTTCCAACAGATATTTCAGTAGGTACTTAGTTACTTCATTGCCGTTGAATATATTTAAAAATTGAAAATATTGCTGAAGACTCAGTTAAACCAAATGTTTGGTATATACAGATGGATATTACGAAAATATGGGTTTCATTGTTGCCATATAGGCTTTAGGAACCCTGTTCTTTCGTGTAAAGACTGATAATAAATGATTTTCCTGTTCTAAAGCCTTACTACTAAACTTGAGATAAGTAGTAAAACCAACTAGGTATTCTAAAATCTCAAAGCTAAAACTTACCTAGTTTCTTAGACTCCACTGTCAACTTTAGGGCCCTTAAAACTTGGCATCCCCTCCAAACTTGAGGGTTGCCTTAAGTTGTTGCACTTGTATGCAGCTTTGGACGGCATAGTTTCCATTAACACATTCAGTGCCGCGAATCGTAACGCGCTACGCCCGTAGCCGATCCCGTGGTTATCCTCGTATATGTAACAGAAAGCGCCTACGGCGCAGGGACTCGATGTCGGGTTCCCGGCACTGAATGTGCTAATGGTAAATTAATACTAAAGGAAATTGTGCTTAAACACATTCACTGCCAAGAATTGCTACCCGCTACGCTCGTAATCGATCCCGTGGTCTTCCCACTAAGTAGCGGAAAGCGGCTACGGCGTAGGCGCTCGCTAGGCGGGTTCCTGGCAGTGAACTCATGACTTAAACTGGCCATTCACGAACGATTTTGACGCTGCGCTACTCCTGGCTTGTTGGAGCAGTCATGAAAGACCAACTTTAGGTATGCCCGCGGTCTTTAGTAAAGTTTTGTTAAGGAACCTTTGCTTATATTAGCTTACGTTTATCATCATCATTACAGCCAAAAGACGTCCACTGCTGGACATACGCGTCCCTCAAAAAGTGCCAAAGTGACCGGTCCTGCGCCACCCGCATCCAGCGGACTCCCGCAACATTTACCGCAAGTCATCAGTCCACCTTGTGTTGTCAACCCTCGCTGCGTTAGCCGGTACGTGGACGACACGATAATTTGAATTATGTCATAAAAAATAATTGGATCGAAACAAAGACCCGAATAAAGGGCAGGGCATTTAATACCACTTCGTCCAGCTGTTAACTTCATTGCCAACAGATTCGTAGTCAAAACCAAAAATCAAAATTAAATATTTATTCTGCAAATAGGCCACAAGGGCACTTTTACATTGCAAATGGTATTTTACAATTTAACAACAATTAATCTTACACAATAATCATTTAAAAATTGCAGATTTTAACCAATACGAGTAAGTAAACGGTAAAACTAAATGTCACTAAATGAAAACAAAACCATACAAAAATGCAAAGGTCTGTATCAGAATTAACAAGAAGTTTATGATGTTAATTTAGTATCCCAGAGATGTAAAAGGTCTCTGAGCATCCAAATACAATTAATAATTTTTCTAATGTTCTTAGAGATGTATACGGTCTCTAAGCCTCAAAACAGAAAAAAATGAATATTAATGTAATATTGTCAGAGATGTTCAGGGTCAATAACAATAAAACGTGTCAAGAACAGAATGATGTCTCTCGTCGATCGAGAGATGCAGAATCTAATGGGCGTTCCGCAGGGTTCCTGTTTATCTAACACCTTATTTAGCATGCTTTTGAATGATCTCCCGCGGGCGATAAAAGGTGCCAACATATTTATGTACGCCGACGACGTCACAGCCATAGTTCACATGTCCACTGAACAAGAGTTGGAGAAGGCCCTGAACGACGTCATGGGGCAACTGCACGTCTGGTTTAAGTCTAACGGTTTGGCACTTAATAGAGAGAAAACCAGCGTCATGACTTTCAGGCTCAACGGGCATCCGAGTCGAAACCTGAAGGTGTGTGCAGGTGATGCCCCTATACAGCATGTGACCTGCACACGCCTTCTCGGGTTCCACCTCGACAGCGCTTTAGTGTGGGAGACACACATAGACGAGGTGTGTGGCTGGCTCGGGCGCGCATGTTTCGCGCTGCGACGGCTGGTGCGCACGGCCGGTCGGGCCGCGGTGCGCGAATGTTATTTCGCAACGGTGCACTCGCTGCTCACGTACGGCACCGAGCTGTGGGGTCGAGCCTCTGACTGGCGGCGAGTGTTCTCGATGCAAAAAAGAGCTATTAGAGCAATGGCCGGCGTAGAGGCAGACGCACCAGCACAGAGGCTATTCCAGGAATTCCAAATACTACCCTTGCCTTGCTTATACCTATATCAAGTGGCAGTGTTCACTCATGAACACCTAGACGTTTTCAATGGCAAGGGAACGAATTCCAATTACAACTTGCGAAGTAATAAGAACGTGAACAGGCTAGTGGCAGATTTACATAAACTTGCCAAGTCGGAGCGATCAGTATACTTTCTGGGACCCTCCGTCTATAACCGTTTGCCTGACGCAGTAAGAAGTACATTATCCGTCCTTAGCTTCAAAACCAAATTGAAAAAATGGCTCCAGGAAAACAACTTTTATAATTATGAAGATTTTTTTAACTTACCTCTTGTGCTGGAATGAGAATATTAGCTATACCAATATAGTTATTTTATAATGATTTTTGTATGTACCTACATTTAAATCACTATACTTATGATGTCCATATACCACATGACTGTTTGACGTATAACATATGTTACGAAATAAATTTCATTTCATTTCGTCAATATGAAAATAATGATAATAACACTAACAATATTAAGGTAGTTACTATGTCCTTGCAAGCATGAACAGACCGGACTCCACAAACAGCATCCGATAGTGCTACGTGCTAGTAGTGCTAACGCCGATGCCGTGGCTTTCCCGCTAAGTAAAGAAAATCACCTAAGAACAGAGCGCCCGCTAGGCGGGTTCGGGCAGTAAATGTGTAATACATATAAAAAAGAGCAAACATTATACTTCCATCAAATAAGGGCGTACACACGATCGCTACCCAAAAATTCCTTCTTATTTATCTTGAACATTAACTCAAAAGTGACATCGTTAATTGCATAAGTGTTGGGCAAAGTTTCGGTTTTTGGCGTTCGTAACTTTCGACCCCGAGTTTCGGTTAATATTTGACTTACGGTTTAGTTTAGACCTGATTTGAGCTTTCAGTTATGAATTTTAAGCAGCGGGAAATGTGATTTCGAAAATTGCCCGGTGAAATACAAGGTAGGAAAACGAATGTAGGAAGTTTCGGAAGCGCATTTTTTTATGAAAAAATATTACAGATTTGTTGGTTCCAGATTTGATACCGGCTTCTCACAATGTCACAAATTCTACTCTTACTGTACTCGTAGGATATCTCCGGAAGTACTTATTCAATTCCAAAAAACATTTCACTAGTATACTAGTAATAATGAACCTTTGGGATTTACATCGGCTATTTATACTCCTATACTTATATTATGAGGAGGTAAAAGTATGTGAAATTGTAGCATTGTGAAGTAGGTAGGGGGAAATTTCCGAAACCACATACTTGATTTCAAAACTTGATTCACCTGTGTATAGAACGGTGTTCCTGGCTGGATATAATATAGGCTTTGTTTGATCCCGCGGATTTGCCTGCGTTCTTTTAAACGAGCGAGCGAAGCGAATGAAGTTCCCCGTTTCAATTGGAGCAAAAAGTCTTTTCGGCTGTTCTCCTCTGCAGGTCGTATTTCTCAACCGATTCTTGTAAAATTTTGTGAGCAGATTCGATATTATTTGAACTTAGAAAAAGGTTTTTTTGTTTTTTTTTATACATATTTCACTGCTCTTCGCTGTTTTGTTAAATAATTAAAATAAAACTAGTGGGGATGTGTGAGTTGTAGAAATCGCGAGTATGTTTTTATTTTAATTTCGAAAATGTGACCCGACAGAAAAAAAACTATAAGTATAATTAACGAACCTGCTCACACAATTTCACGAGAATTGGTTGAGAAATGCGACCTGTAGAGGAAACAGCGGGTCAGACACGAATTTCGGCCCAAGCTGAAGCATAGAACTCCGTTCGCTTTCGCCCGCTCGTTCGATAAAATGTATATGACCAATATTTTTATAAAAAACTTATGTCACTAATATTTTGTTTATTCAAACTGTATTGATAGCAGAATTTATTCCTATTCGGCCACTCAATGGGCTCAATTAAATAGCCGAGCGCACCCAACTACGTAATTCGTATAAAGAAAATACCTACAAATATTTGAACGCTTTTTCGGTTTTCTTTAATTATAATTTTAACCTATGCTGCCATTGTGGAACTAAACTAGATTCTAATAAAAAGTTTTAATGAGCAAACGCCTAACAACCCAGTTTTATAGCAAACCATACCTAATAAAACAATTTTTTTGCATGGAGGAGACTAATAGTTTATAACGTTAAATAATACAATATATAATATATATACCTAATAAAAAATGTTTTACGGTACTTACAACACAAAAAGTGTTTGTTATATTAATAAATCTGTAGATATTATGCCTTTTTATATTCGGCATTTTAATTTTAGAAACCAATTAATATTTACTAACGGTTATACTTTGAAAACGAAAAGGATTTTTATATAAATATAGATGAAACTCATCATAAAACTCAGTAAGCCAAGCTCTACACCAATATTTGAACACAGACTCCCGTCAATCAAAATTGGACTCACGGAAAAACGTTTTAAACTCGAATAAAGAATTCGATTTACGCATTCATTTTGAAAGGCGCTATCGGGTTTTTGATTGAAAAACTACTGTTGGGCGCTTTTGTCTTTTGGCCTGATTTAAACTTTGTCAATAGAAGGAAATAGTGTTATAGCATGTTAATTAATGTTTTAATCGCTAAGTACTTAGATAGTTGGGATATTTTATAGTCTAATCAGCCATTTATGCCACTAACACAGATAATATACATATAAAAACATATACATACACATATTATCACGTATATTCTACCTAATACATTGTTCTTGATGTGTATGTTTCTGTACTATCTCCAAACAAATAAATAAAACAATTAGGCACCGTGTTATAAGTCAGTATTTTATTTGCAATTTTCACGTATCACACTTTTACTAAATGGAGGGCTAGCACATCTTGCTGTTATCTCGCGTCGCGAGTAACTGAGCAACGCCTATTAAACATAATGAAAGCGGGTCACTCACGTTTAAAAGGCGAATCGTTAGGTTTGCGAATCCGTTCGAAACATGTCGATCAACTTTCGACCTTTGACCAATGAGTGACCCTTTTTCATAATATTTTAGTATAAGTCTGATTCTCACGGGAGTTTTATAGAGATAAAACCTATCATGCTAGGCAATGATGAAATATAAAATATACGTAGATATGTTATAAGCGGTCCAAAAGTGGCACACTAAAACTTGGTCAAGTCGCACAGCTTGCCATAGTTTTGCGTCGTCAATGGAAACGAATGCTGTCAGAATTTGGTGGCCATTTTTAAACACGGAATTTCGGATAGACAACATATCTACCTATTTTTTATATTACATCATTGGTGCTAGGGCCTCTGACGTACAAAGTGTTACGTAATCGACTAGCAGGGGACCCTTTCTCAAAAGCTTGTAACTCGTAAGACAAGCGGGAGTCTCTTTCTAATTAAAGAAGTTGAAAAGAGTTGTATTAAATACAAGTTGCTAGCCTTTGATAAACGGGCCCAGGTCGGATTTCTAAACCGATTTTCGATAATTTTTGTGTGCAGGTTCAATGATGATTTGATGATATAAAAATACTTACTTACCTTCTTCCTAAAATATTTATATGATATATAGTTCACAGACCCACTACTATTTCAGAAGAAAAAACCGGCCAAATGCGAGACAGACTCGCGCACGAAGGGTTCCGTACCATTATCTATAAAAAACAATTTTATTCTGTGTTTGTTGTTATAGCGGCAACAGAAATACATCATCTGTGAAAATTTCAGCTGGAACTATCAAGGTATCAGTGAGATACAGCCTGGTGACAGACAGACGGACGGACGGACGGACAGCGGCGTCTTAGTAATAGGATCCCGTTTTACTCTTTGAGTACGGAACCCTAAAAAATAAAGAAATAAGTTTTATTGCCATAACCATAACCTTAACTAAACACATAGACATTACAATCATATTCAATCAGGCAATTTTTTTTTTTTTTTTTTATTTATTTATATTTTTATATTACATCTTACAAAACATTTATATTCTCGCCAAACTGTTACGTTTGGCCAATGGCAATGGGTCCCAATCTCAGCATGTACTGGCCAGAAATGACCAGCGCTGTTTATCAGAAAATGGTCCCGAAAAAAAATTACAAGAATACTTAGTACTAAGAAACAGGACGGTCACAAATAAATAAAAAAACAAAATAACTGAGGTTTTCGGCTGCGGTCACTGCGCGCACTGATTGTGCGTGTCATTTTCGACACGAACCTGTAATGATATTTTTTTTTAATGCAAAATATGTCGAAAACGCTTCTTTTTATACCTATAACTCGAAGATAAAAAACCAAAAAAGAAAAAAAAACATTATAAAGTAGAATCTAAATAAATGAATGGTATTTAAATATACATATATAATATATGTATATGGAGGTATATATTTAAAAAATAGAGTGAGTGTTGGTATGTGTATGTATATATTTGTATTTTTTTACTCTTCTGAAGAGCTACGAGTATAAGTAACATTTTATTTTAAAAACACAAAAAAAAATCACAAAGATATCTTTTGAAAACAAAAATGCAAAAATTATGATGACTTATTTAATTTTTTAATTTAAATCTTTATTTCAGATATAATCCATATTTTGTTAATGAAGACTTACGACTAGTGTTAGTAAATAATAATACTAAATAAATCTAACTTATTTCCTATATGATAGAAAGCTCTTTGTCATCCCTATCCAATGAGCCAAAATTGGAGTATCATATCGGCCCGCAATCACCCCCAGAATGCTGTTGGAGCTTCCCCTAAGTCGACCCATCATCGAGACGATTTTTTTCCGTATAATGGCGTAAAAATCGTCCGTATGGGCCTCGGCGAACATACGAGATGCACTACACCATGTGGGCAACCCCAACAACATTCTGAGTGCGTTATTATACTGCACGCGTAGGGCATTATAGGCTCTTTTCGTGTACTTCACCCATAGGCTGCTCGAGTAAAATGACTGAGTGAAGGCTTTAAACAAAGTTATTTTAACTTCAACAGAGCATCGAGCAAACCTGCGGGCAAGCATATTTGACCTTAGGTACTGCCAATGCCCTACGCTCGCGTTCTATATCTAGGTCATCACTTAGGTCTTGACTCATTACATGATGTTACCTCAAAATCTGCGTTGTCTGGCTGTGCTATGATGTAATGATGCCAAGATACTTGGAGGTCATAACTTTAGATCAAAAAAATTCCGAATCCAAAAAAAAAATGAATGGGAACAAGGTGTTATTGTTATATATGTATTTAGTATTACGTGCAATTGTTACGAAGTTTAGTCAAGTCAAGATACCCTAAAGGTGAGTGATGAGGTGAGCCGAACTTCTGAACTGCCCTGAACTGTATCAATTAAAGTTAGTCGGTGGCGAGTTGGAAATGTCAGCCAGAACGTTGAAGTCTGTGGAAGGGTTTGAGAAGTTCCTGTAACGAGTTTGTCCAGACCTCACCTGGTGTATTCACTCACAAGTGCGTTGGAAACTGGCACTTTGTAAATTGTATTGTTTTTAATTTTGTTATTATTTAATTTAGTTAATTTTAAATTTTGACCTGGAAGGTCGCGGGAGTCCGCTGGATGCGGCTGGCGCGGGATCGGTTATTGTGGCACTCTTTGGGGGAGGCCTATATCCAACAGTGGACTTATTTCGACTGATATGAGGATGATGATGAATGTACATTATTTACTTGCATCTTACTTTAGAAAATAAAAAGTAATAACTCTTTTTAAGTTTATTATTTTATGATTGTAACTATTATGTATTAAAAAGCGGCCAAGTGCGAGTCGTACTCACACATGAAGGGTTCCGTGAAATAAATTGCGGTGTACGATTCATGACGTATTATAAAAAAAACTACTTACTAGAACTCGTTCAAACTAATTTTCGGTGGAAGTGTAAATCATATATTTTTTTTAGTTTTATCATTCTCTTATTTTAGAAGTTACAGGGGGGGGAGACACGGATTTTACCACTTTGGAAGTGTCTCTCGCGCAAAATATTCAGTTTAGAAAAAAATAATATTAGAAACCTCAATATCATTTTTGAAGACTTATCCATAAATACCCCACACGTATGGGTTTGATGAAAAAAATTTTTTTTGAGTTTCAGTTCTGAGTATGGGGTCCCCTAAAACTTAATGTTTTTTTTCGATTTTTGTGTGAAAATCTTAATGCGGTTCACAGAATACATCTACTTACCAAGTTTCAACAGTATAGCTCTTATAGTTTCGGAAAAAAGTGGCTGTGACATACGGACGGACAGACAGACAGACAGACAGACATGACGAATCTATAAGGGTTCCGTTTTTTGCCATTTGGCTACGGAACCCTAAAAACTGTTACGTTGCCACTGTAAATCAGCTCCACGGCTTGCCAAAAATCGACTATGCCCCTATTAATTAATTACCATCAAACCTACATTAGTTTATATGCCTTTAACATTTGTTTGCCTTGATATGTATGTTTGTCGTAAAATAACTTCTCAATTTATATAGGAATCTATAATACTTAAAATAAATAGTAGTAGCAACGTAATAATTGTACAACGCTTTGCTGTTACATCCTGTCAGCGCAGCGAAGGAGTTAAGTATGTATAAAGGACATTTACAGACTTACTACGCTACAATCAATGCCAGCTCGGTCAGAAATAAACCTTTACTGGAACATATCGAAGAAATTGACGGGCCATGATTACAAAAAGTAATATAAGCTGGTGGCGATTACCTGTCTGAGGAATAGGGTTGCCAAATGTAGGTTTGTACATTTATTATTATATGAGCTCAAGAATTTTGTACTTTTCGAACACCTACGGGTGCAATTCTATTAGTAGATACGTTAAAAAAGATAGTGTTTTCTCACCGTTTCAAGGACTATAAAAACGTTTAGTAAATACAACAAGTAGGTCTCGCATAATATATATTTATTATTAAATTATAATCCAACACAATTAATAACACAATGAATAAAATATAAACACACATACATCCACAGCCACCAAATTAAAAACAGGTTAGGGACTAAGAAATATTTGTTGCTTTCTGATATATCTATCTTTGTTTCAAACCACTTTTGTTCTTTTTATTATTATCTAAAATTATGACTAATGAACACATATATTAGGTAAAGCATTTACTAAATGTAAACATAGATCTTTTAATACGAACCCGTTAGCCACCGAATAGGTGTACAGTATCGTTAACAAACCTCTATCCGATACCCCATTGTTGTCGTCACGACCACCGTCGAGTGTCAACCCTAACTATCGTCTGCGCTGGACACGGTATAACGAGCACTAGCTGTCAATGTAGCGGACACGTTCGTAGCAAGTAATGAGGGAGTGGACTTTCTTCACCATTCTACGCTGTGGCAAAACCCTTTGCGTCGTAAAATTGTAGTTATCGTTTGAATAAATCATTGATAATTACCGTAGAGCGTTTTCATTGAATATTGTGATTTTATTTTTACGTACAGTTTTAGCAACCAAGGGCCATATAGGAGTTAAAAAAAATACGCGGGCCGCACTTCTTAATTATTTGTGGGTTAAGCAGGCAATTCCAAAATTCTGAATTCAACGACCTTTATAGCCAGGGAAGCTCGCGGGCCGCCTATTGCCGGCCGCTGTGTTAGAGTAACAAACACCCATTACTTTAATATTCTTCACTAATATATACCTTATCTTTATAAATTGTTTATTGGTTGGTATTGGTTATTATTGGATTAAGCGAGCCAAGATCGACACAATAATAGGAGCAATGTAAATTAATTACTAATAAATTAACACAACAACAAATGTTAAAAGTATAAGCCAGCGTCTGTAAGCGTATACGTATATGTCTCAGTATGTGTGCGTAAACTTGGGTGTGTGTGAGAGAGTGTTGTGTATTTGAATCGTAATCAATAAACATGTTAATATATGGAGCTACAATATCCACGCGGACGTATTCGCGAGTATTCTATATTGTACTGCGGCTTCGGTAGCGTTGTCAGTTACACACAAGGAAAAAGGCAGCATACCTACGAGTAGTTGCCATTCAAACACGCCGTATGAATACCCGCTGCCTCATAATGCACACATAACCCTGTCACCGCCGCGACGATGGTATTAGTTTCAGGAGACATCGGTATTTCATTGCTGTCGAGCGGCTGTCAACGGGTTGGCTTGGATTGATAGTTAGCGTTATTACTGTTATAATTGTATGTTTAATATTTTGACGAATGGTTTAGCCTAGCGGGGGCTACGAAGCTGACGGTCTTGGGTTCAAATCCCGGTAAGGGCGATATTTTTTTTCATTTTGTTGCATTGTAATCATGTGTTACATAAGGTCTAATAAGTAGCATTATTACAGCTTGCATTTACATGAACCCTGATAAACACACACAGCAATTTAACATTTTATACTGTAAGCTTGGATCCTAATATTTATTGAACGAGCGTGCGAAGTGAACGAAGTTCTCTGTTTCAGTTTTGAACAAAAATCTTTCGTATGTCCAGATGTCCAGATGTCCCGCTGTCCGGCTGTTCTCCTATACAGGCCACATTTCTCAATCGATCCTCTTGAAATTTAGTACGCAGGTTCAATAATTATATCGTCGACCGTAGGTTCAATTAAGGTAAGGGACAAAATACGCAAAATGAGTTGAGTATACAGTTTTGTTCAGAATTTTTCGCTCTTTCGAATGGTATTTATAAAAAAATTCTAGCTAAAAAGAAATGTCCCTTACCCTACTGTTTTTTTTGGGTCCCAAGTCAAATCAGCTCCATCATAACAATGTATCGGGTTAATTTTTTTAAATTGTAACTTTAAATGGTGTAATTACCACCACCAATCCACTTTGAATAAGGTAAGGGTCTTTGCAATCAAAGAATTACGTTTACATGGTTAATATTAAAGAGATAACCATAAAACTTACTTTACACTAATGCTTTTATTATCTCAATAAATAAATATCACCCATACCCTAAAAATGTTAGCACACAGGTTGAAATAGTTGTCCCTTACCCCAATTTGCATTGTCATACTTTAAGCAATGTAAACGTTACGCTAATTTGATTCGAATTATGTTTGGGTCCAGTGTCCGTTACACCAATTTGTTCGAGAGAACTAATGAATATATCCCTGTTACCTTTGTTTACAAACACTTCTAATTTCATAACACAAGATTACGCGCACTTGCTTACGCTACTGCCGTCCTTTTCTATGCGGCGACGTATTTCTGTGTGCGAAAGAGAGAATGATAGTACCTTATGCGAAAGCTGCGCCCGGGCATCAACAAAGTCCCTAAAGACTTATCAGTGTGCATTCACCTGTCATGTAATCGGGATTGTGTCCGTTTTTTAACAAGGAGAATGTGGTAAAAATGGTTTTGCTATGTTTGGGGTGAATGTGACGGAAAGCGAGGGTCGAATGAGATAGGATCCTGTCTTTTCAAGTATCTGAAAGACTTTGATGACAGAGGAATAAGAAAACTTATCCTGTACTGCGATTGAAATCGTAACAGGACGGTTCTGTCAATATTGCTATATTTCTCGTCAATATCTAAAAATATCGAGACAATTCAGATTAACTACTTATATACCGGTCATAGTTACATGCCTGTTGACAGCATGCTCTCAGTTATTGAACATGAAGTGCGAAAACTGACTGCTTGGAGTTACACGCAATGGCCTAGTTACATGGACTCGGCAGCTGCACTGTTCCTTCTGAACCTCGCAGCGCACACTGGAACTCTATCAGCGACATCAATACGAATACATGTATGTACCAGTGTGTAACCGCCATACGATAAATAAATAAATAAATGGAAGCCGCAAGAAATAATATAAAATCCCTACGTCGTAACCGTTATGGAGTTCAAGGATTTTATTGACTGGGACCCTGTGACAGAAAATATGTTTCCACCAAAGTTGAAGGAGTTGCAAGTTACTAAAATCAGAATAGCTACGATGAAGAAAAAAGACCTGAAAACCATGAAAACCAGACACTCCATGAAAGAGGGATCTCTTGTTCATGTAATCAAAGCAGCCGAAGAGAAAGATAGTATTCCAGAACCTAAAACGAAAAGTAGCAAGGGAAAAGCGAAGTTAAAGGGTAGGGGAAAAGGTAAAATGTCTGTTAGAGTGCCTTCACCACCAGCAGACTCACTTGATATAAGAGTTGAAAATGAAACCATAAAAACCTTTGTATAACCACAAGCTGCCGATATCTTTGGTAAAATATAACAATTTGAAAAAAATGTGTGTAATTGCTATGCCTAGTAGATTTCACAAAGATTATTTGCAGCTACCATATTGCGCTAAAGTGACTGACACTTTAAACCAAACGGATGAAGAAGATAATGTTGATAAAATCAACCTTTAATTTAATTAACGTTTATTGGTCTCCGTATTTTACACATTGATCTCAATTGAAAGCGTATGAAGGGGTAGAAGATTTTTTTTATATTTGATTTATAATGCCTAGTAGGCTCTATGGTGATTATTTAGTTGCTTGTAGCTACTCTTTTATCCAAAAGGACTCGTAAGATGACATTGGTTATCTTAGTAGTTGACATAGTAGATAAGTAAATACTAATAAGGTGCATTCGGGTAAATCCGAAAATCGGGTAATTCCGATAATTTCTACCAATCCAATAGTATTTTTTTAGGAGGGTAACTCCGAATAAAAATAAATATGTACACATTGTGTCAGAACGATATAAGACTCACTTTTGTAGATCATTCGGAATAACCCGATTTTCGGAGTTACCCGAATGCACCTTACACCTACAGGTAAAATTGTTACCTTTTTTGAGATATTATAATAAACAAAGTTAGTAAAGCTACAGTTTTTAAGAAGATAATGTTGATAAAATCAAACTTTTATTGAATTAACGTTTATTGATATCCGTATCTTTACACATTGATCTCAAATGAAAGCTTATGAAGCGGTAGAAGATTTTTTATATTCGATTTATAATGCCTAGCAGGCATAATAAGATATAAGATGATTATTTTGTTGCTTGTAGCTACTTTTTTATTCAAAAGGACTCGTAAGATGACATTGGTTATCTTAGTAGTTGACATAGTAGATAAGTAAATACTAATACTGTACCTACAGGTAAAATTGTTACCTTTTTTGCGAGATTATAATAAACAAATTTAGTAAAGCTACAGTTTTTTAAGAAGATAATGTTGATAAAATCAACCTTTAATTTAATTAACGTTTATCGATCTCCGTATTTTAACACATTGATCTCAATAGAAAGCTTATGAAGCGGTAGGCGTTTTTTTTATATTTGATTTATAATGCCTAATAGTAGGCTCTAAGATGATCATTTTGTTGCTTGTAGCTACTCTTTTATCCAAAAGGACTCGTAAGATGACATTGGTTATCTTAGTAGTTGTTGTAGTAGATAAGTAAATACTAATACTGTACCTACAGGTAAAATTGTTACCTTTTTTGTGAGATTATAATATTTATAATAAACAAATTTAGTAAAGTTACAGTTTTTTAATTCCAAGTAATAAAAATTAGCTATTACATGTACAAATATTGCATGTACTCGTAATTAAAGATACAAAAAAAAAAATACGACACAAAGTTCCAATACATATTTGTATCTCTTAAATTAATTTTTGTAACGTTTTGCAATTTTAAGATAACCTTACGTCAAATTTGTGATCTTTTTTTTAAGCAGTAATTGATTTACACTATTCTACCTTAACATACATTTTGCAACAAGTCCTTTACGTTAATTTATCATCAATATATTGGATTCAGCGTAGAGGTCAATTTAGCGTAAGGGACGAGACTACAAAATACTTGGCTTGTAAGGGACATTAGTAACCAAACACGTTGGTGTAAGGGACATCTATTTTCTAAAATAGCTTAATTATTAAAATAAACGTTGAACAGAATAGATCACCAAAATATAAGATTATGTTTGAAATCAGATCCAAAAAAACTGAATTACAAAAAAAAATATACGCGATTTAGTCCGAAAAAAAACTTTGTCAGCCTCTCCTGAATAATCGTATTGTGTCGTCCCTTACCTTAATTGAACCTACGGTCGACGATATATTATACTAAGAATATTTTTATCGATGAAATTATTAAAAATTAAAAAGAAAGTAAAAGAAAAAGACAAGCTTGCGAGTTCTTCAGCTCACAGCGACCCTAGTTTATTATTACTTAATTAAACATAATTGTATTATTACCTTCTGACGGTATGAGTTGTGAAAATAAGATACCTAATTTTATCGGTATTCGAACGTTGCCCGTAAATACTTCTACGTCATAGACCATCAGACCAATAGCGTCGCATTTTTACAAGCTTTTATTTAGTTTCGCTTGTCCCGTTGTTTGTCTGTCTGTCTGTCTGTAATTAAATCTTGAAAGTCAAATTTGACGCACTTCCAAATTTGACCTACTTCCCGGTTTCCGATTGAGCTGAAATTTGGCATGCATATGTATATCGCATGACAATGCAATATTATGATGACTTGGAGCTGATCTGCTGCTGGAGCTGGAAGGTGGCCATAGGAACTCCGCAATAAAACGACACAACCCCATCGGGGGCCCCATTTGGGCTCGTTAGAATCGTCTCAATGATGAGTTCATGATGGTATGCAGAAAAATACAGTCGACAATAAAAGCTTGTACCAAAAATGACATTTTTGACGGAAACTTGAGTTTACTTAAAAATTCAGATCCATTTAATAAACTAATAAGTTTCTGTCAATTTTTTTATTTTTGGTACAAGTTTTTCTGCCGACTGTACTTTTCTGCATACCATCATCAAGTATTCATTGAGACGATTCTAACGAGCCCAAACTCGATCGGGTCGTGCCGTTTTATTGCGGATGTTCCTATGGCCACCTTCCAGCTCCAGCTTCAGATCAGCTCCAAGTCATCATAATGTCATTGTCATGCGATAATACATCATGCTTGCAAAATTTCTGCTCAATTGGATAACTGGAAGTGACTGAAAAATGGATTGCAAATTTTGACGGACAACTTACATACTTACATATTTACATACATACTGTTCGCACCTGACTGTACTTCCGATCACCACGACAACACTTCACTTAAAAGTTACTCACTATTACACTTCACTGTACTTTACTTTACCCGGTTGTATTACTTCTTGTTGGTTACTACTTTGAGCTTGAAGGCGACTTGACCCCATGTTTTCAGGAAAAATCTCGTTATCTAGTTTCTACTAAGGATATCGGCATCTAGCGGCAAATTCATTGAGTAATTTTGATATGTATATAGTTTCTTTATATTCCGTAGGCGACATGTGGCGTATGGCCGTTATGTATTAACTAAATGCTACTAGTAACTCCATCTATTAGGTTTTCTAGCTTCTAAAAAATCTCAACACATACGAACAGTGCAAGTATAAAGCTTGTAATAATAATTATATAGATATTAGAAAATTGACATTAACCCGGAGTGGGTCAGCGTGGGACTACTGGCTGTTATTAAAGTTAGTTATAATATAGCCAGATTTATTATTATGTATGTCTTTCCCGCTCACGGGACAATGATGTCCCGGACCTTTGGGAGGCGTGCGTGGGGCTAGGTACCTACAAAGTACCAACTGAGCCAACACGTAGAGGCCCTTTTGACAATTTAATGAAATGCAAGGAGTACACCGAGCGGATGCTGTCCCTGCCCGTGTCATGGGACGCACACAGAGACAGCACCCGCTGGGGTGTATAGGGACTATTGCTGGTTGATGGAATCTAAAGAAAACGGGTTATTGGGTGAAAATTATGGACTAGTGGCTGGGCTATTGGGTGAAACATCGGACGCCTGCCTAATAAAAAAAAACCTGTCTCATTTTTTATCTCTGGCAGACGGTGACTCGCCAACTGCTAGATGGGCCCCTATTAATAGCGACATTAAAAAATGGCCTAAGGGCAACACCAGTCAGAGAGGCTGGGGGGGTAGAGAGGTGGCACTGGACTTTAAACATATAGCCAACTCGCCACTTAGGTGTCCACATCTACCCTCGAGCAACAGCTCTTGCGACTCCACTCTGGACAGCCAGTTAAGGCAAGCCAGAGGTGGGGGGCCTGTCCAACCAACCACCCGATCGGCTCAGCCTGACCACAGGACACCCCCAGGAGCACTCAGGTACGTAGGTCACTACTCCCTAACAGCCCGCCACAAGCTGCCTTACGTTGACTGATTGCACCAGAAATCTGGTGGGCGATGGGGCCGTCACATCCCTACGCCTTTTGATTGCACCAGAAATCTGGTGGGCGATGGGGCCGTCACATCCCTACGCCTTTTTATTATTATTATTATTATATGTAAGTAAAAAGATAATCCGATTACGCTGCCACACCAAACGGTACTCGACTCAATTCACGATCTGAACTAGTTACTTCTCTTATTTACAATAACTTGAAATGGAGCCCAAACAATAGTCCTTTCAGTCCCGACTCGAGCCTCGAGGGCTATTGTGCCTGAGCATTGAGCGTAGAACGTAGCTAGTTCGGTTAGGTAAGGTTAGGTTTCTTGAGCTTTCAGTCTCGTATTTGTGATTAGAATTGAAGTATATGAATTTCTTTGTTCGTATCTTAGATTTTGTTATGCGATTCATGTTCCAATTTTCAATGCAACATTATGCCGAGTCTAGATGCCATACTCCCTGGCAATCCCACTCTCTTTTTTGTTATTTCCGAATAATTCTTAATAATTATCATTTAGCCCATGTCCAGCAGTGGACGTCTTTCGGCTGATATGATGATGATGATGAATAATTCTTTGTTTGTATTTTAAATTTTGTTATGCGTTTCGTATTCAAATTTTCAATGAAACAGAACGCCGAGTCTAGTGGTCAAATTCCCTGGAAGCTATACTCTCTGTTTTGGTATTTCGGAGACAGGGACATTTTGGAAAGTCACTGTTGTGTGTGGATGCCCTCTGCCCCATCTAGGGGACATAGGATCTTAAGTCAATTATGTCAGGAGAAGCCGCGGTATAAAATATACCCAGCCCATAGGCTAGGTTTAGGACATATCCTAAAGGCCCCTTATATACCTAGCCCATAGGCTAGGTTTAGGACATATCCTAATGTCCTCCCCTTATATACCTAGCCCATAGGCTAGGTTTAGGACATATCCTAAAGGCCCCTTATATACCTAGCCCATAGGCTAGGTTTAGGACATATCCTAAAGGCCCCTTATATACCTAGCACATAGGCTAGGTGTAGGACATAAATATCCTAAAGGCTCCTTATATTCACTAGTGTGATTATTATTTAAGACAACGAATAAGTGGTTCGGGTGGTTTTTCAAAATTGTTCATTCTTTCCTTTTTGTGTATTTTTATTATTAAGTGTGTATTTCAGTTATTAATAGTTTATTTTTATGTATATATTTATATTTTGTTTATGATATTGCATGTGTATCTGTTGTTGTTTGCCCACCGTGCTCTCACCGAATGGACCCTGCGGAAGACCAGCGCTGGCTGCAAAGCTAGCCACATGCTGAGCAGGGTCCATTTCGTGACAAAATGTGTATTATATTATTTCTTTTGTAGGAATGTGTAAATTGTGTGTCACGAATAAATATTTGAATTTTGAATTTGGTTACCCGCTACATACAAACTATTCTTCTTTAAATAACATTAGTACCTATAAAAATATCTAAACTTCCAAATATTCCATATAAAATTGACGTCATAAAATAAATCAAAATCTAAGAATCGTCTTAAAGTACTACTTTACGACTTTGCAAGAACTAAAGTTTGGATCGCAACTATTACTTTAACCCTCAAATCGTCAAACGTGTCCCCGAACCATGTAACCATAACATCGGGGTAAATTCGAACGCTCGTACAAAACGATAACATTTATTACCCGCAATCATGCGGTTAATTTACGAGGCACTAAAGTAACAGATAAATTGTCCAGATAGAACCCTGTCGCTGTGAGCACTAGCTAATGCGCCATTTGGGAGTGCGGGTCCTAATGTCATTTTTAGAACGGTAGAGGGGTGTAAGCTTGCTGCTTCAATAATGATCTATTTGGGAAGGAAGGAAAGTAGACTATTTAAGGACACAAAAAAAATTGTCTTGTTTATCTGTGTAACCAAAGTAATTATTCATGAAAATGTTCTTATCTGGCATCCCACTAGGCAAATAATAATTCCATTTTAGCCCTAAAGTAACTACGATAAGCCTCGGTTCCGCTGTTAGGCACAAAAAAATTTAAAAAGTGATTAAAAATGTGTTCTTTTAAAGATATTTAGGTACTGCAAAACAAAGAAATTCATAAAACTATAAAAAAACCGGCCAAGTGCGAGTCGGACACGCGCACGAAGGGTTCCGTACCGTTATCTATAAAAACGGCAAAAAGATCAGTTATAGTAGTACCTAGTAGTGTGTAGTTAATTAGTTAGTATTTGTTGTTATAGCAGCAGCAGAAATACATCATCTGTGAACATTTCAACTGTCTAACTATCACGGTTCACGAGATACAGCCTGGTGACAGACGGACTGACAGACAGACGGACAGCGGAGTCTCAGTAATAGGGTCCCGTTTTACTCTTTGAGTACGGAACCCTAAAAATGGCCTGAGCTATAACCACGAACTTCGAAAGTCCGAAAGTTTAAGTTCGGGTATCTCCATCTCTATCGCACTTGCAATACTCGAGTGACAGGGATGCATATATATACGAACTTCGAGTTTCGATTTTCGTGGTAGCGCTGCTAAATCTCAATCTAATTTAACTTTTCACAAAAATTTACTTTCTGATTTATATAAATTGCTCAAAAAGTACCTATTTTAAATATTATAGCTGATCTCGTGTTGTCGACATTGTATTTGAGATATTATTAAATTACTATTAAATACCTAACCTTAATATGATGACGATCCTTTTCGGTGACATTTTTGACATGGTATTTTAATGTATTTTTACATTTTGCCGTATTTGTCTTGTTTTTATAATTCTGTTGTATTTTATTTATCAAATGGATAGACGACCACAATAGGGATGCTTTTAAATTGACATGAATGTAATTTATAATGAAGTCTGTATTGTGTAATAAATAAATCTAATCTAATCTAATACCTACTAGTTCATCACAATATGCAGTCTTTAAAGTCTCCCTACTCCAATTCAGGACGAAATTCCAAAAAAAATGGAAGCCCACAAACTTGATATTAAGGGCGTACCTTGCAATTTTTTTTGAATTTAACACTGCCTGAACTAGACAACAATAATGATAATTTTTACGCATCTATATACCTTGTTGTTAAAAAAAAAGCGATTATTGTCAATTTCGAGTTCAAACCGAAATTGGGTCATTATTTACCATTGTGAGGTTGGTTACTTTCTTCGTAAGGAAACTACGACAATACGCAAGATAAAGTGTATTTAAAACATATACAGTAGGTACAATACTTTATTTTAACTAGAACTGTCCCACAATAGGCGTTTCGTTGAGACACCGTACTGCGTTCCAGGTTCCCTATAGTAAGGATTGCAATGGAAGGTGTTCAATTTACTTGAATGCAGCCAACCAAGTACATACTTGCGCCTAACAAAAGACATCGAATGATTTTTTACATATCGAGCCTAAGGATTCTATGTCGACATTCCGTTAGTGCGATCTATCTCGACGCCAGCGCCATCTCTCGGTGAATTGGTGCACTACACTATAATATTTTAGCTCAACCAATTCAAACAATTTTTTTATTTTAATTAAATGTATTTAAAACTAAACTACTTATAAAATAAAATAAACTTACAAATAACTAAAACTAAAGGTAAAAAAATTGCCCCAAATCGCTGCCAGGTGGCAGTGTGCCGAGAAGGCTGGCAGCATTGCCACGTTGTATGGCAATGCTGATCCTCTGGGCGAGATAAAAGCCAGCCTTCTGGTCACGTGAAGCCTCGACCAGGCGCTTGCACAGACCATTATAGATTCTGTGCGCGCCCGGTTCATATTTGAGCCGTTCGGCGTAGAGACCCTCGGACCGTGGGGACCGGGCGCGCACAGAATCTATAATGGTTTGTGCAAGCGCCTGGTCGAGGCTTCACGTGACCAGAAGGCTGGCATTCAAACAATTACATTATAATACATAATCATGTTGTATTGACGTATGTCAACATGTGTCATAAATAACCCGGTTCTCACGTCACATGCATGTCCTAGTGTGTGGTGGACCACTGATGGTTCTACACTGAGACTTTGTGTTAATACAGTACTAATATTTTAACTAGTTAATAAGGTATGTTTCATCATCATCATCATCATATCAGCCAAAAGACGTCCACTGCTGGACATAGGCCTCCCCCAAAGAGTGCCACAATGGCCGGTCCTGCGCCACCCGCATCTAGCGGACTCCCGCGACCTTTACCAGGTATGTTTGGTAAATTAATAAAATAAAATTGAAATAAAAATGATTGAAGCATATTTTTTACAGAGGGGCATGGTTACGCCTGGCGCCTGCTTCTCTACCGGAGTACAGTCGGCCAAAAATGTGGTCTACCACCCTACGTTCGAGATTTATTTGAACGATATGAAACAACAAGGTCGATTTCCACTTGCAATAATAATATTAACACAGTACAGGACAGTAACCTTAACGACAATCAGATCTAAAATAGACTTTTGTCAAAACTGGTAGACCACTATTCAAAATTAAAAAAAATTAAAATTCAAAATATCTTTATGTGGACTACAGGTACATGAAAAGGTGTTACATATCTTATAGTTACCAATACAGTCTACCATATTTATGGTCTACAATATTTTTACATAAAAAGTCAAAAATACCTAGTTTAAAATACCATTAAAATTTCAGTATTAATCATAAACAGTGATCATATAAATAATGAGTAAACATTTAAAAATAATTAAAAAATATAACAATAATAAACAATTATACTTGAACATTAACATATATATTAAACCTTGCCTTTATTATCTACTAAATCATTAGTCGTATAGAACATTTTATGCAATAACCATTCATTTTTTTATTTTTTATTTAGAATATCTAGAGATTTAAACGTATCTGCAATACAATTGAATATTCTAATAGACATGAAATAAATACTATTTTTAGGGTTCCGTACTCAAAGAGTAAAACAACAGTCTTATAAGTAATAGGGTGGGGACCCTATTACTTATAAGACTCCGCTGTCCGTCCGTCCATCCGTCTGTTTGTCATCAGGCTGTATCTCACTGATACCGTGATAGTTCCAGTTGAAATTTTCACAGATGATGTAATTCTGTTGCCGCTATAACAACAAATACTAAAAACAGAATAAAATATTTTTATCGATAATGGTACGGGACCCTTCGTGCGCGAGTCCGACTCGCACTTGGCCGGTTTTTTTTTTATAGAATGCTGTACGTGGGCAGTAAATACTGATCAATTTATTATTGGTCCTTAAATTCCTATTACACCTGCGAAGTGTTTCAAATAATTGTGGGTGCTTTTTAACAAACATCGCCATCTCCTTAATGTATAAACAGGGTAGAGGTAATACTTTATATTTAATGAATTCTACAATATTCGCGCTGGGATGCACCACACAGAGCCCTTAGACATCGTTTTTGAGCGTTGTATGCCTTTCGCCAGTCCGTGGAGTCTTTCTTGGTGGACCGTACGTATAAGTATTCTGTGGCATGATTCACGAGGATCGAGGAAGCGCCTTAACATTAACGTAGTATTGACAATAGTCACTTGGAATTCTAAACCGAACTCGAGCTCGCTCCAAACAATGTCTGCTTCAGCCATTTAATGGGTTTCTTTCAACAGGGGGTGGGGGAGTTACGCTAATTGTGTCCCGCCCGAATTCTCTCGAAAACTGGATCTATATGGCTAGATGTATTACATTTTATTCGGTTTGGTATTCCTCAAATAACAACTTATTTATTTGCTAAGAATACAGTTTAGGTTATATTTATTGGTCTCATGTTTTCAGCAGGTCTATGCGTGTAAATATTGTAATACATTACAAGAAATTCGACTATAACATAGATACCGCCTTAAACTTATTTGTCGAGAAAATGTCTTACCTGGTAAAAACACTTCTTCAATAGCCATCTGTTTAGTTTGACTTTAAAGTGACCTGATATCCGTGGGTAAACGACTGAAATGTTCAATGCACACATTTGAAAAAAAGAATTTCCCAAAGTCCCCAACCCGCACTGGGCTAGTGATGGACTACTACCCAGTCCTCTTTAAGCGGAGGCTTATGCCCAGCAGTGGGACGTGTATAGGTGACGATGATGATGATTGGTATGCTCGTTCTAGTACGTAGTTCTCTTCAAAATCACAATGTGACGTCCCCGGCGCCTTTGGTACCTATCAGTGGCAGCGCGTAAATAATTTATATTGGCGACCCGAAACAAAAAAAAATTAAAGAGTTTAGAGTACCTAAGTATATATATAATAGGCATATAGGCTTGCCTAAAAATAAATTCTAGGCAAGCCGATGGGAATGGGCTTGTATGAGCGATCCGCTACTGGTACCTATATCTGTCTTATAAACTCACTTTTAGCAATAATTGTAAGTTTAAACACTGAGACAATCTGATATAGCAGGGCAAGGTTGCATGCGTATCGCCTACAAGACACTTCTACCATACATATTCCCATAGTCCACTCTTACGACACCTAATGAAAAGAACACGGGGTGATTACCAAATCGATTTAAATTCCATACATTGGGGTTGAATAGGCTCCTTGGGGAACTAGGGGGTTTACGCTGTTTAAAAATCGGCTGAGAAGTGGATTTGGATTTATTTATCGTGTAGTGTCTTTTGTGATTTTGTAAAGTCTAAGATTTAGTTACCAATGATTATTTTTTTTACTATTATTCAGCACAAATGGAAAATTGACAACTGGAAATTAGTGACCGAATCTGAATTATGTCAATTTGAAAATCCTCGTCATGGAAAATTGTCCACCCTGAATAATGCTAAAATTTAATTACGTCCTAAAAGAAAAATTGTCATACATTATAGGTCGAAAGAAATATCGCCATAATATGAAATTACGTAGGTTACAGCCCAAGAATATGAACAATAGGAAATACTTAGTATGACATACTTGTATATAATTGAAAAAAAAAATATTCACATTAATTATACAAAAAAGGCAATCAATTAACAAAATTAAATTATGTTTACTTCAAATTCACTTTGGATGGTCAGTCAGGGTATACGTATCTACATAAATAAATATATAAATATCTGTACAGGAGACTAACAGGACTCTATTGTCAGTGTCATAAAGGCGTGTACAGATATTTATGTCCTTATTTAAGTTCGTATATTAATTCCCTTAACTGTTGCCTACTTTTGGTCCAATTTCAAAATGGTTATTTCGTGTTTGCGATTTTCCATTTGTGCCGAATGACAGTAAATTAAAGCTTTGCCCTCAAATTTTCGTAGCCAACTGTGCGCAAGCGAAACCGTACCAAATAAAGAATTTGAATTGTTGGAATTGCGAGTGTGTTCATGTGTTTGTTACATTTTAAGGCTA
The DNA here is from genome assembly GCA_963854355.1 of Epinotia brunnichana. Classification (NCBI taxonomy): domain Eukaryota; kingdom Metazoa; phylum Arthropoda; class Insecta; order Lepidoptera; family Tortricidae; genus Epinotia; species Epinotia brunnichana. Next base: position 1,934,308 of record OY977940.1, read on the forward strand.
AAATCGCTGAAGATGATTGTGATAGTATGAGTTCCGAAGAAAACAAATAAAGTATGTGAGGTTATAAGTAACATAATATACATTAGGGGTAATATTCCGAAGTACACATCTGATTTCATTTTGTAGGGCAGCTAGTGAAAATATGTTAAAAACAGATTATTTTATATCGAGAGTGAAATATTTTTCACACACATTCTCGGTAAAAAGTTTTTAGTGCAAAAAACAAATATTCTGCATTGTTGCATGTTGTATTTTAGCATTTTTTCGACGGCAATATTACCTAGCTGTCAGGTTCGATGGGTGTTTGCAGTATTTACAAAAGATTAAAATTTTGTTTTGGACTTGTTGTAGCCTCCTGTTACTAGAAAAATGTTTTTTATTAACTATTCAATATTTTACATTTAGCAAGCGTGTTGTTGTAAAATAAAAATAAGTACGTAGTTTAGAATCCGCCTATTGTGATTCCAGTAAAATTAAGAAATGATTTCAACATTGGTTTTATTAGTTGGCAATTACGTTAGTCTACTCGTAGGTAATAGTAGTTTATGTACATAATGAAGGGCATTAAACACGAGTGTGGGTTTTTATCCACACTTGTATTGGGTATCTATCCACATATCATACGCCTCCATGGTGCATTCAGGAGCCGCATATTATGACCGGAATCGCGGCGTCGTTTTCTGGCAGCTGTCATAGTCTTTTTTTAATTCAGAGACAAACTAGAGTCGGATCCAACTGTCATATCGTTCGATATCTTACTTACGTGCGACATTTGTCAAATTTGTATGCACATTGACAATTCCGAACTACGTCATCTCGACTGATATTAGAATAGAGGTTAAATCAAATTTCTTTGTTTTTCAGAGACGTTCGAAATTTGAATGAAATAATATTATCGAAATCGATTTTATTATTTAGAAATAATATCATTTCCACATATTTATAAGAAATTTGTTCTAACAAAACAGTTTATTTTTATGGTGGTCATAATGTGCGGTTCTTGAACGCATCACGGAGGGTTTATGATATTTGGATAGATAAATAGTTTTTAACGATCCTGCCTTCAAATTCGGTGGTCCGAGTTTGCAGCCCAGTACGGGCATTTATGAATTTTTATTCCTGAGTTTTGGATGTTTTCTTAATTCATTAAACCCGGTAAAGATATAAAAAAAAAACCGAAATTAAGTAGTTTAATTAAACGAGCGAGCGAAGTTCTCTGAGTGTACTGAAACAATCCGGCTTTTGTATGTATGTGTGTAGGTATATATGTTTGGTAAGAAAATTAATCAGCCAAAAATAGAGGTCAAGGCATTGCTAAAATATATAGGGTGCTGTAAGACAAGATACATCGTCAGTTCACAGTTTGGGGCAAATCACTACTCTCTATAAGTATAATAAGTTTGTCTCAGAAATTTCATTTTTCGTACAAATTTTATTGCCGACTTTATTACCGTCAAGAACTAATAGACGATTCTAACTAGCCCAAACTCAACGGGTTTACGTCGTCGGTTAAGTACTGAATTCCCAAGGCCACCTTCTGTCTCCATTATCAGATCAGCTCGATGGTACCATAATATTGAATTGTCATCCAAACTACACCTTACCCAAAATTTCAGCTTAATCGGTTGCAGACATCGGCTTCAAGATTGACTTGCAAGATTCCACCCGAACATATGTAGTTACATACATTGCAAGTTAATAGAAAGCTTGTAAAATATCGTCATCCAGTACCCATAGTACAAGCTTTGCTTAGTTTGGACCTAGGTTATATTGTGTATGATTCTAACATACCAAAGTATATTATGTATAAAAAACGCGATAAGTAAGAATTGAACATTCATCAAAGTAATAGTACATTACATCAGAGGCCGGGAATCCGTTTTCACACCGAGGCATGTATAGTGCTTTTCTCAATCAATGAAGTAAATAAATAAATATCCTCAAATCCAACTAATTTTCATGGCTGAATGCCGTGATGCTGTGCCACAAATAGTGGAATGAAAATTAAAAAGTTACTTTGCAGGCCTAGGCCTGAAAAGTTGTATGAAATCCCATTTCAAACCGCCTTGAGATGCTGCACCCGAAAAAGAATACTTCCGAGTCTATTATAAGGAACGTAAAGAAAATATTTTATTACATGTTTGAGAAATAGTACCTTATAACCGGTACAATCCACGTACACATCGCCTAATTTAATTCTAGACTTCCCATCCATACCCTTTGAGGAAAAACAGAATGTTATTCCAATCCGAAATAAAAATAAAAATATTACGGAACAATCTTACACAAATCAACCTAGGCCCACGGTAAGCTCAGTAAGGCTTGTGTTGTGGGTACTAGGAGATGATATATATAATAGATAAATACATATAGATACCTATATACATATTTAACATCCATAACTCAGGAACAAATATTCGTGATAAACTCACAAATAAATGCCCTGACCGGGATTCGAACCCGGGACCTCCAGCTTCGTAGGCAGAGTCACTACCCACTGGGCTACGGAGGCCGTTAAAATACGCTTGCATTTTGACGTCAGGGAACATAGGCGTTCCTGTTCGATGAGGACTTCTGAATTTAGGCGGGTGAGTGCGTGAATTCCGAGGTTCCATCATATGGATATACTGTCTATGCATAAAACATTCTAGTACAGTCATGCCTCACAAGGGACTAACACTTTTGTACCATGTCGCATTAAACGTCATGTTAAACTGCCATACGAAGTTGTCAAACGAGTGAAAACGACAAGGTACTTAGGGTGTTCACTGTTCAGCAAGTTATGAGTTATGAGGCCAACAACAGTACCTATTCGACTTTTAGTTCGTGCGTTATAATGTCATCTCCTGTTGGCTATATAGATGCAACGTATCTGGGGATCAAGCTATGTAGGGAACGAATGAGTTGAGACTGGACCCGTAAAAATGTGTGTGTGTGTGTATGGGTGTGTATGTGTGTATGTATGTGTGTGTGTGTGAGTGTGTGTGTGTGTTAATGTCTGTGACTGTGATCTAATGTTCCATAGTCTTTATCCAAATATAATATCGAAAAAAATATTGCAAATTGAGGAAGATATTTAATTTATATAAGTACCGCTACAAGTATTTGCAGATGATAAAGGCACTAGTCCGTCACCGTTTAAAAACCTTAAATCGAACCAATAAGTATTTGCTCCCCTCAACCTAACAACTTCTAAAATAAGTCCGCGATGTAAAACAACCTCGAACAGCGTTCTGTTTGTCTTATTGTCCGTATTTGTGTTGGCTAAACAACCGAACAAGCCGTGTTTAGGGGAGCTGTAGGTTTTGTAGGTATTTATGCGATTGCACACTGCTCCCGGAATTAAGAAAGAAACCCGAATTAAGAAGGTTGTCAAAACTCAAAGTCTTTATATGATAAACACCGGTTATAACGATTTTATAAAATGTAGCTTGGTATCGCTATGACCAGAAGGTGCAACAAAATATAGGTATGTATATTCAATTAATGTTGAATATAAATATACATTTTCATGCATCGTTCTTTTTAGGGTTCCGTACTCAAAGAGTAAAACGGGACCATATTACTAAGACTGCGCTGTCCGTCCGTCTGTCTGCCACCAGGCTGTATCTCACTGATACCGTGATAGTTCCAGCTGAAATTTTCACAGATGATGTATTTCTGTTGCCGCTATAACAACAAATACTAAACACACAGAATAAAATAGTTTTTCATAGATAGTGGTACGGAACCCTTCGTGCGCGAGTCCGACTCGCACTTGGCCGGATTTTTAAAACATAATAACATGGTGCAAGTTCAAAAATAACCATTTCTATATTCGTCCCTTGAATTTTATGCCTTTTTCACTTGAGGAGCAAACAGTTTATTTTTAAACATTATCAAATTTTCTTTGGCAACTTTGAAAATGATTGGGTTTTAAAGCGGACACAGGATAGTTTAGGGCACTACCGGGAAAAGCGATATAATATACCAACATCACAATGACAGTGTCAACATTAGCGATTTAATATAATCATCATTCGCGACTGTATTACTGAAAGGGGTAGATAGAGCACAAGAAATTTAATCGTCAGTTCAACTCTTAGTTTCATAAAATTATTACTTTCCGGTAGAAATCATTGAATACTTCTTTGTTTTTCGGTTGAGTCCAAAGTAGCCGTTCGGTAAGATAAGTAAGATCCTCCTCACAAACACCTGCGAGACAAAACGTTGTATTTAGTGGGGGAATTACGGTATTTTTTACAACGCTTAGTATTTCCTGACGGAGAAAAGTCGAGTTCATTAGTTAAGCGGGGCTTAAATAAAATATAAGCTAATTAGAGCAGGTTATGGATGCACAGTGCCCTAAGGTACTGAGTTAAGAATAAGTCTTTTGTACAACTAAAATGAACTGAAAATTATAAAAGTGTCTCAAATTACCGTGACGTTTAAAAACTATGCTTGTTAATCGGTAAGAACGCATTGCATATATGAAAAATTGTTTTCGGTGACGCCATAATAAAGTGTCACCGAACTTACATAAGAAGGTATACCAAAATGGGCATTTTCGCGAGAAGTTGCAGGTTAGTGACTTCGCCCAGTAAAAGTTAAAATAATCTATTTTGTTACTTTTATCTGTAATACAAATAGTATTGTTAAGTTTGATTACAAAATGGAACATTTTAAAACTTTTACTCAGTGACGTCCCTAACGCATTGCATCTCTTCTCGATGCCCGAATATCAGCTCAATCGGATACCAGCAAGTAGCTGATTTTTAGAGTTCCGTAGCTAAATGGCAAAAAACCGATTCGTCATATCGGTCTGTCTGTGTGTCCGTCCGTATGTCACAGCCACTTTTTTCCGAAACTATATTAACTATACTGTTGAAACTTGGTAAGTATGAAGATGTATTCTGTGAACCGGATTAAGATTTTCACACAAAAATAGAAAAAAAAAACAATAAATGTTGGGGGTTCCCCATACTTAGAACTGAAACTCACTTTTTTTGTTTCATCAAACACATACGTGTGGGGTGTATCTATAGATAGGTCTTCAAAAATGATACAGAGGTCTATTATATAATATTTTTCTAAACTGAATAGTTTGCGCGAGAGACACTTCCAAAGTGGTAAAATGTGTGCCCCCCCTCCCCCTGTAACTTGTAAAATAAGAGAATGATAAAACTAAAAAAAATATATAATGTACATTACCATGCAAACTTCCAGCGAAAATTGGTTTGAACGAGATCTAGCAGGTCATTTTTTTTTTTAATACGTCATAAATCGTAAACCGCAATTTATTTTACGGAACCCTTCATGGGCGAGTCCGACTCGCACTTGGCCACTTTTTTTAAACTTACATTGTGAATACAAACTGTGGAAGTTAAATAGCCTGTAAAAAGCAGAAACGCATGAACATCATTGATATAAGGTATGTACAGTCGCCATCACATACATCGGTACACTATAAGTGTTCAAAAAATCGGCACATGCACCCTAATGCCTTGAAAATAAAGGTGTGTTCCGATGTTTGTGAGCTGCTTGTTTGCTACGACATATGTGATGGCGACTGTACCAAGCCCATCTTCACATGTAAGGGTTGGTTGCACCAAACTGTCTGTAATCGTCAGTTGGTGCCCGCGCTAAGCGTAGAATTGTATGGCATTGCCATTGTCAGTTTGGTGAGATATGAGCCTGAAATCTCAGAACATCAATTCACGTTGGCACTGTGACAACATCGTGACAACTACTGGACATCGAGTGCTTCAGATTTGTCGCAATCTGTCACAGCTATCGGGTTCCCCTGCGTCACGTGTTTGTCTAACGTTTGTGTACCCTTTTTTTTGGAAATGTTTGCACTGTAAGAGGAGATGACGATTTGTTAGTTACATTACAATTATTTACCGAATAGCATTTTACCGCGAGAGCATAAAATGGATCGTATATTTTGTCACTCGCAATTATTTTTAAACGTGTTTTACTACTAAAGTGTATTTTGTTGCAGCATGTACGTATTATCTTTCACCTATTTTTATTGCCGCCATTTCTTTACGCGCATTCAAAACAAAGAACGGCGTCAAACGGCGGTCGTGGCTTTGAATTGAATCCCGAATTTTTGGAACTTATGTACGGAATATCATTTCATATTTACCGTTATCTTTTTGGTGGTGCATGTGAAGTCCCCAACTCGCACTCGGCCAGCGTGGGGACTACTGCCAGTTCCCTCTCATGAGGGATGCCTGTGCCCAACAGTGGGACGTATATATGATGAGATAATGAAAAGAAACAACAACGAATGCCTTTGTCAGAACAGGTAAAAATAATTTCCAATATTTACTTTAAAAAAATGTTTTACCCGACTTCAAATCAGCAGCCAAATTGCTTCAAGTTTGCCTATAAAATTTGAAGAGTTCCCTCGATTTCTCCAGGATCCCATCATCAGAACTGGATTTTGGTGATAACGGGACCAATCTGGAAGTAAATGCTTTCAAACAAAGAAATAATTTTTAAATCGGTTCATATATTACCAAGTTATCGCGTCGCAAAAAAAAACACATGAATTTTGAGAACCTCCTCCTTTTTTGAAGTCAGTTAAAAACGTGAATATTTTTACGTCACCCCAAGCCTTAAGTTGGGTTTACCGCCCACTACGCGGGCAGAAAATCCTACTTCCTGGCCAGGGCGAGACGTAAAATTTTGTTATTACCACGGGCGGTAATAAAGAAAGCCTCAGATCTCATATTTATCGGCTGGCATCTGTATCTTCGGCTCGGGCGTCAAATACCTGCGATCTGAGACATTATCTGTTTCACCGCCCTAGGTAAGTAATGTTATAATGTTACACCTACAAAGGGTTCCAGCAGATAGAGCATCGTTATTAACAGCACTACGCATTATCCGAGCATTCCGCACGCTGAGTTACAGCCGAGGTAAATCGCGTTAACGAGCCTGGGTCCCGTCCGGGGGTTCCGTGGGGGTTCCGTAAATTACGCGATAGCCTTTGTGAAAGAATTGCGGTTTAACGGTTAATTACGCTTTAAGTTATGTCCTTGGGGATTAGCAGGGTAATTTTCACGCAATGTGGATATGAAAGTCTCATCTTCGCAATAAACAATTTTTGACCCATTCGTAGAGGCCAATCAACGCTTCTTGTGCGCCATTAGCAGCATTCCGCTTTGTAGGGTAAAGCTCTTGAAGAGGTATGACACATATGCGAGTCTTTGGTCTTGAATGGGTTAAACTCAAGGCAAACGTATATTTTATGTGCATCCGTGTGTCTGTCTGTAGATCTAACTGATCTAACAGTGGGTTTTTTTTTAATCGAATGCCTAGTCTATCGGGATAGTTCTTAGCTGTCTGTCATGTGGGGGGTTGTTTAAATGTTTTATTTATCTGCTTTTTAACAACAGAACAGCTATTTACAGTATCCTTAAATCAATATAGCGTCAATCAACGTATTCTAAATATAGTATTTCGAGCAACATATAAATTCCGACGCTTTTTTAGGGTTCCGTACTCAAAGAGCAAAACGGGACCCTACTAATACTAAGACTTCGCTGTCCGTCCGTCCGTCCGTCCGTCCGTCCGTCCGTCTGTCTGTCACCAGGCTGTATCTCAAGAACCGTGATAGCTAGAGAGTTGAAATTTTCACAGATTATGTATTTCTGTTGCCGCTATAACAACAAATACTTACTAAAAACAAAATAAAATATAAGAAACGTGATTTTTTTGCCGTTTTTATAGATAATTCGTGCGCGAGTCCGACTCGCACTTGGCCGGTTTTTTGTCTTATACTTAACGAACTAGATACGTGTCTACTCAAAAATACTCAAAAAAAAAACATGATTTGCTGCACAAATAATAACTTCACAGGCAAAAGTTAGTAATTAAATATTTATTTTACCCTACATTATAAGTATGAATTTTACGTCCACGTTTTAATAATCACAGTATTCACACTTCGAAGATAATATTTAACCCGGCGGGTGCCAGCGGGCCAACAAGCGCTCGAATGTACATTATGTACACAGTATTACGCAACGGAAATTACTGTTTTATTATGTGTACTGTAAAGCGTTTTCATAATAAATGTATTTGTCAGCCAACCGTGCTTGCGTATTTTTAACCGACTTTGAAAAGTCAAAATCTGATTGCTTGGGGTCGCCGTCATCGAAAACAATGAGGATTTTGTAAGTATTTTTATAGTAAACCGACAAACTAGAAAACGATCTGCCTGATTACAGAAGACTATGTAGCATGAAGCTTGCGACTCCAGAAAAATCAAACAGTTTTCTGTAAGTGTCTGTGTCAGCGCGTATACTAATTCTTTAAAGGTTTTAGTGTTTTAGACGGAACGAGCTTTCTTGCTTGCGTTGTTGATTTTTGCTAGGGAATTATAAATCATGTTACAATCAAAGTTTTTGTACCTTTTTGAAAGAAAGAAAAAACATTTATTCGATTTCAATTATCTTCTTTTATCTATTCTTACAATAGAGTTACTTCAGGGGTAGTATAAGATTCATGAGAAATTGTAAGAGCTACGTGCAAATCAAATTTAATTAAGTAAAACTAATACAAAATCTTGTAACTTCTTATAATGTGGCATTGAAATAGAGATTTTCCTTTATATTTGTTTAGAGGACAGAAAGTTTTAACAAAAATAATGATATATTTATGGACTGCCAGTTATTTAAGAGGAGTACACGGTCCTCTTGTTACAGTGTGGGATAAATCTCACAAAGTGAGTTGATGATGAACTTACTCATGAAGAATTAATTTGTTACTTTGGTAGTTTGAATTCAATTCACGATATACTGTCATACCTCGGTATACTGTCATAACAAGGCATCGGAGTATTTCTAGCACGGTTAGACTAAAATGAGCTATGGAGTCGTTGTAACATTAAAATTAAATTTTTACTCATACTCATCCTCATTAATTTAATTCATAAAATAAATAATAACTATAAAAAAATACACCACCATCTTTATTGACGAATAACAAATAATATAAAGGGTCCACGGAAAGAACATGTATACTTTTATTAGGCAATAAAAGCTTGTACCAAATATGAATTTTTTGACAGAAAATTATTTTTAAATGTTATTGACGATCACAATAGGGATTCTTGTAAATTGACATGTAATTTATGATGTTATCTTATATTGTGAAATAATGAATCTGAATCATTATGTATACCTACAGCCAAAAGTTTTTTTTTGAAACAGAGTTTTCCTGTTTTATTTATATAAGTGTGTCTTTATTTTATAAGCCTATTCGTCTCCCACTGTTGTGGCCTCAGAGCATAGAATACTAGAGAGAGGACAAGCCGCCGGCGGCCGTGTCGCAGCTGTATGCTCAATGGGCATACACTGCCATACTGTGCACGCGTGCTGATCGCAGAGAATATTACGTTTTTTCCCAAAATGCCTGATATGTTGCGCGTTTATTGTCAAATAAGCGTGTAGGTATACAAGTGTGTGTGTTTTAGATGTGTGCGTGCTTTGTCTTGTCAATTACTTGGGCGTTGTGTGGGTTAATGTACTTGCGACAGGCTCACTCTATACAAATCGGCCGCCATGTCCGATCTCCTTATATTCATACATCTGTGGTTGTGGCAGTGGCTTCCGCTTATAGATTAGTGCAAGTAAAATCACCGTCCCTTCTAAAACCGCATCATAACACGACACAACTTCCAAATGTAAAACCGCCCTAACGCGTAGTTAATTATCTCCCTTCATAAACTATTTATCGCCCGACATCCTGTTATTAAATTATTTATAGTTAATAAACAACCCGTTAGTTAAAATCGCTGTTTGCTATTCGGGAAACTCGTTTAATTTGTGTTACAAGTGTAAACAAAGATAACTACTTTAAATTGTTTGTGTACCTACGTTATTTGTGTTCTGATTTTAAAATGTTTCGTATATTCCGGGGCAATAGTAACAGTCATTTGTCGTGCTTTATTTGATTTCAGTTAACGTTTTGTTTTATTTGCCTGGTGCTGGTCTGAATGGTCACCTATTTGAATACCTAGTACCTTACTAAGCGCTTCCGTGCTTTGAAAGGCAAGTGATATTGATCTAGGTTTTTGTCTCTATAATAATCGTTAAGGCAAATTTTGCTTTTGGACAGTTAAAGGACTTTTAACGTTCAAGTTCCAGTATTGTCCTTTGGGTTGGTAAGTAATATACACAGGTAATATACTTAGAAGTCGCAACTGAGATCTCCTTTAAACCTTAGGACTAAGTAGTAAGCATTCCTGGGGTCTAATTGGGTCATTATACAGTTCAATATTAAAGCTTTATGCTTACTTGTTGTATACCTAGGGAACTCGTCTAGATTCTCTTTAGTACAAAAGGTTTTACGTGAATAGAGGTCGTTATTTGTATTTTAATTAACTTTACTTTTTATCTGTTGCCACACTCTGTCACTTTCTTTTATTCTTTAGATCCGTTAGTGCTTGCCTTTTAAAGAATTTGCTTTGTTAAGCTCGTTTTTACGTTAAACGAAAATACAAGAAACATTGTTTATTTGCTGTAGTTATTTAACAAACTATCTAACTATTACCTAGTTGTAATGACTATAACTACAAAAGGCGGTCCTAGGTTCGGAACCCGTAAAAGACCAAAACATTCACGCTAAATTGTGTAGGTACTAATATTATAAATCAGAAAGTAACAATTTCTATGAGTAACCTTTTCACAACAGACTCTATTCGAGTATTTTTTTATATAATTATATATTTTTTGTATTTTTTACGCACAACTAACGATAAGTCAAGTGAGCTAATAGTCACATTAACCGGCTTGGCGCGAAAAATATCAAACACATTTATTCCACCATTGGTAAAAATACCAATTAAGTTCAAAGAAAATATGTAACGCGAATTCAAGTGAAGCAGAACGAGAATATAACCTGTAATGTGCCACGCAATAAACATTTATTTTTCTATTTCTAAAAATATGTGAAGACAATAAGCCTTTCACATATAGGTATGGTTGAACTCACAAGGGATTGAACGCCTTTGTACCGTATCGCTTTAAGGTCATGTTTAAAATGCTATACGAATTTGGCAAACGTGTAAAAGCAAGGAATAGACAAAAGTGACAAGAGAAAATTCGTTAGCATAATTAGCGCTGCGGTGGCGGAGTGGTATATAAAGGGTCCACGGAAAGAACATGTATACTTTTATTTTTGAAAATGAGATTTTGATGTCAAAATGTTGCGCTTGTTATGAACTATTGCGAGACATTAAAATCTCATTTTGAAAAAAAGAGTAACTAGACATATTTTTTCCGTGGACCCTTCATATTATTTGTTATTCGTCAATGAAGATGGTGGTGTATTATTTTATAGTTATTATTTATTTTATGAATTAAATGAATGAGGATGAGTATGAGTAAAATTATAATTTTTATACTTACACCGACTCCATAGCTCACTTTAGTCTTACCATGCTAAAAATACTCCGATGCGTGGTCATAACCATGCTCAAATGGAGTTGGGCAGAACAAAAGTATTGGTAGGCAGCGTGACAGTAGGACCAAAACGTTAACGGATTGGTGCCACTTACAGGATAAAGAAGCGTCGGTCGTTCATCAGCTCTATAAGTTGATGAAGTAAAAAAGACGGGTCATTCCTGGATGAGACTAACACGGGACCGGGATAATTGGCGTACTCAGAGAGGTTTATGCTCAGTTAGGTAGTGGTCGATTACGGGCTGATAATGATGGTGATGATTTATTATTATTCCCTTTATTTAAATGTCATCTTAAGTTAGGTTTTTACAATAATCATATAAAAAGTAAAATATAAAACAATACATACAAAACATAAAATCATTATAAAAACCTAACCTAGGGTGCCGCCGGCAGCGAGGCGGGGCCTAAGCTACCGGTGTTCAGGGCGACAGAGACAGGAATCTCCTGACTATCCGCGCAGTATCCAGGAGTACCGCCTTCTGTATCTGACCCTTGATCCAGCCATCTAGCGAGAGTCTCTTAAGGTGGCGGTCGAGACTCTTCGCTATTAAACCATTCGCCGAGACGACTATCGGGACGATGATCGTCGAATCAACATCCCACATGGCGGTTACCTCGTGAGCCAGGTCTGGGTACTTACTGGCTTTGTCCTTCTCGGCCTTCACGAGGTTCTCGTCATGGGGGATGGTGATGTCGACGAGCACTGCCTGGCGTTTCGATCGATCTGTCAGCACGATATCAGGCCTATTGGCAAGAATAGTCCTGTCCGTGATGACAGATCGATCCCAATAGAGCGTGGCACGACCATTTTCGAGAACTGGCGCAGGTGTGTACTTATAGTAAGGCACTTCGGAGACCACAAGACCATATAGCAGAGCAAGTTGCTGGTGAATAATTCTGGCTACAAGGTTATGTCTGTGCAAGTACTCGCCGTTAGCAAGATGACCACAACCGGAGATAATATGCCTGAGTGACTCCCCGGGACGGCGGCATGCCCGACAAATGTCGACCGTACCGTCCTTCAGGATATACCTCCGGTAATTGTTCGTCATGATAACCTCGTCCGCAATTGCACATACAAAACCTTCGGTTTCCCCGAAGAGATCCCCGAAACGTAGCCAGTTCACCGACGCGAGCAGATCCACATCGGGCCCTGTGAGGGCCTTGCAGAACCGCCCGTGAAGCTCCTTGCTCCTCCATACCGCCCTGCGGTCCTCGGCGCTCATCACTTTAAGTCTGCGCCAGTTCATGTTTGCCAAGGAGAGCGGGGTGAAGTTTCCGTCCACTGCCACTACGTCGCGATGCATCCCACACTCGTTGTTTAGGAAATAATCCCTGAGACTGCACACCTCGCGGTTGTGAAGGTCTTTGGCATTTAAAAAGCCGCGACCTCCACACTTCCGCGAGATGTACAGTCTCATAACAGACGAGCGTGGGTGTAGCATGCGATGCGCAGTAAGCAGTACACGAACTCTTCGGTCCAGGGCATCCAGCTCAGTCTGAGTCCATCTTAGTACGCCAAAGGAGTAAGTGAGCAAGGGCATCACCCAGGCGTTGAAGGCGCGCACCTTGTTGCCGCCCGACAAAAGACTATTAAGTACTTTTGTCAAACGACAAAAGAAGCGTTCCTTCACCGCCCGCTTTACGCTCTTTTTCTGCTTATAGGTTTCTGCCTCGGAGATAGATTTGAGGGACATTGTCTCAGAAAGTTGTAAATTTGTTGAATTTACAACTCTACCCCGCTGTACATGCATAACCGCACACTTATCGACACCAAATTCCATTTTGATGGCGCTACTGAAGACTTCTGTTGTTTTCAGTAGTTCCAACAGGTCATGTCTATTCGGTGCAAACAGCTTGAGGTCATCCATATAGAGCAGATGAGAAATTACCTCACCCCCTCTCCGAAGCCGGCAACCTAGCCCTGAATCCTTCAGCAAGGTGCTGAGTGGATTCAGCGCTAGGCAAAACCACAGAGGACTCAGGCTATCACCCTGGAAGATCCCACATTCAATCCTTATATAGTCCTGCGAGCCAGAGGGGCCATCTCCTCCCCCCGGTTGACGAAGAACCGTGGTCCACTGCCCCATGCAAGCGCCTAAGAAGGATCTCAGAACTGCATCAACTTTATACAGCTCTAAGATCCTCCTCAGCCATGAATGAGGCACCGAATCATAGGCCTTCTTGTAGTCAATCCAGGCGGCCGAGAGGGCACCTCTGTTCCGCCGGACTCGTTGGCAAATGGTCATGTCCATGAGGAGGAGCTCTTTAGTACCACGAGACCCAACCCTACATCCATTTTGAGCAGGGGCCAAAACGTTGTTCGCAACGATGTGTGCGTTAATTTTTGCTCTCAAAATGGATGTTAGGAGCTTGTACAGCGTAGGCAAGCACGTGATGGGTCTGTAGTTTTTCGCTTCCGTAGTACTACCGGACTTATAGAGCAGGGAGGTAATACCAGTTGTAAAGAAAGATGGCAGGGAACCGAGCTCAAGGGATTGCTGGAACTGTGTTGCCAAACGTAGGTGTGAGCATCGAAACCATTTCACCCAGAAGTTGTGCAATCCATCCGGTCCAGGACTTTTCCAGTTCGGGGTCAAACGGATGGCACAACTAACGTCTTCGGGGCTGATCGTAACAGTCCCCATGGGTTCGATGAACTCACACTCACGTTCGACAACACCCATCCACTCGCCTTCGGCGTGCTCGACTGGCACTGACCAGATACTACGCCAGAAGTCAACCATGGCAGTAGCATCCGGCTGCTGCGCGTCGGACACACGAAGATCGGTTCCCTCCCACTTTCGGTATACCTTCCTTTGGTCACTCTGGAAAAGGCGATTCTGCTGGTATCGGTCCACACGCTCTCTGTAGCGGCGAATACGGCTTGCCCATGCATAGACTTTCTGCTTCAAAAAGTCAATGCGCTCCGTGACACAGGTCATGTAGTCGAGGGGCCTGATATCAGTTCCCGCGAAGGCCTGGTTCACAAAGCGCATGACTCGGGGGCGGTTGTTGCCCCCCCTGAAGCAGATCAGCTTTGCAATGAGAGTCCTAAACGTATTGATACGCCGCTCAATCCGTACTTGCCATGTAGGGACACCGCCGGCGGTCCTAGGTGCACGGTCAGCGTCCGGAAACTTGACGCGAGCAACACGGCACGCCGCGACTGCCCCGCAGTACATGATTGAGTGTGTATCAACTAAGTCTTCACTAGCCCGTAGATACGGATCTAGCAGACCGTTCAGGGCTCCCATTAGCGCTAGATTGCGTCTATTCACAGGCAAGCGTGGTAATCGTGGCCTAGAGTTGTTTGTGGGGCGATACTGCGTAATCGCTTCTTCCAGAGCCCTCCTCAGTTGCTCATGGGCCTGATTGCTTACACTCTGATCCGCATAGTCCTCCTCGTCGACACTGGGATCAGCCCGCGGCGCCCCCGGTGCTAGGTCGGGTGCAAGCACCGGAGCCGGCACCGTGGCAGGCGGGTCCCGCGTCGAGGTGGAGGCCGCACGGGCAGAGAGTGCTTCCAAGCGTAGCCTATCGAGTATCGAGTCATCCAACCGCTTATGCCGTTGGATGACCCGCACCTGATCCGATAATCGTTGCGCGGTCACGTTGATGGCGGGTTCAAGGACCTGAAACAGAGGAAGCATCCGGACACGGTACGCGGACAAGTTGGTTCCCCCCTCTGTAGCCCCAAAGTACGCTCGCATGCAGTTCACATTTATGTCATGAGTCCATCGCATGCGGCGCACTATACCACCGGCAGCGGGAGCCATAAGCGGGGCGGTGTGCCCCGTAGGCCCCAAGCGTGCCGGCAGCGGTGGTCGTCCTCGTCGCGCAGGTGGTCGCGGCGGCGGGGACGGCGGCCCGCTCTCGTCGCTCGACTCGCTGGTGTCGGGCGCTGTGGCGAATTCATCGCCCGACGACGATGGCGAGGAGCTGGACGGTGCGGGTGGAGGTGGTGGGCGTGCGCGTTGTGCCGCTCGTGAGCGTGTCCTCGTTATCATATTTACATTCGTATTTCAGTTTTCTTTGATTTGTTTAGCCTTTGACAGCTGCTTGTCATTTCCCTTGATATTGATTCTGCTGCGTAGCAAAAGCGGTGCCGTGTTGTAAATATATTGCACATTGTGGGAAAACTATTATGTACAAATTGTAATGTATTAAATGCTTACAAAGGCACAGAAAACATTAAAAACGAATTTATAAAATATAGATAAAAATTTACACGTCTGTCGTGAAAGCGGTTTTTTTTTTTTTTTATTATTATTATTATATTTATTAACCAAAGGTATAAAAAACTTATTCTAAAACATGTCCCTGCAAAACTGTTTGAACAGTTTGCCTGCAGGTAAGTCTCTTTTATGCTTAAGGTGGTTCGATTGCCATACAAAGCGTTATTTGACATTCGCAGGCTAACGGCGTGATATTTTAAGAAACTTATGTAACAAACTTTCATCAGTTGGCTTCCCATTTGCGCCAAATTCCCCCTTTCCTAGAATAAACTTGTATAAACTAGATTAATTTGAGAAAAATAGTTTTCCCAAAATATCACGTGACAAACCAATTTCTCAAAGTAATCTAGTTTATACAAGTTTATTCTAGGAAAGGGGGAATTTGGCGCAAATGAGAAGCCAATTTATGAAAGTTTGTTACATAAGTTTCTTAAAATATCACGCCGTTAGCCTACAAATGTCAAATAACGTTTTGTATGGCAATCGAACCACCTTAAGGCGCTGTATGCAGCTGCGCATCGAAAAAGTGCCTTTTCCAAACCGATTATTAGTATACTTGTACTATTGCTAGAGATCCAAATTTTTGATATGTATATCTTCAGTTCATTGGCTATGTTCGTACTTCGTAAAATCACGATTGCTTACAAAAACCTCGATAGTTTTTGCCTTTCAAAACAGTGCTTTTTTACCACCAAACTCAAAATATCTCAAAAGTTATTTGGAACATTACAATGAAATTTGTTGTGATAGGTAGCTTTTTGGTAGATCTATCTACCGGCTTCTTAGAATTTCAATATGTTTGATAATTCAATACATTTGGTCATTTGTCTGAAAAACCGGGTGTCCGCGTCATGCATGCGCGGTGGCGAGTACAATTTAGTACGCCCGTGGCCACTGCCGACGACGGACCTGTGAATGTTTACCTGGCACGCAAATACGCCTTTTTGCAGCAATTATTTCGAGTTATCAAGGTAAATAAAAATACTTAAAGGAATAGGAAACGCTAATACATGCTGGAGAACACATTCGAAATGATAGAATAACAAATATAAGGTATGCGATATTTACTACATTAAAGCGTTTCTACATCCGCACCTAAAACGTATTAATAGGTAGCTGGAGCATATTGACAAGATGTCAATAAAAATCTTCAGTTATCCTGAATACGTATTTAGAACTGTTAGGTAGTAAGTAGACGGATGTAAATCGGATTCGGACACGAGCACATGGTTGGGGGGGGGGGGGGGGGGGGGGGGTAATGGTTCCAATTATGGACTGTACGAATAATAGATTTATTTATTCATACAGAAATATATCAAAAGCATTTAGGGCTATTGCGCCGGATAGCGACTACCTAGTCTAAAGTCCTAAACGAGTTGGTGAACTGAAGTATATTTACTTGCTGTTTAGTAGATTCTATTAAAAACGAGTGCGGAAAAAGACCCTGCCACTCCACCAGCAGCAGGCCACGGCCCTTCCTCATCTTAGTCATAGACATACATGCATACCTACATACGCTACGGCACATCTTTTCGTCCAATATTCAGCAGTGTCTCAAGACGAGAGTTTTTGACCAGTGTGTGTTGCCAGTGATGACATATGGAACGGAGACGTGGTCGCTTACTATATGCCTCATAAGAAGGCTCAAAGTCACTCAAAGGGCGATGGAGATGGCTATGCTGGGAGTTTCTCTGCGCGATCGCATCAGAAATGAGGCTATCCGCAGCAGAACCACGGTAATCGATATAGCCCTCCGAATCGCTAAACTTAAGTATCAGTGGGCGGGGTACATTGCACGTAGAACCGATGGCCGTTGGGGCGGAAAGGTTCTCGAGTGGCAACCACGTACCAGAAGGTGCGGCGTGGTTAGGCCCCCCACAAGGTGGACTAATGACCTGGTAAAGGTCGCGGGAGTCCGCTGGATGCGGGTGGCGCAGGACCGGCTATTGTTGCACTCTTTGGGGGAGTCCTATGTCCAGCAGTGGACGTCTTTCGGCTGATATGATGATTATGATGATACATACGCTCGAAAAACATAAACTTCCTTCTGAGGCAGTCGGGTACAAAGTACTACAGGGTGTTCCCCAATACAGCTGCAAAACTTTGTCAGCTGTTTGTGCACATGATACCCATCACAAAACACTAAAGTATGCCGTTTCACATCTCGCACTCACTCTGCCGCCGCTGCTTCTCTAAATAACTACCAAGAAAGCCTCCCCCGCCACGCCCTCTTAAAAATAAGCCCACTAAAGCAAATAAATGTGACGTTATCTAAGTGAACATACCTTTTGTTGGTATGGAGTTATTGATATGACTCACTCACTCACTCACTCATCAACGCACAGCCGAAACTACTAAGACTAGAGAGTTGAAATTTTCACCAGAACTACCTTTTACAACGTAGGCAACGCTAAGAAGGATTTTTGGAAATTCCACCCCTAAAGGGGGTAAATAGGGGTGCAAAGTTTGTATGGGGGAAACTTTATTTTTAGAGCTAGAGACTTAAATTTTTGCATAAAGATTACTTATTAGAATACAAATTAAGTACTTTCAATTCAATTAAATTTATTTTGTTAAACATAGGTTACAACTTTTACAAGTATTGTTGGTATACAAAATATAAGACTTCTGTGCATTACCCACAATGTAGGTTTACAAAATATTTCAGCCAGCTAATATATTTATAAAAATAAAAAAAAAATGTCAATACAGTGATTGGTGTTAAATACTTCAAACACATGTCAAAAACTCTCAAAAAATACTATAACTAGAGAATATTATAACTAAGGAATGTCTGGAATGGAACCATGTTATGTCGTAGGGTCGTTTAAGTAATCTTTAATGGTATAATAACACTTTTCAATCAAATATTGATCTATTGATTGAAATGATTGATCCAATAATGTCATGGAAAGATCACATAGATACATTATGAAGTAAGTTAGCAAGAGGGATCTATGCTCTAAGACAGTTAAGACTACTTGTGTCAGAAAGTTGCTTAAAAGAGCTGTATTATGCGTACATATACTCTCAACTTTCATACGGGATAATGCTTTGGGGCAACAATACGGATTATGAGCGCATCCTAAAGATCCAGAAACGTGCAATTAGAGTACTTGCGTATGCAAAGTACAGATACACGTGTCGCGAACATTTAAGAAAACTTAGTATCTTAACATCAGTTTCAACTTATATATTGGAAGTTTTGATGTATGTTAAACGTTATCCAAATGAATTTCAAAGGAGAGGTGAAAATAGTTCGAGATCAATGAGAAATGCGAATAACTTAAAAAGAAGCGGGTTGTGTCCGAGATACAACCGTTAATTAAGTTTAAGTGGATACTTCTTTGTTGGCTGTCCCCTTAAAATATATATTTGCATTAATTCACTTAAATTTGTATAAGCACAGATAAATCGGTATATATAGCAACATTGACTGACGTAGCTCGTTTGACTCGCGAGGCATTGAAAATGGCGGTCATTTCAGCATAGTTTTCATGCCCGTCACATAAACTAAATAACATTTTGTGATTAACAACTAATGGCAAATAAAGAAGGATTAAAACATGTAACAAACAATTATTTGAAATCAGATTAGGCTTCTCTACAAAAAGTTATTCCGGAAGTCACGTGATACATTTTGAACTGTACCCCTATACAAGAACGCGAGCAAAGAAGTATCCACTTCAAAACAACCTCGCCCAGACTTAGTATAGGCACAAAACTTCCGAAGTTAATAGGACAAATACTTTTTAACCGGCTACCTTCAAACCTTAAAACCATAACGAACGACAACTCTTTTCGCTTCCATGTTAAACAACTATTGCTTGAAAAAACACTGTATAGTTTACAAATGACTAAATAACAAGATCTTAAAAGCTTGACGTTAATATTTGTATTATGTTTTCTTTCTCTATTTTATGTAATAGCATTATGCTATGAGTATGAGTACAGAATTGTTATTATTATATACTTAATATATAATACAGTTGTGTACAGAATTGTTATTATTTGTAAATAGTTTTATTTACAAATAATAACAACTCTGTACACAACTGTACACATCTATTGTATTTTATTGTAACTGACAAGTCATAATTTTAACACATTTTTATCTGTATATTCATTGTACTATGATTTCAATTGTAAAATTATGATAATAAACAAATCTGAATCGGAATCTGAATATGAAGTCAATTGTCTTTTAAATTTATTAATATCCAGTGTTTAATTCGGTCTGGAATTTTATTGAAAATGTTTGGTGCCATTCCCAAGATTCCACCTCTGATTAGCGCTGTGTTGTTGCTACCCTGCAAAGTTTTAAATTTTTGTTTGTATTGTTTACGTGTCGGAAATCTGCGGCCTTCTGAAACGTTACTGAACATGCTTGGATTGGTCTTGACAAAAATACCTACTTCTAGGATATACAGTTCTTCTAGTTTGTGTGGAGAGCAAGACATTTTTAAAGTAAGGGATTTGTAACTTCGGTTTTTTAATTATTAATCACTTAAGAAGGTTAAAAGGGGGTTCGAATTATGTATAGAGAGCAAGACATTTTTAAAGTTAGAAATTTGTAACTTCGGTTTCAGACTATTTACTATGAAAGTTCAAAGAGGGTTCTAAGTTTGTATAGAGAGCAAGACATTTTGAAATAAAGAGAGATTTGTTTCTTCGGTTTTAGACTGTTTACTTAAAGACTAGGTACAGTCAGCGTCATATAGTTTGTAGCAGCCAAAGTAGCCAAATATATCGTAACACATCCTTACACCTATAGTAATAAAGACGTGTTGCGATATATTTGGTTACCTAGGCTGCTACTAACTATCTGATGCTGACTGTACAAAACTAATTTCAATGTTTTTTTTTATTAAACAAACATTTAAATTTCTTAAACAAACATTTAGACGATAACATGTTATACGTGAACGAAGTCGCGGGCAAAAGCTAGTTTATATATATATATTTATTTAAGCTTTATTTATTCCATATTGTTTGTGTTAGTACATATTTACTAAATCTAAAAGATTTATGCCATTTTTTCTTTCTTATATGGACCCCATTCGGGTAAAAGCCATATATCGCCAGATATTAGGAGAAAAGAAGGGCACTGGAAGCAACAAACTGGTCAGGGCCGAAAGGCAAAAGAAGGAAAGGTAGACGACGAAGACGTTGGACCAATGACATAACTGAGGTCGCCGGACCTAGCTGGATGCAGTTGGCTTAAGACCGAGAAAAATGGCATGAGATCGAGGAGGCTTTTACCTAAATTTACATTTGCTTTAAAAAATTCAATATAAATCAAACAAAAAAAGACAATTAAAGCTTAATTTATATTTATATAATTACTTCCGGTTGGAAAATTTGTTGGATTCTTGTGTAAAGCATCTTAGAATAACGATTTAAAATGAATTATACAAAAAAACGCTATTATAAATTAATGATTTTCGAAACCGTATTTTGCCTAAAGTATAGAGCCAAGTATAAGTCCAATCTTGTTGGCTTGTTGAGAGTATCAAGGTCCATTGCGATGTGGCCGCTGGTAGGCAGCACGCGCCGCGCGAGCGCAGTGACATAACACGTTTAGGTATTTAAGAGACAAATTGAATTTGTTATTTTTATATGATGTTTGGTCAAATTACATTTTTTTAATAGACATAGTCATGTACTGAAGAACTTGCTTGTCTTAAAATAACCACCCTGTATAATAAAATGCTCTTCTGACTAACAGTGGTCTAATTATCCAGTTTTTGATCAGTCAGTCATACTTATGTAACAAAGGTAATAATTATGGTAATAATACTCCTTGCATTTCATTAAATTGTCAAAAGGGCCTCTACGTGTTGGCTCCGTTGGTACTTTGTAGGTACCTAGCCCCACGCATGCCTCCCAAAGGTCCGGGACATCATTGTCCCGTGAGCGGGAAAGACATACATGGTAATAATATAATTTGCCAGGAGATAAATAGATGAACATAGCTATTTGTTTATTATTTTTGATGGTTTCTTAAGCGGGCGTTAACCGGCGCTATAACTTTACCTAGAAGTAATCGATTTTATTTCGGTTTAAAAAACCTGTAATATATTAGTACAATCCATAATTGGTGATGTTCACCCTTAGGAAGTGAAGATGTACTATTATTTTATCAGTTCTACGTATTTGGAAAACGGAAGCACCCACATAGGAACTGGGAAAACGATAGGTGGATTGATGATGAAGAAATCTGTACTAACATATCTTTGGAAAATAAGTGTCCATAATTGATGTCATCATACTACGATGTACTTAAGAACTGTAACTACCTATTATTCCTTATTTACTTAAAAAAATAGATTTAAATAAATAAATAAACAATAAATATTTGGGGACAATCTTACACAAATCAACCAAGATTTGAAAAATAAAACAATTATTCAAGAAGACAAACATTTGATCGTATGATCCGCAAAAACGAGCCAAATACGGATGCCAACAGAATAAGGCCGTTAGCGGGGTGCGCGGGACGCGCGTCTCCCGCTCCGTCTGCCTCACCTCCGCAAATACCTAAATATCGTCTAATAAGAGCGCCTTAATATACATAGCATAATAATAACATCGTTTTTAATCCTATTTTATACTTAAATGCTAACTTATTAATCTTGTTATAAATATGAGTGTGATATGATAACGCTTGCTTGCAAAATAAGCAAGCAAGCAGTTACTTAAGTGTAGGTATGCAGTAGGTGTTTTTTTAGTGCTTTTTTAAATTTATGTTTATTTGGTTCATTTCGGATGTCTTCGGGTAAAGTATTTAAGAAGTACGGAAGTCTCTTGGCTAAAGTACGGTCTCCAAAATAGTTATCAACCCGGGGTACTTCATACTTACCCGCGGACACCGACCTTGTGCTATGTTTGTGTTCTATCGGTATTGGGCTATGTACTCGATTGCTATGATTGTTAACTGCTAAAAGGTATTTATGTTTTAGGCTAACCGGAAGTATTTTACAGATTTTAAATAATTTTGAATAATCGCCCTTGCAACTGTTTTTTGTTTTTTTATTTACTAGTAATTTTAAGAATCTAATTTGCAATGCTTCAAGTTTGTCTATGTAAGATTTGAATGTAAGTCCATAGCAATCAAGGGCATATCCCAGCACCGAGTCTACTATAGCAAAGTACAGACATTTTAGTATATTGCTTGGTACTTTAAAGCTAAGGTGGTAAAATTTTCCTAGGAGTAATCTTAATTTACTACAAATATAGTTAATATGTTGTAGCCAGGAAAATGTAACATCAACCTTGACGCCAAGATATGTAACACAGTCTACCTTTTCAATATGTTTGCATTGGCAATTATTTAAACTATTATGAAGACAAGTAAAACTATGGGTATACATAAGTGGTGAGGTTTCAGCTATTGACAAATAAGGTGATTGAATGATGAGGAATTTGGTCTTATCTGTATTTAACACTATACCATTATCATGGGACCATTCATGAATGGAATACTCGTATTCTTCTTCATTTTTAATAGTACGATTTAACGGCAGCTGATGGCCTTGCTCAAGGGAGCGTTTGATAAAACAATTCCCAATTCAAACAAGCTGTATAGGTAATTAAAAGTCTGCTCGGCAATCATACGATTCCTACCCCATGTACCAAATCTTATAATTATGTGTGCTATTTTGATTCCTATTGCTGAGGCATAGGTTTCTAAATACAATCATAATTTAGGCTAGCGAAGACGCATTTTGCAGAATTTTAAGGTGCTTTTAATTTTGATTCTTACTGCCAAGGCATAGGTTTCTAATTGCAATCCCAATTTTAGACCAGTCAAGACGCATTTTGCAGGATGTTAAGGCAAAAGCAGTAACGTATTTACGTTATGGATTTAAAGCATCTATCAAGCGTTTCGTACGTTATTCAACAATAGCTGCCCAAACTCCGGCCGCATATTGCTCAGAACGCACGCAACGTTCTGAGCAATATGCGACCTGAGTTTGGGCAGCTATTGGATCTTGCAAGTTAAATTTGACCCACTTTCCGGTTTCCGATTGAGCTGAAATTTTGCATGCATACGTATATCGCATGACAAAGCATGCAATATTATGATAACATGGAGCTGATTTGACCCTGGAGCTGGATGGTGGCCATAGGAACTCCGCAATAAAACGACACAACTCCATCGAGTTTGTGCTCGTTGGAATCGTCTCAATGAGTAGTTGATGACAGTATACAGAAAAGTACAGTAGGCAATAAAAGCTTGTACCAAATATGAATTTTTTGACAGAAAATTATTTTTAAATGTTATTGACGATCACAATAGGGATTCTTGTAAATTGACATGTAATTTATGATGTTATCTTATATTGTGAAATAATGAATCTGAATCATTATGTATACCTACAGCCAAAAGTTTTTTTTTGAAACAGAGTTTTCCTGTTTTTTTTATATAAGTGTGTCTTTATTTTATAAGCCTATTCGTCTCCCACTGTTGTGGCCTCAGAGCATAGAATACTAGAGAGAGGACAAGCCGCCGGCGGCCGTGTCGCAGCTGTATGCTCAATGGGCATACACTGCCATACTGTGCACGCGTGCTGATCGCAGAGAATATTACGTTTTTTCCCAAAATGCCTGATATGTTGCGCGTTTATTGTCAAATAAGCGTGTAGGTATACAAGTGTGTGTGTTTTAGATGTGTGCGTGCTTTGTCTTGTCAATTACTTGGGCGTTGTGTGGGTTAATGTACTTGCGACAGGCTCACTTTATACAAATCGGCCGCCATGTCCGATCTCCTTATATTCATACATCTGTGGTTGTGGCAGTGGCTTCCGCTTATAGATTAGTGCAAGTAAAATCACCGTCCCTTCTAAAACCGCAGCATAACACGACACAACTTCCAAATGTAAAACCGCCCTAACGCGTAGTTAATTATCTCCCTTCATAAACTATTTATCGCCCGACATCCTGTTATTAAATTATTTATAGTTAATAAACAACCCGTTAGTTAAAATCGCTGTTTGCTATTCGGGAAACTCGTTTAATTTGTGTTACAAGTGTAAACAAAGATAACTACTTTAAATTGTTTGTGTACCTACGTTATTTGTGTTCTGATTTTAAAATGTTTCGTATATTCCGGGGCAATAGTAACAGTCATTTGTCGTGCTTTATTTGATTTCAGTTAACGTTTTGTTTTATTTGCCTGGTGCTGGTCTGAATGGTCACCTATTTGAATACCTAGTACCTTACTAAGCGCTTCCGTGCTTTGAAAGGCAAGTGATATTGATCTAGGTTTTTGTCTCTATAATAATCGTTAAGGCAAATTTTGCTTTTGGACAGTTAAAGGACTTTTAACGTTCAAGTTCCAGTATTGTCCTTTGGGTTGGTAAGTAATATACACAGGTAATATACTTAGAAGTCGCAACTGAGATCTCCTTTAAACCTTAGGACTAAGTAGTAAGCATTCCTGGGGTCTAATTGGGTCATTATAAAGTTCAATATTAAAGCTTTATGCTTACTTGTTGTATACCTAGGGAACTCGTCTAGATTCTCTTTAGTACAAAAGGTTTTACGTGAATAGAGGTCGTTATTTGTATTTTAATTAACTTTACTTTTTACCTGTTGCCACACTCTGTCACTTTCTTTTATTCTTTAGATCCGTTAGTGCTTGCCTTTTAAAGAATTTGCTTTGTTAAGCTCGTTTTTACGTTAAACGAAAATACAAGAAACATTGTTTATTTGCTGTAGTTATTTAACAAACTATCTAACTATTACCTAGTTGTAATGACTATAACTACAAAAGGCGGTCCTAGGTTCGGAACCCGTAAAAGACCAAAACATTCACGCTAAATTGTGTAGGTACTAATATTATAAATCAGAAAGTAACAATTTCTATGAGTAACCTTTTCACAACAGACTCTATTCGAGTATTTTTTTATATAATTATATATTTTTTGTATTTTTTACGCACAACTAACGATAAGTCAAGTGAGCTAATAGTCACATTAACCGGCTTGGCGCGAAAAATATCAAACACATTTATTCCACCATTGGTAAAAATACCAATTAAGTTCAAAGAAAATATGTAACGCGAATTCAAGTGAAGCAGAACGAGAATATAACCTGTAATGTGCCACGCAATAAACATTTATATTTCTATTTCTAAAAATATGTGAAGACAATAAGCCTTTCACATATAGGTATGGTTGAACTCACAAGGGATTGAACGCCTTTGTATCGTATCGCTTTAAGGTCATGTTTAAAATGCTATACGAATTTGGCAAACGTGTAAAAGCAAGGAATAGACAAAAGTGACAAGAGAAAACTCGTTAGCATAATTAGCGCTGCGGTGGCGGAGTGGTATACGCAACCAGGAATCCAGATACACCGAGTTCGATTATTTGTGATTAGGTACTAATTAAAAAAAAATATGGTACTGTATTTATTAATTTATTAATACATGCATGGAGAGCCAACAGAGTGATATATTTCTATACACTACGATATAATTACTGAGCCAATTACCCAGCTTCTCACTTATAGAACTAAACAATCTCACAAACAACAAATTTATGCCAATGACAGCATACCTACAGCATAAAAGATCAGGTACCAGTCATTTACCAAAAATTTAGATCAAAAACACACCTTAGTAAACCTAACCCAAACCTGCGCTAAAAGTATCACTTGGTAAAATACACATTAAAATCACGAAACAATAACATTTCATTTCATTTTCATTTATTCCTTTATAAAACGTAGTTTTATATGTAAATTTTTTAGATCTTAAATAACATTATACATAATAATATCACATAACGTTTAATAAAAGCTAATTTATTTCGATGCGTTCAGCCAAAATAAATAGATTCCACAAATTTTACGCTATGACTCCGCCTCGCCTCTCCAATGCCAATTACGTCGACACCACGTTAGACTAAAACAAACATTACTCCCGCATAGTATCTCTTAACAAATATCTTTGTTCTACGAAATGTATTTACATTCCCCTACTCATATTTATCAGTGTGTACGGATACCACTACGTTTTAATGCATGTGCTATGTTCGGATATGTTGCGTTTTTAGAGTATAATGCTTTCCGCTCGGGTTGAAAATATATAAAAAATATTTTCTTACTAAACTAGGTACATAACAGCGTGATGTTTGTATATATTTATTGAAAATAGGGTAAAAGTGTGTTGTAGGTATCGCCTCGCACGCACTAAACACAATACACCACACGGCACCACAAGAAAATTAAAGTTGTGGCCTGCAATATGGGGTGATAATGAAATTGTAGGTTACTAAGCTTATCAGTGAATATATCTTATTCATAATTAATTTATTAATTGCTTTGTGGGTTTACTAAATATAGTAGTATGAACATGTCCACCACAAACCCTGTTAGGGCGCAGCATTGTAAGTAGGTAATGTATGTACTAAGGCTAAAAAGTATAAAGTAGGTATAAACTTCAAACTTCTGTTCATTTCGTAAACGTATTCTTTTTTACTTCTTATAATTATAATATTCATACATTATATCATATAGCATTAATTATATTCTAAGTATCATTCATTTATAATTAATAATATTAACCAACTTATTTACATTCATACATTATATCATATATAATTCATTATATACCAATATCATTCATTTATCATTATATAATCTCCACTTATAATAAATCTCTAAATTAAAAAAAGAATCAGCCAGTTTGAAACTAAGCTTTGCGCGGTTCGAATGTTCTCAGCATCCCATGAACGGAAAAATATGAAACATTTTATATAGGTACATTATTATTCTAGCTGCAACTTAGGATACTTTTTATCCGACTGCGACAGTTAATTAATTTTCCGAAATATACGACTTCATTTAATTTTTCATTTATTTTTATTGAAATCAAACGCTGCTCCAACTGTCAGCTATAAGAACCGTCAAATTTTCGTCAAAATGGCGGAATTGCTTTGCCTTTCACTTATTAATAATTTAAATCCCGTCTACGATATACCTTTACGAGACAAATGCTAAAATATAAACCATAAAAAAATATTCGATTCTGATATGAGAACTTATATGCGCAAATGTCGTTTTATGTCGTAATTTCAATAAATGAAATCAACAAATTTGAACAATATAATTAACACGAATTTGTTTTTTTTGAATGACAATGGCACGCGCTCGGCGCATTCAGCCAAAGTACCTGCGGCGCTACTACGAAAACCGATACTCAATGTTCATATATTTGCATCCCTGTCACTCGAGTATGGTTAGTGCGATAGAGATAGAGATACCCGAATATTTTCGAATAGGGAACATTACTGCAATGTTCTGCCGCCAGAGTGCAGCACTAACACAATTAGTAAACAGTTTTTTTGACAACTTTGACAAGTCCTTCAAAGCTCTGGATCAAATAGTGAAGAAAATATTTCAGTGAATAAAATGCATCAGTGCCGCGTAATTGGATGCAAGAATGAAGGGCATCATTCATTTCCGAAGGAAACGATGATATGAAAACTATGGGAAGCGGCAATACGTCGTAAAGCAAAAAAAAGCCCTCATCCACCTTTAAATGGCTATAGGATGCCATTTTAATATCACAGTGCAGGTATTTTACACACGAATGATAATAAAACGATTGTAGTTTAACGCGTTTTCATCAATTATTCGTTATTGTTTGTTAGGTAAATAAATATGACATTGTACGTCATGGCGGTTTGTTGGTGCCGGTTAATGTACGGCCCGATAATACACGTCCATCTATCGTTATCTCTCTCTTTTTGTATAAGTTAAAAAGAGACATAGATATAGAGGATGCCAATTATTGGGCCGTACATTAACCGGCACCGGTTTGTTTACGGGTTGTGTTAGTGTCGCCCCCTACGCAGAGCTTTGCGTAATGTTCCCTATTCCGAAGTTCGTGGTTATAGCTCAGGAATCGAAAATATGGTAAATAATCATAATATATTTTCTCGATAAAGAATTTAAAATAAATATAGTCAAATGGAGAAAAAAACAAAGCAAGAGGTTATATAGGTAATGATTAAGTTATAATTATAAGAGTCCAAAGTTTTAAGAGGGGGTATGTTCTGTCCCTTTTCCGCAAAACGCACCTTCATATGAAACGACTGTTTTTTACTATGACGCTCGAGTATATTGACGTCACAGTCCCTCATCGTTTTCTCACTCTAACAAGCGACATTAAAACGGATGTAGCTTCATAATTTTTTGAGATATTTGAATGGGAGTTTCATTATCTTCTATCTATTTATACATAATAAATGCCTATGTCCTGACTGACTTATTCACTCACTCACTCACTCACTCACTCATCAACGCACAGCCGAAACTACTAATCTTAGAGAGTTGATTTTTGCACAGTATGTTGCTTTTATAACGTGGGCTAGGGATAAAAAGGGATTTTTGAAAATTCTACCCCTAAGGGGGTAAAATAGGGGTGCAAAGTTTGTATGGGAGAACCTTTTTTTTTTGAGCTATAGACTTAAACTTTGTAGAAAAAATTGTTATTAGAATACAAATGAAACACTTTCAGCGTTTTGGAAAATTCCACCCCTACGGGGGTAAAATAGGGGTGCAAGGTTTGTATGGGGAAAACATTTTTTTTTTAAATAGAGACTTAAAACTTTGTAGAAAGATCAGTCATTAGAATACAAATAAAGAACTTTCAGGGTTTTAGAAAATTCTACCCCTAAAGGGGTAAAATAGAGTGCAAAGTTTGTATGGGAAAAACTACTTTTTTTTAAATAGAGACTTAAAACTTTGTAGAGAAATTATTCATTAGAATACAAATAAAGTACCTAGATTCAGTGTTTTAAAAAAATCTACCCCTAAGGGGGTAAAATAAAGGTGCAAAATTTGTATGGGGGAAACAATATTTTTTTTAAATAGAGACTTAACACTTTGTAGAAAGATTAGTCATCAGAATACAAATTAAGTACTTTCAGCGTTTTAGAAAGTTCTACCCCTAAAAATAGGGGGCTAAAATAGGGGTGCAAAGTTTGTATGTGGGAAACTATTTTTTTTAGCTAGATTCCTAAAACTTTGTAGAAAGATTATTTAAATGCAAAGAAAGTACTTTCAGCGTTTTGGAAAATTTCACCCCTAAGGGGGTAAAATAGGGTGCAAAGTTTGTATGGGAAAAACATATTTTTTTTTAATAGAGACTTACAATTTTGTCGAAAAATTACTTATTAGAACATGAAAAATACTACATTAGGCGTTTTACAAAAATTATTCCCTAAGGGGGTTAAAAAAGGGTGCAAGGTTTGTATGGGGAACACTTTTTCTGAGCTAGACACTTAAAACTTTGTAGAAAGATTACTTATAAAAATAAAAATAAAAGACTTTCAGCGTTTTGAAAAAATCTATCCCTAAGGGGGATAAAAAGGGGTGCAAAGTTTTTATCAGGGAAAGTTTATGTTTTTGAGTTAGAGACTTGAAACTTTGTAGAAAGATTACTTATTAAAAAACAAAAAAAGAACACAAATCGTTTTAGAAAATTCCACCCCTAATAGGGTTAAAAAGGAGAGCAAGCTTTGCATGGGCAACACTTTCAGCGTTTTAGAAAACTCCATCCCTAAGGGGATCCTTAAGATCCTTAAGAAGGGTAGCCAGTGTTGTGTGGGAAAAACTTTTTTTTTTGCTAGACTTAAAACTATTCGAAATGTTACTTATTAAAATTAATAATAAAGTACTTTCAGAGTTTTAGAAAATTCCACCCCTAAGGGGGTTAAGAAAGCTTTGTATGGGCAACACTTTTTTTGAGCTAGAGACTTACAAGTTTACGAAAAAAGTTCTTTCAGCGATTAGAAAAATTCAACCTCTAAGGGGGTTTAAAAGGGGGTTCAAATTTTAAATGGCGAGCAATAAAATTTTAAAGTGTTAAGAGATTTTTAACTTCGGTCTTATTCTGTACGTTAAAAGACTACAAAACTGATTTCAGAGTTTTTCCAAATTCATCCCCTAAGAGTGTTAAAATTGGTTCAAAGTTTGAGTATTTCAAGGCATTTTTAAAGTATGAGATTTTTAACTTTGGTTTTAGACTGTTTGTTCACAAACTAGAAAATTAACATCAACGTTTTTTTTTAATCATCCCCTAAAAGAGGGTTCAAATTTTGTATTGAGAGAAATCATTTTCTAAGACGATAAAAAGTTCTACGCGGACGAAGTCGCGGGCAACAGCTAGTTATTAATATTTACCTACTTATTCACATGCGTCTACTTCGAGGTCTTCGAGTATACCTAAGTATTATTTTACTTGGGTTTACATATCATCTCTTATTAAATTTGTAACATTTATTGAGGAACTATTTTTTTAGTTCCCGTTTGAACACTTTGTCTTCAATTTCATTTTTTATGTTTTCTGGTAGTTTGTTTGCTACAAGTATGCATCGGTACGTGCCTTTTTGGTACATTTCTAATTTTGAGGCCACAAACCACAATTAGAACTAGGTACCTACCCTAATTATGGTTTGTAATTTTTCCTTCGTTGCGAATTAACAACTTTTTTAGTGAAAAAATGCGAGTTGTTCCTAGCAAAGAGTGCTGCTTCCATAATATTTATTAAATTTTATTATTCTCTTATAAGAACTGCTTTTTATGTAATCCAGTGACAAAAAAATACCATACGATAAATAAATAAATATACGAGAATATAGAGGATGACGTGAGAATATTTAATTCAGCGAAATGCGGTCGACAACTATTCGGTATCTGCGTGTTGGAAGTATGCGAATACTCGTATACTTCATCTGCATCACGAATAGTTGATGGACATCAGTGCTGGCCCCCCACAGAATCACACTGTACTGGAGCCTAATATATTGAATAAATATTAAATAGAATATTTCACCCTATCGAGGTCAGGCACGTGTGCTATGCTATGTCTTATGTGCGTTAGCATCATTCACCAACGTACGATTACAGGCCGATCAAAGTTAAACATAGCGCCGGCGGCCGTCATTCTATAGAAATTTGACAAACTTTCCATACATTCCGATTTTAACGAGCACCGCTTACGAGTAAACACGACTTGGTGTAACCCACTCACCCTTAGTAACGAAAATCACTCGTAGAGGCATGACTCATTATGTGAGTCATTGACGTTCAATCGGTTGAGGCGCTTTCAACACCAAAAACGCGCATACTGTCTATTTCTATCGGAGTAAAGGTCGATTTATATCTACATACATTGAGCATGCCAGCCACGTGTCGTAGCAGACAAAAATAATTTTCTTCTATACAGCGTGTATTTACATCTATCGTAACGCGGCCGCGCAGAAACCGACAGACACAGATGTGAATACGTTAATACACCCTGTATAGAAGAATATTATTTTGTCTGCCACGACACGTGTCTGGCACGCTCAATGTCTGTAGATATAAATCGACCTTAAACGGGAGCGAGTGTTACTTGGGCGGCCAGGTTTTAGAAGAAAATAATGAATAAATATTGAAACAAAAAAGTTTGGATTATTAGTGAAACCTGGGACATTAGCGGTTTAGTTATGAATATGTGGACTTCATGTTTTTAATTGCAGACCCATACGTCAAAAAAATAAGGACATAGAACCGCAAGATGATTTAAGACCAATCTTTGCAATTGTTTTCTATCGAGCCGGTCTTGGAAATATGATGAAGATTAACTTATATTTTTTGATGTGCTAGAACAAATAACTTTTCTTGAAAAACTGCTTAAATAACTAATATCAATTTCAACAAATTAGGTCTTGTCAGCCTCTTAAGTGCAAACATATTATGGATATTGGAGTCAGTGCAGATCATTTAAAAACCGAGGCATATATTTTTTTTCTATCTTGTATAATTAAAATGAAACATAATGCATATCTAATACCAAACTCCAAACCTTAATAATTCAGCTGCCATACATTACCCAACTTCCAACTTCGGCCAGCACGTTGCTCAACTCCAGATTTTGGCTCTTGGCTTTTAAATTCAGCAAACTTGGGGGCGAAGGCTGAATAATTTAACAGCTACAAATTCTTGCATGTTGGCAATTACTCGTAATCGCGGTTTTTGTTGTAAGTGTTAAGTTTTTAATGGTGAAGTAAGCCAGCTTGTCGATTGCGTAACGTTTCGTACCTACGTTATTTAGGTAGGTATTTGTAATTTTTGTATGGGAAAATAATAGTTGAGTTGTCCTAATGAACGTTTGAAAAGCGGGGCAGTGCGAATGCTTGAAAGAGCTTGCCTCCCCGCTTCCACGCAATATAATTATCCGCGCAAATGATAATTATACTGACAAAATACGGACAATTACCTATGGAAATATACGGCGACTAACCATATATTTTATTTGCGTACCTATTTGACATAATTTACGTATAGGTTTTACATTGTTTATTTTAGTTTAATAGCAATTATCTATCACTTGTTAAATGTAACTTTCTGTATTGACATTATGTGTATTATTTATATTTGTATTCCTTCTTATTGACGATCGTGATAAGTTTTCATATAATTTTGACATTGGCTGCAAAATATTGTAATTTTTTATTTAAAAAAAAAAAATCTAAATCATCAGTAAGCTCTCGGTAAAGCACAAAATACCGCGTACCGATCCCGCCCCGCCCAAGGCGGAAGTAGCATAATGCTGCCATTTTTACGTGACGCGCGATTTTCCCTTGGTGGTAAAAGTTTTAACTAGCAGGGGAATGTAAGTAAGTTATGGACCGAGTAGACTGTATTTAACGCCAATAAATTACTGCTAAATGCTGAAATTGTATGGTTTGATTTACGTATATATTATCACATCTTGTCGTCCAATATTCCGCAGTGTCTCAAGACGAGAGTCTTTGGCCAGTGTGTGTTGCCAGTTGTCATATAGCACTGAAACGTGGTCGCTTACAATGGGCCTCATAAGAATGCTCAAAGTCACCCAAAGGGCAATGGAGAGAGCTATGTTGGGAGTTTCTCTGCGTGATCGCATCAGAAATGAGGCTATCCGCAGCAGAACCAAGGTAACCGATATAGCCCTCCGAATCGCTAAACTTAAGTGGCAGTGGGTGTGGCACATTGCACGTATTGCATTGGTCGTTGGGGCGGAAAGGTTCTCGAGTGGCGGCCACGTCCCGGAAGGCGCGGCATGGGTTGGCCCCCCACAAGGTGGACTGATGACCTGGTAAAGGTCGCGGGAGTCCGCTGGATGCGGGTGGCGCAGGACCGGTCATTTTGGCACTCTTTGGGGGAGGCCTATGTCCAGCAGTGGAAGTCTTTCGCCTGATATGATTATGATGATGATATATTATTATGTAATATCAGCGCGCGGTCCCGCCTGCGTGTTACACATAACCCAAGCAGAGTAACGGGATTAAACAGCCTTTGTTCACCCTGAAGATCTAATCTATATACTGGAGACAAAATAAACAAAATCGGATCAGTACTTTCGGTGATGAACTTAGATATAAACTGACAAGTAAAGACTAGCGACTAGTATGATAGCGATAGAAAACCGATGTCCATTAAGAAGCACATTAATGGAAATTTCGACAGAACGGTTCTGTGTTTAATCGTTAAAAGTTAGTTACCAGAAATAAAGTCGACAAAGAGGCAAATTGGTATATAGAGAGACCGGCAGACAAGTAATATTAGCATTAAATAATGGACTCTACTTAGTATTTTATGTATGTATCCTTTATCGACCGTAGGTATCTTTAAATAGTTACACACAATACGAAATGAAATAAATAACTTATTTTATTCGTGACAAGAAACTTAAAATACTGTATTAACTATAATATACTA
This sequence comes from Epinotia brunnichana, assembly GCA_963854355.1. Classification (NCBI taxonomy): domain Eukaryota; kingdom Metazoa; phylum Arthropoda; class Insecta; order Lepidoptera; family Tortricidae; genus Epinotia; species Epinotia brunnichana. The sequence continues at coordinate 1,968,770 of OY977940.1, forward strand.
AGCAGTTTGTCACGAAATGGTCTCGCCTCAGCATAATGCTGGCTCATGAGCCAGCGCTGGTCTTCCGGCGAGAATACGACAAATAAATGATACTCCACATCCCTCTTTGCCCTGCAACAGTACCACACTCATTCCATTTTAAATTGCATCCACCAAACACTACGGTGCTTTGTCTTAAGAGCATGCCTGAAATATGAAGTCGGTTAGATTTATGCGCACCGTCGAACAAAAGCCTGATGGATGACACTAACCATTCACTAAACCATTTATACTTGTAACCTCACTTCCAGTATAGCTAGAGCTCAGCACTTGTAACATTTATACGTTCTATAAGGCTACTTTTATACTGGCAGCGTGCAACAAAACGGTCGATAGGTTTTTGTGAATTTTAGCGCTAAAAGATGGCCGCCTGTGCGTGACTGTTCGCTAGGTGGGTAGATTTGCGAAGAGTTTAGAGAAAGCAGCGCAAATATGTACTTTCACGTTATTTCTTTAAGATAATGATGAAAATGGTATGCTTATCGTCATACATTATAAACAGCATACTTAATCTGAACCTGATAGATTTTTTTTAAATTTGTCGGATTAGTATGCAATGACAAGTCTCAATTTTGCAAATGGCCGTGTTTTATTGCATTCCCAACTCATATCAATAGAGAAACAAAGATCAACACAATGAAAAAAGAACATCGACCTAGCGATAATTATAATAATGTCGTTGGTTATTCCACTATTACATTTATGAAAATCGTGATGGTATACAAAATCAAGTTTTTCATAAGTTAAAAAATATAATACAAATTGCAACAAGCCCTATCGAGTTAAATAGTTTGATTTGTAAAGATTGTCTCATATTTAATTTGAGGAATAAACAAAGTTCCTACCTATGTCTACATAACTATACCGACATGTACGTATATACGCTGTTTTAGTACCCAAAACATTTTGGCATATACAAAAATTCAAGTTAAATGATATTCCGAGAAGCACTATAAAATAAAGTTTTCGTTTTATTACTTTTCAACAGTAGTTTATAATTTATAATTCCCGTAATTTCAGGTCACCAACTTCCGGAACTACTGAACATTCAAACTTCTTGTTCTAGATTCTATATTACCTACTCAGAATGACGTACCTACTGGTGTTGGAATTGTGGGATACCTTCACTAAATAGTACCTGAATTTCATTTTCCAAAAACCACGTCCCGGTGAATTTTTTTTATGATATGATACTTACCTAATCCTGTACAAATTAATTAACTAAAATTCAGACTTTATTAACGTTCTAAAAAAAAATGCCAGCAATGTACAGCAAAGTAAATTAACAAGTAAGTGTAATTGACAGCTCTTCATACTTTGTTTAGTGCCACGTCATACACCTAGTACATTTAAGGTTCGGATTTTGGAAATTGAATTGTGCAGTTTTTAAATAATTATCATTTGAACATATTATTAGCAGTTTTAATAAAATACCCGCGTGCCGGTAACACACGGTATATTCTACGAAAGAAAATTGTTAAAAATTTGGCTTTGCGGATACTGGCTTATTAAATTGATGCTTTGGGACATTAATAATTACCTTTGGAATTTTTGAATGTTCTCGCCCACAGATGTATAAGGAGATCGGACATGGCGGCCGATTTGTATAGAGTGAGCCTGTCGCAAGTACATTAACCCACACAACGCCCAAGTAATTGACAAGACAAGACACATCTAAAACACACACACTTGTACATTGTATTTGACAATAAACGCGCATCATATCAGGCATTTTGGGAAAAAACGTAATATTCTCTGCGATCAGCACGCGTGCACAGTATGGCAGTGTATGCCCATTGAGCATACAGGGCTGTTATTCGCTACGCGTTAATGCGGCTCACCCCGCCGGTCACCCGTTACGAAACTAGACCTCTACCTACGCTTAATTACTACGCGTCGCGGTGTCAAGGTATAATTGTGGGTGAGCGTTGAGGTGAGCTTAAAACAAGTTACAGACCTATTCTGTTGCTGCGACACGGCCGCCGGCGGCTTGTCCTCTCTCTAGTATTCTATGCTCTGAGTTCTCGCCCGTGTGTTGTGGGCAATGGGCTAGCGACCTAACATTGTGATTTCACATTTTCTCCTTATTTAACTCTTTCACCGTTATTATGTTCGGTAACGCTACGCCATATTCCGCATTTAAACTCTGTATGTAGCGAAAAGCGCCGATATTAGCCTTCAGACCCATGTATATCGTGATTGGCGCTGACTTTAAACCTACAATTTGCCATTAGTACCTGTCACTATGTAAATTTAATGTGTTCTCCCTACTTCTTAGGAATAACTACCTACAGGTGTAAATGTGATACATATCTATCTATCCAGCGCGTATCTACTGACTGCGGAGTATACATAATGCCTCTTCTTTATTACGCCACCCTCCTCGGTTCAGAGGGGCAATCGCCAATCACGTAACGTTCCGAACGCGCGTCGGTACGATTTAACTGTCAATTTTCCGTATAAAAAGTGACATTTAGACCTACCCGACGTTTGTACAATTCATTCATTTCTTGATAAAATATTGTATTTTACATGTCAACTTAAAATATAACGATTTACATTTCATTTTTAAATAATGTTAATGTCAATAAAATTTAATCGTGTAATATATTTCATTGTGTAAAACATTGAAACTGCACTTCAAACACACATCGAACGCGGGTCCGCGGGCCCGCGGCAGGCCCGCGTTCGATGTGTGTTTGAAGTGTAGTTTCAATGTTTTACAACTTGCGCGGGCCCGCGCACGCACGGCGCCCGCGACCGGTGTGTGGAGGCCTTAAATCTTATCCACTGCTAACTTTGCTATCCGGCAGATATGGTCTGACCATCTAGCTGGTGGTCTGCCTGCTCGTTTTGGTGACCTTGCCCACCATTTAGTTACCCTATAGTACATATTATAGGTATGTAGTATAGGGTTACTGATTGTTGGGCATAATTATACGTAGGTATTCCTAAATCCTAACACTGCTGAGTACTTGAATTAATTATTGATACGTAATAATATTCCATTAGTAATCTAGCCCCGCTCAAAGGGATCCTATTGAAACCGAGCCGAGGTAGGATCATCAGTACTGAACCTTGGAAGGTTACTTGAGATATTACTAGAGGTTGACTTAGTTTAACTGTGTTAATTGTAAATTAAACTGGTGGTAAATCTATAGATTTATTGCTACCTTGTACTATGAGAAAGTGCTTATTGATATTAGGTTGAAGTAATAAAAACGTGAAACAAACTATTTTTAACCGACTCCAAAAAAGGAGGAGGTTCTCAGTCGGAATCTTATATTTAATAATGTAAGTATGTTCCCTGATACTCGAGGATCAAGGGAAGATCAAGGGAATTTTATAGGCCCATATACAGCGATATGGGTTTTTTCTGTAATAATCAACGCATTTTGAGTGCAAATGCAAGCAATTTTTGTGGTACTTAAAGTGGAAATGTTTCCATAAGAGAATATGGCTTGGCGGAGTACTGAACTGACGTCGGTTAAAACTTTGTTTGTATCGCAAAGGATTCAAATCATGATATTATTATATCAAATTTGTTTCCCCGTGCATTTACCATTGTGTGTATAATAAACATTAAACATGCTAAAACCTACTTAAACCTATTGAACTCTTCAAGTAAATATCCGTCGAGGTGCATTCTGAATGAAGCAAAATAAATAGGTAAAATACGATTAAAATCAGTTAACGATTCTGATTTTAGCTACGAGTAGCGCCGCAAAGGTGTCAGAGTGGTCGGGCGGGTATGCGGGAGGCGACTCGAGGCGAACTTCAAAATCGTTAACTGATTTTAATCGTATTGTAATAATAAATAAACATTAGGGCACAGCTTCATAGGCATGATTTCATGCATGTGTATTGTGTATTTTAAATGTAAGCTCAACCTCACGGTGATATTAATTGATGAAGGTCTTTACTTACTAAAACATCCCAGATAAGCCCTCTAGCGTGCATTTTAAATCTTCTTCCTAGTTGACTGTAGTTTTTCTCACACCGGCTTTTTCCCATAAGCTGGGCCTTGCTCTAATTTGTCAAGCTTAATTTCTCTACAAGTCTCTACCTAAAGAAGGTCCTATGATATTCAGAAAGTCATTGTAGCTGCGGTGTTCTAGAGTCTAGAGGGCTTGACCTCAGACTCGTGACTTGACGGAGGTTTAGTTAGTTGACCCCAGACAAATCTGACAATCTAAGCCGCAATCAGACAGTTGTGTATTGTGACATGGCTGGTATTGTAACATCAGTGATATATGTCAAGAAATTCAACATAAGATGCCTAATACTCCCAATAAATACTCTATTCTTTCTTAAGGCTCCACCTTTGAAATTTTCGTGAAAATTAGTTGTTTAGTAACCATTTAATTCATTACAACGTAACAATTTTCAGGTCGAAAAAAATTTAAAATAATCTACAAGATATGAGAAGTAATATCGTTTTCATAGAAATCCATTTTAACAAAAGAAAGTAGAGAAAAAAAAACCTAAACTGAACCCTATTATTTCACTTGTAACCATTTTACTGCTAATTTTTTTATCAGAAAAAGATGAAACTTTATAATCTTCTTTATAAAGTAATGAACAGAAACTTTAGTTTCTTGCTTAATTAAAATTTCTTAAAAATTTACCTCTTTTTCTGAAATATTCCGAAAAACCATGATATCCGCGCTTTCGAACACGCACTTCTATCTCGCTCACGCTTATGCTCAGTGAGAGGGAGAGAAGATCATGAACCTACGGCGCCTTAAGTGAGGTCGTAGTCTAATCTATAGGTACTTCATATTTTAAAGAAGAAAAGTCTGTGAGTTTCTAGCTCTGCTAGTCTGTAAGTTGGTATCTAGGGGGGTCATCTTCGGTACTAACTACTCATTCTTTATTAAAAACCCTTTCACCTGTGTATCAAGGAAATTTCTGGATGGACAAAGGCTACTTGTACTACGGCTTTGCCTGGGTTGTTTATAGCCTATTGCCCTCCCGAAGATCCATGATATACTGATATTTTTTTAAATGCGATGTTTAGTTTTGCTTGGGCCCTACAAAGCTACGAAGAGTCTACAAACTTATTATTAGTACAGATAGGTGGAAGCAACTATGCGTTAGAAGAACAAAGACATACTTCCATCCCACTTCAACGCTTGACTACGTCCTGTCCTACGGCAATGATGGCCCGTGTGGTGGAGGAGCCTTTAAATTCATACTTAAATCGCTTCACGCTCAATGTGTAACATATTTTATCTATCTATCATCATCATCATATCAGCCGAAAGACATCCACTGTTGGGCATAGACTTCCCCCAAAGCGTGGACAGTGACCGGTCCTGCGCCACCCGCATCCAGCGGACTCTCGTGACCTTTACCAGGTCAGCAGTCCACCTTAATTGTGGGTAGGCCTACCCACGCTGCGCCAAAATCATCCAAAGGGCAATAGTGAGCAATAAACATTTTGACATGTAAAAGTGCCCTTGTGGCCTATTTGCAGAATAAATAATTGATTTTGATTGATTTTGAAGAAGCGTTCATAGCCCGGCGGCGCCTGCGTATCGGAAACGATAACGCAGGTCAAGCAAAGACGGCAGGGGTCAGTCTTTGGATGGGTGACCGCCTGTTTGAGTGGTTACTATAAATGAGCGCTTTTCCGTGCTTTGGAAGGCACGCTAAGCAGTTGATCCCGGTTGCTGTCTATGACAGTAGTCGTTAAGCCGAGTTAGAGGCCTTCGGGCGGCTTAAGAACCTCTAACAGTCGAGTTGCCCACTCACTTGACGAAGGGGGGACAACTGTCACTCGCGTCCGCAGGAGCTTACCTACCACAACCCTGCACGTGTCCCCTGGGTGGTACTAAAGAGTGACAAACTCAAAAAGGCCAAAAATAATATATGCCATACGATTAAATAAATGAAATTGATTTTGAAAAAAATAGGCTATGCCGGGGGTTTATCTGCATGATCGCATCAGAAATGAGGCTATCCGCAGGCAGAAATAACGTAACCGATATAGTGCTCCGAATCGCTAAACTATTTTATCTATGTAATGGAACGTCATACCTAATTGCCAGTTTCTGCTAAGAACTCATTTACCAAATAAATATCCGCCATAGCTAATCCGACCTCGTTAGCATGATGAAGATACGGTTTATTTATTTGCGAGTTAATTATTGCTATCTGAATTGCGCTATCTCGGAGATAGCGTCAGTGCAGTGTAATTTAGTGATAGTACGAGAGATGGTGAAGGAAGCGCGGAGATCTTCACGTGGGCCAATCAACTTTTTTTTTGCTCGTTTCCATAGTTACTTCTTCTGGGCCACTATTGAAAACTATGATTTAACGTAGTTTGAATCCACTAAACATGTGTTTTTGTTATATTGGTAAATATTATAACTAAGGTAAACTTATTGTGTGAATGTCATGCCCTTGCCAGACAAAGAATGAACTACTTTGGTAACGGTTACCCGCAACCAAAGGAATTCAAGGTGCTCCCGGCGAACTGCATCATCCGCTTTGTGGAAATGATGGAGCAAGCCTGGGAGCAGGTATAAAGGAGAGGGCAAATGCACAAAAGATCCCACTGGGTCGAAGTGCATCCGAAAGGGCCCTCACCTAGATAAGATAAGATATATTGGTAAACCTTTTCTATGGTAGGACATCTCCTTAGCATGATAGGAGCTCAATTTTTAGTATTATTTCTAAGAAACTTAGTGTCTTGGTTTACTGGGACAGAAAAACAACAAAAAAATGTTGATTGATCCATGTAACAGAAGAGTGTGTTTCATTAAGCGAGTTAGCTTTTTATTGGAAAAAACATTTACATTCCTATTTTTTTTTTTTAGTTTTGTTTTACGTTTTGTTTTTTTATTTAATTATTCCTATTATTTAATTTATTACCAATTTTGACCAATGTCATGTGCGAAATAAAGTATTTACATACAATTTATAGGTGCATTAAATATCCCTAAATAACAGAATAAAGAACTTTGACTTTGAAATAATAATATTATATTTAAAACGAATTATTGCCCTAAATATAGTATATTTTTTAATAAGTAAGTCCCGCTTTGTAAACCTTTTACATTTTGTGGTCCAACTGGTATACTGAGACTACAAATACTAGAGAAAACATACATATTATTCTCTGTCAAACTACTTTGCGCGCAAACCCACATAAAATTTTATATTGTTTGTTAGTTTTGTTGAAGACATTTTTAATATGTTTATCTTAGAAATACCTATAAATTGACGGATCCAAATAATCAAAGTAAACGTTATTCATGTAAAGAATCCTCCATAAACGAGTTAAAAAATATTCAACAACCTAACCAATTTCACAATCGTCCCTCGCACTCCCCGTATTTACCCACCCGCGGTTGTATCGGGCAGGCGCCTTAATTAAGCCTCTGTGCGCTACACCGCTCCCTTTCTTACGGTACCTGAATCTTAAACCTAGCTACGGTATCTAAAGCCTTTGTCTTATGAAATGCAGGGATTTCTTCTTGAGATTCTTTTGACTCTTTATAAAGCAGCTTTAGTCTTTTAGTTTGTTAACAAAACCCTCGACTAGTAGGTCTGTTTGTTCGTGAATTTGGATTGTATTTGCACTTCAATGTTATTAGGGTCAGGGTCTCCATTGTTAGACCTAACAACTTTAACCCTAATGTTTCATTAGACTTAATGTGTCACTAGACCTAATGCATTTTCCTTCGAAACAGTGAAATTTTCGGGTATTCTTTGAATATCATCAAATAGAAGTCATTAGGTTAGGTTAGGTTTGTTTTGAAATAATCCTATAAAGTTTACTATATAAAAAAATGCATTAGGTCTATTGAAACATCAGGGCTAAAGTTCTAACAAGGGAGAACCGGGTCATATATAGGTAGTAGACTAGATATTTAGGTTCTCTCCAGTTGACATTGCCGAAGCTGCTAAGGCTAATTATTGGTCAGACTCTATGATGATGTTGAGTCGTATGAGGAAGTCAAGTGGCTGGCAATGGACGGAAAAGAGTGGCGATTACTTCACCGACAAAAGCAGGGTCTATAATGATGATGATGATGTTATATTATATCAACTGTCATGTTTTGAAGGTGAATTAGATTTGGCCTAAAGGTCGTTTGAAGATGTAAGTACGGTTTTAAAGAAAGAAAGACAGACATATTTATTCGAGACAAAAAGCAGCCACTGCCAGCGCTGATCTTCCTTCGTTTCTTCTTTCGTTTTTAAAAAGCAATTCCTAATTGCCATCCTAAAATCTAGATTGGTAACGGATATCAAAGGAAAAGATCCGATTTCTTAGACTGTAGACTATATAAACGGCTGTTTATTAAAGTTTTATTAAACTTTGGAAAGTTTTATTTAAGTGTTCAGTTGCAAATTTCCTCCAAACAGAATTTCCTGATATTTCTAGAATTTTCCGTGGCAGACTCAAAACTCCCGATCCAATTTGGAACTAATTTTATACGTGACGAGCGGGTGCATCTCTCCGTCCAATATCGGATGTTTTATGACCAGTACAGGCGATCACGGAAGTGCTAAGGATTAAACTGAGAAACGTGCAATATGTACAGGATTTTTGTTTACAAACTCACCCGGAAAGTTACAAAAAGAGATTAGAAACATTTCGAATAACGTTCGTCAATGGTTTTTCGATTACCACCTATATTTGGCACGAGTGCGATTAGCCATTAAGTTTTGCAAAAAATCTAAATAATGTACAAAAAACAGTATCTACATTTTTTAGTTTTTTGCAATAATTTTAAATAAAATAACATCCGTTGTCAAGAAAAAAGTAGTACTAACTAAGTGTGTACAATTAGAATTATCCTTCGGGATGAACATGACATTGGATATATTTTTATCCCGCGGCTTGCAATGTGTGTTCCTTTCCATTAAATATAAGAATATCTAGACACGCGGCAGCGTGTCAAGCCAAGTTCAAGCAAAGGAACTGGCTAGCCAGCACCGAGTGTATCATTACACGAACCACTTGGTGCCACTTTTGACCCTTCTATAACTCAAAACCTCTTTAACGTAAACAGATAAAACTACGTGTGTTTAATTATATCCAAAAGAACATCTAGAAGCCCAAATTTCAAGAAGCTAGCTTAAACGGTTATAAAGATATGAAGGTCAAAAAGTCGTATATTTTAGCACTGACTGACTGACATATAGTACCTAAACCTAACCTACTTCCCGATGACCTAGAAGGATGAAATTTGGAATCCAGCTCGGTAATTGTGTGTAAGCGTAGGAAAAAATCTATAAATAAAAAATAGTTCAAAAATAGGGGGGTCCCCATACATTTTTTTTTATTGTAGCGTTTGAACCGTTTCAAGCAGATATTTGAAAATATCCCAATATATGTATTTGCTATATACCAGAAATATAAAAATATAGTTAAGTCAAAAAATAGGGGGTGTCCCCATATAAAAAAACTTGTAATACGCGCTAAACAACCGGAAAACGGTGTGTCATCGGCGGCGCGCGGCACCTCATACTCGTAATTATACACAGAACAGAAGTAAATCTCAATACCTGCCTAGTTTTCTTTACAAAAAGTCAAATCTAACCTACTTTAAGATCTCACATTTTTAAATAACAGCAATTGTAATAGGTATCCAATAAAGCAAAGACATAGAGTTTAATACTTGTTAATAATGTTATTTTGTTCCTATAAATACATATTTGGATTTTGCATAGAACTTGGCACTCATTTAGATCTCCCTTCTTTTTGCGGCGAAGCCCACAGCCAATCAATCAATCAATCAATCAATGAAATCGTTTATTCGTAAAACATAGGTAAATACAGAGGTGTTATGAACATTTTACAGCATAATTTTTGTATTAAACTTGGCTCTCCTTTTTTACATTTATGTTTTTGGTGGGATTGTAGTTTACGACCGCTTTAGCCATGCAGTAAAGTTGGTAGTGACCCTGCCTACGAAGCAAGAGGTCCTGGGTTCGAATCCTGGTAAGGACATTTTATAAGTGTGATGAGCACGAATATTTGTTCCTGAATCATGGATGTTTTATATGTATTTAAGTATTTATTTTATCTACATAAGTATGTTTATCGTCGTCTAGTACCCACAGGACCAGCTTTGCTTAGTTTGGGACTAGTTCGATTTGTGTAAGATCGTCCGCATATATTTTATATTATATTATTCAGTATCTATGTAGTTTAGCGCTTGAGTGTACGTCGCAAATCTATAAGCTGTCTTTATTGTCGCGCCAGCTGGTGCGCGCTACTGCTTGTTGCGGCTAGAGGAGTCAGTGTAGCCGTGTTTACATGTTTTTGGGGTTGTCTTTGATTTTGGAAGAGAAGAGAGGATTATATAAAAATGCTATATTTAAAGAAATATCTTGTTATTGTAGGGATTTTACTACATGGTGTTCCAGTATCAGGACAAAATCAAAAAATAAACTACATATAATATTATATTTATTAAACCATTCAAATGCATCCATTTGTCACGGGGATAAGTGGCGCTCCACTAAATGGCCATTTTCCAGATTTGTGTCTGCGTCTATATAAAATGACTCTATATAAAATGTTAGTAAATGGTCGTGGTAATTCATTTAATTTAAAATATATATATATATTTATTTAATGATTGCTAACGGAATTTTATGAGATCCAACTGCAGAATGGTCGTAAAAATTAAAACAAAACGACACGAAGTGATATCAGTGAATGTTGTTAAAATATTACGTCAATAGTCCAGTCCTTTTATTGAAAATTTGTATGGAAATAATATCAAATTTGGAAATAATTTGCTGATTTTTAGGTGTAGGTAACGCATTATATCATTATATAAAAGCCAAAAAAATATCGAATATAATATTTAAAAAAAAATAGCTTCTGAAAAGGCAGAGAAAATATTTATGAATGTTAAAATCTTTATTTTGACTAGATCAGACAAAAATAAACAATAAATGCTTCATTAAAATCTGTAAAATTAATTCCGGGTGAATAGTGTTGGAGTCACGATTTCAAATGAAATAAAAAAAACTCTTTTATAAATTAATGTTTATCAAAACCGTATTTTTCCTAAACTATCTATTTGTTGCAGAGATAATCAGCGCGTCGTCGCGGTGCTTAGGTACCTGCACAGCTTCATAGAAATAAAAGGATCATTTTGAACATTACCATTATTGTTAAGTAGATGTATTAATTTAATTTTGTATGCCAATAGTAGCCGGTATCTGTCTTTTTTAACGTTTTGAGATTCCTTTGAGCAATCACATCCTAATTCAATACGCGCCACACGTAATTCAGGACGTGATTTCAGCCGTGTTTTAAATCTGTTCTTTTAAGCTGACTAAAAAATAAGATTGACAACGACCGGCTTTTGGAATTAATGCGAACCCTTGTAAAACGTTACTAGTACGAGCACAACAACATGAATAGACTTATTCATATTCATTTATTCATTGTATAGTCATGTAGGTACAATAATGTTGGTGATTAGTTACATTTTTAATGAAAGTCTGTACATGACGCCCTGTCAGGGCACACAATAGCGCTTATATACTAACTTAACTTATTTAAATTTAAGTTTATACAAGATTTCTCTATTTATTCATCTTTGTCATCAAGGAATTCGTTTAACGAGTAGTAGGTCTTCTTAATCAGGAATGCCTTGAGACGGTTGGTGAAGATATTTCTAGAACTTAGGCTTTTTATTTCGTCGCAAATTTTATTAAATATCTTAATACACATCACGTTAGGGCTATTACTATGCAATGTTAATTTTGACAATACGGTGCGTGCTAGTTTATTTTTAACCCTGGTCTCGTATATTATTGTCGCGGTTGGTTGGCGAGTCTAGTGAACAACTGAGGGTAGTTTCTAACAAATTTGCAAACTTCAAATATATAAATTGATGTTAAAGTGAGCATACCGTACTTTTGAAAATAGAGTTTACAGCTTTCGGTGTTTTTAATGTTGGCGAGTATGCGAACGCACTTTTTTTGGAGGATGAATAGGTCATGTATATTTGTGCTATTTCCCCATGGTAATATACCGTAGCTAAGCCGGGAAAAAACAAACGCGTAATATGCCATAAGAGCAGTTTTTAAGTCTGTGGACTTTTTTAATTCTCGCAGGGCGTAAATAAATTGGGAGACTTTAGTTTTTAGTTTTTGCACGTGTGTCTTCCAATTGACGTGGGTGTCAATATCTAAGCCTAAGAGCGTAAAATTGTCTACACATTCTAGCGCGATACCATCGAATGAATAGTTTACTTACTATAAATTTATTTCAATAAGAACATTTAATTGTTTATATCATTCAAAGGATCGAGGAAAGGAAGGAGGATTGGGAGTTTTGCGACTCCATAGGAGACGTTAGCGCGTTGCCAATTCTTTATTTATTCGTCGATTAATTATGTCGACAACTAGATACAAATGCCTCACTCTGAACTCTGGTGATCTTTTCGAACTCTGGTGATCTTACCACCACACACATCACTTAACAGAACTACAGGCTATGTTGTGCACAATCTTATCTAAGGTACATCCCCAATTGGGCTGCACTAAATATGAACGAGTCTCACTTAACAGAACTACAGGCTATGTTGTGCACAGTCTTATCTAAGGTACATCCCCAATTGGGCTACACTAAATATGAGCGAGTCTCACTTAACAGAACTACAGACTATGTTGTGCACAGTCTTATCTAAGGTACATCCCCAATTGGGCTGCACTAAATATGAGCGAGTCTCACTTAACAGAACTACAGGCTATGTTGTGCACAGTCTTATCTAAGGTACATCCCCAATTGGGCTGCACTAAATATGAGCGAGTCAACATTCCACTGAGCCCTCTCTATCAACTGTTCTTTTGTTGCATATGATAAACTTCACGACTCGTTGATTGATGGAATCAGGTGTAACTTTGCTAAATCCGTGATATATTTTAGCAGAATAGCCAAGGAACATTATTGTTTTAAGTAGAATTATTCAAGACTTCTTGTCAAGAATAGTGACACTCCATAGCCATACATTTTTAATTTACTCCCTAGTTATCTTGGTGGAAACCCACTCTATTTCCTGAACATTTTCCTGTTGCCTTTGAGTAATTCCGTGATAACTCGGCACGTAGACAGAACGTGACGCTCCACCCATTGTCTATTGTTTCTATTTTTAACTTGGAAAACGTGGCTTATTATGTTTTGCCTCCTGAAATCTTCGATATGAGAACATGTAAAGGGTAATTATTTGGCTTTTTATAGCACCAGGATGGGAAGTGTTGATATAAGTTTCTGTCAAAATTATTATTTTTGGTACAAGTTTCTTTTGCTGACTGTGTTTTTTTTTTCAGAGTAATCAACTACTCGCTGAAAGGATACCAATGAGCCCGAACGCGATGGGTTTTTTTTATTTTTTATTATTTATTAAGTACAATTTTATTTTACATATTCAAAACTGTAGTAACAGTTTGACTGTGGGAACGGCAGTCTCTAGATAAGGCATTCATTAACAAAAATAGATAACAGTAATATACTGTCCATAAATCAGTTTATTTTGTGTAGTTTAGGAGTTGCTATGGCCACCTTCTGTCTCCATCATCAGATCAGCTCGATGGTGCCATAATTTTACATTGTCACTGAATGCCTCAATTCAATCTGACACTGCCAAGTAGTATAAGGAATTTGCCACACTGGATGCACTCTGCGGTCTCCGGTCCGGTCACCTAAACTAATTTGTTTAGGTGACCGGACCGGAAACTGCAGAACGTGTCCAGTGTGGCAAATCCCTGAAAGTATAAGAAGCCACCGTAGCCTAGTGATTCGAGCATGCGGTTGTCAAACGGCGGTCGTGGGCTCGAATCTCGGCACGTGCCCATGAGTTTTCCGGAAATTATATTTTGACTAGCTTCCGCCTGCGACTTCCTCCACGCAGAGGAATAAACACTCTTCCATATTTTAATCTAGGCTATAAACTATCTCCGTACTTTCATTCAAATCGGTTGAGCCGATTAAGCGTGATTGAGTTGCATTAATCTTAATATTCAAACTTTCGCATTTATAATATTATAGTAGGAGTAGGATAATGGACCCGGAGATTCTATACCTACATCTCTCGGCAAAATGTTTTTATTGTTGCTATGTATTCATGTCACTTAATGATATCATTATTAGTTAAGGCTTTCTTATTCGAAATCGAACTATTTTATATTCAACAATAAACAATGAAATACTGAGTTTTTTGATGAGATATTGAGATATGTTATAATTTAATTACCGCCTTTGATACTTTTGCGAACAAAAACTCGATATTTCAAACTTCACTCAATCATATCATGCCAAAAAAATGGGAAATGCTGATCTTATTTCGAGTTGTACACAAAATAGGCGCAGAATTGACTCAAGGGAACATTGACAAAATATAGGCAATGATGTAAAATAGATCTTTTAACGAACACTTTCTTTAAAAATGGCTTTATATTTATTTATACACAATTCATCGTCCCATTTTAGTAGGCAGATGGCCATGCGGCCTCGGGCTGGACGGACGTCTGTAGCGATTTTTGTCATTTTGACAACTGTATAATTCGCAAATTTAATACCAGCAACCAGATAATATTATATTTTTAGGGAAAAATAAATGATGTGATGTGGCACTAAAACAAAATTTTATGGTATTTTTACAATACGCACTTATATAAAAGTTCAATAAACACATCATTCGAACACGATTTTTCATATTTTTAATCATATATGATTTTTCATATTTAATTTTATTTCATATTTTTCTTAATGATATCATTATTAATTAATTGTATTTGTAAGCTGTGACATTAAAAGAGCTCTTGAGACCTACTTGCAATATGAACATTTGAATTTTGAATCTTGAACGACGTCCACTGCACCAATGACCATGTCCTGCGCCACCCCCGTGACCTTTTTACTAGCTCATTAGTCCACCATGCCTTCCGCTAATGATGATGATGATGTAGTCCCGGCCGATTTGCGCCACAGTGACTGCGTCCAGGTATGCTGTTGACGGTGGTGTGCTCGCATGTGACTTATGTAGCCAATCTTCTTCGTGAAGGCATTCCGCTACATAAATGCTTAACATATTATTTCCGTACCAGACACCATTGAGAATGATAAAAAGCGGCCAAGTGTGAGTCGGACTTGCACATGAAGGGTTCCGTTAAATAAATTGCTTTTTACGATTTATGACGTATTAAAAAAAAACTACTTACTAGATCTCGTTCAAACCAATTTTCGTTGGTATTTTGCATGGTAATTGTGCATCATATATTTTTTTAAGTTTTATCATTTTCTTATTTTAGAAGTTACAGGGGGTTACACACATTTTACCACTTTGGAAGTGTCTCTCGCACAAACTATTCAGTTTAGAAAAAAATGATGTTAGAAACCTCAATATCATTTTTGAAGACCTATCCATCCGTATGGGTATGATGAAAAAAAAATTTGAGTATCAGTTCTTAGTATGGGGAACCCCAAAATTTATTGTTTTTTTTCTATTTTTGTGTGAAAATCTTAATGCGGTTTACAAAATACACCTACTTACCAAGTTTTATCAGTAGCTATAGCTCTTATAGTTTCGGAAAAAAGTGACTGTGACATACGGACGGACAGACAGACAGACATGACGAATCTATAAGGGTTCCGTTTTTTGCCATTTGGCTACGGAACCCTAAAAAGCTATTTAATGTATTAAGATCTTTCAAGAGTACGAAATCTAGAGACGTTAACAGATGACCTAGCTGCTGAACTATGAATAATTCAGTGCATTTTGTTGGAGCGTTTGTACAAGCGAATTCATAACAACAACAGCTTGTTACGTCGTTCGTTGTTCCTGGTAGTAGACATGCTTTTACTTAAATCACATTTCCTATTATGGTTAACGTTATAGAGCACTTTACATCAAACGTTCTTCGGGCTACATTAGTTATTTTTACATGTGGCACATTAATTTTTATACATAAAGAATGTTCCGGCCGTATGCATTTTAGTTTTTTAATGATTATCTGTCGTTTAATGTTAAAATAAATATTTTTTTTCGGACAATCTTACACAAATCAACCTAGTCCCAATCTAAGCAAAGCTTGTACTATGGGTACTAGACGACGATATAGATACTTATATAGAGAAATAAATACTTAAATACATAGAAAACATCCATGACTCAGGAACAAATATTCGTGCTCATCACACAAATAATTGCACTTACCGGGATTCGAACCCAGGACCTCTTGCTTCGTAGGCAGGGTCACTACCAACTAGGCTAAGGCGGTCGTCGTCATCGTTAACGATAAACACAAAAAAAAAGTGGAAAAGATAAGATAATAAAGGTCACTGTTGTCGGATACAAAAGGGCTCCTATAGTATATATGTCACCGTTAGATTGTGAACACCGTCAGTTTATAATCTTACCCGTTATATTGTAAACTGACGGAATATTGTGAACTGCCAAAACTGTTCACAATTTAACGCAATATTTTTCGTTAGTTTATAAACTTTCAATGTCGAATCGTCAAATTGTGAACTGAGATCAAATCGGCTTGCTACGGAACGTACACAAAGACTAGGTAGGTTAGGTTAGTTAGGTATCTTCAGTTGCCCGAAGGGCAAAGCGCCCAGAAATAGGAGCCTCGCTCAGCGGGGCTCCGTCGACACTGCTGGATGCCGAAATAAATGGAATAAGATGTCTGAATAACAATAAAAAACAATCATGTTCTGACGTTAGTGGAAACTGATGCAAGTGGAATAATTCGCTCAACCAAACAGCGCACAGGTTGCGTTTCGAATCAGGCAAATTTGATTCAGTTCACAATTTGACGATGTGGCATTGTTAGTTTATAAACTAACGAAAATTATGAATTATTTTGGCAGTTCGCAATATTCCGTCAGTTTACAATATAACGGGTAAGATTATAAACTGACGGTTTTCACAATCTAACGGTGACATATATATATTCAGTAATAAACTTAAAAGACGTTCAATATTTGTAATGAATACAGAATCCTCGGCATTGTGCTGACAAAGCAATTATTTGTGAAGCCGAACCTCATATAGTTCTGCCATGTAGTTGTCAGAACGCTCGCTGGGTTGTTTTCCATTTTTCATGGACTTGCCTCTAGACAGTTTTATTATCTGTCTGAACAATTGGTTTTGTAGTTGAGTTTAGAACACTCAAAAGGCTAGGATTTTCCTGTTACTTGTGTACGTGACAAACAACCATACGTTTTCACAAATCAGAGGGATGATCACGTAACTTACACAGCAGGAAACGTGGCCTAAAAAATGTGTATGCCTCGTTCAGACCATTTGATAGTCTTGCCGGAAGACCAGCGCTGGCTCATGAGCTAGCATTATGCTGAGGCGAGACCATTTCGTGACAAACTGCTTAGTCTTATAGATGATAAAGTATTTAAAGTTTAAGTTTTTGTCACGAATCAATGATTTCATTTTAATTTTTTACTTTTTGACAACAGCTGTTTTCCCATACAAAGAGAGATATTTAAGCGGGATATTTATGGGTACGGGAGATAAACCATCTCACTCTTATCAGTGAGTGTGAGTGCAGTTAGTGCACTGCATTCAGACACGACAGACACAGATCCAGGGACCGTAACCGCCTCTGTACGGCTAACGTGAGTTTCAATCGTAACCTTACGATAAGTAACTGCATACGAGATCGAATAAACGCGCTTCGAATAGATTTCGATCTCGCTTCGGTATTCTTCGATTCGACCCGTCAAACTTGTAACTGCCGTTGTACTACGAAACAAACTGCAAAACGTTAGGCACTTTGCGTTTAGTTTTCGATGCGTAATTTAACGTTCGATTCGTAGTACCAATCGGTAGTGTGAGACATTTCGAATCGAAGAATACCGTAGCGACTAAAGTTTACTATTTCACTTGCAAAATGGCCCGTGATATTAATTATTATTTTTTTTTTTTTTTCCAAAAATAATAAGTTACATTTTTATTACTTATAAGTTCGCCAAACATATTATTTATTGGCGAGGATTGCACTTACTTTCTTTACAATATTTTTTTGTTTTGTGTACCTACATATCTTATTTATTACTTTATAATTAAGAATAAAAATAAAAACCTTATACTAGATTAAATTCCGGTAAGCAGATTTTTTAACCTCTTTTTGAAGATATCCTTGCTAGTACATTCTTGTTCAGGAAAGATTGTGTTGAAAATACGAGGTGTTAAGTAGGTACTTTAATGTTCTTTCTCCGTAGTAATTGTTAGCTACTATATCGTATTATTCCGTCAAGATTTACCGTAGATCCGATCGAAATTTATCCTAAATTAAAGAACTTATAAAAATAAGGGTTTTGAATTGACAACATATATCCTCAAAATTCGGATTGTCGCGTATTTTGTATTTAAAAATGCAAATAAATAGCCCACGCGCCGCCATATTGTATCGACAGTCGACACTGTCGACGTCGCGATGCGCGTATTCTGTAATGTCATAACCGACAAACATTTAAATTAAAACGATAAATGCTAGTGATATAAGGTTGGATATTGGAAAATCGATTAAACTATATGAACGAACGTGAAGTCGATCGCGAGTTAAGTAATGTATAAGTGACGTTACAGTTTGGATTTTTAGTTCTATGAGTGACCACCAGGGGCGGTGTATAGACTTTTCATATTAAATATTGACGATAGGCGGTAGCGTCGGTAGTAAACGAGACTCACTTCAATCCCACGCTAAGGGTGCCGGTCCCTATTTCACGTAAGAAGTTTTGGTAAGAACTTGACAATTATTGTCGCATGACATAGTCAATTTGTCGTACATTGCTGGGTTGATAAGTAACGAAGCTGTGTTAATTGTCAATGCAAAAATTTATGAACAACCAATTAAATCTAACGATATATCACTGTATCTATGTATGAATGTGAACAAGAAAATTATATTTCACGGGCTACAGTCAAAATGGCTAGATGGATTTTGGGATATGATATGAAGTGTCGTTGGATTCCTCATAATCGTGAGAGTGACATACATAACGGTAATTTGTGACAATCGGTTAAACACGATGTACAACTAGTTGGCTCCCAAGATTCAGCTCACGCGTCAAGAAAGGTGGGCCCGTATTGTGTTTATCTTAACAAGTATTTGTTCCCGGTGTTTGACGCGGGTTCCGTGTCTGTGTTTAAGGGGTCGCTTGCGTTTGTACTTACAGAACCCTAATTGTGGGGTTTTGTGACAGGCGTGCCCTGGCACCTAAGCGGTTTTTGAAATGAAGAAGCATTATTTTTTCTACAATTTTCTTAGTAACGAGAGAGAGTAACTCTTACTGAATATTCGTTTTTATAACTTTGGAAATGTAATTTCCTAAATAAAAAAAACACTCATCCACGGCCCAACAACTATAGCTAAGAAACATAACAAACAAGACTTTCTATTAAAAAAACCGCATTCAAATCGGTTCACTCGTTTGTAAGATACGACGCAAGCCGCAGACATACAGAAAGAAACCCAACTCAGAGATATACCTACATGATAAACTTAAAACTCTCCTCGTTTTTGTCAAGGGATAAAAATGGATGTCTTGAATTGGCAATGCTACACAAAGCACTTAAAAGCGCTATTCAGACTAAACGGTCTGTCCTTTAGGAATCACGCCCACTCTATAACATAGTCCACGGACAATTTCGATTCTATTCTAATTCAGGATTCCCAAACTAGTGCGCCCTATCGATCGTAACTATCTGGGACAGCCAGTCCCAGGCGGCTGGAATTAGTGACTTATTTAAAAATAGCTCCAATAAAGTTGTCTAAACGAATTCTTTATCACGTTTACAGTTTTGTCAGTGAGACGAATATATTACAAAAGGAATAAAATCATCATAGTTGGTTGTATTCCTTTAAATTTGATTGAGCTTTCAAATCTAAATGCGCGTACTGTACGCTTTACAAATATGTAAAATATAGAAAAAAATCAAAGAGTTCGTTTTGACGCTTATATAATCCGATCCGAAGCCGGATTTAAATCATCCGTAATCGTAAACTAGTTAGCGAGTTTAAATATCCGTCAACATTGTTTTAACGCTAACTGACTTGTCAGACATTCCAAATTAAGTAATGTAACGAGAGTTTTAAAGTTTCCGTGGATCAAGCTTTTCAATATGGAAGCTATCACGATCCTTGCAATTTTGTCTTAATGGAATATACTATTTTGGCGCTTTCCGAAATAAACCATTTTGCTGCAACGATACAGACTACGCAGGTCCTACGTGTATGGTCCGATTTAACGTGCTGTTTAAGTTTTGTACATCAATAATGTATGTAAGTCCGTAAGGTATTTGAAATAAAAGACCTTGTTGCCTGATGCAAATAAATACATAAAAGCGAAGAAGGGGAAGACCAAGGATAAGTAACATGAAACAAATAGAAGAAAAAGTTGCAATCACGTCGTATAAAGAGGTCAAGGAGGCGGCCCTAGATGGAATCAGATGGAGGGAGCTACACCGACAAGAGTCTAACTCTAAAATTTTTGATGATGTATATAATAAGGTGTTGCTCGCTACTGAGACGGTGGCGCGCCAGCTCGAATACCATCCTGTGCACGCTGGTCGATCGGTGGGACTCACCGTGGCTGAGGCACTGGGTGCAGCTGCATGTCCCCCTATGTCTTTACACCTAGACTAGACCTATATTAATATTTATACTAACCCTAGAATTAAGTAATATGTAACTAACAATTTATGGACTTTGTCCGGAATAAAATTGATTGAATTGAATTGAATTGAAAATAATGCTACTTAGACTCACCGCTTCAGTATGGACTGGGTGGAGAGCGAACAGCAGCGCCGCTAGAGCCGCAAATGGGCGGCGCAGGCGCGCTAGGCATGCGCCCGCGCGCGCAACTAGCACGCAGCTTGCAGCGTGTAGTGATACGTTGTGTAAGTGCCACCACCATGGCGACAGGCCGCAGAAGAAGTAGTTCAGTCTGGAACAAGAAAATTAAATGTGACTACTCATTAGAAAGAGACATGCCGCCTGGGATAAGGGCAAGCGAATAAATAATCCATAAATCCATTATCACTTTCACTGCCAACAATCGCTACGCGGTACGCTGGTAGTAGTCGTCCAGTAGTTTTCCCGCTAATAAGCGAAAAGCACCTACGGGTTCCTGGTAGTGAATCTGTTATCAGTTGCCAAGCGGGTTTATTAGATACGCAGGTTTCATTACTAATGGAACAATATTTTCATTACCATTGGGTACAGTCAACTAGAACAAATGCATCTGTTTGTAGTCGGCTGTACAAAGGGAATATTTAATTTGCACTTAACAGCTAATGAAAAACACTACCTACAGGACCGTATTTAGTGTTTCAATAATAACATGCCGTTTGAGTTTCTATAATATAATAAATTTTAATCATCCGTCTACGAAGTCAAATTTTATACAGGTTGTGGCCAGTAATATGATCAAAAAATTAAACCATAAATTATTAAGCTTGTGACAAATTGTTTCCACGTGGTTTTTTTTGAAATAAAAATTACTTTTTTTGATATTTTTTCTTCAAAATATGTTTACTTGTATTGTTTTACTCTTCTGGAGTGCTATTAGTATCTTATCTTATCTTATCTAGGTGAGGGCCCTTTCGGATGCACTTCGACCCAGTGGGATCTTTTGTGCATTTGCCCTCTCCTTTATACCTGCTCCCAGGCTTGCTCCATCATTTCCACAAAGCGGATGATGCAGTTCGCCGGGAGCACCTTGAATTCCTTTGGTTGCGGGTAACCGTTACCAAAGTAGTTCATTCTTTGTCTGGCAAGGGCATGACATTCACACAATAAGTGTTCCATAGTCTCATCCTCCTCGCCACACATTCTACAGTCTAAACTATCAGATAGTCCCATCTTGGCCAAGAGATCCTTGACCCCGAAGTGACCAGTGAACACCCCAGATATAATTCTGAGTTGCTTCCTACTGGATTTCCAGAGTTTTCTGGTCCAGCCCGAGTCCACTCCTTCTATGAAGAGCTTAGAGTGCCTTAAGCCAGCCTCATTCCTCCACTCGTGTTGGTGTTTGGTAAGCTAGTGCTATTAGTAACTTTTTATTTAAAAAATAAAATTAAAAAAAGAAATAAAAATTAAAAATTTACTAAAATATGTTTTGAAAACAAAAATGCAAAAACTATTCTGACTCATTACATGATGTTACCTCTAAATCTGCATTGACTGCTGTGCTATTATGTCGTGGTGCCAAGATACATAACTTTGAGGTCATAACTTTAGATCAAAATTTCTCCGAATCCAAAAAAAAATTAAATGAGTGGGACACAAGGTTAGGGGTTACTGCAAATGCTCTAAGGAAGCGTCCTTTTGAATATTTGCTCCTATTACAGGCCACAACCTGTATATGTAACGACAATAGGGACTTCTATCAAGAAATGTCGTGAATGCCTTAGGGTATTTCATTCAGTCACACAGTGATAAGGCGACTGTAAACCTCAAAATTTTGTCTGGTTTGTTAACGTTAGCTCGATATGCTCTGGTATATATTATTCCTTAAAAGTGTATTAAACGTGAAATATCCTCGGGCGTCGCGGCGGTAACGTATTTTAAACTGCGCCATATGCAGACGAAGCCCGTAAAGTATAAGGTAGCGTGTAAAGTTACCAGGACGTGGTGCTCGTGTGTAATTGTTTCCGTTCCCTCAAAGATGTAAAGACGTTCTCGAGTCCTAAATACCGCTACTAAAACGCTTACGGATTTGGCCCACGATACGAGGGACAGCGAAATCCTTTTTATTTTGTTTATTCCTTGATAGATAGTTATTTATTATACAAGGGTGCAAAGTTGTATTTTACCCGCGAGTGACGAGCAAGCTAAACGATTCCATAGTTGAACCACGAGCGAAGCGAGTGGTTCTAAAATAGAATCCTGAGCGTAGCGAGTGTTTCAACACACGAGAAGTAAAATACATTTGCACCCGTGTGTAACACAAAACTTTTCACCTCACTGTAGCGAGAAAAGTGCAACATGCAAAACAACTAGATTTAATTTAAATAATAAATTTGCACCCTTGTATAAAAGGATGTAAAAAATTGCGATCTTTTTTTTATTTTGGTCAAGTGCGAGTCGGATTTTAGTTTTCCCATACATTTTGAGACCCAGCGCCTGATGAAGGTAACGAGCAATTTCGAAAACTTTTTTTGTATGGTAGCCCCCTTAAATATTTATTTATACTGTTTTTTAGAACCTATTTGTTGTTATATCGGCAACAGAAATATATCATCTGTAAAAATTTCAACTGTCTAACTATCACGGTTCATGAGGTACATGAGATGATACGCTCCAAGGTCAAATTACTTTGCCCACTAGTGGATAAAATGCGATTTTGCTCACTGGTTTTAAAGGATAAAAGACGGCTTTCCGAGGCAGTGAGGGGAAAGAGGGGGTCGTTCTTAAATTACTTTAGGTACATAATATCATTTGATTTAAAAAAAGGTATTTCTTAAGTTACACCGCACGTTTGTCAATACAATATAATATATATACAAATATTATATATATAAATAGTATAGGATATAGTATTTGCAATCACGTTCTCGGAAACGGCTCTAACGATTTCGATGAAATTTGGAATGCAGGGGTTTACGGAGGCGAGAAATCGAAAATAGGTCTCATGTCCGGGAAAATTCGTTTTCTTCGTATTTTCTCCATTTTCATCCGAGCAGAGCTCGGTCGCCCAGGGACTAATTATTATGAGCCTATAATATGCCCCAATGCTGGGCAAAGGTCTTCCCTTTCTCTTCACTCGTCTCGGTCCTGTGCTAGGTTTGCCAATCTGTACAAAACTGCTATCCCCTGCGAAACCTCTTAATGCAATGTTTTTTGGGCTGCCAGTTGAAACAGCTTAGATGTGTCCGGCAACACTTAGAGCTCATGAAATGACATAAATCAAAATCTGAGTTAGACGTTGCTGGTAAACTCTACAACGACTAAACGACGTCTCGCAATGTGACGATGAAACATTTTATTTTTATTCGTTGGTCTAATAATTAGGTGGCGTGTCTATATAGCGACACTAAGCTCTACATTTCAACACGAGAAAACTACATGATTGAGCAATTGGATTTGTCTTGATTGAAATGCAACTGTTCGTAATCAAACGTGGGACTTGGTTACGAACAGTAGTACATTCAAGATTATCCCAGATTTTTTTTAATAATCTATGACTTGTACCACACACAAAACGCTTGAAGAGCACGTTTGAAGGCTTCGCATTGTCTGCGAGATGCAAACGGCTCAGCCAACAATTGGATGCGAATAAAAGCCATCGGCGATGTGTTTACAGTTAATTTGCATGTAGAGCGTGTCATCGATTGGTGGGTTATTTTGTTTTCGTACGCTGTTTTGTGTATGTTGAGTTATGCGTATTATTATTAATTTTGATATGCGTATGTTGAGTTATGGTATGGGTGTGTTAATGGTTTTCTGCATTCAAGTGGTATTGATATGAAAAATCTTATGATTATTGCGTTCACGTTGTTCCAGGCGCGTCAACCGTCAACAACTTAGGTCTAAGTAATAATACTAAAAAAATAGAAAGTTTTTAAAAGCTTATGCAATGGGGAATGGATGAAAATTTTTGAAACGCCTAATTTTTTTTTTGGTGATAGGAATAACCTTCCTTAGCACCAGAAAAAAAGTTGCAGACTTTTCAGATGCGTCAATTATTTTTGAAAAATATAAACAGTTTCCTCACTTACGTTTTGTGGTTAGGACGGCGAATGAGACAATTTCCTTGATCCGTCTCATATTACATAAAAATATCATGAAAATCCGTGGTTAACTGACACTGACAATGATATTGACAGCTGCAGCAGCTATATTGGTCATTGCCAGAGTCAGATATTTAAAATATTTTTTGTAATATGAGACGGATCAAGGAAAGTGTCTCTTCGCCGTCCTAACCACAAAAAGTAAGTGAGGGAACTGTTTATATTTTTCAAAACTAATTGACGCAGCTGACAAGTCTGCAACTTTTTTCTGGTGCTAAGGAAGGTTATTCCTATCACCAAAAAAATAATCAGGCATTTCTAAAATGTTCATCCATTCCCCATTGTAGCTCTTATAATCTCCCCAACTATTCATCTGCTTTCAAGAACGCTTTCATCAGTATAATAAAGACAGTATGGACAAAAGCTTATATTTAATCTCGTGGGTTTGCTGTTATAAATAGGTATGTGAGCGGAACCGCATGGGCAACTAGTCAAGATACAATGATAAAAAAAACTAGCCAAGTGCGAGTCGGACTCGCGCACGAAGGGTTCCGAACCATTATCTATGAAAACGACAATAAAATCACGTTTGTTGTATTAAAGCCCCCCTTAAATATTTGTTTTATTTAAATTATAGTTGTGGACGACGCGTGGCGCCGACGTGGTCGATGTGCGACAGGCCTGGGTTTGACCTTCGCGACCTCACAGTCACCTAACAAGGGGCGTTTAAAAACCGCGGCGGGCGAACCGCGCGTTTCAACCGCGGCGGGTGAACCGCGGCGGTTGAACCGCTCAGCGTGTTTTTAAACGGCCGTAACGCGCTCTGATAGCGCAGGTGCTCTAGGGGAGCACTAATCCCGCAGACTGAGCTGCACTGTTGAAGGATGGGGTGTGGGTGACGATAAAATAATACTTGGCGAAAAATAAATGAAACGGTATAATAAAATAATGAGACACAAACTACTGGTTAAACTTTCCCTATCACAATTTCCTACTTCCTATCACAATTTCCCTACTTCTTCCTTTCTTCTTCTTCCTAGGAGCTCCCACTGGTGGGGCTGAGCGAACACAACTTTATCCGGCGATTATAGCCTCTTTTATACCCCTAAGGCATTAAGAGTGGTGGGGATATAATTTTGAAGACCTCGCCCACTTTTACTATGGAAAAGCTAGTTTTTACGTTTTCCTGGTTTTCAGGGAAACCTTAAGGGTTTTTACATATTTTCCTTCAAAAGAACTATTTCTGAGCTATACATTACAATATCTACTAGTTTTCCTGCTTTTCCCGTTTAAATTGGGAAAGTCGATATTTACGTAAAATTACCAACTTTGGTAACATGAAATGGCTTTGCCAGGCCCTAGTGGCTTTAATTAACATTAATTATCAAAAGTGATTATACATACGTAAGGGCATTTACCGTACCTTCCTAACGATACCTCAATTGCTTTCGTACCTCATCTGGTTACGAAGCTATGGCCGGGTGAGACCGTCAATTTTCACATTTACATTAACGTGGTAGCATAAGTTTGACTTTGCTCCCGTCTTTTTAGCCAATCAGAGAAATCAACCTGAACCTTGACCATTATTGCACCATAATAAGCAATAATCTCTATGCATACGTTGTGTACATTTTTATTTCACATTTTATGTAACTCTAGTTACCGATGTCCCTTGTTGGCGGACAAGATCTGGATATAGTCTCAAGTTGGTTTCTTTACAATTAATTTGGCTGTCTCTCCCTCAATTATCAGGGGTTCTCCCTCTATCGATCTTTATGAAATAATTACTGGAGGTACCTGGTACCTTTATCTTTACTTTAAGCTATTTTTTTTCGTCTGTACCTATGGTACTTAGGTCCTAAATAAATTGCGCGCTTCTTATATGAGCCGTTTGCTTTAGGAGCTTAATCTGGGCACAATTGCCGTCCTTATGTGAAGGAATTATAATTACACATCCTCTCTCTTCGTGGCCCGTAGGCCTTATCGTTCACATACTATACAACACCCTTTCTCTTCGTGACCCGTAGGTCCTACATTTCACAAACTACATTCTGTCGCCCACAATGCCCCCGCCGGTATGTATCGCAGATACATACTGGGTTGCAAGGGTAAGCGACAGTCTACATTAAAGTCTTACGGCACGATTCGTCATTAATAACACTTTTAATCACTTTCACTGACATGTTCATTCACTGTCTTTACCATTAACATTTTTTCTTTAATTACCTTATGTGGCCCTTGAGCGACCAGCACAACACATTTTCACTTGGTAGCCGGTACCCCCCATCGCGTGGTGGGTCGGCGGGGTCGGCGATGACCCTGCAAACGCCGATCTTAATCTTCACCTTCTTCTTCTTGTTTTGAGCAGGCCTTGTAGGCGCTGCGTCATCCGGCGGCTCCGGCGGAGCCGGGGGTTGTCCATTATTGCCGGTATGCAGTGTTAACTGCGCGTCCCGGCGGATCTTCTTCGTGTTAGCGACACTACTAGTCGCTGCCTCTCGCGTCGCGAAGGTTGGCGGGTCGGCGGGGCGCCGTTTACGCTGTGCCGCCGACGATGTCCCGCTGTGTGCAGTGCGTGTGATGGCGAGCTGGCTCGCCCTTCCGCAACTGGCGACCGCGGCACTCTCGTGCGTCGCGGTGGAGATCGACCCCGCTATTCCAGGGGCCGATATGTTAAGAGTGGCCGTGACCGACCCCGGGCGACCGCGGGTCGGTTGAGTGATGTCGGCGTGAGCTGCAACCAACCCCGGGCGACCGTGGGTCGGTTCAGCGGTGAGGTGAGCCATAACGCCCCCTGGCGCTGTGGTTATGGACACTGTATTGTCCTCTGTGTTGATCGGTACGGCGAGCGCTGCCTCTGAGCTCGTATTTATAATTTCCAATGGTGGGGCACCGTGACCGGCGGTCTGTGGGTGCCCGGACGACTGGCTGTCATCCAAGTAGGCTCCCTCTTGTTGAGGCCTTGTAGCTATGCCGAAGTGAGCGACTTTCGGCAAGGCGTCGCCCTGCCGCGGCTCTGTCAGCCGGGCGGGCTCTGGCGTGGGTGTCGCGTTGCGTTGGCGATGTTTCTCAGCCATGGCGAGCGCGATGTAGGTTTCCGGTGGTGGTCCGGACGGTGGGGCACCGCAACCAGCCGTCTGTAGGTGCCCGTATGACAGATTGTCAGCCGTGGGGGGCCCCCCTTGCTGGGGCTCCCTAGATGTGCCGAAGTCAACGACTTCCGGCAACTCGTCGTGCCGCCGCGGCTCTGTCTGCTGGGCGGGCTCCGACTTTGATGCGGTGTTGCGTCGGTGACGCTCCGCAATGGCCATAAGCCTCTCGTTGGCATTTCTTAGCCAGCACTCGTGTTCCTCTTGCTGTGCCCTCTTTAATAGGGCTTGCCTATTTATGGATTCTTGTTCCATTTTTCGTAACTCTTGTTTAAGGCCGGCGTCTATTTTCCTTATTTCTTCCTGGTGTGCTGCTTGTTGCAGCATTTCTTTTTGCCGTAACTTGGCTAGTTGCTCGCTCTCTTCTCGTTCGAGCTCCTGCTGGCGTGTCGCCGATAACCGACTTTCGGTTGACTGTTGTGATTCCGGCCGGCATGTTGTCAGTGGTTCCGCGAACGTGACTCTCTTTCTCATCTTGCCGACCTGCGCTCCCCCCGTCAGGGGGTATTTGAGGATCCCTCTCTGGTAAGTTCCCAGGGGTATGCTCTCATATTCGTACTGCCGCTGCAGCCGGTTCTCTGCTTTTATGCGCCACGAAATATCCGCTTTCTCATATGGGGACTTTGTCACGTCCATGTTTGATAAAACTGCGGGGGCCGCCCCTCTTTGGGAGTCGGCTCTTCTAGTATCGTCGATACTCATAGGGGCTGGCATTCTTCTCCTCAGCCATTGCTCCCAGACCGCGTCTCGGGCATCTTTTTCCGGTTGCATTTTCCTGGCAACCCGTGCGGCGTGCGCAGTGTGTGCGCCGTACGCCGCTGGCTCGGCGAGCCATGTTCTAGGGATGTAGTTGTGATATGGTGTCAGGTCGCTCCTGACTGGCCTCATTGGAATCGTTCGGTTCATAATTTTGGCTTAATTCTGCCTATTTAGACCACTTTCATTGTGGCTTTTCAGTGCACGCGCACTTAATAATACTGTTGTCACACCGTAATTCACAATTTCTAATTTTTCACCACTTTTGGTCGCGTCACGGCGACAAATTTCAAGATACACTGTTTTTACTATCGTCGTTGGTTTTATAACCCCCAAACGACTTTCTTTGAGTACCCACACGTACTATCACTTTTTATAACTTTCACTTTTTTGGATCTCCAGATCCGGCTCGAAGGACCAAAACGACTGTGGACGACGCGTGGCGCCGACGTGGTCGATGTGCGACAGGCCTGGGTTTGACCTTCGCGACCTCACAGTCACCTAACAAGGGGCGTTTAAAAACCGGGTGAACCGCGGCGGTTGAACCGCTCAGCGTGTTTTTAAACGGCCGTAACGCGCTCTGATAGCGCAGGTGCTCTAGGGGAGCACTAATCCCGCAGACTGAGCTGCACTGTTGAAGGATGGGGTGTGGGTGACGATAAAATAATACTTGGCGAAAAATAAATGAAACGGTATAATAAAATAATGAGACACAAACTACTGGTTAAACTTTCCCTATCACAATTTCCTACTTCCTATCACAATTTCCCTACTTCTTCCTTTCTTCTTCTTCCTAGGAGCTCCCACTGGTGGGGCTGAGCGAACACAACTTTATCCGGCGATTATAGCCTCTTTTATACCCCTAAGGCATTAAGAGTGGTGGGGATATAATTTTGAAGACCTCGCCCACTTTTACTATGGAAAAGCTAGTTTTTACGTTTTCCTGGTTTTCAGGGAAACCTTAAGGGTTTTTACATATTTTCCTTCAAAAGAACTATTTCTGAGCTATACATTACAATATCTACTAGTTTTCCTGCTTTTCCCGTTTAAATTGGGAAAGTCGATATTTACGTAAAATTACCAACTTTGGTAACATGAAATGGCTTTGCCAGGCCCTAGTGGCTTTAATTAACATTAATTATCAAAAGTGATTATACATACGTAAGGGCATTTACCGTACCTTCCTAACGATACCTCAATTGCTTTCGTACCTCATCTGGTTACGAAGCTATGGCCGGGTGAGACCGTCAATTTTCACATTTACATTAACGTGGTAGCATAAGTTTGACTTTGCTCCCGTCTTTTTAGCCAATCAGAGAAATCAACCTGAACCTTGACCATTATTGCACCATAATAAGCAATAATCTTTATGCATACGTTGTGTACATTTTTATTTCACATTTTATGTAACTCTAGTTACCGATGTCCCTTGTTGGCGGACTAGATCTGGATATAGTCTCAAGTTGGTTTCTTTACAATTAATTTGGCTGTCTCTCCCTCAATTATCAGGGGTTCTCCCTCTATCGATCTTTATGAAATAATTACTGGAGGTACCTGGTACCTTTATCTTTACTTTAAGCTATTTTTTTTCGTCTGTACCTATGGTACTTAGGTCCTAAATAAATTGCGCGCTTCTTATATGAGCCGTTTGCTTTAGGAGCTTAATCTGGGCACAATTGCCGTCCTTATGTGAAGGAATTATAATTACACATCCTCTCTCTTCGTGGCCCGTAGGCCTTATCGTTCACATACTATACAACACCCTTTCTCTTCGTGACCCGTAGGTCCTACATTTCACAAACTACATTCTGTCGCCCACAATAGTGAATATACAACTAATTATTCTGTGAATATTCCAAGCGTCTGCCGTTATCAACATCAACCAAAAACGAGAAGAAAAATCATGTTCGTTGTATTGGAGCCCCCTTACATATTTATTTTATTCTGTTTTTTAGTATTTATTGTTATAGCGGCAACAGAAATACGAGTACATCATCTGTGAAAATTTCAACTGTTTAACTATCACGGTTCATGACTCACTGGTGACAGACAGACAGACAGACGGACAGACGGACAGCGGAGTCTTAGTAATAGGGTCCCATTTTACGGAGTTCGGAACCCTAAAAAGGGAAAGTATATAATATTGCTCTTTTGTAAGTTTATATTAATAGTAAGTAAAAAAGGATTCATCCGATTTCAACAAACTTTTCAGAATGGACTGTCTCGATGGACATTTGCTATATTTCATCTCGCTGATTTGCCTACGTTTGTTTTTAGATGGAGCCGTGCCCGCAACTAATTAATTTTAAGGACATTGTACGCCTTGTAGGCAGGTTATAATGCACTATAAATCATATAACATCTGTATTTACTAACATATAACCAACAATAAAGATTTTGAATTTGAATTTGAATTTAATCATTTACTTTCAGCTTGGCAACACTGCTTCAAGATTAGGTATTCACATTGTGCAATTACACTTTGGTTCCTTTCATGCATACACATACCGGCATTCCGCCAAGTCACGGAGTTTATTTCAAAGATTGCTTCGTTAAGCTGGCAATTCCTTCTTTCTGCCAATTTGTTCAATGAATTCAACTTTTAGGAACACGCTTTCATTATAAGCCCCTTAAGTTGAGTAAATAGGATCAAATATTTATGCTGCAAATAGGCCACAAGGACACTTTTACATGTCTAACGGCACTTAAGATAATAATAAGTTACAATTAACGATATGATACAGAGAACGAATATAATGGAGAAATAAACCATACTCGTCTAAAATCATATCGTTTAAAATATGATTGTGGTAACTTCAAACTTAACACGGAACAGAAATATTGAATAAAATAATTGAGGCGTAAGTAACAATAATCGCAGATTAACTATACTTAGGTACATTAACAGATTATCTTACAAGCGTTGATGGGACCTTTTTTAACCCCCGACGGAAAAAGAGGGGTGTTATTATAAGTTTGACAAGTCTGTGTGTCTGTGTGTGTGTGTGTGTGTGTGTGTGTGTGTGTGGTCTATGGAATCGTAGCTCCTAAACGAAAATACAAAGAATACGGTGTTTTTAAACCAATAGCTGACGTAATTTGAGATGGTTATTAGACTTATTAGCTACGTTTTAACTAGATCGGTTCAGCCGTTTTTGAGATATTGAACTTTGAAATGAAAATTTCGGGGGTATTTCAACTTTTCTAAGTTTTAGTTATCTTCTTTTTACTACGTCGGTGGCAAACAAAATTCTGGCCCGCCTGATAGTAAGCAGTCAACGTAGCCTATAGGTCCTTGCTACTTCAGGAACTCGTTACTCGTACTTCAGGAGGTCGTGATTAGCGTACAGATGCCCTTTGAATTCACTTGCAAAATAGTATTTGAATTTTGAATTAATAAATAAATAAATATTTGGAGACAATCTCTAATTTGACTTAGTCCCAAACTAAGCTTAGTTATCATTTTTGCTTTTATGTTTATACCCACCTATGTGTAATACCTATGGATGAATGTCTGAAATAAATTGCTATTTAATTTAATTTTAATTTAAGCAAAGCTTGTACTATGGGTACTAGACGAAGATATACATACTTATATAGATAAAGAAATACTTAAATACATATAAAACATCCAAGACTCCGTGACAAATATTAGTGCTCATCACACATATAAATGCCATTACCGGGATTCGAACACAGGACCTCTTGCTTCGTAGGCAGGGTCACTACCAATTAGGCTACAGAGGTCGTCAAATTATCACATTCAATGTGATGTGTCAAGAATGAGCACTCGCGTCAAATACAAAACCAACACCATTGCAACACGTCAAGTCGAATAAATCCCCAGGACCGTAGTTAAGCTAGTGGCGTAGTGGCACCACGCCAAGGCATGACACCCTTAAATTGGCAATCTGCCTCAGAAAACGCATATAAAGTGGAGTGTTCTTTACAAAGAGTTTGTGAACTATTGATACTTTTGAAGGCACAATTTTAGAGAGAGGGCGTAGCAGAATGCCATTTTGCTTATATTTGGAGCAGCCCAATTGAAAGAAAGAAAAGAAAGAAAGAAACATTTATTCGAGACAAACAGCACACAGCGTTTGCCACGAAACGGCTCTATCTCAGCATAAATAATGCTGGCATTGCTGCCAGCATACCAAAACAAAATAATAATAAAAACTTAGTTAAACACGAGAAGGGACAATTAACGCAGTTAAAAATAGAAAATAAAATTTAATAATATTGTTCAGCGATTTATGAACGCAGCCATTTCACTCCTGCTCCTGCTTGATCTGTAGCAGCACACTAGCGCCATTGACACTGACAGGAGTGATAGGTGGCACTTGGCATACAGGCGACCTTCCTTTCAATTAAATCTAAATCTAACATGGAATCAACAATAATGTTTAAATAATCTACAATATGCTAAGTATAATTTTATTAATACGCGTTATTGCATTGGTCTATTCCCACTCAATGAATTGTTGGTTAGATGGAACTAGTTGATTCTTTTCTTCCAAGTAACCTGACTTTTAGGGTTCCGTACTCAAAGAGTAAAACGGAACCCTATAACTAAGAACAACCTGATTTTACGTTAACATTTTTGGTGCAGCGTAGTGCTGTTATCGGAATTGGTATGGACAATATCAACCAAAATTGTTAGTTAGGGTAAATATTGACATTATAAACGCTAAGTAAGCATTACGATTGAAATAGTTTATATCAATTCCGTTAACAACACTAGGTACGTTGCACCAAAAATGCTACAAAATTAACTATCAATGATCATTACCATTGTCATTGTATAAAGATACAACTTCATCTAAATATTCGATGTTCCCAAATTTTACGTTATGTAATTAACATTTTATATTTCCGCTGTTGTAGTAGCCTAAAATTCGCATGGTTGCTTATACTCCATTGGACTCAGCTACTAAAAACTGTAGGTACTTATTTTCATTTCCTAGACTTAACATTAACTGCCTAGACGCCAGCGCGTAAACTTAAGGCTTCCTGACTTGACTGCTTGTTTACTAAGTTTCCAAAGTTACTAAAGTTACTAAGAGTGACGAATGCTTCGCAATTCCTGTTTTTAACACTTTGCGAGGCTGTTGTTGAAATATGATAATGAAGTTTAATTAGTTTAGCGTTTTGTTTAGAATTTGATTTGTTTTAACAGGTTAATTGACGTTCAGTTTCAATTAGTTTGTTTTTCAACTATCTTTGAAATAGGAACTTAAGATTCCCTTTTCAAATCCTTTGAAATACAGGTTGTGTCGCGTGTCGTGATTTTCATCCAGGAATATTGTTACGGGATATTTTCTAAATGGGTGAATCTCATTTTTTCTACCACTAATTCGCATTGGCAAATTTATCACTAATTTATGAGTTCTACCACATTTTGGGTTTTCTTTTCATTTTCAATACCGTTTCATTGGCTATCTTTTTTTTATGATATTTTAATGTTTTGCCTCCTGTCCTCCCCCATTCACTTTTTTGATAATGATAATTTTCTCTCAGCTTGTCCTTTCGGGCCGAGCTGAGGACTTTCATTGACTATTTTCTACGCGTGTGAGAAGTCCATATTGTAAATCTCTTTCATATTTTCTGCCGGCTGACGGGACAGAATAATAAAAAAAAAACCGGACAAGTGCGAGTCGGACTCACCCACCGAGCGTTCCGTGCAGAATTACAAATGTATTATTTTTCGATTTTCCAAATTTCAACGGCAAAGACCCTTTAAATTTAGATTCCCTTGAGGGTGTCAAAATAATTATACGGTTGTTACGGCATAAACGGCTGTATCTATTTTTTACGTTAACTTAGAAGTTTGATTTTTTCTCAGCTTCAAGGGACTGTAGACTTGTGTATATGGTTTTAATTTCAACTCGATACCGCAACGTGCTCCCGAGATAAAGGGTAGCCTTGACAAGCAGACTGGCATACAGACAGACGGACAACAAAGTGGGTTCCGCTTTTCCTTTTGACGTCCGGAACAAGTTCAACAAGAAATAGTTGATTAAACTAAATATTAAGTATCTACGAAAATCATGGCGCCATATTACAATAGGTTTGTTGCGTATTACAATAGGCTTGTTGCGTATTACAATAGGCTTGTTGCGTGGTGTTAAAATTGATAACGTCGTGTTGCTAAATGGATCATCATCATCATCATTGGCCTTGTACATCTATGATAAGATGATTTAAACAGCGTCTATGTCAAGGTGGTGCGGCACTTACGCACATAACTCGTAAGGCCGATACGGGAGCGACAGGCCCGACCGCATAATTGACAAGTGAATGTTGTGCACGATGATATAGGGGATAGTAAACCATCAAATGATTGTAATAAAGTATAAATTACAAAATATAATTCAAATCATAAAAAGATATGAACCTTGAAAGTTTAGAAAAAAAAGTTTTTTATTTATTGTTCAAGAGTAAATTTATAGGTACCAATAGAATCCTTACGCTTTTATAAAAACAAATTTGTAAAACAACTAAGGACCTAAACGCAGTATTCCACGACCGAAACAGCAGTTTACTTTATTTTCCGGTTAGTACAAATTGCACGGTGTGACGTCATACTTTAAAGCCAATCAGTATGAAGCGTTTCGGCGGCTGTCAGCGAGGTCCGTCTTTAACTCGATTTTTTGGGTATTAATGTCCTTTAAATGTAGTTGATTCCATACAAACATTTGTTCATCTACAAAAACTGGTTCGAATGGCATCGTAAACAAATTTAAGGTCACAAGCCCAATTGTTGATAAAGTTAAAGAAAAACGCTTACAGTGGTACGGTCACGTTCAAAGACGCCAAGAGGACCATATGGTGAAACTTGCCCTAGCATTACCTGCAACAAAACGTACTCATGGAAGACCACCCACCACCTGGTTAACGACGATCGAAAAAGATCTAAAGGAAGCTCATGTAGATAAGGACGTAGCACAAAATCGTGCTAAATGGAAAATGCAAACAAGGAAGGCCGACCCCAAGTAAATGGGACCAGGTCCAGAAGGAAGAAGAAGAAGAAGAAGCCCATTCGTCTCGCCATTACGTTTTCTAAATCATACGATTGGCTGCTTGTAGTCGTCACTTTGTTCGCTCCGCTCGCTTGTCAGTCAACCGCACGCCCCAGGCCAATGAGGTTAAGATGAGGGTAGAGGCGTCTTGACGGCCGATCGCATGAGTACTGGGTTATATCCGTGCCGCCAACAGGTCGTAATTTCGTATGAACTCTGTAGGGACTTACGGCCTTTTGGCTGGGGCGGTAGTGTAGTGTTTCGGTGTACCGTGTACCGCGATAATATTATCTTTTTTTTTTTTTTTTAAGTGAGCTAATCGCCAACAAACTGCTTTGCAGTTTGGCGAATCTTTAGGTTAAGTTACTAAAATTGTATTTTTTTTGATTCTAAATAAAAAAAAATATATATATGTATATGTCACCGTTAGATTGTGAACACCGTCAGTTTATAATCTAACTCGCGATATTATAAACTGACGAAAAATTGTGAACTGTCAAAACCGTTCACAATTTAACGCATTATTTTTCGTTAGTTTATAAACTATCAATGTCGAATCGTCAAATTGTGAACTGAGATCAAATCGGCTTGCTACGGAACGTACACAAAGACTAAGGTAGGTTAGGTTAGTTAGGTATCTTCAGTTGCCCGAAGGGCAAAGCGCCCAGAAATAGGAGCCCCGCACAGCGGGGCTCCGTCGACACTGCTGGATGCCGAAATAAATGGAATAAAATTTCTGAATAACAAAAAAAACAATCATGTTCTGACGTAAGTGGAAACTGATGCAAGCGAAATAATTTGATCAACCAAACAGCGCACAGGTTGCGTTCCGAATCAGGCAAATTTGATTCAGTTCACAATTTGACGATATGACATTGTTAGTTTATAAACTAACGAAAATTAATGCGTAAAATTATGAATTATTTTGGCAGTTCACAATATTCCGTCAGTTTACAATATAACGGGTAAGATTATAAACGGTTTTCACAATCTAACGGTGACATTTACATGGTTTACATATGTAAGCAAGTACTTTGGCACATACCCAGGGCTTCAAAGTCAATTTCTTTATTCTTAACACATTCACGGCCACGCTTATCTCGTAGCGCTACGCCGTAGTCCGTAGCAGGTTAAACCTCGTGTGTAGCGAAAAGCGCTCGTAGCACTCTGACGCATATTTTTTTTTTTTTTTTTTTTTATTTTATTTATTTATGTGTCGTCATGGGCGCTGAATGGGTTAATAGGCTAAATTTTGCCCGTGACTACGTTCGCGTTGACTTCCTTTTGTTGGACTTTTACTGGGATAAAAAGTATGTTTTGTATGGTAATCTAGGCTTTACTGTATTTAAATACTAAAGTTCATCTTAATCCGTTCATCAGTGTTTGCGTGATTTGGTAACAGACATCCAATTATTCGCTTTATAAATAATATTACTATCTTCAGCCCGCGACTTCGTCTGTGTGGATCCAGGATAAAAACTACCCTATATTTTAATCAAGGCTACAAACTATCTTCGTGCAAATTGTCATCCAAATCGGTTGGGCCGTTTAAGCATGATTGAGTAACAAACATCCAAACTTTCGCATATATGATGATAAGTAGAATTTGTGGGATAGTAGGATTAGGCATGTTACAATTATAACTATCTACTCACCTTCTTCTAGACCTAGGTTAGCGGAGTTTAGAACATAGTCTTCCCCATCGATCATGTATATTATGGATAAGCCCTATTATGAGCTCATATTTGGAACAGCACAACTGGGGAAGTACCTTCACCATCCAGTAAACCGCAGCGCACCACTACTTGCACTGGTAGGTCGTGGGCCCTCCGAATCGCTAAACTACAATGGCAGTGGGCGGGCTACATTGCACGTAGAAGCGATGGCCGTTGGGGCGGAAAGGTTCTCGAGTGGCGACCACTTACTGGAAGGCGCAGCGTGGGTAAACCCCCACAAGGTGGACTGATGACCTGGCAAAGGTAGCGGGAGTCCGCTGGATGCGGGTGGCGCAGGACCGGTCACTTTGGCACTCTGTCGAGCAGTCTTTCGGCTGATATGATGATGATGATGTGTTCCTGGTGGTGAGCTAGGTCACCAGAGCTCCCAAGGACACCCTATATTAAGAGTAAGGGAGCATGTGTCTTTAGTTATTGAAACAATTAATCCTAACTATAACGTCGGCAACGCGCTGGATTGACATTCCTAGGATACAGTGTTTTCTTAATAATGGCATCCATTTTACGCCCAAGCTTAATGCCACTAGACAATTTAAATTAAATCTAACGGGAAACAGCACTCTAAGCTTAAAGTCCAAGATCTATAGTAAACACAGCATTATCTTAAAGCATTCTGTCACCAGCTATTTCCCTTGGCGTTTCATTAAGAGTGTCGTAGACGTATGACCGCTTCTGAACCGCCGACATAGACATTAAGCGTAGACCCTTCTACATATAATATTTTACGAGCTGCTTTTGTATAGAGAACCTAGGCGGAGCGCCGGGGGATAAATAAAATATAACTTATATTAATTCTGAGTGTCCCGTGTGGTGTTGGGTTAGAGTCCCGTGTGGTGTCGGGTTAGAATTTCACCACCCCCTTTCATCCCGTGGGTGTCGTAAAAGTCGACTAAGGGAGCAGGGTTAAAGTTTGTTGTCGGCGATGGGCTAGCAACCTATCACTGCGATATCACATTTTTTTTCGATCTTTTATACCCACGTTTATGCTAAAAGTGGCACTCGAACATAAGTTTCATGTGCTCTGCCTATCCCTTTTGGGAATAAAGGCGTGAATCTATGAATGAATTAATGAATTCTTAGTGTTTTCTATACACCGGTGAAATAATTTTGAAATGGGGAATGGATGAAAATTTTAGAAGTGCCTGATTATTTTTTGGTGATAGGAATAACCTTCTTTAGCACCAGAAAAAAGTTGCAGACTTGTCAGCTGCGTCAATTATTTTTGAAAAATATAAACAGTTTCCTTACTCACGTTTTGTGGTTAGGACGGCGAATGAGACACTTTCCTTGATCCGTCTCATATTACAAAAAATATTTTAAATATCTGACCCTGGCAATGACAAATATAGCTGCTGCAGCTAAAAATATCATTGCTAGTGTCAGTTTACCACGGATTTTTATGATATCTGTTGTAATATGAGACGGATCAAGCAAAATGTCTTATTTGCCGTCCTAAACCCAAAACGTAAGTGAGGAAAGTGTTTATATTTTTCAAAAATAATTAACGCATCTGAAAAGTCTGCAACTTTTTTCTGGTACTAAGGAAGGTTATTCCTATCATCAAAAAAAAATTAGGCAATTCAAAAATTTTCATCCATTCCCCAATGGGCTATTTAGTTCCGCAGATTACTCTTTATATACAAACTTTGGAGACTTACAAAGCGCACAAAGCTTCGTACAATCTTTGCCTCTTTACCGATATAATAGTATAGTATAGTTGTACCTTAACATTTTTTTTCCGACTGTCTCAGAAGGGTGGGTTTTGTTTTTTGTTGTTGTATGTGGACAATAATAATTCTATTTCATAAGCAACAGCCCGTTTGGCTTGATGGATTTTGAAAAATGGGGGTCATTGGTTACCTCTTAATCATGGGAGTGACATAGGCTTATATTTGTAAAGAAGCGGTTGGGCTTAAAAGTAACATTATTTTAATTTAACTTTTTGTAAATTTATCGGCGAAATAACGATTTTTTTAATTCTTTGTTGTGAGAATAAGTTAGTCGTAGTTGATAAAGTTACTAGTATAGTCTAGAGGAATGTAGTTAATTTTATGGCAATGCATTTTGCGGTCTTGATTACACGATAGGCATGGGTCTAAAAGGTCTACATTTAACCAGTATTTAGCAAGCAATAAGATGTGTTAGAAGGTTATTCCTAATCTCGACGGTTTTTTGTAGCGTTAAATACTGTGTAAATCACGTTTCCACTTTCCACAAATGAGTTTTTCTCGGTCATATTTTTCTGTAACAACCAATGTTGACAATCGCAAACCGCATCGAAACAGAAATATAACTTTTGCTCGAGTCCCAGCCCTAAAAGATGTTTCAATAAAACAAATTAATCAGGATACGTATACCTATTACTAGTATATTCGAAAGTTTATTCATTCGTTCTCCTAATTCAGACCGTAAATAAACCTTTTTTTTTAAATTAAATATTTTGAACGATAATTAGTTATTTATGTCTTTGATGTGTATGATTTTAATTTGTATAATTGCTTTACAATTAGTATTTATCTCTTTGCCTGAGATACAGGATAATCCTAGTTCAGGCGCATTTAATAAATTTCCCTAACATGTAACATTAGCAATAAGGTTTTG
Organism: Epinotia brunnichana; assembly: GCA_963854355.1. NCBI lineage: Eukaryota > Metazoa > Arthropoda > Insecta > Lepidoptera > Tortricidae > Epinotia > Epinotia brunnichana. The sequence continues at coordinate 2,008,813 of OY977940.1, forward strand.
TCAATAAATTATTCTATTCTATTACAAGAACAATATTCCTTTGCTATTCCGCTAACGTGCTGGTCGATCAGCGGAGATCAAATGCAACTATTTGCGTAAAAACATGCAAATAATTACATCAAACCACCACCAATAAGGAAAAAAGCTCGACACGTGTTTCGCCTCTCTACGAGGCATCATCAGGAGATGCTGGCAGGAGATGTTGCTTGCGCCACGTCCACTGAGCCAATCATGAGTCAGTAATATATCATGGACTTCCGCAAAGTAACGCCTGTTTCAATAAATTATTCTATTCTATTCTATTCTTTCAAAATTTCATTATTTTCCAGTTCATGGCATTAACCCATTCAGCGCCCATGAAGACACACGTGCGTCAGAACGCTACGCTAACGGAGTTTACGCTGCTACGAATTACGGCGTAGCGTGGCCGTGAATGGGTTAATTTGCTCAGTCTAACCCAGAAATTCGTACTCAAAAATACTCTTCCACAGGCCGGGTGAAAAAATCTTATAGCTAGGGAGAGCCTTTCTCACTTTCTGTTTTAATTCGATTGCCTTTTTGCGCCACACTCGTAAGGCTACTGTCATGGTCCAAATAGGGATATAATTGTAATCCGGGCTGTTATTCGGAACGCGCTAATGCGGCTCACCCCATCCGTCTTGCCTAACGAAACTAGACCTCTGATTACGCTTAATTACTACGAATCGCGGCATCAAGATATATTTGTAGGTGAAGGGTGAGGTGAAGTTTAAACAAGTTATAGAATAGATGGTCGATTGCATAGCGTGTTGTGGGTAACTTAGTTCATTTTTGTACGGGAATATAACTGAAACTTTACGCAATTAGTTACCTCTCAGATTGAGCCCCCGGTACTGCAAACACAATAATCAAGAGCAGTGTAATTACACAGTTTGTGGACATTTTCTTTACAAAGCGTTATGTGCAGTGCCGATACGCGCCGCGAGTAGGTACATATTTAATAAAATGCTATCTGTGTCACACCGTTCTGTGCTTCTGTGCCTCACCCGTATCGTGCGATAGTGAGAGTTGCAAGTCCTGGCCCCGTAGCATGGATAGCCTTATCATGCGATAATTGATAAGATAGGGCATCCATCCTTGGCTGACACCGATCGATAGAACGAGACGACGCTCTTATCCTGTCACTTATCGCGTGATCCATGGTACGGGGCCTGGAGGTAATGGGGAATGGATGAAAATTTTAGAAGTGCCTGATTTTTTTTTGGTGATAGGAATAACCTTCCTTAGCACCAGAAAAAAGTTGCAGACTTTTCAGGTGCGTCAATTATTTTTGAAAAATATAAACAGTTTCCTCACTTACGTTTTGGATTTAGGACGGCGAATGAGACATTTTCCTTGATTCGTCTCATATTACAAAAAATATCTTAAAAATCCGTGGTAAACTGACACTAGCAATGATATTGACACCTGCGGCAGCTATATTTGTCATTGTCAGGGTCAGATATTTAATTTTTTTTTTTGTTATATGAGACGAATCAAGGAAAGTTTCTCATTCGCCGTCCTAAATCCAAAACGTAAGTGAGGAAACTGTTTATATTTTTCAAAAATAATTGACGCACCTGAAAAATCTGCAATTATTTTCTGGTGTTAAGGAAGGTTATTCCTAACACCAAAAAAAAAATCAGGCACTTATAAAATTTTCATCCATTCCCCATTGCCTACATTTCCTTGTTGAAATATTGTAAATAAATTCGTTTATTTTATAAGAAATACATTTTTCGACCAAAAACAGTATCTGGTTGTACTGTTTCGGGTGATAACGTTTTTACCCCCCTAAACCTTGATGAAATTAAACAATTTTGGTATTATTGGATTTAGTACACTTTAATCTATGTCAGTACGTCTTTTTTTTTAGTAGATCAGTATAGATTATTTAAAAAAAAAAACGATAGACAAAGTCAAAAATATAGATTTTTAGATGCTAATTACTTTTAACGTAAGCAATATTTCTTAAAACTCAAAACGTTTTGAGTTTTTCATTATATCTACAATGTATCCAATTATAAAAATCGAACGATGTTTACGGGGTGAAAAATGTTATCGCTTATTGTATGAAAATTTATAGTTCCACATTCCTCTTAAGACACAAAAACTTTTTGCTTTTACACTGAAGTCTAAACGAACCTGTATTTCACCTAGCTGCAATGTGGTTGCGGCGCACGCTCGTTGCAATTTATTCGGCCATTTAGACTAACAGCGCGTGCCGACGGCAGTTTCTGTCGCTCCTCACGGGCATAATAGTTGCCAAATGCTTGGATGGCGGGTACAGCTTGAGTTTAATAAAGGCATGTATACATTCACAGGAGTTTCCTTCCACGAACGGCGGCTGTGGAATGAACTCCCTGCCGCGGTTTTCTCGAGGAACTACAGGTTCTTCAAGGAAGGAGTGTAGAGGTTTTTAAAGGGCCGGCAAAGCGCATGCAAGTCCCTTAGAGTTGCAACCGTCCATAGACCACGGTGACCTTTTACCATCAGGCAAGCCGTACGATTTTTTGCCATCGACGTGGTAAATATTCAAAAAAACAAATACTGAAATGGAGTAGTAACGCCAGATAATAAAACAATAAGGTTCTTAAGGCCGTTAAATAAATCCAATGTTTCTTTGTTAAGCAATTTCTGCTTTTGTTTAACGTTTTTGTATTGTATTTATTACTTTTGTGATACTTTTGTGTTTATACATCACACAAATTATGTGTTATACGCCATATAAAATTTAACACAAAAGCAGATATTGGTTCTAAAAAGCAAACATTATATTTTACAGCCTTCGTACCGAGAACGTGAAAATAAATCTGAAAAAGTTATATATATACTTTCGATAATGTATTAATAATCCGAACTGAAATCTATACCATTAAGTGGTAATTTCAAGTTAATTTCCCAAAAAGATTGGTACTTAATTAATTCATTTAAAATTGCGAAACCGTACGTGGGCGAAGAGCATAGCATTTCGAACCGATATTAACGAGTGAGTGAGACAAAATATTAGGGGCTACAGTCACATTAAGTGCATTCTGACGGAAGAAATCAGAAGGCAGGAAGCTGCAGCCAACTTATCACTATGTAACACCACCAAACTACCGCGTTAGAATTAAAACCAGCACGTGAAACACATCGATTTTAAATTCTTCAAGAATCCAATTAGAATGCAAAATATAAATCTCTGATGAACCCCCGGGAGTTGTACCTACGACGGCGTCTCACGACGTCGTGACGTTTCAGGTTATTTCTAATTTAAGAGATAAGTTATATTTAAGTCACGTCTAACGTATCAGTTTTCAGACAAAACGTATGCGTTTGGCATTGACTGTCAGTTTTGTGACGACTTATCCATTCTTTAACGATACATTATCAAACTAAAGACGACCTTCAACCACTCGACCAAGATAACGACAGCCTTCTCTATTTGTCATCATGCTTCTGGTATCGATCTTAGTACGTGTATTTGAAAGGCTGGACGCTTTATCTTCTTCTTTTTGGTCATGTCTGAGGGACGTGACATCTAGAAAAAAAAAAGAAAGATACACACATCACATCTATGGGTGACTCTTCCAACCACTGCTCTCCAGGCCGTTCGATCTTGAGCCTTTTGTATGGTTAGGTGTATTGTGGACTCGGTAAAGTGTCTGCTGGACGGTCGCCAACACGCCCCTCCGACCGAGCGACCTTGGTCTGCACCGACCGTGTAGACAGTTGTTTGGAGCAAAAATCCATACCAAAGCGGTCGGTGCCGACCAAGGTCGCTCGGTTGGAGGGGCGTGTTGGCGACCGTCTAGCACACGTTAAACTTCTTGGACTACATCTCCAGGGCGCACGACCACTTCACCTCTTTCCTTCAACACGCCCATTTATGCTTTACGTTTATGGTTTTTCCACAAAAAAATATTAATTATAAAAATAAAAATAGACTTTATTGCTGAGGTTTACAATTTTTCAAGAAAACTTATACTACATTACTTATTATTTCCTTCTTTTCTTCTGTATTTCCGTTAACAACCTCAACTTGTCTTCTGACATAGGCCTCCTCCAAAGCTCTAAGTGTTTTAACGTTAAATTTTGCAACATACATGTTATTTTCAGTTTGGTTTTGATTATGTTCTGTTTTTGTTGTTGTTTTTTTGATGGTTTTTTTTTCTTGTTGTTGTTTTTTTGATTTGTATGCTTCGGAAGGTGATGGTCGCTAACCCCACGGAGACCGGCCGGATTGGGGTGTTGTTTTGTCTTGTTACTTTTTTCTTATTGTTTACTTGTTTCTAGTTGTCGATGGTTCTATCCTATTCTTTATTATCTGAAGACGGTAAGGAAGTAGCTGAGTTCGTAAGTGAGTTTGACCTGTTCCTCATCACATCAAAAGCATTAGTCCTGCTGGTCTTACAAGGGTTCCAAGGTAATTTTTTTGTTATGTTACTTTGTTCCGGGGGTATAGATTGCATTCTTTTCCCGTTTTCCTGTGTTCCTTGGGCATATATCACTAATTTATCATATTTTATGTATGCATAGTTTCCTTTTTTTCTTTTTTCAACTAACTGTCCTTGAAGTTCCTTCCTTTTGTCCAATATTGCTTTAGGGTAGTTCTCCGTAACATACACTTCTTGGAAAAGTTTTTTATTTCTGCTAATTTCTGTCTTCTTCCATTCATTAACAAATGATATCAGAACAAGTCGAATTTTTTCATGACTTGCCGTTTGTTTACCAATACGATGAATTTTGTTGAATTCCGATTTTTCTAAGTTAATTTTTAGATCGTTTTTGACTTTTTCTCTCACAATTTCAATGAGTTCGCTTTGATCTTTTTCTTTCTCCTCTAATCCAAACAATAATAAATTCTTATTTATTTTCCCTTTCCAGAAAAGTGATCTTTTCTTCCAATGTTTCTACTTTCGATTTCAGTATTTTATTTTCATCTAAAATCAATACTAGTTTTTCATCCATTCTTTCAGTCATTGTTTTAGTCACAGAATCATGTATTATTTCTGTTTGTTTGACACCGGATGGACTTGGCTGTCACTTTAATAGAGTGCAGTTAGTTGCGGTCTCTGCAGATTGATCTTCGCAACTTGGTTGGGTTATAAACTGACAAGATAACCTCAAATCTTCCTATTTTTGCGTAATGATTTGCACGATTCACTACCACAAAAGTCACAGTATTTCACTTTGCCGATATTTCCTGGACCTTTTCCAGGCTTATGAGTGAGGATCTTCCACTCGTGCGAACGTTTAAACACTTTTTATGAATTATTTTGATCAGAGCTTCTATAATGTAATGACGTATTGACAGTTCAACAACCGGAAACAAGAACAAAAAATAATTAATTACACGAGTTTAATTGCGCCTTTATATATCCGCTATAGCACTAGCCGGTTAAGAAGCGCATAAACCACCCTTAACCGACCTAGCACGTTACGGCTCAAATGCAATCCCTAATTTACGAGCGCACTTGAGCGGCCCCTTGTACTCAGCAACAGCAACTCGAAGTACAACTCTATTGTCAAAGCAATAAGGCTTAATTTCCTGGGTAGCTTCTGTCACTGACTGTATCCAAAGCTACAATAAATAACTGCAACTGCTTAAATAAAAGAACATAACGGTTTCGGAATACAAAGGCGCTTAGGTCCTTCTTGAATTGGAAGTGGTCGTAGAAGAATGGGTCAGCAGTAGCGATGTAAAGAATTGTACATGCAGGGGATGTTGCTTGAATTCTGAACAGTTGCATTATACAGCTGGAATATCAATATCGTATCTGCTTCACGAGTCGAGCAAAATGTTTATAAACTCTAATAGCCTACCTACCTTGTGAGCAATAATCATCAGATGCTCAAACGGGAAGTCCACGGGGAAACCTTTTCGATACACAAACTTAGGTTAGGACAATTCCACGTCACATGGCACTGTCGAAAAAAAAACGGGCGTGTGATAGGGCCGACGAGCATCTACCCGCCTGTGGGCGACAGCCTCCCGTGTAAACATAACGGGAATTTAACACATAATTTAGTTTGTCAATAAAATAATGTTACGGGATAACCCGAGGTCGCTGACCATATTATGTGTATGTAAATAACCGTCAAATAAATGATTCCTCACAGGTATTTTATTATCCCGAAGTTAGGAAACGGGCGAAAACGCCACGATAGGCTCACTTATATTAATGACCCAAAATGGGCATTAAATCATTTTTATGAATTAAAGTACATCTGTTACGAATATCTTAATAGCAAGATACGCAGGATACTCAGCGCAGGTGCCTGAGAGCGGTGTGTCGTTCACACCGCCCTTCGATTTTCGAGAACAAAACCGATATTACTGCAACATTTAAAACTATTGTAAGTTAACATTTAAGTTCGCATAGCAGACACACACTATATAATTTAATCGGTACTAAACCTAATTTCTGCACTAATTCCCCTAGCTAAAACCACACGTCCTGGTTAGTGTAACCACAATTTATTTAAGAGCTCGGACGCCATTCTTTCCTATTACTTGGTTATACGGGATCAGGAACGATACTTTAAATAATGGAGGGCGTGCTAGGGAGTTATTGTCGCAAGGGGCATATATTTCAAGTCTAGACTTTAACAGTCTTAGTCTAACTGAACTGAATAATACAAACGAGACCTACGTTTCCCATTCCATTTGATTTTTGTGTGTTTTATTGTGTATTATGTATACATACACTGTTATTTGTCGATCCAAAAACATTATAGCCAATTGGGTGAAATATACAAGTGACAAATTGTCTATTTGGCAATATAACGGCACGTGTCGTGATTCTATTTGTCTTTGACAGATCTCATCCCTAGGATACCGTATTTTCTCCATGTCTCTGTAATTTTGAGCCGGTTTATGGTCGTGGATTCTTATTCACGACCATAAACCGGCTCAAAATTAACAACAAGGGGACAGACAGTGGAAACATCTCTCTTCTGATTTTTTTATATATAATATCTGATCTAAATAGTAGGTACTACTGGATAAACACTCTGAAGGCTTGAATTTCAAGAACGAAAATAAATTCCTACAGGGTCAATGTAATTATAGAAACGAGGTAGTTGTTTATATAACACTAGCTGTTACCCGCGACTTCGTCCGCGTAGAACATGTTATCGTCTAAATGTTTGTTTAAGGACTTAAAGAAATGAATTAAAATAATTACTTTAAAAACAAAGTGTAAACCGACTTCCATTCAGTACTTCGCCAAGCCACATATGTACATGAACATTTCCTTTCCAATTTACCACATCCACTGCTTTCTGAGAGCAAATGCGTTGATTATTACAGAAAAAACCCAATTCGATATCTGTGGGCTGATAATATTTGAGGAGTTCCGTCAATTCCTAAAGGATCTCAGAGTTAATACTTCAAGAGTTGCTACTTCAACGGAATCATGTCAGAATCTTTGACGTACTTTACATCTTTGAGGAGTTCCATAAGTCATCCGTGGTCTTCATCATCAGTTCGACTTCACCAAAATTGCAATTTCCGGTTCTTAAAAAAACTGATTTTTAATTTATCTAAAACTTAAACGTATCTTATTCCAAACGAATCATCCGTCATGACAATATGATTTTTATTCAAATGTCACAAGCTGAACCGTGCACGTGCGAAGAGCACAGCATAATTAATATTGAGCAATGTCATGCAACCGAGCGGGACAACATTTTGAGGAACACATTCGCTTTAAATCGAGCCATTAGGATTCATCATCATTATATCAGCCGAAACACGTCCAGTGCTGGACATAGGCCTCTCCCAAAAATGCCACAATGACCGGTCCTGCGCTACCCGACACAAGCGGACTCCCGCGACCTTTTTCAGGTCATCAGTCCAGTCAATCTCCTAGGGTGGTATTCCATTTCCAAGATCTTTGTCCCACGGGCATTGCGCCTCACATTTTTTTTGAAAAAAAGTCTTGGTCAAGTGAAATACCACCCTTAGGATTATCCCTAACTTAAGTAATTTTTCGAGCAGCTCCTGGTCGATTGCGTATAGTTTTTTACGTAAGTTATGTTAATCGAAATTATTTTTTTTAAACATATAATGACAGTTGAGTTACGCACACCCCCTGGCTCATCATCATCATCATATCAGCCGAAAGACGTACACTGCTGGACATAGGCCTCCCTCAAACCGGACTCCCGCGACCTTTACCAGGTTATCAGTCCACCTTGTGGGGGGCCTACCCACGCCGCGCCTTCCGGTACGTGGTTGCCACCCGAGAACCTTTCCGCCCCAACGGCCATCGGTTCTACGTGCAATGTGCTCCGTTCACCGCCACTTAAGTTTAGCAAACCCCCTGGCTGCTATGACACAACTTATCAAAAAATCTTCTTGAGCCCTTTAATACCGAAACACCCCGTCAAAACGGAGTTAGCGCTCGCCAAATCTTATAAGTTACAACTTATAAACGGCTGCTGCGGAAGTTTTATTGGCTCACTATTGAAAGTTGGCGGCGGGGATAGCCCCTCGGAGACTATGCCCAGAATATTTCAAACCGTGTTGATTTTCTTTGAGCGGTGGATAGACTGGCTGTAAGAGAAGGCTTGTATATCTTTGTGAGGTGTGGGTTTTTTACCAAGCCCGGCTTTTTACTCCTTAATCGCCTTAAGAATTAATACTGCGTGAATTAGTATTTACGCTATTAGACTTCCTACAGTTTTCGCAACCATACGAACTTCTTACGTGCAGTGATGCATTTTTCATTTAAAACTTATGGTGTCGCATAAGAATAACGGACGGTCGCATTAGAATGAAAGACAGACGCAAAAAGTGGTGGCCTCGACTGCTGCGAATTCCATAGACCGCGTTTTGGACCAATGTTTCGATCTTGTAAGAACTTAAAATCAAAGAGAGATTATCGTCAACTGTTAATACGAATCCTCAAATACTTCGGGCACATAACTCCATGGAACAACTCGTTGTCCAGTCCAGGGACGGGTAGAGGGAAAGCGATCACGCGGTAGTTCTCCTACGCGCTGGACGGATTCGATAAAAGCTGCGACACCATCCACCATACTCCAGTGTTCCCGTGATGCTAAAGACCGTAACAAGTGGAGGAGCATCGCGGGGGCTGCTTTATCCATACATCATCATGAAACCACGACCAAGAGTTAACGACTGAAGAGAGAATAGAAAAACGCCCGCGCAATTATTTTCCTGGGTGGCATAGTACCTACCGGTTTCTACACCGGACTTGACGACACAACGGAGCCACGCCGTTATGTCGCCTAAATAATTAGTTTTTAATTTTATGTATATCTTTAAGGTATTTGTTACTATGGGCCTTAGATGCCTGAAATAAGTGGTTTTATTATTAATTATTGTTATTTATAGTAGACGATGTTGGGAACAATGGTTCAAGTGTTTTGTGGGTTATCAAGCTTTATAGCAGATTTATCACATTTTTTTCTCTAAACCTACAATTAATAAAAGTGACACTAAAATTTAAATTTCATGTATTTTGCCTAAACCTTTTGGGAATGGAAAAAAATGGGTGGAACTCAATTTTTATTTATTATTATTTACTATTTCATAACGGCAATTAGGTACCCATGCATTTTATATGGGTAATTGCCGTTACGAAATAGTTAAAAGTGAAACCGTAGATTAGATTAACGCTCTTAACTATGTACAATTTTTATGAGTTCCACCCAAATGCAGGCGTGAGGTTATGTGTAACTTACGTCATCACATTTCGGTATGGTATGAAGCGTAGTAGTTATGTCAGCACCAAGGTTATCCGAGAAAGGACATTACACCACCCATTATCACCTATCACGCCGTTTTCCCAATCCTGTAGCCATTTCACGTCATGTCCCCGATACCATCTAAACAGCTATGGCCTCCGTTTTGCAACGTAACTATTCTAATCATTTGCCTTTTTAGGGTTCCGTTGCCAAATGGCAAAAACGGAACCCTTATAGATTCGTCATGTCTGTCTGTCTGTCTGTCTCTCTGTCTGTCTGTCTGTCCGTCCGTATGGCACAGCCACTTTTTTCCGAAACTATAAGAGCTATACTGTTGAAACTTGGTAAGTAGATGTATTCTGTGAACCGCATTAAGATTTTCACACAAAAATAGAAAAAAAACATTAAGTTTTGGGAGTCCCCATACTCAGAACTGAAACTCAAAAAATTTTTTTTCATCAAACCCATACGTGTGGTGGTGTATCTATGGATAGGTCTTCAAAAATGATATTGAGCTTTTTAATATCATTTTTTTCTAAACTGAATAGTTTTCGCGAGAGACACTTCCAAAGTGGTAAAATGTGTGTCCCCTCCCACTGTAACTTCTAAAATAAGAGAATGATAAAATTAAAAAAATATATGATGCACATTATCATGCAAACTTCCACCAAAAATTGGTTTGAACGAGATCTAGTAAGTAGTTTTTTTTTTAATACGTCATAAATCGTAAACCGCAATTTATTTTACGGAACCCTTCATGTGCGAGTCCTTGGCCGCTTTTTTTTACATATAAGGTGGCCTATGGATGATTACAACTCCAGGGAACCATAATTGTGCTTTCTTAACTCTTTAAAATGTATACACTCCATTCACGAAGAACCCCATAGGTGCAGTAGCCTCTAGTTGGCAAACTTCCATATACTTAGGCAGAGAAAACGTATTGATCGAAACATCTGCCAGTCGATTGTGTAACGCTTTGTACGTTAGGTACCTACATCCAATTTTTTGTATGCAACAGCAACGCTCGGTCATTGATCGCGTCCTGCGCGAGTAATGTACCTCAAAAATAAATAAATGGGCTTTCTACTGTAGCAATTAAATTATATTTTGTTTACTATTTAGAAAAAAATATGCATTGTCGTGTTTTTTTCGCCAGTTCTTTTTTCTTTCCGAACCGGCGATAGTTTATTGACATTCATTCATCATAAGGCCTTATGCATCTTGACAGATGATTTAAACAGCGTCTGTACGCGAGGGACAACGCCTCTCGTGACTACATAGGCCAATCCAGGATCGACATTTGCGTCCACATTTGGTCCACGCAAATTGAGGGACCGTATCATCGGCAACCTCTTAACGATTAAGCCTCTTAGCGCGTTTGTGGGCTACATCTTGGAACCAGGTAGCATCGTGGATTTTGCGGCCTTTTGCGATAGTGTTCCTCCACTCATCGCTGACATTCATTAGGTGCATGTAATATGGCCAAATCAAAGATTAATAACGTTGACTTTTAACTTTATTCAAATTACCTCTATGGACGTACTTAATTGTGTTGCACCATATAGAAGTACAGTTAGGAAATAAATGTTGTGTAAGAGGTAGGATACGGTGGTATATCGGTCCGCGACTGTTACTTTACCAGCATACAGTCTCTTATACAGTACGGTGAGACGATCCGAGAGCTTCGCTCTCAGACTCAATAGTATCTAAGGGCGGAATTACTCTTTTAAATTGATATTTAATCCTACGGTTTAGTAGAAAAGGTCCTTACGGCCGTGTGATATGAAAATATGCAAAATAATATTGAAAAAAGCCTACATGCATCGATACCCTTTCCTTCATACAATCCATACTAATATTACAAATGCGAAAGTAACTCTGTCTGTCTGTTACCTTTTCATGCTTAAACCGCTGAACCGATTGAGATGAAATTTGGTATAGAGATACTTTGAATTCCGGGGCCTTCCCAAAGACTCCTTACTAAAGATAGTTTTTATCTGGAAATTCATCACCTAAGGGGGTGAAAAGGGGGGAGAAAGTTACGATATAAACGAGTTCATCGCGGACGAAGTCGCGGGCAAAAGCTAGTCGTAAATAAATATAAAAACAGTTTTAGAGAGCACAACTTAAGCCCTTTCATATGATACCCCACTTGATCTATGAACTAGACTTTGAATTTTTAATCCCCCTCATATTCGCCATTTACACAAAAAAAAAAGTATATTAAATTTTAAATTTTCCATACACGTGTCTTGACGTTCTTAACAGCTGTTCCAAATTGCAAATTGATAGCTTAAGTACTTACTTAGCTCCTGAGATATTTAACGTTGTGACAGACGGACAGAGTCGCACCATAAGGGTTCCTTTTTTACCTTTTTGGTACGGAACCCTAAAAACTGAAAAAAACTATCTGATGGACAGACACCGAGTGATATCATAAGTATTCCGTTGGACCAATTTTAGTACGGAACACTACTCGTAAAATGTAAAACTGCCGTCGATATGAAAGACTTGCGTTCATCACTAAGTAGCTATCAACCCACCAACCCCACAAAACCTCAATTAAATAACGGTTCTTCAACGCGCTTGTGATTCTTCTTGAAACACAAGCTTTCTTTGCCGTGTGTTTGTTGACCACCATCATAGTATATTAAAAAAAAACCGGCCAATTGCGAGTTGGACTCACGCACGAAGGGTTCCATACCATTATCAATAAAAATATTTATTTTATTCTGTTTTTAGGGTTCCGTACTCAAAGAGTAAAACGCTTCGCTTTCGCTCGCTGTTCGTCCGTCCGTCCGTCCGTCTGTCTGTCACCAGGCTGTATCTCAAGAACCGTGATAGCTAGAGAGTTGAGATTTTCACAGATTATGTATTTGTCTTGCCGCTATAACAACAAATACTAAAAACCAAATAAAATATTTTTTAAGGGGGGCCTCCATACAACAAACGTGATTTTTTTGCCGTTTTTTATAGATAATGGTACGGAACCCTTCGTGCGCGAGTCCAACTCGCACTTGGTCGGTTTTTTTTAGTATTTGTTGTTATAGCGGCAACAGAAATACATCATCTGTGAAAAATTCAACTGGAACTATCACGGTATCAGTGAGATACAGCCTGGTGACAGACAGACGGACAGACGGACGGACAGCGGAGTCTTAGCAATAGGGTCCCGTTTTACTCTTTGAGTACGAAACCCTAAAAAAATTACTGCCCGCAGAAATATCCACGCATCTCTCATATCTATCTTTTTAGCTCCACGCCGGTCCTATATTCTCATCTACACCGCAAAGACATATAACCGTAAACATCGACTTATTCTCGAAGGTTCGACAACTAACGAACACCCCCGAATACGCCCTTAGCGCTCTCAAATAAAATTTTATTGCCTTGGCTGTTCACAACAACTCGTCTATCCTCAGGAAACCGGTGTAAGCCGGAACTCCGACTGTGTTGTTAAGTCTCAAATTCACTACAAACAAATTGTTTATGAACAAAACTGAGATATTTTGGTTTCGTAAGGCAAATAGTGCAGGGAATACTCATTAGTTGCGTTTGATATGAGTGAAGTAGCCTAGATAATATTAGTTTCATATCAATCTTATTCTTCGTCTCATATCGCGCTTACACACGTTTTGCTTACGCATGAGTGTGCAAGAACAAGAAATCTGCTTTGCTGAAGTAAGTGTTTGATTAATTTAATAAGATCATAGTTGAAATTTTTATATACCTAATGTTTAAATCTTTAATTATAAAATGTATTTAACTTTACAAATTCAAACACAATTTATATTGTTATATGAGTAAATGACTTATGACTTAAGGATACCTTTACAGAATATTTATCATTGGTTTAGAATATTAAAGTAACAGCTACTTGTAGTCGAAATTATTTACGCTACTTTTACCTATATAAAATTATAAATCATGACCGACTTTTTTATATAGGTAACTGTAATTGGAATTTGATTATTTTATCTATTTTTCCTTGGTTTGCTTTTTGAATAGACAACTTTGATGCAATTTCGTCAACTTGATTAAAACTAACTATGCAATGCTAATAATTTCGTAGCGCCACAGAATAAGTAATAGTACTACGTACAGAAGGTTCTCTGTTAAAAAATTCCCTGTTTAGGTACGCCAAACGTGCCTAAATGTGGCCATCCCTTTCTATCGCATGCAACGCGCTGCACCTCGTGCGAGCGTCCCGTCCCAACGCGTGGCAGCTACTAATGGTGATTACTTATTCTGTGCTAGTGGGCCGCCAATTTGGCGGCCGCCGGCATGTACTTGTAGCGGCGCGACAGGATCACAGAGTGAACCGCCCCTGGTAGCGCTAAGCTCGTAGCTGATAACATGCAAAAACCCGTTTGCAGAGGAAGCATTGTTTATTGCGAATCCAGGCGACAAGATATACTGGGGGTGAGCGGTGAGCTGAAACAGTTTATGAATAGCACAGAATTCGTATAACGGTACATTTCGTACCGTTATTTCCTTTGGCATGAAATTCGCGCGATATGTTTTTATGGCGACACGCGCTTTGTTGCAAATGACGTATTAATAATGCTCTTTGTTGGGATCACGCGGTTATTACTTTTTGTTTTTAATTACTTTCGGGACGTGGTCGAAAATTTAACGAACATTGCGCTTTTAGAGACTTCGTAAAAAGGTTGCTGTTTACGAGGCGCGTAACTTCATAAAATATGAAGCTGTAAAGATTTATCTTTAAAATACAATGTAGCAATGAAGGTCGCGATATATTTAATTAAACCGTTTAGTTGGTATTAAATTATGACTTACACAATAGTAGATTTAATAAAAACCGGCCAAGAGCGTGTCGGGCCACGCTCAGTGTAGGGTTCCGTAGTTTTTCGTCCGTCAAAGTAAGTGTGTGAAATTATTTTGTATTTTTTTTCAATAACTATTCAACCTATCAAGTGCAAAATATTTCGAGATTTTGTTCATATTTTTAAAACTTAAGGTTCAAAAGTTAGAGGGAGGGGGACACTTTTTTTTTACTTCTGGAGTGATTATCTCCGAAAATATTAACATTATCAAAAAATGATTTTAGCAAACCCCTATTTATTTTTAAATACCTATCCAACAATATATCACACGTTAGGGTTTAAATGAAAAAAAAAACACTCCCCACGTTACGTATAGGGGAGGTACCTACCCTAATAAATAAATAAAATTCACTTTTTATTTTACCACTTTGTTGCCGTGATTAATAAACATACAAATTTCAGCTTTCTAGTGCTAAAGGTTACTGAGATTATCCGCGGACGGACGGACAGACAAAGCGAAACTATAAGTGTTCGTAGTTCGTAGTCGACTACGGAACCCTAAAAATGTCCTTTTTCGTGTGTTCGTTACCTGTCATAAACATATAAATAAGTGGCTCTGTGAGCTGTAAAATTCACGAGCCTGCATTAAAAGAAACCGGCCAAGTGCGAGTCGGACTCGCGCACGAAGGGTTCCGTACCATTATCTATAAAAAAAGGCAAAAAATCACGTTTGTTGTATGGGAGCCTCCTGTTGCCTAGTTGGTAGTGACCCTGCCTACGTTCGAATCCTGGTAAGGGCATTTATTTGTGTGATGAGCACAAATATTTGTTCCTGAGTCATGGATGGTTTCTATGTAGGTATTTATTTATCTATATTAGTATGTGTATCGTCGTCTAGTACCCATAGTACAAGCTTTGCTTAGTTTGGGGCTAAGCCAATTTGTGTAAGATTGTAGAAAAAAAAGAAAAAATATAAAAAAATATATTTATTCTGATTTTTAGTATTTGTTGTTATAGCGGCAATAGAAATACATCATCTGTGAAACAACCGTCTAACTTTCACTGTTGTTGAGAGACAGCCTGGTGACAGACGGACAGGCAGACAAACAGACAGACAGACACAGACAGACATACAGACAGACAGACGGACAGCGGAGTCTTAGTAATAGGGTCCCGTTTTACTCTTTGAGTACGGAACCCTAAAAACGGAAAGCTGAATCGACCAAAATATTTTATATAGGTAATTTTATATAGTTGAAGAATGCGACCTGTAGAGGAGAATATGGAACTTGCATCTTAATATTTTATTACGAAAAACAAAAGTATAATCCATCATTAAAACAACTGTAGCATTAAAACTTTGTTATGATTTATTTTTCTGATGTTATATGCATTTATTTTTTTTTTTTTTTTTTTAGTTGTATGGGACACCAACAGAGTACATGTTAACAAATCTTAATTTAAATATTTGCTTTTATTTGGGTTTACATGCACCCCAATTACAGGTGAACACATCATTCGCAAATATAAATCATGCATAATTTAAAACAGTTAAAAGGATATAATCGCAAATCTTAAATAGCTCTTCAACAATCATAACGCTTGGACAATAAAATAATAGAATATACATTAACAATTCATGAGGAAGATATTCCTATAAAGTTCTAAATTTTTGTTTCTTTTTTGTTGTTTTTATAGTTTCATTAAAATGATTTAAATACAATTTGATCTAAAAACTAAAATTAAAAGATATACAGGGTGGAATTTCATAAACTGTACATAATAAAATGAGAAAAATTTCAGCCAATTTCATCGGTGAAACGGTGTTTTTTTTTTTTTTCTAGTCATTAGTTTTTTTTTTACAGAATTTTGAAAATTTTTGTAAAAACTCGGGTAATACACCTAATTCAGACGGTATAACTTTTGATCCAATGGTCCTAAAATGAAAATAAAAAATGCAGAGTATTACCAAGGGACAGGTTAATAATTATTAATAACAATAGAAAACCAACTAGAAGAGAAAATCCGCAAAAAAAAATATTGTTTTTGAAAAATGGCTACAAAAGTTACGAATTTTAAAAGAAAAACACAATTTTCTGAAAAAAACGCATATTTAGTTACCATTTTTTTTGCTTAGTATTAAACCTCACTTAATGCCGATTCTAAAACCGTTTTTAAACTGTCTCAGACTTTGAAAAATACCACGCAAATGGGTACGTAAATCAAACCATAAAGCTGCAATACGACTGATTTCTCCTGACACAATTGATCTCCGGGAAGGAGTCATGGTGGGGGTTAGGTTTTGATATGGGTGTATAGAAGCCGGCGAGGTTACCACCAGAAAAATCTGACTTCTTCAGATTTGGCTTTCAGTAAAAAAATTCTCTACTGCCCGGCTAAACGGTAACAGCTAGGTTAGGGGTGCTCGACCAAATGTCATAGAGAACTGCGTGCAGTTTTTGATGGCGGAAAAAAAATTAAAAAAAAACGAAGTTTTTTTTATTTTTTTTTTCAAAATGGTCCTAGAGCTTTGAAATTTGGCTAGCGGGAACCTATATGGCTCTAGATTCTGAAAACCAAAAAAAAAGTTTCTAGCTTTAAAAAAAAATTTGTATGGGGAATTTTTTCGATTTTTTTTTCCGGCCAAACCGCTCGACTTTTGAATAGGGGTCTCGACCAAATGTCATAAAGGTTCCCAAGGGGAGTACAATTGCATTTTTTTTTTGGCTAAAAAAAAAAAGTTTTTTTTTTTAAATTTCAAATTGGTCACAGCGCGCCGAGATTTGGCATGCGGGGACTTGAAGGGCCCAACAGTTGTAAAAAGATTAAAAAAAATTGGAAAAAATTCAAAATGGCGGACGGTATGGGCAAAACAAATTTGCGAGGCCGTAGGCCGAGCTGCGGGAGCTTAAGGCTTGGCTACTATTCCTTGCCCCGAGTGTCTTACAAGCGAGCCTGAGGGCCGAAGGCCCGAAGGTGAGCTTCGAGGGCACGCGAAGGCCGAAGGCCCAGCTGCGGGAGTATAAGACTGTGCGGGAGTATAGGACTGTGCGACTATGCCCTCAGGTTCGCTTAAAGACACTTAGGGGGCGTAGGGTTTCCGCAAGCGCGCTCTGAAGGGACGCTTCGGGCCTTCGGCCCTACGCGGAGCTCGGCCTTCGGCCTTGGCCTGTCACGAAGCTCACCTTCGGGCCTTCGGCCCTCAGGTTCGCTTTTAAGACACTCGGGGGGTAGTGAGTGGTAGCACAAGCTTAAACTCCCGCAGCTCGGCCTACGGCCTCGCAGGACGCTTCGGGCCTTCGGCCCTACGCGGAGCTCGGCCTTCGGCCTTCGCGTTGCTCGGCCTTCGGCCTTCGCCTACGACGAAAGACACTCGGGGGCATAGTCGCACAGTCCTATACTCCCGCAGCTCGGCCTACGGCCTCGCTGGACGCTTCGGGCCTTCGGCCCTACGCGGAGCTCGGCCTTCGGCCTTCGCGTACCCTCGAAGCTCACCTTCGGACTTTCGGCCCTCAGGCTCACTTGTAAGACACTCGGGGCAAGGAATAGTAGCCAAGCCTTAAGCTCCCGCAGCTCGGCCTACGGCCTCGCAAATTTGTTTTGCCCATACCGTCCGCCATTTTGGATTTTTTCCAATTTTTTTTTATCTTTTTACAACTGTTGGGCCCTTCAAGTCCCCGCATGCCAAATCTCGGCGCGCTGTGACCAATTTGAAATTAAAAAAAAAAAAACTTTTTTTTTCAGCCAAAAAAAATGCAATTGTACTCCCCTTGGGAACCTTTATGACATTTGGTCGAGACCCCTATTCAATCCTATCCTCCCGCTAGCCAAATTTCAAAGCTCTAGGACCATTTTGAAAAAAAATTAAAAAAAAACTTCGTTTTTTTTTAATTTTTTTTCCGCCATCAAAAACTGCACGCAGTTCTCTATGACATTTGGTCGAGCACCCCTAACCTAGCTGTTACCGTTTAGCCGGGCAGTAGAGCATTTTTTTACTGAAAGCCAAATCCGAAGAAGTCAGATTTTTCTGGTGGTAACCTCGCCGGCTTCTATACACCCATATCAAAACCTAACCCCCACCATGACTCCTTCCCGGAGATCAATTGTGTCAGGAGAAATCAGTCGTATTGCAGCTTTATGGTTTGATTTACGTACCCATTTGCGTGGTATTTTTCAAAGTCTGAGACAGTTTAAAAACGGTTTTAGAATCGGCATTAAGTGAGGTTTAATACTAAGCAAAAAAAATGGTAACTAAATCTGCGTTTTTTTCAGAAAATTGTGTTTTTCTTTTAAAATTCGTAATTTTTGTAGCCATTTTTCAAAAACAATAATTTTTTTTGCGGATTTTCTCTTCTAGTTGGTTTTCTATTGTTATTAAGAATTATTAACCTGTCTCTTGGTAATACTCTGCATTTTTTATTTTCATTTTAGGACCATTGGATCAAAAGTTATACCGTCTGAATTAGGTGTATTACCCGAGTTTTTACAAACATTTTCAAAATTCTGTAAAAAAAAAACTAATGACTAGAAAAAAAAAAAAAACACCGTTTCATCGATGAAATTGGCTGAAATTTTTCTCCTTTTATTATGTACAGTTTATGAAATTCCACCCTGTATAGGTAAGTAACATGCAATATTTAAAACAAGATTTCATAACATTATAACATTATACATGGTTATAAAAAAAGAGAGGATTTATTTGACACTATTGTTTCTCTCAAATAAAGATTTAACTTTTTTTTGTGAGTTCGAAGGTTGTCGTGGTAAATGTCTAAGTTAGCATCTGTGGCGATATTGTTATAGCATGTAAGCAGTCTAGTAAATGGTGCCTGCCTTTTCGTGTTTGTTCGTGTTGGGGGGACATTAAAGGTGCGTGTGAGGACTCTACGACAGTTTGGACGCGGAACAGAGAGATAAATTGTATCTAATATATCCTGTAAACACATATGACCGTTAATCATTTTATGCAGGAATACTTGATCGTGTAAAAGGCGTCTATTTGCCAGTGATGCCATACTAAAATGTTTTAGCCGTGTTGCATATCCAGTTTTATATCTCAAGTTCGGTGCGTGGTAGGCTAAATGACGTGTAAATGCACACTGAACACGTTCGATGCGATCCCTGTGTACCTGGTAGCCAGGATTCCATATGACACTAGCAAATTCAAGGCAGCTACGTACGAGCGAGTTATAGAGGACCATTTTGGTCGACACTTTCTTGAAGTCTCGGGTATTGCGTTTTATGAATCCAAGCATTTTTAGGGACCTAGAGATAATCGAGTCATAATGTGCTCTGAAGTTTAATTCTGCGTCGAGCATTACCCCCAAGTCTCTGACCTGCCTTACTTCCTGGAGAGTGTTGCCTTGAATTGTGTATGAGGTTGATATTAGCCGCTTATTTTTGGTAAACTTGATGTGGGAGCACTTTACGGGGTTAAGTACCATATCATTCTGGGCACACCACAGATTTACGCGATCAAGGTCATCTTGTAGTTGTGTTGCATCTTCTGTAGTTCGTATCGCTTTTGAAATCTGCGCGCGCCGGCACCCCCCGAAAACGCTCTATATTAAACGGGCTTATGCTATGACGTCACAGCATAGCCTTTACTATGGAGTAAGTCATTAATTTGCGATTATCTCCACAAAATTTACGTTTAAGTCTATACTTGTCATACAAAATATAATTTCTAATTTAATATTCTATGTAAGTGTTACGTTATGTTATCGAAAAAATAAAAAAATAATTTTCGTCATTTTAACGTTAGGTAAAACTAATAAAATCGTTTTTTTTTCTTTTTTTTTCTTTTGTATGATATCTCTACGTATATCCGCATCGATTGAGTGCAATTTATTCGAAATTGAAGTCCCATGCAAGTTCCCCATTGTCGGACATACGAAATATTTTTTGCTTTCGTTCGCTTCGCTCGCTCATTCAATAAATATTAGGACACAATCTTTTACACAACTCGATCTGGAACCATAATGAGGTAAGTAAAGATTGTATTATAATATACTAAAAGACAATATATATAATATATATATGTAAATACATAGAAAACGTTCATCAATCAGAAACAAATATTCATGTTCATCACACAAATATTTGCTCTTACCGGGCTTCGAACCCAGGAACATGAGCTTTATAGGCAGGGTCACTAACCACTAGGATAAACCGGTCGTCATTGGATGGCGTTTTAAACAAACGTGTAATGTCAAATTTCATATTAATTGCACTTTAAATGTAACAGTTAAAGCCATGCATTAAAAGGTATTACAATTTCAACGACGCGGCCGTTATTCAAAAGTACTGGCACAAATAAAAGCATCATTCTCAAACTGGCACTTTACTTACACGACAACACTGTCGCCACGGAGTTTTGGCGGATCAACCTGGCAATACCACGGCTAACGTGCATCCGGAGCCGTCAAACTACACACCATAAAAGGCAGGAAAATGGCGGGAGCACTCACTTGCCTTCTAGCAGCCGAAAGAAAAACAACCTAAGGACGATATATTGAAGCTCGGCGGTTTAAGTATACACGCTTAATACTAAATTGATACGTTTAATTAATTAAATAAATAAATATTTGGGGACAATCTTACACAAATCGACCTAGTCCCAAACTAAATAAAGCTTGTCCTATGGGTACTACATACTTATATAGATAAATACATCGAAAACATCCATGACTCAGCAGGAACAAATATTCGTGCTCAACACACAAATAAATGTCCTTACCGGGATTCAAACCCGGGACCTCCAGCTTCTTAGGCAGTGTCACTACCAACTAGGCTACAGAGGTCGTGAAATATATATACTTATATAGATAAATAAATACTTAAATACATAGAAAACAACCATGAATCAGGAACAAATATTCGTGCTCATCACACAAATAAATACCCTTACCGGGGAATTTATTGAATACAATCATTGTACTTTAGATTACATTCGTACCTATATTGAGTGTAATATGTCCAGCTTAGTACACTCAATACGATATTATGGTCAGAGGGGTAATCACGTAACGTTCCGAACGCGCGTTAGGAACATTACGTGATTACCCTTCTGCTGGTATTTCACTACATGTACTGTCATAATGTGTTATCTAAATAAAATAAATTTATTAATGTTGCTTGGTTGTTTCTCTTACTAGAGAGTGGAGAACGAAGTTGTCCGTTTCAGCTTAGGCAAAAATGCTTTCGTATATAATATTTGTTGACGTCCGGGGCCCCCGGTTCTTCTCCTCTATCACACACACACACACACACACACACACACACACACACACACACACACACATCTCACATTTCTCAAACGAAACTCGTGAAATTTTGTGAGCAGGTCGATCACGTAACGCATTGTACGCGCGTCCGGTAGGTAGATCTAAATGTCACTTTTTATATGGAAAAATGACAGTTAAATTGTCCCAACGCGCGTTCGGAACGTTACGTGATTATCCCTTAGGTTTGATAATTCTGCCGTAGGTGTTTCAAAGGCAGGCTTCGGACAACAGCTGGCTTTTTATGAATCACGGCAGAATTATACAGATTGTTTTTGTCGATTCCGTTTTTGGAATTTACAAAATAATACAGAAAATAAGACAGACTTGTTAGGTTTACAACTCACATTACCATTAGTTATACTTCGTTTCTATCCATTATCTCAGTTACGAAGATGTAAAGCCTTTACGGTTCGTCACAGCTCGAGTATTCGTAATAGAATTATATTTTTCTGCAAGAAGGCCTCAGAGTTCATTCGCATATCTGATTTGCCTGTATCAGTGGTGGACCAAAGTTGAATACTGTAGTGCGATCGCGTAACTTTTTAACCTTATCGGCAAAATGGAATCTTGTGGGGTAATCGCATTACTCCATTGGATTCTTGTGGGTTTAAGTTAGAACAACTCAATTGTCAACTTTTAAAGGTATGTTAATCCCAGCCAGATTATGTAATAACGCTCGTTCAAAAAGTTGCGCAATGATCGTGCTTGTCTTTCATATAAGTACCTATAGGTAACATAGCGCATCGTTATGTACCTATATATGAAATCGAAAGAAATATTCGTTTTATAAGCTTTTATTTAGTTTTACCTGTCCCGTTGTCTGTCTAGGGTATGTTTGTAATCAAACGTACGTATTGCATTGTCATGCGATATACATACCTATGCATGCAATTAATTTTCAGCTCAATCGGAAACCGGGAAGTGGGTCAAATTTATTGTAAGTTAAATTTGACCCACTTCCCGGTTTCCGATTGAACTGAAATTTTGCATGCATATGTATATCGCATATATACATACATACATACATACATACGCTCAAAAATCATAATCCTCCTTTTTAGGCAGTCGGGTAGTTAGCAATAACCTGAACTAGAAGCTGGCTTTAATTACGTCCCAGCCTGTCACCCAGCGAACTAAAATGAGTTCAACTTCCTGTTTTTCTTCACCTTATGAATTAATTTAACTTGGAGTTCAGAGCTAGTTTAAGTTGCATCTGCACTTAGATGAGTCCATTTGCTGACCGAGGGAGTGTTTCGAATTTTTTTGAACTTCGCAATTGAAGTCTTAAGTGGGAATCTCAAGTTTTTCCAAGCGCTGCGGCGCATTTTCAGTCGAAACAGTGAGGTCTTGTGAAAACAGAGAAAGTTTCTAGTTTCAGACTGTTTTACAAAGGAATGGTTCGCAAAGGTGTGGTAATGGAAGTAGGTATAATATTATTATTACCTAGACCTGGCTCGGGTAACCGCGGGTAATTTTAATACAGTACAGATTTTTGTATCGTATAGGGCACCTCATACGACATGACAACTTCGTACTTAACATAATTGAAGGAAAGATAGAGGGGAGGCGAGGAAGAGGAAAACCTAAAATAGACTACATGGAGCAACTCAAAAAGAGAGTTGATGTTGGCTCATATCGTGAGGTCAAAGAGATTGCGTGGGATCGGAGTAGAATAGACTACATGGAGCAACGCAACTCAAAAAGAGAGTTGATGTTGGGTCATATCGTGAGGTCAAAGAGATTGCGTGGGATCGGAGTAGATGGAGGGCCTACTTTGATCTACACCGACAAGAGCCTAAATAGCTCTTAAGTAAGAAAAGAAGATGAGTTTAAATTTGGAACAGCTGTCAAAACTCAAGTGGGTCTCTATTCTAGTATCTATTTATAGAATATTAAAACAGTTATCGATACGAAACGTCAATTCATTATGTTTTTTTAATATAAACCTCAAGACGTTTGATCTTGAGTGGCATGAGAATAGGGACTTCAGTCGTTTACTCGTTTGTACGTTTTTTACTGTTACGAAAGTAGAATTGTGAAAAATGGTTTGTCATTTACATTTTAGTTGAACATATATGAGTAATAGTGACTCCGAGAACGATATAACCACTCCGCCGGATATCGTAAATGCAGCCAAGATTGCAACAAAGGTATTTTACAGGTAGCACTAGTAGCAATGCAGGTAATTTTCCTACGGCTTCTGAACCCGTCTTAGAGTACTTATAATATGTGTTTAGATAAAGTAGTGTATGCAACTGTACATAATTAGGCCTTAAAACACTCGTGTGATCCTAAACCTCGCTGAGGCTCGTTTCATAAAACCACACTCGTATTTTAAGGCCTCTCATTATGTATCAGTAGCATAAACTACTAATATGCGTGGTTTTACATTTTACTTTTTTTTTTATAAAGACGTAACTCGAGACGAAAATGTAATAAACGAAACAATATTGGCAGAGAGACTTTCATTTGTGGCTGGTTATCACGAGTCCCTCATTTAGTGAGTGGCAATTGGAAATGCTACTAAAACTAAACGTATGACCAACATTTTCAATGTTGGCTGAGATCCTGCCACTGGTTCCAATGAGAACTGAATATGTTGGAGTTAGCTGCTTTTATTTCCACCAAACATAATTTAAGAGCCATCTTGACAGACGGGGCTTTCGACTTTAAAATCCATAATCAAAACGGTTCATCCGTTTGCGAGCTACGATCTTACAGACAGACACACAGATACGCAGATACACACTTCTGTTAACACCTCTTTTTGCGTCGGCGGTCAAGCCCAAGCGGGCGGGGAGGCCGAGTTTGTGAATGTAACTTCATTTATTTAATAATTATTGCACAAAAGAACAACTTATAGTTCAAAAGGCGAACTTAATGCTAAAAACACTCTCTACCAGTCAACCTTCTGGCATATAAGGTAAGTTGATTAAACTTTGTGAGGGTTAACTTCTAGTCTCCAGAACTACTTATCTGATTTCAAAATGTTATTCACTATCCCTTAGCACCGTGTATACAATATACCTCAGGGTGGAAAAGGCCATATTTTATCCCGTAGCTTTCCTGGTGTACTTTTTAAAACGCGGGAAAAGCCGCGCCGGCAGCTAGTTAAATAAAAGTAGTTCGCAGCCGTACTTAAATAAGTTAGTAACACACAGTACTGCTCGTGAACCCAGCGGGTCTAATAGGCGGAGAAATAATCTTTCCACAGCCGTCGGGCTAAGCGGACGATTTGATGTGCCGCATTAATTTTCATGAGGTTCTGTACTGCTCGCAAAAAATACTGTATTTTGGAGATAAAATACTCGTAAACCCACAAAATAGCTGCTAGGTGAAATCGAAGTATTCAATCAGCAGGAATTGCTAGGTCTCCTAGTTTCTTGTTGAGACTTTCTTTACTGAATAAAAGACGCAATATTATTTGCAACGAATATTCATTCATTTCTAAGCTGTCGTATAATTTGAAAGATTTGTAGTAGATTGCTGAAATGAGGTTTTATTTATCATAAATATACGCACGACTGTGTTACCAGAACGGATAGGCAGGTCATATGCAATTTAATGTCATATGCAATTTTTCAGTGCTATTTCCGAAAACAACACGTCAACTCTAGCCCGTCCTGTGACGTAAATAATCAGTACCTATTCAGAAAATATGAAAAGAAAACACGTTATAAGGAAAATACAAAGCTACCGACAATACTTGGAGATACTGGACTTTAAAATAGTGATCTCATCTCTTAAGTGCCTAGGAAATGGTCTGTTTATTGCCACTATAAAACAGACCTCGGCCGAATGAGCAGCCATCATTTTCAGTCTTTATTACCCACTAGTTTTAACCGTCAATCGCCTCTTTTAATTATTATTTTAAATTAGCTTTCAGAACAACGGCTGAGTGGTGTTCGGATGGAGTTTTGATGTAGAATATGGAATCATTACCTACTTCTGAGTGTTTAGAATTTACAGGGCAGTTTTGAGTTCATAGGTTTATGAACTCTGTGTTCAATTAATAGCTTTAATACCATTATAGCATTTAACAAGTTTGCAAAAAGCGGCTATAGTTGTCAGGTTTCATGTTACCTAATATGTTTTTATCTTTATTAATAAGATGTTAGTTTTACTTATCAATACTTAAATCATGAACGACTTAAGCTTGTTAGTTTCTTACTTTTCTTATTGGACGAGCGAGAGAGCCACTATTACGAGTATATACTACATATAAGTATATCTACATCTGGGCCTTTACGACTCCGTGCTGATCATACTAGTGAAGACATAATAGACACTATCTTTTCGCTTATACTAGTTAAGAGACCTTAGAGTATAGGTATCTACAGAGAAGCTATACTGTTGCCTTCATAACGGAAGGAAAGGCTCTTATGTAGCTAAATTAAGAACCGATCTTAAAATGGCTGATGTCTTACCAAAAATGACCTTCTTAATTTGGGCGAGTTATGGTTTTTTAAATAAAGTGGAACTATGACAGCGACAACGAACTTTTCGGTAACACCTATTGAGATTTTTATACTACCATCTCGCTCAGTGGTATTATTATTACCATAGCTTCTGTGTAGAAATCTATACTCTAATAAAGAGACACTATATCTCGCACTCGGTTCATCCAATTAAGTCCCTGGGCGTCATCTCCAAACAGAATGACTAAACAACACATTGTCAACCACTGTCACGTCACGTGACGTCAGCATGACATTGCTATTCTGACCGTAGGCACTCGCGTTGATTGCATTAGCCCCGTATGTACACTATTTGTTACCCGGAGTTAATGGATTTATTATTCTGGGCCTGCTGAGCTAACGCAAACGTGGATGTTCGCACCAAAGTGGTCATGCCTGTTGTAATTGCTTGGGTTTTATAGTGCTTCGTTATTTTAAAGGGTTCAGGTTTAGGAGTAAGCTGATCTTTCTTATTCGTACAGTCGAGTTCGAAAATATGCGCACGGACAAAGTGATCAAAAAGATGTGAACACGACTTTATTTTTAAGGGCATACGTTTGCTCAGATGTTTTAAACCTTTGGGAACATACATATATATGTATATTAACACGTCAAACTTGAACATAATATTATTATAATTATACTACTGGCTCTATGAACTGCAAAATACGCGAAACAGTTTTTTTTATATCAAATTAAAAAAAAAACAGTTCAAAATTCTATATTATTAATTGAACCTGCACAGAAAATTTCATGAGAATCGGTTGAGACATGCTACCTGTAGAGGAGAACAGCTGGAAAGACGCCGGATATACAAAATCATTTTTGCCCAAGCTGAAACGGAGGACTTCGTTCGCTTAATCGCTCGTTCCATAACAAATATAACTAGTCTTTACTTCCATACAAAAAAGGGCGACAATCCAAACTCGGACAACTGTCACAACTCCAAAATTCAATTTATTAAAACGGTTGTTTATGCTGAGGAACCAGAAGTTGGCGGTGGCAAAAAAATCGTTTAAAGGAGCAATTAGACGACCGCCATAGCCTAGTTGGTAGTGACGCTGCCTACGAAGCAAGAGATCCTGGGTTCGAATCCCGGTAAGGGCATTTATTTGTGTGATGAGCACGAATATTTGTTCCTGAGTCAGGGATGTTTTCTATGTATTTAAGTATTTATTTATCTATATAAGTATGTTTATCTTCGTCAAGTACCCATAGTACAAGCTTTGCTTTGTTTGGGACTAGGTCGATTTGTGTAAGATTGTCCGCAAATATATATTATTATTTATTAATATTATTATATAGGCAAAAACAACATGACATTGCTTACGAGTCATTATTTACTGGACATGATCGTTTCCATATTCGTTTGATACCACCGTCACGCGCCGCCGCACATCGACTATCGATAGGTACACAATTCAAAGCCTTAGTTACAGGTATTTTTTATTCCCCAACAAAACCGTACAAAATAAACAAAAATACGTCTGCCGTGATTTTTCCGTTTCGTTTCACGCAAATGATACGGGCCCGGAGCCACTGGCTCGGAGACAGGGCCAGAAAGGTCGCTTTTCAGTAAATCATTGACCTTTTAATATTCCAGGTTTTCCAGTACACTAAGCTAGTGAAAAGGAAAATGTTATTGGTTGGTATCGTCGTAAATGTGGCTGATTTTGTCGTGGACTAAAACTTATATAGTATGTTACCGGTAATGGGGAATAGATGAATATTTTTGAAGTGCCTGATTATTTTTTTGGTGATAGGAATAACCTTTCTTAGCACCAGAAAAAAATTGCAGACTTTTCAGCTGCGTCAATTATTTTGAAAAAATATAAACAGTTTCCTCACTTACGTTTTGGGTTTAGGACGTGAGGACGGCGAATGAGACACTTTCCTTGATCCGTCTCATATTACAAAAAATATTTTAAATATCTGACTCTGACAATGAAAAATTATAGCTGCTGCAGCTGTCAAAATCATTGGCAGTGTCAGTTTACCAGGGTTTTTAAGATAATTTTTTGTATTATGTGAAGGATCAAGCAAAGTTTACGTAGTTTTAGTTAGCTTGACATCTAAAATTTTGGCAAAAATGAGTTGTTTAGTAACCAGTTCATACTTTATAACGTAACAAGTTTTAGTGTCGTAAAATATAAATCATAATCTGCAAGATATGAGACGTAACATAGTTTTCGTAGAAATCCATTTTAATATAAGAAAGTTGAGAAAAATAAATCTAAAGTCAACCCTATTTTTTCACTTGTAACCAAATTACTGCTCCATTTTTTATCAGAAAGAGATGCAATTTTATAATCTTCTTCATAAAGTAATGAACAAAAACTTCATTTTTTTACTTACTTAAATTTCTTCTCGTTTTCTGAAATATTACGAAAAACATGATATCCGCGCTTTCGAACACGCACTTCCATCTCGCTCACGCGTATGCTCAGTGAGAGGAAGAGGAGACCATGATCGTGCGGAGCCTTAATAAGGGTGTAGACTCATGTTAACGGCCTCCGTAGCCCAGTGGGTAGTGACTCTGCCTACGAAGCTGGAGGTCCCGGGTTCGAATCCCGGTTAGGGCATTTATTTGTGTGTTTATCACGAATATTTGTTCCTGAGTTATGGATGTTATATATGTATATAAGTATTATATGTATTTATCTATTATATATATCATCGCCTAGTACCTACAAGACAAGCCTTATTGAGCTTATCATGGGCCTAGGTTGATTTGTGTAAGATTGTCCCGTAATATTTATTATTTATTTATTTTATTTATGTGAAAATTGATAACGTAGTGTTGCCAAATGGACAGGAAACCATCAAATTATTAATAAAGTATAAATTTAAAAATATTATTAATAACATAACCTTGAAAGTTTATAAAAAAAACAAGCATTTTGTTTTATTGTCCAAGAGTTAATTTAAAACTACCAATAGAATCCTTACGCTTTTATAGAAACAAAATTGTAAGACAACTCCATACCTAAACGCAGTATTTCGAGAACACACGTCGAACGAAACAGCAATTTACTTGATTTTCCAAACATCGATTAGTGCAAATAACGTATTGTGACGTCATACTTTTTAGTCAATTAGTATGAAGCATTTTGGGCTGCCAGCGAGGTCAATCTTTGTCTCGAATTTTTGGGTATTTATTTTCTTTAGTTGTAGTTGCTCCCATACAAACATTTGTTCCTCCCCAGAAACTGGTTCGAATGGCACCCTAAAAAAATCATAGTTATACACCCCTATTCTTCGCTCATATACTATTTGGTAAGTCAATAATTAGTCAAAATACATAATCCCACTGCTAGCAGAAAAGTAGGTTATTAGGTTATTTAAGATCTGCAATGCTCCGTAAAGAAGGTAATGTTAGATTAAAACTGCCGATATTTTTTTAATTTAAGAAGTTTATTTCGGCTAATCAAAATAATTTATTCTCTTACACCATTAAAACTGGGGATGTAGATGGAAAGTTCTACGGCTTTTTGCATAAGATAATTTTATTTTGCTTTCAAAGCTATACGTACTTAGCCCGGACTAACGTGAATAAAAATACTGAACGGATTTAGGCATTACTTTCCAGTAATGTAGCTTAGTAGTAGACATCAAACTAACGAACTCATCGCATTGTTACGATTTACCTACGCGTGATCCCTGAACTGATTTAGATGAAATTTGGCGTAGAGATCATTTGAGACGCTTGGAAGGATATAGAATAGTTTTTATTTCTGAAATCATCCCTTAAGATGGCAGACGTTTGTTTGGGACAACGATAACTAACCTTGTGCCTTAAATAATTTAATAGCAATCATTTATCCGCGGGAGTCCGCTGGATGCGGGTGGCGCAGGACCAGTCACCTTGGAACTCTTTGGGGGAGGCCTATGTCCAGTAGTGGACGTCTTTCGGCTGATGTGATGATGATGATGATGAATCATTTATCTAAGACAATAACAAGTTCTACGCAGACGAAGTCGCCAGCAACAGCTAGTATTTAATAAAATGCGAGCTCGTAGCAGTATCGGCGCAGCAGTACCCTATTGGCGCTAGTTGCATAACTCACTTACCGAACCCCCATTGACGTTTACTTTGCCTCCAAAGAAAACTTAAACTTTTAAGTTTCTTGAGTTAGGCATCTTAAGAAGTTTGTTGTATTCGTTGCACAACGTACCTGTAAAAATAACGCTTATATTAGGTTCCAATGGGACCTACACACGATATACACGATGGGCAATAGTGCCTTCAAGAATCATTTTTAAAATATACAAAACAATATTTAAAATCTGGTCCATCAAAAATTTCCTAACGTTCTCTATCGAAGAGATACAATCAATGAACCCATTATTTTCAGAAGAAAACGAATCCAATAATAGTATTTTATCGTCATGGTTCTATAATAACAACCACCTTTAATAGGTATCTATTGTCTTATTATATTTAAATGTTTTACCAAACAGTTCCTTTTCTATTCCATCGATTGTTTACTAAATTTTTCTAATGAATTGAATCCTAAACATTCGGCCTATGACTTACACATCATAAAGCTAGTAATTTCCATCATTTGATCCCAGTAAGGGCAACATGAAGTGCATCTGTGTTCTGTTGACATGTGTAAGTGCAGTGAAACATACCGGCGGACCAGTTTCTACTAAAAACGGTTTGGTGATTGGCGTGCAATCTGAAGGTGACAAATTTGACAGCTTTTTGGGAATACCATATGCTCAAATCGATTTGGAAAACCCTTTTCTTGTAAGTAATAAAAAAGATTACGGTTACATTGTCATTTGGTACTGGGCGTTCACAATTAATAAAACTGTAATGTTAAACAACTGGTCGCGTGAGTCCGCTGGATGCGGGTGGCCCAGGACCGGTCACTTTGGAACTCTTTGGGGGAGGCCTATGTCCAGCAGTGGACGTCTTTCGGCTGATATGATGATGATGATGCTAAAACAACTAGCTTTTGCCCATGTTTCCGTCCGCGTGGAACTCGTTGATATCGTACCTCCATAAAAGCTTCCGCCCCCCATTTCACCCCCTTAGGGGATGACTTTCAGGATAAAAATGATCTTATGTCCCCGAGATTAAAACTAAAACATACAAAATTTAATCTCAATCGGTTACTGTTTAAGCAACAGACATGAAAAGGTAATTAGAACCTATAATTGGCCATAGTTATGCAGAATGAGACCAATGCCATTTTTTCGAAAAATGAGTTAACAATGCCATCAACAACTAGATTTTCGAAACTATAATCTGCTAAAAGCGTAATATTTTTAGCACGTTATTCCACTGAATTACAGTATTTATGTATAAAACGACCAATGACAAAAGAAGCATTTTATAATGTAGTAACGAGCCAAAGTACCCAACATAGTTCATTTCGCCCGTTTAAAGACCATGTTTTCAATCTGCAGAAAACAGCCAACCTACATTTGATTAGTTGGTCGCATTTGACAATAAACAGCGGTAACAGCTAACGCACTTTTTGATCTGCTTAAAGCGACCAGGCAGTTGGTCGCTTTCAACAATATTAGGTTTTTTAGTTCTACCCGCCAGTTTGGTCGTTTAATGTAATATTTTTTCAGTTACCGTACTAATTTCATTGTTTTATAGTTTGCTGGACGAATGCAAGGAAGTTTTAGGTCATAACTATATGAACGTGGGTCATTGTCAGTCACAAAAACAAAAATCATCTTTCCGGTGGTCAATAGTTAAGGGCTTACGTTTACATATAACATGTTTTTATCACATATAATTATAGAAGGGGCAACGCCGTTTATGCGGATTCAGAGTACAACCAAAAATTAGGCTTTATAGCCCTTAACTTTGGCAATGTCCACCGAAAAAACGCGAACCTAAATCTGACAATAACTCACGTACGTTTTTCATGTTAATTTAAGTGGATTAGTGTGACAACAGAATATAAATAATGGATTAAAAGAATCACATGACATCGAGGATGCTGTAATACAATTAGACTTAAAACCTACAACATTTCGATCTAGGCCGAATGCAGACACTTTTTACGAATTGTTTATTCCATTTTGGCTAAATGGAAAGCTTATATCGACGGCAAAATTAAAGGACATAGAGTCAATGATGGATCTCATCCCTGAAAATTGCCATTTATTTTATGTCAATTTGAAGAACGATAACAGCATTGAAGAAGATATAGAAGGATTTGATGTACCAAATTTGGATTTTGAAATATCAGAGGATTAATATAAGAAAAAATTGGTACCAGAGTTGATTAAATAAAAGCAGAAGATTATGCTTACCTCCTAAGATTTTGTAGCAGCAGCAATTATTTTCATTACATATTATTCAGTATTCAGAATTACTTTGAGTAATTTGTAGTCATTTTTTTGTTAAACATTTATGACTGTGTTTAGCAACTTTTTTGTTTTGGAATAATTTTATTTGTCTTCACAAAATAAAAAAATACATTTATGTAACTGTGTAATCTAAAAAAAATAATCATTAAAAATCTAAGTAGGTATGTTTTTTTACGAATGCTACAATCTGCATAATATGCCTAGGTTCCTCTTTTTGTTAAACTAGTAAGATTTACTTATAAATTTTATAATCAGCATAAGTAGACTAGCGCGATGTTATTTACGAAGATCATCTTAGCTTTATTCAGAAAATTACTGTTTCATAATATCGTAATCAGCCTAACTCGACTACAGTTTGGTCGTTTTCATAGAAATAAGAATAACAAGCAGCATGTGAAATATTGATTTTACAGAAAACGACCAACCATTTTGTTTAAAAAAAAGACACGAAAAAAACTATTAATATGTACAATCACTCCTTAATACATTACTTTATATAATATTCTACCAAATTGCGTCTTTTTTTATTCGAGAAAGTGGTATTAAAACCTTTAAAAAAATTATTGAACCTTAAAACGGCTGTATCTCAAAATCGGAAATTAATTATTGGTCTCATTGTGCATAACCATGGTCAATTAAGACTTAGAACCAAAGTTTATTTCGCATTTTATAATATTAGTAAGGATCGTATGGATAGTTACGATTCTTGCGATAAAAGTTACGATCTAATACTAATTCCCTTAATACATTCTTCAAATCTACCAATAATGGAATAAAAATGCTAGGAAAAACCACCTTTGTTGTACAAAACAAAAACAAGAAGCTGCATCCCGACTACGGAACAATCACTGAAATAAACTCGGGCCATAATTTCGAATCGATTGATACCTCGTTCATCAAAATCGGTTCCGTATCTTAAACGCTTCGATGGAACACATAAATACAATCGTCAATGAATATAATATAATTAAATCAAACTAGAAAGCAATCATCGAATATGTGTATTATAAATAATTGGCACGCTGGTGTAGATAAGCATAATTTTATAATTTCGTTGCCCTTTAAAAATAATTAGTTTGGAATCACAACTTCGAATGGTGCAGATCAGACGTGGTGTCGAGTCAGTGGTGGTAGACTGGTAGATAAATTTTCAAATCTCAACGCATTATGACGCACTACTCACAATCCTGGGTCGTGGTATGGATTTATGCTATAATGTAATTTTTATCGTGAAATAAATAAATCTGGGCCCTTGGTCGTCCGACACCAAAAAAATTATGGTATTAAAAAAAGGTGTCGGTCCGACTCATTGGCGTTTCAGGCGACCACAGGGCTGGTTCTTTCTTTGCCCAGCGTCTAAGCCTAGCGGTGCAAAGGGGCAATTCAGCCAGCGTCCTAGGGACCATGCCTCAATCGGGTGAACTGGGTGGGGTATTTTATATTTAGTTTATTTATAAGTCTAGTACGTAGTCCTTTTTTTAATATGAATCTGAATCCGTGTAATCAAAAAATTACTTTTCTCAAACATGCAATGAAATATTGACGTTACGATCCTTTTAATAAGGCATCGATGTAGCACGTTACAGGGGCGAGAAGACGAAAGGCAGTTGGAGCAAAGTTGGAGTCCTAGCAAAGTGATCTTCTAATGTTTTATCTTTAATTGCTGAAACGACGTCATGAGGTTAAGCCCTTAAAAAAATCTTAGGTTACTTTTTAAAATGTCATTGCATGTTTGAGAAAAGCGCTAAACATACCTTGGCCGGAATTAGGGATTGCCTGCCTCGTACTTTTATCTAACCTCGCTTTGCTCAAACGTCTATACAATAGGTACTACGCAGACAATCAATTATTTACCAGCCTATGTAATTATTAATGTATTATACATATATTCACATCACACAGGATGCAAAGAACGTAGAACCATTCGATGGAGTCTATCAAGCAATAGATGACTCAGCAATTTGTCCGCAACAAGATGATGACTACAGTATAGTTGGCACTCTTGACTGCTTGCGAATCAACGTGTACGTTCCAAAAGAAACCAGCTGGAACAATTTACTCCCGGTCATGGTTTTTATCCACGGTGGAGATTTCAGGAAATGGAACTCTAATAGAAGCACATACGGTCCAGATTTTCTTGTCACCAAGAGCGTCATTTTAGTCACTTTCAACTACAGACTAGGGATTTATGGTTTTATGTCTATTAACAGATCAGATATACCAGGCAATGCCGGGTTGCGAGACCAGTTAAAAGCTTTACAATGGGTAAAAGATAATATTGCATCATTTGGTGGAGATGAAAATAACATCACTTTATTCGGAGAGGGCGCTGGCGCTGCCTCTGTAGAGTTTCATATGCTTTCAGAGTATTCTAAAGGCTTGTTTCATAAGGCCATACTGCAGAGTGGGACGATTCTTTGCGAGTGGGTTATGGTAGAACAAGACATAAAGGCACCAATAAAATTAGCTGAACATCTGGGATTAACAACTGATGATATGAACGATGCTCTCCATCACTTATCTGTATTTAATCCTCGAGAAGTGATAAGGGCAACATTGGAATTAGGTTATGCAGAATCATTTAAACCTTCAGTCGAAAGTAAATTCGAAAATGTGAAGACTATGATTAAAGATAAGCCAAACAATTTATTGGAAGAAGAATTATGTTCATTTAACGAGGCATCTTTTTTAAAACCTGTAATTATAGGTTTCAATAGCAGAGAGGAGCACCGACGATTGCATGATTACCTACAATCCCCTGTGAATTACTTTGAAGCAGCTAATAAAAATTTTAAAGCAAAGATTCGTGAATATTTTGATCTTGATGAAGACGTTTTAGAGGAAGCTGAGAGTTTGGTCAGGTATTTCTATATAGGCGACGAAAATATTAGCTCTAATACTGCTAATGAAATGTTGGAGTTTAATACTGATTTCAGTTTCATATATCCTATTTTAAGGACAAGCAGATATTATTTACAAGCTGACAATGCTCCAGTGTATTTATATGTATTTGATTACGCTGGACAGAGGAATTACATGAAGAACTCGCTTGCACTCGGACAGGAACCTGGGGCTATCCACGGAGATGAGATAGGATACCTGTTTGAACAATCGTACAACACTCCGGCTCATTCAAAGGATATAAAAACTATACATCACATGACACGGTTGTGGACAGACTTCGCGAAAACTGGGTGAGATAGAAATTAGACAATTTTTTTTATTTTTATTTATCCGATATTAAATTATAGGTACTTATCAATTTAACATTATTTCTACATCTTAGTGAAATACGTGCATTTAATAATCTGCAGTGCAAGTAGAAGTGTCATGGTCTCCACCAGGAAATAATAAGAAATAATACATAAATATTAAGGTGCATTTTTCTACATTAAGGTGCATCATAACAATATTTATGATTCTCGACCAAAAATTGACTTGCTTGCTGACCAATTAAATACTGAATAATAAAACTCAAAATAAAAAAATAAAAAAATATTAATCTTATATGCTTTATGATGCTGGGGTGCCTCAGGAAATAGTACATATTTTTAGACATTGGTACTCGAGTCAAATTAATGTTGTTAAATGGGGAGATGCTATGTCTGATGAATATGGACTTGACTGTGGAGTCAGGCAGGGAGGGCTGAGTTCTCCTAAATTGTTTAACATTTACATTGATGCACTTATTGAGAGGCTCAGCAGCATGCATGTCGGATGCCGCATACAAGATACCAGTTTTAATAACCTTAGTTATGCGGATGACATGGTGCTGCTGAGCCCCTCAGTAGGAGGACTTAGGAAACTGTTGCATGTGTGTGAGCAGTATGCTAATGAGCATGGCCTTAAATATAATTGTATTAAAAGTGAAACTATGATTTTTAAGGCTGGTAATAAATGTCCTTTGAGTTTTCCTGCAATATTATTAAATGGGGTGCCCTTGAAAAGGGTGTCTGTTTTTAAGTATCTTGGACATATTATATGTGATGATCTCAAGGATGATGAGGATGTAAAAAGGGAGCAGAGGGCCCTGGCAACCAGAGCCAACATGCTGGCACATAGGTTTAGGCGATGTACACTACCTGTTAAATTAACTTTATTTCAAGCTTTTTGCACAACATTTTATACATGTGCCCTATGGACCAGCTGTTCGCAAAGGGCGCTGAGTGCTCTCCGCGTCCAGTATAATAACGCGTTCAGGGCGCTGTTGCGGCTGCCACGCTGGTGTAGCGCGTCCGGTATGTTCGCGCACGCGCGCGTGGATGGTTTTCCGGCCATCATGCGTGTGCGATGCGCAGCCGCGCTCCGGCGCCTGCGGGACAGCCGCAACAGCCTCCTGGCCGTTATAGCTGACAGGATGGACAGTCAGCTTGTCATACATTGGACCAGAGTACACTCTATAGTCACCACGTACACGTGAGTGTCCTGGTTCTTTTACTTTGAAATAACTAACACTAGCAATTAAGTAGGTAAACCTAGATAATAATTTTAACATGTATGGACCCGTGGTTGTCTGAATTAAACGAATTTTATTTTATTTTATTTTATTTATTTATTTCAGATAAAGTACTGAACTAAATTACACCCTTTTGCAAATCTCTATGCGAGATTATGTGCGCGGTCACTCGGAAATGCTTTAATACTTAATAGAACTTATAACTAAAATATTGTTTTTTTTTTACAGAAGTTTTTTTCTTATTTCAGCAATCCAACCTCAAAAGCGGGGGACCGGTTTCAATTCAAATGGCGTGCTTCAAAAGTTGAACCACTTTCGTATGCCCTGCTGAATGACAAGTTCCGAATGGTACGACACCCATTTCATGAAAGAATGGCTTTCTGGGATGGCTTCTTTAATATTTACGAGGAAAAGTTGAGGTGGTAGCTGGCCAATTTTCTTGGAGGAAATATGTCAAGACAGTTACAAATGCTTATGTAACATGACTCATGTTACATGAGTATTACTTTTGTTCTATAAATCAATCAATCAATCAAATCAATCAAATAATTTATTTGTAGAAAAAGGGTAGTTTACATGTTTTAGAGTAAATACATTATTGTTTCACCTTTTCCAGCTGTTTCAAACAGCATGCAAATATGAACATCTATATCATAACATTTTTGTAACTATGGTGGCCCTTAATTAATTCAATAACATTTGCAACAAATAATTATAATATTTAAGTATTTAACAGTTATTTAATTATGCCCACATTTGAAATTGTAACAATACTTACATATATTATTCATTGTTATCATGACAAACCTAAAATAAAATTTGTACAGACTAAAAACTACATATACTTACATCATATTACATTTAGTGGTTCAGATATTCGCCGATGTTATAAAAGCACTGATTTAGGAGCCAAGTTCTAAGAGTTTGTTTAAACGTATTGCCCTCAAGTTCCTTTATTTCGACCGGCAACTTATTGTAAACCATGATGCTCATGTTATAGGCATTGCTTTTGTACATGTCAGTCGTACAGCGTGGTTGGAACAACAGATCTTTATAATGCGTCCTTGGATTATTATAAAATGTATAAAACATATCGGAACGCTTTATGAAATATTTTTGGAAAGTCTTGGAAAAACAGAAAATTTTCAATACGAGTATGGACATGCATGCAAAGGGTAATATGTTAAGTTGTTTGAATAGGGGTTTACAACTACTGCCTATTCTAGCATTTGTTATTGCACGAACACATTTCTTTTGTAAATCTTTGGCTGGGCACATCACATCTACTAACCACTCTCCAGGAAACACCTCAGGCAATATGTCGTCCTCATCGTCTAGTCTAAATTCTCTTGTTTTATTCGAAGCTGACCCCAAAGAGGTTTTGGATACAATTTCAACACAATTCTTGAAACTCGCAAGCGGTATTTAATTGTGGTTCCAATAATATCACATTAGGCAAAGTTCCCCCTGGTGGCAAAGTAGGCCCGTTTGACCTCAATTTTTCTATATGTCAGTTACCTTTCTTATGTTTACGTTAGTTACCACAGGTGGAAGAGCGGTGTCTCTTGATACAGGTATTATAAATACTTAAAAAGAGTTCTTTCCGTGGACCCTTCAGGTACATTATCCTGTCGTTTACTCGTATTTTGTATATTTGTATTTGGGACAACGTCCGGTATTTGATTATATAGGATACCTTTGAATAAAAAGATTTCTAATATATAGAACATTTATGTTTGTATGAAAGTAATAAAACTACGTATTGACAAGGGCAATTTTATTTGTATTTGTCTAGTAACGGAGTAGTATAGTTGAGATTGTGTGAGTTGGCTGAATTGCATCAAAGTAGTTCATTCAAAAAGCAACTCTGCCGTCCAAGGTTCCAATGATAATGTCTTTTTTTATAAAATATCGGTCACATGAAATAATCTCAACC
The DNA here is from genome assembly GCA_963854355.1 of Epinotia brunnichana. Classification (NCBI taxonomy): domain Eukaryota; kingdom Metazoa; phylum Arthropoda; class Insecta; order Lepidoptera; family Tortricidae; genus Epinotia; species Epinotia brunnichana. The sequence goes on from OY977940.1 coordinate 2,047,794, forward strand.
ATACGATTTCTTTATACTCATTTCGATATAATATATTTCGTTATTTAATTATATATATTGCTTATATTTTATACCACGTCGGTGGCAAACAAGCTTACGGCCCATCTGATGGTAAGTCGTTACCGTAGCCTATAGACGCTTGCAACTCCATGGGTGTTACATGCGCGTTGCCGACCCTCTAAGAATTTATACACTCCTTTTTGGAAGAACCCCATATTGTAGTTTCTTGGGAAAACCTCGGCAGGGAGCTCATGCCACAACCGGAGCGTCCGAGTGAGGAAATTTCTCTGAAACCATTTATGCGACCACCAGGTTGGAACCTAAAATTAAATGTGTGAGGATGAATACCCTGCTGACGGCGAGCGGTGCGGAGGTAAAAAGCAACAGTAGGCATCATGTCGAACAGTTCTTCGGAGCACAACCCGTTATACAAGCGATAGAACACGCACAAGGAGGCAAAGTCTCTCCTTAGACTCAACGGTTCAATACCGCTTGTAAGTTTGGGATCGTTCACGATTCGCACAGCACGTCTTTGAAGCGAATCAAAAGGCCCAAGCTGGTATCCAGAGATGACAGCAATACTCCATGTGGGGACGGACTTGAAACTTATATAATAAAAGTCTCTGTCCCGGGGAGAAGTAACGCTTTGCTCTGTTAAGAACTTACACCGAGCTTTTTGGATGCCAGCTTGGATTTGCCCTCTATGTGGCTTCGAAACTGGACGTCGCTGAAAATGTCAACACCAAGGATCTCAATACTCTTTGAAATCGAAAGAGGAGCGTCTTCAAACGATGGGGCTACAGGAAACGGCGTTTTCTTGGCGGTGAACGCGCATATTTGCGTCTTGGTGGGGTTGATTCGGACCAAATTATGACTTTCCCACTCAAAGACTCTGGATAGAGTGCTCTCCATTCTGGACACAAGTTGTTTGCGACTTTCTACCACAACAGAACGAGGAATGTTTGTGCGGCCCGTGCAATACGTATCCCCAGTACTGTCGTCCGCATAACAATGAATTCCATCAATGAACGGCATGTCATTGATATGCAGCAGAAACAGCGTTGGAGATAGTACGGAGCCTTGTTGAAAGCATGGACATAAACGCTGGTGGTTTATGTCCATGCTTTCGGAGCAACTGCCGTTACAACGGCGCGTATGCATCTGCCGGACGGAAAGCTGGCAATCCATTCGCACAAACCCTCGGAAAGTCCGTAAGATAAGACATAAGACATTTATTTAGCAGAATCGTTTACATATATATATTTATAAGTACCAGTCCCTGCACTAGGCTTTGCCTGTATTGCAGGAGACCGCATATTACCTTTTACATTGCATGGATTCAAAATATTACAATCAATTGTACAATATATTATAAATATCAAATAAGGAATACAATGTGTGTGTTTGTATAGTGTTTGTGTGTGTACGTGTGTGTGTTTTATTTGATAATTTCCAGAATTTTCTCTATTTCCTCATAAGAAAGTGTATTGAGCCATGATTGTACCTTTGTACATATTTTATTATATATGAATGGAAGGAGAAACGAGCCAAATCTTTGGGCAAAAACTGAATTTTTAGAGGAAACGTGAATTCTGAAATTACGTTTTTGCGATAGTTCTGTATATTCGGCAGAATTAATAACTTTTGAGTGACATTTCAATATGACTCGCAGAATAAAACTCCCACGGACATTAAGTACATCCATCCTCTTATCCAAGATGGCAACTTAGATTTAAGACCTCGATGCCAGACACGATTGAACGCCTTCGCTATGTCCAGGCCGACAGCCAGTGCGTCACCTTGGCTCTCAATGGCTGAAGCCCATCGGTGGGTGAGATACACTAGAAGGTCACCAGTCGAGCGACCGTGGTGGAATATTGACGGTCGCTGATCAAATCGTGCTCTTCCAGGTATCTCAGGAGTTTTCAATGTTTAAATACTTTAAAGTCTAGTTCAAGGAGCGTTATATGCGCAATTTGTAAAAAAAAAATTTGTAATAATATTTAGTTTTTGTAATCATCATCTAAGGGCAATGTTCCATGTTGTTTTAAATAAACAAGGCGAAGAAAATAACTAAGTTTTTTTTGACATTTTTGTTTTTTTAAATGAGTTACAATTCAAAAATAGAACCAAAGTAATACCACCATTCGCAGTTATGTAAAATCCTTTGTTTTAAGATGAATAAAAATTATCGTTAAAATGATAATATAAAATTATTGTTGACCTCGACTTTTCAGTCATATGCTAGTTGTCAATAGCATAGATCATTAGAATAAGACAGATATATGCGTAAAATAAGACGTGGCCGAAAAAGAAAAAAGTCCCGGCCTATTCTTCGATAAAGGCTTACATATTCAGTTAACTGTCCGTAGGGTTATACAAAAGGCATTCATTTTTAATATCTTCCATAATCAGGGCCAACCAAACCGGCTAAATAAAGATTACCCTTCCATTAATCCTTTCCGTTGAAATTTTCATGCTCTATTTGAGGGGCTTAAATGGATTCCTCCCTTTGTTATTCCAAGGGCTGGACCCTTTTATCTAACTGTGATGATTTTATGGGTTAATGATGTGGCTTGGAACCGATTTGCGATTTGATTAACAATTTGCAACTGTTTTTGGAAAGTGGCACTGGTGAGTTGGATTTTCAACTAAATGGGGATAAAGTGCATGTTTTTTTCTAAAGCCTCAAACAAAATGTCTCAACACTTTGACTGCCAGGAACCCGCCTAGCCTTCCGCTACCTACTTAACGGGAATCCCTCGAGCGTAACTATTCTTGGCAGTGAATGTGTGAATTACCCGTTTTTCAAATCTTGTGTGCCCACAAGCTAGTCTTGTGTTGCTATTAGTCGTGTCCGTAACGCATTGTACAGTCGGCCAAAAATCTGGCCTACGGTTGAGGTTCATTTGAACGTCTCTCAATCTCCGACAATACTAGTAATGTACCTGTTTTTGTGTTTTGACGCTTAAATACTGTATACGTCTCTAAGATCATTAGAATAATAATTATTAATTGTGTCTGGACGCTCAGAGACCTTATACATCTCTGGGATATAAAATGATATCACAAACTTCTTGTTTATATATATTATATAAATAATTGATTGACATGTTCACTTTTATAAGTGCCCTTGTGGCCTATTTGCAGAATAAATGTTTGATTTTGCTTTCGTCATGAAACAACAAGGTCGATTTCCACTTGCAATAATATTATGACAGTAACCTTAGCAATAATTAGATCTCACAGAAACTATTGTCAAAACTGATAGACCACTTTCTTGGCCGATTAACTGTCACTTTTTGTATGGGAAAATGACAGTTGAGTTACTGTTGTTAGTGCGATCGAAAAATTACGTGATTCAAAAATGGAGATTATGTAAAAGGGAAATGTTCCAAGAATCCGTTAAACCAGTAAGGAATTGTTTCCAACATTAGCTTACTCATTAAATTTTTAACCAGTGCACTGAAACGGCACGCCACACTCACATTACGTATGAAACATGAGACCGACTAGTCAAAGCATTAACTGTATGAGAACTCGTTGAAAAATCCCCGGCAGAATTCGTGTGGAAATTATTTACCTACTTAGCATGGACTGCAGTTCGAGGGCCACAGAAGTGTGGGCAGACGAGTCGGTTTGAGGTACCTAGTAGTAGTAAAAGTTATCGCACGAAAAAAATACATGACATGATGTCACTGTGATTGTGTAAAGAGTAATACTTGTGGCCATGTGAGCTACAGACCTCGCGACCCTGACATTTTTATTGTTTTTTTATTTTTATTATTTTTTTTTTTTCAAAAATCTGAATTGATAATTTAAAAACTATATAATTGTTGAACATGCTCACAAAGTTTGACGGGAATTGGTTGAGAAATGCGAGCTGTTGAGGAGAACAGCTGGACAAACGGACATACGGAAGAATTTTGGCCGAAACTGAAGCAGGGAACTTCGTTCGCTTCGCTCGCTCGTTCAATGGATTAGTAGAACATTCTTTTGAAGGCCGGGAAATAAAGCAATATACAGGGTGACTGGTAATTCGAACTATTCCTTGAAAGGGGTTATACTAGAGCTAATTTGCAACAATTTATGTCCAGTCAACCAGGGGTCAAAACACGATTTTTTTTAATTTTTCGAGTTTTTAGTTTGTTTGAAAAAAAATCGACTTGCAGCCTTAAAGTGCTGATTGTGACAAAAATGTTTTTTTACCATCCAAATGGAAGTACTTTTGTCACAATCACCAGCTTAAGGCTGCAAGGAGATTTTTTTTCATACAAACTAAAAACTCGAATATCTCGGAAACCAGCGAGTTTCGACCCCTGGTTGACTGGACATAAATTGTTGCAAATTAGTTCTAGTATAACCTCTTTCCAGGAAGAGGTCGAATTACCAGTCACCCTGTATGATCAATGCAAATTATGTAAAATATAAATGTAATGAATAAAATAAACTTTAGATTAGATTAGATTCATTTATTTCATAGTAAAATTACATTGTAACTTAAATTAGTATGTCAATTTACATGAAGTCATTATTATGATCGTCAAAAACCAAATACATACATTATGTTAATAAAATTATTTGAATAATCAAGAACAGGTACATTTTAAATTTAAGAGCAATACTAATAGATTTTTATTATTTCAATAATAAAATAATTTTACAAGTACCGGTCCAGATCAAACATTATTGTTTGAAAAACCGGCCAAGTGCGTGTCGAACCACGCACAACGAAGGGTTCCGTGCCTATTAAAAAGGTCGTATCGTCACAGAAATCTTACGGCACTTACGTTCTTTTCCGCAGGGAAGGCAGTTTTTCAGCAATATCTCGAAAACCTTTCAACCGATCTTGTTCAAAATACTTTTCGGTAAAAGAATTTAATAAGCGCTATGTCTATATATTTTTTTTAATTTTTAAAATACACCGTTTGGAAGTTAGAGGGGGGGACACAATTTTTATGACTTTCGGGGCGATTATCTCCGACTATATTCACTTAATCAAAAAAAAATGCTAAAAACCTTATATTTATTTTGAAAGGCCTATCGATTGATGTGCCACACGTGGACATACAATGTTTTTTATTTTTTTGACGTGCAGTTACATGTATGGGGTGCGGTGCACCCTTAAAAAAATTTTTTTTTACTCATTAATAATAAATAAATAAATAATAAATATTATGGGACAATCTTACACAAATCAACCTAGGCCCACGGTAAGCTCAGTAAGGCTTGTGTTGTGGGTACTAGGCGATGATATATATAATACTCATTTGATTACATAACTATGTAGCGGCTAACAAAATACACCTATCCTTTAAATTTTTATTTAAATACACCTTATAGTTTTCGAGTAAAATGCCTGTGACATAAGGACAGACGGACAGACGGACAGACGGACATGACAAAACTATAAAGGTTCCGTTTTTGCCATTTTGGCTACGGAACCCTAAAAATGAGAGGATAATCTTTCTGAATATTTATAACTAAACACGTATAAAAAAAATACAAGCGTATCGAGAAAATCTCCATGAAGTTAGGTCAAAATGGAATAAGGTACCCTGCTGAACTAAGAATAAATGTTTTGCCAATATAATATTATCATGATTGCTACATTGAAAAGTGACTTAACTGCTTTTAACTGTGCTGCATTACCTGCTGCGATATTCATAAGCGCTCGTACGAAGTAAAGGTACCTACACTGCAGGACACAAAAATGTAGCAGTAATTATATATATTAATAATTACTTGTATTGAATACAGGTATTTATAGAATTAATACAAGCTGTAGTATGCTTCCTTTTTTATCCCAAGACGCAATTGAATTGACTATAATATAAACATAATTTACTTTAAAAACAAAGTTTAAACCGACTTCAATTCAGTACTTTGCCAAGCCACATAGGTACATAAAAATATCCACATTTCCTTTCCAATTAACAACATGAACTGCTCCCTGAGAGCAAATGCGTTGATTATTACAGAAAAAACCCAAGTCACTATTTGTGGGCTGATAATATTTGAGGAAGTCCGTCAATTCTTCAACGGAATCATGTCAGAATCTTTGAGAAAAAAATCCTCTTGGAGGAGTTCCTTAAATCATATGTGGTCTTCATCATCAGTTCCACTTCACCAAAATTGCGATTTCCGAGGGTAAATATACGAGTTATAATAGAAAATACTACACGAGTGCCTATAAAATTTGAGGGTTGACCTCAATTTCCCTTGGATCCCATCATCAGATCCTGACTTGGTGGCAATGAGACCACCACAGGAGTATCGTATCATAGTCTTTCGATAAAACAAGAATTTTGGAAATCAGTCCACAATTGACGGTGAAATCGGGGAAACATACATAAAAACATACAGTGGAACTATAAGTATAAACTCCTACTTTTTTGAAGTAAGTTAAAAATTAGATACAATGCAAATTTAAAAATTCCGGGAAAGTGCGAGTCGGACTCGCGCGCGAAGCGCCATTATATGTAAAGACGAAAAAAAAATCACGTTTGTTGTATGTGATGGGAGGCCCCTTAAATATTTATTTTATTCTGTTTTTTTAGCATTTGTTGTTATAGCGGCAACAGCCGGCAACAGAAATCATCTGAGAAAAATTCAACTGTCTATCACAGTTTATGAGATACAGCCTGGTGACAGACGGACAGACAGACAGACATACAGACAGACGGATGGACAGCGAAGTCTTAGTAATAGGGTCCCATTTAACCCTTTGGGCACGGAACCCTAAAAAGATAAAAACTCTAGCAACAAAAAGGTGCGTCTCATGCACTCGAACATTGTTAAATTTATTTTATAAATTATTAAATGCAGAACAAAGTAAATTTAAACAATGACAAGCTTAACATTGCAAAAATATTAATCGTTTTTCGATAAAGCCATCACCTTCAACTCGTTCAACACAAAATAAACTGTAATCAAAAATATAATAATACAAATTGAGCTAAAAAAAAGATAATATCAAAGCGTAACTAACATTTTGAGTAAATCACATAAACGCAAAGCCGTTCACATCAATTTCAGTTAAGTTTGAAATCATATTACAAGAAAAACTACCAAGTTCTGAGTTTCTTCTTCAAATCGTCTCGGGCAACCCGCATCGCTAGTTAGAGGTCCCGATTACGCCGAACCCTCATAAAACGTCGTTGACAATCGATCGTTGGGATCCTTGGGCTGATATTACAGCGCTAATCTTTAGTAAACCAGTATAAGCATGGCCTGTGCTAATGCATTCCTCGTAGAACTCTTGGGGCCAATAAATACTAGGGTTAAATGATGATGTAAGCGAAGTTGTATTGTAGCTCAGCTGGATCGCAAAACTAATATCAATTATTCATAAAAGTAAAGTTACCATATTATTGTTACAATCATCAAGTAGGTCCGATAAAAAAAAAGCGACCAAGTGCGAGTCGGACTCGCCCATGAAGGGTTCCGTAAAATAAATTGCGATTTACGATTTATGACATATAAAAAAAAACTACTTAATTACATCTCGTTCAAACCAATTTTCGGTGGAAGTTTGCATGGTAATTGCACATCATATATTTTTTTAGATTTATCATTCTCTTATTTTAGAAGTTCCCTGTAACTTTTTGGGGGACACACATTTTACCACTTTGGAAGTGTTTCTCGCGCAAACTATTCAGTTTAGAAAAAAATTATTATAGAAACCTCAATATCATTTTTGAAGACCTATCCATAGATAGATACCCCCACATGGGTTTGATTAATAACATTTTATTGAATTTCAGTACTAAGTATGGGGAACCCCCAAAATTTATTGATTGTAGGGTTCCGTACCGTACTCAAAGAGTAAAACGGGACCCTATTATTAGGGTGTCGTACTCAAAGAGTAAAACGGGACCCTATTACTAAGACTTCGCTCTCCGTCCGTCCGTCCGTCCGTCCGTCCGTCTGTCGGTCACCAGGCTGTATCTCACTGATACCATGATAGTTCCAGTTTAAATTTTCACAGATGATGTATTTCTGTTGCCGCTATAACAACATATACTAAAAACCGAATAAAATAAATATTTGTATTGATAACGGTACGGAACCCTTCGTGCGCGAGTCCGACTCGCACTTGGTCGGTTTATTTTTTAATTTTTATGTGAAAATCTTAATGCGGTTCATAGAATACATCTACTTACCAAGTTTCAACAGTATAGTTCCTATAGTTTCGGGCCAAATAATGTATGCCATACGATTAAATATTTTTTTTCGGAAAACCGGAAGGCGCGGCGTTGGTAGGCCCCCAAGGGCACAAGGTGGACTGATGACTTGGTAAAGGTCGCGGGAGTCCGCTAGATGCGGGTGGCATAGGACTGGTCACTTTGGAACTCTTTGGGGGAGGCCTATGTCCAGCAGTGGACGTCTTTCGGCTGATATGATGATGATGATGATGATGATGAGTTTTGGAATAAAAGTGGCTGTTATATACGGACGGACATATAGATGATATGGCTACGGAACCCTAGAAAGATGTTGAAACTCGGCCTATTTTAAATGAAACTTTCAAAGTTCAAATGCTTATCGTGAATGTGATAATACATTTGACAACATGAACAGGGGAGTGACAGTGTTCTGATCTAACGTTCGTTAGAAAATATCATCCGCGACCCTGTCTTTTTAATTTATTTTATACTTTTGGATTCCTTATTCGACAAAAACACATATATTCTTATTGATTTTGCTCACAAATTTTCACAAGAATCGGTTGAGAAACCTTTAGAGGAGAACAGCCAGAGTAGTGTTCAACAAAACTAATCTTTGACACATGAACATCACTTTCGTCTACTTAATTATCGTCGTAGCCTAGCCGCGCGACGATGAGGTCACTGTCAACCGCGATTGACTGCATACTGCTTAGTCACTTCAGAGAAACCCGAATGCAGAGCTTAGCCAGACCAACGTGCGTTACCTACATCTAAATTTGTCATTTTAAGGGAAAATTAAAGTTGAATATGTCCTAATGCTCCTTCAAAACGTTACGCAATGGGGAATGGATGAAAATTTTTGAAATGCCTGATTTTTTTTGGTGCTAGGAATAACCTTCCTTAGCACCAGAAAAAAGTTGCAGACTTTTCAGATGCGTCAATAATTTTTGAAAAATATAAACACTTTCCTCACTTACGTTTTGGGTTTAGGACGGTAAATAAGACATTTTGCGTGATCAACCTCATATTACAAAAAAGTATCATAAAAATCCGTGGTAAACTGACACTGGCAATGATATTGACAGCTGCAGCAGCTATATTTGTCATTGCCAGGGTCAGATATTTAAAATATTTTTTGTAATATGAGACGGATCAAGGAAAGTGTCTCATTCGCCGTCCTAACCACAAAACGTGAGTGAGGAAACTGTTTATATTTTTCAAAAATAATTGACGCAGCTGACAAGTCTGCAACTTTTTTCTGGTGCAAAGGAAGGTTATTTCTATCACCAAAAAAATAATCAGGCACTTCTAAAATTTTCATCCATTCCCCATTGCATCACCGGTAAAGTGGTAACAGTCATTGTATTTTTGTTTTACTTAAGTAGGTCACTTTGTTAAATTTGTATCGTTGAAATGAACATTTTAAATACTAAAATTTGCAAAAATAAGTTTAGTTTAGTTCAAGATTTTAACATCGTGTATACTTTAAACTGCTCGCCATGGCACCACGCGTCTCGTGTGCCGTAGATTTAAGTTTAGTTACACTACCGAGCGAGGTGCAAACTAAATTTTTGCCTGACCTCGTTTTTAGCGCTTTTTATTTCAGCACTCTCAGGATATTAATGAATGCTTTTAATTAATTAGTAAACTCAAGTAACCAGACGGCGCTCAGTAATGTGTTTAGGAACTCTTGAACTTATCATAATATTTTAATGGGGTTTCATTAAGTGTGATACGAATTTACATCTGAAACAGTCTCGTACCTAAAACTCACAGGTAAACGCATTTATGAACGAAATGGGTAAAATGTAAGTTTTTTTAACATGACGATAAATTCAATTGGGCGTAACTCATAACTTAGTGTTGTACAGTCTGCATCAAAAGTAGCGTACTCAAACGAAGACGTCAAAAGTATTTATTAAAAGGGAATAAGAACTTTTGACGTCTTCGATTGCGTAGCTACTTTTGATGCTGACTGTACCTAATGACGTAACTTTTCGAACACACGTTTGGACAACTCAACTGCAATTTTCCCATTCATTCATTGGTGTCAAGCATTGGGACGTTTACCTTACTAAATATCATCATACTGATCATTACGTTAGTCGAAATGTGACCTTTGCTGGACATAGGACTCCCTCAAAGAGTGCCACAATGACCGGTCTTGCGCCACACCCACACCCAGCTGACTTCCGCGACCTTTACCAGGTCATCAGTCCACCGTGTGGGGGGGCTACCCTCACTGCACCTCGGTACGTGGTCGCCACTCGACATCCTTGCCGTCGGTTCTACGTACAATTGGCTCAAATATTCATCCCCCATTTCACCCCCTTAGGGAATGATTTCCGGAATAAGAACTATCCTATGTAAGGACATCCTATGTATCCTATGTAGAAAGGTCTAGAGAGGCAAACTATCACGTACCAAATTTCATCGCAATGGGTTCCATCAAAGTTTTCACCTCTCAGGAGATGATTTTCGAGATAAAAACTGTGCATTGTCCTTCCCCGGGTGTCCAACTATCTCTATACCAAATTGTACCTAAATGGGCTCCCACCAAATTTCGAACCGCCATTTTACCCCCTTAGGGGGTGACTTTCGCGATAAAACTATCCTTTGTCCTTCCCCAGGTACTGCCACTGGGGGTGAAATATAATCTTCACATGCTTTAAGTTTCGGTCAAAGAGGAAAATTGAAAAATTATTCGCCACGAGCGGGATTTGAACCCGCGACCTCTGGCCTCCTTAAGGTTAATTAGAAGAGTGAAGGGATTGAAAGATTCGTTGCCACTGGCGGGACCCACGGTAGCTCAGTTGAATAAGAGCAATGGACGGATTCCAGAGGTCGCGGGTTCAAATCCCGCTCGTGGCGAATAATTTTTCAATTTTCCTCTTTGATCGAAACTTAGAATTTCGTTAGCGGACGTTTCTGCTTAGTATAAATTCACATGCTTTGCCTACAATTTTGAGAATTTATGTCAAAATGGTAATACGAATAAATGTAAACAAAAACATAAAATTCCAAAGACAAGAACCGAGAAAATGTCACTAGTTATTCGGAAAATATGAGTAAAAGTGAAATATTGACATCAAACATGTACATTATACTCGTAATGACAAAGGCCATCTCGGTCCTCCATCATTTCCGGTCGAGCCCTTTGAAGCCTATTTGCTCGTATTAAAGTAAATATGGGATAATGATACCTAATAGCACAAAAGACTGTATTGTGCACACGTGCTTATTAAACGAGCGAGCGAAGCGAACAAAGTTCTATATTTCAGCTTGGACCGAAAATCGTTCGCATGTCCTACGTTCCGCTGTCCGGCTGTTCTCCTCTACAGGTCGCATTCCTCAAGCGATTCTCCTGAAATTTTAAGAGGAGGTTAAAAAAATACATATTTTTTCTTATTGTGTTTATCGAAATTATAACAAAAAAAGAAAAAAAAAAACCGGCCAAGCGCAAGTCGGACTCGCGCACGAAGGGTTCCGTACCATAATCAATAAAAATATTAATTTTATTCTGTTTTTAGTATTTGATGTTATAGCGGCAACAGAAATACATCCTCTGTGAAAATATAAACTGGAACTATCACGGTATCAGTGAGATACAGCCTGGTGACAGACAGAAGGACGGACGAACGGACGGACGGACAGCGGAGTCTTAGTAATAAGGTCCCGTTTTGCTCTTTGAGTACGGAACCCTTAAAACGGGCTCGTAAGTTTTTCAGCTCTCACATCAAGCATGCACAACTAATGCAAATCTAATACCAAAGCAATACACATACCACCACCACCACCACCACCACCACCACCACCACCACCACCACCACCCCCACCACCATCCACTCACATTGTTCCGGTACGGTGATTACGGCACTCAATGTTAGAATCAAGCACGCACAATATACCAAATCTAATCCCAAAACAACACGTTGACTCACATGGACCCCCGGTGCTCTCATTTTCGAATCAAGGCCGCACAATAAATGCAAATCCAATACCTAATCAATACGTCGACTCACTGTAGTCTCCCCATACCGTGATTTAAGCACTCAATGTCCAAAAAGCACGCACAATTAATGCAAATCTATTATTAAACCACTACGCCAACTCACATAGACTCCCGTACGTTGGCTAAGGCACTCCATGTCCAAATTCCTATCACGACCGCTGCGCATAACATTTCGCGTGCTGGCGTCGGTATGCCTGTCATTGCCATTGTTGAGTTCTTGCTTCGTAATTTGAACATTATTTGCTACCTGCGTTTTCATACCAAAGGTGGCCTGGTATTAATCAGCCATAGCAGCAATCGACATCTTTCAGATGCCTTATGACTCAGCTCTCTCTGACTTGGTGGACGGAGGACCGTAAAGGTCACGGGAGTCAGCTGAATGCGGGTGGCGCATGATCGGTCTTTGTGGCACTCTTTGGGGGAGGATTAGGTGTCAAAGAGGACCCAGGGTTCTTAACCCATTCAGGGCTCATGACGACACATATACGTAAGAGCTCTACGAGCGGTTTTCGCTACATACGAGGTTTAACCTGCTACGGACTACGGCGTAGTGCTACGAGATTAGCGTGGCCGTGAATGTGTTAAGGATCTAACTGAGAAAACGCTAGGATGAGGAATAATGATTGTTTTAGTATCAAAAACTGGCTATAACCAGGCAATTTTAGTCCAGACAGGCTCGCAGTTTTCGTGAAATTACACTTGTTTTCAGCGATCTTACTTTGGAGGTCTGAGTTATCAGGGTTATAACCACACCGAATATAACACAAGTCTTTTAATTTTTCTTAGTGTAGTTTGGCAGAACTGGCTTAATCTTTGCATAAAAAACAATTCAATATCAATACCTAGATTAAAATCAAGAAAATATCACATTTATATTTCTTGTACGGCATCTCAGGTAATTTTCTCGGCAACATCGCCTGTATTTCGGAACGTATATATAACCAAAAGCACATCAGTACTCTTGTTAATAATAAATTCAATTCAATAAAGTACATAGGCTTAATGCCATCTCATTACGAAGCAGAGATTACAGAATTAAGAGGGGAGTGTATCAGTATACGTCGTTGCTTTGATCTGCCCTGCTATTCATAACTTGCTTCATCTCACCATTTACCTAAAGCCAGGTATTCACCTAGATGCCGCGCCGCGCCGTTAATCTGGGCGTCAATTGGATGCATCCAAATGGATATACATATATATTACTAGCTTCTGCCCGCGACTTCATCCGCGTGGAACTCTTTTATAACGTAGCTCCCTTCAACCTTTCACCCCCATTTCATCCCCTTAGAGGATGATTTCCAGGATAAAAACTATCCTGACCTTCACTGGGACTCAAAAAAACTCTTTACCGAATTTCATCTAAATCGGTGCAGCAATTTAAGTAGCTTCATACAAAATTTCACCTCTTTTTACAAATTTCATTTCCATCTTTTGTCGTTCACCGGAACTCAACCTCTATACCTGCCACATTTCACATAAATGGATTTTTTCCAAATTTTCACCTCCTTAGGGGATCATTTTTAGGATGAAGTCTATCTTACTCGTATGTCCTTTCCCGGGTCTCAAATTATCTCTATATACCAAATTTCATCGAAATCGGTTCCATCCAAATTTTCACCCCCGTTTCATCCCTTTAGGGGATGAGTTCCGGGACCAAAGAACACACACGAGCACGAGCGTCACTTGCTCGTGGTCGTGTGTGTTCTATCAGATTTCAGATTTTATTTATAAATGTACATCTCATTTACAAGTCACAAAGTAATAAATAAAATAAAATAATAAAATTCTTAATTTTTGGCCTGTGTTATCTCTTTGCAGGAACTCATCTATATTGTTGCACGCAAGGTCAGTAAGCAATTTCTTAAGTTTTTTTTGTAAATGAGGTGTCACTCTCAGCTGTTTTGATGTGCTCGGGAATATATGTGGATCCCGGCAACGCCGAGTGCCGCGCGAGCCTTAGCCAAGCGCCAGTACGGGGGCCGCAGCAGGTGCCGCCTGCGCGTAGGCCTTTGGGTGGGTCCACCGTAGGTTTTATAGTTCTGTAGGTTGCTTCGTATGTATGAGCAAGCAGTCAATATGTATACAATGTATATGTAAATGTATATGATGTTATGATGTCTAAATATGTCTCTCGCGGGATGGTCTACTGGTTTTCGGTCGATGATTCGCAAGGCTCGCTTTTGAATTCTGAACACTCTGTCACGATTGACAGACGTTGCCCACAGATCTACCCCTTGAATTAGAATTGAGTGAAAGTAACCGAAGTAAGCTTTCCTCAAGTTACTGGGAGACAAAGTAGGCGCGAGTCTAGACAGTGCGTAGCAGCAGCCAGCAGTGTATCGACATTCACTAGCGCGCATTTGTCTCGGCGACCAATGGATGCGTCCATATGGATGGACGCTGACGTTGACGTTCCATCGTTAAATGGGGAACTTGCATGGGGCTTTAATTTCGAATAAATTGCACTGCACGGATATACGTAGTAGTATCATACAAAAGAAAAAAAAGAGAAAAAAAAACGATTGTATTAGTTTTATCTCATGTTAAAATGAAGGAACATATAAATAACATAACTGTTACACAGAATATTAAATTAGAAATGAGACTTAAACGCAAATGTTGTGGAGATAATTGCAAATTAATGACTTACTCCATAGTAAACGCGCCGAGAATATAAAGCTGTGTCGTCATAGCTTACGCTTATACGCGTTTAATATAGAGCGTTTTCGGGGGGTGCCGGCGCGTGCAGATTTTAAATGCATATAACATCAGAAAAAGAAATCATAAGAAAGTTTCATAAAGAAAGTTTTATTAATGCTACAGTTGATATTCCTCTGGATCATACTTTTGATTTTCGTAATAAAATAAAAAGATGCAAGTTCCCTATTTAGACAAGCGTGACCGACGCTTTTTTAATTTGGGTATTCGTTGTGTTGATACCTTGAGAAAAATGCAGGTTTATTACTTACACGTCTCACAACACATCATGTCCTCAGGAGCTGCAGTATTCTGTAAGGTTTAGGTACTGTCCCAGTTGGGCTGCTTCAAATATGATCGAGATGACATTCCGCGGTGCCCTACCTCTATGAAAAGAGTCTCCCTTGTTAGACCTAACAAATTTAGCCCTAATGTTTTATAAAAACTTATGTGTCACTAGACCTAATGCATTTTCATTCAAAACAGTGAACTTTTCGGGTTTTCTTTGAATATCATCAAATAGAAGACATTACTCATTAGGTTAGGTTTGTTTCGTAATAATCCTATAAAGTTTACTATTTAAGAAAAATGGCAGTTCTTTGCAAACTTATATTAAGACCATCGTGGGTTAGAACTGTATGTTGATGCGAGGCTATTAGAACAAGCAGTGCAGCAGCCAGAAGTTGATTACTCTTTAGCACCACCCGGGGTACACGTGCAGGGAAACTGAGGGTACGAGTAAATCTTCCTGCGGACGCGAGAAACCAATGATCCAGGTCTAGTGAAACATTAGGTCTAATGAAACATTAGAACTGAAGTTGTTAGGTCTAACAAGGAAGAACCCTATAAAAGCCTATACTGGTTAGCCAGACTTTTTTCTGTATCTTAACGCTACTGTTTTGACATGCATGGTCTAATTTTAGCGCAGCGCGTCGCTACTCCATTAGTTGGAGCGGTGTTGAATGCCAAGCTTTATGTATCTCAGGAACAAGAAACCCTAAGGGTGTGTGAGGTGAGTGGAATCAGGTTGTGAATAACACAGAGTGCTTGTAATTGAATACTTTAATTATCTATTGAATCTTTCACCTGCGAATTGGAGGTGCGTGTTAATATTTAAGCAAATGCACGGAACTAATCATCTATAAGATAGGGAAGCACGTGGCGTCAAATGTAGGGTCGATGATAAGCTGATATTTTGTTGCTCCAATTTGATATCAATGCATATTGCAGATCTCAATATTTTACGGTTTTGGCTTTGTTTTAATGCTATAACTATGTTGGTACTTCAGAATTTCAGGATTTGTTGACAACACTCTTGTTCTTCATAAATTAAAAAAAAAAACACTGGAACACCACCAAAAGTGGTAGTAAGAAAACCCAAAGATGTTGAAACCCGCTTACGTCAGTCCGCCCTTGACCGAGGATGTTGTGACACATACAAAATGTCGGGTAACCTCAAAAAGGTAAATAAATAATAAAATTACACGCGATTAAGTGCGATTATGGCGCGCTTCATTGATCTGCGCGTCAATTGGAATGGATGAAGCGTGGGAGGATCCCTGTTAGTTTTATTACTTTTATTCATTTCGTGTGTCTAACATTTTAAGGAAATTAAATTATGACCAAATTATGGAACCAGATTTCTGTTTTTTTTTTTTTATGTTTCGCATAGTAAAACAACCTTAAGAATCGTGAAACTTTAAATCAATGTATTTGAACGTTGTCATTTCAGACACATTAAGGTGAGGCCGGTTCACGATCTGACGAAAAGATTGATTTTTGAGCTTCCAGTGTGAAGAAATAATGAAGACTCCTACTACAGAAAAATGACTGTAGACTGAAAAAGGAACAAAGAAAAACAATAACCGAACATAAAATTAAAAAAATACTTGGTAACTCTGTAAAAAAATCATAAATATCACCATAAAAATAAACTTAAATGTTCGAGATCTCGTAATTTTCAACGACAATCTATGTTTTTTTTTTATAAAAAGGATAGTTTTTTTATTGTTCTAAGACAATAACCGGATAGATTTTTGATAAATCATCCAGTATTCCAAAAAACAATTAATATGTACTAATAAGTGATGTTACACACTTCCGAACACGCACTTCCATCTCGCTCACGCTTATGCTCAGTGAGAGGGAGAGAAGACCACGAACCGGCCTCGCCTTAATTGTAATTTGTTGAGTCAGATGTACCTCGTGGTGTTAAAATTTCCGATATCCGCAGCTGTAAGGTACATGTGATTTTTGCGCGAAATTCTATTTCCTAACGGAAATCACACGCGTGCACGTGATCCATCTTTGCAGAGCTGATGCGAATGATAAACATACATATTTATAAGCCTACGGGGCTGAACACAGTATAAATAGCTTACAGCAGTAAAACATACCCACTAATAACATCTCACGTAAAGTGATTGCCAAGACATAGCTCATAATTTTATTATTACAGCTTCAACCCATTCAGCGCCCATGATGACACACATGCGTCAGAGCGCTACGAGCGCTTTTCGCTACATACGGAGTTTAATCTGCTACGGACTATGGCGTTGCGCTACGAGCGTAGCGTGGCCCTGAATTGGGGTAACCATTAAAATGCTACGATGTAGCACATGTAGGGTTGGCATGCATCTACGAGCGATTCCCGCTACAAGGCGGAATAATGCTACTACGGCGTAGCACACGTCATACAATTAAATAGCATTGCTTCGGTCTTCAATAAATTAACACATTGACTGCCAACAATTGCTTTGCGCTACGCTCGTAGCCAATCCGGTGGTTTTCCGTGACCCATCTGAGTAATAGAAAGCACCCTAAGACGTAGGTGCCCGCTAGTCAGGTTCCCGGCATTGAATGTGTTAAGCACATAGCAAAATATTGTGAACCAGGAAACAAAATAGAATCAAGGAGGATAAAAATCTTGAAAACAAATTTTGTCAGAAGCCAAAGTATGATAGCCCAACTCTTTCTGGTAGGTATCAAAAAAGTTAGATTCTTATTTACTTTTTTCTCAGCCAACGCAAACAAAACATTTTGAAATGGCATAATCAATATATAATGACATAATTTTAATTTCACCTAGTGTTTCTTAGAAGTAAATAATCAAAATTTATCAACAAAAATAGTATTATAGGTACAAACTAAAATACTTATATTATATTATTTGCCTATTATGACATTCACCGAATTATGTTGCATTTCTTTATTATTATGATAGTAAAATGTGTACGTCGTTTAATGCTACAATTTAATGGTATAAAATCTTTTACTGTAGCGAGCAAAATGAACTTGTCACGTTGTCTAAATCAAGACCTACATCTGTCAGAGCTAACCAAAATAAATCCAATAGACACGTCACGAACCAACCAATCTCGGCACGCCAATCAAGCGTACTCCGCGCTGCCCCCACTAATTGCGGGTCTCAATTTTCATGAACCTGTCTGCCCTGTATTAATTAAAATTACTACGCAGATGGTAAAAAGCTACGTCACGGGATTGATGCTGTGTTTTGAGGGGGAGCGGAGGGGAGGTTTGATTAATTCGTTTAATTAAAAGGGCGACATATCCGAGCGTGTGTTAGCGTGTTTAGGTAAATTTTTTGGAGGCTGTTAAAAATGTTGTCGGTTGCTGAAATATCTTGTTCTTTTTTCTTAATGTCTCCTTAAGTTAATAGGGATTTCTATTTGTATAAGAAGCAATACCTGTTTGATTAGTGATTACTTATGCCTGCAAGAGTAAAATAAAACCGATTGTCTAGTAGTTTGAAAGAAAAAGATAGATATAGATACTGTAAAAAAAAACAATATTGCTACAAAATGTTCAGAATTCAATTTAGTGTGGTATTTTATTGGTGCTTAGCGTAAACCATTTCTTCTCATTCTTGGCAATGGAACAACCAACTTAAAAAGTGGTTTTAATTTAATTGATAGCTCTCGGTCAAATAAAGCATTGGACATAACTATTCAATGAAACGGAACATGGATAAAAATAAAAAAACTTAAAAAATACTAATAAGTTAATCGTCCTAGTTCTCAACATAGCACTAGTGTATGACATGGGCACTTTATGTCAAAGTGACATCTGACATGGCTTGAATTCGAATGAAGAAAAATTATCTCAGTTCAAATTTAGCCCATATTGCTTTGACATGAACTGCCAATGTCATATACTAGACCAACGTCGAAGACTAGGACGTATACCTTCTTATCTTATCTAGGTGAGGGCCTTTTCGGATGCACTTCGACCCAGTGGGATCTTTTGTGCATTTGCCCTCTCCTTTATACCTGCTCCCAAGCTTTCTCCATCATTTCCACAAAGCGGATGATGCAGTTCGCGGGAGCACCTTGAATTCCTTTGGTTGCAGGTAACCGTTACCAAAGTAGTTCATTCTTTGTCTGGCAAGGGCATGACATTCACACAATTAGTGTTCCATAGTCTCATCCTCCTCGCCACACATTCTACAGTCTAAACTATCCGATGGCCAAGAGATCCTTGACCCCGAAGTGACCTGTGAACACCCCAGATATAATTCTGAGTTGCTTCCTACTGGATTTCCAGAGTTTCCTTGTCCAGCCCGAGTCCACTCCTTCTATGAAGAGCTTAGAGGACGTTTACCTTACGCGTCCAAAATGTTACTAAAATCAATTTTGACGCTTTAAATGTATTTACTAAGAGCGCTTTGCTGTATGAAAAAATATGTTGGTAAAAGCATTATTAAGGTAAACGTCCAAGTGTTCGACGCTGTACTACATAGTGTATGGCAGGGCACTCTATGTCAAAGTGACATGGCTTCAATTTGAATGAAGAAAAATCCCATATTAATAACTATTTGATAAATTAATAACCCATAAATTGCTTTGACATAAAGTGCCCATGTCATATACTAGTACCGCGTCGAGCACTCGGACTTACCTTACATACTTACTACGCAGGCTCAGCCGACCCGAAGTGGATCTTGACATTTAACACTAAGACACGCCTCTATGCTCTGTCCTGGGTAGCTTGCTGGCAATCATGATCGGCAGTTTGAAGCTGGTACAGGTCTTTCTGGACTTCGTCTGATCCAGCGATACCTTGGTCGGGCGACTGGAGAAGCATTATAAACAATTCATTTTTTTTCACAAATATTTCCATAAGTCCGGTAAAGCCGAGTCGTAGGCCAAATCGTTCTTTATTTTACTCTTTAAAGTTTGGGCTAAACTTTGAAACAAAATATTGCAAAGTACGGATATTTTGCACAAAAATGTTGAATTTGCTTGTACCGCAAATAATAAGACGTTGTGAGGCTTATTAGCGCGTTCCGAATAACAGCACTGAATTCGTTGCTTGTGACTCCCTGTTTTTTTAATTTGCGTTGTGTCCCTAAAAGTAGAAGATTAAGAGCTAAGTGTCGAAACTAAATGTAAACCCGCTTCTTAGATAAACAATATTCTACTTTTAAATGAAAAATGAAAGTTATTAATTCTATAGCAAAGCGGAGGGTAAAAAATGCCAGGTTAATTGTCGCGAAAAACATAAATCTAATAATCCTATATCACCCTCCCCAACACTCGTATATCTACAATGATAATTTAAAACAAAAGGCATATTTGTATCTGAAATATTAATTAACAGCACTCATTAGGAAAGTTGAGACGAGTTCGAGACAGTTCTTAGAGCGTTTTCTAATGAAAGTGAAACTCGCGAGATTAATTGCGTCGGAGACAAGTTATTGGCCTGAGACCGTCTAGGACTCAGTCTAATACGTACATTTCGCATTGTAATTGTAAATATTTAACCCTCAATTTACTTCCTGAGTCCACTGGACACACGTCAAAATGTTTTAATTCTAACAATTTAGCGAATAGTTTCCCCTCCATCCCTGTACCTTCCTTCAGTGACGCGGGCACCGCGATGGCGAGTGGAATTGCGCCTGCGCTGCGTATTTGGTGAGTTATTGCGTCAAGTGAGTCCCATGGACTCATACAAATGCACGCAAAATAACGTGCACCCATTGCACGTGCATTTTTCTTATATAGGAGCATACATTTTTGTTTTTTTTAATTCTACTCTGTATACCTTTGAGAGGTTAAAAAAGTTAAAAACGTATATTTTTTAAGAGTTTGTGTTATTTTTGTAGAGATTTGGTAAAATCTCTTTTTTGAGACTGGTAAAATGAGTTCTTTCATTTTTAAGAGGATCGAATATGTCTTATCTTTTTCTAGTGCCTTAATAAGTACGTAATTAGAACAATAAAAAAAATATTAAAAAACATTGTGTTATTTCGGAAAACCACACATAAAAAAATATATGAGTCCCAAGGACTCATAGAAAGTGTTTACGTTAGTACATTTCACCTAGTGGATTGAGGGTTAACTATTCAAGTAAGCCAATTTCAGTAAAATTTTAAGTTACTCGAGGGGAAGTGACTGAGAAATTGTGCCTAACTAGTTACTGTGTTACAAACTTGCGGGCATCAGCTGACAACTTTTCCACGCGATAGAACCAACCAGCTGACGCTTTTATTAATTTAAATAAAAAAAAAACTTGTTCTTGTTACCAGCTGACGGACTTTCCTTCCACTATACAGTTAGCAGACGATTTTTTTCGTCATGGTATTGGATTACTTAACTATCATTTGATGATAAAATGAATCAAGAGTAAATTTTTTTTTTTACGTGTTTGTTAGGCTGCTGCTGGTCAACCCACCGACGGAGCCGCAGCTGACGTCCACGGGGCATCATGATACAACATTCTGAACCTTTTCACAAGTTATCGCACGGGAGTTGATTGGTCACGAAAATCTGTTGCTACGAGTAGCTTGCGGTCCTTGTCCTTTTTTTATACGGTCCACTTCTTGATATTAAGCGTCAACACGAAAAAAATTGAAGATCAAGAGTCATAGTTTCTCTGTTATACAAACAGACCTTGAGGACGTCTCTAGAGAGCGCGGTAATCGAAGCGCTGGCACCTGCCGCTGATGGAAAAATGTAGGCTGGGCCACTCAGTGGTAGGGCCACTAAACAAGCGATCTAGACTTCAAATTTATAGGGCAAATCGAATTTGTTGCTCCAAGCAGGATTCAAAGCCGCAGGGCAATCTTCTCATAGAAAATACAAATACCTAGTATGAATACAAAAAAATATTGAACGATTTAGAAATAGCATATTCAACAAAGATCTTTCAGTGCCGATTCAGACATATTTACCGCCTTTTGTTTTAAAAAGTGCAAGACTAACAATTTTATTGCCGAAAAATTAAAGTAACTTTATAAATAAACGCATCGCTACTCAATTTTTTTGTGTAAAGGTCGCCCAGGTAACTTCTTACGAGCCTATTAAGACGCCTAAGACCAGTTATATAATTAGTAATAATTGTAACGTTATGGTGGTACTTAATTATGAATTTTAAATTTTTCCCTTATTTTTTATCATGTAAAACATTGATAAGGTAGTTTATTTTCTTATGAATTATGTATAATTTAGAATCAATACATATTATATATATATGCAGAATTTATATTATGATTTGATTTTGTACAAAGGACATTAGAGAATTAAATAGAGTTAACAAACGTTACAAATAATCCATTCTATAACATTAACCATGCTGCAAAAAATGCTACATAATTTAGAATATCTGCTGGTTGTGCAACGGTTTGAACGCACGTTAGGTAAATCAAAATGACATTTTGTGGGGAAATAATACAGTTGACTGATATTAACGCTCCTTCGAAAACGAACGTAGGTAACAATAATACTTTTCCTCGGTTTTCATGGCCCGACCAGCTATCGAGCCATTTAACCTGTAGGGACTGTTCCAGGAATTTCCAATCCAACCGAATTCGGAATGATGCCAAACTCTAGAGTTGCGGGAGTGGCGACCCTCATTACAATACCGTAACTATTCCCAGCGTCGCAGATCTTGCGTCTCTTTTCGTAGCGTTATGCATGCGTAAGAGTGGTGGGATGGCGTGATATCGAGGGATTAAGTTTGTTTGGAGTCGAATATCTGTAGGGTTGCTTTCTCTGTTCATTTTAGTCAGAATTTTCATTTTCATTTTGTTAACTAATTCGGTTAATTAGTTTTGGGATATATTTCGTAAAAAGTGAGTGTTGATGCAAATGGATGATACCATAGTCAACAGCGTTACAAGTACACCTCAAAAACTGCGGTCTGGAAGGCAGGGTAGAATCCAAATCCACTTCTCAAAATTGGAGTAAAGCACTGTAGAATAAGTTGGAAATTTCTTCACCGCCAAAAAAATTGAATAAGATAGGTACTTAATAAAAATATGATGATTACGATACGATATGGCTTTGCACGTAGA
Source organism: Epinotia brunnichana (assembly GCA_963854355.1). Lineage (NCBI taxonomy): Eukaryota > Metazoa > Arthropoda > Insecta > Lepidoptera > Tortricidae > Epinotia > Epinotia brunnichana. Next base: position 2,070,988 of record OY977940.1, read on the forward strand.
ACCGATGGCCGTTTGTGGGAAGGAAAGGTTATCGAGTAGTGACAACTTTTTGGGGGAGGCCTATGTCAAGCAGTGGACGTTCTTCAGATGATAATGACGACACGGCAATAAGATTAAAATACAAGTAGGATACATATATTTTTTTGTATTTGTTTTAGGCTTCACACGGGCATTACGTTTTGAAACATTAACATAAGGCGTAAACAGAAGTACGAAAAATTAAATTAGCATTGTAAAAATAATTGAACATTTTGCCAATATATGCCACCTAGGGTTGCCTCTCGCTTTCTGCGAGGTACCATTCTAATTCTAAATCAAGGAAATTGTAATTTAAAAGTACAGTTAAAGAATAAAGGAAAATTTAAATTGGGTTTGGACAATGACCACAATATTTTTCTTTGTATCATGGTAATAAATAATATTCAATTACGTAGCTTAAGGTTGGTTTACTGGGAAAGAAGAAGTAAGATAATTAATAAGTTGTAATGTACCTATATTATATTTTACAGGGAAAGTTCATTATTCATATCCACCTTAATTTTTTTTTCTAAATCCTCTAAGGTTTTTTTATTTCGTTAGCACGATTCATTAAATAATACAGTTAAAACTTTTTTATGGATCAGTTAAATACATCCCAACATTTCGAGCCCTTTAAAGCGACTGTGGTCAAGCGGGTAGACTGAGAAAAACAATCCTCCCTCAATAGGCCAGTCCGTAGAGTATATCTTTGTTGCAAAAGGTGGTGTAGAAGATTTTGTTTTTTAATATTGTTTACATCGATACAACTGAGCAAATATCAGAAATGGTTACACGAGATATCTTGGGACAACTTTTGGCAGCCACAAATCTGGGACTTTTTTTGGTTTCTCACTCGTAGCTTCTATACGGTGCATCCTAGCGAAAATTTATACACTAGGTAATTAAAGAACATGAAATTATGCGTCTAATGAGTACCAAAACATATTAATTCAGTTCAGCGACATAGTAAAAAACCATGGTCGAAAACGAGGCTCCTCAAGTTTGTAAGTTATTTCAAGATAATCGTTTTTAAGTTTTTGCGTTTCAATTTTGAATTTTACTATCAATTTTAGCTTCTCAATTGTAGGAATTTACAGAATCGATAGTAATTTCAGCATTAGTATCAGCATAACTGGTAATCGAAGAGCTGGCAGTTTTCTCGTGCAACGCATCAGCATTGCAGTTCAGTGAGGAAATACCGCCAGCATACTCGGTACACTGCCTAGAAGGCCTTTTTAGGGTTCCGTAGCCTAAATGGCAAAAACAAAAAATTATCTCCGACTATTTTGACTTAAACGAAAAACTTGCTGAGAAACCTTATATTTATTTTAAAAGACCTATCGATTGATGTGGACATACGATGTTTTTCTTTTTTTTGACTTGCAGTTATATGTATGGAGTGCACCTCTAAAATATTTTTTTTTTGACATTTCATTTTAGAATTACGTAGCGGCTAATAAAATACACCTATCCTCTAAATTTTAATCAAATACACCTTATAGTTTTTGAGTAAAATGCCTGTGACATACGGACAGACGGATTGACGGGCAGTCATGACGAAATTATAAGGGTTCCGTTTTTGCCATTTTGGCTACGGAACCCTAAAAAGGCCCTCTAGGCATTGTACCGAGTGTGCTGGCAGTATTTTTTCGTTGAACTGCAATGCTGATGCGTTGCACGAGAAAACTGCCAGTTCTTCGATTACCAGTTATGGTGATACTAATGCTGAAATGACTCGATTCTGTAAATTCCTACAATTGAGGAGCTAAAACCTATAGTTAAATTCAAAATTGAAACGCAGAATCCTAAAACCCACTATTTTGAAATAACTAACAAAGTTGAGGAAAGCCTAATTTTCGACCATGGTTTTCTACTATATCGCTGAACCAAATTAGTATGTATTGGTACTCATTAGACGCATAATTTCATGTTCTTTAATTTCTTGGTGAGTAACTTTTCTCTAGGATGCACCGTATAGAAGCCACGAGTAAGAAACCAAAAAAAGTCTAAAAATTTCGAGGATTTGTGGCTGCCAAAAGTTGTCCCAAGATATCTCGTGTAACCATTTTTGATATTTGATCGGTTGTATCGATGTCAACAATGTTTAAAAAAAATCTCCTACACCACCACTTGCAACGTACCCAGGGGTGCTTTGAACCTCTACGTGCTGGCCTACAAATGACATAAACACTGTCACTGGAATCCGCTGTATGCGGGTGACGCAGGACCGGTCAATTTGGCACTCTTTGGGGGGCCTATGTCCAGCAGTGGACGTCTTTTGGCTGATATGATGATGATCATAATGATAAACTGCTCTCATACAAGGTCCAAAGTACAAGGTGTTACATTACATTACCTTTCGTATCACTATGTGGTGCCTGCCGGCTTACAAATATATTGGTCGAAACAACAGAGATCAAAAAAAAATTATAAAAATTAAAAAAAAAACTGAGAACAGATCAGATATGTCATTTTAATACATGTCATGAAAAGTGATTAATTAAATTATATTAAATAGGTCAAAAGATATATAATAATAAAATGTATTAAGAGTCTAGGGTATGTCAATATTTATCAAATACATCAGTCATACATACATTCTGTTACCGTATAATAATTATGTTTTTACCGTAACAAATATCTTTAAACTCCTGTTAAAGCTTTTCTTCTAAAGTTCTGTGGAAGCTTATTGTATATTTTGTGGGACATCCCTAGTATGCTTTTTTGTAGTAGTGATGTGTACTTGACTGCGACTTTAGTTTGTTCTGGAGACGTATACTTTTAAATTTATTAAACTGATGGCGATTCAATAAGGTCTAGTTTCCCCCCTGGGTTGGAAGGTCAGATGGCAGTCGCTTTCGTAAAACTAGCGCCTATGCCAAATCTTGCGATTAGGTGTCAAAGGGGACACAACCGGGAATAACGCTGGGATGATGATAATGAAACCGATGGCGATTAGTGTTAACACAGTTAACCATTTCGTACAAATAAGGTAATGTTAGTATTTTTAATTTTATAAAATACGGTTTTCACGAGTCAGTACGGGTTGTCTCACAAGCCAGATGGACCCCTGAGTCAAGTTATCAGGTTTTTTTGAAGACAAACATGCCAGTACATTATGTCCCAACTCAGGAGTCAAGTTATCAGGTTTTTTTGAAGACAAACATGCCAGTACATTATGTCCCAACTCAGGAGTCAAGTTATCAGGTTTTTTTGAAGACAAACATGCCAGTACATTATGTCCCAAATCTTTCGCTCATACCCTGCACGACCAAATAGCAAATATTTAGCCTCCGGTTAATCGGAACATAAATCGTGACAGCCCTACCTCGCCCTCAGCTTGCTGTTAATGCATGAACAATATTGTATATATGGAAATACCTTAACATCGCGGAGTTTTGACAGGTAATTAGGGTCTGACGTTGAAATTGGCTAAGTAAGGGCTTTGATTCGGCCTTATCATTATTATTATTATTTGCGTTTAGATCCTGCAAACATACAAGTAATATTAAGAGAAAGTTAATGAAACATTAATTTTTTTTTTAATTTTCATTTCATTTTTAAATTATGTATTCTTGCCTGCCGCATCAGAAATGAGGCAATCCACAGCAGAACCAAGGTAACCAATTTAGCCCTCCGAATCACTAAGCTTAATTGGCAGTGGGCGGGCACATAGCCTGTTCACTATTCAAATAATCATCTTTAATTTTCACGCCACTAAACTCATACACGATGCGTTCTGATTGGTTAACGTAAGCGTCTTAACTTGCGCCTGCAGTCACGCGAAAGAGAGGAAAAATAGCCGCGCCCGTAGCGCGCAAGCGAGACGGCGAATGCCCAAGAAATGGCGAGACTCCACTTTGAATCGCCAACGTGGTAACATCAAAACTTTATCGTTCATATATAATTCTCAATTGTGGTGTCCAATATTAACCCTCACAGTGCAAACTTTAAGTGCAAAGCCGGCCGGCAGTTACTGTACATCAAACACTTAGTGGAACGAGGAAGCAGCCGTCGCGTACCCTGGTATCGTGGAGACACCCAGAGGATCCAGCTCCAGCCCGTTCAGCCATCAAGGTCAGTGACTGCAGCATATAGCCTAGCTCAGTTTGCATCGTTTCGCGTATAAGTCCATATTTTTAAAAATACCCATTTGTGGCAATCGAATTTGCTACATATTTGTTTGGTGCCGAAACCAGGGAAACTTTAGATTCAGTTACATTTAGTACATGAATTGAATGTAATCCATTTATTTGAATAACATTGACTACCTAGTTACAATATTATCGAGAAAGTTCTTAACATAACCTTCAATAAAAACCTACCGGCTATTATTAGTAACGGTGTAACTTTCATTTAAGTAGTAAATATACCTATAATTATCACACCGAAGTGTTATTGAAAGTGTTTGTGTGTACGAACAATACAATTATAATAAGATTATCAACAAATAACAGTAATTTTAGTAAAAGGAACGCAATAATTATTGCAAATCATCTAAAATATAACCCGACCCACTTGGAAAGTCGCTTTATTTGTAGTCTTGTACTAGTATCACGAGAAGTTCGTATTGCACGGTTACCATCTTAATTTAGTCGCGCTGTATATCGTAATAATTTGTGCAAAATTTGTGTAGTTATTTGCACATCTCAATACATTGAAGACATTGAAACAAAGTTCACCGTTTTTAGTTGTGCGTATTATTCGCGTCGTGCATTTATTCTTAAATAGAAACTACGAAATTACAGGCGTCCGATATTTCGCGTAGGTAACAAGTGCAGGACACGGTAACAGCTGATCGTAGGTACATTGTAGGTAATCATTAGGTATTATAGGCGGTTCGATATTTGCTTTGTAACTTGTATGCCTAACTATTCGCTGTTTACTATCCGTAGATAATTGTTAGTTTTGAAACTATTCGTTATAAATATAATATAATAGGTAGGTAGGTAATTATTTCACCCACGACAATTTGATTGTGACTTATCTATCAAGTTGCAGTATTTCATTCCACCTGTTTATATTACTATCGAAACGTTCGAATATCTGTTACTTCATTTCGTATTCGTGTGTAAATAATGTGTATGGTGTATGTGTCTGCCTGTTTATAAGCGTAGTTTTCCTAACCACATACTTAGGTCGATTGATCAAAGAACGGTGTTGCGGTTAGGAACGTACTTAGCGATTCCTACCGATACATACATATTACGCTTATAAGTACGTAGGTATCGTGTGAACAATGTATAAAAAGAAACCTATTAGAGGAACAAAATCTAAATCTATTGAAATGGACTGTTTATCTGTGAACGATCTGCCCGCTTTACGTCGCGTACGTACACTCGCGTTTAACCGTTTGAATAAAACTTTGGAGATCGCGCTACAGGCGAAGAATGACGTAACTAAAATTGACGCGTTTCGGATTTATTATTCGGAAGTTCAAAAATACGCAACGAAGTTCGAGGAGGCTCACGCCGACATACTGAGCATAATCGATAGTGACGCGGAGGACAGGGAAGATGAAATTCGATCTCGATTTGACGAATGTTATTTTGAAATTATGTCTATACACCACAAGTTCGTAGTAACCTCTGATGAATTGAATCAACCGTCTTTTCCTTTGACAAATGACATCGTTCAAGTACGACTTCCAAAAATAGTGTTGCCCAACTTCAGTGGAGATATTAAGTTATGGCCTGAGTTCTACGATGTATTTACTTCGCTCATTCACGAAAATAAATCGTTATCGGACACCGAACGAATGCACTACCTCGTGTCGTGTTTATCCGGTGATGCTTTAGCACTCATCCGTACATTCCCTGTAACAGGGGCCTACTACTCCGCTGCGTACGAGACTTTGGTTGGACGGTATCGTGGTAAACGTGACTTAGCTTTCACATGTTGGAAGGAGATGTTAGACGTAAACTTTAAGTCAAACTCACCTCATGAATTTCGGAGAACGCTTGATACATTTAACGAAAATTTAACCATGCTGACGCGCCTCGATCTGCCGACTGATAAATGGGATTTTGTCTTGTCGTACCTTCTTCTTTCCAAACTGGATTCAAAAACCCGATGCATGTTTGAACAACAGCCATCAACGAGTGAACTACCTACGTACGAGTCACTTAAAACCTTTCTTTACACACAATGCGATGCACTTGTGCGCGATACTCACTTTTCGGTTAGTGAGAAAAATCGCGTTTTGGAAAGGCCTCGGATACCTGATAGGAACCGTAACCTTAACAGTTCTAGTAAGCTGTTTGACAAATCAAACTTCGGAAAAAAACCGACGTCAACGGTTTTATTGTCAGGCACTAGTACCGAAATCGAAACGGCTATGCAATCGGCGTCTTTGATGACGCACATTCCCACTATTAAGTGCTCATTCTGTGGCGAGGATCATTCAATTATCCACTGCAAGGCGTTCTCGAGTAAAACCCCTCAAGAGAGATTCGATTACGCAAAACAGCAGCACTGGTGTTTTAACTGCTTAAAATCGTCTCATGGGTTAAGAGATTGCAAATCTATCTTTAAATGCCAGAAGTGTCATAAACGTCATCATACGTTATTACATCTCGAAGGTTCTGACGTTAACGTAGCGGAAAACATTTGTGATACTGAAGAGTCTTCTAACACCTGTACCCAAGTAAGTATGGTTACAAACAGTCGTGAAAGTTCTCTCGTATTGTTATCGACCGCCATGATTGACATCCGTGACTCATCCGGTAACTTTCAAACCTTTCGTGCTTTGATCGACTCGGGCAGTCAAGCTCATTTTATAACTGATCGTGCAGCCAATCGTCTGGGCTTAGACAGATCGTCGACGTCTCGTACCATACGTGGTCTAGGTCAATCACCGGCTGCCGTATCAGGCACGATTAAGCTTGAAGTGGGAGTAAATAGGAATACTGTCTTCAATGTTGAAGCCCTTACTCTAGCTAATATATGTGGCCCTATGCCCACAATCAAGCTTAACAAAACCACTTGGAGTCATCTTCAGAATTTGAAGCTAGCAGACCCTGATTGCAACTTGCCTGGGGATATCGACGTTCTTCTAGGCGCAGAAGTTTTCTCTTCTCTTCTTTTGCCAGGCAGCGTTCGCGGAGGACAATCACAACCTTCTGCTCTGAACACAATATTTGGTTGGGTTCTATTAGGCAATGTTAAGGTTACGCAAATATCTGAAGTTAGTTCGTTTTTTATCAATGAAGGTGAACAGCTAAATGAGCAAGTAAAAAGATTTTGGGAGCTCGACTCTGTGCCTCAGCTCAGCAATGAAGAAATCCAGTGTGAACAACATTACTCCGAAACTTTATCTCGTGACCTTACTGGGAGTTATATCGTCACCTTGCCGTTCAAAGAGAACGCCAAGGATCTCTTCTTCCCTGGCTCACGGGAAATGGCGCTAAAACGATTTCATTCGCTGGAGCGAAAACTAGTAAGCAAGCCAGATCTCCATGCTCAATATTCCGATTTCATGGCGGATTATCTACAAAGCGGTCACATGAGTCTGGTTCCCATCGACCAATTGTCTCAAGGAAATTTTTTTATACCACATCATTGTGTCTTGCGTCCCGATAGCGTCTCCACGAAACTTCGGGTGGTGTTCAATGCCTCTGCGTGCGACGCGCGTGGCGTGTCGCTTAACGAAAAGCTATTGATAGGCCCAAAACTACAAACTAACGTCCTTGATATATTATGCCGGTTTCGTGTCAATCCCATCGTGTTTACCGCTGATATGAGACAAATGTACCGTCAGATCTTGATGAACGAAAGCGATCGCGACTATCAAAGGATATTTTGGCGTTTTAACCAATCTGAGCCTATACAGGAGTACCGGTTGAACACGGTAACGTATGGCGTAAGTTCGGCTCCATTTCTTGCATGTCGAACGGTGAAGCAATTGGCTCAAGACGAAGGCGATCAATATCCCTTAGCCAAGCCAGTTTTGCAATCCGACGTATACGTCGATGACATCGTCAGTGGTTCCCCTACCTTGGAGGAAGCAGAACAAACCATAGCTGAAGTCATAGCTTTGTTGCACAGGGGTCAATTTGAACTTCGCAAATGGGCGAGTAATCATCCCGAGTTACTGTCTCATCTGCCAGCCGAACATTGTCTAACAGACTCCGTTTCAATGGATTATGATCAAACTCATAACCTCAAGGTGTTGGGCCTGAAATGGAACCCACGCGGAGACGTATTTACGTTCGAAGTAAAACCTTTGAATCGTAACTGTACCAAGCGCACTATTCTTAGTGAATTGGCTCGTATCTTTGACCCAATGGGATTTCTATCCCCTCTAACATTCCTCGCTAAGTGCTTCATCCAACAGCTATGGATTTTATGTCTTGGTTGGGATGAAACTCCGCCTAGAGACATCGTGGAAAAATGGGAGCGTTACTCTGATCAACTGTCATCATTACAGTCTGTAGAAATACCTCGATGCTTATCTGGTTCTAAAATCAAGACTTGTCAGATCCACGGGTTCTCGGACAGTTCGGAGGCGGGATACGGGGCCGTGGTGTACTTGGTTGCCACCGATCATCACAACGACGTACATGTTTACCTGCTTATCGCTAAGTCCCGCGTTGCTCCCACCAAACGAGTTTCTCTCCCACGATTGGAATTATGCTCAGCCGTGCTACTCACTGATCTGCTTAAATATGTAAAACAGATCTACTCATCATTGTTACCCGTCTTCGAAATGTTTGCCTGGTCCGATTCCACCGTCACACTCTCATGGATAAAAGCGCCATCACACCGTTGGAAAACGTTTGTCGCCAATAGAGTGAGTCATATCCAGGAAGCGATTCCAGAGGCTATTTGGAACCACGTACCTTCCGGAGATAACCCTGCAGACATAGCGTCTCGGGGCCAATTTCCAGCTGACCTGGTGCATAATTCCTTATGGTGGGCGGGGCCTAAGTGGCTTAAGCAACCTTCTGAAGTATGGCCATCGTCAGACATGTCGGTTATTAAAGATGATGTCGACATCGTTGCGGAAGAGCGTGTTCAAGTGTTTATCGTTAACGACGACACTCACTTGATTGACAAGTTACTGGATAAAGTCTCATCGCTACGTAAAATTCAGAGGATCATATCCTATTGCTATCGGTTTATTACTAACGCACGTAACAAGCTATCACGTCGTCAGTCCGCTTACCTTAGTCTGAGCGAACTTCACAACGCCCTAACCGTTATCTTGAAACATGTACAATCGAGATACTTTCATAATGAAATTGCCAGACTTCAATCAGAACAACCTCTTTCTAAGTCCATGCGTAAATTAAACCCTTTTATAGATGAAAATGGTATTCTCAGGGTGGGCGGACGTTTGGCGAGAGCTGGGCTCGAATTCGAACATAAACATCCCGCTGTACTCCCGCGGAACGCTATACTGACTTACCGTATTATCGAAGCTGTCCATCGGGAAAACTGTCACCCCGGAACGAATACCATGCATTATCTCATAACACAGCAGTTTTGGATACTTTGTCCTTTACGCGCGATCAGACACTGTTTAGCAAAATGTGTTCGATGTTATCGGTTAAATCCCGTTCCCCTCGAACCGTTCATGAGCGATTTACCGGCCGTTCGCGTGAATCAGGTAAAGCCGTTTTCGATAGTAGGTGTTGATTTCGGAGGACCATTTCGCATCCGACTGGGTTCGTACAGAGGTGCTAAGATTGGAAAGGCTTACTTATGCTTGTTCGTGTGCTTTACAACAAAGGCTGTGCATCTAGAAACAGTATCTGACTTGTCCTCCGAAGCCTTCATTGCGGCTCTTCGTAGGTTTGTAGGTCGTAGAGGTCGCGTTAAGATCATTCATTCAGATTGTGGGACAAACTTTGTAGGGGCCAATAACCTGCTTAACGGCTATCTGAGGTCGGCAGCTGACACACAGCTCATAGAGTTTCGATTCAATCCTCCGTCCAGCCCTCATTTTGGAGGTGTTAGGGAAATTCAAATAAAGGCTGCAAAAGCGCACTTATACCGTGTCATCGGAGATCAGACTCTCACATTCGAGGAATTGACCACTCTATTCATTCAAATCGAGTCTGTATTAAACTCGCGCCCGCTGTGCCCGGTCAGCTCTGACCCCAACGATATGAGCGCTTTGAGCCCTGGTCATTTTCTTACACTAGAGCCGTTAACTTCGGTTCCTGATCAAGATCTAACTTCTATTAAGTTGAATCGTTTGGGTCGCTGGCAATTAATCCAACGTTTTCAACAAGATTTTTGGAGACGTTGGAAGTTTGAATATTTACAGTCGCTTACAAAACGTGCAAAATGGACTTCTCACTGCCAACCTCTAGAAGTTAATTCAGTCGTTATTATAAAAACTGAAAACACTATACCGCTGCACTGGCCACTCGCCCGCGTGGTAGAGTTGCACCCTGGACCGGACGGTATTGTTCGCTTAGCGACCATCCGGACCGCTAACGGAACGCTTCTCAAGCGACCATTAGCCAAACTATGCCCCCTTCCTAATCAGTGTGACTCAGCGTAGAATATAAACCTAAATTAAGTTTAGTTTTAGTTTTAAATAATAAGTACCAGGTAGCGTTAATTAGTAGTATTGTTCATACACACACTCATTCATCGTCTACGTTATATCTAAAACGAGATATATTTGTATATTAAAATACAAGATGTTGTATTTTGGTGGGCGGAATGTTCACTATTCAAATAATCATCTTTAATTTTCACGCCACTAAACTCATACACGATGCGTTCTGATTGGTTAACGTAAGCGTCTTAACTTGCGCCTGCAGTCACGCGAAAGAGAGGAAAAATAGCCGCGCCCGTAGCGCGCAAGCGAGACGGCGAATGCCCAAGAAATGGCGAGACTCCACTTTGAATCGCCAACGTGGTAACATCAAAACTTTATCGTTCATATATAATTCTCAATTGTGGTGTCCAATATTAACCCTCACAGTGCAAACTTTAAGTGCAAAGCCGGCCGGCAGTTACTGTACATCAAACACTTAGTGGAACGAGGAAGCAGCCGTCGCGTACCCTGGTATCGTGGAGACACCCAGAGGATCCAGCTCCAGCCCGTTCAGCCATCAAGGTCAGTGACTGCAGCATATAGCCTAGCTCAGTTTGCATCGTTTCGCGTATAAGTCCATATTTTTAAAAATACCCATTTGTGGCAATCGAATTTGCTACATAGCCTGTAGAACCGATGGCGGTTGGGACGGAATGGTTCTCGAGTGGCGACCACGTACCGGAAGGCGCAGCGTGGGTAGCCCCCCCACAAGGTGGACTGGGGTCTTGTTAAAGGTCGCAAGAGTCCGCTGGACGTGGGTGGCGCAGGACCGGTCATTGTGGCACTCTATGTGTGTGTGGGGGGGGCTATGTCCAGCAGTGGACGTCTTTTGGCTGAAATGATGATGATGATGATTGCTGCCAGTGCACAGTGCATCTCCGCCTGCGTACTGCAAAGAACGACAGCAAAGCCGCGGAATTAAACATACTTATCTATCATCTTTCTGTCATCAAGGTCCATTCTAAACACTGATGAAATAATTTTCTAAATAGAAATAGTAACAACCTATTTGGGAATAGTTGCCAGCCTGGAAAATGCTAGCTCCATATTTCCTCGCCCTTCAAGGCGTAAATGGGTTGTCCCGCTCTAAGCTTCCATCTTCACTTCATAATAAATGGCGGACCGCAGAGATGGATGCCCAGCTGGGGCGGTGTTAAAATGACCTCAGTTGCCAAGTTGCCACCTATTGAGGCAATCTTTAAGTTTTCTGAGAAATATGTAATATTGAGATTGAATCGAATTTTGTTATAATCATTATCAGGAGAATCGCGCCGCTCACTTAATTTTAGATTTTATAAATGATACCCTAAATTGCATTCAAAAAATAACACAAAACGCCTATACTCCGCCTGGCGACAGTTGTCACAATCGATTTGGGGGGAAAGTTGGCAGCTATGGTTTCTAGAAACGTGTGAGTTGCTAGATCTCTGAAATGGTGGAATACAAAATATGTACCTAACTCCTGATAAAAACAATCTGAAATGTAAAACTCATATGTAGGAGTGCTTGAGGAACCCTGCTCGGAATAGTCATAGATAAACATATAACCTGGAAATCTCACATAAAACATATAAGAACTAAACTCTCTAAATTCACGTACGCACTTCGAGAAATAAAAAAAACTACCAACTTTCAAACTGCACTCGCAACTTACTATGCTTACGGCTTTTCCTGTCTCAGTTATGGAATAACCCTCTGGGGTAGCAGTGTCGACGCTCCATCCGTCTTCACGTTGCAAAAAAAACTAATCCGTATACTCGTAAATATAAAACAAACCGATAGTTGCAAGCCGTACTTCATTAAACATAAAATACTTACCTTGCCCTGCTTATACATCCTGGAAATATGTAAGTTCGTCCGTAAACACTCTGAATTATACACAAAACGAGAAGACACGCCGTTACCATACAGTCTAAGATATAAATCAAAGCTTGTGCCTCCAACCTCCCGGTTAAAACTCCATTCCTCAGGTCCGCTAACCATGTCAGTAAAAATATACAACAAACTACCAGAACACATAAGAAAAGAAAATAAGGATAACCAATTTTTTACTAAACTAAAGAATATACTACTAAATAACGCATATTATTCTATAAATGAATACCTAGATGATAAACTATAAAAGTACATACATCTACTACCAAATTATAATAGTCTGAACACAGTATATAGACACACATATCTATATATATATATATATAAATAAATAAATATATATTATAGGTATATAAATTATGTTTAGTAATATATATATCAACATGAATGTGTTCATAAAGACACACAAAATGCCTAGAAATAACTATGTCTCCCGTAGACTTACGTTATTTTATTAGACTATTAGTTGTAAGTTAATCTATAAATACCTATGTATTGCGATGCCCTTGCAGGGTTCATGTTTGAGACTTACTGTAACATCTGTTAACTATGTACTATACTATAACAACATGAATGCAATAAAATACTTGAAATCTTGAAATCTTGAAACCCTGCAAGTAGAGAATAAATATTTCAATATCGAATGCGACCATCGAAATCTCATCACGTATGGAATGCTTCAAAATATGTATAAGTAGGTACCCAAACAAAAGTAAAGCAAGACTCACCTTAAAAACATTTATTCTCAGCAAAATCACTATAATCAAACACGATTTCAGGTCACATTTACATTTTATTTCTATTTAAAACCGTTTTGAAACCTCAAAACCGCAGCAATAATGTATTCAACAAAATCACGAACGCACTCGAACAACGAACCCCCGAACCGCAAGTAGACAATCAACGTCAGCGCGCGTCAAGTCGTCACTTGTCGTCACTTGACATCACTTGTTACGACAATTGACGGCTGTATAACGACGTGTTGCTTGTTGATAATATGTTGAGTTCAGTATTTGACTTGAGTATTAATGGTAATTTATTGCAGAGCTGTTACACACAACTTTTTGTAGTGCTAGAAACAAGAAAATACTTGTGATTTTAACAGGTGATATATGGCTATTGTCACGCGTCAGTCGCACGTTCGTGAAACGCTGTAAAAAGTCGCCGTGTGTGGTCTTTTGCCCCAATTTTCCGAGTAATTATTTCGTTAAAATCATATTTCAGCGTCAGAGCTTTGGGTTTAATGGAATGCGAAATGTATGCATAGAATGAACCCCAAGGTTCATATCTCGCTTGCTATCAGGTTACTTGCAATTGCCCTTAATGTTCTTACCGTATATAAACTCAACAAAAGTGAAGCAAGTCATCTCGCTTCAAAGAATCTCAGAGTTTTAAACAATAATAACATCACCGCGTTCAAGCTTCTTTTCATCTGCCTGCAATGTAAATCTAATTTATAATACACTATAAGATAATAAAGTAAGGTTTTTTATGAGTCCTCGCAAACTGGGAAGAAGATCTCAAGTGCTTAGTCATGCGGGGTAATTTAATCCTTTTTTTTGTTAAAACTGAGAAAAATCCCGGAATAAAATGCTTCTCTTTGTATACAAGGTTACTCCCAACGATAACCCCTTGCATCGCTACAAAACCATTATAAATCTGACCTCCTAAAATGTATCCTGCAATGGGTCCTCGGGGTCAAGTTTTATCAGATAAGAATTTAGAGGCGAGTGAATATTATGTGAATAGGCACAGGTCCGGACGCTAAGCTTAAAAATATCTTTCCAACTGGCTGAAAATATTTACGAGCTGAAAGAGTTTTGCTGTGATGTTACGCCTTTTAAATTGTACAGATATATCCTTTGATACGCATCAGGGTGGAAAAGAGATCTTTCAATACGGTCGGGTATAAAGATGTCAATGCTATTAAGTTTTTAACGAGTGGTTTTGTCTAGTCGGTAGGCCCTGCCTACAATGATCCTGGGTTGCAATTTGTTGGTTTAAAAACGGATTACATGGAAAAGTGACAGGTTGCTAGCATATTGACCACAACACACCTTAATTCTGTTCAGTAGTCGACTTGTAGGTACGACATCCACGGAAAGCAACGGGGTGAAGCTACATATTTAATTATAATTATAACCCGATCACATGAGGACGATTTATTTTTTACCAGACTGCCCTACATAGAAAGAATATCTTAAGGTACATTAACATTTAAGCTTACATAATTGAAAGAAAATCCTACTGCATTAACAAACTTATTTCTTACTTTTAAGAAACTTTCTGTCAATGGCAGTTGTGTATAATTTTATTTAGGAAATCATTGTAACCTGTAAGACAGCTATATCCGGAACATTTTGCTTAAACATTCTTCATTTTACGGAAAATCTATGAACTTAGGTAACCCACGGTTCCTTAAGAAAATTTACCTAAGTATCTCTTAGGTAAATTTATAGTTTCAGGCTTCCTGGCACATTTAGATAGCCCCTAATGCGCAAAGTAAGCATTTTCTAGCGTCACACATCGTGCAGACAAAGTAGGTAAAACAATCCACAGGCCAACGGACCTAGAACTTCTTGGAAACAATCTGCTGGAAGATTACTTAACATTTTGTACGTACGTTAGGTTGATCTTAATATCACTTTTTGTATGGGACAATTATAGTTGCGTTGTCCTAGTGCTCGTTCGAAACGTTACGCAAATAACCCAGTGGGAACTTACTCGCAAAAAAGGAAGTTTTTTGTTATCCAGCCTGTTATGTCCCGCTGCTGAGCAAAGGCCTCCCCCTGTTTTTCCATTATTCGCGGTCTTGACCAATATCTGGGGAGCCTTTTAGAAAGGCCAAGTTATCCCGCCATCGCTGACGCAGTCTACCGCGTCTCCGTTTTGAGTTGTGGGGCTTCCACTCCGTGGTCGCGTTGGCCCACAGCTCATTCTCACAAAACACCTGACCCGATCACCCAGGTGATCTTATTGTACGCTATATCCAGCACGATCACCTGGGTGATTTTACTGGACAGAATTATATCCAGTAGGATACCCCAGAAAGTAATATTACTTTGCAAGTGATTCTAGTGGACGATATTATCCAGTGAGATCACCCAGGTGGCTCGTGATGGACCATTATGCCTATCACGTATAAATAAAGACCAACTACAGGGATAGATAATCGTATATTAAAGATATATTAATCAAGTGTTAGGGCAAGTCAAAATAAAAAGTAGACAACGTTCTTGCTCGGAGTCAAGTACTAAAGTGCGGGCTGCAGGTTCACTCCCCCCTTCGTCGCCTTCGCTCCATGGGATCCCCGCAGGCCCCAACCGCCATAGCTCGGATGTGACGTCAGCTAACGTCATCGAGTCTTGTAAAGCCGGAGCGATAACACACGATCCCCCGGTTGCTTATAGTGGACAGAATTATATCTAGTAGGATACCCCAAAAAGTGATATTACTCTAATAAGATATAACGTATGTTCGCACCCACATCGAATAGTTTGTAGACAGAATACAATTTATAGTCCCATTTACAGGAATAGCAGGAATCAAAATTGCGCGAAACCACATCCCAATTTACAGGTTATTTTAACCCTGCCAATGTTTAATTCAACCAGGTAGCTCGATCGCTTGAAAGCTCAACCGATTACCAGGGCGGATATTGGCCGGGTAATACGTCCGCTGCACGCGATACGCTTATTACGAATACCAGTCAGTGGTAGAATATGGTTTGATTTTCAATTGTTTGTTACATTTGTAAATGGTCGAGACACACTGGGTTAAGTGGCAAGTGCACTTGTGTAAGGAATAATTTATGATAGTGCCGAAAGTAGGTACCCAACGAGTAGTCGTTATTGCTCGCTGATGATCGATTTATAACCAACACGAATTGGGAATTATCTATCCGTACGTGTGCCATACAACATTTTACCTTGGAGGAAATAAAAAAAAAAACAAAAACGTGAAATTTAAAGTTTTTTTTTGGCCTGTATTGTATTACCGCACGGCCGTGCGAGCAAAGGACATACTTTGTATATTACCCATAATACAAGTACACTTCCTGATCAAGTGCATAGTCAAGGAATTTTATTTACATTCGGTCAAGTAAATCCCACATAATACTGTCTGAAAACACCTCGATTACTTTGAAGGTTTATATAATAAATGAGTAATTTATTCATAAAGCAATCACATTTACACAGCTGTTTACAATGAATGTTTCAAACTTTAATAACCACTCACTTCATTTATGAATTTAAAAAAGTTAGCCTAAATTGATAACTGTTGTTGTATCAATTTTCCGCCGGCTTATAATGTTGCGAGTAAGTTTATAAACCGACGGTGTTAATTTCAGACGTCCAGGCAACTCGGAGCTAACTATTATCGTTTCCTTACCTAAAAGTTAATAAAATTCGGTTATTTTTCTGTTAAACATCGTACGAGTATCTAGTTAGTAACCTATACATCAATTTCGTTTGACAATAATAATACCTACTGCAAGTAGGCACGTGATTTTCTAATAGCTTTCCAGTAACTCATAAGTTAACTCTGCTGGCGCCATGTGCCTTACCTTTAATGCCCCTTTAAGTTGCGCCGATCGCCGATGGTATCGCCAATTTTAAAACTTTTTCTTTGCTAGTTCAGTTGCAATTTTGCCTAGATTACTTTTTCCTTAACTATTACTTGCACTTTGAGTTATACACAGAGAGGTTTGCGAATTTCCTGTCAACATAGACAAATTTAAGGACTAGAAACGTCATCAAATCTCCTCTGTATAAATCCGTGTAATTAAATTTTTCGCTATTTATAACACTCTATCTTTGTTAATACAGCGGTGACCTACCTATCTTGCGTTAACTTCGCACCCATGGGAGAAAAGCTACCCGATACCCTCGCATTTTACTCCCGATTAATCGAACAAAGTTCCCAGTAAAACTAGTTAAGTTCATACATGTTAAACAAAAATTTACTCAGTGTCAGTTTTGTAACGACAATTAAGTATTTAGTTAGTGTAACAGCTGGGTATTAGCAACACCAGTGAAAGTTCGAAAAAAAACGTTCAAACTTCACCCCCGGTCACCCCTCACCTCTCTTGCCTCTTACAGCTAAGACAGATAACGAGTTTTGCGTCGCGAACAGTTAGTACAACAATTTACTTTTTCTTTTCAATATATAAATCATATGCATATAGACCTTATTTAAATGCGAAAAAAGTTCAGTTTGACATTATTTGTATGCTTAACTTTCGTTACAAAACTGACACTGAGTTAATTTTTATTTAACAACTCACGCTAATTGGGTGCACGAATTTTTAAAATTGCCCACATAATTGATTTTACTGCAGTGAGCAAGCAATTGCGACATCAAACAATTAGCTGGCGGCTTAGTAAGTTATAATTAAATTTAAAATTAGCTTCCATGTAATATATTGTAAATTGCTCCGGAAGTTCTTTGTACTTTCAAAGTTTTGGGGAACGTTTTGTGTCATTATCCGTACAAAGATTTCAAAAATAAAACTAGCTATTCATTAAATCCAGAGTGGTTAATTGGTATCTTGTATTGTAGGTAATTTCTTAAGAATATTTAGAAAAATCTTAATAGCACCATCTAGCATGGTTTTGGTACACTAACACATATATACGGGTTATTCAAAGTTTTTTTTTTCTACTCGTCGACTTTAATGTTTGAATTAAGAATTCGAACACCAAACTATATACACATATTTTTTCTTTGGAGCTCCCGACTCAACAATAAGAACTCATTAGGTATACAACGCTTTAGACAATTATGACGAATTTTACCAATCACGTGGCGCCTTTACTGAACTATAATGAATTTGACCAATAGAACGTCGCCGCGGACAAAGAACAAAAAAGACACCAACGGACGCTGAGCCGGTGGGCTGCGCTTCGTTTCAGCAGGGCTTAGATTTTCAATTGACACCAAGTTTGTTTAATTATATCAGTTTGTTTGATTATTTAAGTTGACTATTACAGAAAACGTCTTGTATTCAAAAGTTACACAATTCTCTTAAATTCTCCTACCTTAAATACGGTAGGTACTCGACTTTAAGGGCCCTCATTGTGTAACGATTGTATAAAATATTTTTGGATGACATTACTAAATCTTAACATTTACATTATAGGAAGGGCTTAGATTTTCAATTGACACCAAGTTTGTTTATTTATATCAGTTTGTTTGATTTTTTAAGTTGACTATTATAGAAAACGTCTTGTATTCAAAAGTTACACAATTCTCTTAAATTCTCCTACCTTAAACACGGTAGGTACTCGACTTTAAGGGCCCTCATTGTGTAACGATTGTATAAGATATTTTTGGAGGACATTACTAAATCTTAACATTTACATTATTTGTACATATTTTGAAAAAAATCAAGTCGACGAACTATGTATTTCATGTGGGGAATCGTTGAATAGGACATTTCAAACTCATTAATAACGACATTAGCTTAATAACAAAAACTTTCGCTTTAAGTATCCAAAACTTAACGGTCAACCTTACAGTCTAAACGGTTTGATGGGTTTTGGCATATGAGGTGTCGTTGTATTCCTTATACTTAATCGTAGAAGTGATGAAAATGTAGTTGAGTTTTTCGAAAAATCTTTTGATTTTACTTGTTACTGAAGGATGACAATTATAATCTAATACCTAAATGTATAATTTTATCATGTATACCTAAACTTAATCTTAATTGTATAATTGTCATTGAAATATTGACGTGTAAAATATTGTTTTTATCAATAAATGAATTTAATTGATGCAAGGAGCGAAAGAACGAAGGAGATTAAGCAAATTGACAATGCTACTTGTCAGGAGTCATAACCAAACATCGTTAATTTTGTGGCATTTTCGGTGCAGCGTATGTTGTTAACGGAATTGGTATACCTAAACAATTTAAATTTTACGATTACTGCTTAGTTAGCGTTAATAACATTAATATTAACCTTAATTATCAATTTTGATTGATATCGTCTCTACCAACTTCGTTAACACAACCATGATGCACCAAAAATGCTACAAAATGTACGATGATGTCTAGTCATGACAATTTTATTGCGATCACTTTTGCGACTTTCACTCTGAAGTCATAATTAGTTAACGAAAGCTCCTTTTATGGAGAGGTATCCAAAGTCATTTGCTAGGCCAGATATTATTTTTAAAACGAGCCGTCAATAATTCAGAAAGCTTTTTTTTATCCATTGATACCATGGATAATTCCAGTGCATACTAACAAAATGAGATCCTTGTTATCTCCACTTATAATAAATCTCTAAATTAAAAAAAGAATCAGCCAGTTTGAAACTAAGCTTTGTGTTGTTACGAATGTTCTCAGCATCCCATGAACGGAAAAATATAAAACATTTTTATAGGTACATTATTATTCTAGCTGTAACTTAGGATAGGTTTTATCCGACTGCAACAATTAATTAATTTGCCGTAATTTACAACTTCATTTAATTTTTCATTTATTATTCTTAAAGTATATCTGCATCCGATGCATCTCAGACAAGTCCAAAGAACTCAATGCTGGATTCCCTCTCTGATACGATAGATTGCCCATCTGCATCTAAAATAATCCCTGATGTTCAAGATAATGTTACAGCGAGGAAACCAAGGACGATTTTGCATATTTCTGCAGATAATATCTCACTTGAAGACACAGACACCTTAAGATCTCCAAATAGTCTACCGAATATTTCAAGATTGGAGAGCTCGGAAACACAACAGATGAAAGCGGAAATAGATCAATTAAAAATCTAAATAATTAGTGCACACGAAGAGATTATCAACTTGAATGGAGAGATTACGGACTTGAGAAAAACATTAAACACCTGCCAAAAGCAGATAGCATCTTATAAACAAATACTACATGACGAAACACCTAACAAATCTATATTAGGGACCGGCAAGAAGAAAAGAAGAAAAACTAAGAAATTGAATACGCCGTCTCAGAATAGCAAGCTGCTAATGCAGATCACACCATCCTCAACACCACTAACCAGCCTTCAACTATCTGATTTAGAGGATTACCGTGAAGAGATAAATGAGGAGTCTTCTTCAATTGATGAGGAAGCCCCATCGAACCCCCTGTGTCAAGATAACAACTTTCACTTAGGAATAGAAGATACACCCCATGCTGACCCAAAACCCAGTGAAATGAAGAACGAATGCAGGTAAGAGACTATAAAGACGAACGAATCTCATGAGACGCGCTTTTCAACTAAGCAGGACAGGATTGTTACATCGCAACGAAAAGTTATAATTTTAAGCGATCAATATGGCAAAGGACTTCGTGAGGTATTGCAAAACTTATTAGGCGACGATTTTAAAGTGACGGCTGTAGTGAAACCCAATGCACCAATAGAACAAATTTTATCATCATGTGAAAATATGTGTAAAAACTTCACAAAATCGGACTTTGTAGTGGTTATTGGTGGATCGAATGACTAGAACCCATTCAGTTTCAAATGCCTACTGTACAGCAAGTTGTCATTGCTTTCAAATATCAATGTTTTGATTTGTGAGATAAAGCACAATACATATTTAAATGTGCATGCATTAAATAACTTATTGCGAATGATTTCTTCTCAGCTCAAATATGCATCTTACATACCTTTCAATAACACAATGAAAAACGTTACAAACATTAGTGGATTGTTATTAAGAAATATATTACGTATTGGTTATAGAAATACTATTATTCAACATATGCATGTAAACAAACAAATACTAACAAATCGGAACTCTCAAACACAAAAACCGACAAATCGTATTACAGACAATTTTCCAAATAAAAACAAAGAAAACATGCAAAAACATAACACTAAAGCACCATGTAAACCACAAAATATAACAATTCCGTATTTATTTGAACAAATAAAACTAAAACAAGCCAGTGCGATTTAAAGCACACCTGAGAAACCCAAAACATTTTTTCGCTAAGAGTTCAGGTCACGAGTTCACTCCTTCAGACAAATTTAGAATTATGCATCAGAACAAAGGAGGGGTTTTGAATAAATTAGATTTCCTAGAAATAGCACTTCAGGATTTTTATCATAATCATCAGGAAATTCATGTACTGTGTCTTAGTGAAACATTTGTTAAACATGGTCCAGAAAAGAACGTAAAGCTAGAAAATTATAAGCACGTAGCCTCCTTTTGTAGGGAGCAAGGCGGAGGTGGAACATCAATTTTTGTTAAAAAAACATTAGAGGTCAAACCTGTGCAATTTCTCTCAGAATTACATGCAATACATTATTTTGAATGCTGTGGGATTAAAATAATTGGTGTAAACTATCAAGTTTCTGTTATTACGATCACGTGATAGTAATTTATAGAATACCAGAACAGACCCGGTCTCATGTGGGCATTTTCCTAGATACAATGAATAAACTTCTCTTTCGCTAGAACACTAGATACAGGAATAAAAAAGTTATTATATGTGGCGACTGGAATATAGACATTCTTAAAGAAAACCAGTATTCCATCGAACTTACCAGCATTTTAAGAAATTATAATTTTGACATGCACATTCAATCACCAACAAGAATCAATGCTTGTTTGGATCAAATAGCCAGTAATATTAAAAACGTTGAGTCAGATACCCACAAGCTATGTCTGTCTGACCACGATATGGCACAAACACTGTCTATTCAAGTCAAACATAACAAAACTATTGTAACGTGGTTCGAATACAAGAGAGATTTCAATAAAGACAATATTGGGAAATTTTGTCAGTGTATGGAAGCCCTCTCGTTCTCTGAAGTTTTGGCGAATGATGATATCAAAAGCGCTTTCTCAATTTTCTATGATCTGGTCTGTTTAATTTTTAATTTATGCTTTCCGTTAATTAAAGTTAAAGTCAGTAACCGAAGACGTAATATTAAATGGCTTACCAAAGGCATTCGTAAATCATGTCATGTAAAACGTAGAATGTGCATAAAATTACGAAATAATGCTACAAACAAAGATTCAAATAGAATTAATCTGAAACGTTACAATCAAATATTAAGGAAATGCGTCACCAGTTCTCAGAAATTAAGTAACAGTAAATATATACAGACAAATAAAAATAAATGTAAAGCTACATGGAATGTAATATCCTCGTCTACTGGCAAAAATGTCCATAGTAGCACAGTCGATTCTATTAGTTTTAATGACATAACATATCAAAATCCACAGGACATATGCAGAATACTAAATGATTACTTTATTGACATAATTAATACTAATAATATTCCAATAAAATTTAATTCTAATTTAAAATCAGGAAATTGTCCTCATACAATATTTTTTAAACCCGTAACAGAGACAGAGGTTTATATACTGATCATGTCACTAAACACTACCAAAACGAGTGGTTACGATGACATACCTACTAATATCCTAAAGTTAAATGCCATGGCCTTAAGTTGCCCTTTAACCCATATAATTAACCTGTCACTTAGTCAAGGTATGTTCCCTGAAGCGCTTAAAATGTCTGTTGTTAAACCTTTGTTTAAGTCAGGTGACCGCAATGATCCAAACTGTTATCGACCTATTACGATCGTCCCAATACTTTCTAAGGTTGTAGAAAAAGCTATGTGTATTAAATAAAATAACTTTTTGACGAAGAACAACATATTGCAACCGGAACAGTATGGCTTTCGGAGAGGCCTCTCAACGGAGCTAGCTTGTTTTGATTTAGTAAAGTATGTAACAGAAGCCATTAATGATATAAAATACCAATTATGTCTATATTTTTGGACATGAGTAAGGCATTTGACTTTGTGGACCATTCAGTGCTTCTCTCAAAACTAGCTTCCTATGGTATCCGGGGTAAGGCATCAGAGTGGTTCCAAAGTTATTTGTCGAATAGGAAGCAATGCACTGAAATTACGAGAATAATTCCAATAAATAATACCCTTGTTAAGCAAAGTTACAAATTACAATTTCGGATTAATAAGTCTGGTGTACCTCAGGGTAGTAATTTAGGCCCATTACTATTCCTGTTATCCATAAATGATCTTATGGACCAATAATAATAATCTTTAAATATAATCTGACTAAGACAAAATGTATGCAATTTCGATCCTATAAATCGAATCCTAGACATATAAATATTAAGTACAATGATATACCCGTAGAAGAGACGGTCTGTAACGAAATTCTTAGGTTTAAACATAGATAATCACTTACACTGGAAAAACCATATAGATTCAATATGTTCAAAGTTGGATAGGTTTGTATACGCATTAAGAAAATTGGGGAAAACTGTCTCCGCTGAAGCTGCCATTACAGCCTACTACGGATATGTGTCGTCAACTTTGAACTATGGTCTCTTAATATGGGGTAATTCTGTGCATGTTGATAGAGCCTTTAAATTACAGAAAAAGTGTGTACGTGCAATCACAAATGCGTGGATTACAGATAGTTGTAGGCCCATTTTCAAAAAACACAATATTTTGCCTCTAGCATGCATGTACATTAAAAAGGTTTGCGAATTTGTAAGGACTCATAGGGAATATTTTAAATTACGTTCAGATGTGTTTAAAGGAACACAAAGAGCACAGTACAGGAATCTTCTATATCAACCTCCTTGCCGTGCGGATATTTATAAACGGAACGCCTGCAACAGTTGTATACAAATTTTTAATAAACTTCCCGATAACATTAAGTTGTTGCATGATCTAGAATTTAAGAGGAAACTTTCAAAATGGCTTTAAGAATATTGTTTTTACTCTGTGAAGGAATATATGAAGGCAAGACTATGACAAATAAATATTATGTAAGGTAGACTCAAAATGTATGTAATTCATTGTAATTCATTGTTTTCTTAAACATTTGCATGCTGCTTTGGCTGAATACTGGAACCATGTTCAAAATATGTAAAACCTTTGTACACGTATTCTTGCAAATAAACATTTCTATTTCTATTTATATCGCCGCCACATCTGTCAGCTAAAAGAAACGTCAAAATCACAGACTAATAAGAGATACTACGGATAAAATGGCGGAATTGCTTTGCCTTTCTTTCACCTATTAATAATTTGAATCCCGTCTACGATATACCTTGACGAGACACATAGGCACCAAAAGCAAATATAAAATTAATCGATTTTGATATGCGAACTTATATGCGCAAATGTTGTATTAATGCGTAATTTCAACAAATGTATCAACAAATTCGAACAATATAAACTTGATTTTTTTGAATGGCACGCGCGCGCGCTCTTTGCGTATTCAGCCAAACCACGAAAACCGAAACTCGAAGTTCGTATATCTGCATTCCTGTCACTTGTTAGTGCGATAGAGATAGAGATACCCGAATATTTTCGAATTCCGAAGTTCGTGGTTTAAAAGAAAATACGGATGTCGGATAGATCTAAATTAATATTTTTTGTGTAAATATGGTTAAAATTATTTGGAAATACTATTGTTGTTATTGTTTTAGTATATTTGACTAGCTTTAAGTTTAATATTTAACGTCCGAAATGGGCTAGCTGTTGGGCTTTATTTTACCCAAAACAACTAAATGTACACAGTTCTGACAATAAGGAAATCTTATTTTATCTTATCTTATCTTATCGAAAATAGGCATGTAGACACTAAATAAAATAATCATAATGTTGTATTTTTAAAAGAAAAGAACGCAAATACTTAGCAACGCAACGCAATATAGGTAAGATAATCACTAAGTTATAAGTGTCCAAAGTTTTAAGAGGGGGTTTATTCTGTCTCTTTTCCGCAAAACGCACCTTTATAATGAAACGATTGTTTTTTACTATGACGCTCGAGGATCGTGACGTAACGGTCCCTGATCGTTTTCTCACTCTAACAAGCGACATTAAAACGGTTGTAGCTTCGTAATTTTTTGAGATATTTGAATGAGTTTTTCGTTTCTTCTTTCTTTTGAAGTGAGTCTACAGCTACACCTTTATTTGGAAGACAAGCGGAAATAATCCATACTATCCATACCTACTTCCATACTAATATTATAAATGCGAAAGTGCGTCAGTCTGTCTGTCTGTTACCTCTTCACGCCTAAACCGCTGAACCGATTTAAATGAAATTTGGTATACAGATAGTTTGAGCCCCGAGGAAGGACATAAGGTAGTTTTTATATCTGAGGGGCTGAAATTGGGGGTGGAAATTTGTATGGAGCTACTTAAACCGCTGCACCGATTTAGATGAAATTTGGTATATAAATAGTTTGAGTCCCGGGGAAGGACAAATAATAGGTTTGATCCCGGAAATCATCCCCTAAGGGGGTGAAAAGGGGGGGGGGGAATTTGGATGTTATCTATTTTGATGAAATTTGGTGTAGATATAGGTTAAGTCCCTAAGGGGGTGAAATTAGGGGTGAATATTCGGATGGAACCCATTTGAATACAATTTGGTATAGAGATAGTTTGAGTCCTGGGAATGGACAGATGATAGTTTTAATTACGGAAATCACTCCCTAAAGGGGTGAAATGGGGGGTGAAAATTTGGATGGATCCCGTTTAGATGAAATTTGGTATAAAGGTAGTTTGAGTCCCGAAAAATGACATTAGATCGTTTTTAATCCGAAAATCATTCCCTAAGGGGATGAAATAGGGGGTGAAAGTTTGGATAAAACCCATGTAGGTACCTAGATGAAATTTGGTATAGAGATAATTTAAGACCTTTCGAAGGATATAGAATAGTTTTTGCCTCGGAAATCATCCCTTTAGATGGTAGACGTTGGTTTGCAATATTTTTCTAAAGTGGTAACAAGTTCTACGCGGACGAAGTCGCGGGCAACAGCTAGTCTTGAATAAATGAAATTGAATTGAATTGAATAATCTCAATGTTCCAAGAGCCTTTTACCTGGTCCTTTTCCTAAAGCACCACTACTTAGTAAAAACATAACTTAACCCACTAAAATCAGAAAATAGGTACCTCAAAAGTCATTACCATCTATTACCTTTTCAAGAGGCGGTCCCCGCGTCGGAAATGATTTGTGAGGGTGGCCCTATGTAAATCGAGGTACGGATAAAAGAAAAGTTGCCCCGATTGAGTTGTTCAACGATTTACTGAGTTACTATTTTTATTTCATTTTCGTCAACATTGTTAACGGCCTTTGGTAAATCGTTCAAAATTATAATATTAATTCTGAATGAGAATGAGAATACATTTATTGCCTATTATTTAGTGTAGTTCCCGCAGTATTGTGTCAGCTAACTTGTGTCTAAAAAAGATCTGCGTAAGCTGAAGGTGTTGAGTCACAGATGATAAGTTAAAATGTGGTTTAATATTTATTCTGCAAG
This sequence comes from Epinotia brunnichana, assembly GCA_963854355.1. Taxonomy (NCBI): domain Eukaryota; kingdom Metazoa; phylum Arthropoda; class Insecta; order Lepidoptera; family Tortricidae; genus Epinotia; species Epinotia brunnichana. Next base: position 2,097,724 of record OY977940.1, read on the forward strand.
GCCTCTAAGGGCTCTAAGTTACAGATTATAATAAAGTGATATGAAAATAATTGGGTATACTTGTATTACTCGCTTTCATTCGTTTCTTCTCCTATTTGCTGGTATGCCTCGTTCCATATAACAATAGAATGCTAAAATTACGAACATGCTCCAGATCTTTTAGGTACGGTGCGCGCTGTGAAGTTGTCGAACAAACTGCCTTTGTTGCTAATACAGTCGCAGTCTGCTGCGTCACTCAAGAACAGTTTGAAGAAGTTGTGGCTTTCGAATGACTTGTAAATTGTTTGAAAATAGTATTTATTTACTGTACAGGTACGAGTTCAAACCCGACCGCAGACAGCAGCAGCAGACGACGTGTTGCGGCGACGCGACTGGTGTCTATGTATTTTTATGAAATACCTTTCGTAGCTAGCGAGTCTAGCGACACGTCGCCTGGCCTCACCGTCATATAAATACGTAGAGACCAGTCGTGTCACCGCGACACGTCGTATACTGCTGCTGTCGGGTTCCAACTTGTACCTTATGTTTGTAGAAGGATCAAAAGCGCGTTGCCAACCCTTTATCGATTTGAGGATTAGTCGTGTAGATAGCTAGAGATGAACGCGGGTCCCTCACGAAACGTGCATCTTCTGCTTTTCTATTGAGTTAGTCGCACGCGTGTGCGACTAGCGCGCTTCACAGGTTAACACGGCACATCCTCGGGGCTCTGGCAACCTTACTCTCCGCCAATAACCAAACACCTACCTACAAAGTACCCATTTTGTGCAAGTAGAGGCGTTATTAGAACTGCGTTCTTCTGTAAAGTGGAGGTATTTCCCCAGTTGCTGCTCCAAATATGAGCGAGATGAAATGCCGCTGCGTCCTAACTCCCCTAAAGATAAGAATCATCCCTAATGGTTCTCTTAAACTGTGACTTCAAGTTTTGTTTTGTTAGGCTACTGTGCAACGACATGAAAATTCAAAACAACATTACCGTAATATTCGCTTTCCTTTCTCGTTTTACGTCCACTGGTATTATCTAGTTAAAAATAAAATTTCTCACGTATTTCCTGAGCAAGTTTCGTAGCGCTTTTCTGCGTAATTTTTCCGGATTATAGAGGTATAAAGTAGAGAAAGTGCTCTTTTGCTGACCGCTCTTGCTTAGGTACTTACTGAGTTTCTTTGTTAGTAAAGTGAATATTTTTATATATAATATTGTGGGCGACAGAATGTAGTTTGTGAAATGTAGGACCTACGGGTCACGAAGAAAAAGGGTGTTGTATAGTATGTGAACGATAAGGCCTACGGGTCACGAAGGGAAAGGACGTGTAACTATAATTCCTTCACATAAGGACGGCAATTGTGCCCAGATTAAGCTCCTAAAGCAAACGGCTCATATAAGAAGCGCGTGATTTATTTAGGACCTAAGTACAATAGGTACAGACGAAGAAAATAGCTTAAAGTAAAGATAAAGGTACCAGGTACCTCCAGTAATTATTTCATAAAGATCGATAGGGGGAGAGCCCCTGATAAATGAGGGAGAGATAGCCAAATTATTTGTAAAGAAACCAACTTGAGACTATATCCAGATCTAGTCCGTCAACAAGGGACATCGGTAACTAGAGTTACATAAAATGTGAAATAAAAATGTACACAACGTATGCATAGAGATTATTGCTTATTATGGTGCAATAATGGTCAAGGTTCAGGTTGATTTCTCTGATTGGCTAAAAAGACGGGAGCAAAGTCAAACTTATGCTACCACGTTAATGTAAATGTGAAAATTGACGGTCTCACCCGGCCATAGCTTCGTAACCAGATGAGGTACGAAAGCAATTGAGGTATCGTTAGGAAGGTAAGGTAAATGCCCTTACGTATGTATAATCACTTTTGATAATTAACCCGTCAAGCGATCGGCCCTTGATTTACCTAAATGTTGGAAATGTCCAGCTGATTTTAGAGATATTTTGTTTTTCCGTTTGAGTTTAGAAAAAAGTGAATTGTGTCCGATCAGTATAATTATATTTTATGATAGATGTATCGATGGAAAGATAAAAGAACAGACAATGCACGTAAAGACGAATAATGATTATACACTTACATTATACTGGTGAAAAGAAATGATTTGATCAGCTTTTGATATTTATTCCATTGATCGATTCATTCCACACACACACTGCACTAAATATATTGCCACATTTCACTTTTCTTTTGCACAAATATCACCATTATAAGTTTACGCGTCGAATTCAACAATTTATTTATCACTAAACACAATAACAACATCACAAAAATTGTTTATTTACGGGTGCGCAGCAAAATTTCTAAACGGGCGGCCATGATTGATTTTGTTTAGTTCCATGCGCCCGCGGCTTGCTACTCGCGCGCGCATGGTACCGCTAGCAGAAAAATCGTAATGCGACAAATAATTATGTCCATAAGTATAAACAAAAAAATATTCAACCTTTATGTGACTATTTGTCGTGCCCTATAGATAATATAAAGTAAAGTAAAATACGTTAGGTATACGAGTTACAACGTTTGCTAAAATATTTTAACCTACTATAAGTAGTTGAGCAAAGGTTTGACGGAAATAATGTATAATAAAATAAAAAGATATTTCCGATAAAATCCTTATTATTATATTTAGTTTGCGGATCAACTAGTATAAAACAACGTCTTATATATAATATTATTCGCTTAATGTAATACTAATTGGTATTGGAGACGGAAACTTATTAGATTCATTGTAGGTAGGTATGATGAGTAAAAATTTGTTCTTGGTTTTATTTTACGATTGATTTGACTTTGTAGTAAAAATTGTATTACAAGTATTAATATTCTTTTTTATTCTTTGTTTCATTATACGATTGATTTGACCTTGTAGTAAAAATTGTAAAGCAAGTAATATTCTTGATTGGCCACATAAATATGTGTTCTGCTATCAAACGTCACATATAATTGCCTTGTATAGGTACTGTGTAAATCGTATTTGTTTAGAAAAGTCTTTATTTATCTTTTATTGCTTTTTTAATTTTAGAAATGCTGACAACTATTTTATAGTTAATAAATAATCCCTAGTCCTTGCAACGGGAGGTGCAATCGTTTTGGAGGCGCAATAATCCTTAGCTTGCAATGGGAGGTGCAATCGTTTTTGCCATTTAACACCTGGTGCGTAGTTCTTGGTTTGTTCGAGATCCATCTCTTCTGAAAATTCTAAATGTAGCGGCATTTTCATACATTCTCTAATAGAGATGAATTTTGGTCGAATTTAGAATTGCCCCGTGGGGAAGGTAAAACAAAGAATCCCTAAGAACAAATATAGCATATGTCGCAGATAAGGTGAATATGAGGCTTTCTTTGCTACCACCCACAGCAAGTGCAAAATCTTATTGTGATTTACTGCCCGCCTAGCATGAGGTAAATGCTACTTACAGCCCGGGGTAGCTGAAAAATTATTTTAGCAGGAGTCGAACCTGCATTACCTTTACGAGTAATAGAATAGAGTCTGGCAAACGAAAACGTGACCTGAGAAAACGCGGCAAATTCAAAAAAAATATACATGTGGTATTATTTAAAAACACAGTATCAAAAATTTTAAGTGAAGTGAAGAGTTAAATAAAGTGCATACTGCGCCACATAACTCCTACTAAAATGAAGTGTTAGAATACCACATGTCTATTTTTTTAATTTGCCGCGTTTTTTCAGGTCACGCTTTCGTTTCCCAGACTCTACAATTCTGCAGTAGTTAGAACAGCATTCATTACCCGGTATGATTACATACATGAAATTCAGCAGGAATCGAACCTGTGTTTGTTGCTATGAGGGATGCATGTGATGTAAAGTAAAACAAATACAGATGTTGGATTTATAAAAAAGTATATTAATAAAAAAAAGAAGCGGGTTGTGTCGGAGATACAACCGTTACATAGGTACTTCTTTGCTGGCTATGGAACCCTAATATATCTGAATTAATTCACTAAAATCTGTATAAGTATCTACAGATAAATCGGTATTACAAACATTGACTGACGTAGCTCATTTAACTCGCAATACATTGGAAATGGCGGTCATTTCAGCATTATTTTCATGTCCGCCACATAAACTAAATAACATTTTGTGATTAACAACTAATGGCAAATAAAGAAGGATTAAAACATGTAACAAACAATTATTTGAAATCAGATTAGGCTTCTCTACAAAAAGTTATTCCGGAAGTCACGTGATACATTTTGAACTGTACCCCTATACAAGAACGCGAGCAAAGAAGTATACACTTCAAAACAAACAAAAACAAAATGGAAGCTGTGGCTGCGATGTGGACAGTGGCTCTGAAAAAATACAAACATTATTTTGTTAATTACAATGAATGAATTACCGACACACTTTCTGTTTAATTTTTAACAAAATGTACCTGTTCGCATTGGACAGGAAGTATTTTGATCCTAGAATCTTACATATTACAGAATATTGCAGTCTAAATAAAGAATAATATTCAGACTGCATTATTGTGTAATTTATAAGATTCCAGCTACCTTATGTTAGAGAACAGTAAGTGAGATTGCCCGAAAAATTGAGTTAACCTACGTTTTATTGTAAATTCGGTTGTCGGGGTAATGAGAGCAATATATGAACAGCAACAGGCGCAAAGGCACTTTTGTATTTCAATACGAATGGTCGGACATCTTTACATGAAACTAGTTTGCCCTATGAGTTTATATTGGAATGCCGTTATTACATTACATTATAACCTCACGTTAGAAAGAAAAAAAAAGGCCCTACCCCCGCCCACCTACAACCCAACCACCCCGTGAATTCTGCCTAGTATTTTCTGATACTGTTGCTAAATACCTGGTATTTACCAATCAGCATTACTGGCAATTGCCCTGTTTATTAAAAAAAATAATTACTAAGAACGTTGAACACATTTGCAAAAACAACCCAGGAAGATTCAAATCGCACTGTCATAACAATCAAACATACCGCCACGCATAGAGACAAAAGCAAAGTGATCATTTTCTACGCGATTTGCGTTCTCGAATTGATCTGCCAGGAAGTTGTTGAAGAGAATGCCAATCACTCCAACACTGTTCGGGGCACATGAATTCATCGCAGGCAACGCATTTCAAATTTGTCATTTTTCTTATGTCACTCCTACTACAGATATGACAACGCTTTCGCTCCGAGGATGAAAAGACTTTGGGAACGTGTACTATATCTCGTCTAAGCCGCATGATTTCAGCAACAGTGTCTGAAATCCCTCGTGGCAATTGGGGCACGTAAGCTGTCACGAGAGAATTAGCCAGCTGGTAGCGAAATTCACGGTGCAAGATCTCAGGCATATTACGACGCTTCAAAGAGCTCAACAACAAAATGAGAGCATTGTGCACACTGACGTTCAGCAACCTTTTAAAAATTTTCATGTACCATTTCACACATCTCTTTCTTTCCAACAAATACATTGAGAGTTTTTGATCCTTAAGATCAACACCTCCCATCGTATTGTTGTAATCTTTCACAGCGATGGGCTTTATGAGCTCACGTCCCGCCTTTCTACCTACAAAGGTCTCCGCGTTGTGGAAAGTAGATATCATTACCACCAGTTTAGAGTCTTTCCATGCGATGCATGAAACGTCACCAGAATGGCGAGCAATGATGGTCCCCTTCGGCACATTCTTTGGAGCCTTTGCGATATCCTTTGGTACGTTCTTGCGGCTTGCACGCAATGTCCCTAAGCAATCGAACCCCAAACTCTTAAGATACCGTGCCAGCGCTGGGGAATTATAAAAATTATCCATCGTGACGCAGTGACCTCGACGTTCGAGACTTTTCAATAAATTCAGTACCACTTCGGTACTCTTGCCAGCTAAGAGCGTACTAGGAGCCACGTTGTCGTGACTAGCAGAATTTTTCCCCGTGTATATTTCAAACTTATACAAATAGCCAGTCTTCGATTCGCAAAGCTCATATGATTTTATTCCGAAACGCGCAGCCTTCGACCTTATTGCTTGAACCCAGGACAGGCGGCCCTTGAATAAGGTCAACGACTCGTCTATTGCAATGTCCTGGTGAAGATTATATAAATTTTGAAATTTTTTCCCTAAATGACTAAGGACTGGCGCGACTCTCCGCAACTTTGCTGAAAGCAATGCCCCTTCGCTATACAACATATCCTGACTCGCATCAGAGTTGTCAGTAAAGTGAAGGAACTTCGTTAGCAAAACGAAGCGGTTGAATGTCATCAACTGCCTAAATTTGGGCATATCTAGGCAGCTATTTGTCTTCCAGTAATCAGTTAGAGATGTTCGTGGATCCAATCCCATTAATATATGTATGGCAAAAAACAAGTACATCTCGTTTACATCGGTGTCAATCCAACGATGCATTCGAGATGAGGGTTTCAGTGTTCCTGCTGCTGTCTTTGCTTCGATCTTTTGATGAGCATATTTATTGGTCTCACTGGTTATAAGCTCCATGATGTCTGTATCCCAGATATCAATAAAGGCATCATAGGGATTATCGTAGTCCTTGATAGCTCCCGGAGTAGGACCCGAGAAAATCTCGTGAACACCCTGGAAAGTATCAAAATCTACTTGCCAATCGAAATCAATAGATACGTTAACCATTTGTTCGATAGCCTCATCCATTGCTCTCTCTACTGAATCTACAATATTACGAACAGGTTCTTCCAGCTCTTCGTTATCCGGGATATTCCTGCTCATACCTCCAGTCTCAGCAATTTGATCCAGATTGAACTCATCGTCAAAATCTGAGTCAAATTCACTGCCACCAGCACTCGATCCTGCAGCATGCCTTCTTGATATTGCCGACTGCCCCGAAGTAGACGGAACAGCATCATCTATGTGTTGTGCAACAAGTTGCGATGAGCTATGGTTACCACTAGGACCAGGTTGTGATGGCTCAGCACTAGTGGTGCCAACTACCACATTAGAACTTGCAACAAACACAGGATTGCTGCATGAAAGAGGTATGAGCTCCGGGGAATAAACCGGCCGCGGCAACTCACCCACCCATTCCTTAACATAATCGTAGTGATCTTCCAACACAGTTTCGCCCTCCTCTTCATCCAAATCGAGTGCTGCTGCTCGCTCTAACCCACTGACACTGCAAAAAAAATACAATAAGAATAACATAAATAAAGAAATATTTACTTTAACGATCTAATCAATTAAAAACTTACTGAATGCTCTGCTGCAGCTCAAAAGTTGGATATTTCTTCTTTATGGACCCTCCGGGGGTTTTAATGAGTGCCACGGAGTCTTTAAAATGCACTGAACCCCCGGGGGTCCGCATTAAATTAAACCCCATGACAGGCCGAGATGGGCTGAAAAAAAAACGCAATTAATAAATTACACACACACACAGAGTACATAAAATTACATTATTAAATACTTACAACTTAGGTTGCCATAGTTTTGGTTCTGGTTCCAGCTCAGGATCGTTATTGCCAGACGCTGCTGCATTGGCTAAAATAAGCATGCGCCTGGCGTTTGTGCCCGTGCGAGCGGTGGAGCTGGAGCGAGGACCAGGCGTGACTGACCTATTTGTAGAGGTAGACCTCGAGCGGGGTCTTATTTTCCTAAAAACAAAAATACTATATTAATTTCAACAATAAAAAAACAACTTGAACACGTAAAAACTGATATAAAATCAAGAAAATACACAAACAATGTTACAGTATACCTAGAACGTGCACAATGTAACGTTGATGCCCTTTTGCACAGTAAATTGCAAATAATGACCATATTCAGTTACTTTCGAGGTCCGTATCTCGACCATTTTTGATTGCAGTGAAAATTTTTTTTTGCAAAAAGCGCCTATTTTATTGCGTACTGTTTATTGTGCTTAGAGTTACAATCAAAATAAATAATAATAATTACTAGGAAAAACATGAATAATAATAATAACATTTATTTCATAAATATATTACATCAATGGATCTAGATCTGGACTAGTCCCAAACTAAGCTTATACTGTGGATACTAGATCAATGATACCTATATTACAATGATAATATTATAACATTTATAACAAAAAAAATGCAAGTTTTGTCATTTTATGTATCCATATAATCGTTTTGAACCTAAATATAGCCTAATTTTGATTGCCCAATAGAATTTGTGAGATTATTGAATTAAAAAAAGTATCAAACATAATTTTTTTGCCAACCGTATCTTGCGAATACTCGGCACGGCGTGGCAATTTATCCGTTTTTGAAATATGACTTCCGAGCACCATTTCATAAAAGTTACACAAAAATATACAAATCTAACACATGTATTGGATTCCTAGACATATAATCTACAAAGTTATGTATACTTTACAGTATATAAGAATAAATAAACCTGTAAATTCAACGAATACTTGACTGCAAACTTGCGAAAAATTACGTCATCAAAAGTTAGACGCTTTTTTCGTCACGATTTTCTTCGAAATGCCTAAAACAATTATCAGATAACAATGCTTTGTTTCTTTGTGAGTAATTTGATATATAAAACAAGTCACAACAACTTACCTTTTGCGATTAAATTCCATTTTCATGTAACACCACTTCGTATTTTCCGTACTGCCACAGATCGTTTATTTCGCAATAGATATAATTTTAGAAAAATATTTATTTTTTAGTGTTCAAATGCTTGATTTATGAGAAAAAAACAACAAAATGTTGCTAAATAAGTGAGGAATCAATAGGATTATTTTTATACACTGGCAAGGCCCTTCGACCTCGAATATTAAATTCTCCAATCACAGCGATATCCTGCGCACAACAGTTGTGCGCTGGGCATTACCGGCCAATCTTTTCTACGCACAACTGTTGTGCGCAGGACACTTGACGGGTTAATGTTAATTAAAGCCACTAGGGCCTGGCAAAGCCATTTCATGTTACCAAAGTTGATAATTTTACGTAAATATCGACTTTCCCAATTTAAACGGGAAAAGCAGGAAAACTAGTAGATATTGTAATGTATAGCTCAGAAATAGTTCTTTTGAAGGAAAATATGTAAAAACCCTTAAGGTTTCCCTGAAAACCAGGAAAACGTAAAAACTAGCTTTTCCATAGTAAAAGTGGGCGAGGTCTTTAAAATTGTATCCCCACCACTTCTGATGTCTTAGGGGTATAAAAGAGGCTATAATCGCCGGATATATTTGTGTTCGCTCAGCCCCACCAGTGGGAGCTCCCAGGAAGAAGAAGAAAGGAAGAAGTAGGGAAATTGTGATAGGAAGTAGGAAATTGTGATAGGGAAAGTTTAACCAGTAGTTTGTGTCTCATTATTTTATTATACCGTTTCATTTATTTTTCGCCAAGTATTATTTTATCGTCACCCACACCCCATCCTTCAACAGTGCAGCTCAGTCTGCGGGATTAGTGCTCCCCTAGAGCACCTGCGCTATCAGAGCGCGTTACGGCCGTTTAAAAACACGCTGAGCGGTTCAACCGCCGCGGTTCACCCGCCGCGGTTGAAACGCGCGGTTCGCCCGCCGCGGTTTTTAAACGCCCCTTGTTAGGTGACTGTGAGGTCGCGAAGGTCAAACCCAGGCCTGTCGCACATCGACCACGTCGGCGCCACGCGTCGTCCACAGTCGTTTTGGTCCTTCGAGCCGGATCTGGAGATCCAAAAAAGTGAAAGTTATAAAAAGTGATAGTACGTGTGGGTACTCAAAGAAAGTCGTTTGGGGGTTATAAAAGCAACAACGATAGTAAAAACAGTGAATCTTGAAATTTGTCGCCGTGACGCGACCAAAAGTGGTGAAAAAATTAGAAATTGTGAATGCATGTATGTCACTACGGTGTGACAGCATAAACTGTATACAATACGTGCGGTGTATTGAGTAGAAGCCCTTTCATGCCTGTAGTGTAGGTTGCCCAGAGCGCAACCGCAGGCATTCGAATAGAAGAGTTCTAGTAGAAGTACTTATTCGGTCACTACGGTGTGACAACAGTGTTATTAAGTGCGCGTGCACTGAAAAGCCACAATGAGAGTGGTATAAATAGGCAGAATTAAGCCAACATTATGAACGGAACGATTCCAATGAGGCCAGTCGGGCGCGAGCGGACACCGTATCATAAATACAGCCCTAGAACATGGCTCGCCGAGCCAGCGGCGTACGGCGCACACACCGCGCACGCCGCCCGGGTTGCCAGGAAAATGCAACCGGAAAATTATGCCCGAGACGCGGTCTGGGAGCAATGGCTGAGGAGAAGAATGCCAGCCCCTATGAGTATCGACGATACTAGAAGAGCCGACTCCCAGAGAGGGGCGGCCCCCGCAGTTTTATCAAACATGGACGTTACAGAGTCCCCATATGAGAACGCGAATATTTCGTGGTGCATAAAAGCTGAAAGATGGCTGCAGCAGCAGTACGAATATGAGAACATACCCCTGGGAACTCACCAGAGAGGGATCCTCAAAAACCCCCTGACGGGGGGAGCGCAGGTCGGCAAAATGAAGAAGAGAGTCGCGTTCGCTGAACCACTGACGACATGCCGGCCGGAATCGCAACAGTCAACCGAAAGTCGGTTATCGGCGACACGCCAGCAGGAGCTCGAGCAAGAAGAGAGCGAGCAACTAGCCAAGTTACGGCAAAAAGAAATGCTGCAACAAACAGCACACCAGGAAGAAATAAGGAAAATAGACGCCGTTCTTAGACAAGAGTTACTAAAAATGGAACAAGAATCCATAAATAGGCAAGCCCTATTAAAGAGAGCACAGCAAGAGGAACATAAGTGCTGGCTAAGAAATGCCAACGAGAGGCTTATAGCCGCTGCAGAACGTCGCCGACGCGATGCAGCATCAACGTCGGAGCCCGTCCGGCCAAAAGAACCGCGATGGCGCGACCAGTTGCCGGAAGTCGTTGACTTCGGCACGTCTAGGAAGCCCCAACAACGGGGGCCCCACACGACTGACACTCAGTCATACGGGCACCTACAGACCGCTGGTTGCGGTGCCCCACCGTCCGGACCACCACCGGAAACCTACATCACGCTCGCCATGGCTGAGGAACATCGCCTATGCGACGCGATATCCACGCCAGAGCCCGCCCGGCCGACAGAGCCGCGGCAGAGCGACGCCTTGCCGAAAGTCGCTGACTTCGGCATAGCTACAAGGCCCCAACAAGAGGGAGCCTACTTGGATGACAGCCAGTCGTCCGGGCACCCGCAGACCGCCAGTCGCGGTGCCCCGCCGTTCGAAGTTATAAATACAAGCGCCGAGGTGGCGTTCGCCGTGCACAGCAGCACAGAAGACATCACAGTGTCTACAATGATGGCCCCAGGAGGCGCCATGGCCCGCCTTATCACTGAACCGACCCGCGGTCGCCCGGGGTCGGTCACGGCCACTCTTAACATATCGGCCCCCGGACCAGCGGGGTCGATCTCCACCGCGACGCACGAGAGTGCTGCGGTCGCCAGTTGCGGAAGGGCGAGCCAGCTCGCCATCACAAGCACTGCACACAGCGGGACATCGTCGGCGGCACAGCGCAAACGGCGCCCCGCCGACCCGCCAACCTTCGCGACGCGAGAGGCAGCGACTAGTAGTGTCGCTAACACGAAGAAGATCCGCCGGGACGCGCAGTTAACACTGCATACCGGCAATAATGGACAACCCCCGGCTCCGCCGGAGCCGCCGGATGACGCAGCGCCTACAAGGCCTGCTCAAAACAAGAAGAAGAAGGTGAAGATTAAGATCGGCGTTTGCAGGGTCATCGCCGACCCCGCCGACCCACCACGCGATGGGGGGTACCGGCTACCAAGTGAAAATGTGTTGTGCTGGTCGCTCAAGGGCCACATAAGGTAATTAAAGTGAAAAGTAAATGGTAAAGACAGTGAATGAACATGAAAGTGAAAGTAATTAAAAGTGTATTTGATGACGAATCATGTCGTAAGACTTTAATGTAGTCTGTCGCTTACCCTTGCAACCCAGTATGTATCTGCGATACATACCGGCGGGGGCATTGTGGGCGACAGAATGTAGTTTGTGAAATGTAGGACCTACGGGTCACGAAGAAAAAGGGTGTTGTATAGTATGTAAACGATAAGGCCTACGGGTCACGAAGGGAAAGGACGTGTAACTATAATTCCTTCACATAAGGACGGCAATTGTGCCCAGATTAAGCTCCTAAAGCAAACGGCTCATATAAGAAGCGCGTGATTTATTTAGGACCTAAGTACAATAGGTACAGACGAAGAAAATAGCTTAAAGTAAAGATAAAGGTACCAGGTACCTCCAGTAATTATTTCATAAAGATCGATAGGGGGAGAGCCCCTGATAAATGAGGGAGAGATAGCCAAATTATTTGTAAAGAAACCAACTTGAGACTATATCCAGATCTAGTCCGTCAACAAGGGACATCGGTAACTAGAGTTACATAAAATGTGAAATAAAAATGTACACAACGTATGCATAGAGATTATTGCTTATTATGGTGCAATAATGGTCAAAGTTCAGGTTGATTTCTCTGATTGGCTAAAAAGACGGGAGCAAAGTCAAACTTATGCTACCACGTTAATGTAAATGTGAAAATTGACGGTCTCACCCGGCCATAGCTTCGTAACCAGATGAGGTACGAAAGCAATTGAGGTATCGTTAGGAAGGTAAGGTAAATGCCCTTACGTATGTATAATCACTTTTGATAATTAATGTTAATTAAAGCCACTAGGGCCTGGCAAAGCCATTTCATGTTACCAAAGTTGATAATTTTACGTAAATATCGACTTTCCCAATTTAAACGGGAAAAGCAGGAAAACTAGTAGATATTGTAATGTATAGCTCAGAAATAATTCTTTTGAAGGAAAATATGTAAAAACCCTTAAGGTTTCCCTGAAAACCAGGAAAACGTAAAAACTAGCTTTTCCATAGTAAAAGTGGGCGAGGTCTTTAAAATTGTATCCCCACCACTTCTGATGTCTTAGGGGTATAAAAGAGGCTATAATCGCCGGATATATTTGTGTTCGCTCAGCCCCACCAGTGGGAGCTCCCAGGAAGAAGAAGAAAGGAAGAAGTAGGGAAATTGTGATAGGAAGTAGGAAATTGTGATAGGGAAAGTTTAACCAGTAGTTTGTGTCTCATTATTTTATTATACCGTTTCATTTATTTTTCGCCAAGTATTATTTTATCGTCACCCACACCCCATCCTTCAACAGTGCAGCTCAGTCTGCGGGATTAGTGCTCCCCTAGAGCACCTGCGCTATCAGAGCGCGTTACGGCCGTTTAAAACACGCTGAGCGGTTCAACCGCCGCGGTTTTTAAACGCCCCTTGTTAGGTGACTGTGAGGTCGCGAAGGTCAAACCCAGGCCTGTCGCACATCGACCACGTCGGCGCCACGCGTCGTCCACAAATATTATTCCTCAAAGTAAACATGCTTAGGTATCTTGTGCTTGTGATATAAGGATTGTAACTAGCCGTGTGCCGCAACGACTACACACTTGCACAGTTTGCATCGATTATGCGGGTTAAGTATCCGCGGCCAGTTTGTGGAGGACTGAGGCGTCTTTAATGGTTAAGGCACTCGTCCCACCTCACCGCCGGCTACAGACTATAAGCTATCGGCGATTACTCGCCCAAGAAACGAACAAAAGATAATAGCTCAAGTGTAAATAAATGTATAGTTCATCGCCGGCGGTGTGAACAGCCAGCTATAAACTATAAATATATAACTCTCTCTTTTATTTACACGAAAGCGATTATCTTTTGTTCGTTTCTTGAGCTAGAAAATAGCCGATAGCTCATAGCTTACTCGCTCGCGGTGGGACCAGTGCCTTAAGGTGGCATTAGTACTTTAAAAACGTTCGTTTCTTGTAATAATAGTACCTATTTAGTACTTGTTTATGTTAAAGTTATCATTATTAATCATTTCGTAGGAACCGTATCATATTCATCGTATACACGAGCAATACATACTTAAGTCTGTATCACTAAAAGAGGCAGCGCACGTAAAATTAAATACACTCAAGAGCAAAAGTTTCGGGTCAGTGAAATACCGTTATATTTCCTAAAATAGTGCAAGGTTGTACAGTACATAAAATAGTGCAAAGTTGTTTTTTAATCCTGTCATGATCTTTATTAAATTTTACATCTAAACTGCAGAAATAAAAGTAAAAAAACCCATGAAAAAAACAACGTTAACGGAGCGAAATATCGCAAAAATCGTCATATTTGGATGTCGATATTTTTATGATAGGATCCCGGAAATTGCTAATACATTTGGGTATTACGAAGAATAGTATATTATGTAAATAAGACTAGTGTAAAATATTTAAAAAAACCTATTACGGTTATTTAATTTAGGGTGACCCGAAATGTTTGCTCTTGAGTGTATATAGTGCCTTCTATCAATTACAGGTTTAAACATGAAGCTAAAATTAAATTGTGGTCGGTCGCTAGCCCATCGCCACAACAGACTTCAAATATATTTCCATAATAGTTTTTTACGAAAGTTACGGGAAGAAAGGCTGTAGTGCTATTCTAACGCGATACCGCACGGGGGCATAAAAGGCAGTCAAAATAACTCTTTGAGTATAAAATTTAATTTAAAAACAAACTGCGAGAGACTTGCTTTATTTGAAAAGTTCCCTCGATTTCTCCAGGATCCCATCATCAGAATCTGACCTGATGAACTTGGGTCCATCAAGAAAGGATACCCTTTCAAACAAATAAATCATTTTATAAATCGGTCCAGTTGTCTTCGAGTAATCGGGGAACATACATAAAAATAAAAGATTCCGACGAATTGAGAACCTCATTCTTTTTTTGAAGTCAGTTAAAATCAGATGAAAAAGTGTTACTGAAACGAGCATTATTGTAATTGCAATAAAACATGAATTACTCCCAGTTTTTCCTGTTAAACACCGCAGCGTTGAAACAACAAATAAAACAGGCGAATTATTTATTTAAAGCTTTAACGACAGCGCGGTAATGACTGCTGCTGGCGATGAATAATTTCACAACCGTTCTACCACAGTTAATATATTAGCTCAGGGCGTAGGTTGCGGGTGGCGCAGGACCGTTATTTGTGTCACTCTTTTGGGGAGGCGTATGTCCAACAGTGGACGGCTTTGTAATGTTCGCGGAGGTGCACGTGGAGCTTCTCTGCTATAATGCGTAAAAAAGCCGCTTCGCTGTTTAATAGGGCAAGTCAGTACCAAAATCATTCTGGCAATGTTTGCAGGCACGTTAGATGGTGCTAAGCTTAACCAATGCAATGCGCTCCATATAATCTCTAACATAAAAAAACGGCCAAGTGCGAGTTGGACTCGCGCACTAAGGGTTCCGTACCATTATCTATAAAAACGGCAAAAAAATCACGTTAGTTGTATGGGAGTCCCCCTTAAAAAAATACTTTATTTTGTTTTTAGTATTTGTTGTTAAAGCGGCAACAGAAATACCTAATCTGTGAAAATTTCAACTCTCTAGCTATCACGGTTTTTGAGATACAGCCTGGTGACAGACAGACGGATGGACGGACGGACTACGAAGTCTTAGTAATAGGGTCCCGTTTTATTCTTTAACCGTACTCAAGAAGAAACCCTAAAAAAAGATTTACTGTCGCAATAAAAAACAAAAACACAAAATCGAACACTGATACAGCAACAACACATTTAACATGTGTAGGTAATTTGATTTGTTTAATTCAAATTTTATCATGTTTCATAGTTTTGTCATTTAATTTTTTCACTTCAAATTCTATCAAGTTTTAGGATTCTAGTTGGTCGAAATCAATAATAATTATTTTTATTTGGGCTAAAGTCCAGAAATGGATATAACTTTTTTTACTCGGAACTGGAGTATAATTTCATCAGCTTATCACAATAACCTAGTTATTTCTAACAATAATATTATAGAGCTAAGTAGTTCGATTTGTGTTAAATTGTCCTCTAATATTAATTAATTATTTAATATTATATACTTTTTAATACAGTTGCTCAAAAAGTGGTACCTACTTTTTGTAGCTGCAAATCGTGCGCAAAGTTGTATTTTGCGCACTAGTGCTTTTTACTTTTCCACGTGTATCGAACGATTTTTTTTAATACAGTTGCAAAAAAATAAGAAAAACAACAAGTAAGGAATTTGAAACTTTTATATTATTAATTAAAAAAAAAAATAATAATAATAAATATTACGGGACAATCTTACACAAATCAACCTAGGCCCACGGTAAGCTCAGTAAGGCTTGTGTTGTGGGTACTAGGCGATGATATATATAATAGATAAATACATATAGATACTTATATACATATATACTTAGGAACAAATATTCGTGATAAACTCACAAATAAATGCCCTGACCGGGATTCGAACCCGGGACCTAATTATGTTACATCATTGTAATACAGTTGAAAAATAAAATATTTTTTAATACAGTTCTTACTTGTTGTTTTACTTATTTTTTCGCAACTGTATTAAAAAACATCGTTCGATACACGTGCGGAAATGTCATACTTCACTGGTCCCGAGTCTTACCACTCGCCTACGGCTCGTGGCAAGATATCTCCGCACTCGTGAAGTAATGACATACTATCGGCACTAGCATCGAAATGTACTATGCTCAAACATGCAATGAAATACTGACGTTAGTTCCTTATAATAGGCAGCGAAGTATCACGTTTCAGGTGCGGAGAGACGAAATACACATAATGACATTTGATGCAAAATTGGAGGCATTCCACATTTATTAGAGGCACAGGACCACGGCGTTCAGCCATTAAAAAACTGTAAGCAACATTTGCAATTTGGTTTTTTGTGACATTCTGCCACTACAATTATAAAAAAAAAACAACAAACGATGTTTGCTATATTTTGCAGTTTTATTTATGTAGAATAGGGTGGAGCGAATTTTTTAAATTTTGGTATTTTGTTACGGAACTGTAATGAAAAGTTGCGTGATTTTATGTACGTTTAAGGAAAAATAATAAAAAAAATATTGGCATATACTTTTAGCCCTCTACCCGGCAGTTAAATGTTTAAAAACCTGATAGTTTAGAAAAATATGTTTTTTTTTTAAATTTAATTTCAACTGTTTTATTTGTTAAATAACACCTTTATGGTACCTAGGTTGCTTGATTTTGGTTTTGATTTATTATCTTAACAATTTTTTATGGCCCATTTAGATCACGTAAATGTGGTATCTCTAAAAAACTGGCTTTAACCTGTTAAATGTACCCAATTTGCTGTTTAAAATAATAAATCAAAACCGAAATCAAGCAACCTAGGTACCAAAAGGTGTTATTTAACAAATAAAACAGTTAAAATTAAATTTAAAAAAAACATATATTTTTCTAAACTATCAGGTTTTTAAACATTTAACTGCCGGGTAGAGGGCTAAAAGTATATGCCAAGATTTTTTTTATTATTTTTCCTTAAACGTACATAAAATCACGCAACTTTTCATTACAGTTCCGTAACAAAATACCAAAATTTTAAAAAATCGCTCCACCCTAATGTAGAATCGACTTGAACAACACATTTCAATTATTTTAAATTGCCAATTTAACTAGAAAAATACACATTTAAATTATAACATCTAAATATTAGCGGTGAAAATGTCTACTCAAACCGCATAGGTATTTTTTTAATCATATTGGAGGCAAAATTGATAATTTTTCAATCTGTAATTCTATTTTATTTGATTTATTGTGCGTTGTTGATTTTGATATTTAATATGAGTTCCGACGAAAACACCGACGAAGAAATAGTAACTAGGTGCCATATATGTATGTGTTAGTTATATTTTTTGTCTATACTAGAACTTTCTCTAGAAATTAAAGTTTGATTTCATGGAGTTTTTGTAATTTATTTGATTGCATGTTTGAGAAAAG
Source organism: Epinotia brunnichana (assembly GCA_963854355.1). Classification (NCBI taxonomy): domain Eukaryota; kingdom Metazoa; phylum Arthropoda; class Insecta; order Lepidoptera; family Tortricidae; genus Epinotia; species Epinotia brunnichana. The sequence continues at coordinate 2,115,537 of OY977940.1, forward strand.
CACTATACATACCTCGGCGTGAAAAGAAGTTGCCAGCCTCATAACTATCCGACCTCGCTACGCTCGGCCGTCTATATGTACTCGGCTGGCAACCCCTTACTTCCCGGCATCTGTAGTAATGTACTATTTCTCACCTGAAATCGTACAGTCGAGCTCATAAGTGGCTGAAAATCTTGATACCTTGTCACTCTCACCCGTTTGATAACTTCGAATAGCAGTTTAAATATGGCATTAAAGTGACACGGTACAAAACTTCATTGTGAGTCGTACAACTCACGTACGTACGACGACAAATAAATCACTCAATCCTCAAGTGAATAAAGGGTCGGCAACGCGCTTGTGATTCTTCTGGAGTCACAAGTGTCCATAGGCAACGGTACCAGCTTAACATCAGGCAGGCCGTAAGTTTGTTTTCCACCGTCGTTGTATAAAAAAAAGCGGCCAAGTGCGAGTCAATCTCGCACATGAAGGGTTCCGTTAAATAAATTGCGGTTTACGATTTATGACGTATTAAAAAAAAACTACTTACTAGATCTCGTTCAAACCAATTTTCGGTGGAAGTTTGCATGTTAATGTACATCATGTATTTTTTTAGTTTTATCATTCTTTTATTTTAGAAGTTACAGGGGGGGGTACACACATTTTACCACTTTGGAAGTGTCTCTCGCGCAAACTATTCAGTTAAGAAAAAAATTATGTAAGAAACCATAATGTCATTTTTGAAGACCTATCCATTGATACCCCACACGTATAGGTTTGATGAAAAATTTTTTTTTGAGTTTCAGTTCTAAGTATGGGGAGCCCCAAAAATTTATTGTTTTTTTTCCTATTTTTGTATAAAAATCTTATTGCGGTTTACATAATACATCTACTTACCAAGTTTCAATAGTATAGCTCTTATAGTTTCGGAAAAAAGTGGCTGTGACATACGGACGGACAGACAGACAGACAGACAGACAGACAGACAGACAGACAGACATGACGAATCTATAAGGGTTCCGTTTTTTGCTATTTGGCTACGGAACCCTAAAAACTTGGCTTTTTTGCACCGTAATGGAAAGTAAAACAAAGACTGACGGACGAAACATACTGTACAGTCAGCTAGAAAAGTTGTCTACCACTTTTGAATCTTAACACACAATAATAATTAAAAAGTGGTAGACCACTCTCTAGCAGACTGTAGGTACATAACTTTGAAAAAGCTGCTGTTAAAGCCAGTTACGCCAACAATATTTAACGGATCGGTTAATATTTAATACGGTGACAGGCTGTCATCTCTTTGTTTATCAGAACGTGAACATCAACATTCCCAATACGATTAAATATTTACAAACTTAACAAACGGATACATTTGAAACAATTGACATATTTAGTCATTGATTTCCTGTAAATGGTTGATCATCAAAGTTTCCTGAACAATACAAAAAAAGTTTCCAACAATGATTAACCTTCTTTGAAGTACGATAGCGATCATTCACTACCAAATTAGTGGCTTGCATTGGCATTTACACCAAAGTTCAGACGTCCAATAGAATTATCTATTGGGCACATAATCTTTGAACTGTCGTCATTAAGGTTAGACAATAAGCTTGTTGACATTTAAAGATTAGTATTTTTAACCCCCGACGAAAAAAGAGGGGTGTTATAAGTTTGACGTGTCTGTGTGTCTGTGTGTCTGTTTGTGTGTCTGTCTGTGGCATAGTAGCTCCTAAACGAATAGACGGATTTGAATGCGGGTTTTTTTGTTCGAAAGTAGACGTGATCGAGATGGTTCTTAGCTACGTTTTAATAAAATCGGTTTAGCCTTTTTTGAGATATTGAACTTTGAAATGAAAGTGTCGGAGGTTTTTCAACTTTTCTAAGTTGTAGTTATTACTGCCATGTTCTGCCGCCAGAGGCAGCACTACCACTAATAGTAAACCAGTATAGAAATATAGGGATTCACACACACATGCACAATTGATTGTCAAATGAGTGACAAGGATGCTTGCATAGACAATACCGCAAGTGGGAACGAGATACACTGTTAACGATGCTAGTGTCGCCACCTACGAAGAGTTTTGCGTAATGTACCCTATTGTGTTCATGGTCTTCGCCCTATTGTATTCCATAGGTTCCTCGAACCCAATATCGTGTTCAATGGTGAATTTTCCAGAGCTTCCGAGGATGTGATGTGATGTACAGACCTGGGGGCCGATTTTTGACTTTCGAGCGCTCGAAAATTAAATAAAAGTGAATACAATTTTAGTGTCAAAATTGCAGGCACTAACTTTCTACCGATATAATTGAATACGAGTGGTTAATACCACTCGCTTTTCAATTTTCTATCGCTATTTCAAAAGAGCATTACGTGATTTTTGACAGTTTTCGAGTGAAAGATTCCAGCGCTCGAAAGTCAAAAATAGGTCCCCTGCATTCTCTAATTGTCAACACAAAGAAACTTCAAATCGATAAAGACCGAAACACATTATTAAAGCCACGCGATTCGATGAAACGTTACGCGAATCAAATTGTATTGTTTTCTATGACCAGCGGGTCGATCACGTAACTCATTGTACGCGCGTCGGGTAGATCTAAATGTCAAATTTTATATGGAAAAATGACAGTTGGATTGTCCTAACGCGCGTTTGGGTTTTACGTGAGTACCCCTCAGGTTCAATTATTATAATTATAGTTTTTTTTTGTCAATTAAAGGTATGGAAATTAAAAAAATATATAAAAAAAAGGATCGCGAGTTTTACAGCTCACAGAGCTATTTACTAGTTTTATTAGCCAAGAGACAAGAGTTCATGTACTCGCAATAATACACGAGTAGGTATTATTTGGGTAATAACCTTTTTATTCCTTTAAAATCCTCATCAAAATAATTATTTCACCCGAAAGCCATTACCTACCCTGTAATTGAGTTATTTCGGTCAAATATACAACAGCCATCGACAGTAATCTCAACAGCACTTGACCCGATTTCAATTATTCAGGACGGCGGAAACGGATTATTTCAGAGGTTATTAACTTCTTACAAAATAACTTTGCCTGAGCAAGGTAATATAGATGATGTTTAATATCTATTCCAGTTCAGTAAAGCGTAAAATGTAAAGGGAAATAATTTATGACAGGTAATGAGTTGAAATTCGGATGAAAGTAATTTTTAATCTTCGCATGGATTTATGAAATTGAATATTCAATTTTAATTAGCTTTGATTTATGAGGAATTGGGTATCTTCATGTGGTTAACTAGTTAACGTATTTATGCTACTTATTTGGTAAAGATTGTTTTGGAAAAAGATAAGATAGCCGACTCATATTTCTAATTCATCTAAAGGCAGGCGTTTTTACCTACATCTATATCTATCTATTCAGCCCGTATCCACCCACTGTTGAGTAAAGGCCTCTTCTTTATTACGCCACTCTCCCCGGTCCTGTGCTAATCTCATCCACTGTTTGCTTCCTGTTCGGCAGATATCATCGGTCCATCAGGTTTATAGCTTGGTTTGACTTTGTTTTTGCCCTCGAAAGAACGAATGGTTTTTTTTATTATCATAAATTATAATGAAAAGAATCTCCTTTATTCATATTGCAAATGAAACACATACCTACCAATTACGAATAAAAACACATTCCATTTTATGGCCGCTGTAATTACAGCATAAAATAATGTATTTATTTTACAACCATCGCTCTAGGGCATTAAACAGCGAATAACTAAATTCTAGTTAGTTGCTTAATGAGGCGCAATAGGGTGTTGAGTAGAGATTTATATTGGCTGCTATCATTAAAACTTGAATTAAGAGTCCTTTTTGTGGCATATAATTAGAAATTGCATAATGAAGGGAACTGTAACTAATTATTATTGAACTAGCTGTTGCCCGCGACTTCGTCCGCGTAGAACTCTTTATCGTCTTAGAAAATGATTTTTCTCAATACAAAATTTGAACCCTCTTTTAGGGGATAATTAAAAAAAAACGTTGATGTTCATTTTCTAGTTTGTGAACAAACATTCTAAAACCAAAGTTAAAAATCTCATACTTTAAAAATGCCTTAAAATACTCAAACTTTGAACCAATTTTAACACTCTTAGGGGATGAATTTGGAAAAACTCTGAAATCAGTTTTGTAGTCTTTTAACGTACAGAATAAGACCGAAGTTAAAAATCTCTTACTCACACTTTAAAATTTTATTGCCCGCCATTTAAAATTTGAACCCCCTTTTAAACCCCCTTAGAGGTAGAATTTTTCTAATCGCTGAAAGAACTTTTTTCGTAAACGTTTAAGTCTCTAGCTCAAAAAAAGTGTTGCCCATACAAAGCTTTCTTAACCCCCTTAGGGGTGGAATTTTCTAAAACTCTGAAAGTACTTTATTATTAATTTTAATAAGTAACATTTCGAATAGTTTTAAGTCTAGTAAAAAAAAAAAGTTTTTCCCACACAATACTGGCTACCCTTCTTAAGGATCTTAAGGATCCCCTTAGGGATGAAGTTTTCTAAAACGATGAAAGTTCTTTTTTAGTATTCTAATAAGTAATCTTTTTGCAAAGTTTTAAGTCTAACTCAAAAAAGTGTTGCCCATGCAAAGCTTGCTCTCCTTTTTAACCCTATTAGGGGTGGAATTTTCCAAAACGATTTGTGTTCTTTTTTTGTATTTGAATAAGTAATCTTTCTACAAAGTTTCAAGTCTCTAACTCAAAAACATAAACTTTCCCTGATAAAAACTTTGCACCCCTTTTTATCCCCCGTAGGGATAGATTTTTTTCAAAACGCTGAAAGTCGTTTTTTTGTATTTTTATAAGTAATCTTTCTACAAAGTTTTAAGTATCTAGCTCAGAAAAAGTGTTCCATATAAAAACCTTGCACCCTTTTTTAACCCCCTTAGGGAATGATTTTTGTAAAACGCCGAATGTAGTATTTTTCATGTTCTAATAAGTAATTTTTCGACAGAATTTTAAGTCTCTATTAAAAAAAAATGTTTTTCCCATACAAACTTTGCACCCTATTTTACCCCCTTAGGGGTGAAATTTTCCAAAACGCTGAAAGTGCTTTCTTTGTATTTAAATAATCTTTCTACAAAGTTTTAGGACTCTAGCTAAAAAAAATAGTTTCCCACATACAAACTTTGCACCCCTATTTTAGCCCCCTATTTTTACGGGTAGAATTTTCTAAAACGCTGAAAGTACTTAATTTGTATTCTGATGACTAATCTTTCTACAAAGTTTTAAGTCTCTATTTAAAAAAAACATTGTTTCCCCCATACAAACCTTGCACCCCTATTTTACCCCCGTAGGGGTGGAATTTTCCAAAACGCTGAAAGCGTTTCATTTGTATTCTAATAACTAATTTTTCTACAAAGTTTAAGTCTATAGCTCAAAAAAAAAAGGTTCTCCCATACAAACTTTGCTCCCCTATTTTACCCCCTTAGGGGTAGAATTTTCAAAAATCCCTTTTTATCCCTAGCCCACGTTATAAAAGCAACATACTGTGCAAAAATCAACTCTCTAAGATTATTAGTTTCGGCTGTGCGTTGATGAGTGAGTGAGTGAGTGAGTGAGTGAATAAGTCAGTCAGGACATAGGCATTTATTATATATTAATAGATAGAAGATAATGAAACTCCCATTCAAATATTTCAAAAAATTATGAAGCTACATCCGTTTTAATGTCGCTTGTTAGAGTGAGAAAACGATGAGGGACTGTGACGTCAATATACTCGAGCGTCATAGTAAAAAACAATCGTTTCATATGAAGGTGCGTTTTGCGGAAAAGGGACAGAACATACCCCCTCTTAAAACTTTGGACTCTTATAACTTAATCATTACCTATATAACCTCTTGCTTTGTTTTTTTCTCCATTTGACTATATTTATTTTAAATTCTTTTTCGAGAAAATACATTATGATTATTTACCATATTTTCGATTCCTGAGCTATAACCACGAACTTCGGAATTCGAAAATATTCGGGTATCTCTATCTCTATCGCACTAACCATACTCGAGTGACAGGGATGCAAATATATGAACATTGAGTATCGGTTTTCGTAGTAGCGCCGCAGGTACTTTGGCTGAATGCGCCGAGCGCGTGCCATTGTCATTCAAAAAAAACAAATTCGTGTTAATTATATTGTTCAAATTTGTTGATTTCATTTATTGAAATTACGACATAAAACGACATTTGCGCATATAAGTTCTCATATCAGAATCGAATATTTTTTTATGGTTTATATTTTAGCATTTGTCTCGTAAAGGTCTATCGTAGACGGGATTTAAATTATTAATAAGTGAAAGGCAAAGCAATTCCGCCATTTTGACGAAAATTTGACGGTTCTTATAGCTGACAGTTGGAGCAGCGTTTGATTTCAATAAAAATAAATGAAAAATTAAATGAAGTCGTATATTTCGAAAAATTAATTAACTGTCGCAGTCGGATAAAAACTATCCTAAGTTGCAGCTAGAATAATAATGTACCTATATAAAATGTTTCATATTTTTCCGTTCATGGGATGCTGAGAACATTCGAACCGCGCAAAGCTTAGTTTCAAACTGGCTGATTCTTTTTTTAATTTAGAGATTTATTATAAGTGGAGATTACAATACGCTGGTCATTTTACTTGAGTTTTTAAAATTTACATTTCATCGTCATAATATCAGCCGAAATTCGTCCACTGCTGGACATACGCCTCCCCCAAAGAGTGCCAATGTGATCAGTCCTGCGCCACCCGCATCCAGCGGACTCCACCAAGTCATCATATCTCATTTTCATGATATAAGTATACAATGTAAAGTATCCAATGTGTTCTAAGTGTGAGTGAACTAGAAATCATTTAACACAACTTTAACACTTGAATAGGCACTGAATAGATGAGCAATTCATTGGAATTTGGAAGCTTAGAAAAACATATTTTAAATAGGTACTATTTTCAATGAGAGAAGTAGGTCAATAAAACAACTCATTATTAGTGATATCCGAAAATATCCAAGATTCCAGAACAATAAATTTAGTTTTTATCAGCAGTATTTAAAGTATTTAAGGAATATTATAGGTGTCAACAAGAGTCAAAAAGTGCTTCTTTTTTACCCCACCTGACCTATATTTATCGTTCGCCGCTTGTAGCCATAAAAGATTACCTTATTGAGGAAATATCGATACCCGACCCAACCTCAACACTCCTACAACAACAAGCTTCGCATAACATTCCGTCATTCCCCGACAGTTGTATAAAAACATCATTACTCCACAAAATATAAGTACGCAAAAGCAACAATATCAAATACGAGAAATATCAGTGAACCGACACAAAGAAATCACTATGTCAGGATATGAGTTTCAATATGGCATCCTTTTGCGGATTCCCGAGCATTGAATTGGTTTTGTATCCCCTTTTTTTACTACTCTTATATCAAAGGGGGGGAGAAAACATGCGTTTTCCAATCAGCTGGGTATTGGTATTGAAAATTCAACTTTGTAGCTAGAAACTTAGATGTTTTGTGATATTTTCGAAGTTATAGTTTTATGTTGTTTTAGTTTATGTAGCAATAAGGGGAGAAATGGGTCGTGTGATATGTAGATGCAGACTCAGTATTGTTGGGGTGTGAAGCATTGTGTCGACAAATCGATTTATTGACGGTTCGTTGGAGATATTTTGACGAGGAAATATAGGGCTTTTTTGAACTGAAGCGAGAAGAGAGTTAGTTTCGTGAGAAATACTTTGTAACGAGATAGATGTATGGGTTAAAAGCATGGTAGGGATAACGTGTTAGAAAAGGCATTTGTTATATTTGTGTAAGACAATTTAAATATGTAATGTCTATTCGAATACGTCACCACTACATACTAGAAGGGCTTTACTTAAGTTTTTTACGTAGGTATAGTGCTTTGTGAATGAGTGGTAAAACTACACAAACTTTTAAAGTTCGTATGAGAACTATAATTTGTTTCTCAACTGAATGTTTATAGCTCAATTGTAAGAGTGGTCTTCCCGCGGCGATTTAAGTAATGTTGGAATATTATAAAATTGAGTGTTTAGATATTTTCTCATTATCAGGTCAGGAATACTTTTCATTCTGGATTAAGACATATTATATTTTAATATATTTCTTCTAACATGTTATTACTTTCGCTATAGCGTAAAGGATAATTACAACGATGTAAAATATACATTTTTATGTTTTAAAAAATCTTTACCTCATAACGAACCGAATACAGTTTTTTTTCCCAAAAAGTTGTTTAAAAAACAAATTTTAAGCAGCAACTGCATATTTTACATCGCTTTAAAGTAGAACTCGTACCTACCTCCCTAAGTCCTACTATCACAATTTCCGCGACAACCTTGACAAAGTTGAAGGGTTCCGTATCTCAGGATCGGGTCGGAAGTAGGTCAGGCGAGACAATGCTGATATGATAAACGCCACGGAGATGAGTGGATGAAAAACGCGGGAAATTAAAAGGGCGGAGATGATAGATGATGCCACGGTAATGACGCTCGAGTTTAAAAAGGTTTTGGTGCAAGATTTGAAATAATATGAATGGTATTGGATCAGAAGATGCGGATAACTTTTTTGTTTAATAAAGGAAACAGCTTTTTTGGTTCATTTGGCCTTTTTGAGTTTGAACATACGGCACTTACTTACATTTTGTATTCGATACTGTCGTGATATTTTTAACATGGACGCTAAACTAATCACTGCACTGTGGTTTGGCAGATTAATTGTATGTATGTGTTATTATTATTATTCTGGTAGTGGCTTCTGGGCTGTCAGAGCCCTTGTAACACTGCAACCATCGCTGATCTATTGTGATCGCCACTTCCTACAATTCTTGGTCAAGTCCTGCAAACTCAAAGAATTGCAGGATTTTGTTGACCCGAAGAAACTCTCCTCCGGGCACATGATGTGTTTGCCCAAGAAGGAGTTACGACTGCGCATCAGGCAAGGGCTTACAGAGATTAAATATATATATTTATATTTCTTTTATATTTATTATTAAAGTGTGATGTTTCTTATTTATTCATAGACTAGCTGCCCGCACGGCTCCGCTTGCGTATTACAAAGGATCCGGGTGAAGACGCGGGATAAATGACCATCTCAATGGTCCGCCCTTTAATAGTGAAAGTTTTTTTGTAATCGCATAACTAGTTAGTTCCGGAGATTCCACACACATTTACAAACTTTACCTGTTTTTAACATAAGTACTATAGATAATTTAAGTCATGCCGTCCTTCTATACAGTAGCACGACAATATAAATTCAGAAATTTTCTGTATCATAAACTTATAATTAATTTGTGTCATGCCTACAATACATTATACAAGTTTTCATTGTGCTCATAATAACTTCATTTCTACTGTCAATCACTAAGCTTCATTCAATTACGATTAAAGTGAAAATTAAGCTTAAGAGTTATTAGGTACAAGTACGACCCGATAAGAAGGCAATTTTAATAGATTAGCCACAGAATAAGGTAAATTGTTTTTTTAAGGCGACTTTCACGCTCAAATTTTTTCTCGCTCGGTCGCTGATCAAAAAAAAATCTTTATTCTGAAAATAGACCACACGGGCACTTTAACATGTTAAATGGTATGTCATATGTAATGTTACATTGCTATCATATGGTCGTCACCCGCGTAAGAAAACTAGAGAAATTCGGAAAATAGGTTTTTGTCAAAACGGATCAATGTTTAAGAATGTCAGGAATAAAGTATTAGATAAAAAAAAATTTTTTTTCTTTGTAAAAACTGTCAAAACACTAGTCAAAGTTAGCGCTCAGCGAATAAAAGTTGAGAACAGCACCATTTTTTGACAAGTCTGTTAGATTCGTAAGTTTGTATGTAGAGGGGTAATCCTCGGAACGGCTTAACATGTATGTTAACGTGCCCGTGCTCTTTGCAATATGTACGTGGGCGGCTAGTTATTTATAATTCCATAAAAAACATTCAATTAAAAGAAAAACTAAAGTTCCAATGTTACGGTTTTAACGGCCTCCGTAGCCCAGTGGGTAGTGACTCTGCCTATGAAGCTGGAGGTCCCGGGTTCGAATCCCGGTCAGGGCATTTATTTGTGTATTTATCACGAATATTTGTTCCTGAGTTATGGATGTTATATATGCATATAAGTATCTATATGTATGTATCTATTATATATATCATCGCCTAGTACCCACAACACAAGCCTTACTGAGCTTACCGTGGGTCTAGGTTGATTTGTGTAAGATTGTCCCGTAATATTTATTATTTATTTATTATTATTATTTATGGTTAACATGTAAGTATATTTTATTACACATAAAAGTCTTCGGCCTTGTAATTCGGATATTTCGCCCGACCTTAACGTGAGATGAGAACGCCTTAAGCCCAAGTCCTCAGAAAAGATCACGTAGATCAATTAGGGATTCAAAATTAAACTTCGGATCAAGGCCAATTCTAATACGAAAATGATTAAATTTGAAGGAAAAATGTATCCTGACTTACTTTAGGTAGGTACCCCTCCCCTCGGTTTCCCATGTTGATTCATTTTATAAAATTAATGTGTAAAACTCTCGTAATATCATCTTATATTTGGAAAGCGTCAGCGGACAGATTCGTACCAAGTTTGTAAGAGAAATATGAGTCTTTTTTAGGGTTCCGTACTCAAAGAGTAAAATATCCCTATTACTAAGACTCCGCTGTCCGTCCGTCCATCCGTCCGTCTGTCCGTCCGTCTGTCTGACACCAGGCTGTATCTCACTGATACCGTTATAGTTCCAGCTGAAATTTTCACAGATGATGTATTCCTGTTGCCGCTATAACAACAAATACTAAAAACACAGAATAAAATAGTTTATTATAGATAATGGTACGGAACCCTTCTAGCGCGAGTCCGACTCGTTTCGTAAATTTCGATTCAATCAAACCCAAATGTATGACTAATATTTCTTGACAAAGACTACGATGTGTATTTTTAAAAATAAAACAGGTTCTTTTCAGTTTCAAAAGAAATAAATAAATTATTTTTTACGTAAACGTTTTTACACGACTGCCCAACGAAAAGGAGTGTAATGTTTTATAAAATATTGACGGCGTCTGTTTATTCATTTCAAAATGAATGTACAATGTAAAAAATAAAATTGATAATCCTCAAATAGCTATTCAAATATGTGTGTAATGAAACAATCTACGGTTTAAATGAATTCAATTCAATGATTGACTACGAACCAACTAAATTAGTTTTCTCTCCGTGGAAAGAAAGATGTTCGGTTCTCAAATCCGTTTAAGAACCGAACATCTTTCTTTCCACAAAAACGCGTGCAAACTGCGTAAATGATGCCATGATGAATGGACCCCTATTCCAACAATTACCTCACACCATCCCACTCTAACAAGGGGAACTTTATGAGAGAGTGAGGAAATCGAACGCTGTTCAATAGAATACCTCTAATTATAGTCGTGATACAGCATATTGGGGAAGCGACGTGGGTTTTGTCTCATAATTGATGGCTTTTGAGATAATTACCAACAGTTTCATGGCTCAAATATACGGTTTCGGGACTTTGAACTTAAAACTTGCGGTTTAATTATGTTATGTTTAGCTTGACGTCAATAAACTGATAATTTTGATGTGATCGGTCATAATGATAGATGGAACAAAAACGTGCTTGATACAATATGATTTAAGAATTAAGATGACTAACGCTAGAACGGGCCATGTCCGGCCAGGCCGTTTTCTAAGAGAAGCGACGGTTTTTTTGCGTGGCCGAGCCATACCCAAGTCCGGCTGAGCCACGGCCGAGGCTCGGAAGCGGTTCGGTGTCGGCTCAGGGTTGTGGATTGGCCAGGCTTGGGTAGCTATGGCTCGGCGGCGCAAAAACGCCGTCGTTTTTCTTAGAAAACGGCCCAGGCTGGACACGGCCCGTTCTACGGGAACAACTTTTTAGGAGTTATTTCATATCTATAGAGTTTTGGAAACACAACATATTTTTGCAAAAGCATATTTTTTTTATGTTTATGGTAAACGAACATACCAAAAACATGAAAAAATTTAAGAGGCATAGGTTATCTATAACGCCAGTTAAGTGAATATTTGCCCTAGCTATTTGCGAGCGTGAGCCGTGATACGACTTGTGATGCTGAGCGTACTCTTAAACACTCGGTCGCATGAAGCACAGTAAAGCTGACCGGATCTGTAGATGCATAGTTGAGCTTCGTACAAAAATTGCGCACTCACAACCAGAGTTGAAATACGAACAGTTCAAATGTCAAAGAACTCTATCATAAAATCCAATCTGAACTAATTATAATCTGAACTCACCTAAAACTGAGCGTAGTCAACGGCCGATAAGACTTATGGCTCGCCGGATCCGACATCGGCGTGCCCCAAAAGTCATTCCTGAACACCGTCAGCACAGGATTACCACCGTTCACATCACCGTTCGTCACAATCGCCGGTATATCGTCGTGCACAAACTCGCCGTAAAGGCTGTTAGCGTAAGTCACAGCGGCCACTGAAGCCACTAGGGTGTAAATGACCCATTCGTTGTCGCAGAGACTGCGGAAAGTTTTTGGGTGCTCTTCGCGAACGGGCGGCAGTGGTTTGCGACGCATTTTTTCACACTTTGGTTTCACTTGTTTTTATAGTTCACTGTGTCACTTTCACTTTTTGCTATTTATGGTGTCGTTTGATTGAATTGACTTTGTTTACATGCATAACTAACAAGTTTTTTTTTTAAATATTAATGATAAGAAATAGTGTACGGTCTCGAACCGCACATAGCGACAAACGCGGAATCATCATTTTCATAACGCATACATCAAGTAAACCGCGGTCGATGCCAGTACATATCCGACCGCCGCGGAGTGTAATAATCACATTCAAAATGCATATTGTATCAAATTATTAAATAAATCTTAATTACGGTGAAAAACAGCTTTTATCATTATCAACTATCATTTCAAGAGTGTACAAACCTACCCCGTACAAATAGGTAGGTATATTAAATAACAAGTAAAATAAACAAATCCTGAATGCAAGCAATGTAATCATGCACTGTACTAAATAAAGGTAATAGTTGTAAGGGGTTGAAAAGAAAACAAATACTGTCTTTTATTATTTTGATACTAAAAAGGTTTTTTTGCTCAAAAATCTTATAATATTACCATTTTTTTACGTTCCTTATTTATCCGGATAATATTCATAACGCACCTTAAACTCCTCTCGCAACTACTTCATTTCACCTTAATAGCGGCGCTGGACCTGCCCTCAAATTACCTGGCTTTCACCCGGACGCTTACCGGGGTCATGAATACGCACCCGGATGATGTAATGCGCCATCCATCAAGCGCTGGGCATCGGAATAATGTTTCCGATTGCCCGTAGGTGTAGGTTTCAAGAAAGTCGTTTTTTATAAAATTTTCATATAAATTAATATTTGATTTAAATAAAAACTATAAGAAAATGTAAAATAATAATTCGCTTAAAAGTCGGGCAGTTAGTGGTCAAGTTTTCTTATTTATGTAAGAGTAATGATGATATTAATATATTTTATATAGAAACATGTCGAACGATATTAGACCTAAAATTCGTGAATGACCCGTTTTCCATATATTTTGATATTAATATTTATACTTTACTTTAACCATATTAATGGTTAATAAAAGCAGGTACCTACAGTTTTACAAATTCCAATAGTGAATTAAGCAAAAGATTGCATTCGTTCGACTAAATTTGCTATTAGTAACACTAGCGTTAATTTTGACCTGAATTCATAATTATGCATATTACTTTGAACAACAAACCGTCCAATCCCAACGTCATCGTCATTACAATTCCGTTGTCATTACACGCGCATTTCCAATACCTGAGGACCCGGGTATTGGAAGGGTATGCTGATGAATGGTACTAAAGCTGGCCGCAGCGAGTGACATATTCATGAACCGGATAAACCGGGTCAAAGAGCCGGGTAATTTGTGCGCGTGCAGGTGACGTTAAGATAAACTTATGTGCGGGTTTAAGTGTGAATTTATTAATTATTTGTTAAATATTGCAGTGTTTAAATTGAACATGCTTAAAAGAGAAACTACTAATACTACTTATAGGTAATTTGTTTATCATCACTTCTAGAACACAATCTTTTTTATCCTCAAATTTCCCTCTATTTTATTACGGAAATTTATTACTGATTGGCGACCAAGGGAAGCCTCTTATTTTGGTAACCATAAAAATATTGCAAAAGTTTGCGTTTTTTATTTTTTATAGGCACTAAACAAACTAAATATTATTACATACATTAATGTGATGCTACGACTAATAAATTTTTATTTCCTTTAATTATATGTAAAATTACAATTTATCATGCATATTTTGTCGTACGACAAATAATTTATCCTGCATCCACATGGGCTATGGCGATTGACCACAGTAAATGGTAACACATACGGCACGGTCAACCGCCGCATAAATCATCCGGGCACCACTGATGGCGTATTCATGAGCCGGATAACCGGACGGGAAAAATGCTTAGTATTTTGTATATGGATTACGTAAATTGATACACAATACTGAGAACCGGTTTTGGTGAGGTATAAGGATGAATATAAACCGGTAGGTATTTTTTTATAAGAATTAAAAACATACTCTTAGGTAAACGTCAAATAATCCCCTGTCAAACTTTGGTTTATGCTAACAATGGTTTGCTTACAACTTCATCTTATAAAAACCTTATTAAAAATAGAGCATATCCAAAAATGCTATTAGCATGTCCGTGAATTTGTTACAAATGCTATTTTATCAAAATTTAAACAAAAAATGTCAAATAAAATCCGGTTATCCGGTTAGAAACTGATAATAAAATAATATTTATATCTTTCTTTTCAGCGGGCCATTTCAATATACTTTTACGTAAGATACCATTTTTACAATTATTATTAAATAATTGTAAAAATTGTAAGCATTCTTACTTTGAAAACTCAATCCTCTTCAGATAATGTAATCCCAATTAAGTTTGAACCGGTAAAACTTATTTACAATTTTTTTGTAATTTTCTTTAATCTTTGCAGCTACAAATTGGAATCACACCTTCCATCTATGTGTTCATTTTGATATATGAAGAATAATGTGTTAATCTGCAACTGACCATGCAAACCTGTGCAGGAATTGTGCAATTTCGCAACAATTGTACAAACGCCGAGCTCAATAGCACTTAGTCCAAGAGCTATATTTTCCAGCCAACACCGGTAGGTTTTGTTTCTTTTTGTTCTACCCTGTTGGCGAGTTTCGTGAAAATATCAGCTTAATTGCGAAAGTTGCACTTTGTGCTATATCTATAGCACGTCGTGTTTAAGGGCACCAAAACAACAAGAATTTGCTCATAGTTCTATGTAGTTTGTTAATATAATAATGTAGTTAGACACATGGACTATAAATTTGGCATTTTTTTTCGGTTAAACAGGTTTCTTTTTTTTGTTGCATACTCAACTTGCCGTAGGTATGTTCCAATATTTCATTAATTAACTTACACGTCGATACAATGCATTTCATCTCTAAGTACACAAGAATCTTTAAAGAGGTAAATTGTTATAATCTCCAAAATTTTGGCTTCATTACTATAGTTTTGTTTACCTATTTATTCTTAAATAGACAGTGCTATCACTGAATAAAACGTAATAAAATTAAAAATAAATTAATAAAAATTAAGGGATCAAATGTTTAAAAAAAGAGAGCTAAAGCGGAGGCATAATAAGGTAAGCATTTTTTATTTGGGTTCAACAGGGATATACTATCGGCTTTTTTGTGGGGTTCTACGTGAAGGGTACCGGGCCCTTACAGTGATTAATAACGTATTCTGTCTGTCGCAGGCCTTGGCTCAAAAACGATTAGACGAAGAATTAGGCCCTTCAGAAACGAGTATTTTTTGTATGGTGAAGGTATAAGTAATGATTTAATAATACAAACAACTGTTTGTACTGGCATGTGCGTGAATTTGTTACGAATGCTATTATATCAATATTTAAAAAATGTGTCAACTATAACCCGGTTATCCGGTTAAAAACTGATAATGTAAAAAAATATATATATTATTCTTTTCAGGCGGCCATCTCAATATACTTTTACGTAAGATAGGATTTTTTTTAAACTACTGAAATAAATAATTGAAACCTGACATTCATTTTATCCACGCAAGTATATATTCGTATATTTAATTTTAAAGAGTGCTTATTTTGTTTGTGTTTAGTAACGGACGCTTACGTACCCATAATTTGTTTACCTCCATAATTTGTACCAATCCTATCTTTTACATATTGAAGTTAATTGTTTTATTCACACGTTTTAATCCAACCGTCCAGGATGGCACACTCCCAACCTGAAACAAAAAAGCATCTTTTAATTAATGTAGAAACCTGCGATGCCGCTTAGCCAGTGGAAATGCTGCTAGTGTATTTTTAAGTGGAAATACAGTTTAAAAAGGGTAGATCATAAGCTTTGTTCTGGAATGCCACAATGGGGAGAATTTACATTAAAAGTCATTTCAATAATTGTTTAAAAGTAAGGACCACATGTCTGCGGTGAGGCGCCGCAGAAACCCCCGTTTAGTACCGAGAAACACAAGTTTTGCGGCGCGCATGCCGCAAAATTTTACGTTGCGGCACCGCATCGCAGACATGTCAGGCTCTATGGCATTGCACTCACGTGCTGCCAACGGGTATCTGTAGGACTTACGGCCTTTTGAAAGTCGTTACTGGTAAATTATATATTCTACAAAAAAAACAAATACATTACCAAACTTACTGACTCTATATTTAAATCTGTCTTGAAACAAACACTTATTTCAAAAGCAAACTTTAAGATTAAACAATTACATCATGGACAAGTATATTTGGCAGTGGTCTATCGTAAAAATAAATAAATAGGCTTTCTACTATAGCAATGTAATTTTATAGTCGGTACTGTGATATTGCAATTATATCTATTCTATACTGTTTTGAAAAAAATATAGCTCGCCGCCGGTTCTTTTATTCTCGTGGCAGAGTTTTCGTTTCGAACTGATGGTAGTTTATCGACATTCATAGGACTGCTTTGCAGTTTGGCTAATTTCACTGACATTTACTTACATTGTATTTTTGATTGCAAATAATTAGAAACAAGTTCATGAAATAGACAACCACACTGTTTTGAACACGTATAAAATTAAGTTCTTGTAGAACTGGTATGGTACTCGTATAGCAGTGAAGTAATAGTTTTCTAAGCGGCGTGCATGTGGACTGTTATTATTACATACAAAAGGAAAAAAAGGCTTCTTTCGTTCGTAACGTATTGAATAATGGAAAACAACAAAAAGACAGATGAGAATAATGGCGACGTGACTGGTAATGAGAAATGGGTATGAAATAACTAGTGTATCATCATCATTTCCTTGCCCTTATCCCATTTACTTGGGGTCGGCGCAGCATGTCTTTTTCTTCCATACTTCTCTGTCAGCCGTCATATCATCATTCACTTCTTTTCTCTTCATATCGTCTCTCACACAGTCCATCCACCTTTTTCTTGGCCTACCTCGTCTTTTACATCCATCCACATTCATACCTAATACTCTTTTGGTCACATGACTTTCATCCCTCCGCATTACGTGCCCATACCACGCAAGGCGATTGGCCCTCAATTTATCCGCGATAGGTGCTACTTTTAGGCTTCCCCTTACATACACATTTCTTATTCGGTCCATCCTCGTCACACCACACATCCATCTTAACATCCTCATCTCCGTTACATGCAATCTCTTTTCATCCGTCACCTTTAAGGCCCAACATTCCGATCCATACATGACGACAGGTCTCACAATGGTCTTATAGATTTTGCCCTTTAACCTAGGAGGCATTCTGCCATCGCATATTGTTCCGGAGACCTGTCGCCATTTCATCCACCCAGCGCTAATTCGGTTTTTGACATCACGGTCGATATCACCATCACACTGTACAAGCGAACCGAGGTACTTAAAATCGGAGCAGACTGGGAGCATAACGCCGTCTAGCTTTATGCCTGTAAAACTGGAGAGACCGCCGAAGTCACAAAACATATGCTCTGTTTTGGACCTACTGATCCTCAGGCCAACATTCTCCAGTTTTTGTCGCCACTTCTCCAATCTGCTCTGTACCTCGGATGCGTCTTCACCGACAAGAACAATATCATCCGCGAAGAGCATACACCAGGGTGCTTCTTCCTGTATGTCCGACGACAGAGCGTCCATAATCAGTACAAAGAGGTATGGACTTAAAGCTGATCCCTGGTGCAAGCCTACCGTTACACTGAACCTGTCTGTGGTGCCAGCCGCTGACCGGACGCGTGTACAACATCTGTCATACATAGACCGAATTAGTTCCACATACTTCCCAGGCACACTTTGCTCTTTCAAGGCCCACCACAAAACCTCACGAGGTACTCGATCGTATGCCTTTTCGAGGTCAACAAACACCATATGCAGGTTTTTCTGTGCATTTCTGTATTTTTCGCACAATTGGCGAAGTGAGAAAATGGCGTCTGCTGTACCCCGACCCGGCATAAAACCGAATTGGTTTTGCGTTATAACACTCTCATCTCTCATTCGTCTCTCTATCACTTTCTCCCATACCTTCATACTATGTGACATGAGCTTTATTCCTCTATAATTGTTGCAATCCTGTATATCTCCTTTATTTTTAAAAATGGGCACTAATAAACTGTCGCACCATTCGTCAGGGATAGTCTCTTCACGCAACATTTTATTGAAGAATAAAGTCAGCCACTTACATCCATCCTCACTCAAAACCTTCCAAACTTCTGCTGGTATATCATCCGGTCCTACAGCCTTGCTCCCTTTCATACTTCTCACAGCTTTTCTAACTTCATCCATACCTATTTCTCTTATTACACCTATATTAACCGGCTGGTTTTGCAGCACTTTGCTCCAAGGATTCTCTTCATTCATTAACCTTTCAAAGTAGGCTTTCCAACGTTCTTTTATGACATCATCTTTCACCAACACCTTTCCTGCCTCATCTTTCACGCATTTTATATGAGAAATATCTCTTGCATTCCTTTCTTTCATTCTTGCTAAGCGATACAGCTGTTTCTCGCCTTTTGGGCTATCTAGCGAATCGTACAAGATGTCCTGTGCTGCTGCTCTGGCGATAGCAACTGCTCGCTTAGCTTCTTTCTTACGCTCTTTGTACACATTTCTTTTAGCTTCTTGCACACTTTCAAACTCACTTCCAACATCTTGCCAGTCTTTAAATGCTTGTTTCTTTTGTTTTAGCTTTTCTTGCACATCCTCATCCCACCACCACGTTTCCTTATCTATCATACATTTCCCTTTCGATTCTCCCAAAACATTCTTTGCTACTCCTCGTATACAATTTGCTATTTTATTCCAACATTTATTCACATTCAATCCTTCCAAATCCTTCATTTCTATCATTTTATCTACCACGCACTCTTTGAATTTACTTGCACACTCTCTCTTTTCCAGCATATACCATTTCGTTTTAGGAGGGGGCCGTGGTTTTCTAAAGTTTGACTGGACTCTTATGGTCACTTCTATAACTAAAAGCCTATGTTGTGCTACTACATTTTCACCGGGGATTATCTTGCAGTCTTTGACGCAGTTGATTTTATTTCTCCTTACGAGAAAGTAGTCAATCTGCGTCATGTGGTGGCCACTTTTATAAGTTATAAGATGTTCCTCACGTTTCTTAAACCAAGTGTTAGTGATTGCCAGGTCAAACGCGGAAGCGGCTTGTAACAAGGTTTCTCCTTCCCTATTACGGTTCCCGAAGCCCAAACCTCCATGTACTCTTTCATATCCCACATTCTGTCTTCCCACATGTCCATTAAAATCTCCACCCACATATACTTCTTCATTTTCTGGAATTTCCATTATTACTGCATCAAAATCCTCCCAAAACTTCTCTTTCACTACGTCATCACATCCACTCTGAGGAGCATACACACTTACAAGATTTAGTATAACGTTCTCCACCATTAACTTCATAGCTATTATTCTATCACTCTTTCTACTGACATTCGTTACCCCTTGTTTCAGCCTGTGGTCTAACACTATGCCAACGCCATTACGTTTGCCATCACTTCCACAATAGTAAAACTTATATCCTTCCCCAATCTCTCTAGCCCTTTCACCCTTCCACTTTGTCTCTTGCAGAAAAGCTACATTTATCCGTCGTCTCTTCAGTACATCAGCTAGCTCTCTTCCCTTTCCAGTCATCGTCCCTACATTCCAACTCGCATACCTCAGTCTCTCATACCTTGGTTCCCGGGCTCGCTTCTTACGTCGCCCCCACCCGGGCTGGTGCGACAACCCTAGTCCATTTCCCACAGGAGCCGGGTGCTGCCCCTGCGCGTCGCCTGTGGGGTACGCCCTAGCCCTGTCACATATCCTATTTCGTTCAATATCCATGCTGCTGAGAAGATTTGGCAATTTTTTTACAACCGGCCGCCTGCCTGACGTTAACCCTCCTTGGGAATTCTAAGTTGACTTAGGTATTTGTCATTTAACTCCTTTAGTCGCCTTTTACGACATCCACGGAGAAGCTCGGAGTGGGCTATTCTCAGGCCGGACACCACACGACCATGTATGGAGGTACCTAATTAAACCAGCCATATTGAAATTCCGTATCCTAATAGTAAGGCGTATCTGAATGTTCTAATTTATAAAACATTATACCTATGACTATATACTTGAGATAATTTCAGCTGGCCGAATTGCATTTATCAGTTCGACAAGGCGTAGTAAAAAAAAATAAGTGATTGAAACATTTTGCTCCGTTTTCAGGAGCAACGCACATAATGCAGAGGTCGTGGGTTGAAATCCCGCTCGCGCCTAATATTTATATAATATAACTAGTATACTGAAATGACAGGTAACAAGAAAAGTGCTTTGTGTAAGAGACCATAAAATTTCTTATTTTGTTTGTTTAGTCGAGTTTTATTACTGGGTAGGTAAATAAAAAATAATAAGTTTCACGTTACGCCAGCCATATGAAACAAGGCCGACATAAGACATACAAATTTTATACCGTTTATGTAAAGCGCGTCTCAAAGAGCTTGCCCCAGTTCCCAAATTGTTTTTTAAAACGTCGATTATCAAGATAAAGTTCGGAGTTTGTGAAAAATTCCAGACGGTAGCAAAGTTGCGGCCCAGGGGAGAAAAAGCGGGGTTTTTTTCCAAGTTCCTACAAAATTCTAATACATCCAGGAAAATCCGCTTTAAATCAACGCTACAGGGTTGGATTTTGAATGTAAAATTAAGATGAGATACGAGGTATTTTTAGGTTAGGTAAGGGAATTCCGTTATAAGAGTAACGTCTTATTTGAAAATTACTGAACACGGCTCATTTATTTATTGTTGCGGCGCGGTATTGATGTGTTTGGCAATTTTATGGGAGTTTTCTTTGGCAAATCAAGTGGGAAATTCGACTCAATTTGCTTGCATTCAACTTATTTTTTAATCTGTCTTTCTTTCTCTTACTTTTAAACCAAATGTAAGTACCTAAATACATAAAGCACACATCATCATTTTCTTGCTCTTATCCCATTTATTTGGGGTCGGCGCAGCATGTCCTTTTCTTCCATACCTCACTGTCACCTCGTCACTTACTTCCTTCCTCTTCATATCCTCTCTCACACAGTCCATCCACCTTTTCCTTGGCCTATCACGTTTCTTCCATCCAAAAGCACACATGAAAGGATATTAAAACAACTTTCTACTAGATTTAGATCTTAAAGTAGTGTATATAACGCAACGTCTCGGTACTCAACAACCTAAACAGACAAACGAGTAAGCTCACATAAACCTACATTCTCAAAATAGGCATTGCGCATTTAAGGATGGAGAAACATTAAAGTGCAGATATAGGTTGCTGTTGTTAGCTCGTCGAGAACTACACACTACGAGTACAAGCCCCCCATAGTCGACTCTTACGGGAAGAAATGGTGTTATTCCAACCCCAACACTAGTCGATAAGTAAATATAAATATACAACATGTATATCCACGTAAACCTAATAACCTCTTCGTTTAATAGAAAAACTATTAATGGCACATCAATAGCAATCATTTCTTCCTGCCAACTTCCATATTACTTCACATAATTATCCTTCCAATTATGACCGAACTCCGAACATAGTGTAATCAACTCATGTTCTACTATCGCCAAGACTACGGACCACTCATGAATCTTATCACAAGGTCATTAGGTCTAGAAGTGGATACTGTTCGGTTTGTACACCCTATTAGTCCCTGTCCGCAAAACTTGGGTCCAATCAATCAGAATGTAATCCAATATTTGTCCAACCTACGCCACTAAGCTCGTATGATTGATTATTAAACGCCGACAAATGACACATGTTGGTAGCAGTTGGCCGTTTGGACAAATGTTGGTTGATGACTGTTTTGTTTTTCGTTTCACGAATTAACACGACGGTTGAAACGTGACTTATCAGCTTTCAAAGCATACGTGCTGGCTTTGCTGAAAATAATGAGGCTTCGTTTACAAAGTTAGCACAAAAACGTACATACCTATATAGTAAATTTTTAAACATCTCCGAATCAGCTTCTTTCCTTTAATATAAAAATAAACCACCGTATGAAAAAAAATATCGCTACATCACTGGTTAGCCTGATACTTAAGCGACTGTATTTTTTTAAGAGTTTGTAGCGTATATTATAATGTTATAACGTGCTGGCGGCTCTGCTGAAAATAACGAATGAGATTTCAATTACGAAGTTAAATATGATTTAAGTAATTGAAACCTCACATCTCAACCAACGGAACAATTTTCTAAGAAAAACTCCAAATAAAATAAAACCAAATTCTCAAATGTATAAACGTTCCTTTATAATAAAAAGATATGTAATCGAAAAAAAATATGACGTCATCACTGGTGACCCGGATTGAATTGAGACCAAAGTTTGTCTCTTTAGCAGTTTTGTTGCACGTTTAATACACCCAAAACCATATTGAAAAGAAATGTAAAAAACTTACTATCTTATCTCTTTACATGTGCAAGCTCTAAAAAAGAGGTAAAAAAAAAAAATTTTAATCGATATTACAAGTATTTACTTATGTCTCTTAGGTAATATGAAAATGAAGTCAAGAAGAAAATGGTCCAGTCAAAGGCATTATTGAAAAATCTAGGTAGCTAGGACCAATTTTCTCAAAATTAGATTCCGGTTTGATTGATTACACTGTATGAACATCAATATCAATATTTTCTGTAACACGGGTCCGTTATTCGTATACTTTTTTTTGTAGTTCTTATTTATATAGCAATGTCAAATGAGAACATCTTCATTTTGTTCCTACTGATATTAATTATCGTGCACTGTTTAACGAAACTATAATTCATCTTCGATAATTACCGCTTCTAGTCATGGAAGTAAATAAGTAGTCTATGGGGTCAGGGCTTCAAAGTTTTGACGTTGACGTTTTGTGCTGCATAATTTTTAATGAAATAAGGACCGGCTACTCGCAGCGATTTTCATGCGCAAACGGTTTGTGCAAAAGTTACCGCAAAAACTGTATGGCATCCACACGATAGGAACTTGCATGCGCAATGGCAAATGCCAATGAGCGTTTTGTGCAAGCCATTTGTGCGGTATACCGTTTTGCCGTCTTAACGCACAGTCATGCTTGCTTGTCCAAATTAGAATTTGTGCAAATATGATTGAGCGTGTAGCCGTTCTTTAAAACAACTTTGGTCAAATTCTCAAGAAATAAACTGCAGTCAGTTCATTAGCATCACCAACCAAAAACATTAAAGCTGTTTCCAAAACACACACTATAATTGGCAGTAAATAGCAACAACCATGGATCTTTAAATAATAATGTAATCAATAAGCAATACTAACATGCTGAAACACTTAAATTGTGGATTGAAATAATCCAGCTAAATATATCTAATGCGTGATGAATTACAGAGACATATCAGTAATAAGATGTTATAAATACAGTAGCCCGACTCTATTTTGCAAACCACGACGCTAGGAAACAAGATTGCAACCTTTACACGTAAAAAGTGCCAATGTTCCTTCAAACTAACCTACTTGTTTTTATTTACCCGTTATCTGTCATGTTACAGCAAAATTGAATCTTCTCGCTCTTTCTCTCATGCATAACATCTGTCAACACTCATCAAACTGATGAAGATGGTTATTGAGTGGTAAATTTGCCATAATATTATTTACGTTGTCAAGAGGTCATTTGTAACTGATTTGGCTAACTATACGGTTGACCTAAGTATAAGTGTAACGTAGGTAAGCTGTTTGTTTCCCATTACGATAAACAACAAGCATGTAAAGTTCAAAGAACTGTATCACGACCACTGAAAACTAACTAAATTTTTTTTTTTTATTCCAAAGGTAGCTAATGGCACCTGGAGCGTAATTTCGCTTCGGTTGATACCTAATTCATCAAAATTGGTTCAGTATCTGAAACACACGTAACCACAAACATAGATTCATCATCATCATCATCATCATATCAGCCGAAAGACGTCCACTGCTGGACATAGGCATCCCCCAAAGAGTGCCACAATGGCCGGTCCTGTGCCACCCACATCCAGCGGACTCCCGCGACCCCCCACAAGGTGGACTGATGACCTGGTAAAGGTCGCGGGAAACATACATTGACCTTTTGACTATGCCAAAAATAAAAGGCATATATTTATAAATAAAATAAATAAATATTAGGGGAAAATCTTACACAAATCGATCTAGTCCCATAGTAAGCTTAATATTGCTTGTGTTATGGGTACTAGACTTCGATATATTTGGTAGATATATATACTTACATAGAAAACATCCAAGACTCAGAAACAAATATTCATGCTTATCACACAAATATTTGCCCTTGCCGGGATTCGAACCCAGGACCTTTAGCTTCGTAGGCAGCGTCACTACCCACAAGGCTAACCGGTCGTCGAATATGTCTCGTCACATGTCCTACCGGGCTTTATACCCTCTGCGACAATAGCATGGGAAATGGAGCGAACGGGTGTTAGATGTAGGAATAGATTGAGAACACCCCGGCTTATTCCACCGCTCTACGCGGAATGTAACTACTACGCGCCTCGTGTAATGTTGCGACGTTTTCGAGTTGGTGTTTTATGCGATTTGAATATGTATTTACTGATGTGTACGGTGCAGATTGCGATGCTTCCCGAAGATGGGTTGATAGGTATTGTGTTGTAGATGATGGTTAATAGATAAATCAGGAATATTACATTCTGGGCGAATACAAAAACACGTCATCATCCTCCTAGTGTCCTAAAGGAGGCCGGGGTCCGGCACTAGTTTTACGAAAGCTACTGCCATCTGACACTTAGAGGGCCAACTACACCTTGTTAGGATTAAAAAAGCTGTCAAATATCAAATTATATAATTATTGATTTAAAGTTTCACGATTCTCACACATAATTTTTACTAAACGGGACTTAAATGTCACTTTATCTGTCCGTTGTCTCATGACTATGGATATTGCGACACAACCGAAACGTTGAGAGACCTCAGAGAGGTAAATAAATAAGTTAGTTATAAGAGATTATGGCCCGTTGGCCCGCTCAAAAGAAAAAGCAGAATCCTTATAAATTATTACTTTGTTTTCCGTCAGTTTGTCTTTCAAGACCCTTTATCTCGGGAACGCGAGGAGGTATCAAGTTGAAATTAAAACCGTGTACTCAGGTCTACGGTCCTTATGAAACTTCTAAGTAAACGTAAAAAAAGATACGGCCGATTATGCCGCAAAAAACGTATATTTCGGGACTCTCAAGGGAATTAAAATTTATAGGGTGCTTTCCGTTGACCTTGAACTATGAAATTTGGCAAATAATTATCGTCTTACACCTACTACAAGTACAGAGAAAATCTGACAACTATACATTTGTATTTTTGTAAGGAATCCTCGGTGGGCGAATCCGACTCGCACTTGTCCGGTATTTTTATGTGACAGGCTCACAAAGCCACTAGTATAATATATATTTTATAAGGCGGTAGAACAAAATAATACCTCAGCTCGGATATTTATCACCGTTGCCTTCTTATGTGTACTGTCCTGCTAAAAATTGAGACGAAACTATGTACTAATTAAAAACTAACCAATACGTTAAGCCATATAGACCTCCGGGCAGAACATCCCATATCAGTTTCGTCCTAATTACCGTGCCCGTCAATACCGAGAAATTGGGTTAGCAAATCCGTCCGTCTGGTTGTGACGCTAATCTAGTTACCTATTCGCATTATGGTTAGACAGGAATACAAACTTTGTTCTGATAAGCTACACGATATGCCCACTTATTACTAAAATCCCAGAGCCAAGGGATAAAATTTAAACTTTGTTTATTCCGAAGATCCATTCTAATAAACTGAAAGAAATTTTAAAATTTAATGACCATTTTCGAACTGAACTTAATATCCAAATTTATTATTTAAATACGAAAGTAAGTAACTCTGTATGTCTGTACGTTACTTTTTTTAAATTAAACTGCTAAATCGATTTAAATAAAATTTGGCATGGATATTATTCCGGAATTGAAGGTAAGAGAAGCAGAGGAAGGCGTTGGCTAACATAATATTAGCCAAGTAATGGATAAAGCTGATGTCGAGTCGTATGAGGAAGTCAAGAGGCTGGCATGGACAGAGAGACAAGTGGCGGTTACTCCACCGACAAGAGCAAGGCTCTTAAGTAATGATGATGATGAACATTCCGGATACACAGGTATTATTACCATTGACTTTTAAATCTTGTCTGAACATTTATATCAGTATTTAGTTTATGCAAATAGTGTACAAACAAAGCGACAATTTCAAAACATTACAACACAGATTAAGTCGTCCGCTTCCTAGGTCCGTAACTTGAGTTTATCTCCGCCTCGGGCATTTGTTTAACAGAGGAGGCAGATCATTATTGTCTTAGTGTACAGAATAGAAGTGATCGAATTAAAATTTCAGCTTAATTGAATATTCAGCGACTGCCTCGGGGGCCGTGACTTATTTAACGCTACTCCATTGTTACCGTAATAGGAAGCATCGGGGAGCGTACACTGCATACGTGGTGATTTATTTTTACATCTAGACTATAGGTACTCAAGTCTCAATCTGCGGCCTGGCGAGCTTTTGCGAATGGCCCGCCATCCACCAGGTGATCCACTAGGATCACCTGGTGGATGGCGGGCGTAGAGTGTAAGGTTACATTTACATTGATTCGTGGTTTTGAGGTCACACACAAGTATTTTATTACGTGTTATTGTTGTCATTTCCATACTGAAAAGATAGGTAGTATACTTAGCTGAAGGCTCTTGCACGTAGTTGTGGCATTTTTACTCTGTGTTATTAAATACGTACAGTCTATTTGAATAGCTGATCGACTGCGTAACGTTTTGGACGTACCTAAGTTAAGTCAATCTTATGTAATTTTTAAGGGTACTTGCGAAACTTATCGAACGAATAATGCATGTTTACACACAATTACACTCGAAAGGGGCCCTTTTTGAGTGTAGTATTTCTTCCGTTCTTTACATAATATTATCTTTACGTTACCTATGTGCAATCGAAAGCTAAAACAGTCAAGTGCGAGGGTTCCATAGCAAATGTAACATGTGTCAACTATGTACACTATACTATAACAACATGAAAGCAATAAAATACTTGAAATGTGTGTTGGTTCTGCCATCGTCTAGATCATCCTCACTCAACCTTTTTTCTACAAGGGGCGCAGAAAATTTTTAGCTAATGGGCCCCGGGCCACAAGGTTAATTTATGGTTTTTATATAAAAAGACGATGGCAGAACCAACACACATTTCAAGTATTTTATTGCTTTCATGTTGTTATAGTATAGTGTACATAGTTGACACATGTTACAGTACCTATATGTCCTGCCTGCCAGAAACGGTAGCCCATGGACGCTTGCGAGTCTAGACGAGTCACAAGCGCTTACATTCAGGCAAACCTTATGCTTATTAGTCATCGTCGGTATCCAAACAAGCATAGGTACTCGAGTCCCATTTGTCCTGACACCCGCACGCCTACTTTACACGATACTGTAACTTATATAACAATTATTGTTCTCGAATGAACAAGAGAATAACTAGCGAGCCCGTACCTATATTTATTTATTTTTTAATTTTGAAAAACTGACTCGACGAGAAAATCTAGATAGTCAGCCGAACATATGGAAGAATGTTGACCTAACCTGAAACATAGAACTTACACAATAAAAAATGTATATTACTCAGAAACAAAGGATGTCTAAAGATCACAGGTTGACTCTAAATTTCGGGTTTTCTTTATAACCGTCCATGGTGAGAACAATTGACTTTTCCTGTTCAGAAAGTGGGATTTTCCGCACGCGTAGTTATTGCCACTTTACGGCTAGGTCTGACATAAAAACTTTTACACCTACGTGTAAATGATGCCATTCTCCTTGGCCACTCCATTTTCTGTTTTTAGTATGTCTGAGTATGGTCGAGATTATTTTAATGTGACGGAACTTTTATAAAACTGTCATTCGAATTAGAATCTTCACTTTGGATGGTAGAGTTGCTTTTTGTATGGACTACTTTGCTACAATGGGGAATGGATGAAAATTTTAGAAGTGCCTGATTCTTTTTTTGGTAATAAAAATAACCTTCTTTAATAACACCAGAAAAAAGTTGCAGATTTTTCAGCTCTGACAATTATTTTTCAAAAATATAATCTGTTTCCTCACTTATGTTTTAGGTTTAGGACGGCGAATGAGACACTTTCCTTGATCCGTCTCATACTATAATCATTATATTTTTCAAAAATAATTGACGCAGCTGAAAAGTCTGCAACTTTATCTGGTGCTAAGGAAGGTTATTCCTACCACCAAAAACAAATCAGGCACTTCTAAAATTTTCATCCATTCCCAATTCGGCCAGCTCAAAAAATCTCAAGTAGTATTCCTGAAGCGTGTTGTTTTCCCCAGCAGCAGCGTACACGCACCGTGACTATGGCACAAGAGCGTCGTAATCTCAAATGGAATTTAAGAGTCAGCATTAGCATTTAAAATCGCGCCCGGGGCAAGTGCGGATAACTTCTGGTACGCGTACCGTCATTATTAACTTGTAGAGTGTAAGGTTACATTTACATTGCTACGTGGTTTTGAGGTCACACACAAGTATTTTATTACGTGGTATTGTTGTCATTTCCATACTGAAAAGATAGGTAGTATACTTAGCTGAAGGCTCTTGCACGTAGTTGTGGCATTTTTACTCCGTGTTATTAAATACGTACAGTCTATTTGAATAGCTGATCGACTGCGTAACGTTTTGGACGTACCTAAGTTAAGTCAATCTTATGTCATTTTTAAGGGTACTTGCGAAATTATCGAACGAATAATGCATGTTTACACACAATTACACTCAAAAGGGGCCCTTTTTAGTAG
Source organism: Epinotia brunnichana (assembly GCA_963854355.1). Classification (NCBI taxonomy): domain Eukaryota; kingdom Metazoa; phylum Arthropoda; class Insecta; order Lepidoptera; family Tortricidae; genus Epinotia; species Epinotia brunnichana. The sequence continues at coordinate 2,144,939 of OY977940.1, forward strand.
TTTTTCTTCCGTTTCTTACATAATATTATTATCTTTACGTTACCTATGTGCAATCGAAAGCTAAAAAAGTCAAGTACGAGGGTTCCATAGCAAATGTCCAAAGACGGTACCACAAAAAATCGCTCTATCGTATAACTCCAATTGAGTTAGAGATAAACGAATTTCGAGTTTCAATTTTTATGGTACCGATATCAACTCAGTTTAGAATTAATACTGTGACCTCGTAAGTAGATAAACCATTATTCCTGCTGGTATTATCATTAAACTTAGGTATTTCTGTTTATAAGTTCTAAACAATTATTGTTTATTACAGAAATACTTACAGAAACTGGTCCCTGTCGATATTGGATGGATGATTCAGGCTTCATGAGATCCTATTGGCTCCTTTATGGGTATGTCTCGATTTTTATTACGTATAAACTAGACTAGGTATCCCCCCTGGTCACACCACTTTTATGTCTTCCGTACAATATATTTGTTTAATGAGTTTTTATATGAGGTGACACCGTCATTTAACTGGGTTATGTCGTTTCATAATTTATTGATTAAGTAGACTTTTATAAGAGAAGAAAATAAACTCCCATTTGGATTTTGTCTATAAAGAAATATAAGCAATTGCGTTGTTGCTCCTAACAAACAACAACATATATTCATATTCGTACATCAAGCTACATATAGTAGAAATTTTATACAGTTTGGTTCCTAGGTCAGGCAGTACGAGTATACCCTTTTAAAAACGAAAGCACATGTCCATTATGCTGATTTCGATAGCCGCCATTATCTGGTTTCAGACACGTTGCTGCTGACACAAATGTTTTGATCATATTCAGATATGTACCATGGCCGTTTATTAACGAGTTTGACCCAAACAATACTGAAACAGCAATTGCTGCGCTATCTAACGTCCCATCCGTTAATAAACAGATGAGATCGCCCAATCAATTTGCCAATATGATCAATATGGCTAACACGGAATCTGAGCTTCCGCGTACGCCCGAAAATAACACTTTACATCCTGAGAAAGTAATTAAGTTTAAAAGCCTAGTCATTATTAAACCGAAAAAAAAATCCTTCATACGGTACTTGAATTCCATAGTGCGCTTTTAAATCCAAAATCAATTTACATAAACTCGAAATAAACACAGTCAACTACATACCGAGTTTATTTCTTAATCCCGCATCATGTTTAGTTTCGTAAGTTAAACTTAAACAGGACTTCTACATTAAAACACTTGCCTCGCCATTTATACAATTCCTAGGTGCGTTCTTAAACCCAAATGTCATTCGTTCAAACTGAATACAACCGAATGAAATTATAAACGTTAGCCAATTCTCTATTCGAAACCCCACTTATTTCATGTATAATTCCATAGCTAAGCCAAAACACAGTTCATCGCCACATTGAAACCACAAGCGTCCTAATGAATATCCAAGTATTAATTAACCCTTTACTTTTTAATCCCCCGGGAACCGAAATCGGCTGTAGCAACGTTTATTGATAATCCCGGGACAGATGTAGTGTCCCTTATAAATACCGGGATTTAATGTCGTAGTAGGGTTGGACCCTTAAGGGTCAGTTTACATGAGAGGTTTAGTGACGACTTTGGCGTACCTAATATAAATCTCTTTCCGTCGAATCCTGCCCACCCAAGGAAGTTTGAGACGGTTTTCATTCTATATAATGAGGTTACTAGTACCTTCACATTACTTTTTATTTACACCAAATTTTGCAAGTTTCTGTTTAGGTTGAGTTGAGTTGGGTAAAGGAATTATGATGCCATGATTATACATTTTATTGTCAATTCAGTTGTAACAAATCATAACAATTTTTTTTTCTAGACACTCGCGAGTTCTACTGCTCACATAGTCACTAGTTACAAATGTTAGAACAAAATAGCCGCCAGTGTCAAAGCAATCGCAAATTGGTCACATCTTTTAGTTCAAACGAGCCCTTAGGGCGTTATTATTAAACAAATGAATTCTATTGTGAGTTGCTTTATGGGTGACGTCAATTGCGCAGATTGGGTTCCTTCAAGGGTTCTGTAACGGCCTGTAGTAAATGTGAGTGGTGGCCGTTCGTGATTTGTTAGTATGATGTGACTAAGCATTTGTGTAATTAAGTAAACGGTCACTACATAATATCGCAATATGTGACGACTGGTATAAGTTAGTGGAATATTGTTACGATTCTTCGATGGCTTATATGATCCTTTGAACCGGATTTTATTAGAGAAGTGGCACAAATTATAGTTTTTCTCTAATCACGCCTGTAAAGTTCGTCTTTGCGTTGAATAACATGGCTTTTTGTGCTCCACTGTCATCTGTAATTAAATTTATATGGAGTTCAGATAGTAGTTTGAGGCGGACAAATTATACTTTGGATAAAATAGGTCCAAACATTTGTACCCTACTTCCTTTACAAACTACTTACCTTTATAATTACTTACAAGATCCAAAATCACTTAATTTGTTGTAATAAATATATTTAAAGTATTCTTTATTTAGACCACAACCGGGAATAATGCTAGGAGGATGATGACTCAATTATAATCAAGCTATTCCTTTGGCAATCGTCTAGCATTTGCCACGGTGTACAGTCGCCATCACATACATAGGTACACTATAGGTGTTCAAAATTACGACACATGCACCCTAACGCCTTGAAAATAGACGTGTGTTTCGATGTTTGTGACGTGCTTGTTTGCTCCGATGTATGTGATGGCGACTGTACCGTGAGCCTTAAAGCCTCTGCGGGTAGCTGATCCAAATCAAACTCCAATTACATACCAAGCAACCATTAAAATGCCCTTTCCTACCCAACTGTTGAACAGAACCCATTCAAAGAAACAAATTCAATTAAACCCAATGATAACTCTAAGTTACAACTATGGCAGCCCTAGTTGGGGTCGGATTATAGCCCAAGTTGAATTTTATTGGTGCCACTAACTACATGCCGATATTGCACGATCTGGTGCGGAGGCGACCGAGCGTTTCCGGAGGTAGTTGGAAAGGGTACCCACCGACCGAACGATCATACCTAACAGCCTGGCCACGGACTCGCGCGGCGGTGGCAGCGGTAGCGGTTTTTCTAATTCAATGCCTGTGATCCCTACTAACTACAGTGCGTTGCGCGTCTCGACCGCGCAATGAATAAATAAAACGCTTGCCGCGCCGCAATTCGCGCAATGTCGTAGCCGGGCCGTTAGATAGATCCCAAACAAATACGATACACGTCCGTGGCACGGGATAGGAATGCACCTATGCATCTAAATTGAACTGGTTATAAAATAGGTGACGCTTTATCATAAACAACATACTTATAGAACTGGTACTTAATCGTTTTTTTGCGACAAAATAGTATCATGACATATACAATTTACAATTATATTATGAAATAAATTGTGGCACACAAATAAGGTGCAGGTTATAAACATAAATAAGAAGAGAAGAATGCATTATTGTCTCATTCAAACGTGGAGTAGCTCCACGGAAGGAATAACTCTATCATACAGAAAGATGCAACCGGTAGAGTAATCGCGTAACTTTTAACGATTGATGTAAATATAATGTGATCGAAAAAAAATACAATAAAAAAAATACGCTGCTAGTAGAGGGATCTCAACGCTTCTTTGTAATACGCGGGCGTAGCCGGGCAAGGAGTTAGTTGATGAGCGACTGTAAAATAAAATATAAGTAACAACTTTATTTGCAAGAAAAGACTCACGACTATTTACACTTATTACACCTTTTATAAATACCTACACTAACAATAAATGAAGAATGCGGGTAAGTGACATAAATATACCGGCAATTCGGGAAAATACACTCCACTAGGCTTGGTGTAGTGCGTCTATTTTACTTAAGTGTAAAATAAATGCATCGTGACAGCATTGCGGCAAAAAATTGTCGTATGCGTCATTCGTCTGTCAAAGTCAACAGAGTGTGGTCGGTATAAACCCAGTTAACGGTGTGCGAATCCCCGAATGATCCGAATCCTCCACCATCACGCCCGAGCTACTGGCTTATTGGGAGAGTCCTGACCTGAAACGGGTAATTGTTCGGATTTTGGGGAAAAAGAACTCTAACACGAGAAAATGATGTATTACGAACTTTATCCGGGGCAAGGCAGGGGAAGGTTTTTCTCAAAAAATATACTCCGTGCCGGATTCGAACCGGCGACCACAGGCATACGCAGCCTGTCGCCAATTGAGCTATCGGAACAATCCGTCTCGGCCACTACATTTTTCAATCAATTCCCTCTTACAACACTTTAGGGAGGCGTGTAGCGACATCTACTTTCTAGGTCACTCAGGCTTTCTAACGGCATCAATGTCAAAAAAAAAAAAAATTTAGGTATTTATTTTGCAAATAGGCCACAGAGGCACTTATATAATGTCAAATGGTAATTTACAATAAAATAATAATAATCTTACACAATAATAATTTTTTTTAGATTAACGACGGATAAACGGTTAACAAACTAAATGTCACTAAGTGAAAACAAAGCAAAATTGTAAAATACTATCCCTTATTTAACAAGAAAATAATGATATGATATTAATTTAGTATTCCAGACATGCATAAAGTTTCTGAGTGTCCAAATACAATTAATAATTATCCTAATGATCTTAGAGATTTATACGTTCTCTAAGCGTAAAAACAAAAAAAAACATCAATGTAATATTGTCAGAGATGAACAGGGTCAATAACAATAAAACCTGTCAAGATCAGAATGATGTCTCTCGTCAATACGATAATAATAATGTCTCAAATTATGTTGAGAAATCGTCAGTAACGATGCGCCACCCCATTCTGATTAATTTTGTATTAAAATTTTAATACTCCGAGATTGAAATGCGAAAAAAAAGTAAAGGAGCAGTCTCAGCACAATGTCGGGCCACAGATGATATTATTATGTTACCTGACGTCTGTTAAGATTATCAAATTATCATAGATATAAAACCAAACCGTCAGTTCTACAATTCATTGAATTTAGCCTTTTCGATCAAATCCGAATTGAAATAGTCGCTCGATCAACAATTCATACAACACGGTAAATACAGATATCAATTTATTTTTCAATTTTCTTTCAATCGCAAGAGGTCACACGGGCTTAGTGATGTGCTGTTGATATTGTCGTTCCCGGAGATAATGCCAACGGGGACATTGCTGGGACATTTTTTTTGGTGCATACTGTCACAGCTGTAGATGTCACTGCCATGTAGGTAATTTTAAACTTCTGCTAGACGGTCGCTAACAAGCCCCTCCAACCGAGCGACCTTGGTCGGCACCGACCGCAGCGCTGTAGTATGAAATTTTCCTGCAAACAACTGTCTACACGGGTCGGTGCGGATCAAAGTCACTCGGTCGGAGGCGTGTTGGCGGCCGTCTAGCAGACACTTTACGCTTTATGTATAATTTTGCTCTTTATTTAGAAGAATACCATACTACTTTTTTGTTACTTTAAAAGCTAGTACAGTCGACGCCAAAAATAATTATGTTTACACTTTTGCATTCCATTGTAATAAGACAAAAACTGTAAACATATTTTTGACGTCGACTGGTACAAGACGAAGTTTTTTTGAATTACACATCACTGCTGTTTGCATTTTTTTTATACAGTTGTTGTCGTGGTTTACAGTTTTACACATCCAGCGGTCCCGGGTTTGATTCCTGGTATGGGCATTTATTTGTATGATGATCAGTTGATCACAAATTGGCTATATTTTGACGACAGTAAAAATACATTGTTTTTTCATTAGTGTAGTGTATTCCCATACTATGTAGGTAGATTCAAGTTATGATGTTAAAGAATGCGGGTATGCCCGCTCACGCTTGACAATGGAATAAGTCGTTATTAAACCGCCATTGAAGTATCATCGTGTTTGCCTTATCGCCCTATATACATACATAACAATTGGCGCAGTCGGTAGGATCCGAACCTACGCTCCCATAGGGAATCTGATTTCCAACAGATAAACATTCCGAAAATACTCGGAAAGTATCAAGCTTTCATTTATAATTGCTATTCTAAGATTTTAAATTCATAAAAACTAACAATAAGGACGTTGTTAGATTGTGACGTCAAAACACAGTAATCCCTACAAATTCCATACTTACGGAGCATTTTTGACGTTTCATAAAGACAAGCTGATTTTAATTTTATCAAATACCGAATTTTGTTCATGAGTCTTAAATGTATTTTATATAGAACTGCACGGTTTCCAACAAAATTGAATGGATTATATTTTATTAGGAATTTATTCCGAAAACTAACGCCTGGTTCCATCAATTATTAGTATTTTGTTTATTAAGGCGACGTGAGCTCCAAAAACTGATTGTTAAAAAACCGTAGCTCGTGTTTGGAGTATAATACGGCTGCCCCAAATTAAATTAGTAATGTTGAGGCCTTTTTCGAGGGAAATCAGCTATTTGAATCTTGAGTTTTTGAATTTCGCTCGATAGAAAAAAATCACGAACATAGGTCTAAAATACTCTTATAAAAATTGTAACAAATTATGCACAACAGCTAAACATATTAAAATTGTTTCTAAAAATCGGCAATGTTACGTTTGAAGGAAATCAGCTATTACTTTTTTATTTATCAATTCGCACAAAAAATTAAAATTAAAAAACATGATATCCGCGCTTCCAAACACGCACTTCCATCTCGCTCACCTACGTCCCCTTAAATATTTTCTTAATTATAAGTAATTGACGGAATATAGTGCGATTGCATCAGAAATGCCTCAGCAGAACTTAAGTAACCGAGTAACCGATATAACCCTCCGAACCGCTAAAGTTAAGAGCACACTCTATAACTAATTTTAGTGATCCGCCAAACAAACTACAACGACGCGCGCTGGCTGCCGCCATGTTGCAGAGTCCCCGCCTCGTCCGGTAACCGATATAGCCCTCCGAATCGCTAATGTTAATTGGCAGTGGGCGGGGCACATTACACGCAGAACCGATGGCCGTTGGAGCGGAAAGGTTCTCGCTAGGTAGACCCCCCAAGGTGACAACGTGGACTGATGACCGTCGGGTCGCGGGATTCCGCTGGATGCGGGTGGCGCAGGGCCGATCACTTTGGTACTCTTTGGGGGAGGCATAGGCATAGCATGTCCAGCAGTGGACGTCTTTCGCCTGATATGATAGTGATGACGAAAATATCTCGTGCTCGTACCAGGAATTCAGAGACCACATTCGAATTGTTATCGTGAATAGCCGATAACAATTCGAAAATTCCCGTACGGTACATCTCTATCTGCGGGTATTGTAAATATTTGTTTTATTACTCAGAAGGAAGCTGGAAGCGTTCATAGCCCGGCGGTGCCTTCGTATCGGAAACGATAACGCAAGTCAAGCAAAGACGGCAGGGGTCAGTCTTTGGATGGGTGACCGCCTGTTTGAGTGGTTACTATAAATGAGCGCTTTCGTGCTTTGGAAGGCACGCTAAGCAGTTGATCCCGGTTGCTGTCTATGACAGTAGTCGTTAAGCCGAGTTAGAGGCCTTCGGGCGGCTTAAGAACCTCTAACAGTCGAGTTGCCCACTCACTTGACAAAGGGGGGACAACTGTCACTCGCGTCCGCAGGAGCTATACCTACCACAAGCCTGCACGTGTCCCCTGGGTGGTACTAAAGAGTGACAAACCCAAAAATAATAATATGCCATACGATTAAATAAAAATACTAAATTTTTTTTCATATTGATTTGGCTATACATAGGTACACAAATAAATTGAGTGTAACAAACGCATATTATGAGATTTAAACCTGAAATCAATAGATTGAATTGAATATTGCAGTGTCTCTATTTAAAAAAAAATGCGGTCTGTCGAGGTGATTTTTAGCCTAAGTTTGATGTGTTTGATTTTTTTATTAAGGTAGGGCAACTAAATTTCATGTTCATTTGACGACCGTTTAGTCTAGTGGGTAGTGACGTTGTCTATGAAGCTGAAAGTCATGGGTTTAAATCCAGGTTAGTCAAATATAATGTGTAATGAGCATAAAATATAGTCTTGGATGTTAGATTGAGAGTGTCGTGTATTACACTAGTGACCGGCACAGGAACGTTTATCTTATCACACTGCTCGAGGGAAGCGATTTCACATTTAGGTCGTGCCATTAGGCAAAATAAAACCCCCTAAAATTATACCAACAACTCACCCGTTATGACAACCGAAAACCAGTCCATTATGAGAAACAAGACGGCCCGTAAATAACGGCGTACACGCCAACAAACAGCTCTTTGTCGAGAATATGGGGCGGAACATCGTGTTTGCGGTCAGCAAAGCGGGTGTTTTACACTGCGCTAACGCAAACGTGCTCAGTGTATCAGAAAGTCATACGAGTTGGGGCTGGGCCAAGTCACAAGCGGACGCGATATACATATGAGATATAAATATTTAAAATCGCGTTTTTGAAGTTAGCTGTGAAAAAAGAGGTAGGCTCTAGGCGCAGTCTGCAATGTATGAGAATGACTTAGTCATTAAGTCAATTTATGCATTAAAGTTTGACACTTCAAGTGCCAGAAGCTTTAACTGGTTATATCGGCTACGAGCGTTTCGTTACGAAATTGATGGCAATGAATGTGTTAACTAATACGTAACGTAGAAGAACTAATGGTATAATGAGAATACGTCTGTCGTGACCGATCCTGCTACGCTTGTAATACTACACCGTCAACCGTTGCACCTAATTTCGTAGTTGGTGCTGAATGAGATACCGCGTTCTTCAATATTATGCTCTATTTATAAGCTATTGAAATAAATAAATAAAATAAACAACATAATAACTATTCATAAAACAAATCTAAATAAATTAAAAAAATATTTATCTGCTCCTGTAGGTGCTGAACGGTTATATTGACTAGTACAACCATTATTTCACCCGTACGGTTTTTATGATAACGCTCGATAAAGAAAAACGAGCGCGTCAACAGAATTGGCGTCGCCTAGAAGCTGAGCATATTACATTAGTAATACGCTGCAGAAAGGCTGAAAGTCTCCGCCATCGATCGCGAAGGTTGTGAGAAAATGTTCTTATGTACACCTTTTCTTTATAGTTTTAGGGGCTATTCATGTATAGCATGAGGAGATAATAATGTCACTATAACGTAATACTGCGTAGATTAGTAGGTAGGTGTTTGGTCAAGGAGAACATCGTGAGGAAACCGGTCTAATCTTTAAGAAGATCTAGTTTTCCTTCTAGGTTGGAAGATCAGATGGCAGTCACTTTCGTAAAACTAGTGCATTTTATCTACTCCGAATATTAAGAATAAGTGCCAAAGAGGCCCTGGGATACAACCGGGAAAACGCTAGGAGGTTGACGATGATGAGTGCGTTAAAATAATAGAAATTTAAAACTACTTTATACAAAATCTGTGTGAATAGCTCTTTTCGGTCATGTGTAATGTGAGAATTTACGTTACCTAACCAGTGAGCAAATAGCTTAGGTAAGGCGTTATATAGTGTGCTAATGCAAACGACTCCGTGTCCACTGTATCAGAAAGTCATGCACAGAGGGACGGGGCCAAGTCATAGGCGGCAGCGGGCGGTGTCGTAATCGCCGTCAAATCAAAAACTGAAAATAGGAAAAGTGCGTCTAATTCAATGTAGTATACTGATGACATTGCGCTTACGCAAAAAAGAGCGCATGAACCAAGACGATTCACATATCATATCGATACATCAAATGTTTTCTATAATTGCGTCCCATCAAGGCGTTCATTTTGCAGCTGACAGTGTCACTTCATATAATTTCAACCCCGTCTACTTAAGGATGCGTTGCACTCACACACAGTAGACAATACGTGTGAGTGCATGCATATATGATTATTTCAATACGTTTTAGCGAACAAACACACTGCCATGAATCAAGGCTATGGCGTAGGCGCCCGCTAGGTGGGTTCCTGGCAGTGAAAGTGTCAAGGCTCTGATTTCCGCTCCTTTTAACTCCTCCGCTACCCGCTCACTCCCCTACCTTGTACCCGCTCGCGTCGCGGGGCAGCCAAAGCATTCGCCCGTTAACCGATATGAGTCGGAGTTTGAATTGCAAAACTACAGGAATTCGAATTTGAACAAAATGTGCATTTTGTACCAACGTAACGCGCGTTTGTTTGTGAAATATGATACTTGTTCCCTTGTGAGGGAAAATGTATCAATGTCATTGAGGATGTGTTGTCGCACCGGCGATGAGGTTTCGGGGTGGAAATGGAATGATTATCAAATAATATGTTGTAGAATCTGTCTGCCTTGGAGTTTTACAATGGTATTGTGGGTCAATAACTACATCTTAGAAACGTTGAAAAACCCCCGACATATTCATTTCAAAGTTCAATATTTCAAAAACAGCTGAACTGATTTTGTTAAAACGTAGCTAAGAACCATCTCGATTACGTCAGCTTTTGGATAAAAAAAACCGAATTCAAATCGGTCCATTCGTTTAGGAGCTACGATGCCACCGAAATACACACACACACAGACAGACAGACACACAGACACGTCAAACTTATAACACTCCTCGGGCCCTCTTTTTCCGTCAGGGGTCAGTGTCATTCATTCAGTGAGTGTGCTAGCATTAGAAATTTAATAACTGTACAGTTGATTTTCGTATCAGACTTTTAAAAGTACCTACCGGCCGATTTTGGCAACTGTACATAGCTAGTGGTCTTGAATTTTTTGATGGGAAACTTTTAAATATCCGAAATCAAGTAAGCGGCTGATGGAAATAAATCAGTCCATATGTTTGGAAAAAATACGAAAAGCTTTCTATGTGGAATGTGGACCAATTTTAATTGAGAAATATCGATTTTTCTTTTTATACCCTATTATTAAATCATAATCAAATGAATAAAATTCCATCCTGAAGTAACTTGTTATGTTACTGAAAGTTAAAGCCTTACACGAGCAGCAAAAGTCAAGGTTGTAAAGAAAATAAATTTAATCTGCTTGCCTTAGGGCCCTTAGATGAGAGAATATTCAATATTATTGTACAAGCTAAACTTACTGAATAGGTAATGTATACACGAGAAACAAATTACACCTTATCAGTACAAATAATGGACTTAATTTGGATAATGTTAATCCGTAATGAGTTTGTAGATAATCTACGTCAGATAATCCTATACTATTTTACTAGCAATATTTGTATATAATTGTATATATATATTATTATATGTATTTGCAATCACGTTCTCGGAAACGGCTCTAACGATTTCGATGAAATTTGGAATATAGGTGGTTACGGGGGTGAGAAATCGATCTAGATAGGTCTCATGTCCGGGAAAATTCGTTTTCTCCGTATCTTCTCCATTTTCATCCGAGCCGAGCTCGGTCGCCCAGGGACTTTAAAGAAAGAAACTTTACTGAAAACATTATATTGATTTAAACTTTCACGATTTTGTCACATTATTTTTACGAAATTAAATAGCGTATAATTATCTTATTTGAGTATTTTGAGTTGTATGGATGCACCATGGATGTTGTGACACACCCAAAACAACAAGAAACCTCGGAGAGGTAAATAAATAAGTTATTTAGGTATGTACATTTACCTAAGTCCAGTTTACTGAAAACTTCTTTTAAAGCACCTCCGTTAACCATCTCAACTTTGGCTATTCGTTGTAACTCTGGAATAGGTAGTTTCATGGCCGTAGGTAGTTTGAACATTAGTTTAATACCCCTGCCACATACACGTCGAGTGACGTGTGAAATAGAGACATAGTGTGGCAACGTCACTCATCATACCGCTCATTGTTAAATTGTATCTTTATTGACATCAGAATTGTTTACCTACTCATTTAAACTGTGTAGGTGTTGTAGATAAATGACGACCCGTATACGATCTTAATTTTATATTCATTGGCATCTTACTCTCTAATTATCATTTTGTAACTTGTTGACAAATACCTGTGTACATCATTTTCCTTTAAATATTTGTTTTTATAATTTAAATTTTTAATTTGATATAATTATGTTAAATAACTGACGATCACAATATAAATTCCTAAAATTGATTGAGTGTTAGTTTTAAGTGACATTGTATATTGTGAGATAAATAAATCATAACATATCATATCATAATATCATCTTGGTCCTCGTAATGTCCACCGCTCCCTGTTTTGTCGGTTTTTTGGGCGCGAGTCAAAGAAGCGACAATAAATAAAGGCAAGTAACATAGTGCGGAGCGTCGCGATTAATCGCGTGAGTAGAGCCCACAGATGAATGAATATAAGGAGAGCGGACATGCCGGCCGATTTGTTTTGAGTACGCCTGTCGCAAGTTCATTAACGTGGACAAATCACAAGTAATTGACAAGACAAAACACGCACACATCTAAATCACACACACTTGTATACCTACGCTCTTATTGGACAATACACGTTCATCATATCAGGCATTTTGGGAAGAAACGTAATATTCTCTGCTCGCAGCACGCGTGCACACTCGGTAACAACGGACGGTGAACTAGCGGCCGAGTATGACCATCGAGCTAACAACTGCGACGCGGCCGCCGGCGGTTTGTCCTCTCTCTAGTATTCTATGCTCTGAGGTAGAGCCATTGGGTGGCCAGAGAGGTGGACATCGCGGCAGCGCGAGGACTGTGGCTGAGGTATAAAGTTAGAACATGAAAAGAAAGAAATAAATATACATTTATTCACTAACACACAGGACACACATATTTAACAATAAAAAAAACAACAACACATAAAACATGGAAAAAGTGTGTGTCTGCGGCAGTGAACCGGACACTGGTTCAGCATTATGCTGAGGTGTCAGTCAGACACCTACAACGCTAAAATCAAAAGAATAATCCAACATTAAAACAACTGTAGCATTAAAGGTCGAAACGCACAGACAGCGGTGGCGGTGCGGTGCGGTGCGGTGTGGAGGCGGTACTGGTTGTAAATTCGAGCTAATATGAAAAGGTCCGCACAGAATACCGCGCCGCGCCGCGTCCCGCCACGATACTCTGTGCGGACCCTTTCGCATTAGTTCGAACATTACAACCGGTACCGCCTCCGCACCGCGCCGCACCGCAACGCCATCGCTTTCAGTGCGTTTCGACCTTAAAACTTTCTTTTGATTTATATTTCTGATTTTATATGCATTTGCAATCTCTATATTAAACGGGTTTATGCTATGACGTCACAGCATATATTATCGGCGCGTTTACTATGGAGTAAGTAATTAAATCTCCACAAAATTAACGTTTAAGCCTATTATATACTTGTCATACAACATATCATTTAATGTTCTGTGTAACTGTTATGTTATTTTATCGAACAAAAAAATTTCGTCATTTTAACGTGTGATAAAACTAATAAAATCGTTTTTTTTTTTTTTTTTTTACTTTTGTATGATATATCTACGTATATCTGCATCGATTGAGTGCAATTTATTCGAAATTGAAGTCCCATGCAAGTTCCTTATTACGGGGAAAAATGAGGCGTACGGTTGAAATTATTAATTAGAGGGCGACTTTTTATAAAACAGTTATTGAAATTGGAATCTTCTTCCTTGGACGGTAGAGTTGCTTTTTGAGTGGACTACATAGGAGCAATTCGGCCAACACAAATAATTTTAAGGAGGTATAATTACTTAGGACAACAGTGCTGAATTATTAAAGTTGCAAATTCATTGGCAAAAAAATACAATTTGGAGGTATCATCATCATCATCATCATATCAGCAAAAAGACGTCCACTGCAGGACATAGGCCTCCCCCAAAGAGTGCCATCGCATCCAGCGGACTCCCGCGACCTTTACCAGGTCATCAGTCCACCTTGTGGGGGGCCTACCCACACCGCGACTTCCGGTACGTGGCCGCCACTCGAGAACCTTTCCGCCTTTGGAGGTATGTCTGTGTTAAACCATCAAAATGATCACAATAAATGGTAAATTAAAAGAAAATATCAAATCATTAAAGGACATGAGACTTCGAAGATTCGAAAGAACTTGTATTTTTACGTTCTTAGAGTAAACTGTGTCCCACGCATTAATTAGCATGTTTTCTAGCTTTGATCATTCTAAGTTTATATAACTAGCAGTCAATTAAGGAATGTTAGTTACATTCATTGATGATTGTTAATTTTATTAGATAGTACTGGAAATCGAGCTAAATAAATACTTGCCCTAATAGCAATTGCTGTAACATACCTGCACGGTTCCCCCACATAGTTATAATTTCAGGGTCAAAATATACTATGGCCGAATGTTAAAGCGAGTGTATATAAAGGATCCGAATAGCAGGGCATCCGGCCGTCTACACCCAGGCAGAAAAATAAAATTTTATCTCACTAGCCCTAATGCCCGTGCGATAAAATACCACATTAACTATGAATGGGTTGAAGGTACCTACGAGTGTTGGGTTTTTATACTTTTTTTTTTTTTTTTTTTTTTTTTTTATTTATCCAAAATACTTATAAACTATTTACACATTATTTGAACAGCGAACGAAAACCGCGTACGGTTTATCTGTCGCCGTTGTCGCTCGTTTACAATTGATAGCTAAGAAAAGGGTAGTTTTACATAATTTGTGCTACGCTCGTGCGCGCATCGGTAGTTGGCAAGTACATATTTTTTGTGATGATTTTTATTTTGTGAGTATTATGAATAAGTTTCTGGAAAACATCATTTGGCCATTCGTTTAATATGTAAGGTAACAAATACTCCCACATTCTTTTTCCGTATGCATTGTTATACGGTGGCAATACGTATTTGGGTAAGGTACTTATGTTTCTCAAGTTTTGTGGCCTATAACGTTTTTGAAGGTTGGGTAAATTTGAAATTTCATCACAGATTAGCATCATCTTAAATTTATCATATACATTTATAATTTTACACTTAAACGGTCTTTCGTGCTGAGCCTGATTTTGTCTGGTTTTTAGATTAAGTTCTTATTCTATCTTATAGTTGAGAACTATAACTAGTGTATCGTGAGCTGTAGCGCGCATGTATTTTTATTTTATCATTAATAGGTAATCGAAAAATTGAATTGACAAAAAAATCTAAGTATTTAATTATTGAACCTGCTCACCAAACTTCAAGACAATCGGTTGAGGTGTGACCTGTATAGGAGAACAGCTTGACAGAAGCCAGACATACGAAATAATTTTAGCCGAAGCTGAAACAGAGAACTTCGATTGACGCTCGCTCGTTCAAAAAGGGTAAAAAAACCTGCCAAATCAACCCAATAATCGCTGCCTACGAAGCTGATGCAGGACCATCAGCCACGACCCGATGGCCGATGGCTGCCACTTTATCGCTTATCACTATCGATTAAACGTCCGTCACTTTCTGATAAGTGTGCGAGAGTGACGGATGTCTTATCCACAACAATAAGTGATAAAATCACAACCATCTTAGGCCCCCTGGATTCGAAACCCGGTAAGTGCAAATAAATGCGTGATGAGTATTCGTTTTCGGAGTCTAGGATGATTTCTATGTATTGAAGTAACTAGGTACTTTATATTAATATCGTCGTCAAATATCCTTAACAATCTTAGCTTACTATAGTTAAATGTGTTATAGAGTTTCCCCTGATGTTTATATATCTTATTATCTATTTAATTTGTTTTTGTTATTCAACAACGTCATTCTGTACAGAACAAAAGACTGTTGTCTTTTGTTCTGTACCTACCTATCTGTATCCACCTGTAGGTCAGAGGGGTAATCACGTAACGTCAGGCGCGGCTCACTCGCGATTTGTGTTTATCGCTACAAGTACATGCCGGTCGCCTCTCCGAAGGGGCTCTATTCAGTGGCTGCCACGTGTTGGTACAGGACGCTCGCACGGGTCGCAGCGCGTTGCATGCGATAGAACGGGATGGCCACATTTAGGCACGTTTGGCGTACCTAAACAGGGAATTTGTTAACAGAGAACCTTCTGTACGTAGTACTATTACTTATTCTGTGGTAACGTTTTGAACGCGCGTTAGGACAATTGAACTGTAAATTTTCGCTATAAAAAGTGACATTTAGATCTACCTGACGCGCGCACAATGCGTTACGTGAGCGACCTGCAGATTGTCGATCACGTTATGCATTATACGTAGGTTAGGTAGATCTAAATGTCATTTTTTGTATGGAAAAATTACAGTTGAGTTGTCCTAACGCGCGTTCAAACCGTTACGTGAACCTGATCAGCCCTATTTAGTACGTGTAGTTAATAGAGTCCTGTATAGATATTCTAAGCGTAACATGAACAACAACATTAATATTTCATACAAACATTAATGTTGTTGACTGTTCCTATTCAAATTATACGTAAATTGTTTTGGCAAGGAACCCGTCTCTTGCATAAGCACCACGCTGTGTATTCGACGCAATGATACTTAGATAAAATTATTAGCATTAAGCAGGGTATTAAGTAACCATTCGAACGTGCGTGCGTTAGGACATATCAACTGTAATTTTTCTTCACTATTGATACTGAATATTAAATATGATGATATGCCATTATTACGTTTGTTTCCAAGCTACGCAATTAGTGCGTGCCTTCTCTTTCAAATAATTATTTTGTCTAATCACCGTTAGCACTAACAATTTTCAATACAACCATATTCCTAATAATTAAGACAAAAAGATTCCCCTGAAATGCCCTGAAAAAAAAATATTGAATAAGCAGTTGAGGGGTAGCTATAATTTTAAATTTCGATAAAAGTGAGAAATTCCAAAAGTATTCGCCACATGCGGGATTTGAATCCGCGACCCCTGGAATCCGTCCATCCCTAAAGTATAATTAGTAGAGGGGAGATATTGAAAGATTAATCGCCACGAGAGGAGCCCACGGTAGGTCAGTTGGTTAAGAGCAACATGACGGATTCCAGAAGTCGCTGGTTCAAAGGTCACTTTGATCGAGATTTAGAATTTCGTTAGCAGACGTTTCTGCTTAGTAAAAACATTTACTACTAAAATTGTTTTCTATAGAGCTGGCGAATGCGTGTATCTTCTTTTTTAGGGTTCCTTACTCAAAGAGTAAAACGGGACCCTATTACTAAGACTCCGCTGTCCGTCTGTCTGTCACCAGGCTGTACCTCACTGGTACCGTGATAGTTCCAGCTGAAATTTTCACAGATGATGTATTTCTGTTGCCGCTATAACAGCAAATACTAAAAACACAGAATAAAATAGTTTTTTATAGATTATGGTACGGAACCCTTCGTGCGCGAGTCCGACTCGCACTTGGCCGGTTTTTACTTATAGCTTTGCAAATAACTCTTTCTTTTCTAGAAAACCCATGACTCATCATAAACTAACCATTTTAGTTTTAGTAGATTTTAGTTCAAACAATAAAAAAACTGACACAAACATAACCCTAAATCAGCTCTAACATAATAGCGTTATGCTTTATCCATGAAAACGCGACCGTAAAAACGAAACAGCCGAAACCCTGTCAAATTTACGGCTCAAAAACGCCTATAAAACATCGCGATACAATATTTTATTGATTTCCCTCAGGGTTGCCAATCACGCGCATCCAAACTCCGCCTGCCGTAATCAAGATAATAGGATAGATTGGATTTAGCGCGTATTTTATGGCGATTTGGCATCAAAATGTTTAAAAAAGACAAGATTAAAGCTGTAATATTTAAAGTGACAGCGGACTATTAAGGAACGAAACGTTATTTTTTTTAATGTGTTGTAAGAAATCAATAATAAAATAAGCAAGAAATGGTAATAGTTGGTTAATTTATTTATTATTTCAATTGTATTACGATGAGAAAAATGCTTAGTAATCGTAATGAGACTGTAATTCATATAACCAAACCTATTTTAACCGAACATAAAAAAGAAAGCAATAAGTATAGGTTATTTATTCAAAACTTTATGAATTTTAGATGGTACCTACTGTTTACTACAATATGGAAAGAATTTAACTCATTTGATTCATTAAATAACAACTGTAACTTTCACGGACTTTTTTGTCAACAAGTTTTTTTCCCATAATGTTTTATATCTACCGCATTTTTCCCCGATTTGGTAGGCAATGAACGGCTACCTTTCATTATGAGGCATTACCTGCAAAAAACAAGATAATTTAATAAAATACGCTTAGTTAAAAAAACTGCCTTTTTTGTATAATCTAATCAGCAACATTACAACTACTAATGAAGCCAAACTGTCCAATACCAAACTGTTCTAGCGATATAAAGAAATTCACATAAAGACATTAACCCTGAAAACCTTACACTCCTTTTTTGGACAGTCGTGTAACACATGTGTGTATGTTTTGCACACATGTGTTACACGACTGTGTCGTGCACCCTGGTAAATGTCGAAGATCGAGAACGGGCGTCGCACTATTTACCATCTACCCCGGATCTGAGACAGCTAAGTATGAGAGGCGATACCTGGATAGGCACTCCCGCCCTTCAGGTACTCCTTTACCCGCCATCCTGTCACTCCAAACATCCAATCCTTCCACTATCACCATCCTTTCAAAATCCTTTGTTCCTTACCCAAGCCCCTTCCCGGAGGAGACAACCTCAACCCCAAAAACCCCAATCTACAGGTGTAACCTACCGTGCCCAGAGATGCGTGACTGAGGGGGAGCTCAGTCACTAACGGTGGACCCTCGATACCGGGCAACCTCGAGGAGAACCTTTGCCTTATTTCAGCAAGCGGGGCTCTGCTGGAACGGACCTAATTTCCCTAGCTTCTCGTGGGATTAAAAATGGATGAAGTTAATAAAAAAAACAGAAGGTACCCTGGAAGACCTATGCCAGGAACTACTGCCCCTGACAGTATGCGCGGAAGAAACCGCCCAAACGTCAGAGCAAGCAATGGAGGTGGTGGAGAGTGCCGACACGGTGGAAAAGGACGCTAAACGACCTAACCCACCAACGGAGAATCCGCACACCGACGCACGGAAGCCTCGCAAGAAATTGGTAGGCTCCACGCGAGGCCGCTACAAAGCTCTAGTGGGACTGGGAGTGAAGCCTGAAGAGGCTTTCCAACTGTCCGAAAAGAGCTTTGCGGAACTCAAGAAGATGGGCTACAAATTTGGGGGCTCACAGTCCAAACCCGGGCAAAAGCCGGTCAAACGGCTCCGTTCGGAGGAGGAATCGCCGCAGGGTAATTTACCCAAAAACCCGAGGGTGAGTGAAACCCCCCCGGCCCAACCCACAACCCAATCCCAACAAGCGCAAGCCTTTAGCGAGGTCCTGAGCCAAACTAGAGTCGGAATCAAGGACACCAGTCCGATGGCGGACACTCAACTGGGGTCACTCTGCTACACCATCCTGCAGAAGATATCGACTCTGAAGATGGCCGAAGGACCTAAATTCACAGGCTACGCATACAAGCCAGTCTGGTTGCTCATCACGTGCGAAGACCAGCGGTCCAAAGCCTGGCTTGAAGAGAGGACACCATCCCTCAAGCCATGGCCGGAAGCCAACCTCAGGGTCATACCTGAAAATGAGCTTCCGAAGCCAAACATAGGGATGGTGTTCATCCCAGATTTAAGCGACAAGGACGTAAAAATGTCCCTGTCGCTACTCTGTGCACAGAATTCCGGGTTGAACACAGAGTATTGGAAGATTCTCCACACAAAGGTCGAGAAAGGTGGGGTCATGTTGACTGTAGCCATAGACGACCAATCAGTGGAGAATCTCCAAAAAATGGGACTAAAGGCAAGCCTAGGCTTCCAAAAGGTTCAGTTTCGGATAAAGGGTACCCCCAAGGCCCAACAGCCTGAACTTGACACCTCCCCAACCCCACCACCGCAAAACCCGTCAACATCTAAGGACCTTAACCCAACACCCGCCCGAAAGATCCTCCCGGGACCTAAAAGGGCAGTCCTTACCAATCCCGCATCCAATCCATCCAATCCTGTAGCGGGTACATCGGGATTACGGCGGTTTCCCGCCAACAGGGGGGGCAATAGGGGCTCCAACCGCCCCAGGGGTAGAGGAAGAGGGGGCCGGCAAGGGTATGCCAATGCCCGGCGCCGGGAACATTAAAGACGCAGCTCACGGGGGGGTGACGTTCCTGCAGGCCAACCTACACCACGCCATCGCAGCCACAGCGGTCGTGGAAAAACTTTTCGGCGAAAATTGCCTGAACATCGCCCTCATACAAGAACCATGGATCAACACCAAAACCATGGGAATAGGACTCAACAAAGCAGGTAAAGTACTAATACACGAAAAAGGATCCAAACCAAGGGCCTGCATCGTGTTTAACAAAAACATGGATTTCTTACCTGTTACAGAACTATGCAGCGACGATCTTGTAACTGCGTATGTAGATCTCAAAGGAAGGGGCTCACTAAAGGTGTTGATTTGTTCCGCCTACCTGCCCGGAGAAAAACAAGACCCCACAGAAGAACTGGCTAAAGTTGTACAGTACGCTCAAGCACAAAAGGCAGAACTGATTGTGGGTTGCGACGCAAACGCTCATCACACCATCTGGGGGAGCACCGGAGTCAACAAAAGGGGTGAGTTACTCTCAGATTTTATTTTTACTAACTGTCTACACCTGTTAAATAGGGGCAACACGCCGACCTTCGTAACCAGGGCAAGACAAGAGGTACTAGACATAACCTTCGCAACTGAAAAGGCGGCAAACTGCCTAGATAACTGGCACGTTAGTTGCGAGAATTCAATGTCGGACCATAAACATATAATACTAGCTGTTGCCCGCGACTTCGTCCGCGTAGAACATGTTATCGTCTAAATGTTTGTTTAAAGAATGAATTAAAAAAAAAACATTGAAATTAGTTTTGTAGTCTTTTAGTAAACAGTCTAAATCCGAAGTTACAAATCTCTTACCTTCAAAATGTCTTGCTCACTATACAAACTAAGAACCTCTTTGAGCCCTCATAGTATAAGTCTGAAACCGTAGTTACAAATTTCTTACTTTAAAAATGTCTTTCTACATAAACTTCGAACCCCCTTTTAACCTTCTTAGGCGATAAATAAAAAAAAACGCTGAAATAAGTTTTGTAGTCTTTTAGCAAACAGTCTATAACCGAAGTTACAAATCCCTTACATTAAAAATTACTTGCTCGCCATACAAACTTGGAATCCCCTTTAGAGGTTCAATTAAAAAAAAAACGGTCAAGTGCGAGTCGGACTCACGCACGAAGGGTTCCGTACCATTATCTATAAAAAACTATTTTACTATATGTTTTTAGTATTTGTTGTTATAGCGGCAACAGAAATACATCATCTGTGAAAATTTCAGCTGGAACTATCACGGTATCAGTGAGATACAGCCTGGTGACAGACAGACGGACGGACGGACGGACAGCAGAGTCTTAGTAATAGGGTCCCGTTTTACTCTTTCAGTACGAAACCCTAAAAACGCTGAAATAAGGTTTGTAGTCTTTTAACAAACAGGCTAGGATCGAAGTTACGAATCTCATACTTTAAAATTTTCTGACTCTCTATACCAACTTAGGGGATTAACGCTTTTCAAGGAAAAATTAAGAAGAAGAGTTTTTTTTGTTGTAAAAAGCATTTTTTTTACAAACTATCAAGTATCTAAGCTCAATAAAAGTGTTTCCCATACGAATCTTGCACCCTTTTTAACCCCTTAAGGGGTGGAATTTTCCAAAACGCTGAAAGTACTTTATTTGTAAGCTTTCTACAAAGTTTTAAGCGTCTATCTCAAAAAAGAGTTTCCCTCATACAAACTTTACAACCCTTAGTAACCCCCTCAGGGGTGGAATTTATCAACACGCTGAAAATACTTTATTTATATTCTAATAAGTAGGCTATCTACAAAGTTTAAAGTCTCTTGCTAAAAAAAGAACGTTGCCTCCATACAAATGTTGCACTCCCTTTTAACCCCCTTAGGGGTGGAATTTTCCAAAACACTGAAAATTATTTTAAGGGTTCCGTACTCAAAGAGTAAAATGGGACCCTATTACTAAGACTCCGCTGTCCGTCCGTCCGTCCGTCCGTCCGTCTGTCTGTCACCAGGTTGTATCTCACTGATACCGTGATAGTTCCAGTTGAAATTTTCACAGAAGATGTATTACTGTTGCCGCTATAACAACAAATGCTAAAAACAAAATAAAATAAATATTTTCATTTACACGGAACCCTTCGTGCGCGAGTCCAACTCGCACCTGGCCGGTTTTTTTGTATTTCAATAAGTAGGTAATCTTTCTCCAAACGTTTAACCTTGTATCTCAAAAAATAATTTCCCTCATACAAACTTTGCAACGATTTTAACAACCCTTAGGGGTGGAATTTTCCAAAACGCTAAAAGCGCTTTGTTTTTATGCTAATAAGTAAGCTTTCTACAAAGTTTTAAGTCTCTATCTAAAAAAACATGTTCCCTCCATACAAATGTTGCACCCCCTTTTAACCCCCTTAGGGGCGGAATTTTCTAAACCGCTGAAAGTATTTTTTTTATTTCAATAAGTCATCTTTCTACAAACTTTTAAGCTTCTATCTCAAAAAAGTTTCCATAGTACAAACTTAGAAACCTTTTTTAACCCCCTTAGGGGTGGATTTTTTCCAAAACGCTGAAAGTGCTTTTTTTTATTTCAAAAGTTATTATTTATATATAATTTCCCTCATACAAACTTTGCAACCATTTTTAACCCCTTAGGGGTGGAATTTTCCAAAACGCTGAAAGTACTTTATTTTTATTCTAGTTAGTAAGCTTTCCACAAAGGTTTAAGTCTCTAGCTAAAAAAACTTGTTTCCTCCATACAAATGTTGCACCCCCTTTTAACCCCCTTAAGGGTGGATTTTTCTAAAATTGAATTTTTCAAAACGCTGAAAGTACTTTAATAATATTCTAATAATGCTATTTACAAAGTTTTAAGTCTCTTGCCAAATAAAACGTTGCCTCCATACAAATGTTGCACTCCCTTTTAATCCCCTTTGGGGTGGAGTTTTCTAAAACACTGAAAGTTCTTTTTTGTATTTCAATAAGTAATCTTTCTACAAACGTTTAACCTTGAATCTCAAAAAAAAATTTCCTTCATACAAACTTTGCAATGATTTTGAACCCCTTTAAGGGTGGAATTTTCCAAAACGCTGGAAGAACTTTATTTTTATTCTAATAAGTAAGCTTTCTACAAAGGTTTAGGTCTCTAGCTAAAAAAACATGTTTTCTCCATACAAATGTTGCACCCCCTTTTAACCCTCTTAGGGGTGGAATTTTCTAAAACGCTGAAAGTAGTTTTTTTGTATTTCAATAAGTAATCTTTCTACAAACTTTTTAGCTTCTATCTCAAAAAAGAGTTTCCCTCATACAAACCTTGCAACCTTTTTTAGCCCCCTTAGGGGTAGAATTTTCCAAAACGCTGAAAACACTTTATTTGTATTCTAATAAGTAATCTTTCCACAAAGTTTAAAGACTCTAGCTCAAAAAATAAAGTTTCCTCCATACAAACTTTGCAACGATTTTCAACCCCCTTAGGGGTAGAATTTTCCAAAACGCCGAAAGTACTTTATTTTTATTTCAATAAGTAAGCTTTCTACAATGTATGAATTCTCTAGCTAAAAAAAAAATCTTTCCTCCATACAAATGTTGCACCCCCTTTTAACCCCTTTAGTGGTGGAATTTTCTAAAACGCTGAAAGTGGTTTTTTTGTAATTTAATAAGTAATCTTTCTACAAACTTTTAAGCTTCTATCTCAAAAAAGAGTTTCCCCATACAAATTTTGCAACCCTTTTTAGCCCCCTTAGGGGTAGAATTTTCCAAAACGCTGAAAGTACTTTATTTGTATTCTATAAAGCAATCTTTCCACAAAGTTTGAAGACTCCAGCTCAAAAAATAAAGTTTCCTCCATACAAACTTTGCACCCCTATTTAACCCCTTTAGGGGTGGAATTTCCAAAAATCCCTTCTTATCCGTCGCCTACGTTATAAAAGGTTGTATAGGTGTAAATTTCAAGTTTCTAGTTCCAGTAGTTTCGGCTGTGCGTTGATGATCTGTCAGGAAGTCTTCTTTTATATATATAGATTTAGTGTTAAGGGCCCATTAGATATGGAACCACAAACACGAAGAAATCCACGAGAAACGTCCTGGGAAGCTTACAGAGCTCACCTGGAGAACTTTCTAAAGGATATCCCAAAATATGTTAAAAATCCAGATTCCCTCAATATAGCAGTAAATCAACTCTCCAACGGCATCTACAAGGCCTACGAACAGAGTTGCCCATTGCGAGAATCAACCACAAATTACACTACGGCATGGTGGAACAGAAGGCTAGAAAAGCTCCGTGTCTCCACCCGTCGAATATTCAATCACTCAACCAGACCAAACGAGTGGGAAAGGTACGGTAGAGCACTGACTGAATATAACAAACAGATCAGAAAAGCCAAAAGGAAGTCGTGGCGGAAATTTTGTGAAGAGATCGCCCAAACACACAAAGGAGCGAGAATTCACAAGATTCTCTCCAAGACTCCAACCAATTACCTAGGTCTACTTAAGAGACCTAACGGAAGCTTTACGACCACGGAGGTGGAAACAATGGACTTGCTTAGAACTATCCACTTTCCAGGCTCGTATCCCACCAGTAATACCCAGTTATGCACCCAAAGGAGCACACAAGACCGGAGGGCACATAACAACGACTGGAATTTGGCTGCAAACATTTTCAGACCAAACCAAGTTATATGGGCACTTAAGAAATTCAAACCATTTAAATCGGCGGGAGAAGACGGTATTTTTCCTGCATTACTACAACAAGGACAAAATCTAGTCCTCCCGCACCTGGTAAGAATATTCCGAGCTAGCTTTGCTTGGGGTACTATACCAGAACGATGGACCAAAGTCAAGGTACGCTTCATACCAAAAGCAGGGAAAAAGGACTACTCACAGCCCAAATCATTCAGACCAATTAGTCTATCATCTTTCCTACTGAAAACGATGGAAAGAGTCATTGATCAGCACATAAGAGCGAAATACCTGGTAGTCAGACCATTGAGTCTGAACCAACATGCTTACCAAAAGGGGAAATCTACGGAAACTGCACTACTAGATCTGGTCGACAAAGTGCAAAAAACCCTAGAGGATAAGCAAACAGCTCTATGTGCATTCCTTGACGTCGAGGGAGCTTTCGACAACACACCCACAGAGACTATCCTTAAGGGATTGGCATCAAAGGGTGTGGACGAAAACACCATCAGATGGATCCAGAGCATGCTATCAAATAGAATAGTCACTCTGACCCTCAATGCAATTGAGTTTACATTTTACACCACAAGAGGATGTCCTCAAGGAGGCGTACTATCCCCACTACTATGGACCCTGGCAGTGGACCAACTCCTAGCAACTATGAAGGACCTAGACTATGACACGCAAGGATATGCCGACGACCTTGTAGTCATAATCAAAGGTCCCTGCCTCCACACAATTTCGAACCTAATGCAAGGAGCGCTCAACACCATAAACAAATGGTGCAAAGAAAATTACCTGTCCATCAATGCGAGCAAAACAGTACTAGTTCCTATTACTAGGAAAAGGAAACTAGATAAGCTTGCCAAATTAAAACTGAATGGACAGGAAATACCCTACTCAAATGAGGTCAAGTACCTAGGAGTTACCTTTGACCAAAGGCTAACTTGGAACGCTCATTTGAATAACACAATACAAAAGGCAAAAATGGCCATGTGGACTTGCTGTCGAATGGCAGGAGCAAGATGGGGCATAAGACCCAAAATTGCTTTGTGGCTTTACACAGCCGTAGTGAGGCCGATAATCACATACGCCTCTGCAGTCTGGTGTAACAAAGTCCACCAAAAGACAGCCATCACAAAGTTAAGCAGTCTTCAGCGTACAGCTTGCTTAACAGCAACAGGAGCTTTATGCTCAACACCGGGGGCAGCCTTGGATGCACTGCTCGATCTAACGCCACTCCACCTGCAAGTGCAAAAGGAGGCGAAGCAGTGCATCTACAGGATATGCACACTAACAAGGCCAAAATGGCGCTCTCAAGCGCAAAGCAAACTTGAGGCCCTTGTTTCTGATAACAAAAACCTAAGCATGCCCACTGACGACACATACGTGGAATGCAAATTCACTAGACTGTATACAGTGGAAATACCTCCGAGAGACAAATGGACAAATGACCAAATGGACTTCAAGGAGGGAAGCCACATTTGGTATACAGATGGATCAAAAAAAGGTGATGATGTTGGATGTGGTATCTACGGTGAGAGGCCAAAGTTCAAAGCTAGCGTCAGCATGGGGAAGGAGGCCTCAATCTTTCAGGCTGAACTCTTCGCATTAAATAAATGCGTGGAGATAAATCTTGAAAGAAACCTAAGGAACCAACATATCTACATCAACTCGGACAGCCAAGCTGCTCTGCTGGCACTAGAATCACTAGAGTCCTACTCTAAACTAGTCCAGAATTGTAAAAATAATCTAAATACCCTGGCGAACTCCAACAAAGTCATACTTAGATGGGTACCAGGGCACTCCGACATTGTAGGAAACGAAAGAGCAGATGAACTTGCAAGGCAGGGCGCAGACACGGCCCTAATCGGCCCGGAACCGTTCTGTGGCATCACAAAACGGAAAGCATATTCTCTGCTAAACAACGCGGAAAAATCAGAGGCAATCAAGCTGTGGAAGTTCACCAAAGGACAAAAACAAGCTAAAGCCCTGATCGAAGGGTTCAATAGTAAGCTGTCTAAAGAGTTATTACAATTCAAAAGGCACAAAACCTGCGCAGTGACAAGAATCCTGACAGGACATTGCAAATTGAACAAACACCTGTTTCAAATGGGTATGAAGCAGGACACAACTTGCAGGTTCTGCCAGGAGACAGAGGAGACTGCAATGCACATTCTCTGCTCCTGCGGACCACTCATGCATATAAGAAGTACCTACCTAGGGCGGCACATAATGCACCCACAAGAAGTACAACATATCACCGCCCAAAGAATCTGGAATTTCCTGGAGGCAACGGGACTTAACGGTGAACTCTAAAACAAGGGCTGCCACAATAGATCACTTGCTGGTCGAAGCGGCATATTAAGGCCCACAAAAAAAAATAATAAATACACGACTGTCCAAAAAAGGTGCAACAATTTTTTTTATCATTTTTTTTATTTCGATTGACCTCTGCTGAATTCACAAAAAACATGTTTTCCAGCTACCATTTAATCCCCAGTGGCAACCCTGAAATATCGCTGCAATCAATCGTTGTTAGGCGAGAACTTTGTATCATAAATGACGCCGCTCTGCTAATGGCTCCAGACTATAAAGTCGTAAAACCTGCTGCATAACAGCTATATAATGCCTTTTTGGCGCATGAAAGCCTAGAGCTGTGTCCAGTTCGGACCGCTGCGGTTTTGGCGCAGTAAATGGGTGGTAAATGCTGAATTAAAGGTCCGTAGGTAACGGTTATAATGAATGACGAAATTGCTGCAAGCGTGGTTTAGGAAGGTTATTCCAAATGTGTTAGGCATTTCATTTAGTAGTTAATGTGTGTTTTATTATAACAAAGTACATGTATAGAATGAAAATGTAGATGAAGGTGAAGATGTGTTGGACAGAAAGAAGAACAAACGAAGAGGTTTTAAATTTGATAGGAGAAAGGAGATGTATATTGTCTACTAAAAACTATTGAAAACAGAAGGGGAAATATGTTAGATCACCTAATACTACATGACAATTACATAAAAAACTATAACTGAAGGAAAGATAGAAGGAAGGAGAGGCAGGGGAAGACCAAGACGTGCGCTTATGGACCAATCTAAAGAGAAAGTTATTGCAAGATTGTATCAAGAGCTCAAAACAGTGGCAGAGAGAAGAACAGAATGGCGTTTACTCCTCCGACAAGAGTCCGGCTCTTAAGTTTATGATGATGACATGTATAGGAATAAATTATGCACTACCAGCTGGTGGAGCCGACGTGGCAGGGGTGCTGGGAAGCCTCTACTGGCACTCTAGCACTAGCGGTCACGGCAGTCGGAGTGTAGTTGTGGATAAATTGATGTTTTATTGGTACAGATTCGTGTTTGTGTCTGTATGTGCATCAGGCAAAAAGATGGACCAATTTGCGTTAGTTTGCCGAGATTGTCTTAACAGTTACGTTATATCGGGGGTTATGGGCCGTATGTTTCATAAAATAGGATGTTGTTTGGTTAAATGTAGGTACAGTCGCCTACAGAAAAATGTATCCAATTTGTCACCTTATTGCGTGGTAAAGAGAGAGATGTCGAAGCAATACGTTTGACCAAGACTACTACTACATTCATCCATTTGACGCCGATACAAACGGCGCGGCTTGGGGACTAGGTGAATGCGCAACTTGAGATAACTTTACTTCTGCTTAAAAAAAGATATCCAAAAGTTGAACGAAGATTACCAAAGTACAGAATTTACTACGACACTTTAATTTGATTTTAATGAACCACCTATTCCATACAACTTTCACGCGACGGGCGTTTCAAAACAGAAGTCTAACTTTCATGCAAATTCATGTAAAACTTCGAGACCCTCTTAAGCCGTATTTTATTGTAAGTCATTGTAGGGCTTATTTATCGACGGTAACTTGCTTTAGGCGGGGCTCTCAGTTTTACTGACAATCATTTTGCATGGAATTGTGACAGGTTTTAGTTTTGCCATATTGTATGTTCGTCTGCCTGTTTGCGGCTTAGCTGTGACCATTACTGCTAGAAAGCTTTAATTTGAAATGAGTATAAAGATTTTGGTCATTCTAAGGTTTTATTTGAGAGATCATAAGAAAATCGATATAAAGAAATGTTTTGAGAGTACCATCCACGTGTACATCTGCGAGTAATCATCCGGTGTGACATGTGTTAAAGGTTAAAGGGATTCATACTTTACAACGCACAGTGGTACATGTCTGGTGTACCCAGGCCTTTAATGTTGCTTATTAGAAAGAGAAAAGCTTCGAGTTCCGTGACGTCACAATCAATTTATATATATATATATTATATTTGGGGACAATCTTACACAAATCATCAACATCATACAAAAGTGAATGACAATCGTTTCATATGAAGGCGCGTTTTGCGGAAAATGGACCTCATATACCCTTCTAAAACTTTGGACACTCATAACTTTGTGATTATTTATTCTCTTGATTTACTTTTTTTCTACATTTTTAACTATATTTTTTATACTTTTTCGTGAAAATTCAACATGATTGATTATTTTATTTCGTGTCAACATCCTTATTGACATTGTACGGGGTACGACTTAGTAAGCCGGCCGAGGGTATCGGTACATAAAAACTTCCAACTCTAGCATTGGATAAAAGCCAAGTGTGGAAACTTCGGGGAAATATAATCTTTTACGGACTTGTTTTCAGTTCGATTTTATAATTCAAACAAAGGAATCGGTGCTGAAATAAAATAAAGTAGTCCCGGGTTTGTTTTGAAAGGAGATGCGTTTATAGCGCGATGAACATGGTTCGTAAAATGTTTTAAAGTAACTCTGTAGAAAACAAAAACAATGTAGAAAAAAAAAACACAGAAGTGGGAGTGAAACAATGATCTCAAAACGCTTTTATACTTTTATAATAAGGCCGAGTAAGTATATAGACTGTTTTGAACTCCTTTTACGCGTAGCTACTTCTGTTGCTGACTGTACACTTAGTCCAGTGTTTATAATATCATCTTTTATATTAATCGTTTTCGAATACAAACGATTCGTTTATATTTTATTAATAGATTACATTTTTTTTGTTTAAACCTAGTAAGATTTTTTTGAGATAATTAATACATGTCTTTTGTCATGTGGTTTTTTTAAAGCAAACTATTTTGTTTTAGTTATATTAATGTATCCAAATCTACACTGCATGCTGAAAATATTAAGATAATTATTGATGTTCACATTACTGAAATGTACTTAATTCTTGTTGTAAAGTTTTAGTTGGAATGTTTTTGTGGGAATAAATGGCTATAATAATAATTTTGCTTTGTATGACTATCTTAATCTTATCATGCGACTTAATTCCAGAAGAACAATTTTTTTTTTATATTTAAGTATGTACTTACCTAATATCATTATACAATAAACGAAATGGAAATGAAATCGACAGTGAAAGAGATGAAATGGGAATGGATGTTCGACTTTTTATAGTCCACATCATTCTTTAGGTAGGCACGTGTAAAGTGTGAAAAATAACACTAATTATTTTTTCATTCATAAGCGACATAACAACCAGGGAAATCAAAAGACTTTTCAAAAACCCAACTGTTTTATGCAAATATTATACCTACCTCATGTCACTGCCATGATTAGGTATGAGGAATCCAACGACAAAATCCAGTAATCATACATATTTATGCTCGAAAATCATAACCATCCTTCTGAGAAAACTGAGCGCTTTACCTGTTGGATTTGGTTCTAACTACTAGTCTTAAAGAATTAAGAATCTAGTGGCTTTGAATTGTATTCAATTTAACATC
This sequence comes from Epinotia brunnichana, assembly GCA_963854355.1. Lineage (NCBI taxonomy): Eukaryota > Metazoa > Arthropoda > Insecta > Lepidoptera > Tortricidae > Epinotia > Epinotia brunnichana. The sequence goes on from OY977940.1 coordinate 2,175,302, forward strand.
GATCTTTAATGCCGCCGCTCACGACGCCACCATATCGAATTACGTTATTTCCATAATGATGGAACGATCGATCGGTGCACAGCGCGGAACAATATAACCTACCAGATGCTACCAGATGGAACGCTGAGCCAATATAGTTAGTCGATAGTAAGTACAAAGACATCAGTCGTTCACTCTTATTAGAGATTCTGTAAAATCTACAAAAGACAGAGAGGCGCAGCGGAATGGCATGTCATTCATATTTCATCATAATATCAGCCGAAAGACGACCACTGCCGGATATAAATAGGCCTCTTCCAAAGAGTGCTACAATGATCGAACCTTTTTTTTTCACGGTGTGAAAATGCTTTACGCATACCCCCGGCCCAGGGGAAGGCTATTTGGGGGTTATGTGGGACTCTCTCCTCCCGCCAACATCCGACTGATGGTGAATGGAGGAGCATACCCACTAAAAACACACCGGCGTCACCCGCATTTCCGTTAAGGGATCGCGAACATTTCACCACGACGCCCCCCGGCGGCCCTAGCCTAACACCCGCGCAAAAGAAAGGGGAGGGCCAGGACGCTTGACCCTCCCACTCCACAATGTAGAGCCGTGCAGTGTGGGTCCCCTACCCACTGGCTCTACGGGGGAGGACGCGACCAGCGGCCGCAAACCGCGCGCGTCTTCTTCCCCGCCGTTTGCGCCGTAGCGGGAGCGCGTCCGCACTGTCTTCGCGCTCCCTCTCCGCGGCCTCCTTCTGCGAGATGACTGTTTCGCAAAAGGAGACCACCGCTTCCCACGATCTCTCGCTGCCCAGCATGGCCGCCACGACACTGTGCAGCGAGAGATCATCCACATTGAGGGCTGTTACCATAACAATGATCGATCCTGCGCCACCCGTATCCAGCGAACTCCCGCGACCGGCACCAGGTCATCAGTCTACCAAGGCTGCGCCTGCCGGTACGTGGTTGCCACTGGCGAACTTTTTCGCTGCAGCGGCTCATATTTGGTGCTGCCGTACCTTCACTTTACTGAAGATATGAGCTATAAAAACAACACTTATTGCTCTGTAGGTAAGTGACGTTGTTCTGGTGGAGAGAAAGGTCGCCGAATGCCATTACTCTCTGTGAGGGATCAGCATCTGTCTTTTGCTCTCAACATAATCTTGAAATCAATAGTAAACTTTCACCATTCTCACACATTATTGTTACTTAAGGAGACCTAATCGAGTATATTTAACTTATGTATTTACCTCTTTGAGGTATCCCGACATTTCGGATGTGTCCCAACATCCATGGTCCCGGGAATATTTATTCCAAATATTTTATTTAAAAATCACGCATGTTGAGCTCACCTTAACTATTTTGCGTTTCCGTAGTGCGTCACTCTGCGCACCTGCGTTAACTGTTTTGCGTCACTCTGCGCATCCAATTCGTAGAAAACTCTGCGTCACCGCTGCGCTCTTTGTGGCAAAATCTACGGCCTGACCCGTATATTATAGGGTTGACAATGACTATGGATGTTGTGACACATCCGGAAATTCGGGAAACCTCAGTGTGGTAAATGAATAAGTTAATAAACTTAATACGCGTACGTTTAAATACGCGATTAAATTCCGTTTAGTAACAATAATTCAATTGTTCTTATAATTAATTCTAGGCCTGGTCTTCCTGTGAGCATAGACAACAATGCAGAGCCTAAGGCTATCGCTAATCAGTTTAAGGACCACTTTTCAGTGAAGTCTCCATTGTCCTCAACCACTGAGGTGTTGGATGCTGGGAATGACATGGTCGGGGCCTGTGTCACAAGATTCTCTGCTAAAATGATAATACAAGTGATAAAGGGAATGAAGAGAGGCAAGTCCCCCGGCCATGACGGTTTGAGCATCGAACACCTTCAGCATGCCGGGCCACACCTACCAAGGGTGCTTGCAATGTTGTTTTCATTTTGTCTGACGCATTCTTTTGTACCAACTGAAATGACAAAAACTGTCTGTGTTCCTATTATAAAGAATAAAACAGGTGATGTATCATCCATAAATAACTACAGACCCATTTCTCTTGCTACGGTTATCTCTAAAGTATTTGACAGTTTGTTAAGTGCTGAACTTGATAAGTACTTGTTACTACATGATGCACAGTTTGGATTCAAACCCGGCCTATCTACAGAGAGTGCCATAATATGCATGAAGGAAACTGTCAGATACTACACTAGTAGGAGCACACCTGTATTTGCTTGCTTTTTAGATTTATCTAAAGCTTTTGATATGGTGCACTATGAACTTCTGTGGAAAAAACTTTATGATGCTGGGGTGCCTCAGGAAATAGTACATATTTTTAGACATTGGTACTCGAGTCAAATTAATGTTGTTAAATGGGGAGATGCTATGTCTGATGAATATGGACTTGACTGTGGAGTCAGGCAGGGAGGGCTGAGTTCTCCTAAATTGTTTAACATTTACATTGATGCACTTATTGAGAGGCTCAGCAGCATGCATGTCGGATGCCGCATACAAGATACCAGTTTTAATAACCTTAGTTATGCGGATGACATGGTGCTGCTGACTCCTCAGTAGGAGGACTTAGGAAACTGTTGCATGTGTGTGAGCAGTATGCTTATGAGCATGGCCTTAAATATAATTGTATTAAAAGTGAAACTATGATTTTTAAGGCTGGTAATAAATGTCCTTTGAGTTTTCCTGCAATATTATTAAATGGGGTGACCTTGAAAAGGGTGTCTGTTTTTAAGTATCTTGGACATATTATATGTGATGATCTCAAGGATGATGAGGATGTAAAAAGGGAGCGGAGGGCCCTGGCAACCAGAGCCAACATGCTGGCACATAGGTTTAGGCGATGTACACTACCTGTTAAATTAACTTTATTTCGAGCTTTTTGCACAACATTTTATACATGTGCCCTATGGACCAGCTATTCGCAAAGGGCGCTGAGTGCTCTCCGCGTCCAGTATAATAACGCGTTCAGGGCGCTGTTGCGGCTGCCACGCTGGTGTAGCGCGTCCGGTATGTTCGCGCACGCGCGCGTGGATGGTTTCCCGGCCATCATGCGTGCGCGATGCGCAGCCGCGCTCCGGCGCCTGCGGGACAGCCGCAACAGCCTCCTGGCCGTTATAGCTGACAGGATGGACAGTCAGCTTGTCATACATTGGACCAGAGTACACTCTATAGTCACCACGTACACGTGAGTGTCCTGGTTCTTTTACTTTGAAATAACTAACACTAGCAATTAAGTAGGTAAACCTAGATAATAATTTTAACATGTATGGACCCGTGGTTGTCTTTTTTTTTTTTTTTTTTTTTTATTTTTTTTTTTTTTATAATCTAATGTACGATACTAAACGATTGAATTAGCCATGTTACGAATGAATAAATAACAATAATGCGCTTATTATAGGTACTCCTCTGTACTGTACGTCTACTGGCCGCTGTACGCTGTCCCCTTTCTATTAGGCAGGGTGTGTGCCTCTTTGCCACCGTCAACGTATAAAAAACAGAATCGCTTGTAGTGAAAATTATGATATCTAGATATCATAATTAGACATCGGACGCACATGTGCATCAAGTGTGCTAAAAGGGTTAAGTGATTATTTCGGTGATTTTACCTAAAACGTTGCTTGCGTTGCGAATGAGCTTCCCTTTTGAGGTTTACCCGAACTAAAATATGAAATTTTCGTCAAGAATAGTGAATAGGTAATTAAAAAGTAACGTGCATGTGGCATCTATGGACTTATTCAAAACATGTCCAGCGATATTCGAAATTAATTAGTTGAGTGAGCGACTTAATATTACTAGCATCAATTTTTTGTCAGAGTGGAATGGTAGCGTGTTGTGAAGGTTGCTACCAACACCTAAAATGATGACCACGAACACTGTCAAGAATGACTCGATGAAGAGAAGAAGACACTCTTATATAAGGGTGTAATCACGTTTTGAACGCGCGTTAGTACAATGCTACTGTCATTTTTCCATATAAAAAATTACATTATTTAGATCTACCTACTTAACGGAAGTACAATGCGTTACGTGATCGACCTGCATGAACTGTATACGTGTGTATGTTGCCAACCGTAATCAAAATTGTTCTTCACTGGATAATTTAAAACTTCACACAAATATGGATATCTATTCGTGCCAGTGCGCCAATATTCAATGGTTACCGAAAGCGGGAGAGATGATCTGATTTGGAGCCATTGAAGCGTACAGTTTCCAGGAAGATATCAAGTTGAATTGGTAGTTTATGTGAATTATCTCATTCCGTTTTGACAATCTGAAGATTTCAGTTAAGTACTTACTAGTTACTTTGGCCGTAAAGACATGTAACTGGAAAGTAACTTAACAGTGAAACCAAGTTTGACGACCTCCGTAGCCCAGTGGGTAGTGACTCTGCCTACGAAGCTGGAGGTCCCGGGTTCGAATCCCGGTCAGGGCATTTATTTGTGAGTTTATCACGAATATTTGTTCCTGAGTTATGGATGTTATGTATGTATATAAGTATCTATATGTATTTATCTATTATATATATCATCGCCTAGTACCCACAACACAAGCCTTACTGAGCTTACCGTGGGCCTAGGTTGATTTGTGTAAGATTGTCCCATAATATTTATTATTTATTTATTATTATTTATTAAGATTCATTATTCATTCATTATTTTACGATAATAATGTAAATGCGTGAAAATTTGCTGAATGAACCTAATCAAAGGTCTTGATTATTAACTAGCTACCCGCACGACTTCGCCCGCGTATTGCACGGAACGTAGGCAAACCCGCGAGAAAAATAAATATTAATGCTCATTACGCATATATTTGCCCTTACCGGGATTCGATCCCAGGACTGTCAGTTTCGCAGGCAGACTACCCACTACGCTAAACCGGTCGTCATTGTAATATTTGTATAGATACGTGATTAGCTCTTCGATATCAGTTCAATACTGACGCGGTGTCCTACGTGGGCGAAATCCTACCGCACGCGAAGCGAAGCGGCGCGGCGCGACGCGGCGCGGAAGGAACGAACAAAGTCGATAGCAATTGAAGTGTCCTACGTGACCAATACAGGCGCGAAGCGAAGCGGACGCGATCAGTTGGTTTAATCATTGATGTTTTCGCGCGAATGAGACGCGGCGGTGCGGCGGCGGCGCATAGTCCTGCGGCGCAGCGGGGCCATTCGCGCGCACGTAGGGGAAGCATCGCATTCACGCGTCGCTGCATCGGATCGCTTCGCAATAAAATTATGTTCGCTTTGATTCGCCTAGGTACGTAGGACACAGGCTTAATTGAAATGATATTGTAAGCGATGTGCCGCTGGTAACTTACAAGTTACCAAAAGCCTTTACTATTAAAGACTGCTACGGCAAATGTATTCAAGTCTGTATAGTTAAGTACCTACTATGCGGTATCGTAACGGTAATGGCAGTTTGCATCCTCCATATTTATAGTGGTACCAGAGTGCTTGATATTAACTGCATTCTCACAGACTGTGAACCAGGTAAAATCATTATGACAACAGAGTATTTTCTTGCCGTACTTCTAAAGAAGTTTCTTTACGACGGTAGTATATAACAAGTAAAAATTACGCACGCAGAAAAACGCTGATTTCTGTGATATATTGATGTTAATTAAATAATTATATACCTAACTCAATTCTTTTCCCATAAATGTCGCTTCCTCCTATCTACCATCGATTTAATCTCCAGGTCGCCCAAAGGCCTTTTAAAAGGCTTCCTCCTCTTCAATGGATTTTATGTCATTTTAAAGTGGATCAGAGTTGTTTTTGTTTTGTTTTGTGTGATTTTAAATCAAAACAAACGCAAGGTACCTACTCTATTTCATATTTAAGAGTATCAATATCATCGTCATCATCATCATCTTCTTCTTCTTCTTAATCATCATATCAGCCGAAAGGTGGCCACTGCTGCACATACGCCTCCCCTGAAAAGTGCCACACCCGCATTCAGCGGACTTCCGCGACCTTTACGAGGTCGTCATTCCAACTTGTGGCACGCTGCGACTTCCGGTAGGTGCTTGCCACTAGAGAACCTACTTAATACGAGTTGATGCTTTTGATTCAATTTAAACTGCCAATGTTTCTTGTATAGCGGGCCGCTAGAGGATAAATTAACGTTAGTTCATCGCACATTTCTTCTGCGAGCGCTGAAAACAGTGAAATGTGTTTGTGATACAATAGACAAAAATATACCAACCTGGGCACGAGACGTCTACAAAATACTGGCCAAACGTGATTGCATTAAAGTCAGACATAGCACGCGAGCCTTTACTTGAAATTGCAGGTTGATCGCAATTGAATAACTTCCTGCATTTCCGATTTTACAACTATTATGCATTACATGCATAATAGACCAATCAAATTAGGTAAACCCGGACATAATTCGATAACTGTAATTTTCTTTTTCTATGATGTAAAGTATTGTTAGTTATAGTTAAAATAAAAAGAATTAAACATTTTAGGGTTCCGCGTCATTGAAAAAAAAACAAAAATCTAAATTTTTAACAAATTTTGATTTCATAAGTGCAGCATAATATGTTACTTTGTAAAAGTGCCTCTATTATGATATGACGCTTGCATTCCAGTTAAAGAAATCAAAATTAAACTAATTAATCAACCGGGACTATCATTAATTAAAAAAATTCAGTAAGTTACACATTTTCTGGCTTATCTTACCAGAAATTATAGATAACTGCAATTTGAAAATGTATTCTGCATAGTATATTATATGTGTTGATAAATTATTAAAAATTAAACAGATTCTCATTGCGGATTTCTAAAATCACAAATATTGGTAGTTTTTGGAAAACCAAAATACATAACTACTTGTAAATTGTTTGATTTATGCTGTCAAAATATTATTAGTACTATAAGAAACAAATTAATCAAAAAATATCAACGATTATTAATTAATTCATATTTTTTCTTACTTAATTTTTAATATGAACGTTATCTCTTGCAGAATAAGGCCGTAATTGCGTAGTGCCTCAACTACTGACCGTGCTGTAGCGAGTCGCAGGCATTCAAGGCCGAAACGCACTGACAGCGATGGCGAAGCAGCGCGGGGCGGCGCGGAGGCGGTACTTGTAATGTTCAAGCTAATATGAAAGGATCCGAACGCTTTTTTTCCCGGCCGGTATTCTGTGCGGACCCTTTCAAATTAGATCGAACATTACAGCCGGTACTACCTCCACGCTGCGCAGTGCGGCTTCGCTACCGCTGTCAATGCGTTTCGGCATTAATTTATTATGGGTAGGTCAATTATTGTCAAACATTTATAAACACGAACGTGGCGTGCACCACGGTTCGGCTAGGATGGAGATGTATTGAAATATTGTGTTCATTAGATCGATTATAACTAAATTGTTCAGCATGAGACATAATTGTCGTGGAATCTCGATTACCTATTTATAAGCGCTCAGTCTTCTGTACAGAATTATTTAAATAAAATATGTAACTTATGTGGGTGCAGAAAGGGGCATTATTCGAATGATTCTTTATTCGAATAATTATTCGAATAAACATTTATTCGTCACTTATTTATTCGCGAATAATTTATTTGTCTACACTTTCGAATGACGAATGATTGATTCTCATTTCATTCGAATAAATCCTCGAACAATCCTCGAATAATTTTTAAGGATGCGGTTGCTCGTTACAACTCGTACACGAATTTAACACGATCACTACAAGTGTACCTTTTTTCAAGTATTATTACCCTTTTCTACTAATTAACAATATTTTCGTTAGTTAAATGAGTCGCTTCACGGGGTATTTAACAGGTTTGTTTCATTTTGTCATGTGTGTGGGCTTGTCCATATATAACTTGTACTCAAAGAGTAAAACGGGACCCTATTACTAAGATTCCGCTGTCCGTCTGTCACCAGGCTGTATCTCACGAACCGTGATAGTTAGACAGTTGAAATTTTCAACAAATACTAAAAAACAGATTTATTTTTTATTTTTTATTATTTTACAATCTTACACAAATCGATCTAGTCCCAAACTAAGCAAAGCTTGTACTATGGGTACTAGACAACGATAAACATACTTATATAGATAAATAAATACATAGAAAACATCTATGACTCAGGAACAAATATTTGTGCTCATCAAACAAATAAAAGCCCTTACCGGGATTTTAACCTACATAAGGCAGGGTCACTACTGGGGTCAAACTGAAAGTTTCGGGAATAGAATAAAATATGCAGTATCTATTTTATGCACTTTTCCATGCGTTCAAACCAGTCGTTGAAACACTTATTGAACGCTGAAAAAGGGTCAACAAAATGGCCATTATAAAAGCCTCCACTGCTTCTGCCGGTGTCTGAAACCACTGACCACGCAACTTATCTTTGATGTTAGGGAATGTGAAAAAGTTGTTGGGGCTGTATGGAGGATGGTCCAGTAGTTCGACTTTTTCACCTTCCAGGTACTCATTTGTTTTACGAGCGGTGTGAGGGCTGGCATTGTCGTGGTTAAGGATGATGCGGCGACTAGGGATTTTTTTCCTTAGGTCAGCAAAGACACTCGGCAAACAAATACTTGTATACCAATCGGCTTCGACGTTTTCTTGCTTAACTACCGATTTTGGTCGACCTTCACGCGCGTCGTCCGTGAGGGATACTCGGCCACGTTGAAATTCTGAATACCACCTGTATATTGTCATCTTTGAAAGCTTCATTACTAAAAGCAGCAACCATCCGGTCTTCACATTGTTCTTGTGTTAATCCATTTTTAAAGTCGTAATAAATCATAGTTCTTAAATTTTCAAGGAACAATTCCATCTTCAGCGGCGACTCAACAACTCGAAAAAAGAATTGAAACTGAACCATTGTTCTTTTTTTCTATGTGGCCAGTGTGTTATTATGATGAAACTTCACAAATTATAAAAAGGTATAATATGTGTCAAAATAAGTTCGTAAGTATTCATAAGTCCGATACTTTCAGTGCAGCCTGCAGCCCTCAAACCAACTAGGCTACAGGGGGGCTCCCATACAACAAACCGCACTTGGCCAGTTGGTTTTTGTCAATTCTTGACCCCCCCCCCCTCCTATCATAATCCTGTTAATTCCTTAAATGGACCCTCCCTACCTCATAAAATGACTACCTACATCCAATAGACCCCCCCCTCCCTGTTTTGAAATGACGTAATATATGGACAGCCACTGTCTGTAATTGCTATATGTTGCTATATATTGCTATATGTTATATTATTAGAGACGATTACGCATGTGTTCAATTATAAACCTTTAATTGTACATTGTATATAATTAATCATATTATATGTATGTATCTTCATAAGTTTATTAACGAAAAAACAATTGTCAACGTACAATAAAAGTCATAATATTAGATTGGTTTACAAGTCAATAAAACTTAGTCAAATAACCCGCCCCGTGTCATTCCGGGTGCAAAGGTGCCCATCACACTCGCCGCATTGCCGCGTTGAATCGCGATCGACAACCTTTGCAACAGGAATGACCCGGAACGGGGGTCATGCCCTCTCAGTCGCAATCATGTTATATTATATCTGTGTGTTTTTAGGGTTTCGTGCCTCGAAAGGAAAAAACGGAACCCTCATAGGATCACTTTGTTGTCCGTCCGTCCGTCTGTCAATACCCTTTTTCTCAGGAACGCGTGGAGGAATCAATCATTTGAAGTTTGCATAAATATTTTAAAATATTTTAAATATTTGCGGACAATCTTACACAAAATCAACCTAGTCCGAAACTAAGCAAAGCTTGTACTATGGATACTAGACGACGATATAGATACTTATACAGAGAAATAAATACTTGAATACATAGAAAACATCCATGACTCAGGAACAAATATTCGTGCTCATCACACAAATTAATGCCCTTACCGGGATTCGAACCCATGGCCTCTTGCTTTGTACCAACTAGGCTAATAAAGCGGTCGTCGTCATAGTGCGTTGCATGCATTATTTTAGAATTCATATGTTTTATATTAATGTTGCTGTGCAGTGTGCAATAACAGGGTTATGCTGGAACTGAATTTATATGTAACATCTTGTAAGACCCATACTGCAACAAATAAATGAATTAAGCTGAAATTTATATCAAATACTCAAATTTACTGTCTCTTGGTGCTGTGAAAAAATCAAACTTCTAAGCCAACGCAATCAAAAGATACAGCAGTTTATGTCGCAAATTTCCGCAAGTTTTCGAAACCCGCAAGGGAATCAAAACCTACAGGGTACTTCCCGTGAACTCAGAAACTTGAAATTTGGTGCGAAGCAACGCCTTACGAGTATAGCACAGATAAAGGAAAAATTGCGAAAACCGTTAATTATTAGTCACATCACTGAAAATTTATTGTCCAGTATAAACTGACACGCACTAAGTATGTGAATACATACATAGTGAGTGTCAGTTTATAGCGGACTGTTTCTATTACAATAGAAACAGTCCACTATAAACTGTACACAAGGTGGTCCGGAAACCTCGGTGCGCGAGTCTGACTCGCACTTGACCCGTTTTTTTTGTCACCCGTGGTAAAGCCCGATTAGAAAAAAATAAAACAGGTGAAATAAATACAATTAATATCCGTTTCACCTTGCACGGCGATATTAATTGGTACCCTTGATGAAGCGGTCACCTCTTTCTAACAAATTTCACTGTTCTGTCTGTAGAAAAATATTACGTTTTTGAGATATATTCCATTCAAAAGCATTCCTACAATATTCGTTCAAGATATTATTTCCGAAAAGCAATACGAATGATTATAATGAAGAAGTTATTCGCGAATAAATATTAGCGAATAATTATTCGAAATTTTTATTCGTCATTCGCGAATGATCCTATTTATTCTTAAACGTTATTCGTATTCGAATAAATTTTGCCCATCTTTGGGTGTGTGACAATAAACATATCGACTACCGTAGGCTCAAAGGGCGTAAGGGACAAATACTCAGTTCTCTCTATCGGTTGGTATAGATAACGTCGCGATAGCTTGAAAAAAATGTCCGTTACAACCATGAAAAATATTGCGTTGATACTCAATTTTACCGAGAATTTTTGTCGTATCCAATCAAATAAGAAACGTCTCTGATACATTTTGTCGTAACTCTCAGTTCATTGCCATTTTGCAGAACTGTGAACTTTTACACAAGTGTGTCTGTTACGCCAAAATACTCTTGTTTTAAATATTAAATAAGTCTGATACGCTAATTTTTTAATTTCATAAATCGAATAATTCTTAGCTTTTACTTATTTGGGTTCCGTACCTCGAAAGGAAAAAACGGAACCCTTATAGGATCACTTTGTTGTCCGTCCGTCCGTTTATAGTGGACTTGTTTCTATTGTATGGGGTGGTCCGGAACCCTCGGTGCGCGAGTCTGACTCGCACTTGACCGGTTAAGGGACTAACTGTGATTTTTTTATTAAAGCTATAAATCCTACAATTAGGATATTCAATTATATTAGTTTTATTTGTACACGGCGCGGTCGGTGCAAAACACGTAATTGAAATAAACTCGTTGTGACGGGTTCACCGTGCGCTCGCCCGCTGGCGCCCCACTCTTTCCCCGCCTCGCACCCACCGCATGCATCTGGCTCCACGACAAGGTCGCAAGTATTTTCAATTAAAATTTCAATTTCTTAAGCGTGAAATTAACATGCTTTATTTTGATGAAAACATGATTATCGTACACAAAATGCTATTAGTAAACAAAAATTTCATAGTTACTATTTATAACTACTGAGAAATACATTATTATTAAAACGTTAAAAATAAATGTTTAATTTTTGTCTTAAATGTCTAAACAGACGCAAGATAGCTTAATCAGACAAAAACATCATAGTTACCATTTTGGCTTATCTAGATAATGAGATCAGAGGAAAACTGTGAAAAAAAACGTATATGCGAATTTGATTTCAGTTTAATTTTGCTATTAAGAGATCGCATTTGAATGCACCTCAAAGTTATACTAACAAGGTATTTGGTTACCTTTTTTACTTTTAGAAAAAAGTTAGGTAGTGTACGTTAACTCGTGTTTTTTTTAAATACGGTTACGATCGCGGATTTTTTACTTAATATATTTCATTAATATTTGATACTGAATAGTAAAATCCGATAAAACCATAAAAACAACGAGTTTACGAATTATGTCCAGGGTAAGCTAATTTGATTGGTCTATAATGCAATGGTTTTCCGTATTTATTTGGGGAGTCATGACTTTTCATATTCCAGCTTATTATGCAAATACGAGTACGCCAAACGGGCACTTTTACAATGCTTTTAAAAGTTGGAAGTATATATTCATAAAACTTTAAAGTCTCGCGCTTTGCACAATTTTTTACAAGCTTTTATTTACTTTCACCTGTCCCGTTGTCTGTCTGTCTGTCTGTAATCAAATCTTACAAGTTAAATTTAACCCACTTCCCGGTTTCCGATTGAGCTGAAATTTTGCATGCATATGTATATCGCATGACAATGCAATATTATAATGACATAGAGCTGATCTGATGCTGGAGCTAGTAGGCGGCCATAGGAACTCCGCTATAAATCGATACAACCCCATCGAGTTTGGGCTCGTTAGAATCGTCTACTAAAATACAGTCCGCACATTTTTGACAGAAACCTATTAAAATATTACTTTTCACAGGTCTAACGCTATATTTATTTACCATTGAGCGGTTACACACGGATACTTTTGGCATCGCTACATAAGCGATACGGTATCAATACAGGTGGTTTTGACAGATGATGATGTATGCTAGTGTCGTACGACAGTCCCTTGTTTGTATCATTGCAACAAGTCGACACGTCAGAAATAAAAGTAAATAAATATCGCGTTAGCTCCGTGAAAGTAATCTTTTAAAAGTATATACCACATAATGAATAGGTACTAGTTTACCGGTGACGGCGCGTGAAAATTTTCGATGGGCAACCCAGACCAAAAAAAGTCATGAAAGAGTTTAGAGTAGGCATACATTTTAGGCAAGCCGGTAGGAATCGGCTTGCCTGGGCGCTCCGCCACTGTTAAGTAGGTATAGGTATATACTAACAGCCTTAAAAAGAACAAACCCACACTGCGGGGCACATCACGTGCCTCTCATAGATGGGAGGGAACGGGCAGTAGTCCCCACGCTAGCCCAGTGCGGGTTGAGGACTGCACATACACCTTTGAATTTCTTCGCAGATGTAGGTATAACAAAATGAACTGACGGACTAAGTGACCCTGATTTCAGTTGGTATATAGAAAAAAAGGATATCTGGAGAAAAAAAAACGCTATATAACTCAAAAAACCCGAGGCCCCAAGACTGCCGCAAGTAATGTGTAAAATTATTCATCGACGAAACTCGCGTACCATAACTCACCCCCAACTTTAGCGGCATAATGGACATGCTATATCGATATTTTATAGCTGTACCCGCTTAATTTGATAAGCTGTATTTATTTTTATCGAGGTTCTTTTTAGGGTTCCGTAATCGACTAGGAATCCTTATAGTTTCGCTTTGTCTGTCCGTCCGTCCGCGGATAATCTCAGTAACCGTTAGCACTAGAAAGCTGAAATTTGGTACTAATATACTAGTATATCAATCACGCCGACAAAGTGGTAAAATAAAAAGTGATTTTTTTATTTTATTAGGGTACTTCCCCTATACGTAACGTGAGGAGTGTTTTTTTTGTTCATTTCAACCCTAACGTAATAATTGTTGGATAAGTATTTAAAAATGAATAGGGGTTTGCTAATATAATTTTTTGATAATTTTAATATTTTCGGAGATAATCATCGCTCCAGAAGTAAAAAAAAAGTGTCGTCCCCCCGCTCTAACTTATGAACCATAAGTTTTAAAAATATGAAAAAAATCTCAAAAGTAGAACTTTATAAAAACTTTCAAGGAAAATTTTGAACTTAATAGGTTGAATAGTTTTTGAAAAATAAAAAAGCGGCCAAGTGCGAGTCGGACTCGCACATGAAGGGTTCCGTTAAATAAATAGCTTTTTACGATTTATGACGTATTAAAAAAAAACTACTTACTAGATCTCATTCAAAACAATTTTCGTTGAAAGTTTGCATGGTAATGTACATCATATATTTTTTTTTAGATTTATAATTGTCTTATTTTAGAAGTTACAGGGGGGGGACACACATTTTACCACTTTGGAAGTGTCTCTCGCGCAAACTATTCAGTTTAGAAAAAAATGATGTTAAAAACCTCAATATCATTTTTGAAGACCTATCCGTCAAACACGTATTTACACGGGTTTGACGAAAAAAAAAAAATTGAGTTTCAGTTCTTAGTATGGGGAACCCCAAAATTTTTTGTTTTTTTTTTATATTTTTGTGTGAAAATCTTAATGCGGTTTACAGAATACATCTAATTACCAAGTTTCAACAGTATAGCTCTTATAGTTTCGGAAAAAAGTGGCTGTGACATACGGACGGACAGACAGACAGACAGACAGACATGACGAATCTAGGGTTCCGTATTTTGCCATTTGGCTACGGAACCCTAATAACAACAAAATAATTTCACACACTTACTGTGACGGACGAAAAACTACGGAACCCTACGCTGAGCGTGGCCCGACACGCTCTTGGCCGGTTTTTTTACGGATAAGACAAGGTATCTTTACGACAAGGTCAAGCACCTAAGAATTTATGGAGTTGAACCAGGCATGTCTCTCTTGCCGACTGTAATTCTGGCAACCGGACACCTCCGAGGCGCAAATTTGCCCAGAACCGGCTGACTACATTGGACTGTGACACTTACCCTGAGAAAATTACGGTTTTTTTAGAAATAATTCAATATCAGGCTAATTATTTGTAAACGGCTTTTATATGTTATTTTAAACAACTTTTACTAGTGAAATGAATAATTCTATGGACCGGAAGTTAGGAAAAAAATTTAACCCGCAAGCAAAAATGCCATCAGTATTTTTATAATGAAAACATGTTTGAGTACACACATTTGGAGACTTACAACAACCTGAATCCAAAAATATATGCATCAGGAAATTACGGCATTTTAATTAATTATTTACGACCTTGAGATAATATTGAAAGGTTTATTCATTGACAAAAATAAGTGGATTATGCGCGTATCCCAAAGAACGTATATAGACGTAGTCAATTATAAAGTAAAGAAAGTTTATACCATTTTCGCCTGATTTTTACGGAATGTATGAAGATTACTTTTCATTATTTTTTACCGTATGGGTATTAAATTCAGGTTGTTTATTAATTAATAGTCAAATTACCAAACCTATTTTTTGGTGTAAATATATGGCTGATATCGATATATTGTTGAATTTTCATAGAGCGAAACCGTAAAGTTCTCAGGGTAACTATTTTTCGCAAATAGTCGTGTGGCCGGCGTTGTCCCCTGTCAGGCCGCGGACTGGATGCCAGCTGGGCGACGAGCGGCAAATCATTACATTCGAGCGACTTCAATAACGAGTTGTGGTTCGTCAATTAACCCGCTGCCCGCTGGCGTCCAGTCCGCGGCCTCAGTGTCACAAAACCCGACAACCTTAACGGCCAGGCCACGACATCGCGTGAATAGCGGTGGCGACGACGGCGATAAGTCATGCAAAAGCTCCTGATTCTTCTGAGTATGCAGTTGGCAGCGAATCGTCAGTCTCTATAAAGGGCAACCAAAACTCACGACTTCTGAAATCCATGCATGTCCTCAAGTTAATAATTTTCTGTTGCTTTTATTGCCTACTGTACTTTTCTGTATACCGTCATCAACTACTCATTAAGAGGATTTTAACAAGCCTAAACTCAACGGAGTTACCTCGGTTAAGTAGGTACTGAATTCCCATGGCCACCTTCTGTCTCCATCATCAGATCAGGAGAGATGGAGGTCGTTGTTGTTCTACGTCCGTAGGAATAACCCTAGAAACCCTACACGTGACCTCCGGGTGGTGTTAAAAGAACAACAAACTCGGCAGCTGCACTGTTCCTTCTGAACATCGCAGCGCATACTGGAACTATATCAGCAACATCGATACGAATACATAATTAAGTACTAGTGTGTAACCGCCATACGATTAATAAATAAATAAACTACTCATTGAGAAGATTCTAACAAGCCTAAACTCAGCGGGGTTACGTTGGTTAAGTAGGTACGGAATTCCCATGGCCACCTTCTGTCTCCATCATCAGATCGGCTCAATGGTACTATTATATTGAATTGTCATCCAAACTATACCTATACCCAAACTTCCAGCTCAATCTGATGAAGATAATATCTGCTTCGAAATTGAGTTACAAGATTCCTCCCGAACAAACATAGTTACAATACATACATACCACATACTTACATAAGTACATACATTGCAAGTTAATAGAAAAAAAACTCGCAAAAACGACGTCCGTTTACTGTGTCTTGAGGCAAGCATGCTCGCTACTCGTACTTTGTTTAAAAGCATAGCTCGCATTCTCGTTCTTAACCCGCAAATTGGATCCGTATTGAACTCTTTATAATTCAGAAGGTCGGCATGTATTTGCCTTCGCGGGGAGGGCGTGAATGATGAAACAATAACACTGCCTGGCATAATGCCCGTAGTACTACCTACCTTGTGCCACGAGTAAGGTAAGAGATGTTTTACGTACCTACGAGAATCTATAAGAAGCCCAACGCCGGAGGTGGAGAGGGCTTCAATTACTCGAGTTCGTAAAATTCTTACCGTTCGTGCCACACAAAGGATTTTTCGCCAATGCGAGGAAACAAATATTTTTTAAACAAAAATAATGCAAATCGCATAAAAAAATTAAAAATGTCAATCGTTAATTTTGTTGAATTTGACGTACCTAAGGCAAAAACTCTTCGAAATACAAACAAACATCAAACATCTTATTTGAATTATAACCTCCTTGCTTTATAACTGACGCATGCATGAGTATCAAATAAAATATCTCCACTTATAATAAATCTCTAAATTAAAAAAAGAATCAGCCAGTTTGAAACTAAGCTTTGCGCGGTTCGAATGTTCTCAGCATCCCATGAACGGAAAAATATGAAACATTTTATATAGGTACATTATTATTCTAGCTGCAACTTAGGATAGTTTTTATCCGACTGCGACCGTTAATTAATTTTCCGAAATATACGACTTCATTTAATTTTTCATTTATTTTTATTGAAATCAAACGCTGCTCCAACTGTCAGCTATAAGAACCGTCAAATTGTCGTCAAAATGGCGGAATTGCTTTGCCTTTCACTTATTAATAATGTAAATCCCGTCTACGATAGACCTTTACGAGACAAATGCTAAAATATAAACCATAAAAAAATATTCGATTCTGATATGAGAACTTATATGCGCAAATGTCGTTTTATGTCGTAATTTCAATAAATGAAATCAACAAATTTGAACAATATAATTAACACGAATTTGTTTTTTTTGAATGACAATGGCACGCGCTCGGCGCATTCAGCCAAAGTACCTGCGGCGCTACCACGAAAACCGATACTCAATGTTCATATATTTGCATCCCTATCACTCGAGTATGGTTAGTGCGATAGAGATAGAGATACCCGAATATTTTCGAATTCCGAAGTTCGTGGTTATAGCTCAGGAATCGAAAATATGGTAAATAATCATAATGTATTTTCTCGAAAAAGAATTTAAAATAAATATAGTCAAATGGAGAAAAAAACAAAGCAAGAGGTTATATAGGTAATGATTAAGTTATAAGAGTCCAAAGTTTTAAGAGGGGGTATGTTCTGTCCCTTTTCCGCAAAACGCACCTTCATATGAAACGATTGTTTTTTACTATGACGCTCGAGTATATTGACGTCACAGTCCCTCATCGTTTTCTCACTCTAACAAGCGACATAAAAACGGATGTAGCTTCATAATTTTTGAGATATTTGAATGTGAGTTTCATTATCTTCTATCTATTTATCTCCACTTATGATAAATCTCTAAATTAAAAAAAGAATCAGCCAGTTTAAAACTAAGCTTTCTGTGGTACGAATGTTCTCAGCATCCCATGGACGGAAAAATATGAAACATTTTATATAGGTACATTATTATTCCAGCTGCAACTTAGGATGGTTTTTATCCCACTGCGACAATTAATTTATTTTCCGTAATATACGACTTCATTTAATTTTTCATTTATTATTCTTAAAGTATATCGCCGCCACATCTGTCAGCTAAAAGAAACGTCAAAATCACAGTAATAAGCAATACTACGGACAAAATGGCGGAATTGCTTTGCCTTCCTTTCGCCTATTAATAATTTTAATCCCGTCTACGATATACATTGACGAGACACATAGGTACCAAAAGCAAATATAAAATTAATCGATTTTGATATGCGAACTTATATGCGCAAATGTCTAATTAAGGCGTAATTTGTACAAAAATGTAACAACAAATTCGAACAATATAAACTTGGTTTTTTTGAATGGCACGCGCGCGCGCTCTTTGCGTATTCAGCCAAACCACGAAAACCGAAAGTTCGTATATCTGAGGGCCTACCGCGAACGGCATTCGAAGTTTTCCCTCTCTGTCGCACTTATGTACGAACTTGTAATTATGACAGAGAGGGGAAACTTCGAATGCCTTTCGCGGTAGGCCCTCTGCATTCCTGTCATTTGTTAGTGCGATAGAGATAGAGATACCTGAATATTTTCGAATTCCGAAGTTCGTGGTTTAAAAGAAAATACGGATGTCGGATAGATCTAAATTAATATTTTATGTGTGAATATGGTTAAAACTATTTGGAAATACTATTGTTGTTATTGTTTTAGTATATTTGACTAGCTTTAAGTTTAATATACGTCCAAAATGGGCAAGCTGTTGGACTTTATTTTACCCAAAGCAACTAAATGTACACAGTTCTGACAATAAAGAAATCTTATTTTATCTTATCTTATCGAAAATAGGGATGAAGACACTAAACAAAATAATCATAATGTTGTATTATCTCGAAAAAAAAACAACGAAAGAAGCTATATAGGTAATCACTAAGTTATAAGTGTATAAAGTTTTAAGAGGGGGTTTGTTGCGTCTCTTTTCCGCAAAACGCACCTTTATAATGAAACGATTGTTTTTTACTATGACGCTCGAGGATCGTGACGTCACGGTCCCTGATCGTTTTCTCACTCTAACAAGCGACATTAAAACGGTTGTAGCTTCGTAATTTTTTGAGATATTTGAATGAGTTTTTCGTTTCTTCTTTCTTTTGAAGTGAGTCTACAGCTACACCTCTATTTGGAAGACAAGCGGAAATAATCCATACTATCCATACTAATAATCCATACTTCCATACTAATATTATAAATGCGAAAGTGTGTCTGTCTGTTACCTCTTCACGCCTAAACCGCTGAACCGATTTAGATGAAATGAGCCCCGGGGAAGGACAAAGGGTAGTTTTTATATGTGAGGGGCTGAAATTGGGGGTGGAAATTTGTATGGAGCTACTTAAACCGCTGCACCGATTTAGATGAAATTTGGTATATAAATAGTTTGAGTCCCGGGGAAGGACAAATAATAGGTTTTATCCCGGAAATCATCCCCTAAGGGGGTGAAGGGGGGGGGGGGGGGGGGGTGAAATTTGGATGTAATCTATTTTGATGACATTTGGTGTAGATATAGGTTAAGTCCTGGGAAAGGACATGGGATAGTTTTTACCCCAGAAATCATCCCTTAAGGGGGTGAAATTAGGGGTGAAAATTCGGATGGAACCCATTTTAATACAATTTGGTATAGAGATAGCTTGAGTCCCGGGAAAGGACATAGGATAGTTGTAATTCCGGAAATCACTCCCTAAGGGGGTGAAATGGGGGGGTGAAAATTTGGATGAATCCCGTTTAGATGAAATTTGGTATAAAGGTCGTTATTGAGTCCCGAAGAATGACATTAGATAGTTTTCATCCCGAAAATCATTCCCTAAGGGTATGAAATAGGGGGTGAAAGTTTGGATAAAATCCATGTACCTAGATGAAATTTGGTATAGAGATAAATATAGAGATAATTTGAGACCCTTCAAAGGATATAGAATAGTTTTTGCCTCGGAAATCATCCCTTAAGATGGTAGAAGTTTGTTTGCATTATATTTTCTAAGTATTAAGTTCTACGCGGACGAAGTCGCGGGCAACAGCTAGTAAATAATATATATGGAGTAAATACATTGCCAGAGAAGCGAACATTGTGGTAAATACTCCACCCACAAGAGCTAGGCTCTTAAATGTAAATGTTGATGATCGCATAAGGTAAATCAGTGTTTTACAATGACAACATTGAATCCTCACGGTTTGCAAATGGCCGCCTCCTAATAACTTCACGCCCCGGGGACCGGGTGACTGATGCCAGAACCGGGTCTTTTTACCGTGATGGCTCACTTTCTCATAGGCTTTTTAGAATTGGGCTAGTAATAAAATTTATAACGTGCATGAATTGTTATCAGTCCTTCTGCAGTTAGGAAATACAAGTCCAGGACCAGACAATATTCCAAATGTCATTATAAAACATCTTCCGATAAGTGGTCTGAATTACTTACTAAACCTCTATAATTATATTTGAAAGAAACAAGTGTTTCCAGATAGCTGGAGAGAAGCATTAGTCATCTCAATTTTAAAACCTGGAAAAATTCCGAGTTCTTCAGAAAGTTATCGCCCTATATCTTTAACGTGCAACTAATGTAAGATTTTTGAGAAAACAATTAGCAAAAGAATCAGATGGTACATGGAATCAAATAATCTTTTAACACCTTTTCAATATGGATTTCGCCAAAATAGATCGACGATAGATTGTCTGATGAATATTGAAAATGAACTACTAAACGCTCTGGCTTGTGACAATTCAGTAATAGCTGTACCTTGGATATTGAAAAGGCTTATGAAATGGTATGGAAATACAGAGTACTCGAGCTTCTTCAAAATCTTGATATCAAAGGTACCCTTGCATTTGTTAAAAACTTTCTATCAAACAGATTTATCAAAGTCCGAATAAATAATTTTCTTTCTAACAAAATCTCTGTAGGAAACGGTTTGTCTCAAGATTCAGTTCTGAGTGTTATCTTGTTTCTGATAGCTATAAATGACGTACTCATTGTTATTGATAAACCCGTAAAAGGTTATTTATTTGCAGATGATTTAACACTCACCTGTAGGGGTAGAACACTTGAACCTACAGCTAAATTAATTCAAAATACTTTAAATAATCTACAAAAGTGGTCAAGTAAAACCGGATTTAATTTTTCTAAAACTAAAACTGAATTCATTATATTTACAAAAAAGATTAATCAAAACAAAACGATTGAATTATCATTAAATGAACAATTGATCAAGGAAGTTAATAATGTTAAAATACTGGGACTAGCGTTCGACAAAAAAATATCATGGAAAACACACATTAATAAATTAAAATCCGAGTGTAATAATCGAATGAACATAATTAAAACATTATCCTCTCTATCTTGGGGTTCTGACAGAAAATGCCTTTCAAAAACATATCTTAGCATAATTAGACAAAACATTTATTATGGTCTGAACTGAGTCTTTTATATGATTCTGCAAATATTGGAGTTTTGAATTCACTTAAGAGTGTACAAAACATGGCCCTGAGACTTAGTATTGGTGCATTTCGAACAAGTCCTGTACGAGTAAATAGTATATTAGCAGAGTCCGGTGAAATGCCACTTAAATATAGGAGAAGAGCACTTTCGTTGATTTATGCTTCGAAAATTTTATCACGCCCAGATTGTCCTACATATGATGATTACATTAATCAATCTTACATGTTACTGATGACGAATTTAATTTTCACCCAGGTCTAACATCAACCTTTCAAAATTAGAGTAGCAAGATATCTAAAAGAATTAAATCTCACAATTCCAACATTATCTCCACTTATAATAAATCTCTAAATTAAAAAAAAGAATCAGCCAGTTTGAAACTAAGCTTTCTGTGGTACGAATGTTCTCAGAATCCCATGGACGGAAAAATATGAAACATTTTATATAGGTACATTATTATTCCAGCTGCAACTAAGGATAGTTTTTATCCGACTGCAACAATTAATTTATTTTCCGTAATATACGACTTCATTTAATTCTTCATTTATTATTCTTAAAGTATATCGCCGCCACATCTGTCAGCTAAAAGAAACGTCAAAATCACAGACTAATTAGAAATACTACGGACAAAATGGCGGAATTTCTTTGCCTTTCTTTCGCCTATTAATAATTTTAATCCCGTCTACGATATACATTGACGATATACCAAAAGCAAATATTATGCGAACTTATATGTGCAAATGTCGAATTAAGGCGTAATTTCTACAAAATGTAACAACAAATTCGAACAATATAAACTAGTTTTTTTTTAATGGCACGCGCGCGCGCTCTGTGCGTATTCAGCCAAACCACGAAAACTGAAACTCGAAGTTCGTATATCTGCATTCCTGTCATTTGTTAGTGCGATAGAGATAGAGATACCCGAATATTTTCGAATTCCGAAGTTCGTGGTTTAAAAGAAAATACGGATGTCGGATAGATCTAAATTAATATTTTATGTGTGAATATGGTTAAAATTATATGGAAATACTATTGTTGTTATTGTTTTAGTATATTTGACTAGCTTTAAGTTTAATATTGTACGTCCGAAATGGGCACGCTGTTGGACTTTATTTTACCCAAAACAACTAAATGTACACAGTTCTGACAATAAAGAAATCTTATTTTATCTTATCTTATCGAAAATAGGGATGTAGACACTAAACAAAATAATCATAATGTTGTATTATCTCGAAAAAAAACAACGCAAGAGGCTATACTCGTATAGGTAATCACTAAGTTATAAGTGTATAAAGTTTGAAGAGGGGGTTTGTTGCGTCTCTTTTCCGCAAAACGCACCTTTATAATGAAACGATTGTTTTTTACTATGACGCTCGAGGATCGTGACGTCACGGTCCCTGATCGTTTTCTCACTCTAACAAGCGACATTAAAACGGTTGTAGCTTCGTAATTTTTTGAGATATTTGAATGAGTTTTTCGTTTCTTCTTTCTTTTGAAGTGAGTCTACAGCTACACCTCTATTTGGAAGACAAGCGGAAAGAACCCATACTATCCATACTAATAATCCATACTTCCATATTAATATTATAAATGCGAAAGTGTGTCTGTCTGTCTGTTACCTCTTCACGCCTAAACCGCTGAACCGATTTAGATGAAATTTGGTATACAGATAGTTTGAGCTCTGGGGAAGGACAAAGGGTAGTTTTTATATCTGAGGGACTGAAATTGGGGGTGGAAATTTGTATGGAGCTACTAAAACCGCTGCACCGATTTAGATGAAATTTGGTACATAAATAGTTTGAGTCCCGGGGAAGGACATATAATAGGTTTTATCCCGGAAATCATCCCCTAAGGGGGTGAAAGGGGGGGGTGAAAATTTGGATGTAATCTATTTTGATGAAATTTGGTGTAGATATAGGTTAAGTCCTGGGAAAGGACATGGGATAGTTTTTACCCCAGAAATCATCCCCTAAGGGGGTGAAAATAGGGGTGAAAATTCGGATAGAACCCATTTTAATACAATTTGGTATAGAGAGAGCTTGAGTTCTAAGAAAGGACATAGGATAGTTTTAATTCCGGAAATCACTCCCTAAGGGGGTGAAATGGGGGTGAAAATTTGGATGAATCCCGTTTAGATGAAATTTGGTATAAAGGTCGTTTGAGTCCCGAAGAATGATATTAGATAGTTTTTATCCCCAAAATCATTCCCTAAGGGTATGAAATAGGGGGTGAAAGTTTGGATGAAATCCATGTACCTAGATGAAATTTGGTATAGAGATAATTTGAGACCCTTCGAAGGATATAGAATAGTTTTTGCCTCGGAAATCATCCCTTAAGATGGTAAGTAGCAGTTTGTTTGTATTATATTTTCTAAGTATAAGTTCTACGCGGACGAAGTCGCGGGCAACAGCTAGTATCCAATAAAATTACTTACTGTTCCACCTTGGGAACAACTTCAAATGCCGATTAATCTAGAATTAGGTGAAAATAAACAGTGTGACACGGCACAATATATTTACAAAAATCTATTTAATGAGCTTAATTATGGCCTTGAAAACTGTAAAATTTATTATACCGATAGATCAATTATGGATGACAAATCTGGATGTGCAATTGTATCTTGTAATAATCACTATATTTATAGACTTCATGATTTTAGCTCGATTTTTACCTGTGAAGCAATAGCAATTCTTAAAACTATAAAATTAATTGAGAAAGATTCTAACCTTGTGAAACAATGTATGTAATTTACACTGCAGAATCCCAATAAATCCCATCCACTTGTTTTACATATAAAACAAAAAACTATTGACTTATTAGAAAATCATGTCAGTATTGAATTAATCTGGATTCCAGGACATCAAGGGATCCTTGGAAATGAAAAAGCTGATATCGAAGCTAAGAACGCTACTAAAAATCAACAAATAGATTATTCGATTAAATCCAGCAACCCTGAAGTCAAAAAACTTATCAACTCAGCTGTCAAAAAAATTTTGAACAATTATTGGAAAAGTGGTAACTCAAGTAATTTATCGTGTGTTAGAGAATCAGTTTTTAAAACCCCACCGATACCCTTCACGTGTAGAAGAGATCAGATCGCTATTACTAGGTTAAGAGTAGGACACACAAACTTAACCCATTGCTATCTTATCACTAAGACAGAAAAAAATAAATGTGATAAATGCGGTTTGGAGTTAACTGTGAGGCATATTTTAATTGAGTGTTTAGCATATAAGAAAGAAAAAGAAATTTGTAAGTTGCCTAACAACTTAAATGATTGTTTAAATGATGGATATTTACATGTACTTAGATTTATAAAATTAATTGATATACATATATAAAAAAATGTAATTCCCCTTGTGGTCGTTAATGACCTTTGTTGTTAAAAAGCGACCTTAAATAGATCAAAAAAAAAAAAAAAGTTTCAACCGACTTCAAATCAGTAGCCAAATTGCTTCAAGTTTGCCTATAAAATTTGAAGAGTTCGCTCGATTTCTCCAGGATTCCATCATCAGAACTGGATTTTGGTGACAACGGGACCAATCTGGAAGTATATGCTTTCAAACAAAGAAAAACATTTTCAAATCGGTTCATAAATTACCGAGATATTGCGTAACATACACATATAAAAAAATGCAGTCTAATTGAGAAACTCCTCCTTTTTTGAAGTAGGTTAAAAAGTGACAATGAAGACAAAAGCATAATTGATTCGGGGATACTCTTGTTGAATATCCTCCGTCTTGTGCCTGCAAATAGGCAAGTTAGCTATTAGGATAAGTAAGCATAGTCTTTATGGAGAACTTTAACGACAATTTCCTAAAAAAAATGAGCCAAAAACCAAATCTACGACCTCCAAAACCAACAACAAAAGTATCATTTACCTACCCTCGCATAAGTTAGAACCATCCTTTCGACCCATCTCTAGATAAAAACCTGTACCTTCCCACCTTTGTTCATTTTTAAACAGATTGATGCCGTCTTGAGGGGCCTATTTCATTTCGAGCGAGGCTCACAGAGTACCCAATAAACAACTCGAAACATGTAAAACCTCATATATCACACTTGGCTATTAAACCAAAACACACCCTAAACTGGTTCACTTAAGATCCAATTTGCATTAGCCGGGGAAACATGGTATAGGCTGTGAATGACGTGTCTCAATAAGTCTTTGGCGAGATCGAATAGGTAGTAGCTTTTTGGGCCGAGAATATAAAACCATAAAAGACTAGAATTTTAATGCGAAAATTGAGTTTGGATGGGAAAATCGAATCAAGATGAGGTGTCTAAAAGCAGACTGAAGGTGAATTTGATTTGCTGTGTGAAAGTGAAAAAATATTTTTGACGTCAATATTGTAAACGCCCTAGTACTTCAGGTTGCACTAGTATATGGCATGGTCTTTTTGTCAAAGTAAAATCTTCTTAGATCGAATTTAATCCATATTGCTTTGCAATAAAGTGCCCATGCAATACGAGTGCACTAGTGCAACGAGGGGTACCAAGATGTTTACCTTATTATTTACGATCGTAAGACCAGAAAGGATTCGAATGGGGAATGGATGAACATTTTAGAAGTGCGTGATATTTTTTTTGGTGATAGGAATAACCTTCCTTAGCACCAGGAAAAAGTTTCAGAGTTTTCAGCGGCGTCAATTATTTTTGAAAAATATAAACAGTTTCCTCACTTACGTTTTGGGTTTAGGACGGCGAATGAGACACTTTCCTTGATCCGTCTCATATTGCAAAAAATATTTTAAATATCTGACCCTGGCAATGACAAATATATCTGCTGCAGCTGTCAATATCATTTAAGATATTTTCTTGTAATATGAGACGGATCAAGGAAATTGTCTCATTCGCCGTCCTAAACGTAAGTGAGGAAACTGTTGATATTTTTCAAAAATAATTGACGGAGCTGAAAACTATGAAACTGTTTGCTGGTGCTAAGTAAGGTTATTCCTGTCACCAAAAAAAAATCAGGCAATTCAAAAATTTTCATCCATTCCCAATTTCGGTAAGGAATTTTTTTTGTGTGCTTTTTCAACGACCTAGATAATCACTTTTACGTCACACCTGGCCATAAAGTAGCAATTACCGCGCGTAAAATCCCACTTCCTGGCCAGAGACAGCCGTAGATGTTGTACTCACCACGGGCGGTAATAAAGAAAGCCTCAGATGTCATATTTATCGCCCTTGCCTTCGGCTCGGACGTCAAATACCTGCGATCTGAGACATTCTTTGTTAAGTAAGTAATGTACTATTTTGTTTATATATACATTATACAAAAGAAAATGTATCCTTTTTGTATGTTTTTTTACAAAGGGTGAATTTAATACCATTTGTCATACATTACCAGTCAACAAAACAGCATATATGCTGGGCACAGGCCTCCCCTAAAATGTTTAACAAATTAAAAAACTTGAATAAATCATAAATTAAATCATAAATCATAAATGTATTTCATAAGTAAAAGTACAAATTGCTACTTACATTTTAATATACAAATTTGTATGGTGAAAACCAAAAGTAAGTGTCAACTGACCCCCGTACTAGTTTGCACTGTGTCACGGCGGGTCAGGATTCACCGTCCTTATAAGTGTCACTTAGTTAAATAAGTAATTATGCTTTCCTATTACATAAACCCCCGACATTTTCATTTCAAAGTTCAATATCTCAAAAACGGCTGCGTCAGCTGCATCCCTCACTCTCAACACAGAGTATCTTCCGGAACTATCAATCAATCAAATCAATCAAATCAATCAAATGTTTATTCTGTAAGTTGGCCACATGGGCTCTTTCACAAGTCAACACAACAATAAGCATGAATACAATATAACATTTATTTTATGAGCAACAGCCTTACAAACCTGGGCACGTGTGCACCGGGAGATGTATAGTTCCCAAATGGTCCCCAATCTTCGATTAATACAAATATAAATATAATTATTACAGAGATGTAAAGAGTCTCTAAAGTCAGAAATAAAATAAAATTAGAAACTAAAATAATAAGGTACAGAGATGTATAGTCTCTGTCAGAAGTAAATTAAAATAAAAAAAATATTAATGTACAGAGATGTATAGTCTCTAATGTCAGAATTAAAATTAAAAAGAAAAATAAGTATACAGAGATGTATAGAGTCTCTAATGTCAGATTATAAATAAAATTAAACCAATAGCCTGTAAGCGAAGACTATCGAGACTGAACGGTTGGCCATGTTTCATTATCTTCCAAGTAGTCGTTGATCTTATAAAATCCTTTTTTCAGAAGAGCATTCTTAATGTATCGCTTGAATGAACCATAAGACAGCTCCCACGCGTCTAAGGGTACTTTATTATAAAAGCTTATACAGTTACACATGAACGATTTTTTTACTTTCTGCAGTCGAAATTTGGGCATGACTAGTTTGTGTTTATTTCTTGTATTATAATTATGGACTTCAGAATGCTTAATAAAATTTTTGATATTTTTATGTGTGTACATTATCACGTCTAGTATGTATTGTGATGCTACTGTAAGGATACCTATATCTTTGAATCGTTCTCTCAAGGAATCTCGAGAGCCTAGGTTGTAGATAGATCGAATTGCTCTCTTTTGCAGGACGAAGATAGTATCGATGTCAGCAGCTTTCCCCCAGATTATTATGCCGTAAGACATAATGCTGTGAAAGTAACTAAAGTACACCAGACGGGCTGTTTCCACGTTTGTGTATTGTCTTATTCGTCTTAATGCATATGCGGCAGAGCTGAGCTTCTTCGCTAAAACAGATATGTGAGGCGTCCATTGTAACTGGTGGTCCAACGTGAGGCCTAAAAATAGCGTGTGGTCCACCAGTTCAAGTTTATCTCCATTTAATTCTATAATTGTGTCAACTTGTCTTACATTAGGTAGCGAGAACTTTACACATTTCGTTTTATTCGCATTCAGTAGTAGATTATTTGCTGTGAACCATTCAAGTACTTCCTGTATAGTTTCATTGACATGGCAATAGTCATCTAGCTTCCTATCAACCTTAAAAATTAGCGAAGTATCATCAGCAAAAAGCACTATCTCACATTTGTTCTTCACTAAATCAGGCAGATCATTTATATATATGAGAAAGAGAAAAGGTCCTAGAATTGATCCCTGTGGTACTCCAAGTTTGACGGTTGAACTATTAGATTTAGTTTGATTGACAACGACGGTCTGGATCCTTTGACTTAAATAAGACTCAAGAAGGTTTAGGGCATCAGTTGACAGACCGTAGTGTTTGAGCTTGTGTACGAGTGTCGTATGCTCTACGCAATCAAAAGCTTTGGAGAGATCGCAGAAAACGCCTATAGCGTCCTGCGAGTGTTCCCATGCGTCATAAACGTGACATATAAGTGTAGAGGCGGCATCAGTCGTCGAACGGCCCCGGGTAAAACCAAATTGTTGATTGTGGAGTAAATTATTTGTGTTGAAATGTCGAAGCAACTGGTTTAGTAGGATCTTTTCAAACACTTTGCTCAAAACCGGTAATATGGAAATTGGGCGAAAGTTTCCAAGATTATTCTTAACACCTGATTTAAACAAAGGAATGATTTTGCTAAGTTTCATCAAATCGGGAAACACACACACGTCCACACATGCATTAAACACAACTGCAAGGTAAGGTGCCACGATATCGATGACGGGCTGCATAATTCTTACAGACATACCGAAGAGATCTTCGGTCTTCTTTAACTTCAGGGATTTAAATGCCTTTATGATTTCATGGGGTTCAACGTGTTCAAAGTGAAGTTCTTTGTCATATTTGGCGTTTGTATTAGAATCTAAGTAAGAAACAGTCTTCGCTACAGATGAGCTTAGAAACTGTGTAGTATTCACAGCGATGGTCGTAAAGAAGTCTTGAAAGGCGCCAGCTACCTCAAGGTCTGCAGTCAGGATCCGATCGTTAATTTTTAATCTGTAATTACTATCACGGGGTTTCGTTTTGCCAGTTTCATTTCGTATTACATTCCAGACTGCTTTTATTTTATTATCCGCGTACCGAACTTTGTTACTTATATAAATAGCCTTAGCTGCAGCGCAGACTCTCTTAAATATTTTAGAATAATTTCTTACATGTTCAACGAATTTTTTTTCATGATTAAAACTCTTCATTTCATACAGCTCATACAGTCTATTCCTACTTCTATGAATACCAACTGTAGCCCAGTCACTAAACCTTGTTTTCGGTGTATCATGTTTGAAAGTCCTAGGTGTAAATATGTTTCTGTGCACGCCATGTATCACATTAGACAGGTCTTTATACAGCATGTTAGGATCAGTGTTATGCGTAGGGAGTACGGCAACTTCGTGTGATAAAATATGTTTGAAACTTTTCATGCGATTGACAGTAACGGGCCTATAAGTAATTACTTCGTGTTGGATTTGAATATTCATTTTAAAACAGGCTTTCTGTCCGCTGTGATCTGAGATGAAGCAGTTCAATATGGTTTTGTCTGTAGACTCACAGTTACAAAAAATATTGTCCAAACAAGTTGCTGTACTAGCTGTAATTCTGGTGGGTTCATAAAATAAAGGAAACAAATCAAAAGATTTAAATAAATTCAATAATCTTCCTGTCTGTGTATGTGCGGAATCGAGTAAATTAATATTAAAATCTCCACAAACTATGATAGACTTGCTGGTATCAAAGACCTGTTTGAGAGCATCTTCTATTACTGCCTCAAACTGGCTAAAATCTGATGAAGGTGGCCTATACACACATATTATTATATAATTTTCCAATTCCACACATGACATTTCTATTGTTCGCTCAATCGATAGCTGAACTATGTTTTTCCTTTCCTTACATCTAAGTTTACTTTTTACCATTATGAATGAGCCTCCGCGGATGGCCTTCTCTCTGCTAAACGAACTAATTATGTCGTAGTTATGAAATCTAAATAATGACAACTGATGTTCCCTGAGCCAGTGCTCGGTCACACAGAAAATGTCAGTTTCAAAAGAGTCCAAGAAAAGACCCACCTCTAATTCCTTGCTGGAGAAGCCCTGGATGTTCTGGTGTACGACGCTCAATCCCCGGGGCTTCTCCGCTGTCCCAGGCGTCAGTTTAAATGTATCGGGAGGCTGGAGGGGGGGCTCCCGGGTGCGTATAGGGCGGCGCCGCCGCCAGCCGCCGAGTCACCGTGCCCAGGCGAGATATTGTAAGCTAGGAGTTTGGCTGTTGCTAATTTACATTTTTTTGACATATACATTCGGTTTTTATAAATTTTAACAGTTTTACAAAAATTGTTCAAATCATAAAAATGAAAATTATTCTGATAACATGTCACATTGTACATAATGGAATTCAACTTCGAAATTTTTAAGTTTTGCTCATGCGACAGCAACTTGGAATACGGAAGTGCACTTAAAATAATCTTTCGAATTCCACGCCGCTCAATGTCAATCAACGCCTGCAGGAGAGCTTCCAGCTGCGGTCGTCTAACGGTTACACTATTTCCCAGTACTAAAACTAGCGTAGTACCTCTGTCAAAATGGTCCTCCATCAATCTGTTCACAAAACACTCTAGCGGGGCCCCACGCAAGCAATTATTCGTGACCTTCTGCTGGAGACATTCACTCAACATGAGCCTTTTACTCTGTTATCTTTTACTTTGTTAAATAAATAAACTGCAAACTTAAACTTTGTCCCAGTAAAAACTTGAACAACAGTACAAGTATCATAAACAGTATAATGACTTTATTCGCACTGAGTCCACACAAGCTCATAAAAGTTTACGACAAAGGTCAACCCCTGAGTGCAACACCGTGCTTCTATGGTTATAAAACTTGGGCGTTTCGTAAACTGTACTCTTTTTGAAATGATAGGGATGTGGAATGTCAGTAAAATAAAGCCACTTCCGCCTTTGTTGGTGCAGAGTGTCGGTGCGTAATCAGTAAGGTATCAGCTGGCAGTGTCAACTGTGAATCGATACCGGGTGTTTAACCCCCTACGCAAAAAGAGGGGTGTTATAAGTTTCTCGTGTATGTGTATCTGTGTCTGTCTTTGGCATCGTAGCTCCTAAACGAATGGCGATTTCAATGCGGTTTTTTGCTGTCCAAAAGCTGACGTGATTGAGATGATTTCAACAAAATCGGTTTTACCAGTTTTTAGGGTTCCGTAGCCAAATGGCAAAAAACGAAACCCTTATAGATTCGTCATGTCCGTCCGTCTGTCTGGCTGTCTGTCCGTCCGTATGTCACAGCCACTTTTTTCCAAAACTATAAGACCTATACTGTTGAAACTTGGTAAGTAGATGTATACTGGGAACCGCATTAAGATTTTCACACAAAAATTGAAAAAAAACATAAAGTTTTAGGGGTCCCCATACTTAGAACTGAAACTCAAAAAAATTTTTTTCATCAAACCCATACGTGTGGGGGTATCTGTGAATAGGTCTTCAAAAATGATATTGAGGTTTCTAACATATTTTTTTTCTAAACTGAATAGTTTGCGCGAGAGACACTTCCAAAGTGGTAAAATGTGTGTCCCCCCCCCCCCCCCTGTAACTTCTAAAATAAGAGAATGATAAAACTAAAAAAAATATATGGTGTACATTACCATGTAAACTTCCACCGAAAATTGGTTTTAACGAGATCTAATAAGTAGTTTTTTTTTAATACGTTATAAATCGTAAACCGCAATTTATTTCACGGAACCTTTCATGTGCGAGTCCGACTCGCACTTGGCCGCTTTTTTTTTATACAACGACGGTGGCAAACAAGCTTACGGCCTGCCTGATGTTAAGCTGGTACCGTGGCCTATGGACACTTGTGACTCCAGAAGAATCACAAGCGCGTTGCCGACCCTTTATACGGTTTTCGGATATTGAAGTTTGAAACGAAAATGTTGGGGGTTTTTCAACTTTTCTGAGTTCTTAATTATTTATAGGCTTTATAGCGCAGCGCGCTCTACAGCGAGCGTAGCATGGTCACCATCATATCAGATACAGATTATTTTAATGATTGCTTCCTTTTTGGAGCGGGATGCGGGTGTTACTGCATACACAACGAACTGTCAGAATTGTATTTCCTTATGATTTGATCCAGTATGTAGATACCTGCCTGGACGTCTTGGTATATTTTGTTCTGAACTCTTGGATTTGTTTGTATTATAGTAGATATTTAGTTATTAAAAAAAATATATTAGTGCCAACTTGCTAAATACCCATATAAGCCTTACTTGCCCATGTTTTTTTTATGCTCACAAAAATTGTCTGCTAAATCATCGTCCTCCTAGCTAGTTTTTCATCCTAATCCCATGATTTACCATAGGCACTAGTTCTTACGAATGCGAATACCTAAAACGACGACAACCTAAGCAAACGAAAAATTGCCAACTAAGAAAACATTACACGTGTTTTCTATAACCAAGTTTAGTTATTAATAAAATAAGCCGTTTGCACACAACCTTTCATATTTCATTGAC
This sequence comes from Epinotia brunnichana, assembly GCA_963854355.1. NCBI lineage: Eukaryota > Metazoa > Arthropoda > Insecta > Lepidoptera > Tortricidae > Epinotia > Epinotia brunnichana. The sequence continues at coordinate 2,208,258 of OY977940.1, forward strand.
CCGATAAAGAAGCCTATTCAAGCCTTTATTAGGCCTATTCACGATGCTCCCGAAATGGCTTGAGACGACCCTAAAGGATTAATATAAAACACGTCCGTGTTGCGACAGTAAAATAATCAGTACCCTGACTCCATATAATGTAGGACATACACGAAAATTGATACTTGAAAAATTATCTCTAGCCAATTTATCGCGCTCCCTACTGTAACGTATAACGTTAAACATTAATACCTACTGTAACATCTTACCAGAAATAGGTTTTAATAAACAAGTTCTATTTCTTAATTTATCTCGTTGCGTAGCCTATTTAATTTTGCCTTAAAAACATAGAAAACCTCTACTCATAATACTGCCTATGCGCGGGAGTTCGGAACATTCTAGATCTGTGACGTAGGTCGACCTTCCGCTATTATGTTTTGCCCTCTGCGGCCGAGACCGCGAGCTCGAGCGCGATGGGTCGTTGAATTGCCACCCAGCTGCGACGCGGACAAGCCGCTGCTGCGCACTTTTAATAAATAAAGACGCCGCTATTAAGCGGACGTACCTAATTTCTCAATCCGTGAAGTGAGTGTAGTTTCCCGTAATTGGGAACTACGCTTACATTTGAAGCCGAGGCAGACGCTCCCCCAGGGAGTAAACAAGTTGGAGGCCCCTGGCGTGTGACGCTCTCCCGGCACTTACTACCAGCGCGTCCACCGACCACCTCGGACCACCATCGTCTCCTGCCATCCAGCTGCGTACCGCGAGGGGAGTGAGGGTACCCGGAAGGACCGACCACCCCTCAAACAGACCTGGCATCTAGCCATAGCCCGACCTAGGCGATCGAACCGCCCCTTAATCTTAACAATAAATTCTTAACTGTTCTATCATCTATAATTTTGCTCCTAGATAGGTGCCCCACGTTGGGCGCCAATTTGTCACGTAGATAGGGAGCCCTAACTTGGGGTACCTATCTAGGAGCAAAATTATAGATGATAGAACAGTTAAGAATTTATTGTTAAGATTAAGGGGCGGTTCGATCGCCTAGGTCGGGCTATGGCTAGATGCCAGGTCTGTTTGAGGGGTGGTCGGTCCTTCCGGGTACCCTCACTCCCCTCGCGGTACGCAGCTGGATGGCAGGAGACGATGGTGGTCCGAGGTGGTCGGTGGACGCGCTGGTAGTAAGTGCCGGGAGAGCGTCACACGCCAGGGGCCTCCAACTTGTTTACTCCCTGGGGGAGCGTCTGCCTCGGCTTCAAATGTTTCTCCCAAGGGACAGAGAACCCAGGTGAAGGCTTATTAAGGCTATTAAGAACATAGGAAGTCACCACCCGCTTCCAGTTGAGCACGCCGTTCAGAGAAGCATACTCAGGTGAGGGCTTAGTAGGGCAATTAAGAAGATAGGAAGTCACCACCCGCTTCCAGTTGAGTTCGCCGTTTAGCGGCATAACTCTGGTGAGGGCTTAGTATGGTTATTGAGGATAGGAAGTCACCACCCGCTTCCAGTTGAGTTCGCCGTTTAGAGGCATAACTCTGGTGAGGGCTTACACTGTTCTCGTTGCGTACCAAAAATCTCAAGAAATTCTAAAGTTATATTTCGTCACCGGCTTATCAGTGACGAACGCACACACTACCCAATAAAAAGAAAAAGAAAAAAAAAACTAGTCATTGTAAGTATTTAATAGGTCGAGCCATTGTATCAAGTTAAAGTCACTCCCCTCGCGGTACGCAGCTGGATGGCAGGAGACGATGGTGGTCCGAGGTGGTCGGTGGACGCGCTGGTAGTAAGTGCCGGGAGAGCGTCACACGCCAGGGGCCTCCAACTTGTTTACTCCCTGGGGGAGCGTCTGCCTCGGCTTCAAATGTAAGCGTAGTTCCCAATTACGGGAAACTACACTCACTTCACGGATTGAGAAATTAGGTACGTCCGCTTAATAGCGGCGTCTTTATTTATTAAAAGTGCGCAGCAGCGGCTTGTCCGCGTCGCAGCTGGGTGGCAATTCAACGACCCATCGCGCTCGAGCTCGCGGTCTCGGCCGCAGAGGGCAAAACATAATAGCGGAAGGTCGACCTACGTCACAGATCTAGAATGTTCCGAACTCCCGCGCATAGGCAGTATTATGAGTAGAGGTTTTCTATGTTTTTAAGGCAAAATTAAATAGGCTACGCAACGAGATAAATTAAGAAATAGAACTTGTTTATTAAAACCTATTTCTGGTAAGATGTTACAGTAGGTATTAATGTTTAACGTTATACGTTACACTGCAGCATAAATATACATTCTCTATTAACAAATATCGGCCAACAAGTAGCATAAATAGGTAAATTCTTAATTAACAAAATTTTATTTTATTTATTTATTTAAGGATTGCCAACGGAGTTCACAATGTAACATTTAAAGAAAAAAAACAAGCACTTTGTAATGACTAATTGTAACCCTAATAATAGGCAACCACAGCATGCGTTGCGTTACAATTTTTAGCATTAATAAACTCATTATCTAGGCTTATAAATAAGAAACTAAATCATATCAGTCAGACTATGCTTCAAGGTTCAACAACAAATCCCTAATTTTGCATTAGAAGCTATTATGAGAATCACAAAAAATTGTCCTGTTCTGTAACGAGATCTTTGTAAGCACGCGACAGGCGAGGTACAGGCGAGTGCTTACCAAAGTTGGTCCTACAGAAAGGAACGTGAAATAAGGCACGAGGCATGCGAGGTATTCTAGTCGGGACGCTTAAAGAGAACTTATCAACAATTTGAGGCGAATCAATTAGATTGTTCATGATTTTATACAAGAAAGACATACTAAGTAGCGTTCTTCTATTAATTATTTTTTCTAGTTTAAAATGTTTAATTTTGTCTAGATCTTACGTGACAATTTTTTTTTGAGACAAGGATTTACAGTCGTTCTTTATTTTTGTCGCACAGTCATGAAATGAATCATATCGAAACCAACCCGTTTTCAAGATAAAGTATCTGCAGTTGTTTCTTAAAATTAACAATTTTTTTTTAATTGTTTTAAAGGGGTGCCAGATATTTTTAAAGTTTTAAGTGTTTGTTGTGTAATCTATGGTGTTTGTTTCAGGCAGACCTTGCGATTTTTTCCCACAACCGTGGTTTAAATCAATGGCCATTTTCGCGAGAAGAAGATGCAGATTAGTGACGTCGCGGAGTAAAAGTTAAAAGAGTTCCATTTTGTTACTTACATCTGTAATACAAATATTTATTAATACTTTATTTTCAGGCATCGCTCATATCACAGCACAAATATATAACATTACATAACAAAATCAAATAGTATTTATTGTTAATTTAGGTTTCTAAAAAAAAAAATTTTTTTTTTTCTAAATGGAACATTTTAAACATTTACTCGGTGACGCCCCTAACTCTTTACACCCGAGAGATAAAAATCTTTAACAGCTCCTTGCGACATTACGTAACTTTATTATTACTTCATAAGGAGTCTAGGAAAAATAACAAAAAAAATCCTGACTGAGCTGGTCTTCCACAATCAGACCCTCACGTTCGTGTGGCTCAGGAATAATATGTAACTAGCACGTTCGTGAGGGTCATGATGTGATTGTCTAGAAAAGTTACATTTAAACGGTTATTGAAGAATTTAAATGAATAAAACACAGTTATAGAAATAAAAACTAAGTAACCTTTATTTACTCATAATTTAGGCACTAAATCACAGCGATTTCTCAGGCAGCATTACAAAATAATCAACAAAATTATAGTTTTCATAACAAAAATGCTAATTTCTAGCTTAGTTAAGACAAGTAATATCTAAATTAGTAAAATTACATGAGATCGTAATCAGACATATATATGTTTTTATGTTATTACTTCTTATGATACAATCTAAAGCAGTCTTTATCTCTCGATATGCATAAAATATGAATAAGATAAAAGATATGGAAAAGAGCTTGCAGATTTCAGAGGCGGTCGTTTTTAATTCTACGCCTGTTTTTCGCATGTAATACAAGTTCGTACATCTAGCGATCTCTTCCACGAAGTCGTTGTCAATGTACTCATGAAAGTAATTTACCGGGGAGCGGACAGGTTTCACTGGTAGCGAGGTGTAATTGTGTGGCTTGTCCGTAAACAGAACTTGCTTCCATGTTCGACTTCGAGGTGCGGGTGCTGATATGGATCTTCCACTGCGTTCATTTCCCCGGGCACGGACAGATCTACCTCTACCTCTGCCTATTCGAACATTTCTAGGTATAGATTCCGACCTACCTCGACCTGGTCGTCTTCTAGCTCCGATTTGCAACGGCGAAATAGGGGGCTGTGATAATGTCCCTAGTGGTGGAGTCGCTGGTCGCGGAGAAAGGGGTGGAGAAGATGCTCGCGTTGAACTTAGGGGAGAACGTGACCGGGGCCTTACTTCACGCAGAGTAGAAACTTCTTCATCCGCGAGCAAGTCATCATCACTGGGCAGGTTATCGAAAAAGTTAGGCACATCTTCCAAATCATCATCATCTAAACCTTCAATTTCTGACAAGTTTCCATCTGCGAGCAGATCTTCTATTATTTTATCGGTCAACGGAGCTCCTAAAATAAGCAAAACATCCCGATTAGTAAGCCAAGCGTATACATTAATAAGTAATACCTACTAAACCAACATCACAGTACACAACCGAAACCACACGATCGTGAGAGTTCAATTATACGCAAAGCAACCGAAATCGCACGATCGTGATAGTTAAAATTCAAAAACAACTTGCATATATGCCTTTCATTCGAATTAATGCAGAGTATTTAAAATATATCACACACACAAGTACTCTTTGCAATCCAATAGTAAATTACAAAGATATATAATGGTAACTAGTAAAAAAAATGCACTTACGATAGTTAGTCCGACGTTCAAAGAACACAGCCATCTCCCACGCCACGTCAATGAGACTGACGAGTCGCGACGCGTACGCATGACCTTTCTGTATTTTTTGTCTTATTCTAGCATAGCCGCACGATCAATCGACATCGGTTGGGTTCGCAAAAGCGGTTCGCGATACGCGGCATATTTTTTCAAAATCAACACTCACGATCGTTTCGAGTCGGGTGTAAAGGGCTAACGATGCATCTCTTCTCGCGAAAATGCCCGTTGACCGTATACTAGTGAGAAGTTAAAGTACTGGTGTATTAGCTATTTGTGGACGCTTGATACTGTATTGCTAAGGTTTGGGCTAGGGCAGTAATGAAAGGGTGCAAGGCTTGAATAGATAAGGGGGTGAAAAATGGCGTCAAAATGGGTTTGTCGGCGTCTCCATAGAAGAGAAGTGCGTTAACACAATTTAGTATGAGGTGTGTAGGGAAATAGGAATAAGTGACGTCACGATTTTCTGTAGTCATACAGCGATATATGTTTTTTTTTATAAAATCTGTTCAGTGATGGCCTTAGTCTCATCTGATGTCAAGCGACGACAGACCCTTAGATGAAGCTCTCTGGTTCAGTAATAGCCTATTCACTCTTGTATTAAAGGCACCTAAATCATAGTTGTTCGTAAATGTTAATTATTATTGTTGTAGTGTATCTGTGCTTATCTGGTGCGCATACGTCACGATGACAGCAGTCATGGCCCGACCGTTGCCGGGAGTGGTGGCCTGTGGTGATGTGTTGGCTAGCCAAGCTATACAGATATACCTTTAGAATCGGCAAATAAGTGAATACTACAATTGTATTGATTGATGCTGTATGTAGTGCGTAAATTAAATCTCACTTCGTATTTATGTTCATTTCTCTCTCGGCTATCCCAATAATATATACGTTGTTGTAGTTTAAATATTAACATTGTATGAGGTTTCCGTGAGTCACCAACGGTGCTGGCTGAAAATCAGCGCTGTAGGTGTCTGACACCTCAGCATAATGCTGAGCCAGTGTCCGGTTCACTGCCGCAAAGACACACTTATATTTCATGTTTCGTATGTTTTTATTGTTTAATATGTGTCTCCTGTGTGATTTTGAATAAACGTATCAGTTGGATAAGAGCAATGGGCGGATTCCAGAGGTCGTGGGTTCAAATCCCGCCCGTTGCGAATAATTTTTAAATTTTCCTCTTTGATCGAAACTTAGAATTTCGTTAGCGGACGTTTCTGCTTAGTATAAATTTACTGTTTAAATGGAGTAGCGCATTGTTACTAACGATTCTCAATGTAACTTGGGACGTTGGTGCCGTATCAGAAGTTTGTAACAACTTCACGGTCGATGTCGCTACGAGCCTCCTTAAGGTTAATTAGAAGAGTGAAGGGTTTGAAAGAATCGTTGCCACTGGTGGGACCCACGGTAGCTCAGTTGGATAAGAGCAATGGACGGATTCCAGAGGTCGTGGGTTCAAATCCCGCCCGTGGCGAATAATTTTTCAATTTTCCTCTTTGATCGAAACTTAGAATTTCGTTAGCGGACGTTTCTGCTTAGTATAAATTTAAATGTATCTTTGTTTCTTTCTTTGCTTTAGTTCACAGGCAATACAAATAAACATCTTCAAATTAGCAAAACTAAGAAGTAGTGTAAATTTTCTGAGTTTCCTCCTTGCTTCAGAAGAGCCACAAGCTTATTGCTGACCCTTTACTGATTTGGAGGATTCGTTTTGTTGACAGAGACAAACCACACCAATACGTCACGATACGTCACCTTTAGAAAAATAACACAAAAAAGTCCAAGTCCAAAGAACGTCCTGTCAAAATAAAAGCCTAAGAAACCCAATGTTAATAGGTTTCTGTCAAAAATTTCATTTTTGGTACAAGCTTTTACTGCCGACTGTACTTTTCTGCATACCATCATCAAGTACTCATTGAGGTGATTCTAACGAGCCCAAACTCGATGGGGTTGGTCGTTTTATTGCGGAGTTCCTATGACCACCTTCCAGCTCCAGCATCAGATCAGCTCCAATTCATCATAATATTGTATTGTCATCCGATATACATATGCTTGCAAAATTTCAGCTTAATTGGATAACGGGCAGTGACTGAAAAATGGATTGCAAATTTCGACGGACAACTTACATATTTACATACATACGAACAGTGCAAGTTAATATAAAGCTTGTAAAAAGACTTATTATATCTGAACGGCTTACAAATACCGCCTTTTTGTAAGCGTTACAATACGGGCCGTAAGAGGTCGGTCTCATTACGCCCCCAAAATTCGCAAAAAACGGACTAAGCTATCAACCCAATCGGGGCCTACGTATCATCTTCCGGCAGCCGCAGAATAGAGCAGCGCGGACACTTGATTAACATCGTTGATTTTATTTTAGTATTTGTAATATTGACACCTATCATCATCATCATCATCATACCAGCCGAAAGACGTCCACTGCTGGACATAGGCCTGCCCCAAAGAGTGCCAGTACCTATAATAAAGTATAAATTATTACGATAAAACAAAGTGTTACAAAAATAATTGCTTGCAAGCAATGATAAGGCTTACTCGTAAAACTAAATAATAATAGGTTGATATTAGTTTTCACAGTAGCTAAATAATAACATTGTAAGACAATCTTATACTAATAAATCGTTGATGAGGATCGTGATTTCTGTTGGGGAAACCACTTTTCTTTTCACTTTTTTACCTTTGTGAAGTTTGGTGTTCAGTGATTGATAAGTGGACTTAGTATGATTTGATGATTGGAGCTACTACTACTCCTAAAGCTACTTTATCTTTGCTTTGCTAGTAGCAATCATGAATGCAAGTGTGATCATGAATGCAAATAAATAAAGAAGAAGAAGAAGAAACATCAGTAGCTAAAGAATGTGTACTTTTTTCCTGACAATAAGACCAAAAAACTCTAGAATCCTGAAAGGCAGATCTTGGAAAGTCGGGTCTTTACGTCACGATTTCAAATCCTCTTTCATTTAATAAGTGTATCGATATTTTTGTTGCATGGATGTGAAGGTACCAGAACGTGCACAGTTGATGTATTCAATGGCTTGTAGTGTTAACCATCGAGAAACTTTGAATGTGCACGGATTGACAACCATTGTCACGCTCTCTAACAACTTTTGTTTTTAATAAAAAGGTAAAAAAAAAAGTTTTTTTAAAGAAAAGGTTTCACAGACTGAGCTAATCTTATTTGACTGGGACGAATTCGCTTAGCATTTTAGCTTAAAGTTTAAATCTCAAGTTCATATTTTTATAAATCACTCAGGATTTAAAAAAATGCACATATCGTTTTGAGGGTTCCGTAGCCAAATGGCAAAAACGGAACCCTTATAGATTCGTTATGTCTGTCTGTCTGTCTGTCCGTCCGTATGTCACAGCAACTTTTTTCCGAAACTATAAGAGCTATACTGTTGAAACTTGGTAAGTAGATGTATTCTGTAAACCGCATTAAGATTTTCACACAAAAATCGAAAAAAATATTAAGTTTTAGGGGTCCCCATACTCAGAACTGAAACTCAAATTTTTTTTTTTCATTAAACTCATACGTGTATCCATACATCTATGGATAGGTCATCAAAAATTATATTGAGGTTTTTAATATAATTTTTTTCTAAACTGAATAGTTTGCGCGAGAGACACTTCCGAAGTGGTAAAATGTTTGTCCCCCCCCCCCCCTGTAACTTCTAAAATAAGAGAATGATAAAACTAAAAAAAATATATGATGTACATTACCATGCAAACTTCCACCGAAAATTGGTTTGAACGAGATCTAGTAAGTAGTTTTTTTTTTCATACGTCATAAGTAAATCGTAAACCGCAATTTATTTCACGGAACCCTTCATGTGCGAGTCCGACTCGCACTTGGCCGCTTTTTTTGTCGATAAGGACTCGCTGCAAACACAAGATGCGTCGGTAAGTATAATCTGGCCGAGGGCGGTGACTGTCGAAGCCATCGCAAATGACTCGCCATTACGTGCTAGCAGATCAATCACATTCGATCCGAGAATTTTACCTTTGACTTGCACAATTTATGATGGGGTTTGGAACACTTTGGAAGATATAACAGCGACAACAACTACTTTTAATAGCTTTTTTGTACTCGACGATTAAAATATGTGTATTAAGATTTCATAGAGAATACTGCAACGTCACTCTTTTCATAGTTGTAGTCCATGTTACTGTCGAAACAATCGAAATAACTACATTTCGATACGCTCCAGACAACTAAAATAAATTCGACCAATCACGTGGCTGCTTCACTGAACTGTAATGAATTGGACCAATAGAATCGCTTTGATGTCGTACGCTCGTTGATGTCTTTTAAGATATCAACAAGCGTACGAGCGATGTGCTGCACTTCGTTTCAACAGTATCGAGTTTGTTTAATTAGTTCAGTTGACTTGTAGAAAATTAATTTTAATGAACTCGTACAAAAAGTATTGTTCACAATAGTGTTATAATCAAGCTTTTTAATCTCGTACCTTACTTAGGCGGTACTCGACTAAAAAGCTCTCTATTATAACACGATTGTGAAAAATACTATTGCCCGCGTCTTACTCGTTTCTATCGTGCCTCCATACAAACTTCATCCCGGGGATGACTTCTGGAATAAAAAGTATCCTTCCGCGAAATTAAAACTATCTCCATACTAAATTTCATCTCAATCGTACTTTAAATTATAATCTAATAATAATGAATGACATTCCAAATTAAAAATTTTGTATATATGTTAAGCATGTTCTTAATTTAATTGACAGTTATTTAATTTAATTTATATTTTAGTATATTAGTATTATGACATTAATAATATATGCACGCAATTTAAACTTAATTTTAATTTTGACATGAATGACTGACTATGTAATGTCATGTCATAATAATTATTTTCACATGCCTTGAGGCAGAATGTATTAAGGGTCAACAATGTAACTACACTTATAACATCTACTGAACTTACCATATGTTAGTGAATAAACTTTCATTTCATTTCATTTCATTTCATCGGTTCAGCTGTTTAAGCGTGAAAAGGTACCGGACAGACAGAGTTGCTTTCGGATTTACAATATTGATATAGATGGATTTAATTAGCACGTGTTGCTTTAATTTTTTAAGGTTTTTTTTTTCAAAATGTCACATTTATCGAATAGGACTCGCTGCGACATAAGGTGTGTCCGCATAATCTGGCCCCGGGCAGTGACTGTCGAAGCCATCGCAAACGACTCGCCATTACGTACTCGTGGGTCAATTCACATTCGACCCGAGATTTTTACCTGTGACTTGCACAATTTACGGTGGGTAGTACGACTAGTGGGTTTGGAACATTTTGGGAGATGTAACAGCGACATAACCTCGTCATTAGGTGGCTGCCAGTGCTGCCACATCGATCGGTTACCCGAAAAAAATTAAAATCGGCAACATAAAATGACCATTTTGAAATTGGATCAAGAATAATAAAAAATTAAAAAGAAAATAAAAAAAATAAAAATAAAAATTGTTTAATTCAGACCGAGATCCATAATAGTGTTAGTAAGAAAATGGGGCTTACAAGACTATATTAGTATAGTAGTGGTATAGTAGGTATAGTATAGTAGTAGTAATACTACCAAAAGAAAATTTGGTAAAAATGTTTTAATGTGTCTACATTTATCTTCTCATGACCGATTTTTTTCTTGTTTAAAATGTATCTAGCCCAAATTTAATTTTTCCCAGTATGAAATAGGTTCATATTTAAATAAGTGAATGTTGTCTTATATAGATAAACACAAAAATTTTATATAAAAATCGACGATGTTCATATACATATAACGTATTTTAGACTGATCATATTTTTGGAGTGTACGTAATTATATATGAACATATTTCTTCTTCTTTTCACTTATCCGATGTCAAAAATTCTTTGAACATGTGTATATAATGTTTTTTTTAGGCCTGCGTTATTTCCAATGCGCGGGCGAAGAACTGTTAGTTTTTAGTGCCAGATTATGATGAAGTACCTAAAGATTTTCAGAATTTTAGAAAACGATCCAAAAAGAAACATGAGTCGAATCCGTCCCCACCCGGCATCCGACTAGTGACCGGGGAAAAATCGTAACGTCATCGTTTAGGGAACTATCTGCGGCGGAATTCACGCGTCATTTCCCGGGCGGGCGTTCCCGGGAACGGGCATTCCCGGGGAGGGGTTGGAGTGATGAGTTAATGAATTGTTTAGTTTTGTTTGTGTAATGGCATTCGGTTGTTAATGAAGTTTAGGTAAATATTGGTTGATGGTGTGCAATATTATATGTGAACTATCGCAATATTTACTTTGTGGTGATGACAATAGTCACCGAGAGGTGCACTTACACCGTCAATTTTTTGAGAAAAATTTGCATGTCAACAATACAGGAGTCCGTCTCTAGCTTGCGAGTCACAGTGAGACCTTAATATTGATGGGAATAATTGCTCAAAAAATTGCGCGTACACAGCACCGGTCGATCTTTAGTGTGAGTTACGTCTGAGCGTATAGGTAGAAGTTATGTTACAATTATAAAGGTAGAATGGGGTGTTTTTTTAGGGTTCCGTAGCCAAATGGTAAAAAACGGAACCCTTATAGATTCGTCATGTCTGTCTGTCTGTATGTCTGTCCGTCCGTATGTCACAGCCACTTTTTTCCGAAACTATAAGAGCTATAGCTATACTGTTGAAACTTGGTAAGTAAAGTGGATAATGAAATTAAAGATAAAAAATGTAAACAAAGAACTGTCAACGTCAAAGTGACGTCTCAGGGGCAATCAACCAGGTTTTGGTTTTAACTAATGAATATATCGTCACTACTTTTAAAACAATCTTATATTTTACTTTGATCACTTTAATGTCGTAGGTTGGTATGAATAGGTACTTAGTAGGTGACGATAGTCCTGGTACGATATACAGCAAAAGCCTATTACCTGCAGCCACTAGAACCACACCAAGCGATCGAAGCAAACGTGCCATTATTATATGTCTTATTAGGGCAGGAAAACACAAAGAAAAAGAACACTACATTTTTAAATTTTTATTTATTCACTTCCACTCTCGATTTCTGAGGAAGACGTCGAATCCTCCTCAGTTACATTTATTATTAATGTCTCTGTTACATTGTCTATTAGGTGGTCGAGTTTGCACATAATCCTCTACTTTTATTACATGAGCCACACAATCACTCCATCTTTGAGGATTACGAACCAAAGGTTTACAATTCCTAACCATTGCCAGTGGCGTAAATATAAACTGCACATATTTATCAATATAAAATAATTACGTTTTCATTTTGCTTATTTAAATATTTACGAATATTTTACAGGCATTGTTTTACGTATAAATTAGTCGCATTATTTTTTATCTCGCGTATTTAACGAATTTTTAGTTTCCACATCTTGGGATTGATTTTATTGCAGTGGCAACACATTTGTTTACATTTTTTATCTTTAATTTCATTATCCACTTTAGATGAATGCTGTAAACCGCATTAAGATTTCCACACTAAAAAAAAAAAAAAAAAAAATTACTAAATTTAAGAATATATTGTAAAAGACCGCTTAGTAAGTATGTAAGGCCTATTATAGTTTTAAGAAATTTGTAGAAGACAATAACTTCTTTTAAGCCAATAAGTCATTGCTCAGTGAAATTCAATTTTATTCTAGTTTTTAATTTTTATAATTTTTAAGTGACATTTTGTTTATTTGACCTTGTTATTTTTGATGTGAACTGTTTTTGGTTCTAATTTTGTGTGGACTGTCAGCCGTTAAATTTTATTATGTATTTTTTTTTGATACTTATGATTGAATTTTTTGTATCTTATCGTAATCTTTTCCGTGTATTTAGTCAACTTTAACTTTCTTTTGTGACGTTTCTTAAGCACTCTTTGAGTCTATTTGAAATAAAATTATTTTGATTTGATTTGATTTAAACACAAAAATAGACAAAAAAACAATACATTTTTGGGGTTCCCCATACTTAGAACTTAAACTCAAAAATTATTTTTTCATTAAACCCATGTGGGGTGGGGTATCTATGGATAGGTCTTCAAAAATGACATTGAGGTTTCTTACATATTTTTTTTCTAAACTGAATAGTTTGCGCGAGAGACACTTCCAAAGTGGTAAAATGTGTATGTCCGCCCCCCCTGTAACTTCTAAAATAAGAGAATAATAAAACTAAAAAAAATATATGATGTACATTACCATGCAAACTTCCACCGAAAATTGGTTTGAACGAGATCTAGTAAGTCGTTTTTTTTTTAAAACGCCATAAATCGTAAGGACCTCCTACCACAGGCATTCGCGCCCCGTCACTCTTAGCCAACTGAGCTATCGGAACAATCCATCTCGGTCACCAAATTGTTCAATAAGTTATTTCTTTTAACGCCTTAAGGAGGCGTGTAGCAACATCTACGTAGATTTGTTAGAACGAGAGAGAGCCGTCGGCCATATATGTATAGATCATATTTAGAACGAAGGGGGATGTTTTATCTCAGATTCAAAGATCATAATAGACAATGAAAATGAGAACGTTCAGTTTCAATGAAAACGTTATTCCAATCGTTTGTTTCCATCAAAATATTGTTGCATATCTTTAACCAACCATCCACTCAAAAACCAAACACTTACTTTACACATAGGTTTAACTTGCCAACAACCACATAGGCACATACTCCCTTGTTCTACTAAAACATTTCATATTTTATCGATACATTCGTAGAACCAGTCACCCGTGAAGTTATTGGTCTCACGACTCAAAGTGAAACAGTTTTCAACTCGAGGTTTGCGGAAAATATTAAATTTTGAGTTTTATCGGCGTATCATATTTATCGTATGTAGGATTATTACTTTTTAAATTCAGTAGATTTTTATTTTTTAAATACTATTTTGGTATTGGGTGCCGTGGAAATTGAAGGGTAAGCTTAAAAACATAATCACGTATTCTGACGAGCAATTTATTGCATCTTTTTTGGCAATTCGTAATATATCTTCTATGATAAGTGACACAAGCTCGATATCAGACATTTCCATTTTTTTTAATTTCAATCTAATTAAATAATTTTCCTAATTCATACCAGTTTTTTTTTTTTTTGTATTGAATAATATTTTGTAATTTAACACTCATGTATGAAATTTAGCTTTGTAATCTGTATTTTTGCTTGTAAATATAATATGTTAAGTATTTGTAACTGGTGACCGAAGAGCTGACAGGTATCTCGCGCAACGCAACAGCATTGCAATTCAGCGAGCAAAGCTCCACCAGCATCCTCGACACAATGCCTCGAGGGCCTTTTTAGGGTTCCGTACTCAAAGAGTAAAATGGGACCCTATTACTAAGACTCCGCTGTCCGTCCGTCCGTCCGTCCGTATGTCTGTTACCAGGCTGTATCTCACTGATACCGTGATGGTTCCAGCTGAAATTTTTACAGATGATGTTTTTCTGTTGCCGCTATAACAACAAATACACAGAATAAAATAGTTTTTTTATAGATAATGGTACGGAGCCATTCGTGCGAGAGTCCGACTCGCACTTGGCCGGTTTTTTTTTAATTACTTAGTAATTTAATTCAGTTTCTTAAAATAATTATAAAATTATATATAATTTAGAAATATTTTAATTTTAATTTATAGTTTGTCATGTTAATGCCATATTGAGCCTATTCGAAGAATAAACGTTTTAAGGTGGTTCGATTGCCATACAAAACGTTATTTGACATTCGCAGGCTAACGACGTGATATTTTAAGAAACTTATGTAACAAACTTTCATCAATTGGCTTCCCATTTGCGCCAAATTCCCCCTTTCGTAGAATAAACTTGTTTAAACTAGATTAATTTGAGAAAAATGGTTTTCCCAAAATATCACGTCCCAAACCAATTTCTAAAATTAATCTAGTTTATACAAGTTTATTCTACGAAAGGGGGAATTTGGCGCAAATGGGAAGCCAATTTATGAAAGTTTGTTACATACGTTTCTTAAAATATCACGCCGTTAGCCTGCGAATGTCAAATAACGTTTTGTATGGCAATCGAACCACCTTAATATGATTAATAAAATATCACAGATCTCTCTATTTTTCATATAAAATCCAAGATAGGAATAGAAGGTGCGGCAGCGAGCTGGATCGTTTTTTCACATCATCTCTTTACCGTGCCATATGCCGCTGCATTTCTTATCTTATTGGAAAGGAAACGCCCTTACAGTTTGGGGACGGTTTTTTAACCGTTAGTAGGTAATCGTAAATTGACTAACGTAACATGACTCAAAGAGATAAAGCATATTTAGAAGCATTGGAAATGTGGTGTTGGCGTAGAATGGAAAAAATTTGCTGGACAAAAAAAATCACAAATGAAGAAGTGCTGAGAAGAGTGGAGGCGAAAAGAAAACTGATAAAAACGATAGAGAACAGGAGAGGAACAATGTTTAGTCACCTTATACGACATAACGCTTTTATTAATAACATCATGGAAGGAAAGGTAGAAGGCAAGCGAAGAAGGCGAAGACCAATGATGAGTTATATGAAACAAATAAAAGAAAAAGTAGCAGTCACGTCTTATAAAGAGGTCATGGAGGCGGCCCTACAAAGAGTCAGACGGAGGGAACTACACCGACAAGAGTCTAACTCTCAAGCTATAACGCGCCAATTCAGACGGCTTGTGGCAATTCGGGAGCACTGGACTATGCTGGTCGCGCCCCCGAGTTGGCGCCCCTTTCACCTTAACTGATCCCTGGATGAGAAGCCTCTCCATGAATTGGCTTTTCTTAGAGATGGGGGCTTGAACAATAGGCGAAATCGTAAATTACGCGAGTTAAAATCTGATTGTAAAGGAAAGTTTGACCGTTTTCTACGGGATGGCGGCTGCCGACGCCATATTTACCGTTTAACTTCGTTAAAAGTGTGGTTTATACAACATTTAGTATTTTAGCTTTGTCATCTCTCGCTGGTTGGCATCTTGTGGAAAACCAGCTTAAACCAACCAATATTCATTTATAATCTTTAATACTCAGTATATGCGTATAATTCAGTGAACCGTGGCACTGACGAGAGGTACTACAGCGGTACTCGGGAATATGGATACCGAGCACTCTTGAACTTATCAGGGTTTGGGTTATGTTGAAAATATTCGCTTCACAGTATTTGTCTGCCCTTAGTTTTAAGGCGCTATAGTATCATGGTCTTCTCTCCCTCTTGCTGAGCATAAGCGTGAGCGAGATGGAAGTGCGTGTTTGGAAGCGCGGATATCATGTTTTTTAATTTTAATTTTTTGTGCGTTTAAATAAATAAAAAAGTAATCACTAAGTTCCCTCAAACATGATATTGCCGATTTTTAGAACCAATGTTAATATGTTTAGCTATTGTGCATAATTTGCTACGAAGGTTTTAAGTGAATTTTAATTTGTTTTAGACCTATGTTCGTGATTTTTTTCTATCGAGCGAAAATTGCTTAATCGTGTTTCGAATCACTGATTTCCCTGCAGAAAAGCCTCAAGATTAACTATTCGTATTTTTTTGAAACCATATTATTATAAACAGACGCATTATATTGTTTCAAAAACTATGTTCGCTTCACTTCGCTGAACCTAAAGCGCCTTAAATATCAACTTACTTTGGTTTTGATTTGATAGGAAACTCTCAATTTGGCTGTTTTTATTTATAAACGTTCAATGTTGTTAGGATCTGTACCTACTTAATTAGGCACTCTATTTTTCCCAATTTAACAAATTTCCTTTATATAGAATCGACCACCAAGAGGGACATACACTGGGCTGCAAAAGAAGGTACAACAGTTTTAGTTATCGTCACGCATATGAGTGTTATACCTTCTTTTGCAACTCAGTATATTTCGAGGCTATATTTCGTCTCGTTACTCCACTTGCGTTCTATGCAACGCGCGGGAAACTAATTGATAATACATATGTATTTTTTTTAACCTTCGGAAATATTGCCAAATGGTTGCGATGTTTTTAAAATGTCAAATTGCACTGCAATTCAGTTTAGTGTCCATTCGCATGGTGAAGATAAAGGACCTATGACCCTTAAACCTTACGAGTACGTCAATTAGGCTTTACATGTATCATAGATACTTTTAGTAGGTCGTCCAGCAACGCAATCTCAGATCGAGATTAGCATTCTATGCATTCTCCTTTTTCTATAACAAGACAAACTGTAAGTTTGGCCTCCAGTTGGCTTTCACTTGTTTTTTTGGACCTCTCTCAGCCCGGCCTTTATAAGCCTTCTCCATCTTCATCGGCTAGCGACGAGTATTATTTTCCTGGACAAAATGTAATTTTCTCGGTTTCTTCGCATTGTAGACAAGTGTACAATGTATTAAAGGCCCCTGTTACACCGTGCCGCACCAGTGCTACATTAATGCCACATTATTAGACCTTTGAATAGAGAGCATAATTTCGTAAAACTATCAAATGCGCATTTGATCCCCATTCAAATTTTACAGTGTTAAAAAAATCCCCTTAAATGTAAAAACACGTCTTTAATTTTTTTGATAAGTGTGTTTAATGACTCGTTTTTAATCATGAAACTTGTGTTTATACTCACGTAAGCTTTCACGTTCTGTAGACCATTTTCGGTAACATATTTCAAAAACCGCTACAAAATGCTGCAGCAATGTCCCACCGCCTATTTTTTAAATTACGCCTGAACACACTACTATTGGATCGCACACTATACAGCATTAAAGAATACCTCTCTAATGATTATTCTAAGTTTGACATTAATATAAATGAAAAATGATAATTCCAATTTAATTCTCGTACATTAGTGGATAGTAGGTATTTATCAGACAGTAGATGGCAAGACCACTATAACAATAATAATCCGATATAAATAAGAAATTGAAGTTAATAGACATAAAGGTTTACAATAGTTAATACAGTTATTTATTTTAATATGAAATCTGTTATTCTTGACGATCATATGTATTTGCTTATAAGTTTGAATTAAGACAAATTTATATTGTATATTACATTGGAATAAATGATCTTATCTTATCTTATCTTATCTTATTAAGTACCTGGCGAAGCCTGTTACTCATTCGATTTTATGATATTTTTAGGAGAAGGAGGGTCTGTTCGGTACTTTCTCAGTAGGTATGTGGTGTTGTGTTCCTGGTGTAGAGTAAGATCGCCAGAGCCGCCTAAGATGTGTTTTGCTGAGAGTGATGGACGCACGTTCGCCTCTAGCTATCAACGGAACGATCCTCAAATCAATATGAGGTTGGCAACGCGCTTGTGATTCTTTTGGAATCGCAAGCGGCCATAGGCGACGGTGTCTGTGTACCATCCAAAAACCAAATGCTTGTTTATCAACTTCGCAGTACGTATACAAAAAAATATTATATTTAATGGAATCGGCTCGCGCTTGGCACGGTGTAACACGCGCCCTCCGTAAGCTGTGCTCTGGGTAGGAATTGTTTCCTAGTTTTGCTTCTTTGGAACAGTTGGAGATAAAAGTTGGACCCGCAACCCTTCAATATTGGGGTTGACTTTAGATTTATTTTTCTCTACTTTCTTATGTTAAAATGGATATCCACGAAAACTATGATAGGTACTTCTCATATCTTGCAGAGTAGGATTTATACTTTCCGACACGAAAATTGTTACGTTATAAGGTATACACTGGTTACTAAACAACTAATTTTTAAGTACCAAAATTTGAGATGTCAAGCCCTGAATAACAACAAAACAGTATACAACATGTAACAAGAATAACATATCATTGTTTTACAATTAAGGAACATAGTAAAAAAAACGTTTTTATTGAAAGTTCAGGCTGTCGTTCCACCTCAATGGCCTTATTCACAAACGTATATCAAACCTATTTTAGCTTTAATGCCTTTATAATTTTGTCTGTCTATCTGTAACTTTGACATTTGTGTTCAGTAGAAAGGGACAAAATATATTTTGGCTAACAAAGGTCTGTCAAGTTAAATGTGGGGTAAGTGTTTACAATAGGCACCTACTTTTTGTGTACTTTACTCGGAGTCACACCGTATATACTCATTTGGCACGTATCGGATTTTCGGGTAAAGTAATTAGGAAGTGCGGATATCGTTTGGCTAGAGTTCTGTGTTGGCAATTGTTATTTAACGGACTTCCTGAGTAGCTTTATACTTATTTGCGGCCATTGACCTAGTAATAAAATATTTTTTTTTTTTAATTAAGGCCTATTCTATTTATAGGTTTTATATA
This sequence comes from Epinotia brunnichana, assembly GCA_963854355.1. NCBI lineage: Eukaryota > Metazoa > Arthropoda > Insecta > Lepidoptera > Tortricidae > Epinotia > Epinotia brunnichana. The sequence goes on from OY977940.1 coordinate 2,227,340, forward strand.
GTTCCGACGTTCCGTGACATTTTTTGCGGGTAAATAATGTAGTATTAGATGTTATACAAAATATTTTTAGTAATATCCTTAACACTTTCAACACATTGGACGTGACTACCTATTGTATGTCAAAAATGTATTGTACATAAAAAAAAAGCTGGAAAATTGTTTAACCTAAAGAGACAACTCTTGAAATCCAGTTTGTCATGTAGGAGCAAAAAGTTGCTAATTAAAGTGTACATTTAGACTTTTAGAGTATTGCCATTTACGGCAGCGAAACGTGGACATTGACACAAAGGGACCGAGAAAGACTGGAAGCGTTTGAAATGTGGTGTTGAAGACGGATAGAAGGCATAAGCTGGACTGAGAGAGTAACACATTAGGACGTGTTAAGAATGGTAAAAGAGAAGAGAGCGATCATAAGCACCATCAGTGCTAGAAGGGGGAAAATGATTGGTCATTTGATACGGGATGACAACTTCTTTAAAACTATAATGGAAGGAAAGATAGAAGAAATGAGAGGCAGAGGAAGACCATGGCGCAGTTATATAGACGAAATAAAGGAAAAAAGCTGGTGTCGTGTCGTATCAGCGAGTCAATGGGCTGGCGTACGACAGAGAGAAGTGGAAAATACTCCACCGACAAGAGGATAACTCTTAAATTTAAAGAGAGAAAAAAAAGCCAACCCAATTTGAATAAGAGAACGTAACAAATTTGCAAAGGCGACCTTATCCCTTTATTTCCTCCATCGAATTTAAACCTTCATTAGTCATGTTAAAATTATACGTTTAAACTGTATTAAATGTTACTACGCGCTCCGTCCGCTATCATATGCGTGAGTTTAACCGTTTATTTGACCATAGTTATGCAGAATGAGACCAATAATTAATTCTCGATTTTGAGATACAGCTGTTTTAAGGTTCAATAATTTTTTTAAGGGTTTTAATACCAATTTCTTGAATAAAAAAAGATGCAATTTGGTAGAATATTATATAAAGTAATGTATTAAGGACTAATTGTACATATTAATAGTTTTTTTCGTGTCTTTTTTTTTAAACAAAGTGGTTGGTCGTTTTCTGTACAATCAATATTTCACATGCTGCTTGTTATTCTTATTTATATGAAAACGACCAAACTGTAGTCGAGTTATGCTGATTACGATATTCTGTAACAGTAATTTTCTGAAAAAAGCTAAGATGACCTTCGTAACCAACATCACGCTAGTCTACTTATGTTGATTATAAAATGTATAAGTAAATCTTACTAATTTAACAAAAAGAGCAACCTAGGCATATTATGCATATTGTAGCATTAGTAAAAAACATACTTAGATTTTTCTCTGACCGAAACATGAACATCCGAAGAGTGTGGGTGGTGGCGTGGAAGTGACTTCAGGAGAGCTCACAGCGATAGACTGAATATTTGGATTACGTTTTATGACTGCACTTTCGTCATGTATGTGTTTGGGACTAGGTGATTTGGAATATCTCACTGCGTTTAAAGTATCGCAATGCTTGATAAAAATTATTGCCATTGAAATGGCACTGGTAAAGAATTTTTTAACGCTAAACCCACCAATTTACGCCCACGCTCCATTATTTTTATTCTGTTGTCACACAAATCCACTTAAATTTACATGAAAACCGTACGTTCATAATATATATTATAGTTATGACATAAAACTTCCTTGAATTCGTCCAGCAAACTATGAAACAATGAAATTAGTACGGTAACTGCAAAAATATTACATTAAACGACCAAACTGGCGGGTAGGACTAAAAAACCTAATATTGTTGAAAGTGACCAACTGCTTGGTCGCTTTAAGCAGATCAAAAAGTGCGTTAGCTGTTACCGCTGTTTATTGTCAAATGCGACCAACTAACCAAATGTAGGTTGGCTGTTTTCTGCAGATTGAAAACATGGTCTTTAAAAGGGCGAAATGAACTATGTTGGGTACTTTGGCTGGTTACTACATTATAAAACGCTTCTTTTGTCATTGGTCGTTTTATACATAAAGACTGTAATTCAGTGGAATAACGTGCTAAAAATATGACGGTTTTAGCAGATTATAGTTTCAAAAATCTAGTTGTTGATGGCATTATTAACTCATTTTTCGAAAAAATGGCATTGGTCTCATTTTGCATAACTATGGCCAATTAATAGTCTTATATTCCATCTAGTTAACGATTAACACGCCTTGTCACGTTACATCACTAAATTATTTGCAACTCTCAGGCTCAATACTTTAAACAAATGTACTCCTTCATTTGTTTCAAAATCTCTAACTCGCCTCAGCAATCCCAGACATTAATTTATCTTTTTCAGGTCTAGACTTGAAACATGTTCGTTAAATTCAAGTTATTTAGGGGAATCGAAATTAATTAAGAGCTTCGGATACCAAGAACGTATTTGAATTTAATTTATAGGCACAGCTGCGGAACGAGAAGAATTCTGTCTTGAGAATCTAAAAACTGTGAATTATTTTAAGACGCTTATAACATGAATTACCTAAGCTGTCCTTCAAAATAAACCGACCATTTTTCAATGATTTGCTGATATCTTTGCTGAAATTTTGACATTGCATGTAATTTGGGTGACATTTAAGATACATATTTCTTGTAATATGAGACGGATCACGTAAAGTGTCTTATTCGCCGTCCTTAAAAACTCAAAACGTAACTGAGGAAATCGTTTATATCTTTCAAAAATAATTGAGGCAGCTGAAAAGTCTACAACTTTTTTCTGCTGCTAAGGAAGGTGATTCCTATCACAAAAAAAATAATCAGGTACTTCTGAAATTTTCATCAATTCCCAATAGGAAACTTGCATGGTACTTCAATTTCGAATAAATTGCACTCAATCGATGTGGATATACGTAGAGATATCATACAAAAGAAAATAAAAATAAAAATAACTATTGTATTCGTTTTATCTCACGTTACAATGACGAAAAAAAAAAATTTTTTTTTCGATAAAATAACATATCAGTTACACAGAATGTTGAATTAGAAATGATATTTTGTACGACAAGTATAGACTTAAACGCAAATTTTGTGGAGATAGTTCCAAATTAATGACTTAGTCCATAGTAAACGCGATTTTTAATGCTACAGTTGTTTCAATGCTGGATTATACTTTTACTTTCGTAATAAAATAAAAACACGCAGGTTCCCTATTGTATGGTGTAATGATGATGATAGATATTAGTCGTGTTTAGGCTCATTCAAACCCTCTCCACTTGTAGTTGATGACTGCAAAATAAAGGCTGCAATGAAAAAATACTACCAGTGATTTCCGCTACAAAGCAGAAAAATGTTAGAAGTTTTAACTGCATTTTAAATGTTACAAATTTTGTACCCTAAAATCTGTAAATGTCCATTGCGCCTCGCTTACGTTCGCCGAGGCCTACACGGACGGTTTACGCAAGAAAATCGTCTCGATGCTGAGCCGGTTAAGGGAAAGCTCCAACAGCATTCTGAGTGTCATTGCCGACAGATACCACTGCCCTATGTTGGTGCATTGGATTGGTCAAATCAAAGCGGTCGCAAATTTTAAATCTAAGTAACTATAGATTGTATCCTTAGAGGCTAATACTTATATAACTAGGTTAAGATTATACTAACATAATAAAACAAAAAAAAATGTCTGAAATAAATAAATCTATTCTATTCTATTGACAAACATCAAAACTAAATGGCCTTTCTGTAGCGTGTTGGCAACCAGACCCAGCAACTAATCGTACAAACCCTAAACTTTCCTTGATCGATAATAAGGCTACGGCTGGCAACGGTCTCCCGCCTATCGTAAAAGGCAACTGAAGTGGATCATTGGAGATACGAGTGCAGGTATATTAATGTAGATGTAGCTTTTCCCCACGCCAATTGAAATTCAATCTTATGTCGGTGATATAAAGACGTTGACAGGGAGTTTTCTTGCTTCTGTGGCATTCGTGGCGAGGCACGGAGATAAATAATCCGAGGGTAGACGAACCGTGTCGCGAAAGAATATAAAGGATTTTGGTGTCACATTCGATGCTTTCTGCGTGAGGGTAGGATTACCAGATACAATTTTGAAATTCAGATTTTTGTAATGCAATCGTGGCGTTTCTGGGCCATTCTTATTAGTGCACACAGTCCTAGCCGTGGGTGTGGTTTCATATGATTTTTAATCGACTTGAATGAAGAAGGACGTTCTCAATTCATCGGAATCTTTTTGTTTCTTATCCCAATTAATCGAACACGCCTGGATCGATTTGGACAATGGGGAATGGATGAACATTTTAGAAGTGGCTGGTTATTTGTTTGGTGGTAGGAATACCCTTCCTTAGCACCAGAAAAAAGCTGCGGACTTTTCAGCTGCGTCAATTATTTTTGAAAAATATAAACAGTTTCCTCACTTACGTTTTAGGTTTAGGACGGCGAATGAGAATGAGAACTTTCCTTGATCAGTTACATATTACGGTATTCGTGGTCCAGTGTTGGAATGGTTCCGTACATATTTGTCGGGTCGAACGCTGCGCGCCACCGTAGACGGAGTCAGCGGCGGCGAGGCGGAGGTGCACACTGGTGTCCCGACCGGCTCGGTGTACGGCCCGGTCGGGAACATCATGCATGTAAACAGCGCAACCAATGTCGTGCGGAACTGTTCCACCTACATGTATGCGGATGATACGTGCCTTCTTTATGCGCTTTTAAAACATACCTAAATAAAATATTACAATTACAAACTAGACTGTTAAAAAATTTGGTGGATAAAAAAACCAAGGATAGCTGTAGTACTGAAAACTATAAGGCACTATTTAAGAGGGCGCTCGTTTTTTGGTCAGGAATAAGCGAGAATGACGGATTTTTGACGTTGTAATTCTAAGAAACGGAGAGCTTTTTCTAAATCCTGATTACTTATTTGCATAGGTAAACTCCTCATATTGGTCCTAGCTGCCTCCAATTTAAGAAGAACTGAATACTTTAACCGAAAATACCCGATTACCGACAGTAGTTTTCTGAAGAGAGCGCAGAGTCATAAGTTTGAGCCCCTAATACTCCATGATGTTATATGAGAACCTACTTGTTTTTTTCTATTTTCACTAGCGTAATATGTTGCCATTGCGCCTAGTCGCCTCGAATTTTCCTTATTCTGCACGTATATATATGTAAACTGTTCTCAATTACACCATATTTGTCGACAAAATCGTACTGAAAACTCAAGGATTTTCTCAGGATTTTCTCATTATTGTTGAATAATTTTTGTATTGAATCTTACACAACATTAAAGTTCATGCTTGTACCAACAAGATTCAGTCCAAAAAATATAACTTTTGTCAAAATTTATATTTATAAATAATTATTCAAAACTAGTATAAATTTACCGTCGCGCGGGAATGTATCTCAGTACCGGCTGAATAGCCCTCCGAGACAGACGTGTAGTGTGTTTATTTGTGGCTATTCACGAAGCTAACCGGCCACTCTTCAGATAAAATAATATTATTTTCATCTCTCCTGTTCTGAAAGTTGACTTTTCATGGGCATATAGCCGGGTGGAAAATAGCGTTTTCTCCCCTAGGGCGGAAAGTAATTTTTTTTTTATTGTTACGGTCAGCCACGGAGTCGAAGATAATTGAGTTACTTCATATTATTAAAATAAAAACTTTACATATATCGAAACTCAGCTATACATTAAGCGACGGGTTCATTACGACGATGTTGATAAAAAATCCTTTTACTGTTGTATTTTTCTTCCTAATTACAGAAAATCAACATTCAAAACCATTTCTGTAAATATCGGCTGCCCGCCATAATGCTATGAAACTTTTTTTTCACGTTTCGGCATGGCCCTCTAGATTAGTAGCGACGCGGCCTACTCGATTACAATCGATTACAATCGAGTAGGCCGTGGCAAGTGGCCAGTGCAAAGAGGTTAGAGGTTGGATATAGTTTTACTTAGGTATATCTAAATTCGAATAATTAATTTATTTCATATTAAGCAAATAATTCTATACATTTATTTATAGAACTATATAAATACTAGAAATAAGATTACAACTATTAGATCTGATACGTTTTTTAAACTTTTCTAAAGTTGGCAGTATGTGTATTTCACTGATTATTCTTAATATACCTGTTTTATAAAATGTACGTGCAGTATTTTACTTTCCTCACAGTCGAAATGAAAAGTAGAATGTTTAACTCGGGTGAAATTACCCATTTCACCCTCGAACTATTGGCGCTCTCACTTCGTTCGAGCGCCAGAAATATCTCGGGTGCAATGGGTCACTTTCAACCCTTGGTTAACAATCTACTATTTGATCTCCGACTAGGCATAGTTGTTACCAACCTCGGGGTCAAACTATACTGGGGATACATTCGTGAGGCTAATCGAGACAAGTTATGAATTGCATAGCTGCCATATATGACGTAGTGTAGCGAAAAGGCTCAAACCCACCGGATACGTAACATTTAAAATTGAACCTTCTACCTAAAACAAAAGTCATACATTTCAATGGTGATGTCTTGTGGGTTGGATCCTTTTGTCTAAACTACGCGTTCTATAGTCAATTATTATTGTACGAGTGATCGTGATACTTGATAGATTTAATTTATTTACTTGTTACTATCAGTCCACCTTGTTAGTATGTATGTATGTATGGGAGTTTGGGTGAAATCTTTAAATTAGGTACAATTGCGTATCTTCGGTGACATAATATCATAGAGCTGGTCTGATGATGGAGTCGGAAGGTGGCCATAGCAACTCCTAAACTCAACAAGATAAAGCCATCGAATTTGGCTCATTTATTTGGTCATGGCACGGCAAGACTTTGGTGCTGGATGATTTCCAGAGTCTGATGATGGAGCTATAAGGTGGTCATGGAACTCCTAAACTAAACTAGATAAACCCATCTAGTTTGAGCTCATCTGTTTTGTCTTGGTAAACACTTTGGTGATGGATGATTTCCAGGATCTGATGATGGAAGGTGGTCATGGGAACTCCTTAACTAAAATAGATAGACCTATCTTGTTTGGGTTTGTGTGATTTGTCTGTACAAGTACCCACGAACCAGCGACATAATATGCAGGGTTATTGAAAATAACAAGATGAATAAAAAACTTTTTAAAAAACAAGCTTATATGGCGTTTGTTAAGTACAGCACGATCCTACCTTGCATTTAGTTATTATTTTCGTTTATATATAATAATAACAAACACCGGGGGTTTACACTGAAAAGGAAGATTTTTACGTGGTTTTATTACATTTCCGAGTCATCATCATCATCATCATCATATCAGCCGAAAGACGTTCACTGCTGGACATACGCCTCCCCCAAAGAGTGCCACAATGGCCGGTCCTGCGCCACCCTCATCCAGCGGACTCCCGCGACCTTTACCAGGTCATCAGTCCACCTTGCGGGGGGCCTACCCACGCTGTGCCTTCCGGTACGTGGTTGCCACTCGAGAACCTTTCCGCCCCAACGGCCATCGGTTCTACGTGCAATGTGCCCCGCCCACTGCCACTTAAGTTAAGCAATTCGGAGGGCTTTATCAGTTACCTTGGTTCTGCTGCGGATAGCCTCATTTCTGATGCGATCGCGCAGAGAAACTCCCAGCATAGCATAGCATAGGCTCAAAGTCACTCAAAGGGCAATGGAGAGCCATTGCCCTTTGAGTGACTTTGAGCCTTCTTATGAGGCCTTTAGTAAGCGACCACGTTTCCGTGCCATATGTCATCACTGGCAACACACACTGGTCAAAGACTCTCGTCTTGAGACACTGCGGAATATTGGACGAAAAGATGTGCCGTAGCTTCCCGAATGCTGCCCAGCCGAGTCGGATTCGACGATTGACCTTCCCTTCGACATTTCCGAGTATCACTCTTTATTTCGAAATAAATGTTTAAAAAACCGGCCAAGTGCGAGTCGGACTCGCGCACGAAGGGTACCGTACCATTATCTATATCTTTAAACGGCAAAAAATTTGTTGTATAGGAACCCCCTGTAGCCTAGTTAGTAACTTGGTAGTGACTCTGCCTACAAAGCTGGAGGTCCCGGGTTTGAATCCCGGTAAGGGCATTTATTTGTGTGATGAGCACAAATATTTGTTCCTGAGTCATGGATGTTTTCTATGTATTTAAGTATTTATTTATCTATGTAAGTATGTTTATCGTTGTCTAGTACCCATAGTACAAGCTTTGCTTAGTTTGGGGCAAGGTCGATTTGTGTAAGATTGTAAAAGAAAAAGAAACAGATAAAAACTAAAATAAAAATAAAATTATGTATTCTGTTTTTTAGTATTTTTTGTTATAAATAGCGACAACAGAAATACATCACATTTCAAATCTCTATCTATCACGGTTCATGAGATACAGCCTGGTGACAGACGGACAGACAGACCGACAGCGGAGTCTTAGTAATAGGGTCCCGTTTTACTCTTTGAGTACGGAATCCTAAAAAGTGACATAGGTTTTATGCTCAGAACATAAAAAAAGGGAGAAGTGCCGTACTGCTTAATTTCAACCAAAACCGATGTCCCCAGTTTTCTCCCACCGCAGCGCCCACAGGCACACACATTGAACCGTGTAAAAACAAAGACTCAGGCGTTGCCAGTGAGTCTACGGCAACATGCAAACAAGGGCTGTGATTGGCTTAAACGCACTACACTAGGGGGGCGACAAACGTTAAAATTATGTTTTATCGACATTGATATTAAAATTAATATTATGTTAAGATATTGATGGGTAACAACTTCAACGACATGGTAAGTTTATGTGGTGGTATTTAAACTTCTAGCTACAAGTTTAAATAACACGGGTTGTTAACTTACCATAAATCGCAAAAGTAAAAAATATTGACGAATACCTACAGAGTAACATAAACGGCTTTTTATAAGTTCGTGTTCACATACATTTAAAACTCTGGTCACATCGATATTTTTGACCTGTAGGTACCAGGCCGATCCGACTCGCATTTTGGCGCGAAATAATATGTCCATTACTCATATTACGAGATTTAAGGTTAAGGGCGAGTATCCACCAAAGATGTGCGAAGATGTGTTACCATACATTTTACACCTAGGTTTCAAGCAAGCAAGGTGTCAAATATTCGAAAAGTGTACGGCTCTTATTAAGTGGTTGGAAACATTTTTCTTGAAAATGTTACGAACACATTAACTCTTCTCTGTACAGGAAACCAGTTAGGACCTCTGCCAGTAGCATCTATCCATTTTTTTAGTACCTACTCGGATTCTTTGGAAAACTGTAATAGGAAACCGAGATTTCTTCTTCAATTATCACATTTCAAATGAAAGTAAAAAATACTCATTTAAAATAAATTATTGGTAATAATATCACATTTAAAGTTGTTCTGAAGCCATTTGCAACTAAATTATATACTTGTACATACAATTTTAATATGTCTATTTACCGTTCATACTGCAACTTAGTGAAAATCTTATTAGTAGGTACCGTAAACATTTTGTGCCTTTTAATCTTATTAGTATGTTATTAGTTACCTTTAAGATAGGCACCCAACCAAAACAAGTAATTAAATAAAATAAAACAGCGAAAGTAGTCGAAATAAAATAACTAGTATGATATCGTACTTCTATTTTATCGATTACGCGTAAATTGTAACTGCACTTTGGCACCGCTCTAGTTTGCGACGCCAAGCAGCGGCCTTACCACTAAAAAAATCAAGCATCGTCCATATCCATAGTGGTTTAATACATTGCGCCGTGGTTTACTGTATTGAACGTTCAATGTACAACGCATAGAACAAAAATATGCTTTTTCGTTCGATATGTTAGTTCGATCCCGAGAAATGATGCGGCGTTGCGTTTATTTATTAAAATATTAGTTTTAACTGACTTAAGTGAAAATACTAATACTCACATGTGGTGCGTGACTCCACCATTCATGTAGGTTTTAGTTTCATTCCTATTTTTGCATGTAACCACGCTACAATTCGGCATTTTGAGTAAACGTGGAAAAACATTTCAGATTCACGGCAAATTGCGACTAACATGCGGTGGGCAGTGACATGCCCATTTGGCCATGTCGCACCAACACGCGCCAAGCCCCCGTTTCATATCTATTCCTTTTTATCATCTGAGGTTTTAGGCTTTTGAATAAAATTACGCATTAATTAATTGTATTCTAGATAAAAATCTGTGTTTGTATAATTTATAATTTTCAGTTCCTTTGGTAAGAAACGGACATAGCAATTTCTATGAAGGGCAGTTTTTTTTCACTGTCCATAACAAAAAAAATTTTCTTCAAGAAATGAATACGTAAGTACCCAGTAATTTCCTAGTAGTGGGTCTACTGGTATAATTTCACTACATTACTATATATAAATAAGACTCAGATAACATGCAAACTATTAATATCCGTAAAACAAATTATTATTCTTATTACTCTACAGCCTCCTGCAGACGGTGGCGGCGCGCTTGGATGGTCCCTTCCTGTTCCATTGGGATAGGTTGCATAGGCCATCCAACTGCTAATTGTAAGTGTGATAAAATACCTACTAACATAGTGTTAAGATCACTGTTACTAACAAATTATGGAAATAATATTTCTGATGTAAATTATTAAATAAAAAAAAAAAATTACTGACAACTTTAAAACTCGTTAGTTTATTTTATACTAAAAAAACGAAACTAAATATACTTTGTCATATCATAGTATTTTAATACAAATAGAAAACTTGTGCTCAAAAATCAAATACTTACTTTATTCAAGTTATCTAACTTCGCTAACATGATGTTCTAGAACATCATGTTAGCGAAGTAATACTTACCACTTTTTAGTGCAAGTATCAATATCGGTCACGGAGTGAATTCCAACGGTGCGCTATACAGATATTTGCATCGGCAAGCTCCGCGGTTAGTTCTATCCCGATCGCACTTACATATCGCTAGAAAGGGACGGCACCCGCGGCTGGTGCGATCTCGCTGTGCATGTGGGGGTTAGGTACGTTTGTGTGGGTGGTAGTAGTATTTACACACACAAACGCACTACGCGTGTCAAAATACCGAATTCTGAGCGAGCGCTTTTTTGAAGAGCAATCTTAAAAAACTTAACATACTGCCGGTGCATGAAAAAATTAGGTATCTAATAGCAAGTGACCAATTCAAGGGAACGGAATTTAAATCACGCCGAGTGTACACCCGCACACTGAGAGCTACGACGCGTCGAACTTACACGGAACCCGTAGCTAACAATCACTAATACGGAGAAAGAACATTAAAGTACTTAAAACCTCGTATTTTCAACACAATATTTCCTGAACAAGAATGTACTAGCAAGGATATCTTCAAAAAGAGGTTAAAAAAACTGCTAATAGATACCCTCTAATTTAATCTAGTATAAGGTTTTTATTTTTATTCTTAATTATAAGATTTATAAGGTAATAAATAAGATATGTAGGTACACAAAACAAAAAAATATTGTAAAGAAAGTGAGTGCAATCCTCGCCAATAATCAATATGTTTGGCGAACTTATAAGTAATAAAAAATGTAACATATTATTTTTAGAAAAAAAAATACAAAAATATTTTATTTACCCTGGAAATGACACATATAGCTGCTGCAGCTGTCAATATCATTGCCAGTGTCAGTTTATCACGAATTTTTAAGATATTTTTTTGTAATATGAGACGGATTAAGCAAATTGTCTCATTCACCGTCCTAGACCCAAAACGTAAGTGAGGAAACTGTTTATATTTTTCAAAAATAATTGACGCAGCTGAAAAGTCTGCAGCTTTTTTCTGGTGCTAAGGAAGGTTATTCCTACCACCAAAAAAATAATCAGCCACTTCGAAAATTTTCATCCATTCCCAATTCTTTCTTTTTGAAAGGTATCCTACCACCTGGGTCCATAGTCATCAGCATCTGATTACGGAATCCTGGAGAAATTGAGGGAACTTTTCTTTTATAGGCATACTTGAAGCGGAGTACTGAATTGAAATCGGTTTTAAACTTTGTTTTTAAAGTAAATTATACCCACATAATAAACATGGTTTGTCAGGGTGTAAGTTTGTATCCCATAAAAAATAGGCCAAGTCTCGGAACTCGTTCACAGTAAAAAGTGGTGAGATTTTTCGTAGACCCAAGTCAGGCATTCTTATTAATCTTTATTTGCTTGCTAAATAAAATTCTGCAACTTGGGTATCACACAACTTTACTGCATTTACCTACTAATGTTTGCATAGGTACCTAAAACTATGTAAGTGTGATTGCCAAGTCACAAAATTGAATTTAGCAAGCAAATAAAGATTAATAAGAATGCCTGACTTGGCTCTACGAAAAATCTCACCACTTTTTACTGTGAATGAGTTTCGAGACTTGGTCTATTTTTAACATGGAATGTTTTTTTATGGGATCTCATTTCTTTTGGTAGACATTGTATGAAAATGACGCACACGGCATGTTTCCACAGCACCATGCGATTGCGGGCCACGTCCCTGCTCCGGCGCGTGCGAGCCAGCGCCAACACCGTCCTAGCAATGATAGCGGGCAGACTAGACTGTCACTAAGTATATTATGCATTGTTGCAACAGGCATGTAAGGACTGGTGTAGGATAAGAGAATGTTAATTATGGTTGTGTGTTGTTTGACTTATATAATAAATGTTTTAATTATGTGTTATGTTATGAGCCTATATGTAGCTTGAAATAAATGGATTTTAATTTTAATTTTTTTAATGTTATTTTACCAACCGCAAATAACGTTTGTATAGTTTTGCAGGAAGTAACTGCAAAAGTAACTTTGTAATCGCATGTATTTGTATACAATTACAAACTTACTTATGCAGTTTGTATATCTCTGAAACGTGACTGGAATTGCAATATTTTTAGGTTTTTTATGAGTAATTAGGCTAAAAACTAATTACGTTTGATATTTGGAGCTTGTAGGTCTGCTAAAAGTACCTAAGAATAGGCTTGTTGCGTGGTGTTAAAATTGGTAACGTCGTGTTGCTAAATGGATAGTTAACCATCACATGATTGTAATAAAGTATAAATTACAAAATATAATTCAAATCATAAAAAGATATGAACCTTGTAAGTTTAGAAAAAAAAGTTTTTTTATTTATTGTCCAAGAGTAAATTTAAAGGTACCAATAGAATCCTTATGCTTTTATAGAAACACATTTGTATGACAACTATGGACCTAAACGCAGTATTTCGCGACCGAAACAGCAATTTACTTCATTTTCCATGCAACGGTTAGTACAAATTGCACGGTGTGACGTCATACTTTAAAGCCAATCAGTATGAAGCGTTTCGGCTGCTGTTAGCGAGGTCCGTCTTTAACTCGATTTTTAGGGTATTAATGTCCTTTAAATGTAGTTGCTTCCATACAAACATTTGTTCATCTACAAAAACTGGTTCGAATGGCATCGTAAACAAATTTAAGGTCACAAGCCCATTAGTGTGATCATCTGATCATTATCAGAGAGTATGTCAGTGACAAAACTAACGAACTTTGACGGACAATAGTTCTTAAACTAAATGTTCAAATTTAATGTTATTGATATTATATGTTAGCCATATTATGCCCTACATGTTCCTGAAAATTCAGGGTTCTAGGTTTAGCTAGCACAGAATTACAGGATGTTGAAAATGGCCTGAAAGGCTTCGAGAAAAGGATGGTATGGTACGGCCGTGCCTCTTTGTTTTGCTCGACTTAGCGGGGGCACTGAGATGTAAAAAGGAACTCCCCGTCTGATTTCAAAAATGATTTCACTATTGTAATTTAAATGTTTGACGAGCGGTAAGCCTAGTGGGTAGTGACGCAGCCTATGAAGATGAAGGTCCTGGGTTCGAATCCCGGTAAATGAATATTTGTTTCTGGGTCTTGGATGTTTTCTATGTATTTAAGTGGTAAGGGGCACAGGGTGACCGAAGAGCTGTCTGATGGCGTGGGTATGGAGAGGAAGAGGAGATCTATGACATTCCGCTGTAATAAACTGGGCCGCAGGTTTGCACGTTGTACGAAGCAAGTTAAAGTAATAGCACTTTTTAAGGCATACTCTCAAAGCTTCTACACGTGCAGACTGTGGGTCAGATATTCCATTAATACCATTAATACCCTTAGTACAACAACGCGTTTCGGATGCTGATGGGACTGGCGCCATACTGCAGTGCATTAGGTATGTTTGCGGAGGCAAGAACTGATGGCTTTCACGCCATTTTGCGTAAATGTGCGGTATCCGATATGTGACACGTGTGCGCCAGCTCCAACAGCCTCCTACGCGTTGTGGCCGGCAGGCTGGATTGCCCGTTCCAGCACCACTGGGTGCAACTCCATGTTAATGGGAAGCGGGTAATCTAGGCTGCGTATTTTTTAGTCCAAAGTTAATATTTAGGTATAATTGTAATTTCTGTCCACTAACATTAATTTATTAAGTGTTTTTATTGTTGCTGTCCAAAAATATGGATGTACACGTCCGAAATAAATATCATGTTTTTATTAATTAAATATTATAAGCTACGGTAGCCTAGTGGTTTAGGCATGCGGCTGTCAAGCGGCGGTTGTGGGTTCGAATCCCGGCTCGTACCAATGAGTTTTTCGGAACTTATGTACGGAATATTTACCGTTAGCTTTTCGGTGAAGGAAAACATCGTGAGGAAACCGGTCTAATCCCAATAAGGTCTAGTTTTCCTTCTGGGTTGGAAGGTCAGATGGCAGTCGCTTTCGTAAATTTAGTGCCTATGCCAAATCATGGGATTAGGTGTCAAAGCAGACCCCGGGCTCCTTTAGAGGCACAACCGGGAATAACGTTAGGAGGATTATGATGATTTTTTTAATTATTACGTCTATAAGTATAACGTCGTCTAGTACCCATAACACAGGCCTTATTGAGCTTGCTATGGGACTCGTTCAATTTGTGTAAGATTTTATTTATTTATTTATTTTAATGAATGAACTTTCGGGGTGGACAAAGGGTATGTTATCCCGCGGCTGCGCCTGGGTTTTCTGTAATGGAATTTTATAGTTTTAAGGGAAAATCTTCAAAATTTCACAATGCAAAATCAGGTTATCAACCTCAGATATTAATTCTGCAGTATGTTATTATTTCTGGCATTTTTGTATGTATCCGCTGCAATTCCAATTAATCAAGAGCACTCACTTAGACTCTCCTTCGCTTTGGTTTTCAGTATGCCAATATTTATTTTTGTTTTTAACCAATTTAACATCAATCACGACACATATGCGTTAGAGCACTACGGGGTAGGCACTAGTTTCAACTGCTACGGACTACAGTGTAGCGCTTCGAGCGTAGCGTGAATTAGTTAAGCCATTTATGACAATTGACACACATATATTATGAGTAATGCCTCTACGTGCGATTTCTGTGAAAGCGGAAAAACCTGCTACGCGCTAAGGCGTAGCACACGTAGCGCTTCGTGGCCACAAATGGGTTAAGGTACATATTGTATTGATTTCTTTGCAAATAAAACAGGGTAAAAATAATGAAACTCAAATTAGCAACCAAATCCCCTTCACGGAACCCTAAGCTTCGTGCGTTCTGAATAGCCCCTATTTTGTCTCGAGTACGAGTATATTCCTGCGTTACAAATGGGAGAAATATATTCATGTTTATCGTCTACACGTGAGAAAACACGTTTGTGTTATGGCACTATTCATAAGACGAAGGAAACTTGCAAGCAACGTATTTCAGAGTAACAATAATAGGAAAAATACTTCAACCTAATGGCGGCTAACCTTAATGTATGTACACTCCTTATATCTCCGTGTCAGTCAAAGTTTGGTATGAAAACCCATTTAGAAGCTCAGTCACCAACATAATAAATCTAAGCTTTAAATTTTCATTTAAGCTGTTACCTTATACACGCGTAATCGATGCCTTTCTGCACCGATCTACCATAAACAACAGCAGGTGCTTGAATTTTAGACTTTAATACCCTATAAATAAAGTTGAAATGAGTCTACGTTCATTGTATCAAATAGGATGTCGCGAGAGTTCTGACGTTATTTCTTAAGGCATTCTGTCGGTGCGATAAATGGGGTTCGTCTTAATTTGGCCGCGTCACATCGCGAGCAACATGTGTGTTGTAATTCAAATAAATACGCCTCAGATCTCAGAACGCTACTGGCATAACAACCAGAAGATTTAAAGATAGAAATACTTTTCGGAATTTAGAAGAAATGGCGCGCCTTGATCCGTTTGCAGATTTATGATTATGAAGATTTCGTGACGGTTTCAAAATAACATTTCCTGTTAGATTGATATGCATTAGAGGAATGCCTTTTAATCAGCAGAGGTAAAAGCTGTACCCCATTATATTAATAATTCGTACTGTAGCTTGCCCTTACCAGTCTATGGTCGGTCGGATGTGTGGTGTTTATAACTTCTATATTTTGTATGTTTTTGACGTTATTATTTCGAGTTATAATAAAGTCAATTCCATTGCGTGTCGTTTCATTCGGCGACTTCCATGTCCATCGGAGCTTTGGTTTTTTCTTAAAATGAGTATTCATTATATAGAGCTCGTTCTCCATGCAGAAGTCAATAAGAGTGGCACCTCAGCCATTCCTTACTCCATAGCCCCATTATATTGCAACAGCCTAATTGCTATTAGATGTGATAGACGTCCATCCGTTCACTTAATGCCTGAATTATACTGGCGCGACCTGCGGTCGCAGTCAATCGTGAGGAAGCCGGTTCAATCACAGCTAGGTCTAGTTTTCCCTTTAGAAGGTGAGATGACAGTCGCTTTTGTATAACTAGTGTGTACGCCAAATCTTAAAATTTGGTGGCAAAGGTGGCCTTTTACGATACAACCGGGAATAACTACGAAAAGGATGATGGTGATGGTGACCTTAAGTTGTAGATTTAAAAAGTAACTTATTAAACTATGTAAAATATATTCCCGATTGCATTTCCCTCCGCGCAGCTGTGTGGAATGGGGCAAGAGTACGCGATCCATTCCGCAAATACGTGAGCACCCGTGTCAGTCGTGTCACGGTCGAGGGAGCCGATCGATCTCTGAAAGTATATCGTTCCTGGTTTGTTTGACTTAAGCCACTTAGGATTTAGTGTTTATTGACAGCTCATGTTATCGCTCAATACGCGTTAAGAAATTTGCCTTATCAACAACTTTTTTCACTACTTTTTTAGCGGCGCAATTAAAGAGTGATCTTGACAATTTTAGACAACATACTCGTACATTATTTTTATTACTTATTTTAAATATTTAATATTTTGTGGATGTAATGTTTGGGGTTTTTGAGTCTTGAGTATTTTCTTTATAGTCACGTATTTAAAGAGTCGTCTAGGACCTATAACACAAGAGAGTTTGAGCGCTAGTAGTTCGATTTGTGTAAGATTGTCCCGTAATATTTATGTGTTTACAATGCACTTGCTCTGAAAGTGCGCCTTTATATTTTGTATTTACATTTCCACGGGAAGTCGTCTATGCCGGCACGGTGGTGCCGGGCGGGGCCAGCCCGTGCGGGAATGGATTTCAAGCTAATATTCCCACACACGTGCGCGAATGAGATTAGGTACATGACAATTAAAATTTCACCTTTTATGAATATTTTTTTAGTTCCTTGCATGATGCATTGTAAAATGTTGTATGATACACTTGCGGAAAGTAGGTATGGCCCAACTCGTGTCGATCAAAAACACTCCCTGACGGTCGTGTTTTTGGTCATCGCCACTAGTTGGGAATTACCTACTTTCGGCACTCGTATCCTAAATTACTATTATGTAATACGACATTACAATATGGCACTCTGAATAACAACACAATCCACACGCTTGACATTACAATCGATGGCCGTCTACATCAAAGGTCCAACAGTAATGTCTCTTGCAATTACCCTAGATTCCACGCAATTACCCTCTTGCTAGTTCAGGCTGCCGCTGCGCTGCCATTGTGAGCTACTGACGTATTGTAATTTATTATACTAATTATCACACAGTTACCGTCAGATATTAAATGACAATTTGGGCGGTATGATTTGAACCCTTCATAAGTTCTTCTTTAGGCAAAGTGTTGTCGGTGCGGAGGTGGTATGATATCAGTAAGCTTTTAGCTGTCAATGGCAACTAACAGCCGAGTCAGTACCGATGCTTTACTACATTAAAATGAGTCGTTCCTGACTAGCGTAACTATGTATTCACATTCACATACTTAGTGCGTGTCAGTTTGAACTGGACATTAAAGTTTCATTGATATAACTAAAAATGTACGGTTTTCGCAATTTTTCCTTTATCTGTGCTATAAGACGTTGCTTCGTACCAATTTTCAAGATTCTGAGTTCACGGGAAGTACCGTGTAGGTTTTGATTCCCTTGCGAGTTTCGAAAATTTGCGGAAATTTTCGGTATAAACGGCTGTATCTTTTGAATACGTTGACTTAGAAATTTGATTTTTTGACAGCTCCAAGGGACAGTAAATTTGAGTATTTGATAAAAATGTCTGCTAGATACCTCCACGCGTTTCTAAGAAAAAGGGTCTTGACAGACGGACGGACGGACAACAAAGTGATCCTATTATAAGGGTTACGCTTTTCCCTTTCGAGGTGCGGAACCCTAAAAAAGAAGAAAATAATGGTTTACTAGTTCTACAGCTCGCAGAGCCACTTTCATAAATCTTAATTTCGGAATGATCATGAGAAATATAGCCCCAGCGTATTATCAACAATCTATTACCACATTTCACCTCCCGTATCCGTTACGCTATGAACTATTGTTCAATGGCAATATCAGCAACACGCGTGATTAAATTCCAACGGTCCTGTGGCCACTGCAATGTGTTATTGCCGTCTCATATTAGCTAGAGTTGTGTTTGCTCGGTATTTGGGCGCTCCGATCTCGTTCAATCGGTCAAACGAACTAGTTTCTGGCTTTGAAGTCCTTTGGTTTCAGGTTTCCGGTTTCCTTCACGAAAGGAACGTAAAAAAAAGCGGCCAAGTGCGAGTCGGACTCGCACATGAAGAGTTCCGTAAAATAAATTGCGGTTTACGATTTATGACGTAACTACCTACTAGATCTCGTTCAAACCAATTTTCGGTGAAAGTTTGCATGGTAATGTACATCATATATTTTTTTGAGTTTTATTTAGAAGTAACAGGTGGAGGGGCACACATTTTACTACTTTGGAAGTGTCTCTCGCGCAAACTATTCAGTTTAGAAAAAAAATATATTAAAAACCTCATTATAATTTTTGAAGACCTATCCATAGATACCCCACATATTGTATGGGTTTGATGTTTTTTTTTTCGAGTTTCAGTTCTGAGAATGGGGAACCCCCAAACCTTAATGTTTTTTTTTCGTTTTTTTGTGTGAAAATCCTAATACGGTTCACAGAATACATCTACTTACCAAGTTTCAACCGTATAGCTCTAATAGTTTCGGAAAAAAGTGGCTGTGACATACGGATGGACAGACAGACAGACATGACGAATCTATAAGGGTTCCGTTTTTTGCCATTTGGCTACGGAACCCTAAAAAGCTGGCAAGGCGGATATCACACCC
Source organism: Epinotia brunnichana (assembly GCA_963854355.1). Lineage (NCBI taxonomy): Eukaryota > Metazoa > Arthropoda > Insecta > Lepidoptera > Tortricidae > Epinotia > Epinotia brunnichana. The sequence continues at coordinate 2,246,831 of OY977940.1, forward strand.
CTGCAGTTGCGAGCATCCATAGGTTACCGCTTACCATCAGTCGGGCCGTACCCATGTTTGCCACCGACGTGGTATTTAAAAAAATCCTTTAGTAGATAAGAAGCTATGGTAGCCTAGTGGTTCCCATATGCGGCTTGATGACTTGAATCAATAACTTTTTGGGACTTAATGCGAGGAACTTATATTGACTAATATATTTTTGGTAAAAGAAAACAGCATACATCAGCGAGGAAATCCAAGGGCGTGTGTGAAGTTCTCAATCCGCCCCGGGCCAGCGTAGGGACTACAGGCCATTCCTCTCTCATCTGTAAGAGGAGGCCTGTATGAGTTTCTTCAGTTCAGTCGTACTTGTTTCGTTCGTACCGCGTTTCGCATGTTTTCGTGGCCGCGGCTCTGAGGTACTCAGTAATTTACGTCCATCCCGCTCACACATGCTCCCCGAATCGTACTTCACTAACGGGCCGAAGACTGATTTGTCGTGCACGTGTGTGTGTGAGAGGCCTGCATTTGTCTCTAGTTGTAAACACAACGAATATTCGAACAAAAAAAAATTAACGCGCGTGTAATTCTACTCGAGTCGCAAGTGTCCATAAACTTCGATGTCTGCTTACCATGGCTGTAGGCTAGTTCGCCACTGACGTAGTAAAAAAACACCGGCCAAGTGCGAGTCGGACTCGCACACGAAGGGTTCCGTATCATTATCTATAAATATTTATTTAATTCTGTTTTTAGTATTTGTTGTTATAGCGGCAACCGAAATGCATTATCTGTGAAAATTTCATCTGTCTAACTATCACGGTTATTGAGATACAGCCTGGTGACAGACGGACAGACAGACAGACAGACAGACGGACAGTAGAGTCTTAGTAATAGGGTCCCGTTTTACTCTTTGAGTACGGAACTCTAAAAAAGGAAAGGGATCGAGTTCCTTTCGGCTGATATTAGTTCTTAGTTCATTACCAACTCGAGCCTATTCGCTGAGGGATGTCCATATATTATGTGTGGTGACTCCATTGTCTGCGATATGCGCTAATATGGCTACGATTGAGGGATTTGCTAGTGCGGTCGTATTATGGTTCGCGTAACCGGGTTGAAGTTGGGGATTTTCCATTTATTATACAAAGAAGAATATGATATGCGTTAAAATTAAATTATATGGGTAGGTACCTGCAATGAGTATATAAGTTACTGAATTATATTCTAAATATCACGTTTTCAAATCACGTATCAATTTATTGTGCATAGAACTAGAATAAAACTGTAACACAGTTTGCATGATTTCAATAAACCTGACGTAGGTATTCTTCTAAAAAAAATTCTTCATAACTATGCAAGTTGAAGTGACGTTTAACTGAAATCATATGTTTTTTTTAAAAGTTAGAATGTATATTTTGCCTAACATTAAGAGATATTTAAACAATTACTTATACTGACCAATATTTTGCTCAGGGAATTAGCCATTCGGTGTGGCAATGTAGACAGGCTTCCGACACGCAGACAGCGACTTAGGCTAAATTATTTATCTTAAATTTTATATTGTTTATTTTGTGTCTTTATAAATTGGTTTTGACAGGTAAGTAGCAGTGACTGCTCGTGTAGGTATACCAGCAAAAAGAATAGTTGAATTGTCCTTACGCTCGTTCGAAACTTTCCTCCGAGGGATAATAATCACGTAACGTTTCGAACGCGCGTTAGGACAGTTTAACTGACATTTTTCTATATAAAATTTGACATTTAGATCTACCTAACGTACGTACCTACGTACAATCCGTTACGTGATCGACTTGCGGTCACAAGTTTGAATCTTGCTCGGAGCAAGAAATTGCTGTTTTTTAAGGTTCCGTACTCAAAGAGTAAAACGGGACCCTATTACTAAGACTCCGCTGTCCGTCAGTCCGTCCGTCCGTCTGTCACCAGGCTGCAGCAAAACACAGAATAAAATAGGTTTTTATTGATAATGGTACGGAACCCTTCGTGCGCGAGTCCGACTCGCACTTTGCCGGTTTTTTTATTATTTTTAAATATAATTTACCGTTTGTCTTGTTTTTTGTGTGTAAATTGATTAAATTAAATCCTTCGTCTACATATTCACCAACTACCAACCTAGAGTAGAAAGGCCTGCCATCAAGGAAAACAAACCGTAATTTCTACATTCAACATAACCTATGTTCACCAGGAAACATGCCGGGCCCAATCGTTCCCATGGGCACCTCCTCCACATGTAACGTTACCGTCAGCTCCCACGTTCCATCTCTATATACTGGGACGTAACGTAAACGTTAATGTCGGAGTCACGATCTAACACACAGACATATTCAAGTATAGATCGTGTGTATGTTTGTACATATGATTCAGATTCAGGTTCATTTATTACACGATAATTATTACACAATTGTAATTTGTATCGTATATTAAAGTCTTGATTTGTTAAATGCTCAAGTTCTACTGTTACCGTTAAATGCCTCTAGATATTGCTAAATTTCCTTCTCTGTTATCTGCACTCCTGGGATCTTAAGATACAGGCGTTGCCTACAACAAACTACAATGCAATTTCCTTTTCGGCAAATAAATAATTTATTATTTTTACTTATTTAAAGTTAGAACAGAATAATTTATTGAAAATAGTATATTACTTACTTAGGAGGACGGTAAAACAAAAAAAATCTCAGATCCCAGGTATTTGAGGCCCGAGCCAAAGACAAGGGCGATAAATATGCGATCTGAGGTTCGTCTCTCCCTGGCCAGAACTTAACGTTAATGCTCGGCCTAAATCCATAAATTTAGCGGATTTATTTTGCACATGGTTTATTGATCGAGCGAGCTAAGCGAACGAAGTTCTCAGCTTCAGATTGGGCCCAAATTAGTACGTCCGTTTTTGTCCATCTTTTCTCCTCTAACAGGTCGCATAGGTATCTCAACCGATTGTAGTGACATTTTGTGAGAAGTTTCAATAATTATATATATAGAAAAAACTGAACCGACGAGAATACTCGTTTTTTTGATTAAGCTTTCAAGTTGTACATCTCACAGAGCCTCTAGTTTAACAAATTAGGTGCATTTGCGTGGTCTACCCAAATAAGTCTGTGATCTAACCGCAGCATGTAAGCGCGTAATTACAAAGTCGCTGAAACATTACAAGGGAATATATTCAGAAGGAACTTGGTTGATATTTTATTCATGACCGGCTGGATGATTGAATAAGAATAAGTTATTGTAGTTTGTAATCATGTTCATCTCGTAGTTAAGACGCGGAACTAGGTTGCTTGCGGCTTTATGGAAACTGTTCGTTAGAAACTAAGAGGAATAAAATTAAAAGATACGCTTAAGTTTATTCAACGTACCTATTTTAATTTATTGAATCAGGCGTTACTTTGCGGAAGTCCATGATATATTACGGGAACAATATTCCTTTGCTATTCCGCTAAAAACGTGCTAGTCGATCAGCGGAGATCAAACGCAACTGAGCCCAGTGGACGTGGCGCAAGCAACATCTCCTGCCAGCATCTCCTGATGATGCCTCGTAGAGAGGCGTAACACGTGTCGAGGTTTTTTCATTATTGGTGGTGGTTTGCTGTAATTATTTGCATGTTTTTACGCAAATAGTTGCAAACAGACCAGCACGTTTTTAGCGGAATAGCAAAGGAATATTGTTCTCGTAATGTACCTATTTTAGTTTTATATAATAGTAAACTGAATCCTCCCTGTAAAAATATACAATAATAAAATACAAAAAGAAAACGCCCAACGTGGGGCTCGAACCCACCACCCTGAGATTAAGAGTATCTAGTTGCTGATTTCACTATCAGCCAATATCCATATACCTCCCTTTTTCTATCAGCCAATATCCATACCTACCTTTTCCTATCAGCCAATATCCATATACCTATCTTTTCATATTAGCCAATATCCATATACCTATCTTTTCCTATCAGCCCATATCCATATACCTACTTTTTCCTAACAGCCAATATCCATATACCGAACCTTTTCCTATCAGCCAACATCCATATACCTACCCTTTTCCTTGTTGACGAGCTGCCAATCTCCAATAACTACGGATTGACACTCTGTGATTGAGTCAATTATCGTCGATCCTTGGACTGTTTAATACATTTTGATTAGCTAAACTCTTGTCGAATTAGGTCAAGAGGGGTCAACAACACGCGCCATTATTTCTAAGGGCTGGGAAACGGAAATATCGAAATATCCAAATAATAAATAAATCATAATAAATTAAATCTACTGACTAGCCCCAAAGTAAGCAATAAGTCTTGTATTATAAGATACTAGACGACAATATATTATTTAATAGATGTAACAACTTAAATACGTTAACAATAGTTATTTGTTATACAAGGGGGGAAAGTTGTATTTTACCTGCGAGTGTTCATTTGAAACACGAGCTAGCGAAAGGGTTCTATGATTGACCACGAGCGAAGCGAGTGGTTCAAAAATAGAATCCTGAGCGTAACGAATGTTTCAACACACGAGACGTAAAATAACTTTTCACCCGTGTATAACACAAATCTTTTCACCTCACTACGGCGAGGAAAATAAGAAAAAGGGTAAAAAAAAGTTTTAAAAAAAGTTAAAAAAGAAAAAAGTTAAAAAATAAAAAAAGTTAAGAAATAAGAAAAAGTTAAAAAGAAAGTAAAAAAAAGCAAAAAAAAAATTAAAAAAGTTATAATAAGTAATAAAAAAATATGTCAAAATATAAAAAAAACAAAAATAAACATTTACCGTTCTACGTCATAGTACTTTTAACGTTCTACGTCTACTTTCTTCACATGTGGATAAAAAGCGATTTTCTCAATAGATATCAAACATACAGAAAGGCCTTTCCAATCCAGTGAGGTGAAAATGTTCTTGCTCGTCACACAAATATTTGCTCTTACCGGGATTCGAACCTTGGACCTTCAGCGTCACTACCCACTAGGCTAATCGGTCGTCAAATTGTATGATAACTATAGAATTACGCAGCAATCTTGCAATTTCCTAACAAAAATGCCACTGAAATACAGACCGAGCTTCAGACAAATTGCAACCAATAAAAAATATTAATCTTAAGGGTTGCCAGGATTCTTGACTCTCCATACAAACAGCTTGGTTCTCATTTTAAAACAAGAATAACATGAGACTTTGTATACACAATGGAATCGCCCTTGTAGATCAGAGGGGTAATCACGTAACGTTCCGAACGCGCGTCGGTACAATTTAACCGTCAATTTTCCATATAAAAAGTGACATTTAGACATACCCGACGTTCGTACAATGCGTTACGTGATCGACCTACAGAAACCAGGTTCATGTTGCTTGAAATGAACATTGAAAAAAAATGAGCGAGTAGATTGACATGTTTTTTTTGCCGTGTTTATAGATAATCGTACGGAACCCTTCCTTCGACCGACTCGCACTTGACGGGTTTTTGACAAGCATTTACTGAAACGTTCGCAAGAATGATCGTGAAAATGTTTTTACCTATGTTAGCTCTGTTTGTTCTAAAGTCTTACTTTAAAAAGAGTGACGTTGGATATTTTTTATTTATTTATTTTGGTTCACCAACAATTGTTTACACTGAAGTTTACAGTAATCCAATTATCATAACTACTTGCTAAGTGTAACAATCACTTTAAGGTAAACACCGCATGCATTATATAAAAAAAAGCCTTAACATTAACTTATCAAAATTATACATAAATAAATAAATAAATAAATAAATATTACGGGACAATCTTACACAAATCAACCTAGGCCCACGGTAAGCTCAATAAGGCTTGTGTTGTGGGTACTAGGCGATGATATATATAATAGATACATACATATAGATACTTATATACATATATAACATCCATAACTCAGGAACAAATATTCGTGATAAACACACAAATAAATGCCCTGACCGGGATTCGAACCCGGGACCTCCAGCTTCGTAAGCAGAGTCACTACCCACTGGGCTACGGAGGCCGTTAGACATAGTTTTTGCTTAACTTATTATTGCGACGTAACTGAATAATTTAAAACTTTTTTAACAACTTTCTGCGCGTCACTCTTATAGAAAATGGATGTCACCAACTTTATTATCATTGCAAAGCCAAGCAGTTACCAGACCTTATTTTAAATTTCACGACCGAGTCAAAGAAAACATCAGACATGTGACTGCAGCTGTTAATTGCTTTCTATTCTATTCTATTTAAAAACGGTGACTGCTCAACGTTCTGTTACATGTGAATACTTAAGTCTATAAGCACCTTAACGTTAGAACGGGTTCAGCAACACTTAATTTCAACCCAATACGTTTGGCCACACAAACCCTCACAGCTAGTGTGGTATATTTGTACAGTAAGTAAACAAACATCGGAGTTCCCTCAAGATCCTTCGTCCGCTAATCCGATTACATCCCAGAATTTATTGACACCATGTCACACATCGGGTGAAAGTGCTGACAATATTAACAACATTGTCCCGAAGGCCTACGGCGTATATTTGATATGATTATATTTTATCCGTAATATACAGGCTAGCGTGTACAAATATTGTATAGTGACCTTGGTGATGTGTCGATAGAATCAAGTCATCCTATCGTTTTTAAGCATTTCTTCTCGGCATTCGAAACAATTGAAAGTCGATTGTAATTGAACGAGCGAGCAAAGCGAACGAAGTTCTATGCTTCAGCTTGGGCCGAATATAGTTCGTATGCAAGTTTGTAATGTAATTTTTCACCATGAAATAAATAATCTAATCTTATATATGTCCGGTGTCTGTCACGATGTCACGCTGCCACGGTGCTCGGCTATTCTCCTATCTATACAAGTCGCATTTCTCAATAGATTCTCGTGAAATTTTGTGAGCAGGGTTGTTAATTACACAGTTTTTTGTCGAGTATGAGTTAAAAGAGGGCTGTTATAAAATTTGGGTGTATGTCTGGTGCATCGTGGCTCCTAAACGAATGGGCCGATTTGAATGTGGTGTTTTATCCAAAAGCTAGGCCCCGTAGCATGGATGGCTTTATCACGCGATAAGTGACAAGACAGAGCATCCGTCCCTGGCTGACACCGTTCGATAGAACGAGAGGACGCTCTTATCCTGTCACTTATCGAGTGATAACGCCATCCATGCTACGGGGCCTGAAGTAATCAAGATGGCTTTTAGCTACGTTTCAACAAAACGGTTTAGCCGTTTTTGAGATATTGAACTTTGAAATGAAAATATTGGGGGTTTTTCAACTTTATTAAGTTAATAATTATTAAAAAAAAATCGTCGCTAGTAGGTACTTAACTACTGCCCCCCAGTAAACGCGACCACTAGTAGCAAAAGTGCGCGCCACTCCAACAGCTCGGGGCTCGGCCGTGGCCCATCAAATGCTCGGTGTGCGCCGATGCTAAGTATACAATATACCTACAACTAAGAAAAGTTAAACGTTTTTAGGGTTCCGTACTCAAAGAGTAAAACGGGACCCTATTACTAAGACTCCGCTGTCCGTCCGTCCGTCCGTCTGTCTGTCACCAGGCTGTATCTCACTGATACCGTGATAGTTCCAAGTAGGTAGTGAAAGTTGAAATTTTCACAGATGATGTATTTCTGTTGGCGCTATAACAACAAATACTAAAAACAGAATAAAATAAATATTTTTATTGATAATGGTACGGAACACTTCGTGCGCGAGTCTGACTCGCACTTGGCCGGTTTTTTATAACTTATATAAGAGGTCAAATCTCGCGTACATTCGTCATTTGAGTTTATTATCCCATTAAATCATAAACAAATGAAACCATTAAATGACGAAATCGAAACATAATCTTACCTACAATTACGGAGTGTAGTTAGAAACCGCACAAGAGAAAATCATATAACAAACGTAGGTAAAGTATTCAAAAACGTTTTGTACATTTGAACACTCGCGTACGTTGGAAATTAACAATCAGGCAGAACAAAGAAAATTATCTTTACCGCTGCATCCCTAATTAGTGAACCAGCCCCGTCCAAGCTACAAACGACCTTACAGGGAAGGTTATACGACTCAAATTCAATCAGCTTCACTGAAATATTATAGAAATTTACTTGCACGAGCGTAACTGCAGCATATTCCGGCTTTATAAGACTCAAATTACAACGAATGGGACAGCCCTGCAGAGACAGGTACTCATGCGAAATTGCAGCTTATACTTAGCGAGATACGATTTCATTTTGAATGGGAAGACTCCGTCACAGCGTAGGGTTGAGAGAATTCTCGAGCAGAGCATTGTCTCGGGGATGTTAACGAAATCAGGGAAGGAAGAAGTTGGTTAATTTTAATATGACGAATTGCGTTTGATAAAATGTCGTAAATATAATTATTGTATCGCATTGTGACCCTTAAATTTGATTATTTCTTTGGATTCTAATTATAAAATACGCATGCTTTTTAGGGTGAGTAACGACCAGTCCTGTTTGGTTCAGCCTCGCAATCTCGCAAAGCTCTGGTGGAGAGAAATATACTCCAGTCAAAATACGGTTTTGAAAAACATTAATGTATAATAGCGTTGTTATTATAAACTTTTTGTTGCCAGTAGAGAAATATAATTAACGAGACCCCTTAACTCATCAAATCTTTAATATTTAAGATTAGTAGTTAAGCTCTTAATTATGTTATATATATGTCACCGTTAGATTGTGAACACCGTCAGTTTATAATCTTACTCGCGATATTATAAACTGACGAAAAATTGTGAACTGTCAAAACCGTTCACAATTTAACGCATTATTTTTCGTTAGTTTATAAACTTTCAATGTCGAATCGTCAAATTGTAAACTGAGATCAAATCGGCTTGCTACGGAACGTACACAAAAACTAGGTAGGATAGGTTAGTTAGGTATCTTCAGTTGCCCGAAGGGCAAAGCGCCCAGAAATAGGAGCCCCGCGCAGCGGGCCTCCGTCGACACTGCTGGATGCCGAAATAAATGGAATAAAATGTCTGAATAACAAAAAAAAACAATCATGTTCTGACGTAATTGATGGAAACTGATGCAAATTGAATAATTGGTTCAACCAAACAGCGCACAGGTTGCGTTCCGAATCAGGCAGATTCAGTTTACAATTTGACGATATGACATTGTTAGTTTATAAACTAACGAAAATTAATGCGTAAAATTATGAATTATTTTGGCAGTTCACAATATTCCGTCAGTTTACAATATAACGAGTTAGATTATAAACTGACGGTTTTCACAATCTAACGGTGACATATATATATAAACGCAATAAACAGTTCAAATTTTTTTTAACGTTATTCTAAGATGCTTTATACAAGAATCCAACAAACTTTCCATCCGGAAGTAATTGTAAGTATAGATTTAAATGAAGCATTAATTGTCTTTTTTGTATTATTTATCTTAAATATAATAGAGCGAATGTAATTAATGAACAAAAATAAAGATAAAACGATTTATTCATATGTTTTCTGACTTTTCAGAAGTTAAATAAGTTATCATTTTTTAGATGTCTGAAATTTTGTTGGAGTTTGTCGCTAGGTAACTATTTTATTGATAAGATAATAATATACATTACATAGAAAAACTCAGCTAAAATAAATTATTTCCGAATTTGACATTTTTTCCATACAAGTTGTCAGTTCTTTGCCTAGACTAAAAACCTTCAGTTGCGTTTAGCTGTATACAGCTATAACAACGAATCCTGAAAACAATACAGGGTGAGCAAGGCGCTTGTGAATACAAACTTTCAAGCATCCACTATTTGACTGTAACTTTCAGTATCCTATCCTATACTATTAAACGAGCAATATTTGCAATTACGTTCTCGGAAACGGCTCTAACGATTTCGATGGCATTTGGAATACAGGCGTTTAAAGGGGCGATAAATCGATCTAGTTAAGTCACATGTCCGGGAAAATTCGTTTTCTCCGTATATTCACCATTTTCATCCGAGCAGAGCTCGGTCGCCCAGGGACTGTGTTGTTAAATATGTAGACTGCTTGATAAAAATATTGAATTGAATAAAGTTCAGTAACAACATGAAGGCGCCGCTACATTTAAAATTGACTAAATCTTGATTTCCACGAAACGGCGAAGGCAGCGGGCGTAGCAGATTACCAGACCTGAGCGGGGAACAAGAAAGTTCACTTTGTGGAATATATATCTACATTATTTTGTACGTACCGGAAGGCGGGGCGTGGGTAGGCCCCCCACAAGGTGGACTGATGACCTGGTAAAGGTCGCGGGAGTCCGCTGGATGCGGGTGGCGCAGGACTGGCCATTGTGGCACTCTTAAGGGGAGGCCTTTGTCCAGCAGTGGACGTCTTTCGGCTGATATTATTATGATGATGATAATGATGATGATTATTTTGTATTACCTACTTTTGTAAGTATTGATATAAATAGCATTCAATTTGATTCATAAATTTTCATGTGAATAATTCGGCTGTGTTCAAAACAAGGCTTTATAATGCTTGCAAGAGTAATTTTTAGAGTTCCGTACCCAAAGGGTAAAACGGGACCCTATTACTAAGACTCAGCTGTCCGTTTGTCTGTCTATCTGTATGTCACCAAGCTGTATCTCATGAACCGTGATAGTTAGACAAGTGAAATTTTCACAGATGATGTAATTTTGTCGCCGCTATAACAATAAAATACAAAAAAAAAAAAAAAAATTAAACGTGTTTTTTTGCCGTTTTTATAGATAGGTAATCCTCTACCTACGTGTTTTTATATTATCTCTCTTTGTAACTGCTTTGCTTGTGTGAGGTATAAAATATAGTATTTGTATTGTATTGTATTATGGAACGGAACCCTTCATGCGCGAGTACGACTCGCACTTGGCCGGAAAAAAACTAAATTATATTTATGTTTGTTTTATGTACAATATCAGTGTCGTTAATAAAGACGTAACGTTCCGCCATCTGTGTAGTGGTGAGATAGTACCTATTCTGATAGCAAGCTGTATGTGTGCACACGCTCGTAATTGCCGATGTGTGAGTGCGTGCACATTTAAGGCTTCTCACAGACTGGCGCGGTCTGGCCGCGGCGGTCAATACTAGACTTGTCATTAGCTGTCAGATTTACTAATGTCCGCCACCGCAGGCCACGCCAGTGTGATGCAGGCTTAATAACGACACACAAATCAAACCTGCCTAGTGCACACACACATATACAGCTGCGCGCAAAAATGAGTTGAACTATATGCCACTTTCATGTTATGCCACTTTATCCCCCAAACAAATACCCACCAAGATAAGCTTCATTTATTAGTTCATAAACCGTTTTATTATTAAACTACGACCAACTTGGCACTAAAGTTTCGTCGCCATTACTCCCAATTGGAGTATCTAGTGACAAAGTTGCCTTTACCACGGTGTATAAGGAATCTTGCAAAATTTAGTTTCAATTTTGCTGAATACTGTTGCATAAGGCTGCTTCCGCATTTGGCATCGCGGAATCGGTTTTACCGAGAGCTTACTGATTACATGGATTTTCTTACTCATCGGTGTACTGTCAGTATTAGATTTGCGCAGTAGTATTATAGCGCGGACGAGGGCGGTACGTGTGGAATACCTACTGCATTATTTATGCCGCCCTGCTTCCGCGCATCCCTAACCAAGCACACATTGAAACGTAGACGCGCAGTAAACAATTTGTTCTGATTTTACTGACACCTTACTGATACCGTACCGAACCCGCACTGACACACTCAGAAGTGGTCTTAGTTTAACATTTTTTTGGAGAATCTCGACAGCACTTTTCAGAACATTTATAATATTCCTGGCGCCTATTTCAACAATTGAATTGACAACTTGAATGGAAAAAATGACAAATTTGGAAAAATTTTATAATACAGATTTTTTTTATGTAATGGATATAATTATCAATTAAATAGATACATAGCGACAAAATCCAACAAAACTTCAGACACTTTAACTAGCTTTTGAAAAGTCGGAAAAAATATAAATGGTTTTATCTTTATTTTGGTCCATTTACATTTGCTCTATAATATTAAAGATAAATAATAAAAAAAAAGTTATGCTTTATTTAAATCTAAATATAAACTTCCGGATGGAAAGTTTGTTGGATTCTTGAATAAAACATCTTAGAATAATGTTTTAAAGTGAAATAAAGAAAAAAATACGCTATTATAAATAAATGTTTTTCAAAACCGTATTCTGCCTGGAGTATGAACGAACATTGCTCGTGCGATTAGTAAAGATGGTTGCGTGGGATAATAATCCATACTAATATCATAAATGCGAAAGTGTCTGTCTGTCTGTTACTGATTGAGATGAAATTTGGTATGGACAAAGTTTGAATCCCAGGAAAGGACATAGGATAGCTTATATCCCGGAAATCATCCCCTAAGGAGGTAAAATGGGGGGGGGGGTAAAAGTTAGTACTGATCTACGATATGAACGAGCTCCACACGGACGGAGTCGCGGGCAGCAGCTAGTAATAACTAATCGTCTAAGCATTGTACAGTCACCGGCATCAATATATGATGAATCAAAGGCCGCAAAAATATCTGACACGCTCTTACGGCTCTAGGAATAGAGTTGTCATCAGATATTTTTGCGGCCTTTGTTCCTTCATATATTTATGCCGGTAACTGTACGTTAAATTGTCATTCTTAGATGACATCTGTAACGTTGGTGAAATGGGGCCCTATAAGTTCTATTTTCAAAGCGTTTATGGAACCGTTTCATTTTCAAATAAAACAAGTTTTAAATAATTTAATTAATTCCAAAGAGTTGACGAGAAATACGGTACCGTTCAATATTTGAAGTAAGCTCACTTCAAAGGCTGGGATCAACAATATCGGCTATGCAAACTGTGAGTAAGCTGCTGAATTACACCAATTATAACAGGCTACGATCGTTATTGCACGGTATTATATAATCTTTCTCGATACTATGTGTAAATAATTAGCAGCTTAGGAAAGTTGAAAAACCTCATATATTTTCATTTTAAAGTTTAATTTCTCAAAACCGGCCAATCCGATTTTGTTGAAACGTAGCTGAGAACCATCTCGATCACGTCAACTTTCGGAAGAAAAAAACCGCATTCAAATCGGTTCATTCGTTTATTAGCTACGCCACAGACAGACACACAGATACACAGGCAGATACATTATGACACTCCTCTTTTGGCGTCGGGGGTTAATAGTAGTTTATGCAATCGTTATATAATGTATGCTTTTTAAGTCGAGTACCACGTTTAGGCCACGAAGCTTTCTGAGTGGCCTAATTAAGGTACGAGACTTAAAAAGCTAATTATATAACCTATTGTATACAATACTTTTTCTACGAGTCAACGGAAATAATAATTTATTAAACAAACTTAGTATCTATTGTATATCGCCCTGCTGAAATGAAGCGCAGCAGCTTAGTATCTTTGCGCATTGATGTCTTCACAGTTATCTTATACAGCTCCTGGATTCATAAGATGACTGCTGGCGGTCATCTTATGAATTCACGAGCTCCGTGACGAGCTCGTGGAGCTCCAGGATTAAAAAGTATGTGATCTTAGTTTCGTGTACGAAATCTTAATTCAAAGATTAAAGTCGACGAGTAGAAAAAAAATATTGTATGACTAGTTGCCCGCGTATTACCAAGGAATCAGGCGGACACGTGGGATAATAAGATTTAGTCTATGTACATCCCGGAGGTCCATTTCAAAAAGTCTAAATATAGATAAGATAAGACTACCGATGGACATAGGATATATTTTATCCCGTGACCTGAATTTTTGTAATACGTGCGCGAAGTACCGCAGTCAGCTAGTATAAGTAATAAAGAGGTAATATGATATATGTAAACCTTATTTCGTAAGTGTGTAGGTAGATGATAATTTGCGCCCTTCGGTCGCCTACGAAACGAAACCAAAGTTACGTTACCAGTTACGTGTGAAGAATTATTTTTCTTACTACGAAACTAATTACGTACATAATTTTTTTTTTCCTTCGAAACCAGTGACGGCATTTTTTTCGTATTTGGACAGATTCGACGGAGCGGCTGTTTGCCCGTCGGGCATCTGAAGCTACTTGACGAACCTTACCTACCTAGGTGTTTTGCGACAACCCGTGTAGACTCGGGCAAGAATAGGTCTACGGTCTCCCCCGCCTGTCGTAAAAGGCGACTTAAGGGGGTCAACGGGGTCGCCAGTGACTTTTTGTGGCGGGGGCCACAGCACTCGGCCACCCCAGAGAAGGCGGCGAAGATGCCCAGAACGAGCCAGCAGGGGCAAAGCGCGAGGAGGGCTCTAGTGCGTTCAACCTGAGATCCTAGAGTCCTCCGAATTACTTAGCGCAGATGGCGGTTGACGTGGAGTTTTTAGTGGGTAGAAATACCACATAACCCAGACCTCCCCCGAGAGCTGGGTACCTAGTTCGCAGGTTTTCTCCACGGAAAAAAAAAAAAAAAAAAGGTGTTTTGCGATTGTAACAAGTTTCTAACAAGGAAGAAACATTCTTTGTACGTAACTATAGTTTCATAGCAAGAAACATAATTCTTCACTTCGTAGGCGTCACGCACGAATTTTTACCAAATAATTACAGAGTGGACCTTTGGAATGGACTAAGGCTTTAGTTTTCGCCTCGTTTTCGCTTGTGTTCTTAGTTTTACGTGCCCGGAGAATCAAGTTGTATAAAATCAATTCAGTAATTTTATAAATAAGTGCGTCACAGGAAAATCCATGTAGGATTCTCATTCCGCTCCGTGTTTGTGTTGGGCCCCGCATAGATATTCATTTGAAAAACGTTTTTATTAAAATCTTCTTGTCCTGAGAGATGTTAATATATCAAAGCGGAAGTCTAATAAAAACACATTTGTTGTAATTTAATTTGTTCCACGGATTTAATGGTACGATATTGTATTTTTAGGCTTCCGTACTCAAAGATTAATCCCAAATTAAGCAAAGCTTGTACTATGGGCACTAGACGACGATAAACATACTTATATAGATAAATAAATACTTAAATACATAGAAAACATCAAAGGCAATGTGTATAAAAACAACAAATCAAAGGCAATGTGTATAAAAGAGCAATAAGACAGGCCCCGTAGCATGGATGGCCTTACCACGCGATAAGTGATAGGATAGAGCTGTCGTCCCTGGCTGACACCGTTCGATAGAATGAGACGACGCGCTTATCCTATCACTTATCGCGTGATAACGCCATCCATGCTACGGGGCCAGCTCTACTTTACGGCTCAGAGTGCTGGCCCATGAGATAAGCAGATACACAGAAGATGCACGTCACAGAGATGAAGATGCTGGTCAGGCGGAGTAACTAGAATGGATAAAATAAGAAATGAATATATCCGTGGCACTCTTAAAGTTGCCCCGATACACGAAAAACTGCGAGAGAATCGCCTACGCTGGTACGGACACGCAATGAGACGAGACGATGACCATATGACCAAAAGAGTTCTAAATATAGAAGAAAAGAAGAGGGGCCGCGGACGACCACAAATGACCTGGCTACAAACAATAGACAATGACATGAGAGATACTGACACACGCAAAGAGAAAACCTACAATCGCACAATGTGGCGCAAGAATACTAGGAGGGCTGACCCAAATAAATTGGGACAATAGCCAGGAACAAATATTTGAGCTCATCACACAAATAAATGCCCTTACCAGGATTCAAACCCGGGACCTCCGGCTTTGTAGGCAGGGTCACTACCAACTAGGCTACAGGAGGCTCCAATACAACAAACGTGATTTTTTTGCCGTTTTTATAGGTAATGGTACGGAACCCTTCGTGCGCGAGTCCGACTCGCACTTGACCGGTTTTTTTAGGATTCCGTATGCAATAGGATGCTCTCCCGTTATTGAGTCTCTGTTGTCTGCCAATTTCTCTGTTTGTCCGTCTGCAATAGAAATATACCTTTTGACCTATTTATTTCCATCACCGCTACAACGAGAGATAATGGTCTAAAGAATACAGGAACTCACTGAAATAAATGTAAGATCTAACTTCAAACGCTCAGAACAACAATATCTTTCCATGTTTTCAAAATGTATTTTAAAACGAAGGATTTAAAATTATTGTCTATAAACTTGGTATTGTTTTAACGTACAAACCAAATTCTCGTTCATCACTTTATTGTCTCTGTCAAAACTGCCGGTTTTTTTCTTCGTCGCAAACAATTTTATGCTTGCCCGCTCAAATAAGGTAGTTTGTTTATGGTAAACCGTCAGCCATTTTAAAACAAATATTTAAATACTGTTTAATCCGGGTCTAACGCGATATTTATTTACCTTTATTTCTGACGTTTCGACACGGGTTGCACCGGTCATGGCCGCAGATAACTGTCGTCCCAGCAAGTTGTCAACAGAGATGTGGGTTTACAATATTTCACTACCCTCCAAAAGTCGATAAAAACATGGAGGGTACACCCGAAATAAGTCCACTACCCATCCATTTTAATGTTAATTGTCTAGGGCACGGCACACAACACTTACAGTATCCGCACACACAGTATTAAAGTGTTACATTTCTAAACAAGTTATCAATTAAGCTGTATTTCAGACTTTTTGTCTTTTGCACGCTTATCATAAAATATGGCTTCCCAATGGCATTTTTTCCTTTACCCCTGTAATATTTGAGTGTTATCTACAACAATATGACTTTGTTATTTTTTTTATTCGACAACGTGCAGCCGGCTGGACATAATAATTGATTTTCTTTTTCAATTTTATTTCTGGACCAGAATCGTTTAGAATCGTTTTTGCGGCCCTCAAGCCCATTACAGTGAGCTCTTCGAAAAGTATTCGGGTTTGGGTGAAATCGTTTATTTTAGCATAAGCACGTGTTAGAACACTACTATAAATGCTCAAGAGCTGTATTTGCGGCCTGGCTGCTTGGTACATATATGTACATTGTACGGGTACCTATTGCCTGATGAAGTCCCAAATTATTAAGTGCAGTCCGCGTCAATTTCGTTAGTTACTATGTGGCCCTTGGCTGCTAAAAGGTTGGCGACCACTGGTTGGTTTAGACTAGAAATTAGTATTTTTGTCGAAAGGCCTTTTTGTATGTTTGATATCTATTGAGAACGTTTTTTATCCACATGTGAAGAAAGTAGACGTAGAACGTTAAATGTTTATTTTTGGTTTTTTGTATATTTTATGACATATTTTTTTTTTACTTTTTTTTATTTTTTTTACATTTGTTTTAACTTTTTTTTTAATCTTTTTTTTTACCCTTCATATTTTCCTCGCTGTAGTGAGGTGAAATTATTTGTGTTATACACGGGTGAAAAGTTATTCTACGTCTCGTGTGTTGAAACACTCGCAGGTAAAATACAACTTTCCCCCCTTGTATAACAAATAACTATTATCATAGTAGATACAATCCTTACTCTACCATTTCATACTATACTATTACCATCAGTTCCTCAATACCAGGCTTCTTCCTCTATGTTTTCGTGTAAAGTGAATAAACTAGCGGTTTTGTGAGCTGAAGAAATCGCAAGCCTGGTTTTTTTTTTCTAAACGAATATCTGAGTCGATAAAAAATCTATATAATTATTGAACCTCCGCACAAAACTTCACGAGAATGGGTCAACAGAAAAACTAAATAATTTTGGTTCGCTTCGATCCCTCGTTCAATTGGCGACCTCTGGTAGCCTAGGTAGTGACCCTGCCTAAGAAGCCGGAGGTCCCGGGTTCGAATCCCGGTAAGGGCATTTATTTGTGTGATGAGCACGAATATTTGTTTCTGAGTCATGGATGTTTTCTATGTATTTAAGTATTTATTTATCTATATAAGTATGTATATC
This sequence comes from Epinotia brunnichana, assembly GCA_963854355.1. NCBI lineage: Eukaryota > Metazoa > Arthropoda > Insecta > Lepidoptera > Tortricidae > Epinotia > Epinotia brunnichana. The sequence continues at coordinate 2,264,599 of OY977940.1, forward strand.
ATCGTCTTCTACCCATAGTACAAGCTTTGCTTAGTTTGGGACTAGGTTGATTTGTGTAAGATTGTCCCCAAACATTTATTTATCAATTTTTAAATTCAACAAAAAAGATGAAGCTTTTAAAAGGTCCTCTGCAGTGCATGTAGCTGGGCTTACGTCCTTTTTATCTCAAGCTGGCATTGACCCAAGCCCTAGCATTAACATATTTCAGCGAGTAATTGCGTCGACAACCCTGGCGCAGTCATCCGTGACGAACTTGACCCCGTGACCTAGGGTTGTGCTAAATGGATGTCTAGTTTGTTATGCTAAGTGGGGTAAAGGAAGAACGTTTGTAAATCGTTTAAAATATTCTCAAAACGAAGGATGATTTTTTACCTTACTACAAGGCAATAAGGTGAGAAATTGGTGTAGGTATGTAGTAGACTATACATTTCGAGTTTTATTAGGGTAATTTTTTTTGAAGAATATTGGTCAACTTTGTAACATAGACTAAACTTACACTTTTTTAGGGTTCCGTACTCATAGAGTAAAATGGGACCCTATTACTAAGACTTCGCTGTCCGTCCGTCCGTCCGTCCGTCTGTCTGTCACCAGGCTGTATCTCAAGAACCGAGATAGCTAGAAAGTTAAAATTTTCACAGATTATGTATTTCTGTTGCCGCTATAACAACAAATACTAAAAACAAAATAAAATGATTTTTTAAGGGGGGCTCCCATACAACAAACGTGATTTTTTTGCCGTTTTTATAGATAATGGTACGGAACCCTACGTGCGCGAGTCCAACTCGCACTTGGCCGGTTTTTTTTATATTTCGTTATTGATTTTTAATATTTTAGTTTAAATCTCACTCTAAAACTTAAGAGTGTAGATCACTTATACGGAGACGAACACAAGAAAAATAATTAAGTATACCTATGAGAAAAAAACTCCAACTAAGGCTAAGTTTATAGCTTTGAACCCGTCAAATTATAACTATAGTTCAATGATATTAGAGTGACAAACTGAAAAACAAGTTTATACTGGCCAGGATCAGCTTTAGCTTACATCCTTTAGGCGGCACATCGTGCACCCAGAAGAGGTACAACATATCACCGCCCAAAGAATCTGGAATTTCCTGGAGGCAACGGGCCTTAACAGTGAACTCTAAAGAAAGGGCTGCCACCATAGATCACTTGCTGGTTGAAGCGGCATTTTAAGGCCCACAAATCAAATAATAATAATAACATCCCTTAGCCAACGCTTAGCTGAGTGCAATATCACATTCAACATGTATTAAATGCATTTACTTTCTTTTAAACGACGGTGTATCCGGATTCCATTTAAAACAATCACTAAATAAGTTATCCAAAACGAAAAAATAACGATTTGTAATTACTCAGTTACCTCTTTTATTTTTCCTTTCCATAATTCTTACACTCCAAAATACTATTCCTGTTATTCAAACAACAAACAAAGGAGTAAAGTATAAAAGAAAACAAAAACAAAAGAACCCAATTGAAACATTCGATTCAGGCGATCCTTCAAAACTGTTAAAACAGAAATGTAATAACCAAGCAACGCTACGTATATGGATTTTGAAACCTATGCCAATGAAATAAGATTGATATTTAAATAAATATTATTACGGTCAGTTTTTCCTTAAACGTTAAATCGGGTAACGACAGCCCTAACGGACTAAGGATGTCAAAATATATTGCCAAGAAATAATGATTATCGCACTACCTATGCTCTTTCTTTATTTTGTTGAAAATTTACTTTGTCATTATTTGCATTGGTTACCAAATAATTGTCTTGCTGTGAATAAGTAATTTCATTTTAGCATTAAAGCTTGACTACAACTTTCAGTTGTCGCAGCAGCAGTGGTGCAGCCTACGTGTGAGTGAGAGATCCAAACGCACCATCTCACTCCCACCTATAGTCCACCGCTGCGCGCCTTTGTAAGTCGTGACAGAGTTCTAACGCGTACTTACTCAAAGAAGGCCGCATTGAAGTTGTTTTATTAACAGCTCGTAACATAGCAGCTAAATGGTCCATTTAGAGTTCAAATTATGACAGATTGGGTACCAAATGTCTTCTTCATTTGGGGCCGCCAATCCTAGCGTCTTTTAAGTTTTGGACAAATGATAAGAAAATTACCTACTTGATTCTTGCATTCGCTTTTTTGTTAGCAAACAGACAAATGCATTGTGCTGACGCCGCATCTCGATCATAATTTGTAATTACTTGTATCTTATTGTTTCTCTTATTTGACATGTTTGTACCGATTTAATGCAATTTTAATGTATATTTAACCTGACTTTATTATTTTATTCTTTACCTGACATTAAAAGTACCTAATTATCTTAATCATAATCCTGTTTCATATATTTTTCTAAGTTTAAGCCTATTATTCCGTTATTTCTTGTGTCTAATTGTCAATTCGATTATGGTTGATTGTTGATTATTATGTTTAACTGCATGGAGGTAGGTGTCTTTAAATGCAATAAATAATGAACACTGAATACTATAATTATAGCATTAATATCAAATTAAATTTAAATATTTTATATAAAAGCCCTGACAGTACGCTTTAAATACATGCTGAGCCAGGTCTACTTCGTGACACGTATTTTTATTAGCTTGCTTTTATATGTGTGTTTGAATAAATTAATTTGCTGTCGCGAATAAAATGTTATGAATTTGAATTTTGAATTTGAAATAGCAAATATCTTAAAATCGGACACTGATTTCGAGCTATCGTTAAAAACAATTGTATAGAGCCATTGGGTACATTCGATATGATTCCCATATACGCGCGCCATTTTTAAATAAGCGGCTCGTAGCATTAAAATTCAGCGTAGCGCTCGTAGCCGCCTACGAGCTACGCCGTAGTAGCACGTAGCTTATTACGTGTAGCATGTTCTTTGTAACTTTACATACACTAATGGGATATATAATGGTATAGGGAACACAATGGGACACGATTCGATATGTTCGATATTAACTCGTGATATGACTTTATATCATTTAATTCAAAGTGATTCTGTGTTGATATTAAAAGTGAAGTCAAGTGACGTCGAGATTGTGGGCAATTTGACACCATTAAAATAATTAAGTGGCGATATTTCAAAAAGCAACCTGAATAAATTCAAGTTAAATATGTAATTTTGGCTGTTATATTATATACCGACGAGTCGAAGGTGATTAAGGTATGCGTGTAATAATGCATTACATATCTGAATGCTGCCTCAGAAGTTACGTAAATATGTTCAAATCACCTCTCATCGTCATCATATCAGCCGAAAGACGTACACTGCTGGACAAAGGTCTCCCACAAAGAGTGACTAAATATGAAATCCGAAAATACTAGCAAGTACTAAAATAAAATAAATATGGTAATGTATAATGGGCCGTTATTTATACCTCGTAACTATGGCCTTTTAATTTTTTATGAAGCAATTTTTCCACAGGGAGCCATTTTTTTAACCAACCATCATGAATTTTGTAAATGAAATTGTTTTTATATTTTTCTAAGTATTTTTTTTTTTAAATAAGTTTTCTTCGAGGTTCAACGAATCCTTAAATCAATAAGGGTTCTGCAACTCGCTTGTGATTCGTCTGGAGCCACAGGCGTCTATAGGCTGCGATGTCTGCTTACCGTCGGGCAGGTCGTAAGTATAAAAGTACGAAGGGTTCCGTACCATTTTAAATAAAAATATTTATTTTCATCTGTTTTTAGTATTTGTTGTTATAGAGGCAACAGAAATACATCATCTGTGAAAATTTCAACTGGAACTATCACGGTATCAGTGAGATACAGCCTGGTGACAGGCAGACGGACGGACGGACGGACAGCGGAGTCTTAGTAATAGTGTCCCATTTTATTCTTTGAGTACGTAACCCTAAAAAAGTAATCATTCTATTAGGATGTCAATTAGTACGTTATTTAGGGCGGTGAAATGCGATTTACACGCAATCTTAGGCTTTTTTTACTAATATTAATTACTTAACCACAGATAAACTAATAATAATTATTAGTATATCTGTGGTTCCGCTATTGTGTGGTTACAATTATTGTAACATGAACTTTGGAGTAATCTTTTATAGTAAACATACATATAATTTATGACAAATGGCCATCCAATAAAAAAAGACACAACACAAATAAATTATCAAGGATATAATGACGACTATTTATTTTCTTAATTGGAGGGTAGTAAGAAAAAATTGAGGTAGTCATTACGTTTAAAACGACGCTTATCTTGAACAAAATGAACAAAGAGTATTAAATATGAATACGAAGATAATTGAAGGTTCAAGTCCCGCAAAACGAACTCATCATTTCAATATTTTTAATAGAACAATAAACAAACTCCCATTAAATTCCGTTACACAGCTAACCCAGCCAAAATGCAGCCTACCTCATTAAAAATCCAAATCCATTAACTATTAACACCAACTTAACAACAAAACAATTCTACAAATAATCACTAAAACATACCTTCAAATTACATCCGCCATTAAAAAACACTGTTTAAAAATTCGAAATTGGAACGCACTGTTATTTTTACGTAAATTTCGTGAGGTCGGACAAAAACGCCTGGTCTTGCCGGCGGTCGGGAGGGTACTGCGGATCGCTGGATCCTGCATCACAGACTTACCGCGCATGCGTTGGAGCTGGGTAATTACGCTCAGCTGACCAGGTTACTGTGTTACTTGGGTTCTGGGTTTGGTGCCAGGTTTTTAATAAGCAACTCGATTTTGATAAGTTTTGATAATGTTTTTCATGAGAACAAAACCGGTTATCAATAAACTCGGTAAAAAAATCTTACTGTCATCATCATGCTCCTAGCGTTATTCACGATTATGCCCTAAAGGAGCCCGGGGTCCGCTTTGACACCTAATCCCAAAATTTGGCATTGGCACTAATTTTTACGAAAGCGACTGCCATCTGACCTTCCAACCCAGAGGGAAAACTAGACCTTATTGAGATTAGACCGGTTCCCTCACGACGTGTTCCTTCACCGAAAAGCTAACGGTAAATATTCCGAACATTAGTTCCGAATATCTCATTGGTACGAGCCGGGATTCGAACCCACGACCGCCGCTTGACAGCCGCATGCCTGAACCACTAGGCTACCGTAGCTCGTTTAAAAAATGTTACCGTAAATTATCAAATATTTTAGAAGCACGAATCACAACTCGCTATCAAATTAAGGGTGTGGTGAACCAGAAGCTCTAGTATAAGTTTTTTCGATACATATACGTTTTCGAACGCGTTTGCGTTTAGTTTCAATTTGTATGGCAACGCGTAGTTCCTAATAGTTACCATTAGAGGCGCTGTTTGCGTTGCCATACAAATTGGTACTAAACGCAAACGCGTTCGAAAACGTATTGTATCGAAAAAACTTATACTAGAGCCTCAGACCGTCTCTAATCGTAAGTGGTGTTCGTTAAAATCTGAATGTATGGACATTTTCACACGTTTCTATAGAATGACAGCTGCCGGCGCCACAGTTAACTTTGATCGGCCAGAGGCTCTAGTATAAGTTTTTTCGATACAATACGTTTTCGAACGCGTTTGCGTTTAGTACCAATTTGTATGGCAACGCAAACAGCGCCTCTGGTGGTAACTATTAGGAACTACGCGTTGCCATACAAATTGAAGCTAAACGCAAACGCGTTCGATAACGTATATGTATCGAAAAAACTTATACTAGAGCTTCTGTTATCGTTCTGTAGCTTTAGTATAAGTTTTATCGATACATATACGTTTTCGAACGCGTTTGTGTTTAGTTTCAATTTGTATGGCAACGCGTAGTTCCTAATAGTTACCACCAGAGGCGCTTTTCGCGTTGCCATACAAATTAACACTAAACGCAAACGCGTTCGAAAACGTATTGTATCAATAAAACTTATACTAGAGCCTCTGAGGCAAGGCGAAATATTGCGGCCTGTTAGCAACGGAGATTTTAGATGTAAATAGAATAGAATAAAATAGATTTATTTATTTCAGACATTTTTTTTTTGTACATCCATATATTGTTAGTAACCCTACTACTAAGGAGAAGTACCCCCCGTTTGTTCCTAGCGGTAACAGCTAGGAATTTGTATTAAATCTCAATGGTTGCTACATTTCGACTAAGCTAAGAATGTACCTCGCGTCGAACAGAGCGGTAATCACGTAACGTTCCGAACGCGCGCCGGTACAATTTAACTGTCAATTTTCCATATAAAAAGTGACATTTAGACCTACCCGACGTTCGTACAATGCGTTACGTGATCGACCCACAGGTTACACTGAGCGAGTTGCATTTGTAGGTTGGTCGGGATATACATACATGAATGCGAAATGGGATTGTTTCGAAACAATATTTAATTTCTACTGACTTCTTCTTTTATCTCCTCTTTGATTTGGGGTCAGCTGTTATAGTACTACAGCGTCACTATGCACTACCTTATTCAAATTACTAAAAGATAATTCATTTTTTTGTTGCAGTATGGGTCTTACAAGACATTTCCGGTATTTTCAGAAATACATAGTGTCAACGAAATTACAAACTTTGATTCCATTGCTGGGATCCCGGTATTAATTGTGAACCTGGTATAAAAACATCATAATTACCCATATACAGACAAGCAACTCGTTTTTACCGGATGTACAGTCGCGGAATGAAAAGGTTGACCACCTTAAGATCTGTTTTTGCTTGCTCAGTATAAGTTAAAAGTATCTGTTTTATCGACCGAGTGTCAGACACATTCCGTCATAAATTAATGTAATTTCACTACATGGCCTACAGAAAGGTACGTCCACTATGAGAATTGACCTCTTTGAATTTAGGAAAGCGAGTTAAAAAAAACAAATACAAGAAATAGCAATGATGATGTTATGAGTTGTCCTGGGTGTTAAAATAACGGGCACTTCGAAAACAGTTTATGGTGTTTATTTATCTAACAATTAAACCTAGCTTATAATTAAGTGGGCGCCAGGAGAATTTGCGTTAGATGTTCGACTGGATATATTCTGTAGTAGGTAAGTATTCCAATTAGTTCAGCTTTGTGGATACTGCCGTGTACAAAAAGGGCGTGTCGTTAGTCTACAAAGAAAACGTAATCGTGTCAGTATTTGCCAGTGGTCTACATGGAAGTATGTATTAAATAGCCTTTTTAACTTTCCTTAACACTACAAACACTTACCCCTTTTTGTAGTATCAACGGCGCACAAAAACAACAAAACAATAAAATCACAGCCACTAGTTGGATGTCCAAATTCTGACAGCAATTTCGATAGTAGTTCGTTAAACTATTTCAATATTTACATTTTGAATTCTATATCACAAAACCAGTGGAGGATGTCTGCATTATTTGCCGGCACAAGCTCAAGTCATTTTATTTTTCTGACACCCGCAAACGATATTATTCTTATCTACGAAATCTTTAACATACATTAAAACCATAATAAAATAGAAAAAGATTGTCCGGCACAGGACTCGAACCTCCTTCCTTCTCTCGTTTACCGCTGGGCTATGAGTACACTTCTAGACTGTGCATCTAAAATGGTAACCTATTGAAGTGGCAATCAGTGTAAAATCCGCTTGCAACCTTATCCCAAAGGCATAAGGTCTATATTTGCTGGGGCATATCACAACAGGAACTGTTACTCACATTTATAGTTTTAATCATTTTAAGCGATTTTATCATTACATTTATCAAACTTGACACAACGTAATGGCAAGTTTAAACTAATAAAAAGGTTTTAGTTCAACTATTAATAAGCAAGGAAAATTCGTCTAAGTAAATTTGAACTTTGTGGTCAAACAGTTGAACATAATTTTCAATAGGTACAACACTCTTGTCTGTTACACAGTTTAAAAAGGTAAAATGAATTTATTTGAAAACAGGTCAACCTTTTCATTCCGCCACTCTGTTTCTACCAGTCCTTACAACATCACTTTTAATCGGATTTTTATTAATACTACAACGGCACACAAGTATACGGACTACCTGATGGGAAGCATATACCGTCACCAGAAGAATCACAAGCGCGTTGCTGACCCTTTATTGATTTGAGAATTCTTTGTGTTGACATCATCATCATCATCATCATATCAGCCAAATACGTCTACTGCTGGACATAGCTCCCCAAACGCCAAAGAGTGCCAAAGTGACCGGTACTGCACCACCCGCATGCAGCGTATTTTTTATTTTGACAATCAAACAAAAAATGGTGAAGATATAGCTCGGTAAAGTTCCGCGTGATGTCACATTTACTATGCTATATAATATAGCGGACCATTGTGACGTCAAGCGGAATCTTTACCCTCTTTTGTTTCATTGACAAAATTAAAAATACTAACTGACAGACTAATAATGTATTTTTTTACGAAAGTAGGCAAATGCAAAGTGTCGAAACCAGTTTCAACCCAAAACTCCCCTTGCTTCACCTAATTGCCTATTCCATAAATATTCACTCTCCGTGCTAACAGACACCGACTGGCTTTTACTTACACAAACAGGCCGCATAACACTCCATGCATCATGCAATGTCAAGCGTAGAAATGCACCCGGAATTGCATTTGCATGCGTTCCTAGCGTGAGCAGAGTCGCGCGCTGGGCTAGTCATAAAGCACTCCAACATACGTGGTAAAGGATGTACCGAGAGTTTAATAACGTTTGGGATTGCATGCAGATCATGGCCGGAATTTCATATGTACGGGGAATTCGGAGGATGACTTTTGTTGTGGCTTTGTGTTAGACAAGCATACTATTATTACGGTAGACTATTGCTGGTAGGTGTTTCAACAGTTCACGTCAACAGTAGCAAATAAGGGTACAACACCCCTGATGGTAAGGAAGCGTCGTAGATTAGTAGACATTTACATATCTGAAATGCCTCAAGCATCGAGATCTAATTTGAGAAAAATTTAGCAAAAAACAAAGAAGGCACACATTTTCTTGGCATAACAGTCAAAATGAACTTCATCAGAAGAAGTAAATAATATTGATGTCATAAAAGCCTCCGTACCCCAGTTGGTAGTGACTCTGCCTACGAAGCTGGAGGTCCCGGGTTCGAATCCCGGTCAGGGCATTTATTTGTGTGTTTATCACGAATATTTGTTCCTGAGTTATGCATGTTATATATGTATATAAGTATATATATGTATTTATCTATTATATATATCGTCGCCTAGTACCCACAACACAAGCCTTATTGAGCTTACCGTGGGCCTAGGTTGATTTGTGTAAGATTGTCCCGTAATATAAAAAAAAAAAAAAGCATACAATGGTTAAATTGAAAGATAGGCCAATATTTCTCCACTGGCAAATTAACCTATGATAGTAATATTAGCATCACATCTTACATAAACAATATAGTCGAAATTTTAATTTCATAAGATGCCAGAATGAACTAAAGTTTTTCAATATTTTAGGTACTTCCTCACGTTTTGCTAATTAAATAAAGTTATTCTCTGTATGTTACCTTTTCACGGACCTTAAGCAGCTTAACTGATTATAATTAAATTAGGTATGCGTATACTTCTGGGTCCAGGTATGGACATACGATTTTTATCCTAGAAGAATGTAAAATGAAAGACAGGTAGAAGTTTCTATGTACGATAATATATATAATACTAGCGACCCACCCCGGCTTCGCACGGATTTATATATAAAAATCATTCTATCTATTAAAAAAACCGCATCAAAATCCGTTGCGCAGTTTTAAACATCTAAGCATACATAGGGACAGACAGACAGCGGGAAGCGACTTTGTTTTATACTATGTAGTGATACAGGTCATCATAAGACTATGCTACATGAAGGGAAAGTACCTTAAATATCGTATAGTAGTATAAATATACAGTTTATTTTGCTGAAAGAGGACGATGTTATTTTTAAAAGCTAGTAATATTTACTGCATTCAAAGATTTTCTAAAAAAGACTTGCTACGTGTGGGAATTGAACCGACTTAAATGTGAAAAAAATCAGCCGTATTTTTATGATGCCAATCGAAAAAATGGACAGAAAACTTGTCAGAACGCGACGGATGTCTTATCGATAGCGATAAGTGATACAATTTTAATCATGCTACGCCCGCGTTGACAATCTTAAAGCAAACATTCCTAAAGGCGATAAACCATGCTACGCCCGCGTTGACAATCTTAAAGTTAACATTCCTAAAGGCGATAAACCATGCTACGCCCGCGTTGACAATCTTAAAGTTAACATTCCTAAAGGCGATAAACCATGCTACGCCCGCGTTGACAATCTTAAAGCAAACATTCCTAAAGGCGATAAATCAGGCTACGCCTGCGTTGACAATCTTAAAGTTAACATTCCTAAAGGCGATTAACCATGTTACGCCCGCGTTGACAATCTTAAAGCAAACATTCCTAAAGGCGATAAACCAGGCTTCGCCCACGTTGACAATCTTAAAGTTAACATTCCTAAAGGCGATAAACCATGCTACGCCCGCGTTGACAATCTTAAAGCAAACATTCCTGAAGGCGATAAATCATGCTACGCCTGCGTTGACAATCTTAAAGCAAACATTCCTAAAGGCGATAAACCATGCTACGCCCGCGTTGACAATCTTAAAGCAAACATTCCTAAAGGCGATAAACCAGGCTACGCCTGCGTTGACAATCTTAAAGTTAACATTCCTAAAGGCGATAAACCATGCTACGCCCATGTTGACAATCTTAAAGCAAACATTCCTAAAGGCGATAAACCATGCTACGCCCGCGTTGACAATCTTGAAGCAAACATTCCTAAAGGCGATAAACCATGCTACGCCCATGTTGACAATCTTAAAGCAAACATTCCTAAAGGCGATAAACCATGCTACGCCCATGTTGACAATCTTAAAGCAAACATTCCTAAAGGCGATAAACCATGCTACGCCCGCGTTGACAATCTTGAAGCAAACATTCCTAAAGGCGATAAACCAGGCTACGCAGTCAAAATTACGGGCAAATGCTAGTTATAAATATTAACAACACATAGTTAAATTAAAAGTGCGTCGCTATTACTACATAACTATCATACTTCAAACTGATTGTGATACGATCACTTCTATTAATTTCAAGTGATTTAATAATACAGAGGCTCTAGTATAAGTTTTATCGAAACAATACGTTTTCGAAAGCGTTTCCGTCTTGTTTCAATTTGTATGGCAACGCAAACAGCGCCTCTGGTGGTAGATATTAGGAACTACGCGTTGCCATACACATTAAAACTACAATGCAAACGCGTTCGAAAACGTATATGTATCGATAAAACTTATACTAGAGCTACGGATACAATTATATTGAATTTATTGCCGAGTCACTTTTTTGAAATTCAAAAAACCTTTTTATTAAAGACAGGAATGCGAGTTCTACAGCTCACAGAGCTACTAGTTTTTTTGTCCATTATTTATACATTATAAATTTCAAAATAAATACTCGCTAAACTATTAAGTTTGATGGCGAGAAGCGCTCAATTACTATAACTATGGTAATCTTACCCATTTTACATATGTTATCTATCAGTTCCTTTAAATGTATTAAATAACCAAAATCTATTTTTATCATTACAACTAGCTTTTAAACACGAAAACTAGACTGTATAGAGTAGCTTGTATTTTAGTTTTTCGTGTGTAAGTGTATATACAGTCGCCATCACATACATCTGAACACTACAGGGTGTCAAAATATCTGAACATGCTCTCTAATGCCTTGAAAATAGAATTGTGTTCAGATGTTTGTGATGCGCTTGTTTGCTCCGATGAATGTGATGGCGACTGTTCTTACATTGTAATTGTTTTGATAGTAAATAAAGACATTTACTTGCTTTAATTTCTATTACCGAATTTAATTGCACTCTCTGATTATACATATTCAAATTAAAAAAGGTTTTCAATGCAGGTATGCGGATATTAGTTTCCGGAAAAACCGTCTGCGTCGACTGTAATTGGTCCACTTAAGTCGGCATACCTACTGTTGCAAAAGTATGTAATTACCAAGGACCGGAATTCTCATAGAAAAATAATAAAGCCAAGAGGAATTTTACATATACTCGTAATATTATATCGACCATCGGTAACTAATGCTAACAAAGCAAGACATATTTTATGTAATGGAAGTTGCCAGTGTCTTCACCATGCGACGTCGCATAATATTGGAACCGTGGGCGGCTATTCCGCTTGTTTTAGGATATCACTACTTTTACAATAAGTGGCGACACCGGCGGCTAATTATCAAGAGATAATAAAGATTCACAGTTAAAATTAAAAGACGAAATTAGTTATAAACCCACTTTTGGTTGGCTCGAATAGCAATTCAAAAACGAAGTAAGTAAACCTTTTAACAATATAGGGACGGCACATCTTTACAATTACACACCTGACATAAGCATAATGTAATGCTTGCCTTTATTTTAACTAAATAGTTATGTTTAAACCAAAACAAACAATTTTTAATTTTATTTTATTTTTTCGTAAAAAACCGTTATAATATGTTAGCTATTTTTATCTGGTTTTTATCCGGTTAAAAATATAAAAATTTATAGTAACCCGATAATAATACAAAATTCCACCGCATGTCCTCACGGCTCGTCCTCATGCACGTTATTGCCCGGGTCTTATCCGGCACTAAATCCGGTGATTGAATACAGCCTTCGTTTCTAATTATTGCTAAGAACCCGGCCCTCGTAAAAAGGTTTTACGGCCCTGTTGAGATTTCTTCGTTCTGATACAATTTCCTGATTAAATGGACTTGGTAATTATAAAGGTTGCGTTGCAACGGTGTTTTATTTTACTATGGTTTTTTATCCGGATAAAAATATTGTTTAATGCTGAAATAAAAAAAAATTCTTAACACATATTACTAACGTTTTCTTAGCGCAACCATCGTAGCCGAGTATAGGTTTTTCGGCCCTCCTCATGCCTATGTGTCAAAGCGGACCCCGGGCTCCTTTAGGGGCACAACCGGGAATAATAACGCTAGGAGGATGATGATATTTCATCATATTTTACTGTCACTAAGATATATTCTACCCCATGCAAAATACAGTAGAATAAGGTATAGGTAGTTAAGGTAACTATAATAAATGAAACACCTTTCCACCTTGATGCAATTGTAGTCGCAATAAATATGTATTTTTTTAAGAACGCCTGTGACGGGACACCTTTAAAGGGTAAAAACAGTAACTGACTTTATTTCTCAGAATTAAGGAGATTGGTCACATTTTTTTGTCATATTAGGATGAATCGGTAGTTTTGATTCCAAGGTTTGAAAGGTCATAATTCTGAGAACAAAGGCAGTGCAATTTTTAGAGTTCCGTAGCCTAAATTGCAAAAACCGAACCCATCTCATCATCATCCGTATGATATAGTATTTTACTCAAAAACTATAAGATGTATTTGACTGAAATTGAAAGACATTGTTTTAGATGCACATGTAACTGGAAGTCAAAAAACTGTAGGTCAACATTTGGCACCTCACTCGATCGGGCTTTAAAAATTGTCATTAACTTCTCAGCATTTTTGATTAAGTGAATATTTTCGTTGGGGCGGTAAGGTTCTCAAGTGGAGACCACGTACCGGAAGGCGTGGCGTGGGTAGGCAAGACAAGGTGGACTGATGACCTGGTAAAGGTCGCGGGAGTCCGCTGGATGCGGGTGGCGCAGGACCGGCCATTGTGGGGGAGGCATATGTCCAGCAGTGGACGTCTGTCGGCTGATATGATGATGATGATGATGATGAATATTTTCGGCGATAAACGCTCCGAAAGTCACAAAAATTGTGTGTGTGTGCGCGCCTCTAACTTTCGAACCATGGATTTGAATAATATGAAATAAAAACAAGACGTAGTATTTTTTTTATACTTTAACCGAAAATTATTATTAGTCGAATGGTATTTGAATTATTTCAGAAAAACTGCCTTTCCAAAGAGAACATAAGTACGCGTACTTTGCGCGAGAGACACTTCCAAAGTGGTAAAATGTGTGCCCCCCCCCCCCCCCCCCCCCCCCTGTAACTTCTAAAATAAGAGAATGATAAATCTAAAAAAAATATATGATGTACATTACCATGCAAACTTTCAACGAAAATTGGTTTGAACGAGATCTAGTAAGTAGTTTTTTTTAATACGTCATAAATCGTAAAAAGCTATTTATAACACGGAACCCTTCATGTGCGAGTCCGACTCGCACTTGGCCGCTTTTTTTTCAATACTTTAACCGAAAATTATTTTGACCAAGACCAGTCAAATGGTATTTGAATTATTTCAGAAAAACTGCCTTTCCGAAGAGAACATAAATCAGTTTCCTATAAAGATGAGACCTAGGCTTTTTTAAATTACGGTATAAGATAGTGATTTTAAATGTGGACTAGCTAGTAAAAGGCACGGAACCCATCATTGTGCTTGGTCCGACACGCACTTGTCTTGGCCGGTCTTTCATAAAATGCCATAATCATATTTGTACTCGATATGTCGAGTGAAATACACCTGATCAACTCAAAGGAGGCTTAGGCTGAGTCTAATGGGATATCTCAAGGCGAATCATTAGACTGAATAGGCTGCATAAGATGAAAGCAACTCTAATGGAACCCACTATCAAAGAATTCCTGAATAGATAAAGGCATTTGATCTTTTCCAGCCAGCAATGTTAGTTTATTAAGGTATTACTTAGATGTTCATCTGTTTATTGGTATTTAGGATTGCTTTTAATGCCGTTGAATTCGAATAGTGGAATTATTTACAGTTTGGAGAGTTTCTTTTAAGTAATTTCTGATCCTCTTAGTGAAAGCAAAAGATAATGTTCTTTATATTTAAGTACTTTCGAATGCGATGTTGTAAATTAAACGCAGTGGGTTGTGTCGATAACCGTAAAATTAAAAGTAGCAAATCTTCTAACGTTGCTTTTTTAACCCTTGACGAAAACGAGGATTTTAATTTATATGGTGACTAGTTGCCGTCAACTAAGGTAACTGCCTCAATACCCTAATGCCTAATATTTTACCCCTATTGTTCACCTATATAGTTTCGACATAAGATTGAAAATGTCATATATTAGGCCAGTGACGGGCACTGGGACGATTACCTTACCGTACTCAAAATATTAACATTCCCCATCTATCCTTCCAATGATAAACAAGTAGGTATGCACGTCAAGTTGTAGCCTCGTGGTTCTTGATAAACTTAGATGCGGAAACTTGGGTCTTCCCAACTATGTCCGCCATTAACGGCGCAGATTCTAAGGTCTCCGGATCACCTTTTAAAGTCTTTACTAGAGCTAGTTGTGTGAAATATTTAAGTAAATATTAGAAGCTTTTGCCCGCGACTTCGTCCGCGTGGAACTCGTTTATATCGTACCTTTATACAATCCCCCCCCCGTAGGGGGGATTTCCGGGATAATAACTATCCTATGGGATAATCCTATGTTCTTTCAGGATCCAAACTATCTTTCTACCAAATTTCATCTCAATCGGTTCAGCGCAAAACTGTAACAGACAGACAGACAGAGTTACTTTCGCATTTATAATATTAATAAGGGTCAGGGAACAACGTAACACAATTCTAACCAGCATGTTCTCGAAATCGAAATAGCGAAGAAGTTTATTTCTAGACCAATATGTCGTGGTTTAGTACCCTTAGCACAAGCATTAGAGTAAGGATTGTGCTATGGGTACTAAACCACGACATAATGGTCTAGAAATATAATTATTTGTTATTTCGAGAACGTGCTAGCCTAAAAATATAATTTTAGACTGTTTATTTAAATAATTTTACATATAACTTAACCCAATCTTAAATTATAAAGATTATTAGCTAAGTTGAGTTTAGTATCGTTATGCATCAAAATCAGAAAAAAACCATATTCCTAAACTAAGTACCTTTTATATAGACAATACAGTGGTCAACCGTTTAGGTACATTTCAAGTATGTTCCAGTGAGTCACGATAGTTTAAATTCAAAGTATTATCGTTACGTAGCAAAATATGAAAAAAATATCAGACCTTCTTATCCAAGCAAACATACCTAATGCCTCAAGATCTTCGCCACTATTTTCCATTAATTAGAAATTAACTAACTAAGGCGATTATTACGAACAGTACAATTTTTATTTATTAGAAAACGACTGACTTAAGCTTAGCCTGCCTAAAAAGTGCAAATCAGTTCGCTCCATTTTTCCACCCTCACTCATTTTCCACGATTCCCATTCCCCTTGCCAAAAGGAAGCAATCTCAGTAAAAATAAAACAAATTTCGTTAAACGTCACGATTTCATCATCATAATTAAATCTTGCGCACAATAAAAGACGATCGTTAGGAGAAAAATAATAATAACAATAAAGTGTTACGACGGACGTTATGAAAGCTAGCGGATAGACGACGTGTAATGAAAAATTTCATTACAAGACAATTGGTGTAAAAGGACAGCCTGTATCTAAGGCGGCTCACGTTTGACATAGCGTTTTTAGGGTTCCGTACTCAAAGAGTAAAACGGGACCCTATTACTAAGACTTCGCTGTCCGTCCGTCCGTCCGTCTGTCTGTCACCAGGCTGTATCTCAAGAACCGTGATAGCTAGAGACTTGAAATTTTCACAGATTATGTATTTCTGTTGCCGCTATAGTAACAAATACTAAAACCAAAATAAAATATTTTTTAAGGGGGGCTCCCATACAACAAACGTGATTTTTTTTGCCGTTTTTATAGATAATGGTACGGAACCCTTCGTGCGCGAGTTTGGCATCATTTTACTCTCGGTTTGAGACGAACACCTCAATTACATGCACATGAAACATTTCAACTACGCAAAATGAGAAAAACGCAAAATGACACATACGCAAAATTACATACACGCTAAATGGCACACACCCAAAATGGCACACTCGCAAAATGTGACTTCAACTTAAAATGACACAAGTGACCATAATTTAATTCGCCCCTAAAAAGTCGGAAAAATATAAATATTTTAATCTTAATTTTCGTTAATTTATATTTGCTCATTACAATTTATATTTATACTTACTTGCATGAATGCTTCAATTTAATGTGTCAATTACTTAAATTTACAATTACTAAAAATACGGGAAAAAAGAAACGTGGCATAACTCATTTAATATTTCACTTGATTTCGATTTCCCGAGGTAAGTTTCCAGGGCACGATGGACTCAGCATTGAGCATCTTCAGTATGCGGGTCCTCATATGTCAAGAGTGTTAGCAATGTTCCATACCATATGTGTTAGGCATTGTTATTTGCCAGTAGACTTGATGAGAACAATTGTTATACCGGTTGTAAAGAATAAAACTGGACACT
Source organism: Epinotia brunnichana (assembly GCA_963854355.1). NCBI lineage: Eukaryota > Metazoa > Arthropoda > Insecta > Lepidoptera > Tortricidae > Epinotia > Epinotia brunnichana. Next base: position 2,281,882 of record OY977940.1, read on the forward strand.
TAGCAGACGCCAGTAATTACAGGCCTATTTCCCTCACGACTATTATAGCGAAAGTGCTAAGCTAAACAAATATGTGCGACTAAATCACAATCAGTTTGGGTTTCGACCAGGGTTATCCACTGAGAGCGCAATACTGTGTCTTAAGAAAACTGTCAAATACTTTTTATGTAGGAAGACTCCGGTTTACGCGGGGTTCTTGGATTTGTCTAAGGCTTTTGACCTGGTTTCCTACGATGTATTGTGGAAGAAGCTGGAAGCCATACGGTAGTTGTATGGCTGAAACATCACGAATACTCAGGTACTGGTATGGAGGCCAGGTCAATGGCGTTAGATGGGCGGGTACACTCTCGGATCCGTACAGGTTGGAGTGTGGAGTGAGGCAGGGGGGGCTGACCTCGCCCACGCTTTTTAATCTGTATATGGACGGACTTCTTGACGCGCTGAGTAAAATGCATGTTGGTTGTCATATTGACTCATTATGTGTAAATAATATAAGCTACGCAGACGACATAGTTTTACTCAGCGCGTCGGCTTGTGGTCTACGAAAGTTACTTCTCGTATGTGAGAAGTACGCACGTGAACATGGGCTTAGCTGATATAATGTAGCCAAAAGTCAGTTCATGGTATTTGAGCCGGGCAATAATGGAGTATATGGAGTGCCTCCCATATACCTAAATGGTGCTCCACTAGAGAGGGTGTCCAGTTTCAAATACCTAGGTCATATTGTCACAGCTGACTTAAAAGATAATATGGACATAGAAAGGGAACGGAGGGCTCTGTCAGTGAGGGCCAATATGATTTCCCGTAAGTTCGCGCGGTGTACGAGGGAGGTTTAAATAACTCTGTTCAAAGCATATTGTACTTTCCTTTATTACACGCAACGGGACCACGGAGCCCTCAGGGTCCAATATAATAACGCGTTATGGGTGCTGGTGGGGCTGCCCCGCTTCTGTAGCGCATCAGGGATGTTCGCAGAAGCGCGTGTAGACTGTTTTTATGCGACTATGCGCAAGCGATGCACATCCCTGGTGCGCCGGGCGCGGGCCAGCCCCAACCCCATCCTGCGGTCGATAGCGGACAGGCTAGATTGTCCATACATGAGGCACTGTTGCAAAATGCATGTTTCCAACAGTGCCTTTTTTGTATAGGAATTGAATTAATTTTTTATGATGTGCTTAAGTTTAAGATTATATGTAATTTCCTGTATGAGTCCAGTGTTACTTAAAATAAATGTTTTCATTCATTCATTCATTCACTTCACATGCTCGTCTTTCACTTAATGTTTCTGTGCAAACTGCATAAAATACAAATTTATCCAATTAACATATTCATGAGATTTTTTCAGGATAACTACGTAATTAATTATCTCTTATGAATAGACAATTCTTTTTATCCGTCCCATTATATTTTCTTACTATTTAGTCCAGCCATTTTATTGACAACTAGTATGGAAAATATGTCAAATTTGAAAATAATTTATGACACCTGATTGTTTTTGTGTCACAGATATTTGTGTATGATTCAAATAATTACATAGACAACAAAATATCTGACATCAAAAAAATTATAACTTGATTAGCTCCTGAAAAGTCGGAAAATATATTAATAAATGTTATAATCTTTATTTTGGTTAATTTTTATTTGCTCTGTAATATTCAAAATAAATCATACAAAAAGACAATAAATGTTTCATTTAAATCTTGAAATAACTTTACAGTGGAAAGTTTGTAGGATTCTTGAATGACGTTTTAAAATTAAATACAAAAAAGCGCTATTATAAATTACTGTTTTCCAAAACAGTATTTTTCCTGGAGTAATTCTGTTCAACATCTGCAAACTTATACAGAAGCACTAAATTTCGTCAAAGCACATACAAGACATGAAACCACACCGAACGTGAAGCCCCGCAAAATTCACGACTCGGACATTCCCTTTGTTTTGCATTCCTAATTAATTTCTTTTGTGCCTTTGTTTATCTATTATTTTTAATTTCATTACGAAAAAGCAGCTGAAAGATACTAATTAAGTCTCAACCTGCTTTTATAATTATCCAGTTTTTACCACTTGACAAGGTGAGTATGTGTGATTTTAGCGTGGGCTTATTTTATTTTAAGCATCTGTTGGTCTTAATGTAACAGTGCATGATAGTTTTTAACTTTTAAGTTTATGGAATAGAATAGACTACAGTCCCCCCGCGGCTATGAAGTCAATCCTGACACACAACTATGAAAATTCTGAATAATGACAATGTCAACCATAGGAAAAAATTACATATTCAACCCTAGAGGCATGTCTCAGGATTGACTTCATAGCCGCGGGGGACTATAACTACGCAAAATCCAATAAAATTGAATTTCTTTGCGGTTGTGTAAGTTAGATAACAAGCTGCTCTAAACTAGCGAAAACATCATCATCATTATATCAGCCGAAAGACGTCTACTGCTGGACATAGGTCTCCCCCAAAGAGTTCCAAAGTGACCGGTCCTGCGCCACCCGCATCCAGCGGACTCCCGCGGCCTTTACCTGGTCATCAGTCCACCTTATGGGGAGCCTACCAACGCCGCGCCTTCCGGTACTTAGTCGCCAAAAACGAAAACATGGATCAACATAATATTTGTACCTGAGGAGTAATCACGTAACGTTCCTAACGCGCGTCGGTACAATTGAACTGTCAATTTTCCATATAAAAAGTGACATTTAGACCTACCCGACGTTCGTACAATGCGTTACGTGATCGACCTGCGTGCTCACAAAAATTCACGAGAATCGGTTGAGAAATGTGGTGTGTGTGTGTGTGTGTGTGTGTGTGTGTGTGTAGAGGAGAACAGTCGGGCAGCGGGACGTCAGACACCGGACAAACGATTTTCTGCCCAAGCTGAAACATAGAACTTCGTTCGCTTCGCTCGCTCGTTTGATTAAGGCTGTTTTGATAATGGAGATGGAAGGTTGCCATGAGTTCTTAAACCACACAAGATAAACCCGTGAAATGAGTTGACTATGCAAAAAGTACAGACATTAAAATTGTACCAAAAAAATATTGTTTTCACATAAACCGTTTACGTACCGTTAAACTACACAAGTATAGTCCACTACCCCAACTATGGTCCAAAAGTAAACTCATTCGTTTTTATCAATAACGATTTCGTATTAGTGATTTCATACGTTTTTATTAAAATTTGGGTTATTATATTGCCTGTCTTTAAGTTCATCCATGAAAATAGTCTCACCTGGACTAAAGTTGTGTAGTTTTACGGTACCTATTTGATTTGTTTATTTTGTTTGTATATTCCGCGACATTGTGGGCGACGTACCTACTAATATATGAGGTAGGACGTGTGTTCTTCCGCTCTGCATTCCTGTTTCCTTACGTCACGTCTGTCCCCTGTCGCATACTACTGTAAGGCTCTGTATTTATGCTTTTAAAATAATATTTTCCAACATATGAGTCTAACAGTAGTATGATTAGTATGCGACAAGGCAGGAGCGCAGATGTATTAGCATACGCGTATTTGTTGAATAGAATGCCATTAAAGATAATATTTACTTTATATTATAGGTAAACAAGTACATAGGCTACGTGGTGCGAAGGAGTTATGGAACCTATTTGAGAAGTGTATTAATGAAATTGAAGTCGGTATTGTTTTTTTCGCACACTCTGCCACGCGTGCCAAGCCCAGCGCCTTAGAAAAAGCCCGCGCGACTTATGCAAACTCGAATCCAATTAAATACGTTTCTCAAATAGAAGCTGCTAGAGCTCCGTGAAAACGTGCAACTTCGCTACGACCTCTACACCGTAGCACAGATTTAAAAATAGCTGTGTCCTTATATAAAGAGCACGTAGCTAACGACAGTAACGACTTACTTGGATGTTGTACTGGCATGCTCAGTGCATGTGCGAGTGAGTCATTACTTGTGTTCACAGAATGGAACAGAAGTTGCACTTGATACAAACGTACTATGTACGTTCGAAAGGTCAAAAATATCTAAAGAACCAAAGGGTTGCAAAAGCTCTTAAGAATAAAGTTGATTTCACATATTTTTGATCACATTGTCTTTGAACATAAACATTTTCGAACTCGACTGTTCAAACTGCATATATGTATATATACAATCCTAAGCAATGGGAAAGAGCTGAAAGACTAATCCAATCTCTTTTTTTGCTAATACGGGTGTCCCAAAATTTACGCAAGATTTGGATTGACCTCATTTTGTACGGAGAAGTACTGGCGACTAAAGATATAGAACAATTTGACAGCTGACATTTTAAAAATAAAAATCTGTATCTGTATCTGAAAGCTTAGGGTTGATAAAAGTTAAAGGAGGAGGTTCAACGCTGCATTCACGAAGTTCAGCCACATTTTGTGCACAATGGTCATGGAAAATTTCGAGAATTCCTATGTGCCAGCAAAGCCGTGGTGGATATTTGCCCGATGCGCTATTTTATACATAACACTATCCTATTTAAATAAAAAAATATACTGTAAAAACAAAAGACAAACTGTTCTCTATTTCATTCAAATCTTGCGTACTTAAATTTTATCCTATATTTATAAATGTGCTCAATATGTGAGGGTGACACTAATCTTCTAATACATAATTCATAATCTAATATTATAAATGAGAAAGTGTGCCTGTCTGTTTGTCTGTCTCTCTGTCTGTCTGTTCCCCCACATCTTCACGTTTAAACCGCTGAACCGATTTCAACGAAATTTGGTATAGAGATTGTTTGAGTCCTAGGGAAGGACAAAGGATAGTTTTTATCTGGAAAATCATCCCCTGAGGAGTGAAATGGGGGTGAAAGTGTGTGTTTTTTTATAAATAACAAATTCATGAAATTCACTGATAATGAATTGTTATTCAAATGAAAAAATAGATGGATTAAACATTTCTACATTGTCTAGGTACTACAAAAACACAACAAAAAATAAAATTTTAACTAAAATCAATTAAATTAACTCGAATGTAATAAAATGAAAATTCGAAAGTGCATAGGCATATTCTACTGACCTCAAACACCAGTGAAATATCTTACTGAGTGAATCATTTTCATCTGTGTGGCTTGGAAGACGGCCTCACCCTAGGGTGAGGGCGCTTCCGCAAAGAGGGTTGTTAGGGAAGGATTAGTACGCGGACTAATTATTCCAGTTTCTTAAAAACATCGCCTCATTCTAAAGAAAAAGCTTACCATAGAACTCTTTTTAGGGTTCCGGACCAATAACGTAAAAACGGAACCCTTATGGTGCGACTCCGTCCGTCTGTCTGTCTGTATGTCACAAAGTTGATTATCTCAGGAACTACTCATGCTATCTATTTGAAATTTGGAATATTGTAAGCGAAGCTAATCCACGTGTATGGAAAATGAAAAATTTATAGATATATTTTTAATTTCTACAAAAACGGACGGATAAGAGAGGGGGCAAAAATTTAAAGTCTAGTTAGTAGGCCAAGTGGGGTATCATATGAAAGGGCTTGAATTGTACATTCTAAAACATTTTGCTTTCTTTATTGTGAATATTAACGTAAATATTACCGGAAAAGTATAACGAGACCTATATCTAGAGTATTTTTGTTTATTCTTCAAAAATCATTTCATATTTAGTATTTTAATTTATTACTTTTGTGTTGAATTTTTTTCCTTCTAATTTGTATGGAAGTATTCTGAAAGTACCTTTTAGCAAATTAAAAAAAGAATTATCGAAATAGGGAACATTACTCCATTGTTCTGCCGCCAGAGGCAGCACTACCACTAATAGTAAACCAGTATAGGAATATAGGGATTCACACACACATGCCCAATTGATTGTCAAATGAATGACAAGGATGCTTGCATAGACAATACCGCAAGTGGGAACGAGATATAATGTCAACACTGCTAGTGTCGCCACCTACGAAGAGTTTTGCGTAATGTTCCCTATTGGTTGACTTGAAAAATAATTATCTCTGAAAAACCAACATTGTTTTTTTTCTTAATAAAGCGTGGTGAAAGTTTGTACGGAACCCTCGGCGCGCGAGACAGACTTGCGCTTCACCGGTTTTTTTTATAAAAGACTGACCGTGTTTGACCCGAGTCTCACCTGATGGTATATTCCGATCGCTTCACTCAGTCCTCGCCTGCGTGGCGCGCGGGGGGTGAGCGGGGGAGCGGGCTTGGTGCGGGAGGCGCGGCCCTTTATCGTCATACCCCTGCACCCGCGCGCTATGGAGGTGCATTGGAAATTATCGCGTGCTTTGAAACGCCGTTCTGACTAGATTAAGAAATAATAAGGTCTGATTTAGCATTATATTAGCATTTATTGCTGATTTAGCAATATAGCAATATATAACACTTTACTGAAATATTGTAACCTAACGGGCAGCACAAAAAATGAAGCCAAATCACTTTTTTTTAAATTTCTTCATTCGTTAAATTATGCCGAGACTGAAGCTATCTTTAATATCTAAGTTAGTCTCTAAGTATAAACTTTTCAATGTAAAATATTTTTTTTTTACTCCTCCAAATGTTATAAATATCTGTGGTAACTTATTTCTGATGTTTAAAAATTAACTGGTTCTCCACGATACAGGCGTAGCCTAGTGTGGGGACCTCTGGTAACTATGTAAAACTCTTCTGTTTAAATAAATGACTTTTTACTTTACTTTACATTTTACTTATTTAATCGATGATGCCTAAAATTTAGATTGAAATAAAATCCAAAGTTGGGTCTTTATTTTTCTCTTTTCTACCCAGCATACTCAAACAATACATTATTTTACGGCACAAAAATCTTACTTAATGAAATATGAATAAAACTTCACTAAGGTAGGTGTTTATCGAAATTTGTCCAAAAAAGCCATTCCCCAAGAGTGTTGTATCCCTTTGTATCGTGCGCGGAAGGCATAAAGGTGTCTCTGTCAAGGGGGTGTGGTTTTCGCGAATCCACTCGTACAGTCGCCATCACATACATCGGAGCAAACAAGCACGTCACAAACATCGGAACACACCTCTATTTTCAAGGCATTAGGGTGCATGCGCCGATATTTTTGAACACCTATAGTGTACCTATGTATGTAATGGCGACTGTACCCTGAGAAAATTACGGTTTTTTTGGAAATAGTTCAATATCAGGCTAATTATTTTGGCTCGTTGGAACAACCGCTTATTTATCCCGCAGTGCAGGCTCGCAAAGACCCAGAAGTCACTCGGGGTCTTAGGCGCAAAATTGTATAACTTGCTACCAGAGGAGATAAAACTATCAAAAACTGAAAAAAATGTTCGACAACAAACTTAAAATTATGTTAAACAACATAGCATGCTACAGCGTTGACGAATTTGTTGAGACGTGCACTGGCCCTAAGTATTAGGAGCACCTACATAACCTTACAGTTAAGGCATCACTATTTAGTAACTAATATTTTTGAATTGAAACTTCCTGTATCACTCAGACATGTAAAGCTATATGCGACCTTATTTGACATCCGATGTAATTAAAAAATAATACTACTTATTATGTACATACCTGACTTGTAAAACATTGACTTTTATGAATAAATATCTTGTATATAGTTTCTATATGTTATTTTAAACAACTTTTACTATTGAAATGAATATTTCTATGGACCGGAAGTTGGGAAAAACTTTAACCCGCAAGCAAAAATGCGATCAGTATTTTTATAATGAAAACATGTTCGAGTACACAAATTTGGAGACTTACTACCTGAATACAAAAATATATGCATCACGAAATAACGGCATTTTAAATAAATATTTACGACCTTGAGATAATATTGAATTTCATCTGGCCTATAGAAAGGTTTATTCATTAACAAAAATAAGTGGATTATGCGCATATCCCAAAGAACGTATATAGACGTAGTCAATTATAAAGTAAAGAAAGTTTATACCATTTTTGCCTGATTTTTACGGAATTTATGAAGATTACTTTTCATTATTTTGTACCGTATCGTATCGGTTTTAAATTTAGGTGGATTATTAATGAATATTTAGTCAAAAAACCCAACCTATTTTTTGGTGTCAAAATATGGCTGATATCGATATATTGTTGTGTTTTCATAGAACGAAACCGTAAAGTTCTCAGGGTATCGAATCAAAGCATCTCCGCGGTCGGATTATAACATCGTTAGTACAAATCAATAAAGTTATATTTATAGAAATTCGCTGATTCTTCTGGAGTCGCAAATGTATCTTGGCCACAGTATCTGCTTACCAGGCTGTTCATATGTTCCTTTGCCACTGTCGTACAAACAGACAGACAAACATATACTTCTCTAGTTCCTTCAACATCTTTCTCATGTGCCCAAACTACCTTAATAGAGTAATTATTCTCCCACATTCACCTAATCTTAACGCGATACTGTTTATTTTGCTGTAATTAAGGTTCTCCTTCATTTATGAGCAACCCTTTTTCTGTTCTCATCAAAAAGTCTTATAACCACTGGTAAGTATAGAGGATTGCGACCTTTTGTTAGATAGCGTCTCGGATCTGAAACAGTCGTTTAACCGCTGGTTAGTAAGGAGGCTTACGACCATTTGTAAGATAGCATCTAGGATGTTATTTACTGGTGTGGTTGCATACAAAGACGGAGTAGTTAAGTGAAGTGGTTGGCCGCCGTGCCGGTACAAAGTGGGAGTAACTTTAGGAATTTCCAGATCGCTACGTACCTTTCAGGTGGGTACTAGGTACCTACTGCCATGCTAAGTCTATCCCTTGTGTTCGTCTTAGATATTTGCACAGAGGAAAGTATATTAATAAATATTCTGTGTGGGCTCTGTGAACTGTGGACCTCGCGAATAAATGTTTTTTCTATTTTTTGAAACAAACCCAAAAAGTGAAGCGACAATAAAATATGTGTATAATATATGTAATAATCGAACCTGCTCACAAAATATTACCAACGCGCGTTCGGAACGTTACGTGATTACCCCTCTGTAGAGGAGAATGGCCGGACAGCCGTACATACGAAATGGTGTTTGCCCAAGCTAAAAAAAGAGAACTTCGTTCGCTAAAACGCTTACACAAATCGAACTAGACTATCCCTTTAGTAAGATCATTAAGGCGTAAAAGATATATGCTTGTCTTTCGCGTTTGTTTTGACAGTTACAAAATACCAAACTGAAGGTTTGCCAGATGGCCATGGAGCGCAGCATAAGATCTTATTTGGAGTGAAAAGGATAGATCGGATCCGAAACAGTAGTCTGCGCTCGAAAACGGGCATAGTCGACGTTGGAGTTAAGACTGCTAGGCTCTACTGGGCTGGACCGGGACTGGGCTGGTCACGTATTATATGAATGAATGAATGATTTATTTGAAAAGCACAACCAAAACATTAAATACAAATGCTTAAATCCAGAAAAAAATTAAGGAAGTACAATGTTGAGGATGGTCTCAAAAAGGAGTCCACTCAGCATGTGTCGGAGCATGGAAAGCCCCGAGGGCCCCGACGCTGATTTTGCCGTATGCCGTAGCGCCGGCCACGTGGCCGCGGCACGGCATAATCGCATCGCACGAATTACGTACTCGCGGTGAGTTCACTAAATAAAAATGTAGGAGTCCTTTGTTTAACTACATTTAATTAAAAAATTCACTGTTACATGTTAAGTGATCGAATAATATCTTAGGACTAAAATAGAATCGGCGCTCTCACGAGCGGCTATGTCGCCGAGGTTCCGGCCTTATCGTATACAAAATGCAACGTAGTGTCTGGCTTCGAGTCGGTCGTCAGAACGCTGATGTTATTAACATGATCTTATACCTAGAGGTTCGTATTCTAATACAGCTTTTTAACCTTACAATATTACTAGTGATATACCTGGGTGGTGAAGTTATGTAGCATACATAACACCTACCCGTCCAAACTGAGGTCCTTTCTTTAGATTATCTCAAGAAAGACCGAGGAAGGTTGTCTATTTGTATCGGAGGTTCCACTTCGGCTTCAGCTATGGCAGCGCCAGTCTCTGTATCTTGTTGTAAATTTCTTCACTTTGACATATATGAGGTAGGAGGCCACCAGAAATATGATAATGTAGAGTGGTGTAGTCCAGTATAGATGCTCTTGATGAGTTATATTTTCCAGCTGGATGAGTTGCTGTTCTCGTTTGATGAGTCCAACTGTTTTGTGAAGTTCCTTCAGGTTTACGTTTCAAGTTTCAGGGGCTGAAGCTGGTTCGACACGTTTGTTTCGTAAACGTTAAAGGTAAATAGCTTAACAGGTGTTCCATAGGTGCGATTGTGGATGTTCATAAAAGTGACTTTTTCGGTAGCTGCGCTGCAGTTTTCAGGAAGCTTGAGTAAATGTGCGCCATTTATTTTCAGGTATTCGTTTATTTGTTGAAATATGTCGTGATCTATTTTAATTTGGTGGTATTTGACATTGCGGTGATGACTGCTGGTTTCTGATCAATGTGTATACGCAATCCGGGTTTCGCTTTGAATCCTGTATCGATGCTTCTTCTTGGCAGTAGTGAGTATTTCCGACTCTATTGCATTTATTTTCGAGATACTGGTACTCATTTTCGTTCAGACCTAGGTAGGGTTTATTAGGAATAATTATGGTGTTGTTAGATGTGGGGATTGGGAACAAACTGTAGAAAGTAAATATACTTTATATTGATATCTTAACTATAAACACTAGCCTATTATCGCTAAAATAGGAACTTAAATCTAAGAAATTATAAAAGATGCGGCGTGATTCAGGTCACGTCGGAAATTATCAGCTGCTCAGGACTGTAATATTTCCGAAGAACGGAAATAAAGTGTTCAAGATTTGAAAACGATATTATTTTCCGGTAGGCTATTGGTAGAATGAGATGTGGCGATTTCAAGATCTGAAAGAGTATCGAATAAGATTAGTACATAAATTTCTAGTAACTTGTACGCACTGTCTAGTTTCATAAGGCCAATGAATTACTTCTCTGATCTTCATTCAAAAGAATTCAGTTTCTTCCTTTTGAAAATTGTTGATGCCAATCTGAGCCATTATTCGAGTTTTACCTGGAAAAAAATATTTGGTACTTGTCCTAGGAGGAGTGGTTAGCATGGTCTTAATAAACACTTGATTCTTTTGGCTGTTTATTGGTTTCTCCACTATAGGAATTTGGAAAATGGGCTGTTTTTGGTTGGTGTAGATGGTTTCACATCGTTGTGTACCTGAGTCCAGATTTTCTTCTTCGGGTGTTTCGGAAACGTTATTGCAGAGTGTCGAGGTATCGTCATCAGGAGGTATACCATTGCCTTAATTGTTTAACATTGCCTTTGGTAAAAAATAAAACTTACGATAAAAGCACATTTATTAGTGTCATTCGAGTTTTTAATCAGCTTCCTAACGAAATAAAAATGTTGGATGACGTAAAATTTAAACGTAATCTAAAAACATGGTTAAATAAGAATGGTTTCTATTCATTAAAAGAATTTTTTGAATTTCCATCTTAAAGAAAAAGATTGTGTTATATATTCGTTTTGTTTTCCTTAGTTTTAAGTTAATATTGTACACCCGAAATGGGTAACCGTTGGGACCTAACACTTGTATAAAATACCATCTATGTAACACGGTTAAACAATTAAAAAATTTCTATTTTCTATTTTCTATAGGGACATACCGGGCCTCTGGGTCGGTAAAGGTGGGTGATTCTGTTTCGTTATTATTTATTATAACTCTGGACAGCGCATCTGCATTAGTGTTTGCTTTTCTTTGTTTGTAGACAACTTCGTATTCGAATTCTTCAGAATTCACGTGGGCGGTTCCAGGACAATCTTCAATATTTTTAGATTTTGGAAGAGGGGTTTCTATGACGTTGCACAAATTTTTCTTTATTGGTTGGGAGTTAATGGGGTCTGTTAGACTGACGATAACGTCATTACACGTTGGGTTGTGAAGCTCAATATATGCATAGCCTTTATCTGATCGTGTTATCAATGCTGGCATGATACACTGGTTGAAGGTCATCTCAGGTAAAAAGATATCTCCATCTTTTGAGCTCACGGGGACCTTAAAAATATTAGTGCTTTTGGCTTTTACGATGGCTTCAAATAGATTATGGACGCCGGTTTTCATCATTTGGATTTTATTCTTGGCATGCTCAGTATGAAGTTCCATCGTTGAAAGGTTGATACATGCTTTCAGTGTTTCCAATAGGTCTAGCCCGATTAGACCGTCGAAAACGTTATGAAATTTATAAACGTGAAATTTATAAATTATGTCTGCATTAAATTCGCTGAATAGCGGCAGGTTGATGGTGTATTTGTTATTGGTCGTGCAATGTACATTGGTAACTGAGAAGGGTTCGTGGACCATATTAAAATCTGGATAATAGTTTATGACTGTTTCAGGAGACAGGAATGATTGATTCGAGCCTGTGTCAATAAGTAGTTTGAGCGGGGGGTTGTTTATTTGAATGTATAGAAGCTGTTTCTTAGAATGAGCATTGACTTGTATTACGTTTCGTCGATTGGGTTTGAAGCCGGGGGAAAATTTTGATCATTGCAGATCTCATAAACGTCTCGTTGATTATTTTCTGGCAACACCTCGCATTCGTAGGCTTGTTCGTATGTGGTTGGGATTGGATGTGGTTGATAGTCATGAGGGTTGTTTTGATCAGATAAATCGGTATTTTCGATTTGATGCAAGTTCATCTCTTCAAAAGCGAAATCAGGATAGTGCCCTACATTTTGGAAATAGTTTAGTTGTTTTGGATTAGGCTGCTGTGGGTGGAAATTCGGGTTCGGAATGAAACTTGGGGCGTAATTTCTAGACGCGCTTGGATGTGAAATCCCACTCATACGGGGTGCGTCATTATTCCTAGGCGCGTTGGAATACGAAATTCCACTCATAGGGGTAGGCCTTGGCCTTGGAGTTATATTCGGATCTTGATAAAAGTAGTTTGTTCTGTTTGGCTGGCTTTGTATTTGGTTGTTGTTATTTGGCCTTGGCATTTGAAAGTTTTGTGAATTGTTTCGATTTCCGAATTGGCGGTTTTCATTCAAGGTCATAAAATTATTTCTTTGTTGAAACTGGTTTGGAGGAAATCTCGGGGTGTTAAATCGATAATTTTGGTTTGAAGGTTGATTTTGCGGCTGGTTGCGTTTTTGTAAGTACATTATATTAGCTTCTTCTTTAATATATTGAAGAGCTGCTGGAAGGGAATCAGGTCGCATAGCGCGAATTGTAGAGCCTAGGGGCTCTTTTAAACCTGCCAAAAATGTTTTCAAGGCTTGAGCTGTGAAAAAATCACGTTTACACGAAATAAGGTTCGCGTCTTCGTTATGTATATTTATTTTACGTATAAAAAATGTACAGTACGGTGTCGCAATCTGGGGTAGTGCAGCCAAATGCCACATCCTTCAGGTGGAGCGTGCTCAGAGAGCTGTATTGAAGGTGATGCTGAGGAAACCGTTTCGTTATCCCACGGATACACTTTACCGAGAATGTGGGTTTCTTAGAGTGCGCCAGCTTTATATCATGAAAGCGGTCTCGCGGACTCACAGTTGTTTACTCAATTCTGCGCTCTATGAGGAAATCTTAAGAAGACGCATATATAAGGCGCCCCTGCCACCGCTCATATCAGCTTCGGCTCGTAAATCTCCAGCTTTTTCACATCCCTACGTATATAATAACATCTGCAAGTACCAGAACATTAAACAGCTTTCCACTCCTGAAGCTAGACGTATCGTAAAGAAATGGTTACTAACATTGTCATATGCTGAAACCGAGAGACTGGTTAGAATACCGCATACAAACTAAACCCTATAAAGCTGTTGTGGAATTTCCATCATCAACTCACACCCAAGCACACACACATACACACACACACCCACCCCCACCCCACACACACAAACACACACACACACACACACACACACACACACACACACACACACACACACACAAACACACGCACACACACACACACACACATATATATGCAAACACACTCGCATGTCAATAGAATTTAGTTTATATACCAACTCGACTAGTATTATCTAAACTATATAACTAAGTAACTACATTTCCTTAACACTCCTGTAAATCTTGTTTTTTTCGCACTCGCAGACTGCCAAGATACAGGCTTAAGCCTAGTTTGGAGTCTGATGGATATACCCCATAATATCATGTAACAAGTGTTTTTGTGAAATAAATCATTTATTATTATTATCTCCGATTTAAATTCACGGGGCGAACCCCGGTCATTTGGAAGGCGTGCGTGGGGATATAGATCCAACACGTAGAGGCCCTTTGGAGACGAAATTTAATGTCATGTAGTACACCTGCTAGAACCCATTCACGGGTACATCGGTAGATACCCGTGAACTGGTCCCAGCAGGCGTTGGAGCTATTGTAGGATAATGGAAAAGAGAATTGGGTCTATGGTGATGACATTTGGGTGGACAATAAAATTGGGTTATTACAAAGTGGTCCGGACACCTGCCATAACAATGTTATCCACAAGGTTATCGAGGCAGGCGGTGACTAGCCGCTCATTAGATGGGCGCCTAAAAATGCCGTCGTAAAGACGGCCAGGGGCAACACCGGGTGAGCGGCTCAGGGGTGTCGAGAGGTGGTGCTGCGCTTTCTCCGAAGTTACTCGCGGCGTTATGCCCTTTAACACTTCCACCCCTGGAGCATATAGCTCTGACGACTCCTCTCTGGACGGCCAATGAAGGCAAGCCAGAGCTGAGAGTCCTGCGGGCCCCCTTGGGGTTCCACTCCGACCGACGAAGACACGCCGGAGACGGAGGCCCTGACCGACTCTCGGGAGCACTCGGGTCCGTGGGGTCGTTACTCCCCAACAGCTCGCCACAAGCTGCCCTGCTTATTATTATTATTATTATTATATAATTTATTACAGTCGTCAACAGGCTGACGCATCTGTCGTAAAACTGCTGCGGGCTCTCGTTGCCTTGGTATAAATTTACAAGGTCACGGTTAAGGGAATTTTCGTCCCTTTGATCGGAGAAATTTTCTATTAAAACTGCTTTGATTCTTGCCCAGGTATTGACGGAATTTACATCAATCAAGTTGAGAGCTTTTCCGCGCAATTTTCCGATTATGCCATTGATAATTATAACATTCTGAAAATTATTTACATCATTTTCAACATAATATTGCGTTACAACGCTACTGACAGCATTAATAAATCTGTACAATGAATTTACGTTACCGTCATATTCTGGCACTACTTTAAGCGCTAAATCAAAAAGTTGCAATTGTTGTTGCTCTGCCATTGTTTGAAAATTTTACAATAAACAAAGAAATTATATTTATTTTACGTATTTATTAACGATTTAAAACGTTAAAGTCGAATTATAAGTATCACTTTTCACTTCACTTTATAAATAATACAATATTATTGGAATGAAGGATAGGATAAGTTATGAACTGATCTTATTTATCTAAGAGTACTCACAGTATTATCAGCAAACCAATCATTGTAATTAGTCCCACGAAGGCGAATTGTGTCCCCCAGGGCGTCACAGCTACCACAAAAATAAAAAGTTCACTTTAGGGAAAAATAGTTCGCACTGTAAACCGTTAAAACGGACACTGAACACGATTTTCGGTTGTCCAGCTCAGTGTGAATTACCGACTGCGCCAATTACGTACTCGCGGTGAGTTCACTAAATAAAAATGTAGGAGTCCTTTGTTTAACTACATTTAATTAAAAAATTCATAGTTACATGTTAAGTGATCGAATAATATCTTAGGACTAAAATAGAATCGGCGCTCTCACGAGCGGCTATGTCGCCGAGGTTCCGGCCTTATCGTATACAAAATGCAACGTAGCGTCTGGCTTCGAGTCGGTCGTCAGAACGCTGATGTTATTAAAATGATCTTATACCTCTGCCCTGATAATCGCAAATGCAGTAATCGACATTTTTGGGATTTTCACTTTTTTGCAAAAATGACATCCCAAGAGCCTAATCTATACATAAAAAAATAATTTTCATTTTTTTTTTAATTATAACCATGTTTTTTATGTAACCAAAAACGCAGTACTTGCATAAAAATATTACTTGTGCTAACAAAATCTGCAGCATTCAGCATGTGCTAGAAGTTTGTGCAGTACTTGCTACGTTTACTGCGGATTCATTAGCCATAAACTTTTTTGCAACGAATACTAACTAATGCCAAACGCAGTATTCGACTTTACTGCATTTGAGTGTAGCAAGAATAACAAAGAGCTACTCTTGCGATGCTAAACTAAACGCAGTATTCTACAGTGCTGCGTTTAAGAGTAGCGAGAGTAACAAAAATATTCGTACGCTTCAAAGCCGCACGGTACAGTGCCGCGTTTCGTGCTAGCAAATCAGAGCGTCGACGTCATTCGCAGACGAGACGCGTGTGCCGGCTGAGCCGCCGTGCGCTACATGTTGCATTTTCTTTATTTAAATTAGGTTTGTTTTATTTAATTACTCTTTTAACGTTTTTCAACGACGCGTGTTTTGTGCTGACAAGATTTTCAATAAGTACATTTTAGGTTATGTAACCTATACACTCACGAGCAAAATAATTGCATCACTTTGCAATTTTTCATCTGCACCCTATAATTTTGTAAACGGGGTTATTTTATAAAATATTTTAACGAGTTTTTGTTACCTGAAATCTAAGCTCTGCAAAAAGCTAACAAATATGAAAATTGACCCAATATTTTTAACATTATGGGCATTTTCTTGGTTTGTGGGCATTACCGCCTTAGTAGGTGCACGAGCTCCCTTTGTCGCCTATATAACGGGGGTACAGGAGGGGGAGGGTTATCAGTCACTTATCAGAAGTCAACCGGTACATATCTCCGCATATTTTCCCGTGAAGAAGAACCTGAAAACATGGATACCACTGAAGCTGAAGTCGCCGCAGTCGTCAATTTGCTGCAAGAGAGCCGTAGCCAACAATCAGTAGCTGCCGAGCTGAATTTAACGCAATCTACAGTTTGTAGAGTCTACCCGAGGTTCCAGCAGACTGAGGCAGTCACTTCAACACCAAGAACCGGCCGCAGAAGGTGCACATTGGAGCGGGACGACCGCTTCAATGTCACGTCAGCTCTCCGAGATCGTCACCAGACAGGCGTTTTCCTTCAGCAGCAACTCCGTGAGGTCCAAGGAGTAACTGCCAGCGTGTGGACAGTCAGGAGAAGACTCAAGAAAGTCAACTTGACACCGAGAAGAACGACGGGGCCCAGATTGCTGCCACAATACCGAAGAACACGACGTGAATTTGCTGCAAATCACGTGAACTGGACCATCGAGCAATGGACCCGGTTCTTTTTTCGGACGAGTGCAGGATGTGCCTGAACGGCAGCGACAGAAGAGGACGAGTCTACAGGAGAGCAAAAGAACGACTAGTATTCGCAGTTGATTAGTTTTATTGTATAGTGTAATTCCTTTTATTTTATATTTCGTTTAACAGTGTATTAGATTTAAGTAAATCTGTAATGCTGTCTAAATATATTTAAATAAAATAAATAAATGTTTTGGGGCGGCATTTCTTACAACAGGCGCACCGAGCTGGTTTTCGTGCCTTCTGGGGGTCATGGACGTGGTTTGAACGCTGGAAGATACATCACTGCGATCCTGGAGATGCACGTTGTCCCTTACAAAGGAATGTTTGATGAGGTGTTCATTTTATGCAGGATAATGCCCCCTGCCATACCGCAAGAGATACCATCACCAACCTTTCCGAGGTGTACATCACCACGATGAACTGGCCAGCGATGAGCCCGGACCTTAATCCGATCGAACACATGTGGGACTGCCTAAAACGCAGGGTTCAGAAGCGGAAACCTGCCCCGTCCAACATTGAGGAGCTGAAGGAAGCCTTGCTGGAGGAGTGGGATGCCATCCCTCAGGATTTCGTCAGGAAGTTGATAAGATCCATGCAAAGGCGCCTAACTTGTGTCATAAGAGCTAGGAATGGCAACACCAGGTATTAATTTGTAGTAATACATTCTATGATTGTTAAATTGTCCTTTTATTGTCTGTTTTCATTGAACAATTTTTTATACATTTCCGACTGCTTTCAGTTTTCCGACGTTTTTCAATATTTGGATTGGAATTTCCTTGAAAACCTTTACATTTTCTACTGCCAGCTTTCATTTGGTACCTCATTTGTCAGTTTTGGGTAACAATTTACAAAGTAATGGGGTGCAGATGAAAAATTGCTAAGTGATGCAATTATTTTGCTCGTGAGTGTAGTTTGAGTACCGGATATGTAAAAAGAATCGATTTTATCCCAGTCATCGTAAGGAAATGAAATGGGGGGGGTGAAAATTTGTATCGAATCTCATAAGTAGTTATAATGGTTTCTTCTTTCACTCGCTAAGAGGAGATCATTTTGTACTTTCATATTAAGTGGAAGTCACGTAAAAAGTAACATTTTGAAAGTTATTTCGATAATAAAAACATTTTTTCTAGAACTTACCTAAAATCTGTTTTATTTCGTCTCTTTGTCACTTAAAATATCCAGAAGTTAAATCCTAACAATACTTTTAACTAGTACCATGTACAAAAATTGGGCATGATTGCGAACTAGAAACGCAGTATTGAACACTTGCTAGGTGATTTTGCAGTAATAAACACAAATACTGCATTTAGTCTTAGTAATACTGTAAGGCCCGCAAGCCCAGATAGTTGATGAAAATGCAGTACTGCGTATTTTATCCAAATAAGGCAGTAAAGTAAAGAAAAAAATACGTCAATAAAAAGCTTGATTTTTTTTACTATTTTTCAGTACACTTCAAAAGTTATACCACATAGATTTGTTGTATAGATATCACAAAATATGTTTACCGCGTTTATCTCGAAACCGCCATTTTGCAAGTACTGCATTTGCGATTACCAGGGCATCCTAGAGGTTCGTATTCTAATACAGCTTTTTAACCTTACAATATTACTAGTGATATACCTAGGTGGTGAAGTTATGTAGCATACATAACACACGACGTAAATACCTACAGCGCAACGTGGGTTCTTAAGCCGACGCCGTGCCCACGACATGTAGACAAGCCCGTATGCACCCTCCGGGTGGGCTAAAATAGCTACAGAGCGGGTGCCACACGATGGGCAACGGCGCCGTGGTCGGCCGAAGAGGAGATGCCGGGATGAACTGGATATGTCTTTCAAAGGGAATGGCCAGAATTAGCAATAAATCAGGATAGAGTTGGAAATCTAGGGGGAGGTCTTTGCCCAGCAGTGGGACACTATTTAGTCTCAGAATAAAAAAATATTACAGGAACCTGTATTTTTGAGAGGAGAACTGTATTTTTTTCCTCTAATTTATTTTCTTTTGAAGCCTATTAATAGTAACAAAAGCATACTCTGAGCCCCGCTGATTTAAATCCACACAATACCAACGTTCTTGACACACACGATACAAGGTGCCCGAAGACGTCGTTTGTGTCGGACACTCGATAGCCCTCCGCATTGTGGATGCACCCTTTGTAAGCCTTTGTAAGCTCGCAGAGATATTTAGAGGCCGTTGCTTATCTGAGCTAGAGTCTGGGTCGTTCTATGTTTTAAAATTTTAAAGGAACTGAAATTCGAAATAAAAAAAATATAAATACACGTATACCTAAGTAGTTTTTTATAGAGGCAACTTCTTGCTTTAGGTGTCGCAGCAGAGGTTGAACTTGCATTTTTTTTGTCATGATGAAGAGTGTTTTACGATGATATCGTTTTATGTATGTACAGTCGCCATCACATAAGTATATAGGTACACTATGGGTGTTCAAAAATATCGCCACATGCACCCTAATACCTTGAAAATAGAGGTGTGTTCCGATGTTTGTGACGTGCTTGTTTGCTCCGATGTATGTGATGGCGACTGTACCACATTTTATGCAAAATAAAGATATTTGAAGCCTCTCACAGACTGGCGGTGCGCTATCGGTCAATAATAAACTTGACAGTCAACCTCTTGCTTCGTAGGCAGGGTCACTACCAACTAGGCTAAAGCGGTCGTCAGTAAATTTTATAAGCAAGAGGTTCTGGGTTCGAATCCTGGTAAGGGCATTTATTTGTAGGATGAGCACGAATATTTGTTCCTGAGTCATGGATGTTTTCTATGTATTTAAGTATTTATTTATCTATTTATGTATGTTTATCTTCGTCTAGTACCCATAGTCCAAGCTTTGCTTAGTTTGGGACTAGGTCGTTTTGTGTAAGATTGTCCGCAAATATTGATTTATTATTTATTTGCATACATAAAAGCTCACACATATGTATTCGCAATAAGACAAGTAGTGTGTAAGGAAATTGTACCTACTGATTTAGTTATTATCCTTCAAATAAAATTCATTTTCATTTTCATTTTTTTACTATTGACCGCCACCGCCAGTACGTGTGAGGCCTTATTTAAGCGCTTATATTGGCAAAGAAAAAATAGAAAATCTGTCTGTAGGTAAGTACGAGCCAAACCTAATCTGTGCCTTAAGTGTAAATTGACTATTTAACATTGAAGGCTCTTTTAAACTTTATTAAATTTATTATTTACAGGACCTGCCGAAAACGTTTCTGATTAGTTTTACATAGTTAAAAAATCCTCAGTTTAGGTAGTAACATGGATAAACAATAGAATTGATTATTAAATTATGTTTGACGCAAAAATAAGGGAAATTGCCTAGCAAATAAACTTTTATCCTTTTTCAGAAATAAAAATAATGTATAAAATGGTTAAATTGCATTTTGTACATGAGACTTTATTATAGAACCGTACTATTTAACAATATCAAGAAACAAGACGAATGAATCATTGTTTGTTCTCGAACGTTGGTAAAACATGCCCCCGGGCGAGCTCTAGTTGTGACATGGTCTGCTTGACTTTGGCTCGTTGTGAGATCGGGTTTACAAAATCTCCAGCCACGTTCCATTTCCATGTTTCGCTGGGCTACCGAAATGTGAGAAGCATTTGCTTGAATCTTATAGCTTTATTTATTAACGCTAAACCTATTTTCGGTAAAATGCCGTTAAAGGTTTAAGGCTAATTATAATTAGTTAAGTGTATTAATGCAAAAATTGTAACGCATCCTGTGTTTGCCTATTGTTAAGGTTACAATCGTAAGAAAATGTATTTTCACATAAAATGTAACATTGTAAACTCCGTTGACAATCCTAAAAATTTAAAAAATATAAATAAATAAAATTCTGGTCTGTCACTTTTAGTAAGATTTGTGTTTGGGCATACATTTAATAAACAGAGATTTGTTAATTTTTATGAAAGTGTGGCTTTAGTTTACTTTTATAGATATCACGATTTACGATACGAAAATCTATACTAATATCGTAAAAAGGAAAGGTCTGTGAGGTTGAAAGTTTGTATGTAGGGGATTCAAACAGTGTTTCATCAGTATCTATAGAATTGCAGGGATGAGTAGTTTCAGAGATGAACCCTAGTATACAAACTTATAAGCATTACGGTGAATGTTCTTGTGCTCGACTCTGTCCCAATGGTTATTTTTCACCTTCAAACCAAGTATATCAATAAAGGTGTCAGTTATTGATATTACGGCATCAAACGTTGGGATGTCTAAAATATTTGTACTTGTAGTAACGGCTGTATTCATAAACGTCTAACAAATATATTTTAACTAAAATGGCTTTAACATGTTGTTACGGTGTAATTTCGGCATCGACACATTAACTTTCAGACTCATAGCGCCATCTATTGCAGAACGGCGCAAGCGACGATTCCGACATCTGTTGACCAACGGAGGAACTGCGCCAGAGCGTTTATCATCTCGTTCAAGGCAACGATATAAGTCTTTTTTTTTGTGTGTTGTCAAAGCGCTAGGAATAATCCTTAACTTTTAACAAGCTATTAGAAAATATGATCATATTTGATTTTTGATAAATAATTTGTCGTCATGCATCCAAGGCATAACTACAGGTCTATACCTCTATGGTATTTGAACAGAATATGGGGATTGTCTATGGTAGCTTCTTTTTTTTTTCTTCGGCTGTCAAAAGCAATGAGAAGTTCTTCTTCGAAAATGCGTTGAGCGAAAAGGTCGCAATTTTTGAGAAGTGCTCGCTTCGGCCGGGAGGCCATTTGTTTAACTTAAATGTAGCAGCATACATCCAGTGACACAGAGATGCTTTGACGCTTTGGAAATGTCGGTGAGTGAAATGAAATTGTCGCCGATCTAGCGGAAGAAATATTTATCGTGTTCAAGCGGCGGTTTTTTAGAGGAGGGACATTGCTTTGTTTCAGATGTAACACACTACTTCTTAAGGAAGATATCTGGGAGGCGGAAAATCACCAACGCTTAGCTTTGAACTCTTGCCAGGTAAAGCTAGTTCTAGTAATTTCTGTCGAAATGTGGTCGGAGAGAAAGTGATAGTTGTTTGTTCGTTCAAGTCTTAAATGTTGATTGTGATTTACAGCGACAACGTGCTGGCTGCCTTGCGGGGGCTCCAGTTGCGGACAGGCAATTGAGCGGGCGCAGGAATTCGCGTGCGGTGATACGCCCCTTTTGTACTTCACATGCGGATGCCGACACGAGCAGTTTCTCATCTGGGAGCCTGGGTAGACGCAGTGGACCGCAGCGGGACGTGACGCACGTGTAGCGGGTTTCTAGAGGTGACCTCCCTCCATTTTTTTGGTGTCATTCATGGAATCTGCCATGAGATATTAATGTTGTAATTTAATAATGCAAACGAGCCTCACACAGACCTAAGCGTAATAATAAAGCCTACTTATATATAAAGATTTAACTTTAGAGTCAAACTTCGTCCTCGGTCAGGGACCTATATTTTAATCTCATCTGAGAGAGCCACGCCGCTATCCCTACAGTAGAGTTAAGGTTTAGTAAATATTTAAAACGATTGTGAGAACTGTAATAAACTTGCTTTCTGTAATTGAATCTTTGTTCATATTTCTATGTGGCTAGCTACTAAATAGGTCTCCTGCATACAACTCTTTTGCATTTTAGAGTATAAATTGAAATGCATGGCGCCCTCTTTAGAAAGCACTAATTGCTCCTATGACCGTGAACCCAAAGCATACCCACCTCTGTGAGAAATCTATCTGACTGACTAGCGCGGTGCATAAAATCAAGTGTGGACGACTCTTCGAGTTCGTCAGGTTGCTGTTACACACATAGGTAAGTGATAGCCGTCTACGCATACCATCAAACACGGTTTATCTCGTTACAATGTGTTTGCCTTTATCTGTCACTCACACAAGGGACAAAACACGTTTTATTTATCAGATGGATTTTAAGTTTTATGAATAAAGGGGTAACTCTTTATCCTTATCTATCTATAATACAAGGTTAGATGAGTAACAATTGTAACGAGAGTGTATTTGCTTAGAAAAGTATTTGCGTTGGAGGAGTCTTGCGTTGCCTCAATAGCAGGACCACGCTATATAAATCGAATTCATCGAATAATTTGAATATGCATGCGCCAGGAGCCATGTGGTAGAACACTTCAACGTCACGATAGCGCGTTTTCAACTTATCGAAACGATGTGTGGATCATTTTGATTGCTGTTCTTCCTCTTGCTTATCGGATAGCGAGTGTGTGTGAATGAGAAACACTGACCACAGATTGGGTTGGAATGCAAATGTTAGTTGCAAAATGGTTCTGATAACGGTGGAGTGTGAGCTGTCGAACTAGGAGTTGTGTTGGGTGCCGATTGGATTTGAACATGACTACGGGTAGCGGGACAGATCATTCAGAAGTTATGTGTATTGCGGACTATTATTTATTGTCCTACAGTAAATTAAAAGTTACCAGAATTTTGCTATAAGTACAGAAAAAAAAACTCAGGACGACAAAAAGAGTAGTTTACTTGATTTTCCTTAATACAACGGCTAGTCCGCGACTCCAAAGTTGTGACGCTCGCTGCAATTATCTGTTAATTAATATGCGACGTTTTCAGAGCTCGCCGACTTTGAGTATAATTTTCGTCTTTTGTTGTGCACAAATTTGTAGTTGGTACCGTGCAGTCATTTGATCGTCTCTAGAAACTGGTTCAAATAACATTTAAAAAAGCGGCCAAGTGCGAGTCAGACTCGTACATGAAGGGTTCCGTAAAATAAATTGCGGTTTACGATTTTTGACGTATTAAAAAAAACTACTTACTAGATCTCGTTCAAACCAATTTTAGGTGGAAGTTTGCATGGTAATAATAATAATAATCATATTTTTTTTTAGTTTTATCATTCTCTTATTTTAAAAGCAGGGGGGGGGGACACACATTTTACCACTTTGGAAGTGTCTCTCACGCAAACTATTCAGTTTAGAAAAAAATAATATAAGAAACCTCAATATCATTTTTAAAGACCTATCCATAGATAGAACACGTATGGGTTCGATTTTTTTTTTTTTTTAATTTTAGTTCTGAGTATGGGGAACCCCCAAAATTTAATGTTTTTTATTCGATTTTTGTGTGAAAATATTAATGCGGTTCACAGAATACATTTACTTACCAAGTTTCAACCGTATAGCTCTTATAGCTTCGGAAAAAAGTGGCTGTGACATACGGAGGGACAGAGAGACAGACAGACATGACGAATCTATAAGTGTTCCGTTTTTTGCCATTTGGCTACGGAACCCTAAAAAGGTAACTAGTATATTTCTGTCTCATTATAGTTATTTATTGTCTTTATAACATAACATAGCCAAATTCTCCATTTCAACATCTGTATTATCATTATTCTGTCATCCATTTCCATCAAGTACATCATGTCATTACCATGCGCTGTATTGAGAGAGTTGCACTGAAGAGTGCTCGAAGCCTATCCACAAACAGTTGAACTCGACCGTGAACTGATTCCCAATGTAACTTGAGCCGGAGTCGTAACAACTATACATGCATTCAGAGGTCTACCATTTACTCGGAGCTCGGTAAGAATTTAGAATAACTAGTTTGCGGCCTGGATCTCACGGAGTGGTTTTGCTTTACAGTAGGTACTTCGATACAGAATACGGTATTGGACTGATTCTATCGACAACTTTTTATGAAACGACAAAAACGTTGTGTGACGTCACATAATGTTTTTGGTGGTTTCTGTGGTGGTTACAGGAATTATATAGACTTATGTCACGATACTGACAGTATACTCATTAGTAAGGCAATCATGCGCAGGAAGTAAGGTACAAACACACACACAGAGTGGACGATGATCTAGTAAAGGCCGCGGGAGTCCACTGGATGCGGGTGGCGCAGAACCCATCACTTTGACACTGTTTGGGGGAGGCTTTATGTCCAGCAGCAGTGGGTGTCTTTTTTCTATTGGCTATTTAATCGTATGGCGATCTGTGGAACAGGCGAATATCCATGTGATATTTTTATAGTTGCGCGCCGTATTTCGCCGGAAGTGTTGTCGCCCATTTAGCACCACCCAGGGGACACGGTCGTGCAGGGTTGTGGTAGGTAGCTCCTGCGGACGCGAGCAACAGATTGTCCCCCGTCTTTCAGAGGTCTTTCGGCTGATATGATGATGATGATAATGAAGGTACAAAATACTGAATAGGTACTGCTTTTGACCCGTAAAATGGCTCATCTAAAGTATATGAAATGTGATTGTGACTTGTGACCTAGTGAAGTGACAAAAAATAAGAAAAGTGACAAAAATAGATTAGGTACATGACTGTCACAGGCTGGGACCGGAACCGGTTTTCCGTATTGGGGGTTTCCATAGGGTTATTTTAGAAGTTGTTTTTAAACCCCTATCCATAATGGTAACCTTAAGATAAGGTTACCTTAATGATAGGGTAACCCTATTGTTATAGTAAGCATATTGGATGTGGTAACCATAAGGTAACCCTAACAAAACCCTATCTCGATGTATGGTTACCACATCCGATATGCTTACCATAACAATAGGGTTACCCTATCAGTAAGGTAACCTTATCATAAGGTTACGAAATCGATAGCCTTTATTTAGCCTGAAAAGGGGTTTTCCGGTCCTTGGTCACAGATCTCTTCATCATCATATTACAACCTGGCTGGTTAATCTGATATTCTGATCGCTTCTCTGTCAATATCTTGAGCTCCTGATACACTGACCTTCCCTATCACTGGATCCATAAACGCACGCTTTGATCTTCCCCTACCTTTCCTTATTGCTATGGCGGTTATCACACTACCGCGGCAGCCCGCTTTATTTATTAACCAAAGATATAAAAAAACTTATTCTAATAGAAGTGTCTGCTTCCCTTCAATTATGGTTTTCATGTACTGTCATGTTGTATATAGTCAACAGCAAAAGTAGATCATCTTTTTAGTACCTTGTCACTTTTACTACTTTGACGCATTCCAATTGTCGCAGTATTGTTACGTTAAGTGCGACAAAGTACTAATGCTACCTCATACCTTTTTTTTTTTTTTTTTTTAGAGAGGAAAATGCTTTACGCATTCCTCCCGGGTGTGGGGACGGACCCGGGTGGATATGTGGGACTCCTCGTTGTGGGCTAATGAGGCCCCGAGTCTACCCACTAAAAACCTCTCCGTCTGCCGTCTTTATGCCTTAGCGGTGGGCTGATGGAACGCTTGCGCTTTACTTCTTCAGCACCACCAGCGCCGCTCCGATTTTCGGAACACCGCCTCCGGAGGTCCTTGTTGACCTCGTTCGTTTTGTGCCACTACAGGCACCCACTCAGTGACCTGGTGCGTGAGGGATGGCAGGCGTCCCCATGCCTGTCACCCCCTGGTCACTCTACGGAGGCAGGCGGCGATCCTGTGCTGCTCGCCTTCGTCTAGCACGCCTGCGGCGCCGTGGGTCGGCCAATGGGTCGTCCTCCCTGGCCCGTTCCGCCATTTCCTTCTGCTGAACTATACTTTCGCAGAAGGCCTTAACTGCTTGCCAAGACCTGTCACTGTCAACCATGGACTTGATCACGGCTGGGAGTGACAGGTCCGGCCCCACTATGGCCATCAGGTCGCCACGCTCTGGCCCCCACACTGGACACTCCTCCAGCGTGTGCTGCGACGTGTCGATCGCCGCGCCGAAATCGTGACACTCCTCCGTCGGCTCTCTGCCGGCAACTTTGTGCAGGTATCTCCCGAAACACCCGTGTCCCGAGAGAACCTGCACGAGCCGGAAGGTTAGAGCTCCATGTGTCCGCTCCAGCCACTGCCACAAGACTGGCCGGATCGCCTCGATTGTCCGGGCGCCCGCACTCGACCGCTCCAGCCGGACCACCCACTCGGCAACTGCCTCGCGGGAGAGCTCCTCTCGCTTGGCCTCAATCTCTCGCGGTGCTGGCCAAAAATCCCTAGCTCGCGCCTCCTCGCGCCAGAAGAAGACTGACGCAAGAGTCCTCGCGTCCAAGTCCCATGGCAGGGATCCGGCCAGCACGCATGCCGCCTCTCCGGAGATTGTCCGATAGCCCCGTACTGACCTTATCGCCATCACCCGTTGCGCTTGACGCAGTTGGGTGACGTTCTTGGCGCTAAGATCATTGGCCCACACTGGGGCTCCGTACAAGGCTATGGAGCGTATGACGCCCGAGTATAGGCGTCGGCACGACGCTTTCGGCCCCCCAAGGTTCGGGAGCAGCCGCCCGAGCGCAGCAGCCGCGCCCAACAACTTTGGGGTCACCCGCTCGAAGTGAGCCTCAAATGACCACCGACTGTCCAGGATGATGCCCAGATACCGCATCGTACGTTGTACGGCGATCTGGACACCACCCACGATTATGTGCGCTCCAGCCTGGGGCGCTCTTCGGGGTCCGTGGAAACAAATCGCCTCCGATTTGTTTAACGCGACCTCCAGGCCTAGCCGCCGTATTTTGCTCACAACATGGGCTACAGCCGCTGTGGCAAGGATAGCGGCCTCTCTAAACGAGGCCCCCCGCGCTGTTACGAGGGTGTCATCCGCGTAGCACACCAGGTCGACTCCACGCAGACGACCTCCCCTCAACACCCAATCGTATCCGATGTTCCACAGGAGTGGCCCTAGCACCGACCCCTGTGGAACACCGCACACCATTTCCCGCCGCCCCCACTCATGTTGCCTGGGGAAGGCCACAAACCTCCGCAGCAGGTAGGCCTTCACTATTCGGCTAAGATAGTAGGGCACTCGGTGGTACAGGAGCGCCTCATTTATACAGTCCCAGGGGAGGGTATTGAAGGCGTTGGCAATATCGAGCGACACTGCCAAGACAACCTCACCCCTAGACACTGCTTCCTCCGCTGTCCACTTCACCTGCAGTATCGCGTGGATTGTAGAGCGACCACTGCGGAATCCGTACTGGCAATCGGCCAGGTCCGGCCCCTCTGTCGCTAGGTGCTTGTTGAGGCGGTTCGCAATGATCCGCTCAAAGAGCTTGCCCACCTCATCAAGCAGCACGATGGGCCGATAGGCCGACGGTGACTCCGCAGGGCGACCCTCCTTTCTTAGCAAAACCAGCCGACCAATCTTCCATGCGTCAGGGAAGCGGCCTTGCTCCAGACACAAACTGAACAGCTGTCGTAGCCTCGGCTCGAAAGCACTCATGGCTAGGACCCAGGCTCGACCCGGGATTCCGTCTAGCCCGGGTGCCGTGTTTTTGGCCCTCAGCCTCAAAACCGCTGCTCCTAGCTCACTTTCGGTAACGCTTGGCGTCTCCGCCTCCGCTTCCCGCTGCCTCTCAGCACTCCCAGTTTCAGCCATGGGCGGCGGGCGTTGTTGGGGTCTATGCGGAAATAGAGCCGAAACTACGTCGTCCAGTAGCTGGGGCTGGAGACTCTGCGTTAGCGGGGGGACCCACGGTCGAAGCTTTTGTCTCACAAGCTTGTATGGCCTCCCCCATGGATCGCTATTCAGAGTCTCCAGAAACTCTTCTCTAGACCGGTCGATGGCTTGCCCGATGGCGGCTTTTAAAGCCACTTTTCCCTCCTTATATTTGGTATACAGGGCCGCTTCTATCGCTTCGTTTCGCTGCTGTCGACTTCGGTATCTCGTATACTGGCGTCTCGTAAGCACGCACTCCTCGCGCAGCTGTGCAAGATCCGGAGACCACCAGTAAACAGCACGTCGGGGAGAGAAGGCCTTGGCTCGGGGCATGGCCGCATCGCAGACATCGGTCATGCTATTGCGGAACCATTCGGCTTCGGCCTCGACGTCAGCCACCTCCTCCGTTGCCGTTGTCCAGGTCCGCACCATGGCCGCCAACTCTAGGGCCTCCCGGTCAAGTTTTTTGACGACCCAACGCGGGCCGTTCTCAACCGGGTCATTTCGTCTTGGGAGAGTGGGCACTGGGAGCGCCGAGACTCCAAACCGAATATACCGGTGATCCGACAGAGATTCGACGTCAACCAGGACCTCCCATCCCTGAACACGGCATGCCAGGGCGGCGTTCGCAAACGTGATGTCTACAATAGAGCCACCCTGTTGTCGCACGCACGTGTTTGCCGTTCCTCTGTTCACGACAGCCAGATTTGCGGTAATTGCCCACTCCAGTAGGGTATGCCCTCGCGGATTTGTAACTGGGCATCCCCACACCGCATTTTTTGCATTAAAATCGCCGGCTACTATGACCGGAATGGGATGCAGTCGACCAACAAGGGCACCGACTTCCACCAAGAACATCTCGAACTCGGCCAGGCCCCTGTTTGGGGAAAAGTATACCCCAATCACCGCCAAATCCCCGCAGACCACAGCAACGCAGCCGTGGCCCCTGATTACGCGTTTAAATGGATTGGAGCCGGCGGCGCTCCGCGTAACAATGGCCACAGTTCCGTCCAGGTCCCCGGCCCAGTCGTCTCTGACAGGTACTCTGTAAGGCTACGACAGTATGGCGATGTGAATCGACCACTGGGCCACGCTCTGGCAGAAGAGGTCCTGGGCCCTGGCACAGTGATTGAGGTTCACCTGTAGGAATTCGATGGTCGCCATTTAACCCACGACCATTTTTAAATCCTCCTCTGAATGCTACCTCATACCTAGCCCAACCATATAGCGTGGAAACATCACCCACTTCGATACTATTACTTTCACGTTCATGTAAACTTAGTAATTTCAGCTTAGTTTGAAGATAATCGAGTGCACTGGGAGTCTGTTTGACTAAACGTATTAAATTTAAATCAAAATCAAATTTGTTTGCAAGCAGTTTGGTGCGTGAGGAAAGCAGTATATTCCACAAGAAGCTTCATCATCGTTATCATCAGCCTATAAAAACCATGTTAAATCAGCATGTATAATTTTATATTTTATGAATAAACTAGCTGTTGCCCGCGACTTCGTCCGCGTAGAACATGTTATCGTCTAAATGTTTGTTTAAAGAATGAATTAAAAAAAAAAAACATTGAAATTAGATTTGTAATCTTTTAGTTAACAGTCTAAATCCGAAGTTACAAATCTCTTACCTTCAAAATGTCTTGCTCTCTATACAAACTTAGAACCTCTTTCTTTGAACCCTCATAGTATAAGTCTGAAACCGTAGTTACAAATTTCTTACTTTAAAAATGTCTTGCTTTCTACATAAACTTCGAACCCCCTTTTAACCTTCTTAGGCGATAAATAAAAAAAAACGCTGAAATAAGTTTTGTAGTCTTTCAGCAAACAGTCTATAACCGAAGTTACAAATCCCTTACTTAAAAAATTACTTGCTAGCCATACAAACTTGGAATCCCCTTTAGAGGTTCAATTTAAAAAAAAACCGGTCAAGTGCGAGTCGGACTTACGCACGAAGGGTTCCGTACCATTATCTATAAAAAACTATTTTACTATATGTTTTTAGTATTTGTTGTTATAGCGGCAACAGAAATACATCATCTGTGAAAATTTCAGCTGGAACTATCACGGTATCAGTGAGATACAGCCTGGTGACAGACAGACGGACGGACGGACGGACAGCGGAGTCTTAGTAATAGGGTCCCGTTTTACTCTTTGAGTACGAAACCCTAAAAACGCTGAAATAAGGTTTGTAGTCTTTTATTTAACAAACAGGCTAGGATCGAAGTTACGAATCTCATACTTTAAAATTTTCTGACTGTCTTACCAACTTAGGGGATTAACGCTTTTCAAGGAAAAATTAAGAAGAAGTGTTTTTTTTGTTGTAATAAGCATTTTTTCTACAAACTATCAAGTATCTAAGCTCAATAAAAGTGTTTCCCATACGAATCTTGCACCCTTTTTAACCCCTTAAGGGGTGGAATTTTCCAAAACGCTGAAAGTACTTTATTTGTAAGCTTTCTACAAAGTTTTAAGCGTCTGTCTCAAAAAAGAGTTTCCCTCATACAAACTTTGCAACCCTTAGTAACCCCCTCATGGGTGGAATTTATCAACACGCTGAAAGTACTTTATTTATATTCTAATAAGTAAGCTATCTACAAAGTTTAAAGTCTCTTGCTAAAAAAAGAACGTTGCCTCCATACAAATGTTGCACTCCCTTTTAACCACCTCAGGGGTGGAATTTTCCAAAACACTGAAAGTTTTTTTTAGGGTTCCGTACTCAAAGAGTAAAATGGGACCCTATTACTAAGACTCCGCTGTCCGTCCGTCCGTCCGTCCGTCCGTCTGTCTGTCACCAGGCTGTATCTCACTGATACCGTGATAGTTCCAGTTGAAATTTTCACAGAAGATGTATTACTGTTGCCGCTATAACAACAAATGCTAAAAACAAAATAAAATAAATATTTTCATTGACACGGAACCCTTCGTGCGCGAGTCCAACTCGCACCTGGCCGGTTTTTTTGTATTTCAATAAGTAGGTAATCTTTCTCCAAACGTTTAACCTTGTATCTCAAAAAATAATTTCCCTCATACAAACTTTGCAACGATTTTAACAACCCTTAGGGGTGGAATTTTCCAAAACGCTAAAAGCGCTTTGTTTTTATGCTAATAATTAAGCTTTCTACAAAGTTTTAAATCTCTAGCTAAAAAAACATGTTACCTCCATACAAATGTTGCACCCCCTTTTAACCCCCTTAGGGGCGGAATTTTCTAAACCGCTGAAAGTATTTTTTTTATTTCAATAAGTCATCTTTCTACAAACTTTTAAGCTTCTATCTCAAAAACTGTTTCCATGGTACAAACTTAGAAACCTTTTTTAACCCCCTTAGGGGTGGATTTTTTTCAAAACGCTGTAGGTTTTTTTTTTTTATTTCAAATGTTATTATTTATATATAATTTCCCTCATACAAACTTTGCAACCATTTTTAACCCCTTATGGGTAGAATTTTCCAAAACGCTGAAAGTACTTTATTTTTATTCTAGTTAGTAAGCTTTCCACAAAGGTTTAAGTCTCTAGCTAAAAAACTTGTTTCCTCCATACAAATGTTGCACCCCCTTTTAACCCCCTTAAGGGTGGAGTTTGCTATAATTGAATTTTTCAAAACGCTGAAAGTACTTTAATAATATTCTAATAATGCTATTTACAAAGTTTTAAGTCTCTTGCTAAAAAAAACGTTGCCTCCATACAAATGTTGAACTCCCTTTTAATCCCCTTAGGGGTGGAGTTTTCTAAAACACTGAAAGTTCTTTTTTGTATTTCAATAAGTAATCTTTCTACAAACGTTTCACCTTGTATCTCAAAAAAGAATTTCCCTCATACAAACTTTGCAATGATTTTGAACCCCCTTAGGGGTAGAATTTTCCAAAACGCTGGAGGTACTTGATTTTTATTCTAATAAGTAAGCTTTCTACAAATGTTTAGGTCTCTAGCTAAAAAAACATGTTTCCTCCATACAAATGTTGCACCCCCTTTTAACCCCTATAGTGGTAGAATTTTCTAAAACGCTGAAAGTGATTTTATTGTATTTTAATAAGTAATCTTTCTACAAACTTTTAAGCTTCTATCTCAAAAAAGCGTTTCCTCATACAAACTTTGCAACCCTATTTAACCCCTTAGGGGTGGAATTTTTCAAAACACTGAAAGTACTTTATTTTTATTCTAATGAGTAAGCTTTCTACAAAGGTTTAAGTCTCTAGCTAAAAAAACATGTTTCCTCCATACAAATGTTGCACCCCCTTTTAACCCCCTTAGGGGTGGAATTTTCTAAAACGCTGAAAGTTGTTTTTTTGTATTTCAATAAGTAATCTTTCTACAAACTTTTAAGCTTCTATCTAAAAAAAAAAAGTTTCCCCAATACAAATTTTGCAACCATTTTTAGCCCCCTTAGGGGTATAATTTTCCAAAATGCTGAAAGTACTTAATTTGTATTCTATAAAGTAATCTTTCCACAAAGTTTGAAGACTCCAGCTCAAAAAATAAAGTTTCCTCCATACAAACTTTGCACCCCTATTTAACCCCTTTAGGGGTGGAATTTCCAAAAATCCCTTCTTATCCGTCGCCTACGTTATAAAAGATTGTATAGGTGTAAATTTCAAGTTTCTAGTTCCAGTAGTTTCGGCTGTGCGTTGATGATCTGTCAGGAAGTCTTCTTTTATATATATAGATAGATGAGTATGAGTATATACGACCCACTGCTTAACATAGACTCTTAAGGTATGTATGTATATGTCACCGTTAGATTATGAACACCGTCAGTTTATAATCTAACTCGCGATATTATAAACTGACGAAAAATTGTGAACTGTCAAAACCGTTCACAATTTAACGCATTATTTTTCGTTAGTTTATAAACTATCAATGTCGAATTGTCAAATTGTGAACTAAGATCAAATCGGCTTGCTACGAAACGTACAAAAAGACTAGGTAGGTTAGGTTAGTTAGGTATCTTCAGTTGCCCGAAGGGCAAAGCGCCCAGAAATAGGAGCCCCGCGCAGCGGGGCTCCGTCGACACTGCTGGATGCTGAAATAAATGGAATAAAATGTCTGAATAACAAAAAAAACAATCATGTTCTGACGTAAGTGGAAACTGATGCAAGTGGAATGATTCGCTCAACCAAACAGCGCACAGGTTGCGTTTCGAATCAGGCAAATTTGATTCAGTTCACAATTTGACGACATGACATTGTTAGTTTATAAACTAACGAAAATGAATGCGTAAAATTATAAATTATTTTGGTAGTTCACAATATTCCGTCAGTTTACAATATAACGGGTAAGATTATAAACTGACGGTTTT
This sequence comes from Epinotia brunnichana, assembly GCA_963854355.1. Taxonomy (NCBI): domain Eukaryota; kingdom Metazoa; phylum Arthropoda; class Insecta; order Lepidoptera; family Tortricidae; genus Epinotia; species Epinotia brunnichana. The sequence continues at coordinate 2,315,827 of OY977940.1, forward strand.
CACAATCTAACGGTGACATATATATGAATGTGTTAGGCTTCTTTATGGTACATTAAACATGGTAAAACGAAAGCAAACCAAAAACATTACAAAGGCAAGCTTATCCCTTTATTAACGCAATGATTAAACTTACTTGCCTCAGTTTCGCGTCGTCTATGGAAACGTTAACCCTTTATTTGATGATGTATGACACAGTGTACACATTTTTTGATGTGCTTTTTGTATTTTTTTATGCACATTTTTTTTTGCTCTTCACGGCGCAAACGAGACTTGAACTCACGATTTTTTTTTTTAATTTGCCAATTAAAGGGTTAACGTGTCTCAGCTGTCAGATGTGCCTGGTCATTTTTAAACAGGTAATTTTGTATAAACAACCTATCTACAGTCGCCGTCAATGGACTTTGCTCACTATGTAAACAAACAATGTTATGGAATCGACATTTTAAATGATTTTATGAATTGGAATCGACTTTACCTCTGTTTTATATAACATCATTGCTTTACCAGATGTTTTACAGCTAACCCCTAAGCCAAAGTCACTGCAATGCAGTACAAACTCTTTACGTAAGCGACATTCTCGTGGAATGCCCTAAATATAAAACTGATTTCAAATACATACGTACATTGCATCATACCTACTCCCTGTGAGTTTCAACCTCGGTTAGCTAAGTCCCGACAGGTTGTATAACGAACAAGTTAGCTTCTTGTCTCTAAGCCTGTCTATTACTTAGACTAAGAGTACGATGCAAAGGCAGCGATAACATAACAGCAAGTCTAGCTTGTTTAATCCATGCATGGTCAATGACTGACATATGAGTTTTTCGGTACAGAGCGGAAAACGCTACGCTCGCTGGCGTGTAGCAGAATTTTACGCCCTTGTTTATTTATTATTTGTTTTATACAGCGCTCGTGATTAAATTTTAGTATATTTCGCTTACTCGGCACTCAAAATCAGCCATCGTAACTCACACTTTTTGCTTTTTTGTTGCATAATATTGCTTATACAATTCATAAAACAATTTAATCTGAAACAAGAAACCAGAACCCTCCCATCCCCAACTCTGGTGCATACGCCGTTGTAACAAGCCTAAATCATTTCTCCCCGCAAACTCAGAATATTTTTATCCCCCGGCTCTGTGGCGGTATAATTCTTAGACCCCGGGGTCTTTCGGCTTAAATTTGCCGCATTAATAATGTGGGACCGCGGACTGTGTTTTTTCATTAAAACGCCTACAAAGGGTTGTTGGGTTCGCACTCTTACATACGGACAGGAGTCGCGACGAACATGTTGATTTAGATAAGTCAATAGTACAAACAAACTCCATACTGAGATCTATTCTTCCCATGCAAAGACGATGTATACATGGTGTTTTAAATACACGCCAGTCAGCCGGTGTAGCATGGCTGCTATTTTATAATTTTTAGCTGTAGTACAGGAAAAATAGCATAAGTATTTTGGAGACAAAATATCTACATCAATGAAACTTTGTTTATATACCCCCCCGATGGGGGTAGGACCAGTGTTGTGGATAACGCTGATTTTGAGGCTTAAAGACTCGAACCCTAAAGACTCCCGAGGGCTTAAAGACTCAAGTGACGAAAATCAATATTTAGCATTCATATGCGTAAAATAAACCAACACGGTTCTTAAACAGCATCGAGTCTTTAAGCCTCGGGAGTCTTTAAGGCTCGAGTCTATAAGCCTCGAAATGAGCGTTATCCACAACACTAGGTAGGACCCCTGTATTTTGGTAGGACTCGGCAGATCTTCATTTCTAGTGCCAAGATACATTTTATAAACAACGTTTCATTGATGTACATATTTATTTACTCTTATTTTACCTGTACTACTGTGGATAAGATGGATGGTCACATAGGAGCGCATCAGATAAATGTTACCATACTAAACGTATAAATTTAATATTGTTTTGTCGCGTCACAACACCACCACACGGCAAGCTTTTTAGCAGGCGGCAGGTTAGGCAACGACGGCAGGGGCGCTAACACAACTTTGCTAGCGCGACTTACCGAATCCCATCTCATTCATATCAGCCGAAAGACGTCCACTGCTGAACATAGACCTCCTCCAAAGAGTGCCACAATGACCGGTTCGGGGCCACCTGCATCCAGCAGACTCCCGCGACCATTGTCATCAGTCCACCTTGGGGGTCTACCCGCGCTGCACTTGCCGGTACGTGGTCGCCACTCTAAGACCTTTCCTCCCCAACGGCCATCCGTTCTACGGGCAATGTTCTCCGCCCACAGCATGCCACTTAAGTTTAAACAAGTCTCTTCTCTTCTTAGCCTTGTCAGTGGAGTAATTTCCAACTTATTTTACATTCCGCCTTTCTTCTTATTTGCTGATATCCTTGGACTTTCCCTTTGTCTTTTCCCTTCTATTTGTCCCTCTATTATTGTTTTCATCCAGTCATCGTGGCGTAACATGTATCCTATCATTTTCCCTCTCCTGTTTTCAATGATTTCTAAAAAAATATTTTTTCATTGACTATATCTAGAACCTCCTCATTAGTTTTATTCTCCGTCCAACTGATACCCTCACTCATTCACTGAAGCCTGTCTCATCGGTGCAAATTAGAAAGACAAGGGAAGATTTTCTCGCGTCGTATCACTGCGCCAGTTGTGCTACTACAGACAAATATGAATCCAACTTTCGTGTTCATTGTGCGTTCCGTCTGTATGCACCGTATAAGAATGAAACAAGTGATTAATCCGCGCAGTTACTCGCTCGCACGGCCAGCAGGAGGTGTTTTATCACAAACAGGATTTATTTCAGGACGTGTGGAGATTAAAACGTGTTTTGTGCACATGTTTAAGGAAAGGTTATCTTTATGATCGCTTAATGAGCCTGTTTTCATGTTAAGTGTGTTATGAGGATAATTAACATGTGGGAATTGAGTTACTTTTGTAATGAGATACAATATTATTGTCATTGCAAACATCATCACATATTTAAGCGGCTAGAACGCAATCTTTTACTTGGAGGTCGGTTCGGACCCCGGTTCGAACCATTTGGTTGGTAAGTAAACATAATATAGCTGCTCCTAAAACCAACTAGAGTTTTCAAGTACATGAGCTTGAATGATAATTTGCTCGTCGGTGAAGTAATCTTAAAATTATTCTACGTATTCCATTACTCCAATTTAGAGAAGTGTAGTGTGGTAGTTTCTCCCTTACCTTTCACACCGCAGTTTACGAACCGAGTTTGCCGCGCCCCGTTATATCTGAACAAGAGCCCTAGCAGATTTCTATCTTCGTTTTCCTGTCAGTACTAGTGCCACTGCTGCCTGCCACCAGAGATCAAAAGGCAGCAAAGACAAAATGCCAATACGCGCCTAGGGCAACACTTTCAAAAAGATCACTAATCTGAAGTTTTTAATCTTGAATTTTTACAATAATGTATTCGCAATTTTAATGCAAATATGACAATATTCAACGTGAAAATGAATACATTGATATTTATAAATTATCTTAATAATGAAAACAATCACAATGGCCATTAAAACAACAACAATACTCATTTATTCCTGCCAAATACCTCGAAGTCTTCCGTTTCAAAGTTGATCGAAACCCGACAAACAAAATGCATAGCTTCATAAGGAAGCGTTTAATTGAGTTTTTGATTAATAAAGGCCCGCAAAAGGACGAGGGAAATTTAAAAAGTTCGTCCTATCGAGTGAGAGCCCTCTAATTGTGTTTACGGGCCCCAACTTTTTCTATCTAAAGTTACGCCACTCGGTTATAAAAGTATTTAATTTCCCGCCGAAAGTGACACCGCACCCAATTTTGAATTCATTTTTAATTTTGCGAAGGGAAAAGCCTGAGGCAATATGCTTATTTATTAACTGTCTGGGTGCACAAGTTTTTTCGGCGTGAATAAAGTTTGCGAGAGGTCTGGCTTCATTTCACATTGCCAAGATATTAGGGAGTTTGTAATGTAAGAATTGAGTCTTGAGAATGATACAGCATTATCTGTTTTTGCTATTCTAAGTTCTTATAAGTATGAAGCTTTATGAGAATATTTTCAATTGATAACTAGGTAGGTACCGAGAATTTATCACTTATCTGTAGGTTCTTACTTATATTAGGTATACGAGAAAAAGTGTGTTTTGGACTGTGTATGTTATTCATCTGATTTATATGTAAAGCAATTCACCAGTGTAACTACAGGATGGACATGTCATATTTTTATGCGGTGGCTCTGCCTAGGTATTTTTTAACACGTGGCTGGAGCCGCGCAAGCAGCCACCAAAGTCCGTTTTGACGCGCAGAAGACATGAAGTGAAATCATAATTTAAAGCTAATACCAATCAATCAATCAATATGCTCACTCGTTAAAGTTATCTCGATAACTGTGCCGTTCTCCCGCACGCCGTAAGTTGCAAAAATTGGCATAAAACAAGGTTATTATTTCAAACAAGAGCATTATTTTGAAATGAGAAATAAGATTTGCACAATTTTCCGATAACAATGCAGCTAATGAATTTTTGTTACTCTTCATATCTTGCAGACTATGAAATATTTTTCGTTTAGTCCACCTTCACAACTATTTTTCACAACTAGTTAATAATAAACACTTTTTATTCCTTCTTTCATAACTGGTTATGAAAAGGTAAACAAAAGTGTGTTTTCTAAACTGTCCTTCATATGATGCTACCAAATCACGAGGTTGTGACGGTTGTACTTGTCATATAAAGTCGGTTCTGCTCGCTCGGCTCGCGCGCTGTAGAGTCGCAGTTCTTCCTAACACTCCTCCTCGCTTCGCTCGTCGTCGTACCTACACCGACCTGCCTTAGAGTATAACCGCTCACAACCTCGTGATTCGGCAGCATAATATGAATGTCAGTTTAGACAAAACACTTTTTTACCTTTTCATAACCAGTTATGAAAGAAGGAATAAAAAGTTGTGAAAAACGGTTGTGAAAGTGGACTAAGGGATATTTTTCACTGATATTAAAATTGAAAGAATGATTTACAGCGGACTTGCCTTTTTTTGAAGCCTATAGCGTGTCCCACTGCTGGGTAAAGGCCTCCCCTCTCGACTTCCACTCGTTCCGGCTCAATCTCTGGCCAATCGCAAAATGCGTCCAGTAGCTCTAGTATAAGTTTTATCGAAACATATACGTTTTCGAACGTGTTTGCGTTTAGTTCTAATGTGTATAGCAACGCGAACGTTCCTAATAGTTACCACCAGAGGCACTGTTCACGTTGCCATACAAATTGAAAGTAGACGCAAACGCATTCGAAAACGTATTGTATCGATAAAACTTATAATATACTAGAGCTACTCAGGTCAGCAATCTCCGTCTCGTCGTCATAGTCGTCGTCGTCGTCGTCGTCGTTGTGGAGCGTAGCGTACTGGGAGTGAATCGGATTGACCGTGTCTGAAACTCTACGCTGCGCTCAAAAACCCGCATTGCCGACGTTGAAGTCAAAATGTACATACATATGCTAGACGGTCGCCAACACGCCCCTCCGACCGAGCGACCTTAGCCCGCACCGACCGTGTTATCAGTTGCTTGCAGCAAAATTTCACACTAAAGTCGCCGTCAATGGACTTTGCTAACTATGTAAACAAACAATGTACTGAAATTGACATTTAATGTCAATTTCAGTAAGGCGGTTTGTTTACATAGTTAGCAAAGTCCATTGACGGCGACTTTGCAGCGGTAGGTGCCGACCAAGGTCGCTCGGTCGGAGGGGCGTGTTGGTGGCTGTCTAGCAGACACTTAAGGCTGCCAAGCTGAAATTAGAATGGGCTGGCCACGTCTACCGCATGCATTCACAGATGGTGGGCCAAATAGCCATGGAGTGGCACAAGCGTTAAACAAAAATATTATATTCGGGGGGGGGGGGGGGCGGCAACGTAACATGTGGAGTTGCAAGCGTCAAATAATCTCAAAAAATTGAGATTGCGCTAAGCAATTAGTAGACATACTTGTAACAATTAAATTAATGCAATAAACACCGACGTGGTATAAAAATTACAAAGTCACTTCTTTTTAATTCAATCATCATCCTCCTAGCGTTATTCCCGGTTGTGCCCTAAAGGAGCCCGGGGTCCGATACACACCTACTCCCAAGATTTGGCATAGGCATTCGTTTTACGAAAGCGACTGCTATCTGACCTTCCAACCCAGAAGGAAAACTAGACCTATTGGGATTAGACCGGTTTCCTCATGATGTTTTCCTTCACCAAAAAGCTAACAGTAAATATTCCGTACATAAGTTCCGAAAAACTCATTGGTACGAGCCGGGATTTGAACCCACGACCGCTGCTTGGCAGCCGCATGCCAAAACCACTAGGCTACCGTAGCTCCACTTTCTTTTTAATTCAATGTATTATTTTAAAAGAAACCTACTATCGTTTAAAAAACGAACCTTAGTTTGCGTTAGAAGTTTAATTAATGTTAGTCTAGCAACTTCCAGGATGGTTGATAAAACGAAGAGCATTACCCGCCTGTGCAGTAGTGTAGTTGTTTTCTCATCAAGCGCGCCGTAAACGTATCGGCTGGAGGAATTTTTAATTTAGCAGCCTAATACATGGCAATATGTTGTCCACGGGGCGACAACCAGGGTTTGCGATGCAGTAGGGAGATTGGTGACAAAAGACAGTTGCAAATAAAGTCTTTGTTACCTTTATTAATACAAAGTTCACTTTCAGGTGGCAATGACAAAACTTTATACACTATATCGGATCAGTTCCACTTTATTAGACGACTTCAATAAGGCAGAAAGTTTTCAATTCATCAGAATATTTTTATTTTTCATGTATGTTCCCCGATTACTCGAAGACATACCTAAACTGATTTGTTTTTTTTTTAAAGAGTGTCCTTCTCAGGTGGTCGCATGTTCATCGGGCTAGGATCCAGAGTTTGGAATTCTGGAGAAATCGAGAGAACTCTTTAAATTTCATAGGCACACTGAAGCGATTTGGGTAAGTACTGATTTTGGAGTCGGTTAAAACTTTGTTTTTAAAGAAAATTATACCTTATGATGAGTCGTGATCATGTGCATGGGACACCGAACAATTCAGCAGTGTTCCAAACTGTATCAAGACATTGCTGTCATATTGACTGGTAAAATTTTAGGTACTAACCAGGCTGATAATCACTTATTTGAATTGACTAATGACGATGCCGCCGTCATTAGTCAACTTACTTTACCTACGCCATCAATACGAGTGCGAGCACCATGAGACGATGAGCACTTGCATCCTTTGTCATATTATCATCATCATCATCATCATTCAGGCTAAAAGATAACAGTGGGAGCTCGGCACATGCCTCCTCTCAGGAATGTTACTATAGAGGTTGATTCTCGAGACGAATAACTTTTTTTGACTTAATAATTGAATGCCATTTGAATTCAAGATTAAATGATTTTTTTTTAATCCAGAAAAATATATTTTTAACTAATTTAAGTCATGGTCACCGTATCACCTTTGAAACGTCATGCTGTATGAGGAAACGCATTCTCTATGCGTAACGTCGCGACGTTACGCATAGAGAATGCGTTTCATTCCATGCGTTTTTGCGACGACGCGTCGTGCGGTGACGGGTGATCAAATTGTGTAAAACAATCTTAAATTCGCATTATTATTATTAAAAAAATCGCAGCTAAAAACTTTGATAGTAACTTATTTAAATACCGTTTTTTTCCGGGTTAGACCCGGAAAAAACTGTATTTAAATATGTATACAAAGCGCGAGAGTTTAAAGTGTTATATTGATATAATTATTTATTAAATCTTTAGAACATAAGAATAACTATAGTCCAAATGTCGGACTTAATCTCATAAAACACAGTCAAAATTTAACAAACAATGAGTGCCTAAAACTAAAAACTAAAATTAATTACTAAGTAAGCTAAACTAATCCGCAACAGGCTTCGTCAACAATACGTACCAACCTAAACTAACAAAAAGGACCGCCCCGGATCGTTGGTGGCCCGAAAGTTCCCAAGACACTGGCAGCGTTGCAACGCTGGATGGCCAACGAAATCTGTTGAGCCAGGAACGATCCGGCACTATGATCGCAACCCCATATCCATAAGCCGCCGACCCAAACTCCGCATGAAGTCTTTAGCCTCCGTACCCCACGGTCCCGCAGTCTCCACCGCCACTGGCACAAAGTCGTACATTGGCTCCAAGGCAGAGTACAACGCCGCGGATCTGATGGTGTGGCTCAAATGGGACGGGACAAACGTGCTACATTGATATTAACTTGTTAGGTAATATAATGTTAATTAATTGTTAAAACATAAAAAAAAAATGCATTAAGAACAATGAACATACAATAGAATATATTACAATTAAATCTATATATGAAATTAAAAATAATTATTAATTAATTCCAAACCTCAATCACGTCTGGTTATTCCTGCAGGTCGATCACGTAACGCATTATACGTCGGGTAGGTCTAAATGTCACTTTTCAAATCGAAAATTGACAGGTTAAATTGTACCGACGTTACGTTACCCCTCTGCACACATCTCCTGAATCATCCTGTATATTTAAAAACAAACCACAACTACTGTTCCTTACTTCACTTTGCGGCATGCGTTTCACTTCAGCTCTATACAGGGTGTTCGTAAAGAAGCGAGGGCACAAGCTTTTATTAAGACGCTTTGTGGAAATAATCGGAAGTAGACGGAATCCAATTTATGGATAGATTGCATGCAATGATCCTGAAAATAAAGGTTATTGTGGAATTTTTATTGGAAACAAATTTTCCACTTCGCGGGGCACGAACGAGGTGTCGGATTCGGAGGGTTTTACTGGGGACCGTTTTACCCGGATTCACCTAATATCCGTCGATTTAACAAGTCGTACGTTTGAGAAGGGGTTTTTTTGACCACGTTGGTGGCAAACAATTGTATGGGTCACCTGATGGTAAGCGGTCATCTAAGCCTATGGACGCTTGCAACTTTAATGGCACATGCTCGTTGCCGACCTTAAATCAATAATCAAAAAGTTTACCCATTGCGCAGTGCAAGAATATGCAGGGTGATCATGAAACTTTTCCGACGCGCGTTGGGACATAATAATGAGGTTTTTGAAGGTGAAAATGAAGATGACTGTTGAGAAGTTACGCAATTAAGTACCCTATTGCAATTAAGGGTGACAATGGCATCATCGTGACGTCATCAGATCACAATTTAATTTTCATGAAGATCATCACCAGTCCTCTAGATATTGATTTGAGGAGTCATCGATGTGACGGTAAGAGAACGAAGGTCGCTCACTCTCCTCGGGAGTTCTGGCCACCGAAGTGGTGGCCAGAACACAATACCACATACCTACAGATCAAATTGTGTTATAAAGGCTGCGATGTTCTGTAAGGTGGAGAAAATTGGTCTTGAACTGGGGAGTTGGGCTATAAATTTATGAGCAAGGTGACATTCTGCTGTAACAGACACATAACAAAAATAAGTACCTAATTATATTTAATAAGGTTCATAAGTTTATACAACGCCAGTAATTAGTAGTCTCATCACTAAGGATATCGATCTCTTACAGACAACCTTAGGTTTCCTTTGTGCTCCGGAAGCAAGAATTATAGATTTTTTCACCTCACTAGCTCGGAAAGGCCTTTTTGTATGTTTGATATCTACTGAGAAAATCGCTTTTTATCCACATGTGAAGAAAGTAGACGTAGAACGTTAAAAGTACTATGACGTAGAATGTTAAATGTTTATTTTTGTTTTTTGTATATTTTACGTGAAATAATTATTTTTATTTTTTTTAACTTTTTTTTTAACTTTTTTTAATTTTTTTATCTTTTTTTACACTTAACTTAAAATCAATAAAACATTTAAACATTTTTTTACCCTTTTTTATTTTCCTCGCTGAAGTGAGGTGAAAAGATTTTGTGTTATCAATGGGTGAAAAGTTATTATACATCTCGCTTTGCTCGTGGTCAATCATAGAATCCTTTCGCTAGCTCGTGTTTCAAATGAACACTCGCAGGTAAAATACAACTTTCCCCCTTTGTATAACAAATAACTATTATTTATGAAAATAAAAGATATGTTTGCTACGCTACGTTATGTCTCCTTTGCCGGGAGTAATTATTTTAACCTACAGGATATTTTATTAAAGGATCTTGTTGCGCATCCATAGTACCAATACAAACACTCTAGTGTATTTTGAGGAGAATAAACTACACTTCCACTACACCAAGTCTTTTTTTGAATCATAATTTACGTAGATATTTGAAATTAATTACGTTATTTTGAGGTTATCTTTTTGTTACCAAAACTATTTTGAAATGTCAAATGATATTTTTAGTAACAATATTTAGGACGACCGATTAGCCTAGTGGGTAGTGACGCTGCCTACGAAGCTGAAGGTCCTGGGTTCAAATCCCGGTAAGGGCAAATATATTATTTGTGTGATGAGCATGAATATTTATTTCAGAGTCTTGGATGTTTTCTATGTATTTAAGTATATATATCTATTAAATACATCGTCGTCTAGTACCCATAACACAAGCCTTATTGAGCTTACTATGGGACTACTTAAATTTGTGTAAGATTGTCCCCTAATATTTATTTATTATTATTTATTTATTTATTTACCCCACAAGGTGGACTGATGACCTGGTAAAGGTCGCGGGAGTCCGCTGGATGCGGGTGGCGCAGGACCGGTCGCTTTGGAACTCTTTGTGGGAGGCCTTTGTAAGCCTGCCGCCGTCATTGCACTACGGCTAGTAGGTAAGTACAATAAATTTAAACATTCCTTCGATATCAAAGATCGATCTCAAGAGCAAAAAAGTTGTACACTCTGTATGGAAATTGAAAATAAGGTATGCCAATATTTTTGCTCATGAGTGTACATGTGGTTTAAGAGAGGTACAGCGGAATGTCATCTCGCTCGTATTTGGAGCAGCCCAACTGGGGAAGTACCTCCACCTTACAGAAGACCGCAGCCATAATAGCACCACTGCTTTGTAGTGTTGCTATATTATTGCATGCTACGAAGCATGTGGTGTTGTGTTCCTGGTGGAGAGTAAATTCGCCAGAGCTCCCTAGGATGCGCTGTGTTGGAAGTGAGGGACCAGCATGTCTCTAGACGATGTCTCGCCTAGAAACTTCACTACTCTGGGAGATGCTCGACTGGAATCCATGGCACCTCCGCGCACAAGACCTAAATGAAGACATGCTGCGCCGAGTCAGGGAAATGCACATTGAGGACCTAGATACCCCTGGTAACGCATACATCGGACGCAGGCAGCACAACCCACTTCTAACTAACACTAGATTAGGAGAAATTGACTATGTACCAAAAAAAGACAAGAGCCGGCAGCTCAGCAAGCGAGCGACCGCTCCACGTCCCCATAGATTATAGGAAATTTAATTTTAAGAATTTTGTAAGATAGGACAAAAAGAAACCACTTTTAAATTTATATGAATTTATTATGTATGCACACACTAACAAGCACACAGCACAAACAACATGACACTTATACAGATCTTTCAGACATACATAGGTAGATTGTAAGTAGCTGACACACCCACAGGCCGAACACACCACCGGCCTGATGGACATAATGTAACATATAAACTAGAGAAATAAACACCTTCTAATTCTAATTCTGGTGGAGAGTAAGTTCGCCAGAGCTCCCAAGCATGCGCTGTGTTGGAAGTGAGGGACCAGCATGTCTCTATCTGCCAACACAGCGAATCCTCAAGTGAATAAAGGGTTGGGAACGCGCTTTTGATTCTTCTGGAGTCACATAGGTACCTGCTTAACATCGGGCGGGCCATAAGCTTGTATGCCACCATCGTTGAATAAAAAATAAAAAAAAACCTGTGTAAATACACTCGTGAGCAAAAAAATGGGTTTGATCAAGGATCACAGTCACCAAATCAACGTACCGTCGAGTTCTCCAATCTATACAGGCAACCTTTCAACATTTCTATACACAGCCTTTATTGTTAGGACATGCGTCTAAGGAAAATATCAAATTTTTTAAAGGTCTGGAAATATATAGAACTCGACTGTACTTACCAAAGACTAGATTTGAATGCACGCCATTATGTACAGTCAGCGTCAAATACTTTGTAGCATAGCAACCAAAGTAGGCAAATAGTTCGGTACACCATATATTTAGTATGGTACTATTTGGCCACTTTGACTGCTACAGAGTATTTGACGCTGTGTGTACACATTTAAACCCTTTAAATTCAATTCAATTCATAAATTTATTTCGGACATGTACATCTATATTTTTGGTTAGTAACAATAAAAACACTTATTATTAAACTAATGTTAGTAGACACAAATTACAATGACAACTAAAATATTAAAGGATGACTCACGCTAGAACGGGCCGTGTCCGGCCCGGGCCGTTTTCTAAGAAAAGCGACGGCGTTTTTGCGTGGCTGAGCCATACCGAAGCCCGGCCGAGCCACGGCCAGGCCGTACCGACACGGGGTCGCTTCCGAGCCTCGGCCGTGACTCGGCTGGGCTTGGGTATGGCTCGGCCGCGCAAAAACGCCGTCGTATTTCTTAGAAAACGGCCCGGGCCGGACACGGCCCGTTCTAGGGTGAGTCATCCTTAACTTAGGACTAAAACTTGCGCAGCCTAGATTGCCCGCATCCCATTCACATGCTGTTGCATCCAGTGGTGCTGGAACGGGCAATCCAGCCTGCCGGCCACAACGCGTAGGCTGTTGGAGCTGGCGCGCACGCGTCGCATCAGGGATGCGAGAAATTTAAACGGTCATGAGAAATAAATAAAATTTCCGCGCAGCCCGCTTTACCCGCGCGGGTAAATAAACGATGCTCTAGTTCATTAAAATTTGTCGTGCAACTTTAAAATTACTTTGCCGGAAGTTTTTCTAAGTCCCACACAGCTCGGCAACTAATCTGCATAGGGAATGCCCCGTAAATAAGTTCCGGAATTCCGGATACAAGTTCCAACTTACAACTTCGATTCCAATCGTAGTTGCTTATAGTTTTGCTATGGACAGAGAACCTGCTAGTGGAAAACGGTTTTACTTCGAGTAAAAAGTTATCAGTGAATATCATTCTTAGTTAGTATAGTTTTTAAAAGCCCACGCCTTTTAAAATATTTTATGATGTGGCATTGTCAACCCATTAAGGCATCGTATGAATTCATGCCAACCATTGTTGTGAAAACACACTTTTAATAATGATGCTATCTGCACTCATAATGTTATTCGATCAACAAACAAATAATTTTTCATTAGAAAGGAACTACTACCGCTTACAGCCGTTCATTTCATCCAATTCGTTTCGTCTGAATTTTTCGTTCCTATATTATGATTATGAGACGTTGTTTGCTCAAACGAATTGATGATCGTCTTTCAACTTTTATCTCAAAAACTACTGACCGTACAGTCAGGAGTATTAATATACGTACATAAATAAGGACACATACGACCGGTTAGCCTGGTGGGTAGTGACGCTGCCTACAAAGCTGAAGGTCCTGGGTTTGAATCCCGGTAAGGACAAATATTTGTGTGACGAGCATGTATATTAGTTTCTGAGTCTGGGATGTTTTCTATGTATTTTAGTATCTACATATATCTATAAAATATAAATATATCGTCGTCTAGTACCTACCCATAACACAAGCCTTATTGAGCTTACTATGGGACAAGGTCGATTTGTGTAAGGTTGTCCCTTAATATTTATTTATATTTTATAATTAGAAATATCTGTTCACGCCTTTATGACATTGACAATAGAAACGTGTATAGATATTGATGTCCGTATTTATGTACGTATATTAATACACCTGTGATGTGTAGGGTGAGCTACGCACACATATCCCCCTGCCTGAAGGGCTCTCGGGGGTTTCCTAGTTAACTCAGACGGGTAGGAGTCTTGCGGAAGCAAGCTAAATGAGAACAGCGGTCGATATAAATATATTAGAAATGGGTCTTAACGCCCGTTTATTTAAATAACAAAGACTTAAGTTATGATTCGAGTTAAATCGCGGAATGCGGTGCGGTAGCCTGTCGATTATGCTACGGGGTTGGTGAGATACGGAAGCGACTCCAGAAGGTAGTGGGGGCGAGGTCTAGGGATACCACGGCGGTACACTCGGCTAACCAAGCGGCTCATGGAAGGGAGGAAGGACAAGGGATTCCACGGCTGTGCACTCGGCTAACCAAGCGGCTCATGGAAGGGAGGAGTAGAAGGGCGGGGGGCAGATTTGTGCTCACGGCAAGCCGTTAGCAAAGCTCTCGCGTTCTGGCGGGTGCGCGTGCTTATTTGTGGGCCGGCGGGGTATGGTGCGGTGAGGTGCGGTGCGGTGAGCCGGTCTGCTCCCCGCGCGTCTGACCCCGTGCGTCGGCGCCGCTGCGGTGGCCGTTGTGGCGTGCTCGTACGTCACACACCTGACTGTACAAAGGTACAAAAAGAAATCATTTTGAAAAATGACACTCGTTGAAAATCACATACTTTCCGCACTTGTAGCATAAATAACTATTGTAAACGGACTTGTAATAGAGCCCTAGAGCTCTACTTGTAGAATAATTAAATAATAAATAAATAAATAATTGCGGATGCTCTTACACAAATCGACCTAGTCCCAAACTAAGCAAAGCTTGTACTATTGGTACTAGACGACGATATAGATACTTAAATACATAGAAAACATCCATGACTCAGAAACAAATATTTGTGATCATCACACAAATAAATGCCCTTACCGGGATTCGAACCCGGGACCTCCGGCTTCACGGGTCACTACCAACTAGGCTACAAAGGTCGTCAAATTATTTGAAATTGAGAGAATGTAAGCTTTCATAAAAAGAAATCTCGTATTAAATGAAACCTCTTCAAAAAGAACATACACTCATCTTACTGAATGAACGTACTAAACGGTAGTCACAACGTCACCGCCTCACAAAGTTACTTTTCAATTTTATCCAACTTTCGGTGAATTTAATTTCCACAAAGTTGGATATTCAGTCAATATTCCGCTCATTTACAGTCTGTTCGTCGTTTCTATGAATACTTAATTACTAGAAACATTGCGTTTGTCTTAAGTAAACTGTATTTGTATTTGCTTAAAGAAAACATGATGAAACTTTCACGTGACTGCTTCAATTCAGAAATGTATTTCTAAACAATGGTGGTTTGTTTTAAACTGAAGTAACTTTTGCAAAAACAAAATTTCCATTGTAGTCTTACAGACTTTATGCTGGCTTTCTGTGCAAATATTAAATAAATAATGCTTCCGGCGTTATTTCCGGAGACTAACCTCGGGACATCCGTTCTGTAACCCGCTACTGACTTATTTATTGTAAATTGGAATTGTATTGATAAGTGCACGCTGCGTTTTTCATGCATTATTTCTAAAAAATTGTTGTAGCCCGCGACTACAATAACGAAACTACAATATTTTTTAACGAACTTAGTTCCAGGGGGGTCCACGATTGCAGTTGAATAGAAAAGAATATCTATGAATTTGAATAAAATTCATTACTTGCATCTTACTTATACGTTACTTTGATCGTGAGCGCGAGCGTCATTATTTAACCAACCCTTTTATGTAATCCATTTTAATTCTACATATATTTATCATTATCATCATCATCATATCAGCCGAAAGACCTCCCCCAAAGAGTTCCAAAGTGACCGGTCCTTCGCCACCCGCATCCAGCGGACTCCGGCGACCTGTACCATCTCATCAGTCCACCTTGTGGGGGGCCTACCAACGCCGCAACATATATTAGCTGTACGAAGATCGAGCCCCAGTTTACTGTTACTGTCTAACATTACAAACAACAATGTCGCAAAACTACATAAATAAAGAAATTGAACAATGAAAAAACAATTAACATAACAAGCTACTAACCATGTCGACATAAAAGAAAAGCAAATAGTACAAATAATAATAATAGCATAATACTTTAAGGACATGTCGAAGAGGCTCAGAGACGCTACGGGAGACCAAAGAGCTGGCAGTTTCCTCGCTCAACGCGTCGGCCTGGCGATCCAGCGAGGAAATAAATAATAATAATAATAATAAATATTTGCGGACAATCTTACACAAATCAACCTAGTCCCAAACTAAGCAAAGCTTGCACTATGGGTACTAGACGACGATATAGATACTTATATAGAGAAATAAATACTTAAATACATAGAAAACATCCATTACTCAGGAACAAATATTCGTGCTCATCACACAAATAAATGCCCTTACCGGGATTCGAACCCAGGACCTCTTGCTTCGTAGGCAGGGTCACTACCAACTAGGCTAAAGCCAATAATAATGCTGCCAGCGTCTTCGGTACCATGCCGCAGGGGCCATTTTTAGATATATTTAGATGTTTTTTAGTTTTAGTTTAGTTTAATTATAGTGCTGTATTTATTAAATGAAATAATTGGAAACGTTAAAAAAAATATATATATATATAATATAATTATAGGTATAGTAGTATATTAGGTGGACTGATGATCAGGGTAAAGGTCGCGGGAGTCCGCTGGATGCGGGTGGCGCAGGGCCGGTCACTTTGGAACTCCTTGGGGGAGGCCTATGTTTCGGCTGTGATGATGATGATGAATAGTATAATGCTAGTTTTAGTGTTAGCGGGAAGAGATCCCTTATAAGTTCGCCTTTGTACCTACTTTAATATTACATAATATCATGTATTATGTTTTAACCTATTTTGTCCACATACAAGACTTTCGATTTTAAATAACCGCACTCAAATCGGTTCATCAATGTGAAAGCTACGATGACACAGTGTCTGCACGCAGGTACAAAGATACTCTTGTTAAACTTATGAAATTCCGTTCCGACATCCGTTTGCGTCCGGGCTTATTAGTTACAAAGGTATCGACAAACAAAAGCGGTGGGTACCATACCAATCAATCAATCAATCATTTATTTATTCCAGATAACAAAGATCCATACATTACAAAATAAAAAAATAAAACAATCATTAATGTGTTAGTTCAAGTTACTTAAAAACTTATGTTAGTAGGTATAGAATTTACATAACATGGAGTTGGTCCCAGTGCTTCATTATGGGACAGTCCAGCCTATTTGCTATGATTGCTAGGCGGCTGTTGGGGCTGTCCCTTACACGGCGCTTCATGCCAATACATGCAATAAATACTTCAACCAAATCAATATCCCAGTTTTAACGTTAACATGATATCACTTTATCCAGTCTAAGTACACGTCGCTTAAATTACTCGAAAATCCTTCCAACAACATTCTCAACACCTTGATATCGACAAAATTGCCTGAACTGCCATCTAGACGTGGTAAAACGTCTCAACCTCCATAATTCATATAGTGACTTGGGACTTTATTATTTTAGGATTTCTAAAGGCAAAATAATCCGTTTCGCTGCGCATACTACTAAGCCCCAATTACAAGAGATTAATATTGTTTATTAATTGTTGATCACCCGACAGCTATTTTAATCCGAAAACGTAATGGATATGGGTTTTGCGTGACATTTTATGTGGGTGTGTGATTATCAACGTATGAATAGGCTTAGGGGCGGATGTTGCGACGAATATTCCTGGCAACAGGCAATAATATCATCACATCTATAAAGGACTTCTGATGGACTGTATAGCTGGAGTGATTATTTATAGGAAATATATTAAAACCAAGCCGACTCAATCTGTTTTCGACAGCAATATATTGACAACTGATAAAACAAAATAAAACATTCCAAAAGTATAAAAATAATAGACAAAAAAAGGTACAAAATAGGTTGCATCCGCAACATCCCACCCCCTAGTGTGCGAAAGCACACGAAGCTAGCCGGGCCAGCCAATAAGGAGCCCTACGCGTCTAGCCTGACCAACTTTTTGGAGGGCCGACGAAGAAGGCCTCCCTGTGTGGCTACGTCCACCACCCTGACTACGCCATCTCGGCCAGGGAAGGTTGCAGTGATGCGGCCTCTTGGCCAAGTTCCTCTTGGAAGATTTTCGTCCACGATGAGTACCAGGTCACCGATGTTTAAGTCGCGTTCCCTGTTTTCGCCTGTCTGTCGTGGTTGCATTGTAGGTAGAATCTCTTTCACCCAACGGTTCCAAAAATGGTCGGCTAACCTCAAGGCCTTCCTCCAGTCTGCTCTACGAAGAAGGTCTCGGTCGTCAAGGGTTGCAGGTAGGACTTGATTCGAGGATGTGCCAATTAGAAAGTGGAAAGGTGTCAGCGTCTCCTGGTCATCTTGACTCACAGAAACGTGACTTAGGGGCCGGGAGTTGACAATGGCCTCAGCTTCCATCAGGAGGGTCACGAGTACTTCTGCGTTAGGTGCCCTTTCGCGTAGGGTGGCGTTCAGTGCAACTTTGACGGTGCGAACTAGCCGTTCCCAGCATCCACCAAAGAAAGGAGCAGCGGGAGGAATAAAGCTCCAATTGATTCCTCGGCTGGCAGCAAAATCGTTGACATATGTCTGATAAAACTCCCGTAATATTCGGTCACCACCAACAAAACAAGTTCCGTTGTCAGAGAATATTGTTTCGGGAGCACCTCTCCTTGCAATAAATCGACGTAAACTCATTATCGCTGAATCAGCCGTCAGGGAGTGCACAAGTTCCAAATGGACGGCTCTGGAAGTCAAGCAGGTAAATAGGGCTACGTATCGTTTTTCCTGTTTGCGTCCGATTGTGGAGTTAATCGGGCCAAAATAATCAAGTCCAGTGAAATTAAATGGGCGGCGATGGTGGGCAAGCCGCTGCGGAGGAAGGTTTCCAGTCATTGGATTCATCGGTTTTGACTTCCTGATCCGACAATACAAACATTTGCTGGCGACGCTTCGTATGGTGCTGCGCAAAGGAAGAAGCCAGTATCTCTGTCTCAGCTCATTGACGACCATCTCATTATTCGCATGTCCAGCCTTGCGATGGTAAAAGAGAACCAAAAGGCGCACGACTGGGTGATGACCATCTAACAGTATGGGCGATTTGACTTCGGTACCGACGTCTTCTACAGCCTCAATTCTGCCGACCAAACGTAGCAAATTGTCCGTTCCCATCTTGGGTGATAACTTTGCTAAGCGACTGCTCTTGGGCAATAACTCTCCTCGTTCAATCCGCAGAATTTCTTCTCCAAATGTCTCGGACTGTACTTTCTGCAGGACGTGCCTTTCTGCGGCTTGCATCAATTCCGCTGTCAGGGGTAATAGAGCGGTGGACGTAGGCGCGTTTGTACGTTGACGAACCCTAAAATCGGTGCTAGGATCAGTGTGATCAATGTGTCTAACGCGGTCCAAAAGTGAGCGAAATTTAGAAGCCGCCTGCAAAACGCGAGCAGTGGCGCGCAGTAAGCGCAACCAGTCACTAAAACGACTGAAATCCGCGGTGATAACCAGATGCCCAACCACAAGTGTAGGAGTATGCTTAAACTCTTCATGAACTGGAGGCTGGCCAGCTGGTTCCACAGGCCAATTTTCCGGAGAAGCCAGAAGAAATGAGGGGCCGGTGAACCATCGGTGGTTAGGGTTGATATGGAGAGGTTTGATTCGCGTGGCATCGTCCGCGACGTTCAAGTCAGTTGGGACCCATCTCCAGTCTTGAACGCATGAATTTTCAGTTATTTCGCCGATCCGATGGGCCACAAAGGGCTTGAACGTTCGTGCGTCACTTCTTAGCCAGCTAAGGACAGTTCTCGAATCTGTCCAAAAAAACGTCCGAATAGGCTTTTTCTTGTGAAATTCCTTGATGGTCATAGCAAGGCGTGAAGCTATTAAAGCACCCTGCAATTCTAGGCGTGGAATTGAAGTGGGCTTCAATGGCGATACTCTTGCTTTACTGGATATGAGAGCAAGCTTGACTGTACCGTCTGCGTACAAAAAAACGCCAATAAGCGACAGTCGCATAGGCAAGCTCGCTCGCATCCGCAAAAACGTGTAGCTCCCTGTGCAGAGGCTCGCCGTTTACCTTAGCGTACCAACGTGGAACTCTAATATTAGATATATCTGACAGTTCTTTAAACCATTCGTTCCACCTTAATACCTGTGAAGGTGGAAAAACCGTGTCCCAGTCAATGTTGGATCTCCATGCCTCCTGAAGGAGTATACGGCCCTTGACCACTATAGGGCCAAGCAATCCTAGTGGGTCGTACACTTTCATGAGGTGGGACAAAACTTTACGCTTAGTAAAAACACCATGTAACTTGAGCCCTTCTAAACCAGTCCTAAAACCAATGGTATCCGATATAGGATCCCAAGAGACACCTAAGGCTCTGACGTTAGTTGATTCACTACCAAGAGACACTTCAGTAGGCTGTGCAGCGTGCAATTCAGTTGGAACAAGACGCAACGCTTCCTGGCTGTTAGAAATCCAACTACACATTTCAAAACAGGCGTTACGGTGGATAGTCACCACATCGGATGCCAGCTGCGCAGCTTCAGTTACCTCATCAAGACTGTCCAAAAAATCATCCATATAGGAACTGTGAATGCTTGCATTGGCTGCGTTGGGATACAAATCCTGATGTGACATTGCATTTTTATTTTTGATATACAGCGCAGTAAATGGACTGGATGACGCCCCGAAAACAACAGCTGTCATTCGATACTCTTTTATGGGAGTTGTGTTCTTTGACCTAACGTCGCGCCATAAAAAACGTAATGCGTCCCTATCTTGATCACGGATCCGTATTTGGGGAAACATCTCCTTAATATCCGCTGTCATTGCGACAGCGCCCTCTCTAAAACGCCAAAGTATGCCTAATAAGTTTTCTAAGAGATCTGGTCCTTGAAGAAGCAACGAATTTAAGGAAACGCCTTGATTCATTGCGGCTGCATCATGGACGACACGGAGTTTACGCTTTTGTGGGTGATACACCCCAAAATGAGGCAAATACCACCTTATTTCGGTATTGGTTTCACTTTGAGTTGTATCAGAAGATTCAGAAGTCGTTTTTAAGTTTATTTTATCCATGTCTGTGGTTGACATGTAGTCATGACATTTTGGTTGCACTTTATTCGGACTGACTGTACCATATTGAATGTAACCTGACGAAGTGTTATTTTTATTTGGACATTCCACTAAATTGTGTTTACTGTTGATAACATTGGTACCGTTCCTATTACTGACAGAATGACCATAATAAGTGACAGGATCACATTCTTCAGCATAACCTTTGGCAATCATATTGTCAATAAACCTTTTGTACGCTTCAGCAAAATCGGACTCTCGAAACATACGTCTTTCTAAACTTAAGAAGCGAGATAGGGCTTGCGGATAACTGTCGGGAACGCACTGAATATTATCCCGCCATGGAAGTCCTACCTCATACCTACCAGTTGGCAAACGTGTGGTAGTATTGTGTAAGATCTCAACAGCTCGAGCATCCAGTTTACTATGAAGTTTCTCATGTTTGGTAATACCCAGTGAGTCCAATTTGTACTGCTCCTTTATTAGCAGTTCTAAACGTTCATGTTCAGTAAGCTCAATACGGTCTAGGTGACAGTGGTTGACAAACTCAACCGGTTTCGTTTTACTAGAAGCCACTCCATACAATGTCCAACCAAGCCAGGTGTGACAAGCTACCGGCTCATTACGACTACCAGCGCGGATATCACGAGATATTGACAGATGCCAGTGCTCGGCACCAATCAGCACGGTTGGCATAGCGTCAGTGTACGTCAAATAATCGGTTAAATCACTCAAATAATCGTAAGACTGTGCGGTGTGTTTGGACAATGTTTGCGTGCTCAAGCTGAGTAAGGGCATGGCCCTGGCACGATTGACTAAAAACCTGTCAGATTCGTGTTTACCCTGTATGTAAAAGTCCACATAAGAAATCTTAGTAGTTTTGTGTAAGCCACCTACAGCATTGACAGTAATAACCTCCTCTGGCCCTGACACCCCGATACGGGCAGCCACTTTAGAATCAATTAACGACGCTGTACTGCCATCGTCTAGGAGTGCGAAGGTTTCGTAACTGCCAGCTGGTCCAGACACAATAACTGGTACCACTTTTAATAATGCGCTGTGTGGTTGTGTTTTGGTTGTCGTTCCAACATGTTGACTTAAAATACCTGTATTAGAAACCATGACGTTTTCTTTTGACAACTCCTGTGTAGTCTTGGAACAGCACGGCGTGTGTTTGGCATCCCTTTCAGACAAATTCGCATACCCAATATTATTGAACGCAGTACACTCAGTTTTGTTTAGCGGTGCCGTACACCCCGTATTGTTCATATTGTTTAGTTCTGTTTCACACTCATGGTTGAGCGCAGCTGTACACACTGTATTATGGAACGCCTGTGTATGGTGTGTTTGCGGTGATGTAAATGTATCCTGCCTGCCGTGTAAAAGTGGATGGTGTCGGAAAGTACAACCGTCGACACCACAAGGGTTCACTTTACATAACTTCCACTGATGTGATTTACTCTTTAGACATTTGTAGCATATTTTGTGTTCACGCAACCAACACCACCTGTTTTCAACTGATAACCTTGTGAATTCGGAACAGTTTTTTATATCATGGCACTTTTTACAATAAATGCATTCGGTTTTGTCACCTGTTTTAATATTGTCATGTGTCACAGCGTGAATATTTTCACGTTTGAATTGTTTATTGACAGGCACAATGATGTTTTGTTGTGTAGCAATAAAACCTATTTCAGGAGATAATGCGAATTTAATATAACGCTCGTGTTCACGAGTTAGAAAATCAGATAAAAGTTCTAACTTTGACATGAGAGGGTTTGACATTTCTGACGCATAGTCAGACCACCTCATCTTCATTAAAGGGTTAAATTTGCCCAAAATACTATGAAATAGCTCAGGTGAATGTAAATATTCTCGTAGACCGAGTAATTTCATAGTAGAAAGGCTGTTTCGTACCTTGTTGGCAAAAATACCAATCTCCTTAAGCTCGGCGCCAAGCCGCGGCAGCGTTTTCAACACTTGTACCTCACCAAAGACGACCATTTCCGGGCACGCAAATGTTCGCTCGAGTGCGTGCATGATCTCCTCGGGGGCAGCTGCCGTGTGGAGCAGCGAAGCGACCGCCTCACGCGCGGGTCCGCGAAGCGCGTTCTGTAAACGCGCAACGTTCTCTGCGGGGGAATGAGAAGACTCAGTACTACTAAATTGACGTTTAAAATGTAGCCATTGGGAACCATTCCCGAAGAATGTAGGGAGTTCTATGTTGGCTCTACGACCTGAAGCCAAAGCTTTTGCTGCAGCTGCAGTGTCAGCAATCGCTTTGAGTATAATTCCATCGTTTCCTGTATTGCGATGCAATTCGACAGTTGGCTCATTCGTCATGCGTAGGCAGCTACCCTGGTTTATATCGCGAACCCAAGATGCCGTCCGGGAATGAACATTACTGGCCGACTTTGCGGAACGTTCTTCGGCTTCTTGAGCGGCCAGAGCAGCTTCCATTTCTAATTGTTCTACTTGTTTTACCTGCTCAAGTAGTTTTCTTTGTCGAGCAATCTCAATTTCTTGCTCACGAATCATCAATTCTTGCTCTCGCTCCATACTTCTGCGGGCCAACTCGGCCTCCGCAGAAAGCCTCCGTGCTTTTATAGTAGCTGATGACCGCGAAGACCCTGATACGTGCGACCTGCAACTAGGAGAAACGTCAAAATGTTCGGCTGCAACAGCGGAGCCGCAGCCGCCGGTGGTGGTAGTTGCGGGACACGCGCGAACAATATCGAGAGCTGCGGGTGTTTCTGTGGCATCAGTCTTCGTGAGGCCCTGACTTTTGGACCGACCGACCCCACCCACAGCGGGTGCACCTGGTTCTGAACGTGTCGCCTTACGACTTTTAGCCGGCGTTGCCAGCTGCTTGGTTCTACTTCGCATATTCATTATAAGACGGGAGAAGGATCAAATATAAAGGACTTCTGATGGACTGTATAGCTGGAGTGATTATTTATAGGAAATATATTAAAACCAAGCCGACTCAATCTGTTTTCGACAGCAATATATTGACAACTGATAAAACAAAATAAAACATTCCAAAAGTATAAAAATAATAGACAAAAAAAGGTACAAAATAGGTTGCATCCGCAACAACATCTATAGGTAATATCATCATCACAAGGTAGCAAACTGATCCTGCTTTAGAATCTTATGCTTCACTCAGGATTCAATGTACCGCCCTTGCCGTAAATATCTTATTTTACACCCTTTAAATACAATCTACTATTTATCTCTTTCACACCAACTTAAACGTCACAGTGACTAAAGGATAAACAAAATTATACGGAATTTTAAATAAAATGGATTTGATGGACATTTAAAAAAGGACCTTCCGTTTTAGTGCTGTAGTTTCTGATAAATTACTTATAACCGGTAATGTTGCTAGCGGTATTTTGATAAGAACATGGCAACATCTTCACTAGAGGGGATTATGAATATGAAACGAAGCAAGGTCATATGAAGGACGTCCTCAAATCGAGACTAATCAGAATATTAACCTTCAGTCACGAATGTACGTATTCAGAGATCAAAGCAAAACAGATCTCTCGATTAAATTCGACTGTTGAATTTGATTGAATAGCTAAGTACATACACTCTAGCACAGTAGATATTATATGGCTACAAGCAGTAAAAAAATACAGTTTATCTACTGTGTAAAAATACTTATCTATTACTCCACCGACTATTGGTTCTGCGACACATGTGACCAGCCGATTGCCACTTTAGTTTTGTTACACTTCTGAACTGTGTCTGTCACTTTGGCCTTCTGCCGGATAATCTCGTTCTTTGTCCCTCAGCGATATCCCGATCTTTCTTATAGCTCTCTGAGTGACATGTATAGTATTTTCTCAGTAAGAGATATAAAAAAAATCAACAACAAGGTACCAAGGTGCAGCTACTTATGAATTTGACTCTAGAACTATAAAAACTCTAGCAGGATATCTCGGTATCCCATACTAGCCGTTAGGCTTAGTGCTTTTACAGCTGTCGTCAAATCAACGCCAACTCTCGCAAACCACATAACAAGTTATGTTAAATATAAACCTGATTTTTTCCCACATTCCCATTCCTCATCAATAACACTCGAAGGGGTGATGGACGGTTCCATTAGAACCTTTGTTTCCGTCCCTCGCCACGGCGGACAGACGTTTATTGGGGTCTGTTGACTCAGGTCTTGGAGTCTGTTTTGGTTAGTGTATGTAATTGGAAACTGGTTGGTATTTTTCTCTTGTTAGTGTACCGTTCCAAACCAATGGAACACTTATGCGATCATTCGGTGTCCGTCTGTCTGTTGCAAACATTTTTCTCAAAGACTTAAATAGAGTAAACTTTTATTAAGGGGATAGTTTTGGGGGTAACAAGGGGTCGAACATTTTTATTTTATATGACTGTCCACGTGGGTATTTTGCTTGATTTTTTTATATCACGATAGTGACAAAGAGGATGGGTATTTCCTCTGCTGATGGACAGTGACAACAAGACTTAAGATGTAACATACTGGTGAAGTCACCACCAGAAACACAACACCACATACTTCATAGCATGCAATAATATAGCAACACAACAAAGCAGTGGTGCTATTATGGCTGCGGTCTTCTGTAAGGTGGAGGTACTTCCCCAGTTGAGCTGCTCCACATACGAGCGAGATGACATTCCGCTGTGCCCTACCTATCTGAAACTGATATATTCTGTGCTGTTAGATAAGGCGTAAAATCAGGGCAACAATTACCAAAATGATTTCAAGCATTTTCATTCGGTGGAATGGACCTTTTTGGTCCGTTTGATGAGGGCGTTTTAAATTGATACCAAGCTTGTTCCGTGAGAACGGCTTGTCAGGAGAAAGTACCACTTTAGATTGTTTCCGGGTGCTAAGACGTTAATAGTTATTTAAGCGTTGGTGGTTGAAAGGATTGATAAAATTTCGGTGTATCAAATTTAACCCTAATTGCAAGTAGCTTAATGGGCTGCTTATTTACGTGGTGAGTATATTTTTATAAATTATTCAAAGCTAAACCACCCACAAATTTAAATATCCACAGCGCAGGTAAATAAGAACGGTTTGTCGACTTATCTAGAGGAACCCTCAACCAAGACAATTTTTTTACTTATCATCATCATCATCATCATATCAGCCGAAAGACGTCCACTGCTGGACATATGCTCCCAAAGAGTGCCAAAATGACCGGTCGTGCGCCCCCCGCATCCAACGGACTCCCGCGAAGTTTTACTATCAACTATAAAATTACAATGAGCAATAAGGGTAACTGAATGGTGGCCCAGGTTATCGAAACGGTCAGCAGAACGACCACCAGCCAGAAATCTGCCGAGCGGTAAGTAAGCCACTGCTTACTGCAGAGAGCATTCACTGATGAGTTAAGGTGACAAGAGGCCATTTCAATTTAAAGTACACAACCACATGCAGCTTAATGTTAAGTTTAATACAAGGGACCAGATAGGGCGCAGTAAATAGACTTTTCGTTAAAAACAAACTAACGGTCGTTTGCGTCCTGAGGGTAATCCGAAATGAACCTTTTGCATTCCAATTGGATATCAATGTACATAAAGCACGCCAATAAAGCATGTCAATAGATTTAGCAAGGCCGTCGTTTTTCTTAGAAAACGGCCCGGGTCGGACACGGCCCGTTCTAGCGTGAGTCATCCTTAAATCGAAGCGCTCCATGTTAACACTTCAGAAACAACGAACCTCATAGTAACACTAATAATAACACGGTTAAACTGATATAGTGACGCCCGTAGTGACATTTAATACGTGAGTTTTACCGTGTTATTATTAGTATTATTTTAAGCATGTCTCACGAAAGTTTCAAATCGATTAAACTCATCGTAATCAATTTCGATAGTGTAGATGAACATGAGATGGTTGAAGCTCTTTTCGACAAATTTTCACAAAAATCGCAATGTAAACACTCATCGAGCCACCGAAAGGAGGCGATCCTAATCCGGGCGCAGGCAGTATTATTCCAGGCTTCATGAATATGCAGGATCCAAGTCTACGGGCTCAAAGAACCTAAATACTTGCACTATTCTAGCGGCCTACCATCCCACAGTTTGTCAATGGAATTTCAATCGTATTGATTAGAAAATAGTGCGCTATTTCGTTTGTAGATTTGTAACAACGGCAACGTAGCTAAATAGATTTTAATTACGTTTATAAAAGGTTAAGTGGTGATACGGAAGTGACTTGGATGCTAATTTTAAATAAATTAAAATAGAGTGCAACTTGCTCTCAAATATGTAAATGAAAGTGTAGAAGTTTTACGTTCTTGCCTTTATTAGAATAAAACTATTTAATAGAATTACTACAAAATCGCGAGAATTAAATTAACCATTCATGGCTGCTCTAACTAGTCGAATAGAGTAGCGTGCAGCGCCACGCCAAAATAGGTCTGGTTATTAATGTCAATACTGTAGCGCTTAAAGTTAGTTTGGCGTGGCCCGTTGCATATCCAAACAAAGCACGACGCGTGAATATAAAAAAAATTACGTTGGAATACCAAGTCAATGTCAACGGCCATCCATTTGGACGCATACATTTTTGTCGCCGAGACAAAATGATGCAGCGAATGTCGAAACAACACACACACGGCCACGAGTTAGCGCGATTCCAAGTGACAGCTTTATAACACGCCCGTGAAAGTAGTCAAAATATTACGTCCACCCATTTGGATACATCCATTTTGCTCCGAGACAAACGGCGAAGCCTGAGTGAATGCTCAGCTTTTAGAGAACCAGTGTCTTTGAGAAATAAACTTTATTAGCTAATCTAATTCATTGTAAATTACTTTCGTAGGTAATATAGGTTAATATTCTTGTAACTGTAGGTACGTATCAACGGTTGGATATATTTTTTAGATTCGTTTATTCTTGGAAAATATACATTAAGATTTTCCGAATCAATTTAGCAAATATTAATATCCCATTACCATAACCAAGATCGAGATTTTACGGATTCGCGATAGAAGCCATCTATTTCTCTAAAATATGATATTCGTAACATTATATTCGTTATAAAGCTGCGAACTGAAGTTATAAACATACATAAATTAACCAGACTTCTCACGAAGTTCTTAAGCAAGCTTTAGTTACGTTGTTGGAAGTCAAGTTTGAGTCAAAGTTAACCGCGGAACCCGTGTAACCGTGCATATGTTAACATATGTGTTAACTGTAAGTTAGACCACGGTTTTACGGGTCTAACGGTTCAAAGTTTCAACTTTTCGACAGAGCGAGCGGAGCGAACGAAGTTGTATGCTTCAGCTTGGGCCGAAAATCCTTCGTATGTCCGGTGTCTGTCCCGCTGTCCGGCTGTTCTCCTCTGTAGGTCGCATTTCTCAACCAATTCTCATGAAATTTTTGAGCAGGTATAATTATTAGGTATGTATGTATATAATTTTTCGTGGATGCACTTTTAAAAAAAAAAACAAAGGCTAATTTTACAGCTCTCAGAGCCACCAGGTTAGCAGTTTTTAGGTAGTTATAGGGGCAAGACTGTGTCTGTTTGTCACAGCGCTACATAATTTCGAAAAATATATACTTATGCTTTTGAAATTCTAAAGCAATAATGTGCAATAGTGCAAATATACCTTTGACGTCCACTGTATAGAGCGTTTTACGCAATCGAAGGAGTGATGAAAATAGTTTTATACACTGTGTATGACCCAAATGCAGGTTAAATCGGAGTCTCTGGTCGTTAGGTACCTCAGGACAAATCACTAAGTCATTCGATTTCGCTTACGACAAGAACCATTGCTCGTACGGATATGATGACAGTTCTGCACCTTATTCCTTCGTTATAAGGCTAATAATGTTTACATATCATTGACATCAACTGCACAAAAGATTTCTTAGTGCCGCCGCAGGGAAATTACTTTTTAATACTGCATTGATCAAGAACTAAATTTTTCACGAGCCTATGCAAATCGATGTTTTATGCGATTATGTTTCCGGAATTTAGTAATATTAAATATTACTCCTAGGTAACATTTTGACAATATTGTTACTACAAAACTTATAATAATCATCTTATAATAACAATCTGTTACTTAGTAAGAAAATATGAAACAATTAACTCCGCAAGTCGATTTTCACTTCCTTTAATTGGTATTGATTTGCAATTTTACAAGCTTAATTATTTTGATGGTACCAAATTATTGTAATTGGACATACATCTAAATAGGTGCATTGTCGGCCATTCTTAAATTTTATGTCTGCGGTTAGGTCTAATTACCACCAACATTTTATAAGGAGTCGTGGCAATAAGACGCACACACAAATCTGAAGAATGGCCATGTATATATAATTTACAATGCACTTGCTCTGAAAGAGCCCCTTTATATGGCTTAACATAATCAGCACCGTGCCCGTGCAGGAATGGATTTCAGGCAAAAATTCCCGCACACTATGCAGGAATGAGATTTCGTGACAATTAAAATTTCACCTTTTATGCATATTTTTTATATTTCCTATATGATGCATTGTAAAATGTTGTATGATACACGTGCGGATAGCTAATTCCTAACTCCCTCACGGTTGTGTTTTTGGTCATCGCCACTCGTTTGGAATTACCTACTTTCCGCACTTGTATCATAAATAACTATTAGATGTCAATACAATAATTTGGTACAACCAAGTAAATTTTTTCAATAACTTACCTATACTTTAAAACCTCTAATTTCCGTGAATTGACACAATATCACGCACATTTACAGCTTTTGTTTTAAAACAAAATAAAAAAATATATTTGCTTATTTTCGACTACCGTCAAACATGCCTACTTTGCCACCAGGGGGAACTTTGCCCAAGAGGAAAATTTTAAAATTTGCTTCTTGGGCAAAGTTCCCTCTGGTGGCAAAGTAGGCATGTTTGACGGTACATCATCATCCTAGCTTATTTTGTTTTTTTTTTGTTTGTTATCCACCGTGAATTCACTCGACGGTTCTATCGGAAGACCAGCGCTGGCAGCAATGCCAGCATTATGCTGAGATAGAACCGTTTCGTGACAAACGCTGTGTGTTGTTTGTCTCGAATAAATGTTTCTTTCTTTCTTTCTTTCTAGCGTCTTTCCCGGTAGTGCACAAAACGAGCCCCGGCAATTAACCCCAAGATTTGGAGTGGACAAGCCTTACGAAAGCGACTGCCATCTGACCTTCTTAGCTAGAGGGAAAACCCTTATTGCGATTAGGGCTTCCTCACCATGATTTGCTACACTGAAAAGACTAGAAAAAGATTTTCGACTAGGTACATACATGGTATAAATATATGACTTTGTATCCTAGTGTATCATGTTTTTGTCGAATAAATATTTCTATTTCTATTTATATATATGTCGAGTCCTATTTTGTCTAACCAAAATCCGTGGTAGCTTATTTTTTATTTTCTTAAAACTAAATGCCAGTGACATAGCACAAAGTATTTTTAAAGAGCCCCAAACATTCAACCTCAAGCATCGAACCCACGTCTCCGCGTTTCGAATTCCGACCTGCAACATTCCCGGAATTCATCGGATTCCCGCGTCTAATGTTTGTGAACAAGGTAAAGCCCGCGGTCCACTGGCGGTTTTGAAGTGGACGGACAGCCTAATTGCTGTGGCCTGTTGACATGGTTTTATTGAGGTTGCTGTATAGAATGGTACTGGTTGTTAGATGATGAATAAGGAACGATCGAATGTTGTTTAATTGCTTTGGAATGTGGAACGTGTTGACGGATGACGGAGTGTGAAAGTAGAGCTGAACGACGGATGTCAAGGTGATTTAATAAAATGTAAGAAGATTTTCCAAGAACATTTTTAATTATTTCCACCGTGGACCCTCCCGGTATGTATGCAACTATAGGTATGTCTGTTTGTTAGGGTCAAATCTTGCAAAATAATTTTTAAGCAGTTATCCTCAACCGATCGAGTTGGAACTTTGACATATAGTTAAAGTTTGGATATCAATGCAATATTATGGGTACCATAAAGCTGTACTGATGGTGGAGACCGAAGGAACTCATCAATTAAACAGGATAAACGCTTTTTGTGGCTCACTAGAATTCTCTCAAAAATTAAATGATGACTGTGCAAAAAAATACAGATGCCAAAAAAATATTGTACCATTTTTTTTTGACAGAAATTGTTTGAACCAGCGAGCGAAGCAAACGAAGTTCTCCGTTTCAGCTTGTGTCCGGCTGTCTGTCTGGCTGTTCTTCTCTACAGGTCGCATTTCTCAACCGATTCTTGCGAGATGTTGTGAGCGGGTCCAATGATTAATAAGATTTTTGAGGTCCATTCATTTTTAACCCCCGACGCAATAAGAGGGGTGTTATAAGTTTGACGTGTCTGTGTGTCTGTGTCATCGTAGCTCCTAAACGAATGGACCGATTTGAATGCGGTTTTTTTAATTCAAAAGCTGATGTGATTTGTTCTTAGTTACGATTCAACAAGATCGGTTCAGCCGTTTTTGAGACATTGAACTTTGAAATGAAAATGTAGGGGGTTTTTAAACTTTTCTAAGTTGTTATGATTCTTTAATTAACCCCCGTCGGAAAAAGAGGGGTCTTAGGTATAAGTTTGACGTGTCTGTGTGTCTGTCTGTGTGTCTGATTGCGGTTTTTTATCCGAAAGCTGACGTGATCGAATGGTTCTTAGCTACGTTTCAACAAAATCGGTTCAGCCTTTTTTTTTGAGATATTGAACTTTGAAATGAAAATGTCGGGGACTTTTCAACTTTTCTAAGTTGATGTTATTCCGAAATTAAAAAAAATAAACTTTTTTGATAAAATGACAGTTTCGCGAGTTCTTCAGTTTACAGAGCCTGTACTTTACCAGTAACAAGTTACAATTTTAGATGGCTCGTCCACTGACGAAAAGAGGCGATGCGAAGTAGAATAGTTTAGAAAAAGTCGTCCTTAATTCAGTCCCCTACAGGCCTTGCTGTTTAATCTTTCAAGGTGTTCCAAATCCACCCATCATAAATCGTAGAACTTACTACTATACGTTATTTTAACAATATCAACATACCCAGTACCTTCTACATAAATCATGTAAGTAAGCTACTTTAGCCAAGTCAGAAGATCTTCATCAAAGAAAGTTATCAGCAAAACTTTAGGATAAAACATTTTTTGTCCAAAAATATGCTGCCAATTCTCAGTTACCTACTATAACACTGCCTGTATTCGACAAGCGCCAATTCATATGGCTATTGAATTGGTTGCTTTGCTCTTACATATTCGGTAGAGAGTTGGAGTGAACAAGAATGCCGTTAGAAATATAATCTTATATGTACTGAGTCTGTAATCGGAGTATCTGGTCCAACTAGGGCCTCTATTCTGTGATAATGAATCGCATTGATATTCAGTTTATTCAGCTATGCGAAAATATATGATATTTATTAACACAGTCTAAGAGTAATTCTTTATCGTCAGCTGAATGACGTCCACTGCTAGACAAAGTCCTCCTCCAAAGAGTGCCACATTGATCGGCCCTGCGCCACCCGCACCCAGCGGACTCCCGCGACCTTTACCATGTCACCAGTCTACCTTGTCCCCATTTATTTATTTTATTAATTTGTATGGCATGGGTAAAGTTATTTACAAACTTATATTAAGACCATCGTGGGTTTACTGCGAGGCTATTAGAATAAGCAGTGCAGCAGCCAGAAGTTGACTACTCTTTAGCACCACCCGGGGGACACGTGCAGGGAAACTGAGGGTAAATCTTCCTGAGGACGCGAGTAACCATTGCCCCCCAACCTTATCCCCACAAGTCGCCACTCAGAAACCTTACCGCCCCAGCGGCTATCGGTTCTGCGTGAAATGTGCCCGCCCACTGCCACTTAAGTTTAGCGAATATAATTCTTACGTTCGACTCATATTCAATTTCAATTCAATTTTAGAGGTACGAGAATAGAGCACCAGACGCCGAGATCGCAAGAAAGTTTACGAACACAACAGCAAGATTCTATTAAGCCATCGCATATTTTATTCCGCCCTCTTAAGGCCGACTGGCAGGGTGATAAAAAACACACAAAAACAAATCTGTAGGTGCTCGTCTCAGATTAGCCCTCTGCTTATCTCAAGCAGAGGGCTAATCTGAGACGAACGTTTCGTGTTTCTTTTTTATGCGACATTTGCAAAGAAGCGTAAAGCTTGATTATAAGCAGACGTAGCCTATGGACGCTTGCAACCGCAGAGCAGCCACAGTCCTTGAAAATGAAATTGAAAATGAACATATTTTCAGTCCCCCATATTCTATTGATTCAAGCATGCAAACTGTAGTATCTAAATTTTGTTGATAGCTCTCCAAATCGACAAAATAAAGAGATCGTATATATTTTATAGTATATCCTATACAGTAAGAAAAACAATAGTTACTTATTACTAAATTTCATATTTAGAATATCTCCTTTCTTGATTTGAGGATATATTCTCTGTATGCGGGTCTGTAAAACTAATGTGGGTCTCTCGTTTTCAATACAGCGCATTCGGGTATGTAACCTTGCGAGATTTCAGACCTATTTAACCTAGATCTCGAGAGACTGACTTTGTTTTTGTGATTTGCGAGATTGGCCGTTTTTCTCTTAAAACGTATACAAATGCTATAAATGACTAGACTATTGTTTTGAATATTATTAATTTAACCATCAGGTTTTAATTTAATTTAAAGTACTTAATAACATTTGAATTACAGTGGGTTTTAATTTCTCAGTCAGATGAAACTTTTCTCATGCTAGGTTTAACGAGTATATGGAAAGTTCAATCTCGCAATATCTAGTACGGAAATTTTACGACACTCAGTCTCGTAAAATATGGATAAGATCTCGCGAGATCAAGAATGCATTCCGAGTGATTCCACTAATCGTCCAGCGAAGCGTTACGCAATCAACCACCAGTTGAATCGTTTATTGTTTAAGTAGTTTTTTTTTGTGTAAATAACTTCTTACAAGCGTTTATGACAAGCTTTTATTTAGCTCACCCCGTTTGTTTTATTCTTTCTTGGGTCAAATTTAGTAATTGAAATTTGACCCACTTTTCGTTTTCCGATTGAGCTGAAACTTTGCATGCATATGTATATCGCATGACAATGCAATATTATGATTACATGGAGCTGATCTGATGCTGGAGCTGGAAGGTGGCCACAGGAACTCCGCAATAAAACGACACAACCCCATTAAGTTTGGGCTCTTTAGAATCGTCGCAATGAGTAGTTGATGATGGTATGCAGAAAAGTACAGTCGGCAATAAAAGCTTGTACCAAAAATTTAAATTTTGACAGATACTTGTTTTTTGTCCTAACGCTCTACCGTAATTACCCTGAAACATAACACCACAATACATACAGCGAAAGTAGTGGTGTTATCAAAGCGGAGGTAGATCCACAGTATAACTGTCCTTCTCTTAAACACTCGAAAACATGTTAGGTCGTGCACAATGAAATCAATTCAGCATGCGAAACATGAGTTAGATTGAACCCCTGTATCTTTTTACGCATGATATGCGATGGTAAAGTAAGATATAAGAATATAAGATATAAAGAGAACTAGGTTCCACAGACAGACCTTTGATCTGTACCTACGTTCAGGCTGGTATTGAACAAACGTATCATCGTACCCTATTTTATTTCGCTATATTCGAAGGTAAGTTCGTTGATAAATAATATTCACGCACATTATACATTCTTACGTTACTATTCAACAGAAAGCTTAACAGTTGCCAAGCCAAAAGCGATCCTACTGCACTCCCTTTACAAGGCAGAGCCAAATCTCGTTGGAGGTTTAAATGGTAGTCTACAGCTTTATAGCTTCGGTTAGTCCGTCATACACACGCTGCCGCCCCGGACAGGACATGATGCATAAATGCCTCAACCTCAAGACGACATAAAAAAACAAAAAAAAAGATTTACTTTGACCAGTGATGATCTTTACCCAGTGTGTTGTCATCGGGCAGTCCAGTCGCTCAGCAAACATACTCAGGATGGTGTTAGAACTGCCGCGCACACTGCTAACAGAGATGCAACTCTCTTCCTTCTGATGGCGTGGAAGCCATCTGTACAATCGCCCTCGAGTAGGGAAATTGCGTATTTAGCGAAACGAAAGCTACAAAGTTCTACGAGAAATGCCAGTGAAAGTAAATCGAAAATGACGGCTAACTCACCCCGGCGTGCCCAGCGAACAGATGAGTCGGTACCGACAGTCCACACTTCCACAGGCGCCAGCTGATGAAGCACTTGTTGATGCGAAGGTTTTTGGGACGTGTTTCACCAAATTTGCGATCTTTGGGCGCGACGAATGGGCTTGCGCGCGGAGCGTGGCGTTTTACTAATGTCAAAAAACCTAGACAACTACCCTACCTAACTGTCGCTAATGAATGCGTTCCCTTTCACGAAATATACCATAAAATGCATTAAAAATAACTACTTAAGCTAAGTGGCGATGTCCGGAACCAACACCATCAGTGTGCGCCTCTGCGAACTATACCCGACGCGCTACAGCGTCGCGACAGTGTCATCAGCATCCTGATTATATCAGCATACTGGACCCTGAGCGTATTATATGTGCGCTTATATAAGAGCTTACAAATAGAGTTACAACTGTATCTAATTATGATATTAGGAGCATTAACATTACATTACATCATATTGTTCACGTTCAACCTAAAACATGTATTGCGTTAAACCAGTCAGTGTATATTATATCCTTTGTCGCTGAAACGAAGTTGGGTGAAATTAGAGTAGGCGTCGATCAGAGCAGTAAAGAGGCGCAAATACTGACTCGTAAAAAGCAACGGTCTTGGATTAACGGATGCTTTCGAATAATGGCCGGTTGAAGGGGCCCTTACTGCTTCATTCAGTTTTACACTGAAGAGCAAAAAATAGGTACTTTGTATATTTAGAATCTACTATTCAACTTCGGAATTGTAGTACGTAAATTGGCATTGTTTTTTTATTTGTTTAATAGTAATTATTATTAATCGTTATTTTCTTTAGAAGAACCTTAAATGATTACATATTAAAGGACCGAAATAATTCATAATTCTTTTTTAATTATCTTCATACTGTTATACCTATTGCAAACGACTTAAAAATAAAATTACAGAAACGTATCAAAACTTTGCCCTTTAGGCAGGGTGCCCATCACACAGGCAGCATTCCCGCGTTGAATAGCAATCGCTATTCTTTGAGCGAGAAAGCTGCCTGCGCGAGGGTCACCCACGTATTAAATGTTCTAACTGCATGACAGTTTGTTGCAAGTTCGTGCTGCTTTTGATACATACTTGTGTCGCTGGCCGCATTCATAGCTACACTTCTAGCTAACTAGTAGTGTTATCAAAGCGGAGGTAGATCCACAGTATAACTGTTCTGCTCTTAAATACTCGAAAACGTGTTAGGACGTGCACAATGAAATCAATTCAACATGCGAAGCGTGAGTCAGATTGAACCCCAGTACCTTTTTTACGCATGATATGCGATGGTAAAGTAAGATAGATATAAAAATATGCGATAAAAAGAGAACTAGGTTCCACAGACAGACCTTTGATCTGTACCTACGTTCAGGCTGGTATTGAAAAAACGTATCATCGTACCCTATTTTATCAACCGACGAAAAAAACGGAGGTTCTCAATTCGACGCGTATATATTTTTTTTTTTATGTATGACCACGCATAACTTTTTTCACCTCACTAGTTTTATTTTTTTTTCACTTTTTTTTAAACTTTATTTAACTTTTTTGTTTTTGTTTTTTTTTTACTTTTTTTAACCTTTTTCTTATTTTCCTTGCTGTAGTGAGGTGAAAAGATTTGTGTTATACACGGGTGAAAAGTTATTTTACGTCTCGTGTGTTGAAACACTCGCTACGCTCAGGATTCTATTTTTGAACCACTCGCTTCGCTCGTGGTCAATCATAGAATCCTTTCGCTAGCTCGTGTTTCAAATGAACACTCGCAGGTAAAATTCAACTTTCCCCCCTTGTATTTCAAATAACTATTACAGAGTAGTTCGATTTTGATAATTCTTTTTTTATTGGAAAGGGTATAACCCGAAGTTGGTCCCATATAAATTTGGAAAAATAAAACTAACCCTAAGGGTACGAAAATAGGGGATGATTGATTTTTCGTCGGTTAAAACTTTGTTTTCAAAGTAAATTATTTCGCTATATTCGTTCTACACTTCTCTCATTCATAGCTAAACTTAGCTAGGCATGCAGTTTCTCCGGTATAATTTTTATATAATATTCATACATTTTAACCCAACTTATTTTTTCTGGGTAAACCCGGGATACTTTGGCCCTAGAGGGTAACTTTGGCTTTCCCGAATAACTTGGTCATCCGCTTTTTTATGAGTTTAAGAATGGTCTGAGATCAGCTTATTTTTAGTTTCAGCTAATTGCTCACGTTGGTAAGTACTTTTATTACTTGACATTGCTATGTGTGGTTTTTATGTGGGCCAAAGTAAACCTCCATTGGGTTAATGTACCCGTACCCTATGTAAGAAAATACATAGGTACCGTAGGTTACGGTACCTATGTATTTTCTTATCAGGCATTTTTACACATTTTAAGTACTAATTCTTTATTTCAGCTTTTGTATTTGTTCATTGTGTATTGGCATTATAATATTATTAATATTTTTATTTCTTATTATAGACGATCATGGGATACTGATAATTTTGACATGTAGGTGTGCATATTTATATTGTAATTGTTATCTTGAAGTCTTCTTCGTCGGTTCCACAAGGCTATTAATGCCCGTGGCATCGCGGATTGCATCAGTCCACCGTGTGGATGCTTTTTTTTATCTTTTAAATCTTAGTCCTGCTCGATGTTTGGTTTTAATAGAACCCGCGTGCTCCCAACAGCTAAGGACTGGACGGTTAAGTTTAATTGACTTAAAAGCGTTAAAGTAATAATGAAATTTTACATTCATGTGATACTCACAAGTAGAATTTTCCCCAACACATTTATCATATGTGTTTACATTGGTTTTATAGAACTAGTATCTACAGTCACTGATGTTAGCTTTCACACATAAAATAACGCAGAAAACGTAAGGTGAAACGACAGCGTAACATTTCCATACTAACGTTTTCGGACTAAATTACTTAAAGTATAAAACAATTTCATGTTATTCAACCCAGTTCGTGCAAAATTCATAAAACAAGTAGATAGATAGATAGATAGATAGATAGATAGATAGATAGATAGATAGATAGATAGATAGATAGATAGATAGATAGATAGATAGATAGATAGATGTCATTTATTGTTATGCATAGTACTTTAATTTAA
Organism: Epinotia brunnichana; assembly: GCA_963854355.1. Taxonomy (NCBI): domain Eukaryota; kingdom Metazoa; phylum Arthropoda; class Insecta; order Lepidoptera; family Tortricidae; genus Epinotia; species Epinotia brunnichana. The sequence continues at coordinate 2,354,024 of OY977940.1, forward strand.
TTCATTGCGTATAATAATTTTAAAATGGTAAAATAAAGCATGCTTATTGAACGAGCGAGCGAAGCGAATGAAGTTCTCTGCTTCAGTTTGGGCCGAAATTCTTTCGTATGTCCGTTTGTCCAGCAGCAGCTGTTCTCCTTTACAGGTCGCATTTCTCAACCGATTCTTGTGAAATTTTGTGAGCAGGTTCAATTGTTTTTATCGATTACGTTATGGATATTTTTCAAAAATCATTTTTATAGGAACTTAGACTCGCTAGTTCTACAGCTCACATATATCATAGTTTTATAAATAGCGGGAATTGGTTAATACGATCGACAAACTAAGACAATACTAAAATAAAAATGTTTTGTACATAATTTAAGGTATTTAAATGTAGTCCGAAATTCATTCATTCATGTCTTTCCCCCTTAACTGCTCAGTACGAACAGATAAAAAGTAAAAAGAGGCTCATCCCCACAATTCGTTAAGAGCATCAAGCGGCGGGTAAGATTCCAGGTTACAGGAAAACGGAAACAGGCCGACACGAGAATCGTTGACAAGCCTTTAAAGCGTTGTTTTTGTAACAAAACGTTGGGTTGGAAAGGCTAGTGTTTCGTTTAATTGGGTCAAGACACATTCACTCCCAAGAATCGCTACAAGCTACACTCGTAGCCGATGCCGGGGTTTTCCTCGTATGTAGCGGAAAACCACTACGGTGTAGGCACCCGATAGGTGGGTTCCTGGCAATGAAAATGTTAAGAAGATTATATATAAGAAGGTATTGAAGTTATCTTTGACGACCGCTTTGGCCTAGTTGGTAGTGACGCTGCCTACGAAGCAAGAGGTCCTGGGTTCGAATCCCGATAAGGGCATTTATTTGTGTGACGAGCACGAATATGTGTTCCTGTGTCATGGATGTTTTCTATGTATTTAAGTATTTATTTATCTATATAAGTATGTTTATCTTCGTCTAGTACCCATAGTACAAGCTTTGCTTAGTTTGGGACTAGGTCGATTTGTGTAAGATTGTCCGCAAATATTTGTTTATTTATTTATTATCTTTATTGCACAAAAGAAGAACTGATGATACAAAAGGCGTAAGGTAAACGTTCTAGGACTCAACGTTGTGTAAAAAGAAGATACGGCAATAGAGAAATCTCTCAGGGACCGAAGTCCGATGAGAGTTGTTTGGATGTTATATTTATGAACTTCGATAGTGCGATGCAGAACTCCTCAGATTTGACAGGATTGACGCCACATCAGCCCCCTTTTGAGACGGAGGGGTCAGCGATTTATGAAGAGGAAAGTGCAGCTTGCCAGTGCTCAGAGCCAGCGTGGCGAGCGAGCGCTTAGAGAGCGAAGAGACAGAGAGAGAGAGAGGAGTCTGGCTTGCTGAGAAGAGTCGGGCGTCAGTCAGGATATTCAGAGTTGCGCTTATGTCCAATGTCGGGTTCACGGTTCGGCAATAGAGGAATCTCTCAGGGACTGAAGTCCATTGAGAGTTGTTTGGATGTTATATTTATGCAACTGATTTAAGAAACTTCGATAGTGCGATGCAGAACTCGTCAGATTTGACAGGAGTGACGCTACTGTTGCACTAGTATATGGCAGGGGCTCTTTATGTCATATTGCTTTGACATAAAGTGCCTTGCCTATGCCATATACTAGTGCCACGTCGAGTACTATGACGTTTAGTTTACAACCTTTAGGAAAACCGGATTAAATTGTTGGCGTTGGAACTATTATTAGACAAAAATATATTTATTAGTTAAGCTGAACAAGGTGCCGCCATCATTATTAGACTTTTTTCAAACCACGGGCAAACAAAACTTATCTGCCTGATGGTAAGCATGCGATACCGAAAAAATAACAAGCGCGATGATAACCCTCACCCACTGGTCACACTCTTATCCTCGGGAGGTCTGGCTACCTTACTCACCATGCAACAGGAACACAACACCAAACCCACACAGAAGGTGATGTTAATATGGCTACGGTGTTCTGGAGGTTGCAGGTCATTTACCAGTTGGACTGCTCCAAATACGAGGGAGATAACATTCCGTTGTGACCTACCTCTTAAACCCTAGCCTAGCTTAGCTAAACCATTGTAGCCTAGTTTAGCTAAACCATTATAGGTTTCACGCAAAAAAAAAACGAAATAGTGACTCGACAAAAAAAAACTATATAATTAACGAACCAGTAGCTCTAGCATAAGTTTTATCGATACATAGACGTTTTCGAACGCGTTTGCGTTTAGTTTCAATTTGTATAGCAACGCGTAGTTCCCAATAGTTACCACCAGAGACGCTGTTCGCGCTGCCATACAAATTGAAACTAAACGCAAACGCGTTCGAGACCGTATTGTACCGATAACACTTATACTAGAGCTAGAACAAAATTTCACGATTGAGAAATGCGACCTGTAGAGGAGAATAGCGGCACAGACACCGGAACCATCTATAAAACTTCACTTCACTCGCTCGTTCGAAAACCTGCCATACGACATACAATTTAAACAAGCAGTCAGGATTTAAAATTCTCTTTTACCTCTTGTTTTATCTGCGCTTCACCTGTATTTTACCTACACAAAGCTGTTTGTTCAGAGTTTGCAAAAGATAACGCGTTTAAAGCGAGGGAATCGATTGCAGCACTAATTGGGCTCTATTCGGCTGTGAGACGGCTCCGGCGACCTTTGACGCCGCCTTAAGGGACGAGAGAAAGCTACTGTGTTAGGATGGATACCAGCGATGATATATTCATTATTTAATTTGCCATAACAGTAGGGTTTGCCATAATTATCATGCATACTATAAAATAATAAAGGATTTTATTTCTTGCTTGGTTGATTAGGTACATTTTATGTAACGGTTGATTGCGTGTTAGTTGATTTAAGGATGACTCACGCTAGAACGGGCCGTGGCTGGCCCGGGCCGTTTTCTAACAAAAACGACGGCGTTTTTGTCCAAGGCATACCCAAACTCGACCGAGCCGCTTGCGAGCCTAGACCGTGGCTCGGCTGGGTTTGAGTATGGCTCAGCCGCACAAAAACGCCTTCGTTTTTCCTAGAAAACGGCCCGGGGCAGACGCGGCCCGTTCTAGCGTGAGTCATCCTTTATTCTCATTACATTTAATAATTAACAACTTAAATAGAAAAGTTGAAAAACCCCCAACATTTTCATTTCGAATTTCAATATCTCAACATAGCGTTATATTGAAACGTAGCTAAGAACCATCTAGATCACGTCAGCTTTCAGACAAAAAACCGCATCAAAATCGGTTCAATAGTTTAGGACACACAGATACATAGACACGTCAAACTTATAACATCCCTCTTTTTGCGTCGGGGGTTAAAAAGAAAAGATAAGAATAAGAATATTTTATTTGTAGAAAATGGGTGTACATAAAAGATCTTAAAACTTGTTTTGGCGTCTCCATCTTCAGCCTGATTCACAGACATACAAATCTATAGTATCTTACAGCTAATTACCTACTTAATATTAAACTTTAAACATTATAGATCCCGGGGTCTAACAAAGTGCTCCGAATTGCCGTAATACATTTTGTCAAGACACCAGGCATATAATTTACTTTTAAACTGGGGCAAGTCTAGTTCCTTCAGCTCTTTTGGAAGGTAGTAGTAAATTTTGATGCACATGAATATAATGTTTTTGCTGACAAGGGCAGATGTTATTCTCGGATAATTCAAGTTTGACCCATGTCGAGTATTGTACATTGAGGTGGAAGCAACACTAGAAAATGAACTAAAATTGGTTTTTACAAATAGGCTCACTTCGTAAATGTACAGAGAATGTAACGTTAATATTTTTAATTGTTTAAAAATCGGTCGACATGAGTCTGTTTGTTTAGCGCCATAGAGTGCGCGTAAACATTTTTTTTGAAGTCGACATACTTTGGTGACGTTTGTGCTGTTACCCCATAAAATTATACCATATCTAAGATTCGACATGACAGCCATGGAATGCCAGAAGGGCTGTTTTTTGAGATGTGATTGCTGAAGCCGTCTGAGAGCAAAAACAAACCTGCTAAGCTTATAAGATGGTGTTAGTTTATTTTTTACTTCGCTAGTTGTATATTTTTTTTACTTTGCTAGGTTGTAGGTCTTTTACATATTATAATTTGCAAGAACGCCTCTACAGGGTTGCTTGAATCCAGTCTGGACCAGCTGTCTTATAAATCTCATCTTTCCATCTTGCGTGAGGTCTTCCTTCCTTTTTTTTCCCATCGGCATCATGCATAGGTAATATTATATAAGTACTATCATCATCATCATATCAGCTGACAGACGTCCACTGCTGGACACAGGCCTCCCCCAAAGAGTTCCAAAGTGACCGGTCCTGCGCCACCCGCATCCAGCGGACTCCCGCGACCTTTACCAGGTCATCAGTCCACCTTGTGGGAGGTCTACCAACGCCGCGCCTTCCGGTACGTGGTCGCCACTTGAGAACCTTTCCGCCCCAACGGCCATCAGTTATACGTGCAGTGTGCCCCGCCCACTATATAAGTACTATATCATATTATAATATCATATAATATATGCGACAAGTAGTAACTCTGTCTGTTACCTTTTCACTCTTTAACCGCTAATTCGATTGAGAATAAATTTTGATGAAATTGAATCCCGGGGAAGGACATGTGACAGTTTTCACCCGTACTTCACGTACTTCACCCGCACGACTTTCATCGGCGGTGCCACCACCGCAATTAGCGATGCGCAATTCGCCGGAACGAGAGGCCGCGCTTCGAACTCTCGCTTTCACGTATGGCATCGCTTCCGATTGGTCCTCGCTCACTACCTCGCAACCTCACACAGCTCTGCAGCTTACACTCTCAAAACAGTCATATCAAAAGTTAAAAAATCTTATGCCTTGCGCTTCAAGCACCGTGGATTTTTGATAAAGGAATTAGTGAAAAGGCCGTTTTATTTGGCCAACACTTTTAACGCTTATCGCCTTAACGGTGGATCAAAATTCAAAGCGCAACCCCAGATAAGCTCCACGTTTTCACTTTGTATTTTTAGGAATCCGGAAGATCTATCTGAGTTACGTATAGTATTCCAATTTGATTCACGTGTTCCATTTTACGGTTAGCACGGCATGGGAAGAAGCGAGACTTTCGTTACTTTGTGAACGTGCGTTAGGATAACTCAGCTGTCATTATCCCATACATAAATTGTCATTTAGATTTACCTAACGTAGTGCATAACGTTATGCAATCGACCAGGTAGGACTAATAATAGTAGTTTATGTGACTATACATAATGAAGGGCATTATACAGGAGTGTGGGGTTCACACGAGTGTTTTAATGCCTAATTATGTACAGTTACATACACTACTTTATCTATTCACATATCATAAGCCCCCATGATGCATTCAGGAGCCGCTAATTATGACCGGCATCGCGGCGTTGTTTTCTGGCAGCTGTCATAGTTTACTTTTTTTAATTCAGAGACAAACTAGAGTCGGATCCAACTAATCCAACTCTGATATCGTTCGATATCTTACTTACGTGCGACATTTGTCAAATTTGTATGCAAATTGACAATTCATTTCGAATTAAACGTCATCTCGACAGATATTAGAATAGAGGTTAAATCAAATTCTTTGTTTTTCAGAGACGTTCGAAATTTAAATGAAATAATATTATCGAAATCGATGTTATTATTTAGCATTAATAACATTTTCACAGATAATATATGTGTTTTAACAAAACTGTCTATTTTTATCGTGGTCATTTGAACGCATGATGGAGGGTTTATGATATTTGGATAGATAAACAAATATGTGGGGACAAATCTTACCAAAATCGACCTAGTCTCGACTCGTACTAGACAAACTAAGCAAAGCTTGTACTATGGTTACTACGAGACGATATACATACTTAAATACATTATATGCACAGAAAACATCCATTACTCAGGAAAAAAATTATGGCGCTCATTACACAAACAAATGCCCTCACCAGGATTCGAACCCCGGACCTCCAGCTTCGTAAGCAGGGTCACTACCAACTTGGCTAAAGAGCGTCTGTTTGACTATTAGTATTTATAGATTTACCTATCAGATAGGACTGTTCAAACCTCATTATTTTCTGTAATCAAAAAGCCTTCCTCAACGAATTTCACACACCCTTGTCCGTTTTATCCCCGCTTTATTTATATACTCCGCTTTGATTTGAAATTCACTGTTTGTGTTTTTCGTTTGTAATTATAATGAATGTTTACTTTTCATTCGGTTTCTCATTTTGTTCCTTACACTCGATATTTTATCACAACGGTCATCTTCCTCCTAGTGTAGGTACTACCCGGTAGTGCTCAAACGATCCCGGAGGCTGCTTTAGCACCTTTTAAGAAAGCGCCTGCCATCTGACCTTCCAACCCAGAGGGAAAACTAGACCTTATAGAGGTTAGACCGGTTTCCGCTCGATGTTTACTTTCACTGAAAAGCCGCTGTTAAATATCAAATGATATCTCGTACAGTCACAGGTTTTATCACCAGAACGGTATGAACAAAAAACATCTAAAATTTATTCTATAAACATTATTGTAGAAGATAGTTTTCCTTTGATGTCATAACACCGTTTGATTGTAATGTGATTTTCCACCAATTTGAAATTAATTAGGTACCATTCCAATAATTTAATCAATTGGCCTTAAATCTAATTAACATTCATGAATGTTCGAGATATCTCTCAAGATAATAAAATAGAGGCAGGTTTTATCAAATTAAAAATATATATCTAAAGATTGATTCTAATCCCTTTTGAAGCTTATACTGCCTGTAGAAATACGATTTCGAAGAACGAAAACTTCTCAAATGTCACATAATGAGTCTCACCTCTACACCAAGAAATACGTGCGCATTACAAGCCAAACTAGGTTGAACCTAGGTGCCGAGGCGAGTGGTATCGGCGTGGGGGCCATTTGTTCTGGGCGGCTGCCCCATATACTGAGCACGTGCCATATATATTATGCAGGGTGGGCAGACCGCAGTACGCACGCTTCCACAACATCAGTCAGCCGTCGACCTAACTCAGCTCTTTTAAAGATCCCACATAGGTACTCGCATATATCCGCAAATACCGAACACGCGACCGGGAATTAGGTTGCGGTGAGTGACTGACTCGGGGATTAATAAATAATCTAACTGTCTAACGTTAAACGTCAGTTTATTTAATACTAAAATTTTGTGCAATTTCACTCCTCTTTTATGGAAGTCTCGTCAGTTTATCTCCCTCTTTTCTACGTTGAACACTCTTGGCTGTGTGGATGTGGTCGTGCAGGTGTGGTACTTAGAGTTATATGGCATCAAATGTCGTCGTCATTATCTAGTGCTATGTGGGCAGTTTACACATATATGATAATAATTTCACGTCTTTTTTTATGGAAGCTACGAATCGGAATTAGCCGGTTGTATATCGATTTATACTTTACCAAAATGAAAATAACACTGTCCCGTTCACATTAAACATTTAAAACAAGTCCATTATAAACAGGTGGTTTTTTAAATCGGTTATCGGTCTCGGAGATAACCCGCTACTTAAAAACTTACAGAGCTCTAATCTCACAGACTTTACCTCTATGTTATGTTAGAATGGATTTATACAAAAAAAACATCACACTAAGGGCCTACCTAGCTGACGCGGGTGCACGGAGCGGGCGCACGCCTGCGGGTACCCGCTCTATGCACCCGCCGCGGGTTAGTTAGCGCTGCTAATACTATTTTTCAATAGGCGTCCACCCGCTCCGTGCAAACAGCGTCAGCTAGCGTAGGCCCTTAAGCCTCTTACAGACTGGGACGGCCTGCGGGCACTGGAATGGTAGACCGGCACCGTAGGCTGCGCCAATGTATTTCAAGGTATCTATAACTCTTGGGCTTATTGAGCTGCAATAAGCTAATATATATAATAGAAAACAATTTGTACTTAGTATTATAATATTTATTCCTTTTACAGTTCAATTAATCATCCCCGCCATCAACGCTGCTTTTCTCTAACTCCCGTCTTCTTCTTTTTTTTAAACCCTCAGCGTGTTGCGCTCCAACCATTACGAGTACGCCAGGAGCGGTATTTTGATACACTTAGCGTTATTTAACGCTTTTCCAGGAAGAGGCGTTATATCGACCACATACAGACTGTCAAACGTGCATCTTAATGTCAATGAATAAGACTGACATTAGATTTTCATTTTTCAATTGCCAGCCTGGAAAAGGGTTAACTTTGTTGATTATAATATGAAAAAGCTAACATATATCATTTATTTATACCAATGGGCGTAATGGTTTTGTACTTAAATTGTAAATGTCACTCGAAAGTCAGATTAAGAGCGAAATGCTCTGTGCAATTCAATCTCCCTCAACGCGAAAAGTTTCAAACACCAATCCAAAACCTTTGCAAACGGCATGGGACTATCGGATACATTGCCTTGGTCTCGAGTCACCAAATGTCACTGTCAACTCAGACGTGGGTATAAGGTATTCAATTTGACTTCGATTTTATTTACGCCTATTCAATGTGTAAGAGGATTTTCTTGTATTGGTTTAGATTACGGCTTCTTTAGTATTTATTTATGAAAGACGTCATTAATTCAATTGGGGAGGTCATGCCCTATGAACATTCTGAAAGGAAAATATTAGTGAGAAAAGTTGTGTGCCAGTTTCTTTGGTCTGTGTTGGTTTGCGTCAATGATGTAATATACAAAATAGGTAGATATGTTATAAGCGCTCCAAAAGTAGCACACTAAAACCTGGCTAATTGACACGGCTTGCCATAGTTTCACGTCGTCAATGGAAGCGAATGCTGTCAGAATTTGGTGGCTATTTTTAAACACGGAATTTCGTATAGACAACGTATCTGCCTCTTTTTTATATTACATCATTGGTTTGCATATTGTAAAAATATTAGGTACAGTTGTCATCACATACATCGGAGCAAACAAGCACGTCACAAACATCGGAACACACCTCTATTTTCGAGGCATTAGGGTGCATGTGCCGATATTTTTGAACACCTATAGTGTACATGTATGTGATGGCGACTGTACCTATCGTTGTCCGAAGGAATATCCGCCGAAAAAAAGGAGTAGGTTCTCAATTCCTCGGAATCTTATTTTTGTATGAACCCATGTTCCCCGATTACTCGAATACGCCTGGACCGAATTGGAAAATTCTTTTTTGTTTGAAAGGGTCCTTCCTATGTGGACTACATACCATAGAACCTATGGTCATCAAGTCAGTACCTGATGGTGAGATCCTGGAGAAATCGAGGGAAGTCTTCAAATTTTATAGGTACACTTAAACCTATTTGGTTAGGTACTGATTTGAAGTCGGTTAAAACTTTGTTTTATCCAAATGAAACAATAATTAGGTTAGAATAAAAAATGCGTTCTTGTTTTTTGTACTTATAAACTACACGGCACGAATTTTGACCAAGCTTTTCAGTAATATATCTTAGACATCAGAATAAAACATGGCTATAATTAATACTTAAACAAACTAGCAGCGGGTTATGAGTGCTAAAACACCTCCTTTTCAGTATTCTATTAACAGACCCAATTTAATTTCCGACGCCCCACCATAAAATCAGAACACACTACACAAACATCTACTTATAAAGTACAATTCAATCTACGACTGACATTGCAACACCGTCTTTTCTGTTTAGATAATAAGGTATAACTGTTTTGGCAGCGCTTTACCGCTTACTTCGACAGTCTCTGATCTCATTGTATCGTAAGTTGTAAAAGCAACCCTACCGCAGATAGGTTTACGGTTGAATTTAGAAGAATAATGATTGAATGATATGAGGGGTGGTTTATAAGCGGAGGGTATCGCGTATTAATTGGCTCGCGCACTGATTACTAACGCCAGGGCTGGCGAGTTATTACGCACATAATGCCAGTCGGTGCTCTAATGGGTGTAATAACGAACGAGAATCCAATAACTGGTCGGCAACCCTGCGCTGATTGGGATGAGGCATAAGGCATGGCATGGTGCGGGTGGAATCTGGTACCTACTTGGTTATTTAAAGTTGCACCACGACCACGACGGTGATATTTAAGGCTGAGCTACACGCTATGAAGATTTGGCGTCTACAGCGGCAATTACACTTCGACCGCAAAAGTGTAAAGAACACGTTAGTCGGCCGCATTCGGCGATCGACAGCTAAGTAATAGCCGTAGTAGGCGGACAGACTAATGTCAAGACGACGTTTGTTGGCCTAAGTAGTTTATAATTTACTTTAAAAACAAAGTTTTAACCGACGAAAAATCAATCATCCCCTATTTTCCTACCCTTAGGGTTGTTATTTTTTTCCAAATTTATATGGGACCAACTTCGGGGTATACCCTTTCCAACTAAAAAATAATTATCCAAATCGAACCACTCTGTAAAAAGTTATGCGTGGTCATACATAAAAAAAATATATATACATCCCCTATTTTCCTACCCTTAGGGTTGTTTTTTTTTCCAAATTTATATGGGACCAACTTCAGGGTATACCCTTTCCAACTAAAAAAGAATTATCCAAATCGAACTACTCTGTAAAAAGTTATGCGTGGTCTTACATAAAAAAAATATATATATACGCGTCGACTTGAGAACCTCCTCCGTTTTTTTCGTCGGTTGAAAATGAATTCGGCGACCGCATTAGGTGAACGACGCAGTGTAATTGCCGCTTAATCCTTCGACAACAGCCAAGCTAATACGTAGGCAAACAACTAAATGGCCTGCGTGGTGGTAAATAGACAATGTATTTAGCCTATAAACGCTTGCGACTGCGCGATTTCTTGATTTGAGGATTGATAGTGTTCAGCTGGAGACAAAATGTAGTTTCTTTACTCTCAACAAACCGCATTCTCGGGAGCCCTGGTGACCTTACTTACCACCAAGAAGTAGTCTGGTTAGGTAAAAATTAGAATCGCTATTCGCTTTTGCGGTTTATACTCCTAACCTAGCGGTTACTCATTCATTGTCAGTGGCAGGTCTCAGCCGCGTGTTGTTTGTGGCGAGCCCCGCATCGGGTCGGAATAACATCAGACCTTGCGCTGACACCTGGTAAGACGCTGGCTTCCAAGAAATTCACGGAAGACCAGCGTCAAGGTACCTACTCAACAGTTACCATGACTTAAGCTGAGTGGAGACCATTTCATAACAATGTTTACTGGTTACTTTTCGTATGTATACGCGTAAGTTTGAAAGCATCATGAATACACTTATTTTGCGTTAGTCTGTCGAGTTTGTTTTAATATTTGATGTGTACGGTGTTGTTTTTTTTTTAATTTCATTATTATCTAACGCTCATGATCAATAATTGAAAAACAATTTATATTAAAAAGAAGAAGACATTTTTAGAATAACTAAAATAGAACTAGCTAACAGCAGAGCAACCTACGTGAAATTCTGTATGGTTACCAACTTTAACCGCTCTATGCGGGCAGTGAGGTGGCGAGTTACTGAACTAGTTGTGCAGTACCTGCGGCGGAAGATTGTTGAATAAACTCGTCATCACATCCTCCTCGTTATTATAGTTGTTAAAGCAAACCTCGGTGTAGTACCTAACGTTAATCTGAGCGTTCACCTATGTTAGTGTCACGCCGCACCGTTTGTACAGCGACGAATGGATTGACGTAATATTTTGACTACGTTCACGGGCGGGCCACGTAAATCACTAGGTCGTGGTTGTGTGTGTTGTTTCGACATTATGTGGCACACCATTTGATTGTGCGACAAATGGATGCATTTAGATGGATGGACGTAATATTATTTCAATGTTGAATCCGGATGGCGCGTTGGCTTCCAGCCGTTTCGATATACAACGGGTGGCGGCGGTCACTACTCTATTGAACCTGATGGAACGGTAGTGAATTAAAGTCCATTACTAACATAACAATAAACTTATCCTGTAATAAAGAGATGTAAAGAATATCTAGCGTCAAATTATGTAAAATAATGGAGGTGTTGAAAGTGCCCATGGTTATAGAATTAAGCTGAAGACGTGTAAATAATCTTATAACGTCATGATTTTACTAATCGCAGATTACAAGCAAATCAACAAAACGAGCCGACATTCACACTTGATATCTACCAGTAGCACCATCGTCTAAATACCAAATAAAACCGACTGACGTTATGAAAATCTCGGCTGCTTATCGGGTTAGTTTAAAATACCAACATTTGCGTGAAATAAAACAAATACGTGTATGAAATGTTTCCTTTTCTGCACCATAAACGAGGCGATATCGAGCGCCATATTTAAACGTTTTGTTTCCGGCATTTACACCGCTCATAATGGTATCGACACGAGCGTTGGCGGCATGCCCTCATACAACTAGGGTTGCTAGATATAAACGTGAAAAATCCCTGGTTTAGAATTGATGACTAGAGGATGACTGTGGACTTTATTATGGATATGTGATGTTAAAATCACGTATTAAAGACAGTTATTTATTAAAATGTAAACACAAACAAATATGATAAAGCACCATAATAAAGACTTTGTGACAACTGCCACATCTTAGGTAAAGGAGAACAAAGAAAAGTAACAAACATAAAAACAGTGACATTTCTATATAAAAATGTCGCACCACAGCCAGTCGCCAACAATAATCTTCGTATATATTTTAACACATTCACTATCAGGAACCCGTCTAGCGGGCGGTGTTCATAGGCGCTTTCCTATACTTAAAGAGAAAACCTATACATCAGCTACGAACGTAGTGCTACAAATATTGGCAGTGAATATGCGTGTATTCTAACGTATCATAACTATGTATATACAATTCAAGCGCTCGCTGCGCGCGAGGATATAAAATGTGGGAACCGTACGCCTCTGTTGCAGGAACGATCACTTTGTCACTCTTTGGGGGAGGCCTATGTCCAGCAGCCTTTCGGATGATACGATGATGATGATGAATATGCGTGTAAGATTCCAGTTTTAACCCATGCAAAGCAATGACTCGCATAATAACGAGTGATTTCCGCTATTACAAAGCGAAATGCTGCTATGCGCCACGGCGTTGCGCACGAAGCGTTGCTTAGCCTCGAATATGACGGTGCCTCGATTCTTGTAAACCACACAGTGTAAGATACACATTTATGTTTTTCACACACGAAAAAACGTGATACCTACACTCTTCGGGATTGGCTGTTTTGGACAAAGTCCATGTTTTTAATTAAGAGCTTTTATCTAAAATACCTTTAAAATATTACTACTCCCTACAAGGCACTACATTTTTATAAATTAAACTCAAAACATGAGTTTGAATAGGTTTGACTACTTTTTTTCATTTATTCAGAAAATCCTGACCTTCTGTTCAATTTACTTCTATTCCTACCGCATTCCATTGGGCCGATTTTTGGCTTTCTAACGGTCGAAGATTAAATAAAAGTAAATACGATTGTAGTGTCAAAATTACTTTATACCGCTATCAGTATCGGTATTGACCATTCGTAGTCAATCCTATGATTGAATACGAATGGTCAATACCACTCGTTTTCTATCGATCAATTTTAAATTTCTATTTGATAATTTACTTTGAAAACAAAGTTTTAACCGACGAAAAATCAATCATCCCCTATTTTCGTACCCTTAGGGTTGGTTTTTTTTTCCAAATTTATATGGGACCAACTTCGGGTTATACCCTTTCCAATAAAAAAAGAATTATCAAAATCGAACTACTCTGTGAAAAGTTATGCGTGGTCATACATAAAAAAATATATATATATACGCGTCGAATTGAGAACCTCCTCCGTTTTTTTCGTCGGTTGAAAATAGCATTTCATCATCAAAAGTGTAGTGCTCGAAATTCCCAACATATCGGGAAAATGCCTGACGTATGGCAACTAAAAACACAAGCGCACCCATAAACGGTTATGGCGCACCCAAACAGAATCCAGATTAAGCGATAAATTGTCGATGGCTCACTTTAACACTATTATCCATTGCCAACGAGGGTAATGTTACGGCTGGTTTAAAATACATTTCGATACTACATGAATATCGTTTGGTCTAATTCCAATAAGGTCTAGTTTTCCCTCTAGGTTGGAAGGTCAGATGGCAGTCGCTTTCGTAAAATTAGTGCCTATGCCAAATCTTAAGATTATGGGGGTCAAAGCGGACCCCGGGCTCCTTTGGGGCATAACCGGGAATAACGCTAGGAGGATGATGATGACTAAGAATATCGTTTGACCTGGTTAGGCCCTAGCTTGTTTTGAGGCGTATTTTCATCCATACTGATATTACTGGTGGTTCTGTGAGCTGCTATAGAACCCTGTTTTGTTTTTTTATTTCGAAAAACTGAATAAATAAAAAATAAAAATGAGAATCGGTTGAGAAATGCGATCTGTAGAGAAAAACAGCCGCACAGACGCTGAACATACGAAAGATTTTTCCCAAGCCCGCTTATCCGATTTTCTTAAAACTCTTTCTCCTGTGTTTGGAATAAACTTTCCGGATGGCCATCATCATCATCATACCAGCCAGAAGACGTCCACTGCTGGACATAGGCATCCCCAATAACCGGTCCTGTGCCACCCGCATCCAGCGGACTCCCGCGACCTGTACCAGGTAATCAGTCCACCTTGTGGGGTCTACCCACGCTGCGCCTTCCGGTACGTGGTTGCCAATCAAGAACCTTTCCGTCTCAACGGCCATTGGTTCCACGTGCAATGTGCCCCGCCCAATGCAGCTTAAGTTTAGCAATTCGGAGGGCTATATCGGTTACATTGGTTATGCTGCGGATAGCCTCATTTCTGATGCGAGCACGCAGAGAAATTCCGCACATAGTCCTCTTTATTGCCCTTTTGGGTGGCTTTGAGCCTTTTAATGAGGCTCATAGTAGGCGACCATGTTTCAGTGCCATATGTCATCACTGGCAACACAACACACACAGCTAGTTGGTTTAGAATAGAATAGAATCGTTTATTGCATATGACAATTACAGACATGGATATAGGTTCAGCATCCGGTTCTCCCCGCATATGGTATAACGACTAATGAATATCGTCAGTCGAAAATAATTTAAATTAATCATATTTTAAATTTATAATTAAATTTTTGTTATTTATTTTAATAAGCAAATGCATTTGTAGTACTTATTAGTATTTTAACGGCCTCCGTAGCCCAGTGGGTAGTGACTCTGCCTACGAAGAAGAAGAATTTACTTTATCCTTTAGAAAGAAATGAGTACGAGTAATGTAGGGTATTTGTGCGTTGTCGCATGTCGATCATTAATAGTAAATACTCCAAAAAAACTGATCCCCCACGCCGATTAGTTTCGTGCTACGCAACATACGAGTCTAAGTTTACCCCAGAGTACGTCTGGTAAATTGCGCAAACACATATCATAAATAAATAGTTGTAATTCCGTAAGTAAAGGAACGTAATTTGTAAGTAGGCAGATAAAATACAATTTCATAAGCACCTCCGTCCGTGCGTCGGCCGCCATTCGTCTTTACTGCGCAGTGACGCTAACTACAGTATAGACTATATTTATTAGCACGATAGGTTCGATTGTCACGTTGTACGGCGCCAATTGCCCAAAACGTCAAGTAAACCATGTCCATAAAACCTATCATGCTAACTGCCCAGGACATTGACACAAAATAAATATTTGAAGACAATCTAAACCCCACTCATAGGGTCAAACTAAGCAAAGCTTGTACTAAGTCTGGGCTCTAGGCGACGATAACATATATAAGTATATACATAAAGACATAGAAAACATCCATGACTCATAAACAAACATTTGTGCTCATCACACAAATAAATGCCGTTACCGGGACTCAAACCCGGGCCCTCCAGGTTCGTAGGGAAGGTCTCTACGAACTAAGCTAAAGCGGTCGTCAATGTAAAATACTAAAAATGAATGAATGAATCTATACCTACTGCCCGACTAGCGCTGTGACTATCAGCAACCCCATCGAATCTAATATTTATAGGGGCGTTCTTATTGTCGCCCTTACACGAATGTCTTTATTTATCTCCCTTCCCTCCCACATTCTTTATAAAAGGAAAGAATGTAAAAATGCGAATATAACCTACCATTTATTACTTATGTTATAATATTTGAAGATACTGCTCACATTTTGAGTTCCACTAAAGTGTATATTTAGATTTAGATGGTTTATGTGTAGGTGTCTGGCCCGGGTTGGCAACTGTGGTTGCCAAGCAAAGTATGGGCTGCCTTGATAAAAATAAATTGAAAGCAATTTAAGCTACCTTTTTTTAAATCCGAAAGCAAGTGAGTGGTAAGGGCACAGCAATCGTATCGTCACTTAAATAATAACAATTGCTACTCTATTACATAATGTTGACATGTCTTTCAATTGTAATTCCAGAATCGACATTATTATATATTATTATATTTATATGTCAAACTATAATTAGCTGCACTATTTTAATTCAAAAAATATTTTACGTTATAGAAACTATTCTTAATTAAGAAGTTTTTTAAGACTTTATAAAACATTGTGAATTTTTATATTTTCCTAATACTTAGAGGAACTGCATTATATATGCTCACGGGCATGTGATGAGATTTATGAGTACCGGCTCTGACAATTTGCATTTTGCTAAACGTGTAAGTTCATTAATTTCTACATCTCAGTTTATGATAAGACGTGCTGCTGCAATTATCTCTAGTTTTTTCTAGTTTAATTTTGTTATTTCTTACGACAGCCACGTTCTTTAATTTTAGACCCATTTCGCTAAAATATCCTTTGTAAGCATTCCTATACAATTTGAGAGGATTCTCAACCTTAAGGGGCTTACAGCTCCCAATGACCTTAGATCTGTTACTGTCCGTTTTTTCGTGTTTTTTGTGGCTTACTGTATTAACAACAACGAGGTTTACCGAAATAGTGTCCCATGTTTACTTTAAAACTCACCGTTTTCGAGATATATGGCATCAAACTTTAGCAATTTTAGGCGAAAAAACCAGTTTTTTGCACTTAACTTTTGTGAAAACGAGTTTAAAATAAAAATCTCTCTTGAGTTGTTAGAGACGTCAATAAGGAACAGTTACAGTTAAATTTCATGTATAAAAGTGCATAAACAACATAATAATATCGAAAACAGAGTTTTTTTGGACCATGTTTGATTAAATCATAAAAAAATATAGAAACATTTTTTTTCTAAAAAACTCTCTTGCAAAAGTAGATAAAGGATTGAAGAACCGAGTAACGTTTCATCATCATCATCATATCAGCCGAAAGACGTCCACTGCTGGACATAGGCCTCTCCCAAAAAGTTCCAAAGTGACCGGTCCTGCGCCACCCGCATCCAGCGGACTCCCGCGACCTTTACCAGGTCATCAGTCCACCTTGTGGGGGGCCTACCAACGCCGCGCCTTCCGGTACGTGGTACGATTAACGTTTGTGTCATAAATATATATTTTGTTATGACGGATTAATATCAACTCAAAACTCATCAAAACTAATCAATTAGCGCTTGGAGCCCCTTAAGTGGATCCCAAATTAAAGTTCGTGACTCTAAATGCTTTAAAAATTATCTTGCATGCTTAGTCAAGCAGAATGTATTGGACACTAACCACCTTATTTTGTAAACTACTTTCGTGCAATGAATAAATGATTATGATTAAAATGTGATTTGTTTAGGCAAGCTGTCGTTACTAACCCATCACCAATGACCACATAAAAATCATCCAGGTCGCGAGGGAAATGCTTATCATACAAATACTCGTAAAAAATAACAAAGCAACCAATAAACGAATTATGAATTATAATTATTATAAAATACGCTTACTCTGCTCATTAATCAAACCCTCTCTTTTGAATCTCTTACCCTGGTTACCCAGAAAATCAGCTTCATGATTTTCATGGCATAATAATTATAAGCAGAGTGGCATCCATTTTGGTATTCAGGTGGTTCGATTTTTGAATAATTTTAGAAAAATAGTTTGCCCAAATTATAACGTCCCAAACTAATTTCTCAAATTATTCTAGTTTATACAAAATTATTCTAGGAAAGGGGGGATTTCGCGCAAATGGAAAGCCAATTTATGCAAGTTTGTTGCATTCGTTTTTTAAAATATCACGCCGTTAGCCTGCGAATGTCAACGCCGGTTTTGTATGGAAATCGAATCACCTTAAAACCGTCCGTTGCCGTGACGTGACAAATTTAAATGTTTTTTTTTTCTTTTTTCATTACATTGATTGTATCTCCAATCCTTTCTATCACAGCTGTAACTACTAACTAGGTACACTCCGCATCCTATTTCCGCATTCACCAAAAACCGAACCGCCAGAACAAGTCAGTCGGCGAGTTAATTTGAATATCCTCAACAATTCAGACACTAAAAGCATCCAGCGGCGCTGTTAGAATATTCTATCCTGCATTACGAACTGCGATCGGACGGCAGGGCTGACTGTACTTTGGAAGAGCTACATCATTATATAAAATGTAAAAATAAATATAAATTATACTACGACGGTGGCAAACAAGCTTACGGCCTGCCTGATGTTAAGCTGGTACCGTCGCCTATGGACACTTGTGACTCCAGAAGAATCACAAATGCGTTGCCGACCCTTTATTTTGAGGGTTCGCTGTTGTCATGTTGAGAGGATGAAATGGGAGTGAAAGTTTGTATGCCGCTACGATATAACCGAGTTCCACGCGGACGGAGTTAGACGAACCATCTTATGAAATATGACTTTCGATATTGAATCGTCACTCAAATCGGTTCATCAGTTTGCGAGCTACGATGCCACAGACAGACGCATAGATGTCAAACTTAATTTACCCCTCTCAGTGACTCTAAAAATATACTTTTATTATTCGGGTAGTGGCGGTTCCAGGCTACCAAGCCCTTGTTTCACTGCGACAATTGCTGATCTGTAGTGGTCGGCACTTACTACAATTCTTGGTCAAGGCCTGCTATTTCCAAAAATTGCAGGATTTTACTGTATTCAAGAAGATTATTCTCTTCCGGGCATATGATGTGTTTGTTTTTCGTCGGGGGCTAAAAATGGAACCCACTGCCAGCTAAAGTCGTCATTGGCTCTCGCCAGCGGCGAAGGTTACCCCTCTCTTGAAAATAAATATGCCACAATGTTGGTGACGCCACCAATAAAAGTCAAGTGTTAGAAGACGTCCCTTGGAACTGGGGCAGCCGTCCCAAACTGTGTTCGTTACAACAGCCAGCGGTCGGCAACATTTTGAGGCAGCGCTGTTAATAATAAACGCAGCCTGCGTCTGTCACTAGTGTACGGAACGGAGAATGCACCCAGTGCGCTTAAGATAGAAAATTTACTGTATGAATGTTATATATATAAATTAATTTGTTAAAATATGGGTACAATGATAGTCTGCGAAAACCAAAATACAAATTGATGTCTAACGGTTGCTGGTTGCAACTTGGCAATTTAAATTTTGTTTTCTTAAGCCCTATATTAGCTTCACCTCTATCTAGATATATACTTACATATAAGTACAAACATAATAACTAGAAAACTAGATATGCTTGTACGTATCGATGTTATCAAATATCGCAAGTCGAATTTTATCCACTTACGATAAATAAGATCTATTTGAAATTCTGCTTGTGTATAATATAGATGGGAATACAACTTTGGTACCATCAAGTTGATCTGATGATAGAGCTAGACAATGGAACTCTTCAATGGCTGATAGTAATGCTTGTACTTAATTTAAAATGTTATTTTGATAAACTTACTTTACCGTTAATTTTAAGCTACTAAAGCTAAAACCATCCCTTTTTCATTAGCAAACAATGGTTCCTATTTACCTACATTACAATATAAAATAAATTATTATCCACCTTCAAATACGATTTTCCAAAACTCTGGTAGGTAATGCAAACACTCCTACATCACCCGACGCGAACACCGAAGTAATTTATGAGGCGCGTATGTAACTTTGATGACAGGCCAAATTAACTACGTCTTTCAACATCTCCATGAGATGAAACGGGAGCTACGTTTAACTTAGAGTACCTACATGAACGGGTAAATTTGGTTGAGTAAAGGTATTAACTTTGTGGGGAACAGGCGGCGTTTACACCGTTTCTGTTTCGGGCGTGGATGTTAGTTTAAATCACCCAAAATATTCATGAGTAAATGAGAGTCAGCTTACATAGCTAAGTAATAATTTAATGTGGGTTGGGCTCTGTTTCCAGTGTACCAAAGGACTGTCAAAATGGCGTATGAGTAGTCTGTTGTGTTTAAATCACTCGTACACATTCACGTCCGTGTTCAAAAGGGGTATTAGGCAGAGAACATTTTTAACCTTCATTGCCTCTTGTAGCAATCACGGTAAAAACTGAGAAAATTTTAAATTGAAGTGACAAGTTGCTAGTCTATCACCCACAAAACCCACGGCACCAAGGCAAAGAAGGTGGTAATATTCATAATAGCTCCCAGTCACTCGAGCGTTAAGACCGCTTGTGGTTTACTTCTGCTTATATTTCACTGTTTTCACCGTTTTGAAATAATATTGAGGTCAAAATAAGGGTATTAGAGACTCAAATTATAAGCCAGCCTCATGCAGTATTAAACAAAATATCATCATTAGTAGCTAAGTAAGAAATATCCGTTATATGGCAATGCTCCGTAACATTCCTTCAATTACTTTAATTGAAAATTGGCATTTTGCTCTCGTCAGTCACATTTCAATTCAAAATATAATATCGACTAAATTAGTAATCCAATCAATATGATTGATATTAGGTATTAATCTGATCGGCTCATATGCTTCACAGATCCATTCTGAATTAATAGCATTGATTACATTGGACCTATCCCACAGTAACTCCAACAGAAAACTAACTTTGCGCCCATATATTTAAAGATTATTATAGTAAGTTATGGACTGTATCATACACTGCTTTATTATCTGTTGAATTAGACAAATAACCCCACCGTGGGAAGAGACACTTGGCCCTCAATTAGATACTAGGACTACATTAATCACATTTGTAAATCTGACCATTGAAAACGTTTTCAAAGTAAACTTTTTGTTTGGTAATATTGTGATTAATCTTGACCTGAACTCAATTACATTTATATATCGTCCCTTGGCTGCAAAAACCGCCTAACTGCAAGAGACGTAGTTTCGAGAAAAACGCAAATAAAGATTTAATTAGCACGTCAAGATTGCTATGAAGGGCCCATCATTACTAAAGTGTTTTTGGGTTTTTATATGAACAATTTATAGCTTAATAAGGCTATTTGTATGAATTTTCGTTTGTTGATATTCTGCCAAATAACGTGCAGGTCTAAAGTGTACTCAGGTCGTTCACTTATGGGCTGTTTACACTTTGATTACCTAATGATTATATAGTGCGAGTACATACATTTGATGCAAGTGCGAGTCGTTTTTGTATGGACTCGCACTAATCACTGATCAATGTGTAAACATGCCCTTAGTAACAATGAGATGTACATCTGAACAGTGCGTACTTGCGTATTTTTGCATGCAGTCAATGTCCCCACCCTCCCTCCGCACGCGCAAACATGTAAATAAATACAACTTTTTCATTATTGGTGGACCTGCACGTTTTTTAGTAGAATAAGCAAAGGTACACTTATTATTTGACATTTGTAATAATTTATATTATAGTTATTGGTATTTGTTAATTTTTATTGTTATTTTGGTATACCTACTTCGGTAATCTGTCGATCTTTTATGTGCTATAAACTTAGACATTATATATTTTATTATGGACATCAATTAGTTATGAGTTTATTTATATGTTTTATACCTATAAGTTGACATTTCATTGTAATTAATATTCTATTTGACGATCATGATATAAATTCATATAGATTAAGCTTAATTTGTCTTATATGTATTAGTGAATATTATTATTGTGAATATATACAAGATTATAATTAACATTAACTAAATAAAATTAAGACTACGTTAAATCTAAAAAAGGCCCTCGAGGCATTGTACCGAGGATGCTGGCGGCATTTCCTCGTTGAATTGCAATGCTGATGCGTTGCGCAAGAAAGCCGCCAGCACTTCGATCACCAGTTACATCAGCCAGACGTTTCGCGATTTCCGCAAATAAATTATGGCCTCGACGCCAAAGGGTACAAAGTTGTACTCTCTGCCGAGGCCTCCATATTTTCAGAAGTTCGGCGTTTTTCGCCGCTGCACCCGCTTTAGAAGTAGTCCGTTGGAGGTGGGACGGTGCCAGTGTGTCGACACAGGTAGCGTCCCACACAAGCATCCGTCCCAAACTCCAAGGAACCAGAGACACACCATCAGGTCTTTTGCCATCATCTCTGACAATGCCTGGCGGCTCAAGAAGAGCAGGCACATTGATGGTGGCAAGAGACCGGCGGATTATGTCATTAAGTGTCGCATGTCTTGAAAAGCGGCCTGCACTTTTTTGACAACAAAGTCCGTGGTGACCCAGTCCGTCCACGTCCATGCCACAAGGGCATACGTGTGGAGTGCATACCTTCACCCCAAGCCGCATTAATTTAATTTATATTGTAATCTTATATTATGAAATAAAAAATCTAATCTAATCTAATCTATTATTGTTCTATACCCTATTATATATATAACATAAAGGCTAATTCTGCGTAAATCGTGATGCGACTTGAAAGAAACCTATCTAAAAAACCAGCCAAGTGCGAGTTGGACTTGCGCACGAAGGGTTCCGTACCATTATCTATAAAAACGGCAAAAAAATCACGTTTGTTGTATGGGAGCCCCCCTTAAAAAAATATTTTATTTTGTTTTTAGTATTTGTTGTTATAGCAACAACAGAAATACATAATCTGTAATAATTTCAACTCTCTAGCTATCACGGTTCTTGAGATACAGCCTGGTGACAGATTATCTATAAAAACGGCAAAAAAGTCCCGTTTTTTGTATGGGAGCCCCCCTTAAAAACATATTTTATTTTGTTTTTAGTATTTGTTGTTATAGCGGCAGCAGAAATACATAATCTGTGAAAATTTGAACCTTCTAGCTATCACGGTTCTTGAGATACAGCCTGGTGACAGACAGATGGACGGACGGACAACGAAGTCTTAGTAATAGGGTCCCGTTTTACTCTTTGAGTACGGAACCCTAAAAGTCACATAATAATCGAAATAAGTAAAACAAATACTAAATGTTCCTTTGATATCTTAGATAAACGAAGAATTCGTCCGTTAAATAGCGTGGGCAGCTTGGCATTTTCAGAAGTGAAAGTTTCATTTAAATTTGACTTAAGTTGCTTTAAACTGATATGTTTCTTACCTATTACTTCTATCTGTCACAATAGTCATTCTTATTAATACTTTTTTGTAACTAGCTTACTGGCACAACACTTCTGAATTAAAAGAGCTCGTTACTTGTCATTAGACCAATCAAAGTAGTCATGATGGAAAAATTTCGGAAACTCAAGTGAAATTTAAGAAGTAACGTCTCTTTGAGGATCATGACACAGGTTTCTACAGCTGAATAGTTTCACAGTTTAGGAAAATTATGAAATGTTTCAGAAATTAGTATCTAATATAACAAGTGTTATGTACATTTCATTAGACAAGCAAGATATTAATTAATAAAAACAAAACTTAAACCTATACACTTAAAACTAATTACTAGTATATTTAACCTCTCTCAATCTACACTATCAATGTTATATGAAATGAGATATAAAACCATTAAACTCAAAATGTTCGTGTTAACACTATTCGAAGGCTAAATCAAGTGCGTAAACAATAAACAGAACAAATGACAAATGAGGAAGCAAATGATCATTAAATGCAATCATCAATTTTCGATTAGCATAAAATATTCATGCACGTCTAAGGCTAAAATGATTCAATGATTTGGACATTGGTGTGACAATTTTCAACGGTTGTTAACGTGTAATTTGGAGACTAAGTACCTAGGAAAAATTATTCAAGCATTTCTAGAATAGTTTCTACCTATAAGTGTGGATTGCACCGAACCGTCTGTAATCGTACGGCGAGTTGCACCAACTTACAATAGGCAAGATGCAATATTTTCATTTTTGCTTTCATTTGAAACAATTTCATGTAGAAAAATAAAATAATTTATAGTCAAAAATTTATGTTGCAAACTGACCATTTAAACTTTCGCGCCTAAACGGATCTACAGTTCCTGTGACGTCACTCGTGTTTGTCACTCGCCATAATTTACAAACACCAACTTTTGGAAGGTTTCTAAAGTCTGCTTTAATACATTCATTTTTTATTCGAAGTCTTTGCCTGTTCAATTATAACCTTTCATTAGTTGTCATAACAGGAGTGACGTCACCAGTCGCTGAGCGGTGGATAAAAACACGTTCCGTTTCACATTACTTCAAATCGTGATTATTGTTTGAAATTAGTATTAACTAAAGTAAAAACGTTTCTGTACTCATTATTTTATGTTGTTTCAACATGTTGATCACAAAATAATGGTAAATATTAAAGCTGCATCTTCCCTATTACTGACCGATCAACGTTAAATATGGCGCCGGCAGCTGTCATTCCATAGAAAACTTGTCAAAATTCCCATAGATTCCGATTTTAACGAACACCGCTTACGATTATAGACGATTTGGTAAAACACCACCCTAAGTCTTTAAATCAGTCAAGTCAAGGTCAATAGGGAACATTACGCAAAACTCTTCGTAGGTGGCGACATTAGCAGCGTTGACATTGTATCTCGTTCCCACTTGCGGTATTGTATATGCAAGCATCCTTGTCGCTCATTTGACAATCAATTGTGCATGTGTGTGTGAATCCCTATATTCCTATACTGGTTTACTATTAGTGGTAGTGCTGCCTCTGGCGGCAGAACATTGAAATGATATGAAATGAAATTTTTATTTCGTGTAACCATGGACACATGTTGTTAGTAGAATTTACAAAACTAGGGGGTTAGTAGTTACAGCTAAACTTACATTGCAGTAATGTTCCCTATTGAGGCATGCTTTCCTATTTTGTGCCCAATTTTTTAATTATTATTATGAACTTTATTACTATTTTTATAATGAAAGGTTGTTGCACGTATAATTTTATTTTTCTTCAAAAATATCACAATATTGTAACTAATTCAATTAGTAAGAAATATGAAAAATTCAAAACTTGGGTTAATTGACGTAGGTACTAAATTTGTACTAAAAAATACTAAATACTAAATACTTTCTAGGGCCTTGAATCAAGGCATTAGTGGCATTATACAAGAACGGTCCTTCGCTTCCCATTCCGTAAAAATTGGTATTATTAAAATAGTTTTAATTTTTTTATGATTTCATTTGAGAAGAGCGTGTAGAATCCCATTTGCGATTAACTGCGAATTGGGAGAAACGCTTTAGTGTAAAAATGAGGACTGTGAAGAACAAAAAATGTGGTGAATTTCTCTTGTGAATAATTAAGAACTCCTGTTCAAGAAGCGGTTTCGTTTAACACCTAGAATACTCCAGTAGAAAATGTACTCCATGAAAACGAAGATGTTACTGGGTCACGCCCAATTTCACGGTGCCAGACGCCTGATAGAGCCGAGACATAGGTAACACTAATCTTAAGTATACCGGTTTAGCCTAGTGGTTCAAATAAATGTATATTGGTTCATGGCCATGAAATCAATATAACTTAAAATTAAATAGTCATTTATTTCAGATTATCATCCATATTTTACACTTTTAGATGGAAAGATTCATTAAAATATAATTAAAAAAAAAACATGTAAATTTTGAATTTAGAATAGGTAATGCAATACGCAACGCAACTATGGTAATAACAAATCCACCAGATCATAAATTACAAATGGTTGAGCAAAAGCTAGCATTACTTTAGCAACCTTAATTCAGCAATTTAGTTTCCCTCGTGAGTTTTTTATCTTTGTTTCTACGTTAAGGTTATGCTGGGCCATCGGCTTGATATTTCTTCTATGGGCAGCCCTCAGCAATTTATCGGCGACCGTCCTTCGTTTTTTGGATGCTCCAACAACTCTTGGGGCCTCCGACACGGTTTGGACTAAAATAACGTTTCCATCGGTTCTGGTGTGCCCTGAGGTATACTTTCCTGAGTACAAGATCGAGAATTTATTAGCACATGCGTAAGTATTTATTTCCCATCTAATTAAAGAACCCCAGCTATGCTATGCAGTTTGACGGAGTTTCGTAGTACGTACAAATACAAATACGTAGTAGTCCAAATTAATTTTATTTGAGAAAAAAAGAAACAAATATATTTGCTGCAAGTAGGTATGCCTCTCTCTAGGGCTCTTTTAACAATTAAACAACAGTTAAATACCTGCGCACATATATATCAAGAGATGTGTTCGTTCAGAAAATTACTGAATTTATAAATACGGCAAGCAACATATATCTTACTAGTTAGATATAAGATGATGCTTTTTGAGTTAAAAAGCATGAATCACTTTAGAGAGTCGAAATAGGTAAATATGCTTATAATGAAGATTTCCTATTACATTTCATTTCACCACCAAAAAGGCTTTCAATCAACAAAAAAAAACATTGAGAACCTCCTTCTCCTCAGGTTTAAATCAAGAAATTATTTTTCGATGACTGGTGAATGTTGGAACTAATTTGACGAAACCTGCGCTGTGGATATTTAACTTTGTGGATTGCTTTGATTAAGTATGCTTTGAATAAAAAAAAAATAAAATAAAAAAAAATTTAAAGCTAAAGTTATGTAAAACTAGTTAGGTATGTGTAAGAAGTAGGACTGGCAGCTAAAAAAAGCAAAGTGAAAAAGGTTAAAGGAGCCGTAACTACTTATACATCAGGAAGTTATAAAAAAGCTGAAGACGATGTAGTGATGTCTTTGAAAAAAGAGTTTAGTTAAACAAAATTGATAACATTCTTGTTAATCCCGCTTTACAGAAAGTACCCCGCCGGCATGACTGCAGACACCATCAGGCCTATTATCCGGCAATTGACTGCTTTCTACTCTCCCGACTCACCGTATACAGCGCGGGAACTATCTCAAATACATAAATTTCTAGAACACAACAACTTGGATGTTGAAAAAGCTGGCTTTTTGTTGACCACTTCCTGTAAAGAAACTCTTCTGAGGTTTGTTGGTTGTAAATACTAGCTATTATTAAAATTTAGATTTCACTGTCATCATCTTTATCATTAGCATGTTATTTACCGTACATTTTAGTCCGAACCGTGCTAGGTCCCAAGATACAGGCTCAGCCTAGTTCGGGGCCTGCCGGATATTGTATGGTTGATATACTGTATGTTTTTTGAGATAAATGTATTCTTATTCATTTACATCTGTCTGGCCCTTGGAGGTGGGGTGGGGTGAATATCCAATAGAAGTGTGCGAGGTAGCGCAGCGGAGGTTGTGAGGAAAAACCCAATGTTAGCCCCGCTCACGCATTTCTACCTATTGGCGGATTTTTTCCTTACACACCGCTCCGCTACCTCGCTTGGTGGCGTACCGGCGAAAAATTAAATATTAATTATCATTGTCTAGTTCCAAAATATATCATTTCAGTTATTGTTTACTTCTTTTAGATGTCGTTTCTACAAAGAAGACTTAGATTGCTCAGACATCTTTCAGATGGAGATCACAATGTATGGGTACTGTTGTGCTTTCAATGGAAAATCTTTGAAAAGGTATTAAAGGGATTCATTTTAACCATCAAGATTTTTGGTATCGCCCAAATGATAGTCATTGGCCTTTTAATTTAGTTACATGTTAAACTTATATTATAACACTCCTTGTTCTCGTCGGAGATTAAAACACTGACGCAGCGAAGTTTTAAGTAGAGATGGAGCATGCATAAACAGTTACAATTCTTCATCTGTCAAGTATTCCCTTAGTGAATAGTAGGCTTTTTTAACTAGAAGTGCAAACAAGCTTTTTTTGAACACTACTAATCCTTCTAACTTAGTTATATTTCTTGGCAATTTATTGTACAATGTAGGTGCCACCCCGAAAATACTTTTAGCAAGAAGAGCTATGTTTTGTGATTTCACATACAGTTTATGACATCTGCGAGCATTTTTAAACATAGAATATTGGTCCATATTGGCCTTAACGTATACTGCTATTTCATATATGTATAGACATGGTAATGTCAGTATGTTGTGCCTAATGAAATATGTTTTACACGATTCTGTTTTTGGTAACCTGCATACTGATCGTAGACATTTCTTTTGTGCTTTGAAGACCATCTCTCGATCTGTGGAATTGCCCCAGAATATGACGCCGTAACTCAAAGTTGAAGTAACATACCCGTGGTAGGCGGTTAATACAGTTGGCTGGCTTACTATTTTACAAAGGTTATATAAAGCATATTAAAATTTATTAAGCTTCTTACATACAATGTCAATCTGATACTTCCAAGTCAACTTATTGTCTAAACTTAATCCTAAAAACTGTGTGTTGTCTGTTTCGTCAATTTGGTGTTCTTTATATGTCACAGTAAGATTAGGTATTCTTTCAGTTCTTTGCTTGAAACTCATAATTTTGGTTTTATTTTTAACGGCCTCCGTAGCCCAGTGGGTAGTGACTCTGCCTATGAAGCTGGAGGTCCCGGGTTCAAATCCCGGTCAGGGCATTTATTTGTGTGTTTATCACGAATATTTGTTCATGAGTTATGGATGTCATATATGTATATAAGTATCTATATGTATGTATCTATTGTATATATCATCGCCTAGTACCCACAACACAAGCCTTATTGAGCTTACCGTGGGCCTAGGTTTTTTCTGTATTTGTGTAAGATTGTCCCGTTATATTTATTATTTATTTATTTATTTATTATTTATTCAAGTTAATACGTAAATTATTATTTTTCAGCCATTCTATTACTGTCTCCAATGCGTTATTTATTTTGATCTGTAATGTGTGCGGGTCGTTTCCAGTAAATACAATCGTACTATCATCAGCGAAAAGAATCATGGGATGTTCTACAGTCAGTGGCAAGTCATTGATATATATTAGAAACATTAACGGGCCTAATACACTGCCTTGAGGCACACCGCATTTTATTTCTTTAAAATCTGACGATATACACATTTCTGTTTTTGTTTTAATACAAATTTTATTAATTTTAACCACTTACTTGCCTTCGTCTTACGCTGTCGTGACTTAAGTAGATCGTGGACGTTACCGCGTATGCCATAATAATATAGTTTGTCTAACAGTATGTTATGGTCAACAAGATCGAACGCCTTGGACATGTCCATGTATAATGCACACACTGGTCTCTTTTCGTCTACTTCTTTCATAATTGTTTGTAAGAGATCGAAAGTTGCCATATTGATAGACATGTTTTTCTGAAACCTTTTTGTTCTGCTGCAAAAAGGTTGTAAGTTTCGAAGTATTGGTACAAACCGTTGTAAATTACTTTTTCTATTATCTTTGAAAAAACTGATAAAAGGGCTATTTTATTGGTCTATAACTGTCCATGTTTTCCTTGTCACCCTTTTTAAAAAGTGGCTGTACTACGGCCAATTTTAGCATTTCCGGGAACTGACCTTTCTCAATACATATATTCGTAATATAGCTGATGTGTGGTGATATTATGTGAGCTAGTTTTTTTACAATTTTACATGAAATGTCATCGTAGCCAGTACTGTTGGTATTTTTTAATGAATTAATAATATTATGGATGTCGTAAGGGTTTGTGGGTGTCATGAACATTGAATTAGGCTATTTAAATGTCATAGTGATATTATTTTTAGGAATTGAATTATTATTACTAAAACTACGATTATCAGATGAATTATCTGAGGTAACGTAATCTACAAAATATTCATTAAATGCATGTGCAATATGTTTTATGTCATTTATTCGTTTACCGTCATGTTTTATTTGTGTAATGTTTTCTTTGATGTAGGCATTTTTTGATTTTTTTATGATACTCCATGAGGCTTTGCATTTATTTACAGAGTTTTTGATATAATAATCATTCTGGGACCTTAGAGTGAGTAATATGATTTTTTTAAGCCTATTGGAATAAGCTTTGAAGTATTTCTTATCACGTGAGTTAGGGGAGCGCCTATATTTCCAAAGTAGATCCCTTTTCTTTGTACAGCACTAACGAATACCATTTGTTATCCATTTCGGTTTTTTCAAAGCTGATATTTTTAGGGAAATCTTGATAAATGGAAAAACATAACCTATAAAATAGCTGAAAATTATCAACAAAATATTCAAAGGCTTCATTGGGGTCATTAGCCATATACACACCATTGAATCTAAGACTTTCTAAGCATTCGACAAACTTTTTAATATTTTCAACACTATAGTCTTGCCTTGTTACAAACCAGAATGGTAACAAGTAAGTTTTTTGAACTGGACATTTCAATATCTGTGCTGTGTGGCCAGAAATAGCTAAGTCCATTACTTCTGTCTTACCACCTCTAACATTATGCAGAATGTTGTCAATATATGTGTTACTTTGCAATCGGGTAGGCTCCATTACGCCTAATCTAAGATTATAGCTAAGTATTCGTTTTTTAAATTGTACAAAGTGTTTTGTTCTTTTTAACATATCAATATTAAAATCGCCGCAGACGATGACTTTCTTCTTATTGTAACATAACTTAGATAAAATAATGTTAAGTCTATTAACGAATATATCAATGGCACAATTATCAAGTTTTGGAGGTCTATATACACAAATAACAATGATCTTATGTTCTTGTAGTTTAATAGCCGAACATTCAAATACATTTGAGACAGAACTGGAGAGAATATCTGTCAAGACTGCGTATTTATGGTTATTTTTCACAAGAATACAAGACCCCCCATTTCTGTTTTCCCTCGTGTAGCATGTGGCTAGATTATAGTTTGTAATACACAGTTGATCTTCGTCGCCTGGCTTCATGTTATGCTCTGTAATACATATTATGTCAATTGGTTTGTTTGAATTTCTCAATTCTTCTAGGTGAACATTTAGGACGTCGGGTTTATTTATTAAACCGTTTATATTTTGATGAAGTAAAAATATATGGTTATACACGAAAAAGCTCGTTAGATGAGTTTTTGTTTTCCGAAATGGTAGTTTTATTTTTTTCGGCTGAGCTGGTCTGACTAGCTTGTGTACTCCCTAAGACGTGACTGTCCTGGGAATCCGAAGTGCAAGCTTCTAGTAGCTTCGGCGTTGAGGGGTTGTATTCAGCTCCATTAATGTATAATCGGTTGTTTCTTATTATAGCAAACTGTCCTTTTCGACGTGCGATTAAAAGGTGCTCTCTCAAAAAATTTCTCCTTTGTAACAGTTCGCCGTCTAACATTTCGGAGACTCCATAACCAGTGTTTTTGAAACACATCTTATTTTTTAGGACATAATTTGTCATTCGCTTGCTAATGAGCTCCACTTCAAGCGGACGACGGTTCTCTTTTTTCCCAATCCGTTTAGCCGATTCGATAAAACCGTTAATATTTATCTCCACTTATAATAAATCTCTAAATTAAAAAAAGAATCAGCCAGTTTGAAACTAAGCTTTGCGCGGTTCGAATGTTCTCAGCATCCCATGAACGGAAAAATATGAAACATTTTATATAGGTATATTATTATTCTAGCTGCAACTTAGGATAGTTTTTATCCGACTGCGACAGTTAATTAATTTTCCGAAATATACGACTTCATTTAATTTTTCATTTATTTTTATTGAAATCAAACGCTGCTCCAACTGTCAGCTATAAGAACCGTCAAATTTTCGTCAAAATGGCGGAATTGCTTTGCCTTTCACTTATTAATAATTTAAATCCCGTCTACGATAGACCTTTACGAGACAAATGCTAAAATATAAACCATAAAAAAATATTCGATTCTGATATGAGAACTTATATGCGCAAATGTCGTTTTATGTAGTAATTTCAATAAATGAAATCAACAAATTTGAACAATATAATTAACACGAATTTGTTTTTTTTGAATGACAATGGCACGCGCTCGGCGCATTCAGCCAAAGTACCTGCGGCGCTACCACGAAAACCGATACTCAATGTTCCTATATTTGCATCCCTGTCACTCGAGTATGGTTAGTGCGATAGAGATAGAGATACCCGAATATTTTCGAATTCCGAAGTTCGTGGTTATAGCTCAGGAATCGAAAATATGGTAAATAATCATAATGTATTTTCTCGAAAAAGAATTTAAAATAAATATAGTCAAATGGAGAAAAAAACAAAGCAAGAGGTTATATAGGTAATGATTAAGTTATAAGAGTCCAAAGTTTTAAGAGGGGGTATGTTCTGTCCCTTTTCCGCAAAACGCACCTTCATATGAAACGATTGTTTTTTACTATGACGCTCGAGTATATTGACGTCACAGTCCCTCATCGTTTTCTCACTCTAACAAGCGACATTAAAACGGATGTAGCTTCATAATTTTTTGAGATATTTGAATGGGAGTTTCATTATCTTCTATCTATTTATACATAATAAATGCCTATGTCCTGACTGACTTATTCACTCACTCACTCACTCATCAACGCACAGCCGAAACTACTAATCTTAGAGAGTTGATTTTTGCACAGTATGTTGCTTTTATAACGTGGGCTAGGGATAAAAAGGGATTTTTGAAAATTCTACCCCTAAGGGGGTAAAATGGGGGTGCAAAGTTTGTATGGGAGAACCTTTTTTTTTTTGAGCTATAGACTTAAACTTTGTAGAAAAATTAGTTATTAGAATACAAATGAAACACTTTCAGCGTTTTGGAAAATTCCACCCCTACGGGGGTAAAATAGGGGTGCAAGGTTTGTATGGGGGAAACATTTTTTTTTTAAATAGAGACTTAAAACTTTGTAGAAAGATCAGTCATTAGAATACAAATAAAGAACTTTCAGGGTTTTAGAAAATTCTACCCCTAAAGGGGTAAAATAGAGTTCAAAGTTTGTATGGGAAAAACTACTTTTTTTTAAATAGAGACTTAAAACTTTGTTGAGAAATTATTCATTAGAATACAAATAAAGTACTTTCAGCGTTTTAGAAAATTCTACCCCTAAAAATAGGGGGCTAAAATAGGGGTGCAAAGTTTGTATGTGGGAAACTATTTTTTTTAGCTAGAGTCCTAAAACTTTGTAGAAAGATTATTTAAATACAAAGAAAGTACTTTCAGCGTTTTGGAAAATTTCACCCCTAAGGGGGTAAAATAGGGTGCAAAGTTTGTATGGGAAAAACATATTTTTTTTTAATAGAGACTTAAAATTTTGACGAAAAATTACTTATTAGAACATGAAAAATACTACATTCGGCGTTTTACAAAAATCATTCCCTAAGGGGGTTAAAAAAGGGTGCAAGGTTTGTATGGGGAACACTTTTTCTGAGCTAGACACTTAAAACTTTGTAGAAAGATTACTTATAAAAATACAAAAAAAAAAGACTTTCAGCGTTTTGAAAAAATCTATCCCTAAGGGGGATAAAAAGGGGTGCAAAGTTTTTATCAGGGAAAGTTTATGTTTTTGAGTTAGAGACTTGAAACTTTGTAGAAAGATTACTTATTAAAATACAAAAAAAGAACACAAATCGTTTTAGAAAATTCCACCCCTAATAGGGTTAAAAAGGAGAGCAAGCTTTGCATGGGCAACACTTTTTTTTGAGTTAGACTTAAAACTTTGCAAAAAGATTACTTATTAGAATACTAAAAAAGAACTTTCAGCGTTTAAGAAAACTCCATCCCTAAGGGGATCCTTAAGATCCTTAAGAAGGGTAGCCAGTGTTGTGTGGGAAAAACTTTTTTTTTACTAGACTTAAAACTATTCAAAATGTTACTTATTAAAATTAATAATAAAGTACTTTCAGATTTTTAGAAAATTCCACCCCTAAGGGGGTTAAGAAAGCTTTGTATGGGCAACACTTTTTTTGAGCTAGAGACTTAAAAGTTTACGAAAAAAGTTCTTTCAGCGATTAGAAAAATTCAACCTCTAAGGGGGTTTAAAAGGGGGTTCAAATATTAAATGGCGAGCAATAAAATTTTAAAGTGTGAGTAAGAGATTTTTAACTTCGGTCTTATTCTGTACGTTAAAAGACTACAAAACTGATTTCAGAGTTTTTCCAAATTCATCCCCTAAGAGTGTTAAAATTGGTTCAAAGTTTGAGTATTTCAAGGCATTTTTAAAGTATGAGATTTTGGTTTTAGACTGTTTGTTCCCAAACTAGAAAATGAACATCAACTTTTTTTTTAATTATCCCCTAAAAGAGGGTTCAAATTTTGTATTGAGAGAAATCATTTTCTAAGACGATAAAAAGTTCTACGCGGACGAAGTCGCGGGCAACAGCTAGTATTTAATAATTCACGAAACATGTTATCGATGCGGTGGAATAAGGATAGTTCATTTTCTCCATAGTATTCGTCTAGACCATAAATAACAAATTTCTTTTCAGTGTCCATATTTTTTAGAGTACAGTCCGAGATAGTTTTATTTGAAATGCATGATTGTAGTTGTTCCATTTCTCCTTTTAATTTCAGGTTTTCGCTTTCCAGAAAATCAATTCTCAGCTGGGTGTCCTCTATTTGTTTTGACAAAAGTTGCTGGTTTTCTTGTAGGTTGTTAAATTCTAAAGTAAAGTCTTGCCTTAATTTACTAATAGCCGTGTTTATTTCTGAGTGTTTCATTTGGCCTATTATAGTATTGGTATTTTTCTCCAGTTTTGAGTCGAGCAGGAAGCCTATTTGTTCTAATAAAGTGAGAGTTTGCTGTGGCATTGGGTGTTGTTGTTGGACGACGGACCCGACGGTGTCATCAAAAAAGGTTTTCTGTGTCTCGTCTAGTAATAAATTGTCTATAGACATATTATTGATATATATAAAATTGGAAGTGTTTTCTATTACTCTTAAATTGGTTGATGATCAATAAAGTGTTACAATTTCACACAAAGAGTCTTGAGTCAACTCTTTGTAGTATTTTTCATTATCACTAATAAAAATATTTAATTTGTTCAAGAGAATTAAAACTAAAACGCGAAGGAAAAGAGTTACATGTCTGGAAAACCACTGAGATTGGCCCTTTCGCTGCGTTGATGCTAGCTGTCAACCAGAGCCAATACTTGGGCAATGTAGACCTCACCTACAAATGGGTGAGTCAATACTTTTAATGTTTTTTTTTTGTTTTAATCAGTTTCACTTTACCAAAAATGCTTCGAGAGCAATTGCAATTGATTACTAGCTTCTGCCCGCGACTTTGTCCGCGTGGAACTCTTTTATATCTTACAGCAAGGGATGATTTTTAGTATAAAACTATCCTCATTTCATCGCCGGGCAAACTACCGCTTTTATCCAATTATGACGATTAACAATAACCATTATAAGAATAAAGATCAGCCCAAGTAGAAAATATTTCTACTTGGGCTGAGTCAAGGTTAAATCCTTGATGATTAATAGTATTTTATTTATTACAAGCTTTCTATTAACTTGCAATGTATGCACCTAACTAACTGTAAGTATGTGGGTATGTACCTGTGTAACTATGTTTGTTCGGGTGGAATCTTGCAACTGAATTTTGAAGCAGATAATATCTTCTATCGATTGAGCTGACATGTTTGGTAAAGGTATAGTTTGGATGACCTAATGATGGAGACAGAAAGTAGCCATGAGAATTCAGTACTTAGCCGACGTAACACCGTTGGGTTTTGGGCTCGTTAGAATTGTCTCAATGAGTAGTTGTTGACGGTATACAGAAAAGTGCAGTCGGCAGTATAAGCTTGTACCAAAAATGACTTTTCAGACAGAAACTTATTTATGGTTAATTTGCGCTTGTACAGCTGGTAGTCCAAAGCAGTAATCGGTACGTAGAGGCGACCAAGAACGGGACACCTATCTCCCCAGAGAGGGAGACGTGGTCTTCCTTCCACTCTGAATTCATCACCATTGGGGACGAATCTCTCTACATGGGTGACCAACTCCGCGGCTGTGTGTTTGAAACTAAGAAACTGAAATACTACCCAGTGAATGATAAGTATATTTTTTTACTAAACACCATTTTTAGGGATCCGTACCTCGCAATGAAAAAACGGAACCCTTCATAGGATCACTTTGTTGTTCGTCTGTCTGTCAGCCAAGATCCTTTATCTCGGGAACGCGTGGAGGTCAGTCATTGAAGCTGTGGATACGGCCGTTTATTCCGCAAAAAACGTACTTTTCGGCACTCTCAATGAATCCAAATGTATAGGGTACTTTCTGGAGAACTATGAAATTTGGCAAGTACCTAATATCGTCTTATACTACATACAAGGACAGGGAAAATTTTGGAATACATTTGTAAGTTTGTACGAAAACCTCGGTGGGCGTTTCCAACTGCCAGTTATTTTTTATTTTTCAAACATTTCAAGCGTTTATTCTAGTCAAAGTACATAACAAAGGAAATTATTTAAAAAACTCATTAGGCTTTGTCACGAAATGGACCCTGCTCAGCAGGTTGCTAGCATTACAACCAGTGCTGGTCTTCGGCAGGGTCCATTCGGTGAGTGCACGGTGGGCAACAAGGACAGATGTACAAATGACATAAAACAAACAAATAAATAAAAAAGTATAAAACACCTTCTATATAAATAAAATACACATTTAAAAATACACAAAAAAGGAATACAATGAACAACTTCTTTTAAAAATCTGCGAAAAGTTGCATCCCTACAAACCACTACGTGTTTATATATTGTAATTTATATTTAATATAGTACTTCCTGATTGCATTCGTAAAGCTTTGTACCTACGTACGTCAAGTAGATTAAAAAATATTATGTTTTCCTCTGAGGGGTGATCACGTAAATTTCCGAACGCACGTTAGTACCTCCAACTCAAATGTCTTTTTCCCTCACAAAAAAAATATTTTGAAATCTACCCGACTTACGGTATATGGTTGCTGAACCGTGTGATGATGGGCGGGGGTGCCGCCTATCACATATCCTCCTTGGGCGGAGGTTTCCTGTCTAACTCAGACGTGGGGAGAATACGGATAGGTAATGAAATATAAACACGAATATACGGGTCTTAAGCCCTTTAATTACCTAAATCAAATATACAGTAAATAGCAATTCTAGTGCATACAGACGGCGGGATATGAGGGTCTAGGAGACCACGGCGCGGAGCTCTATTAGCTGGCCCTGATGGGACCTCGGTGTATCCTGGCTACGGAGGTTGGAGCGGAAGTTCCCCGAGGAACGAAGGAGCCTAGGTGAGCGTAGGGCGGTGGAAAATACCACTCCGCTGATACCTAGGAGGAATAGGAAGGTTAGGGTTAGGTTTCTGGGACGAAGTGCGGGGAGCCTTCACCGCCACCAAGAAACCTACTAACTAACGGGTGGCGACTGGAGTCAGGTCGTCACAACCGCTACTTTCCTTCGAATTATATACATATTCCCATAATTTTGTTCATATAACTTAATTCCTTCTCTACTATAAATTTTGTCAATTGAGATACCTTTTCTATATAAGGCTAACATTACATATTTATTTTCATTTTAATATTGTCATGAAATAACATAAGTTTTTCCTAATTCACACAGAAAAGTGTGTCTGACAGAATGCCTGATGGAGCAAATAATGCGGCATTGTAAGTGCTTGCTGCCGGTTCATTATAGGCCACCGGGAGTCCCTCTATGCCATGCCAGGAACCTCCCGTGTGCCAGGAAATCTATAGGTAACTTTTTTATATTACTGCGGTGGCAAACAAGCTTACGGTCTACCGCACAACACCGTAGATTCAAGATTTGCGATTCCAGAATAATTAAGAAAGAATTAAGTTTTTCATATGTTTTTGCTTTTACTAACAACTATGGACAATGTTCCGAAATAAATTATTATTTGAATTGAATAATTTCCAGGATTCGTGTTGTAGATTTCGTCACGTATGAATCTGGTGAAAAGAGACTGCATGTAACGGAGATGAGAATGTTAAGATAAATGTGTGGTGTGACGAGGGTGGACAGAATAAGAAATGAGCATATTACAAAGTACCTATCATTGACAAATTGAGGTCTTATCGCCTTGCGTAGTATGGGCATGTTATGCGGAGGGATGAGAGTGACTAAAAGAGTGTTAGGTATTGAACGTGGAAGAGACGAGCTAGGCCAAAGAAAATTTGGATGGACTGTGTGAGAGAGGATATGAAGAGGAAGGAAGTATGTGATGAGATGACGAAGGACAGGGAGGTATGGAAGAAGACGGACATGCTGTGGCGATCCCAATTAAGCAAATGGGATAAGGGCAAGAAATTGATAATTTGGTTTGTTGATAGCTAGAGAAGAATGCGGTTCTCTCACACTCAACACAACACACCTTCGGGAGCTCTGGCACTCAGGAATACAAGCCAAATATGAGCGAGGTGACATTTCGCTATGCCATCTCTCTCTTACTACACAATAACGGTGTAGACACCAAATAAAATAACCAATAATGATGAATTTTCTCTAAAAAGGACTAAAAATATTGTCTAATGGAGAAAAGGTAATCATAATCATAATCAATTTATTCGTAAAGCCAATTTACATGTCATAATGTTCATACAAATATTAAAATAAGATAAAAATCAAGAGAGTCAATACCATAAAACAATTGCACTATTATATAATTATTATGTTTTATAATGTAAGCAATGAACTCGTCATAGTTATAAAACGATCATAGCTGTAAAGCAAGGGATTAAATAATCACAAAGTTATAAGTGTCCAAAGTTTTAAGAGGGGATATATTCTGTCCCTTTTTCCGCAAATCGCACTTTGATATATTATAAAATGATTGTCATTTACTATGACGCTCGGGGATCGTGACGCCACGATCCACGAGCGTTATCTCTCTAACATGCAATATTAAATACAACCGTTTTCGTAATTTTTTGAGACACAAGGCATATTTTTTTTCTTTTGGAGATTGAGTCTACGCCCCTATTGCCCAGCAAAGTCTACAGTACGGCTAGAACAATGACTGCACGCGAGGTGGCTGGTAACTTTTTACGGTCTTTATTTTTATCTTCAGAACAGTTCCAGAAAGGTCTCTGTGACTGTCCATTCGCATGTTGGTATCAGTCAGAGATCAGCGACACTGAAACGTACGAGTTGTCCTCAAAGGCGAAATCATTCGACAGCTTTTAGTGAGTATTGTTATGGATAACTCCGCACCGCTGCCGGAGACAGCGCGGAGGGTCCCAGTTGTACAGCCAGGGTAATTAAATTAATATGCGTACATAAATCATAAATATCTGTACAGGACTATATTGTCAATGTCATAAAGGCGTGTACGTATATTAATAATACCCCTGAGTGTACAAGTACCTTTTATCTGAACACTCATGAAACTTCTAAAATTTATAATATATAGATTTACCTGCGTGCCTATGCGGGGTTGTCATATGACAATTATTTCGACAACCGGTTAACCTAGTGGGTAGTGACGCTGCCTACAAAGCTGGAGGTGCAGGGTTCGAATCCCGGTAAGGGCAAATATTTGTGTGATGAGCAATATTTGTTTCTGAGTCTTGGATGTTTTCTTTGTATTTATATCTATAAGATATGTCATCGTCTTGTACCCATAACACAAACTTTATTGGGCTTACTATGAGACTAGGTGGATCTGTGTTAGATTGTCCCCTAATATTTATTATTTATTTATATATAATAGCAAGATAAAGGACTTAGCTCTTTTGAAAGCAAGTACTGATGGTCTCTTAAACCATTTTATAGTAGGTAAATTAGCAATTACTTCTAATGAATAAAGAGTTAGTTAAAATATAACATTAATATATCAAATTTAAATTATTACCCAAGTAATATTCTTTTATTCCTCAAATAATTAAAGGCTTGATAAAACTTTGTCCTCGTTTATCATGCAATAACCGCGATCATAATTAAATACACCTTCTGATTGTTTATGGTCTGCTTTTTTTGTATTAATAAATGTAAAATTAAAGGAAACTATTTAAAAATTTGCTGTCACGAGCAGGATTCGAACCCTTTCTGGCTTACACGGCCAGCCATTGCTACCAACTGAGCCCTTGGAACCAATAGATCCGGCCACGAATCTTTTAATCAGTCCCCTCTATTTCGTTGTAACCTTAGACCAAAAGGAATTGTCTTGTCTAAACTTGCTTTAATTTTGACCACAGCTACGGGCTTAACTTTAGCCAAGTCAGCGTTGTGCGAGTGTTCATAAAGAGCCACCAGACTACTTCATTCTGCCGGCGTCCTGTCTTCAATTTCTACGATTTGTATTGTAAGTGACCAGTAGAATCTACTATATGTACATATTAGCATTATCATCGTCATTGCGTGCTTGTAGTGTCCTACTGCTGGGCCAAGGCCTCTCCGTTTCTAGTATTGTCAATCTTGTGGTGTATGTTGTGGCCTTCGAAAATTAGTATAACTCGTCCCGCCATCGCCAGCGATGTCTGCCACGTGTTCGTTACGAGCTGTCGGACTGAGAGTCAGTGGCGGTCTTGGCCCATAGCTCACTCGGCAAGCGTTTGATAATAGTTAAGGAACTGTCTGGCAATCGCCTTAACAATGAAGATAATAATATAATTGCCTTTGTGAACTTACGCGCTACGCACGAAAGTTCCTCAACCACCTCAACATCTTCAAACTATTGTTGTACAGTTGACGTCTGCCTTATCACAAAGGAATTAAGGTTCAAATGTGTAAACATATGTTTGAGGTCGACCGCAATGGACATATTTGTATTATAGTTCCTTTTATGTTTTTTTTAACGCCCCGTTAGCTTGATCCTGCCTGCAAAGCTGAAGGTCCCGGGTTCGAATCCCGGTAAGGACAAATATTTGTGTGATGAGTACGAATATTTGTTTCCGAGTCTTGGATGTTTTCTATGTATTTAAGTATCTATATCCATTCAATATTTATATCGTCGTCTAGTATCCATAATGAAAAGTTTCATCACTCCTAAAATCGTGGCCCAAGAGCACTCTTGCTTGCATGCACAGAGTACCATCTGTAGTTGTAACTGTCTCGATGTCGAAAGCGAACACATTTACCTAGGATTGAAAATAGATAACAAAAACTGGGGTCCACACGTCGACCAAGTATGTAATAAACTCAGATCAATGTTGTCTAAACTATGTGTACTTTAAGATAAACTGCCTTATAGTACTCTGAGGTTGCTTTATTTGTCCATGGCGGACTCTGTTATAAATTATGGCTTGTCCAGTTACAGCATAACATATAAAACATACTTAAATAACATTTATAATCTGCAAATAAGATTACTGAAAAATATTGTACCCTTGAAAATAAGATATATGTATTAAAATAATTTTGAAAGTATATTTAAATACTGCAGGGTATTGCCAGTTCGGGACAAGGTTGACTTAGTCATTGTGACCCAATATAGTGGAAAAATCCCTGTATTAACTGTCAAACGTAGACCAAAAACATTGCGTAAGCTAACATACCCCTCACCATTTGTAATTCAGTCTACTAACAATGAGTATGGCAAAAGAGTTTGGACAAACGCATTGCCATGCGCTTTAAATAGACTTCCATATGCCTTGATACAAAAAAGTCTGATAAACATATAATACAACTATATAAGAAAATGTTAATAGATAATTTACAATATTAAGTTAAATTATATTGAAATAAGTAATGTTTATTTATAAATTTCGATTAGGCTACCTAAAATCTCAAAAGAATGAGATTAAATAAGCCTCATCGGTATGATGTAAATTGTAATTTAAAAAGAAATAAAGAGAAATTTGAACTGTTTATTTTTTAAAACACAAGCCTTATTGAGCTTAACTATGGAGCTAGTTCGATTTGTGTAAAAATTGTCCCATAAAGCGAAATTTATATTATTTCAGCGCAACTAGGTGGTGTATTCAACGTGTTCTTCGGCTGCAGCATTCTTAGTATCCTAGAACTGCTTCAACTGGCAGCGTACTACTTCAAAGACAGATTTCAATCAAGAACGCATAAACTTACTTTGAAGACCGTAAAAAGAAGAAAGAAGACGAGATCCTTCCTTTTTGGTACCTGCTGTGGGGCAAGGAATGGGCGAGTGGGGAAAAGAGTGGCTAAGAAGAAACATATGTTATTTAAAAGGACTCTAATTTACAATTTAAAGATGTGAAATAATTAACAGAACAAATAGTTCAGTCTTTGTCCTGTAATTGTTCCGGTACATGCGACTGTCACGCCTCCCCCGAGGCGCAAATTGAAACTATCTGAGAGCAAACACTGTCCCGCCATCCATTACGGTTTTATTTGCGCACGAGGCATTAATGAGTTGCTGAAATGGATGCAAAATGCAAGTAACAGAACCGTTTGCGTTAATCTTGGAATTAAACGTAGGTAAATCTTTTATGTTTCAGTCATTTTAGATTTTTGCAATGTGTTAATGTTGATTGGTTACGTTATGAAATTGTAAAATAGGAGGATATTTTAAAGATTGAGAATTTTCAACTCATCAGCGGACCAGTCTGGATGGAGGTTAACTTACAGTATTTTATTAACGTGCATTCAACCACAAATGAACTTGTCAATCTTTAACTAACAGGTAAGATTTAAAGCATTACGAAAAACTAAATTTTACGGGACGTTTATGATATAGAACAATATATTCATATAATTTCGGTTATATTACGAGGACTAGTCATCAGTTTTTTTTATGACAAACAAAACATAAAAGCTTTTCACTTCCACCGAATAGGTCACGCGAATGTCAACATAATCTCATTTTTCCGTCTTAACCTAAACAAAACAAAATGGCGATCATACATCATAAGCTTAATGCTTAACATTTTCTATTCAGGAGCACAACAGGCAGAACAAAGGGCAAAAAGGTCGCTTCCGCTCTTCCCTAATTTATTGCAAGAGCACGAGTGTATAATTTTGGCAGCGGCCCGCAATGGTCCACTTCCTGGCGTGGAAAGGGCGGTTTGCCGACTTCTGAAAACGTCTTACACCTCACCGATTTTTGCAGAACATTTCCATGAGTTTATTAGAAACTATGATATTATTTATGGATGGACACTTGACATCAGTATTAGTTGTAGTACACACATGATTCTGAGAAGAAAACACCTTTAAGTGAAAACGCCGTAGTCGCATATAATTAACGATTGTTTTACCTCGTTGAGTGACTTATAACAAAAATGTAACACCTTATCTTGTATGCATGACATAAAAATTTATAAATGAATATAAATATGAGGTTTCTCGATATTTATGGATATATATTACAACATCCTTGGTCGCGGGATTACTTAAAGTTTTGTAAAAATAATGTATGAGAATCGTGCAACTATAAAACGCCCTAAGGAAAATGTATTTCCCAATACATTTCCTTAGATGAAATTTCGCTATCCTATATCATTATTCATAGATTCTCGTAATATTCACTTCACTTTGCGCAGAAATCACATTTCTCACTTCAAGATAGTGTTTCGCTAAGCCGCTTAACTTCAGCAGTTCTTCAAACTCCCACGTTATCAGGAGTTTTATCTGAATGAGTTGAAACACATTACAAATTCAATCTGTCGTCGCGAACTTTGCGTGCTCCGCGCTAGATGACTCTCAAATAGTTCAACGCGGTGCAAGTAATGAGTTGCGGTCTCACTGTGAGACTACTCTCACAAACGGAAAAGATAACTTTGTGGGTATATTCACCATCTCAAAGAAATTGCTGTAAAAACGCAATAAAAACTAACCTGGAACGCACGCGGTACATTTTTTTTTTTTATTTATTTAATAATTTACATCAGAAATATTATTTCCATAATTTGTTAGTAACAGTGATCTTAAAACTATGTTAGTAGGTATTTTATCACACTTACAATTAGCAGTTGGATGGCCTATACAACCTATCCCAATGGAACAGGAAGGGACCATCCAAGCGCGCCGCCACACCGTCTGCAGGAGGCTGTTCGGGCTCCTTTTCGCGGCTCGGGATTTTACGATCGTAGTGATAGCTGTTGCCTTAACTTTATAGTCCATCGGTTTCCGTCTTTGGATAGTGTTCGAATAGTCATACGGAACCAATTTCGAATTTTGAGGTAAAATATTGTTTGTCGGAATGTCACCTCGCTTATATTTAGAACTGGGGAAGTAACTCCACTTTATAGAAGATCGCAGCTATACTGCTAATGAGGACCGCTTTAGCCTAGTTAGTAGTGACCCTGCCTACGATGCAAGAGGTCCTGGGTTCGAATCCTGGTAAGGGCATTTGTTTGTGTGATGAGCACAAATATTTGTTCCTGAGTCATGGATACTTTCTATATATTTAAGTATTTATTAGACTTCATATAAGTATGTTAATCGTCGTCTAGCACCCATAGTACAAGCTTTGCTTAGTTTGGGACTAGGTCGATTTGTGTAAGATTGTCCGCAAATATTTATTATTACCGCCACTACTTCCTCTATGTGGAGTTATGTTCCTGGTGTTGAGTAAGGTTGCGAGAGTCCCGAGGATGAGTTGTGTTGAGAGTGAGGGACCCGCGTTCTTCTCTAGCTATCAACACAACGAATCCTCAAATCAATAACGGGTCGGCAACGCGCTTGTAATTCTTCTGGAATCACAAGCGTCCATAGGTCGGCGACTGACGGTCATCCATCGCCTCGCTAAACCTCAATATTATAAGCCCACCCAATAGTTTTATTTTCCCGAACCAAGAGATTCAAGAATCTAGACCAAGCCTCGAAACTCGCTTCTTCTATATTTTAAACCACCAGCCCAGCTCCAGGAGGATCCAACTAATTACGATGACTCCACCCGGAATCCCACTCTACTAAAACTTGCATTTCTTTGATCAATGGAAATAGTTTTTGGTCTCGAGAATTTAATTGCTTCCGTCTAAAGCAAATTGGTTTAATCGGATAAGTTTCGAGGGGATTGATTAAAGATTGTAATGGATTAATGTTAACCTGTATAATTATGCTTAAATAGGTATATTATTAACTAGCATTTACCCGCGACTTCGT
Organism: Epinotia brunnichana; assembly: GCA_963854355.1. Classification (NCBI taxonomy): domain Eukaryota; kingdom Metazoa; phylum Arthropoda; class Insecta; order Lepidoptera; family Tortricidae; genus Epinotia; species Epinotia brunnichana. The sequence continues at coordinate 2,398,871 of OY977940.1, forward strand.
CCGCATGAGATGAGCTTCCTTATCACTTTCATCCCAATTTTGTCCTCTTGGGGATTCTTGGGGTTGCTTTACAGGGATTCTAATCTAGGTTATAAATAAATAATAGTAAGTATGCTATATTATGTCACGGTATGTAAAGTATTTATATTTAAACGAGCGACCAAAGCATACGAAATTTTAGCTTGGGCAAAAATTCTGGCATAGGTACCTATGTCTGGCATATGTCGTGATGATTGTCCTCTACAGATCGCATTTTCAACTGATTCTCATGAAATTTTGTAAGCAGGTATGTTAATTAAATAAAAATGGTTTTTTTCTGTTGAGTCACTTTTTGAATATTAAAAAAATTCGGCCAAGTGCGAGTTGGACTCGCGCACGAAGGGTTCCGTACCATTTTTTATAAAAAACTATTGTATTCTGTGTTTTAAGTATCTGTGAAAATTTCAGCTGGAACTCTCACGGTATCAGTGAGATACAGCCTGGTGACAGACAGACGGACGGACAGCGGAGTCTTAGTAATAGGGTCCCGTTTTACTATTTGAGTACGGAACGCTAAAAAGACTGTCTCGCAAGTTCTACGGCTCACACCACTAGTCTATAATATTTAAGTTAGTATTTATAATAGGAAAATAGTTTATATGAAATTGTATATTGATTTATTAAATAAAAAATATATATTTTCTTCAATAAAAATAATAATAAGTAATTATAATTTAGGTATTTTGTTGAGAAAACACTATACTTACTTAGTAAGTTTTCTTTAGTAAAAGAATACTCGTTCTGAACCCTGATAAATACCGTTTATATTCAAGGGTCAGGAACCTACTCGTATCTTTAGGTAGCGACGGAAAGTGTATCAAGGAGTATCCTACTTCGGCTGGCTATGTACCTAATATAGCCGATATAACCCTCGGAATCGTTAAACTTAAGTGGCAGTGGTTGGGGCACATTGCACGTAGAACCGATGTCTGTTGGGGCGGAAAGGTTCTCGAGTGGCGACCGCGTACCGGAAGGCGAGGCGTGGGTATCCCCACAAGGTGGACTGGTAAAGGTCGCGGGAGTCCGCTGGATGCGGGTGGCGCAGGACCGGTCATTTTGGCACTCTTTGGAGGAGGCCTATGTCCAGCATTGGACGTCTTTCGGGTGATATGATGATGATGATGATGATGCTTATTTGAAAATAAATTGTAACAAAAATAAAAGAAAACAGCTTAAATTGAATAAACACGAGAACCATTTATGTTTTCTACTTCCTACAAAGTAAAATACTTTTGTGGACCAAAGCCACGTAATATACTAGAAAGTCTGTATTCGACCAGAAGTTTCCAGAAAACTTCAGCCGTTTAGTCATAAACAAGGATCTGGGCACGGCATTTATTCATACCGACGGGTCGTGTCGTAAGCCTTTTAGACCAGAAGTATTTGGCAACTAAAATCTCGTTTCAATTTATGCCACTAACACACACACTAGCTTCTGCTCACGGTTCCGTCCGAGTGGAACTCGTTTATATCGTAGTTCCATACAAATTTTAACCCCATTCTTATCCTCTTAGAGGATAATTTCTGGGATAAAATCTTTCTAAAAATCTATCTTGATGCCAAATGTCATCTAAATCGGTTCAGCTGTACATGTAACAGACGACATACAGACAGACCTTCGCATTTATTACAAGCTTTATATTAACTTGCACTGTTCGTATGTAGGTAAGTATGTAAGTTGTCCGTCACAATTTGCAATCCATTTTTCAGTCACTTCCCGTTATCCAATTGAGCTGAAATTTTGCAAGCATATGTATATCGCATGACAATACAATATTATGATGAATTGGAATTGATCTGATGCTGGAGCTGGAAGGTGGCTATAGGAACTCCGCAATAAAACAAACAATTGAGTTTGGGCTCGTTAGAATCGCCTCAATGAGTACTTGATGATGGTATGCCGAAAAGTACAGTCGGCAGTAAAAGCTTGTACCAAAAATGAAATTTTTACAGAAACTTATTATATTAATATGGATTAGGGAATCACACACCGCACACACGTCTACATACACAGTGCGTAGCGCACTGCCGCAGTTGTGAACTATTAGGTTGGATATCCACAGCAGCAGCTATGCGAAGTTGCGTGGCGGTGAGCGAGGAACACATCCACCAATACCGTGATTCGCCGCGGTCGCGCATCGCTTCCTTTTTTTTTATACAACGACGGTGGCAAACAAGCTTACGGCCTGCCTGATGTTAAGCAGGTACCGTAGCCTATAGACACTTGTGAGTCCAGAAGAATCACAAGCGCGTTGCCGACCCTTTATCCACTTGAGGATTCGCTGTGTTGGCAAATAGAGACATGAATATCCCTCACTCCCAACACAGCGCATCCTAGAGAGCTCTGGCGACCTTCCTACTGGGTTTTTACAGGGATTGTAACCAGTTTTTTGCAAAAACCTCGAAATAACCATATAATCTCGAACTATTTTATACTTCATAATTATGTAGGACTCAGTTGTGTTTTGAGATAACGAGTGCGTATTATTAGATTGCCCAATTAGAAAATGCAATAATTAACAAAGAACGAAAAAATAACGGTTACGTTCCCATACAAAAAAAAACGGTTACAATGAGGACCAATTTTTGACTTTCGAGCGCTTGAATCTTTCACTCGAAAACTGACAAAAATGATGAAATGCTATTTTGAAATAGTGAAAGAAAATTTAAAAACGAGTGGTACCTATTGACCACTCGTATTTAATTCTACTGGTAAGTACCCGCATTTTTTACACTACAATCGTATTTACTTGTGGTTCATTTTCGAGCGCTCGAAAGTCAAAAATCGCCCCCTGGTCTATTTTATCCTCGCGCACTGCCTGGCAACCTGGCCCAGCTCCGAAAAAATGGTTTTATCCCGCAAAAGTTAACTTAAGACTCGAGCGCGTACTAACATCATACGAACGAGGTCTCAAGTTAATTCTTGTGGGTTATCAATCAATCATTTATTACAGTTAACAAAGATCCATACATTACAAGAAAAATTTAATCATTAATGTGTTAGTTCAAGTAACTTAAAAACTTATGTTAGTAGGTATAAAATTTACATTACATGGAGTTGGTCCAAGAGATTTAATGTAGTTAACATGATATTTGGCTGCTAGTTATCAGCTACGTTTTTTGAATCGTCAAAAACGCTCTGCTAGTGTTCAGTTTGTAGAGAAATACAGACTAGAGACGTCACTGTTTCCTGCGTAACATTATCTTCGTTCTCTTGAAAATGCCTTTATTCACAAATGAGAACTGAACTCACGAATGCTAGAGGTACCTACTAAATTATTCTGTTTTATCTTCGCATGTAAAACGCAGTTTGCAGTACTGGGTTGTGATTCACAATCTATCTCGAGTCGAAACTCGCTACTTTTTTATTTATATTAAATAGATCGAACGCTCAAGAATACAACATAATCAATAGAGTATAATTAGGGTTCCGTACTCAAAGAGTAAACGGGACCCTATTACTGAGACTCCGCTGTCCGTCTGTCTGTCTGTCTGTCTATCTGTCTGTCCGTCTGTCACCAGGCTATAACTCATGAACCGTGATAGTTAGACAGTTGAAATTTTCACAGATGACTTGATCAAAAAATCGCAACGTTTACAAGCCTTTAAATTTTAGAAATTTCAAAGATGGTCCGTAAAAACATTAGTGAGTTCCGAAAATTCAGGCCTAATAGTCGCAATAAAAATAATCTCTTACCAATAAGGACAGGACCAATAAGGACCAATAAGGACATCTCTTACCAACAGACTCAAAAAATCGCAACAGTGTGTGTATATATAATCGTTTGCTTAGTGACCTTAAGCGACCGGAAATATCAGAATGCTTGTTTACTCGTATATGTAAGCTTAAAGAATATTTGACTAACAAAGCCTACTATTCTCTAGACGAATTCCTATGCCAATCATCCAATGACGTGTACCTAATGATTATACCTAATATAATAATGATAAATGTATCTAATGATAATACTTAATACTTATAATAATAATGTATGTTATTTAATTTTGTGTAGCTTTATGAAATGTTCAAATTAATATTATGTAAATACTGACCTGTAACCATGTTATCAATAAAGATTGAATTGAATTGAATTGTATTTTTGTTGCCGCTATAACAACAAATACTAAAAAACTGATATTTTTGCCGTTTTTATAGATAACGGTACGCAACCCTTCGTGTGCGAGTCCGACTCGCACTTGGCCGGTTTTTTTGCATATATGATATTTTGCACTATTCTAACGCTCGCTGCGCGCCGTAGATAGAGGATATATAGATGTCGGCGATGGTAAATTAACCATACTAAATTAAGAAGTATCAGAAGCTAATACATTCTTGACGTTGAGTACAAGTTTTGACAGGTGTGGTGGCAAACAAGCTGGTGGCAAACACAAAATCTGTATACGCGATGAGGGACAGAAAATATGACACTGTATCTCGTTCCCAGTTGCGGTATTGCCTATGCATACATCTTTGTCACTCATGTGTGTATGTGTGGGTGACTCCCTCTATCTATTCTACCTCTATGCTGCGCGCGTGGTCATGAAACGTGGGAACGGGACACCCCTGTTGTGCTTTCTGTCGCACTTACCTGACATGATTATTGGTGCAACAGAGAGCGCAACATTACAGTGGTTTTCTGGCCCCCTGTGTAGCGAGTGTTTAAGTCGCTGCCTGTCACCACCAAAAACGCGCACACTGTCTGTTTGTATCGGAGTAAACGAGAGCGAGTGTTACTTGGGCGGCCAGGTTTAGAAGAAAATATAGAATAAATATTAAAATAAAAAAAATGTAGATTATTTGTAAAATATGGCTTGTTAGCGGTTTAGGTATGAATATGTGGACTTCATGTTTTTAATTGCAGACCCATACGTCAAAGAAATAAGGACTTAGAACCGTTTAAGATGATTTTAAGACCAATCTTTGCAATTATTTTCTATCGAGCCGATTTCGTCCAATTATGTTTCTACGGTCTTGGAAATATGATGAATATTAACTTACTTACATTTTTTTTGATGTGCTAGAACCAATAGATTTTCTTAAAAAACTGCTTAAATCAATTTCAACAAATTAGGTCTTGTTAGCCTCTTAATAATATAGTTTGTGAGATCTTAGTTCCAACATTGGCAGCTGTCATCCCGGTACAATAAACGTCATTGATGATATAATATTACGCCATCAATTGTACTGGGATGACAGCTGTCAAATGTTGGAAGTAAGATCTCACAAACTATAGTATTTATACGTACTTACCTACTCTCTTATTCATTAAACTTATAATCTCTTATTCATTAAACTTAAAATGTCTCCGATAAAAGAATATGTATCTTACGAACACAAATGTGGAATTGACATTTAAAGACAAACACATTTTAACGGCATATTAAATAAAATTGGTTTTTAGAAACGTTTATGAATACGGCCTTTAGTTGCGAAAGTAGTTAAATACTGGTTGGCCTGAGGCGAGTCAGTAAGCGTTGTGGATACCAGGGCTGCATACGCTGAGAGAAAGTTTTAAACTGTGCTCAGGGCTCAGGCTCTAGCGAGACAATTTGGGACGCCGACAAAAACTACAGACAAGTTTAATGTAACTATTTTTGCACACAGCTTTGTAAATATACGCAAAAGTTGGTGCGGACTACATTTAAAATAGACTAAGCCCGAGTTCGACCAAATGGGAATGAATAATTTATTAGGTCTGTATGGACTTATTTTTAAAAAGAGTTCTGTAACGCCAAAGTTCAATAACTAGGTATGTGTGTATGTGTTTTATTTTTGAGAGAGAGTCACTACAAGCGCAGTTAGTACAAAAAGCGGCCAAGTGCGAGTCGGACTCGCCCATGAAGGGTTCCGTAAAATAAATTGCGGTTTACGATTTATGACGTAAGTATTAAAAAAGAACTAATTACTTAGATCTCGTTCAAACTAATCTTCGGTGGAAGTTTGCATGGTAATGTATATACATCATAATATTTTTTTAATTTTATCATACTCTTATTTTAGAAGTTACATGGGGGGGCGGGGGGACACACATTTAAAAAATAAAAATAAATTATATATGGGCATGATGAAAAAAAATATTAGTTTCAGTTTTAAGTAGGTATGGGGGAACCCCCAACATTTATTGTTTTTTATTTTTATTTTTGGGTTAAAATCTTAATGCGGTTCACAGAACACATCTTCTTACCAAGTTTCAACAGTATAGTTTTTATAGTTTCGGAAAAAAGTGGCTGTGACATACGGACAGACATACAGACAGACATGAGGAATCCATAAGGGTAATTGTGTTCACAGCTACTGGGCGATTATTCGAGCGTTTGAAACGCTTGACTTCGGTGGCCACATTTTTGAAGAATTGGGCATAGATGTTGATGCCATGTTTAGACATTTGTTAGATGTCCGGTAGACTTATATGCTTACCAGAAACGAAATCGAAATCTGCCGCCACTTCTTCAAAAATTTGGCCACCGAAGTCAAGCGTTTGAAACGCTCGAATAATCGCCCTACTGATCATGTAACCTTAAGCCGCGTTTACGTACAGGCCTAATGCCGCGAGACACACCGCGCGAACTGAGGGGTAATCACGTAACGTTCCGAACGCGCGTCGGTACAATTTAACTGTCAATTTTCCATATAAAAAGTGAGAGACCTACCTGACGTTCCTACAATGCGTTACGTGATCGACCTACTGCAGCTGTCAGGCGACTACAACTCGACCAAGCTAAGAATGGTAATTATTGTACCTGCTCACAAAATTTTACAAGAATCGGTTGAGGAATGCGACCTGTAGAGTAGAACAGCCGGACATACGCCGGAGACGCAAAGGGATTTTTGCCCAAGCTGAAACTTCGCTCGCTTGTTCAATAAAATGTGTCTCGCCCTCGGCTTAAAGTCAAACAATATAAATGGCAAAGTTGCCGCAGAGTAATTAACTTTGCCCACGTGTTGATGTTTTCCTGGCAGTTGATTGAGTAAACGCCAACTTCCTAGTTGCCTAGGGAAAAGGGAGTATTTTTGATTGTTAAGACACAGGGACGATCGCTATTTGACTTCTCTTACATTTATTGGAGGAAAACCATGCGTTGTCTGACAATCATTCTTTCAACATCTTGCATATTTGCGGAAAAGGGCTGCGTTTAAGTGTTCTAGAACAGTTAGAAATAATTAGGTACAACAATAGAGGCGTGATTATTAACGAACAGTAACGATTAGTAACGAGCAAAGTTCCCTCTGGCGGCAAAGTAGGCATATTTGACGGTGTGTTTGTGGGTAACGATGAGGTGAGGTTAAAACAAGTTACAGAATAGCGGGGCTGGCTGTAGTGAATAGTTTTGGGGTCTACCTTGTTAGACCTAACAACTTTAGCCCTAACGTTTCATTAGACCTAATGTTTCACTAGACCTAATGCATTTTGCTTCGAAACATTGAACATTTCGGGTTTTCTTTGAATATCATCAAATAAAAGTCAAATTTATAGGAGAAGGTTAGGTTTGTTTTGCGATAATCCTTTAAACTTTACTATTTAAGAAAAAATCTAGGTCTAGTGAAACATTAGGTCTAATGAAACATAAGGGGTTAGGTCTCACAAGGGAAAACCATAATTTTGAGCTTACTTTTCTATAGATATAAGAGTTTTTTTATCCCATCTATTTTTATAATTTGACGCTGTTTATGCGGATTACGAGTGGAATCAAAAATCGGGCTTTAAAGCCCTATTTCCAATGTCCACAGGCCTTTTGCCTAAATCTCCGTATGACCCATTGATGCTTATTCTATTCTATTGAACTAAACATCAAAGCCATTATATTACTAGGGCAGGAAACTCCGTAATGTACTCAAGTACGTTAGCAATTAATCTGGATCGGCAGTCTGCGCGACGCAACTCAATTAGGCTGATACTGATACATACTTGTAACAATTATGTACTTACGTCATACAATACTGTTAGAAATTATATAGTTAATACGCAGTGGTAATCATTAATTTGTATAAATGAGTATGTATTATGACCTAAAACTTGGATTAAAGCAGGACTGACAGTTGGAAGCGCTCGACCAATCAGAGACCGCCAGGTGTTACTGCGGCTCTCTGATTGGTCGATAGTAATGGAGGGAAAAGTAACGTCAATGTAGTGGCGACCTGGTCCCATGAGGGATTTTTCGGAGTCAGTCTTGATTTAGCCAGGGAGAAGTCAAATACTATTTGTAATGTATTGTGTGTTAGTCTAATACTACTCATTAATACTGTGTCTTAATGGTAAGTTAACAAAGTGAAGGATCAATATAATCAGTAAGTAATACAATCACTATGTTTGTTTCATTTGAATTTCACCTTCCGCGACTTCGTATGCACTCTCAAGTCGATGATATTTGTTCCTTAATCGAATAAAGCAGCCAATTGCGCTTACATCTCAGAAGTGGGATAAGAAAAGGACCTTAAAAGTACTAAGCTCACTACTATTTTTTTTCCTCCTTTTGTTTAAACTTACCGCTAAGCCCACGTAAACTTGTTTTTGTTCCTATAATCAGAGCGTATGCTGCTAGTTCGTTTCTTTGTAAAATAATATCAAAGGTTAAAGCTTTAAATACCGCGGTAAGAGTCATTCAACAGCTAGAATTGCTAAAATGTTAGGTCACATGGTTCAAAGCAGGGTGATGTATGATTGCGACGCATTATTCCACTTGAGCGTGTATTTATTGTTGCTAATAAAATAATGTACAGCTACTGAGTGCGTTGACAAGGTTGGCTTCAGGATTGACGCCCTTTATCCGGGTTTATACAGGTACCAGTAGTAGTAGGTCTTATTTATTAAACAATAATATTTATTAAATTTATATGATAATGTAGCTGTTGTTGAATGCGTATTGGTGTTTAAATAAAACTCTGGTCGGAATACATTTTTATTTGTTCCTTATTTTTACTAAAAATACAAAATATTTCTGGAGCTATACTTGCTTCTTGTGTCGCTTAATAGTTTTACTGTACCCTTCATCAGTGACTTCGCGAACAAATTATACGTTTCAGGATATAACAGAAGAAGCAGCTCGTGGAAGGGAACTTTATATCCCCACGAGTCCCACAAAGGATACATCGAGTTATCGACGGTTGCGCAGCACGCCCCGACGCCGCGCCAGGCGAGCAGTCAGACGGCGCGGCGCTTGCGCGGTCGCTCCAGTCGGCCCTCGCGGGGGGGCGTCAGCCGCTGCTCTGGAGCAGGAGGCGCAGTCAGCGGTCGCGCGGCTAGCGGGCAGCGTAGCCACGCGGGCAGCCAGCGGGTGCGCAGACGGGCAGTGCAGCCACGCGGGCGGTCAGCGGGCAGCGCAGCCACGCGGGCGGCCAGCGGACAGCGCGGGCAGTCAGCGGGCAGCGCAGCCACGCGGGCAGCCAGCGGGCGCGCAGACGGGCAGCGTAGCCACGCGGGCGGTCAACGGGCCGCGCAGCCACGCAGGTAGCCAGCGGACAGCGCGGCCACGCGGGCAGCCAGCGGACAGCGCGGCCACGCGGGCAGCCAGCGGACAGCGCAGCCACGCGGGCAGCCAGCGGACATCGCAGCCACGCGGGCAGCCAGCGGACAGCGCAGCCACGCGGGCAGCCAGCGGACATCGCAGCCATGCGGGCGGCCAGCGGACAGCGCAGCCACGCGGGCGGCCAGTGGACATCGCAGCCAAGCGGGCGGCCAGTGGACATCGCAGCCAAGCGGGCGGCCAGTGGACATCGCAGCCATGCGGGCGGCCAGCGGACAGCGCAGCCACGCGGGCGGCCAGTCGACATCGCAGCCAAGCGGGCGGCCAGTGGACATCGCAGCCAAGCGGGCGGCCAGTGGACATCGCAGCCAAGCGGGCGGCCAGTGGACATCGCAGCCAAGCGGGCGGCCAGCGGACATCGCAGCCATGCGGGCGGCCAGTGGACATCGCAGCCAAGCGGGCGGCCAGCGGACAGAGCAGCCACGCGGGCAGCCAGCGGACATCGCAGCCATGCGGGCGGCCAGCGGACATCGCAGCCATGCGGGCGGCCAGTGGACATCGCAGCCAAGCGGGCGGCCAGCGGACAGCGCAGCCACGCGGGCAGCCAGCGGACATCGCAGCCATGCGGGCGGCCAGCGGACGGCGCAGCCACGCGGGCAGCCAGCGGGTGCGCAGACGGACAGCGCAGCCACGCGGGAAGCCAGCGGACAGTGCAGCCACGTCGGGCAGCCGGCGGGCATGCAGCCGGGCCGCCAGTGGGCAGCGCGGTCATAGTGAACGACGCACCAGGGACATCTCGGTGAGCCTTCTCATAATACTAACATATAAGTAGATCTTGTATCGGTTTAGAGACTATTGAATTGACCATAATATAGGGAAGTTAGGTATGAATAATATTGTACCTGGATTCGACCCATGTAAGAGGAAATAGACTTTGACTATGTGGTTGCATAAGGTAAACGAATGCACCAGTATTTACGGCTGGGTCGAAAAACGGATCGTACAATTTCCCTTGCCAAAGTTAAAAGGTACGAGGGGTACCTTCTCTTGTCTTTCCATTTTCATCTTGCTAAAAGAGCTAGGTTTTCTAATCCGCTTAAAGAGTGTTATTATGAAAAGTTAGTTTTGATAAATAGATGTGTGTATTGTTGGCAAACGTGCAGTAGAATGCATTTTGCATGGACTTGATGATCGTTCTGCTAGGCTTGTTGCGGAAGCAGCCCAATATGTGACAATTCTAATAAATCGCTAACGTATGCGAGTAATGTTAGAAATATAAAGACAAATACAGAGCGTAAGTTTGTTAAGAACTTACTACCAAGAGCATGTAGACAGTCAGGCACGTACACATTCAAAGATTATTCGTTGCTGTAAATGTAGGAAAGATGGCCACGTCACATCACAGTTCAGATATTATTGAAATTTAGAATGTACGCAACCATTAAAGAAATGTGGTCGATGCTCAAGAATAAGTCACGATACTGGGCAGTGTTATGCCAAACTTCCTCAATGTCAAGACTACAATATGTATTGCGGCATTTAATGATCCAGTGGGTCTATCACGTAACTTTTCTTGCGCGCGTCTGTAAGGTCTAAATGTCAATTTTATATGGAAAAATGACAGTTAGATTGTGATTTTACTGTCAGACGCGCGTACAATGCGTTACGTGATTGACCTACTGGTCTTCCTCGTCAGTCTCCTCCGGTTAAGCTCTGTTCGCAATTCTAATGACAAATATTTTAAAACAGCGTTTGTGAATACGGTCCTTTACGTCCTGTTGTCTCCCGGTGCCGCGAATTCACGGCATCCTCCCGTCAATGGAATTTATATTCAATTTAAATTAGAACAGAGTTGCATTTGTTTTGCATCATTCGATTTTAGAAAAAGAACAAAGTCTACTCTAGTCCGTATTTTGATTTGATTTAAATTTAATTGCCTATTTTCCTGGTATGGCGGGATACCTCAGGTTAAGGTGTCGGAGGTTATGAAGCTATTTAATAATTATAACTAATGGAATCAATATAACTAGTAATCTTCCCTTACTCTTGAGGATTCGGTAACTTTGTAGTACAACGTATACCTATAGATATAACACTTTAAACACTCGCGCTTTGTACACATATTTAAATTATTGTTTTTCACGGTTTTAACGCGATATTTATTTACCTTTATTTCTGACCTTTCTACACGGGTTTCACCGGTCATGGTCGCAAATGGCAGTCGACCCAGCAAGTTGTCAACGGAGATATGGGTGTATAGTATTTTACTACCCTCCAAAATTCGATAAAAATATAATAGATGCCGTCCTAGCGTATGCCCGAAATAAGCAAGTTGTCAACGGAGATATGGGTGTATAGTATTTTACTACCCTCCAAAATTCGATAAAAATATAATAGATGCCGTCCTAGCGTATGCCCGAAATAGATAGTGGTGAATTTACCTTAATAGATTGGGAAGTATCAGAAGACTCATTATTGACGTCTAATGTCATTTGTGATTTGGTGGTGTTATATCGGTGACGGCTATCCCAATAATGTATTGTTTTCCTCTGGGTTGGAAGGTCAGATGGCAGTCAATCATAATCATAAATCATTTATTCAGTCACACACTAACTAAAAAGAAATAAAAGTCACTTTCGTAAAACTAGTGCCTATGCCAAATCTTGGGATTAGGTGTCAAAGCGAACCCCGGGCTCCTTTAGGGGCATAACCGGGAATAACGCTAGAAGGATAATGTACAATATTTTGACAGATGTGGTGGCAAACAGCAAAGATTCCGTATGCGCGGGGAGGGACGGAAAATGTGACATTGTATCTCGTTCCCAATTGCGGTATTGTCTATGCATGCATACTTGTCACTCATGCGTGTAGGTATGTGTGGGCGAGTCTCTCTATTCTATTCTACCTCTATGGGTACAAATCATTATACATAGATGACGTTGAAGCTAAATAGGACTTGTTAATTTTACCCAAAGATGTTATGCCATTTAAATTGTTGATAGGATAAACCTATACAGAACAACCTCACACCGTTATACAAAAGATCAGTCATCACTTGGATACACTCTAATTTGATCAATTAGTGACCATTAGTAACAAGTTCAAAATAACATTGCGATCGTGATTTAGAAATTTTCGATCCTACCTTTATAGGGGTGCGTCCAGAACCCATAAGTATTCAAAGGGGAGATTTTTGTGGAAGGAGGACTTACTCGTATAGTTCATAACGGGGTGAGTTATTCTGTTGTAGCTGGGGTATTGTGGATGCCTGACGGAGGAGTAGGACATATTGTAGCTGTTTGCTCTCCTCGTAATCTCTGCTTATTGAAGAATGAGTCTTTGATTTACCGCGATCGTGTAGCTCGGGAGGAAAGTAGATTCCGAACAAATTGGTATTCCTGACATATCTGAGGCTGATTCAGGATATGAAGAAAACCTTTCATCTCGGGATAAAGAAGGACTTTTAAAATTTTTAAATAAATAAAGAGCATTGTACCTATCTAAATATTCTAAATACATAATAAAACTTGGAATTCAATTTTTACATTAAATATTATTCATATATTATTTAAATTAAATTACAATTATACCTAATTATTTTACAATATTGAATTCACGTTACCTTTTGTCTAAAATGCGCTTTTGAAAGGGTGCAATGCTTATATACTGGTTCTTATAGACTCTTACACTAAAAACGCTTACTTGAAGCCTGTTAGGAACATCGATTAATTCAATTTTTCAATTCAATTCAAATAATTTATTTCGGAACATTGTCCATAGTTGTTAGTAAGATCCGAAAATATTTTGGGTTTTTTTTGGCGTCCCTCGGTGAATCATATATATCTTTCACTAGTGAGATCTTTGGGAAGTTTTGTGCGATAGGAATACTAAATATTACTGTATTGAACGCTGTATCCACACCCAGGGTCACGGGCAAGTAGAACGCTATAATATAAATTTGGTGGACGGTTTGACAGCCAATAGCATTGGCACGGTTGAGACCAAATGCTTGATGTGCAATGAAGATTGTACATACTTACTACTTTAAATTCAAGGGCTTAATCGCACCCCCTCTGAGGCGCTATTTGGCACCAAATAAATAATTGGTTAATGGCACCTAGTGAAAGTCGCATTCTTCCAGAGTTAAGTATGTACCGATGTTACTAGCGCTTATAGTAAATGTGTAGATGAAATGAGAGAAGACATAAATGCGCCCGTTAAAGCTTCACACGAAGCTCGTAAAGCTTCACACGAAGCTCAGATATTGTCCTATGCTGCAAAACGTTGCAGTCCTAAAAGTTCGAGGTAGGATATTTAGTACGTGCCAAAAAACAAATGCCAGCGACTGAAAATAATAAAAAGCTATAGATTTACTTAAGTTCTAGGGTCCATATGGACTAATTAAAATAAACGATGTTCATAGGTAGCAGATTGTTGACACTCAGATGATGAAAAATGGTTATAGACGCTATTCCTCTGTAGTAGCAGTTACTTTGATAAAATCAAGCCTAGGGTGAATTATTTCAGACCTCCATAATGAAAGGCTACTAATTAATTAGTGTGATATACAAAATGTTATATATGTACCGGCAATGCAGAGGTCACAAGTTCGAGTCTTGTATTGGGCTTCAGACGATGATGGTGTACATTGTCCATTATATTTGTTATCTGTGTCATATTCTGTGTTCTCGTCTCTCTTCTTTTCTTTGTTTTATAAATATTTTAAACCTTAAGTTCAAAATTGATGTTAGTGTTAAAAAAATAATGCACTAGTGCAATTGTATTTCGAACATCATAGCAGTTAATAAATGAAAATCATCTTATACCCATATTTTCAGTTTTCTGGCCATGTAATAATTGCCTGTTGATTACAATCATCTTTAACCCATTTATTTCAGTGTTAAGGCCATGAAATAATGCATGTTTATAAAATTCATCTTTAATCCATTTATTTCAGAGTTCAGGCCATGAAATAATGCCTGTTTTTGAAAGTTATCATTAACCCATTTATTTCAGTGTCCAGGCCATGGAATAATGCCTGATTAATAAAAATCATCTTTAATCCATTTATTTCAGTGTTCAGGCCATGAAATAATGCCTATTTTTGAAAGTAATCACTAACCCATTTATTTCAGTGTCCAGGCCATGAAATAATGCCTATTTTATTGAATCGCACTGGCCTGAAATAATGCCCGTATGCGAATACATAATACATCACTCGCACTGGCCATGAAATAATGCCCGTATGCGAATACATAATACATCACTCGCACTGGCCATGAAATAATGCCCGTATGCGAATACATAATACATCACTCGCACTGGCCATGAAATAATGCCCGTATGCGAATACATAATACATCACTCGCACTGGCCATGAAATAATGCCCGTATGCGAATACATAATACACCACTCGCACTGGCCATGAAATAATGCCCGTATGCGAATACATGACACATCACTCGCACTGGCCATGAAATAATGCCCGTATGCGAATACATAATACATTACTCGCACTGGCCATGAAATAATGCCCGATTGCGAATAAAATTCAGGCCATGAAATAAAGCCTGCCAAAAATAATAAAATAAATGTTTATATTATATTACTAAGTAGTTTACTCTTACAGGCCGTGATATAATGTCTACTTACTTGCAAATCAGTAAATCAAATCCATAGAGTACACTCTAGATTGTTTATTGTGATTCATATCGTTATGTTATTAATGAAATAAGTTGTAAACATGAAATAATGATAATCGCAGATGTATAATGCTACAGCTAGTCCATGTGTATGATATATTAATACAAAATCCAACATATTTTGACAATGTGTAGCAAATGTATTCCATTACACGGGTATAAACTCGTACGTATTATTTATTCTTATTTGTTAGTTAATATTACGATTTGATGTGCGAGGTCGTTACATCTATTTTGGATGGCCGACTGTTAGAAATTATATAGTTAATACGCAGTGGTAATCATTAATTTGTATAAATGAGTATGTATTATGACCTAAAACTTGGATTAAAGCAGGACTGACAGTTGGAAGCGCTCGACCAATCAGAGACCGCCAGGTGTTACTGCGGCTCTCTGATTGGTCGATAGTAATGGAGGGAAAAGTAACGTCAATGTAGTGGCGACCTGGTCCCATGAGGGATTTTTCGGAGTCAGTCTTGATTTAGCCAGGGAGAAGTCAAATACTATTTGTAATGTATTGTGTGTTAGTCTAATACTACTCATTAATACTGTGTCTTAATGGTAAGTTAACAAAGTGAAGGATCAATATAATCAGTAAGTAATACAATCACTATGTTTGTTTCATTTGAATTTCACCTTCCGCGACTTCGTATGCACTCTCAAGTCGATGATATTTGTTCCTTAATCGAATAAAGCAGCCAATTGCGCTTACAATACGGTATGCTTATAGTTAGAAGGGGATATTATCAGCTTTCGCCGCTTTAGAAAATATATATAAGCTATGATGTACAGTCGCGGAATGAAAAGGTTGACCACCTTAATATCTGTTTTTGCTTGCTCAGTATAAACATAAAAAAAAACATAAACATAAAACATTTATTTATTTATCTTGACAAATTCTGAGCCAGGTTTACATAAAGATTATTCTAGTTAAACTATTATACAAGCAGAATCTTCAAGATTTGGTGTGTGCCATTCACAAAGGTTTGCTTGGTTCCTACACTAGGCAAGGCCTGTCCCGTAGGAAACCAGATTACAGCCTAGTTACTAAAATTTACCGAATATGACGCGGATTATCCAGATTATAAATTATACATTATCAGTAACTGCTTTATCGACCGAGTGTCAGACACATTCCGTCATAATTAATGTCATTTTAATACATGGCATACAGATACGTCCACTATGAGACTTGACCTCTTTGAATTTTGGAAAGGCGAGTTAAAAAAAACGAATACAAGAAATAGCAATGACGACATTGACAGGAACTGTTACTCACATTTCGTTTTAATCATAATAAGAGAAGAGGATTTAATCATTACATTTATCAAACTTAACACAACTTATCTAATGGCAAGATCAAACTAATGAAATGGTGTTCAACTATCAATAGTCAACGAACATTCGTCTAAGGACATTTGAGCTTTGTTGTCAAATAGTAAAATATAATTTTTGTACTCGACGATTAAAATATGTGTATTAAGATTTCATAGAGAATACTGCAACGTCACTCTTTTCATAGTTGTAGTCCATGTTACTGTCGAAACAATCGAAATAACTACTTTTCGATACGCTCCAGACAACTAAAATAAATTCGACCAATCACGTGGCTGCTTTACTGAACTGTAATGAATTGGACCAATAGAATCGCTTTGATGTCGTACGCTCGTTGATGTCTTTTAAGATAGCAACAAACGTACGAGCGATGAGCTGCACTTCGTTTCAACAGTATCGAGTTTGTTTAATTAGTTCAGTTGACTCGTAGAAAATTAATTTTAATGAACTCGTACAAAAAGTATTGTTCACAATAGTGTTATAATCAAGCTTTTTAATCTCGTACCTTACTTCGTTCTTCCTCTCGTACACGGTACTCGACTAAAAAGCTCTCTATTATAACACGATTGTGAAAAATACTATTTCAATACAACACTCTCGTCTGTTACACAGTTTAAAAAGGTAACATGTGCTTGCAACGCGTAAATGAACTTATTTGAAAACTGGTCAACCTTTTCAGTTCGCGACTGTACTTAGTTATGCCAGTATTATAAGAAGCTAACATTTTACGAGTTAAAGACTTTTTATTTACTTATTTTTTTTCTCTTTATTTAAGGAGCTTGTCACACAGTACTTATTAAATTAACCAAAAATATAAGATTTTTTTTTATATATTCTGCCAAACTGCAAAGCAGTTTGTCAGCAGAAACCCGAGTTAAGTTTGTATGTAAGCGGTTATCTCCAAAACTACTCATTCGAAGTCAAAATATATACTTCGTTATCACTTATCATTATCACCAATATACTGGAGAATGGTAAACATATTTGGATTCCACCCGAGCACCTTGTACAGATCCGTAAGACCTTGGGGCCAATTTAAGCACCAGACTGTATATGCCTCTACTAGACGGTCGCCAACACGCCGACCGAGCGACCTTGGTCAGCACCGACCGCTGTAGTATGAAATTTTGCTCCAAACAACTGTCTACACGGTCGGTGCGGACCAAGGTCGCTCGGTCGGAGGGGCGTGTTGGCGACCGTCTAGCAGGGGCTTAACAGCGCCCCGTTCTGTGGATGAAAGTGGGTATACTCTTTAATCAGTCTTCTTTCTGTCTTTCAAAATGAGGGCAGTTATTCACTTAGGGCGGGGTGTAGTGCATGTTGTTAGGGGAAAATACTTCACTTTCGGATACCGGCGCCATATTTAAGAATGTTGTTAGGCATGACCCTGGATTCTAAAACTGCCGGGAGACAATCTCTAAGGAGTCGATCTCCCCTGTAACGACGTCATCAAAAACGCCGCGGCTGTGCTTGGAAAAGTGTAAATTACACCCAAACTATGCAATAAACATTCAATATCTGAAAGTCCTTAGATTTTTTCTTGATTTTTTTATACTTTTGCTAATAGAGCTTAAACTAGTCTATATATTTAAATATATTGCATAAATAAACTATTGACAATTTATTCAGCTTTCATTTGGTACCCAACATGTGTATGTACGTTGCATAGTTTGGGTGTAATTTACACTTTTCCAAGCGCAGCCGCAGCGTTTTTGATGACGTCATTACAGGGGAGACAGACTCCTTAGAGACTGTCTCTCGGCAGTTTTGGAATTCAATGGACATGCCTAACAACATACTAAAATATGACGCCGGTATCCGAAAGTGAAGTATTTGTTCGACGGAATCCCCTAACAGCACGCACTAGTGTACCAACTAACGTTTATGACCGAGCAACGGTAAATATGGCGCTGCCAGCTGTCATTCGATAGAGAACTGTCGAACTTTCCATACATTCAGATTTTAACGAACACTTCTTACGATTATATACGGTTTCGGGCAACCCACCTTGCGGTGCAACACACCATTACATCAAGCCAATCGATCTGTTTACTAGTGTAAACTTGTATTTTATTCTTAAGTGTAACCACTTATTGATACTGTAAAATAAACGCAGTAACCAGCAACACTTTTTCAACCATAAGGCGAATTTATGTCTAAAGAAACGAGGTCCACATTAAAACTACCAAAAAAATAATTTTTATTTCGAAGCTTTTGTGGCACGTGGCTAAACAATTGCTTAAAGATAAGATCTCGTCTAGATAAAGAATCCGCACTATACAAAATTTCCTCTTTTCTCCTCCATATCCACTGTTTCACGTGTCTGTCATTCAAATTTTGAAAGACATAAACATGAAGGCGGGTATGACCTTATTCAATTCAAGACATTTATTTCGACCAACTGGGATCATAGATAAAGTTAGTTACAGTTTCTTAGCCTAAAGTTAGTAAGTACTATAACCTAATACATATAAAATAAGGACAGTACTTAGTAGGGCTTGACTGTCAGTACACTTATGAAATTTAAAAGACACTATATTTTAAAAGTGAAATCTTAAGATCATAAAAAGATACCTTGAAAGTTAAGAAAAAATATGCATTTTTTAATTGTCCAAGAGTGACTTTAAAGCTACCAATAGAATCCTTACGATTTTATATAACTATGGCCCTAAACGCACTATTTCGCGAGCAAAACAGCAATTTTCTTGATTTTCCATACAACGGTTAGTGCAAATAACAGGTGTGACGTCATACCTGTGTGTCAATTCTGTATGAAGCGTATATGGTTGCCGCCAGCGAGGTCAATCTTTGTCTCAAATATATGGGTATTTATGTTCTTTAATTGTAGTTGATCCCTTTCAAACATATGCTCCTCTCCAAAAACTGGTACGAATGGCATCGAAAATAATCTTAGGCATCATCCCTATTACTTAAACTTTCCTAGTTCCAGAAAACAGCAGTGTCTTTATCAATTTCCAGGAGCTAGATTAGCCACGCGGCGATACCCAGTAATCTCGAGCCGAGGCGCCAATAATTCTTATCTACGAGGCTTGGCCTTTTTTTGTCGCGGCCTAACGAGCCATCTCTTTCTCGTGTAAGGATGGAGCCATAGGCACAGCGGTGAGGGTATTTCCGAAATGTACAACAAGTAAATTGATTCATTTTGACTCGCTAACTCTCTTAGGCTTTCGTAACGCGGTGCAAAATAAAATAAAACAAAATATTTATGATGCAAATAGGCACAAGGTATCTGACTAAATTGTCCAGAGGACTTCCACTTCACAAAATTTATTGTTTCCAAGTGTAAATACACAAGTTGTAATAGAAAATACCAAAATCACTACGCACGTGCCTAATATAATTGAAGAGTTCCCGCAATTCCTCATGGATCGCATAATCCGACTAAATTTTTGAAAAAAATGGGACCAACCTGGAAGCATATATTGTCAACAAAAAAAAATTACGAATCAGCACACAAATGACTGCGTTATGAGGCAACACACATTAAAAAATACGACCGAATTGTTCACTAAAAGAGCAGGTTCCGTTCTTTTTTGAATTCGGGTAAAAAGTAGGGTGAGTAGACCAGACCATTTTTCATAAATAAATCATTTTATAAATTTTCATAAACGGCTGAGGTACAAAATACCAAAACCCAGCCGACTAAGCCATCCTCTACTCCAGTAGCATCGCAGGATACAGCTGGGCCCGCCGGCACTTCCCGCTGGGGTCGCCCACGACGCACCGCGCCTTTGCCCGCAAAGAACTGCGTTCAAGAGACTGTACTGCATGTTTCCGCCAGCACTCCAAGTGCAGATGCCACAAAAATGCCCGCATCACTCGTGTCTGGTAGGGCTGTGGGACCTTCAGCACCAACGGTACCGTCGACGGAAAGTGCACCGCGCATACAGCCGAGTCTCCGTGCAGCCGCACCGCGGCTTGCAAGCCTGCATGTCTTCAACCTGAGTGAGGATACCACCGTGGAAGGTGTCCTTCAACACGTACGCTGCAAGCTGGGCGTGGAAGTCACAAGGTGTGAGCGCTTAGTGGTTACGCGAGGCCAGTATTCATCATTCAAGCTCGACGTGCCCACGGAGAAGGTCCACTTGGTGAAGAATGCACAACACTGGCCAGCAAATGTTTCGATTAGGCGTTTTAACTTTGTTGCTCCAAAAAACTCGTCAAGCCCGGACACCAAGTTAAAACCGGGCTAGTCCATAATACACAATTTAAAATAATACATCAAAACGTACGGTCGATTTGCGGAAAAACTGGACTCTTGGACCTACTGTTACACTCAGAAAACCCTCATGTTCTAGCTTGCAGTGAAACGTGGTGTAAACAAAATGAAATTGACCGAGTGAGGTTATGCGGCTATCGGCTCGCAAATAGTTACTGTCGCAAGCGCATCGCTCACGGCGGCGTGGCACTATACACACGGGCTGATATCTTATACCGACAGCGTAATGACCTGCAGAAGATGGCTATCGAGTTTCATTTTGAGTTTACCGCAATCGAAATTTGTAATTTTAACGTTATTGTAATTGTTTTATATCGCACCGGAAATGGTGATTTTGACATGTATTTAAATAATTTGGAATTATTAATAGATAAGCTTACAAATGATGATAAGAGGTTCATTTTGGTCGGCGATCAAAATGTTGATTTTATGTCCGATAACATCGCAAGACGGCGCGTGGACGAAATTCTTCAAAGCTACATGTGTAGAAACTGTGTTGAGTTTCCGACTCGTGTGACAGCGCACTGCGCGAGTAGCATCGACTGCGGGCTGGTGGCGCGCGGGTGGCGGGGCGTCGCGGCCGCGCCGCTGGACACCCCCATCAGTGACCACAATGCTCAGGTATTCACTTTTCCTGCCAAGACACCGATACAAAAACACAAACCTAACACTTTTATTCAAAAAAGGTTATACACAGATCAATCATTATCTGCATTTTATATTGACATTGAAAATTATAATTGGAGTTTTATATTTGACGACATGATTTCTATTGACGATAAATTTGATAAACTATTTAATGTTTTAAGGTATTATATTGAAATTCATTTCCCGACAAAAAATATATTAATTAAGAATAAGACACCAGTACCATGGCTAACAGAGAACCTCTCAAATTTAATTATGAATTATAATGATTTAACTGTAATGAAACGTCAATATCCAGAATTTGATGGTCTAGCTCAGTGCATTAGTCATCACGCAGACCGCATTAAATCAGAATCATTGACTGCCCGACGAGAGTACAATGCAAACCGGATTGTCAATAGTAAAAATCCGTCTAAAGAGATGTGGCGCGTAGTCAATGACGAAGTGTCCAAAAAACCGTTGATGCATACCATCACCCTTAAGGATGAAAGTGGAAAAGACTTACCCCCTCGCAAAGTACCGGAACACCTAAACCAACACTTTCTCACAGTAGCTTCAACATACACATTAAATATAAACAAATCGGACTCTGTACAGTACCTCACACATCACTTACTCAACACTGACATACCTCAACATGTTCTGCCCACGGTTACACTCACAGACCTCAATCGTACGTTGATGTCAATGACAAAAACACGCGGGACCCTAGATATTTACGACATATCACTGAACATACTCGAGTGTGTATGGCCGGTCATCGCTGGATTACTCGTGGAACTCATAAACACCATGTTCACTTGCGGTGTGTATCCCGATGTACTGAAAAGCACTCGAGTGTGTCCAGTATATAAGGGCAAGGGTGAAAAAAGTTCTGTTGACAATTACAGACCTATCACTATCGTGCCAAATATCTCTAAGATTATTGAATCCTTTGTGTCAAACTCCTTAATGCATCATCTTGAGACAAACAACTTACTGACGGACAGACAGTTTGCCTATCGAAAAAATAGATGTACCACAACAGCTGCATATCAGATATACGATTGCGTGACAACGGCGTTGGATGAGAAACAAAAGGCTGCAGGGGTATTCTGCTACCTTTCGAAAGCGTTCGATGTGATTAATCACGAGTTGTTATTAAAAAAGATAGGGCATTATGGAATAATGGATAACACTCAAAGATTACCCACATCGTTCCTACAAAATAGGCGGCAGACGGTTGAGGTCAAAATGGAGGGAAAAATCTTAAAATCTGAGGCGGGTGTACTCGAGTATGGAATTCCACAGGGCTCTTCGCTTGGAAATACCTTGTTTTTAATTTTTGTCAATGACCTCCCTTCCTCTGTAACCGAAGGTACTATGGTGTTGTTTGCCGATGACACCACCGTTGTAGTAACCGCTCACACGTACTCACAACTTGAGCAAAAGGTAACAAAAACGTGTACCCAACTTCACGAGTGGTTCTCGGCAAACGGCCTCATACTCAATGTGTCAAAATCCAACGTGATGTTGTTCTCAGCCGGAAACACTACGCACATTCCACTAGTACAGGGTCCGATACCCCACTGTGACTCTTGCAAGTTCCTCGGATTTACTATTGACGCCAGGCTGAAGTGGAAAGAACATGTAGACAACTTGTGTGAAAGATTGGGCAGTGCTGTATTTGCACTGCGCAAACTAAAGCCAATTGTCTCCTGTGACGCACTACTTCAGATCTACTATGCATACTTCTATTCACTAATGTCCTACGGTATTATTTTGTACGGGAACTCAACAAACTCTGATAGAGTATTCAAACTACAAAAACGAGCCCTACGTATATTGGCAGGGGTAAATTCGAGGCACTCGTGTAGAGAACTATTTAAACAGTACAAGATGATGACACATTATTCACTATACGTATTTGAAGTAATTATGTTCACGCGTCGAAACATTCACTTATTTAAGCGAATGAATATGCCTGGCAGAATCACCCGTCAGACGGGGCGATTATTACCTGTATCGCGGCGACTCGCGCTGCTCGACAGGAGCCCGCGCGTGGCAGGCCCGTCGATGTACGAGCGCCTACCCGCCACTATAAAAAATGAGACCTCAAACGACATATTTTAACTTATAAAAATGACATGTAAATTTTCAAAATGAAATAAATGAATCTATCTATCTATCTATCTATCATACAGTCTCTAATCTCTTAATTTTTTTTCACAACTATGTCATGTGCAAAATGGCGTTCCGACTTTTTGACTTTTTTCAAAAAGGTTACGCTACAGGGCAAATTCTTAACCTGATCGTCTTTGTTTTAGGCTCAAATCATAGCTGACTAAATTGTCCAGAGTGTCTTACTCAAATGATATCATTCTTCGTTTCCAAAATATGTGTAATAATGCGCCAAAATCGAAAAATAGGAAAAAATTTAGTATTTTTTCACTATTTCGGCCATTGTTCTTTTGGTTTTTGACTTTCTCGAATAATTATTTTTGTACCTTACAGCTCTTGTGAATACGCGTTTTTTTTAAATCATATTTTAACAACTCTCCGCGATATAAGGGGATCGCACTTTTTCGTGAAATCAGAGCATATACTGGAGCGAACGAAAATACATTTTCACCTCACTTGCTCGGAAAGCCCACTTTTATTCTTTTTTAAACAGATAGCAAAACTGCATTTTATCCACAAGAGTGCAAAGAATATTTGAAATCCGAACGTGTTATTAATTACTTTTTTAAACAAAACTAGCTTTTGCCCGCGACTTCGTCCGCGCGGAACTCGTTTATATCGTAACTTTCTCCCCCCTTTTCACCCCCTTAGGTGATGAATTTCCAGATAAAAACTATCTTTAGTAAGGATTCTTTGGGAAGGCCCCGGAATTCAAAGTATCTTTACACCAAATTTCATCTCAATCGGTTCAGCGGTTTAAGCATGAAAATGTAACAGACAGACAAAGTTACGTTACTTACTCCGAACGCCTTTTTTTTACAAAATAGACTCCGCCGCAAACTTGGTTTCTATGACCCGCCTCACCATAATAGATGCATGTAGGCTTTTTTCAGTATTATTTTGCCTATATTCAGATCACACGGCCGTAAGGACCCTTTCTACTTAACCGTAGGACTAAATTAACTGACTTGTAATTTAAATATTTTATACTAAAAATAAAGATACGTCAACAAAATGTTACATCTAATAGTTCTCAAAATAGCCATAATAAAACGTCTTTTTTACCCCGTTTTAGAAAACATCTTCTAAACTACCGCCATAAGGTACCTTTTCCCCTTGGAACGTCACATACATATATTTACCTATGTAATGTTCCTATTCCCCAGGACTCCCAACTACCGCTATACCGTAAATGGGTTCCATCCAATTTTTCACCCCCTATTTCACCTCCTTGGAGAATGCTCCAGGACTCAAACTATATCTATACCAAATTTCATCTAAATGGGCTACATCCAAATTTTCACCCCCATTTCACCCCCTTAGGGGATGATTTCCGGAATAGAAACTATCATATGTCCTTTTCCAGGACTCGAACTATCTTTCAACCAAATTTAATCAAAATGTGTCACAAACAAATTTCCCTCCCAAAAAACCCCCAATCACACCCCTTAGGGGATGATTTTCGGGATAAAACTATCCTATGTCCTTCCTTAACTATCGCTATACCGTAAATGGGTTCAATCCAAATTTTCATCCACCATTTCTCACCCCCTTATGTGTTCCCCTTATTTCTTCCTTTCATGTGTTCCGGAATAAAAATTATTATATGTTCTTTCCTTGGACTGAGACCTCTCTATACCAAATATCATCTAAATGGGTTCTATCAAAAGCTTCAACCCTCATTTCACCACCTCAGGAAATTATTCTTCGGGATTAAAACTATGCATTGTCCTTCCCTAAGACTCCTTCTATCTCTTTACCTTTCATCTAAATGGGTTTTATCCAAATTTTCACCCCCTATTTCATCCCTGAGGGGATGATTTTCGGAATTAAAACTATCCGTTGTCCGGGACTCAAACTATCGTTCAACCAAATTTCATCAAAATCGGTCACAAACAAATTTTCACCCCCAATTACACCCCCTTAGGGAATGATTTTCGGGAGTAAACTATGATATGATAGGATTATGTCCTTCCCCAAGACTCCAATTCGCTATACCGTAAATGGGTTCCATCCAAAATTTCATACCCCATTTCACCCCCTTAGGAGATGATTTCTGGACTTAAAATTATGTTAAGTCCTTCCCCAGGATTCTTAACTATCTCCATACCAAATTTCATCTAAATCGGTTCTATCCAAATTTTCACCCCTCATTTCACCCCCTCAGAAGATGATTTTTCAGCATGAAAACTATGCATTGTCCTTCCCTGGGACTCCTTCTATCTCTATACCAAATTTTAACTAAATGGGATTTATCCACATTTTCATCCCTATTTCATCCCCTTGGGGGATCATTTTCGGGATTCAAACTATCCATTGTCATTCTCCGGGACTCAAGCTATATCTATACCAAATTTGGTCTAAACGGAGTCCATCCAAAATTTCACCCCCCATTTCACCCCCTTAGGAGAAGATTTCCAGAATAAAAACTATCCAATGTCCTTCCCCAGAACTTAAACTACCTCTAAACCAAATTTTATCAAAATGGATTACATCCAAATTTTCACCCCTCCATTTTACCCCCTAAAGGGAAGATTTTCGGGATAAAAACTATCCTTTGACCTTCCCCGGGACTCAAACTAAATTTATACCAAATTTAATCTAAAACGGTGCAGCCGTTTAAGTAGCTCCATACAAATTTACACCCCCCATTTCATCCCCTTAGGGGTTGATTTCTAGAATAAAAACTACCCTAAGTCCTTCCTCAAGACTCAAACTATCTTTATACCAAATTTCATTTTAATCGGTTCAGCCGTTTTCACGTGATGCGCGGTCACATAAACAGACAAACAGATAAACAGACAAACAGATAAACAGATAAACAGATAAACAGACAAACAGACAAACAGACAAAAATTCTAAAAACTGTTGGAACTTGTTCTGTTATCGATTTTAAGTATCCCTAGCCAATTTTTTTTCGAATATCTTCCATGTACAGACTTTCGACCCTCTTCAGCTTTATTATATGTATAGATAGATAGAATAGATAGATAGATAACATGTAAAGGCCAGTCCAAACAGGACGTTTTTCGCCCATCGGATTTTTTAAATGTTTGTTCTCTCTGATAAATGTTTTTTTTGTTTTTTTCTCTATTTTTATTTTTTTATTCTTTTTTAAATGTTTTTTGAAATTCTTTTTTCTTTTTTAATGTTTTTTTATAGTTTTTAATGTTTTTTTATTTTTTCTTCTTATTATAAATCTTTTCTCTTTTTTGGATATTTTGTTTCTCTTTGAATGATTTTTTTCTTTTATAATGTTATTTTTGGTCTTTTTAGGGTTCCGTACTCATTTCTCTTTTTTATACGTTTTTTCCTTTTTTTTTAAATATTCTTTTTTTTAATGTTTTTGTCTCAATTTGAATGTTTTTTTTATTGATTTTGTTTTTTTTCTCTTTTATAAATGTTTATTGAATTTATTTTTTCTCATCTCTTTTTTTTCAACCTTTTTTTATATTTTTGTGGTTCTTTTTCGTTATTTTTTCGTTTTCTTTTTTTATACGGTATATTCTTTTTTTATTGTTTTTTGAAAGGCTTTTGTCTAATTTATTGGTTTGTTTTTCTTTTCTAAAGTTTTTTTCATTGTTTTTTAGGGTTCCGTACTCAAAAAGTAAAACGGGGCCCTATTATTTAGGGTTCCGTACTCAAAGAGTAAAACAGGACCCTATTACTGAGACTTCGCTGTCCGTCCGTCTGTCTGTCACCAGGCTGTATCTCAAGAACCGTGATAGCTAGAGAGTTGAACTTTTCACAGATTATGTATTTCTGTTGCCCCTATAACAACAAATACTAAAAACAAAAAATATATTTTTTTAAGGGATGGGAGCCCATACAAAAAACGTGGTTTTTTTGCCGTTTTTATAGATAATCTGTCACCAGGCTGTATCTCAAGAACCGTGATAGCTAGAGGGTTGACATTTTTACAGATTATGTATTTCTGTTGCCGCTATAACAACAAATACTTTAAACAAAATAAAACATTTTTTTAAGGGGGGCTCCCATACAACCAACGTGATTTTTTTGCCGTTTTTATAGATAATGGTATGGAACCCTTCGTGCGCTTTTTCCTCTTTTCTACTTTTTTATTATCTTTTTAATGTTTTTTTTAAATTATTTCTTTATTTTTGTTTTTTTTTTATTTTCCTTGCTTTTGTGAGGTGAAAAGATATGTGTTACACACGGGTGCAAGTTATTTTGACGTCTCGTGTGTTGCAACACTCGCTACGCTTTAGATTCTATTTTTGAACAACTCGCTTCGCTCAGGATTATTTTTTTGAAACCATAGAATCCATTCGCTAGCTCGTGGTTCAACCCTCGAATCCATTCGCTAGCTCCTGTTTCAATTCCACACTCGCGGTTAAAATACAACTTTGCACCCTTGTATAACAAATAACTATTCCAATGTCAAAATACATACAGTGGAACATATTGTATAATCTCTTCCTTTTTTTAAGTCGGTTAAAAAGGTAGGTTTAGTAGACCAGGCCGTTTTTCGTACAATGTCTCAATTTTGTTTTTTGGATTCTTATTTCTAATATGATTTCTGGCAACAGAAACTAGTTTCCGACCCAGATATTTATTGCGGTTCCCATTGTGTTTGTCTATAAAAAAAAGCGGCCAAGTGCGAGTCGGACTCGCACATGAAGGGTTCCGTTAAATAAATATCTTTTTACGATTTATGACGTATTAAAAAAAAACTACTTACTAGATCTCGTTCAAACCACTTTTCATTGGTAGTTTGCATGGTAATGTACATCATATATTTTTTTTAGTTTTATCATTCCCTAATTTTAGAAGTTACAGGGGGGGGGACACACATTTTACCACTTTGGAAGTGTCTCTCGCGCAAACTATTCAGTTTAGAAAAAAATTATGTTGTAAACCTCAAAATCATTTTTGAAGACCTATCCATACATACCCCACACGTATGGGTTTGATGAAAAAAAAAATTTTGAGTATCAGTTCTTAGTATGGGGAATCCCAAAATTTATTGTTTTTTTTTCTATTTTTTTGTGAAAATCTTAATGCGGTTTACAGAATACACCTACTTACCAAGTTTCATCAGTATAGCTCTTATAGTTTCGGAAAAAAGTGGCTGTGACATACGGACGGACAGACAGACAGACAGACATGACGAATCTATAAGGGTTCCGTTTTTCGCCATTTGGCTACGGAACCCTAAAAACATGCTATTCCAGTATGCCGTTTTAAAATGAGGAAATTTTACCCTAATTTACACACTTAAACTTTTTGTAAGAAACGAGTAGATTTACTTTTGTCGCTCCGCAACACTTCGTCCACAGCCTTACCTTCCCCCGCGCCCCCCTAATACCACCTCTAATTAATTTACTTCGTGCGGAACCTTTACATGGCGTTATTGCTAACGAAAAAATCCACTACACACCCTTCAGATAGGATTATTTTTATTACAGCCCTTTAGGGATTTCCCGAGGGAATGTTTCAGTATACAATCTGGATCATAAACATGTTCTCAAGACGATGGCCGTAGAAAGTGAGGAATTATATTGATGATATTCTCAAGGGTAATGAAAAGGATATTTTTCGAACGAGCGAGCGAAGCGAACGAAGTTCTATGCTAGGGCAAAATTGGAATTTCCGGAGGGGTAATCAATCACGTAACGTTCCAAACGCGCGTCGGTACAATTTAACCGTCAATTTTCCATATAAAAAGTGACATTTAGACCTACCCGACGTTCGTACAATGTTACGTGATCGACCTACTGGTCGCATTTCTCAACCGATTCTCGTGAAATGCTGTGTTCTCCTCTACAGGTCGCATTTCTTAAACGAATCTCGTGAATTTGTGACCAGGTTCAATCATGAATTATATCGATTTTTTTGTCGATTCAGTTAGTCGAAATTCAAGACCTCGTAAACCTGTCTTTTCTAATTTATTATTTCATTCAAAAAATTGTACATACAAAAAATCTATATATTGATTGAAACTGGTCACAAATTCACGACATTCGTTTGAGAAATGCGTCGATCACGTACCGCATTGTACGCGCGTCAGGTAGATCTAAATGTCACTTTCTATATGGAAAATTGTCAGTAAAATTGTCCTGACGCGCGTTCGAAACGTTATGTGATTAGGTAGCCCTCGAGGAGAAAAGCCGGACAACGTTAACGTCATGGTCCATCCATATGGAAGCGTCCATTTGTCGCCGAGACAAATGGCGCGCTAGCGAATGTCGAACAACACACACGACCCCGAGAAAGTGACAGAGACGTGGTGCGCCCAAATAGTCATCATCATCATCATTTATCAATCATTTATCAGCCTATATACTTTAATAAGTCTTTTAGCTACCCATTTAGCAAAACGGCAGTATCTTATCTTTAGAACAGCGATGTGTTGTGGATGAAAGATTTATTTACTTGCAAAATGTAAGCGTGTTATAATTATTGCAAAGCAAGTTGTCATCATCATCATCATATCAGCCGCAAGACGTACACTGCTGGACATAGGCCTCCCCCCAAAGAGTGCCACAAGTGCAAGTTGTGTTTCCCTGTAATTGGGTTAATACTCCAGCAAGACAGATAAGAATGTTGTTTAAGTTTGTTTGATAGCATTGTACCTATTGGCAAACCGTCATAAATAAATAAATATACGTCCCACTGCCGGTCACTGGCCTCATCTCATGAATGAGAAGGCAGTACTTGGAAGTACTGGTCAGACGGTGCTGAAGTCGACACCATCTGCCAAGTACTTTCGGCCATTTCAGGACTGACAGACTAAGGTTTACTGTCTACGATAAAAGGGCTAAATGATGCAACATGTCTGGTACTGCTGTCACATGACGTAAATATACATACCCTTACAATTTTGACCGAAAGTATAGGAGGTTTCAAACTTTCGGCCAAGTTCAATTGCGATAATCTCCTGATTCTCGTTCAGCACAACTTTCTCGACCTGCTGCCATGCATTTTATCGTGTTGTCATCATACGTAGGCGTATTGGGAGTGGGCTTACAGGCTAATGTATGCAGGTTACATCGGAATACCTGACAAAGTACTCAAAAATGTTACGTCCATCCTTTTTGATGCATCCATTTGGCGCCTTCCAGCTGACACTGAAATTTTTGTTTGTAATTTTTCTGAACGACATTATATAATGGACAGCCATGACGCGTAGTTGCAGAGGCAAGAGGCAATTTAGAGGCAACCGGATGGCTCTTTTTCTGCCCCAGACCAAGTTGGCTCAGCGAGTGACGTTGGTCCGCACCGACCGTGTAGACAGTTGTTTGCAGCAAAATTTCATACTACAGCGGTCGGTGCCGACCAAGGTCGCTCGGTCGGAGGTGCGTGTTGGCGACCGTCTAGCAGACGTTTTTGGGTTGCACGGGGCGGTTCCACAAAACTTCAGGAGCTCAAATACCGCGAGACATCCGGTTGCCTCTTGGAAACTGCAACTACGCGTCATTGCTCTGGAAATAATTCAATTAAAATCGTAAAAAACAATTGATCTGAAAACCTCTGACATCGTTTGAAAAACAATAATGACCCAATCTGAAGTCCGAGTCCAAACACGAACCTAAATAAAGATCCCACGTCGCCACATCCAAGTTCTTTCTACCAACTCCGCCATTACAATAACAACCTTACTCCATAAACTTAGAATCACAATTTCCACGACCAGAAAACGTTTGAAAGATTTCTTTTTCGAATTGAGAGGACAGCTTAATGTAAAAAGGGCGTATGTGACTATGGAGTCAATAATGAGATAGGTCGTTTGTAATGGGTAGGTGTCGATTGGATTCATATTCTCGACACGCGTGAACAGTGAGCTATTCACAATGCTTACCAACAACTCACTTCAGAGAAACCAATTTAAATCAGACCAACTAACCAGAGATTTACTTAAGGGGATCCCATGCCCCAATGACCTTCGATCTGAATCCCTTAGCTTTCTAATGTTTTTGTAGCTTATCGTAAAATAACAACAACAGCTTTAAGCAATATAGTAGGTATCCCATATTTACTTCTAACATCACTGTCTTCGAGACATTAAGCATCAAAATTGAACAATTTTAGACGAAAAAACTGATTTTCTGGCCATACCTTTTGTGTTAATTAGTTTAAACCAAAACCCTACACATGTTTAATAGAGACATCAGAGACAAACCAAATATGTAGATTTCGTATATGTATTTTAGATTTTTAACAGCAATCTAGATGGGTCAGGCCGTAGATTTTGCCACAAAGAGCGCAGCGGTGACGCAGAATTTTATACGAATCGGATACGCAGTGACGCACAACGGAAACGCAAAATAGTTAAGGTCCACGACATGTGTGATTTTTACATTAAATATTTGGAATAATATAATATTAGTAGATTTCACAATTTAGGGCAAAAAAAACACATTTGGAAAACCGCAAATCTAAGCAAGTAAGTGCGCATACACCTTTACTAAGTAGCGCAGGGTAGCATACTGCCATTCTGCGTAACGTGACGCAGATAGAATCAATCATAACTCGATAAATACACTGTTTTTCCAGGTTTTTTAGCATTGAAAGATTACACACACTTTACTAAATAGGGCACAATAACAATAACAAATATTTATTCAAAACTTACCTTGAAATCTTAAAAAATGTACTCCGCGACAAACTGGTTACCTTCCACTTTGAACTAAAGTTGACAGCCCACCGACAAAAATAAGGCTGCTACCGCGTCATTGACCATACAGAAGGTACCTAGCTTTGGTGTTGCCACTACTCTAATATAGATACTGCTAATGTTTAACTCCATAAAATAGGGAGACGTTGGTTACGCAGTCAAAGTAGCGCAGAAAAACGGTTTTGTGTGTGTTTTTGTTCAATGTGATAAAATTAATGTACTTTCTTAGGAAACATGAAACGATATTTAAAAGGCGGATAGGATAGATAACTATCATTTAATAACGTCAAATCAAAAAGATTATCAAAAATATATTTTTTTTCTAATTTTTCTGATTGAGTAAAGTGCACTAGTATTTACCTAAGCGGATTTCCATTTTTTATGAAATTTTCGACGTTTTTCGTGAAAAAATATCGTGTAAGTAACTTCCCAAGTTTATGGATTTATTTAAATATTTTTTGTGGCCGCGGTTCACCATTTCATAGAGAATAAATACAATGCTGTGGTTGAAAAATTAATATTACGTATTAAAAGTAAAAAAAGGGGCGGGGAGTTAGGTTATACGAGTACCTTTTGTGGCAAAATCTACGGCCTGTACGATAGATACGAAAAAGGTGTTTTTTTAGACAATGATTAAAAACATTTAAAAAATACTATTCATTATATTTTCGAGCGTTACTTCGCCATTGGTAGCCTCTCTCGCACATTTTTTTTATTTATGATGAAGATGATAAAACTAAGTCATTGGACACATGTATCTTGTCAATCGTAACCTTGACCTTTATAATCGAATGTAGAGTTTACATTTTACCGCAATCTACTTGCAACTGCTAATTAACCCAGACATTATCTGTGTAGATAAACAATGATACATTCCTCTTGGCTCCCTAGTTTTTATTCCATCGATTTTTTACATAGATTGTTAAGAGTCCCCTGTAAGCCGAATTTCACCTTCCCATACATACGGAGTTTCGTTCACATTTTAAAACTACGTGTTGGATTGTACCAAAGCTTTGCATATACAATGACATGAGGTATATCTAGGTCTGTAATTAGTTTATATGGCTCCAGTTTATGAAACAAACAAAATACAGCAAAAACAAGTTTTGTGTGAAAAACTTAAATAAACTTATATGGACTATATGAGCGAGTTCCACGCGGATGAAATCGTGGGCAGAAGTGATAAATAAAGCCAGGAACCCTCCATGCGCACCGATAATCCAATACCTAGGCGTTTGGTTAGGAAATCTGAACAACATCAGTAAGATCAAAATATCGCATACAGATTCTGTCCGGCCAACACAAACCAAGAAAAAAGTTAAAAAAAACTATATCCCGACTACGGAAAAGTAACAATGAATAATATTTTTATATATTTGAACTCGAAATTTTCTCCTCTTTCATTTGATACCCACACACACACACGCTTTGTTAGTAAAAGATTTTTTTCAAAGTCAGACACTTTTGTTTGTGACGCGACAGCTATCATAATTATTTTTCCTTTCATACAAAAGGTAGCCTATGAAACCCGGAGCATAATTTCGAATCGATTGACACCTCATTTATCCAAATCAGTTCAGAATTATAAACGATACAGTGGAACCTTCCTTTTGGTTCTGCCGTAGTCGGGCAAAAAATAACTTTTTTTTCTTGGTCTGAGTAGGCCAAACACGAAACAACGGATTGCTATTGACTTAAGTCATTATAACAGTCGGTTAATTACAACATTCACAAACAAGACCGAATAGCATTCACACTTGTTTGTCTCTTTTAGATAAGTCCATTAAAAAAACTTCAGCAATGCTTTATTTAATTCTAATCTCCGTAATTGTGATATACGTGTTGGTGTCATGGGTGAACTTGATGCTGGAAATGAGGAGGAGTAAGATCCCTGGGCCGTTCCCACTGCCTATAGTGGGGCATGCGCATCTACTGCTCGTCGATTCTGCGGGTAAGTGACCAATTGATCACTCTAGGACGCCGCAGCTTAAAGTGGTTCGATTTCCATACAAAACAAACAAAACAGTAGCTCTAGTATGAGTTTTATCGATACATATACGTTTTCGAACGCGTTTGCGTTTAGTTTCAATGTGTATGGCATAGCCAACGTTGCTAATAGTTGTTAAGGTTGTATACCTAATGTAGATTTATATTGGCTGCTAACAGTTTTCTTTATGAGATAAATTATGACTGTCGCTGTCTGTCGGTAAAATAGCAATGTCAAGTAATTTACATTATTGTGTGATTATAATGGTTTAATATAATAAATATCGATTCACGGAACAACCTTTCGTCTTCATTAACATGGCAGCAGAGCGGGAAACATGAATTAAATATTGAAATACATGTAAGTCGTAAAAATGAGTAATAATATTGTAATACCAATTTTTGACGGGACGGATTATGCGAACTGGAAAACTCGCATATTGAAATTTTTACAATTTAAAAAATGTAAAGAAGTTGTGATACGATTAAAAGGCGATAAAGATGATGCGGCAAATTGGGAAAACATGGATATTGAGGCTACAAACTATATATATAGTGCGATCACGAACCAACAGCTGGAATACATTAGCGAAGTAGAGTCAGCATATAGAATAATGTTAAAATTCGACGAAATGTATTTGAAACAATCAACCGCGTTGCAAATTGTATGCAGAAGCAATTTAGAAAATATAAAGCTTGCGAAATATTCCGACATTAATATTTTCTTCGACGATTTTGAACGATGTGTCAACGATTTGAAAAAAGCCGGCGCCATGGTATCAGAAAACGAGAAATTGAACTATATGTTAAAAGCATTGCCGGGAAATTACAGCCATATAGGCGATTTAATAGACGTTTTACCGGAAAAAGAAAGAACCGTCGAATATTTAAAAAGCAAAATAAAAATGAAAAATATACAAAAAATAAACGAAGAAACTCCTGACCGATCGAATGCATTTAAAGTAGAGTCTGAGAATAAACCTAAATGTTTCACTTGCGGAAAATTCGGACATATACAAAGAGATTGCTGGCACGGTAACCGTGGTCGTGGACGCGGACATTATGGTCGAACTCGTGGTCATGGACGAGGCCACTACAATTATGGACAGAATAGAGGCAGAGGAAGTTATTATAACACGGATTTTTACAAAAAGAGCTTTCACACATCGATTGTTAACAACTCAACTATGGCTAAGGAAGATGTTCCAATAAAGTCAGGACAGATAAATTGGCTTCTAGACAGCGGATGCACGGATCACATTATAAATACCGACGAATATTTCGACAAATTTGTGACATTGAAAGAACCGATAAAAGTAAAGGTTGGAGATGGAAGAATATTGAAAGCCACAAAGGTTGGCAGTATTACAACGTACTTTCCTGTTTATGCGAACAGAAATAAAGTGATAATAGACAATGTATTTTATGTGAAAGAGATGAAAGCTAACTTATTAAGCTATTCGAAGATTACTGACAGTCATACAATAATTTCGAAAGGACATACAACGAAGATATATAACATGAATAGAGAATTGATATTAATTGCAAAGAAGGATGAGAGATTGTATAAAATAACCAGTTTTGTCTGTAAAGAAATAGGCGTAAATACAGTACATAGTGAAATGACGATGAAAGAAAAGCTTCACCGGACTTTTGGACATATAAACTTCAATTGTATTGATATGATGTGCAAAAATCAAGTATTAGAAGGAATGCCAATGCAAATAGAAACGGATTTTATGAAATGTGCTATCTGCGTTGAAAATAAAATGCACAACTTGCCATTTAACAACAACAGGACAAGAGCGAAAGATATATTAGATATCGTACACACTGATGTAAATGGACCACACAGAACTACGGGATATCAAGGAGAAAAATATTTTCTAACGTTTATAGACGATTACAGCAATTTAGCGAGAGTATATTGTATCAACTCAAAAGAAAAAGTTTATGAATGCTTTAACTTAAACGTACATCAAATGGATGTAGAGACTGCATTTTTGAACGGCAAAGTGTTATCGGAAGTGTATGTTAAACAGCCACTTGGTTATCAAGATGGTACTGACAAAGTGTATAAACTATACAAATCTTTATACGGCTTAAAGGAAAGCCCACGTGCATGGTACGAATGTTTTAACAATTTTGTGACAACTATTGGCTTTAGGAGAAGTAAATATGATTATTGTCTTTATGTCAAAAATGATAATAACCAAACGATTTATATATTAGTATACGTCGACGACTTATTGGTTGCATGCAAGGATGAACAAACAGTTCTTACAATTAAAAGTAAACTGAGCAATTATTTTAAAATGAAGGACATGGGCAAAGTTAAAAACTATATAGGTATTGATGTTGAGTATGATTATGCAAAAGCAAATATTTTGACTTTGAGCCAGGAAAATACATAGAGTCGTTAGCCAAAAAATATAAAATTGAGAATTCAAAACTGTACAAAACACCCATGGAGATTAATGTCAAACTTGAGAAACGCGAATTAAATGACGATATTAAATACAGAAATTTGATAGGAGCTTTGCTATACGTAAGTTCTGGTACTCGGCCAGACATTGCCTTTTGTGTCAACTACTTGAGCAGATTTCAAAACTGCTATGATGAGATTCATTACAAATATGCATTACGTGTTTTAAAATACTTATATTTGACAAAAAGCCTTAAGCTAACATATTATCAGAATTTAAAGGCGAATATTATGGATTGTTATGTTGATGCCGATTGGGCAGGAGATATTGTAGACCGGAAGTCTACCTCTGGTTTTGTGATTAGATTATTTGGTAACGCCGTGTATTGGAAGTCAAAGAAACAATGCAGTGTAACGAAATCTTCCACTTTTGCTGAATACATTGCGTTGTCAGAAGCTGTAACTGAAATAAGCTTATTGCGTAGTATTATTGATGATGTTTTTATAGCGTTCGACAAACCTGTAAATATTTATGAAGATAATTCAGGAGCTATAGCTATTGCTAAATATGGTAATTTCGCAAAGAATTCGAAGCACATTGAAGTGCATTATCACTATGTCCATGATAATGTTAAGAATGGAACCATTGATATAGTAAAAGTAGATTCGGAAGATAATGTTGCAGACATTCTTACAAAGTCGTTAGGAAACATTAAATTCTTCAAATTCAGACAAATGTTGAATATAGTTTGATATGATATTGCCATGCTTGAAATGTTTTTCTCTGTTAATTTAATATCGCAGATAAGTGTTGCCATATAAATCTAAGGAGGCGTGTTAAGGTTGTATACCTAATGTAGATTTATATTGGCTGCTAACAGTTTTCTTTATGAGATAAATTATGACTGTCGCTGTCTGTCGGTAAAATAGCAATAAATAATAATAAATAAATAAATAAATATTACGGGACAATCTTACACAAATCAACCTATAGGCCCACGGTAAGCTCAATAAGGCTTGTGTTGTGGGTACTAGGCGATGATATATATAATAGATACATACATATATATACTTATATACATATATGACATCCATAACTCAGGAACAAATATTCGTGATAAACACACAAATGAATGCCCTGACCAATGCAATGCAATGCAATGTCAAGTAATTTACATTATTGTGTGATTATAATGGTTTAATATAATAAATATCGATTCACGGAACAACCTTTCGTCTTCATTAACAATAGTAACCACCAGAGGCGCTGTTCGCGTTGCCACACTGTTGCCAGACAAATTGAAACTAAACGCAAACGCGTTCGAAAACGTATTAATTACTAATCTAGTAAACGTATTAATTACTAAACGAATTATTAACTAATCTAGTAATCTGTGGACAATGTTGTCGATATCGGCCTCACACTCATGAACTATTTGTTTTTTGTATACCTCATGCTCGAAAACATGTGTGTTACTTTTTTTATACCAAATAGATTGAAAAAAAACTTCTATTGACATTCGCAGGCTAACGGCGAGATATTTTAAGAACCTTATGTAACAAACTTTCATAGATTGTCTATCCATTTGCGCGAAATTCCCCCTTTCCTAGAATAAACTTGTATAAACTATTTGAGAAATTAGTTTGGAACGTGACGTGATACTTTGGGAAAACAATGTTTCTCAAATTATTCTAGTTTATACAAGTGTATTCTAGGAAAGCCTGCGAATGCCAAAAGACATTTTGTATGGAAATCGAACCATCTTACAGCGGTTACACACGGTGACTTTTTGCAGTGATTCAAACGCGCGAGACTAGCCACAGATCATTTATCAAAATCATCTATTTCGATAACGTATCGCAGTGGTCGGCAACAGGTGGCCTGCGCCCCGCAAGACCCTGGCTGTTTCGTATGTACACTTTTTCCTGATAAAGCCACAAATTATCAACAAGTGCGGCCCGCGTCAGTTTCGTTAAGGGCTGTTTACATGGTGCAACTACTCGTATGCTATTTTCATTATACTGCCGGGCTGCGGGCTACCGAAATACGATTCAATCAAACCGTGCAATGAAATAAAACTAGCATACAACTGTTTCGCGTTTGTAGCGC
The DNA here is from genome assembly GCA_963854355.1 of Epinotia brunnichana. NCBI lineage: Eukaryota > Metazoa > Arthropoda > Insecta > Lepidoptera > Tortricidae > Epinotia > Epinotia brunnichana. Next base: position 2,437,617 of record OY977940.1, read on the forward strand.
GGCAAAGTCACTGCGTGTAAAACCTGCAACACACTGGCGCGGCCTGCGGTGGCGGTCAGTAGTAAATTTGACACGTAATGACATTATTGACCGCTGCCAGGCCGCGCCAGTCTGTGAGAGACTTAACGGTGCAAAATTGGTGGAATTGAGATGCTGCCTTCTGATCTCTCGCTCCCGCGCAGGCGTATAGCCGAGTTCTTAATTATTAATAACAACTAAATGGTTGATGATGTCTGCGCCCTCATTTTTGTTTTATTAATAAATTACTATTTGGACGAACTCACAGTTAGTCTAAAAAGTAAGCTCTGCGCTTGTATATTTTTTTTTAGTGTTAACAAATTCCGGACTTTCAGGCATTTAATTTTTTTTATATAAAACGTTTAAAATTTCTATGAAATTAAAAATGTTATTATAAAAAAAGGTTTGTATAAAATTAAAACAAAAACATTTACAAAATAGGAAAAATATGCCTCCTTAAATAATAAATAGAACCTTTATTTTAAATGCACATTAGTGATAGTATCTGGAACACTTTTCATGTCAAATACCCTTTTTTATTCGATTAAAAAACACGAATAATGTTACATTAAGTACATTATTTATGATATTTTCAATAATCTGCGTGTGGTTGTGCCGACTGTTTTAACTTACACGATTAAAGACAAAAGTGATTTATTTTATTGCTCCATGAATAAATTGTGTAAAATAGCTGTGCATGTATTATGTTAAATCATAGAATAGGATATTAGTTCGTTGTAAGTGTAAAATTTTAGTTTAGGCAGAGGGTTGTAACCTGTAATAATAGTTGCTTATATATGAAAATAATTAAATAAATTGCAGGGTTAATTGAGGTGTTTGGCAAGTTTGCGGAGACATACAACTATAGAACATTCTGCCAGATTGCGAACCAGAGATACGTAGCCCTCGCACATCCTAAATTCGTCGAGGTAACAATCTTTTAATACATACTGACAATACATTACACATTCTTGCATCGAAATGTTACAAGCAACAGTGCGCGCGCTGAAACCGTAGCATGAGTCACTTATATGAGTACATTACTTTACTCGCGATCGAGTTCACAATCGTTCGTTTACTTTAATCGATTTTCCAATATTCAACCTTATATCACAAGCATTTATCGATTTAATTTAAATGCTAGCGTTTGTCGGTTATGACATTACAGAATACCTACGCGCATCGCGACTTCGACAGTGTCGAAACAATATGGCAGCGCGTGTGCCATTTATTTGCATGTTTAAATAGTACGCGACAATCCGAATTTTGCATTATTATGTTGTCAATTCAAAATCCTTATTTTTATACGTTCTTTAATTTGAGATAAATGTCGATCGGACTCACACGATGGAACTCTTGACGGAATAATACGATATCACGCGCTATTTTGCAAGTAAAATAGTAAACTACACTCCCTACGGTATTCTTCGATCCGAAATGTCAAATTTGTGTCTCACACTACCGATTGGTAGTACGAATCGAACGTTAAATTACGCATCGAAAACTAAACGTCTAACGTTTTGTAGTTGTTTTCGGAGTACAACGGCAGTATGAGTTACAAATTTGACAGGTTGAATCGAAGAATACCATAGCGAGATCGAAATCTATTCGAAGCGCGTTGTTTCGATCCAGAAAGTAGTAATTGAATGTGACTTTTACAGAGTCATACGGCTTGAGTAAGCAAAAGTCGTCTTTCCTGTGGTCAATAGTGAAGGGCTTCGATGCATATAAAAAAAAATTTGATTGCATGAAATCATATAAGAGAAGACGCCGTTGATGCGGATTAAGAGTCCAACCAAAAATTTGGCTTTGTAGCCCTTAACTTTAGCAATGTCCGAAAACCTCCTTGGCTGCGAACCTAAATTTGTATGTACAACCAATACGTACGTTCAATAAGTAGCTACTATAACAGGTATTTTGTTCCCAGCACATCATATCCAGCACTGAAACCATCACTAAGGGCAAGTCATACAACTTTCTGCATCCCTGGTTAGGACAAGGTCTGCTCACGGCAACAGGTAAAGCATGATTTCAACAAAAGTACTTTGTTTTTATATTCATTATCATCCTAGCATTTTTTCTAGGTTCCCCCGGGGACCGTTTTTGTACCCTAGTTTTTACGAAAGTGTCTGCCTTTTGACTTTTCAATCCAGAGAGAAAATCAAACATTGATTTGGATAAGACCAGCTCCCTCACGATGTTTTTCATTCACCGACTACTGTTAAATATTTAATGATTTGTCATTCATAGTGCAATTTTTTGATACGAGCCGATGTTCAAACCCTACTTCCAGATTAAAACTCGCATGCCTAACCGGCTACAGTGGCTTTTTCTTCGATTGTACCTACTTATAAAGAATTGCAAACATCTCTTACCTCGTTTTCTTCATTAATGGGTAGGATTTTGTCGCCTAATGAATGGTATTTAGAGCATTTTTTTAAAAGAATGCCACTATTTCTGTTCAAGCAAATTGGACATGTTTTGGTGGAATTTAGTATTCAGTATCAAATAATCATAAATCAAGATCACTCTGCTGTCAAAAGTCAATTCGAGTACGTCTCATTCAATACTAGTGCGACGCCAGCGCCACCAGGCAAGGAAAGCTGTAAACTTGGACATTCAAGATGACTCGTTGATTGCAATCCGGGATCGAGATGTAATCGCATGGTTTGAGGTTAGGTTAGGCCAAATGTTTAAACTCACGAAAACCCATATTATCCATTTTTATGGATATGTCAAAAGCTTTTGACTTTGTTTGCCACAAAAGACTCCTTACAAAAATATATTCGTATGGAATAAGAAGGTTAGCATATCCATATCCATACTAATATTATAAATGCGAAAGTGTGTCTGTCTGTCTGTCTGTCTGTCTGTCTGTCTGTCTGTTACCTCTTCACGCCTAAACCGCTGAACCGATTTAGATGAAATTTGGTATAGAGATAGTTTGAATCCCAGGAAAGGACATAGGGTAGTTTTTATCCCGGAAATCGACCCCTAAGGGGATGAAATTGGGGGTGAAAATTTGTATGGAGCTACTAAAACCGCTGCACCGGTTTGGATGAAATTTGGTATATAAATACTTTAAGTCCCGTGAAAGGACATTGAATAGGTTTAATGTGAGGGGGTGAAATGAGGGGGTGAAAATTTGGAGGTAACCAATTTTGATGAAATTTGGTTTGGAGATAGTTTAAATCCTAGAAAAGGACATATAATAGTTTTTATCCCGGAAATCATCCCCTAAGGGGGTGACATAAGGGGTGAAAATTCGGATGGAACCCATTTGAATACAATTTGGTTTAGAGATAGTTTGAGTCCTAGGAAAGGACATAGGGTAGTTTTTATCCCGGAAATCCACCCCTAAGGGGATGAAATTGGGGATGAAAATTTGTATGGAGCTACTTAAACCGCTGCACTGATTTGGATAAAATTTGGCATTTAAATAGTTTGAGTCCCGAGGAAGGACAAAGGATAGGTTTGATCCCGGAAATCATCCCCTATGGGGGTAAAATAGAGGGTGAAATGAGGAGGTGAAAATTTGGACGTAACCAATTTTGATGAAATTTGTATCAGAGATAGTTTAAATCCTGGGAAAGGACATAGGATAGTTCTTATCCCGAAAATTATCCCCTAAGGGGTTGAAATCAGGGGGGAAAATTCAGTTGAAACCCATTTCAATACAATTTGGTATAGAGATAGTTTGAGTCCCGGGGAAGGACATAGGGTAGTTTTTATCCCGGAAATCTACCCCTAAGGGGGTGAAATTGAGGGTGAACATTTATATCGAGTTTCTTAAACCGCGGCACTGATTTGGATGTAATTTGGTTTATAAATAGTTTGAGTTTGAATCCGGAAATCATCCCTTAAAGGGGTTAAATGAGAGGGTGAAAATTTAGAAGTAAGCAATTTTGATAAAATTTGGTTTAGAGATAGTTTACGTCAAGGGAAAGGACATAGGATAATTTTTATCCCGGAAATTAGGGGTGAAAATTCGGATGGAACCTATATGAATACAATTTGGTATAGATATAGTTTGAGTCCTGGGAAAGGACATATAGGGTAGTTTTTATCCCGGAAATCCACCCCTAAGGGGATGAAACTGGGGTTGAAAATTTGTATGGTGCTAATTAACCGCTGCACCGATTTGGATGAAACATAGGACTGTTTTAATTCCGGAAATCACCCCTAAGGGGGTGAAATGGGGGGTTGAACTTTGGATGGAACCCGTTTAGATGAAATTTGGTATAGAGATAGTTTGATTCCCGGAGAATGACATTAGATAGTTTTGAAAATTTGGATAAATCCCATGGAGATGAAATTTGGTATAATAGGAGACCCAGGGAAGCACAATGCATAGTTTTTATCCCGAAAATCAGCTCCTGAGGGGGTGACATTAGGCGTGAAAATGTTGATGGAACCCATTTAGATGAAATTTGGTATAGAGATAGTTAGAGTCCTAGGGAAGGAAATAGAATATTTTTTATTTCGGAAATCATCCCCTAAGCGGGTGAAATGGGGGTGAAAATTTGGTTGAACTCATTTAGTTTTTTAGATAGTTTAAGTTAGTTTAGAGATAGTTTAAGTCCTGGGAAAGGGCATAGGATAGTTTCAATTCCGGAAATCACCCCCTAAGGGAGTGAAATGGAGGATGAAACTTTTGATAAAACCCGTTTAGATGAAATTTGGTATAGAGATAGTTTAAGTCTCGGAGAATGAAAGCGGATAGTTTTTATACCGAAAATAGTTCCGAAGGTAATGAAATAGGGGGTGAAAATTTGGATAAAACCCATTTAGATGAAATTTGGTATAGAGATAGTAAGAGTCCCAGGGAAGATGCATAGTTTTTATCCCGAAAATCATCTCCTGAGGGGGTTCTTAAAACTTTGTAGAAACATTACTTATTTGAGTACAAACAAAGTGCTTTCAGCGTTTTGGAAAATTCCACCCCTAAGAGGGTTAAAAAGGACTGCAAAGTTTATATGGGGAAACTCTTTTTGGGATAGGAGCTTAAAAGTTTGTAGGACGATTAGTTATTGAAATACAAAAAAAAGTAAATTCAGCGTTTTAGTAAATTCCACTCCTAAGGGGGTTAAAAGTGCGTGCAACATGTGTGTGGAGGAAACATTTTTTTAGCCGATTTACAATTTTGTAGAATGCTTACTAATTAAAAATAAAATTAAATACTTTCAGCATTTTAAAAACTTCGATCTTTAGGGGTTTATAAGAACGTTTGAATGAAGAAAATATTTTTTTAGCGATTTTATTTTTTGTTGAAAGATTACTTATTACAATAAAAACCAAGTACTTTTAGCGTTTTGGAAAATTCGACCCCTAATGAGAATAAAAAGGGGTGTAAGGTTCGTATGGGAAACCCTTTTTTTGAGTTAGAGACTTGATATTTTGTAGAAAAAATACTTATTACAATAAAAAAACATAGTGTTTTCTTTTAAATTTTTCTCCGAAAAGCGTTAATTTAAAGGTTCAAAGTTTGTATGCAGACTATCAGAGCAAGAAATTTTTTAAGTATGAGAATTGTAACTTCGATCTTAGTATGTTTGTTCAAAGACTACAAAACTCATTTCAGCGTTTTTTGAAACTCATCCCCTAAAAGGTATTATAAGGGTGTTCAAAGTTTGTATGTAGAGCAAAACATTTTTAAAGTAAGGGATTTGTAACTTCAGTTTTAGACTGTTTACTACAAGACTACAAAGCTAATTTCAATGATTTTAAAAATTAATTCCTTAAAAAAACATTTAGACGATAACATGTTCTACGCGGACGAAGTCGCGGGCAACAGCTAGTTAAAAATAAAATTAAATACTTTCAGCATTTTAAAAACTTCGATCTTTAGGGGTTTATAAGAACGTTTGAATGAAGAAAATATTTTTTTAGCGATTTTATTTTTTGTTGAAAGATTACTTATTACAATAAAAATCAAGTACTTTTAGCGTTTTGGAAAATTCGACCCCTAATGAGAATAAAAAGGGGTGTAAGGTTCGTATGGGAAACCCTTTTTTTGAGTTAGAGACTTGATATTTTGTAGAAAAAATACTTATTACAATAAAAAAACATAGTGTTTTCTTTTAAATTTTTCTCCGAAAAGCGTTAATTTAAAGGTTCAAAGTTTGTATGCAGACTATCAGAGCAAGAAATTTTTAAGTATGAGAATTGTAACTTCGATCTTAGTATGTTTGTTAAAAGACTACAAAACTCATTTCAGCGTTTTTTGAAACTCATCCCCTAAAAGGTATTATAAGGGTGTTCAAAGTTTGTATGTAGAGCAAAACATTTTTAAAGTAAGGGATTTGTAACTTCAGTTTTAGACTGTTTACTACAAGACTACAAAGCTAATTTCAATGATTTTAAAAATTAATTCCTTAAAAAAACATTGAGACGATAACATGTTCTACGCGGACGAAGTCGCGGGCAACAGCTAGTTAAAAATAAAATTACATACTTTCAGCATTTTAAAAACTTCGATCTTTAGGGGTTTATAAGAACGTTTGAATGAAGAAAATATTTTTTTAGCGATTTTATTTTTTGTTGAAAGATTACTTATTACAATAAAAATCAAGTACTTTTAGCGTTTTGGAAAATTCGACCCCTAATGAGAATAAAAAGGGGTGTAAGGTTCGTATGGGAAACCCTTTTTTTGAGTTAGAGACTTGATATTTTGTAGAAAAAATACTTATTACAATAAAAAAACATAGTGTTTTCTTTTAAATTTTTCTCCGAAAAGCGTTAATTTAAAGGTTCAAAGTTTGTATGCAGACTATCAGAGCAAGAAATTTTTTAAGTATGAGAATTGTAACTTCGATCTTAGTATGTTTGTTCAAAGACTACAAAACTCATTTCAGCGTTTTTTGAAACTCATCCCCTAAAAGGTATTATAAGGGTGTTCAAAGTTTGTATGTAGAGCAAAACATTTTTAAGGTAAGGGATTTGTAACTTCAGTTTTAGACTGTTTACTACAAGACTACAAAGCTAATTTCAATGATTTTAAAAATTAATTCCTTAAAAAAACATTTAGACGATAACATGTTCTACGCGGACGAAGTCGCGGGCAACAGCTAGTGAACTAATAAAATCATACTTATCTAACAGGCAACAATCCACTGAAATTGCCCATATAAACGATGAAAGTCAAAACAATGTCGAAGTCTATAATGGTAGAATACGGCGTTCCACAAGGAAGTATACTGGGGCCATTATTGTTTATATTGTATATTAACGACCTCCCGTATGCCGTGCAAAATCAAATGGTGCTTTTTGCAGACGATTCTACACTTATAATTGAACCAAAAGATATTGAAAAATATGAATCAAAAGCAAATTTAATACCGCTGTAAACAATATAATTAGATGGTTTGAAAATAAATATAACCAAGACTAAAGCAATGCAATCTATTTACCTCAATCACACGGAAAGAACGTCACGATAAAATATAAAGATGATGAAATAGAACAAGTAAGTGAAATAAATTTTTAGGCGTTACAATTGATTCGCACCTCTGTTGGAAACCGCACTTAATAAATCTCTGCAAAAAAGTTAGCCGATACGTATATGTTTTAAAAACTTAACCATGACAGTATCACAAGCAACTGCACTGAATGCATATCATGCATAATGTAGCTTCAAATTTAAGATATGCGATTATACTTTGGGGAAATGCTCTCGGTACACACATGCTACCTTTATTCCGAACACAGAAAAAATGTATTAGGGCTATGTGTTTCTTGAATCAAAGGGAATCATGTAGACCCTACTTTGTTAAACTAGACATATTGACCCTAAAGGCCTCCACGCACCGGTCGCGTGCGCGGGCCCGCGCACGCGACCGGTGTGTGGAGGCCTTTACTTCTATGTATATTTTAGAGTCCTGCATATTTGTTAAAGGCAATAATATGGATTCATTTAAAATCCACGAATGTCAATTCCCGAGGAAAACAAAAAATTCGATAACAATCTTGCTGAACTATCTACCTAAGACTAGCTTCTATCAAAACTCATTTTTTGCGATGGGACCGAGATTATTAAACCACTTGCCAAATAATTTAAAAGAACTGCAAATGCCTGTATTTAAGCAACGTTTACGCAAACTCCTCATCAAAAAATGTTATTACGACCTAAAAAATTTTTTCGACGATAAATTGTGATAATAATAATAATATAATTAGGCGTAGGGATGTGACGGCCCCATCGCCCACCAGATTTCTGGTGCAATCAGTCAACGTAAGGCAGCTTGTGGCGGGCTGTTAGGGAGTAGCGACCCTACGTACCTGAGTGCTCCTGGGGGTGTCCTGTGGTCAGGCTGAGCCGATCGGGTGGTTGGTTGGACAGGCCCCCCACCTCTGGCTTGCCTTAACTGGCTGTCCAGAGTGGAGTCGCAAGAGCTGTTGCTCGAGGGTAGATGTGGACACCTAAGTGGCGAGTTGGCTATATGTTTAAAGTCCAGTGCCACCTCTCTACCCCCCCCAGCCTCTCTGACTGGTGTTGCCCTTAGGCCATTTTTTAATGTCGCTATTAATAGGGGCCCATCTAGCAGTTGGCGAGTCACCGTCTGCCAGAGATAAAAAATGAGACAGTTTATTAGGCAGGCGTCCGATGTTTCACCCAATAGCCCAGCCACTAGTCCATCATTTTCACCCAATAACCCGTTTTCTTTAGATTCCATCAACCAGCAATTAATAGTCCCTATACACCCCAGCGGGTGCTGTCTCTGTGTGAGTCCCATGACACGGGCAGGGACAGCATCCGCTCGGTGTACTCCTTGCATTTCATTAAATTGTCAAAAGGGCCTCTACGTGTTGGCTCAGTTGGTACTTTGTAGGTACCTAGCCCCACGCACGCCTCCCAAAGGTCCGGGACATCATTGTCCCGTGAGCGGGAAAGACATACATAATATAATAATAGTCTCACTATACTTAATGAAAATATGATGATTTTTATGCTATTCTCATATTTTGTTGTAATTTAAATACCTAGTCTAATAATTAATGTTTTGAAGAATTTTATACTACTGTTGTTTTCTTATTTATTATAATTTAGATGTAACGTAGCAATTTAATATCGCATGCTATTAAAAAATATATATACATAAGACATTAGACATAAGACATAAGACATTTATTTAGCAGAATCGTTTACATATATATTTATTAGTACAAGTCCCTGCACTAGGCTTTGCCTGTATCGTACATACTTTTAATTTTAAGGACATTGTACGCCTTTTGTAGGCAGGTTATAATGCACGATAAGTCATATAACATCAGTATTACTAACATATAACCAACAATAAAGATTTTGATTTTTTTTTTATTTTTTTTTTTTATTTTTTTTTAGGAAAAGCCTTTAATTAAGTCCTAGGGTTAAGGAAGTTCAAATATCATGTAACTACTCGCGTGTGTCAATATAAAGGAAAATAACCGTGCGAGATGGTTTAATTTCATTTCAAACATCAAATTCATTACTTGGGCGTGAGTCCGGGCGACTGCGGCCAAGTTGGTGGCCCAAATATAACTCATCCATCCACGGCGTTCTCCTTCATCGTTGGTGGCCCATGGACGGGACACCCCATTTATCAATCAAATTCTAATATTTTCTCCTACTTTATGTTATTTTTGCTCAGAATCACGAGCTCTTTTCATCCCGATTGGAGGAAAAAAGTGTCGCGACATTTCCATACATTTAAAACTTTCCTTTTGTGTTAACCGCCTTACAAAGTATATGGGGAATGGTTACACAATAGGCAAATAAGCTTTGGTTAAATTTTTGTCCTTTTTGGATCGAAAGTGTTCCTGATTGTTATGGAAATAACATAAAGTTCCCAAAAAAAATCATAATTAAAAATATTTTTTTTTTTGAGAAACGTTATGTCCACAAAGTACCTGTCTAGAGTATCAGTCAAGTCTGTGTATGTCTCCTCCCCTCTCCCTTGATATTTTTACGTTGTCTCCAGGCTACAGATGGAAGTCCCACCGCAAGTTCCTGACCCCGGCGTTCCACTTCAACATTCTCGCCAGTTTCCTGCCCGTGTTCCTGAAGACTTCGCGGGTGCTGACAGATCAGCTACAGCACCGCGCTGATGGGACCCCGTTTGATCTGTTCCCAATCATAGCGTTAGCTGCGTTGGACAATGTTACAGGTACGTTATAGCCATTGCAGACCGACTTACAGTGGTTTGACCGAGATGAGAATGGGATCGGAGGTAACAGTTTTGCTATATACAATTACGTCAAAGTGTATATAAAATGACAGCTATTCCATTCCGAAATTATGAGTACCGTAAAACTACACAACTATAGTCCAGGTCGCCCAACTATGGTCCAAATCAATTCTCATATTACTTGCTCAGGTGGGACTATTTTCATGGGTGAACTTTTAAAGACCGGCAATATAATAACACAAATTTAAATAAAAACGTATAAAATCACTAATACGAAATCGGTATTGATAGAAACGAATGAGTTTACTTTTGGACCATAGTTGGGGTAGTGGACTATAGTTGTGTAGTTTTACGGTACCTAATCGCGAAGTGAATAATACAAGATTAAGCAAGACATCACCATCTAGGGGTCGACAATTGATGTCTTCAGTCTCGTGTACTCGTGGTTTCTCTGATTTTAAGTTAAGTTAAGTTTTTGGTGAGATAGCTAATTTTGAATAAATACTTTCTAATGTCTATTTTTCCAGAATCCATTATGGGAGTATCCTTCAACGCCTTAAAATATACTGAATCAAAATATGTTAAGGCTATTGAGACGTAAGTTACATCAGAATAATCTAATATTCAATTCAATTCAATTCAATTCTTTATTTGTTTCGGACTAGGTAATGTCCATAAGTTGTTAGTATACAATCACGAATTATGACTAAGGTTAGTATTACAAATTAATTTAATCCTATAATCCTAATGGAGTTAGATGCTCCATCCCCTAGCATAGGGTCCTGCACAATGTAGGGTGTTCCAGTGCCTAGGTAATGGAGCATCCAGCCTCGCAGCCAGCGTCCTCAGGATACTGTTACCGGATATTGAAACGCACAACGCTCTTCAGCTCCTTATTTTCATAGCTTTACTATTTACCTGTTCAAGAACGATTACTTTGACTTCACAGATGATTCCAACTAAAGACCAGCGCTGGTTATCACCAGCTACATATAAAAAGTGTTACTACATGCTACTGAGTTGGAACAAATTTGTGACATGTTTCTTTTGTTTTCCTTTTGGCGTTTTCTGTGCGTCACGAATAAATGTTTCTATTTATATATGTGGCGTTCCATGCCCAAAGGCCACATATGAAGTCTCCTGATCACAGGGACCGGAACCGGTTACCCTTATTGGGGTTTTCCATAGGGTTATTTTAGAAGTTGTTTTTAAAACCCTATCCATAATGATAACCTTACTGATAGGGTAACCCTATTGTTATGGTAAGCATATCGGATGTGGTAACCATAAGGTAACCTTAATAAATGGTTACCACATCCTATATGCTTATAACAATAGGGTTACCCTATCAGTAAGGTTACGTTATCATAAGATTACCAAATTGATAGAGCTACCAAATCGATAGGCTTAAGCCTGAAAAGGCGTTTTCCGGTCCTTGCCTGATCAGCTGTTCACGTTTCCAGATTAAGCGAGATAGTCTCCCTGCGCATGCGGAACCTGCTCCTCGGCTACGACTTCTTCTTCAACCTGTCATCCCACAAGAGGTTGCAAGACGAGGCGTTGGCCACCCTGCACGGTCACACCAAGCATGTCATCGACACCAGGCGGCGACAGCTAGCGAACACGGAGGCCAGGATTCAGACCGATGAAGATATCGGTGAGATTTTTGAAGAATGAACCCTTTGCTTGTTTTTAGGGTTCTGTTTGTCTGTCACCAGGCTATATCTCACTGATACCGTGATAGTTCCAGTTGAAATTTTCACAGATGATGTATTTCTGTTGCCGCTATCACAATAAATACTAAAAACAGAATAAAATAAATATTTTTATAGATAATGGTGCGGAACCCTTCGTGCACGAGTCCGACTCGCACTTGGCCGGTTTTTTTATACCAAGATGTTGGCAAACCAGCATAAGGCCTTTTTTTTGACAGAGTGGAAATGCACCTACGCATCCCCTCAGCCAGGGAAGCTATAGGGGGCTATAGGGGGGTATAGGGACCCACACCCTCCAGCCATCTCTCTTTAAAGACACGGGGGAGGGAGTATACCCACTAAAAACCGGAGGGGTATAAATCACGTAACATTCCGAACGTGCGTTAGAACAATCCAACTGTCATTTTTCCATACAAAATTTGACATTTCGATCTACCTAACGTTACATACGTTAGGTAGATCGAAATCTCACTCAGGGTCAAATACTCTGTAGCAGGGCGTTATTCAAAAAAGTGTACAAAACTTCTTTTTTTTCAGGATTCGAAATTTTTTGGTTTTTCTTACTCAGAATCGTTGATACTATCGATCCTCATACAAGAAAAAAAGTGTCCCAGACTACTACTACTACTACTGAGTGTACACTCTGCGTCAAATACATTGTAGCAACCAAAGTATCAAATAGTTCGGCACGCCATATATTTATTATGGTGTACCGAACTATTTGGTCACTTTGACTGCTACAGAGTATTTGACGCTGAGTGTACAATGCGTTACGTGATCGACCAGCAGGTACAAAAACATTTTCAAGACGTCGAAAAGAAGCTTTTTAGGGTTCCGTAGCCAAATGGCAAAAAACGGAACCCTTATAGATTCGTCATGTCCGTCCGTCTGTCTGTCTGTCTGTCCGTCCGTATGTCACAGCCATTTTTTTCCGAAACCATAAGAGCTATACTGTTGAAACTTGGTATGTAGATGTATTTTGTGAACCGCATTAAGATTTTTACACAAAAATTGAAAAAAAAACATTAAGTTTTAGGGGTCCCCATACACAAAACTGAAACTCAAAATTTTTTTTTTTTCATCAAACCCATACGTGTGGGGTATCATTAGGTCTTCAAAAATGATATTAAGTTTTCTAAGATAATTTTTTTCTAAACTTAATAGTTCGCGCGAGAGACACTTCCAAAGTGGTAAAATGTGTGTCCCCCCCTGTAACTTCTAAAATAAGAGAATGATAAAACTCAAAAAAAAATATGATGTACATTACCATGCAAACTTCCACCGAAAATTAGTTTGAACGAGATCTGGTAAGTAGTTTTTTTTAATACGTCATAAATCGTAAACTGCAATTTATTTAACGGAACCCTTCATGTGCGAGTCCGACTCGCACTTGGCCGCTTTTTTTTTATTCCAACATTACCAATGATAACATATTCCAGGTTTAAAAAACAAATATGCCTTCTTGGACCTACTACTGCTAGCTGAGGTGGACGGCAAGCCGATCAGCGACGAAAGCGTGCGGGAAGAGGTCGACACTTTCATGTTTGAGGCAAGTAACTACTTATCTAGAAAAGATGCCTTGACATTAAGAACCTATCTCTATACTTAAAGCCTCCACACACCGGTCGCGGGCGCGGGTCGGGCGCGGGTCGGGCGCGGTCCCGCGCCCGACCCGCGCACGCTGTGTGGAGGCCTTTACTAGCTGCCCACGTGGCCCCGCCTCTTTGCTATATACACGTCCTCGTCTCACCTCAAACTTCTCCCGGAAATCGACTATTGCGCAGGTTTTACTCACGTGCCCGGGGATAGTATTCATAGACTAGAATATGATGGCTTGAAAGTGTATTTTTCCAACCGCAATGCTCCTACAGATAGTTCTACTCATCTTGTACGTGCGTTCGTAACTTGATTTGTGTGTCCATGACACGGTAGTCGTTGTAAAAAACGCACGCACCCAAACATCCGTAGTTACAAACAAACGCTAGATAAGCCGAACTATCTGTACGTAGGTGGTAGCACTGCTTTCAATGACAATGCTTCAAAGGCTAGCGATTATTATGTAGTTAAACTGCAAAGTTAAAGAGCACACGTTATTCTTTTGCAGGGTCACGACACGACAGCTTCGGGTATTGTGTATTCTCTTTATTGCATCGCCAAACACGAGGAAGTGCAGAGAAAAATTCTGGACGAGCAGGAAACTATATTTGGTGATGACTTGGACAGGGAACCTACTTACGCGTAAGCTGTAACTTTATTTATACCGCCGGTTTAGTTAAATATCTCTCTCACAGTAGTAAAATACCATCATTGAGAAAAAAATTCTTCGAATACACAAACTGTTTCTGATAATTATCCACATTCCTTATATTCAGCATGTCTAATGGTAAGCAGATGCCGAACCTATGAACGCTTGGAGGAATCACAAGTGAGTTGCCGATCCTTTATTGGCTTGAGGATTCGTTGTATTGATAGCTAGTTAGACACAAATGCATGCACCTCATTTGCACTGGCGACCTTACTCATTACCAGAAACACAACATCACGTACCTACAGATCAAGTAGTAGTCTTATAATGGCTGCGGTCTTCTGTAAGGAGGAGGTACGCCCCCAGTTGGGCTGCTCTAAATATGAGCGAGATGATATTCTGCTGTGCCCAACCTCTCTAAATAAAAATTGATTTTTATTCTAGAGACCTACAACAGATGAAGTACTTGGACTGTGTCATCAAGGAGGCGCTTCGACTGTATCCCTCTGTGCCTTTCATCCAAAGACTTCTTACACAAGACGTGGGTGAGTTCATATTTGACTTATTTAAGGGTAATTATCCTCTAAATTTTGTCTAGCCTCAGTGAGAAACCAGAGTTCCAAGTGCCTACCATCCGATCCTCCAACCCTGAGGGCAAACTCGACTTCAATGAGCATAGGCTTTTCAAAATGCGTTGGTTACTTGACTATGACTTGATCGTGCCCCCTGGTTCCTATTGCACTAACATGAAAATTGTGCTAGTCTAGGTCGATAAGTAACAATGCTCTCTAGCAAACAACGCTGCTTGCCGATCCAGCACCTTATTTACGTTGAATTATCATAGGCAGATGAGATGACAGTGGCCATGATGGTGAAATAGGGTCCAGCCTTAAACGACAACACATCGCAGAGTTTAGGCAGGCACGTAAGACATTTGATCCCGATCATTACTAGGATCAATTCTTTGACGTGCCTCTTTAAGTACACAAACTTTAATTAAATTATTCACACAATAATACAATGCAAACTTACAGTGAACACCAAATCGCTTACACGCTAAAATAAACAAAAAAAGATAAACATGCACAAGAAAAAATGTCAAGAATCATAATTATAAAGTCATTCCATTAATTAAGTGCCAATTCAAAAATATCCTAGCAATATGGCACAAGTATGTCAAACGATCAGCGAACATGTCAGCGTCTTCGTGCTGAGTGAGCATTAGATGAAGCCATGCTAATACAAGAATAACTCTAAAACCAATACAAATTACCATCGTCTTAATCCAGATGTAATGGGCATGCACCTAAGCAAGGGCACCTCCGTGGTCCTGGACATCTTCCACCTCCAGCGGAACCCGGCGGTGTTCGAGGATCCTCTAATCTTCAAACCTGAGCGGTTCCTGGAGACAACTAAGCCTGGCAACGCATACAACTGGATTCCCTTCAGCGCTGGTCCTAGGAACTGCATTGGTACGAGACTTTAGTGACCTTAAGGGCCGTTATAAACGGGCTGCATATCGGCTGCTTTCTGGCTTCTGCAGTTTGAATGCTGAATTGACGTAACTGCATCGTCATCGATGACAGAACGATTTGATAAATGTATTACAGTTGTATTCACACTCGTCTGAAGCGTTCTGACGTGACACCTGTTCTGTCAAGCGTTCTGGCACATCAGAGAGCATCATATCAGATATTTATGAATCCGGTTTTAACTGGATATGTAAAATAAATGAGTCGCGTCGATGTGTGATCTGAAGCGTTTTAAAAAGCTATCTTCACAATGAAACAGAATCTCGCGTCAACTCAATCTAATTTTCTTATCAGACCTGTATTGACTTTTCCAGGTCAGAAGTTTGCGATGATGGAGATGAAGGTGACAGTAGCAGCTATAGTCCGGCGGTTCCGACTGGCCCCTGCAAACGACCCTGAACTCTGCGGAGCGCTCATCCTCAAGGCCACGCACGGAGTTTCCGTGAGGATCAAGCCAAGAGTCTAAGCAGAGCTATGCAAGCTTTTATATGATAAACGGTTGCCATCATTAAGGCTGACTTGCATCATAGTACACCCTGTCCCCAAGTTTCTAAGGCCAGGAACGCACTAAGCGGCTAACCGCAAGTGCGTAGAGGTATTGCGTTTGCGGTTTCATATGTTTTGTCCAACCACACGAGTAGCCGCTCGCATCTAGCCGCTTAGTGCGTTCCGGCCTAATACGTTCGCCCGTGCCAACCATGCCGCATCCCTGCACGTCGAAATGGCGTAGGAAAACAAATGTAACATAATTAAGGGTCGAAATAGGTATAACTAGGCACGGTATACAGTAAGTCATCCTATGGGCTGAGCTACATGCATGATTGAAGTTTCCAGTCGAACATCAGACATGAATTATCTTGTGGTGCCCTTTTAATTATAATCTATATTTAAAGTAAATATTCAATAAAACTCAGTAGTTACGTACAGGAGAATGTGTCCGTTATTTTAACACGCTTAACAAATTGCTTACAAAGGCAGTATAATGAGCTAAAGTCAAGCAGGTATAGCTTAGACAAACAAAAAAAACCCTATAACTAGTTAATATGATGTTGACTAATAGTGTACATAATAGTGAAATCAGTAACTTTTTATGAAACGTCAAAAGGGCCATACACAGATTTAGGGTCGCGTCTTTCCTGTGGACTTTGTCAAAGTTAAGGACTACAAAGCCTCATTTTTGGTTGGATTCTTAATCCGTATAAACGGCGTCTCCTCTTAAGTAGGTATATTATAATATGTATATGCGATAAAAACATTATTTATATGCACGTAAGCTCTTTACTATTGACCACAGGAAAGACGAATAATGTTTTAACATTGTGTATGACCAAAAAACGCCGTGATAGATGAACTTTGTAGAGAAATATGCATTTGAGTAGGTACTATAGCTTGACCACAACCGCTGTGCCGCTCCTGAGGTATGCGCGGGGAGGCGGGGTGCGGGCAGGGAAGATCATGAACTACAAGAGATTCATACTGTCGGAGAACCCCTGTCTCGCCGCTCGCAAACCTCAGGAGCGGCACAGCGGTTGTGGTCAAGCTATAGAGATTATAGTTCATTATAGCTCATTTATTAAATACCAATACATTAATATTGTATTGGTCACATAAATAAATAATTAATCAATTACATTGCATTATTTACAATAATAATTAGGTACATTTAGTACCTACTACATAGTTTTTATTTTATTTTTAGTCCCTGGGCGACCGAGCTCCGTTTGGATGAAAATGGAAAAAATACGGAGAAAACGAATTTTCCCGGACATGAGACCTATCTAAATCGATTTCTCGGCTCCTGAACCACCTACATTCCAAATTCCGAAATCGTTAGAGCCGTTTTAATAGTATAGGATTCTACTTGATTTAGTCTTATTTCTTCTATGTCTCTGAGACGTAAATTGAAATGGCTACAGTTTGTGATACATTTAAGATCCATGGGTAATTTATTTAAAAAATATTACACTTGGTATATGTGAGCTATGTTCAACTACCTGAAGATTGGGTGTGAAAGGCAGTTTCATATTTTTAGTTCTAGTCGCAAGACGTGAGTCAGTTTGGTATTCAGTTTCGTATCTAGATAAATGTTTCATAAAATCAATAAGTAACACGAGTATGTAGAGGCTCGATGCGGTTGTGTTTGTGGAATTCGGACCATTGTCCGTATGGACCTCTTTTGTACAGTAAACACCCTTCTCATGTTGTGTTGATAGGAGTTGCCCCAGAACCGTATGTTGTATCTCAACCTAAACTCCACAAAAGCAAAATAAACGGCTTAGAGATGGTCAATGCTAATAATAAAATGGGTTTAAGCTGTCCGAACAATCCGAATTAATCATTGGCTATTTGCCGCGTTAATTAAAACGAGGTCACGTCCTCCAGGACACCGTTCACGGTTATCTCAGGTCGCATAAAAAATACATAGTTTACTTACACAGATGTGGAAAACAAGAAATGTCAAAGAACCCAAACAAAGTTGTGCAAAACAAAGTTGTTGTGCAAATATTATCTTCATTAGCGAGTATTCATATAACACACTTGTATTCTTATATAAAATACGCAACAAAAGCAAATAGCAGTAGAAAATTATTATAAAAGAGTTGTCCTCGTTTTTTTAAAACATAATTTATGCAATACGGCAGAAAAAATGCAGTTTATTGCGGGTAAGTATATTTTTTCTTGTGAAAATCAGACTAGACTATTCAGACGTTTTTTTTTTTTATTCGTCATTATCAAATAGAAATACTGATGAATGCTGAAGCACGAAAATTTTGATCAATAGAGGTCTAGTAAATACTAACATGTTATTAAATAAAATACAATTAAATCAAAAAGTACCTTTAGGGTTAGAATCGACCAGAGATGTAATAAGCCGCTTCATAATTGACAATTTGCATGCTTGACTACTAAATGAAACGCAGCTTAGCATATTTTTGGTGGATTGTCACCCTTACCCACTAACATTTTGTTACAGGGATTTGTCTCGTAGCTTTCAAGCTACAGCTCATCATTCTGGCAACAGCGACTTCACCTCGACCTAACCCCACTCTTCCTGACGTCGGTTGCAACTGTAACCGAACTGATATATCTCTCGTCTGCAGCAACGATTCTTTCACCTACGGCAACGAATGCCAACTCAAATGCGAGAGCTGGAAGCGAGTGTGTCGAGGGGAACCACCCATCAGTGTATATTACGAAGGAGAATGCATCCAAGAAGGCTGTATCTGCCCTGCCGAATCTCCTGTCTGTGGAACTGATGGCAACTCTTATGATAACGAATGCTGGTTGGCATGTAATAGCGACAAAATGGTTCGACTTGGATTAGACCCTGTCTACGTCAAAAGCCTCGGCGAATGCCCAAGCAAGTGCAACAACTGTCCTATCGACTTCATACCGTCCTGTGGAAGCGACGGTGTGACCTACTCTAGCAGCTGCCTCATCGACTGCGAAAACGTTAAACGTGCCCGTCTCGGCATACCACCGATAACTCGCAAACCAGGTGCCTGTCCAGACACTGGATGTACATGTCATGAGAAAGTCGATCAGCCTGTTTGTGGAACCGACGGGCAGACGTATAGAAACAAGTGTGAGCTTGAATGTGAAAGCAAAAGACAGCAATCCTTTGGCTCACCGGCTATAACTGTTAAAAGAAAAGGAAAGTGCCCTGAAGACACTTGCATCTGTCTACCGTATATAGACGCTGTTTGCGGAAGCGATGGACAAACGTACGCTAATGAATGTGAATTAAACTGCGCTAGTGACAGATTGCAGAGGGACGGCGGATGGCCGATCTACTTTGCTCATAAAACCCCTTGTCGACCTCCTTCCTGCAACTGCTCCTCAATCATATCCCCCGTTTGTGGCAGCAACAGCAAATCCTACAGAAATATCTGCTGGTTGGACTGCGCGAACCAAATGAACGTAAACAACGGTTTACCCTGCATCTATTTAAGAGCTAACGAAGTCTGCTACTGGGAGAGCTGCGTTTGTCCCGCGATTTGGAAACCAGTGTGCGCGAGTGACGGAAAAACTTACGGAACAGAATGTGCTTTGAGATGTCACAACGGTAGACGTTTTGCAATTGGTCTAGATCCTATAGTTATGCTCTACAGAGGAGAGTGCAGACCATGCAATTGTAACAAAATTGGCGATCCAGTCTGCGGCAGTGATGGTAAATCCTACGGAAACCCTTGCGAGATCGGCTGTGAGAACCGCCTTAGGAAGCTCCGTGGTCTGCCACCACTAACTTGGAAAAAGGAGGCATGTGGATGCTACTGTCCACTGGTTTACCAGCCAGTATGCGCAAGCGACTTGAAAACTTACGGGAACAAATGTTTCCTAGGTTGTGACAATAAGAAGCGGGCTGAAGATGAACTTTCCCCACTAACTATATTGTGGAAGGGCGAGTGTGGATGCCAGTGCACGGACATGGACTTGCCTGTGTGCGGTACAGACAGACGAACATACAGGAACGTGTGCTGGCTAAACTGCGCTTGCTTCGCTTATATTCGGAACGGCTGGGCGGCCATTTACTTGAAAAATAATGGTCACTGTTAAAAAATCCTTTGAAGCAATATTAAAGTGGTTATTTGTGTTCAATCTTTTCATTTTTTTAAGTATAGGTAATGCTTACAAATCCTGCTAGGAAAGCCTAGAGAGCAAAAAATCGAGTCATTTGTTAATTTAACTTAAACTATGGACTAATCGTGTAATAAAAAATATTCTAATTTAAATAAGATAATTGGGACAATTGCAATTCAACATCGTAACTTTTCAACAGTCACAAAAACAACCACGTAATCACGTAACTTTTTAAACGCACGTTAGGACCAAAACACTGTAACTTTCCCATACAAAAAGTGACATTTAGATCAACCCGACGATGACGTACAATGCGTTACGTGATCGACCTCCAGCTGGCCCCTATTATACCAACTTGACAAGTAATCTAGCGACCACCTTAACTTCTTGAACAAGCAATGTATGGCGAATTGTCATTGTCAGGTGACAATTGTCAACTTGGTCAAATAAGGGCCAGGTTTAAAGCGAGTTCATTTTTTTTTACCCCGGTGGTGACAAATAAGTATACGGCCTCCCTGATGATAGCAGACACCGTATCCTATGTAATGGAGCGCTTTGCCGACCCGTCATTGATTTGAAGATTGGTTGTATCGACAGTTTGTGACAAATGCACGTCCCTCACTGTCAACACATCGCATCCTCGGTAGCTCTAAGATGTTATTCGGAACGCGCTAATGCACCTCACCTCACCCGTCACGCTTAACGAAACTAGACCTCTGATCTCTGATTACGCTTAGTTACTACGAAACGCGGCGTCAAGATAATATTTTTATATGTGAACGGTGAGGTGAGGCTAAAACAACTTACAGAACAGCGGGGCTTTACTCACCACCAGGAACACAACACCACATACCCATGTTATGACAAATTATGTTAATAGAGCTACAACCACATAAAAAATTAACCCAACCAAACCAAGTTCATAAAAATCTTAAAACAATTTCTTGTGGACAAAACTTACTACACAGTAAAGGAATACCTACAAGACAATAATTACATTAATAACGTAACTGAATTATAGTCCAAGCAGGCAATGGTACCAAAATGTTAATGCCTAATAATGGCATATCAAAATTAAAATAAAATTAAAATTAAAATAAAATACAAAGATCTCATGTAGTTAAGTCAGTAAATGTACACCTAATGTTTTAAGTTTAATGTAATGTAATGTAATACACCTGCTAGAACTGAATTAGGTACTATTATTATTTAAATTTCGTTATTACTTATTTCTATTTTATTAGTTTAGTTAGTTATTAAGCTAATTAAGCATGTAAATTGCAGTGCCCTTGCAGGGCTCATAGCTGATCTTATTTTGATATACCACCTTATGTATACCTATGAAAGCAATAAATTACTGAATTACTGAATTACTATTACCGCGTATCCCATAAATTTATAAATAAAATAAATAAATATTTGCGGACAATCTTACACAAATCAACCTAGTCCCAAACTAAGCAAAGCTTGTACTATGGGTACTAGACGACGATATACATACTTATATAGAGAAATAAATACTTAAATAGATAGAAAACATCCATGACTCAGGAACAAATATTCGTGCTCATCACACAAATAAATGCCCTTACCGGGATTCGAACCCAGGACCTCTTGCTTCGTAGGCAGGGTCACTACCAACTAGGCTAAAGCGGTCGTCAAATTATTCCAAACCTCTTTATTTCATTTCCCATCGGCCTTTTACATTCCGGTAAGTAGCAGTTTGTGTGGCTTGCCCCGGTTCCCAAACTTTCAACATTTTTATCTCGACAAGACAACTCCATTTAAGCCTTTGAGTATTACCGAAACTTCTCTGTCTACAATCACCGAGCCGGCTGCAAAATATTCACTAAACGAGATACGGGTTAGGGCATGTACGGTAAGCTACCTAATAAGTACGGCATGTAACTGACAGCACAGAATAATTAATAGTAGTTACCTACCTAAAGGTACAGAAGGTCCACTGCCTAAGTGATGACGTTAGCTGTATTTTTTTGCAATAGACAATCATAGAGTGAGGTAGGGTTGTTGACGTATTTACCACATAACGGAACATGGAAAATTATAACTAAGTGCTTATGTTTTTTATCGAAATGATTATCCATTTTGGGAATAATAATAATGATTATTATAGTAAAATAATACAATAGCTGGAAATTCACTATTATGTATAAATACATGAATACTGATTAAGTTTTATCAAATATTTTATCTTTTGAAATTTCAAAAGAGCACAAATAAGTTGTTAATTTTTTCCGAGTATTTTCATAAGTTTCGTCTTCAAAATGTACAAAATTTTAATAAATTACTGTAATCATTTCAGCAACATCAAATTGTTGTTTGGTGAGCTAATATAGGCCAATGCTCACTCTTACGTAAATCAACTTTTTCTATGTCATTATTTATGTATTATTTGGTATCTGCACGTCATAAAATAGCGCTATGTTTTAAAAACAAATATCAAGTGCAAATATTACGTTTATAATGTATGCTTCATTAGTAAGTATTCATACTAAACTACGCAACACTGCAAATAACGGTAGGAAAATACTTATAAAAGAGCAGTCCAAGATTTTTTAATCCACAACGTATTCATTACCGAAAAGAAAATGCAGCTTATCACGGGTACGTATATGTAATTTAATTGAAGAAAATTAGACTGGACTTTTCAGCCCAGAATTTTTAAAAGTACAAAAAAAAACCTTTTCACACCTGCCATTCAGAAAACAGTCATTGTTGCCCTCAACCGAAGGATTAAAGTTGTTCTTTTATTCACTGTTTAATATTTTCAATTGTCCTCATAGAAGGTGTGAAAAGGACTATATTTTCTGACTTGGGCGTAACCTCTTTAACCCCTCGTTACGATAAAAAAAAATCAAAATCAATTATTTATTCTGCAAATAGGCCACAAGGGCACTTTTACATGTTAAATGGTATTCTACAATATAATATTTACGTCATATCTGGCCATAAAGTAGGAATTACCGCACGCTATGCGTGCGGAAAACCCCACTTCCTGGCCAGATAGAGACGTAAAATGTTGTACTCACCACGGGCGGTAATAAAGAAAGCCTCAGAGCGCATATTTATCGCCCTTGCCTTCGGCTCGGGCGTCAAATACCTGCGATCTGAGACATTCTTTGTTTAACCGCCCTAGGTAAGTAATGTACTATAATAATCTTACACAATAATCATTTTAAAATTGCAGATTTTAACCAATTAGTACCTAAACGGTTAACAAATTAAATGTCACTAAATGAAAACCAAAAAAAAATTCAAAATTGTAAAATATTATCAATTACATTCGATATAAGGTATGTATCAGAATTAACAATAAGTTTCTGATATTAATTTAGTACCCCAGAGATGTATACTTAAGGTCTCAGAACATCCAAATACAATTAATAATTATTCTAATGTTCTTATAGCGATGTATACTGTGTGTGTCGTCAAAATAATAATAATAACACTAGTATTTAGGTAGTTACTATGCCCTTGCAAGCATGAACAGAACTGACTCCACAAACAGCACCCGATCACGAGTATGACGCATATCTCAGCCATCGCCTCCCTCAACCATATGTTAGGGAAGGTGGCGACCCGATCAACGACGCCACCGTAAGCAAAGCCTTTTAAGCTAGCATGACATATTCAAGCCACTGGACATTGATAATAGCAAAGATTAAAGCGCCTTGTTTGGCGAGAAAAAGCATTACGTGCTCTCATGTTACATAAAACGGAACAGCTATTCCCGGTACTTATAATAACTACAAATGTAATACGCCAAGACAATCATACTCGAAGGTATATTAATTCTAATAGAATTTGACTGCTACTGGCTTAAAGGCATTTTTGTCGTTTATGAAATCGTTGACATTATAATGTTGCGTCTTCCAGCACGTGGTTGCCACTCGAGAACCTTCCCGCCCCAACGGCCATCGGTTCTACGTGCAATGTTATCCTTATGTGAATCATAGCCTTATTTAAGATAAAATAAATAGCCTCAAAGGCATAATACGCCTTGCTTAGCAAATAATTTTTAATATGAGACTTAAATTTACTTAACGGCAAATTAACAATTTCGGTAGGTATTTTATTGTAAAAACGTAAACAGTTCCCCACGAACGACGTGCTAACCTTGCGAAGACGACTGTACTGCACTGCGATCTTGTGTTTACTTCTGGTGTTGTAGTCGTGGATATCACTGTTGAGTTTGAAGTCCTGACGGTTTTTCCGCACAAACATAATTCTCAAGAAGGTATTGGCATGCTGCAGGAAGAATATTTGCCTCCTTAAATTTGTCCCTGAGAGAATTTCGGGCTTTTAGTTCGTAGATGGAGCGTACAGCTCGTTTCTGTAGCACGAAGATGGTCTGGATGTCAGCCGCTTTTCCCCACAACAGGATTCCGTAGGACATAACACTGTGGAAGTAACTGTAGTACACCAGCCTGGCCGTCTCAACGTTTGTTAACTGTCTTATACGTCTTACTGCATAGGCTTCAGAACCAAGTTTGCCGGCTAGGGTGTCGATATGCGCATGCCATTGTAGTTTTGATTCCAAGGTGATGCCTAAAAACACTGTTCTATCTTCAAATTCCAGTTCATCGCCCTTTAATTTGATCCTGGTATTGTTTACGTGCTTGACATTAGGTAAAGTGAATCTGATACACTTTGTTTTCTTGGAATTTAACAGTAAATTATTTGCTGTAAACCATTTTACAACAGTGTTGAGCGCATCATTAATATTATCGAAGCTTTTCTCTTTCCTGTCTCTCTTGAAAATAAGCGACGTGTCGTCTGCGAATAACACTATATCATGCTTATTTTGCACCACATTCGGTAGGTCATTGATGTGAATCAGAAACAGAAATGGACCCAGAATCGAGCCTTGAGGAACACCAAGAGCAACAGTTGTCCCCGCTGAGTGGGTCCCGTTGACGACTACTCGTTGTGTTCTCTCAGAGAGATACGATGATACAAGATCAAGAGCACCGTTTTTAATCCCATAATGTCTTAACTTTCTGATTAAATTCGCGTGATCAACGCAATCAAATGCCTTTGATAAATCACAGAACACTCCAATAGCATCTTGAGCCTCTTCCCAGGCTTCAAAAATATGTTTAATTAGTACAACATCGGCATCAGTGGTAGAGCGACCCCTAGTAAAACTGAACTGATTGTTATTGAACAGTTTATTACAATTAAAGTAAGACATAAGCTGATTAAGAATAAGCTTTTCAAAAACTTTGCTTAGTGCCGGTAGTATTGATATTGGCCTGAAGTTGGTAGGGTCAGTTGTCGTTCCTGATTTAAACAGCGGGATAATTTTACTGTGTTTCATGAGATCACGCCCCGTAGCATGGATGGCGTTATCACGCGATAAGTGATAGGATAAGCGCGTCGTCTCGTTCTATCGAACGGTGTCAGCCAGGGACGGATGCTATATCCTGTCACTTGTCGCGTGATAAGGCCAGCCATGCTACGGGGCCAGGAAATACTCCAGTATCTACGAGTATACATTTATTAAAAACATATCAAGATTCTACTTTAGAATATTTTGCTTGATTGGATCAATGTAGGTACTTTTACCGGCTATAATTTTTGTACAGGGATTTTTCTCATAGCTTTGCTACAACTCGTCATTCTGGCGACAGCGACTTCGCTTCGACCCAACCCCACCCCCGACGACGTCCAAACCCTGGAAAGATGCCGTAGCAAGTGTCCCATCGACATCATAGCCTCCTGCGGAAGCGATGGCGTCACCTACTCCAGCAGTTGCCTCATCGATTGCGAAAACGTAAGACGCGCCCGTCTCGCCAACGGCATGCCTCCGATTACTCGGAAACCAGGCGCCTGTCCTGAGGCTATGGAAACAAGTGATTCCTAGGTTATGACGATAAAAAAAAAAACAAAAAAATATGTTGTGTTAATAAGAAATGGGCTGAAGAAATACCGTCATTGTGCGTTATGAGAGTGTGAGTGTGGATGCCACTGTACGGACATGCAGGCAGATATTGTATGATAATTTGGTTTATCTATCCAAATATCATAAACCCCCCATGATGCGTTCAAAAATAGACTGTTTTGTTAGAACAAATTGCTTATCTGTGAAAATGTTATTATTGCTAAATCGATTTCGATAATATTATTTCATTCAAACTTCGAACATTTTCTAATATCAGTCGAAATGACGTGTAGTTCGAATTGAATTGTCAATTTGCATACAAATTTGACAAATGTCGCATGTAAGTAAGATATCGAACGATATGATAGTTGTTGGATCTGACTCTATTTTGTCTCTGAATTAAAAAAAAACTATAACAGCTGCAAAAAACAACGCCGCGATGCCGGTCATAATATGCGGCTCCGGAATGCATCATGGAGGCTTGTGATATGTGGAAAGGGAAAGTTAAAGTAATGTATGTAACTGTACATAATTACGCATTAAAGCACTCGTGTGATGTTAATATGTACAGTCACATAAACTACTATTGTAACGCCCTACGAAAAAAGAGTAATATGTGTATCGTGTGTGACCTGCCTATGGCATCATAGCTCCCAAGCGGAAGGACTGATTGTGCGTTTTTGTATCGAAAGCCTAGAGATGTGTTTGTTGATTATAAAAGCAGCCATCTCCAAGATATTAATTTCCTAATAGATAGATAGATAGATAGATTCATTTATTTCTTTTAGAAAATAACATATTATTTTACATCAAAAATAAGGTGGATTCACTAAGAGATCGTCAATATGTACCTATAATAATTTGACATTATAAAAACAAAAGAAAATGTCACAATTAAAAGTCAAAAAGAAAAATAATAATATCAATGAACTTGTATAGGTACATAATTAGGATATCCTAAGCAATGTCAAATGTCAAAATAAATAACTGAGTTATTTTATCAATAGGTACAATATCAAAATACAAATAACACTAGTGTCTTACTCTCAGCGCATAGTTATTGAAATTGAAGCTAAGAATTGCAATATTTTGGTTAGGTATATGTTTTAGTAGCAATTTCTATACAACTCATCATTTAATGATATTCAGTTTTGTAATTTGTATTATTCTTTTGTATTTTCAATGTAGGTACTTTTTATGTGATTTAACAATAAATAAATACATTTTATTATCTGTTTTGTTAGTGTGTATTCTTGAATCTATTTACATTATATTATATATTTTTATTGTTATTATTGAGTCCTCGCGGTCTAGCTACAGAATAAATATTTGACTTGTTTTTTTTATACACAACGAGCTCGGAATGGATTATCTGGAACAGTACCTAATTATTCTAATTTTAATATTTTCGAACAATCTTACACAACTCAACCTAGTTCCAAACTAAGCAAAGCTTGTACTATTATGGGTACTAGACGATGATATATACTTATTAAAGATAAATAAATACTTTTATTAAATACATAGAATATAAATAAAATATAAATAAAAATAAAATAAAATAAAATAAAATATCTTTATTTTCAGACATCATGGTCCATAGGTTGTTAGTAAGCAAAAGGAAAAAAAAATACTTAATGACCTATGTTAGTACAGCAAAATTTTATTTTGTTTATAATTTAATATATCCGTGACTCGGGAACAAATTATTCGTGCTCAATGAATTCAGTAAAGTTCATTTTTTGCAGTCGGTCGGACCGAGTGAGCAGATTATGCTCTCGCTAAGTTTTAAGGTTATAATCACGCTTGAGAATATTCAGATTAAGTTAGCGAAGCAAGGAGAATTTTTACTGTAAATTTAACTTTTATTTTATTACACAACTTTTTTAAATACACAACTTTTTGTTAAGATTGAGGTGAGGTTATTCTAAAATAAACGTGTTTGTATATAATTTGTAAATCCCAAAAATTAACAATTTGGCAGAACTTTGATGAAAGACATGGCTTACTAACCACTTTTATCTAAAATATACCTAATAGCCTGTCAGCAGTGCAGTGGCGTAAAGGAACGCCTCAAACTATTCTCCATTATCTGCCCTTCTAAATTCTCAGCCGTAGAAAGCAACTTAGTACCACCAACCAGACCAGACCCAGACTCAACTGAGGACCACTTTCACACCTGACTGGTGCCACCAGTAAGCTTCATGTGACAATGGCCAGACTGTTGGCAACTCCAACACATATAATAGAGTGACCGAAACGCCTATCATTCGATCCATTCATTCCTGTCGCATATATACATTCATTTATTCAATTCCAAAACCAAACATGTAATTTAACGAGTCGTTGTGCATAGAATATAATACATCTTCTCATACTGAATTTTAATTACTTCGATTCCAACAAGAAACTGCCTACAACCACTGTATCACTGTTCATAATATGGTCCATCGAGCTGGATATAAGACCACATACTTGACACAGGTATAATCAGGATCCCTAAATGTTTCGTAAGTCATGCACAAAATATGTCACTTAACAAGCATAGAGTTCGAAAAACTGTAACCCGACTAAGGACAGTGTTTGTTGTTTTTTTTTTGTCAAACGTTTTTTTTAATATAAAAGGTAGCTTATGTCTCCCAGAACATCTTTTAGAATCGATTGACACCTCATTTATCAAAATCGGTTCAGGACCTTTTAAACGCTACGGTGGAAGGTGGATTCCACACGCAAATTCAAACATAGACTGCTGAAAAGATATCACTACCCTGCCGAAATCGGGAAAAAAAGATTGATTTCGTTTAGACAATTTTCAATAAATCTTTTTACTCCAGCTACAGAAGTAAACTGAAGCATTCATTCAGTATCTATTCGTTCACTCTGCGGATTTTTTGAATCGGATGTCGTTTCATTTAATCGGGACATAGCTTCAACTCAAATTTAAAAGTCAGAAAATTTTCGCGTTGGGGGCAAACGTCTAAATAAACATACTTATTAACCTTTAAATCCAAAGTAAAATGAAATAAACAGAATATTTTTATACATATTTAGGAATAAAAATGTACAGTTTGTCTGGAGGTATCATTATTTATTTTACTAGATCCTGCCCGCGACTCTGTCCGCATGGAACTTGTTTACATCGCAGCAGCACCATACAAACTTTCACCCCCCATTTCACACCCTTAGGGGCTGTTTTCTGGGACGAAAACTATCCTATGTCCTTTCCCGCAACTCAAACTATCCCTATACCAAATGTCATCCAAATCGGTTCGGCGGTTTAAGCGTGAAGAGGTAACAGACAGACAGACAGACATACACACTTTAGCATTTATATATTAGTAAGGTTAATGATATGGCATTAGGGATGTCACAACGAGACATCTAATTAAAAGAGCGAAATACTTTTATAACGCTGTGAATAGATTGCAGTGGTCCAATTTTGTAAAACGTCTGCTAGTAGGTCGCTAACACGCCTGCTGCAAACAACTGCCTACACGGTCGATGCGGACCAAGGTCGCTCGGTCGGAGGGGCGTGTTGGCGACCGTCTAGCATACACTTAAAACAATAGGGAACATTATTGCAATGTTCCGCCGCCAGAGTGCATCACTAGCACGAACCGTAAACCAGTAGAGGAAGATAGGGACTCGCGCACACATGCACAATTGATTGTCAAATGAGTGACAAGGATGCACCCATAGACAATACCGCAAGTGGGAACGAGATACAATGCCAACTCTTCTAATGTCGCCCCCTACGCGGATTTTTGCGTAATGTTCCCTATTGGTATGCACGAGTGAACCAACTGATCAAATATGCCACAAACTTCCCATCAAAGCAAATGAACTGAGGTTTTTCCTGCATCGTATTAGGCGGCGCGACTCAAGTTCCCGAGTTGCATAATCAGCTGTCAGTTCTAAGGTATTGTTTCCAGAGGGAAACATTTCACACGGTTTCAAGAAAGATTGGACGACCGCTTTAGCCTTGTTCGTAGTGGACCCTGCCTACGAAGCAAGAGGTCCTGGGTTCGAATCCCGGTAAGGGCATTTATTTGTGTGATGATGAGCACTAAATAATATTTGTTCCCGAGTCATGGATGTTTTCTATGTATTTAAGTATTTATTTCTCTATATAAGTATCTACCTATATTGTCGTCTAGTACCTACCCATAGTACAAGCTTTACTTAGTTTGGGACTAGGTTGACTTGTGTAAATTTTAGAGCCTGCTCACAAAATGAAGCCGAACAGTGGGACAGCAGGACATCCGAACATACGAAATAAGATTGGCCCGAGCTAAAACGGAAAACATCGTTCGCTTCGCTCGCTCGTTCAATAAATACAAGGTATACGGTATTTCAAAATTGATTTCAATCGACTTTCACTATTTTAATTCAAACTAAAAGAATGTTTTTTTTTTAACTACGTGCACTTGAAGGCCCTATAACTAGGTGTAAATCGCCTGTTAGATATTTAAAACGAGCTGGACGATACTAGAACACTTTATTATGACAAATTACTTAAATAAAATGCAATAGCGTTGTTCCCGGTGTGAACGTTATTACAGAAGTGACAACCTAAGAGCGAGACAGACATACGTCAGATACTCTGAGGTTCTATTTTCAAAACTACTTCAACATCGCCAATAGCTGGCCACTGTTCAATAACTGGCCACCTCATACAAAAAATGAACTCTATTAATTTTTAGTATTAAGGTGTTAATTACTGACGACCCTTCAATAACTGGCCACAGAATACTAAATGTAATTCTGTTTGTAGGGAAATTAACCCAATTTTTAGTATGAGGGCACCAGTTATTGAAGGGTGGACAGTTATTGGCAATTTACCCTAATCTGCATTTAACTCTAGCTGTCAACGCAACGAATTTTCAAATCAACTTAGTCTGGGCTCGACAGCACGTTTGGAACCAAAAAAATCGTTTCAGTTAATCTCTGAGACTTCACCTCACTTCGAGACCTAAACCTATTTACAAGCAGAATTATCTAACTTTCCTCTCGTATCTTCTTATCTTATCTTATCTAGGTGAGGGCCCTTTCGGATGCACTTCGACCCAGTGGGATCTTTTGTGCATTTGCTCTCTCCTTTATACCTGCTCCCAGGCTTGCTCCATCATTTCCACAAAGCGGATGATGCAGTTCGCCGGGAGCACCTTGAATTCCTTTGGTTGCGGGTAACCGTTACCAAAGTAGTTCATTCTTTGTCTGGCAAGGGCATGACATTCACACAATAAGTGTTCCATAGTCTCATCCTCCTCGCCACACATTCTACAGTCTAAACTATCAGATAGACTTTCCTCTCACACATCCTCCAATAACTTCCGAGATCAATTATTGTGCCTAGCCTTATTCTGTAATTTGTTCGATTTCATGTGTCGATTTTTTACTTTTAACTGGTGCAAAATGACCAATAAATTACTAAGCGGTATAAGCAGCGATCCTGATGTAAACGACGCATACAACAACAAGCGTTGCAATATTATGTTAAAAGAAGAAGAAATAAAAATGAGTAATTGATTATATCAATGTGTCTTCTTCAACCTCCCTGTTTTTAAGTCACCTTGCTTTTGTCAAGCGTGAGGTCAGAAATATTCTACTTATTATTTTACGCTTTTTATTATTTTGTATATCAGTAACAGAATGTTAATCCGAATCCCATCGTACCCATTGAATTTTAAGGCCCCGTATCCGCCAGAGATGTGCGAAGCTGTATTTCTATTATGCAAATTGTAACTGATACTGCTCTTTAATAGCTAAATCAATCCTATGGAAACACAGCTTCGCATATCTCCGGTAGAAAATTAGCCCAAAAGCACTGAACGTACAATACTATGCTTACATCCCCCTCTATACTTATATATGTATTCACACGATTCAGATAACTCGAGCATTAGTCAATAGATGGCGCTAGTACATGGTGGAATCTGATGACTCTATCTCAGTATATAATAATTTCCTCTATGAAATTCACTGTTTTACAAACGTCATTAACTCTGTTTACTTGCATGTGACGTCACGCATGTCACGACACCGGCGCTATTACAGAAACAGCTTTTTTGCTACGGTTCTGGAAATTTAAACTTCAATACTGATTTTTACTCATAATACAGACGATTTTCCGGAAATATCAATGACAATAAGCCTATTATGTTATAAAGAATAATTTAAACCGATTCTTAAAAATGGTCAAATAGCCTATTAAGCGTTCTATACACCTATCCAGTAATCCTATCCAGCATCCCCTAGGGGGGGGGGGGGGGGGGGGACATTTTACCACTTTGGAAGTGTCTCTCGCGCAAACTATTCAGTTTAGAAAAAAATGATTTTAGAAACCTTAATATCATTTTTGAAGACCTATCCACCACACGTATGGGTTTGATGAAAAAAAAAAATTTGACTCTCAGTTCTGTGTGACTATTGTGTGAAAATCTTAATGTAGTTTACAGAATACATCTACTTACCAAGTTTCAACAGTATAGCTCTTATATTTTCGGAAAAAAGTGGCTGTGACATACGGACGGACAGACAGACAGACAGACATGACAAATCTATAAGGGTTCCGTGTTTTGCCATTTGGCTACGGAACCCTAAAAAGTACAGTTTGTCTGGAGGTATCATTATTTAATTTCTAGATTCTGCCCGCGACTCTGTCCGCATGGAACTTGTTTACATCGCAGCAGCACCATACAAACTTTCACCCCCCCCCCCCCTTTCACACCCTCAGGGGCTGTTTTCTGGGACAAAAACTATCCTATGTCCTTTCCCGCGACCTAAACTATCCCTACACCAAATGTCATCCAAATCGGTTCGGCGGTTTAAGCGTGAAGAGGTAACAGACAGACAGACAGACATATACACTTTAGCAGTTATAATATTAGTAAGGTTAAGGATATGGCATTAGGGATGTCACAACGAGACATCTAATTAAAAGAGCGAAATACTTTTATAACGCTGTGAATAGATTGCAGTGGTCCAATTTTGTAAAACGTCTGCTACACGGTCGCCAACACGCCCCTCCGACCAAGGTCACTTGGTCGTAGGTCACTTGACCGGGATCCTGCCGTTTTGCCAAATTTATTTTGGTCAAATTTCATTTCCCAAACAAATTTTAGCAACTATTTGCCAATGCAATATTGTTTGCCAATGCAAACTTTGGCCTAAATAATTGTAATACGAATATTTTCATTACGTAAAATTTTCATTCAGCAATATATTATCACGAAAAATTACATGATGGCATTCGGTATTTTAGCAAATGCTTTAATAAGGCAAAAAACATTAGACAATAAACCATAAACAGACAAAAATCACATTGAAGATGGTAGAATCGTTTCTTCTAAACCTGAGATTCAGGGTGAGATAGAGCGCTTTTACGGACAGCTATACATGTCAACTCGAGGACCCGAAGTTGGTCTGGCGGAAGACTCTAGAGCCAGACTAACCCGACACTATACCGATGACATCCCGGACATCAGCCTGTACGAGATTGTGATGGCTCTCAAACAGCTCAAAAACAACAAGGCACCTGTTGAAGACGGAATAACAGCCGAACTCCTGAAGGCGGGTGGAAAACTTGTCCTAATGGCCCTTTAGAAGTTGTTCGATTCCGTCTTACTGGAAGGGAGAACGCCAAAGGCATGGAACAGAGGAGTGGTGGTGCTGTTCTTCAAAAAGGGTGAAAACACCCTGCTGAAGAACTACCGACCCATCTCACTTCTGAGCCATGTCTATAAGCTGTTTTCGAGAGTCATTACAAATCGTCTCGTACGCAGGCTAGATGACTTCCAGCCTCCCGAACAAGCCGGTTTCCGAAGAGGCTTTAGTACCGTAGACCACATCCACACGCTTCGCCAGGTTATACAGAAGACTGAAGAACCTGCCTCTCTGCTTAGCGTTCGTGGACTACGAGAAAGCCTTCGATTCGGTCGAAACCTGGGCCGTATTGCAGTCTCTCCAGCGGTGCCAAGTTGACTACCGCTATATCGAAGTTCTGAAGTGTTTGTACGAGAACGCCACTATGTCAGTCCGACTCCAGGACCAGAGCTCGAAACCTATTCCGCTGCAGCGGGGGGTCAGGCAAGGAGATGTTATTTCTCCAAAACTGTTCACCGCTGCACTGCAGGATGTTTTCAAGACTCTGGACTGGAGAAGGCTAGGCATCAACATCAACGGCGAGTACATCACTCACCTTCGGTTTGCTGACGATATAGTAGTCTTAGCTGAGACCATTGAGGACTTGAGTACGATGCTCGATGACCTCAGTAAAGCTTCCGAGCGAGTTAGTCTAAGAATGAACATGGATAAGACGAAGATCATGTCAAATGTCCATGTAGTACCAACTCCCATTACAATCGGACACTTTACGCTCGAAGATATAGACGATTATGTATACCTAGGACAGACTGTCCAGTTAGGTAGGTCCAACTTCGAGAAAGAGATCAATCGTCGAATCCAACTCGGCTGGGCAGCGTTCGGGAAGCTACGGCACATCTTTTCGTCCAATATTCCGCAGTGTCTCAAGACGAGAGTCTTTGACCAGTGTGTGTTGCCAGTGATGACATATGGCACTGAAACGTGGTCGCTTACAATTGGCCTCATAAGAAGGCTCAAAGTCACCCAAAGGGCAATGGAGAGGGCTATGTTGGGAGTTTCTCTGCGTGATCGCATCAGAAATGAGGCTATCCGCAGCAGAACCAAGGTTACCGATATAGCCCTCCGAATCGCTAAACTTAAGTGGCAGTGGGCGGGGCACATTGCACGTAGAACTGATGGCC
Organism: Epinotia brunnichana; assembly: GCA_963854355.1. Lineage (NCBI taxonomy): Eukaryota > Metazoa > Arthropoda > Insecta > Lepidoptera > Tortricidae > Epinotia > Epinotia brunnichana. Next base: position 2,472,562 of record OY977940.1, read on the forward strand.
GTTGGGGCGGAAAGGTTCTCGAGTGGCGACCACGTACCGGAAGGCGCGGCGTTGGTAGGCCTCCCACAAGGTGGACTGATGACCTGGTAAAGGTCGCGGGAGTCCGCTGGATGCGGGTGGCGCAGGACCGGTCACTTTGGAACTCTTTGGGGGAGGCCTATGTCCAGCAGTGGACGTCTTTCGGCTGATATGATGAGGTTAGGGTTCACTTCTGTCCCTCAGAGCGGAAATAGGCACCCCGCGAAGCGGGGTGACGTCGACGCGCTGGGGCGGTAAGGTTAGGTTAAAATAATTCATTTTGTATTTTAAGTAACTCAAATTATTGTTTGTGGGTAATTTAAACTTTTCCAAGCGCGGCCGCGGCGTTTTTGATGACGTCATTACAGGGGAGACAGACTCCTTAGAGATTGTCTCCCGGCAGTTTTGAAATCCAGAAGACAAGCCTAACAACATAGGTACTAAAATATGAAGCTGGTATCCCAAAGTGAAGTATTTGTTCGACGGAATCCCCTAACAACACGCACTATCAATGTCTCTTTCAAAAACAGTGGGTCGATTGTCTCAGAGGTTGTGTGACATACGACAAGTAGGTAATTATTTATTTATTTTTATTGTTACTTTATTTTGTCTTGTATTACTTTATTTGTTTTAGGTTAGAACTATTACTTTTGTTATTTTGTCTGTGTCTGTTGTTTTTGTCAATATGGATCACATAGTTATCTGAAATAAATAAATAATAATAATAACAAATATGAATTCAAGCACTGTACCAATCAGCCATGAATGTGCTCTTCCATTTTTAGGTTCCGTACTCAAAGACTAAAATGGGACGTCCGTCCGTCCGTACGTCCGTCTGTCTGTCACCAGGCTGTATCTCTCTGATACCGTGATAGTTCCAGTTGAAATTTCACAGATGATGTATTTCTGTTGCCGCTATAACAACACATACTAAAAACAAAATAAAATAAATATTTTTATTGATAATACGGTACGGAACCCTTCGTGCGCGAGTCTGACTCGCACTTGGCCGGTTTTTGAACCTTGATAAACTAGTGGCACTGCAGCAGAACCCGAACGCAAGACTGTCATTTTCTTCTAAAAACTGAATCTACAAAAAATCCATATACTTATTGAAACAGCTCATAAAATTTCACTAGGTTCTGTTGAGAAATGAAACCTGTAGAGGGAACAGCCGGACATCCGGCCATACGAAAGAATGTTGGCCTAGGCTGAAACGGAGAAATATGTTCGCTTCGCTCGCTCGTTCAATTTTATTCAATCGTATGGCATACATAATTTGGCCTTTGAGTTCGTCACTATTTATATATCCAAGTAATAACCCTAAGAATAAAATAATATAATAAAATAACGTATTTAGAAAAACGAAAAAAAAATTTTTTTAAGCCTGCCAAATTTACGTTGTCTAAGTCGTTCAGACTTGTACGGCCCTTTCTATCGAATCTCCCAGGTCCTGAAGAGAACATCTTCAAAGTTAAGATTCCACCCTAACTTAATATTTCGCTGTTCGCCGACCAACTTGAACAAATTAAACAAATTTAATTACAGATTGGGCCAAACAACGACATCTAGTACCTGAAACTCCTTAATTGGATTTAGAAGCCGCTCCCTAGTTTTAAAACACCCGAAACTCTCAACTTTGCACCCTTTTCAAAAGTTTCCGAATAAAAAATACTGTTATTACGGACATAATAACTGTTAAACGGCTTTAGAGGACACGGTCATCATTGTAGCGGTTTAAAGCGGTAAAAAATGAAACGCCTGTCGAAATGTAATAGCAGAAAGTTTTCAAACTGCCGCTTTGCGCGGGTGAATTGTATTGTTCTGCACTTTTGCTGCTCGCCGTTTCTTAACGGAATAATGAGAAATGAAGCAGATTGGGAATAAACTTGTTTGATTTCGGTGAATAATTATTTGGTAGTTCAGTTGTTGTTGTTGGTGTATGCTAAAATGCGAATAATTGATTTATCATTTAGGTACCTACACCGAGTGATATTGCACAAATTCCAACTTTTTTTAATGTTTCAATTATTAATTGACGTTGTTCTTTATGTTTTTGCGTAGTTTACTAAGTACAATGATTACGTATTAATCTTTACGTCTTTGTATAGTCTAAGAGCCAGTCTGGAAAGCTAAATCATAATGCACCTACTTAGTAGTAGGTACATACTTAGTACATTATAATTTTTTAGCAATCCTAAATTTTTTGTACTAAGTTAGTTCCTAACATTTAGGATTTGTAGCACACTTCAGTCTTCGAACTGGATCCTGTTACTTTTAGAACAACATTGATAATTATTACAGATAGAAGCGCTTTCTTGTAAGGGTATCACGAGACACCAAGGTATTACTAGGTACTTGAGATTATTTGAGTTGGTCCATTCAAAAAGAAGAAACAGTTTTATAAATAGTTGGCCTTAATAACCTCTCAACCATACCAAAAGTTAACTTTTACCCTATCTGTAGAAAATAATCCACTACCTCTTAACCTATTCTACGTCTGTAATCAAAATCCGCACGCCAATTTGACTTTACGATTCGTCGCGCGCGTTCCACCATGTATGTTCGCTTGTTTGTGCTGTTTTACATGTACTTACATGTGCATGAGCTTGTACAAGCTGACCAGGTAGTAGTGGAAGTGGATATAGACTATTCTGGAATCGCCGGAGAAGCGGAGAAGAATAAACCTAATTTGCTCAAGTTTTTAAATTCGAGTCGAGTGCGGGACATTTATAAAATACAGTATTTCAAGCTGCTGACTAAACTTATTGGTATGTTTCGCTTTTAACACGTTCACTGTCCCCATACAAAATAATCTGACAATGTCACACGTCCAAGTGTGTCCCCAGTTCAAAGTTATGAGGCCATCGTGGAAGCACGGACTCCTGAAAAGCACTCAGACATTGAACATTGGACCCTTACACGACACAAGTTACAATATTACAGGTCAAAATTGGCAACACTGAGCCGCTACTAGGTTATATTATAACCATAGAAATGTGTTACACTCGTATGTTTCCGCCTAATCCTACCGCGCTAATAAATTTTTTTCAGGATAAGTGTAAGAGTTTCCCTAAATTTGGCAAAAATAAAAAAATCGTGCGTTCAAGCCTCGGTCACGATATAAAGCACGAAAAGTTGTCTCAGAAAAATATGCAAATGTGAGACTAAAAAATGTGTGCCTAAAAAATACACTATTAAGTTTAGGGTTAAAGTAAAACGGTTTTCAGAATTTAAAAATCTTGGAATTCTACATGATGCTCTCGGGCAAATGACTCTGGTTTTTTTTTGTGTCTGTTATACCTATCACTGTTAAGACTCACAAAGTATCCCCGATTCATCAGAAATTGTATAAAGCTCTCTACAAACTATGCAATTTGTCACAACCAGCTGCTGCAGTTAGAATGAAAACTGCAAAGTCCTATTTCAAACTGGTTGTTGCGACAAACTGAATAATGTGTGCAATGGACTCAATGTACATAGTGATGTGCAAATTGCGGAAAGTTTCCAAAAAGTTGGAAAAGTTCTCGGAAATTTCTAGAAATTTTCACAAGAAATTAAGGAAATTTACTTACTGAGAAGCATAAAAATGTAACTCTTATACACTAAGTAAATTTCCATGTTGGAAATGGAAAGTTTCAATTCCCAAACAAAAATGAGGAAATTTTCCGAAATTTTCCTATATTAAATCGCAGAAACATTTCGCAACATAGGAAACTTTCCGTCGGCACCTCAGTACATACGTTTTCTTTTGACTCTAGCGTAAAATCAAGTTTATGTTTTTCATCCGTTCCCTATTGGGAACGATTGTTCGGGGTCTAATTGGACATTGCTCCGACAATCCGTTTTTCAGCCGGTGCTGTCCGAGTCTAATTCGAATTCAGATAGACTGGCAGTGATTGTATAGTACCCTTATAGCTTGATTCGAATATAAGTTTTTGTTTTATTGAAGCTGACCTTATTGATCCGCGGCCGGTTGATCACGCGAAAAATACCAGACATTTCATACAGCTTTTGCTGGATTGTCACCACTGCTGCTAGTAGAAATAAGGTTGCATGTTCTAATACTTTGAAAATGACAAAGTTATAAACTAGTGGTTCTGTAAGCTGTAGAACTCACGAGTCTGGGAACGGAACCCTTATAGTTTCATCAAGTGCGGCGGTATGTCCGTATGTCACAGGCATTTTGCTCGAAAACTATAAAGTGCATTTGAATAAAATTTGGAGGATAACTAGGTGTAGTATTTTGTTAGCCACTACAAAGTAGTAGTCATGAAATGAGTAAAAAATAGGTTTTAGGGGTGCAAAAAACATTTAAAGTCCACGCGTGGCACATCAATCCATACGCCGTTCAAAGTAAATAAGGTTTCTTAGCAATTTTTTTTATTAAGTGAATATAGTCGGAAATAATCGCCCTGAAAGTCATAAAAATAGGATATGGATTCGTGATAAACTCAGTACGAAACACGTATTTTTTATCACGTCGTATGTGTCACGAAGTATTATAGTGTTAAAACAAATTTGCATTCCAGATAGCCTGTGAACTGAGCGCCATAATTTACGACACGTGTTTATGTTACAGACAATGAAAAGGATATGCTCGAACAATCTGGAAGGAGAGGTATCTGCATTTTTTTTTTCCATTTCACAATTGTGGCAAACAGGCATCTGTCTGTCTGCCTGATCGTTAACAGACATCGTAGCATATATTCGCAGGGAAACCAGAGAAATCACATGCACGTTTGAACCTTTCTTGGTTTGACAATTCGAGGTGTCGAAGGCATGAGACAAATGTAGGTTTGCAGGTCCCTCAGTGTATGCTCTGGCGTCTTTACTGACCCCTAGGTACGCAACACCACATGCCTACAGATCAATTACAGAGCATGTACTGGCGTTATTATCTATCGCTGCTGGGTCTTCTGTAAACTTCGATAATTGAGCTGATCCACGACAGGCCGACACGACATCACCTGTCTAGATAATATGATTTGCTTGTTACACATACATGAAAGACACTCTCTTACTGAAACTTGACAGAAAGAAAAGCGTGCTTTATCTTAAAACGTGACAGTAACGTCTTTGGGCCTTGAACGCACTGCATCATCTCATGGTAGTAATTATGAATTTATGACTCGCTCATGTTTATAGTACATTTTTCTTTCTGACATGAATTGAAGTCGCTTCCCGCTGTCTGTCTGTCTGTCTGTCCCTATGTGGTTTTTTTTTAATAGATAGAATGATTCAAGAGGGAGGTTTATATGTATAATACATGCATGTATTGTACATATAAACTTATATAAACCCGTGCGAAGCCGGGGCGAGTCGCTAGTCTTAATAAAATATTAATTGCTCGTATTTACACATTCACTCTTCCTGATACGACTTGAAAGAGACTATAACGTCTAAAGGTCTTCCAGGGGTGCAGTCAACCCGCCGCATCGTGTCAGGCCGAAACACCTCGATAGAGGCGGTGCCGTGGCAGGTCTCTCTTCGGGAGAAGAACTTCCCCATCTGTGGCGGCTCAGTCATTACGGATCTGTGGCTGCTCACCGCAGCGCACTGCTTGCTAAGGTAACATTGTTTGCTGATTAAGAATTTCACTAATATTCACTCACACACAGACCAACACTCGCACACATACAGAGCATCCCTCTAAAGTTTTAAATAAAGTAAAGTATTTAACTAGTTTCCCTAATATTAGCTTATTGTATTTTACTAATGTACCTATGTTTAACTTCATACCTCTCACTGTATTTTGCGCATCACGTTTGGTTTAAATTCTTCTGGAAATACCTTACAGTTCTCACGACACAGGCTCGACCTAGTGTGAGGACTATAGCAACTCTAATGTTAAAAATCTTAAGCTAAGCTCTTTGGAATTCTTCCTGTTTGTAACTCACTAGGTACCTAAATAAATAAATGTTGTATTTGTATTTGATGATACTGATGTTTTCTCAGGTTTTTTTTTTACAAATACACTTCAGAGACAAATACACCTTTGAGAGAAGACTCGTTCCATCTGCTAAGATTGTTATGTCTGATCTGTCCCCGCTTAGCCACTAGCGGAACCAGTACTGAAAAAGCATTTGAGGCTTTACTAAAATTAACATCAGCGTGCTCATCACATAGAAAATAGCTTAAACAGGATGAGCGTTTTTTAACGAATAAGAACCCTTAACCTATTACTTTAAGCCTTGGTTGGATGTCATAGCACGGTTTGTGTACGATTTTTCTCGTAATATTTATTGTTACACTAATTACTTGATGAAAATGTTTTATATTGTTGGCAGCACTTATTACCTTTATATTTTCATATTATCTATTAAGCTCGAACAAACGCGCATCAGGTTGGCAACACTGATGCGGTATAAAAGAGGAGGTTTTCGCGATGGCGGGAAGAATGGCTGTCAAGTGTGAATGTCAGACAAAAAAGACGGATTAATTATGCATAATATGTGATTGATAAATTATAATGGGATTAAGTTCATTAAGTGCTAATAAACGGAAGGATTACAATAAACAGAGGCAATTATTGAATAGTTTTATATTATGTATGTGTATTTTTTTTTGCGTATCAACAATTTTTGACAGGCAACTTGTAAGGTAGATTAGTGCAATGCCCATCAACAAAGCTGGCGTTGCTTAAGATTTCTTTGTTATACTTGGACCATTCTTGAACTTAGATACACTCATGCTAGTGACGGCGTGCAGAAAAATGAGAATGGCGCAACCAGCAATGTTCTTGTTCCCATTGGCATTATATCTGGGAACGAGAATATCAGCAACAGCACGTCTCCCTAAGCCCGTAGTGTCACCTCCCGCGATTGAAAGAGAATTGAAAAATAAATTGATATCTGTATTTACAGTGTTCGGTGAATTGTTGATTGAGCGACTATTCCAATTCGGATTTGATTGCAAATGCTAATATAGCGTAAAAGAACACATATGATATGAATCAAACTGCAATTACAATGGGATTGGAAGTGACAGTTTTGCCATACACATAATACGTAAAAGTTTATACCAGTTTATACGAATTTACTGCTTAGACTCTAAGCTGTCAACTTAGAGTATAGATTTTTACAGAGGAGCTATATGCGTTGCCACAATAAGGGACGGAAATGCTCCTATGCAGCTAAATTAAGAACTACAACACAACCAAGCTAAGAATGCACCTCGCGTCGAATAAGTAACACTGATCGAGGTGCATTCTTAGCTTGGTCGAGGTATTGTCTTAAAATGGCTGACGGCTTGCCGTTAGTGTTGTGGATAACGCTCATTTCGAGGCTTATAGACTCGAGCCTTAAAGACTCCCGAGGCTTAAAGACTTGATGCTGTTTAAGAACCGTGTTGGTTTATTTTACGCATATGAATGCAAAATATTGACTTTTCGTCACTTGAGTCTTTAAGCCTCGGGAGTCTTTAGGGTTCGAGTCTTTAAGCCTCAAAATGAGCGTTTTCCACAACACTACTTGCCGTACATAATTTGGGCGGGTACCAAATGGTTTATTTGGCGCAACCCCATACTAAGTCAAAGGCGGCTACCATAGCTTGTCCTGAGTATTATAGGTCCATGACTGACAGCAATTCCAATCCCTTTCTAATTGCAGTTTGATAATATTGACATCAACTGCTTTGACAGTTTGCACAATAATGACAGAAACCCACGTATTGTACCAATACTGGCCCAAGTGAAACAGCCGTAACAAGGCGGTTGTTTGCGATAGGAAGAAACACGTTCATCCTAATACGACGGATATTGGACGACGTATCGTTCCCACTAGCGGCGATAAATTCCTTCGGGCAATCGTAAACTCGGTACCAGAGGTGCATAGTCAATGCAAAAAAGTAAAATTTAAAGTGCTGGAGCCAATTATTAGACTCGGATTCAGCGCTTTAGCAAGCTAAGCAAGAATTAGAGCGCTTGCCTAAAGGTCTAGTTTCTGTGGGTAGAAAAGTTGGTTAGCACTAGCAGTCGTTTCTCCAGAAACGAGTGCCAGTTCTTGGGATTAGGTAGCAAGCGGGTCCCGCTAAGTGGCACAGCGCTGAAAGTTGCTGTGAACACGAATGTCATAAAAAACAAACGTTTTTTCTGCCGTTATAATGTACGTTGCCAAACGTAATTATAATTAGCGTAAAGATGGAAAATATTTTAGAATGTAATAGCAACACATACAACACACATCAACAGAATACATTTACTGCTTTTATAGTTTGAAGCAACTAAAAGGGTAAATTTTGCAAACTATTTGATGGATAGTGGATTTTTAACACTTTGGAAAATTTTACAGTGATGTAATATAACCTTGTCATGACATGGTTGTCACATCGCCTGGTTAATAAACCAGTAGTAACACCCGTACTCATAAAACTTAACAAGCCTCTGTTAACAGCTAAAATGTGTTTTGTCTCTTTCCCACTAACAGAAATGGCAAACTGACAGATATAGACCAACTAATTCTAACTTTGTTTTAACTAAAATAGCCTTGATGACCGTTTATAAATAAGGGTGTCATGATGACTATGATTTGCCACGTTATGACATAGATAGATTATTGTCACTGTTAAATCTCGCCAAATATCCCATATCCACGACTAATATAAATTGAGCAAGTTATATTAGTGGCTACTTTTCTACTATCACTAGGTCACCAGGACGAAACGTATGTCCCCATTTTGCAGCTTTATTTGACTGGTCCCGACTCGCTGTTTTGCATCGGAAAAAATACAATTCTGTCTCTTGGGGATAGATTGAAATTGTACGCCATTGCCGGCAACCGTAACGGAAGGGTCGTGTGTTCGATCCCTGATCAATTCGCTTCTCGGCGTCGCGGGATTGTAAAGGACTTTACGCCGGTGTAGTTTTATCCAGTTAACGTGGGTAGTTGGGAAGTATTGCTGTGGGGAAATGTTGAGAGTTGATGTTTGGGGAAGATGCAAAATTGAATAATGAAAACTTATATAAGGTACTTTGTATAAAGTCATTTAGGGTGAGGTGACCAGAGCTATGCGGTATGCTAGCAAAAAAACCACCAGCAGCATTTGTTAGCCTAGCTTGCACATCGCATCCTAACTGGTAATTGTTTCCCGTTTCTAGAATTTGTCTATGTCAAACAAAACAATTGTCAACTGGACAATTGTTTTGTTTGACATAGACAAGCTCTTGCAGGGTTGAGTTTGTTTCTTGGTCGCAATGGGGCCGAGGAATGTACGTTGCGGTATATCTCACTATTTTCACTCACACAATTGAAATAAAGCACTCTCGTAATGAAAGTACATGCGAGTCCCAAAGGAAAAAGAAAATACTATAATATTGTATTACTACAAAAGTTACTTATAAATTACGTTTAAGTATAGCAAAACAACAGGCACGCGGGCTTCGGTATTCAATCAATCTTTGACGACCGCTTTAGCCTAGTTGGTAGTCACCCTGCCTACGAAGCAAGAGGTCATGGGTTCGAAGCCCGGTAAGGTCAATTTATTTGTGTGATGAGCGCGATTGAGCGTGCGTGAGTATTTAAGTATTTATTTCTCTATATAAGTATGTATATCGTCGTCTACTACCCATAAGTACAAGATTTGCTTGGTTTGGGACTAGGTCGATTTGTGTAAGATTGTAAAAAAAAAAATAACTTTGAGAAAAAAGTTATAAAATATGAAATATTTCAAATGTCAGTCGCGATTCGTAGATATTTAATTTTTTCTATAGGTACACTGACATGACACCTAGGTATTTACCGACTGACCGGTCCCCTGTGTAGGTACATAGAAGTTTTACATAGGTAGTTGATAATTGTGCAAAAAAAGTACAGTTGAGATAGGAAAACTTGTAGGTGTACCAAAATGAAATATTTGAGGTACTTATATTTTTCCCCGCGTATTCATATTTATTCCAACGGCCACGTGTCAATGTTAGCTAGCAACACTTCTTAGTGAATAATCTCACATTGTAATACAGACATAATAAATACCTATTCGCGTAGCCATGTAAGTGGGCTCCCCAATTTCGTTAGATCGTGGGCTTCAGGGTCCGTAATCCTATGGGACGACTCACAGGACTCCTTCACAAAGCGGGCGCATCGCTTATAATAGTTATAATAGAAAATACTTAGTATCCCTGAACTCAGTTTTTTTACACCGCGATGGTGACTCATACATAATCATCATCATATCAGCCGAAAGACACTGTAGTGCTGGACATAGGTCTCCCCCAAAGCGTGCCACAATGACTGGTCCTGCGCCACCCGCATCCAGCGGACTCCCGCGACCTTTACCAGGTCATCAGTCCACCGTCTGGCCTACCCACGCCGCCGCCGCCGCGCGTAAATATATAGGTTGATGATGATGAATTGATGATATAGCTATTACGTGTCCAGGAGATCAAATTATACTGGCCGACCTCTAAGTCGAGCACAAAGCTTTGTGAGTCGAGAGGCAGGTCTAACAATGCGGGTTCATTGTGTGTGTTCGTGCCGGTATTTTTGTACAAAGAGGATTATTTTGCTATCCTCGATGTTTTGGCAGTTACCCTGAGAAAATTACGGTTTTTTTGGAAATAATTCAATATCAGACTAATTATTTGTATACGGCTTTTACATGTTATTTAAAACAACTTTTACTATTGAAATCAATAATTCTATGGACCGGAAGTTAGGAAAAAAAATTAACCCGCAAGCAAAAATGCTATCAGTATTTTTATAATGACTACCTATAAACTACCTGAATCCAAAAATATATGCATCAGGAAATAACGGCATTTTAATTAAATATTTATGACCTTGAGATAATATTGAATTTCATCTCGCCTATATAAAGGTTTATTCATTAACAAAAATAAGTGGATTATGCGCGTATCCCAAAGAACGTATATAGACGTAGTCAATTATAAAGTAAAGAAAGTTTATACCATTTTCGCCTGATTTTTACGGAATTCATGAAGATTACTTTTCATTATTTTTTACCGTATAGGTATTAAATTTAGGTGGATTATTAATGAATTTTTAGTCAAATTACCCAACCTATTTTTTGGTGTAAAAATATGGTATATATGATATCGATATATTGTTGTGTTTTCATAGAGCGAAACCGTAAAGTTCTCAGGGTAAGTTTGGCTAGGGTTCTGGTGATCGTGAGAACATTTTCTCAATGGCATAATTTAAGGATTTAATAAAGCTCGTGATAAATAAATAATTAAACACCAGGGGAAAATCTTACACCAATCGACTATCCCGATTGTTATGGATAAGTACTATTTAAATGCAAACATGATAATGTCCTAACACTTTGTTTAAAACAAAACAGAAACTACTTAATTAGAAAAGCTTATTATTCTGTACTCAGTTTTTGAATGAAACTTAGATCGTAAGTGTGCTCACTCATTTAAATTTATTTACCTACACGTTAAAATGACATATTATATTAATGATATATTAATATTATTATTAAATAATAGGAGTGTAGACACCAAATAAAATAACCAATACTGATGTGTTTCTCGAAAAAAGATAAAAAGTATTGTCAAATGGAGAAAAAAGTAAGGCAGGGGATTAAATAATCACAAAGTTATAAGTGTTCAAAGTTTTAAGAGGGGGTATATTCTGTCAATTTTCCGCAAAACGCATCTTCATATGAAACGATTGTCATTTACTATGACGCTCGTGGATCGTGATGTCACGATCCTCTAGCGTTTTCTCTCTCTAACAAGCAATATTAAAACGGTTGTGGCTTCGTAATTTTTTGAGATATCTGAATGGGATTTTCGTCGTTAACCATATTTTTTTGCCTTCTTTCCTTTGGAGTAATAATAATTTTTGAGTCACCCCTATTGAACTATGAACTGTGATAAAATTAATTAATTTGTCCATGTAAAAATTGCTACGCCCTACCAGAGGGGTAATCACGTAACGTTCCGAACGCGCGTCGGTACAATTTAACTGTCAATTTTCCATATAAAAAGTGACATTTAGACCTACCTGACGCGCGTGCAATGCGTTACGTGATCGACCTACAGGGCCCATATGAAAAGAATGTACCTATTGTATAAGACCTATACAACTATGGACGCAATAAGTGATATGATATGATAAATATGAACACTAACATAACTCATCATCATCATCATATCAGCCGAAAGACGCCCACTGCTGGACATAGGCCTCCCCTAAAGAGTGCCAAAGTGACCGGTCGTGGGCGTTTTCAAGAAAAGTTGTTCAATTTCGTATGATTTTATATCTGGATAAAAATCGTTTTATTCTATTCAGAATTTGAAGCCCTTTCGATTTTAGTAGCAGAAAAAAGTGTACAAGTTTTTTCGTTCCGTTACGTTACCGTCTTCATAGAAGTTTGTAGGACGGTAGCATAATGGAAACAAAATATTGTATGAATAACTCGGGACACATTTTTTTTCTCTTATTAAAATCGAAAGGGCTTCAAATTCTAAGTAGAATAAAACGATATTTATTCAGATATAAAATCATACGAAATTGAACAACTTTTCTTGAAAACGCCCTCGTGCGCCACCCGCATCCAGCGGACTCCCGCGAACTTTACTAGGTCATCAGTCCACCTTGTGGTGGGCCTACCCACGCCACGCCTTCCGGTACGTGGTCGCCACTTGAGAACCTTTCCGCCTCAACGGCCATCGGTTCTAACATAACTATTATGGCGTTGTTTAGGAGTGTTTACGTACAGGCGTCAGCGTTTCTATCGCTGCCCGCGTCGCCTATCCATGTCCACGGCCTTAGACCATGACGATCTTTGACAGTGGAAAGCGTTTCAATTTTAATTATCGTCTCCCTGTTATACTAATTGTCTTGAAGGTTAGCCAATTTTAGAGAATAGGTACGGCGTCTGATTAGGAGAGGGTCATGGCCAAGTTTTTGCAGCCAAATAACGCGCGGCCACTATATCTCTGTCTCTTTTTAACCAATACATAAAGATAATTTTTTTTTTTTTTTTTTTTATTTATTTCCACACTTGGGTCCTGGATGCGGGTTATTAGGGCGTTAATACCTCCTGCCTATTCATTATTTTATTTTATTACTAGTACCTAATGTATAGGTAGTTTTATTCAATCTTACTTCATAACAATAGAGTTAACAGTCAACTGGTAGGGGCATTGAGTTGAGGCGTTATTGTGACATTTACCACATTTAACTTTTATCACACACAATGAAATAATAATAAAGAGTAAAACAGCCACACTGCATGTAACAAACCCTTCCAAAGGTGAAAACATGTGGAGTTATAAAGCTTGGCTTAGGCTTCACACAAAGGTCACGTCAGACCTAGATTAGATACGTTGTAATTTATTAAATTAGTATAATATGCTTGCTAGCTCATAATAATAACGCTTTCAAAAGGAGCCAGTCTGACTTATATAATATTGTAGAATATGTTTTTCCAAAATCTTTAATTCCACAAATGAGCGAGCTGTGGTCATCTTACTTAGTTTTTTTTTGTTTGGGCCATAAATAATATAATTTAGGTATCTACTTTAAGCACAAAGTTCGAAGTTTGAACCGATTTCAATTCAGTAGGTAATTCATTAAGGAACATAAGGTAAACGTCCGAGTGCTCCACGCTGTACTAGTTTATGTAGGTATGTATGTATGAATTTAAGCACTTTATTGTACACAATAAAAGGTATATGGCATGGGCACTCTTTGTAAAAACTTAAAATCAAATGAAGAAAAATCCTCTGTTTTCGTATTTAACCCATATTGCTTTGACATAAAGTGCCCATGCCATACACTAGTACAGCGTCGAGCACTCGGACTATACCTTACAATCCTTACATGAACATTTTCCTTTCAATTTCAACTTAACCACATGAACTGATTTTCGAGAGCAAATAATGCATTGATGATTACTTACCACCAAAGGTGTGCGAAGACGTGTTTTCGTATAGGTATTTGAAACTTAGCTGTCAAGGATGCAAGGTCACATCTCTGGTGGATATTCTTATTCACCCTGATAATGGTAAATAGAAAGAAAAATATAAGAAATAACTACATACAGAAGACAAACTGTACTGTCATCTTTGATAAACCAACTTATTCTCATCCCTAAATTGATGCGACTCCAATGAGGAGGTCGTTGATAAATCACAGCATATTCATTGAAGTACCCACACAGTGATTGATCAATTTGTTTTCGATGCGCTCCCCTCCTAGAATTCCTCAAGAGCTGTTCCGGACGTGTTCCGGATGATACCTATAGCGACATCTATTGACGATCATCGGAACCTCAATATCGCGGCCAATAGCAATGTCGGATAGACGTTCGTCACCCGACGTCACGATATAATGTTCCCTCTACCCCTATCCTCGAATTATTGTACCATATTACCTACTTGCAAATTGCAATTACACGAATAAGCACGTATAGATTTTCATCTTTTTATTTTATCATCCAAGACTAGTCGCAATCTCTTATTTTCTTTTTGACACGCAATCAACGCATAAAAACAAACAAGAGCCTGTAAGGTGGTTCCATTGCCATACAAAACGTTATTTGACATTCGCAGGCTAACGGCGTGATATTTTAAGAAACTTATGTAACAAACTTTCATCAATTGGCTTCCCATTTGCGCCAAATTCCCCCTTTCCTAGAATAAACTTGTATAAACTAGATTAATTTGAGAAATTGGTTTGTCACGTGATATTTTGAGAAAACTATTTTTCTCAATTTAATCTAGTTTATACAAGTTTATTCTAGGAAAAGGGGAATTTGGCGCAAATGGGAAGCCAATTGATGAAAGTTTGTTACATAAGTTTCTTAAAATATCACGCCGTTAGCCTGCGAATGTCAAATAACGCTTTGTATGGCAATCGAACCACCTTACGCTCAAATAATTTGTCAAATTGTACGTGCTTGGCAAATTATTTGACAGTCTGCGGTCATGTTTAACGTGTTTGTCAAACAAACTACGTGTTTGGCTGTATGTTTGAGAGATTTGATTGACGGCGTGTTTGTCATAATGTTTGAAGGTGTACAGTCATGTTTGCCAAACAAACTCGCCGTTTTCGCTCGACCGCCGCTTTGAAAGTGAAGTCTTGTTTGACAAACTTGTTGGTACGTGTGCGCTGATGTTTGATGAAAACGTACAAACAAATCGTAAAGTTTGTCAAATATGTTTGAGCGTTTACAGGCACGGCGTGGGAGGCCCCCCCACAAGGTGGACTTCTTCTTCTTCTCGTGTCGATGGTTTTCTATTTCCTTGGTTTAGATTGTGCGGGACCAGAAACTAGCGACTGCTAAAGCCCTATCTGACGCGTCCCGGAGGTCTTGTACGGGCACGCCGGACAAGCTAGCATATGTACCATAGTTTGAGGGGTCGTCCCGCACATACACCGGGCGTCTGCCCCCCACAAGGTGGACTGATGACCTGGTAAAGGTCGCGGGAGTCCGCTGGATGCGGGTGGCGCAGGACCGGTCACTTTGGCACTCTTTGGAGGAGGGGGGGGCTATGTCGACGTCTTAACAACTGTTTCATTCCAGGGCCAGAGCGAGTGAGCTAAGCGTCCGCCTCGGCTCCTCCTGGAAGACCTTCGGCGGCGAGATGTACGACGTCCGCGAAAGTTTCGTCCATCCCCAGTACGTGAGCAAGACGAAGAGCAACGACGTGGGCATGGTGCGACTGTACTCCCCGCTTCGGTTCTCGGCGCGGCTGCTGCCTATCAGGATCATTGGGAAGGAGAAGAGGCTCCCGGCGAGGCAGGCCGTCATTGTGTCAGGGTGGGGGAAGCTTAAGGTTTGCATTCATGAATACAATAGATTAAATTTAATTTGGGACAACAAAAAATCGTGAAAAATATCTATATTTAGGCCAGTCCGTAGGGGTTCAAAGCACGGGGGTAACTACTATAATAAGTATAATAACATAATAAATACAAAAAACAATATTAAGTGTCGCTTTCGTCTATTTAAGTTCAGTAGAATATTGTACTAGTAACTTGTCGTAGAATATAATTCCACAGAAAACGCCTGATTTAATCAATATATCGTCAAATTATTGTTTATGGGGGACAACTGGGACAATGTGTAGGTGGTAGAGTCCACCGGATGCGGGTGGCACGGGACCGGTCCTACAAGGTCCAAACCTAAAGAGAGACCTAGAGAGACCGCTGGTTGCGGGTGGCGTAGGACCGGTCACTTTGGCACTCTTTGGGGAGGCCTATGTCCAGCAGTGGACGTCTTTCGGCTGATATGATGATGATATTGTTTATTACAGGAAGGTGGTGCCAGCGCCACAGTCCTACAGTCCGCGACGATGGCCACAATCTCCATGAAGATGTGCAAGCGCTCCGGTCTGGATCGCCACGCCATCAACGCGGCCTCCATGTTCTGTGCGGGCTCTTTTAGCCAGAACTCACCAGATGCTTGCCAGGTAGGCCTCCTCTCAGCCGTATGTATAGTCAGATAGTCACGTATAAAAACTGGTATACAGTCGCTCCTGCCCATCATAAAAAGCGACTAAACGGGGTTATCAGTCTCGTGTGGTATCTGCGGCTGGGACCACAGTACTCAACTAACGGTTCCAGGGACGATGACGATCAGGTTTTTAATTAACAATTATTTATTGATGCTGCGAGTGATATTGACCTGTAAACTTGATTACTTTACTGAATAGCTAGAAGCTCAGGAGCGCTGGTCCTGAGTCCAAAGCCTTGAGGGTGACAGCTTGAATTCTCCAATTCACTTCTATTGATATAACCATCCAGACAGCTTCAAAACAAGAAAAGTGCTTTATAGCCAGCATTCGAGGGGTTTAACATACTCGTACAACCTCTACAATTCCAAACAACAGTACAATAACTTACAGTAGTGTCGAGGTATCCAAGTGCGTTTTAAAACACTTGTATCAGAAGAAACTTTTGTGTAACTAAAATACTTGTTTGATGCAAAAATAGATACTTAAATTAACAATTCCGGCGAACAAAGCATTACTTACCTTTAACTTCCTTGTTACCAGGGTGACAGCGGCGGTCCAATAGTCAGTGAAGGCGTCCTTATAGGCGTCGTGTCGTGGGGCCTCGGGTGCGCCCGGGGCAACTTCCCAGGGGTATATGCCCGGCTAGCATACCCAGTCATCTGGGACTGGATCATGGAACACCTCAATTCACCTGTCGATCCAGATAAGCCAGAACCTAAGTGATAAGTAGCCAGCCAGCAGAGTAATTGAGAATTCGACGACATCTGTTTCAATATTTTGATGCTCTGGGTTTGGAGGTCTGCAGATGTAGCATTTTATCGCTGGAACCGATAGAGATGCAGCTAAGGTGCCGGTTATTGGACGACCCGATAATACGCGTCCATCTAGCGCGTCTCTCTCTCTTTTAGCATGAGTTAAAAAGAGACAGATAAAGTGGACGCCAATTATTGGGCCGTACATTAACCGTCACCGCTAGAATGAGGTCCACGAAATACCTTTTATTCTGACGGATAGCCGCGTCCTTTTCAAGGGTACGATAAATTGTTACGTCTCAAGACGCTTCAAACTTCATCCAAACGAGTTGTATTCTTGTTGTATTCGATCCCAATTGACCTGCAGGTTTTGACAAATTAGCCGATGACCAAGAATTATTTTTTGATATCAGGTAGTGGCAAACTAGCGTACCTACCGCGACACGTCATATTTACATTGTGGTACATCTCCGTTATCTCAGTTCCACTTATTTAATCGTATAGCATACATTATTTGGCGTTTGAGTTTGTTACTTTTTAGTCATCGATTTTAGTACCACCCAGGGGACACGTGCAGGTTTGTGGTAGGTAGCTCCTGCGGACGCAAGTGACAGTTGTCCCCTCTTTGTCAAGTGAGTGGGCAACTCGACTGTTAGAGATTCTTAATAAGCCACCCGAAGGCCTCTAACTCCGCTTAACGACTACTGTCATATACAGCAGCCGGAATCAACTGCTTAGCGTGCCTTCCAAAGCACGGAAGCGCTCATTTATAGTAACCACTCAAACAGGCGGTCACCCATCCAAAGACTGACCACTGCCATCGTTGCTTAACCTGCGTTATCGTTTCCGACTCTCAGGCGACGCTGGGCTATGAACGCTCGAGTTCCACTTCGAGCCCGGGTAATCTAAGTCCAGTATTTTATAATTGTATTCTAGTAGGTAATACCTACTAAGTAAAAAAAATTGTACCAAGTTGATGTAAACATTTATATAAATGCATACAGCATTTCAGGTACCCTAGTGTAGATCGGTAGGTACATTTTGTTTGCAGTGTATACCTAGGTTTTCCGTTTTGTGCATTATGCGCTTGTGCTATTTCTTTTTGTATATTTCGTATATGTTATACAATATGCGTTATGTACATTTTACATATTGTGCTTTTTTCCTGTAGATGTGTTTTACGGGTAGGTTACATTTTGGATAACCAGGGGACCTATTTTTGCCTTTCGAGCACTCGACTCTTTCACTCGCAAACTGTCAAAAATTATGAAATAAATTTTGATATAGCGATAGAAAATTACAAAAAGCATCCAAGTGCGAGTCGGACTCGCACATGAAGGGTTCCGTGAAATAAATTGCGGTTTACGATTTATGACGTATAAAAAAAAACTACTTACTAGATCTCGTTCAAACCAATTTTCGGTGGAAGTTTACATGGTAATGTATATCATATATTTTTTTTAGTTTTATCATTCTCTTATTTTAGAAGTTACAGGGGGGGGGGGGACACATTTTACCACTTTGGAAATGTCTCTCGCGCAAACTATTCAGTTTAGAAAAAAATGATATACGAAACCTCAATATCATTTTTGAAGACCTATCCATAAATACCTAAATATATTTGATGTTTTTTTTCGACTTTTGTGTGAAAATCTTAATGCGGTTCACAGAATACATCTACTTACCAAGTTTCAACAGTATAGCTCTTATGGTTTCGGAAAAAAGTGGCTGTGACATACGGACGGACAGACAGACAGACGGACATGACGAATCTATAACGGTTCCGTTTTTTTGCCATATGGCTACGGAACCCTAAAAACGATTCAATTATATCGGTACAAAGTAAGTGCCTGCTATTTCGTATTTACTTTTATTTAATTTTCGACCGCTCGAAAGTCATAAATCGGCCCCCTTACCCTGAGAACTTTACGGTTTCGCTCTATGAAAACACAACAATATATCGATATCAGCCATATTTTTACACCAAAAAATAGGTTGGGTAATTTGACTAAATATTCATTAATAATCCACCTAAATTTAATACCGATACCACAGAATAAGTAATAGTATTTACTACGTACAGTAGGTTCTCTGTTAACAAATTCCCTGTTTAGGTACGCCAAACGTGCCTAAATGTGGCCATCCCTTTCTATCGCATGCAACGCGCTGCAACCCGTGCGAGCGTCCCGTCCCAACGCGTCGCAGCTACTAATTTGGCGGCCGCCGGCATGTACTTATAGCGGCGCGACGGGATCACAGAGTGAACCGCCCCTGCCGATACGGTAAAAAATAATGAAAAGTAATCTTCATAAATTCCGTAAAAATCAGGCGAAAATGGTATAAACTTTCTTTACTTTATAATTGACTACGTCTATATGTATACGTTCTTTGGGATACGCGCATAATCCACTTATTTTTGTTAATGAATAAACCTTTATATAGGCCAGATGAAATTCAATATTATCTCAAGGTCGTAAATATTTAATTAAAGTGCCGTTATTTCCTGATGCATATATTTTTGGATTCAGGTAGCAAGTCTCCAAATTTGTGTACTCAAACATGTTTTCATTATAAAAATACTGATAGCATTTTTGCTTGCGAGTTAGTTTTTTTTCTTAACTTCCGGTCCATAGAATTATTCATTTCAATAGTAAAAGTTGTTTAAAATATCATATAAAAGCCGTATACAAATAATTAGCCTGATATTGAATTATTTCCAAAAAAAACCGTAATTTTCTCAGGGTACCTGCATTTTACGCTGATGCGGTCGAAATCAAAAGTGACAGTTCATATCGCTAGAGGGCACTGGATGTAACGTCTATATACTTACAGTGATACTTAATCCATTTTTCATTTGTTTATACTAAATACGCCTTACTGTTCGTAGATAAAGTTTAAAATTATGCAGCTACCTATATGTATTTGACTGCAGACTACAGACAGTCATAGATATTTATTTTAATACTCACGCTTTATACTCGTAGTTAGAGTCTAAATGATATTTTCTCAATGTCTCAAATCTTATAGAATAAATATTTTTATGAGCAAGGAGGTGTTTTAATAGACAAACAATAGTAAACTTTTATCAATTTATTGAAAACCATTCACCGCCACATTCCGCTCGCTGGCGCTATTTATATCGACTGTGACATAATTGTATCTTAGCTAACGAGCGACGCTCCCACACAATGCACACAAAATATTATTGTACCTAGTTGAGTGATGTCGGTTAGTGATTTGAGATTTTTTGTGACTTCGCTTATAACATAATTCAGGTACAATAACGACTGATAGTACCTACATTACCTAGGGCATTCAAAATTGTATTTTAGAGGGGAAACAAACACGTAACGTTTCGAACGAGCGTTAGGACAATTTAACTGTCATTTTCCCATACAAAAATTGGCAGTGGCACCTGAGGCCCTAGCACGATAGGTTTTATCGTTACGTTTTACGTCGAAAATGTACTCAAACATCACGTAAAACATAACGATGAAACGTGCGTACAATGCTTTACGTCAACGGTTGGCAACAGGCGGCCCGCGGGCCGCATCCGGCCCGCGAGGCCCTTGCTTGCGGCCCGCGAGCCTCCCTGGCTGATCTGTACGTAAAAGTCGTTGAATTCAGAATTTTGGAATTGCCTGCTAAAGTCACAAATAGTTAAGAAGTGCGGCCCGCGTATTTTTTTTTAGCTCCTATATGGCCCTTGGTTGCTAAAAGGTTGCCGACCCCTGCGTTACGTGATCGACCAGCAGATCGCAGGTATTTGATGCACAAGCCGAAGGCAAGGGCGATAAATATGCGATCTGAGGCTTTCTTTATTACCGCCCGTGGCGAGTACAACATTTTACGGCCAGGAAGTGGGATTTTATGGCCAGGCATGACGTAAAAAAAATTCAACGCATTTGCTCGTAACGTGCTTCTTATTACGTCACCTTCTTGCAGAAAGGTGTATGGACACGGTGCATTCTTAAATTATATAGGTCGTACAGGTTTTTTTTAAATTCTCGGTAGATGGGTTCTTACTCGGCCAAACAAATTAAGTCCTTTTTTTGTTAACTAATTGATTATTTCTTCTTGGATATGATAGAGAAACGTTTCATTTAGTAAAACTATTAAACTTTTGTTAACATTTTACATGATTTTGTATTGAATAAGAATATATTTAATTTGTATTGGCTGTTTAGAGATTTCATCTAAGTCTCGCTTTCGCACCTGCGCGCGCACTGCGCGAACTTTATGACTAAAAATAGTTGCGGGCCATAATAGGTTAATTACACAAATATTTGTAAACATTGTTGATATACGTGTTTGGTTATTATTAAAAATATTGACTCGTGGTGAATAGAAAAGTGATAAATAGAATTAACGCCACTGGAAGTTCTTGGCGATGCACAATGTATGAGTAAAAACCTGTGGTCATCAATAACTAAAGGAAATAACTTTGGAGCCTATATTTTTTTCATTTAATAAAAAGGATATTTTCCTCGCAAATGTCTTGAAAAACGTCGTATGAAACGCGTGACCTTTGATTTGATAATTACATCCTCGGCTCTATCACGCTCACCTGCGACTCGCGTGAACAATTAAGGCTCGGTTGTAATTATCAACATAGCTTATTTGTATCACAATGTACCTACTATTAGGTCTGCCCCTGGCTAGGTATACACCGTGTATTTTTTGATTTCCGTTAATTTCGACACGATGTTCGGTTCATTAACAGAAGCTACGGTAGGTATGTTGCTTTTTGTTAAATTCGAAAAAAAATTATTTTTCATTTTTCATACAAACTTAATCAATATTACAGTGTGGGAGGGCTCTAACACTTAATCTCAATTAACACAAAGTTAATTTTCACCTACGACAGCACTTGTCAACACATGGCTCAGTGGTAAATAGTTTGCTTATTTTTTTTTTTTTTTTTTTTTTTTTTTTTAAAGTAAAAAGTCATTTATTTAAACAGAATGAGTTTTACATAGTTACCAGAGGTCCCCACACTAGGCTACGCCTGTATCGTGGAGAACCAGTTAATTTTTAAACATCAGAAATAAGTTACCACAGAATTAATTACATTTGGAGGAGTAAGAAAAAATATTTTACATTGAAAAGTTTATACTTAGAGACTAACTTAGATATTAAAGATAGCTTCAGTGTCGGCATAATTTAACGAATGAAGAAATTTAAAAATAAGTGATTTGGCTTCATTTTTTGTGCTGCCCGTTAGGTTACAATATTTCAGTAAAGTGTTATATATTGCTACCCTTATATAATCGCCAAAACGTTTACCAAAGCTGGAAAGAACTCTAGGAACTGGTAACCTAAAGACGCGTTTTTTAAGTAGTGTGTCGTAGCAAGTCATATATTTAGAGGTTTTGTGTGTACATAATGAAATTTTAAGGATATAAAGTTGACGTACGGTTAAAACGTGTGATTCGGCATACAAGGTCGCAGTTGGATATCGAAAGGGCCTCTTTAACATGACTTTCAGCACCGAACGTTGCGCTCTTTCAATTTCCAACATGGTCGTCTTTGCTGCGCTGCCCCACGCTGTGATACAATAACTGATTACTGACTGGCACAGCGCAGTGTAGACTAGTAGTAACAAAGAGCTATCTGCAGACTGCCGAAGTTTTTTGAAAATATAAATAGATTTTCTAATTCTTGCGGAGAGTTTGTTTATGTGGTGCTTGAAATTTAGTTGTTCGTCGACAAATAGACCCAGGTACTTAATAACGTCAGTGCGCTGGATGGAATCGCAGTTACAGGAGATGGCAGGGAAGTCTTTACAAGAATGAATTTTTATAACGGGATTGAGGGACGGTTTCGATGAGGCGGTTTTGTGAAAGCAAAGAAATTTTGTTTTATTATTGTTAAGGGTCAAAAGGTTGGCACGAAACCAGTCGGAGGCAATTTTCATGCCTGTTTCTGCAGCAGCAACTGCTTTTTCCCAGCTAATGTCATTAAACAGAATTACCGTGTCGTCAGCGTAGCAAATTATTTCAGAACCTGGAATTTGCAGGTTTAGGATGTCGTTGATGTAAATAATGAAAAGAGTGGGTCCGAGTATGCTTCCTTGCGGTACGCCAAATTTAATTTGCTCCGTAGTACTGCTAATAGAACCCACTCTGACCAGTTGACTCCTCCCGGACAGATAGCTCTCAAACCACGTCAGCGGTACACCACGTATACCTAACATTTGTAGTTTCCGTAGCAAAATTGGAAAGGAGACAGTGTCAAAGGCTTTTGCCAGATCTAGAAAGATACCCACACACTTGGAGTTATTATCTAGGTAGGAAGAAACAAGGTTGGTAAGAAGTGAGGTGGCGTCCTCGGTGGAAAGGTTCTGCCTGAAACCGAACTGTCTCTTAGATAGAAGACCGAACTTCTCAAGGTACTTAACTAAACGAGTGTTTACCAGCTTTTCCAGAATTTTTGAAAAGGTACTAAGCAGAGATATCGGTCTATAGTTTCCAGGAATATCTTTGGGGCCGTCTTTGTGAATTGGAACGACCGCTGCTATTTTCCAATGCTCAGGAAAACAGCCCGAGCTGAGGCTTAAATTATAAATGTGAGTGATGGGCTCTATAATAATATTTTTGACACACTTTATAAGCTTGTTATTAATCCCGTCCAGGCCTGGTGCAGTATGGAGTGAGGGTGAGGGGTCCCAGGTTCAAATCCCAATAATTCCCTTTTTCGTTGACGACAATTAAAACGTAAATAAAATAAAGGACCCTTCACACTGATTCGGTAATTAAATTGATTTATTGAATATCTGAAAAATAGTAAGAGTTAAGACACTAGTTTCTTAGAGAAATTAGTTCCATTTAACCTGAGGATTCTTCCCTTAAAGTTAACGGAAATAAAAAAAAAACACGGTGTATAGTGGGGTTGTACGCATGCGTAGCGGGTGACGAGTTGCACTAATTGCCACAGTTGATGTCTTACTACTGTTTTCAACTTAAAATTCGCTACTTCTTCTGAACTGTAAGTGGTATTTTGACGGTTCTTTTAAGAAAGTGAACAAATAAAAAGCTTTTGGTAATCTATAACTTCACGATGCATTTTTGTGAAATAATGACCCTTTATGACATGAACCTATTTATACCAATTTTCGCAATTTTACGTGCGCGGGCGAACGCTCGAACGACACAGGACATTGAGCTAACATTAGCGACCGAACAAGACAGCATCTTAAGGGGTTAGGTACATTCGTCTTAATATTAAGTACCTAGCATTTCTGTAGGAGCGCCTGAACAGGGTAGATTGGGGCACTGTACGGGCAATACAAAACTAGAACACTTATGTATGCCATACTATATCTCACTTTGTGTCGATTGATAGCATTGATGTTGTATATTTAAGTCAAGTGACGTTGTCACATGACTTAAATATACAAGGTACCCTTAAAATTTTGACCGGAAGTAAAGGATTCTTCAAACTTTCGGCTAATTTTAGGTGCGATAATCTTCTGATTCTTGCTCAGCACAACTTTCTTGACCTACCTTGCATTTTATCGTGTTGCATGAGACGTAGTAAATCGAATGAATTTAAAAGAAAAAGAATAGTTAGTCCGTAGTAAGCCCGCTACCAAGTCCCAATATAACTTTTATTTTACTTTTGAATTCATTCGACAGCTAGCAGTGACTGTATTTACAGACAAGTTATGTATACCTGATGAATATTTAACACCTTCAATCCTTATTCAATACTGTCAATAGAGGTGAACAAAACAAGGTGTCAAGGTGTCAACTATTAGGTATTAAAGTTTCAAACTTTGGGGCGTTTACTGTTTAGTTATTTTTGTCTCCCTAGTATTTCGCATCGGATGAACGTTATAGTAATAAGTACCTACTTATATGGTTTTTGAGATACAGTCCAGTAGGTTTATTCAATGCGTTACATTCAATAACTTTATACATGTAATCATTTAAATTTATTTTTAAATAATCACGGAGAGGTACGAAAATTGTTCAATAGGTGGCATTGGTTACATACAGTACATTGTACTACTCGTAGGTATATTCATGTCATGCTCCCTGGCAACCCCACTTTCGATTTCGGGATTTCTGAGTATGTGAAAAAATTGTACCAAAATTGTACCAAATTAGTACTTACTTGAAAAAAAAGTAGGTACTTAAATAGTTTCGAGAGTACAATTATTTTAAATTGGGGTTGCTGGGGAGCATCTCTCCAGCAACCCCAAACTTAAAAAGAAGCAACTTAGAATAGAGTCTAAGTCTTTTGGGTAAAATAAAGCCCAAAAAAAATTGTACTCTCGTTTTTACCGTTGAAAGAGATATAGCTAGGCTAGTTAAATTACCAAATGTGCGCCAGAAAGTTAATGCCTGCGTGACACGGCAATATGAAAAACGCATGTACTCCATATTTTGCTAATAATTTTCATCAGGCGCGGTAAAAACCAATGAGTACATTATTTCCAGCCTAATGTTTGCTACTGGTAAACTGGTCATATGCTACGCGTAAAGTTTTTGTTGGTTATGCCGAATTCCTCCAGCCCGACAAACTAAGATAAACTATTCGGCATCAACGGCACTTTCAGAAAGCTTGCTATCGAATGAGGCTTTTACCCAAACGTTACAGCAGTCTATTGCTGTGCAATGTGGTGCAATGCAATGAATTTTCGCGCCTGGAGTACATGTGTTTTCCGTTTTGTCGTGTCACGCTCACGCAGGCGTTCACTTTCTGGCGCAGATTTGGTAATTTACCTAGCCTAGCTATCTCCTTCAACGGTAAAAACGAGAGTACAATTTTTTTTTGGCCTTATTTTACCCAAAAGACTTAGATTCTACGCGAAATTCCTTATTTTTAAGTTTGGGGTTGCTGAAGAGATGCTCCCCAGCAACCCCAATTTAAAATAATTGTACTCTCGAAACTATTGAAATATATATTTTTTCAAGTAAGTACTAATTCGGTACAATTTTGGTACAATTTTTTCAGATACTCAGAAATCCCGAAATCGAAAGTGGGGTTGCCAGGGAGCATGACATGTATATTCTCTAACAATACTTTTTATAGCCAAACAAAAATTACCGCCTTCTATTGAAAATCCTGTCACAATGCCTCTCAAGGATTGGACTAACATTTATCACTTGGTTTCATAAATTATGAGATATCTTTTTATAAACATTCACATTTATTTTCTTACATAATGTATTTATATTGGCTTATAGTTATTCAATTAATAATAATCAAACTTATAAATGTGCAATAAGGCATGTCTAAGAAGATAAAACATATTATAATTAGACGCCGTTAGAAGTAGCCGTAAACTTACTAGTAGGTGGTATATCTTGCAAATTAGTCGTGGGTCTGATATACTTTGTGAGATTTAACTTTATAACCCTGTCATATCGTGAGTAGACCCCTGACAAGGTAGACTGATGACCTAGTAACGGTCGCGGGAGTCCGCTGGATGCGGGTGGCGCAGGACCGGTCACTTTGGCACTCTTTGGGGAGGCCTATGTCCAGCAGTGGTCGTCTTTCGGCTGATTTATGATGATGATGGTGAACTCTGTCATAACGTAGATTTCATATCGCATTAACCGGTTTATTAACTTTATATTTAAAGACGGCGAATGCTCGATGTTCTGTGGTGAATCACGCTGGAACGGGCCGTGTCCGGCCCGGGCCGTTTTCTTAGAAAAATTGAAAAATCCCCGTGATTTTCATTTCAAAGTCCAATATCTCAAAAATGGCCGAATCGGTTTTGTTGAAACGTAGCTAAATCACGTCAGCTTCCGGATAAAAAAACCGCATCGGTCCATTCGTTTAGGAGCTACGATGCCACAGACAGACACACACACAGGCAGACAGACACACAGACACGTCAAACTTATAATATCCCTCTTTTTCCATCGGGGGTTAAAAAACGACGGCGTATTTGCGCGGCCAAGCCATACCCACGCCCGGCCGTGCGTGGGTATGGCTCGGCCGGGCGTGGGTATGGCTCGGCCGGGCGTGGGTATGGCTCGGCCGGGCGTGGGTATGGCTCGGCCGGGCGTAGGTATGGCTCGGCCGGACTTGGGTATGGCTCGGCCGGGCGTGGGTATGGCTCGGCCGGGCGTGGGTATGGCTCGGCTGGGCGTGGGTATGGCTCGGCCGGGCGTGGGTATGGCTCAGCCGGGCGTGGGTATGGTTCGGCCGGGCGTGGGTATGGCTCGGCCGGGCGTGGGTATGGCTCGGCCGGGCTTGGGTATGGCTCGGCCGCGCCAATACGCCGTCGTTTTTCTTAGAAAACGGCCCGGGCCGGACACGGCCCGTTCTAGCGTGAGTCATCCTTTACTCGTACATGTGAACGCTCAAGTCTATCTTCACCTTATAGGATCATTATAACATAATTATTATAATTATAATGTTTAAAGTATAGGTGAACCTAAAATCACAGTATGTATCAAATAGTTTATAAACTCTTATATTACTTAAATTAAACAGAAAATATAAACCCTGTGCGCTTATACTTTATCTTATTATATTACCCTACTTTTGTATCACTTAGTACATACCTACCTATGACAGGCCTAAAATATAAGTAAGCAAGTTTGTACGGTACATATACGCACAAACGGACATATATTATCAGCCTAGGAGGCATGACTGGTTTATGTCGGACTTAAAAGCATTCGTCCCTCTCTAGCAATCATATGAGTGTGAGAGAAGCGACTGCTTTGTGTCTGACGTAAACACGGCATAGCATGACTACTTACCCAAAAAAAAACTTAGCGTCATGTGTGCAAAATTAATTCCTATTGAGATGAGATCAATATTGACATGTAGCTGTGCACCAGTTATAATTAACTTTAACAAAAATATAGATACTTACTTAACCATAGAAACATAATTTTCATATTAGCTAAAACAACATCAACATAGTTACTATATTTTTGTTCCTATAAATAATTGGTAATCAACACCTTAAGGGGGTTCGATTGCCATACAAAACGTTATTTGACATTCGTAGGCTAACGGCGTGATATTTTAAGAAACTTATGTAGGTAACAAACTTTCATAAATTGGCTTCCCATTTGCGCCAAATTCCCCCTTTCCTAGAATAAACTTACATAAACTAGATTAATTTGAGAAATTGGTTTGTCACGTGATATTTTGGGAAAACTATTTTTCTCAAATTAATCTAGTTTATACAAGTTTATTCTAGGAAAGGGGGAATTTGGCGCAAATGGGAAGCCAATTGATGAAAGTTTGGTACATAAGTTTCTTAAAATATCACGCCGTTAGCCTGCGAATGTCAAATAACGCTTTGTATGGCAATCGAACCACCTTAACAATTAAGTGATTAAAAAATATCGTTAAGTTCGTGACCAAGGTTGTTGTGACACAACCGAAGCGTCGAGAAACCTCAGAGAGGTAATTAATAATTTAATTATACGCGATTAAGTCCCGTTTAGTAAAAATAATGTGATAAAATTAAATATACCTAGTAGCTGCAGTAGAGTAACGCTAGCATCTTAACACCTCCCTACTTCTGCTCCGGGTGGCTCCGGGCTTAAGCCTCTGCTAGACGGGCGCCAACACGCCCCTCCGACCGACCGACCTTGGTCGGCACCGACCGCTGTAGTATGAAATTACTGCAAACAACTGTCTACACGGTCGGTGCGGACCAAGGTCGCTTCGTCGGAGAGGCGTGTTGGCAACCGTCTAGCAGAGGCTTTACTCTCAATGCTATATTTTATAATATATTTTTATACCATCCTAGTAATCCGAACGTTCCCATAAACCACAGCCTAGTTTTTAAAAGGGCCGGATTAGTGAGACTCTACTGTACAGACACAACCCTTCCCATCCCAGCGATCGGTTGCTCGAAGGCCTAGAATTCCATCGACCCATACATGGGTCGGCAGGTGTGGTCCCATTGGTCCAGCAGTCAGACCCTGAAAACGGACCCTGGAGATCATGTAGTTTAAATTAGAAAAAAAAAGGTGACACACATGTGGGTCAGTGGGATTCCAGAGTACTAAAAATGACCCCCCATTGGGACCTCCCGTACGACCCATATGTGGGTCAATGGGAGATGACGGGGGCATCAATATGTGATGGATCAAAGGCCGCAAAAATATCTGACACGCTCTAACGGCTCTAGGAATAGAGTCGTCATCAGATATTTTTGCGGCCTTTGTTCCATCATAATTAAATTGAAAACCGGTGACTGTACCTATACCTGATGCTAGAGCGGGTGCGCGGACACAACTTTCAGCGGCGGCGGAGCGCCACACGTAGGAAGGAGAGGCCGCACTCTGATCTCTCGCTCACGTGTGGTGTGATACACCACCGCCGACACCGAGCCATCATGGCGCTACGCAGCCACTGCCTCACTGGTAGTACCGCTCCGGTACAAAATTATGATATTTTACATTGTGATTTAATCAAAATCATCAATTGGTCATTTGTTTCACTCATTTAGGTATACCTGCGTAAACTTTCGACAGGGCAAAACTCTCCATTAGATTATGTGTACAACATGTATTAATGTACCAATATAACACTAGATGGCGCTGATCCCTCCAAGCGAAAATCTGCAAGGCGCTATACCAAATTTCATGATTTATTAGTAATCATATTATAATGTTTCGTGAGAGCAATAAACCACCCGGGACTAAATAATATGTTCAATTTATATCACAATCAACGCAATTAACGGTTCAGCTTCAGTCACTGATGCTCGAGAGCTCATCAGAGCTTCAATGGTCAGTTTCATAATCGCCCAATTCTATTGGGCGTTTGAGATATTTTTGAGAATTTTGCCCTCTCTATTGTAGACAACTGCAATCGTTCTTACATTTATTACTTACACTACAAACGATAAAGCAGTCCACCACTATAATAACATTCACGTCACTGTCACACAATCCTAAGGCCGTTACACACTTAAGCACAAACACATGGATATTAGGAGGCCGGGTGTCACAGTCCGGCCTAGCGAGGCCTATGCTTTCTTCGGAGCTGGAGGCCTACGTAAAAGATGAAGCGGGTCCCGTCTGTATCTAGCAAA
The DNA here is from genome assembly GCA_963854355.1 of Epinotia brunnichana. NCBI lineage: Eukaryota > Metazoa > Arthropoda > Insecta > Lepidoptera > Tortricidae > Epinotia > Epinotia brunnichana. The sequence goes on from OY977940.1 coordinate 2,502,794, forward strand.
GAGTTCCCGTTTGAAGGTCTCGAAGTGTTTTCGGTTTTTTTCGTTCTGCTTTTCCCGCCACAGGGGTCGAGTCCTCCGAGCCTGTAGGCCCCAGTGGATAGTGAAGATGGGGGAGAGGACTCGAAACTGGTAGCCTATTAGGAACATTTCGTATACCTGGAAGAAGAGAAGGAAGATTAGAGTATTGGTTCATTACTTATTGTAACATATAGCTTAGGAATTTGTCTGAACTCTGCTCCGCATGACACGATTTGTTCCCGATTCGTCGTATTCCTGTTTCGTCGTATTCCTGATTAGTCGTATTCCTGATTCGTCGGATGTTTATTATCGAATGAAACTATGCAATTACCACGGCTCCACTTACGTTTTAAAAATGTTTTTTTTTACGATAAAAGCATTTTAATATAACATATTTTTTTACACACCTGCTATATAGGTATTATTTTATTAAACTAGGTATATATATTGTTTATGTATAACTGCTCTTCGGGAAGGCGGATAAATAGTGGTCTATTATTTGTAATGATTTTATATAAATAATTCCGACGAAACGGGAATACGACGAATCAGGAATCCGACGAATGGGGAATGCGACGAAACAGGAATACGACGAATCGGGAACAAATCGTTCAAAATATAGGTACATAACTTACAAAACGTTCCGGTTTCATGAGCAGGTATGTAAGTTGCTTTAGATACAGAAACCCCATTACTTAAGTATTTGTAATGTACCATGTAAAATATATACTTATCAATTAAATAATTACGATAAGTTTTGAATCAATAGGGAACTTGCATCTTAATATTTTATTACGAAAAACAAGAGTATAATCCAGCATTAAAACCACTGTAGCATTAAAACTTTGTTATGATTTATTTTTCTGATGTTATATGCATTTGAAATCTGCGCGCGCCGGCACCCCCCGAAAACGCTCTATACTAAACGGGCTTATGCTATGACGTCACAGCATAGCCTTTACTATGGAGTAAGTCATTAATTTGCGATTATCCCCACACAATTTACGTTTAAGTCTATACTTGTCATACAAAATATCATTTCTAATTTAATATTCTATGTAACTGTTACGTTATTTTATCGAAAAAATAAAAAATACATTTTTGTCATTTTAACGTTAAGTAAAACTAATAAAATCGTTTTTTTTTTTCTTTTTTTTTCTTTTGTATGATATCTTTACGTATATCCGCATCGATTGAGTGCAATTTATTCGAAATTGAAGTCCCATGCAAGTTCCCCATTAGAGTAAAAAAAATGCATAATTTGTTTTTATTTATCGTCGATTGAAACAAGAATACTACTTATAAACGATGCCAAAAAATGACATGACGACACTTTAAATTCGACTTTCACTCCAAGTATCGCCATCACATACATAGGTACACTAAAGGTGTTCAAAAATATCTACACATGCACCCTAATGCCTTGAAAATAGAGGTGTGTTTGTGAGCTGCTTGTTTGCTCCGATGTATGTGATGGTGACTGTACCAACTCCTCAGCATGCATGAATCAATAAACAAGTATAAACAGAGGTAAAAGTTCCAATTCTTAACAGCTTAATTCTAATACTGGACACGCTGATATTCACCTCTATGTAATAACCACGCTTGAATTGAAGGCGCTAAGTAATGACTTAGTGTTGAACATTGGCTCGTTTACCCATTGCATTCTGACGCATTTTATTATGTATGTGATTGGCGCTGACTATTAATACGGAAACAGAGTTGATGCCAATTTGACGATAGATTCTGTCAAATATTTCCTGTAAGATCTTTATCGCAATCGCCAAGATAATCCGTGCCAAATATTAAACATTCTACTGTCCTTTAATACGCTGTAATTGTACATCTACACTCGAATTCAAATGCATATGCGTCTTTTGCCGTAAGTATTACAATGGAATAAGGTGCAAACGTGTAACCATATCTTAACCGTTGATTGTACAGTCGCCATCACATACATAGGAGCAAACAAGGACGTCACAAACATCGGAACACACCTCTATTGTCAAGGCATTAGGGTGCATGTGCCGATATTTTTGAACACCTATAGTGTACCACAAAAATACTGATAAGTACCTAGTAATTTTGAATTCCGTAAACTTATCAAACACTAATTGAAATTAAACGTACATGACATCTCTTTGCCAATCTCTACGCATGAGCTCGCTAAGATTATAATGTTAATTGATGACATTAAATATTAGATGACATATAAACAGCTGTGTGTTCTTCGAGCAATACTACAATTCAAATACATTTTGTCATCTCTTGAGGCGAATTTGGCTCCACATATTGATAATGATATGGTGTTGATATGGCATTAGGCTTTTTACTTCCGTCAGACTCATTTACCGTTAAATAGGTTTGATGGACGTTTATTAATCAGGGTAAACTATAGCAATGCGAGTAATAGTCTGTTTAGCCCAATGGTTAGCTGGTAGAGAATGTCATTTGGCATTAAGCTCGCGATTCGTACATTTCTGTATTGTATGTAATCAATTTAAGGTGGTTCGATTGCCATACAAAACGTTATTTGACATTCGTAGGCTAACGGCGTGATATTTTAAGAAACTTATGTAACAAACTTTCACCAATTGGCTTCCCATTTGCGCCAAATTCCCCCTTTCCTAGAATAAACTTGTATAAACTAGATTAATTTGAGAAATTGGTTTGGGACGTGATATTTTGGGAAAACGATTTTTCTCAAATTAATCTAGTTTATACAAGTTTATTCTACGAAAGGAGGAATTTGGCGCAAATGGGAAGCCATTTTATGAAAGTTTGTTACATAAGTGTCTTAAAATATCACGCCGTTATCCTGGGAATGACAAATAACGCTTTGTATGGCAATCGAACCACCTTAAAGAAATAAACAATAATGGCTTAACGCCCGCGTGCTACTAAAGTACCGCAAATAAGACATAGGTAAGACGTTTATTTAGCAGAATCGAAATACTTTTGCTTTTCACCAACCATGTGTGAACCAATGCCCAATTAAGGACACTTTCTGTCACACCTGGCACATCAGATCTATGCATATAAATAGGGGTGTAGACACTAAATTAAATAATCAGTAATGTTGTTTTCTCGAAAAAGGATTAAAAATTTAGTCAAATGAAGAAAAAAGTAACACAAGACAATAAATATTCACAAAATTATAAGTGTCCAAAGTTTTAAGAGCCATCTTCTCCCTTTTCCGCAAAACGCACCTTCATATGAAACGATTGTCATTTAATATGCGTTCGGGGATTGTGACGTCACGATCCACGAGTGTTTTCTCTCTCTAACAAGCAACATTAAAACGGTTGTAGCTTCGTAATTTTTTGAGATATTTATAAATTTTTTTGTCATTAGGCATATTTTTTTGCCTTCTTTCTTTTGAAATAGTTAATAATACATTTTGAGTCTACACCTTTATTTATGACATGGTCACGAATCTTCTCCCACAATTTGTCTGCTCCTTTATTCCATCCAGTCCTACCAGTAGTTCGATAGTCGAACTGTTTGGATATTTTTTTTCCAAGTTGTTATACTGACGGATCGAACTATTTGAAAACGCGGACTTCATTCCAATTAGAAGTACTGACTCCGATGTATGTTTAGTTAGGTTAGGTTCGTTAGGTATCTTCAGATGCCCGAAGGGCAAACTGACCAGAAATAGACCACACATTAATAGGAGGTTCTGGTTATGAAAATGGAAAAAAGTCATGTTTCTCCTATGTATTCTCCTGGTATTTCGATAGTTTTGACGGAGTCCCGCTCTGCGGGGCTCCTATTACTGGTCTGTTTGCCCTTCGGGCATCTGAAGATACCTAACAAACCTAACCTACCTACATTATATAATAATATTGTATGTATTAATTCAATTCTGACTGTACCATTATATTCATAGTATTTCTATTTGGGATTAAAATCCGCGTTTCCAAATAGTACGATCCGCCAGTATAACTTTTTGGAAAAAAAAATCCAAACAGTTCGACTATCGAACTACCGGTAGGACTGGATGGAATAAAGGTGTCTGCTTTGCTCAAAAGTTGACTGGCAGGGAATGTTTACGTGAATAGTTCGCGATACTGGGATGATGGGAAATTTAGTAGGTAAGTAGTAGGTATATAAAAAAGACACAGACGAAGAAAAATTACGTATTTTCCAAATGATAAAGTATCAGTTACATGACTGTCGCAACATGTAACACTTCTACAACAGTCATTAGTAAAATCGTTACCAAGTCAATTAAACGCTAAAGAAAACAACTTCAACTCACAATGTTTATTTAAAAATGTATTGAAAACAAAAATCATTGCCAGCACTAAAAGAAAACTGGCACAAGAATCTTATATTTAAAGTTTATTTCTATCACAGATAAGTCAGTAGCCAAATCGCCGCAAATAAATAAGCTTTTTTAATATTTCTCTCTATTAATATTAGGAACATAATCACGTGCGAATCAAAAGGCTCTTATGTCATTTTGGCTCTCAGTTATCGTCGAATACACACTCCAAATAAGAACCTTATTGTAACCATGTAAGATCTATATTTATTCAATCCAGTGTCTTCATTTACAAGTACTGTAAAACGGTCCTCATAGTGGCTAGTTAGAGTCGCTTTTTAAATGCCAGTGTTAGCGGTGACCCAATCTCTGAGAGCCGCAATGTTGGTGAAGACAGTTGGAGAGAGAGGCAACGCGCAGCCGCGAGCGAAAGAGACAACACCAAAAGCTACTCCTCGGAACACGGCTGGACCGCCTGAATCGCCCTGAAAACAAAAGAACGTAGATTATTGGCAACTCTTACTTTAACACGGAAAACACAAGGGATACGAATAGGTACAAGACTTATTCAAATAAGGTCAAGTTCACAGGGTCGGGACCTACAACATGAAACGTAATGTTATGTATTTATAGTTGCTATTCCGATGCAGTCCATGCAGTAGGCATGCTCATATGTGACACATAGTAGGGAAATGTCCAAAGTGTCCTCTTTACTGGCCTATCATTGGAATTAGTCCATACTATCGGGACACCCAGTGTTTTAACATACAACACAAGAATTTTTTAAAACATAAATGTTAATAGTACCTATTCTTGATGACATTTTAATGTTGGTACAATGTAAACTTAAATGTATGTACCTACACCTGAAAATGTAGGGTTTGGTGACACTACCATGAAGTTAGTTTAAAGTTGCAGTTGTGTCGCTTAACTTCAAACTCAGATAAATCCACTCTAACCACTTGCGAGATAATTGAAAAAATGTGATAATAACGTTAATTCGGTGATTTGAAAGGCAGTATTTTTTTATTATGGCTAAAGCATTTTAAAAAGCCTTACTGTTCGGCAAATTCAGCATTAAAACCATTCATTCTCTACAAAAAATAAAATTTAGATTGGATTTACCTTCATTTGATATAATCGAATGCAATTTATCTATCTTCGAAAAAACTCAGTGTGGATTTGTATAATTTTGATTTAACAGACCTGGATTTAGCTAGATTTGAAAAAAAAATAAGATTAGAAATTGTCAGCCATGTTGAAAAAACTTCTTTCACTGATTGGCTTGGATGGACTTACCTACATTTGAAAAAAACTGTCATATGGATTTATCTGATTTTGTTAAAATATTATGATTTTAACTGTATTTATATCAAAAACCACACAGAATTATACCTACTTAACGGATAAAATTGTATCAAAACTAATTTTTTACCCTTTTATTTTATATCAAAATCTTAAAAAATGTCAGAATTGGATTTACCCGAGTTTGAAGTTAAGCGACTCAGTTAACAAATAAAACTGAAAATCGTAACCCAACTCCCACGTGCATAAATGAATCATTTCATTTCAATTGCCCACTCCTCGCATACGTTATGGACACAACAAAAACTAGCACCTACGGAAAGAAAAGAAGCGCTTCCTCGTGTATTGAACAATCTATATTCTCAGATGTCGACTGGCCGAGAGATAATGAGAGAGCTGTGTTGCTAATTTCAGTTTCGCTAATCCGAACTATTGTGATATCAATGTTAGAATCTGTTGCCAAATGGCGGACATTTATTACAGGGCTCGGGTGATCAATCTGAAGAGATGGGTTTTGCTCTGACCTGTATCTATAACTGATTTTAAAATCTAGCTCTATTTCTATTGATGTGGTAAATTAGTAAAGAATATGACTACGTTGGCCAAAATAAGGATTTTTTTAATGATTTTAGTAACATCTACGAGAGTAGTCTTCTATAAAATAGAATAATAAATCAGGCTATACGTCCCAACGTACGTGGTAAAGGTCGCGGGAGTCCGCTGGATGCGGGTGGCGCAGGACCGGTCATTTTGGCACTCTTTGGGGGAGGCCTATGTCCACCAGGGGACGTCTTTCGGCTGATATGATGATGATGATGATACGTCCCACTGCTGGGCACAGGCGTCCTCTCACGGATGAGAGGGAACGGGCAGTAGTCCCCACGTTGGCCCAGTGCGGGTTGGGGACTCCACTCCACATACACCTTTGAATTTATGCGCAGATGTATGCAGGTTTCCTCACGATGTTTTTCCTTTACCGAATTTATCCTGTCATCATCATATCAGCCGAAAGACGTCCACTGCTGGACATAGGCCTCCCCCAAAGAGTTCCAAAGTGACCGGTCCTGCGCCACCCGCATCCAGCGGACTCCCGCGACCTTTACCAGGGCATCAGTCCACCTTGTGGGGGAGCTACCAACGCCTCGCCTTCCGGTACGTGATCGCCACTCGAGAACCTTTCCGCCCCAACGGCCATCAGTTCTACGTGCAATGTGCCCCGCCCACTGCCACTTAAGTTTAGCGATTCGGGGGGCTATATCGGTTACCTTTGTTAATTTATCCTGTACCTAAACCTAAATATATCAAATGATATTCCGTACATAAGTTCCGAAAAACTCATTGCTACCAGCCGGGATTCGAACCTACTCCCGCCGTTTGCCAGTCGCATACCTGAACCAACACATGACAGATACACAGATACGCCTGTTAAACTAATAATAGTCGTTTCCGTCGGGGGTTAAGAAATATATTAAGAAGAAGTGCCACAGAAATTGTAGGAAAAAGAAAATGTACATCATCTGGCATACTTGACAAGAACACCACAGAACACGTTGTTGGTCAAGGAATCCCGTAGGTACCTACTTATAGCCAGCATCCTGTGGGCTATCTGGCTTCTATCAGCATACCTGACTTTTTCGTCTGACTCGAGACGTTATCCTAAAGAACAGCCAGCTATCTAGCTGGCATGAATCTTCATATTAGCTCATTTAACGACTGAAGAGCAATCACATTAGCATACCTGACAAGACGACACTCCGCCTATAAGGAAGTGTCCGCCACAGAACATGTTGTTGGTCAACGAGTCTCCGTACGAAAGCCGGCATAGCCAATGTGGGACCACGGGGACATTCGCCTCCATCATGAGACGAGGGATCCGGCGACCGCGAGGCTGGAAGGGAACAATAGATTTTGTAATAAAGTATGAAGTCTTTAGCTAAGGCTGCGCGGCGCACACGTTGTAAATTATTAACACAATCGTCCTCATCATAATCATCATCATGCTCATGTTCTTCATCATCACCATCGCCGTCATCATCATTGGCCTTGTACATCTACGAAAAGGTGATTTAACCAGCGTCTACGTAATGGCGATGCTGCACTTACGTACATAACTCGTAAGGCCGATACGGGAGTGACGCCTACGAGTCCTACGACCGACACGACCGTATACTGGTCAAGTAAATGTTGTGCACGGTGACGAACAAGCATATCATATAGGATTGTTTAAAATGTACAAGTGTGAGCGTTTTAGTACTCCATTAGCCCGCGTCGCCATCCATAAAGCATTTTAAGGTAATACTAAGAAGTATTTGTATTGCTGTGAATATCACACAGTGACTATTTTCACCTGACAAATTATTATACTTATCTGGGTCACCAAGTAATAAGTTTCTATCAAAAATTTCATTTTTGGTACAAGCTTTTACTGCCGACTGTACTTTTCTGCATACCATCATCAAGTACTCATTGAGACGATTCTAACGAGCCCAAACTCGATGGGGTTGTGTCGTTTTATTGCGGAGTTCCTATGGCCACCTTCTAGCTCCAGCATCAGATCAGCTCCAAGTCATCATAATATTGCATTGTCATGCAATATACATATGCTTGCAAAATTTCAGCTCAATTGGATAACAGGAAGTGACTGAAAGATGGATTGCAAATTTTGACGGACAACTTACGTACTTACATACGAACAGTGCAAGTTAATATAAAGCTTGTAAAACTGGTCACTGGACAGCATCATTACTTGTTGAGCTAATAATGAACGTCGAAATGTCGTTATCAAGTGACTCAAGTTTGTGAACTAGGGCTAAAATAATAAAGAAAAAGTCTAGACTTACTGCAGTCAGTCCCCAGCCAGTCACAGTAAGTCTGACCAACGGCACACCCTGCCCTCTAGTCGGCAGTCTAATCGGCCTGATAGCCGCACTCCAAGCCAGCGGCTGTGCCAGCCGCAACACAGCTATATCATGGTCGAACTGTGGTCGGCCGTATTGCGGGTGGACTGTCACGTTGGTCACGCGGACGATCCGACCGCCGGAGTCGCGACGGGTGGAGCCGACGCGGAGACGAATGGCGCTCGGGTCTGTGCTAAGGATTGATAAAAAATCGATGGATGGTTCTGAAGTTGTACAGTAAAGTGAAAATTTACATGTTGTCTTTGAGACATCAACATAGGCTACAATTTTGCGTGACACGGACGGAACATTAACGTATGCTAAAGTCCGTGCTGGGAGTGGTTAATTGTACATTATTGCCGTGGCCGGGAAAGAGGCAATTGCAGGCTGAGTATTTTGTTTAAACGGACGAGCTTGCGAGTCCGTTTAATTATAATACGAAGCCTGCAATTGCTATTCCGGCTGAGGCTAATATAGTGCTTCTCTAAAAAATGGGGGAATAAAAAAGACTAAATTGAAATCAAGCGTTATTATTAAATTCAAATTGAGGATACTGCAAATAACATAAAATTAAACATCATATTTTTTTAAACAGAATCGCAAGTGTATTTTTCCACCGAAAAACGCAATCTTTTTATGACACATACAAAGATGTCGCGTTTGCAACAGAAAAATACGACTTGATTTGGCTGAATACAACCAGTGCCGTCTTTTATATATGTCAGTTTCTACTGTTTAAAAAGTTTGGTAGACGACAAATAAAGGAATTCATATGTAACATTCCAGGTGGCCAGCAATGTTTTTAGGGTTCCGTACTCAAAGAGTAAAACGGGACCCTATTACTAAGACTTCGCTGTCCGTCCGTCCGTCCGTCTGTCTGTCACCAGGCTGTATCTCAAGAACCGTTATAGCTAGAGAGTTGAAATTTTCACAGATTATGTATTTCTGTTGCCGCTATAACAACAAATACTAAAAACAAAATAAAATACTTTTTTAAGGGGGCCCATACAACATACGTGATTTTTTTGCCGTTTTTATAGATAATGGTACGGAACCCTTCGTGCGCGAGTCCAACTCGCACTTGGCCGGTTTTTATTTTTTAATTTTGATCTGGCCTTAAACTATACACTTTACCTTCCAATACGTAGCGAGTTATGTTCACTTTGCGGGTCATTTTTGAGAAAAATAATTCGATGGATGGTTCTAAAGATGCAAGGGAAGAAAGTGGTCTACCAGTTTTTGACTGAGTGGTATATAATTTATATTTTCTAAGCTTACTGTACAGTCAAGCGAAAAACTTTGACGTGTAGGTATTTGTTATCTTTGAGACAATGCATAAGCTTCAATTTGCTCTGACACGGCTTTAAAAATTTACTACGGTATATTCTGGCAGCTAATCATAACCGTGTAATATCGAAGTGTAAGTTTATTATTAGAGTAGCTATTCTTACTTCTTTGTCTTCTTATTCAAGTATTATATAAGGACACTCTACTAGTACTAACATACCTATACATTATTGTTACCAACATTTTATGATTCCATAGCAGACGCTCACTCCGTGATCTCGTAATATTACTAACATACTTTATCAAATTATTTTACGAGTAAGAGGTATCATAAATTAGGCGAGAAACATATGACAACAAAAATAAGCCTCGATATTACGAGTAATTTATGGTACATTTTGGTCGCAACACATGTTTCGACCATAGGGCTGCTCTCGTAATCCGTGACTTTTTAATGATATGGAATAAATTTTGTCCGAGTAATACAGTTTTTCTGAAAATATTTTTGTTGATCAGAGAGAGATTTCTTGAGGACACGAGCACGACAGTGACCTGATGATGCCTACATAATGGAGATAAATTCTATAGATAAGACGCTACTAATTCTCGAAAAGTTGCATTAGAAAGCACACTGCTACATCTATCCCATAGCATTCGATTATAGCATCAAAACCATTTTAGAAAGCACACTGCTACATCTATCCCATAGCATTCGATTATAGCATCAAAACCATTTTAGAATTTGCACTATGTAAATCTAAGTGTACGGCCTAAGTGCACGCTCCACGTCCATATAAATTGCATTTATTTTATATGGACGCTGCACGCGCGGCGCGGGCACTTAGGTCGAACCCTAACTGTTGGCTTTCGAACACTCTGCATTCCTTGAAATATTCATAGTGGCCATATAAAATAAGAACTGCAGAAGCTATACAACACATCCACATGACTTACTTGTTCACGCAATGCGCCGCCGTCATCACGTAATCCTGGCTGATGATGAACCCTCCACAGAAGGAGTTCCCATTGATGACCATGGACACCTGATAGGGGTGTCGATTGATGGAACTGGCTCGTCCTCCAATGATCTGCCCGCTGAGTTCAGGGCATACTGCTTCGAGAGGTTCTAGCTCTACGTTCTGGAGATCGTCGTCTGTGAGAGTTTCTATATTTTCTTCTGCGTTTTGGAGCTCTAGAATGTTAACATTGGATTTGGTATTATAATTAACAATTTTTCAGAAATACGTTAGTGCCAACAGGAAGTGCAAAGCGCTTCTACTTCTGTTCCTGAGAGCGGAAAAGATACAGACAACTAAGAGCGTTTTGTTCAACAACGCGTTGAATCTCCTAATGCTCACCATTCATTTCAATTGGCATTTAAAATTTAAAATAGACTTGCATTTAATTTGTTTCAAAAGTGACTGAGACAAAACGAATGCGACTCAGTTCCAATTGAACATGATTTAATTCCTTTATAATATTTTCAGTAGGCTCATGGGCTGTCGGAGGTTAAGCAGAGGAGGTTAAGGAGGTTAAGAGATATCCTCTCAATTAACAAACCTTTACGAAACTAGAAAAGAAGACCTTTACTTAATTCTTTTTCTCGTACAGTCAGCATCAAAAGTAGCTACGTAATCGAAGACGTCAAACGTTCCTATTCCCTTTTAATAAAGACTTTTGACGTCTTCGTTTGCGTAGATTCTTTTGATGCTAACTGTAAAAATATTGCAACTATACATACGTCATTTTATAAGATGTTATCATATGTTGACACATGGTTGATATGGCTTTGACTAATTATATAATCGCAAATAGCCCTAAATTCCTCTGAACATAACATCAACCTTATGCATCGCACAATAGAATTCAAAGTCCACTTACCCACGGTCCCCACAAACAGGAGCATCAACAAGAAAGTCCACGCCATCTTCATCTTGACCACCCGAACAAGTAGCTGGCCCACGACTGACACTTCTGTATCCTAATTGCCAAAGATTGGTCAACTTGACCGCAATAGGTAATTTCTCACGCTCTCCACGGTCACGACCTTTAGGTAAAAATTTTGGCGCAAAAAAATATAAAAGCTGATTTATGATATAAGGCCAGAGTCTGGCAGATCTATCTAAAATTTATACCGGGCATCTGGCCTGTAATAGGAGCAAAAAATATAAAGGATGACTCCACAGACTATCCGCAGTTATTCCATATCGGTCCCAGTGTTTCAAAATTACTAAATTCGGAAAAAAAACGTACCGTAACGTACGTAACGTAAAGTAATTAGATTTGACATCACAATATCGTAGCATGTAACTCATTAAATATCTTGGTAGAACACAGGGCACTTACTTTATGTCCTAGTGATTAATCGTTTTCCCAAAGTATCACGTCCCAAACTAATTTCTCAAATTATTCTAGTTTATTCTAGGAACGGGGGAATTTCGCGCCAATGGAAAGCCAATTCATGAAAGGTTGTTACATAAGTTTCTTTAAATATCACGCCGTTAGTCTGAGAATGTCAAAAGACGTTTTGTATGGAAACCGAACCACCTTAACGTTTTGGTCCACCTACCGTCACGTGGTCAAACGGTTTCCATTTTCCAATCTCTATGTATTAACATGCCTTTCAATTATGATAAATACATAACTGCTTTATATATGTTCAGGAAAAACACTCGATTAGTAATAGGTTAAGATACATAGTTAGAGTTTTTCTTTACCAGGTTTTCGCAACTCTAAATACTAATTAGCTAATTGCTTGGTAATTTATCGAAACTTAGGATTTCTAATGATAAATCAAGGTGTTTCATTCAGAAGGTCTTAAAAAAACATTAGGTACGGGATTAATGTTTCAAACTCTAGTGAAGTGCAAAGTCTGCTTCCAAATTAATAATTTCTCAATTAGTTAATGGTCTCATGTAAGTCAAATAAAACAAAATGGTCAAATGATCTTTAAATATGTGCCTGCTCTAGGGTTTGAATTCCTCAAGGGATCACCGCAATCTTCTAACTGAAGTATAGAATGTGAGATCCATAGTTATTTAAATAGCCAGTAAAGGAAGATGAACCTAGCCTGAATTGCATTGGGTAACCCCTCATCTGTTGTGTGTACTGATCTACTGATCTATGACGTCACTAACCACGTTTATTTTTAAACTTGAACCACCTGTGACGACGCGACCTTCACCCCGCGACGGAGCGCGACGCCTGTGGCCCGAGTGAAGGGAGGCAGCGAATTCACGCGAAAGATAAATAATATTAAAAAGAACGTCAAGATGATTGTTTACACCTGAAAATGTAGAATAATGGTGATTCCATATTTTTATGTAGTAGGTGGACTGATGACCTGGTAAAGGTCGCGGGAGTCCGCTGTGTGCGGGTGGCGCAGGACCGGTCACTGTGGCACTCTTTGGGGAAGGCCTATGTCCACCAGTGAACGTCTTTCGGCTGATATGATGATGATACACACACCATTTGACGTTTCTATGTTTATTTCTAGAATAGCCTATTCTCGATAACACCGAAAATGAAAATCTCAAGATTTCGACCAGAAAAAAAATTCTCGAAATCTAATAGGTGTAGGCCGTCGTTCCTGCAATAGCTGTACGATGCGATTGCGAAGATAGCGCCAGCGAAACACACAAATTAAACCTTAGGGTTTAATTTGTGTGTTTCGCTGGCGCTATCTTACCCGGGTGCAGGAGGGGTGGATATGTTTTTATGTAGTTAGCTACATAAAAACATATCAAACATAAAATATGTATACAACAACCTTACCATCATAGTAATAAGGTCTGTATACATATTTCTGTAAGTTTGTGGTGTATACATATTGGTGACCTTGACTGTACCACATTAACCGGTAGGTTTTAACAACGCTTGTAGCTTATTACTTGAAGTTTACAGATGCAGCGGCTATTTTCACCTAGACCGCATTCAGGAGCCAATTTCCAATTTAAAACGAGTATTATTCGATTTCTATAACCAGAGGTCGGAATTCTCGTAGCATGTATCGATACAATATGAATATCGGAAGTCGATAAAGGAAAAGTCCATATGACAGCTCGAAAGTGCTACGAGAATTCCGACCTCTGTCTCTGCACATTTATCTACGTGCTAGCGCGAGCGAGAGCTCACAAACCAATACGATTCTCATCTAATCCAAATAGGCCAATAGTATACTCCGAGATTGAGCTCCTGAAGTCGATATTAACAACCACCGGCTATTCTAATCTATTACACTATATAATTATTAGCAAACACTCGCTACGCGCGGGGCCATAAAATGTGGCAACGGGAACCCCTGTTGCACTTATCTGCCATGATTGGTGCGACAGAGAGCGCAATATAATTGTCCCGTTCCCACATTTATAACCCCGCGCACAGCGAGCGTTCAATAATAATACTAATGGCACTGTGAGCCGTAGAAATAGCGAGCCTATCAATTTAAAAGAAAAAAATGTATATCCAAAAACTGATTCCAAAAAAAAACAAGTATATAATTATTGAACCTGCTCACAACATTTGACGAGAATCGGTTGAGAAATGCGACCTCTAAAGGAGAACAGCCGGACAGACACCGGACATACGAAATAATTTTGGCCCAAGCTGAAGCAGAGAACTTCGTTCGCTTCGCTCGCTCGTTCAATAATCTATTGATTCGCGTAAATTGCACCAACTTGCCGCCGCCCTACTACATTTTTTGCTATTATGTAAATTGAAAGAACCAATGACCTCATTCTTACGGTGTTTCTTACAAAAACTGTTAAGTAAGCATTACTATAAGATCTTTCAATCAAATAATAAGCAATGGTGTAATTTTTAGGGTTCCGGACCAATAAGGTAAAAACGGAACCTTATGGTGCGACTCCGTCCGTCTGTATATGTCTGTATGTCACAAAGTTAATTATCTCAGGAACTACTAATGCTATCAATTTGAAATTCGGAATAGTTGTAAACGAAGCTAATCCACGTGTAAAGAAAATGAAACATTTCAAGATATATTTTTAATTTCTATAAAAAAGGCCGGATAAGAGGGGGGGCAAAAATTTAAAGTCGAGCAAGTAGGCTCGTGGTCGGCTAAGTGGGGTATCATATGCAAGAGCTTGAATTGCACATTCTAAAACAGATTTTTTTTTTCTTTAGTGGTAATATTTTGATTTACAAAGGAAAATGTAGAAAAAAATACTATTCTCCCTCCCTTATCTCCGAAGTTTATCGAGCGATAATTTTGAAAAAGATATAAATTATTAATATTAACGTTAATATTACCGGAAAAGTATAACGAGACCTCTACTCTATCTAGCGTATTTTTTTTATTCTTCAAAAATCATTTAATATTTAAGTTTGTAATTTAATACATTTGTGTTGATTTTTTTTTCCTTCTAATTTGTATGGAAGTATTCTGAAAGTACCTTCTAGCAAATAAAAAAATGAATGATTGAAATTGGTTGACTTGAAAAAGGATTATCTCTGAAACACCAACATAGATTTTTTTCTAAATAAAGCGTGGTGAAAGTTTGTACGGAACCCTCGGTGCGCGAGACAGACTCGCACTTGACCGGTTTTTCATATTTACTTTCATGTATTGGTAAAACTGTAAAAAAGAATTCAACATGTAGATTGTAGATAATTATAAACCAAAACTAAGAGTGCCAAAATGACCGGTCCTACTCCACCTGCATCCAGCGGACTCCCGCGACCTTTACCAGGTCATCAGTCCGCTCTGTGGGGGGCCTACCCACGCCGCGCCTTCCGGTACGTGGTCGCCTCTCGAGAACCTTTTCGCCCCAACGGCCATCGGTTCTACGTGCAATGTGCCTTGCCACTTAAGTTTAGCGATTAGGAGGGCTATATCGGTTACCTTGATTCTGCTGCGGATAGCCTCATTTCTAATGCGATCACGCAGAGAAACCCTCAACATGGCCCTCTCCATTGCCCGTCAACAATATCAGAACGAATCTGATAGAAATTTGCTGAAGGTGGTACGGCCATGTTATGAACAATGACCATGTCGCACAGAAGGCGCTGGCTCTGCCGGAAGGTAAAAAAGGAAGAGGAAGACACACTGACGTGGTGGACCAGTATGGCCAAACTCATGGAGAAAGCCCAATGGGGAATGGATGAAAATTTTAGAAATGCCTGATTATTTTTTTGGTGATAGGAATAACCTTCCTTAGCACCAGAAAAAAGTTGCAGACTTGTCAGCTGCGTCAATTATTTTTGAAAAATATAAACAGTTTCCTCATTTACGTTTTGTGGTTAGGACGGCGAATGAGACACTTTCCTTGATCCGTCTCATATTACAAAAAATATTTTAAATATCTGACCCTGGCAATGACCAATATAGCTGCTGCAGCTGTCAATATAATTGCCAGTGTCAGTTTACCACGGATTTTTATGATATTTTTATGTAATATGTGACGGATCAAGGAAATTGTCTCAATCGCCGTCCTAACCACAAAACGTAAGTGAGGAAACTGTTTATATTTTTCAAAAATAATTGGCGCATGTAAAAAGTCTGCAACTTTTTTCTGGTGCTAAGGAAAGTTATTCCTATCAACAAAAAAATATCAGGCGTTTCTAAAATTTTCATTCATTCCCCATTGGGAATAAGTGAAAATTTTAGAAGTGCCTGATTCTTATTTTGGTTTTAGGAATAACCTTCCTTCATCATCATCATCATCATCATATCAGCCGAAAGACGTCCACTGCTGGACATGGGCATCCCCCAAAGAGTGCCAACAGGACCGGTCCTGCGCCACCCGCATCCAGCGGACTCCCGCGACCTTTACCAGGTCATCAGTCCACCTTGTGGGGGGCCTTACCCACGCCTTCCTTAGCCCCAGAAAAAAGTTCCAGACTTTTCAGCTGTGTCAATATTTTTTGTAAAATATAAACAGTTTCCTCAGTTACGTTTTGGGTTTAGGACGGCGAATAAGACAATTTGCTTGATCCGTCTCATATTACAAAAAAATATCCTAAAAATCCGTGGTAAACTGACACTGGCGATGATATTGACAGCTGCAGCAGCTATATTTGTCATTGCCAGGGACAGATATTTCAATTTTTTTTGTAATATGAGATGGATCAAGGAAATTGTCTCATTAGGCGTCCTAAATCCAAAATGTAAGTGAGGAAACTGTTTATATTTTTCAATAATAAGGTTATTCCTATCACCAATAAAAAATCTGGCACTTCTAAAATGTTCATCCATCCAATAGGGATATTACCCGGCCCGACAACCCAAGACAAAATATCTTGGCGCCGTAGAATAAGGAGAGCCGACCCCACCTAACGTGGGATAATGTCAACACAAAGAAGAATATCATAAAGTATCTGCAATATCTACATGCATCATTTCCCTAACTATATCGACAGACACCGACATAAATAATTCTCCTTCAAAATCCAGTGAAACAACAGTATAAACAATCCATTAAACTACACTCTGACGCGTTACTACGTCATCCCACGGCCAACGTATCACCGGCGGTATACCACTATTAAAACATTTACGCTTGCACAACGCCCAAAATAACCCATCGGCCAAGCCAAAATAGTCTTTATGTCAAAGTGTTAAGAGTTCACATGTGCCAAGTATATTGGTTGTTCTGTACACGAAATCAACGGTGTCGAGTTTCGAATGTGCGGGAATATTCCGTGTCTTTCATAACCTCTGCTATTTCAGGAGACATCGCGACGATAAAAGATAGACTCATGTGAGTTGGTCCGTGCATAAAGATACGCCGTTTTAGTACCTACTGCCATAGGCTAGTATTCCCATTCCCCTTCTGTTTCTATTTGACACTTGCTGTCTGCACTCGATAATAATGAAAATGGGTACGTTATGTGAAGAAATTGAAGAAAACTTTAGCTGCAAGAACGATATTTAACGCACATATTCGATGTGAAAGTGGTTTGTCAGAATCGTAGCAAAAGGAAATCCATGATCTCTGCCTACCCCTCCGGGAAAGAGGCGTGATTATATGTATGTATGTATATTCGATGTATGATTTTGAAAGTGGTCTTAAATCTCTGTGGGTAGCCGAACCGCCCACCTGTCTGTCACATAATTACTTGAAGTATTCATTTTTTAAACATAATAGCATTAGGAGATCTGTATGTAAAACACAATAATTAATAAGTACCTACAATTATTAGTAGCAAAAGTAACATGGTCAAAATGATCTCTCTCTTCTCAGTCGTATACTCTTGTCAGAGTGGTCGTGGTCATGGCTAGTGGGATCTTTTGTGCATTTGCCCTCTCCTTTATGCCTACTCCCAAGCTCGCTCCATCATTTCCACAAAACGGATGATGCAATTCAGCGGGAGCACCTTGAATTCCTTTGGTTGCGGATAGCCGTTACCAAAGTAATTCATTCTTTGTCTGGCAAGGGCATGAAATTCACACAATAAGTGTTCCATAGTCTCATCCTCCTCGCCACACATTCTACAGTCTAAACTATCCGCTAGATCTTGGCCAAGAGATCCTTGACCCCGAAGTGACCTGTGAACACCCCAGATATAATTCTGAGTTGCTTCCCACTGGTTTTCCAGAATTTTCTGGTCCAGCCCGAGTCCACTCCTTCTATGAAGAGCTTGGAGTGCCTTAAGCCAGCCTCATTCCTCCACTCGTGTTGGTTTTTGGTTTTGGCGTAGGTTGTTCCTCTTACCAATTGTCGCCGCTTTAGCAATGACGCGCCACTTCAGACGGTTTGTGACATTGCGGGAGCACAGGACTATGCTGGTCTCCGTGGCCTTTTTTATTATGTCCGTCCAGCGCGTAGACGACCGCCCTCGTGCTCTTTTCCCCTTTACAGATCCCTGGACAACGAGTCTCTCCATCGATTGGCTTTTCCTTGAGATGTGGCCGTAGATTTTCAGAATTCGTAGTTGAACAATCGACGAAAGTCTGCTCGAATAAAGCCAGTTATTCTTTTGAAGAGGACGTCGGTGTCGTGTGCACATCATTTTGAATAAGTTGTTTGCGTAGCTACCTACTTCTTCGCTACAGACTGTATTTTTATATACTGAAGACCAGTTGCACGTTTGACGAAACTACAAGATACAGTTTCACAGTGTAAACAGGCAACACATGTGAAATGGCCAGTCGCATTTGTGTTGGTCAAGCTCCTCTGTGTTGCCTCTTTAGACTTTCAAAAGCTTGTCAGAGTTGTAACTTAAAATTTCGTGAAACGGGTCTATCTCTTTCGTATTTTGGCGTAAAATTATACTTGTCTACTGCAACCTACCTATACGTACTTATTACAATTTTGCTAAAACTTCATATTAGCTGAAAATCTAAATAATTTCGTTGGATGTTTATTTCACCTGCCGACAACCCTCTATTACGTCATCTCTCTCGCGTAACGTTTCCAAATTAAACAGTCAACTCTTTGGCAGTGTACCTACTGTACCTTGTTACTATGTGTTACTTATTCTGTATTAAGACTAGGATTGATATTGGAAAGCTTTTATTGAAAAACACTTTGGTTTATTCCAACAACATCGTTATTGCACCATTTGTTTTCAGAAAGACGAATGATTGCAAATGCAACTTTGTATTGGGGACGATAAATTATTTTTAGCACCCATCTCTCTTCAGTGCAGGCGAAATGAAACGCATTTATATTCCATTTCAATTACTCGATGGCGAAGACGACAAATTTATTGCACTCATATTGGCACGAAATTGCCTCGATATAAATTGTATCAAAATATACTACTTAGTTGTAGTTATATCGAAGCCAAGTAAAGTTAATGTGACCTTCGTAAATTGTATATCAATGGAAACGTTTATTGCGTGCGTACGTGCGGTCTGGCACGGTTTTGTATGGTATTAGACAAAACAATACAAAATATTTTTGAAGTAAATACTATTCCAAAGCGTGATTTTGACTTCCGAATTATACTTAAGTACCACAAATATCAATCCATTATAAAAAATATATATATATTACACGGTGTAAGGACTTAATCCATACTAAATACGATAAATTTTAATTTACTAAGCGTTGAGGTAATACTAATAATATAAACTAATTGTAACAATCTAGCATTTTGACGACACATGGAAGTTATCAATTGATAACTAAAACACATGACCTCTTAGTACCGTGAAATGGGGTTACTTTAATTCCTGGGTTTACATTGATCAAAACTTCTCTTTCTGAACGCATCGTTTGGTTTTTTTTTACGATTGGCAGCATTGCGTTCAATGCTCAATGTTCAATGTTCACTGTCAATGTGTCTTTACCAGTCGTGGGATCGGGCACGCCGATCGATGAAAAAAAAATGAAAATACGTGCGGACTCATTTTACGGACTTTTAATAGCTTGTATAACTTCTAAGGTACAACTTTGAGTATAGTAAATACATTAATTCTATGTAATTCACTGAATCAGGCATGTATATGACTATAACATCAAATACTGTTGCAAATCGCAACCTTGACGGCCATTTGCTTTTTTCGATATTTGTAGCATGGTCATTGGTCACTTCTGAGGGTTTACTTTGATCACGATATCCTCATCATCATCATATCAGCCGAAAGACGTGCACTGCTGGACATAGGCCTTCCCCAGAGAGTGCCAATATGAGCGGTCCTGCGCCACCCGCATCCAGCGGACTCCCGTGACTTTTATCAGGTCATCAGTCCACCTTGTGGGGGCCTACCCATGCTGGGCCTTCCGGTACGTGGTCGCCACTCGAGAACCTTTCCGCCCCAATGGCCATCGGTTCTATGTGCAATGTGCAATGTTACCCTTATGTAAATGATAGCCTTATATAATTTAAAATAAATACCCTTTTTTTCTTTGTCAAAGTAACCCCAAAGGCACATAATTCTTTATAAATCCTAAGCCTGTGAACGGATTTTTTTTTAATAAAGTGTTTTTTTGTTTAATAGGGTTAATACCTTAATTCGTTAAAAAAGGGGGGTTTTAAAGTAACCCCGATGTCAGTATAAATTTGATCACCGACTTAATATTTTTTTTCTAAGACATATATTAATAATATTTTTTTTTGTTGGTGCAATCGATAGAGGACCAACAACCGATATTTGCATTTTTTTCCTTATTTTTTTGGCTAAACTATTAGGGAAATACAGACGTTCTCATTCTGAAATTGATCAAATTAACCCCAATTCACGATACCGAAAAGGATGTCTTGAAATTTCAAGACATGCGTTTCGGTACTAAGAATGCACCATCACCAACGGCCTTTTTTCAAGTCGTGGCGCTAGCCCGTTAAGAATGGAGATTTATCGCGCGTTCCCGTTCCAGTTTTAATTTATTATGAGGCATTGTCGTTGTATATTCAGGGAAACCAACCCAGGGGATAGAATAAAATTAGATTTTAATTGCGAGACAATAACAACGTCCCTAAAATACGGAATTAAATAAGGAAAACCTGATTAAATGAGCAATAACAAAATGGTGTTTTATTTCACCTCATACATTTTGGGAATAGGCAACCATTACTCATAAGACAAAAAAATACTTTCGCAATTAAGACGAATTGACGACAAATCTAACAACTTGTTGTATGAGAAAAGTCAACTGAAATTATTTGCAATTAAGAGGGTGTTCATGTGCACACGAGCGCCACTGATAAATAATTGTAATTGGTTAAATTTAACGATAGATATTTGACATGTGACATGACACATGAACGCCCTCCTAATACAATTTTACTTAGAAATGTATGGTAAATATAACTCAAACTCTGATATGAATCATGAAACGAAAAGTCAATAACTATTAAATGCTTACATAAGTTAATTAGTCGTAATTTAAACATTATCGTACTAATAAGTTTTGTAACCAACCATTATTGAATGCTGATTTTACTTAATTAGAAATACATTACTGATTTAAATCCGAACGTCCAGTATTTTTGTAGATACAAAAGCCAAACGAAGTTTAGGTCATATTGGTACGTAAATAATATAGGTATATGGATTTTGAATAAATACCAACACTAGAATTATACCCTGAGAAAATTACGGTTTTTTTGGAAATAATTCAATATCAGGCTAATTATTTGTATGTTATATATGTTATTTTAAACAACTTTTACTATTGAAATCAATAATTCTATGGACCGGAAGTTAAGAAAAAAAATTAACCCGCAAGCAAAAATGCTATCAGTATTTTTATAATGAAAACATGTTTGAGTACACAAATTTGGAGACTCCAAAAATATATGCATCAGGAAATAACGACATTTTAATTAAATATTTTACGACCTTGAGATAATATTGAATTTCATCTGGCCTATAGAAAGATTTATTCATTAACAAAAATAAGTGGATTATGCGCGTATCCCAAAGAACGTATATAGACGTAGTCAATTATAAAGTAAAGAAAGTTTATACCATTTTCGCCTGATTTTTACTGAATTTATGAAGATTACTTTTCATTCTTTTTTACCGTATCGGTATTAAATTTAGGTGGATTATTAATGAATAATTAGTCAAATTACCCAAACTATTTTTTGGTGTAAAAATATGGCTGATATCGATATATTGTTGTGTTTTCATAGAGCGAAACCGTAAAGTTCTCAGGGTATAAGCAGACTATGCACCGTAAATGCAAAAGCACCAGTAGTAGGTGTAGTAAGAGTCGGCTATTTGAATGTGCGTTGTGGGTTGATGTGCTTTGTGGGCGATGTTCTAGCAACCTAGCACTGCAATGCCACACTTACACCATCTTAAAATGCAAATACTATTTCTAGAATTGACACTGCAAACATAATTTCATGCGCTCTGACTACCTTTTGGGAATACTAGGGCACGTTTTATTTATGTTTGTAGGTAGGTGTATTCATTGTTATTACGTTTGGGTTTAAAGGGTTTTTCAGACAGAATACGTATGCGGATAGCTGTCATCCTAGTTTAATTCATAACCTCTTTTATATTTCAAGGTTATTACATTGTTGGTGCTGTGTGGACGGCTTAACTACAAATGTTCACATACCCAAGCAATTAGAAGAGTTATGTAAAAATTAGTTAAAATTTTCAATTTATTGTAACTTTTACTGATTTCACATGGGTTTGACTTGACCAATGACTAAGGAACCTCATTCATGACGCTATGGTGACAGTTAGTGATATGGCGAGCCTACATCTGATTTTGTGAATTCGTAATGTACAGGTCGATTCAAGAAAACTGGCATGAATGGATTGAACGAAAGTAATGTCACTTGTCACTGTGAGTGGCAGTGTGAGTGACGTTATTATACAGGCGCCTCCTAATATTTTGTAAACATGTACCTAATACGTTTTCGTTATTCATGAAAAAATAAATTATATTATTATAATCTGCACCAAGTACCGTGTTAATCCTTTTAGTGTTATTAAAGTCCTTTGTAAATAAAACGTTTTTTTCTGACTTATTTTTAATGAATGGCTTGGCTTGTACGGATTGTAAAAAATCTAAAAAAAGAGCAGACCAAGGAGTCCGTCGTCAGCAGAGTTTTTAATTTATTTATATCCTGTTTTCACACTGACGCTGCAATCTACAAAATGACGGCGAAAAGATACGAAATTCTTACGAAATTTAACTGTTATTTTCGCGTTTCACGGCATCTTCATTGTGTATGAAACATGGTTATAATTTTATATTTATTTATTTATAAAATGCAAAATCTCTGAAACACAATTATCATAATCACTTTTTGCATCAACCTGTATTTAATATTTATGTGATGCACACATATACATTATCATTCACTCGTTCAATTAATTCGTGCCAGCTTTCGTGAATCGACCTGTACATGTAAATTGTATACTTAGTTATAAACTGCGGAGATATATTAAAAATGAATACGCATTCTAATCTCTAATTAAGTATGGCGAAGTACTTGAGAACTGTATGACAGAAGTTTCTTAACATCCGTAGAATCCCGAAGATCGGGGTCACTCCATTCGCTGGCAGCGCGCCAGAGCATCTCACAACTATCCACCGATAGTAGGCTTATAATAAGAGCTATGCAAAAGTTCTTTCATTAACCCGTATTGGCGTCGGCCGCTGTGAGTAGTCTCTTTGTATAGTTTAAACTTGTTTATTCACTTTGCAACAACGTAATTAGAGCAACAATGCTATAAAACAACATTAATACTTGACACGTCATGACTGATGTACATAGGTGACGGTCAGAGGCGTCTTTAACCTACTGGGTCTCTTATGCAATTTAACATTACAGACGAGCCCTAGACAAATAGCCTAGTCCGTGGCATTTGCAGGAGTAAAGGAGCCTTTTTTTTTTTGACGGAGTGGAAATGCACTTACGCATCCCCCCAGCCAGGAAGCTATAATGGGGGGTATGTGGGACTCACACCCTCCAGCTATCTCTATTTAAAGAGAAGGGGGAGGGAGTCTACCCACTAAAACCACTCCGGCGTTTCCGTCCCTGCCGTTAATGGGAGCGCCATGGGATCACGAACATGTCACCACGACGCCCCCCGAAGTAAAGGAGCCTAGTGACTGCGGCATTTGCGCAGAGCAATCGCTCAGAAGTTCAGGAAAGCAATCTATCCTATTTGCCATTCTGAGCAAGTGGACCATCTCAGGCTCAAGCCTAAAAGTTGAGGTGTGTGCAATGATATAATATCTAAACAAACGTACCTATCCTCTAAACTCTAGAGCTTCTAGAAGCTTCTACGCT
This sequence comes from Epinotia brunnichana, assembly GCA_963854355.1. Classification (NCBI taxonomy): domain Eukaryota; kingdom Metazoa; phylum Arthropoda; class Insecta; order Lepidoptera; family Tortricidae; genus Epinotia; species Epinotia brunnichana. The sequence continues at coordinate 2,527,238 of OY977940.1, forward strand.
TCAAGATCACCATTGGCAATATTGGCATATTGCTAGCCGACAAAATTAAGCCCATTGTCAGACTCACCTGCGTATTCCTAGTGAACCCGTAGCCCAGGAACCGCTCATCGTGTGGCGGCACAGTATCGGGAGCCACGTAGAACGGCTCATACAGCAGCTCGAAGTTGGTCACGTTGTGACTGACGTGAGTGTGGGCGCTCTCGTTACCGCCTGTTGCTTCCCATCTGGGGAAAATGGATTTTGATGTCTGGCCAGCCGATTGTAATAGCAAACATTGGGTAAGAATATACGCCCAGGTCTGGGCCCCAGACTCTTAGATATTTTTCATTGATATGTATGCTTGAAAGTAACTGCTAGAGGAACATGGGCCTGTTGATTTATAAAGGTCAATAAGGATCTGCCTGCAAAAAGTAGTAGATTTTTTCTTTATCATTAAATGAGTGAAACAATAGTATCTGAAAGTTTTTAAATTATACTCTGGAGTAAGCTGTTTAAAAAGGATGTCAACGCAAAAAATATGAGATTTATTTTATAAATTGGTTCCACCTACTTACCTTGTAAAATTAGAAGCGTACTGATTGTAAATAAACACCTTCCTATGGAAGGGTATCGCTAATTTCTTCCTCGACAGCCTCAGCAGCTCAGACTTATTCGCCGGGTAGTTGGCCACCCTGAGGTCCAACTCATACGTCGGCACCACATACGCACAGAGCGGGCACTTAGGTGCTTTCAATAGAAATTTATCTAGGGCCTCCGCCATACCCTTTGAGGGCACTATATCTACATCTACAAGGAAAACATAAGGCGTCTGACAGTTCTTCCTCGCTAAGTTCCTCAAGTGGTTCTGAGGATATGGATGCCTGACTCTCCAGGCCATCGTGTCAGATTTGATCTCGTATGGGGGCAAAGGCTTGGCTTCGCAGTCTCTCGCCCAGCTCGGCAAGTGACCTGGTATACCAGGTCTTTCGCCTGGAGTGACTACATGGAGAGCTATTCTCATGTATATTTCTGGTTGACATCTGAACAGCCACATGGCGAATGCTCTGAGCAGCCGTAACTCGTCTCCCGCAACGAACACTGCGGCTGAAATAGGTCCTGACCAGTGCGCCGCTATCCTCAGCAGCTCATGCAGTCTCTCTATAGAGCTCTGTGTTGCTAAGCAGACCCGACGATCTGCCGATAGCTCAGCATACAAATCTCCGACTGCTGCGTAATCAAACATCTTGTACGACCTCGAGCCATCCCATCTGCCGAGACGCAGGTCTATCCTGGAGATGGGGTCGTCGTCGACGCCGCCGCCGCCGTCACCGCAGGGCTCGCAGGTGGCGGGCTCGGTGGGCGCGGGGGTGTGGTCGCGCGGTGCGGGGCACGCGGGGGGGTGCAGCAGCCAGATGTTGGCCACCGCGTTGTAGAGGACGAGAGCGATGGCGCAGATGGTGACCACGCTCCACTGACACCGCCATCGCCACTGTTGAGAAAAAACATTGTTAAGTGCCCGGATTTGGAAACTAGTTTTTCATTGACAGTCACAGAGAGACGAGATTCCTAAAATTATCATTCCGATACAATGCCTGGGACCACAGGAACGAACCACTTGAATGCGAATCTGATTCAGAAATGGTCTCCAATACAATTACCTACTTACAAACTTGTCAACCCGCAAGCCAGACAGTGGTTACCTGAGGTAGTGACTTCTAAAATCACTATCATTTCCATAATATTCCTTGGATGGAGCACTCGAATGTGGATCTGGGTCAGAGAGTTTCTCCATCAGAAATACTTACAAACTTGTCACCCCGCAAGCCGGACATTGGTTTCCTGAGGTAGTGGTAGCGCAGCACCGCCATCACATTACCTGAAGAGCATGGTCAAGGATGGCTGGGCGAAACTGGAACAAAGGTTTCTGTTAACTTTCAATAAATTTTCTTAAATATCTTGCTCAATTTATAATGGGAAGTTTGGAACACTTTGGGAGATTTAACATTGTGATATACCATTGTCATAATGTGTCACATAGACTCCTTTTAACCTGCGAGCGAATGTGTCCAATCAAATTACATCCACGTCTTAACAGAGTTAAGGGCATGCAAGATACAATTAGGCATTTAAGGGATTCATAATATTAATGATGCAGCCGCTAAGTGAAGGTAAGCCGCTAAGATGCGGACTATTTGCGATCTAGTCAAATTTAGGTCTTCACCTCAATATGACTAGATTCGGACCCCACACCAGACGATATACTGTTTATACAGTGCTAATAGAGTTAGAGTTGTAAAATAATGATTATATGTACAGAATCAAGGATCACTATTTGATTTATCCATACGACGACCGATTAACGACGCACGCGGCCGTAGTCGGCGGCAAATGCTACTTAAAATACATTTGGCATGTAAAGAAGATCATCATCATCATCATCATCATCATATCAGCCGAAAGACGTAGGCACTGCTGGACATAGGCCTCCCCCAAAGAGTGCCACAATGGCCGGTCCCGCGCCACCCGCATCCAGCGGACTTTACCAGGTCATCAGTCCACCTTGTGGGGGGCCTACCCACAAGGTGTGTGTAAAGAAGATGAACCGAATAAATTGTTTTTTATGTGAGGTCGTTGATCTAATTTACCTATATGCAACTAAGTAACTTGGTTCGTTGAAAACAACAATAAATCCTTAATTTATAAGGTCACGCCACGACAGGTAACAAACAGATTTGCAGTATTTAATATGGAACAGTGCCAAAAATAGAAAGTACGGGATAATAAATTAGACAGCACACTGCACAAACATTCCATGGCACACCCCTAAGTAAATATGTGCCGTTGACGAGGACACAAATGTGTACCTACGTGTGTTTGTTTGTGTGTGTGTGTTACATCTACGTTCAAGTTCTAGCCATTCCCGAAAGAAATTTAATTTGGCGATCTTTGTAACAATACATTTAAAATGCAAGGTTTTTGGAATGGTAAATTAAATCAAAGTAATGGGTTTTAGAAAGCGAAAAAAGCAAAAGTCATCTTTGTTGTGCTCAATAGTTAACAGATTTTGCATGAGTTATGATTTTACCTCTACTTTTAAGTTTTTATGTAGGTACTGTATGTGATTCATGTTTTTAGGTGTGCAATCAAGAGTATTGTATTGTATTGTAAGTTATGCGGATTAGTATTAGGAAATTAGCTTTCACTAGACAACATTTTCAAACCGGCTGTTAACTTGAAACATGAAAGAAAACGATAGTGTACATACATTTTTCCGGAAGTTTTTTTTTCATAACCGACTTTTTAGGTCTTATTAAGTAGGTACGCAACTGAACTTAAGATTGGCTACGAGTTCTTTTAGTTCTCAAACGCACTGAGAATGGTACCTACGTTAGTGAAACTGCACGGCTATCACATCGAGCTGTGTCGCGGCGACATAGTCTCTTTACACTGTGTAAGGCCTGAGTGTACGCTCGGAGCGGAGCGTTCGGCGGGGCGTGCAGCGGGGCGGGCGAGCGTGCATTCACTTTGTGCAGCGTCTACTCAGGACACCAGTATGAGTTTCATTTGTTTAACATGCACGCCGCACGCCCCGCTCCCCCGGACGCACGACTCGAGCGGACGCTCAGGGGACCGATTTTTGACTTTCGAGCGCTCGAATCTTTCACTCGAAAACGGACTAAAATTACGAAATGCTCTATTGAAATAGCGATAGAAAATTGAAAAGCGAGTGGTATTGACCACTCGTATTTAATTATATCCGTAGAAAGTTAGTGCCTGCAACTTTGACACTAAAATTGTATTTACTTTTATTTAATTTTCGAGCGGTCGAAAGTCAAAAATCGGCCCCCAGGTCTTATACTAAACTAAGCGTTCTAATTAGAAAGAAGCGGACGCTAGTAGCTAGTACTAGCTAATGTTGTTAACGCACACGCCCTGCACGTGGCAGCCGACATGAGTGTTGCTTAGCTCTGCAATTATAGAATTGACGTATAGGTGAGGAGCTTCGGTGAGGTTAATCCCCCCTGCCTCACCCCGCACTCCAACCTATACGGATCCGACAGTGCCCCCGCCCATCGAACGCTATTGACCTGTCCTATATACCAATACTTGAAAATGGATATGAGCTCCGGCGGTACTTTCATATCCACTAGCTTTTTCCACAGTATATCGTAGCAGACCAGGTCAAAAGCCTTCGACAGGTCGAGAAAGCACGCATACACAGGTGTATCTCTTTCTGTGTAATACCTAACAGTCTGCTTTACACACAGTGTTGCACTTTCAGTGGATAGACCGGGTCTAAACCCAAACTGATTATTGTGCAACTGTAAGTACCTGTCTAACTGTGTATTAAGCAGACTATCAAGCACCTTCGCCACAATAGTGGCAAGTGAAATTGGCATGTAGTTATTTTTGTCCGATGTGTCTCCAGTCCTGTTTGTAATCGGTATAACAATGGTTCTCATAAGTTCGGCCGGCAAATACGAATGTCCCAAGCACAATGAGTAAAACATAGCCAGAACTCGAGGAAGATGTGGACCCGCATGCTGAAGGTGCTCGACGCTGAGACCATCATGACCTGGAGACTTGCCTCTAGACATATTCTTTATAGCCAAAGTTACATCTTTGGCTGTAATGTTAGTTCCTTCTTTTAGTTTTTGAAAGCTTCAGCAATTTGTTTGGGACCCGTAACACCGTCGACACTCACGGGTAGCCCATATTTCGTATTTAATCTATTGGTACGATTCCAAAATTGCTTAAAGTCTTTATTTGCGTGTCATGATGCCAACTTGTCAAGCTTAATTTGCTCCTCATTTTTTGACACCATTTTAATCGGGATTTAAAAAACCTTCGGGTATCATTCATAGCATCAAAAATAGGACCCGATTCAGGCCTATTGTACCACACCCAAGCTTGAAACATACGCCTGGCCTCCCCATGAGCCTCACTGATATACTTATTCCAACCGATAACCGTTTTGCTTTTTCTAACTACCCTCTCCGAGCTACGTGGATAATTCCTGATAACAGCCGAACGTCTGAGGGCACCTATAATGTCCTTATACCAGTTATCAATTATAGCTCAGTGTTTGGCATTGTTACGAGTACATGCCTTGTTTTGTACACAACATTCACGCAAGGAATCCGGAAAGTCAATGCGTTCCAATCTACAGTGACAATCAGTTGCAAACAGGTTTATTTGCTGTAGACTTCTGTTGCCCCATATTACCTTATCTAATCTAACACATTGACCATAGGACTTGATATTTAACACATTAATATAACACTCTAACTATTACAAGCGGGTAGTGGTCAGACCATGAAACATCAAGCTTAGTAATCCAGTCAGCCATGTTACATATTGTCGTGTACATATATCGTATAAAATAGATAACTTGTATAATACAAATGTTTATCACGCCGATACGGATCAGATAAAAATATAGGCACAGTGAAAGCGTAACAGTAAATTCATTTCTGTTGAGAAGCCCAATAAGATTTGGAAAGATAGCAGAATAACCAAAAATACCAAGATTCGACTAATGAAAAGTGTTGTCATTCCAATATTTCTCTACGGGGCCGAAACTTGGTCCCTGAGCTTGCAAGACCGCCGAAAAATCGACGCGTTGGAGATGTCCAACACCACATCTCCAGGCGTATGTTGAAGATCCCTTGGGGCGCTTTCCGTACTAACATCACTATCGTAAAGGAACTCAAGGTTCAAGGTCAAATAGCGGCTTTCGTCGATTGTGCTATTGCGAATACTTCTTTCGTTAGCCACATATCCAGGAACAAGCACTATAGAGGGTAAACGATCTAGAGGCCGATTACCCACCCGACCTTATTAAATCATCCACGAAAACTACTTACCATAGCAGAAAGCTCTCGCAATGCAGTAATGGAGATATGTTGCCAGGAAAGCAGTTCAAGGCGAAAATGACCGACGAAGATTAACCATATAGGTACGCGTAGGTACCCTCGTACGCCATCGGAACAACCACGACCACTGTCATAGGAGGAGGAAACCGATGTCATAAATGTGTTACATATAGTAGGTAAAATAATGACCTTAAACGGATTGGAGCTTAAACGTAAGACCTCATGTTCATGTAAAGGCGACGCGTGTAGCGGCATGAGACGCGTGCAATGGGCTTGTGACGTTAAATTTGTTTAAATTGCCATTCAAACCAGTTTTTGTAGATGAACAAATGTTTGTATGGAAGCAACTACATTTAAAGAACATTAATACCCAAAAAATCGAGTTAAAGACGGACCTCGCTGACAGCAGCCGAAACGCTTCATACTGAATGGCTTTAAAGTATGACGTCACACCGTGCAATTTGTACTAACCGTTGCATGGAAAATGAAGTAAATTGCTGTTTCGGCCGCGAAATACTGCGTTTAGGTCCATAGTTGTCATACAAATTTGTTTCTATAAAAGCGTAAGGACTTTTGGTGCAAAATAAAAGGTTTGAAGATTAGAAAACTGGTTAAAAAGTACGAGTTGAGTCCCGCGGGCGTGCACAAGATAATAAATAAATTTGATGACTTCTGTACCCTCGAAGATTTGCCTAAATCTGGAAGAAAACCGGGGACAACCGACTTGGCATTAGAAAAGAAAGTCGTAAGAACGTTTAAACAAAATCCGTCCCTTTCAATTCAAGATGCGGCAAAAAGAGCCAAAACTTCTTTGGCTATGATACAAAGAATCAAACTAAGATGCAACCTAAAAACCTATAAAAACTAAAACAACCAAAACGAGATGAAAATCAAACAATAGCTGTCAGAAAACTGGCAAGGAAATTGTACGACCGTATATTGACCAAGAAAAATCAGTGCATTATAATGGATGACGAGACCTATTGCAAATTGGACTTTAAAGCCTTACCAGGACCTCAATTTATTATGGTGCCGGGTTATAGAAGGTTACTTGAAAACATAAGGCCATCAACATCGAGAAATTCGGCAAATAAGTATTAGTGTGGCAAGCGATTTTTCAATGCGGTATGCGATCGCAATCCTTCTTCACTACAGATACTTTGAACGCTACGGTATACAGTGACGAGTGCTTACAGAAAATATTACTACCACTAATAAAGAAGCACAGGACTAGCACTTTATTTTGGCCAGACTTGGCTTCTTGTCATTACTCTAAAACAACGAAGGAATGGTATAAAGCCGATAAGGTAGAAGTAGTGGATAAGGAGATGAATCCTCCCAATTGCCCAGAAGTTCGCCCAATTGAGCGATCATGAAACGACACCTCTAAAAAATCGTCAAAGCTGCCACCTCAGTTGACGACTTTAAAAAAAAGTGGAACAGGGATCATAAAATGTGTCAAAAGTGATCGTCCAGAATTTAATGGGACACATCAAAAAGGAAGTTAGGTTGCAGGCAAAATAGATATAATACGACGAATTCATTCAAAACAGTTTTTTATAAAGACCTTATTTTTCAGTTTCTTTTTGTTTCATTATCAATTTATCAGTTTTCACACATAATAAAAATAATACCATTTTGAAGTTGTCTACTTTCTTTCCGATACGGTCCTTATTTAAAGTTTATATCATAAACACTTTGGCAAGGCCATAATAATTATGTTTCTGTTCGGCGCCTTGCAGCAATGCAGGGCCCGTGCTTGCGTCGTATGTCAGCGAATTTTTTTTTTTGTAATTTAATAAAAAAAAACTGCACTGTCTATTTTGCTGCTGCAATAAATCATTTATTTTAACCATATAAAGAGCTCTTACTATGCAAATAATATAAAACTCGCCTCAAAAATAAAATATTTATCACAATTGATTCTTTTTTTACTGTGACAGAGCTCAGTTGCGTGACTAGGTGTTTACTTTCATCCCCGTTACATAGGTATTGTAATACCTAATTGGTTCTAAGCTCGAACTGGACAGTAATGGTCCGCTCAATACACTTTACTAATGAATGTAATGGATACAATGTCGATCTGATTTCAGAACATTAATAACAATGAAGGTAATTTCCATAAGCATAATGGGAATTAGGTATAAAAGGTAAAGGGCTTTATCTATCCAAATATCATAAACCCTCCATGATGCGTTCAAGAACCGCACATTATGACCACCACATAAAAACAGACTGTTTTGTTAGAACAAATTTCTTATCTGTGAAAATGCTAAATAATAAAATCGATTTCTATAATATTATTTCATTTAAATTTCGAACATCTCTGAAAAACAAAGGAATTTGATTTGACCTCTATTCTAATATCAGTCAATATGACGTTTAGTTCAAAATTAATTTTCAAGTTGCATACAAATTTGACAAATGTCACACGTAAGTAAGATATCGAACGATATGATAGTTAGAGCTGACTCTAGTTTCTCTGAATTAAAAAAAAAACTATGACAGCTGCCAGAAAACAACGCCGCGATGCCGGTCTTTTATATGCGGCTCCTGAATGCATCATGGAGGCTTATGATATATGGATAGATAAAGCAGTGTATGTAACTGTACATAATTAGGCATTAAAACACTCGAGTGTGATGTTATTATGAAACCCGCACTCGTGTTTAATGCCCTTCATTATGTACAGTCACATAAACTACTATTTCAATACAGACGGTAAAATGAAATTAAATTATATACGGTACTCTAACCTATCCTCGGCATCCCTCTGTTTAATTTCTGTATTTTTCAATGTGTGGGTCGCCACCCCCGGGAGGGTCTTGCCTCTTGACGGGCGCAGTTGTATTTTTAAAAGTTAAGTGATGTAGGTAAGGATTTAATATAATTATATAATTTTAGAACATCGGAAGTCGGAAGGTTCGTGAAATTATTTTCCATACTAAGGGGACCGCGTCATGAAAAAGGCTGAAAACGACTGTTCTATTTCAAAGCAACAGTGAGGGAAAGCCTGGAAAACCTGGTTTTATGGGTGCCAAAAGGTAGTTACGAGTAAGTACTCTAGTCGAACGAGCGACCGAAGTGAACGAAGTTCTGTGCTTCAGCTTCGGCCGGAAATCGTTCGTAAGTGGGCATTTTTTATTTTTCTTGTACCTTGATGTTTTTGGCGTGTCCAGTGCCTTTGACACCCTACAAATACCAAATTGTACTTGTAGCGATTTTAAAACGTCAATAATATATTTAAATCGTATAAAAACCCAAAAAACCTATCATTTAGCATTAAATTTGCCACATTTTCTTGGTTTTTCTGGCTGCCGACCCTCGATTTTTGCCTGTCCACCTGCGGAAAGCCAACTTCAAGTATCGATCGATTCGAAGTATTAGGACTTGTATATTGTGCCTGGAAATACTTGTTTCTGATAGTGGAAAACATGAATTTTCTTAAATCAACCTTATATTTATTTCGCTAAAGTATTTTTTACATAATAAACTAAAATTAATCTTGTCCAGTGATTTTGGAAAAGTGGACATGTCCACATTCCGTTACGATGATTTTGTGGGAACGAGGTATTTTGATTACCAAATTAGGTGTTTATTTTCATCTAGCATTACATACCGTTACGTAACATCATTAGTTTTGTTTACAAACTGTCAGTAGTGGCACAGAATAAGTAATAGTACTACGTACAGAAGGTTCTCTGTTAACAAATTCCCTGTTTAGGTACGCCAAACGTGCCTAAATGTGGCCATCCCTTTCTATCGCATGAAACGCGCTGCGACCCGGGCGAGCGTCCCGTCCCAACGAGCGGCAGCTACTGAATAGAGCCCTTCGAAGGGGCGACCGGCATGTACTTGTAGCGATAAACACAAATCGCGAGTGAGCCGCGCCTGGTAGTGGCTAGAAATCGCGCGCGAACGGTGCGTCGAGTGGTGGACCCAAAAACTAGTGTACTGGTTCCGTTACGAGATTACGAAGGTTCCTGTATTTTTTCTGCTAATGCGACTCAATTATCTTAATCTGTCATTGTCATTAACCATGATTTCAGTAAAATACTATTACAATTGTTAAAAACAGTATATTAAACACGTGTTTTAATCTGCGAAGTATTAGTTCCGTTATATTCATTCCGTTACTATTTGTATGGTAAAGTAGCCCTCTTAAGTAATGGAATGACGCCTATTCAAATAAAATGGTACCTACACTTTGAAAAAAAAATGCCCAAGTATATCTCCGCTACAGCGGCGCTACCACGAACTTCGAATCTCGAACTTCGTATATCTCCGTCTCTGTCGTTCGAGTACCATAAACCGTAAGTGCGATAGAGACGGAGATATACGGAGTTCGAGATTCGAAGTTCGTGATTATAGCTCAGGTCGTATCTCTACCGATTCTCGTGAAATTTTGGGAGCAGGTACAGCAAGACTCAAGTAATAAGGCGCGCGGATTAAGCAATAATAGCCTTTCGGTCAACGAAATAAGCACAATAATTTAATAAATTAAAAAATTAAAAAAAAAAATTTTTTAAGTAATATTAATCTCTTGAATTTTACAGCTCACTCACAGAGCCACTAGTGAGTAAATTGTGTTTAATTTGCTTCGTCTTACCCATGGATCTGTTTGACCACAATACTATTTTTTTTATTTTTTTTTTGTTTATTCTCTTTAAGGCTTATAGCTAAATTTACATAGGTACAATTAATCTGCCAAACCACAATGCGGTTTGTTGGCAAACAACGCTCCTAATTGATTTTACATTTTATTAGCTAAAAGCTGTATGAATAGTAATATATATGTACGGTATTACTTATGCTAGATACAACAAAAGGAATCTATAAAGTTACTTAATATAGCTGAATTTCATTTTTTAATGTATTTAATAAGACGTCGCTTACTTTCTTCTTAAACAATTGTTTTGTGACAGTTGCACTCTTTGTCTCGGACGGCAGGTCGTTATATATTTTCGGAACTAGGTACTTTCTATGTCTTTGGCCATAATAATTAGTAAACCTAGGCAATATTAGTTTATCTCTGTCTCTGTTTCTAACAAGCCTTTGAGTACCAATAGGTTGTTTAAACTCGTCGTTACTAAATTGTTCCACAGCCAACAACAACATTACTTTTTTATGGACTGGCAATATTTTACATTCTAAGAAAAGCTGTTCGTAGGTGTTATTTTTACATTCTATTTTTGTTTTCTTATCAACCATTAGTTTCATGAATCGTATCTGTAACGCTTTTATTTTGTCTAAGTAAGTCCTAAATGTCCGACCATAGCTTGTCAATCCATAGGATAAAAGTGAGTCTACGAGCGCATAGTACACTGTATACATAGTAGCCTTGTCTAGTACAAACTTCAGATGGTGGAACTTTACAAGCACCGATCTTAACTTATTGCACACACTGTTGACATGCGGTTGCCATGTGAACTTATGGTCTATAAGCAGGCCTAAGTACTTGTACTGTTCCACCACCTGCAGCTCGGCGCAGGCGCAGCCACACGCGACCCCGGCCAGCCGCGCACTGTGGAGACACTCCAAGGTGTGCCCCACAATGCGAGGCGACCTATAGGTACCTCTGCAGTACGGTGAACGTATGTACATACACTTTGTTTTTGTGATGTTTATTATGATACCATTACCGTGTGCCCATTTTATAATGTTAGTGAGGTCTTCCTGTACTCTATTTTCTATGAGATTCAGATCTGTTTCCGCATATACGAGGCAGGTATCATCTGCATACATATAGACGCTACAATTTTTGACAACATTGCATATGCTGTTGACATGTACTATGTATCCAACAGGCCCGATCACTGACCCGGTCGGCACGCCGCAGGAGACGTGCGCGGGCGCACCGCACTCGTCTCCCACGGCCGTGCGCAAGGTTCGATCCCCGAGATACGCGCAGAGCCACCCCTGTAGCGGGCCCGCTATACCACACTCTTCCATAGCCTGAAGCAGCTGGCTGTGTCCCAATGTATCAAAAGCTTTTTTGAAATCAATGTAGACCACAACCACCTGCTTCCGCTGGTCTAAATTTTTTTGCTGGTCTAGATTGGTCTAGACATTAGATAGCTACCTCATTTAGATAGATCCAGATCCAGCATTAGACAACCGTGTATAATCGGACAGCATAATATGCAGGTCTACAGTTTTTTAAGAGCCCGTTCACGTGCTCACTAAAGCCACTGGTAAATAATTGAGTGTATTTAAATTTTACGCTAAATATTTTAAAAAGTAGGCCGCTAAACACTGTATTTTGTATTTAAGTACCTTGATAATGACCTCTATCGCACTCGCCCACGAATCAAAATAAAATAACAAATAATGAAGTAACATTTGTCTGGTTTATACATGGCACGCTATGTGTGGTATTTTATGTCTTGGCTAATTTGGAATCTGTTGAAAAAGAAGATAGAGTTCATTATTCAATGAACATTTTACGTGGCGCTGTGTGTGCGTGTGCGTGTGCGTGTGCGTGTGCGTGTGCGTGTGCGTGTGCGTGTGCGCGTGCGCGTGCGTGCGTGCGTGCGTGCGTGCGTGCGTGCGTGCGTGCGTGCGTGCGTGCGTGCGTGCGTGCGTGCGTGCGTGCGTGCGTGCGTGCGAGCGTGCGTGCGTGCGTGCGTGCGTGCGTGCGTGCGTGCGTGCGTGCGTGCGTGCGTGCGTGCGTGCGTGCGTGCGTGCGTGTGTGTGTGTGTGTGTGTGTGTGGTAAATATTGCGCCACACAGTGGAGGTATGCTCGGCGTGGGGGCCGCAGCGGCATTATTTGTCCGATGTGGGGACCTCTCGCTGCCAACCATTGTATCTAAGATGCTTGACAGCGAGAGGTCGTGGAAAGCAATAGCCTGCTTCTGCAAGTCCGTAATGGCGCAGCTCGCAGAAGGAGGCTGCGGAAACAGCGCGGGAGGACGACCCTTCCGCTCCCCATATCCGCAGACGTAGAGCAGGGCGCGCACGTCGGCGTTATGCGCACTTGCTCCCCACGTCGTAGTGGACGAGGTTGCAGGGTTAGGGGACCCTAGCTAAACAAAAGTCCACGGGTCTGAACTACTCTGAAGCGTCTCGAAATTGTCCCGGGGCGCTCTCCCTGGCCAGGCCTGTAAAGCGGGCTAGTCGCGAGGGTCAAAGTAGCATGCGTAAGCGAACCTTTGACCCTCCTTGTAAGCGAAATGGCTGGACAATCGTTGGGGGTTTAGTGGGTAGTCTGGGCCTTCTGCCCTGGAGTACCACACACCCGTCTGGTCCCCCTCCGGCTGGGCGGACGGTACATCAACGCATTCCTCCAAAGTAAAAAAAAAAAAAAAGGGTGGAAAAGATGGTCGTCGCCTTCTCTGGGGTTTTTAGGCGAATGCCCCGGCCCCCGCCGGATATACGAAATAATTTCTTTCGTTTCGCTCGCTCGTTCAATAAAAACACATCTTCTACTACTTAAAAAAACTTAAGTCTTTGTTTAAAACGTGCTACTATTTTATTCATCCAACGACAACAATAAAAGGCTTGGTCGTTAAAAATGCAGGTTTGCGCGAGGGACCTTGTCGCCTCATAGAATAGTAAAGTACGTTGTAAGGCGATCTGTGGGTACCTATATCAGGTACAGTCAGCGAAGTGATCTTCCACTTTTGAACATTAAAATATACAAATGATAGAGTCGAAAAGTGGTAGAATGTGGTGGAGCACTTTCTTGGCTTACTGTACATTTACATAAATGTATAATAAGCAAACCGAACCTCATGCATGACGTATGCGGCTAAATTAAGAACTGGTCTTAAAATGGCTGATGGCTTAAATACCATAAAAAAAGCGGCCAAGTGCGAGTTGGACTCGCACATGAAGGGTTCCGTAAAATAAATTGCGGTTTACGATTTATGACGTATTTAAAAAGAACTACTTACTAGATCTCGTTCAAACCAATTTTCGGTGGAAGTTTGCATGGTAATGTACATCATATATATTTTTTTGTTTTATTATTCTCTGAAACTCATACCTACTCATACATAGTGAACTTACCTACGTTAAATGACATTAAAACTAAACTAATAAAATTAAGTAAGCCTAAAATATAGATAAACACAACTAGTAAGTAAAAAATTAAGTAGAAACATAATACACAAAGGAAAAATTAAAATTAAAAAAATAACGATAAGATTATAAATAAAAAACTTGTCCCAGATCGGCAAGGTGCCCAAGAGGCTGGCGGCATTGCCACGTTGTATGGCAATACTTATGCGTTGGGCTAGGTAAGCGCCAGCCTTCTGGTCACCAGAAGCGTCGACAAGGCGCTTAGAAAGCATTTTAAATAGTTTTAATGCGCTGGTGCCCCATGGCCCTAAGGTCTCGACGCCAAAAGGCTCAAACATGAAGCCACTGTCAATGCCAGCATATTTGAGCCTTTTGTGTGACTCGGCTGAGTCAGCAGCAGCACCAGCCCTAGTTGAGGTTCCAGGAAGGTGGGACGGCGCAAGGGTATCGACGCAGGTAGCGTCCCATACCAGTGGCCGTCCCAAGCTCCAGGGCACGAGCGTCATGCCGTCGGGCCTCTTGCCATCGTCCCGGGCAAGACCAGTAGGCTCTAAGTCGGCCTGAGCTCCGGCACTAGCGAGAGCCCGACGGATGAGGTCGTTCAGGCTGGCGTGACGCGGGATGCGGCCTGTGTTCCTGTGGCAGGAGAGGCCATGGTGCCCAAATTTGTCGACAGTGCAACCGCAGTGACACCGATGTGGAACGACGCATGTCACTCCAAGACGCAGTGACACGGCAACCCTAAAAGTTTTGTCGTCTAATATTGTACCTAAGTTGTGTGAAGGGAGTGCCTGGAGCCAACCGCCGGATTCCCATCTAGCAGTGGCAAGGAGACGCGCGAGATCTGCGGAGCTGGAAGACAGCTCACACAGCGGCCCATCCCATTGCCTCTGCGAATGGGGTTTGTTTGGTAGGTCTGCAGTTGGACATAGCTCTTTCCAACGGCACTCGGCTTCAGCGAGAAAAGGGATTACAAAATTATTGTGAGGAGGCTTTAGTATTTGACTAATTATTCTCTTATTTTAGAAGTTACAAGGGGGGGGGGACACATTTTACCACTTTGGAAGTATCTCTCGCGTAAACTATTCAGTTTAGAAAATAATCATATTAGAAACCTTAATATCATTTTTGAAGACCTATCCATAGATAACCCCACACGTATGGGTTCGATGAAAAAAATTTTTTTGACTTTCAGTGTTGTGTGAAAATCTTACTGCGGTTCACAGAATACATCTACTTACCAAGTTTCAACAGTATAGATCTTATAGTTTCGGAAAAAAGTGGCTGTACAGACATACGGACGGACAGACAGACAGACATGACGAATCTATAAGGGTTCCGTTTTTTGCCATTTGGCTACGGAACCCTAAAAACCTACTTAATAAATAACTAACACTATAATTATTATATGATTGTAAAACTAACATTATATGGATCATGTTCGAAATAAACAAATTTTATTTCTTATTTATTTTTTAAATAAAATAAAGTGGAACTAAGTATGACAAGGACAACGAATGGTAGGTACCTACGTATTTTCCTTTCTGTCGCACTTATTGAGATCACGTCATATTGTCCACTTGTCGAAAAGTCCGAAAGGTCCCTATGTCCGATGAGTGATGGATGACCTAGAAGTGTCACAATATCGTGAACATTTCTGTGGTTTTATAAGCTCAATAAAGGTGGATAATTTTACAGATTGTTAATTTTTTTTTCGCTCTTTATCCCTTCAGTTGCAGCCCTTTTTGCATTGACTTTTTATATTAAGTATATTTATCTAGAATCCAATCTCCAAATCCTTAAATCCCAACATTTTAATAATGTTTGATTAAAAAAACAACACATTGTATTACCTACAAACAACACTTACCTAGGGCTATTAAAATCTATATCACTGTACACTTTTAACAATAAACACGGGTCAACAATATCACAACTTTCATAAACACTTCACAAATGCACAAATAACACCAAATATCGCAATTTCAAGGTTATTTTTCACAAATATTAATTAATACATAATTCCTGATAACTTTATCTTAGCTTTGCAGTTACAATTATTTGAAATAGGGTTCTTATGCGTTGTATTGTGTGGTGTAGGCTTATATTTAAGGTATTATTTAGAAAACAATATAAATAGTGACTGGGTGGTGGGGACGTACTGCGCATGACTAGGATACAGGCATGCGCAATCGCTACCAGTTGGTTTATCTCCCTTCACGCCACTATCGTTGAATTTTTCATTTAGATTTTTTTTCGATAGTAAAGTACATCCATCACGTTTAAAGGGCTGATTTTAAAAATATTTACGACGAATGGAATGACTCCCAGAGGTAGGTACATATTTCAATATTATTAGAGGTTCGGTCTGTAAGTAAGTGTCGAGTTCTTCAATATCTATACAGACAACCTTTCAAAAATATCTATACATGTGTCTTATGTTAGTAACAATAAAGACTCTGTGTAGATATTTTTGAAAGGTTGTCTGTATTAAACGTTGCGTTGTTGGTTGTAAGGTTATTGGAGAACTCGACGTACCTCAAATGGAAAAAGGAACCCTTATGGGATCACTTCGTTGTCCGTCTGTCTGTCAAGACTTTTTCTCGAGAACGCTAAACGAAGTTGAAATAAATTTCAAACGCTGAGTTTCTGCAGTATACCTACTTGAGCTGTGAAAAAATCAAACCAACTTGTCAATTTGGGACTTTCATTTAAAATTAATTTACAAGACGGATATATGATTAGTTAAATTAATAATAAATATAATTATAAATTCACTGTTCGGAATTATTCCTTTACTACAGCAATTCGTGTTTCAGTTCCATATTTTTACCGTCGTAAAATGGAGCCGCAATAAAGAATAATAAATCCGTGTTAGTACCTACCTAATATGATACTTTCTCATGTAACTACTTTAAAACCCAAGAACTCTAGTTCTCACTTATTTTCTAAGTAGGTAGGTACTTAGGTACAGTCGCCATCACATACATAGGTACACTTTAGGTGTTCAAAAATATCGGCACATGCACCCTAAGGCCTTGAAAATAGAGGTGTGTTCCGATGTTTGTGACGTGCTTGTTTGCTCCGATGTATGTGATGGCGACTGTACGACTCTAATTTCGGGATGTATCGAATATTTTATCAAAAATTAAGTTTTCTTTTCTTAAACGAAGTGCCGGCTACGACTAAGTAATACGGGATAAACCAACTTGGTGGCGTTGCACTCTACCATATGTTTGCTATTGATAGTAAAAGATACATATCATTTTAGAAACGGAAAGAAAGTTTGTACCGAAGTAGGTCTATCAACAAATTATAATTGGCTCAATGGACGTGGCGCAAGCAACATCTTCTGCCAGCATCTCCTGATGATGCCTCGTAGAGAGGCGAAACACGTGTCGAGGTTTTTTCATTATTGGTGGTGGTTTGCTGTAATTATTTGCATGTTTTTACGCAAATAGTTGCATTTGATCTCCGCTGATCGACCAGCACGTTTTAGCGGAATAGCAAAGGAATATTGTTCTCGTAATATATCATGGACTTCCGCAAAGTAACGCCTGATTCAATAAACTATCAACAAAACCAAACGCTTAAACCCATTAAAATCTGAAGCATATATTTACTAGCCGCTATACCCACGTGTACCTTACCTAATACATATGTAGTGCATTCTTAATTGTTTTCCATCGTATTTTATCGGAAACGTTCGTATTTGTCATGCTACTTCAGTCAACCTCAGTACTTTTTGTATCGAGACTGTCCGAGACTGACTGAAATAGCAAGACACGTTCGTAAGTTTCCGTGAAAATAAGGTACGTCCGTGTCACGTGTGGAACGTTTTACGAACGTACTTACAGGTTACAAGTGTTACAACTTTACAACATCTTTTCATCAAATAGTAGACTTCGTTTTTTTTTTTTTTTATATTTATTTAAAGAGTTTTGTCAACATGACAATGTCACTCTATACTGCAACTTACTAACTATTACAAATTAAATAGGTACTTAACACTATGCACCCTAGCAGCCGGCGGTCATTTCCGTCTGCGTATGCCCACCAGAACCAAGCCATACAGAGCCTTGGCTTCCCTCGAAAGAGGGAAAGCCAACACCCTGTTACAGACATCCAGCTGCTTAAGGTCGATGCCTTGAGTAATGAGTTCAACTCCTCTCTTATCTTCGTTCCGCACACACTCCACCATAATATAAAATTAGAATCCCGAAATTTATTATTTAAGCGCAAATTAGAAATGTTATTAATTGATAAATGTTATTACTCAGTGAAGGAGTTTCTTAATGATAAGTAATAGTTTATAGGTAGCATGTTAATTGTCATCTAATGTAATTAAATGTTTAGTTTCTAAGTATTATTGTGTGCCCTTACAGGGCGTCATGGTCTGGCTTGTATAGTATTTTATGCAACTGTAGTATAAGAAAGGTCTTAAAACGCGAGTGGCGTGGGTTGCGATGCGAGCCTTGGCGAGCATCGCAATTAAAGACGCCACGAGCGTTTTTAGACTAAGTAGTTATACACCGTTGCATACAATACTTTTTCTACGACAAATTTTAAATAAATAACAGACTACAGAATAGTTAAACTTTTCAGGCAGCAAGTTTTCTATTCGTACTTTTGCTACTCACACAATTTCTTCAGGAGTGCAGTTATTAATTTCTTCGACCATGTTAAAAGGAACGTACACTTTTGTCTTCATAAACACAAATAAAATCTTAATAGTTTAGGACTTATAGTTTATCATCTTTCGTCTCTTCATTTTGATTTTATTGATTGATTTGATATTTTGGTGGGAAATCTGAAATGTGACAACTCTTGCTTATGGTTTGTTTTGTTTTTAATTTGTTTGCACTTGCCATCCAAACCAAACCGAATCCGGACCCGGACCGAATTCGAACTGTTTATTTTTATAAATAATTCCAAGAATTTATAAAACATGTAATTTAACATACAATATATGATGATTTATTATTATTGTAGTAAATAATTTATAATATACAAATATTAAATCGTAAATAAATACTTTTATATCGAAATATTTGTTTATGAAGTTGGCACCACTGCAATATAGCGGCCGATTTAAAAAAAGTTAAACAGTGCTTTTATGAAAAATGTATGAACCAAAAAAGTACGCTAAACAGTTCGTTTTTGGGCCATAGAGCATAGAGTGTTTCGACGACTTATTAGTGGTGTCATTGTATTTGAGGTACAGCCTATATAAATGACAGATAACGGTACAGGAGTAGAAAAAATATTTTAACATCTTAAGTATTATGTACAGCCTAGTGGTTATTATAGTTAGTGCCTATTGGCTCTAATAATGTCTTCAACTATGACGGCATAAAGGGTGTATTAGGTAGGTACTTACTTTCCGTTTGATGATTCGACGATTTACTTTTTCTTGTATATAAACTCGTGCGAAGTGCGGGTCGCTAGTATCTTATACTTAGGCAGCTATACCGTGGGGGGGATTGTGGGGTCCGCCGGTTTCCTCCAGCCCCCCACATGTGTGTGTTGACCTGGTCTGGTCAGAATTGACCTCTCGTTGATAATAAAAAAAAATTATAAATTCCATCTTGGGGCGCCCCCGCTGGGTTAATGTGAATTTTGGAGCTAGAATAAAAACAAATTTATTTTAAATAATATACTAAACTATGCAATAATGTGTGTAAGGTTTTAACCGACTTCAAATCAGTAGCCAAATTGCTTCAAGTTTGCCTATAAAATTTCATACGAATGTAAAACACTGCGGCAATATAAGTAGGTATACAGATTAATTTGAAACAAAAACAAGGAAGAAAAGCGCGAGGAAACAATTAAAAATTAATAAAATACCACAACAGTTTTCAAACACGTCTTACCGCCATTAGTTTTTTTGATCTTATACTTACGCAGCTATATAGGCGGTGGGGGTGGTTGTGCGGCCCGCCGGTCTCTTCTAGGCCCCCTGCCGTACCTATATGTCGTGATAGTGGCGGGGCACCCGCGTCCGATATGTAATAATGTGTGTAAGGTTTTAACCGACTTCAAATCAGTAGCCAAATTGCTTCAAACTTTGCCTAAAAATTTGAAATATATGGTTTCAAACAAAGAAAAAATTTTTCAAATCGGTTCATAAATTACCGAGTTATCGCGCAACATACACACAAGAAAATACAGTCAAATTGAGAACCTCCTCCTTTTTTGAAGTCGTTTAATTAGTTTTTAAGTACAGTCGAATTCGAATATATACAGTGCACGGGCAAAAAGTGATCTAAAATTTGTGTACCCGACTTTATTGTGAAGGGAGTAGCCCCTGCTTAGGGTTGCCATATGGAAGAATTAAATGTCCTGACAAAAATCCTGACATTTCTTGTAACAGAGATTTGGCGTAGCTTGACGCTCTGCGGTGTACTGTATAGGTCGTATTCCTGATTGGTCGGATTCCTGATTTGTCGTATTCCTCATTCGTCGCATTTTTATTATAGAATGAAACTATTCATTTACCACGGCTTTACTTACGTTTTATAAATAAAAAGGATTTTTTTTCAATAAAAGCGTGTATTAAACCTATATTGGTATTTTATTAGTTATATTACTAAACAAAGCCTATTTAAACATTCAATGACTGTGATTTTTTTATCAATAAAATCATTGACTATTTCCCGTTCTTGGTGATATTTTTGAACATCTTTTGCTCGACGAGATTTTATTACACTCGGACAGTGTAACTGCATTTTTCTAATCTTGATGTCTTGATGTTGTGCTTCGACTCGCAGTAGTTCGATAAAGCTAAAAAGGGAAGGTTTCTTAGGGATTCTATGATTCAACCGGTTATTCCATCCCTCAACCGCATTGTTCGTTCTGAATTCTTCTTCACTGACCGAAAACATTGATCCGGTAATTTTTCGCATCCAGAAATTTAAAAAGTAATTGTGGAATGGAGTTATCACGGAACGGTCAGGGATGCATTCAGATATTTCCAAATATGCGGCTGGTATATCTTCCTTTGGTAATAACGCGAGCCGCGTACATATCTTTGTATAGATCCTGCCTTCTTCGTCGTCAATTAAACCTAACTCCTTCGATTTCTTCCACAGAGCTTTTTGATAATGAAAATAACATCCTGTTACCACAACGTCCTGGTGTACTGCTTTCAACCCATTAATGGCGGCAATTTCAAAATCACATTTGAACTTTGCGATTTTTTGAGAGAATTCATGCTTTAATAATGAAAATAACCGCTTATAAGTATTTTCTTCCTTGTTAGGTAGAAGGGCATACACTACGGGTACAAAACATGAGCTATCTGCATTGTTGGTCAAATTAACTTGCATCGTATATATTTGTAAAAACGGAGGCGGTGCCGCCTTAAAGGTACCGTCTCCGAAATATTCAGTGCATTTCGCCAATATATCTACAGCAGAGGGGGAAGCAAATATCAATATCTTATCAACATCGCCGTCGTTGCAAATCAGGAAATCGTCTGATAGCTTCAATGGAATGACAACTTCACTTAAATGTTGAAATGTGCACTTTTCGACGCCTAGTGACTTGTTTCGTGCATTATACAAAGTCGTTTTCAGTTTCTTCCACTCCGGGATGAGCGTAAAATTAAATTCTCCATCACAATTTTCAACAAAATCTTGCACAGATTGTTCAAAAATTTTTGGGACTGGCTCCATGCTGCCACACACCTTGCGTTTCAAATCATTAACGTGACCCTCGACTTCCCTCTTCATAAATTCTGGCTTGCACATGTGTTTCGACTCTCTTATTACCTTGTCATCTTTATTTAAAGTAATGGATGTCGAGCAGACAGATCTATTACAGCACCTCCAGTTCGTCGAACCACCTTTGTTTTTCTTATCGAAGTTGTATCTATAGTATTGATATCTGAATCAATTATTAAAACGCCTTCTATCATTTATCTTCTTTAATATCATCACAGCTAAAACTATTACATTGTACTTTTCTCTATTTTAAATAATCCTAACCGAAATCACATCTTTCACATTGACAACACGAAATCTACCACAGACAATATATATAGATGCGCTGACATTGAACCTCAACACTCTCCCTCAATGTGTGCACATCATTCTAACATTTTACTAAATTAAGTGAATTACACAATCTCACAAATTTTTCGCCAGCCAACGGCTTTGTTAATATATCTGCTAATTGATCATTTGTGGAAACATATTTAACACATATTACTCCTTCCTCAACCTTTTGTTTCACAAAGTTAAATTTTACATCCATATGTTTCAAACGTTTTTGGTCTGGATTCTGTACTACTTTCATAGTGCTAATATTGTCCTCAAAAATGATGGTATTTTTGACATCAATATTAAAGTCTAATAATAATTTCATTAGCCAACAAGCTTCAACAGATGCCTCACACAAAGCAATCAATTCTGCTTCTGTAGTACTCAATGCCACTGTACTTTGTTTTTTAGACTTCCATGCTACTATATTACCAAACAACTGAAATAAATACCCGCTAGTGGACTTTCTGTCACTATCCCGTGCAAAATCAGCATCTGCAAAGCCTATCAAGCTAGCATCTTTATATTTACAATATTTTAAATTATAATCAATAGTCTGCTTGACATATCTAAGAACACGCTTCAAAGCTTGCCATAACTTTAAAGTTGGCTGTGACTGGAATCTACTCAAATATGACACAGCTGTAGCTAAGTCTGGTCTAGTACTCACCATTGCATACATCAGAGAGCCAATGAGAGATCTACACTGATGTTCCAAAGTCATGTCAACTTCAGTCGTGTCAAAGTCCAGTTTAAAATTAAGGTCCATAGGAGAATTAGTCCCTCTACAGTTGTCCATATTATAAGATTCAATGACCTTTTGTAAATATTTAGATTGATTTATATAAATCGCATCATGTTGTTTCTGAATACTAATGCCGAGATACATTAGATTCCTGTCACCCAAATCTTTCATATTAAACTTGGTTTTTAAGAAGTTTTTGACACCTTCAATATCTGATTTACTAGGCCCTACTATCAATAAATCATCAACATATAAAATCAAGTATAAATCCCCTTTATTATATAGACAATAGTCATTTTGAGAGCGCATAAAACCACATTCAGTTATAACTTCTGTAAATTTCTCATACCAATACTTTGGACTCTTCTTTAATCCATACAGGGACTTTTGTAATCTTAAAACGTTTCCTTCTGGGACTCTTAGTCCTTTTGGAGGTTTTAAATATACTGCCTCATCAATCCGTCCGTATAAGAATGCGCCTTTAACATCCATTTGATGGATATCATAGTCCTTCTGCGCTGCAACTGATAAAAGCACTCTTAATGTTTGTAACTTCAATACAGGGGAGTATATATTTTCTAACTTGTCTTTTTGTTGATAGCCCCTCACTACCAATCTTGCTTTGCATATTTCTTGGTCTCCGACGTTTTTCTTTGTAAAAACCCATTTAGTATCTAGTAGTTTATCATTCTTTGGTATAGGTACAAACTTCCATGTCTCATTTTCTTGTAAAACCTTAAACTCTTCTTTTACTGCTAAGTTCCATTCTTTTTCATCTTTTCTTCCTTTGATGTCCTCAAAATCTAATGGAGCATCTTGGTGACTTGACAACAAGGCATATAATGCTTCATCATTCTGATCTAAGTCAATTGTATAGTCTTTTAGCCATACTGGTTTCTTTATTTGTCTTTTTCCTCTCCCTCTTTCTGAACTCTCTGTTTTCTCGATCTCTTCTTCTTTTTCATTTTTCTTAGCTGCTTGATTCTGTTCCTTTACTGATTCTTCCATGTCATCTGCTGGTTCATATTGTTCATCATCTTCATCATCATCTTCTTGTTCTTGGTCACTTACATTATCTTGGTTCTTCTCTGTCATGTCCACTTTATAATTCACAGTGTTGTCCTTTTCCGGTTTTGTTTCGTCAAATATTACGTTTCGCGCCGATATAACTTTCCTTGAGTCAGTGTCGTACAGTTTATATCCTGAGGTTACATATCCTATAAATATCATTTTCTTACCGGAATTGTCCAGCTTTTGTCTCAACTCTTTTGGTATGTGGTTATAAGCTGTGCAGCCAAATACTCGCATATTTGACACATTAGGTCTCCGGCCTTCCCATAACTCTGATGGTGTTTTATCTTTACCAACAGTTGGGCTTCTATTTGTTACATATGCTGAAAACAACACCGCATGTCCCCAGAATTCCTTCCCCAGATTTGAGTCTATTAGAATGGTTTTCGCCTTCTCTATTAAAGTTTTATTCATCCGTTCTGCTGCACCGTTCATTTCAGGATTGTACGGTACTGTGTAGTGCATTTGAATACCTTTATTATAGCAAAACTCCTGAAATTCCCTCGAAACATACTCACCACCGTTATCAGATTTTAACCTTAAAAGATTAGCATTAAAATGGTTGGTCGCATAAAAATAATATTGTTTGAATTTGTCAAAAACTTCACTTTTATTTAAAATCAGGTACACCCAAACAAAATGGGTGTAGTCGTCAATAAACGTCACAAAATATTTATACCCTTCCTCAGTTGGTGGGTTAATGGGTCCACAAACGTCAGTGTGCACTAATTCCAATGGTCTAGTCGCCCTACGTCCAAGTCTGTTAAAAGGTTGTCTTGTCATTTTTCCTAGTAAACATGGCTCACATACAGACTCCTTAGTTGTACATTTAGTCAGGTCATCAATGCCATCTACCATTTGATCTCGTGAAAGTAAAGTTAAATTTCTTATGCCAAGGTGACCAAAACGTCTGTGCCAAAACTGCCTCACTTGATTATTGTGATCGGTACTTAAGTTACATTCGTTATATAATACTTCCATTTGGATCGTATACAATGATCCTTCACTATTACCAATCATTGTCAACAGATCATATTTATAAACTCTGACTTTCCCTTTTAAAAATTCAACTCTATACCCATGACTTTCAATTTTAGAAACAGATAACAAGTTTTTTCTCAGTTCAGGCACATAATATACATTATTAATAGTACAATCGACATACCTGTTACCAATCATACATCTTGCCTGTATATTGCCGACTCCGACTGCAACCAAGCTAACTCCATTCTTGGCCGCTGCTATCAGCTTGGGCTGCTTCAACTCAAGATACTCAGTAAACGCATTTTTATTATTTATCAGATGATCAGACGATCCTGAGTCCATATAAAATGTGATACAGTTCCATTCATCGCTTCCAGGTCCTTTACCTTTTCCAGTTTCTGCCAAAAAAGCGTTCTCATTTTCAGAACTTGCAATATATGATTGCGAATAACTCTGGTCTTGATTTCCTCTCCAAGATCTTCCTCTAAAATTTTGTCCTCGTCCTCTACTAAATCCTGGACTTCTAAAGCCTGCCCTCTGAGGCACTTGTATGCCTCGTCCATATCCTCGAGCTGGTGTGGAAAAACCTTGTCCTCTTCTTTCCTGGTATCTCATTCTGCATTCATATCGTTTGTGTCCCTCTTTTCCGCATGCATAGCATAGAAACGCATTTCTGTGATGCTCTGTTGTCGAAACCTTTTTCATGCGCTTTTCTTCTTCACCAAGCAGTCTATCTTTGACTATATCTAGTGTCAGGTCGGGGAGCGACTCTATTGCTGTCACTACCATTTCGTAGGAATCTGGCATGGACATCAACAGTACATTGACCTTTTCTTCTTCCGATAAAGCACTTCCTGCATCCCTTAATTGTCCGAATATTTTTGATAGTGACACAAAATGTTCCGCCAGCGACGTTGCCTCTTTATACTTCATGTCATTGAGCTGGCGTCTTAAGAACAGCTTACTGCGTGTTCCCTTTTTCATGAACTGATTCTCCAATCTTGACATCATTTTAAAAGCCGTGTCTTCATCTTGTATGTAGTCAATGTGATTATCCGCTACGGCACTTATTATGAGGCTTTGAGCTCGAACCTCCAACTTTTTGTTTGCTTCAGTAGCCGCGAAGTCTTTGTTTTCTATCGCTCCTATGCATTCGTTTTCTTTCAGTATACTACTTAAACGAAATTTCCAAATAGCAAAATCATCTCCCGCAAATTGCTTTATTTTAATTGTTTCCGTCATAATCGTACGTCTTTTTTTTCATATATATTTGCAAATACAAATCGTCGGCGTAACCACGCTCTGCTACCACTATTGATATCTGAATCAATTATTAAAACGCCTTCTATCATTTATCTTCTTTAATATCATCACAGCTAAAACTATTACATTGTACTTTTCTCTATTTTAAATAATCCTAACCGAAATCACATCTTTCACATTGACAACACGAAATCTACCACAGACAATATATATAGATGCGCTGACATTGAACCTCAACATATAGCCTCCCCGCAATAAGATCTTCCCGCTAGCTCTTTTACTATCGATAAATACCATTTTATTAGTTTCGTCAGTATCCATTTTTAGGAAAATCGCGAAATAAAACTGATATTGACAATATTTTCACAATCTTAATATTCATTAACAATGGTGTGACAGAAAAGAAACAAATGAAAAGTTGCTGTTCAAGTGGACGTCGTACAAGTGGCCAGTAATAGATACGTACTAATTTGCATATTAACAAGTATTTGGTGAACTATGGTTTTGTTTTACCATTCTCTTTCTTTAAGCCTGCACCAAATAATCATCTCTTTTTGGCCCAGTGGTTGACTGGTAGAGAATGCCTTGAAGCATTAAGTCCGCTAATTGCATATTTTTATTTGCAAGAAAGTTTAAATATGTACAAAACTCTAAAGTGGCTAAGCGGTTGAGGTGTTTACAATGATCTACACGCGTTTTTATTCTCTAGACAATAAAAGCGTGTTGACTTCATTGTGAACACCTCACCAGCTTAGCTACTTTTGCTGCTGACTGTATAACAGCTCTTCGGGAAGGCAAATAAATAATGGTCTAATATTTGTAATGATTTTATATAAATAATTCCGACAAAACGGGATTACGACGAATCAGGAATACGACGAATCAGGAATCCGACCAATCAGGAATACGACGAATCGGGAACAAATCCTGTATAGTGGATATACCTTTCTCTTTCCCTCCGCCCGACCCCGTAGCCCCCTCCCTGCGCACGCGTGACCTGCGCCCGCGCGCGAAGCGCAAACCGCATCGCAGCTGCTCGCGTAGTTAAGTCGCCTCGTATGTTTCGCGTTGATTCATTCCTAAAAATCCGGACACTTGCCAAGTCCGGCCGCAATCCGGACAAAGGGTCAAACATCCTGACATGGTCGGACAAATCCGGACGTATGGCAACCCTACCCCTGCTAGACGGTTGCCAACACGCGCCTCCAACCGAGCGACCTTCGTTGGCACCGACCGCTGTAGTATTAAATTCAGGTCCAAACTAATGTCTACACGGTCGGTGCGGACCAAGGTCGCCCGGTTGTAGGGGCGTGTTGGCAACCGTCTAGCAGGGGCTTGACGTTGCTCAGATATTCTTGAACCTTTGATTGGAACGTATATTTATGAACTCGACTGTGCAAGACTAGACTTAGATACGTATACTTACTGTTCCAACGGCGATTTTCAATTTTGTACATTACAATTAATAAAGATAAAGAAAATAAAAACAATAGCAAATAAAATAAATATGTATATAAATCCTCCCCAAATTCCCCAATGTAAATTGCTATAATTTTGAAATATGCTTACGCTAATAACCAAAGAGAGTTTATATTCTGTAACTTGGATAGAAAATAAATGACCAAGTCGTCGTGGTAACCCTTTGACAGGCAGCTGCTCGACGCTGTTTCACGAAGCTACAAGCAAAGAGAATATAACCACTACGTTTAAGAGACGGAACTTCATAGTACTTCACCTCACTGAAAACTCCGTCAGTGTATATATAGCCGCGTCCGCTGCGCCATGTTTTCGTGGTTTTTAAACGTCAAACATGTTTTTCCAATCAAAACAATACCATATTTGTTTGCCAAAACTGACGGAAAACATGTTAGATGTTTAAAAACATGGAAAACATTGTTGCAGCGGACGCGGCTTATCTTCTTTGTATAACGTTAGCATCTTACCAACATAAGATATATTTTCTATCCCTCATCGCGTATACGGATTTTTTGTTTGCCACCAGCTTGTTTGCCATCGCCACCACACCTATCAAAATTTGTACTGAAACTGACACCACCATGACGTCACCGATATAATACGACTAAATTATAAATTACATTAGACGTCAAGAGTGTATTAGCTTCTGATACTTCTTAATTTAGTATTATTAATTTACCATCGTCCCTTTTAGGTATACGCTAGGACGCCATCTATATATCCTCTATCTACGTGCTATGCCTATAAAGGCCATTATACACCTTTAAGATGGAAAGAGACAGAAAACATACAATTCATTCTCTTGTAGGCGGTTGGCTGTGACAAATGGATACTTGATGGATAGATGCAAATAAAAAGAAGACCGAGGACAGTACCCTGAGAACTTTACGGTTTTCTCTATGAAAACACAACAATGTATCGATATCAGCCATATTTTTACACCAAAAAATAGGTTGGGTAATTTGACTAAATATTCATTAATAACCCACCTAAATTTAATACCGATACGGTAAAAAATAATGAAAAGTAATCTTCATAAATTCCGTAAAAATCAGACGAAAATGGTATAAACTTTCTTAACTTTATAATTGACTACGGACTCCCGCGGTTTGTGCGTGTCTACCTATGTGTTTGTTGTCAACTTGTCACGAAAATATATTTTCTTTCTTTTCTTTCTTGAATCTACATTCCACCTAAGAGTACTTACTGAAAGTGGTTACATTCAATTGTTTCATGTTTTAGAATTACTTAGTTCGAAATATGCTAATTATTTTTTAAAAATGTTATTTTAACTTGTGTTCAGCTTCAGTAGATGTACAAAACTATTTCGATTTTTTTGTAACGTTTTGTGAGCTCAGTCAGAGAAATCCAGTTACCTTTACCTACTACCTACTTACTGCCAATGATCGATTATTGGACTTGGTGCTCGCTAACGTGCGGGAGGGGGCGGTGTCAGTTAAAGAATCAAGCTATCCCCTGGTCTCATCCCCTGGTCTCGGTAGACGAGCATCACTCGCCGTTAGAAGTGAGCATGGATGGTATGCGAACGCAATCGTCGAAGCCGTACAGTCATGTGGACTGATTCGACCTTAATAATGTCGCAATGAACGTGTTAAAACAATGTTGGTTCATGAAATGAGCAGTAACAAAACGTTTTGATATTGACACTGACACTGACATTACAGTGAATGTGTGACAGACATGACAGTTCAATTGACAGCAAAATCATGACTTTCGGCGTGTTTCTTCACGTGTATTTGATAAATATCATGTAATAAAGTAATTACTAAGTATAAAACAGTGATAAAACTACGTGAAAATGTTTAAAGTGCCAGAATGGGGGAACGACGTTCCTGACAGCAGTGTCAAATTCGCTAAATCTTCGCAAGTAAGAATATACAATACAGTACTTACTGATTTCTGTGTAATAAGATGCCTGAAAATTACTTAAAACTTTAACTCTTACTGTTATTGCATTGTTTACAACTTCAATACTCCAATATGTATGAAATTTTGAGTAAAAACGGATAAGTTCTGAATGTAAACATAACCTATAAACCTAGGATAAAAACAAGTCTGCATATTTATAGTAATGCCGTTTTTTGTGCCCTAACCGCCATTTTAATATTAATTTATGCTTGTTAAAGCATAACGTACAATTATTATTTTTAATTACAGAAAAAAATAAAAAAGGCAACTATACCAGTGGCAGCAGTACTACCAGTGAAAACTCAAGTAAATGGTAATATCCAGAATAAACAACATGCAAAGAAATCAACTGACAAACGGAAGTTGAAGAAAATTCGTCAAAAGAATAGGGAACTATACCAAAAGTTGAGTAAACCTCAAGAAAACAAGTCGGAATCAAATTTCAATAACCAACCGGGCAGATTTGTGTTGAATCCTAATAAAGCAGAACCTGAGAGTAATAAGCCAGAACATGCTCCAAAAATAAGTAAAAATTGTACAAACAATAAACATGAGAATCTTAAGAAACCTAAACCTAATAGGTCTCAGAAACAAAAAAATAAAAACCAAAGAGGACTCAATGCTCCGAACAAAGGAACTGAAACCAAGAAACCCAAAAAGCGGAAACATAAAGATCCTGTAATCAGTAATATTGAACTTAATAACTTTGACACAGATAAAGCTGACGAACTTATTATTGATGCAAAGAAAAAGAAACTTAATGATGCTTTTAAAGATGAAGACCAAGAAGAAATACTGTTCGGAGAAATACCAGTGGAGAAACCTACAGTGAAGTTTGACCATAAGAAGGAACAAATAAGGAAGTTACTACAGACAAACGGTAATAGGAATTCTATAAATGCGAGCGGTAATTCAAATTCACTGAGAGACAGAATGCTGGCTAAATTACAAGGTAAGAAATATTTCATCTAAAGATGGTAAAAGAGAAGAGAAAAGTAATAGAGATGCAACAAATATTCATAATTTTGAATGATAGGAGAAATAACTTGTCAATGCCTTGTGGAATCATTATTCTTGAATGTATTGTTATTTAACTAATATTTCTGTACATATTTCACTTTGAAAATATTTAATTTGGTAAAAGCTGGACCAAATATGCGGCCGAAATTTCGTATTCGTAGAAACCCGTATTCAGTGCAAGCATAAAATAACTCAACTATAAAAAGTTATTCATAAAACCTATACACATTTCCTATCTCAAGTGTATTCCTTCATGTATGTCCTTCCTATTTACTAAATGTACTTATCACAGTGTTTAACCTGGTTAAACTTTTCAGCTGCCCAATTCAGGTATCTCAATGAGAAGCTGTACACATCATCCGGAACAGAGGCGAAGCAGCTTTTCCAATCCGACCCGGCGGCGTTTGACACATACCATCAGGGCTACCAGCAGCAGATCAAGAAGTGGCCCGTCAACCCTCTGGACGTGATTATCAAGAGAATCATGAAAATGTAAGTGAAATCACTATCACTCACAATTAATGGTACTAAACTGGCTATTGGTACTGCATGCAGGCCGCCATGGCAAAATCCAGATATTTTTATAAATGTGAATTGGTCTCTCATTTTTCGTCTTTCGACCATATCATCCTCATGGGAGATTTTAATGTTGACATGCTTAAGGAACAAGACTCTAAGCACTAAAAAGGTAAAACTGTCACAACCTCAACCAATATATTGATCAAGCCACACATTTTACCGACGTATATGCAAGGTCGCATAGATGCAAGTGGTGCAAGTAGTGCACCTTATTTCACTTTAATGACCTGAGGGCCTACCGCGAAAGGCAATCGAAGTTTCCCCTCTCTGTCATACTTACGAGTTCGTACTTAAGTGCGACAGAGAAGGAAAACTTCGAATGCCGTTCGCGGTAGGCCCTCTGAACGTTAATAATTCTCGGAAATATTATCTAACAGTGATGCTTATGAACGTGTATTAGAGTTTTATGGTGGCTAGACCGATTTCTGTTTAATTAAGTCTGAATTAATAAAATTACATTTTTCTTTAAAATGTTTTACATAAGTTTGATTGCTTGTGGTGAAAAAAAAAGTATGAGGACCAGAGTGGCCAATTTCCTGAAAAATAGTTTATCTAATACAGATTCTAAAATGGTACAACACATGCCATTTACATCTTTACAAATAAAGATGTTGCTATAAATGTTCACTTTTAAACACCTTGGTTTGGTACAATTTGCTCTTCGAAAAGTGCGAATATCTCGAAAACCAGGGGACTTTTACTAAACCTCAAAGTCGATTTTCTGGACCAGTCTAAGACACCCTGTATATAGTTTTTATTCAATTTTAGACCAATCTCCATCAATGATGATGAGACTCCATTCAGATGAGAAATACACTGACCCCTACACAAGGCACAGACCTACAGGACAGGCTGTGCCTAGTGGAGGGATCAGTGTATTTCTAATCTGAAAATTGATTATACACAATGTTCATTTAGTCCTAAGCCCCATGTTAAAGTGTAAAGTTGTATGTTAAGTGGAACTATTGTGTAATTATGCTTATACATACCGGGTGGCGACTGGAGTCAGGTCGTCACAACTTGTCATACAAAATATCATTTCTAATTTAATATTCTATGTAACTGTTACGTTATTTTATCGAAAAAATAAAAAATAAATTTTCGTCATTTTAACGTTAGGTAAAACGAATAAAATCGTTTTTTTTTTTTTTTTTTCTTTTGTATGATATCTCTACGTATATCCGCATCGATTGAGTGCAATTTATTCGAAATTGAAGTCCCATGCAAGTTCCCCATTGCTAAACTTAAGTGGCAGTGGGCGGGCCACATTGCACGTAGAACCGATGGCCGTTGGGGCGGAAAGGTTCTCGAGTGGCGACCACGTACCGGCTTGCGCGGCGTGGGTAGGCCCCTCACAAGGTGGACTGATGACCTGGTATAGGTCGCGGGAGTCCGCTGGATGCGGGTGGCGCAGGACCGGCCATTGTGGCACTCTTTGTGGGAGGCCTATGTCCAGCAGTGGACGTGTTTCGGCTGATATGATGATGATGATGATGAGTTAACTGTATGCACTTGCAGGCCCTGCACCCACATTATAGCGGACATGGGCTGCGGCTCAGCCACCCTGTCCCGCCGGGTGCCGCACCGCGTCCGGTCCTTCGACCTGGTGTGCGCGGCCCCCGGGGTGGAGGCGTGCGACATGGCGCACACGCCGCTGCTGAGCCAGTCCGTGGACGTGGTGGTGTATTGTTTGGCGTTGATGGGCACGCAGCTGGCGGACTATTTGGCTGAAGGGAATAGAGTGCTTAAGACTGGGTAAGTGACACTATTATTCTTGTCTCTATTTCTTTTTACAAATTTTATATTAACTTGCACTGTTCGTATGTATGTAAATATGTAAGTAAAACACTGAATTACAATGAAACTGAGTCACTACTGTCTAGATAAAACTCTTAATGTATACACACACACACAAACACACACACACACACACACACACACACACACACACACACACACGAACACACACACAAAACTTCTACTTTGTACCTTATTTAGTTTAAAAACTTAAGATGCGACTAAACCAGAATAAGGATGACTAATCGCCGTCAAAATTGTATGGACTAGTTATGGAATAGACTCAGTTCCTGTTTGGTCGAATCTACACACTAAAATAGTTAGTAGTAATAAACTAATAAGTAATTAAAAATTAAAAAAAAACAAAAAATTAAATTACCTAAGTAAAATATTTCATATATTATATAGCAACTTGTACCGATGGAAGAGAGGAACTACCTGACACAAGTATTTATTTACTTACTAAGTAGCCCCAAAGGACCTTTAGTCCAGGCAATGAACTGACAACTTGTATGGAAAAAATGACAAATTTGGAAATAATTTATAATAGCAGATTTTTTCTTTGTAATGGATATATGATCAATTAAATAGTTACCTAGCGACAAAATCCAACAAAATTTCAGACATCAAAAAAATTATAACTTAACTAGCTTTTGAAAAGGCAGAAAAATATTAATAAATAGTTTTTGTGTTTATTTTGGTTCATTTACATTTACTCTATTATATTCCAGATAAATAATTAAAATAAAACAATTCATGCTTTATTTAAATCTATTTAAATACTTCCGGATGAAAAGTTTGTTGGATTCTTGAATAAAGCATCTTAGAATAATGTTTTAAAATAATATAAAGAAAAAAAACTCTATTATAAATTAATGTTTTTCAAAACCGTATTTTGCCTGGAGTACTTTGTAAAAGAACAAAGCTTATGAAATAAAAAACATTTCTCATTTTCAAGTATATAAGTTGTCCGTCAAAATTTGTAATCCATTTTTCAGTCACTTCCTTTTATCCAATTGAGCTGAAATTTTGCAAGCATATGTATATCGCATGACAATGCAATATTATGATGACTTGGAGCTGGAAAGTGGCCATAGGAACTCCGCATTAAAACGACACAACCCCATCGAATTTGTGCTCGTTAGGATCGTCTGAATGAGTACTTGAT
Organism: Epinotia brunnichana; assembly: GCA_963854355.1. Taxonomy (NCBI): domain Eukaryota; kingdom Metazoa; phylum Arthropoda; class Insecta; order Lepidoptera; family Tortricidae; genus Epinotia; species Epinotia brunnichana. Next base: position 2,561,190 of record OY977940.1, read on the forward strand.
GACGGTATGCAGAAAATTACAGTCGGCAGTAAAAGCTTGGACCAAAAATGAAATTTTTGACAAAAACTTATTTATAGGTAACACGTTGCAAACAAGAGTATGGCCAACCAGATGGTAAGCGGTTACCGGCCTATAGACGCTTGAAAGCGAAAGTTCCTTGACTTTAGGCATTCCTTGACCTCAGATGTTGAAAAGTAGCGGAAATAAGGTTCTGTCGGTCAGTGGAAATTAATCCTATGCCATCTTACCAAATCTGACATAAGATTAATGACGCTGGCAAATAAACAATTCGGTCTGCCTGATCGGAAGCAGCCACCGTAGTCTACGGACTCCAGACTCATCTGGAGTGACTCTTGACGAGCCAACCCTTTATTAATTTGAGGACTCGTTGTGTTGAGCTGGGTCCACATTTGTATCATTTCGTCGTATCGTATCTCCGTCGCGTTGCCCCAACGCGTATCAAGATCGCTAGTGTGGACGCTAGCGCGCCGTATCTGATCGCTCGGGATCGATGTTGACACGCGTTTATTTTGTACCACGCACACTCGCGATCGGATACGCGTATCAAGATCGGTAAGTATGGACGTGTTTTGATACAGTATCACGATACGAAATTATGATTTGATACGTGTTACGCCGTGATCGCTCTCGAGCGTCCACACTTAATGATACGGCGTTATAATAGGGTGCGTAACGATGGCTATAAATATTTTTGATATAATATTACTCGCAATAACGCTCATCTGATATAATTCTCGAGTTGTATAACAACACTTAATATATTTTCATATGGTATAATTATCATTTTATATAACGATCATTTGATATAATAATATTTAGTATAACATACATTAAGTATAATGCATATTTGCTATATTGAACATTGGATATAATGCTCATTCCGTCTAATGTACAGTTGATATAATCAAGCCAGGGTAGCCAGAAAAAGGGGGGACGGGGGGGGCGAAGCCCCCCACAAGGGGGACTTGGGGGGCGAAGCCCGCCGCAGTAAAAAAAACCAACACTCGCAATAATTGTACTATTGGTGGGTTAGGTTAGGGTTCACTTGTGTCCCTTAGAGCGGAAATAGGCACCCAGCGAAGCGGGGTGACGTCGACACGCTGGCGGTTGGATATTTTGATATTATACCAAACGTTTATTATATACTATGAATGATTCTACCCTTTGAAATTATATCAAAAATGGTTATACCCAATGAAATTATATTATTTGTTTTTATACCGATCATTACACACCCGTTATAATACGATACGCTGGTACGCTACTATTAGTATGGACGCATTTTTTCACACGACGATGGTAGTAATACGGTGTGCCGAAAATGAGCGTCCATAGGATACGCGAGCTCGGTACGACACGCGTGATCGTGATCGGCAAAATGCTACAAATGTGGACCCAGCTTTGTGTCGACAGCTAGACAAATGTAGGTCGTTCACTCTCAACACAGGCTAGACCTTACTCACCACCAGAGGCCCTAGCACACTAAGTTTTATCGCCACGTTTTACGGCGAAAATATACTGAAACGTCACGTAAAACGTGACATAAAACCTATCGTGCTAGGGCCTCAGGAACACAATACCACATACATATAGAGCAAGCAGTGGTATCATGGCTGCCGGTCTTCAGTAAGGTGTCGTACTTTCCCACCCTGGGCTGCACCAAATCTTCTGTAACCGTAAGCGGTGTTCGTTAAAATCAGAATTCAAGTCTTCTATGCCATTATAGCGGTCGGCGTCATATATAAGGTTGATCGGCCTGTAATATAGTAAGTTGGTGCAACCCGCCCTTAGTTCAAATATGAGCGACAACAAAATGTTTGTATGGTAGCAACAAAAAATGAGACAAAGATTGACTTCGCTGGCGGCAGGCGAAACGCTTCATACTAATTGTCACACGGGTATGACGTCACAACTGGTATTTGTACTAATCGTTGTATGGCAAATCAAATAAATTGCGTTTCGGTCGCGATATACTGCGTTTAGGTACATAGTTGTAGTACAGTTTTGTTTCTATAAAAGCGTAGGGATTCTATTGGTAGCTTTTAATTTACTCTTGGACAATAAAAAAATGCATAGTTATTTCTTCTAAATTTTCAAGGTCCATTGTCTTTTTATGATTTTAATTATATGTTATAATTTATACTTTATTACAGTAATTTGATGGTTTACTTATCCATTTAGAAACACTACTTTATCAATTTGAACATGACGCATCATGCCTGTTCCAGCGGCCACCTCCTAATAGCAGAAGTGGAGTCCCGCTTCGAGAAGCTGGAAGAGTTCACGCACGGCGTGGAGCGGCTCGGGTTCAAGCTGCTGAAGACCGACCGGAGCCAGCAGGTGTTCTACTTCCTCGAGTTCAAGAAGCTGCAGGAGGCTTCGAAGAAGGCGAGGCATGTGGCGCTGACCTTGAAGCCGTGCTTGTATAAGAGGCGGTAGAATAAATATATATTCTGAATTGCTAGTTTTATCGATTTGGATGTCCTGCGACCTGTTTCACGAAGGTAATGTGTGACATGTAACATCTATATAATATTATGAATAAATGAGTATGAGTATGGATACAAGTTACATTTTTACTGCAGCACTTGACTAATAACGACTGGCCATTATACTTGTGTTACCTGGGGCGCTTTAATAATACAGCCGGAAAGCTCTTTTCAACCATGTTTATTAAATAGACTTCCGCTTGTCTTGTTACAAGTCATAATGCAATAGGCCCCTGTTTAGACTTTAAAAAAACTTGTATCTTCATGATACGAGCCACTGGTCTACTACTGATGATATACCAAAGAGTTGTTAACCTACGTAAGTTGGCGATTTTCCTTTGAATTTGGTTCAAAGGAAAATGTCGTCAAAATGGCGTTGGACTATCAAAACGCTAACAGAAATTTTAAAGTCATGATTTTAGGACTAATAATTAAACTCTCTTCTCTGGTAGTAGATATTTTCTGTTATAACTCCTCAGAAAGGGCTTTATCAAAAAAAAGGCAAATTTAGATTCAGGTTTTTATTTTCTCAATCCAATTGATAATTAATACAACAGAAACATACCGACATTTCATATAATTGCAGTTTATTATATTACAGAATATATTATCTATTATGATTACAAAATAACTTCATTATTTATCAGTCTTCGCGCATTTTCACTTAATTCTATGAATAAACTCACTAGTATATTTAAACACACACTGAAGAAGATAAAGCGAAATCAGAAGCGTTATTTACTAAATTATAAAAATATCATTTTAACATAATACATGTTATACCTATGGATTTCTTCTCCATGGACCTAACATAAAAACAAAATATAATAATTTTCACAACCTTAATACATGTTACTATAAGCTTCTCGGAAGCAGAATGAGGTACTTAAGAATATTCCCAAATGTAAAACTACGAATAACACTATACCATTTTTCATAATTAAATTCCATCAAATCTACCACTGTGTTGCCATTGAAATAAAACATTCCATCAATAGTAAATTAACTCTTGTCGAAAAAATGCCATAAGTAATTGATTTATTCGTTATTGTATAGTTACAATTTAAAAAGATTTTCTATATAAACATACTTGTGTATATACAATAGACCGAGAGAGTTGAGGGACCAAAACTGCAACAGTTTTATAAAGGCTGATATTTTAATATTAGGTCATAAATAGGTCGAATATCAATAGCCTGCCGTCAGTCAGCCAGTTTTTGGGACAACTGGCGTGGCGGCGGTCCCGAACTTGTTAAAGAAACACCTACGTCGCAACTGTTTTATAAAATCTGGTGGTTAGTCTGTGGATAGTAAGACAACTAACAAACTATGGGGACATAGTCAGTCTGCAGGATATTGGAACAGTACGCAGCCCGCTAAACCCGTCAAAAAAATTGGCTGGTGATGAAAGTGTTTTATAAAATCTAAAAAAAATCGTGCAAGTAGTTCATAGCGCCCAAAACAAGACTAAAATAGTCAATTAGTCAGCCCAAGTCAGCCCAAAGTTTTATGGAACATACGCCGTCAGCAGTCAATGTCGGCGCGCCGTTCTTTAACAAGTTCGGAACCACCCCCTAGCCAGTTGTCCCAAAAACTGGCTGACTGGCGGCAGGCTATTGATATTCGACCTATTTATGACCTAATATTAAAATATCAGCCTTTATAAAACTCTTGCAGTTTTGGTCCCTCAGCTCTCCGTCTACAAGTATTATGATTTTATTTTTAATTAAAACTGTTTTGTAGTATAGATGTTCCCTTTACATTGGCAATACTTCAGGTCTCAACCACATTTGGTATCAATAATGACACAAAAATATTATCGTATGAAGATGTGTGTATAATATATATTTTGTATTTCAATATAATAATATAACAACTAGTCGTGTGGGTGGTGAAATGGTGGCGGCCATTACATTTTTACTCCTCACTTCATTTTCAGTATCTAAATACCATCTGGAGTAGACGAATGTTTTGTTTAGAATTATTTAGTTAATTTATTTATTCAAATTTTGATAAATAAATTAAATACCTATCTATATATTTCCGATCAGACTTACGTCGGTTCGGAGGATTAATGTCGTATATTACGACCGCTTTAGCCTAGTTCGTAGTGACCCTGCCTACGAAGCAAGAGGGTCCTGGCTTCGAATCCCGGTAAGGGCATTTAATCGTGTGATGAGCACGAATATTTGTTCTTGAGTCATGGATGTTTTCTATGTATTTATGTATTTATTTGTCTATATAAGTATGTTTATCTTCGTCTTGTACCCATAGTACAAGCTTTGCTTAGTTTGGGACTAGGTCGATTTGTGTAAGATTGTCCGCAAATATTTATTTATTTATTTTATTATCAAAATAAGGTTGGTTACACCTGGAACGTCATATTGGCAATGGTAGGTTTCACTGAGACAGTGACATTTCTTGGTAGATTTGATGGAATTTAATTATGGTTCTGGGTATGTATTGTTTCCTATATTTCATGAATGATATGTGTTTCCCTGTATCAAAAACTTACCAAGAACTTTGTTCACTAGGATTTTTAATGTTAAATGCTAATAAACTTGGTTTGGAGCACATATTATGGTAATTGACAAACGGTATCAATAACACAAAAATCACGAAATTATGTGTACTCGGAAAACATTACTATGTTTTTTTAGTACAACAGAAACTGACACAGGTTGAACACATAACGAATGTCACTTGTTCCCATTTCCTTCCAACTAACACATTCTAACATTTAGTTGCTGATTCGGCTACGAGTCAACATCCCTATTAGAAATTTACCTATATTTAGGGTGATAGGAACTAATATTATTTCACCTTCAAGTCTTCCATCACGTCTTCGGCCTCTGCTCGCAAGTTTTCCACTTTCTCAATCAACATCATCTGTAAGTTAATATTAACAATGCTGAAATATCAATATTTTTCATAATTTTACCATGCATTCGATGGTTTATGGTGGTCATATCCTTTCCACAGTACCTACAAATAACTACAACCAGTAATCAAAGGGGAAGGTTATTGTGCGATTTCGTTCAAAATCGACCTCCAAGATATTATCTACGATTCTGAGGTCAGACAATAAAAAAGTGGCCGCCATTTTGAACTTTTTTGTTTATGGTCCCATTTTCGTTCAAAATCGATTTCTGAAAGCGCTACAAAAGCTGTGATGCTAGGGAAAGATGCTTTCGCCAATTTCTTTTGTATTCCAGTTGTAAGTAGGCTGCTGATGATGATTAGGTTAGGTAATGAATGGTGATCATGGTTCTGGCACATACCCTAGCGGCGCTGACGAGATGTGTAGCGGCGGAGCGGGACAGATGAGCCACAGACGCCGCGAGGTCATCGACCGAGGCCTTCGCCAAGTCTTCTACGCGCTTGTAACCGGCCCGCATCAGTTGGAGAGCTCGTGCCTGTAATACACGTGTCTCAGAAGTGAAAAGGGATTTTCCATCGCAAATGTGGGTGTCTGTGTACATTTTGAGGACTATGTGTACTATGGCGAAAGGTAGTTACGTTAGGTTTAAAGAGCACTTCAGGTGTAGGCACCTGAAATGCTCTTTAAACCTAACTTAGTCGGGGCGGCGTCGGCGCTCAGCCGGCTGCTACCCAACGCGGGCGAGCCAAACGCAAGCTGCCGCAGACTGTACGCGGGAGTGGTGCGGTCAATGGCTTTGTACGGAGCGCCCATTTGGGCCGGATCCCTAAGCGCACAAAATCAAGCCCAGCTGCGTAGGCCGCAGCGGGTCATGGCGGTCAGGATGGCGGGAGCATACCGCACCGACTCGTACGAGGCAGCTTGTGTGCTGGCGGGGACTCCGCCCTGGGACCTCGACGCCTTGGTTCTGGCCGATGTGTATTGGCGTGTCACCGAGGCGCAACAGGACAGGGGGGTGCAACCACTCGAGATCAGGCGGTGGAGACTTGAATGTGTGGAATGAAAGGTTGGAGGTGCCGCCCACTGGACCATCGGAGCGATCCAGCCCGTCCTGGAAAGATAGGTCAGTAGAAAAGGGGGGTTGACGAAATGTCACGAGAAGATACGGCGCAGCACACGCTGGCGGTGTGCCCAGCTTGGGCAGAGCAGAGGGCCACACTCGTGGCCGTGGTGGGACATGACCGGCCCGCCGTGGGACAAGCCATGGTGAGGAGCGACAGGTCGTGGAAGGCGGCGGCTTCCTTCTGCGAGGACGTGATGACGCAGAAGGAGGCAGCGGAGCGTGTGAGGGAGGACGATCCGGCCTCCCAACCGATGCGCCGCAAACGCGTGGGGCGACGGCGGTTTTTATTTTATTTTATACAACGACGGTGGGAAACAAGCTTACGGCCTGCCTGTAGTTAAGCAGGTACCGTAGCCTATGGACACTTGTGACTCCAGAAGAATCACAAGCGCGTTGCCGACCCTTTATTCACCTGAGGATTCGCTGTGTTGGCAGATAGAAACATGCAGGTCCCTCACTCCCAACACAGTGCACCCTAGGGAGCTCTAGCGACCTTACTCACCACCATGAACACAACACCACATACTTCATATCATGCAATAATATAACAACACTACAAAGCAGTGGTGCTATTATGGCTGCGGTCTTCTGTAAGGTGAAGGTACTTCCCCAGTTGGGCTGCTCCACATACGAGCGAGATGACATTCCGCTGTGCCCTACCTCTCTTGCAAATGTGATGCAGTACGGATTACCTTTTTAACAGCTGGCAACTCCATCAGCTGGCTCAGCTCCGGCGCGGCGCAGTGCGCGAGGCGCGGCGCCAGCTCGCTGAACAACGCTCTGCAATAAATAAATAACTTTTTATCGCGTATCGTATTTTTGGTACAAGCTTTTATCGCCGACTGTACTTTTCTGTATACCGTCATCAACTACTCATTAAGACGTTTCTAACGAGCCCAAACTCGATGGGGTTGTGTCGTTGCGGAGTTCCTATGGCCACCTTCCAGCTCCAGCATCAGATCAGCTCATGCAATATACATATGCATGCAAAATTTCAGCTCAATCGTAAACCGCGAAGTGGGTTAAATTTAACTTGCAAGATTTGATTACAGACAGACAACGGGACAGGTGAAAGTAAATAAAAGCTTGTAATAACAACTAAGAAAAGTTGAAAAACCCCCGATATGTTCGTTTCAAAGTTATGTGAGAGAGTGAGATATTCTCAAAAACGGCTAAACCAAATTTGTTGAAACGTAGGAAGCTAAGAACCATCTCGATCATATCAGCTTTCGGATAAAAAAACCGCATTCAAATCGGTCCATTCGTTTAGGAGCTACGATGCCACAACCAGACACAGACACGCCAAACTTATAAATAAACCACATCTCTTTTTGCATCGGGGGTTAAAAAGTAGAATAATAGAAAACGACGAACAAAACTTATAATTTGATATTTAACAGTGGCCTTTCGCTGATGGAAAACATCGTGAGGAAACCGCCAACTCCAAGATCAGATGGCAGTCGCTTTCGTAAAAACTAGTGCTTACGTCAAATCTTTTAGCTGTCAAAGCGGACCCGGGGCTCGTTTGAGCACTACCGGGAAAAACGCTAGGAGGAAACTAATAGAAAACCACTTTTCACACACTAATCAATAATTAATCATAGTCTACATCTCTGCCGTCTGTCATCCTCATCATATTGATGATGATAGCTCACCATAAATGATGGAGAGTCAAACCATCACTTATGGTGATATTTTGGGACCACAGGACAGATACTACACACTCCACTCCACAAAATAAATACGTTTAATACAGATTTTTGGTATAAACTTTTATTGCCGACTGTACTTTTTTTGCACAGTCGTTAATTACCTACTCGTGGAGAGGATTCTAATGAGCCCAAACACGACAGTTTTATCGTGTCATCATCATCATCATATCAACCGAAAGACTCCCCCAAAGAGTGCCACAATGACCGGTCCTGCGCCACCCGCATCCAGCGGATCCACGCGATCTTTACCAGGTCATCATTGCAGTCCAGACAAAGTCCTCTTTCTGACGGACTCTTCCGCTGACGTCATCACACTCTGTACCGTGCCGCGCGACACGCTGTATCTGATACAACCACAAACTAGATATAAAGTACTGTAACACACTGACCTGAAGGTCCACAGGTGTTCCAGCTCCTCGCAGAACCGCGTGGCGCTGGAGGCGGCCGCGGCCGCTGACGTCATCACACTCTGTACCGTGCCGCGCGACACGCTGTATCTGATACAACCACAAACTAGATATAAAGTACTGTAACACACTGACCTGAAGGTCCACAGGTGTTCCAGCTCCTCGCAGAACCGCGTGGCGCTGGAGGCGGCCGCGGCCGCTGACGTCATCACACTCTGTACCGTGCCGCGCGACACGCTGTATCTGATACAACCACAAACTAGATATAAAGTACTGTAACACACTGACCTGAAGGTCCACAGGTGTTCCAGCTCCTCGCAGAACCGCGTGGCGCTGGAGGCGGCCGCGGCCGCTGACGTCATCACACTCTGTACCGTGCCGCGGGACACGCTATATCTGATACAACCACAAACATGCTAATGCTGCTTTCAAACATTTAAATTCAATATTTATTCCTGACATATTATCAACTCGCGATTAGAATGGGATTGGAATATATGTCGAAAATTATACTAGATATCGAAAAACTTGACAAAATAAAACTTGGAGCAAATTTTATCAGCTTTCATTTTGTATAGAATAGTCATGTCGCTAGGACGCATAGTTTCCGAGATATAAGCGGAAACCCGAAAAATGGGACCTTCATTTCTCTGTATACATTTTTATGAGCATTCGTTGCCTGACCTACGAGTATATTATATTTTGAATAAGATAAACTAGAATACGCACTTGTCGGCGACCACGTGGAAGGGCGCCTGCTTCCACAGATCGTGCAACATCAGCGCCACGTAGAACCGACACAACACCTTCTCAGACACGTTCTGTCAACACAATGCCCACCTTATTTCACTACTGTCGATGATAATATTGATAATGTAGAAGCTATGATCCCGGGCACGTAACTGACGTAACTAAACTCCAACCTCATTGAGAAGGCGGTGGAATTGTAACGTGTTGCCAATAAAATTGTATGGTTTTCGAATAGTATGTTAAAAATATACTTAGAATACATAGAGTACCTACTACGGTACTTACATTAGTAAACAAATGTTTATTTGACAAAAAAAAATTCCTTCAGGAACAGAAAGTTGAATTCCTAAAATGTTGAATTCCCAAAATGTTGAATTCCCAAAAAGTTGAATATTTTTAGTTTCGCAAAATGTTGAATTCTTATAATGTTGTATTCCCAAAATGCTGAATTCCCAGAAAGTTGAATATTTTTAGTTTCGCAAAATGTTGAATTCTTATAATGTTGAAATATCAAAAAGTAGAATTCCCACAACGTTGACTTTGTGATATCCTAGGAAAGTACACATTTTGGGATTTTATCTTCTCCCCTTCCTAAATCAATTCTTGGGTCAAACGAAGATGCTGTGACAAAGGGAATTCTATCATCATCATTTGCCGTATAATGCACTTTTTTGAGGTGTACAGATGCGACTAAGAAGAGAGGTTTCATAAACGATTATTGTTAAAAGGCCAGGTAAAAGGTTAAGTTACATTTTATTGTAAGCTGTTTGTAAAAGGTCATAAAATGATATTTTAAGTTTAGTGTCTTAAGTTTTGTTTCAATAAACCCTATAAGTAATACCTTTTTACTGTATTTTTATTGGAATTATTCCACTTACGTCAACTGCTACTTATTACGTCAGACTATTTTTTTACCTCTCCAAGTTCTCCAACTGCTACAATTGGTCTTCTCATTCCTCCGAAAACTTGCAAAGTAATCAGTTACATGGTGTGGGGAAAAAACTGTTTTCACCCGGTGGCAATAACTAATTTTCCTCGCGTATAACATGGCTTCTGCAGCCTCCACTGTAAACTCACTTCTTGATTCTGCAACAGGCAGTGACCAAACAAGGCTGTTGGCATCATCTAGACCATGGGTCTCCAAACTTTTTCACCAGAAGGCCACATTGCATGCCAGCTAAAGTCCCGCGGGCCGTGGGTCGTGGTTGAGAAGCAAGTGAGGGGGGCTTTGCACATATGTTCACTCTGTGAGTAATAAGTATACCGTATGCGGCTTGTGTATATACCGCAATATATGTGTATACCGCAAGCCTTTCCTGCCTTCACTTCGCGGGCCGGATTGGGACGGCTTGGAAGCCAAATCTGGCCCAACTCAACATTTAAAAATTCACTGTGTGCAAATCCAACATTTTAATAATCAACATCCTGCAAATTCAACTTTTTGCAATCTCAACATTTAAAGAATTCAACATTTTAATAATCAACATCCTGCAAGTTCAATTTATGGCAATCTCAACATTTAAAGAATTCAACTTTATGCAAATTCAACATTTTCATATTCAACTTGCTGGGAATTCCACATATTGGGAATTCAACATTTTAGGAATTCAACTTTCTGTTCCTGAAGGAAAAAATTACCACCAGTGTAAAACATAAGTCAATGACAGTGACATATCTTCTTGAATTAGAAATTGGAGTTTAGAACATGCACAGTAGTCGATTTTTGAGTGCTAGCTGAGGTGACCGCATAATAGGAATGGTGACACCAAACAAAATAATCAATAATGTCGAATTTTCTTAAAAATATAGTCACATAGAGAAAAAGTCATCATCATATCAGCCGAAAAACGTCCACTGCTGGACATAGGCCTCCCCCAAAGAGTGCCACAATGGCCGGTCCTGCGCCACCCGCATCCAGCGGACTGCCGCGACCTTTACCAGGTCATCAGTCCACCTTGTGGGGGACCTACCCACGCCGCGCAAGCCGGTACGTGGTCGCCATGAGAGAACCTTTCCGCCCCAAAGGCCATCGGTTCTACGTGCAAGGAGAAAAAGTAACACAAGACAATAAATGATCACAAAGTTATAAGTGTCCAAAGTTTGAAGACGGGGTTACATACTCTGTCCCTTTTCCGCATAAAGCACCTTCATATGAAACGATTGTCCTTTACTATGACGATCGAGACCCGTAATCACGGGTCGCAGGCGTTTTCTCTCTCTATCAAGCAATACTAAAACGGTTGTAGCTTTGTAATTTTTTGAGATATCTAAATGGGATTTTCGTCAATAGTGATATTTTTTTTGCGTCCTTTCTTTTGGAGTACCTAATAATAAAATAAGAGTCCCCCAACCCTATAGAGGGGAGCGCGTATCTATAGCTGTGCGAATGCCGATGCCGCCATCTTCTTTCTAGTTATGTGCCGGGCATATGAGAGCATATAAATTATATAATTTACGCACCGTGATAGGTTTGCCCGTCATCATCCGGATGGCGTTCATCTCCGTGATGCCGAGTACCATCGCAGTCTGTACAGCATCCTCGTCTAAATTGCAGTACTGAAACCAGACAGAACGATGTTCCTTTTGTACTAAGCACAAATGCTTGCTAATGAAAGCATAATTCTAAAATAAAGCATACAATAAATAATAGTACAAGTACAGAAGGATCCAGGGCCATTACAAAACTTACAATTACAATTTACAAATGCCGAATTACACGTTCGTAAATTTTACTGTGAAATATATAATACGATATCTTGCGTCCAACCACTTGGCAGGCTTGTAAACTTGTCAAGTTATGTGGGATAGTGCCCAGGTCTGTATCAAAATCCATGACGGTCTCTTAAAGCCACCCGAATATTACAAATGCGTCGTAGTGCCTATGTTTTTGCCTCAGACGGCTTCCAGGTCTTGCAGGTCTTTGATACCCTGTGACTTATCTTCCCAGCTAGGAAAAGCGTTTGTACAGCATTGAAGACTGCCCCCGAATATGAGGCTGCGAAATGCTGATTCCAGGTCTTAACAGCAGCAGCTCATATTGAAATAAGACATAGCTCACTAGAGAGTTATTTATAACCAAAGAGCGTTCGAGAGCAAGAACCAATCGTAACTTTATTTTCAGGTCTTCCAGGGCACCAGCGAATTCTTAACAAATTCAGTCACAACTAATAAGTGTGATTGAAATTGCCATAGACAACTTCCAGGTCTAGCAGGTCTTCGAAGTCCTGTGAATATCTTACCAGCGAGTAATAGTGCCTGTAGTCTGGTCTGACCCCAGCCGCGTCGTGCGGGGTGACCAGATACAGCAGGTGCAGGCTGCCCATGAGCACAAGGCCGCGGGACGCTGACTCCAGGTCTTGCAGCATCTGCTTGGCTACCGAGAGGTCCATGCAACCTGTAGGAGCAGATTCAATGTTCATTTTATATGGGCCTGCGATATCAGAGTAAAACATATAAGAAAAGGAGTAGACAATATGAGTTTCCTTTGTGAATGCCAGGATTTCAATGGTTCTGTGGTTGTCATCACGATTGCCATTATATTTTGACTCGTCTGACATATCCAGACGGTGGACTGATAACCTGGTAAAGGTCGCGGGAGTCCGCTAGATGCGGGTGGCGCAGGAACGGGCATTGTGGCACTCTTTGGGGGAGGCATATGTCCAGCTGTGGACGATTTTCGACTGGCATGATGATGACGATGATGAAGTCTGGCATTGGATTCGATTACGTGCGTGGGTGCGTGTGTGCGTGCGTACGTGCATGAGTGCGCTTGTGTGCGTGCGTGCGTGCATGAGTGCGCTTGTGTGTGTGTGTATGTGTGTGTGTGTGTGTGTGTCGCATACCTTTGATGGCGGCTCTGCCCAGCCTGCTGACAGTGAGTGTGCTGTCGCTGTACACGATCCTCTGTCCGGCCGCCGTGTGCGACACGTCGCTAGACTTGTGTTCCCCGACGTCCAACGCGCCGCTTTGTATGAGGGAGCGGATGGAGTCGTCGCATATTTTTTTAATTTCTACTGCTGAGCTGTAGCAAGAAAAACAACTCATTTTTAGGCTGAGCATCCACCAGAGATGTTTGAGGTAGCAATTCAATTCAATTCAATATAATTTATTGCATCCATAGTTGCAGTGTTGTGCGAGGAAAAGCATGTCGTCCTAATGGAGGATAAAACATATTTAAAATTGAAAACACCCAAGACTCAGAAATAAATATTTATGCTCATTACTCAAATATTTGCCCTTACCAGGATTCGAAGGGAGCTTCATAGGTCGAGTAGTGACCCCGACCAACTAGACCGAAGTAGTCGCCATTTTTGTTGTACCTGTTTTCGGAGTGTCTCCTGAACGCGACTGGGTGTGGCATTGTTTCGCAGGTTTTTATTACAAGCTTTATATTAACTTGCACTGTTCGTATGTATGTAAGTATGTAGATACAGATATGTAAGTATGTAAATTGTCCGTCAAAATTTGCAATCCAAGTTTCAGTCACTTCCCGTTATCCGATTGAGCTGAAATTTTGCATGCAATTATGATGACATAGAGCTGATCTGATGCTGGAGCTGGAAGGTGGCCATAGGAACTCCGCAATAAAACGACACAACCCCATCGAGTTTGGGCTCGTTAGAATCGTCTCAATGAGTAGTCGATGATAGTATGCAGAAAAGTACAGTCGGCAATAAAAGCTTGTACCAAAAATTTAATTTTTGACAGAAACTTATTTTTGTTTGTGTCTGACATGAATGTGCAGCTCAGCAAGCCCCGCAGCCGGCTCCGCGTGTCCGCCAGCTGTAAGGCCACGCCGCTCAGCACGAGGCCGGCGCAGGCGGCGGGCAGACTGCTGACCTGGTAGCCATGAATGTGCAGCTCAGCAAGCCCCGCAGCCGGCTCCGCGTGTCCGCCAGCTGTAAGGCCACGCCGCTCAGCACGAGGCCGGCGCAGGCGGCGGGCAGAGTGCTGACCTGGTAGCCATGAATGTGCAGCTCAGCAAGCCCCGCAGCCGGCTCCGCGTGTCCGCCAGCTGTAAGGCCACGCCGCTCAGCACGAGGCCGGCGCAGGCGGCGGGCAGAGTGCTGACCTGGTAGCCATGAATGTGCAGCTCAGCAAGCCCCGCAGCCGGCTCCGCGTGTCCGCCAGCTGTAAGGCCACGCCGCTCAGCACGAGGCCGGCGCAGGCGGCGGGCAGACTGCTGACCTGGTAGCCATGAATGTGCAGCTCAGCAAGCCCCGCAGCCGGCTCCGCGTGTCCGCCAGCTGTAAGGCCACGCCGCTCAGCACGAGGCCGGCGCAGGCGGCGGGCAGACTGCTGACCTGGTAGCCATGAATGTGCAGCTCAGCAAGCCCCGCAGCCGGCTCCGCGTGTCCGCCAGCTGTAAGGCCACGCCGCTCAGCACGAGGCCGGCGCAGCCGGCGGGCAGACTGCTGACCTGGTAGCCATGAATGTGCAGCTCAGCAAGCCCCGCAGCCGGCTCCGCGTGTCCGCCAGCTGTAAGGCCACGCCGCTCAGCACGAGGCCGGCGCAGGCGGCGGGCAGAGTGCTGACCTGGTAGCCATGAATGTGCAGCTCAGCAAGCCCCGCAGCCGGCTCCGCGTGTCCGCCAGCTGTAAGGCCACGCCGCTCAGCACGAGGCCGGCGCAGGCGGCGGGCAGACTGCTGACCTGGTAGCCATGAATGTGCAGCTCAGCAAGCCCCGCAGCCGGCTCCGCGTGTCCGCCAGCTGTAAGGCCACGCCGCTCAGCACGAGGCCGGCGCAGGCGGCGGGCAGAGTGCTGACCTGGTAGCCATGAATGTGCAGCTCAGCAAGCCCCGCAGCCGGCTCCGCGTGTCCGCCAGCTGTAAGGCCACGCCGCTCAGCACGAGGCCGGCGCAGGCGGCGGGCAGACTGCTGACGACTGGCGGCAGACCGTTGCGAAGGACCGACTGCAGTTCTGGCCAGTCAGCGTCGCTGCAGATTATTATGCTCTCGCCTAGGACAACAATTTCAGATAATTTCTAGTCATCATTCTGCCCCCATTAGTAACAAGACGATATGATATAGTTTCTTAGAGAAACTGTTACAACACCGACTTCTAACGCGTTTACTTAGAAGATGGCCCGTATAAAAAGGGTTTCAAATGTCTACAAAACTACATTTGGTGGATTTTAACCCGCAAAAACACATAATAAAAATTGATCCACGAGACAGATAAAAATTGGGGAACCTATTACATCCTCGAAATATTGTTTCTCTGATTGAGTCATTTGCCAATGTTTCATAAAAATTGATTCCCGAATTGCAAAAATCTATACAAATGAGAAAATAATACTCCAAAAAATATTCTTCTAGGAACTTGGCGATAGAATGGATCAGTTTTAGCCAAGCCATAAGGGGTGGGGTTACACAGCACAGCACTGACCGGAGTCTGTCTGCCCAGCGCGGCCCGCGCGGCCGCACATCTGCCGGTAGGCGCCGAGCGAGATAAACGCGCGGCCCACGCGCGGCGCACGGACTATAACTCGCCGCGCGGGCAGGTTCACTCCCGCTGCTAGTGTTGACGTACAGCACAGCACGGAGATGACACTAGACATGAACACAGTACACAGCACTGACCGGAGTCTGTCTGCCCAGCGCGGCCCGCGCGGCCGCACATCTGCCGGTAGGCGCCGAGCGAGATAAACGCGCGGCGCACGGACTATAACTCGCCGCGCGGGCAGGTTCACTCCCGCTGCTAGTGTTGACGTACAGCACAGCACGGAGATGACACTAGACATGAACACAGTACACAGCACTGACCGGAGTCTGTCTGCCCAGCGCGGCCCGCGCGGCCGCACATCTGCCGGTAGGCGCCGAGCGAGATAAACGCGCGGCGCACGGACTATAACTCGCCGCGCGGGCAGGTTCACTCCCGCTGCTAGTGTTGACGTACAGCACAGCACGGAGATGACACTAGACATGAACACAGTACACAGCACTGACCGGAGTCTGTCTGCCCAGCGCGGCCCGCGCGGCCGCACATCTGCCGGTAGGCGCCGAGCGAGATAAACGCGCGGCGCACGGACTATAACTCGCCGCGCGGGCAGGTTCACTCCCGCTGCTAGTGTTGACGTACAGCACAGCACGGAGATGACACTAGACATGAACACAGTACACAGCACTGACCGGAGTCTGTCTGCCCAGCGCGGCCCGCGCGGCCGCACATCTGCCGGTAGGCGCCGAGCGAGATAAACGCGCGGCGCACGGACTATAACTCGCCGCGCGGGCAAGTTCACTCCCGCTGCTAGTGTTGACGTACAGCACAGCACGGAGATGACACTAGACATGAACACAGTACACAGCACTGACCGGAGTCTGTCTGCCCAGCGCGGCCCGCGCGGCCGCACATCTGCCGGTAGGCGCCGAGCGAGATAAACGCGCGGCGCACGGACTATAACTCGCCGCGCGGGCAGGTTCACTCCCGCTGCTAGTGTTGACGTACAGCACAGCACGGAGATGACACTAGACATGAACACAGTACACAGCACTGACCGGAGTCTGTCTGCCCAGCGCGGCCCGCGCGGCCGCACATCTGCCGGTAGGCGCCGAGCGAGATAAACGCGCGGCGCACGGACTATAACTCGCCGCGCGGGCAGGTTCACTCCCGCTGCTAGTGTTGACGTACAGCACAGCACGGAGATGACACTAGACATGAACACAGTACACAGCACTGACCGGAGTCTGTCTGCCCAGCGCGGCCCGCGCGGCCGCACATCTGCCGGTAGGCGCCGAGCGAGATAAACGCGCGGCGCACGGACTATAACTCGCCGCGCGGGCAAGTTCACTCCCGCTGCTAGTGTTGACGTACAGCACAGCACGGAGATGACACTAGACATGAACACAGTACACAGCACTGACCGGAGTCTGTCTGCCCAGCGCGGCCCGCGCGGCCGCACATCTGCCGGTAGGCGCCGAGCGAGATAAACGCGCGGCGCACGGACTATAACTCGCCGCGCGGGCAAGTTCACTCCCGCTGCTAGTGTTGACGTACAGCACAGCACGGAGATGACACTAGACATGAACACAGTACACAGCACTGACCGGAGTCTGTCTGCCCAGCGCGGCCCGCGCGGCCGCACATCTGCCGGTAGGCGCCGAGCGAGATAAACGCGCGGCGCACGGACTATAACTCGCCGCGCGGGCAGGTTCACTCCCGCTGCTAGTGTTGACGTACAGCACAGCACGGAGATGACACTAGACATGAACACAGTACACAGCACTGACCGGAGTCTGTCTGCCCAGCGCGGCCCGCGCGGCCGCACATCTGCCGGTAGGCGCCGAGCGAGATAAACGCGCGGCGCACGGACTATAACTCGCCGCGCGGGCAAGTTCACTCCCGCTGCTAGTGTTGACGTACAGCACAGCACGGAGATGACACTAGACATGAACACAGTACACAGCACTGACCGGAGTCTGTCTGCCCAGCGCGGCCCGCGCGGCCGCACATCTGCCGGTAGGCGCCGAGCGAGATAAACGCGCGGCGCACGGACTATAACTCGCCGCGCGGGCAAGTTCACTCCCGCTGCTAGTGTTGACGTACAGCACAGCACGGAGATGACACTAGACATGAACACAGTACACAGCACTGACCGGAGTCTGTCTGCCCAGCGCGGCCCGCGCGGCCGCACATCTGCCGGTAGGCGCCGAGCGAGATAAACGCGCGGCCCACGCGCGGCGCACGGACTATAACTCGCCGCGCGGGCAGGTTCACTCCCGCTGCTAGTGTTGACGTACAGCACAGCACGGAGATGACACTAGACATGAACACAGTACACAGCACTGACCGGAGTCTGTCTGCCCAGCGCGGCCCGCGCGGCCGCACATCTGCCGGTAGGCGCCGAGCGAGATAAACGCGCGGCCCACGCGCGGCGCACGGACTATAACTCGCCGCGCGGGCAGGTTCACTCCCGCTGCTAGTGTTGACGTACAGCACAGCACGGAGATGACACTAGACATGAACACAGTACACAGCACTGACCGGAGTCTGTCTGCCCAGCGCGGCCCGCGCGGCCGCACATCTGCCGGTAGGCGCCGAGCGAGATAAACGCGCGGCCCACGCGCGGCGCACGGACTATAACTCGCCGCGCGGGCAGGTTCACTCCCGCTGCTAGTGTTGACGTACAGCACAGCACGGAGATGACACTAGACATGAACACAGTACACAGCACTGACCGGAGTCTGTCTGCCCAGCGCGGCCCGCGCGGCCGCACATCTGCCGGTAGGCGCCGAGCGAGATAAACGCGCGGCCCACGCGCGGCGCACGGACTATAACTCGCCGCGCGGGCAGGTTCACTCCCGCTGCTAGTGTTGACGTACAGCACAGCACGGAGATGACACTAGACATGAACACAGTACACAGCACTGACCGGAGTCTGTCTGCCCAGCGCGGCCCGCGCGGCCGCACATCTGCCGGTAGGCGCCGAGCGAGATAAACGCGCGGCGCACGGACTATAACTCGCCGCGCGGGCAGGTTCACTCCCGCTGCTAGTGTTGACGTACAGCACAGCACGGAGATGACACTAGACATGAACACAGTACACAGCACTGACCGGAGTCTGTCTGCCCAGCGCGGCCCGCGCGGCCGCACATCTGCCGGTAGGCGCCGAGCGAGATAAACGCGCGGCGCACGGACTATAACTCGCCGCGCGGGCAGGTTCACTCCCGCTGCTAGTGTTGACGTACAGCACAGCACGGAGATGACACTAGACATGAACACAGTACACAGCACTGACCGGAGTCTGTCTGCCCAGCGCGGCCCGCGCGGCCGCACATCTGCCGGTAGGCGCCGAGCGAGATAAACGCGCGGCGCACGGACTATAACTCGCCGCGCGGGCAAGTTCACTCCCGCTGCTAGTGTTGACGTACAGCACAGCACGGAGATGACACTAGACATGAACACAGTACACAGCACTGACCGGAGTCTGTCTGCCCAGCGCGGCCCGCGCGGCCGCACATCTGCCGGTAGGCGCCGAGCGAGATAAACGCGCGGCGCACGGACTATAACTCGCCGCGCGGGCAGGTTCACTCCCGCTGCTAGTGTTGACGTACAGCACAGCACGGAGATGACACTAGACATGAACACAGTACACAGCACTGACCGGAGTCTGTCTGCCCAGCGCGGCCCGCGCGGCCGCACATCTGCCGGTAGGCGCCGAGCGAGATAAACGCGCGGCGCACGGACTATAACTCGCCGCGCGGGCAAGTTCACTCCCGCTGCTAGTGTTGACGTACAGCACAGCACGGAGATGACACTAGACATGAACACAGTACACAGCACTGACCGGAGTCTGTCTGCCCAGCGCGGCCCGCGCGGCCGCACATCTGCCGGTAGGCGCCGAGCGAGATAAACGCGCGGCGCACGGACTATAACTCGCCGCGCGGGCAAGTTCACTCCCGCTGCTAGTGTTGACGTACAGCACAGCACGGAGATGACACTAGACATGAACACAGTACACAGCACTGACCGGAGTCTGTCTGCCCAGCGCGGCCCGCGCGGCCGCACATCTGCCGGTAGGCGCCGAGCGAGATAAACGCGCGGCGCACGGACTATAACTCGCCGCGCGGGCAGGTTCACTCCCGCTGCTAGTGTTGACGTACAGCACAGCACGGAGATGACACTAGACATGAACACAGTACACAGCACTGACCGGAGTCTGTCTGCCCAGCGCGGCCCGCGCGGCCGCACATCTGCCGGTAGGCGCCGAGCGAGATAAACGCGCGGCGCACGGACTATAACTCGCCGCGCGGGCAAGTTCACTCCCGCTGCTAGTGTTGACGTACAGCACAGCACGGAGATGACACTAGACATGAACACAGTACACAGCACTGACCGGAGTCTGTCTGCCCAGCGCGGCCCGCGCGGCCGCACATCTGCCGGTAGGCGCCGAGCGAGATAAACGCGCGGCGCACGGACTATAACTCGCCGCGCGGGCAAGTTCACTCCCGCTGCTAGTGTTGACGTACAGCACAGCACGGAGATGACACTAGACATGAACACAGTACACAGCACTGACCGGAGTCTGTCTGCCCAGCGCGGCCCGCGCGGCCGCACATCTGCCGGTAGGCGCCGAGCGAGATAAACGCGCGGCGCACGGACTATAACTCGCCGCGCGGGCAGGTTCACTCCCGCTGCTAGTGTTGACGTACAGCACAGCACGGAGATGACACTAGACATGAACACAGTACACAGCACTGACCGGAGTCTGTCTGCCCAGCGCGGCCCGCGCGGCCGCACATCTGCCGGTAGGCGCCGAGCGAGATAAACGCGCGGCCCACGCGCGGCGCACGGACTATAACTCGCCGCGCGGGCAGGTTCACTCCCGCTGCTAGTGTTGACGTACAGCACAGCACGGAAATCACACCAGACCTGAACACATAGAATATCCCCCTTATTCGAAGCATGACAACCTCTGCAAACTAAAATATGCTGTCCCTAGCTCACAAACAAGAATGTGTAAGATAAAAACACATCGAACGTATTTAAGGCCATCTGACCACACCATAATGCGGTTTCTTAAAACAACAGTATCAGTAAATTGCATACAGCTTCGTCCAAAGTTGTCCTCGTAAAACACTCGCTTCATCCGAAGCCAACCTGTGATGGTAGGCCACTCCGTACCGTACACTCTTGGACATCTCGGCGCCTCATCTGCCTTTCTCCGCTTGACCTTTCTGAAGAATGCCCGGACGACTTACCTGAAGACATGCTCTAGTAGACTTCTCTCATCCGAAGCTAGCCCGCTGTGATGGGTAGGCCACTCGATAACACACACTTGTCGCCTTCGCCAACCCTTGCACGATAACTTCCTTTTTACAAGCTTTCTACTAGTATTAACTCGTAATGTATGTATTTACCTAACTATGTAAGTATTAGGTACGTATGTAAACCATATTTCTTCTAGCAAGATTAGAATGCGAGATGCCAAACTGACGTAATTGGAGTTGCTACCACAGTTATGCAAACTATCGATACTATTCGGATGTAGTACCTAGTGCTAAAAGTACCGACGACGGTATAATATTGTTCGGAAATGTAACGGTACCTATTGAAATAATCGCTCAGGTGAACGTAACAGAGAACAGATTAACAAAACAAAACAGCTCAAATACTTACTTAACAAACAAAATTTATAAAATCAGTAGAAGAAACAAAACTTTGAACTCAATCGAAAACACGTGGTGCATACAAGGCGTTGGCACTCGTATTGTCTGACTGCGTACTGATTATTGTTTTAAGACAAGCGGTGACATCGAAATAGTTAGCATTACAATATTATTGTAGTATGGGATATATCCAGAGTGAAACTAGTCTTTCTTTAAACAATTATTTATTATAATTTACTCGGAACTACATTTTCACGTTTAAACGGTAACCGCCATCTTACAATACTCTCTCTATCTCGCTCTTTCTGTCCCTTTCACTCACTTACGTTCCATTTCCCACATTCGGCCATTCCTGCACTATGTCTGTTCCACAGACATCCCATCCAGTCATCCTCTACTACTGATCATCAGGCGTCATCACAATCATACTTAAATAAACTGAATAAGAAGTCTTAATTAACAACGTAATGGCTTACACATAAGCCTTAAACTAAAATAAACTCTTTCATTCAATCATCTGCAACATAGCAATATAGTTACCTTGACTTTACTCCATGTTATCGCCACCTGGCCATCTCTTCATGAAGTCAGCTGAGCTGGAGGTATGGTTGGGTCCTTCTGCGGAGCTGTCAGCCTTCTCCACCTCATAGCGGTCGTTCACATTGACTTTAGTAACCTTGTAAGGCCCTAAGAACTTCGGCTTTAGTTTCAGACCGGTTCCAAACTGAGTTCTTTTAATAGCCACTAAGTCACCCACCATATACTTCTGGCTCTCCTTTCTCCTTTTGTTATAATATTTTATGTTCTCTTCCTGGACTGCTAACATCTGTTCTTTAGCCTTCTTGCGTAATTCTTCTCTATCACTGTCATACAAACTGGCAGATTCTTCTTTGAGTAATCTCAAGATCTCAATGTCTTCTTTACATCTCATCTTAGCACCTACTAACAGCTTGAAAGGCGTTGTATTTATACTTCTCTGGAATGTGCTGTTTAGCGCTCTCTGCACTCTGCTGACGTGCTTATACCACACTCCTGCATTCTCAATGCATAGTTTTGTTAACATAGGGATGATTATATCATCAATAAAGATCATCATTATTTTCTTAGCTCTACTTACTCTGACTATCCCGTCCTTTAGCCATTCTTCAACTTGTGCTTCCACAATACCCTGCTCCGTGTAAGACAACCGTCGTGGTCGTTGTGTTACAGGCACATCATCCTTCAGTACAATCTTGAGCTGTAAAGGTACCTCCTTCACTTGAACTGGATGATAGCTCTCCACACTACGACGTACCTCGTCTTTGATTAATGGATCCTTGATATGCTCCACCAGAGATTCTGCCTCATCTGTAAAGCAATTCACATTATTTAACCACTCATTCTCATCCTTAAATATGTTCACACATCCTTCACTCATGTAAACTGTCACCTCTTTCAAAAACTCATGTCCTATAATTATATCGTAAGGCATACAGTCTCTAGGTATTAAATGAAATGTAACACCGTTGTAACACTGTCCATCAACCGTAATTGTCGTCGTAACCTTGCCCAAGGACCGCACTTGTGAGCGTCCAAGTCCTGTTAAAGTCAGCCCGCCGCCGACATGACACTTTTCACCGAAAATATTCTCGTATAACTCCGCCGCCAACAGATTAACGTCACTGCCAGAGTCTATCAGCGCGTTATAGCAATAATCTCGTGCTATGGTCACTAATTTCACTGGTTTATCGTTTTTTCTGTTGCACCGAAACTCTTTGTTTACAATCTGCATAACCTCTGAGTTGTCCAAACACGAACTTGTCACTTCGTTGACATTGTCGCAAATATGGCCGCTCGTACGATCGTTCCGATTGGTCGCTTCCGATGTCCCGAACATAGCCGTACGCTGCTTCGCCGACGGAGTAACGCCACTAGCGCCGTGGCCGCCAAACGCACGAAGTTGAGGCGCACCAACTGCAGACGCGTTCCGGTCGAACTTCGCACTGTTATGATTCTGACTAACAGGGCACCGAATTCCAATATGACCATACTCATTGCATCTGAAACACTTTATGCCATTAGGACAATGCGAAGATACATGACTTCTGTCTCCGCAATTGTAGCAACGCCGAGATGAATCACTTTTCTTTCTTACAGCCGTCTCGACCCGTACTTCTCTCTTCATGTCATCGGTCTTCATCTTTTCGTAAATAGCCAATTTCTCCTTCAGCACACCATACGTAGTTACGCCAAGCAAAATCATCTTATTAACTTGCAAGTCTTCAATACCGTCTATTATGTATTGTATAGCTACGTAATCGGGAAACTTCGCCCTTTTACCCAATTCTTTCATACGTAACATATACTGATAGCAACTCTCATCTTTAGACTTCTTTGTCGCTGCCATTAACTCATGCATTTCTTTACAATTAACGGCATCTGGAAACTCCTTCTGTAGCGCATGTTTGAGCTCTTCATAAGTCTTAAAGACTTTTTCAGACTTCAGCCACAAGGCCGCCGTGCCGCACAAGGATCTGCGCGCAATTACCAACTTTTGTTGAGGAGTCCAAACAAACACATCCGCGTTATCCTCGATATCTTGAGCCCATTTTGTCGAAGTGTATGTCTTGTCTTCGCCGTCGAACTGAGTGATGCCACCGTCGAAGAACACGTTTGCTGCTGCCAGAAAACTTGAGCCGCCATTCTTGTTACCGCCGTCTGCATTCGTAGGAGGATCAGGCATGTCGTCGTCGTCGCTTGCGTAGTCGTCTTCGTCGTGAAATTGTAATATTCTCTTTAAAAGATACGTCGTGTCGTCTTGAAAAAACACGTCGTCGTCGTGGTTTTGTTCGCCTTCAATTCTTCCGATCGTCTTCTCTTCTGTCATGGGACGCTATGGTCGCCTCGTCGTAAATCAAATCTTATTTCACGTCGTAATCGTCGTATTTGTCGTCTTCATTCACTCTGAGGACATCCCGGAGGGGCCCCCAAAAATTGTAGTATGGGATATATCCAGAGTGAAACTAGTCTTTCTTTAAACAATTATTTATTATAATTTACTCGGAACTACATTTTCACGTTTAAACGGTAACCGCCATCTTACAATACTCTCTCTATCTCGCTCTTTCTGTCCCTTTCACTCACTTACGTTCCATTTCCCACATTATTACCTCAAATTTCATCCCTATTGAACAATATCATCACACACTTCGTATTCCAAGTCAAGTCAAACACACGCACACATATACATACACACACACATACACACGCACACACAATAACTGAGACATTTCGTTCCCGGCAAACAGCGAGCAATTCAAAATGGATGTACATAGTTACCAGGGTCTGCCTGAAAACCAGCGTTGCAGTGACCTCGCTGTAACATTATGCTGAGGCAAGCTCCTTTTTAACATCACACACACACACATCATAACGGTAACATCTCTGTAACAATCAATTTGATTGCATTGCCCTTAATAACAAACTCGCATATAAGGTACCGAATCGTTGTATTCAGCGAGAGGCGCGTCCTCACCGGCTGTTTGTGACAGGCCGCTGCCGCACCAACGCCGGTGAGCGCGCTCCTCTGCGCAGGCTCGTTCACAATTACAATGTACATTTTAATCACATAGATATATTTGGCTTTAGTATTAGTTCATACAAAAAACAAATAACAGATGTACTCAAAAACAATACAAACTAACTGAAACACTTTGATGTTGTTTAAGTACTTAGTTTAACCATATTAACTTACATACTCAATTATCGCTCTTAATGTCACCGGGCATGTGTTTTTATTTTTCTTTCTCTTTTTATATTTTGTTAGTATTTAACCCCTCGGATTCACAACACTTCAGGGGCTGCACCCCTGACTTACTCCGCATGATGATGTAATATAAAATAAGTAATAAGTGGTGAACGGTGTTGGCCACACATATTGTATTTATTTAAGACTCCCTTCTAGTGGCTGTTTGTTTACCTAAATAAAATAAAAAACATTAATTTTAAATTTATATTTTAATTCTAATCTTAAGGTTCACATGTATGTTTAATTATAATTTCGTGTAATGTGATGTTGAATAAAGCTTTTCTACTTCTACTACTACTAAATACAAAATGGCGGCACGGCACGGAGGTTCTACTCGTATGTGTGTTGCCACTAATACAATTTGTCAGGTATGTGATTACAGTTTTGAAAAACTCGTATTTATATTGCAATTTATTTATTTATTTTATTAGGTACCAGTGGCGGCCAGTGAAAGTTTTCGATGGGCAACCCGAACAAAAAAAGTTATGAAAGAGTTTGGCGTATATAACTATTCTTCTTAGTCGCTTCACTATTGGCAGAGTGGTCGTGATCGTCACGTCGGTTTAGTGGCAAGCTTGACAATCCGTCGCCATTCGTCTCTGAAGGCCGCCTTCCTTGTGCACAAATTTAGGGGTGCGTCTACCGCGCCCTTGATTTGGTCAGTCCATCACAATAGGCGATCTGCCGCGCGCTCTTGAGCCCTCAATCCTGCCCTGCACTAGATGCCATCGCCTCGCCGTGATACATGGCCGAAGAGAGTTAGTTATAATGCGGGACTTGGCAGTGGAGGAAAGGCGCTGCCTGATGTTCAACTCCTCCAGAGAGAGAGGAGAGCGTCTTTCCTCCACTGCCAAGTCCCGCATTGATTTGTTGGTCCGAAACTCGGTCCACGATACTCCCAACATCCTTCTCCAGCACCACATTTACGAGTACAATGCGTGGATCTTCTTCTTCCCACTCTCCCTCAAGGTCCACGTCTCCGCAGCATACAGAAAGATTGGAAAAATCAGAGCCCTGACGAACCGGGGTATGTAGGCTTGCCTATCCAATTCCTTGTTTTGTTACACAATATTTCATCGTTTTTTTCTTAATCACCTTTAGCAATCCAAGCGTATTGAAACAACATTGTAATGACGTTCACTTAAGAATATAAGTAAATATTACGTAGTGTTTTCACCTTTTATTAACTGTTTTGAGATCAAATCTACATAAAATCCGCATATTAGACGCAATATTTGTCGCTTGGAAAAAATATGAAGTTTGCTTACCGCCTTACAAAGTTACATGCTATCATGAAGTGACATCTATCATTCCAGCTAAATCTATCTAATCTTGCTAGAAAAAATATGGTATGGTATGTTTGTTCGGGTGGAAATTTTGAAGCAGATATCTTCAACCGATTGAGCTGAAATTTTGCGTAAAGGTATAGTTTGGATGACAATTCAATATTATGGTACCATCGAGCTGATCTGATGATGGAGACGGAAGGTGGCCATGGGAATTCAGTACTTACTAACGTAACCCCGTAGAGTTTATGCTCGCTAGAATCTTCTCAATTAGTAGTTGATGACGGTATACAAACATACAGTCGGAAATAAAAGCTTGTACCAAAACTGAAATTTTTGACAGTAACTTGTTCAGCTTGGTCTTGAAACCTATTTGAAAACGGTCTTATTCTACCCAGAAATATTTTGCAACTCAAAACCATTCTCGAACCATGAACTATGATGGTATGGTACTACCTGAACACTGTCAAATTGAAAACTTGACCCATTTAAAGAGCTCATCTTATTTACCTGTTAAAGGTCGCGGGAGTCTGCTGGATGCGCGCGGCGCTGGAACGGTCATTATGGCACTCTTTGGGGAAGGCCTATGTGGGCGTCTTTCAGCTGATATGATGATGATGGTCTTACCTGAAGGCCTGTTCCAGCAGGCTCCTCTCATCCGAAGCTAGCCCGCTGTGATGGTAGGCCACTCCGTAGCGCACACTTTTTGCCAACGCCGGAGCAGCGCCTTCGGTTTTCAACGCCCCTTCTAATGCTTCTCGATCTTTTGTTCGGTGTAGTGTCATCTCTCTGACAAAAATAATAATATAAAATTGTATTTGTAACTCGCTCGAAAAAAAGTTATGAAAGAGCCAGCCAGATGGCGCTGATGCAAGCGCAACGGCTTCGTTCAGTGATAAATGTTAATTTGAAGACCGCGTCAGATAGCATAGCAGGGAACGTGGCCCGCAAATGGTCTCGCCGGAATACCAGCGATGGCTCGTGAGCCAGCATTATGCTGCGGCGAGACCATTTCGTGACAAACCGTTTAGTAATAAATAAATCAAAAAAAAAATAAAAAAAAATAAAAAATAAAAAATAAAAAAAGCCTTTTTATTTCTTGCCAATTCATAAAATGTGAACATAACAGTAATTGAACTTTTAGATATTTATATACATGCAATAGTTATTTTTTAATGTCAAGATAATTATTAATTAATTTTAATTTTATTTATAATATTGAAATTGAAATTTGACGTAATAAGTAAGTAATCTAAATTATTCAGTTGTAGCAAGAACCCCTCCTGCGAAGGTAAAGGCCTCCTCCAGTGATGACCAGTGCTCCCTATCTTTGGCGTCTTTAGTTTAGTTACTAGTTGTCACGAATAAATTATTTCATTTTCGTTTTTAAAAAAACATTGCTTTTGAATCCACATGTATGTGGATAAATTGAAACATTCGTTCTGCAGATTTTGACACCCTACTATTTATGGAAGCACAATTTTGGGAAAACAGTAAATTCATCAAGTCTTAACTGTAAATTTATCCAAAAAGAACTTTGATTTTCGCTTGGTTGGATAGTCTGAAAGCAGTTACCCAAGAAAACCACTAACTATGCAAATAACTAGATATTATACACCTCACAGCGATTGAAGAAACTCCATTGAAGCCAGATACGTTATTTCGTCAAATTAAGAACTAAAAGTTAAATTATCTTGCATGGAGTAAACGCCTTTTTAGGGTTCCATACTCAAATAGTAAAACGGGACCCTATTACTAAGACTCCGCTGTCTGTCGTCCGTCCGTCCGTCTGTCTGTCACCAGGCTGTATCTCACTGATACCGTGATAGTTCCAGCTGAAATTTTCACAGATGATGTATTTATGTTGCCGATATAACAACAAATACTAAAAACACAGAATAAAATAGTTTTTTTTATAAATAATGGTACGGAACCCTTCGTGCGCGAGTCCTACTCGCACTTGGCCGGTTTTTTTAAATATACAATGATATAAATGCTGAAATAGCTATCTAACATTATTACCGGTGTTACCAACAAGTGCCAAGCTTATAGTCGATGTGTACTGAACAGTCGCCATCACATATACATCACATACATTATTATTTTTATATTATTATTATATACACACATCACATACATCGGAGCAAACAAGCACGTCTATTTTCAATGCATTAGGGTGCATGTGCCGATATTTTTGAACACCTATAGTGTACCTATGTATGTGATGGCGACTGAACAATAACTAACTTGCGTTGCAGCTTGCAAAGTAGACTTGCAACGTTCTCTGCATTCCTCTTGGTGGGACAGAATACCAAGCACGAAGAGTCTGGTACCACTTCTGACACCAGCCCGCCCACGCAGTCTGGGTCCAGGGCTGTAGCCGCCGAGGTATACTGGACAAAAATGTAAATTTTACTAAGTCCATCCTACCGACTGCGCCAACTATGTCTAGCAGAGTAGTAAGTAGGTGTTGTGCGCGTGCGCGTGTGCGTGTGCGTGTGTGTGTGTGTGTGTGTGTGTGCGTGTGTGAGACAGAGAGAGGGAGCAATTCTAATAATAAGAAATAAAATTATAATAAGAATAAATACAATTATTATCTCACGTCAAAGCTGAGTTCTCTCTCGGGTTCCAACTCGCCCCCTGTGACCCTGTACAGAGTGCGGCCTCGCTTGACGAACTCGTCGAGCTCTACCGGCCGGAAGTGGCGCTCGAACACTTGCGCGCGCAGGAAGCGAGCCACATCCGGCAGGTTGCCTATGGTCGCGCTCATGCCTACTATCTGGATGCCTTCTGCGAATTTTAAGATTCAAATATATGTCATGAGTGACACGGTCGAAGTACAGTTCGATTTGAACCAGCAACCATTCAGTTTTAGACCGATTGCTCATAACTAGTGTCCGACTGAAGGTTCGGTTTCGGCCAGTTTCGGACAAAAAATCATGTCTCGGCCGTAGTTTCGGTTTCAGCCGAAAAACGGCCGAACCTTTCGGCCGGGCCGAAACTTACGAAACGGTACTTCGGGTCGCGTTCGGCTACCTTCGAGGGCGCTCGTGCCAACCGGCAATATGGCGTAGCTCGCCGGCCACCGGCTCAGTGAAGTGACGCTTTTTTGTTTTATGGTAACTTGTAGTAAACCTTGTTTTATTTTATACAACCTTCACGAGTATCAGGTCTTACATAGTTAAAATGTGTATAAAAGCGGTTTTACGTAATTTTTTCAACGATTTTAACAAGTCTACAAAAAGTTCGGTTTCGGTTACGGTTTCGGCACAAAAACATGTTTCGTTCGGACACTAGGTACTCATAACCAACTAGCTATCGAAGCCGCTGCTCCATTCAATATTTTTTTCGACTAGTTCCCTCTTATTATGCAGGATACACGTAGCGATTCGTTGAATCGCGCAACGGCTTCGATAGCTCAGTTGGTTAAAGGGAAAAATTTAATATATAAAATAATTTCATTAGCTTAGGTAATACAAAATTAACAAAGTTTGCTCTTTAATTTCTTGTTTACATTCATTTTCGCTAAACTTAAGTGGCAGTGGGCGGGGCACATTGCACGTAAAACCGATGGCCGTTGGGGCGGAAAGGTTCTCGAGTAGCGGCCACGTACCGGCTTGCGCGGCGTGGGTAGGCCCCCCACAAGGCGGACTGATGACCTGGTAAAGGTTGCGGGAGTCCGCTGGATGCGGGTGGCGCAGGACCAGTCATTTTGGCACTTTTTGGGGGAGGCCTATGTCCAGCAGTGGACGTCTTTCGGCTGATATGATGATGATGATTCATTTTCATAAAACAATATGGTTTATGACAAGCTTCGAATTTGATAATTATACTTATACTTACGATTAGCAAACAACACGGTAGATAGCAGGGTTTCTAGCGTGGCGCCGCGGCCCGCCTCTCCTATAAGATGCAACTCGTCCACCTATACATAGACAATGCGCTAAAAAGATGTGAGATAAGTTTTAAAGTCGAATTCGACGTTAAAATTTTGTAATTTAATTGGAACAATCAAATTAAATTGAAATAGAGAACTTATCTTATCTTATCTATCTAGGTGAGGGCCCTTTCGGATGCACTTCGACCCAGTGGGGTCTTTTGTGCATTTGCCCTCTCCTTTATACCTGCTCCCAGGCTTGCTCCATCATTTCCACAAAGCGGATGATGCAGTTCGCCGGGAGCACCTTGAATTCCTTTGGTTGCGGGTAACCGTTACCAAAGTAGTTCATTCTTTGTCTGGCAAGGGCATGACATTCACACAATAAGTGTTCCATAGTCTCATCCTCCTCACCACACATTCTACAGTCTAAACTATCCGATAGTCCCATCTTGGCCAAGAGATCCTTGACCCCAAAATAGAGAACTACAATGGGGAATGGATGAAAATTTTAGAAGTGCCTGATTTTTTTTTTTGGTGATAGTAATAACCTTCCTTAGCACCAGAAAAAAGTTGCAGACTTTTCAGCTGTGTCAATATTTTTTGTAAAATATAGATAGATAGATAGATGTCATTTATTGTTAAAACTGTGTACATAAGATCTCATTTTAGACATTGGAAGGTATCAACAGTTTGCCCTTTTCGAGCGTACAATGTTATTGAACTTAAAATTAAACTTAATAATTTGTAGACCTAGGTACTTAAACGAAATATTCATTCAGATTGTAAAAGCTTTTATCTGCTAGCCATTTCTTCAGCTCCTTGTTGAACTTATTATTATTATCTAATGACTTAATATATACAGGTAAGTTATTAAAGATTTTGATTCCAGTAGCATAGGTACTCTTGCTAATTATGTAACTAGAAGGCCTAACTGTACACATATCATATTTATATTGCGATCTAATTTTTAATTTAGAGTCACTTTTCCTATTAAAAATATCGTGCCGTTCCTTAACAAATAAACAAATTTCCAGTATGTAGATACATGTCAGCGTTAAAATTTTATTGCTTCTAAATATGTCTCTTAAGGATTCCCCATTCTTAAGTTTAAATATTATTCGTAGGCTTTTCTTTTGTAGAATAAATACTGACTGAACATTTACTGAATTACCCCAAAAAATTATGCCGTATTTGAGTATAGGATAAACGTTTCCATAATATGCCTTTTTTGAAACTTCTATTGACGTTATTTTGGTCAGTATAGATAAGGCATAACAACTTTTAGCTAGTCTATTGTTTATTTTATTAGTGTGAGATTTCCAGTTCAAATTGCTGTCTATTGTGACTCCTAAGAAGTTTGTGTTTGTAACTTGTTCAATTTGTGTATCCTCAATTGTTATGCTTAAATTCTGCGGTATCTGCTTATAATTAGTAAATTGTACTATTTTTGTTTTGTCTAAATTAACACATAATTTTAAGGATGACAACCAATCAGTAACAGTTTTTAAGGTGTTATATAATACATTAGTAATATCAATATCTTTGTCCTCACTTACAAATATGGTGGCATCATCAGCAAACATCACACACAGGTGGTTAACCACTAGAGGAAACTCGTTTACGTATACCAAAAACAATAATGGTCCCAGCACACTTCCTTGGGGTACGCCTTGAATATTTTTCTCATAGCTTGACTGTATATTTGTTACTGTTTTTGTAATCTTGTCATATGAGGTTAGAGTTGTAGCTTGGATTCTATTTGTAAGGTAAGATTCAATCAATTTCAAGGGAATACCACGAATTCCGACATGCTCAAGCTTCTTTAAAAGCATTTTGTGAGAAACGCAGTCGAATGCCTTAGATAAATCTATAAACAATCCAATGGCTACCTTTTTTTTATGTATGTCTGTCCACATTTGCTGCAAAATTTTAAATATAGCTAGTGTAGTATTTTTCCCTTTTTGGAACCCAAATTGGTTCGCGTTTAAAATGTTATTTTTATTAAAAAACGATGTAAAGCGATTTAATATTATCTTTTCAAATATTTTAGAAAAATTTGGCAACAATGCAATCGGTCTATAATAGGTTATGTCTTGCCTCGAACCTTTTTTGTGTAGAGGCTTGATTAATGCCTTTTTTAATTCGTCAGGGAAAATACCACTTTCTATTGTTAGGTTAATAATATGAGCCAATGGTGCTGCTATATACTCAATGCTTGATTTTATCACTATTAATGGTATTTCATCGAATCCAGTACTTTTCTTGTTTTTTAACTCTCTGACTATATTTATTATTTCTTGGATGGTAACTGGGGTCATAAATATACTATTCAAGGTGGGTTGTGTTACATGCCTGACATGCGTATCGTTTGTGGTTTGTACATTATTTTGGTTAATGAAGAAGTCGTTCATAGTATTCGCAATGTCAAATGGATTTTTAATATCAATGTTATCTTTTTTTATAGATTCTATCGTATGTTTTATCTTATTCACTTGAGTTGTATTTTGTTTGATAATTTGCCATGTAGCCTTACTTCTGTTACTACTCTGTTTAATGAAATTACTATTTGTGTTACGTTTCAAATGGCTAGTAACTGCTTTCATGATTTTACAGTACTTTCGATAATTTTGTTTAATAATGACATTATTTGTTTTGAGAGTTTGTAAATATAATTGCTTTTTACGTTTACTTGCTATCACAATCCCTTTAGATTTCCAGTTTGGTTTTTTCTTGTAGGTTACTTTAATTCTTTTCTTTGGTACACAAAGGTCGTAAATAAGTTTATAAGTATCTATAAAGACATTATACGCTTCATCGGGGTGTTTTATAGAGTAAAGTTCTGAGAAACTAAATTGTGATATATATTTTAAAAATATTTCAATGTAGCTATCTGGACTTTTACAATACACATACCAGTAATGTTCTTTAAAACCTAATTCAGTGTGAACCGTAATGATCTGACAAGTATGGTCTGACAAACCGACATTTAATACTTCTACTCGATATTGCTTTATATTCGTGAAAATATTATCAATACAAGTTTGGGAATGTGTGGTTATCCTCGTGGGTACTGTGATTGTATGGTGAAGTTTGTAAGATCCAAACGTGTTAAGGAACAGTTCACTTTTGCTGTTCTTTTCTAGGATATTTATGTTGAAATCACCCAAAATAAATATTTTTTTATGATTATTTCTGGCCCTCGTCGTTAATTTACTAAGTAGAAAATCCAAATTTACGAGGAATATGTCAAAATTACTATTCGGGGTTCTATATATACATATGATAACGTAATCAAGTCCACATATTATAGCACCACAGCATTCAAAGTGACTTTCCACTGCCATTTTTGATACCCATTCTAATTCACGACATTCTACTGAGTATTTTGCATAGATTGCTACACCGCCACGTTTTTTGAGTTTGCGGCAAAAATGTGCAACGTTTTTGTATCCTTCTATTTGTAATACTTCTACTTCATCGTCTTTTAGGAAAGTCTCACTGTAACAACAAACATCTATACTTTTCTCATGTAATAGCAATTCCAACTGTTCTTGCTTTGACTTGATGCTTTGTGTATTTAAATGCATAATGATAAGGTTATTGTTAGACCTATCATTCACACTACCATTGTTAGTCACGAAAAAAATCTGATGGGTTGTGTTGTTGTTCAGCCATCGAAGTGTTTGCTGCTTCAGTGGTAGTTACCGCCTTAGCTTTTTTTAGTTTAATTTGCTCGAATAAGTAGGGGATGTTGTACTGTATTTTACGTGTTATGTCAGTATTTTGTTTTTTGAAGTTAGTTACATTTTCCTTTAATAGATATTCTGTAATTAGTTTTTGTCCTGTATGCAGCTTTTGGTCACTCGACTTTTGTATTTTTGACTGTTCATGCGCTATACTATTGTTTCTATAGGTAATACGTAATATGTCCCTTAGTAATGACGCACAAGTTTGTCTGTGCCTTAGCGTTACATTATCATATTGAATAGGCGTGTATGTGGTATTCGCAAATTGAGAACAAACCATACGCAGCAAGTCATTTTGTGAATGTACATGTAAGTATTTATTGTGCGTTATCTCAGCAGTTAACACATTTGTATTTGAAAGCGAAGACAAGCTATTGTACAGAAAGCATTTGAATCTCATTGGGTTCTTGTCATTTGATCCGCCAATGACCACAACATAATCTTCGTTTGTGAAGTCTTTACAAATATT
Source organism: Epinotia brunnichana (assembly GCA_963854355.1). NCBI lineage: Eukaryota > Metazoa > Arthropoda > Insecta > Lepidoptera > Tortricidae > Epinotia > Epinotia brunnichana. The sequence goes on from OY977940.1 coordinate 2,595,850, forward strand.
TTCACAGTTTAATAACACTTGCTCAATTGTTGCATTTGGTTTTACTAAAGCTGTCACTATGTATTTATCACCTAATAAGTTCTGCAATACTTTACAGATTCCCTTGCCGAATTGGTCACTAAAAATAGCCACCTTCCGTTGCGAGGTAACACTCTTGTGTAGTGCTGGAGTAGATTTACCAGCGTATTCCGTGTTATTTACAGTCTCCAAATTGTTTACAATCCTCGCAGCCTCACCTAATTTAGGCTCTGGTATAGTTTTTTTGTTTTCAACTCCTAAGTTTTTGATTTGCCCGTGTGGTGATACAATAGTTTCACGTTGTTCCGCATCAGTAAAGTTTAATCTTGTCTTATTCATACTTCTGCGCTCTTTTTTACTTTTTATTGGAGTTGATTTGCATATCCGAGTTAATCTTTCGGTTCTTTGTTCATAAGTCATAATCTGTTTTTTTAAGGAGTAGTTTTCCATTCCCAAATTTTCAATTTCTTTTTCCGCTGATTGAAGTTTAGTTTCTAGTGTCAGTATTTTAATTTTTAGTTCTTCCAACTCTTCTGTGAATCTATACCCTGTATCGGGACAGCTTCGATTTAATATTAACGAGTACTCATCATTGATATTGCTAGCATCTTCTGAAGGCAGGGAGTCAAAAGAGTTTTCTGTAGGTACGTTAGGTATATACTCCATGGGTTTGACACGTTCAGTCACATAGTTGCTTGGCGTATGTAAGTTGCGTGCATTTTTGGCAGAGGACATACCTGGTGTCACCTTAGAGATTATGCATTCAACTGGCAAATTCACGCACTTGTTACATTTCCATTTGTTAGACTCCTTCGCGCGCATCAAGCTGAATAATTTTTCAGAAATTTTTGTGCATTTTTGGTGAAAATGTTTACTGCACCGCGAGCAAGTGAGAAAATGTCTTTCTTCAATAACTTTATTACACTGCATACAATTAGCCATGGTACCTGGTGTCCGGTTTGCTCCTGTGTTTATTATGTCCCTTTCGATAAACAGTTTCCTCACTTACGTTTTGGGATTAGGACGGCGAATGAGACATTTTCCTTGATTCGTCTCATATTACAAAAAATATCTTAAAAATCCGTGATAAACTGACACTAGCAATGATATTGACACCTGCAGCAGCTATATTTGTCATTGTCAGGGTCAGATATTCAAATTTTTTTTTGGAATATGATACGAATCAAGGAAATTTTCTCATTCGCCGTATTAAATCCAAAACGTAATTGAGGAAACTGTTTATATTTTTCAAAAATAATTGACGCACCTGAAAAATCTACAATTTTTTTCTGGTGTTAAGGAAGGTTATTCCTAATACCAAAAAAAAAATCAGGCACTTCTAAAATGTTCATCCATTCCCCATTAAAATATTTTTTGACATCTTATTTATTTTATTAATAAATGAGTATGATTAGGTATCAGTGGCGAAGCGCCCATGCAAGCCAATTTCCACCGGCTTCCCTAAAATTTCATGCTATATATTATCAAACTCGTAAATCATCAAAAAACAGCCCTTTTATTCGGCTCCGGGTTGTCCAGTGAAATTTCTTACGCGCCGCCACTGGTAGGTATACATATTCCGCCAATGGAATAAAGTGCAAAAGTGTTAACGTAACTTTGACATTGACTGTACAGTTTAACAGATCACTCACCACCATTAGACCAATCTCATTGAGCCGCCCCAGCTCCAGCAAGCTCCGGACTAGAGCCAGCCCCTTCTCTATAGTGGCTATGTACATGCTGTGCTTGTTTCTCCGCTTCTTCGGAGGAATGTGGCCTTTGCCAGCCGCATACTCTTCCACCAGGAAGTCGAGGTTCACGGCGAATGGGGAGAGAGCCCAGATCTGTATAGGTTAGAATAAGGTAGGATTGTTAATATGGTCTCTTATTTTCAAAACCGAAGTCTCACAAAACTAGATAGTTGAAAATTCTGTTAGTACCTCTGTAATTTAAGAGGGTAGAGAAAGATTTTGTATGCTTTTCCCCAGGCCCCGTAGCATGGATGGCCTTATCACGCGACAAGTGACAGGATAGAGCATCCGTCCCTGGCTGACAACGTTCGATAGAACGAGACGACGCGCTTATCCTATCACTGATTTGAACTACCAAAGAATGATGATGAATACATTCAATTCACAATTTAAGTATCAGATTCTCAACTTATTTAATAACATTATCCAAAATATTTGAGTATGATATAATTTTATAGTATGATCATCATCAGCAGGGTTCGGAAATTCGGATGCTTTTATACCTACAACTAGCATACCCCCAGAAAACACTAAGCAAGTATGGAGTTAGCTTCTTAAAAAACATATTTTAAATATTTATGTTCCGGGATTGTATAAATTAAATTCATTTATTTATTCAGATTACAAAGATCCATTATTTGTTAGTAGTATCCTTAAAAAGACTATGTTAGTACATACACTATAAATATAAATAAACAAAAACTAAAAAATTAAGCTTTGCACAGCTCACTTCACTGAGTACGGCGCATGTAGCCGACTACAATGAAGCAAGTAGGGACAGTCCAATCTGTCCCCTATCATCCTTAAGATGTTGTTGGGGCTGCTAAAGCATCACGAAAAGGTATTTTCACTTCTCATGCTCGCAAAGCTCGCCTTTGTGCTGGATGTATGCTGCACAAAATGCCACTTTTATGCTCTAGTGCACAAAGTAAAATTGTTTTAAAGACTAAGGTAATCGGGCCTAACAGCCACACACACAATATAAGTTCGTAGAATAAACTTGTCATTTGATTTGATTTGCTTTAATAAATTTCACATTTGTGTTTTCCATTACTAAATTAATAAAACCAGATAAAATAGGAGTCAATTATTATTTTAAAACGTATTGAACCATTAAATGACTTGGCAGTATGAAGTACCTAAGTCTAATATCACGGGTCGAAAATTAAACATAAACACTTTAAAAAGTTAAGTGACGGGAATGAGCTATTATTTAATTGAATTTTGCAATTATTTTCTCGCAATCGAAGTGAAAAGCAGTGTGTAGGTATAACTCTGGCATAAATTAGCCATTTAACCCCTCGACTTAACTATCCATCCTCGCCGGTGGCTCGGGTGGATATAAACTTCTCGGGTTAAATGGCTCGTTTTATGCGCTTATTGTACAATCTACTATTTCACGCCACTGTTCGGAAATGTAGCAATAGATGGTCTAAAACCAAGCTGGAAAGCAGCCAGCTGTAGCACCTGAACCACCACTACTGCAATGTTTCATTGTAGTAGTGGTTGGTCAGTTTGAACAGTGCAGCGCTTCGACCAATCACAGGGCGTCAAGCGGGAGGATCTGCGCTCTTTTGTTTTTTGATTAGTATTATGATCTTCAATTAGGTACTTAATCTTGATTTAAAATTATAATTATTTGCAATTTCCTTGCAGTAAGCGTGAAAAAAAGGGGGGGGTAAAGGGTCTCCAGAATGCATATAGATTGGGAAATTGAATGCATTGCATTCGCTTTTCACGTCACATCCATTCTGGGTGCCAATTCCTGGTCCACACCTCCACGTGGTCCCCTCCGGTAACTGGGATGAGTAGTACGACAGGCTTTTATTGTTGTACTACTTATCCCAGGCAAACGTGGCAGGAAGAAAAACTCGCCAAGACGCACTGGCCAGCGTGGCGTTTTAAGGCTATTACCCTCTTCGCATATGGAAAGTACGCAAAGGACCCGGCCCTCAGTCCCCAGCAGTCCCACTATCCCAGACTACGGCAGCAGTTCTGGTAACGGTGGGGCGGAGGGTGCTAAGAATCACTGGAAGAGATCCGGCTGCCACTATATCTCTCACACGACGACCCTGACCCTGGCGTGTTACAACGCTAGGACGATGCGAACGGACGACCGATTGCTTCAAGTGCAACTGGCACTGGACAAAATTAAGTGGGACGTAGTAGGTCTGTCGGAAGTGAGGCGAAAAGGTGAAGACCTGATTAGACTTGATTCTGGCGACCTATTTTACTATCGGGGCCACGAGGACTCCTGTTATGGCGGTGTGGGATTCCTTCTGCACAAAAATATCACTCCGGCAGTCAAGAATATAAAGAGTATTTCACCTCGCGTCTGTTTTGTAGTATTAAAACTAAACAGTCGCTACTCTATCAAGATTATCCAAGTGTATGCCCCCACTTCAGACCATTCTGATGAAGAAGTAGAAGCCTTCTATGATGACGTACAAAAAGCCCTTGACGAATGTCCGTGCCAGTTTTACACTATAATGGGTGATTTTAATGCAAAGGTTGGGCCACAGTTATCGCTCGAAAAATCTGTTGGCCAGTTTGGTTTGGGTCTTCGTAACAACCGAGGACAAACCTTAGTCAATTTTCTTGAGCGAAGTCACCTTTACGCAATGAACACATTTTTCCAAAAGCGTGCTTCAAGGAAGTGGACGTGGGCTAGTCCCGACGGCAAAATAAAGAACGAAATTGATTACATCATAAGTTCACGTAAAGATGTAGTCATGGACGTAACCGTTCTTAAAAACTTCAGAACCGGAAGCGACCACAGGCTGGTAAGGGCAACATTAAGGTTTAACCTGAAGAAAGAGCGAGCAAAAATGATTGCCACTCCCATCAGGTATCTCAAGGAAGACACCGCTTTTCTTCAGGAAGCATTCCAGGTAGACCTTCAGAACCAATTTGAGGGGCTGGATGAGTAAAACTTTGATGTCGACCATATTAATGACCTGTTAGGTAAGACCTTAACAGATACGGCAGATAAACACCTTGGTAAGCACCAGAGAAAGAAAGAAAAGTTGTCATCTGAAACACTGGCTTTGGTGGAAGAAAGGAGGCAAATGAAACACAATACAATAGCAGATCAGAAACAGATAGAAAGCATAAGTAAAATAATTAGTAAATCTATTAGAAAAGACTTAAGAAAACGTAATACTGAAGTTATAGTCAACACAATCAAAGAATACCGAGGTCCAAAAATATTTAGAAGAAAGCTAAGAACCGGAGTAAAACAAATAGTGAAGTTGAAAGATGACGATGACAATTTACTTACAGACCGGGACGAGATAGTTAATGCTGTTGAAAATTTCTACAGCAAACTTTACTCGTCACAGTCAGAAGAGCCAGATCCATCTACCAGATGTAGTGACAGTAGAGTACCACCCACACAACACAAAGATAGAGATAACATACCCCCAATATTAGCTATGGAAATTAGAAAAGCTCTGTACAGTATGAAAGCCGATAAATCTCCTGGCGAAGATGGCATCACAGCGGACTTACTTCGTGCTGGTGGCGACCCTATCATCAACCTCCTCGTAAAACTTTTTAACCTAGCACTTCAGGATACTCGCACTCCAAAATCCTGGAAAACTGCCATCGTCACCATCTTACATAAAAAAGGAGACATTTCGAAGCTTACTAACTATCGCCCCATAAGCCTTCTTTCCCACACTTACAAACTTTTTGCAAAAGTATTATGCAACCGTCTCACTCGTAATCTAGACGAGTGCCAACCTCCCGAGCAGGCCGGCTTCCGAAGCGGATTTTCGACCATTGACCACATACACGCGGTAAAGCAGCTCATGGAGAAAAGTCAGGAGTATAACCTGCCCCTGTGCATCGCCTTCGTCGATTACGAGAAGGCTTTCGACAGTGTCGAGCACTGGGCCGTGTTTGACTCTCTCCATCGCTGTTCAATCGATGCTCGCTACGTGGATGTGCTTCGGGAGCTGTACAGCTCGGCAACAATGCAAGTTCGGCTCCATAAACTGAGCGCCCCAATTTCAATCCAGAGGGGAGTGCGACAAGGGGATACCATTTCACCCAAGCTTTTTACGGCTGTTCTAGAGGACATCATAAAAACGCTTGCATGGGACAGGACCGGTATTAATATCAATGGTGTGTTCTTGTCGCACCTGAGATTCGCCGACGACATTGTTTTGTTTGCCGAGACCCTGGATGAGCTCCAAAATATGATCCAAGACCTTTACCATGCTTCCTTGCAGGTAGGTCTCAGGATGAATATGTCCAAGACTAAGGTTATGGCGAGCATTTCCAGTGACTCGAATTCAGCAATAACAGTTGGAAACGAGTCACTGGAGATGGTTGAGCGGTACGTTTACCTTGGTCATACTCTATCCTTTGACAAGGAACATCAAAACAAAGAGATCTCCAGGAGAATTCAGCTGGGTTGGGCGGCATTCAACAAGTTAGATGACATCCTCAAATCCGTTGACGTTCCACAATGCCTGAAGACTCGTCTCTATAATCAGTGTGTCATGCCCACAATGACGTATGGTGCTGAGACATGGACGCTCACAAAGGAGACTGTGCATAAAGTACGGGTAGCACAGAGAGCCATGGAGCGCGCCATGCTCGGCATTAAGCTACAAGACCGAGTGAGGAATATTGAGATCCGACGTCGCACTAAGGTGCGTGACCTCAGCGAAGTCATAACCAAACTCAAATGGAGTTGGGCAGGACATATTGCCAGGCAGCGTGACGGTAGGTGGACCAAAACGTTAACGGATTGGTGGCCAATTGCAGGAAAAAGAAGCGTTGGTCGTCCACCAGCTCGATGGGTTGATGACATAAAAAAGACCGCGGGTCATTTCTGGATGAGACTAGCACGGGACCGGGATAAGTGGCGTACGCGAAGAGAGGCATATGCTCAGCAGTGGGCGATTACAGGCTGAAAATGATGATGATGATGATGAGGCGTGAAAAGCACTATGTTAAGCCTCGGCCAAAAGTGCAATAGAGTACTCGCTACGCGTCGGCCCTCGAACTCATTTTCTGCGATGTTTGTCAACATACACGTTAGTAAAAAAAATGTAAAATAAAATTGTTAATAGGAACAACTGAAATAGTTAATTTAAATACTTTAATACGTATGTGTTTATGTTATTCTAATTTTCGGTATTCAGGAAATCCCGGTAAATTTATTAGTAAAATCAAATTGAGTCCTTCTCCATGGTACTCAACAACAATGCGATGTAGGTACTGAGGCCGAAGTGTAGGTATAAAATATCCGAATTTCTCAACCCTGATCATCAGTCATATAATAAGTTGTTCCCCCAATGCTCAGGATTGGACCGATTTCGATGATTTTTGATTTGTTGGATTTGTCTTCGCCCCGAATAGCAGAATAACTATAAAAAAAATTGAAAAAGTTCAGTTTTTTTTTCTCTTGCATTTTGTACGGCGGAACAAAGTTCGCGGGGTCAGCTAGTTATTAATAAGTAAATTGTTTATTATTATTGTTCCTGCTGACCAGATTCCTCAATAATCCGATAGTGGAGTGTATATTGGGGCTTTGGCTCTTTGTATGTAAGTTTTGTGGTTTTTACGGTACCAGAATTTGGCATTTATATAGCCTTCGAAACCAATGAAGATCATAGTAAATATTACAGTTATCATCATCATAAATTTAAGAGCCAGGCTCTTGTCGGTGGAGTAATCGCCATTCTGTTCTTCTTTCTGCCACTGTTTTGAGCTCCTGATACGACATTACATTAACTTTCTCTTTAGCTTGGTCCATAAACGCACGTCTTGGCCTTCCTCTGCCTCTCCTTCCTTCAATTTTTCCTTCAATTATAGTTTTTATGTAATTGTCATGTCGTATCAGGTGCCCCAACATATTTCCCCTTCTGTTTTCAATAGTTTTTAGTAGACATCTTTGTTCTCCTATCAAATTTAGAACCTCTTCGTTTGTTCTTCTTTCTGTCCAACTAATACCTTCCATCCTTCTCCATGCCCACATTTCAAATGCGTTCAGTCTCTCTCTGTCACGCTGGGTTAGAGTCCACGTCTCACTTCCGTACAACGCTATGCTCCAGATGTAGGTCTTAATAAAACGTTTTCTGATCTTTCGAGATATTTTCGCCTTTAATATTTGCTTTTTGGCATTGAAAGCTTTTTTGGCCATGGCTATGCGTGCGATGATATCCGAAGTGCATCTGGAGTCACAGGTTATAATGCTGCCTAAGTATTTAAAGCTTTTGACTTGTTCAATGGCTGAACCTCTAATTTTTATGGGATCTATGATTTGGTTTGTCTTAGATGCAATTAATGTTTTGGTCTTATTTATATTTATTTTTAGTCCAAATTCTGTGAAAATGAGGTCCATTTCTGTTACGAGCTGTTCAAGCTGTGCAGAATTTTCGGCTACCGCTGCGATGTCATCAGCAAATCTTATAAAGTGAAACTTTTCTCCATTAATTTTAACACCACCTTTTTTTTTTTTTTTTTTTTTTTTTACAGTTATGGCAAATAATATTATAGTAACACAATTTCTCACCTTTTCCTGTACAATAGCAACAAAGGGCAGTATGAAGAGTACATTCTTCTTATTGTTGAGAACTTCCCGCAGCATCAGGACTTCTGCCACCAGGGTCTTGCCGCCGCTGGTGGGCAGCGCGTAAATCAGGTTCTCTCTGTTTCTGATGGTGTCCAAGTTCAGGCATTCTTCTTGCCAGTCTGGCAAGAAGTGAATAGGTAAATAAGAATTGCAAAAGAATGGGTGTATACTGACTTGCCTGTGTCCTGCTTGGTTTCAATAGCATGTAGTTCCAACATTTAAAAAAACACTACTAGTTCTACTTCTACACTAATAATATAAAGTTGTTAAGGTAGTAAAGGGTATTCTCAAAGATCTGGATCCAATTCTTCAACCAGTAGGTATGTACAGTCGAGTTCGAACATATGTGCACGGACCAGGACATTCCGACATTGTAGGAAACGAAAAAGCAGATGAACTTGCTAGGCAGGGCGCAGACACGGCCCTGGTCGGCCCGGAACCATTCTGTGGCATCACAAAACAGAAAGCATATTCTCTGCTTAACAACGTGGAAAAATCAGAGGCAATCAAGCTGTGGATGTTCACCAAAGGACAAAACAAGCTAAAGCCCTGATCAAAGGGTTCAATAGTAAGCTGTCTAAGGAGCTATTACAACTCAAAAGGCACAAAACCAGCGCAGTGACAAGAATCCTGACAGGACATTGCAAATTGAACAAAAACCTGTCTCAAATGGGTATGAAGCAGGACGCAACCTGCAGGTTCTGCCAGGAGACAGAGGGGACTGCAATGCACATTCTCTGCTCCTGCGGACCACTCATGCATAAAAGAAGTACCTACCTAGGGAGGCATATCGTGCACCCAGAAGAGGTACAACATATCACTGCCCAAAGAATCTGGAATTTCCTGGAGGCAACGTGTCATCTTAGCGGTGAACTCTAAAAAAAGGACTGCCACAATCACTTACTGGTCGAAGCGGCATATTAAGGCCCACAAAACAAATAATATGTGCATGGATAAAGTGGTCAAAAATATGTGAACATGACTTTATTGTCAAGAGTATAAGGTTGCTCAGATATTGTTGAACCATTGGGAATGTACATATTTATGAACTCGACTGTACATAAAATGGACCTGTTAGATGGACACAGGCTATATTTTTCCCACATTTTTCCCTGCATTGATTGGATGTGGATGTACCCTCATGTTAGTTAGTAAATAGACATAAAAACTATAAATAAACAATAATGTTAGTAAAGTTCTTACCATGTATTTCAGGCATGTTATATTATAGTCTTTATAGCATATGAGATTTTTAAAAATAGCAATAGTTTAATAATAATTCAAATTATGTAGTGGCACAATAAAAAGTGAAATACATACCATAGAATTTCTCAATATTCCTGTAAGTTTTGAAAAAACTCTTAGTCTTAACTGGTAAGCCATAGAAATTTTCAACATTGTCCGACATATGTTTTTTAGTTTTGCCACCTTCATTTACAATACAACTTTCTTTGATGTCCAGCAAGAAAGAATCTTTTGTTTCAAATAAGCTATCTTTAGTCTCTTTTACTTCATCCTCAGCTTTCTGATAAATAGAATTATTGATTGCTGCAAAACTTTCTTCTATATTCTCTCTAAAATGCTGCTCGCACCGCGATGTCAATATACCATCATTACATGATTGTTCTAATCTAGAATAGAACATGTCGTCCGAAATATCTTCAATTTCCGCTAAATTCTGCGTCGCCGAAACTCCTTTCTCTTTGGTAATTGATAAAGACTCCCAATTTTCAATATCTCGTACCGCAGAACTGTTTAAAACGCCGGGTGAACAAGGTATTTCGATACAAGATGAACTGTTGTCACCCGAGTCACATAAATACTCTATTTGATTACATGGAAGCGGGGGAGAGTCACAACGTTCTGCTTGTTGCTTCAGCACATTAATCGGACTACACATAGAAAACACATCACGATGTTTGCAGAAGTCTGGCGACCGCAAAATTTTCGACATGCCGAGACGACGCCGTTTCGGAGTAGAAGAGTTCTCTTTCATAGATTTTTTGATCGAATACATTTTGAAATTCACTTAACATTTGATGTTGAGATTTATTAACAATCAATGTACAGATTTTTATAAAATACACGATCTTTTGTTGATGTAAACAAGCCCATCGCATACGCACATTGACTTGACAGTGCGGTGGCGGTGACCGGTGACGTTAACTTTGACGTTTGCGTTTTGAATCACCTTTAAACGCTGATAATATTAAACTTTGGAACTCTTTGGGGGAGGCCTATGTCCAGCAGTGGACGTCTTTCGGCTGATATGATGAATATAAACTTTTATTATCTTCGAGTACCGATACAATAGGGGTCTCTCAACTCAAAATGTATTATAACTTCAAAAGAAAGAAGGCAAAAAATATGCCTAATGACGAAAATCCCATTTGAATATCTCAAAAAACTACGAAGCTGCAACCGTTTCAATGTTGCCTGTTAGAGAGAGAAAACGCTCCAGCGGCGCTACCACGAACTTCGTATATCTCCGTCTCTATCGCACTTTTGGTTTATGGTACTCGAGCGACAGAGACAGAGATATATGAAGTTCGAGATTCATCGTAACGTCACGATCTTCTAGCGTCATGGTAAATGACAATCTTAATCCTTTTTCGAGAAAATGCAATTTATTGATTATTTTATCCAGTGTTCTTGTTTAGGTAAATATTTTAAGATTTATTGTTTATGTCCTTATAATAATAATAATCATTCTATTTCGGAATAAATTGGTTAATTTATTAAAGTAAAGTACCTAATTTTGCGTAAAACGTGGCACAGAAGATTTATTACAATAAATTACATAAATATTTTTAAAACACTTACAAAATGATCTACTTAAGTATAGCCCGACAAGTTTCTATTTGACCCTAGCCACGTACACAGTGAGTGACACTTTCTCAGGGTCAAATAGCGGGTTGTCGGGCTTTACATAATACATTAAACATTAACTACATACATGATAAACTAAAAAGTTTCTGTCAAAAATTTCATTTTAGGTACAAGCTTTTACTGCCGACTGTACTTTTCAGCATACCATCATCAAGTACTCATCAATATAATAATAATATAATATAATCTTTATTTCATTACAACAGAAGTTATTGGTACAAAGAAGTGTGGTTGAAACTAGTCACATAGTTATCTTTTGTAATTTAAATTATTGGTGCAGAATGAAGTCCTTTACTTCCCGTACTAGTTAAAAACTGTATCACGGTGAAGTAAGATTCGTCAACCCACATCAATATAGGTATATAACTGATATACAGTAATGTATTTACAATATGCGGCAAGTTACTTATTTTTTTATATTACATTAACACACATAAAACACTAACCATAGCTCTAAGTTTGTAACCACTAACACTATGGATTTTATAGTCCAAAATAAATAATTTGTATTTGTATTAATGCAGTGGATCATAAATTTATACAATTTACAATTTACAACATAGGTACCTACCATGTTAAATAACCAACAATGTAGGTAGGTAGATAATTAGAGTTGGCCGAGCTACATTAAAGTAGTCCATTCAAAAGCAACTCCACCGTCCAAGGGCTAAGAATCCAATTCCAATGTCAGCCGGCACAAAAGTCGGTACATTCAATAATCTCAACCAAATTGAGACGATTCTAACGAGCCCAAACTCGATGGGGTTGTGTCGTTTTATTGCGGAGTTCCTATGGCTACCTTCCAGCTCCAGCATCAGATCAGCTCCAAGTCATCATAATATTGCATTGTCATGCAATATACATATGCTTGCAAAATTTCTGCTCAATTGGATAACAGAAAGTGACTGAAAAATGGATTGCAAATTTTGACGGACAACTTACATATTTACATACTTACATATTTACATACTTACATAGCAGTTAATATAAAGCTTGTAAAAAGAAGCGGGTTGTGTCGGAGATACAACCGTTAATTAAGTTTAAGTGAATACTTCTTTGTTGGCTATGGAACCCTAATATATCTGAATTAATTCACTAAAATCTGTATAAGTACAGATAAATCGGTATATATGGCAACATTGACTGACGTAGCTCATTTGACTCGCGATACAAAGATGAGTTCTCTAGAAAATGGCGGTCATTTCAGCATTATTTTCATGTCCGCCACATCATTTTGTGATTAACAACTAATGGCAAATAAAGAAGGATTAAAAAATGTAACAAACAATTATTTGAAATCAGATTATAGGCTTCTCTACAAAAAGTTATCCCGGAAGTCACGTGATACATTTTGAACTGTAGGTACCCCTATACAAGAACGCGAGCAAAGAAGTATCCACTTCAAAAGGCATGTCTGGCTACAAGGGCATCACATGCAATTTATTTCAGTGTAACAGAAATGGACTATCGTTCCTTTCTGCCACTGTCTCCAGGAGGCTGTTGGAGCTAATGTCGTGTTAGGGTTCGTCTGTAGCTGTTTTAACTTCAATGTTTTTAAATCATGTTCATAAAATAATAGCAAATTGTCTATGTTAAAATGGCGCGGAAATACTGTTCGATGATTGGTCCACGTTTTTAAGTTGTTGACCGGTCGTGGAGGATTTGAAATTAGAGGGGATTTTAACGGCTAGGAGTTTCGGGACGAGGCCAGTTGCGACACTTGCGACATTCTTTGTCTGACCGTGAAACAAGCTGTATTTTATTAAATAAGTTAGTGAGAATAAAAGTTATAAAATTGTTGCTCCTGAGTTTTAACTATTTCTCCCGAGTTTAAGATTATCGCAGTAGACAGTAGGAGTGAGTAAGCCCATAGTCGATACGCCTCTGCAGATGCGACACGTTTTCGCAATATTGCGTAAGGCATCCGTGCGCGCCTCCGCGAACATTCCTGACGCGTTGCAATGCTTTGGCTGCCGTAACAGCATCCTGTAAGCGTTGTTTTAGTGGACGCGTAGGGCGCTATTAGCTTTTTGAGCTATATAATTGATCCATAGGCTGCAGGTGTAAAATGACTGGCAATAGGCTTTAAGCAGGGTGATTTTTACGTTTCTAGTATACCGAGCAAACCTACGGATCAACATAAGTATTACCTCTCACTGCCAGCGCCATCTCTCCCTCTCGATATCCTTGTGACGCGGTACCTAACCCCATCCCAGGTATTTAAACTAGTCAACTACCTTCAGAGGAGTGCCATCAAGCTTAATTTTGGAAAGATGTGGATAACACTTGAATATTAGCAACTCATTTTCGAGATATTGTACCTAAGGCGTGAACCACACAGAGGCGGCGTAGTAGTGTTGTGGATAACGCTCATTTCGAGGCTTATATTTAGACTCAAGCCTTAAAGACTCGATGCTGTTTAAGAACCGTGTTGGTTTATTTTACGCATATGAATGCAAAATATTGACTTTTCGTCACTTGAGTCTTTAAGCCTCGGGAGTCTTTAGGGTTCGAGTCTTTAGGCCTCAAAATGAGCGTTATCCACAACACTACGGCGTACACGGAAAAAAAGGTTGTGTTAGATCAAAACTATATCCTATTGGTCAAGACAAATATAGTTTTATATATGGGGAACACTTTATTGCGTTGACTTGAGTAAAATATTATCTTGGTTTTATTCTCTTCACCCAAGACATTAGTTTTGAATCAAGATTTTTGTAGTTTTGTTTATAGAATCTCCCTTTATCTTGTATGAAGAATATATTGTCTCTTGGGCATTCAAGTATATCGTAGTTTTGTTTCAATAGTATACTTTGTCTTAGTTTGAAAGACATTTGTTTTAAAGCAAGACACGTATGCTTCATCCCGAGATAAAATTTTATTGAGTCAAGAGCGACTTTTATAGAATGAAGCCTTTAATATTCTTAGCAGAAGAAATGTTTGTTTCGAAGCAAGACTGTGTTTCGTACCTTCCGAGACAACAAATTCTTGAGTGAAGTATCTTTTATTTTTATCATTAGTAAATATTAATTTTGTGCCAAGACTATCGTGTTCCACACTGAGACATCATATTATTGAATTAAGACTCCTGTGTTCTTAGAAGAAGTGATGTTAGGTTTGAGGCAAGACTCGTATATTTCATACTGAGACAGTATATTATTGGGTGAAGCCTTTAACATTCTTTGCTAAAGAAATATATTTTTCAGACGAGACTCGTGCATTTAATACTAAGACTACATAATATTGAGTGAAGACTCTTCTGTTTTTAGCAGAAGAGATGTTTGTTTCGAGGCAAGAATCATGCATCATGCTGAGACAATAAATTATTGAGTGAAGACTCTTCTGCTCTTAGCAGAAGAGATGTTTGTTTTGAGAAAAGACTCATAGTAACATACTGAGATATTGTATTATTGAATGAAGACTCTTCTGTTCATAGTAGAAGAGATGTTTGTTTTGAGGTAAGAGTTATATGTGTCGTACTGAGACAAAATATTACTGAGTAAAGGGTTTTCTGTTTTTAGCAGAAGAGATGTTTGTTTCGAGGCAAGACTCGTGTGTCTCACATCTCTTGCTTCAAAACAAACTCGTCTTCTGCTAAGATCAGATGATTCTTCACTCAACAATATGATGTTTCATACCGAGACATCATATTGTTGAATGAAGACCCTTCTGTTCTTAGCAGAAGAAATGTTTGTGTTGAGGTAAGAGTTATATGTGTCGTCCTGAGACAATATATTATTGATCGAAGACTCTCCTTTTCTCAGCTGAAGGGATGTTTGTTTCGAGGCAAGACTCATAGCTTCATACTGAGACATCGTATTATTGAATGAAGACTCGTCTGTACTTAGCAGAAGAGATGTTTGTTTTGAGGTAAGAGTTGTGTATCTTGTATTGAGACAGCATATTATTGATCGAAGACTCGTCTGTTCTTAGCAGAAGAGATGTTTGTTTTGAGGTAAGAGTTGTGTGTGTCGTACTGAGACAACATTTTATTGAGTGAAGGCTTTTCTATTCTTAGCAGAAGATATGTTTTTTTATAGTATAGTATTGCGTGTGAAGACTTTACTATTTTTAGCAAATAACAGTAGGCTTCACTCATAAGATTTATCAGTACGCAATACAAGCACAAACATCTCTTTTGCTAAGAAAATTAACACAACATGCCACAAAAAAATCAAATGGCATTATGTGTATGACGTCTGGGAACAAGTTAAAGGCTTCACCTAATAATATCTTGCCTCGGTAAGAAACACACGAATCTTACCAAAACAAACATAATATCTTCTGCTAAGAATAGAACGTCTAGCTCATAGAAATAGTCTTCACATAAACATGTACTTTCTTAAGTAAACAGTTACATAAAAATAAACAGCTCCTCATAACAAAATTAGGCAAGACTAAATAGGTATCATATACGTATAAAAAGGGAGTAGGAGTACAGTCCACATCAGATATGTTTACATTTTTCGCCTTATTGCAATGGAATAAGGTAAAAAAGTGTAAACATATGTTTGACGTCAATTGTACCTACTTGTGTAGATATAAAATGAAACAATATTTTTTTTTACTTTATATTGAATAAACTCTTTACAACCTTAGGCAAGATTTACACTACCTCAAGTGACATGCGCAAAATCGAATACTCGCAGAATAAGACAGTGTTACTTATTAAATTAAGATATAAAATTAAACCATTTCTAACCTTAGGCCAGATTTACACTTTTAAGTTGCATAAGTAAGTTTAGTACAGTCAGCGTCAAATACTCTGGAGCAGTCAAAGTGGCCAAATAGTTCGGTATTTGATTACTTTGGTTGCTACTAAGTATTTGACGCTGAGTGTACTTACAAATATTTCTGCCAGCGACTTTCCTGAGCACAATTTCAAGTGGAAATCTGGGCTTAAATTTAACGATGAGTAGATATTTAAAACAGTAGGCCGCTAAACACTGTATTTTGTATTTAAGTAACTTGTAAATAACATACTAGTTTTAATGTTGCTGGATTCGTCAATCTTTGCCTCCAAAGTTAAAACGGCCGTTTTTCTTTTGAGTTCATAGATCGAAGAATCAAGCATCATAAATTCTAGTTTGATGTATTCATAAGGTGCTTATAAAAATATAGTGTGTAGCGGCCTATTTTTTTAAATATCTATCGTAAATTAAAAAAAATATATTACCAGTGACGCTAGTGAGCACGAGAACGGGCTCTTAAAACAATTCCGAACCTTGGGAGGATGTCATCAATAAATGGAAATCTACGTACGAACTCCGTCCACAAGAAGTTGAAACCGTGGCAGCGTTCAAAAAAGTGGCCCATTTTAAACAAAATCAAATAATCGCAGAATTAATGTTGCTGGATTCGTCAATCGCTAGTGAGCACGAGTACGGCTCTTAAGGCGCTATAGGTTCAGCGAAGTGAAGCGAACATAGTTTTTGAAACAATATAATGCGTCTGTTTATAATAAATATGGTTTCAAAAAAATACGAATAGTAATCTTGAGGCTTTTCTGCAGGGAAATCAGTGATTCAAAACACGATTAAGCAATTTTTGCTCGATAGAAAAAAATCACGAACGTAGGTCTAAAACATATTAAAATTCACTTAAAATCGGCAATATCATGTTTGAGGGAACTTAGTGATTACTTTTTTATTTATTTAAACGCACAAAAAATTAAAATTAAAAAACATGATATCCGCTCTTTTAAACACGCATTTCCATCTCGCTCACGCTCATGCTCAGCGAGAGGGAGAGAAGACCATGATACTATAGCGCCTTAAAACTATTCCGAACTATGGGAGGACACGTACGAACTCCGTCGACAAGACTTCGAAACCGTGGCAGCGTTCATAAAAAAGTGGCCCATTTTAAATGACACAATCCAGCAACATTAAATCTAGTTTGATGTATTCACAAGGTGCTTAAATAAAAAAATACAGTGTGAACGGCCTACTTTTTTAAATATCTATCGTAAATTTAAATAATCTAAATTTTTTACCAGTGGCGCTTTATTGAGCACGAGAACGGGCTCTTAAAATACAATTACGAACCTTGGGAGGATGTCATCAACAAATTGAAATCTACGTACGAACTCCGTCGACAAGAAGAGTTGAAACCGTGGCAGCGTTCATAAAAAAGTGGCACATTTTAAATGACACAAGGAGCACAGTCTTGGTTAGAATTACAAGGGCTCTAACTTGAATTTCACCTTGTACATAGTATATACTGGTAGTTTGGACCACCTCAGTGTTGAAAGCAAGATAGTCAATAAACCGCACAACAAACGCACTAAGATGACATCATATGGTTAAGAGCCCGTTCACGTGCAACTGATAAATAACTGATAAATGATTGATTTTTTATCTTCTAGAATTCTATTCTATTAATGTATAAATAAGTAAAACCAAAATTCTGTTATTTCTATGGAAATTGCAGGGGTGCTCATGATATTTGGCCAAGGCTGTATGCAGTGAGCTGCCCCTGTTGACTCAACTAGCTTTTGACTATGTAACAACGTCTTCTGTTGTATAAAATAAATAATGCATACTGCCTCTCACATTGTTTATTGATTTGTTCTGAAGCCGGAATTTATTAACTTCTTAAATCCACATAAAAGCAATTATTTAACTTCCTGATTAGAGTAGGTGTTGTACTATCGCAATCATTTAAATGAACTATTCTTGATTGAGTCGTATTTTCCACAACAAATGCCATATAATGAGAAGAGTAACCTACCGTTTCTAGCACTGTACACAAAAATGATACCATACTGTGATCGGTTTCCTTTAAAAACACTTGATCTATCTTATAAAATAATGGAATGTTAATATCGTACTTGTACAATAGAACATTTTTATCACTGTATTTTACTCCATTAAGTTCGAAAAATTCGACACAGTTGTACTCTGCTTCATTGAACTGACTTGGGTAATGTTGAACACGAATTGCTTTACCACACGAAATAGAGTCTGCAAAACCGTTTTGTGCTATTAATCTGTAACTACTTTTTAACTGGTGCCTCGTTGCAAGTGTCAAAGGTAAGTTTTTTCTACAAGATATAGACTGAGCTATTGCTTTCAACTCTCTATGCTTCGATTCAAATTTAAACGCGCTGATTAATATGGGAGGGCCAATTTGTTCAATTACTCTTGGATAGTGAAGAAGAAAATGGTGTTTGGGTTTCAATGAGCAATGGAATATACTTTGCAGATTCTCTAGATAATTTTCAATTGAATCCTTCAAAAAAACAAGAAGCTCCGGAGTAAAAACTTGCGACGTTAGTATGTCTGTTATATCTAACAAGCATAAGTAATGAAGCCACGTAGGATCATTCATGTCCTCAACGAAGTCGCCTATGATAAATCTGAAATTGCGAACGAGACACAACATTTCCGAAGCTGAAAAAATTAACTGCCCATTATCTAGATGTTGTTTAGTAACTGATGGTGGACAATTTTTCTCAGTTCGTAAATAAGTGAAATATTTTATTCGAGCATTTAATGTCTTTAGTGAAAAATAATTTCTTTCAAGTAATTTTTTAATAATCAGACACATATCATATCTATGTACACCTTCACACAGGTCATGCATAACGTCACATGTCAGATTTTTGTAGGTATGAAAATTCAACTGATGCCATACGCATTCTTCTTTTATGCCCACTTTGTCTTGACAATGACTTGTGTAATCAATTACTTTGCGGATACTATCAAGTCGCTCTTTAGTGTCTGTTTTAGTTAAGTGTTTGGATGTAACACAGAATCTACAAAAATGATTTGAAGAAAAGCTCTCGTGAAACCCTAAAATTGAGTGTAGGCCTAAGTTGTCGCCAGACATATTTGCAAGGCAAAATTTAACTACAGTTGAATGTCCTTTACTGTCATTTATTAAGATTCCTTCCCGTTCCAAGAACTTCAATTCTTCAATTAATGGACCAAAAGTGGATTCATTGCCAAACATAGCCTTATCTACGGTATAAAATATGAGCGTTAGCAAAATATTTTCCAAGCGACTACTGAATTTAGGGGGTATTGTAGAAATACTTGCATACACAACACCAATCTTCTGATTACCCGCATGACTTCCTAATGGATTTCCCGATTCAAAATCGTCGTAGTAAATTGTTAGCGGTAGAACATTTTCTTCCCTATCAACGTTTTTCCGTATATCTTGCCAACAATTCCCATTTACTAAGTTTCTCAAAGTGGCATTGTCTTGACCAACGCTTTTTTCATAATCTAATATAGCGTCTAATGCATTAGGTACTTCCAGAAAACATTTGAGACTTTCCCGCAATGGAATCATATAGGAACACCTATTTTTCAATGTCATTTCAACGCTACCATGCACTGACTTTGTGTCTTCCGACACTCCCACAGTTTTTGAAACAGGGCCAGTATATGTCTGTAGTTTTTTAAACAATTCCATTCTCTTGTAATCAGTTCCTAGGTTTTCAAAAGAACTTTGGAGCAGTGACAGCATTGACGAACAATCTTCTGATATACTATTCAATGTTTTCTTTAATATTTCAATGGGTTCCGATGTAAGTAAATTTGTCACTAACTGAACTATTGATTGAATCACAGTTCTAGGTAAGCTAGAAATACTGTAAAGCTGAGACAAAAATGAAAGAAGTACTTTATTTAATTCATTTTTAAAATTTGACAGTGGTGAACTCGCATTGCTATGGTCATTATTGTGTACAGTTGTTTTTAAAACGTTGGTAGGTTCACAAGTATCGCCGGGGTTAACGTTCGTTTCTGTAATGCATTGTTTCCCCTTAATTTCGAGTATAGGAATATTAATTTCGTTCTGAACACCATGATAAGCACATAAATGTTTTTTTAAAGAAGATTTTGTGTGATAAACTCGCTCACAGTTTTCTTTTGGACATTTAAAATAATCTGTTATATTGTGATAGTAATTTAAATGAACGAAATACGTTTTAAAATCATGGTATTCAGTATTACATATCGAACATTTCATTTTGATAAAAATGGCAATTAAACGCAATTACAAGAAACGACGAATAGGTACCTATTCTATACAACCTGTAGGTATACCATTTAACATTTAGCATTAGAAATTAAATCTTGAATATAGGGCGGGATCACATCATATTTAGTGTTGATATTGTAAACACATATCTGAATCAGTAAATACAAGTGGTAGCCTGATTTTGGATAAGCCACATGGAGTGTGTGGTAACACTTGAATAGTGTATCAAAGGCCTTATAAGCCGTTTGAAAAGCATACCGTACTTTGTCTATTACCAGATAAAATGGTCCTCCGCTATCTTCATCAGCTGGGCAATGTATAATATACGGCTGAACAGTTTTGACTTTTCCTGATGCGTCAGTAGATATTTTTTCGATTGTCGTTTGAATGTCACCGGGTTTTTTCACGTCGACTATGATGCTCTCCATACATTCGTTGGTAGAAATTTTTTGTCGTTTGTTCAAGCGTCCCCTTGGAGGCACCAAATAGCAGAGCAGCTTTATCTGAGATGGCAGTTTGTTATCTAAATGAAAATAAATACATTTTATTATTAAAGTAAAACCGCGGGCCCTAAGACTCCCCAGGAAGCTCAGCTCAGCTTCTTCATATGAACGTATAGTTGGAAAACATTTCAGACTGATAAAATCGATACCTTATTTTTATGGGAGCCAAAGCCAATACACACCCTTTTATAGTTATAAGCAACATGTAAAAAGTTTCATAACAATACAACACGTCGTTTTAAAATGAGAACTAAACTATGTTTGTATGGTAAGGTGAGATTCAGCCGAGCTTACGGGGCTCTTAGTATTTGTTGATATAGTGGCAACAGAAATACATGATCTGTGAGTATTTCAACTGTCTAAATATCACGGTTCATGAGATACAGCCTGGTGACAGACGGACAGACAGACAGACAGACGGACGGACAGCGGAGTCTTAGTAATAGGGTCCCGTTTTACCCCTTGGGTACGGAACCCTAAAAACTAATATATTTACTATGTAGGTAACTGTAATTATGAAAAGTTATTTTTATAGAATGACGTATTCCTGGCAGGCAACGCCGTTCTTACCATAAGGGCACACAGGGCCCGTGATTATAGTCAATCGCTTGAATCAACATTGCAATTTTTCGTATGCTTATTAGTACCTACCATCATCAGCTAATCCGTCAATATATTCTACCAAGGTCGCAGTCTCTTCCTTCGGGTTAGGTTTTAGGTCCTTTATTTTATTTATAAAATTGTTCCAATTGAGGAAAAAATTATTAGTTCTGCCAGGATGTCTCACGTCGAAGTCTAAGTGAATCTAAAACAAAGAAAGAAATAATAAGTTGAATTTCAAGAAACCAGGAAGGTTCTGAAAGAGTCGGCAACGCGCATGTAACACCCCTGGAGTTTTAAGTATTCATAGGCTACGGTAACCACATACCGTCAGGTGGGTCGTAAGCTTGTTTGCCACCGACGTGGTAATAAAAAAACCGGCAAAGTGCGAAGTGGACTCGCGCACGAAGGGTTCCGTACCATTATCTATAAAAACGGCAAAAAATCACGTTTGTTGTATGGGAGCCCCCTTAAAAAAATATTTTATTTTGTTTTTAGTATTTGTTGTTATAGCAACAACAGAAATACATAATCTGTGAAAATTTCAACTCTAGCTATCACAGTTCTTGAGATACAGCCTGGTGACAGACATACAGACGGACGGACGGACGGACAGCGGAAGTCTTAGTAAAAGGGTCCCGTTTTACTCTTTGAGTACGGAACCCTAAAAAAGGTTTTTAAAATAAGAATAATAGCAGGGGACATCACACATTGACCTTATACCAAACTAAGCTGATCTTGTGCTATTAGGGCGTTCAATAGGTTTTCAGATATCGTTGTAGAGTGGTTGAATATGTTATACAACTTTTTGTCCGTTAACTTCGACACGTTACTTGGTACATTCGCATCAACTTACAGGCACATATCGTTCTGTGTTAACAAATTAATGATATTTTTACACCGATGCTACGAAACAAGTTAGAGCCCTTGTAATACTAACCAAGACTGTGCTCCTTGTATCATTTAAAATGGGCCACTTTTTTATGAACGCTGCCACGGTTTCGAAGTCTTCTAGTTGACGGACTTCATAAGTTGATTTCCATTTATTGATGACATCCTCCCAAGGTTCGGAATTATTTTTTAACCATGTGATGTCATCTTTGTGCGTTTCTGAAAAGTAGAAGCTTAATTTACTATCTTGCTTTCAAGCACTTTGAGGTGGTCTTAACTACCAGTTTATACTATACACAGGGTGAATTTGTAATCGTGAATCGTGATATATTTTTTATCCGAAAGCTGACGTGATCGAGTTGGTACTTAGCTACGTTTCAACAAAATCAGTTAAGTCGTTTTTGAGATATTGAACTTTGAAATAAAAATGTCGGGGGTTTTCAACTACTCTAAGTTGTAGTTATATAAGTGATCAAGTGGCACCACGGTCCACGAGTCATGCCGTGTACTAAAAAAAATAAGGTGGGCGGAAACTTGATAGGTTTTTATTAGGTTTTTGACATACTGGTTGTTTTAAGATTATGCCAAGATATTATTGAAAATATTACCTATTTGATTTTCTTGCATTTTTTAGATTTTTATAGAGTTAGAAAAACATATTACGATTCACGATAAAAATGTAACTCTGTATACCACCTTGTGCTACAATGGAAAAAGAGATACTTACCGCTGTTTGTAGAAATACAAATGTACAAAAAAAAATTAAATTAGCAAATAAATTTTTATGGATATCTGCTGAACATGGAGTCAAATTTATGTGGTCTCTTTATGAGACAAAGCCACACAGGGCGAAAATTATCTTTTCAATATAAAGGCCATAGTCGGGTTTCCATAGTAAGTCGGCCCTTATATCAAATGGGCTCGAGTTTTTTTTGTGAGTACCTCTTATAGTGCAGAATATTTATGCTAAGTATGAATATATCCTCCCTGTGATAGTTTTTGACTTGTGATTTTTTGAAGATATTTTTTAATGTGTTGTTTTTCGGGATGCATTCAAGCAATTTGCTTCAAATCACAAGTCAATAACTGTCACAAGGAGGATGTTCATACTCAGCATAAATATACTTCACTATAAGAGGTACTCACAAAAAAAATCCATGCCCATTATATATAAGGGCCGACTTATTATGGAATCCCGACTATGGCCTTTTTTCGAACAAAACATAAATTTCAAATTATTTCCTCGCAATCAAAGTGAAAAGCAGAGTTTACTACTAGCCAGCGCTTAATTTCCGGTGAGACCGCACAAATATTGGAAAGGAAAAACTACGAACTATTATTTTACGAAGCAGGTTCTATACTTTGATTGTAACCGAACAGATACAGTTAATCAGCTCGCTACGAACCATGTCCAGACTTGTAACTGTATCAGACGTTTACATTTACAGCTACAGCCGGTTTGACATTTGTGTCCTTATTCATAAAACTTAACAAATCTATGCTAACTAGAATGTGCTATCCCTTTCTCACTTGTATTTCAAAGTGAAAGAAACGAATATTAACGGCATTTAGTTAAAAAAGGTTTAATGAACGTTTATAAATAAGGACTTTAAGATTATACTACCGCTAATAACTTGCACTATACTATCTACGACAAACTACAAATAAGCAATAAAATGACATTAAAAAACCTTCCAGTTCTTCTAAGTTCTTGGAAATCTTAGGTTTAGGATGATCCTGATTTTCTTTGTCCGTTAATTTTCTTTTTCGTTCACCCGATTTGTATAGGGTATTGCGAATCTTATCAAAAAGCTTGCCTCTAGCAAAACCTGCTTTACCACTAATAGAATCTCTCTTTTTAACTGGAGGAACATAATATGTTCCAGAATTTTCAGTCGGAAATAGTGCTATAATTTTTGAAGTAATTATATTGTACTCTTCATGATTAATAGGGCTGGAAAAAAATCAATGCAATCGGTCATTCTAAACCATACACGATTTTTATTTTAAAAAGAAAGTGTGAAAATTGTATTACAAACTATACACAAATAAATTGTATTATATACTATACGCGAGTTGCTACACCCCTCTGAGCTCTGGCCTTGTATAGATTGTAAATACGCACCTTGGGGTAATAGAAAAATAAATGATAGAAAAATATCATAGTTTACAAAAACTAAAAAACACGCTTCTATGAGACTGCACTATAAACAAAAAATACTTAACATTATATATCTAACATGTAAAGACATAACTTTAAGATGTTTTTACAAGCTGTCTAATAACTTGCAATGTATGTAACTATGTATGTAATTATGTTTGTTCGGGTGAGATCATGCAACTCAATTTTGAAGCAGATAACCTCAACTGATTGAGCTGAAATTTTGGGTAAAGGTTTAGTTTGGATGACAATTCAATATTATGGTACCATCGAGATGATCTGATGATGGAGACAGAAGGTGGCCATGGGAATTTAATACTTAACCGACGCAACCTCGTTGAGTTTGGGGTCGTTAGAATAGAACCGTCTCAATGAGTAGTTGATCACAGTCTACAGAAAAGTACAGTTGACAATAAAAGCTTGTACCAAAAAATTAAATTTTTGACAGAAACTTATTGATTATAATATTTTAGCATAAAATCGTGGGGCATAAAACAACAACACTCAGAATGTAAAGTATTTTTTGTTCTTTAGTGCAGTCTCATAAAAGCATGTTTATTTAGTGTTTTTGTTTAACTTGAAATAATATTTTGATTTTATTATTTATAAATTTGAGTCTGTGCGCGACTGGGCGCGCACCCTCTCCATCTCCCCCAGTAGGTACAGTCGCCATCACATACATCGGAGCAAACAAGCAGCTCACAAACATCAGAACACACATCTATTTTCAAGGCATTAGGGTAAGTGTTGTGGATAACGCTCATTTTGAGGCTTGAAGACTCGAACCCTAAAGACTCCCGAGGCTTAAAGACTCAAGTGACAAAAAGTCAATATTTTGCATTGATATGCGTAAAATAAACCAACACGGTTCTTAAACAGCATCGAGTCTTTAAGCCTCGGGAGTCTTTAAGGCTCGAATCTATAAGCCTCGAAATGAGCGTTATCCACAACACTAATAGGGTGCATGTGCCGATATTTTTGAACACCTATAGTGTATGGATGTATGTGACGGCAACTGTACCCCCCAACCCACTAGTACCCTTCCATAATCCAACGTTTATCCCCCCACTGCTACCCCCTCCCATAATCAGCAACTAATTGAGAGGATTCCAACGAGCCCAAACTCGTTTCATAAACCCACACTCGTGCCCTTTATTATGTAGGTACAGTCACATAAACTACTATATTCATCATCATCATCATATCAGCCGAAAGACGTCCACTGTTGGACAAAGGCCTCCCCCAAAGAGTGCCACAATGGCCGGTCCTGCGCCACCCGCATCCAGCTACGACTATATGAATATTGTTAAAATAAGAGGTCAATAAATACGTACTGGTTTACAATACGCGTAAAAATGCGCCTTGATATTATATCCGTCAAATTGTTCCGATGTTTGCTAGTCAGCTGCTTATTTTGCTGGTAATAGGTGAGAACGCTGTTTCCTTGAGGTGATGTTGAAAGCAGTGTTCTCAAGTCAAATTCCGGAAATGGTGGTCGACATGTTAGCATTTCCAGGACTGAGTTTTCGTCAATGTCCGAGTCCACATCAGCGACACTGGGCATAGCACCAGGCAAGGTGCTGATTGATAATGTATTTGTCTGGAAGAATAAATATGATTTTGATACCTTAAACCATACAGTCAGCATCATATAGGCCTGAGCACGCTTAAGATGCACGAGTTAGAATAGTGGGGGGTCTACTCAGAAGCAGGTCCTATAATATTGGTCGGTGCGCGCGGGTGGCGTTTTTATCCCCACTATTTATGCTTGTGCATCTTTAAGCGCAACCTGTAATTATGTAGGTATACATTTAACACTACACTCGGATAAGGCACCTACTGAAGTGTATACATATTTATGATGCAAACTGTACTAAATTAATTTACTGAAGTAATTTGAATAGGTACAAATAAACAATCTCTTCAAATTGTAAGCGAAAACAATATTGAATGAAGTAAAATATGTACTGTGTCAAGTTTAATTGTCTGACTGTCTGTGAGACAATTTGTCTTAAATTAATACTTCTATAGTTTTGTTTGAAGAGTTGACCATGGTCTTGTATGAAGAATAATGTATACGGGTCAATCAACTATTTCTTGTTGCTCGTTGCCATGGTTACGTCTCTTGGGTCACTCTTTAAAACTATTATTTTATGGGGTTTAAATCCACTAAACACGTGTTTTTGTCATATTGGTAAACCCATTCCATGGTGGGGCATCTCCTTAGCATGGTAGGAGTCCAGTTTATAGTATTTTTTCGAAGAAAGTCTGTTGCTGTTGTCTCTTGGCTTACCGGGACAGAAAAACAACAAGAAAATTATAATTATCTAATTATACGTGTTTGGTATGTTACTGTTAATGACATTATGTTGATTAACAAATAAATAATTAAATATAATATTATACATAAATTCACTGGCCAGATGATGTGAGAAAATGAGCTACGAGCAGTTGCATGAGAGAGGCCAGTTGGTGTGCGACGTTAGAAGCCCATAGGTCCAGCAGTGGTCGGTCTGCTATAGGCTGATAATGATTAACTCTGAATATAAAGACCTTTACAAAAAAGGCATCTCCGGAGGCCTTACATTAGACATATTAAAAAAAGACAACATAGGAAGTGACAATTACAATAGAATTATGGTTGCAGATGCCATCACCATGCCTATATCCTAGAACAGCCGCGACCAACATAATAAAATGATACTTAATAAAGAAATTTTGCATACAAACCTCCGCTGTCAAGTATTCTTCAATTTTTTCTTTTAGAGCCAAGCGGTCACAGATTTTTGGACATAATTCCCTCAGCAGTTCGTCCGTCAACAGTTTAAAGTGATCAGTTTCAATGCCATTATCTAAAATCAATAAATCTTAAAAGAATCCATACTAACTGATGTACAATTAAGGCGAGGAACAACTTCGCCGCTCGCCGCGGCAGTGCGCGCATATTATAATTCTGCCACGCGGAAGACCGCGCCGTGTGCCTGAGCTATAACCACGAACTTCGTATATCTCCGTCTCTGTCACACTTATAGTTAATAGTACTCGAGCGATAGAGACGGAGATATACGAAATTCGAGATTCGTACTTCGTGGTAGCGCCGCAGATCTCAGCGGATAACCTACGAGTACATCGCGACACACAACGCAGCGCCGCGGCGGGCGACGCCGTTTTCCTCGTTTAAAGCGCTTGTTCCTTGCAAAGCGATAGCTCTTTGCAACTAGCCACGTGCCCACATGAGGCTGTGACGACCAGTCATTTCGATTTTAAGGCTGGGCAAAATGTAGGTACAACGCGCAAGATTCAGATGGCTTTGAGACGGTGAGACCTTGAATCTCTTCCACGCAAAACACACAGAAGCAAAGCCATTTATTGAAAAATAAAATGGCTGCTTATTTATTTATTTATATATTTGTCTCAGGCAACAAGGCCCATATTTACACATACCTTACAGACTACCATACGTATCAATATACAAAACAAAAAATTATAAGTAAGAACATTTCAGTTATAAATAATATTAATAGGTATTCATTCGAATATAATCCATAAAAATAAAAACACCAAACCAACTCACGCTTATGACCAAAATCACGTTTTGTAAAACTTACCAATAAACTTTATTATGATTTCTTCTCCAAACCCCCAGCTTTCAAGCAGTTCACGCAAAGACATTTTGTTTTTGTCACTCACTTTATAATATAGAGATAACTACTCACTTAAAAAGAAATGCTTGACCGCAGGCAGCCGCGTGCGCATCACTCATGTCACCTCAGTCGGACGTCGGACTCTCGGTTCGGAGCCAGCGTAAAATAAAATGGCGGTCGCACGCGCACAGGTGTTGCCAGCGCTCGAATTCGATTCGACCCAATCTCCCGTTATGAAAAGCCCCCGTCAGAATACGCATCACCATTTCCGCATATTAATGTTTAACAGGTATTAAGTAATTACTTACTAGATTGGAATCACGATAGTCGGATCCGACTAATGGCCAGTTCACACGCTGTCGAGTATTTAACTAAATTTATTTAACAGTAAGTTACAAATTAAAATGTAGTGTGCAAGTGATAAATGTTATATATGTAAATCCTTAGAGACTTTTCCGAGAACATGATTGCAAATATATATGCAAATATTAATCGTTTAATAGTATAGGATATGTACGGTATTAGTACCTAGAGTTGAGTACTAGATTAGAATTTCCAGGAACTACAAAAGTACCTTTGTATTCGCGTGTATTTGTATAGAATTACAAACTTACTTATTTAGTTAGTATATATGTGAAACGTGACTGAAATTGCAATAGTTTTAGATGTTTTATGAATAGATAAAAACTAATTATGTAAAAAATTGGAGTGTGTGGATCTGTTAGGAGTACGTTATTAGGATTAGGTATGATGATCAGTCAGTACCTAAGGTGTGTCAGTGACAACACTAAGGAAATTTGATGGGCGATAGGTCTTAAACTAAAAGCTCAAATTCAATGGTAATGAGAACAATTCTAAGCCATATATGCCTTATACAATGTTACTGAAAATTCAGGGTTCTAGCTTTAGCCCGCACAAAATTACAGTGTCTTGAAAATGGCCTGAATGGCTTCATTTTTTTATTTAATCATACAATATTTGGCCTTTGAGTTTGTCACTCTTTAGTACCACCCAGGGGACACGTGCAGGATTATGGTAGGTAGCTCCTGCGGACGCAAGTGACAGTTGTCCCCCCTTTGTCAAGTGAGTGGGCAACTTGACTGTTAGAGGTTCTTAAGCCGCCCGAGGGCCTCTAACTCGGCTTAACGACTACTGTCATAGACAGCAGCCGGGATCAACTGCTTAGCGTGCCTTCCAAAGCACGGATGGCTTCATTAAAATTATGGTACGGTCGTGCCTCTTCATTTTGCTCGACTTGGTAGCGGCACTGCCGTGCCCCCAGATAAGTTCTGACTACTAAAGAGTTTACTTAACTAATTCGAACGTGGACACACTAGAAACCAGCTAAGCACGTGTTTTACCACACAAAACACAATAAAAACGCCAATAAAAACTGGTTTCTTGAATGGGTGGCTCCCTTTATTGTATTTTTGTTTGTTTTTAAAAGTTGTTGTTCTGCAGCCAATAGAAATACACATTCTGTAAAAATATAAAGCATCTACCTATTGCCATTATCAATCTCGAACATAAAACGCAAAAAAAAAGCACGTTTTTAATTTTATTGTGTTTTTATTATTCGTTGTTATAGCGGCAATAGAAATTCACATTCTGTGAAAATTTCAGGTCTCTACCTATTACGGTTCAAAAGATACAGCCCTGTGACAGACAGACAGACGGACGGACGGACAGACAGCAGAGTTGAGCAGAGGCTTAGTAATAGATTTCTGTTAGTCAGCCTTCGGGCACGGAGCCCTAAAAATTAAGTCGCTTAAAATTAAGTTAACTACATACTTTACAACTTAACACGTGTGAACAAGCCATAAAATATTGTTGTTTATCTTAAGGTTAGTATTTAATAATATTACAACAGAAAACTCCCCTAATTTTGGGACGAAATTTTATTACGGGTAACACCGAGATTTGCGCTTAACGGCGTTCAAAACTGACAATCTTCATTGAAGCATCATTATCTTGGGTTGGGTTGGGAGTTGGGAGGATCATGTGGCAGTGGCAACGTTTAGGTAGGTACATTCATGCAAACTTTTATGATGATTTGTTTTACTAGGCCATGAAAGCGTAACAAACAAAAGCACGTTTGCATTTACATTATAATAATATAAGTTTAGATTAACTCACTTGCCATTCAAAACTGTCAATCTTCAATTAAGAATCATTGTCTTGGGAAGAAAGATAAGAAGTACATATTAATAAACGAGTAATTATTATTTTTAATTTATAAAAAGCGTTAGACTAGGTATATTAAGATACAATCTACAAATCAGCGGGATTTGTAAAACAGTATTTTTTGGATTGGTATAGGTATTTAGGCTTTTAATCCATTCCTCGCGGATCATAATGCCTATAACACTAACGGTCAGTTTTGTTTGTAGAGGCCAAGTAGAGGCTGTCAAAGTCGTAGCCGTCGTAGGCAAAATTGTGCTCAATTATATTTATTACACTGTCCTTAATCCTAAATGGATTTTAGCCGTTATGTCAACGCCTAGACGTCAATAAAACCAAAGGCTTCATTGGTGTAGTGGATCTAATCTGAACATTGTCCTCGTTTATTTTTAGGGTTCCGTACCCGAAGGGAGACAAACTGAACCATATTACTAAGTCGCCGTTGTCTGTATGTCTGTCCGTCTGTCACAGGGCTATATTTTTTGAACCGTAATAGGTAGAGACTTGAAATTTTCAAAGTATGTGTACGTATTTATACCTATTGCCTGTAGACCAAACGTTTATAAAAAAATAAAGGAAACCTGTTTATGGCGTTTTTTTATTGTATGAAGGTACGGAACCCTTCTTTTTGCGTGGTTGGACACGTGCTTGGCCGGTTTTTTATTTATTTTTAATATACATAAGATCAGTGCGGCCAATTCCGTTTGCGGGGTATTTCCGTACAACGGCTTTTGCGGCGATTCTAACCATAATACGCACTAGCCGACTCGATCGATAAAGCAGCGACTGTATTTGCTATCAACAGTTAAAAACAGATGGCGCTCTGTAGGCAACACATGCAATAAAATGGCCTTGAAAGTTTCGTTGAGCTCCCAAGTCAACACGCGAGCTCGGAGCGTTGTTCCTTTTTTAGGGTTCCGCACTCAAAGAGTAAAACGGGACCCTATTACTAAGACTCAGCTGTCCGTCTGTCACTAGGCTGTATCTCATGACCTGTGATAGTTAAACAGTTGTTTTTTTTTACAGATGATGTATTTCTGTTGCCGCTATAACAACAAATACTAAAAACCAGAATAAATTAAGATTTTTTTACCAGTCTTACACAAATCGAGCTAGTCCCAAACTAAGCAAAGCGTGTACTATGGGTACTAGTCGACGATAAACATACTTATATAGATAAATAAATACTTAAATACATAGAAAACATCCATGACTCAGGAACAAAATATTTGTGCTCATCACACAAATAAATGCCCTTACCGGGATTCGAAAAAATCGGGGAAATGCGGATTACGGTTTAGTAAGAATGTTTATTTTATTATATTGTTCGTTAATCAGGCTTATTGGTAGTATGATCCATTTTATATTATCGTTACTTGATGTGAAACTACAGATTGATAAAATGTATAATTCCTCAACACTCAAGTGGAGTAAAGCCGTCCGGTATGAATCAGTCAAAACATTACAGGCCAACCTTTTTTAAATGTATCTATACAGTAGGAAACTATGTGTCGATTATATTTTCTAAAATTGCAGGGATGATCGCGATCTAAGTACAGTAAGTACCAAAATTCTGTATTTTTTTTCTAGAATTTTTAGCTGATTCGATTTGTAAAGGAAAAATAGCACCATGTATTTACACGTCGTTGTTTTAATTAAGCTAGCGACCCGCCCCGGCTTTGCATGGGCTTATATGTATAATACATATAAGACTTCCTCTTGAAACACTCTATCTATTAAAAATAAAACCGCATCAAAATCCGTTGCATAGTTTTAAAGATCTAAGCATACATAGAGACAAACAGACAGCGGGAAGCGACTTTGTTTTATACTATGTAGTGAAGTAGATATTGGTTTTAAACTTCAATAAAAGGTTTATCATTACTTCTGATTCTCAAAATAGGCCGGAATAGCCCCAAAAAATGTATATTTGGCCATAAAATAAAAAATACCCCTTAAATTGAATTTGCAAAGGTTTAATTTCGATCAAAAGTACATTTAAATTTCCTTACTTGATGTACAGATTTGTAATAAGTACGTCCTAAAAGTATCTGCTAGACGGAAACGCCCCAAACCCTAGGAAAAATCCGTCTACTGACATGTCTGAAAAAAAAATACATTTAAATAACCTGAAGTATTAGCTATATAACACAAATATCCTCAAAAAGTTATATAAATGCTTAACCTATTATAAGCATCAAGTTTATTAAAAAGTGTATAATAACATAGTTATGGCCAACTAAATTGAACTTATACAAAAATACGACGGTTTTGCCCTCATTGACCTTACAGGTATATGTAGTAGGCCAATGTGTGCTCTATTTTGAGAAAAAAATCTAGAGATGTTGACTACTTCAGAACCACATAAAAAAGTATTTTTTTTTAATATGATGAAATTTAGTGTTTTGGATGGCGATGGAAATCTATACAAAGAACATCATTTCAAAATTTGAAGCAAATTGCTTGTATACATCCCGAAAAACAATACATAAAAAAGTAACTTAAGAAAATCATAATTCAAAAACAAGTAGGATGTGCATACTCAGTATAAAATAAATATTCTTCACTATAAGAGGTACTCACAAAAAAAAACCCGTGCCCATATAAGAGCTGACTTACTATGGAAACCCGACTATGGCCTTTGTATTTTAATTGCTTATTTAAATCGTTATATTATTATATCCACCTTTACCTGCTTCTTTACCGCCATCTAGCGACATGTCCGTGAACTAACAGTACTTGTTACCTGACAAATGTTATCAGGTTATCACTATCTGTAGGTAATTGCTATAACGTCACTTATATCACTGACGTCACTAGACAATATCACCTTACACTTTGAAGGTGGTACAGCGAAGTTCTAATATTTGATAAATACTTAAAAAGAGTCACCAGCCTATATATTGTTAAATATCTTGAATTATTATTTGTTTTCTTTATTTGAATTTTAGGTAATAGGTATTTATATCATTTTCATCATCATCATTACTAAGAATTGATAAAGACTCGCAACTCCCGTACTTCAAAGCGTACTCCAGACGCTTTTAATATGCTGGCTGAACTAAATCGCTTTGAATAACGGATACCAGTACTCGAAAATTAATAACAGGTCGTAAGGTTGTCATTCGGTTGTTATTTCTAAATTGACAGCTTAATCAAAATCAAACCAAATGTAGCAACCAAGTAACATGTTTTTTAAAATAAGAGACAACATTTTGGTAAATATTCTTTATGCTTCTTCTCGAAATAAGATCACCTTGTTCTTTGATTAATAAATCGATTCTTAAAAAAGATTATTTATTTTTATCTTGGTTTAAACCAAGTAAAATATTATCTTGAAAGAAGACTACATTTGAAACCAACAACTTTTCAGTCTTTATTTAAAATCGATGCTTACCTTCAGTTAAGAATGCTATATTCTTCAGTTTTGAATATTTTCTTAGTTCAAGAGTTTATATTTCTTGACCCAAGAAGAACCTTCATATTTTAAACCAAATCAAATATTATTTTGCAAGAAGACTACATTCAAATTATTCAAACCAAGAAAAGTGTTTTTTTTGGAATAAGAAAGTCTTGGTACATATTGTTAGGTGAAGAATAATGCTTCTTCTCGAATCAAGACTACCTTATTCTTCTATTGAGGAATCGATTCTTAAATAAATAATCAATATTTTTATTTTAAACCAAGTAAAATATTAACTTGAAAGAAGACTACATTGTTTGAAACCAAAAACATTTCAGTCTTTACTTAAAATCAATGCTTACCTTCAGTTAAGAATGCTATATTCTTCAGTTTTGAATATTTTCTTAGTTCAAGAGTTTATATTTCTTGACCCAAGAAGAACCTTCATATTTTAAACCAAAACAAATATTATTTTGCAAGAAGACTACATTCAAATTATTCAAACCAAGAAAAGTGTTTTTTTTGCAATAAGAAAGTCTTAGTACATATTGTTAGGTGAAGAATAATGCTTCTTCTCGAAACAAAACTACCTTATTCTTCTATTGAGGAATCGATTCTTAAATAAATAATCAATATTTTTATTTTGAACCAAGTAAAATATTAACTTGAAAGAAGACTACATTGTTTGAAACCAAAAACATTTCAGTCTTTACTTAAAATCAATGCTTACCTTCAGTTAAGAATGCTATATTCTTCAGTTTTGAATATTTTCTTAGTTCAAGAGTTTATATTTCTTGACCCAAGAAGAACCTTTATATTTTAAACCAAATCAAATATTATTTTGCAAGAAGACTACATTCAAATTATTCAAACCAAGAAAAGTGTTTTTTTTGGAATAAGAAAGTCTTAGTACATATTGTTAGGTGAAGAATAATGCTTCTTCTCGAAACAAGACTACCTTATTCTTCTATTGAGGAATCGATTCTTAAATAAATAATCAATATTTTTATTTTGAACCAAGTAAAATATTAACTTGAAAGAAGATTACATTGTTTGAAACCAAAAACTTTTCATAGTCTTTATTTAAATTTGATGGTTATCTTCTGTTAAGAATGCTATATTCTTCAGTTTTGAATATGATCTTAGAGCAAGAATTTTTAATTCTTGACCCAAGAAGAACCTTTGTATTTTAAACCAACACAAATATTATTTTGCACAAAGACTACATTGTTTTAAATCAAAAACTTTTCCTAGTCTTTTTTTAAAATAGTAAGTTATCTTCAGTTAAGAACGCAATATTCTTCAATTAAAAATATTTTCTTAGAGCAAGAAAAAAAACAAAGAATATATTATTCTTCATTGAACAAAGCAAGATTTCTTGGTTTAAGACTATTTTCTTCTCTAAAGAATATATTTACTTGCATTTAAACAATTTTCCTGAGAATATTAATTTTCTTGGCTGAAGTATTCCTTTTTTTCCGTGTAGGCATAAGGCAGGCATAAGGCGCAGCGCGCTTCAGTTGTATTGTAGACCATTAATACAATGAAATAAGGTCCATTGGTGAATTGAACGAGGTGCCTGCGCCGCGCCGCTTGTGTGTAATTCAAAACGTCTCCTTAGTACATTTTGTATACAAATGTTTTGAAGGGGCGTCCAAGCGGCATCGTGCCTGCGCCGCGTCTTCGCCCTTATGCCGTCTCTGTGTGGTTCAATGAGTCCTCGCGTACCGCTCACATATTTTAATCAGATCACAGGATCACTACACAAACACACACACTGGATACAGATAGCACTGATTGATGGGCCCAGCAACACCATGTCGTCTGCATATCTAGTATATATAATTTCGTCCCTTGGCTGCGAAAACCGCTTAACTGCATGATACGTAGTTTCGAGAAAAAACGCATATAAAGATTTGCATGTTAATATTTTTATGAAGGGCCAATAACAGCTTAAGCATTTTCGTGTTTTTATATGAACAGTTTATCGTTTATTAAGACTTTTTGACTAAATATACTTTTTGTTTAGGATAAGAGGATAAGATTTAGGGTTTACCGTAAAAAGGGTTACCTATCATAAACTCCAAAATTGATATTCCGATTATTAATATCCCGAAAACGTTTCGCTTTTTTTTACTTTGCCAAAATGTTGTTTGCTTGAAATTACATTTGCCATATTATTACTTTCCCAATTCTCAGTTCGTTGCAGTTTTTTTTTCGCTTATGATTCGAATAGACACTTATTAAAATTCCGAAGTATCATTAGTCAACTAGATTGTGGTGCCGAAAAGTATTAAGTCCGAAATATTATTATCCCGCTACACCAAAAGATCGAAAGTGTAGCATGTCAAATTGTCGATGCAATTCATCAATGTTTCGGTTTCGGGTGGAAAACAATTTAAGCGAGGTGAAATTTCTCAAAGAAATAAGTAAACTAATTTAAATATAATTTATTGGAACATTAATTTATATAAGATACTTATTATTTTAACCTAACCTAAACCTAACCTAACCGCCAGCGTGTCGACGTCACCCCGCTTCGCGGGGTGCCTATTTCCGCTCTAAGGGACACAAGATAACCATAACATAACCTACCATAAATACAATTGTTACGATTGCCCCCCGAGCCCCCTTAGTGGGGGGCAATGCCCCCCCCCCCCCCCCCCCCCATCCCCCTCCTTTTTTGGCCTTTTTAGGGTTCCGTTTTCAAATAGTAAAACGGGACTACTACTACTACTAAGACTCCGCTGTCCGTCCGTCTGTCACCAGGCCGTATCTCAACAACCGTGATAGTAGCAGCTGAAATTTTCACAGATGATGTACCTCTGTTGCCGCAATATCAACAAATACAAAATTTGATTTGTGATTTTTTTACCGTTTTTATAGATAATGTACTACTAGTAACGCACTAGAGAAGACAACACGAACATTATTTGTGCGCCGGCCGGCAGCGCGGGGCGCATGCGGGGGGAGGGTAACTTGTCATAGTCAAACTTCTTGTTCGGCGTGTCATCTCTACTGATATGGAACAGGGATCAGCGGCGCTACCACGAACTTCGAATCTCGAACTTCGTATATCTCCGTCTCTGTCGCTCGAGTACCATAAACCATGAGTGCGATATAGACGGAGATATACGAAGTTCGAGATTCGAAGTTCGTGGTTATAGCCGTTATGGATGGTGTTATCACGCGATAAGTGACAGGATAAGAGCGTCGTCTCGTTCTATCGAACGGTGTCAGCCAGGGACGGATGCTCTATCTTGTCACTTATCGCGTGATAAAGCCATCCATGCTACGGGGCCTGATGGATCGTTACCGTTTCCAAATATCTTCCGTAACCCTCAATCCACTAGGTGAAATGTACTAACGTAAACACTTTCTATGAGTCCTTGGGACTCATATATTTTTTATGTGTGGTTTTCCGAAATAACACAATGTTTTATAATAATTTTTTTATTGTTCTTATTACGTACTTATTAAGGCACTAGAAAAAGATAACAAAACTGCAAAGACATATTCGATCCTCTTCAAAATTAAAGAAACTCATTTTACCAGTCTCAAAAAAGAGATATTTTCAAACCTCTACAAAAATAACAAAAACTCTTAACAAATATATGTATTTAACTTTTTTAATCTCTCAAAGGTAGGTATACAAAGTAAAATTAAAAAAACAAAACTGTATGCTCCTATATAAGAAAAATGCACGTGCAATGGGTGCACGTTATTTTTACGTGCATTTGTATGAGTCCATGGGACTCACTTGACGCAATAACTCACCAAATACGCAGCGCAGGCGCAAGTCCACTCGCCAACGCGGTGTCCGCGTCACTGAAGGAAGGTACAGGGACGGAGGGGAAACTATTCGCTAAAACGTTAGAATTACAGTAGTTGTTTGATGCGTGTCCGGTGGACTCAGGAAGTGAATTGAAGGTTAATTCAATCAAATAGTTTCCTTTTAAATTAAATTAAAATCATTTATTCCAGACTTTGAATCCATAATTAGTAACAAATTTATTTACTTAGTTAATAATTTATTTACTTAAAAACGAATATTGGTAACAAAGTAACTTAACAGCTAATAAAATTAATATCAGCTGAGGGCGCACGCGCTGGAGCGTGCGCGTCATCCCAATATCGCATTATCGGACAGTCCAACCGTTCAACAAGCGATTTCAGGATGCTGTTGGTATGTACTACCCCGTATTCTATCTTGGATATGACGAAAGCCTACGACAAGGTCCAACACAGTATACTATTACAAAAAATGTATGGAATAGGTATTCGCGGAAATGCCTTTAAATGGCTGTCATCGTACCTAAAAGATAGAAAACAGCTCGTGGAAATAGAACACTTCAATCATAAAACCGGAAAAATAACGCGTGTACAATGGGAAACAAAAATTATTAATGCTTCCATACCGCAAGGTAGTGTTATAGGATGTTTGTTGTTCCTTATATACATCAACGACCTCCCAAAAGTAACAAAAGAAACGTGTGTACTATTTGCCGATGATGTTTCGTTAATTACAGATTGTCAAAATGACATAAACATCAATGAAAAGCTCAACTCCGTATTTAACGAAATAACTACATGGATGACAGATCATAACCTTGAAATAAACTTTTCAAAAACGAAAATCATGACGTTTCACCCATACCAGAAAACTCCTCTAAGTATCAACTATGAACATAATAATATCCAACTAGAAACTGTACAAAACTTTACACTACTGGGCATTGATATAGATAGACATATTACGTGGAATTTCCACATAAATTTTAATTTAAACCCTAAGACAGCCTTGCCTGTGAGCGTAGCTGGGTTGCATGAGCCGAGTGATATAGCCAATGCGTTTCAGCGCCACTTTAAGGTAGAAACTCCGCTTAAGCCCCCGTCTCATCTGTGCGACGCTGAGAGGCATCCTGAGGCCAATTTTGTGAGATTCACTGCTAAACAGGTAGCTTCAGTAGTTAACAAAATGGTGCGAGGGAAGTCTCCTGGGAAAGATGGCCTCAGCATAGAGCATTTGAAGTTCGCGGGTATACACCTACCAAGAACTCTTGCATTGTTTTTTAACCTTTGTTTGAGTCACGGTTATTACCTTCCGGATGAACTTATGCGCACAGTAGTTGTCCCAATTATTAAGAACAAAACCGGCGATGTTTCTGACATGTCCAACTACAGGCCCATTTCTTTGGCTAATGTTATTGCCAAGGTTCTGGACGGTCTGCTTGACAAACAGCTGGCAAAGCATATCCGCCTGCGTGACGCCCAGTTCGGCTTTAGACCTGGCTTATCCACCGAATCAGCCATCCTATGTCTAAAGCAGACTGTCCAGTACTACACGGCTAGAAAAACGCCTGTGTATGCCTGTTACTTGGACCTGTCGAAAGCATTCGACCTGGTATCTTATGATATGCTGTGGCATAAGTTGCAATCTGAGACTGATTTGCCGTGTGAGGTTACCTCGTTGCTCAGGTTCTGGTATGATAACCAAGAAAATTGTGTAAGGTGGGCTGGAGCGTATTCGGAGGTGTACAGGTTGAAATGCGGGGTGAGGCAAGGGGGGTTAAGTTCGCCCCGCCTCTTCAACCTGTACATGAACCGACTGCTGGAGGAGCTCAGCAGTGTCAGTGTGGGATGTTCTATAGATGGGGTGCGCGTGAATAACATCAGCTACGCGGATGACATGGTGCTGCTGAGCCCCTCAGTGGGTGGCTTAACCAGTTTATTGCGCAAATGTGAGTCGTACGCGGAGGCCCAGGGGCTCAAATATAATGCTAAAAAAAGCGAGGTTATGCTATTTAAAGCAGGTAATAAGGTCTACAGAGTCCCCCCTGTGACTCTTTGTGGTACAACCTTAGCTCAAGTTAATAATTTCAAATATGTGGGCCACTGGGTCACGGACGACATGTGTGACCATATGGACATGGAGAGGGAACGCAGAGCGCTGGCTGTGCGTTGTAACATGCGGGCTCGTAGGTTTGCACGATGTACTGATAAGGTAAAGGCTACGCTTTTTAAAGCATATTGCCAGTCCTTTTACACGTGCAGCCTATGGATCAGCTATACGCAGCGGGCATACAGCGCTCTGCGGGTACAATATAACAACGCGTACAGGGTGGTGTTCGGGCTGCCGCGACACTGCAGTGCCTCTGGCATGTTCGCGGAGGGGTGGATCGACGGCTTCCACGCGATCATCAGGAAGAGGTGTTGCTCGCTACTGAGACGGTGGCGCGCCAGCTCGAATACCATCCTGTGCACGCTGGTCGACCGGTGGGACTCACCGTGGCTGAGGCACTGGGTGCAGCTGCATGTCCCCCTATGTATGTACACCTAGACCTATATTAATATTAATACTAACCCTAGAATTAAGTAATATGTTACTAACAATTTATGGACTTTGTCCGAAATAAAATTGAATTGAATTGAATTGAATTGAATAAACAAAATTAAAGCTAAACTGTCGAAATTCGTTTACGCGCTTCGGGAAGTTAAAAAATCCACAAACCTGGAAACCGCGCTAGCTACTTACTATGCTTACGCTTACGCATGGCTCACATATGGAATTATGCTATGGGGAAACAGCACAGACGCGCCTTCTGTCTTCACCATCCAGAAAAAACTAATCCGAATATTGGTCAATATCAAGCAAACTGACAGCTGCAAGCCTTACTTTATAAAACATAAATTACTAACTCTTTCTAGTATATACATATTTGAGACATGCAAATTTGTACGGAAACATAAAGAGTTCTATGTAAAACGCGAAGACATTCCCTCTTCACGACCTATCCGTAATAAGAACAGACTCGTTCCAACGCCCGCCAAACTAAACCTGCTATCCTCAGGCCCATTTATAATGTCTTTTAAGATTTATATTAATTTACCTAACTCTATAAAAGAAGAAGAAGACAATACAATGTACATAAACAAAATAAAGCAACTACTACTAACTAAATCCTATTACACACTAAATGAATACTTAGAAGATACATTATAAACGATCAGTAAGTCCTCCTCTCCCTAACATTGCAGTGCCCAACAGGGTTCACAATGATCTGTAGCTTTAAGTTAACATATGTACCTACTTTTGTGATATTGCAATAAATGATTGAGTATTGAGTATACCCTCTGCTGCGCATTATTGCGAGGAATCCAGGCACGCCCGCCGCCGCAAACATGCCGGACGCACTGCAATAGTGGGGCAGACCCATCAGCACCCCGAGCGCATTATTATACTGCACTCTTATCAACGGCCCGCTGCGTAGGTACCTACGCGAGTAGAAGGATTGGCAAAATGCTTTAGTAACTTTTAGTGTTGTGAGGTAGAGATCGGCCGAGCCTCAAAGACTTGACCCCTCAGAGCTAACGCAAGACGCAAGTCTTCTGAGTGCTGCATATCTCTGGTGGACACGGTCACACCGTTTCACAGCTCTGCTTCGCTACGCATCCTAGCACCTCTCAGCTATACCTCGCACAGCTGTGGTGGATGTCCACCCCGCTAACCTTAGCTTTAAAGGCTGTAGTTATCAATTCTACACTTCATATAAAAAAAAATTAAGGTTATGATAATGACGCGAAAATATTGAATTAATTTGCTAAAAAACAAAAACACACAATGATAGCCAGATGTCGAAAGTGTAGGTAAGGACATACCTAACTATATAGATATATAAATAAATACCGTTTGAATTATATAAGTAAAAAACCTACCTACAAAATAATTTCAGTATTTTATCCCTGATAGATAGAGTTGTCCCTGATAGGTTAGAGTTACTTCCACACCATCATCAGGAATACAAAGAAAAGTATACAACAGATTAAAAACTTAAAGATTGTTTGAAAACAAGGTGAGAACAAGCCGGATTCACACCTAAAGGGTTCCGTACAAACTGAATATAGCTATGCAATAACAGTAGTTAATTCGGAATTTATGTTTTCCTGAGATGTGGAACCACTTGATTTCTGTTCGTTTTTGCCATATTTTATTATTTACGAATACGATTTTTTATATGTGACCCTTATTTTAAAACTGACTTCACAGGCCTATGGAGATCAGAATTAGGGGCGGTCAATCTCTTAAAGACCTGCGGGATATAACATATATCTACGTTGCTCAACGAACCAAAATCCAACCAGCGGGAATCGAGTTCTATAGACGACAAGTCTTTGCTGCCTTTAGGGTGGCAACGCACGCAGGAGTAGGTAGCAGCATAGCAAGTTGTTTAAATACCTCAATATTTTCATACTAATTTCATTCCGGAAAATCAACAGTTGTTGGGGGGAAATGCCGTTTCAAGCATGTTTTGAATAGGTCTGCCTCAGTTCACAAGTCCAACAGTTCAGCGAGGTGTCGGTATCTTCTACCGCCGTCGCAAAGCATTCGTTCTCTTCGCACATACATACTAGGAAGAGATGAAATATCGAATGTCGGATTCAGTTCATAGGAGGCATAGGAGGCCGATCTGTGTGTTACACGTACAAAACATAAAAGTATGTTGTTATAGCAATCATCGGAAGCACCCGCAAACATCGGAAGCCGCCCACAGCATCCGCACCCTAGGGCCTGCGGAACTGTAGCCCCGCCTTTCGCCAGAAACATTAGAAATCGGAGCTGCCAAGCCAAAACTGAACGCCCAAAATAGCTCGCGACGCGATCGCGGCTAGCGTTGGGGCATTTCTGCCGCAGAGCCGCGTTGGCCGTTGCGGACTCCACATTCCAACGTCGCTGTGCTGTTCGATCAACGGACCACCCTACACCAGTGCGACGTAAGTGAACAAGTGAAAGTGCTGTGAAACAAAGGACTGTCTCAGGACTCGAAGGATCAGGTTCGGTGTAGTGTGAAGTGTGGAAACCGGGAAGGATCTATTTTTAACGCGCGCCTTGTATAGCGCGGATTACGTTACACGCCGAAACACACTTGCACACACGCTTTTTTTAATTGTTTACATATTTTTCCCGTAATTTTCGGAGTAAGTGAAGTTGGCGACCATTTTTGAGGAAATTTTAAAGTTTATTGGAAATTATTGGATTTGAGCGTTACATTTTTTTTTAAACCAAGTTCCTTGAACTAAAAAAACGAATGAGTAGGAACACATTTAAACTAAGTTTTAGCACTCTAAATTTCGTGCACATACTATAGCACGCACGACGTACGGACAGACGGACACTCTGGTGCACGAGGAACCTATAGGTATCTAAGTCTTCCAATTTAGAACCACAATAAATTAGAAATAAAATAATGGGAGAAAAAATACTTTGCACGAAAGAAAATACCTAGATACTAAACAAAATCATTTTATTAAGATACGATTCACATTACCTACATGTGTAGTGTTCTTTTCTCGATGAAATCGGAAACTTGTGCATACTTAATCATTTTTCCAAAAAAAATTAACAATCAATGTCTAATATCTAAAGTGAATATATCCAAAGTAAAATATATCCGAACTCGCATGATATAAAATTAAAACAAAATAATACGGAAACTAGTGTAATCCAATTTTCACTATTTGACCTAATCCCAAACTAAAATCTATACGTAGGTATAGACGAAGCCGATAATATCTTTGATACTAAATATCTTCTGAAAGTATAAGATTCAAAAGTTTTTTACCTCGTACTAAACGCAATCCAGAGATCAATCTGATATTTAAATATATCCTCCCATATACAAACACCTGACAGCCGCGGACGATGCTCCACTTTCAGACATTCCTTAATCGTTTGATGAGATATAGTTTTCAACGGATTGAAAACCAGATCCCATATGAGATCATATGTCTAACTTGACATAGTTAATCATGACTTAGTAGTTAATGACAATTGACCTTCAAGTGTAAATGATTATCAAGATGAACGTGAAACTGAAATCTTGATTGATAGACATGTATTCGTGGGCATTGATAATAATTTAGTTAACAATGATGGAGTTGATAAAGAAGACATTCAGGAATATTTAATAGTGAATCTGAACCCACTGCGAGTTGATTACTGTATGACACTTCTTTGCGAAATAATAAAGATACCAGATCTTACAAACGAATGGATATTATTCGAAAGCTAAATGCAAATTATATAACTGCAGATCTTGTAAGCCAAATAAATCCGGAACTGAAACTACACAAT
Source organism: Epinotia brunnichana (assembly GCA_963854355.1). NCBI lineage: Eukaryota > Metazoa > Arthropoda > Insecta > Lepidoptera > Tortricidae > Epinotia > Epinotia brunnichana. The sequence goes on from OY977940.1 coordinate 2,639,606, forward strand.
CTAATGTGACCTAAATCAGTTGGTAGATACTTATTGACAATAGATAGAAATAATTTCAACAAATTAAACTAAAATCAAGGTCCACCGAAATCCTAGGCAACAGGATCGTCCAATTTTACACATTCGTTGAACGTCTGCCAGCTCAGTAGGTGTGCTTAATGGCGAGAGATACCGACTAAAATAACTTCTTCGTAAACAATATGCACGTTTTTTAACGTTTTCGCGCCGTGCACCCACGCGCATTCCTGAATTTTTGGCACGGCAGAGCAATTTAATGATTTGATTGCTGATTGAACGTGACTTCAAATTAAATATGACGAAGGATTGACTAATTAATATATTAATATCAATCGATATACTTAGATCAATGCAAATACAACTGACTTAGGTAGATAAACATTGAAGCCAAGACGCAATATAAATTGGAATTGATGTTGTTTTTGATGATTGGCATATTGATACCTACCGAGTTAAATAGTCTATCTGCGAATAAAAGTGGCATTATATTTCTAGCACTTCTCATTACAAGATTATATTGAGATCCGGTTGTGATCGGGAGCCTTTACACTGTTAAGACATACAGAAAATAGTAAAAATACATATCAGACCGATAAGATACACTCATACTATACATTAACACATTTGTACCAAATTAACCGTAATATTTTGCCTTCCAGACTCAATAACCTGCCACCATGTCTGACGAAGAGGAATATTCGTAAGTATACACACAACCGACCACTACACATCCATTACACAACACAGTTAAATGTTGCCCCACTGTCTATTAAATGTTCTTGTTTATTGTTTACTCCTGATGTTCCAATGTATTTATTGATATTGATCCAATCCCTTGGTATTTGTTAACGTCTTGAACCCAGAACTGTACACCTTGTCTTTATGTTCATGTCAACAAGCATGTACTATACCGTTGTCACCCTCACACTATGTTTACGTGAATTCATTCCACAGTGGCTCCGAGGAGGAGGAAGTAGAAGAAGTTCCCGAGACGTAAGTTCCACTACACTCTCTCTTCCGACTTATCTTTCTAAAAATTTAGTTCTGATTAGATTTTGGTTTGGGTTTGAACCACTTCAGCTTCTCTCGGCCTGAATCTTATGCCTTGGCGAGTCTTCATTTTCAGACAGTCTATCTAGAAAAGTTATCGTAAGCCCCAGCGGACTAGCATGGCAGCAAGTTTCCGTTCCCACCTCGGCTCCCGACTCGGGACTACTGCACGCCCTCACCTACTCCTATTTTTCTCTTTTGTTGCAGGAAGTAAGTGGCGTGCCCTTTTGGTTGATCCGGCACTCACACTAACTTCGCTAAATTAGGCTAAGTTTCTTTAACGCTTCTAGCGCTTAAGTCTCCGCTTCTGTTGCTTTCAGACTGACCCGCTGCTGACCATGCGCTTGTCTGAACTAGATTTCTAATTCTCATTGCACAAGGTCTCTGACCTCATCGGAAAGATCAGTGTAATAACATAAGCCGTAAGTAAACTGATCTTTCAGCGCACTGTGAATGTCTGAACACTCATTGAACTCCGGGTTTGTTGTGGTCGTTTGCACTAACACGGTAGGTAAGCTTTCTTTCTGTTCTTATGTGTCGTATATGTGTTATAATAATAATAATAACTCATTTAACTCTGGCATCTAAAGCCCATATGTTATAACAAATACCTTAAAGACTAACACGAACAATTACAGTATACAATTACAAAAACTTATTTTAAACATATAATTTAGGCGACATAACGTTTTATATGTTATATGATTTTCTTTGGGATATATTTTAATCTGTGTACTTTTTTTTCCTTGCTGCTGTCGTGGATGTGCAGGGCCGCTGCCAAGCCAGAGTAAGTAATTCCAAAGATTATTATTTTAAAGTCGCTTTGCTTATAGCCGTCAACAAGATTGGAATGAATTGGCAGCAATATTAACCTTTTCTACTAAAAGCTGAGTCAGGAAAATTATTATTCAAAATTGTACAATGGCTACAATTTACGCAGAAGTGTTCGTGCAGCTAACATCTCACCGCTTCTTACGATAAATATTAGCCACATTTTGCCACGAGTAGACTCGATGAGTAGCGGCTGATTGTTGTTTTCTTTTTCTAGGCCTAGACCATCGATCGCGTAAGTTGCACCGCTCTATGGTGTCACTAACACGTAATCCTCTCATTAACTTTAAAGGCGCGGGCGTAATTCGCTTAGAATCACCAAATTCCAATTATATCGCCGACCAGATGACCGGCTGGTGTAAACCGCGCACCGTTACCGTGTCGGTCTATTTTAAACCGTTGGTAGCCATTCTATTTTCGAAATTGTGTTGGCAGCGCCCGCGCTGCGAAGTCGGTCAGTGAATACTGATAGTCCCTAGCATGGCCCGGACGGCATGTCAAGCATGACTACTGCAATAATCAATATGTGTCCAAAGTGTCCAAACCAACCCCATGGTAATTATTGTCATAATTATATGTGATTAATTGCACTCAAACCCGCCCATTTAAGACGATTTAAAAAGATATAACAATACCAATGTATGTACAGAATTCGCTTAGATAATGAAAGTCTAATTATAGATGACATTAAAACTCTAACGAAGAGAAGCACTCATAAACGCCGTAACATATGTTGGATTCGTATGATGTCCGTCCGCACTTAACCGTTATAACGACGGTATTCATAACATTTAACTGATCCCTTTATTGTTTCGTTAATTAACGTGTTTTTGTGTTTGCAGGGGTGAGGTTGGCGGAGATGTAGAATTCATTAAGGTACGTTGGTTTAATACCCACCCTAAATTTATATTTATTTCCATATGCTCTACTTTAACCTCAATACCTTTATGTAGGTATCCAATTATCATTGTACAAATTTTTATTCAAAATATTACATATCTAACTGTTTGAATACCAAATAAAGAGTCAATCAAACTAATAGTAAATACGTGAGGCAAGCAAACAAGCAACGCATTTGATGTTGTTTAAATATAAGGCAGACATTTCTAGAGATCACTGATACAGATGATTTTTCGCTACTGTAAAACGACACAACTAAGTCTTGTCCACAACCCATATACTGTCATTCGGCACAAATGGAAAATTGACAACTCAAAATTATTGATCGAATCTGAATATTGTCAATTTGAAAATCGTGGAAATGGAAAATTTACCATACTTGATTATATGTACACTCATATCTACCTAGACACAATTACATTCTCTCCAAATTCAGTTTTGATGGAATTACTTTTAGTTCAATTTCATAATGGTCATTTCGTGTTGACGATTTTCCATTTGTGACGAATGACAGTAAATCTACCCATACTATGGTCCAAAGGTTTTACGGTACAGTTTTAGACGATTACCTAAATCTAATATCTTAGAGTCCAAAATATAATTTAGTGAAATGATATCTTATCAGTTTCATATTCTAGGCAGAAATTTCAGAAAATACTCACACAAAACCTCAACCCCAAAACCTTTGTCATTAAAACCCGTTGTAATTACGGTGACATATTTGCAGTGTCAAGACCAGACCAGAAGCGGTCAGACTTGGACAGTTGCATTTAACCATGTTAATTGATATTTTGGACAGATTTATTGATATATTGTAAAGACAGAATTTACGGAAAATACAATTTTATGCGTTTTGAACATTAATTTGACTGAATTCTTATTTTTGCAGCGTCAAGACCAGAAGCGGTCAGACTTGGACGACCAGCTGAAGGACTACATCAACGAATGGCGCAAACAGAGGGCCAAGGAGGAGGACGAGCTCAAGCGCCTCAAGGAGAAGCAGGCTAAGCGCAAGGTGGGTCTCAATCTGATGACGTCAGACTGAAAAACTGACTGTCACACAACAGACAGCCCTCAAAGATGGAAGGGAAGCTAATGGTAGTGATAGGACGATCACCTTTAACATTATTATCAACCTAAATCATCATTAGTCTAACGTCTAGGCATAGACAGAGAAGCGTCTAATGATGATGATATTGATGATACACGAAGTAAAAGTTAAAATCATAATGTCAAAGAAAATCATCCTCACCATATTATCTAGCTAGTACAAGCCAACAACTATACTCCAGATAATACGCCGGTGTAGTAAAGTTATTAAAATGGCAGAAATATAAATACCAAAACCGTTTAAACAAAAGAACGCTTCCAAAGTTTTACGGATAAATTCTAAACCTCATTTAAATTTCCAGGTGTCCCGCGCTGAGGAAGAGAAGCGCCTCGCCCAGAAGAAGAAGGAGGATGAAGAAAGGCGAGTGCGTGAGATCGAGGAGAAGAAACAGCGCGACATCGAGGAGAAGAGACAGCGACTGGAGGAGGCCGAGAAGAAACGCCAGGCGATGGTCCAGGCGATGAAGGACGCCAACAAGTCCGGACCTAACTTCACCATCCAGAAGAAAAGCGACAACGTAAGTCCCAATTTTCTCCCTCCTTGCATTGAAGTGAAATTGAAAGTGAAATTTGAAACTCGTTAGGAGATTAGTAAAAGTTTAGAGAACGTAAGTCACACTTAGGATGAGCGCCATAGTTTTTTCATACAAGTGCAACTTGGTACATCTCTGGTCGATACTCACCCACAAGGTCGTTAGACCTTCAGCTGACCCTGAGCTCCGAATCATAGCATTGCAGCTTGCAGCTAAGGATGCGAATGGGATTGATGCTAAAGAGTATACAAAGTTTTTCTGAGGGGTGTCTTTAAAACAGTCAAAATTTAGTGTACTTAATTGGGGATGATGAGTGATGACACACTGATTTAATGAATATCTAGTTGATCAGTTTCCCCGTCCGTCACTCTGATGTCAATCAATATAAGAGTATTGACAAAAAAACCGATAATGTTATGACAGTAGTATCAGCACCAGTATCACGCTCAGTGCAGTTTACAGTGGGGATGTTTCAGATTCAGAAATAGTTAAGCCTTTGAATTGTTCCACAGTTCGGTCTCTCCAGCGCTCAAGTCGAGCGCAACAAGACCAAGGAGCAGCTTGAGGAGGAGAAGAGGATCTCCCTTTCCATCCGCATCAAGCCGCTGAGCATCGACAACCTCTCCACCGAGAAACTGAGGGTGAAGGCGCAAGAGCTGTGGGAATGCATCGTCAAGCTCGAGACAGAGAAATACGATCTGGAAGAGAGGCAGAAGAGGCAGGACTACGACGTGAGTAACGTTTTTATTTATATAAAGAATAAATAAATTATTGCACAAAATAAGAACTTGTCGCTCTCTATCCTATAGGCAAAACAGACAAATGAAGGGTCCACGGAAAGAACATGTCTAGTCACTTTTTTTGAAAATGAGATTTTAATGCCAAAATGTAGAGCAAGTAATAAACTATCACTTACATCTTCTGTTACAACTGTTTTATTATATTAACATGACTTTTTTTTTACTTAAAAAAACCTATACACGGAAATAACGTGCGTTGTATATTATGTACATGGAAAAAACATGTTATGTCACACAAAACAAAACAATACATTAGCCTTAAATCACTCCAAATGGTATTTTTATTAATTATTGGACATCGTTATAATACTAAAATCGCTATTACCTTCCTATAGATTACATATATGACTTACATTTAAATAAATATTATTAATAAATACAATAGCGACTCCATGGAATACCATTCTAAATATAGAAGCACGAAATATGTAATCAAAATATTATACCTAATTGATATTCAAACTTATCAGATTCCAATAAAATAACACTATTATGCTTTTGACTTTGCATGTGTATTTCCTGTAGTTAAGTGACAACGCATTTTTCTTCCGTGTTCAATAGGGAGGGGTTTGGTTCGGTTTTTTGGTATTAATAATAACAATCCGTCACTTTTAACTAATACTCTATTTATTTATCTAAAGATAAGTAATTTTAACATACAATTGATTTATACACAAGTCCATAAATATATTTGATGATTAACTACATCGTTCCAAACTTTAAAAATGCGATAACTCAAAATGTCACTAAAGTGACTAGACATGTTCATTCCGTGGACCCTTCAAATTGCATTTATCCACCTGAAACCGCAAACTTTTTTTTTTTTTTTTTTTTTTTATTAAAACTTGACTTATATCCGAAGATGAATGAATCTTTTGAATGGAAAGGGATGAAGATGAATGTAAGTAAGACGAAAGTGATGGTATTTGAAAAAGATGAAATTATGACAGACTGCGAAATAATTATTGGTGAAGAAAGACTGGAACAAGTAAAAGAGTTTGTGTATTTGGGGACACTATTTACTGGAGACGGAAAGCATGAGAAAGATATTGAAAGGAGAGTGAATGCAGGGAATCGAGTGAATGGGGCACTGAATGCCTTTATGGGCAGCCAGAAAATATCGCAAAAAGCACGCGTGGGTGTGCATAGGGGAGTGTTGGTGCCCACACTTATGTATGGTAGCGAAAGTTGGGTGTGGCAAAAAAGACATCAAAGTCGAGTGAATGCAGTAGAAATGAGAGCGTTGAGAAGTATGTGTGGAGTGAAATTGAGTGATAGAGTCAGAAACAGTGTGATAAGAGATAAGTGTGGAATGGATGGAGATATAGTCACGAACATTGAGAAGGGTATGTTAAGGTGGTTTGGGCATGTAGAGAGGATGGACGAAAGAAGATTAACGAAGAGAGTGTATATAAAAAGAGTGGAAGGGCAAGTTGGAAGGGGAAGACCTAGGCGAACTTTCTCCGATCAAATTGGAGAAATCTTACAGAAAGGCCAGGTCAAAAGTACCCTAAACCGACGAGCATGTATGAGAAATGTTATGAAAGTGAGTGAAGCGAAAGTGGTTTGTCAGGATCGTAGCAAATGGAGATCTGTGATCTCTGCCTACCCCTCTGGGAAAGAGGCGTGATTATATGTATGTATGTATGTATGTTATATCCATTCTATAGGAACCTTTGACTTAAGAGGTTTTACAAAGAACGTTATTAACTGATCATAAGTCACAACCTGAATAAAAGAAAGAAAGAGACCAGAAAAGAACTTGAGAGCAAACAACAAGTTTTATAGCTAGAGCTAGAGTTTTTGCAAAGAGCCTTTTTTAAAAGGATGTTTTAACCTTGTTGCGATGTTGTTTACAATGACTTTAAAAGTCTGTATAACACTGGCGCCACCGCAGGCCGCGTCCGTGTGATTCAGGCCTAAGCGAATCTTCAATGATCTAATAGCCATTGGAAAAACCATGTTTACAATAGAACAGACGAAGCTGTTCATTGAGAACAATTATGACAACTTAACTTGTAAATACTAAATTATTCACTATTTCAATATCATAATCTACTTATACCCTTTCAAGTTTAAAAATGTTCCCTAAAAGAAGATTTCTTACACTTTATTTCAGATAAATTTCGAGTCGCCTAAGACGAAATAATAATATTAAAATGTTCTTTGCCAACAGCTTAAAGAGCTCAAAGAAAGACAAAAGCAGCAGCTGAGACACAAGGCCTTAAAGAAGGGTCTCGACCCCGAGGCACTTACAGGCAAGCACCCGGTAAGCATACACATAGTGCTCTCCCTTTTAATAACAACAATATTGGTAGGCATTACCAGAAGAATAATCAGAAGAACATAAAAATAATGACCACCCTACCGAAATCAATATAAAGGCATAACCACCAAGCAAATTTGTCACAACAACTTGCTATAGCGGAATGAGACAGCAGTACATTCTTTTCTTACCAACTATGTATAGCAAGTTGCTTTGGCAAATTGACTGGTCTCAATCTTTTATACAAGTATAATTTGTCAACAGCCAATATTTGACGAAACAATCAGTTTGGCTGATGACATGAAATGATCGCACACCACTTTGATTTCAATGCTGATTTTGTGTTTTTAACAGCCCAAGATCCAGGTCGCCTCAAAATACGAGCGACGCGTAGACACACGGTCCTATGACGACAAAAAGAAACTCTTCGAGGGTGTAAGTATAGTTTGAACACTGATATTGAAGAAATCACAGGATTACGATTTAAGAACGTCCTACAATGTCATAAAATATGTTTTTGAATTACCTAAAAAGGACGTTTTTACTATAGAAGGTATTTTTAAAGACAGCATAGTAGATGTTTAAATAGTTACCTTAAACAACTTACTTTAATTATTTATCTTATTATAATAATGTACATGCCACAAAGTACGAAACTCACACTAAAGCTAAAAAGCCATATGTGAAATCCACCCACAAGCAATACCTATCATTGAATTTGTACTTTAAATACAGGGTTATGATAATGCAATGGCTGAGATAATGGATAAGGTGTGGACCGACAAGATGGAACAGTTTATGAATCGGACTAGAAGTAAGGGACCTAAGATGGCACCTTGTGTACCCGTCGTTTCCCTATCGATCACCCAGCATGTCGTCATGGCATGCGTCGAAAACATGTCATACATGTCGAATCCCCCTGCCGTTTGAAATGTAAATTTGTTTTGAACACAGCCGAGTTGTTTTAAAGTGTGATTTCAAAATGTATATCGTCGTAACAGTGTCAAACGCCTTAGTTAAAACGAAACTTGAGACAACTTGGTATTTGTTTCCACAAGAGTCGTGCATCTCCCTAGAGCCTTGTTATCACCTGTCACGTATTTACCCCGTGTGTTATGTATGACCTAGGACCTAGAGAAACTGAACAAGGACTTCCTCGAGAAGGTGTGGTCTGAGAGGGCCGAGCAGTTCGGAGGCAGGCAAAAGGGTAAGTTACCTTGCCGCCCTAAGCCCAAGTGGTACTTGTTTGCTGCCGCAAGGATTTGCTTAAAGCGACACGGTTATAAGTTGCTTCGAAACTGTACGCCTTCTTCTGTTCTGCATTTTTTTTCTTTTGTTACTCTTTTAGTACAACTGCATTCTACTAACTTTAGTTATACAGTGAGATGATGAAATTAATTCTCGACTATTGCGTAACGCAGATGATTAAGTATCTACAAACGTGAGTTTTTATGTCAAATAATGCTTTAGTAAAGCTTTTCTCTCTTCTAACTGTTCACTTACAGTGGAGCTTAGCACGCCTTTACACGTCGGCAAGGGATGTAACTATGTGTTATAATACTTATAATATACATATATGGTACTGATTATTTTTCTAGACCGAATTCACTTCTCTTTCTTTTTCTCTTGTCTTTTATTGATACTGTAAAAGAGACGTAGTACACATCAACACCTTTTGTATTTAAAACTATAAACTACTTTAACAATCGCTATTCGAGTAAATTAAGTATTTAACATGGCTTTTTCATTTCGAAGCGTTTTGGCTAAACAATTGCTTTGTTGGACCGATGGGTTTTACGTAAGATAAGATCCGGCCTAGAAAAAGAATACGCAGTGCATACCTTCTACATTTATTATCCCATTCCATCAGATTTGTCATTGGTGGCCTTGAACGCATGCTAATATAATTTTTAGACAGACGGAGAAGAGACTGAGATAATGTTTTTTCTTTATAGAATTCGACAGAAGTATCATTATCGAATTGCGATAATTTGATCCTAGCTTTTTTAACCCTTTAATTCGCAATGTCCCAAAATGTACCTTCACAATTTTTAACATTCTTTCTATTTTTTTTGTAGACAATTTATTTGCTCTACTATGCGCATAGAAAGGTTTTTTTCATTTGCGAATTAAAGGGTTAAAATTCTCCATTAAATTTTGCGTCAAAATCAAAATATTTTACTCCCCAAAAAGCCACAAGGGCATTTTTACATTTTCTAACGTATATCTACTTATTAACTCTGTACCTATCTTTCAAGAGAAAATTAATATTATCAAAGATTTACATGTCAAAGAATATAAAAATAATTAACAATTCATATTTCTTGTGAGGTCTCCAAGCGTCAACATTGAAAACAAAATGAAAAAAGTTTATTAGACAAAAAAAGAAACACAATATGCTTATACGCAATATGCATTGCACGAACCTGCATCCTGATCTAGGAAACCCTGTGTTACAGGGTATCCTGTATCCGCAGAGACGTATAAGGTCTCCAAGCGTCAACATTAAAAAAGTTAAATCTGATAAGTATCCACAGAGATGTATAAGGTCTCCAAGCGTCAACATTAAAAAAACATATGATAAGTATCCGCAGAGATGTTTAAGGCCTCTGAGCGTCAAGTAATAAAATGATACATATAATCAAATGAGAGCAGAGTGAAGTCTCTGTGTCAATGCTGACCACTATAATGACACTTGTCCTTGCAAACATCAACAGACCAGACATCACGTCATCACCCACTAATAATACAATTTCCCCAACAGCGAGACTGCCCAAATGGTTCGGTGAGCGACCTGGCAAGAAGAAGGGCGACACCGACACCCCTGAGGGCGAGGAGGACGTCAAGGCCGAGCCCGAGGAGGAGGAGGACGAGCCCGCGTACGAGCCCGAGCCTGAGGAGGAGGTCGAGGAGGAGGAGGAAGAGGAGGAGGAGGAGGAAGAGGAAGAGGAGGAGGAGGAGGAAGAGGAAGAATAAGTGAGTATTCCCCGCCTGTCGTTGAAGGCGACTAAACGTGGTCATCGGGATCGCGAGTGTTCCTGGTTCGTATAAGTGAATGTTTTAAGGTGGTTCGACGACCATACAAAACGTTTTTTGACATTCGCAGGCTAAGGGCGTGATATTTTAAGAAACTTAACACACTTTCATAAATTGGCTTTCCATTTGCGCGCCCCTTTTCTAGAATAAACTTGTATAAACTTATCGAGTTATACTTGTACTATTACTAGAGCAGACATCACCTAGCAAAAGTTTGCTTAGTAAGTTGGTTTAGTCTATGGCGAGTACTGATGGCGGTAGTTACCGAGTGTAGTTCGACTTAAAACTTTAAAAAATGCCTTTTTGTGCATTGTGCTATTGCACCAACCACAAACACAACAATAGTAAAAGCACAGGAATCACTTTTCATCGGTAAATTCAGGGTTTTTTTTAAAACATAATTTTTTCTGTAATTTATAAGATACGATAAAGGCGGCCATAATTTCGAGGGACAACAGCTATTCGAATCCTGAGTTTTTGACTTTTGCTCGATAGAAAAAAATCACAAACATTGGTCTAAAATACACTTTAAAAATTCGTAACAAACTATGCACAACAGCTGAACATATTAAAATTAGTTCTAAAAATCGGCAATATCATGTTTGAGGGAACTTAGCTATTACTTTTATAGCCAAGCTTTTATGGCAAAAACGGAACCCTTATGTCACAGGTATTTTACTCGAAAACCATAAGTTGTATTTGAATGATATTTGGAGTATAGGTGTATTTTGTTGGCCGCTATATAGTTATGTAAATAAATTACTATTTTTTTTTATTACGAGGCACTCCATACTTGCAACTGATAATCAAAAAAAAAAGCACACCAAATCCATAAGTGGCACATCAATCGATAGGCATTTCAAAATAACCATAAGGTTACTCAGCACTTTTTTTGATTATGTGAATACTAATACTCGGAGATAATCGCTACGAAAGTCACAAAAATGTTGACACCATAAGCGTAATTTACTTGCATGCCAGTTTTATTACATTGCGGGTTACCAAGGAAATGTTATTTTAATTGATCTATCAAACTCCGCAAACTTGCATGCAAGTTATAGCAGTACATCTAAATACTTGAAATTATTTGCATCAAATAAGTCCATTCGAAAAGCGACTCTACCGTCCAAGATAGAAGATTCCAATTCAGATGACAGTTTTATAAAAATATCTATACTGTGAATGTATGTGGTGTTGTTTCTTGTGGTGAGTAAGGACGCTGGAGCTGCCGATGCGTTCTGTCGAGTGAGGGCCGGCGTGCACCAGAGGCTCTAGTATGAGTTTTATCCATACAATACGTTTTCGAACGCGTTTGCGTTTAGTTTCAATTTGTATGGCAACGCGTAGTTCCTAATAGTTACCACCAGAGGCGCTGTTCGCGTTGCCATACAAATTGAAACTGAACGCAAACGCGTTCGAAAACGTATTGTATCGATAAAACTTATACTAGAGCCTCTGTATCTAACTATTTATCAACACAACGAATCTTCAAATCAATAGAGTACGGTAGTAGTAGAAACCGTAGATCTATTTAATTCAAAATTTACATTGATTTACCAGTTTCGCCGTGATCGGACGTCAGCGTAAATCCATGGGGGGATAAAACCGTGATCGATTGAGATAATACCTATTGTATTTTAAACCCCCGTTGTAAGCTTAACATGTATATATCTGTCTGTCTGTGGCATCGTAGCTCTCATACGTAGATAAATAAATAAAGCGTCAGCAACGCACTTGTGATTCTTCTGAAATAGTGTGGAAATAAATTGCTTTCGCCTCACTTGCTCGGAAAGGCCTTTTTGTATGTTTGATATCTATTGAGAAAATCGCTTTTTATCCACATGTGAAGAAAGTAGACGTAGAACGTTAAATGTTTATTTTTGGTTTTTTGTATATTTAATGTGACATATTTTTTATCAACTTTTTTTTTAACTTTATTAACTTTTTTTTTTATAAATGTAACTTTTTTTTTTAACTTTTTTAACTTTTTTTTTAATTTTTTTAAAACTTTTTTTTACTATTTTTTAAACGTTTTTTATCTTTTTTTAAACTTATTTTACTTTTCTTAAACTTTTATTTAACTTTTTTATACTTTTTTTTACTTTTTTAAAAACTTTTTTTCCTTTTTTTAAACTTTTTTTACCCTATTACTTACTTTTTTTTACCCTATTTCTTATTTTCCTCGCTGTAGTGAGGTGAAAAGATTTGTGTTATACACGGGTGAAAAGTTATTCTACGTCTCGTGTGTTGAAACACTCGCTACGCTTAGTATTCTATTTTTGAACCACTCGTTTCGCTCGTGGTCAATCATAGAATCCTTTCGCTAGCTCGTGTTTCAAATGAACACTCGCAGGTAAAATACAACTTTCCCCCCTTGTATAACAAATAACTATTTTTCATTAGCAACAGATAAACATTACGAAAATACTCGGAAAGTATCAATCTTTCACTTATGTTTGCTATTTTAAGATTTTTAAATTCATAAAAACTAACAATAAGGACGTTGCTTGATTGTGAAGTCACAAGCAAGAAATCCCAACAAAAGTAGCCTAATATATACTACTAGCTTCCGCCCGTGACTTCGTCTGTGTGGACCCGGGATAAAAACTATCCTATATTTTAATCCAGGCTATAAACTATCTTCGTGCAAAATTTCATCCAAATCGGTTGAGCCGTTTAAGCGTGATTAAGTAACAAACATCCAAGCATCTAAACTTTCGCATTTATAATATAAGTAGGATTTTTGGCTACATTCGCTGCTACTTTAGTTTTTAAATTTTTTTAAATTAGTTTACCCAATCAGCGTGAGTTATTAAATAATTAAATGTAAGAACTATCCCTGATAAACCACAAAGTCATTACCGAAAATTGCGTCGAAAACGGTCAAGCCGTATTTGAGATAATTAAGAAAATTCATTTAAAACGTTTACTACAGCGCCCCCTGGTGAGTAAAGATCATAACACCTATCTAAGAACCACCCCAGATAAACCATGAACCCATTTCTGAAAACCGCATCTTAATCGGTTAAGCCGTTTTGGAGATAAATGGGAACATTGGTGTACACAAACAAACAAACAGCCTCTCACCCTAAACGCATATACCTTCTCCGTTCCGTCGTGGGTAAAAATTAACTCAGTGTCAGTTTTGTAACGAAAGTTAAGCATACAAATGATGTCAAACTGAACTTTTTTCACATTTAAATAAGGTCTATATGCATATGATTTATATATTGAAAAGAAAAAGTAAATTTTGATACAAACTAAATACTTAATGTATATGTATATTTATGTGTGTACATACATACGTACATACAAATATACACACTTAAATAATAATTTAATTACTTAATCAGAAGAGTCAATACTAATTATTAAGTATTAACTTGTAACCTTTAATAAGATTCATTTGCTAATTTTTAGAGATGCGCCGAATATTCGGTAAATATTCGGTATTCGGCATATTCGGCACGTTTTTCAATGTTCGTTATTTTGCCGAATTATTCGGTTCAAATGCCGAATATTTACCGAATAATTTTGCAGGTTTTTTGTCTGCAAGTCGTAAGAATGTAACATACCTAGTCATTGTCCTGTGAAATTATTATTCTAAAACGGATTCTTATTGTTATTTAACTACCTTTAGTATAAATGTTTCACTTAAAAATCAACAAGATTTTTACCACTGAAAAATGAGTCTGTTTTGGAACGGCTGATTAAGGCATAAGGCATTCCTTTGAACCGAATTATTCGGCCGAATATTCGGTTCGGCATAAGCTGGACCGAAAATTCGGCCAAATATTCGTATTCGGTAAAACCCATATTCGGCTCATCTCTACTAATTTTGCATATGCTACTTGTTTACTAGTTATCCGCACTGACGCGCTGAACCAAAGGGGTATATGTTGTGCTCGATCCATAGCGACATTCGTCCTTTTGCTTATCGCGGGCGTGTAGTGTTGAGCCAACTATTCATATTGTTATTTTTTGTTTGCCAACCGCGTTGATATTTTTCTTTTCTATGTTTAAAATTACCTACCCACATATTTTGTGATGGCCTTAGCATTTTTGAATTAACATTAAGTACTTATTATAAACAACAACGAGGGGAGGGGAATCCTGTTCCACCGTGATACAGTTTTTACTAGTACGGGGAACAGAGGCCGGTTACTCACTGATTGTTACTAGATATTGTGTACCTTACCTACTTATTATGTAAGCAGTGTATTACCTGTATGAAGGCTAAATAAAGTTATTTTTATTTATTTATTTTATTTTATTGTCGTTACAAAACTGACTGACGGGTGCACGAATTATTGAAAATGCCCATATAATGGTGACTGTAAATCTTCGGTTACTAGACCCAGGGGTCAATTTGTGTGAGATTATCCAATCAATCAAATCATTTATTTGCGGTAAAGAACATAGTTAAATGCATGCAAATACAATTTAGTCAATTAAATTAAATTCAATCAAAAAATAATAATAATACAATGGAAATAGGATAATATGTTATGTCTCCTAATGTTCGAAAGAAAGAAATCCCCTAATATATATTTTTTTATTTCCAGATCGCTCGCGCCCCGCACACAAATGGAGATCCAACTCGCGCGGTCACACCGTCTTGTAACCACGCCATTAATTTATTACTATAAATTATTTTTATTATTTATACTGTTGCATCACTCTTTACGGAACAAGAACATTTTTTACATTTACACTAACGTCTGAACAACTGTGACGTGTCAATAAACTAATTTATTCATAAGGCTTACGTGTTATTTATTTTTGCAGACCCTGAAATAAATTTTAGAGTTACACTTACCGCCTTATTCATGAAACTGAACATGCCACGTTCACTAAAATATGTTTTGTCCCTTTCCTATAACCACTCATGTCAAAGTGTCGGATAAAGACAAAATTATTTCAACCGTATTTTAGAATAGGTGTGATGAACGTTTATGAATAAGGGCATTGAACCAGTCAATCCCAAACTTTTCTATACTTAATAAAATTTTCATCACATTAGCTCGTAAAAGGCTTCATAATGCGCAGGCATACAGAGCTAGAATAGCCTAAATTACGCCCACGGGCGTAATGGCTTTTTCCTTAAATTGTACCTGTCACTCATGCGTCAGTTATAAAGCAAGGAGGTTTTAGCTCAAGATGTTTGAAAACCTATTTATAAATAAATCTAATCGTATAAACAAAGAGAATATAAATAAGAGACGGGACTTCGAACAAGGTTTTGGATGACAGTCATTTGATTTTGACATGACAACTCATTCGAACTTTGAAACGCTAGTTTGAAATACCACAATACCAATAAAAATAAACGCTAGTACGGAAGTAGACTTACCAACCTAACGAACGAGGACGATAGTAGGGTTGTAGTACTTAATGTTATCGATATCGATAATATTAGAACCCAACGTTATCGATATCGATAAATTATGATTAGGGACGTCGTTGGGCCCACTGCATGAACAGAAAATTGCTTTAAAAAATCTAAAACTAATCCGATTTAGGCATGAAATAATAAAAGGAAAACAAATATTTCATACAGTTTATTTCACACTTATTTCCAAATCACAGTATATTTACAAAAATTCACCAATCTGTACACATATCTTTGCGGGTCGCAATGAATTCTTCTCGAACTAAAAAGCTTGTAGGTTTTATCCAAGTACCAACCGTTGTTTATCAAAAGTAAATCAATATTGGCGCTTGATATTTCCTTATTAATACTTACGTGTTTTATTTTAAGATAATTATTAATTTTATTTCGTCAAAAGCATCGTTTGTTTGACACACACATGTTTTCTCGTGAAGTTATAATATCCATGCTATGCGAACTTAATGCAAATCCAGTTTCTTATTGAAAACAGTGCCACCTTCTTGATAGGTGGCGAACTCTCTGAAGCTCTAGCGATTGCTAGGCTAGGCTGTCAAGGTATTTCAAAATTCGCCATATTATCACAAGGCATCAGTAGCCTAGGGGTACAGACGGTGGTATTTGGAGTCGATGATCCGGGGTTCGATCCCTACGACCGACGCACTTTTTGTATGTTTTGTACATTCAAAGAAAAGTTGTAAGTATCGCAGAAGAGATGGCGCCTGTATTAAATGCCTTCTCAATTTGGTCGAGTTGCCTGTCTATCTCAGTATGTATATTGTAGTGTTTGATAATATCCATGGTAACCGGCCAAAGTCACCATGACAAAATGACAGACAGAGAAAGAACGGAAGTAGGAGATAGCATGAGTCCGCCATAGCAAAAGCACAGATAGAAAACTTGTCACTTGTCAGAGCTTGTTAGATTTGATCTGAATTTGAGCAGTTGTACGTCATTCATATTTTTGTTCCTAGTTGCGCTACACTGCGTATAAAAATGAATGAAACATGTTTAATTGAAATATAAAGTGTGGTACCTAATTTTGTGTGTCTGTAAAATATTTTAAACATCGATTTTAAATTGTGGCTCTATGCCGAAGGGTCTTTGCTTTACGCGCCTTGTCAAATTCAACAAAACGGACGATTGACATTTTGTATTTTTTATTGCGATTAGTATTATTTCTGTTTCAAATGTATTTATTTCCTCGCAAACGTGATGAAAAACATACACACGTACGCTGAGAATTTTACAAATTCGAGTCATCACATATTATTAAATATTATTGTTCTAATTCTCTCTCGTAAAACATCTTTTAGCGTACTTGTGGTACAATGTAGTTGTACAAAACCACAATTATAAAGAAAAAATATTCTTCTAAGTGGATAAGAACTAGTGATGTTGTTGTTTGTTGTACATTACAGGGACCCCAAAATGACAATATAATGTCAATCTTACTCAAAACAAATTAAAATGCATGGTTCGTGATACCTACTTTTTGATTTGGAATTATTATAAAAATATCCAACCAAACTAAGGCAATCAGCCTTTTAACCTGGCCTATACCACCATACAACACAAACTGGCATTGAAATTTGAATCAACTAACGTAAGAAGTAGAGTTGAATTTCGTTTGTTTCAAAAAAGGCCAAAACAAAACAAATGCAAATTTATTCCATCCCAAAATGATTTAAATTCCTTTAAATAATGTTGGCCGTATATATACGGCCGCGGTATAGGACGAGTTGGAAAAAAATCGTTTTCAAAAAAAAAATCCTATCAAAAAACGAAGGTTGACTTAGAATAAATAAAACAACTAGTAGACTATATAATAATATTAATTTCTCAATAATAATACGAATACAAGTAGAACTAGGCAGCGGGTATGGAGGGGGTCGTCTTCTGCGGGGGCACCTTGTTCATGTTGTTTATCTTGTCGCCGAGGCTGAGAGCCATGCCCTGGAACAAGGGAGATCGTTCAATATAGTACAGGAGCCAGACGTTTGAGCGCCGAGTCTAAATCTACCGCTATACTACATTAGGGCTCCCGTCAAAAAACAACGAAATTTTGTAGTTTTCATTTTGACACGCGTCCTAACTAGCTTTCCAGGTGCAGATATGGGAAAGTTTGATTCTTGTTTAACATTATTGATTTAGAATAACTTGAAAAATGTTAATACAGAATTAATTATCCATTTTTAAAGAAAGGTCTGTAAAAATACAAAACGCGACACTTCATCCACATTAAAACTTTTATACTACCGAAACTCGTACCTACTCATACATAGTGAACTTACTTACCTATAATTTTAATTAGCGTTTTTTATTTTTAACTCATTTTCACAAAAGTTACGTCCCAAAAACTGGTTTTTTGGCCTAAAATTGTCAAAGTTTTTTTATTTTTTTTATTTTTTATTTAGGTAAACAAACAGCCACTACAAGGGAGTCTTAAATTATTAACCTTATAAATAAATACAATATGTGTGGCCAACACCGTTCACCACTTATTACTTATTTTATATTACATCATCATGCGGAGTAAGTCAGGGGTGCAGCCCCTGAAGTGTTGTGAATCCGGGGGGTTAAATACTAACAAAATATAAAAAGAGAAAGAAAAAAGTTCGGTGCCATATATCTCGAAAACGGTAAGTTTTGTAGTAAACATGGGATATAATTTCGGTAAACCTCGTTGTTAATAGGATAAGCCATAAAAGATCGAAGGTCGTTGGGAGCTGCGAGCCCCTTAAGGTAAAACAGATTATTTCGATTGTCGAATACTTAGCTTAGGACATGGGATTAAATACTTACGCATAGTTATGATATACCAACCTGCATTCAGCTCTTTAGGCATAATTAGGATAAATCGCCAGTAAAGGGCCACCGTTCAATAACTGGCCACCTCATACTAAACATGAACTCTATTCACCTGTAATATAATTCATTTTAGTATAAGGTTTTAATTCGTGACGTCACGATCCTCGAGCGTTTTCTCTCTCCAACAAGCAATATTAGTTTTAATATTGCATGTTTGCTATCATTTATTGAGATATCTGAATGGGATTTTCGTCAATAGGCATATAATTTTGCCTTCTTTCTTTAGGAGTATTAATAAATTTTGAGTCAACATCCCTATTATGAAAAAAAAGTGAATATATACAGTTCTTTCGAAAACGCTCACCCAACGTTGCTTGCCCTAAAGGCGGACACTGAAATGGGGAACTTGCATGGGACTTCAATTCGAATAAATTGCACTTAATCGATGCGGATATACGTAGAAAAATCATACAAAAGAAAAAATAAATAAAAATAACGATTGTATTAGTTTTAATAGGCAAAAATATTTTCTGTCACCTAAGTATTAGATGTGTCACTAATCTGCAATACCCTAATTATAATATTTATTTAATTATATATTAGTCACCATTTTAATCAATACTGTATCTAAGAATAAATCACATTTTCTATAGCCTGAATATAAGATCTGTCATCAAAATCATAGATCAGTTCCTTAATTTAATGAAAAAATGGCTAATAGGGGCGGAGTCAAATTCGGTATTTGACAAAAGTCAAATCAGTTTATTTATTTTTCGTCAATGCTATAAATTTCAAAAGATATAAGTTGGTATTACTATAAATAACTTTAGATTTAAACAAATGATTAAAGGTAAAAATTGCTGCCAAAACCCGAATCAGAGCACCCCACTTCCACGTGGTCTTGTCTGTCCTACCCCTAGAGTGTATATAAAAGCGAAGGAGGTCCTGGGTTGAACGGGTGCAGGAGGCCGAAGCGAAGCGAGTGGGGAGAGGTGGCGGCCTCCCGGACGGAGCGTAGGTCGAGTGCGCGCGTGAAACGAAGGGCCGACGAAGCGAGTTTATGGTGGGAACCCGGGCGGAGGGCGGGAGACTGAGTCTCAGAAACGAAAGTCAGTCAATTTTCTTCTTCACTATAATTATTTGATGATAGATATTATTTTCAAGTAATTCTTAATTGGTATTTAGGTAATGCTATTACTTTTATTAGGTGATTCAATTAAGGTGACAGATCTATTATTCTAGGAACTGAAAATGCATTTATTAGGTGACTGATAAAATCATACCCGTTTTAATATAGCGCTTTCGGTGGGTGCCGGCGCGTGCATATAACATCAGAAAAATAAATCATAAGAAAGTTTAATATAATGCTGTTGATATTCCTCTGGATTATACTTTTGTTAACGGCCTCCTTAGCCCAGTTGGTAGTGACTCTGCCTACGAAGCTGGAGGTCCCGGGTTCGAATCCCGGTCAGGACATCTATTTGTGTGTTTATCACACAGATAACCTCCTACAGATAGAGCCTATGAACGATTTTGTTCGAATCTAAGGTCACAACAGTTAAAGGTAGGTGCGGGTTGCGGGGCGGTCGGTAGCGGCGCTGCGATTGGCTGTTTCGAAAAGCGCGCGCTTTGATACAGCATGGCGTCAGAAGCGTAGTGATGGGACGCGTTGGTCGTTTACGGTTTTTAGCGGTGCCGCGATTAATTGTTAGTAAACTATTTTAGATGGCGTAACGCTGGTTCCTGTTAACATGGTTTCAATTTTTGAATTGCTGTCACTGTTATATTATTATTTTATTATCACATTTCGTTCATTGACTATTTTGATCGCCACGTAATATAAAAAAATATGTAAATCACAGTAGGCATTTTATATCATTTACTGCATTATCGTATTTACATACTTACTAGGAAAGGACGAATGCGATGCTTATTCGATATTAAGAGCCGGTGCAGCGGCTGCTCCACGCTCAGGTTCCACATGACAACTCACCTGGCTCTTGGCCCGAATGCGAACATGTCCGGCGACCGGGCCCTGCCGGTGCAGCGGCTGCTCCACGCTCAGGTTCCACATGACAACTCACCTGGCTCTTGGCCCGAATGCGAACATGTCCGGCGACCGGGCCCTGCCGGTGCAGCGGCTGCTCCACGCTCAGGTTCCACATGACAACTCACCTGGCTCTTGGCCCGAATGCGAACATGTCCGGCGACCGGGCCCTGCCGGTGCAGCGGCTGCTCCACGCTCAGGTTCCACATGACAACTCACCTGGCTCTTGGCCCGAATGCGAACATGTCCGGCGACCGGGCCCTGCCGGTGCAGCGGCTGCTCCACGCTCAGGTTCCACATGACAACTCACCTGGCTCTTGGCCCGAATGCGAACATGTCCGGCGACCGGGCCCTGCCGGTGCAGCGGCTGCTCCACGCTCAGGTTCCACATGACAACTCACCTGGCTCTTGGCCCGAATGCGAACATGTCCGGCGACCGGGCCCTGCCGGTGCAGCGGCTGCTCCACGCTCAGGTTCCACATGACAACTCACCTGGCTCTTGGCCCGAATGCGAACATGTCCGGCGACCGGGCCCTGCCGGTGCAGCGGCTGCTCCACGCTCAGGTTCCACATGACAACTCACCTGGCTCTTGGCCCGAATGCGAACATGTCCGGCGACCGGGCCCTGCCGGTGCAGCGGCTGCTCCACGCTCAGGTTGGCAAGCGCGTCCTCGCCGAATATGGAGCGCGCGTACATGTTCGCCGCCATGAAGCCGCACTGGCCCGACAGGGCCTGGAACATAATACCACAGTATAAACAACTACAACCAGTAGGCAAGCTTCATTCATCTCTATAATTTACGCACCCGCTTAAGCATGTGCTACACGGCTTACAACCACGGTTTCCACCAAGTGGCCTTGGTAGAAAAACAGTCGTAGTAAGCCATGTAGCCAGTGGTTGCATACCAAAGTTCGCATGACCTTGGTGGGCAGGCGCGCTCGTCAAACCATTTGGCAGAAACGGTGGTTTACAGCCATGTAGCCGCTGGTTTTAAACACGCGAACGACAGTCGCGCGCCGCACGCACCGAGTGTAGACGTGTCGGGCAAGTTTAGGTTCAAAATGGCGCCGGTGAACGAACGAGAGGTGGTTACCGAACTAATTGAACTGTAATAGAGACCTTCCATGTCTGTGGGACTAACTAAATTTCGACAAGGAAGGTCTCAGTCGGTGTTCCGCGCACGTTTGCCCCGCACAAGCGTTTCAAACACACTGAAGTTTGGGGCCGTTGTAAACCGTGTAGACAGCAGATCTTCCACCTCGCTTCTACCAAGGTCACGTGGTGGAGACTGTGCTTGTAAGCCGTGTAGCACATGCTTTTGCGTAACCGCTCAAGAGTCAGGGTTGTCAAAAATTTGTTTGGAGAGATTTTCATTTATTTATAATTACTTGATTTATTTTCAAGCATTTCATAAGTAGCTATGTAGTTATTTTATAAACACTCTGTCACTCACTCAGATTTTTAAATAGAAATATATAAGTTTAGAGAAGGCGGCCATTATTTTTTTGCGTTTTCATAATCGTTATCTAAGGTTCCGAGGGGCTTATTATACGAATCCAAGGTTGGATTTTCGAAAAGTAACTGCCATCTTGATATTCTTTAATTACGGCCCGATTTTGTTCAAAATCGTTATCTGAGGGTCCGAGGGGCCTCTCGAATCCAAGGTTGGTTTTAAGCAAAAAGTGGCCGCCATTTTGATATTCTTTAAATACAGTCCCATTTCGTTCAAAAGCGATATCTGAGGGTCTGAGGGGCCTACTGAACACAAATCCGAGCTTGGATTAAAAAACAGCCGCCATCTTGAAATTCTTTAAATGCGGCCCGATTTCGTTCAAAATCAATAAATGAAGATCCGAGGGGCCTTTTAACACGTTACACGACAATTATGTACAAAACATACCTTATCTGGAGTGAGGCACTTCATGTTGGTAGAAGCCAAGAGGTGCTGCAAGTACTCGCGCAGGTCCGTAATATTCGTGTTTACAGACACCTGGGAAAGAACATATTCATTGTTAATTCTATAAAAAAACTACAAAAATCTGTAAAAAAAACTCAGAGGAAACTAATAGAAATAGAAATGTTTATTGCGTGTCACATTACAGGTTGCAGATGGTGATGGTAATGTGAACACTATGCCTGAAAATACAGTCAAGTTAGGTCTACTCCATTTTGAAGTTATCTGTGGTCCTTCGAGATATTTCTTAAGTTTAAACAAGGTTGTCGCATTTTGTGAAACTGACAGTATGTACACTATGTCGATGTGGATGTCGTTTAGTACGACCACGGCGGTCCATGGAGGCACTCACTTCGTACTGGATAAGTGCCTTGTGACTGTCTGTTACCTTGTTCTCCCACTCGAACTCGGCCCACATCTGTCGGAAGTCCGCGTCGGTGCAGGTGGCCGGCTGGATGTAGTCCACTATGTCGATGTGGATGTCGTTTAGTACGACCACGGCGGTCCATGGAGGCACTCACTTCGTACTGGATAAGTGCCTTGTGACTGTCTGTTACCTTGTTCTCCCACTCGAACTCGGCCCACATCTGTCGGAAGTCCGCGTCGGTGCAGGTGGCCGGCTGGATGTAGTCCACTATGTCGATGTGGATGTCGTTTAGTACGACCACGGCGGTCCATGGAGGCACTCACTTCGTACTGGATAAGTGCCTTGTGACTGTCTGTTACCTTGTTCTCCCACTCGAACTCGGCCCACATCTGTCGGAAGTCCGCGTCGGTGCAGGTGGCCGGCTGGATGTAGTCCACTATGTCGATGTGGATGTCGTTTAGTACGACCACGGCGGTCCATGGAGGCACTCACTTCGTACTGGATAAGTGCCTTGTGACTGTCTGTTACCTTGTTCTCCCACTCGAACTCGGCCCACATCTGTCGGAAGTCCGCGTCGGTGCAGGTGGCCGGCTGGATGTAGTCCACTATGTCGATGTGGATGTCGTTTAGTACGACCACGGCGGTCCATGGAGGCACTCACTTCGTACTGGATAAGTGCCTTGTGACTGTCTGTTACCTTGTTCTCCCACTCGAACTCGGCCCACATCTGTCGGAAGTCCGCGTCGGTGCAGGTGGCCGGCTGGATGTAGTCCACTATGTCGATGTGGATGTCGTTTAGTACGACCACGGCGGTCCATGGAGGCACTCACTTCGTACTGGATAAGTGCCTTGTGACTGTCTGTTACCTTGTTCTCCCACTCGAACTCGGCCCACATCTGTCGGAAGTCCGCGTCGGTGCAGGTGGCCGGCTGGATGTAGTCCACTATGTCGATGTGGATGTCGTTTAGTACGACCACGGCGGTCCATGGAGGCACTCACTTCGTACTGGATAAGTGCCTTGTGACTGTCTGTTACCTTGTTCTCCCACTCGAACTCGGCCCACATCTGTCGGAAGTCCGCGTCGGTGCAGGTGGCCGGCTGGATGTAGTCCACTATGTCGATGTGGATGTCGTTTAGTACGACCACGGCGGTCCATGGAGGCACTCACTTCGTACTGGATAAGTGCCTTGTGACTGTCTGTTACCTTGTTCTCCCACTCGAACTCGGCCCACATCTGTCGGAAGTCCGCGTCGGTGCAGGTGGCCGGCTGGATGTAGTCCACTATGTCGATGTGGATGTCGTTTAGTACGACCACGGCGGTCCATGGAGGCACTCACTTCGTACTGGATAAGTGCCTTGTGACTGTCTGTTACCTTGTTCTCCCACTCGAACTCGGCCCACATCTGTCGGAAGTCCGCGTCGGTGCAGGTGGCCGGCTGGATGTAGTCCACTATGTCGATGTGGATGTCGTTTAGTACGACCACGGCGGTCCATGGAGGCACTCACTTCGTACTGGATAAGTGCCTTGTGACTGTCTGTTACCTTGTTCTCCCACTCGAACTCGGCCCACATCTGTCGGAAGTCCGCGTCGGTGCAGGTGGCCGGCTGGATGTAGTCCACTATGTCGATGTGGATGTCGTTTAGTACGACCACGGCGGTCCATGGAGGCACTCACTTCGTACTGGATAAGTGCCTTGTGACTGTCTGTTACCTTGTTCTCCCACTCGAACTCGGCCCACATCTGTCGGAAGTCCGCGTCGGTGCAGGTGGCCGGCTGGATGTAGTCCACTATGTCGATGTGGATGTCGTTTAGTACGACCACGGCGGTCCATGGAGGCACTCACTTCGTACTGGATAAGTGCCTTGTGACTGTCTGTTACCTTGTTCTCCCACTCGAACTCGGCCCACATCTGTCGGAAGTCCGCGTCGGTGCAGGTGGCCGGCTGGATGTAGTCCACTATGTCGATGTGGATGTCGTTTAGTACGACCACGGCGGTCCATGGAGGCACTCACTTCGTACTGGATAAGTGCCTTGTGACTGTCTGTTACCTTGTTCTCCCACTCGAACTCGGCCCACATCTGTCGGAAGTCCGCGTCGGTGCAGGTGGCCGGCTGGATGTAGTCCACTATGTCGATGTGGATGTCGTTTAGTACGACCACGGCGGTCCATGGAGGCACTCACTTCGTACTGGATAAGTGCCTTGTGACTGTCTGTTACCTTGTTCTCCCACTCGAACTCGGCCCACATCTGTCGGAAGTCCGCGTCGGTGCAGGTGGCCGGCTGGATGTAGTCCACTATGTCGATGTGGATGTCGTTTAGTACGACCACGCCGCGGTCCATGGATGCGCCGGTCACTTCGTACACTGTTGAAAGTTATTTTTTTGACTACTTATTACATTGTCATAAATTTATAAACGTGAAACTTGAAATTCGTCTGCTGCTATCATCACAACGAATCATCAAATCAATAAAAAATGGGCAGCGCGCTTTTCATAGGCCGTATGCTTAGTCGTAGTAAAAAAAGTAAAATTATAAGTTCTTGTTCAAACGCTCACCAATGTTCCCAAATATGATGCCGTTCTCAGTAGAAGCCACTTTAACGTGCGCCTTAATGGTAGCGAAGTCCCTCGGGGCCAGCACGACGGACGCGGGCCGCTCCACCAGCCGCAGGTCTCCCAGTGTGGCCAGCTCTACAGTGCAGTTCTGTAGCGTGTCATCTGTGAACAAATATGGATTTATAATCAAAAGGCAAGTCATAAGAAACGTACACATTTCTAAATATAACCATTTACAAACAACTACCCTTATTATGTATTTAGAAATGTTGATGTGGCTCCCTCGTTTTCCTCAGAAAAGTGTGCAGAATGCAGCTCTTATGTCCCTTTTTACGACAGTAATTTTCCCTCATCCTCTTTTTTTTCTCTTCCCCCTCATGGGCCACCAAGGGTAGCAATGTGAGCTATACTATTATCAAACGCTCGGAGCGTGCGAGGCCATAGAATATGGGAACGGGACACCTCTGTTTCGCTCTCTGCCGCGCCAATCATGGCAGGTAAGTGCAACAGATGGATAATAGAATACTGGTTCTAATCTAGTGGAGGTACCCCGGGTCCGAGAAACTCGTCAGTTGTCATCTAACTAGTCTTCCCCCTCATGGGCCACCGTTTCGAGCATTGGGATCCAGTACATTAAGTTCGTTATGTTTAACTCAGCTTCCCCCTCATGGGCCTCCGATAGTAACAATACCAGCCAGTACATATAGTACAAGTGTTGTATGCGGTTGGTTGACCGTGACTCACCGGTCTGGTTGACGACGAGCACGTCGAGCACTATGTCGTACTGGTTGACAGTGACTCACCGGTCTGGTTGACAGTGACTCACCGGTCTGGTTGACGACGAGCACGTCGAGCACTATGTCGTACTGGTTGACAGTGACTCACCGGTCTGGTTGACAGTGACTCACCGGTCTGGTTGACGACGAGCACGTCGAGCACTATGTCGTACTGGTTGACAGTGACTCACCGGTCTGGTTGACGACGAGCACGTCGAGCACTATGTCGTACTGGTTGACAGTGACTCACCGGTCTGGTTGACGACGAGCACGTCGAGCACTATGTCGTACTGGTTGACAGTGACTCACCGGTCTGGTTGACGACGAGCACGTCGAGCACTATGTCGTACTGGTTGACAGTGACTCACCGGTCTGGTTGACAGTGACTCACCGGTCTGGTTGACGACGAGCACGTCGAGCACTATGTCGTACTGGTTGACAGTGACTCACCGGTCTGGTTGACGACGAGCACGTCGAGCACTATGTCGTACTGGTTGACAGTGACTCACCGGTCTGGTTGACAGTGACTCACCGGTCTGGTTGACGACGAGCACGTCGAGCACTATGTCGTACTGGTTGACTGTGACTCACCGGTCTGGTTGACAGTGACTCACCGGTCTGGTTGACGACGAGCACGTCGAGCACTATGTCGTACTGGTTGACAGTGACTCACCGGTCTGGTTGACGACGAGCACGTCGAGCACTATGTCGTACTGGTTGACAGTGACTCACCGGTCTGGTTGACAGTAACTCACCGGTCTGGTTGACGACGAGCACGTCGAGCACTATGTCGTACTGGTTGACAGTGACTCACCGGTCTGGTTGACGACGAGCACGTCGAGCACTATGTCGTACTGGTTGACAGTGACTCACCGGTCTGGTTGACGACGAGCACGTCGAGCACTATGTCGTACTGGTTGACAGTGACTCACCGGTCTGGTTGACGACGAGCACTATGTCGTACTGGTTGACAGTGACTCACCGGTCTGGTTGACAGTGACTCACCGGTCTGGTTGACGACGAGCACGTCGAGCACTATGTCGTACTGGTTGACAGTGACTCACCGGTCTGGTTGACAGTGACTCACCGGTCTGGTTGACGACGAGCACGTCGAGCACTATGTCGTACTGGTTGACAGTGACTCACCGGTCTGGTTGACGACGAGCACGTCGAGCACTATGTCGTACTGGTTGACAGTGACTCACCGGTCTGGTTGACGACGAGCACGTCGAGCACTATGTCGTACTGGTTGACAGTGACTCACCGGTCTGGTTGACGACGAGCACGTCGAGCACTATGTCGTACTGGTTGACAGTGACTCACCGGTCTGGTTGACGACGAGCACGTCGAGCACTATGTCGTACTGGTTGACAGTGACTCACCGGTCTGGTTGACGACGAGCACGTCGAGCACTATGTCGTACTGGTTGACAGTGACTCACCGGTCTGGTTGACGACGAGCACGTCGAGCACTATGTCGTACTGGTTGACAGTGACTCACCGGTCTGGTTGACGACGAGCACGTCGAGCACTATGTCGTACTGGTTGACAGTGACTCACCGGTCTGGTTGACGACGAGCACGTCGAGCACTATGTCGTACTGGTTGACAGTGACTCACCGGTCTGGTTGACAGTGACTCACCGGTCTGGTTGACGACGAGCACGTCGAGCACTATGTCGTACTGGTTGACAGTGACTCACCGGTCTGGTTGACAGTGACTCACCGGTCTGGTTGACGACGAGCACGTCGAGCACTATGTCGTACTGGTTGACAGTGACTCACCGGTCTGGTTGACAGTGACTCACCGGTCTGGTTGACGACGAGCACGTCGAGCACTATGTCGTACTGGTTGACAGTGACTCACCGGTCTGGTTGACAGTGACTCACCGGTCTGGTTGACGACGAGCACGTCGAGCACTATGTCGTACTGGTTGACAGTGACTCACCGGTCTGGTTGACAGTGACTCACCGGTCTGGTTGACGACGAGCACGTCGAGCACTATGTCGTACTGGTTGACAGTGACTCACCGGTCTGGTTGACAGTGACTCACCGGTCTGGTTGACGACGAGCACGTCGAGCACTATGTCGTACTGGTTGACAGTGACTCACCGGTCTGGTTGACAGTGACTCACCGGTCTGGTTGACGACGAGCACGTCGAGCACTATGTCGTACTGGTTGACAGTGACTCACCGGTCTGGTTGACAGTGACTCACCGGTCTGGTTGACGACGAGCACGTCGAGCACTATGTCGTACTGGTTGACAGTGACTCACCGGTCTGGTTGACAGTGACTCACCGGTCTGGTTGACGACGAGCACGTCGAGCACTATGTCGTACTGGTTGACAGTGACTCACCGGTCTGGTTGACAGTGACTCACCGGTCTGGTTGACAGTGACTCACCGGTCTGGTTGACAGTGACTCACCGGTCTGGTTGACGACGAGCACGTCGAGCACTATGTCGTACTGGTTGACAGTGACTCACCGGTCTGGTTGACAGTGACTCACCGGTCTGGTTGACGACGAGCACGTCGAGCACTATGTCGTACTGGTTGACAGTGACTCACCGGTCTGGTTGACAGTGACTCACCGGTCTGGTTGACGACGAGCACGTCGAGCACTATGTCGTACTGGTTGACAGTGACTCACCGGTCTGGTTGACAGTGACTCACCGGTCTGGTTGACAGTGACTCACCGGTCTGGTTGACGACGAGCACGTCGAGCACTATGTCGTACTGTTTGACAGTGACTCACCGGTCTGGTTGACGACGAGCACGTCGAGCACTATGTCGTACTGTTTGACAGTGACTCACCGGTCTGGTTGACGACGAGCACGTCGAGCACTATGTCGTACTGTTTGACAGTGACTCACCGGTCTGGTTGACGACGAGCACGTCGAGCACTATGTCGTACTGGTTGACGGCCACGATGCACTCCGCGTACACGGGGTCAGAGAACCCGGTCAGTTGCGTCACCTTCGATAGCTTTCCTTTCTCTTCCTGGGAGCCTGATGTGCGACCTGATCAACAAATACAGGTAAACTTTTAAAACTGCAAGGCTAGCAAAAGACCGTGCGCGAGTTAAACTACCAATCTTTATCCAAGTGTTCTAATAGGGAACTTGCATGGGACTTCAATTTTGAATAAATTGCACTCAATCGATGCGGATATACGTAGAAATATCATACAAAAGAAAAAAAAACGATTGTATTTGTTTAATCTCACGTTAAATCGACGAAAACAACGCGCCGAGAATGTGAGTTGTGACGTCATAGTATCATCCTCCTAGCGTTATTTCTGGTTGTGCCCCTAAAGGTGCCCGGGTATAAGCCCGTTTAATTTAAAGCGTAATCGGTGGGTTCCGGCGCATGCAGATTTCAAATGCATTAACATCAGAAAAAAAAAACATTAGAAAGTTTGAATGCTACAGTTGATATTCCTCTGGATTATACTTTTGATTTTCGTAATAAAATAAAAAGATTTATGTTCCCTTTTAGAAAGTGACGAATAGTAGTAGTATTTCTCGTGTGGTTTTGTGCTGAACGTGCTGAGATTTTATACGCATGGCACTGTTAGACTCGAGTTTGGAATATGTAATAATAAACGGGGAACTTTCGGTTACCTACGGTACCTACCTACGATCTATTGTATGAAAAGAATACCGGTATACGGTTCCTGTGTTTTCCCTTCCCGATCCCTTATGACAGAGGATCGTGTCCGCATGCAATAGGGGTGTAAATTCAAAATGTATTATTATTCCAAAAGAAAGAAGGCAAAAAAATATGCCTAGTGACGAAAATCCCATTCAGATATTTCAAAAAATTACGAAGCTACAACCATATTAATGTTGGTCGTTAGAGACAACGCTCGTAGATCGTGACGTCACGATCCACGAACGTCATACATAGTAAGTAGTTTTGCGGAAAAGGGACAGAATATACCCCCTCTTAAAACTTTGGTCACTTATAACTTTGTGACAATTTAATCCTCTGCTTTTTAATCCTATTTTGAGAAAATGCATCATTATTGGTTATTTTATTTGGTGTCTACACCCCTATTGCTCGCCATGTAGTTCGGTCCGTCGTCAAGTGGTCCGCACAGGACTGCATATGGCAGCCTTCCTGATTGTGTTTGTCCAGAGCTCTGGAATCCTTTCTGTACTGTGTTTACCTTCTACAGAACCTAGAATGATTAGCATACCCCGGGGTTTTGAGTGCGGGAATAACTTGAGAATGAGTAGAGATAAACAGATAGGTTATTCTGACAAAATATCATATTGTGCCTAATGAATAAATACCTTCCTGCGAATTGTATACAATTTTATTTTAACTTAAGTAGTAGGTAATTTAGCATTTCTACCAAGACTTACGAGATAATAATAAAAATAATGTTAATTAATTACAGTCAATTAGTAGTTGACACGATTTTCAGAATAAACAATTAATATTTTTTCTACGCTTGGAACAGTTAAGCTTCGGCGTCTAGCAGTAAATATCCATTTCAACAAACTGAACGATCTTTCTACGTCGGCAGTCGTAATAGGTGCAAATTTAATTATTATGAAGAAGTCAATTGTTGCACGATGTGTTTGCGATTGTAGTTCTATTTCTTTGCTTTGTAACAATTCATTCATAGTTTTTAGTGTGCTATAGCCAGAATTTTTATTTGAGACCAACTTTTTTATTACACTTTCAATTTCTAATATTAGTGTGGATATGAACGTATGTTTTTTTTGATAAGTATCTTTTTATTCAATTAATTATTCAGTACTTACCTACTGAATAATTAATTGAATAAAAAGATACTTATCAAAAAAAACATACGTTCATATCCACACTAATATTAGAAATTGAAAGTGTAATAAAAAAGTTGGTCTCAAATAAAAATTCTGGCTATAGCACACTAAAAACTATGAATGAATTGTTACAAAGCAAAGAAATAGAACTGCAATCGCAAACACATTCTGTTTTTTTAGTCAATACCTATTCTTTGGCTAATGTTATTAATTCCTGCACCGAAACCCCCGGGGTATGATGATTAGTATCTCAGTGTAGAACAGAATATTATAATGAGCATGTATACCTTCAACAGCCTTGGACAAGGACAGCTCGAACATGTCGTGATGTGCGGAGGCCGCGCCGGCCGCGCCCGCCAGTGCCGCGAACGTGATGCCCGCTTCCACCGGCACTGTGGCTGCTTCCGCGGCTGCCTGCTCCGCCTGACGATACAAACACGACATACATTTTATTATTTTGAGCCTGTAGTGTCCCACTGCTTGGCAAAGGCCTCCCCCCACTTTTTCCAATGCTCCCGATTTTCAGCAGTCTCTGGCCATTCTTTGAAAAAAAGGAGTCTAGTTGGTCTCTCCATCGCCGACGAGGTCTGCCACGTCTCCGCTTGGAGCTGTCGGGCTGCCAGTCATGCTCGCTTAAAGAGCTTTGCTTACGGTGGCGTCGTTGATCGGGTCGCCACCTTCGCTAACATATGGTTGAGGGAGGCAATGGCTGAGATATAGCTAGCAAGGCAATGAGGGCAAGCACTAGCCCACGGTAGACAAGCAGAGTCACTGTGTTACCTCCTTGTTGTCCAGCTGGCTAGCCCGCTCCTGCAGCAAGGCAACGAGGGCAGCCCTGGCCGAGGTGGAGAGTGCCTCCTGCACCACGGCCGGCCGAGACGAAGCCGCGCGCAAACAGAGTGCGGCATGTTCTAGGTCGTCTGCGGTCAGACCAGTCGTCGATGTCGCTGGAAATATAAAAAAAAATGTTAAAACACTTGTGGGGTTATCTAGTTTGGTGATGGCGTGGACAGCGAAACGGCTGGAGTATGGATAATATGATTTCTTCTTATAAGTGTTTACAGTGCGCGTGTCACTGTCAGTCAAGACTGCTGTGGGGGGCGCTTGTGGGGCTTAGAAGGTCTCACTACGGCGAAATGCCTACTAAACAATCTGCGTTCCAACACACTAAAAAGGTCAATATCTTCTTTAAAATAAAATGAAGTGTAGGAGAAACCCATTTCCTACATACTTTGAAACTAAAAGCGTCAGTTTCTCTGAAAAGTCACTGGAATGATTTGCTCCACTTTCGGCACCAGATTTCATAGGGCAAGTTTGAGCGTTAATTATGCCTCCATCTCCATACTTGGTACAGCTTTGACTTTTCTTTTTATGCTGCAGAAATAGCGCTGAAGTCAAGTGAAGAGCCCTCGTAGTGCTGCTAGCGTATAAGTTTTCCCCAGAGAAGAGCGCGTAAGAGAGCCCACGGGATGATATAGCCGTAGTATGTACGAATAATTCAACGACAGTAATTTAATTTTGCATATGTTTTTCGATACTTAATTCAAACTTAGACTTATCCTTTCATTTTGAATGGGTTTTTTTATATTCTTATTATTCGAAACATTATTATAACTATTGATGGAAACTTTTCCGTATTTGACATTTTAAATTTGTAGTTTTACTCGTAAGAAATTGCTATACTCAACAGAGCTCATGTTAAAACTGTACCTAGCTTTAAGATCTTATTATACTAACATGAAACGCAATAAATCATTAAATTGAATTTAATATCTGTAATACACAACACAACTCAAAAGTGTATTACCCGAAGACCTAAAATCCTAGAAACTGCAACTGAGTTTTATAAAACTTTATATGATGATAACCAAGACCCAGACCATTGCTTCACAAGTATGGATCAGGATTGGGAGGAAAATACCCCCCTATCCTGGATTCTGAATTGGCCAAGGCAATTAACTCCCAAAAATATGATAAAGCACCTGGCGAAGATAACATCACCAACGAATTATTGAAGGGTTGCTTGACAGCTATCACCAAAACATTAATAGATTTATTCAATGATATACTAGGAACAGATCAAATACCAAAGCAGTGGACAACCTCTACAATTACACTTATATATAAGAAGGGAGACAAAAATGATATAGGAAACTATAGGCCTATAAGCCTTTAGAGTTCGCTACTGGGGTGTAAGTAAAAGGTTGTTCTTTACGGTTTAGTTATACTAGTACATTATGATACAAGTGTGCTAAGTTGGTCATTACACTCGAGTCGGTTTTTAAGCCTGAGCCGAAGGCGAAGGCTTAATGGAGACGAGAAGTGTAATGACCAATGCTCACGTGTTTCATACGACGTTTTTCAACACATTTGCGAGGAAAAAATAAAAAAATAAAAAATGAAAATGTTAAAAGATATGTAATGAAAAGGCACTAGTGCGATAATGTAATGTAAAAGTCACGTCATGGGTAATATTCTGCATTATTTTGCTAATATTTAAAAAGATATGTAATGAAAAGGCACTAGTGCGATAATGTAATGTAAAAGGCACGGCATGGGTAATATTCTGCATTATCAGTGTAAATACGCTGTAATAAGACCTACTTTACGAGCAGGTGTGTTGAAAAATATATTATGAAAACAGGTTAACAGGTCATGTGCGTACACTGTAACACTCGAGCAGCGACTGGTACGGCGGGGTCCGCGCGTTACCGTGTCGGTCCATATGCGGCACTTAAGCCTCGCGATATGAGCCGAGCAGGCATGTCGCTATACACGATGTTTTTAAGGGGAAAAAAAATAATAATAATAAAATAAAATAAATATATATATATATACTTAATACGAGCTGTAAATATTCGCCTTATTAAAAACCGTCCGCGAACCTGACTGGTTTCTTAACTACTCTGCCACTCCTAGTGGTGCTTGACTGTGCGATAGTTTCGCTTGCGCTTGGCGCGCTAATAGTGGAGTCTCGTACTATAGGACTTGAACTTGTATCACTCACGTTGTTCCACACATAAGCTGGCTTCAACCTATCAATTGAAATGCGAGCTTGTTTGTTCGGGAGATGAATAAGAAATACTTTCTCTCCTCTTTCTATTACTTTAAAAGGTCCATTATACGGTGGCTGTAATGACTTGCGTACAGAATCATCTCTAATGAAAACAAACTCACACGTACGCAGATCCTTGTGTACAAATATCGTACGCGTGTCAAGAGCACTTTTTGCTACCGGTTTAAGCTTATTTATCTTATTACGAATACTATTTACTAAGCTAAATGGGTCACCTGGCTCTACATTTTGAGAAGTAGTGAAAAAATCAGCAGGTAATCGTAATGTGCGACCGAACGTCATCTCAGCGGCGCTTACACCGTTGTCATTTCGACTAGCGGCGCGCAATCCTAGCATAACGGTCGATAGTTCGTCTTCCCATGAGCTGTCACGGATTCTAGCCATAAGGGCTGCCTTTAACGAGCGATGAAAACGCTCAACTTTAGCATTGCTCTGAGGATGGTACGCTGTAGTCCTGAATTTATTAATGCCTAGTAATACCATTAATTCCCTAAAAAGGCTACTTTCAAATTGACGACCCTGATCGCTCGTGAGTCTGATCGGGCAACCATAACGCGTGATCCATCCGTCGTATATAGTCTTGGCAACAACCTAATATTTTCAAAAATAATCCTACACCGCATTGAGAAAGTCCTGGATGACAATCAACCTATTGAACAAGCGGATTTCCGGAAAGACTTCTCCACAGGAGACCACATACATACAATAAAACAGCTAATCGAGATATGCAATGAGTACGGAAACATATATTATCTGGGTTTTGTAGAACAAGGCATTCGACTCCCTGAAACAAATATATATGGATGGCTCTTCAGACCCAAGGAGTACCAAGCAAATAGATTAGAAAAATAAGCAAATTGTATGCACAGACTACTGCAAAATTGAAACTGGAAAATATTGGAGAACAGTTGAAAATCAAAAAAGGGGTACGTCAGGGAGATCCGCTGTCTCCAAAACTGTTCTCAGCCGCACTAGAATATATATTCAGAACCTTGAACTGGGAAAATCAAGGAATATTGACTCACCTACGTTTCGCAGATGACCTCATTATTATCAGTGACAGCCCATCAAACTCCAAGATATGTTACAGCAGCTAACCATCGAAAGTGAAAAGCTGGGACTGTCAATGAATACACAAAAAACCAAAGTCATGACGAACCACTTGAAGCAAGAAATTAAAATCAATAACAACACAATTGAATATAATAAATAAAGTGGCCTCGGCAGAGAGTACAACTTTGTACCCTTTGGCGTCGAGACCCTCGGTCCGTGGGGTCCCAGTGCACATAAGTTATTTGCGGAAATCGTCTGGTTGATGTAACTGGTGACCGAAGAGCTGGCGGCTTTCTTGCGCAACACATCAGCATTGCAATTCAACGAGGAAATGCCGCCAGCATCCTCGGTACAATGCCTCGAGGGCCTTTTTTAGATTTAACGTAGTTTTCATTTAATTTAGCTTATGTTAATTATCATGTATTTACTATAGAAAATAAAGATGTATTAAGTCATATGTAGTTGAATATATATATTTAGGCCAAGTTATCTCACCACAACAACAAACTCGAAAAGAAATCAAACGAAGAATATCAGTCTCATGGAAAAAATACTGGGCTATGAAAGAAATTATGAAAAACCCAGGATTCAAAATAAAAGAAAAAAGGAAAGTCTACAATACATGCATACTTTTCTGTATGACATATGGTTGCCAAACATGGTCTCTAACCAAAAAAGATACCAAGGACTTAGAAACCTGTCAACACAACATGGAACGAAGCATCCTAAATATAAAAAAGCTGGATAAAATAAGACTAAAATATATTAGGCGAAGAACAAATATAAACGATATCACAATTAAAATAAAAAGGCTAGCAAGTGGAGATGGGCGGGACACATATTCAGAGACAAAAAAGATAAATGGACAAAGCAAATATCAGAATGGTACCCAAGAGAAGGAAAAAGGAAAAGAGGTAGACAGGTACGGAGATGGGAGGATGACCTTAGACTAATAGGAGGAAACATATGGAGAAGAAAAGATGTAGATCGAAAAAAATGGAAATCTTTAGAGGAGGCCTATGCCGGAAGGCAAGACGACAGTGTCGATGTCTAATATACTTACCTATTTAAATAAGTTTTTTTGTAAAAAGTCGTTAAATACAGGCTATAATAAATAAATAAATAAAAAATACTTGGTAGGTACAGATTTGACTAAACTTACCATTCTTCTTATGCTGCCATTTTTTTAAGGCTTACTAGTTAACTATAAAAGAATGAGATCAATGTTATCTTGGAAAAATAAATAAATTGCATTAAATAAAATAAAGAACCCTGGTAGCGCTGTTCTCGTCTAACTTCAGGGCGATCTTGGCAAGAGCAGAGCAAGCGCAGGCTGTGGTGGAGCTTTCCCCAGGGTGAAACGCCTTAGAGAGATCACCGGAGGACATAACCGTAGTACCTGTGATACTTGCTACTTATGACTAAGGAACTTACCATTCATCTTATGCTGCACCAATAGCGCTGAAGTCAGGTGCGGGGCCCTGGTGGCACTGTTTAGGTCTAACTTCAGGGCGATCTTGGCGAGAGCAGAGCAAGCGCAGGCTGCGGTGAGGCTTTCCCCAGAGTGAAACGCCTTAGAGAGATCACCGGAGGACATAACCGTAGTACCTGTGATACTTGCTACATATGACTAAGGAACTTACCATTCTTCTTATGCTGCACCAATAGCGCTGAAGTCAGGTGCAGAGCCCTGGTGGCACTGTTCGGGTCTAACTTCAGGGCGATCTTGGCGAGAGCAGAGCAAGCGCAGGCTGCGGTGAAGCTTTCCCCAGAGCGGAGCGCGTGGGAGAGACCGCCAGAGGAAGTAGACGAAGTATCTGCACTGAAAGATAAAGTGTGGTTAATTCCAATGTTTAGAAGTATTCAGTGTCATCATTATCGTCTTGGTGTTAAAGTTGTTTAGAGTTGCCTGTGTGGTCAATTTGTTTTGACTTTTTTAGCCTGTTTGGCCAACCAAACTACAATGTTTAATTGTGGTTTTACTGAGAACTGACGTTTATTTTAAATCAAAAACAGATTA
This sequence comes from Epinotia brunnichana, assembly GCA_963854355.1. NCBI lineage: Eukaryota > Metazoa > Arthropoda > Insecta > Lepidoptera > Tortricidae > Epinotia > Epinotia brunnichana. The sequence goes on from OY977940.1 coordinate 2,676,993, forward strand.
CATACATAACCTCACAGATGGCCTTACATTAAAAAAAATATGTATTTCGATACATATTAAATACATAGTAGTGCTACAACTCGTACATACGAGTAGTTATCAAACAACGTGAATAGGTTGATAAGACTCGCTTTCATTTTTGTTTAAACTTATGGGACATTTGGGTAATTTTTGCATTTCAAATTAAAGGAAAAATTGAAAAATTTAGGCTGCGAGCCGGATTCGAACCGGCGACCACAGGCATACATGGGCCGTCGCTACTAACCAACTGAGCTATCGAAACAATCTGTCTCAGCCCCTAAATCTTTCAATTAGTTCCTTCTTACAACGCCTTAGGGAGGCGTGTGGCGACATCTACCTAGAAGACATATGCTTCTTAACGGCACCAACGTCTCAAATTATATTGAGAAATCGTTTGTTTGAAATTTGTTTAAGATTATGTTTCAAAAAATTGACGATTCAAAAGTGCTTGTACTAGGCCTACCTGAATAAAGAATATTTTGACTTTGACTTTAACTTCGTCAGTAACGATGCGCCACCACTAAATTAATTTTGTATAAAGCAGTTACGCTGCTAACGATATTTATAAACTTCAAATTAAAGGAAAAATTTAAAAATTTAGGCAGGTTAGTAGGCCCGTCGCTACTAACCTGCCTAAATTTTTAAATTTTTCCTTTAATTTGAAGTTTATAAATATCGTTAGCAGCGTAACTGCTTTAAAATAAACGTCAGTCCTTAATAAAACCACAATTAGAACTTGTGCACTTTAAAGAACTCGCAAATTACTTATCTGATCATAATTCGTACAAGGTATAGTTAGTTAGTTTGATTATGTTTAATTTACCTCTGTCTTATTTACTATTTCTGGTGAGCAACAAAGACTATTTGTTTTGTATTGTTAGTAAGATAGATAAAGTAATAAAGGTCAAATTATATTTCCACGGACACTGATAGACCGGGCTCTTAATGAAGTTACGTTTTCAAAATTGCGCACCGCATTCTGACTTCTGATATATATTCTATAGTTCCCAGACATACAATCAACAGATGTTGCCAACCAGTCTTGTGGTCCCCCTCCCCTCTTCATAGTACAGCTATAGAAAACTTAAATTTTGCTGCAGGGCCTGACTGACAAAGGACGGGCAACATGACGTAGCTAGACTAGAACAACGGTAAGGGCGGGGCCTGACTGACAAAGGACGGGCAACATGACGTAGCTAGACTAGAACAACGGTAAGGGCGGGGCCTGACTGACAAAGGACGGGCAACATGACGTAGCTAGACTAGAGCAACGGTAAGGGCGGGGCCTGACTGACAAAGGACGGGCAACATGACGTAGCTAGACTAGAGCAACGGTAAGGGCGGGGCCTGACTGACAAAGGACGGGCAACATGACGTAGCTAGACTAGAGCAACGGTAAGGGCGGGGCCTGACTGACAAAGGACGGGCAACATGACGTAGCGAGACTAGAGCAACGGTAAGGGCGGGGCCTGACTGACAAAGGACGGGCAACATGACGTAGCGAGACTAGAGCAACGGTAAGGGCGGGGCCTGACTGACAAAGGACGGGCAACATGACGTAGCGAGACTAGAGCAACGGTAAGGGCGGGGCCTGACTGACAAAGGACGGGCAACATGACGTAGCGAGACTAGAGCAACGGTAAGGGCGGGGCCTGACTGACAAAGGACGGGCAACATGACGTAGCGAGACTAGAGCAACGGTAAGGGCGGGGCCTGACTGACAAAGGACGGGCAACATGACGTAGCGAGACTAGAGCAACGGTAAGGGCGGGGCCTGACTGACAAAGGACGGGCAACATGACGTAGCGAGACTAGAGCAACGGTAAGGGCGGGGCCTGACTGACAAAGGACGGGCAACATGACGTAGCGAGACTAGAGCAACGGTAAGGGCGGGGCCTGACTGACAAAGGACGGGCAACATGACGTAGCGAGACTAGAGCAACGGTAAGGGCGGGGCCTGACTGACAAAGGACGGGCAACATGACGTAGCGAGACTAGAGCAACGGTAAGGGCGGGGCCTGACTGACAAAGGACGGGCAACATGACGTAGCGAGACTAGAGCAACGGTAAGGGCGGGGCCTGACTGACAAAGGACGGGCAACATGACGTAGCGAGACTAGAGCAACGGTAAGGGCGGGGCTTGACTGACAAAGGACGCGCAACATGACGTAGCGAGACTAGAGCAACGGTAAGGGCGGGGCCTGACTGACAAAGGACGGGCAACATGACGTAGCGAGACTAGAGCAACGGTAAGGGCGGGGCCTTACTGACAAAGGACGGGCAACATGACGTAGCGAGACTAGAGCAACGGTAAGGGCGGGGCCTGACTGACAAAGGACGGGCAACATGACGTAGCGAGACTAGAGCAACGGTAAGGGCGGGGCCTGACTGACAAAGGACGGGCAACATGACGTAGCGAGACTAGAGCAACGGTAAGGGCGGGGCCTGACTGACAAAGGACGGGCAACATGACGTTTTATAAAGTCGAGGGTCTCAAGTAGACAAATCACAAAACATTTCGCGGTCCGCAATATTTGCAAACGAACATTTTATTGGAGTAGATCGGCTTTGTTGGATTTATTTGTACATATTGAAGTTGAATGGAGATTGAAGTAATACTTACGCGGGCAGGTTGAAGGCAGACTGCGAGGCGTAGGTGCCGTCGCTGGTGACGAGCTGGCGCGGGGCTGACGTGTCCGGCTTGGCCGCTTTCTCCTTCTCCTCCTGACAAATTGCTTGCTTTAAGTCAAAGTGAGAGTGGAAGACAAGGAACACATTATATTTCTAGCTGGTTTTTACAAAAAAATATTTTATGGGCGGGCAAAATTTCCGAAACATACCCACGATAGAAAATAATTAATAACCTGTAGCAAACAACCCTAATGGTAACCAGATACTTCTGTATCTGGTTACCATTAGGGTTGTTGTTGCCCATGAAGGCTTGCAACCAGGGCGTGGAATGGTACCGAAAATAACTGTAACATACCGGTATTTATAGGTTTTCTTCGTTTTGGTTCCAGAGAACCGGTAAAGGAAAATACCGGTATTAGCACCGAAAATACCGGTTCTTTATAAAGGTGGATGCGACGTAGCCGTTTCGCGCGAGATCCGGTTTCGGTTCAGGAAAATACCGGTATTTCGAGCCCTGCTTTGCAAATCCAGAAAAGACTTGAGCGCATTACCAACCCTTTCTTGATTTAGGGATTCATTGTGACCAATTTCGGACTATTCATTTTAGAGTGTATATTCGCCAACAAACTGTTATGCAGTTTGGCGAAGATTTAGATTAAGTTTATCGTAATTTTTGTTGAGTAAGAAATAAAAAAAAAAAAAAAAAGAGCATTACAATCAGGGAGTGCATAACCGAAAAATACCGGTATTCTATTTTAACGGTATGACGTCATATCGGTTTTCAAATAGCGGTTTCGGTAGCGGAACCTTTATATTTCGCTATCGAAATATAAAGGTACCTTTATTTTTTCCGGTACCGTAACCGCTTTTTAAAGATGGGTCCGAAACATGTCGCCCGTAGTGACATTTAATACGCGAGTTAAACCGTATATTTGTAGCATTAGTTCAACTGTTGAACTAATGCTACAAATATAAGTTGCACCACGTCCGTAGCAATAGGGAAGATTACTCAAAACTCTTCGTAGAGGTGGTGACACTAGCAGCGTTTGCATTGTATCTCGTTCCTACTTGCGGTATTGTCTATGCAAGCATCCTTGTCACTCATTTGACAAAAAATGGGCTTGTGACCTTAAATTTGTTTACGATGCCATTAGAACCAGTTCTTGTAGATGAACAAATGTTTGTATGGAAGAAACTACATTTAAAGGACATTAACACCCAAAAAATCGAGTTAAAGACGGACCCCGCTGACAGCAGCCGAAACGCTTCATACTGATTGGCTTTAAAGTATGACGTCACACCGTGCAATTTGTACTAACCGTTGCATGGAAAATGAAGTAAATTGCTGTTTCGGTCGCGAAATACTGCGTTTAGGTCCATACTTGTCATACAAATGTGTTTCTATAAAAGCGTAAGGATTCTATAGGTACCTTTAAATTTACTCTTGGACAATAAATAAAAAAACTTTTTTTTCTAAACTTTCAAGGTTCATATCTTTTTATGATTTGAATTATATTTTGTAATTTATACTTTATTACAATCATTTGATGATTTACTATCCATTTAGCAACACGACGTTATCAATTTTAACACCACGCAACAAGCCTATTGTGCATGTGTGTGTGAATCCCTTTATTTCTATACTGGTTTACTATTAGTGGTAGTGCTGCCTCTGGCGGCAGAACATTGCAGTAATGTTCCCTATTACCCACCGCTACCCCACCCTACCCTACCCTACCCTACCCTACACGTGACCCCTGGCCGGTGCTGAACGTGCAACAACCTGCCAACCGTATTGTCTTTTCGAAGATCTCACGGATCTAAATACACTGATTTGCCATACGATAAATAAATAAGTTCAACATGTCTCACGCATGTTTAAATTCTACCTTCAGAAATATTGTCATTTTGTAATATAAAACAATGTGTTAATAATTTTCTGTCAAAAATTTCATTTTAGGTAGGTACAAGCTTTTATTGCCGACTGTACTACTCATTGAGACGATTCTAACGAGCCCAAACTCGATGGGGTTGTGCCGTTTTATTGCGGAGTTCCTATGGCCACCTTCCAGCTCCAGCATCAGATTAGCTCTATGTCATCATAATATTGCATTGTCATGCGATGTACATATGCATGCAGAATTTCAGCTCAATTGGGAAGTGGGTGAAATTTCAATTACTAAATTTGACCCAAGAAAGAATAAAACAAATGGGGTGAGCTAAATAAAAGCTTGTAAATATATGATGATGGTACCTTGTTATCTTCATCCCCCGTGGTGGGCAGCGGTATTGCGGCCGCGAGCACGTCGAGGGTAGCTTCTGCACATTGCTTGGTGTCGGCGAACTCTGCGAGCAGCCACAGCGCCGCGCGGGCGATCTTGCCCACTTTGATTTGAGGAATTACTTCCAGGAGTTTCTGGAAGAACAGTCCAAATAATTACTGAGGCTAACTGCCCTCCGAAGCCAAATTAAGGGGACGAAGGTTCGTTTTTCTCTCCCTCTCACTGAGCATAAGCGTGAGCGAGATGGAAGTGCGTGTTTGGAAGCGCGGATATCATGTTTTTTAATGTTATTTCTTTGTGCGTTTTAATAAATAAAAAAGTAATAGCTGATTTCCCTCAAACATGACATTGCCGATTTTTAGAACCAATTGTAATATGTTTAGCTGTTGTGCATAATTTGTTACGATTTTTCGGGTTCCGTAGCCAAATGGCAAAAAACGGAACCCTTATAGATTCGTCATGTCTGTCTGTCTGTCATCACTTTTTTCCGAAACTATAAGAGCTGTACTGTTGAAACTTGGTAAGTAGATGTATTCTGTAAACCGCATTAAGATTTTCACTTAAAAATATAAAAAAAACAATAAATTTTGGGGTTCCCCATACTAAGAACTGAATTTTTTTTTTTTGTCAAACCCGTATATATAATACGTGTGGGGTATCTATGGATAGGTCTTCAAAAATGATATTGATGTTTCTAACATGATTTTTTTTTACACTGAATAGTTTGCGCGAGAGACACTTCCAAAGTGGTAAAATGTGTCGTCCCCCCCCCCTGTAACTTCTAAAATAAGAGAATGATAAATCTAAAAAAAAAAGTTGATGTACATTACCATGCAAACTTTCAACGAAAGTTGGTTTGAACGAGATCTAGTAAGTAGTTTTTTTTTAATACGTCATAAATCGTTAAAAGCTATTTATTTAACGGAACCCTTCATGTGCGAGTCCGACTCGCACTTGGCCGCTTTTTTAAGTGTATTATAGACCTATGTTCGTGATTTTTTTCTATCGAGCGAAAGTCAAAAACTCAGGATTCGAATAGCTGATTTCCCTCGAGAAAGGCCTCAAGATTGCTAATTAAATTTAGGGCAGCCGTATTATAATAGAGAGCTACGATTTTTTTTAAATCCGTTTTCGGAGCTCACGTCGCCTTAAAAGGTATCTTCGTCCTTGCCTAATATAATTGATTCTCATCTACCCACATATTATAAATCCTCAATGATGTGTTCGGGAACCATTAAACTAACCGCCATTGCACCGCCATGGCCGACTAGATTTTAAATCATGACCAACTAGATTTCCATATATCCACCATCCATATGCCAGCGCATGGCCTGCTAGATTTTTATTCAACAAATCACAGGGCAGAATTCTTGTAGCGCGCGGCCACCTGGCTTTAACCAAACAGATCACTCACAAGCTCATAACTCCCTGGGGAGTTATAAAAATCCATAATTCCCGCGGGAGATAAATCGGCTATAGCTGCTCTATACACCTGCCTATAATACACCCTTTACGAACAAGAGTGATGAAGAAACACAAAATAGTTGCTAGGCCCATAAATAAACCGAATAATTACCTGGTAGAGTGTGGGACGTAGATCAGGGAAGGCGGCCAACGCCTCTCGAACGAAGGCCATGACGTCAGCCGCGGCCGCCTCCGCGCCCTCTCCTACCATCTCCAGTAAGGCTGGAGCCACGCTGCCCGCTACTTCGGGGAACTAGGGAAAAGAGGGTGTTCAATCAATTTCTGATAAAATAGTACATTAATACAGAGGCGGGCAAAATATGGATTGCCGGCCAATTATATATAGACGGGACGAGCGTAACGACGCCAGATAGGTATGCCAGGCTGGCAACCCCTTTTCACGTCGAGATATGTATGGTCCCGAATTGATATTGAAACAAGAGAAGGTCGCTTTGCAGGCCTAGGCCTCCTATTTTGTATGAAATTCCATTACGGATCTCTCCTCTCGCCGCGCCCGAAACGTCATACTTCGAAGCCTATAAAGAACACAATGTCAATATTTCATTGCATGTTTGAGAAAAAATATTTTTTGCTAGCTATTTTTAAAATACAGAGTTCGAGATAAAATAGATATAGGCCTGCCAGCGTTGCCAGTCGGTGACAACGTGCGAGGGCATCAGTGGCAGTCGTCAATGAGTGAAAACTGAATCGTGGTGTACTTCCAGCTGTTTAGTCCAGAATGTGAAGGCAGTGACCTTGAGCGCAGCTTGGTGCATGGCGCGAACCAACAGCTGCCGGTACTTGGCCGCATCGTCATGGTCGGCGCTGCCGGCGCGCGCGGCCTCCTTGCGCAGCACCTGGACTAGTTCCTCGGCGTGTGGTATGTCTAGACTGACCTTGAGCGCAGCTTGGTGCATGGCGCGAACCAACAGCTGCCGGTACTTGGCCGCATCGTCATGGTCGGCGCTGCCGGCGCGCGCGGCCTCCTTGCGCAGCACCTGGACTAGTTCCTCGGCGTGTGGTATGTCTAGACTGACCTTGAGCGCAGCTTGGTGCATGGCGCGAACCAACAGCTGCCGGTACTTGGCCGCATCGTCATGGTCGGCGCTGCCGGCGCGCGCGGCCTCCTTGCGCAGCACCTGGACTAGTTCCTCGGCGTGTGGTATGTCTAGACTGACCTTGAGCGCAGCTTGGTGCATGGCGCGAACCAACAGCTGCCGGTACTTGGCCGCATCGTCATGGTCGGCGCTGCCGGCGCGCGCGGCCTCCTTGCGCAGCACCTGGACTAGTTCCTCGGCGTGTGGTATGTCTAGACTGACCTTGAGCGCAGCTTGGTGCATGGCGCGAACCAACAGCTGCCGGTACTTGGCCGCATCGTCATGGTCGGCGCTGCCGGCGCGCGCGGCCTCCTTGCGCAGCACCTGGACTAGTTCCTCGGCGTGTGGTATGTCTAGACTGACCTTGAGCGCAGCTTGGTGCATGGCGCGAACCAACAGCTGCCGGTACTTGGCCGCATCGTCATGGTCGGCGCTGCCGGCGCGCGCGGCCTCCTTGCGCAGCACCTGGACTAGTTCCTCGGCGTGTGGTATGTCTAGACTGACCTTGAGCGCAGCTTGGTGCATGGCGCGAACCAACAGCTGCCGGTACTTGGCCGCATCGTCATGGTCGGCGCTGCCGGCGCGCGCGGCCTCCTTGCGCAGCACCTGGACTAGTTCCTCGGCGTGTGGTATGTCTAGACTGACCTTGAGCGCAGCTTGGTGCATGGCGCGAACCAACAGCTGCCGGTACTTGGCCGCATCGTCATGGTCGGCGCTGCCGGCGCGCGCGGCCTCCTTGCGCAGCACCTGGACTAGTTCCTCGGCGTGTGGTATGTCTAGACTGACCTTGAGCGCAGCTTGGTGCATGGCGCGAACCAACAGCTGCCGGTACTTGGCCGCATCGTCATGGTCGGCGCTGCCGGCGCGCGCGGCCTCCTTGCGCAGCACCTGGACTAGTTCCTCGGCGTGTGGTATGTCTAGACTGACCTTGAGCGCAGCTTGGTGCATGGCGCGAACCAACAGCTGCCGGTACTTGGCCGCATCGTCATGGTCGGCGCTGCCGGCGCGCGCGGCCTCCTTGCGCAGCACCTGGACTAGTTCCTCGGCGTGTGGTATGTCTAGACTGACCTTGAGCGCAGCTTGGTGCATGGCCCGAACCAACAGCTGCCGGTACTTGGCCGCATCGTCATGGTCGGCGCTGCCGGCGCGCGCGGCCTCCTTGCGCAGCACCTGGACTAGTTCCTCGGCGTGTGGTATGTCTAGACTGACCTTGAGCGCAGCTTGGTGCATGGCGCGAACCAACAGCTGCCGGTACTTGGCCGCATCGTCATGGTCGGCGCTGCCGGCGCGCGCGGCCTCCTTGCGCAGCACCTGGACTAGTTCCTCGGCGTGTGGTATGTCTAGACTGACCTTGAGCGCAGCTTGGTGCATGGCGCGAACCAACAGCTGCCGGTACTTGGCCGCATCGTCATGGTCGGCGCTGCCGGCGCGCGCGGCCTCCTTGCGCAGCACCTGGACTAGTTCCTCGGCGTGTGGTATGTCTAGACTGACCTTGAGCGCAGCTTGGTGCATGGCGCGAACCAACAGCTGCCGGTACTTGGCCGCATCGTCATGGTCGGCGCTGCCGGCGCGCGCGGCCTCCTTGCGCAGCACCTGGACTAGTTCCTCGGCGTGTGGTATGTCTAGACTGACCTTGAGCGCAGCTTGGTGCATGGCGCGAACCAACAGCTGCCGGTACTTGGCCGCATCGTCATGGTCGGCGCTGCCGGCGCGCGCGGCCTCCTTGCGCAGCACCTGGACTAGTTCCTCGGCGTGTGGTATGTCTAGACTGACCTTGAGCGCAGCTTGGTGCATGGCGCGAACCAACAGCTGCCGGTACTTGGCCGCATCGTCATGGTCGGCGCTGCCGGCGCGCGCGGCCTCCTTGCGCAGCACCTGGACTAGTTCCTCGGCGTGTGGTATGTCTAGACTGACCTTGAGCGCAGCTTGGTGCATGGCGCGAACCAACAGCTGCCGGTACTTGGCCGCATCGTCATGGTCGGCGCTGCCGGCGCGCGCGGCCTCCTTGCGCAGCACCTGGACTAGTTCCTCGGCGTGTGGTATGTCTAGACTGACCTTGAGCGCAGCTTGGTGCATGGCGCGAACCAACAGCTGCCGGTACTTGGCCGCATCGTCATGGTCGGCGCTGCCGGCGCGCGCGGCCTCCTTGCGCAGCACCTGGACTAGTTCCTCGGCGTGTGGTATGTCTAGACTGACCTTGAGCGCAGCTTGGTGCATGGCGCGAACCAACAGCTGCCGGTACTTGGCCGCATCGTCATGGTCGGCGCTGCCGGCGCGCGCGGCCTCCTTGCGCAGCACCTGGACTAGTTCCTCGGCGTGTGGTATGTCTAGACTGACCTTGAGCGCAGCTTGGTGCATGGCGCGAACCAACAGCTGCCGGTACTTGGCCGCATCGTCATGGTCGGCGCTGCCGGCGCGCGCGGCCTCCTTGCGCAGCACCTGGACTAGTTCCTCGGCGTGGCGGGAGCTGACGAGCTCGAGGGCTGGGGACAAAACATGACGTGTACTTGCGAAGGACTTTACAGACAATATAGGGTTAATAACACGCGAGAACCCTTGAGACATCCATGGCCATAACACTGAGGCGACCATGAACTATGAGTTAGCTTGTTGTCGCTCTTTTACTCACTAGCGAAAGTGAATGAAGAGACAGAAAGGTAGATATGGAGTTCAACGTTGTTGTCTCATCATTAAACGTCGTTGCACCGTCATTCTGTCGCAGAACAATCTACCGTTCTCCATCTTATTTCCCTTTTTAATTTGCACAGTACGAGCGAGGAAGGCGTCGTTTAGTCGCGCGTGACGCAACTTGGCAGCCAGTTGTGCTAGATGAGGGACAAAGAGAGAGAACGGGGGGTATGGAGTCCAAAGAGAAGAAAGAGCGACGGGGATAGGAAAAGATCATGAAGCGTGAGAAGGAAAAGTATGAAAGAGTGAGCTGTAGAGTGATATAAGTCATCAGTTTAATTCGCCACTTGACCATGGTTAAGAAAGCTTCCTGATTTCAAGATCCGAAGACGCGAGTACCCTTCAGACGTCCATGCCCAAGTCGAGCAACACGAGAGAGTGACAAAAGCGAGATGGAAAGGTAGACACAGGAAGGAGAGAGAAGGGAGTGGGTATCGACGTTTCGCCACTTATCCAATAAAGCTATGCTTAATCTATGAGTGATTTATGAATTCAAGATCGGAAGACGCGAGCACCCTCAACACGTCCATGGTCAGGTCTGACGGCTCCAGCCGCGGCCTCTCTGCCTTCTTTGCGAACCTTATACTCACCGGCGAGAAGGGCTCCAGCCGCGGCCTCTCTGCCTTCTTTGCGAACCTTATACTCACCGGCGAGAAGGGCTCCAGCCGCGGCCTCTCTGCCTTCTTTGCGAACCTTATACTCACCGGCGAGAAGGGCTCCAGCCGCGGCCTCTCTGCCTTCTTTGCGAACCTTATACTCACCGGCGAGAAGGGCTCCAGCCGCGGCTTCTCTGCCTTCTTTGCGAACCTTATACTCACCGGCGAGAAGGGCTCCAGCCGCGGCCTCTCTGCCTTCTTTGCGAACCTTATACTCACCGGCGAGAAGGGCTCCAGCCGCGGCCTCTCTGCCTTCTTTGCGAACCTTATACTCACCGGCGAGAAGGGCTCCAGCCGCGGCCTCTCTGCCTTCTTTGCGAACCTTATACTCACCGGCGAGAAGGGCTCCAGCCGCGGCTTCTCTGCCTTCTTTGCGAACTTTATACTCACCGGCGAGAAGGGCTCCAGCCGCGGCCTCTCTGCCTTCTTTGCGAACCTTATACTCACCGGCGAGAAGGGCTCCAGCCGCGGCCTCTCTGCCTTCTTTGCGAACCTTATACTCACCGGCGAGAAGGGCTCCAGCCGCGGCCTCTCTGCCTTCTTTGCGAACCTTATACTCACCGGCGAAAAGGGCTCCAGCCGCGGCCTCTCTGCCTTCTTTGCGAACCTTATACTTACCGGCGAGAGGGGCTCCAACCGCGGCCTCTCTGCCTTCTTTGCGAACCTTATACTCACCGGCGAGAGGGGCTCCAGCCGCGGCCTCTCTGCCTTCTTTGCGAACCTTATACTCACCGGCGAGAGGGGCTCCTGCCGCGGCCTCTCTGCCTTCTTTGCGAACCTTATACTCACCGGCTAGAGGGGCTCCAGCCGCGGCCTCTCTGCCTTCTTTGCGAACCTTATACTCACCGGCGAGAGTGGAAGAGAGAGGGATACGGAGTATGACGTTGTTGTCATCATTGCTTCGTCATACTTACACTCATTTGTGACTCGGGGAATATGAAGGGGAAAGGGGAACAAGAAAACCAGAGGGACAAAGAGAGCGGGAGGTAGAGTAGCCCAAGAAAGGGAAGGATAAAATGAGAGTGGAGGGCTGTAGAGTGGTATAAATCTAGAGTGTGACACATCAGTTTGACTCGCGACTTACCCAGGGTTAAAGTGAGCTTCCTGACTTCAAGATCGGAAGACGCGAGCACTCTTAACACATCCATGGCCAGATCCGGCAGCGCCCTGGCGGCGGCCTCTCCGCCCTCCTTGCGCAGCGCGCTGAGGCGGCCCAGCACGATGAGCTTCACGTTGTTATCACTTTCTTTGACGATCAGGTCGATGTAGCAGGCCGCGGCCGCCTGGAAACAATTATATTTTTTTCAATGCCTAACGTATGCGGAGTGAAATTTGCACAAAATTCAATGTCGTATTAAATAAAAAACATATTGTTATTTTTATAAATATTAATGTTTTTTAATAGTGTATTTCACGACGTTCAATGCTAAAAAAAGTTTACTCCAATGCGAAATGATTTACGGCAGTTTTGTGGTACTTTGTCCATCGCTGTCGAAAATACAGATATAAGCCTTTTTTTTAGGTGCAATTTTATCCTTCTTAAGAAAACTTTTTTAGGAAACTTCGTATGCTCGACATATTTCACGTTGTCGTCCGTTGGACTATTGGTGTTCTCAAAATAAAAGTTACTTTGCCACGAATTTCCATTTTAAGTGACTTATGATTCGTCACCCATAAATCCCATAACGCAAAAACCGCTAGTTTTTACATGTTTTGACCAAATGACGTAGCCGCATTTTCCGAGTAAGTTTATGATTTTCGGAGACGGCGGGCTTAACTTTTCTTGAACGATTGAAGATGCCCATGTCTTTAAGATATTTTTTAACCGTTTTATCGTCACATCTAAATTTCCTTCCGAGCTCTCTATACGATTTAGCGACTCGGCCGGTCGTCATTTTCTGTAGTCGAGCTCGCTCAGAAAACTTGCTCAAACTGCTATGGTTTCCAGAACCGTGCTTTCTAATAGTGGTTTTCCGCAAAGAAAAGGACGAGATAATATTATAAATTGTGCTTCGAATCTCACCCATCTCTACAAAATGTTCCACCACCTTCGATTTCGGCCATAGTGGATGTGAACTGTAGAAATTACATACAGAGTTTCACGACGTCGTTCTTGTCGACTAACCATAGTTACAAAATGTATGAACCAATCCTCACGAAACTTACCAAAGTGATTGACAGACATATAGACGTTACAATGACAGTTATACATAATTTTTGTTTTAATTTATTTTTCACATTTTATATAGCCAAACTTTGTCTAAATTTCACTCCGCATACGTTAGTGCATAATTAGGCATTAAAACACTCGTGTTTAATGCCCTTCATTATGTACAGTCACATAAAGTAGTATTTGTATAGCATCGGCGCACACCGGCCGTTTAGTGGCCGCGCTCGGGCCACGAGCTGCCGAAAAAAGTAATGATAAGGGCAAAAAAATACAGTGTATCGGAAAGAAATTGTAAAGCCAAAAATAAAGTTAAGGAATCATGGAAAGTTATAAAAGAACAAACGAACCAAAATAAAAATGTGACGAAAAGCCTCATTAAACAGATATCTAATGCTGATGGTAAAATCATAACAAATGATGAAGAAATAGCACACACATTTCATATATTTTTTCCTCTGTAGCTAATAGAACGGCAGGGCACCTTAATTGCAATAAACGTAAATGTAAAGATTTTTTAGATAACTTAAAATGTACAAACAATCAAATGGAATTTGCCCCCATTGATATAAATGAATTAATCAAGACGATTAAACTATTAAAAGATAAACGCTCCAAGGATGTATACAATTTAGATTCACATTTTGTCAAAAAGGTATTCTTGGAAAATCATTACCTATTAGAGTTACTTCTTAATGTTATTAATGGCTGCCTAAGTCAGGGTATAATAATAATAATGGTGAACTGGCTACGTTTCGGGGATCTCTTCGGGGAAACCGAAGGTTTTGTCTGTGCAATTGCGGACGAAGTTATCATGACGAACAATTACCGGAGGTATATCCTGAAGGACGGTACGGTCGACATTTGTCGGGCATGCCGCCGTCCCGGGGAGTCACTCAGGCATATTATCTCCGGTTGTGGTCATCTTGCTAACGGCGAGTATTTGCACAGACATAACCTTGTAGCCAGAATTATTCACCAGCAACTTGCTCTGCTATACGGTCTTGTGGTCTCTGAGGTGCCTTATTATAAGTACACACCTGCGCCAGTTCTCGAAAATGATCGTGCCACGCTCTATTGGGATCGATCTGTCATCACGGACAGGACTATTCTTGCCAATAGGCCTGATATCGTGCTGACAGATCGATCGAAACGCCAGGCAGTGCTCGTCGACATCACCATCCCCCATGACGGGAACCTCGTGAAAGCCGAGAAGGACAAAGCCAGCAAGTACCTAGACCTGGCACACGAGGTAACTGCTATGTGGGATGTTGATTCGACGATCATCGTCCCGATAGTCGTTTCGGCGAACGGTTTAATAGCGAAGAGTCTCGACCATCACCTCAAGAGACTCTCGCTAGATGGCTGGATCAAGGGCCAGATACAGAAGGCGGTACTCCTGGATACTGCGAGGATAGTCAGGAGGTTCCTGTCTCTGTCGCCCTGACCACCGGTAGCTTAGGCCCCGCCTCGCTGCCGGCGGCACCCTAGGTTAGGTTTTTATAATGATTTTATGTTTTGTATGTATAGTTTTATATTTTACTTTTTATATAGTTATTGTAAAAACCTAACCTAAGAAAGAAATTAAATAATAATAATAATAATAATAAATATTACGGGACAATCTTACACAAATCAACCTAGGCCCACGGTAAGCTCAATAAGGCTTGTGTTGTGGGTACTAGGCGATGATATATATAACAGATACATACATATAGATACTTATATACATATATAACATCCATAACTCAGGAACAAATATTCGTGATAAAAACACAAATAAATGCCCTGACCGGGATTCGAACCCGGGACCTCCAGCTTCGTAGGCAGAGTCACTACCCACTGGGCTACGGAGACCGATATTTCCAAAGTGTCTTAAAATAGGGAAGGTTATACCACTTCACAAAAAAAATGCAATGGAGGACCCTAACAATTATAGACCGATATGTATACTTCCTGCTATATCGAAGATATTGGAGTCTATGATTAAAAATCAGATTACTAAGCATTTTACACGTAACAATTTATTCAGTTCTAATCAGTTTGGATTCCAGAAAGGTAAATCAACCGGAATGGTATTACGTAAGGTTATTGAATTTGTCCTTACATCCTTAGACGGATCACAAAAATGCTCGAGTATTTTTTGTGATCTATCAAAAGCGTTTGACTGTCTCCGTCATGACATACTCATAACTAAATTACAACACTATGGACTTAAGGACAAAGCGCTAAAGTTAATAAACAGCTATCTGGATAACAGAAGCCAAAAAGTAATATTAACGGCAAATTTTCGTGTGAAACTAATATTAATGTTGGCGTACCGCAGGGGTCCATTTTGGGCCCTGTTTTGTTTTTAGTATATGTGAATGATCTTTCTGAATGCCTACCAGATTATGCCATGGTGACATTGTTTGCAGACAATACTCATGTGGGTCTAAAATATAAAAACTATGCAAAATTAGAACTCAAAATTGATCACGTCATGACGACGCTTAAGAAATGGTTTGATGCTAATGGCATAGTCTTAAATACTAGCAAAACTACTTGCTACGCAGCGCTCGGCGCGTTAAGCAGCCCGTACACGGTGCGGATGAAGTGTACGGGTGTGTGGGTAGTATTAGAGTACTCACAGTGACAGCAGCGGGGGCGTGCGACAGTGTGACCAGCGTGCCGGCCGCCTCGTAGCGGACCGCAGCGCTCGGCGCGTTAAGCAGCCCGTACACGGTGCGGATGAAGTGGGCGCGCTCGGACGGGTTCGCGTGGCACACCTGACAAAAAAAACAGTTGTAACCAATTGTTAGCCTAGTGGATAGTGACCACAGAACACTAAATACTATAGTGACCACAGAACACTAAATACTATAGTGACCACAGACCACTAAATACTATAGTGACCACAGAACACTAAATACTATAGTGACCACAGACCACTAAATACTATAGTGACCACATAACACTAAATACTATAGTGACCACAGAACACTAAATACTATAGTGACCACAGAACACTAAATACTATAGTAACCACAGAACATTAAATACTATAGTGACCACAGAACACTAAATACTAAAGTGACCACATAACACTAAATACTATAGTGACCACAGAACACTAAATACTATAGTAATCACAGAACACTAAATACTATAGTGACCACAGAACACTAAATACTATAGTAACCACAGAACACAAAATACTATAGTGACCACAGAACACTAAATACTATAAGTGACCACAGAACACTAAATACTATAGTGACCACAGAACACTAAATACTATAGTGACCACAGAACACTAAATACTATAGTAATCACAGAACACTAAATACTATAGTGACCACAGAACACTAAATACTATAGTAACCACAGAACACTAAATACTATAGTGACCACAGAACACAAAATACTATAGTAACCACAGAACACTAAATACTATAGTGACCACAGAACACAAAATACTATAGTAACCACAGAACACTAAATACTATAGTAACCACAGAACACTAAATACTATAGTGACCACAGAACACTAAATACTATTTCCATCGGGACCGGTGTCGTCGCCTCGTCCCCTCCACGTCGCCTACTGTGACGTGGAGGGGACGAGGCGATGATGTGGGTGACGTTGGTACGAAAGCTTGAGCGCATGCTCAAACTCTAATGGCGCGCGTGCCACGCCCACATCGCCATTCTATAGTATTAAGTGTTCTGTGATAGTGACCCTGACTGCGAAAGTAACGTCCTGGGTTCAATCCTAGTAGGGGTGAATATTTGTTTCTGAGTCTTAGATGTTTTCTATGTATGTAAAGTATTTATATTCGATTAAATACGTCATCGCTTTGTGTATTTTTTCTCCTTTAGGGCAGAATAGGGGTTTCGATTCGGGTGGGGGGTAATTTTAAGATTGTGAGAATAAAACCTGTGTTCACATTATGAAGGCAGACTGAAATAGGGTAAATCGCCAGTAGCTGCCCCCTCATACTAAAAGCGGCCAAGTGCGAGTCAGACTCGCACATGAAAGGTTCCGTAAAATAAATTGCGGTTTACGATTTATGACTTTAAAAAAAAACTACTTACTAGATCTCGTTCAAACCAATTTTTGATGGAAGTTTGCATAGTAATGTACATGATATTTTTTAGTTTTATCATTCTCTTATTTCAGAAGTTACAGGGGCGGGGGACACACATTTTACCACTTTGGAAGTGTCTCTCGCGCAAACTATTCAGTTTAGAAAAAAAATATATTACAAACCTCAATATCATTTTTGAAGACCTATCCATAGATACCCCACACGTATGGGTTTGATGAAAAAATTTTTTTTGAGTTTCAGTTCTGAGTATGGGGACCCCTAAAACTTAATGTTTTTTTTCGATTTTTGTGTGAAAATCTTAATGCGGTTCACAGAATACAATATAATACAATACAATACAATTCTTTATTGATAACACCATAGTTACAAGTCAAATTTGAAAATAATAAGTAATTAAGTATGTCATTTGTTATGTACACGGTAGTTTAAGAAACTCCTCGACACTGTACAGAGTTAAATCTAGTAGCCACTTGCGTAGCATTTTCTTAAATGCGACGGTGGGAGTTGCATTTCTGACCGTTACGGGCAGTCTATTATAGATGGATGGACCCATTATGTAGGCAGATTTTGCAGACTTTGCCAATTTGTGCTTAGGAGTGGTAAGTCGGTAGTCATGATTATTACTACGAAGGGCATAGGTTTTATTTATACCCTGTCGTTGGAAGATATGCATATTCGTGTGAGTGAATACGGCCACTTGATAAACGAGCTCGCTCGGGAGTGTCAAGATTCCAAAGTCTTTGAATAAACTCCTGCATGAAGTGTCACTGGGTGCACCCACCATTGCGCGTAGTGCTCGCTTCTGCATTACGAATGCGCGCTGAGAGTCGGCCGCGCGGGCCCACATCTCTGTCCCGTACGTGAGTATGCTGTGTACAGTCGCGAAGTAACAGGACCGCACCACGCTGCGCGTCACGGTGTTGGCCAGTCTGCCCAGTGCAAAACACGCTCTTCCAAGCTTGGAGCTTAGTTCATCGATATGGCCGCTCCAGGTGAGATAACTATCGATCAGGAAGCCTAACAGTTTTATCGTGTGTACCTGCTTCAATACCGCATCACCGGCGCTAACCTTTACCGTCTTCTGGTCTTTACCGTTTAAGTTAAACGTCATGAAGCATGTCTTGTCTCTGTTCAGCGCAAGGCCATTCGCCGCGAACCACCCCTCGAGTTGTTGGACTACAGCGTTCAGCTTATTCTCCAGTAAGGTGTCAGAGGGAGCCACCATTACCGCAGCGACGTCATCTGCGTACATGTATATTTCAGCGCCCCTGACAGTCGTGGGTAGGTCGTTTAATAAAAGGCTGAAAAGTGTGTTCGACAGGCACGACCCCTGAGGGACCCCGAGTACATTCTCCAATTCTTCGGATGTGACGAGCCCTGCCTCGCCCACTACCACTTGGCATCTGTTGGACATGAAAGAAGTGACTAGAGATAGTGCTGGTCCTCGGATTCCATGGAACTGGAGCTTATCCGCGATAAGGTTGTGGTCGGCGTTGTCGAACGCGCGCGACAGGTCGCAGCACAGAAGTGCTACCCGCAATCCTGCCTCGCGCGCGCTCAGCACACGCCACACCACTTCCCGCACTAGGTCAGTGGTCGAGCGTCCCGCGCGGTAGGCATATTGCCGATCTGACAGCATCTCACGATCACATATGAATCTAAGGAGTCTATTGTTTAAACCCACCTCTAATATTTTACTAATCGCCGGCACAAGTGATATTGGCCGATATGATTTTGCGTCAGCTCGGTTACCTTTGCCTTTGTACAGTGGGCTTATCTTTACTTTTTTAAGAGCAGCGGGGTAGGTTCCCTGTCGAATACTCGCGCTGCACATGCAAGACATAGTCGTAGCCAACGGCACTGCAACGGATTTTAATAGGGTTGCCGATAGACCGTAATAGTCGGTGCTAGTTTTGGCCGCGATACGAGGGCGACACTGAAAGTCTTTAGAACTGGCCACTTGTAATAAATATAATAAAAAAATAAGTTCAAAATTTGAAAATGGAACTCTTTCTTAATATTTTTGTGTACGAATTCCACTCGATTGTCATTTGTTTTACGATTTGGCGGCAAATTGAAAATTGTGTGTACTACGTGAGCATGAATTTAACGCGAGAAAATTTTCGAGCAATGATTTTTTACGACTTTCGATGTAATTTAAGTCAACAAGAAAGTTATGATAGACTTCGATTGGCCTTTCACGATGAAGCCCCATCTCGTGCTACTATTTACAACTGGTTTAATGAATTTAAACGTGGCCGCACTGATCTCACTGATGATCTGCGTGAGGGCCGGCCTTCTACGGCGACTACTGAAGATAACATCAGTGTTGTGCGGCGTATGATAGAGACTGACAAAAGAGTAACCTATCAGCAGATTCGTACAAGCTTAGCCATTGGTATGAGTCAAGTCCACAAAATCCTCCATGAACATTTAGCGGTGAGGAAGCTTTGTGCCCGGTGGATACCTCATAATTTGACAGAAGCCCAAAAAGTCCGTCGTGTTGATTGGTGCCGTGAAATGGGTCAAAGATTCAACGGAGGTGACTCAAATGCTGTGTTCGACGTAGTTACGGGTGACGAAAGCTGGATTTACTGTTATGATCCTGAAACTAAAAGACAGTCTGCTGAGTGGGTGTTTCCTTCCGAGGAGTTGCCTACTAAAGTGAAGAGAGGTCGAAGTGTGGGAAAAAAGATGGTGGCCTCGTTCTTCGGAAGGACTGGTCATTACGCAACAATTATTTTAGAGGATCAAAAAACAGTTACTGCGAAGTGGTACACTAACAATTGTTTACCACTTGTCTTGGAAAAAGTTCGAGAAAAACGGCCTCGCAGTAGGATCCTGCTTCACCACGACAACGCCTCATCGCACACCGCCAAGCAAACGATCGACTATTTGGCGACGGCAAACGTGGAATTACTGGGTCACCCACCTTATAGCCCCGACCTTGCACAAGGTCATTTTTATTTATTCCCAAAAATTAAAGAAAAACTTCGAGGAAAACGTTTTATGGACGCCGACGAAGCAGTGGCTGCGTTTCAAAAGGCCGTCGAAGAGACCCCTAAGGACGAGTGGGCAAAGTGCTTTTCTCAGTGGTTCTATCGAATGCAGCGATGTATTGATGTGAAGGGAGGCTATTTTGAAAAGATATAATAAAAGTAATAAGTTGCTTGATTGCTCAGTTTTTGATTTTCTAAGAACTTTCAGTTTGACCCTCGTATGATACTTCAAAATTTTTATAATTTCGTTGGGTGTGAACGGTAGTAGCCTCAGGGATACGTCGCTCGCTCCCGATCCGGCCGCGAGCGCAGCGCAGGCGAGCGACCGATTGGCCGCCGGGGCGCCGCACTTGCTCGCCGCATCTATAAATTCTGAGTTCAATGCGTTTACTAGGTCTTTCTTGGAAGGATAAGGTGCCCCGTTGGAGTTTTTTATTCGATCCGTAAAGTCAATACGATCACGCGAACCCCGACCTAACTCCGTGTTAACGACCTTCCACATTCGTTTTGACTTATTAGGGTCATTACGAATCTGGTCGGAATAGAACTGAGTGCGCTTATCCTTTAATATCCGCTCGTATCTTATAGTCAATTCCTTGACGAATTCAGATAAGTCGGAGTTACTCGGATGACTGCGTTTTAGATGGACAGTGTCGTATAACAAATATTTTAAATTTAAAATTTCTTCGTCAATCCAGTTATTTGTGTGAGACGGTATAGGCTGTTTTTTTAATGGGAAGCAAATATCAAATTTGCTTACTAAAGTTCTAATAAGTGCCTCTGCCAACGCATTGCAGTCGTAATTCAATACATCTACTTACCAAGTTTCAACAGTATAGCTCTTAGTTTCGGAAAAAAGTGGCTGTGACATACGGACGGACGGACAGACAGACAGACATGACGAATCCATAAGGGTTCCGTTTTTTGCCATTTGGCTACGGAACCCTAAAAATGAACTCTGTTCCCCTACAAACAGATTTTTTTTATTAAGTACACCCATATTAAGTATATCTCCGAACCCGTGCACGCTCTCCAGCCTCGCCACGAGGTATTCCAGCGCTCGTAGTTCTGCATGGAGTAGCATGAGGAAAGCGTTGACGTGTTGTCCAACCAGTCGGCGGTCAGATCGGGACTCACCTTGTATATCAGCTCCACTATGACCAGCTGCAGTATATCTCCGAACCCGTGCACGCTCTCCAGCCTCGCCGCGAGGTATTCCAGCGCTCGTAGTTCTGCATGGAGTAGCATGAGGAAAGCGTTGACGTGTTGTCCAACCAGTCGGCGGTCAGATCGGGACTCACCTTGTATATCAGCTCTACTATGACCAGCTGCAGTATATCTCCGAACCCGTGCACGCTCTCCAGCCTCGCCGCGAGGTATTCCAGCGCTCGTAGTTCTGCATAGAGTAGCATGAGGAAAGCGTTGACGTGTTGTCTAACCAGTCGGCGGTCAGATCGGGACTCACCTTGTATATCAGCTCTACTATGACCAGCTGCAGTATATCTCCGAACCCGTGCACGCTCTCCAGCCTCGCCGCGAGGTATTCCAGCGCTCGTAGTTCTGCATAGAGTAGCATGAGGAAAGCGTTGACGTGTTGTCCAACCAGTCGGCGGTCAGATCGGGACTCACCTTGTATATCGCTTTATTCCGGCGCGTACGCGACTACACGCGAGCATCGAGGATCGCTTTCGTAGGCGCGATAGAAAGTGTGGATTGGTATGAAATATTTAAATCCAAATTAACTGCAGAAGACCGAATTAAATCAATTATCAACACTATCTCAAACAAAATAGAAATATGTTTCCCGTACAAAAATAAAAATGTAGCGTGTAGTAATAAAACATGGATCAACTCAGATATACTAAACCTAAAATACCTCGTGTTCGATCTTATGGCTCTAAAAAATAAGTTCCCCGCGAACCTTGAAATTGAGAGTCGCGTAAATGACTTGAAGGTCAAGTATAACGAACTTACCCGAAATACGAGAACTCTGTATTACTCAAAACGAATTAATGACAGTACTAATACGACTAAAACTATGTGGCAAATTGTGAACACAGAGTCTGGCAAAAAACGCACAGAGTCCACAGATTTCACCGACATTATAAAAAATGACGATGGGTCATGTTTCAACTCCAAAAAACAACTTGTTAACTCGTTAAATAGGCAGTTCGTCTCGGCGGCAGCACAATGCGGAGCCCCACGAGCTGAGCCTTCCCGAGCAATTGCAGCGCTGGTCCACGCACGACCGCCAAATGATAGATCACTCTTTCTTGATCGTTTTTCTCCGGGTGAAATATATAAAATAATCCTCAAGGATATTGCATTAAAAAACACCCAAGACGTATACGGCATATCGACGGAACTACTAAGCCTGGTCGTGACAAACTTGTCAGTCCCTCTAGCAATAATATTTAACGAACTTCTGCGCGATGGAAAATACCCGCGCACCTTAAAACAAATTAAAGTCTGTCCGATTTACAAGGGAAAGGGTAAATCTAGCGATCCTAATTTCTACAGGCCCATCTCCATTATACCGGCAATTGCGAAGGTCCTAGAGAACGGAGTAGCATCTCGGATGACATCCTTCTTAAACAAATCCAGTGAACTATCCGAAAGGCAGTACGCGTACCGTGCAGGGAGATCTACCACTATGATGGCTCGTGAAGTAGTACGTCGCGTTATCACCGCGCGCGAGGAAAAAAGAGAGGTCGCTGTACTTTTCTGTGATCTCTCGAAAGCCTTCGACGTGGTTGACCACGCAGTACTATCTCAAAAACTGCACCACTACGGCATACGAGGACCAGCCCTAGACTTTATGGCAGACTTTCTGCGTGACAGACTCCAATACGTGGTCGGACAGCAGGGTAACGTGAAATCCGATGGCCTGTCCACGGAAATAGGCGTGCCTCAGGGTTCGTCCGTATCCAATCTGGCGTTCTCCCTCCTGCTTAACGACCTACCGAATGTTGTAGATGTTACCGAGATCTTTATGTACGCAGACGACGTGGCAGCTGTTGTTACCGCTGAGGACCTGGATAAACTGGAATCTCAATTAAATATAACAGCCCGACAGATACTTGATTGGTGTCGATTTAACGGACTACTACTGAACCTGACAAAAACGCAATTTATGCAGTTTGACTTATCGGGTAGAAGTCGACGCCCATTGATCGTACACCATCAAGGTACCACTATCAGTCAAGTTGCGACAACCACATTTCTGGGCTTCCGGCTTGACCAGGGCCTTACATGGGAGGCGCAAATCAGTGCAGTATGCGGAAAACTCAGCAAGGCATGTTTTGCACTTTCAAGGCTGAACCAAAGCCTAGAGCGTCAGGCAGTGCGCACTTGTTACTTTGCAAGCATTCAGGCAATTATGCAATACGGACTGGAGCTCTGGGGCCAAGCCGCCGAATGGCAACGCGTTTTCCGACTGCAAAAGCGCGCCGTGCGCACGCTGGCCCGCGCCAGGCATGACGATAGCGCCAGACCGCATTTTGTCGCACTCGGTATCCTGACACTACCGTCACTGCTAATTTTCCAAATAGCCGTGTATACACGGGTGAATTTATCACTATATGAAAGGCGAGGTGATAGATCTGCTTGGGTCACTCGAAATGCGCACAAACTATTAACAATTCCCCACAAGCTCACTAAGACAGCTAAGACAATCCACGTCGCGGGACCTATATTTTATAACAATTTACCAGACAGCATCACGGAAGCTAACAGTCTTCCGACCTTTAAAGCTAAATTAAAAAAATGGCTTATTGAGCAATGTTACTATACTATTAAGGAATTTTTAGAATATAAAAAATGTAATAATAATATATAATATAATAAACTAATAATCTTGTTAATTTAATTTACAAATGAATGTTCTATTTTTATTGTAAACATGACTTGTAATACCTTATTACCAATAAAGGATGTCTATGTCTATGTCTATCAGCTCCACTATGACCAGCTGCAGCATATCTCCGAACCCGTGCACGCTCTCCAGCCTGGCCGCGAGGTATTCCAGCGCTCGTAGTTCTGCATAGAGTAGCATGAGGAAAGCGTTGACGTGTTGTCCAACCAGTCGGCGGTCAGATCGGGACTCACCTTGTATATCAGCTCCACTATGACCAGCTGCAGTATATCTCCGAACCCGTGCACGCTCTCCAGCCTCGCCGCGAGGTATTCCAGCGCTCGTAGTTCTGCATGGAGTAGCATGAGGAAAGCGTTGACGTGTTGTCCAACCAGTCGGCGGTCAGATCGGGACTCACCTTGTATATCAGCTCTACTATGACCAGCTGCAGTATATCTCCGAACCCGTGCACGCTCTCCAGCCTCGCCGCGAGGTATTCCAGCGCTCGTAGTTCTGCATAGAGTAGCATGAGGAAAGCGTTGACGTGTTGTCCAACCAGTCGGCGGTCAGATCGGGACTCACCTTGTATATCAGCTCCACTATGACCAGCTGCAGTATATCTCCGAACCCGTGCACGCTCTCCAGCCTCGCCGCGAGGTATTCCAGCGCTCGTAGTTCTGCATAGAGTAGCATGAGGAAAGCGTTGACGTGTTGTCCAACCAGTCGGCGGTCAGATCGGGACTCACCTTGTATATCAGCTCCACTATGACCAGCTGCAGTATATCTCCGAACCCGTGCACGCTCTCCAGCCTCGCCGCGAGGTACTCCAGCGCGCGCTGTTGCTCCGCATGCAGCAGCATGAGGAAGGCGTTCCTCTTGCAGGACATGTCTTGCTCGCTGTCCAGGAAGCTGGCGATCAGCTCCGGCGCGTCAGGGATGAGGAAATCAAAGTTTCTGGAAGGAAACTGGGCGTGAGAAATGTTGTGAAAGTTGCAAATGCTTTTGGGCATCATAAATTATATATTTTGATTTAAGAAATACTTTTGTGGAGCCCCGGGTGAATTCGTTGATGAAACGACCGGTATATCGTGAAGGGTTGATAAAAATGACCAGTAGACAGGTGAAGAGTTGGCTCTGACCAGTAGACGGTGAGTGGGCACTGATTGGTAGATGGTGAGTTGGCACTGACCTGTAGACAGTGAGTGGGCATTGACTGGTAGAGGGTGAGTTGGCACTGACCTGTAGACGGTGAGTGGGCATTGACTGGTAGAGGGTGAGTTGGTACTGACCTGTAAACGGTGAGTGGGCATTGACTGGTAGAGGGTGAGTTGGCACTTACCTGTAGACGGTGAGTGGGCATTGACTGGTAGAGGGTGAGTTGGCACTGACCTGTAGACGGTGAGTGGGCATTGACTGGTAGAGGGTGAGTTGGCACTGACCTGTAGACGGTGAGTGGGCATTGACTGGTAGAGGGTGAGTTGGCACTGACCTGTAGACGGTGAGTGGGCATTGACTGGTAGAGGGTGAGTTGGCACTGACCTGTAGACGGTGAGTGGGTATTGACTGGTAGAGGGTGAGTTGGCACTGACCTGTAGACGGTGAGTGGGCATTGACTGGTAGAGGGTGAGTTGGCACTGACCTGTAGACGGTGAGTGGGCATTGACTGGTAGAGGGTGAGTTGGCACTGACCTGTAGACGGTGAGTGGGCATTGACTGGTAGAGGGTGAGTTGGCACTGACCTGTAGACGGTGAGTGGGCATTGACTGGTAGAGGGTGAGTTGGTACTGACCTGTAAACGGTGAGTGGGCATTGACTGGTAGAGGGTGAGTTGGTACTGACCTGTAGACGGTGAGTGGGCATTGACTGGTAGAGGGTGAGTTGGCACTTACCTGTAGACGGTGAGTGGGCATTGACTGGTAGAGGGTGTCCAAGCAGGACAATAAAAATGTAATATTCTTCTTAATACATTTATTTATTTCACAAGCACGAAATTAATGACAAAATAGCTCTGCGCGACATGCGCTTGACGCTGAGGTGGCTCGCTGACTGGCGGTGCGCGAGCGCAGCCGCCCGATCTGCCCTTCAAACGCCCCGTCCTTTGCCGTCGTCCGATGCCCGCGCGTACATCGTCCCGGCGTTGAAAGACTGGCTTTCAACAATAAATTGCAGAGATTCTTTGTGTTGCCTTTCGCGGGTCTAGGATATAGGTCTAGTCAACCCTTCGACAACCTGCAATATAGTCGTTGCGGTGAAGTTCACCCGATGGAGTAAAGTAGTTGATTTGTTCCCATGTATCTTTTTCTTGTATGTCTTCAGGTGTGATTTGATATGAGTCCTATCTACAGAATTCAGGATTTGTTGCCCTTAATGGGTAGGTAAACCATTCTTCCCTTCGACAACGTCTGTAGTAGGAACAATACACATTTTGTTGATTGCTCTTCTTATTGTGCCCCGATTGGTGATGACATCAGCGACACGGTTGACGCCATCTTTCCCAGGGTATAGATGGCTGATGCGTGCTAGGCGCCACTGAAGAGGAGGTAGTTGATCTTCCTTCAAAATTACGAGGTCCCCGACTCGAAGCTCTCGCTGCCGCGTCTTCCACTTCGTACGCTGTTGGAGCTCTGCTATGAATTCTCGTCGCCACCTGTCCCAGAAGTGCTGCCTCAACTGCTTTATGCGTTCGTATCTGTTGGGGTACTTTGTAGTAATAGGTCGGGATGGTACCGAAGTGAGAGGCCGCCCGCAAAGGAAGTGCCCTGGAGTCAAAGGAGTTGGGTCAGTGGGGTCCGACGAAAGAGGCGTTAGGGGTCGAGAATTTAAAATAGCTTCGACTTGTGCAAATAGCGTTGCTAGCTCTTCAAACGTCAGAGAAGCCCCCCCAGCAATACGTCGAAGATGGAACTTAGCCGACTTAACCCCGGCTTCCCAGATCCCTCCGAAATGGGAAGAATAAGCTGGACTAAACATGAATTTAATTCCTTCATCATTAGCAAAATTAGTTATAGACTGACGACTAGATTTAATCAATTTACCCAGTTCATTGTTTGCACCTTTAAAGTTTGAATTTAGTTAGCCGGCCTTTGATACTACCGCGCTGCTTAATAAGCTTAGACAAATCATCAACCTTCGACGGCACATCCAACTTTGCCCCTTCCGGTGGTGCCATAACTTCAAACAATAAATATCGAAGGCGCTAACGACAATGAAATAAGTAAGTAATTAAATCTCAAACCAGTTAAATCCAGTCTCAGCCGCGACCGCCCGACATAGAAAATTACTCCGTCCGAGCACACAGCTAGCCAGCAAGGTGCGCGCGGAGCTGCTACGGACCCGGGCTGCACCCAGCAAACAGAACGCCTTAAGCGCGCCGGTCCCGATAAAACACTGAAATAGTCGGCAAATCGCTATAAGATATTTGAACTACAATAATTCGTTAAGAAGGGATTTAGCACGGTTATCTCCGTTTATTGTTTAGCAAAATCTCTAATAATTTAGGAAACACTAAGTTATAGCCTTAATTAGGCACACTTGTATAAAATCTGGAATAGCCACGTACCTATTGCACACAAAGGAACCGTTACTATAAAATTTTAAATTTAACTACGTAACGGTTTTGTAAATAACTTTCCGATTTACTAAAATTAGCACTGTAATGCCTGTATAATACAGCTTAATAAGGCAACTCTTGTACAAAAATATGGAATAGCCACGTATTGCACACAAAGGAACCGTTACTACAAATTTTAAATTTAACTACGTAACGGATTTGTAAATAACTTTCCGATTTACTAAAACTAGCACTGTAATGCCTGTATAATACAGCTTAATAAGGCAACTCTTGAACAAAAATATGGAATAGCCACACAATTTATTGCACACAAAGGAACCGTTACTACAAATTTCAAATTTAACTAAATACGTAACGGATTTGTAAATAACTTCCCGATTTACAAAAATTAGCACTGTAATGCCTGTATAATACAGATTATCACTTAACATGCGTATAAATGCGAGTAATGCGATAATATTCGCCGAAATAAGCACTTCGCAAGCTAGATCAGGATACTATCCTGACGCTTTGAAAAGAAGAATTTATTTACCAAATAGAAATAAGCACAGGCCGTTGCGTGCAGCTAATAGTCTTGTCTTTTAGGCAAGCTAGATTAGGAATTGAACCTAACGCTTAAGATGCAAGAAAGCCGTCACACAAATCGAAGCCAAATTATAAAAGGGGATAATGCGATAATATTCGCCGAAATAAACACTTCGCAAGCTAGATCAGGATACTATCCTGACGCTTTAAAAAAGAAGAATTTATTTACCAAATAGAAATAAGCACAGGCCGTTGCGTGCAGCTAATAGTCTTGTCTTTTATAATATTCGCCGAAATAAGCACTTCGCAAGCTAGATCAGGATACTATCCTGACGCTTTAAAAAAGAAGAATTTATTTACCAAATAGAAATAAGCACAGGCCGTTGCGTGCAGCTAATAGTCTTGTCTTTTATAATATTCGCCGAAATAAGCACTTCGCAAGCTAGATCAGGATACTATCCTGACGCTTTAAAAAAGAAGAATTTATTTACCAAATAGAAATAAGCACAGGCCGTTGCGTGCAGCTAATAGTCTTGTCTTTTATAATATTCGCCGAAATAAGCACTTCGCAAGCTAGATCAGGATACTATCCTGACGCTTTAAAAAAGAAGAATTTATTTACCAAATAGAAATAAGCACAGGCCGTTGCGTGCAGCTAATAGTCTTGTCTTTTAGGCAAGCTAGATTAGGAATTGAACCTAACGCTTAAGATGCAAGAAAGCCGTCACACAAATCGAAGCCAAATTATAAAAGGGAATCGGAACAAAGGAATGGTAAAATAGGCGTACTTCCCTCGGGTTAGACCTGCAGGCAACCACGTAGATTCTTGAGGCCCCAGTATTTCAAAAAAAAAACAGCAGCAACCTTTGTTCTTCCGAGTCGGTGAGTCAGCGAGCCGGTAAAATTCCGTTATTTTAACGGTTAAAATGCAGCTTGAACTTGCACGTTATTTGCAGTTTCTTCCAACGGTCGCCATTATTGTCCAAGCAGGACAATAAAAATGTAATATTCTTAATACATTTATTTATTTCACAAGCACGAAATTAATGACAAATATAGCTCTGCGCGACATGCGCTTGACGCTGAGGTGGCTCGCTGACTGGCGGTGCGCGAGCGCAGCCGCCCGATCTGCCCTTCAAACGCCCCGTCCTTTGCCGTCGTCCGATGCCCGCGCGTACAGAGGGTGAGTTGGCACTGACCTGTAGACGGTGAGTGGGCATTGACTGGTAGAGGGTGAGTTGGCACTGACCTGTAGACGGTGAGTGGGCATTGACTGGTAGAGGGTGAGTTGGCACTGACCTGTAGACGGCGAGTGGGCATTGACTGGTAGAGGGTGAGTTGGCACTGGCCTGTAGACGGCGAGTGGGCATTGACTGGTAGAGGGTGAGTTGGCACTGGCCTGTAGACGGTGAGTGGGCATTGACTGGTAGAGGGTGAGTTGGCACTGGCCTGTAGACGGTGAGTGGGCATTGACTGGTAGAGGGTGAGTTGGCACTGACCTGTAGACGGTGAGTGGGCATTGACTGGTAGAGGGTGAGTTGGCACTGACCTGTAGACGGTGAGTGGGCATTGACTGGTAGAGGGTGAGTTGGCACTGACCTGTAGACGGTGAGTGGGCATTGACTGGTAGAGGGTGAGTTGGCACTGACCTGTAGACGGTGAGTGGGCATTGACTGGTAGAGGGTGAGTTGGCACTGACCTGTAGACGGTGAGTGGGCATTGACTGGTAGAGGGTGAGTTGGCACTGACCTGTAGACGGTGAGTGGGCATTGACTGGTAAAGGGTGAGTTGGCACTGACCTGTAGACGGTGAGTGGGCATTGACTGGTAAAGGGTGAGTTGGCACTGACCTGTAGACGGTGAGTGGGCATTGACTGGTAGAGGGTGAGTTGGCACTGACCTGTAGACGGTGAGTGGGCATTGACTGGTAGAGGGTGAGTTGGTACTGACCTGTAAACGGTGAGTGGGCATTGACTGGTAGAGGGTGAGTTGGCACTGACCTGTAGACGGTGAGTGGGCATTGACTGGTAGAGGGTGAGTTGGCACTGACCTGTAGACGGTGAGTGGGCATTGACTGGTAGAGGGTGAGTTGGCACTGACCTGTAAACGGTGAGTGGGCATTGACTGGTAGAGGGTGAGTTGGCACTTACCTGTAAACGGTGAGTGGGCATTGACTGGTAGAGGGTGAGTTGGCACTGACCTGTAGACGGTGAGTGGGCATTGACTGGTAGAGGGTGAGTTGGCACTGACCTGTAGACGGTGAGTGGGCATTGACTGGTAGAGGGTGAGTTGGCACTGACCTGTAGACGGTGAGTGGGCATTGACTGGTAGAGGGTGAGTTGGCACTGACCTGTAGACGGTGAGTGGGCATTGACTGGTAGAGGGTGAGTTGGCACTGACCTGTAGACGGTGAGTGGGCATTGACTGGTAGAGGGTGAGTTGGCACTGACCTGTAGACGGTGAGTGGGCATTGACTGGTAGAGGGTGAGTTGGCACTGACCTGTAGACGGTGAGTGGGCATTGACTGGTAGAGGGTGATTTGGCACTGACCTGTAGACGGTGAGTGGGCATTGACTGGTAGAGGGTGAGTTGGCACTGACCTGTAGACGGTGAGTGGGCATTGACTGGTAGAGGGTGAGTTGGCACTGATCTGTAGACGGGGAGTGGGCATTGACTGGTAGAGGGTGAGTTGGCACTGACCTGTAGACGGTGAGTGGGCATTGACTGGTAGAGGGTGAGTTGGCACTGACCTGTAGACGGTGAGTGGGCATTGACTGGTAGAGGGTGAGTTGGCACTGACCGGTAGATGGTGAAGATGGCGAGCACGGCGTTGCGGCGCACGTACGAGTGCCGGTGCTCGAGGCAGGCGCGGATGGCCGGCAGCAGGGGCTCCAGCAGCTCGGGCTCCTTCAGCTTGCAGAGGAAGCGTAGAGTCGAGCCCCGGATGAACTCGTTGGGGTGCTGCAGGTCCTGTGTGATAGATAAAATCCATTTCTATTCTATTCTATTTCTAATGTGATTTCACTGCCAAATTCCTTTATTTTCTCGTCTTAGTTAGTTAGTTATACTGGGCGATTTCCGCTAATCGACATCTATGTGCCTATTTTGCGTGAACGGCGGTGTGGCGCTACTCTAAACACCCCAGCAGCTCGTGTAGAAAATTGGTGAGGGCCTTGGTGTTGCTGACTGCGTCCCGTAGTGTGTCTGGAGAACCTAGTTGCTTTATTCTATACCTCTACCTGCTTGCAGTCCAGTAGAATATGTTTAGTCGTTTCTTTTGCCTCCATGCACGCAGTATTGACTGATATGTATTATAAGATTGTCGTACATGAAACACTAACCTTCCTATACGCATCGCACACCAATATCATCTCCTGCAAAAGCTTGCCATCGGACGTGGTCTTCGGCACGATCTCCCAGAAGATCAGCAGCAGCTTCTTGATCATGTGGTCTTGGAGCGGCAGCACGAAGCGGATGATGATCATGAGGAGGCCGGGGATCTTCTCTCCGGAGAGAATGATGCCAATCACTTTCTTTAGGGCTTCGATTTTCTTCTTTGTGTCGCCTTTCTCTGAGGTAAGAAATTTTATGATGTCACATAATGTGTCTTTGCAGAAATTTAGGTTTGATTTGGGTATTAGCAGGTAACAGTATGCAGGAGCTGTTACAGGTGTCAGGATTATATCTAAATGCCTAGTGCACAAAATTACAAAATATTCTACAAACACAAGTCGTATGCTTGAATAAAATTAATTAATTCAAATTAATTTTATTCAATAAACAGAGTTTAAAAACATAATAATTAACTGGGTCTCACAAAACTGTCGGAACAGTTTGTCTGTGTGATTATAAACATCATAGTACAGAGTTAATAATTAACGAATTACTAATTTGTAAATAGGTTTAGGTGAAACACATGTTACATACAATTGCATACAGTTACCTATACTTAATGTTAAACAGTTATTACAGTTATCTATACTTGAGTAATGTCGTTTTAATTTTCTTTTAAAGTAATTTTTATCCTTTGACGGCTGATAGTTTCAGTAATTTGACAACTTTTAATAGATAATGAGAGAAAATGTTCGTCTTTGACTTAAGAATGATTGTTCGTATCCTAAGTTTTTTGACTAAGTAGGATAAAGTAGTTTTTATTTACTGGAAATAAACATGGTAAGGTACAGTCAAGTTTAAAAGTACGTATTGAATTAATATCCCTCTTATAAGGGAGTAAAGCTTGAATACAGTAAAATGTGGGCACAAGTAAATGCTTATATATTTTTATTTATACAATATGGAAACTTCTTAGTATTATAAATAAAAACTATTTGATATCATAAATAAAAACTATTATGACAGCGTTCCACTTTGATCATTTGTTTTCACGATGGCGAGCTCTGAACACAAGAAACGTGAAATTATTTTGCGCAAACATACTGAAAATCCCCATTTAAGTTATAGGGCATTAGCAAAACTTTTAAAATTACCGCAATCTTCCGTATGTTTAGTTTTAAAAAGGTTCCGAGAACGATTGACAGTAGATCGCAAGCCGGGAAGTGCAGGTAAGTAAGGCGCAAAGGATAAAAAAAAAGAAGCCCATGTCTTGCGGATTTTTACAGCGAATCCGAAGTTATCGTCCCGTGATGTCGCAAAAAAGGTCAAAATGTCGCAGTCATATGCACAGAAAACTAAGTCTAGAACTGGATTAAAGTCGTTCAAAGCACAAGCTGCACCCAATCGCGACGCTAAGCAAAATCTGTCTGCAAAACAGAGATCACGAAAGTTGTACAACAATTACTCGACAAAATTTGGATGCGTTGTATTGGATGATGAAACATACATCAAAGCAGACTTCAAGCATATACCGGGGAGAGAATTTTATACTTCTAAGAATCGTTAGGATGCCCCAGAAGAATGCAAGATAAAAAAGCGGCCAAGTGCGAGTCGGACTCGCACATGAAGGGTTCCGTGAAATAAATTGCGGTTTACGATTTATGACGTATTCAAAAAAACTACTTATTAGATCTCGTTCAAACCCATTTTCGGTGGAAGTTTACATGGTAATGTACATCATATATTTTTTTTAGTTTTATCATTCTCTTATTTTAGAAATTACAGGGGGGGGGGACACACATTTTACCACTTTGGAAGTGTCTCTCGCGCATGGATCGCGTATGGGTTTGATGAAAAAAATTTTTTTGAGTTTCAGTTCTGAGTATGGGGACCCCTAAAACTTAATGTTTTTTTTCGATTTTTGTGTGAAAATCTTAATGCGGTTCACAGAATACATCTACTTACCAAGTTTCAACAGTATAGCTCTTAGTTTCGGAAAAAAGTGGCTGTGACATACGGACGGACGGACGGACATGACGAATCTATAAGGGTTCCGTTTTTTGCCATTTGGCTACGGAACCCTAAAAAGAGATCGAAGTTTCCAAAAAAAATCCTTTTATGGCAAGCTATTTGTAGTTGTGGTAAAAGAAGTCGTTCATTCGTAACAACAGGCACAGTAAACGGTGAGAGAGAGAAAGAATGTTTGCAAAAGCGTCTACTGCCCTTTTTACGCAGTCATAGCTCACAGCCATTATTTTGGCCAGACCTTGCGAGCTGTCACTACTCTAAAGCAGTAGTTGAGTGGTATAAACATAACGATGTCGCAGTGGTACCTAAAGAGTGCAATTCTCCAAATTGTCCTGAACTGAGGCCGATTGAAGAATATTTGGCAATTATGAAAGGGATTCTAAAAAAAGGAGGCGGAGAAGTTAAATCGGCAGCTGAATTGCAAAACAAATGGACATGGGCTTGCAAAAGATATCCTGACAGTGCTGTGCAAGACTTAATGAGCCGGATTCGACGCAAAGCACGCAATATGGCATATAGAAAGCAAATTAAATAATTGTATATATTTGTAAAAATGGTTATTAGTCTAGTAAATAAATGCAATAAAACTTTCCTTGAAATATGTTCCATAACATTTTTATTTTTGTTACTTTATGTGCCCATGTTTTACTGTGTTCAAGCTTTATGTACTCTCATAATAATTTGCCAGCATAAAAGCAATTTGATATATTTTTGAGTATGTTATATTGTATGCACCCATATTTTTGCACATGACTATTAGGTATTCCTTTTGAAAGGGGGAGACGAAGGTAAAGGAGGAGGGAGAGGTTGGGGTTGTGACACCACCAATATTACATCTCATAAAGACTCTTTTTAGCTCCAAAACTAGAAAGTTTAAGAAATAATTGACTTTCAACACAAAGTTTTAACCGACTTCAAATCGGTAGCCAAATAGCTTCGAGTTTGCCTGTAAAATTTGAAGATTTCCCTCGATTTCTCCAGGATCCCATCATCAGAACTGGATTTTGGTGACAACGGGACCAATCTGGAAGTATATGCTTTCAAACAAAGAAAGAATTTTTCAAATCGGTTCATAAATTACGGAGTTATCGCGTAACGTACACACATTAAAAAAAAATCTCCTTTTTTTAAGTCGGTTAAAAAAAGGGTTTTGACAGACAGTGAAGTGATCCTTATACAGTGATAAAAGTTCCTGTTTTCCTTTTGAGTAATTCTCACCTAAGTACCGTATCGGAAAGAAAGTAGACAACTTTAGGCATCTCTAAAGACTGGTACCTACGTACATAAAATCGGCATATTTTTTTTTAATAACACCATTCATTGCAACAAAAAGCAATTACTACTTTTGTCAAACTGTCAACATGGGGCGAATTAGCTTACACGTTCGTAAAAATATTTTGGACGATTGGTGCAAAATAAAAGGTATGACGATTAGAAAACTGGTTAAAAAGTACGTGTTGAGTCCCGCGGACGTGCACAAGATAATAAATAAAGGTGACTTCTGTACTCTCCAAGATTTGCCTAAATCTGGAAGAAAACCGGGGACAACCGACTTGGCATGAGAAAAGAAAGTCGTAAGAATGTTTAAACAAAATCCGCCCCATTCAATTCGAGATGCGGCAAAAGAGCCAAAACTTCTTCGGCTATGATACAAATAATCAAACTAAGATGCAACCTAAAAACCTACAAAAAACTAGAATAACCAAAACGAGATGAAAATCAAACAATAGCTGTTAGAAAACTGGCAAGGACATTATACGACCATATATTGACCAAGAAACATCAGTGCATTATAATGGATGACGAGACCTATTGCAAATTGGACTTTAAAGCCTTACCAGGACCTCAATTTATTGCGGTGCCGGCTTATAGAAGGTTACTTGAGAACATAAGGCCATCTACATCGAGAAATTCGGCAAAAAAGTATTAGTGTGGCAAGCGATTTTTCAATGCGTTATGCGATCGCAATCCTTCTTCACTACAGGGACTTTGAACGCTACGGTATACAGTGACGAGTGCTTACAGAAAAGATTACTACCACTAATAAAGAAGCACAGGACTAGCACTTTATTTTGGCCAGACTTGGCTTCTTGTCATTACTCTAAAACAACGAAGGAATGGTATAAAGCCGATAAGGTAGAAGTAGTGGATGAATCCTCCCAATTGCCCAGAAGTTCACCCAATTGAGCAAAATTGGTCTATCATGAAACGACACCTCTAAAAAAATTTCAAAGCTGCCATACCTCAGTTGAGAACTTTAAAAAAAAGTGGAACAGGGCATCATCAAATGTGTCAAAAGTGATCGTCCAGAATTGAATGAGACACATCAAAAAGAAAGTTAGGTTGCAGGCAAAATATATATAATACGACAAATTCATTCAAAACAGTTTTTTTATAAATACCTTATTTTTCAGTTTCTTTTTGTTTCATTATCATTATCAGTTTTCACACAGAATAAAAATAATACCATTTTGAAGTTGTCTACTTTCTTTCCGATACGGTCCTTAGAGGACCACTTATGCACAAAAGAAGTACTTACCTACACCCACACCACACCACATGCACATCATGCACCCAGAAGAGGGCCTTAACAGTGAACTCTACTCGTACAAAAAGGGCTTGCTGGCCGAAGCGGCATATTAAGGCCCACAAATCAACAATAATAATAATAGAGGAATAAACAAAGCACTTACCAAGGTCTAGTTTGAGCTGCATGTCATTGTAAGGCTCCGAGTCGGTGGGGAAGTTGATCAGGGTGTAGCATGGCTGCTCTACTCCTGCCATGGTGCTGTAACAACATATTATTTGCTTATTGCTGCATCACCAAGGAAGCCTTTGTGTTATTATAATATGATAGACTATAATTATAAGATAATAAATAATTAGGTATTGTACTGTACTATCGAACCAACTGAATCATGACCCATCCTGGAACCTTGTTACAATTAACTGACGTATTAACGTCATATGATCGTGCGTATGTTCGTAAACTGTAACAAGGTTCTATGGTGGGTCATGATTTAGTTGGTTCGATAGTACAGTCGCCATCACATACATAGGTACACTATAGGTGTTCAAAAATATCGGCACATGCACCCTAATGCCTTGAAAATAGAGGTGTGTTCCGATGTTTGTGACGTGCTTGTTTGCTCCGATGTATGTGATGGCAACTGTACCTAGGATTTTACCACTTTCCATGATATTTGCTGAGTTGCTGACATACATGCAACTTTTTTGTCATATTGTGTATGACAGCAATGTGTATTTAACCCTTCCTCTTCCAGCGATCGGGTGATCGAAGGCCTGGAATTCCAACGACTTACATGTATGTCGGCATGTGTGGTCCCATTGGTCCAGCAGTCAGACCTCGAAAATGGACCCTGGTGTATTTTGTATATATGGTTCAAATTAAAAAAAAAATCATGACCATTATCAGGGTAATAAAAATGACCCACATGTGGGACCTACCGGATGACTCACATGTGAGTCGTTGGGATAGGAAAGAAAATAATTAGAATATTAAATATAGATATAGGTAGTAAAAATATCAGGTCACAGACAAAACTAACAGACACATCTTGACTTCATACAGAAATGGAGATGGGCTGGTCATATAGCAAAAATCACTGACAATGGACATATTACTGAAGTCTCGAAATGGCCACTATGAAACAGAAGAGTGGGAAGGCCCAAGGCAAGATGACATAAAACTGTAGGTGGGCCGAACTGGATTAAAAATGCCAAAGATAGAGAGAAGTAGAAAGACATGGAGGAGGCCTATACCCGTCAGGGCTCCCTTATATAGATTGAAATTGATACTTAATATAACTTTATTATGTATGTCTTTCCCACTCACTTATCCCCGACCTTTGAGAGGCGTGCGTGGGGCTAGGTACCTACAAAGTACCAACTGAGCCAACACGTAGAGGCCCTTTTGACAATTTAATGAAATGCAAGGAGTACACCGAGTCATGGGACGCACACAGAGACAGCACCTGCTGTCTATTTTATTATTAATTATTATAGTTTATTTCTCGAAAGGACACATATACAATGGTTACATAACAAATGCACTGCCAAACTAACAAAAGAAAATAACGTGGAAGAAGGATGTGCACCATGGGAACACTCTCAGCAAATTCCAAAACAAAGTATCCCTTCCCTATCACAAAACTGTCAGATTTAGAGGTAGCTTTAAATTCGCTGCAGCAAAAATATGGAACGATCTGCCTCCACCTCTTCATAATGAATGATATGCCCCTATATGTCTTTAAAAGTAAGCTAGGTTCAATTATTTTCGATAAACAAAAATGCACTGAAGCAACCAGCAAATAAATAAATAAATAAATAGTTTCCTAATTAATAAAACAACTAATTTGTAAACTTTTATCACATTATGCCTAGCGAGTGTGTACACAGCAAATTCTACTAATTCCCTTCACTTTTTTATTCTTATTTTTAAATTCTAATTAGTTATTGTATATTTATTTGAATACTTACTGGAGTTATTGTTAGTAAAACCTGCAAATATTGTTTTTGAATTCTTTTGTAATCGTCGGGGGTGGACTGAAAACCAGCGCTGTGACATCAAATCTGTGGCACAGCAAACGCTGAGTCCATCCCTATTGCCACATTGTGTTGTTTTTTTTTCCTTTCTAGTTGTATATTTAAAAAAAAAATGTGTGTTTAATTAATGTGTATGAATTTTTTATATATTAAATGTGTGGCAATAAATCTATTTTTTTCATTTCTTTCTTTCTTTCAAAACTGCATGACAGTTTGTTGGCAGTGCGTGTTGCTCTTGGCACATAGTTGTGTCGCTACTAACTACTAATTACTGCTTTTTTTTTTAAAGCGATGGGCAGATGACATTGCAGAAGTTGCAGGGAAGAATTGGTGGAACTACAGCAAAGAAAGAGGAAAATGGAAAAACATGGGGGAGGCTTTGACCCAAAAGGGATCCATTCCCAACTTATAGATAAATACATAAGAAAATATAATAACAAAATATGTAAAGAAATGGAATAAAAAGCAATAAAGGCATAAACAATTTGTAATTAAATAAATAGTAATAGGGAACAGTAAAATTTTTAATTCTTTGAAATTTACACTACAAAACTGAATCAACTGCATGCATACATTAGGGCTATTTATATTATAAATCTGTATATGTGTCCTTCTAATTCGTCGACATTGTTCCACCTCACCTCACCTGCGAAACCTTAAAGCCATGAACTGGAAGGAGATGGCACAAGATCGGGTTTAGTGGCGATAACTTGTGTTGGAGTCCTTAGGAGCACTGACTTTGGGCTAGCTATTTATATTTATATTCATGATGATGATTTAAAGTACTCATAACATGTCCTTTCCTACGTCCATAGGGCAGGGCAGTAAAAGTAAAATACAACAAATAATCTAACAGTCATAATTTGTATTACTGCAATGTTATCATAAGAAACTAATAAAACTATTCATGGGAGGTATGAAAGACCTATTAGCGCTGACCCCTGCAGCAAGGGACTGGCTACTCAACTTAGATATTAAATTGTAATCTTTTAAACTTGTACTCACTGTTATATTTGTATTAATTTCAACTATAAAAAAAGCGGCCAAGTGCGAGTCGGACTCGCACTAGAAGGGTTCCGTTAAATTGCAGTTTACGATTAATGACATATTAAAAAAAAACTACTTACTAGATCTCGTTCAAACCAATTTTTGGTGGAAGTTTGCATGGTAATGTACATCATATATATTTTTTAGTTTTATCATTCTCTTATTTTAGAAGTTACAGGGGGGGGGGGGGACAAATTTTACCACTTTGGAAAAAAAATTTTTTTGAGTTTCAGTTCGATGTATGGGGAACCCCATACATCGAACTGAAACTCAAAACAAATATGGGCTGTGTGACATACGGACGGACAGACAGACAGACAGACAGACATGACGAATCTATAAGGGTTCCGTTTTTTGCCATTTGGCTACAGAACCCTAAAAAGCCATACGATATAATAATAATAACAAGTAACAGTACGAATTTCCGTTCTCCAAAATCCCCATACATCGAACTGAAACTCAAAACAAATATGGGCTGTGTGACATACGGACGGACAGACAGACAGACAGACAGACATGACGAATCTATAAGGGTTCCGTTTTTTGCCATTTGGCTACAGAACCCTAAAAAGCCATACGATATAATAATAATAACAAGTAACAGTACGAATTTCCGTTCTCCAAAATCGGCAAAGTTATTTATCAAGTTTAAGGGTGGATATATAGATATATTTATGTTGTACTTGCGTGCAGGAGCCATGCTACTTAGTTGAAGAGCATAAATAAAGATATATTTATGAGGATGTACCAGTAAATCTGGTAATAAATGACTAAACATACAACATTTCGGGTAGTGAATCATGGGTGACATATACCTGAATATTCAGTTCTGTCTTTACTTTAATGATTATTTAAAGCGTTGATGTGGCTCTTGAAGCACATACACAGTTTATTATACCAAATTAAATCCACAAATTACATCAAATACAGTGGAAATTACAAATTATTTGGTGACATGGACCCGATACGTGTCCATCAATGAGTTTTTGACAGTTTGCGTTGCGACATATTGAAGGTTGCCGCAATTAAATTTAAAACATCCCATCCCGAACACCTGGAACATTTATGAGTTCAACGTTCGTTCAACATAAGTGAACATAAGTTCCTCATGCCCTATTAAAATACAATTAGAATGATTTATAGAAGATTCATTTTATAATCAAAATGCCTCCGTTAATTTTAACTATAAAACGGTTAGGCCTGCATCACACTAGCGCGGCCTGCGGTGGCGGTCAATGGTAAATTTGACAGCTAATTACAAATTTACTCAGTGTAGCGCATGAACCTAGGATACTATGGACATGCTATGGTAATAATAATACCACGAGCGAGCGCAACGGTGCTATTCCAAACGCAATAAGTGTGACAAAAAGAGATATATCATTCGTTGTCCTTGTCATAGTTCCACTTTTTTCTGTTGGGCACAACGGTTGTGCCATACAAAGCGCTCGTGTGGCGGCATACGAGCTAGAATATCCTAAATTAT
Organism: Epinotia brunnichana; assembly: GCA_963854355.1. NCBI lineage: Eukaryota > Metazoa > Arthropoda > Insecta > Lepidoptera > Tortricidae > Epinotia > Epinotia brunnichana. The sequence goes on from OY977940.1 coordinate 2,717,497, forward strand.
TTAATGCTATTGTGACTAAAATCGACGCTATGAAGGTTATTTTATTCACAATAAGGTGTCTGTGTTCCGACTGTGCCAAAAAAATGGTCTATTGCTGTGTTCTCGGCTGTAAAATCCGGTCGGAACAATGTGATGAAAATACAGGGTGGAATTTCATAAACTGTACATAATAAAAGGAGAAAAATTTCAGCCAATTTTATCGGTGAAACGGTGTTTTTTTTTTTTTCTAGTCATTAGTTTTTTTTTTACAGAATTTTGAATTTTTTTGTAAAAACTCGGGTAATACACCTAATTCAGACGGTATAACTTTTGATACAATGGTCCTAAAATGAAAATAAAAAATGCAGAGTATTACCAAGGGACAGGTTAATAATTCTTAATAACAATAAAAAACCAACTAGAAGAGAAAATCCGCAAAAAAAATTATTGTTTTTGAAAAATGGCTACAAAAATTACGAATTTTAAAAGAAAAACACAATTTTCTGAAAAAAACGCAGATTTAGTTACCATTTTTTTTGCTTAGTATTAAACCTCACTTAATGCCGATCCTAAAACCGTTTTTAAACTGTCTCAGACTTTGAAAAATACCACGCAAATGGGTGCGTAAATCAAACCATAATTTTATTAATTTTAATCCTCTTAAAATCCTTAATGACCGTTTGTTCACAGGTAGTTGAAGGGTGTTATTGGGTTTTAGGTGGAAATAACAAATTACGTACTAAGTATTAATCCTCACTTAATGCCGATTCTAAAACCGTTTTTAAACTGTCTCAGACTTTGAAAAATACCACGCAAATGGGTACGTAAATCAAACCATAATTTTATTAATTTTAATCCTCTTAAAATCCTTAATGACCGCTTGTTCCCAGGTAGTTGAAGGGTGTTATCGGGTTTTAGGTAGAGAAAACAATAGGAAGAAAAGTAGTCCTAAAAATTGCGTAAATAAAATCATGTATAAAAGTCATAAATTCGATTGATAAACCTTTATTAAAGAAAAAAACTTATTCTAGTGTTGCAAAGGGCGTTCCCTGTATGGTATTAATTGTTCAAAATGACCTCCTCTTTCTTGAAGGCACAATGTGGCCCGAGCTTGAATTTGTTGCGTAGCCCGTCGAATCATTCCCGGATTATTTTTTATTTCTTGTGCTGCATTTAAAATTCTGTCGTGCAATTCTGCTTCGGTATTGACGATTCTGTGATATACCCGTTGCTTCATATCACCCCAAAGAAAATAATCCAACGGCGTCATATCAGGCGATCTTGCAGGCCATCCAACGGGGCCGTCTCGGCCGATCCACCTATTGGGATATTGCTCATTTAAAAAATGTCGAACTCTTAATGCCCAATGAGCTGGGCATCCATCCATTTGGAGAAACAGGCGTTGTCTCACATCTAACATCACATCTTCCAAAAGCTCTGGGAGCTCGTCTCTCAGTAACAGTAAAAATCTGTCGGCGTTCAAAGTATTCGGTAAGAAGACTGGTCCAATCAATTGATCGTCGAGTACCGCTGCCCAAACGTTTATGGAGAATTGGTCTTGAAAATTAGATGGTCTTACTAGGTTTGGATTATCGTGAGCCCATGTGTGTAAATTTCTGAAGTTAGTTATTCCCGTATGAGTAAATCTTGCTTCGTCCATCCATAAAATTCTTCTAGTAAATTCCGGATCCCTTCTGATATTGCCAAGTATCCAAGTCGACATAACGCACCTAACGCGGGCATCGCCAATTGGGATGCAGTCCTTCCTTCTTCAAAATTTTCCAGACAGAGAATTTTGAGATTCCGTGCCTCAATGCCAAGCGTCTTAGACTCGTGGTTGGGTCCGCGTACAAGTCTCTGAGAACTGCTTCTTCTATGGCAACATCAATTATGTTTCCTGGCTCTCGGCGATCTCGGCCACCGTATCCCAGGCCAATATTGCACAACCGGCGATGAACTTCTTGAAAGTGGCGAGCAGCAGGTCTTGGAACGTCATTAGGATACTGCTCCAAATAGGCGATACACGCAGCTCTTGCAGATCCATGGCACAATCCATAATAATAGTGCATGTTGGCTATTTGTAACGGCGAAAACTCTCGTAAGCGGGGCCTGATGATTCAAACTGAACAAGTACTGGAGTAATCAAAGAAGTGGCGAGCAAAGACAAGCAATTGCGATTTGCGAGCGACTGAATAGTTGACCTATTGCCCAATGCCTTTATACCCCTCATGTTATCTCCACCTTCAACCCAAAAACACCCTTCAACTACCTGGGAACAAGCGGTCATTAAGGATTTTAAGAGGATTAAAATTAATAAAATTATGGTTTGATTTACGTACCCATAAGCGTGGTATTTTTCAAAGTCTGAGACAGTTTAAAAACGGTTTTAGAATCGGCATTAAGTGAGGATTAATACTAAGTACGTAATTTGTTATTTCCACCTAAAACACAATAACACCCTTCAACTACCTGTGAACAAACGGTCATTAAGGATTTTAAGAGGATTAAAATTAATAAAATTATGGTTTGATTTACGTACTCATTTGCGTGGTATTTTTCAAAGTCTGAGACAGTTTAAAAACGGTTTTAGAATCGGCATTAAGTGAGGTTTAATACTAAGCAAAAAAAATGGTAACTAAATCTGCGTTTTTTTCAGAAAATTGTGTTTTTCTTTTAAAATTCGTAATTTTTGTAGCCATTTTTCAAAAACAATAATTTTTTTTGCGGATTTTCTCTTCTAGTTGGTTTTTTATTGTTATTAAGAATTATTAACCTGTCCCTTGGTAATACTCTGCATTTTTTATTTTCATTTTAGGACCATTGGATCAAAAGTTATACCGTCTGAATTAGGTGTATTACCCGAGTTTTTACAAAAATTTTCAAAATTCTGTAAAAAAAAAACTAATGACTAGAAAAAAAAAAACACCGTTTCACCGATGAAATTGGCTGAAATTTTTCTCCTTTTATTATGTACAGTTTATGAAATTCCACCCTGTATAACCTTTCACACGTAAGTAGAACATTTTTCACTTTTCTGTATACGCAAAAATAGCATGGTAATAGTACATTATGATACAAGTGTGCTAAGTTGGTCATTACACTCGAGTCGGTTTTTAAGCCTGAGCCGAAGGCGAAGGCTTAATGGAGACGAGAAGTGTAATGACCAATGCTCACGTGTTTCATACGACGTTTTTCAACACATTTGCGAGGAAAAAAAAAAAAAAAATGAAAATGTTAAAAGATATGTAATGAAAAGGCACTAGTGCGATAATGTAATGTAAAAGTCACGGCATGGGTAATATTCTGCATTATTTTGCTAATATTTAAAAAGATATGTAATGAAAAGGCACTAGTGCGATAATGTAATGTAAAAGGCACGGCATGGGTAATATTCTGCATTATCAGTGTAAATACGCTGTAATAAGACCTACTTTACGAGCAGGTGTGTTGAAAAATTACATTACGCTCAAAATCTTGTTAAATTAGACGATTATAATAGAAATAACATCATTGTTTACAATGTTCAAGAAAATATTTGTTGACAAATTATCCGCCCAAATTACGTAGGTTGTTTATGGTAAGCTGCGACAGCTATAAGAATGTCTTCTCACATTTAGCTTCTTTGCAATCATTTTAGGGATACCAGCCAATACAACTTAAAAATACCCCATTTCTCGGGTAATTTATACTTTAACAAAGTTCTCGTACTTGTTATTACATTACATTCTTATAAAATGGGTAGGATCTATTTTTATATACTTATATTTACTCTATACTCATAAAAAAGAGGCAAAGCTTTTATGTAGTGAGTACTCTCCGGAACTATTCATCCGATTTCAAAAATAAAATTATTTCACCTGGCTTTATTTAATCCTGCATCTGGGTTGGGTTATCTCTAATACGCGGGTGGAGACGTGTGGACAGCTAGTAATAAATTAAGACGATCGACGGTTTAGAATGATTCATAATTTTTTATAAAAATAATGTTTTATTTTCTAGGTTTCCACTAATTGAGGATGCGAGTACGCGTAGTATTTGGATTACGGGTACAGGGCGGATAAATTGGGAGCCAACAAAATACAGCCGCATGTGCTCAAAACATTTTGAAGCGCGTTACTTCCGCAAAATCTGTAATCATTTTAATATTTGCGTTAGTAAATGTTTTTTAATATGGTTGTGTCTCATTTTGGTCCTTAATGTCATTATTTTATCCGCCTTAAGCCTGCATCGCACTGGAGCGGCCTGCAGTGGCGGTCAATGGTAGATTTTACAGCTAATGACAAGTTTACCATAGACCGCCGCGGCCAGGCCGCGCCAGTCGCAGTGTGAGAGACTTTAAGCTTCTCACAGACATGCGCGGCCTCCGGTGGCGGTCAATAGTAATCTGACACTGTCAAGTTTACTATGAACCGCCACCGCAGGCCGCGCCAGTGTGATTCAGGCTTTATAATAATTAAGTAGATCAGGATGGCCTGCGAGCTGTGTCGCGGCGAGGTAGACTGTCCGTCTGTTTCTAATTAGAACGCTTAGAAAGATACGGACACAGTTTGCGGGCCGTTCTGTAATAACTGTGCTGTTATGAAACACAGGTAAGCCACTTGCACAATGACTATTAATTACCTACCTACATGTTCTGTAACTAGAATCTTATTTCATGTTATTAAACTGAATATTATTAGCGCCTGCGAAGAAAGCGCCTGCTAGGCAGTGAATGTGTAAAGCTTCAGTAATAAAAACTATTTACAATAAAAGCGCATTATTTAAAATAAACATATGGAAGCGATGGGGTAATTTTAGTTACATGGCCACCCCACGGGTAACATCTACTTTGTTGCCGTCCCCGTCCCTCATTGTGGCATCGCGTATAGCCTGTCCATAGTATCCTAGGTTCATGACTATAATCTATTTCAGATTGGAAGAGTCCTGTGACAGCTATCATATTAGTAGTTTATGTCATGTTTGACGACATAAACTGTACTAAGATGACAGCTGTCACAGGACTCTAATAGATTATATATACATACTGTTTCCATACTTCAAAAATACGCTGTTATCTACTAAGCAACGCATTTTCGTTATAATAACACAACACAAACTATTCACTAACGTGTTACGCCTAAATTACAATAATGGACGTTCTAATTACGCTAGCTTACCTCCTCTTCTCAATATGCGTTGTGTACCCTCCTTCCGAATTCGTATCAGCCGGTTTTACGATATCCCAGCTCTTCGAGAGCTACCTAGGCTCAGAGAACTTGAATTTTCTAGTTTATCACATGAAAAGGATAACTTTAACTGCGCTGATACACTCGGCGTTGCCTCTGGGTTACATTATTAGTTTATATTTCGGTGGAGAGCGGGGGTCGTGGATGTTGGCGGCGTTTGCTGCTACGGCGATCCCACCGCTGCTGATGGTGTATAAAGTGGTGTGTTGGTGGGAGAGCAAGACGAAGCATCCGGCGGTGAAGCCGCTGTTGCCGTATGTGGCGGATGGCAGCGATTGGAGGGTGGTTGCTGCTCAAGTCAACACTGAGTTTAGAAGGTAAGCAAATACTGATTTTTGGATAATTATAATTTAGAACGTCCTATAGAAAGGTAAGTTTATACCAAGTTCATGTTGGTAGTGCTTGTAATTAATTTGGAACAATATTTATTTATTAAGAAGCAAGCAGTCTCGTATGGTTACATTTGACACAGTAAAAGGTTGTAAATTGTGGACTTACAATTTCCTTAATTTGAATAAGTATGTAAACCTTATCATATGTTTAAGAGCCAGGCTCTTGTCAGTGGAGCAATTTCCATTTGTCTCTATTCTTAGCTTTCTTCTTGACATCTTGATACGACACGCTGTCTACTTTTTCCTTGATTTGGTCCGTAAAAGATCTTCTTGGTCTCCCTCTCTTCCTCTTTCCCACTATAGTCCCTTCTATTATAGTTTTCATGTAATATAATAATAATATAGCCTTTATTCAACCAAACTTAGACATATTTTTTTATTTAATATATGATTTTCTATTCTTCTGTGTCCTTTTGGTCTTGCTTTACAGCATAAGCCTCTCCTAGAGAATTCCACATTCATGTAATATAATAAATAAAAAATATAAATATAATAGTAATAAAGTAAATTGAAACATTGTGTTGCTAGTTACACTTACTATTTTCGTTACAAAACTGCACTAGTCTATCACCTCTTTTATTTATTTTTCCCAATCCAAAATTCCCTACAATATTTTCCTCTCTTCCTTCTACAACCACCGCATTGAAATCTCCCATTACTTTCAAATTATCCTTTTCCTGTGTCTAATATTGTATCCCAATGTACATTTCCTCAATTTCATCATCAGAGTGGCTACCAGTTGGCATATAGACTTGTACTACTCGTATAATACTATAACTTGGATGGGATTTAATTTTTACAACTGTTATCCAGTCATTTAAATGTACTGTATTTTCCACTACCATTTCTTGTTTAAAACTATTGCAGTCTCATTTATGCCACGTTGTTCTCCTGTATATATTATTTGATAGTCATCCGTCCAATAGTCTCGACTATTTTCCCATCTTGTCTCGCATAAACCCAAAAAGTCTATTCCTAGTCTCTCCATTTCAATTTTGACTTTTTCTAATTTCCCTGGAGGTAACATCCTCACATTCCATGTTCTAATTTTACAAGGATTTCGCACGATGACGACTGAATCAGCCTTGCCCCTGATCCTGCCGGACTTGGACCGCCATCACCATGGCATGTTATATTGTGGAAGCCCATTGTCAAGAACCATAACTTCATTGCTGTCCATTTTCATAAATTGCTCCATAATAGGGAGAGATAGTGGGGTGGTTTCCCTCTTGCCTTCCACACCGCAGCTTGGGAACTGAAGTATGTTCCACCTCATAATATCTAGTCTCCTAATATCTAGTGAAGGGCCCTACAGTAGACGGCAAACTTCGTGCGCAAACGACCTTGCCTGCGCAATGGCGAATTGTACGTGCGAGCTGCCCCCCCACTTCGTCCCGCATGTTCAAGTTGTTTGCCGGGAACTGTACCAGACATCACATCCTCGGCCCCTTGTCATTACTGGTGGTGCCACTGCTGCCTAACACCACGGGAATTCTTATTTAATGGCGGCATTTACACGTGCGGCCTGTGTGTCAGCTACACTCAACTGGCAATCAACTTCTTGCGCGTTCAGTATACGCTTAGGTTGCTGTTGGGTCTTCCTAGACATTGTAGCGCTTCGGGAATGTTTGCCGTGACACGAGTAGACGGTTTCCACGCAATCTTGCGAATACGGGTCGCCGCATGAAGCGCCGTGTAAGGGACCGCCCCAACAGCCGCCTAGCAATCATAGCAAATAGGCTGGACTGTCCCATAATGAAGCACTGGGACCAACTCCATGTTATGTAAATTATATACCTACTAACATAAGTTTTTAAGTTACTTGAACTAACACATTAATTATATTTTTTTTTGTAATGTATGGATTTTTGTTATCTGGAATAAATAAATGATTGATTGATTTACTCGCCATGTCACAGAACCACCAGTTTTCCCACTACATGTTGCTAGTTCTGCCACTGTGCTGTGTGGTTGAGGACTGCTTAACCACCATATCTGATGGCCATTCCACTGTCCACCACCTGTTGTGTAAACCTAAACATTAAAAAACAATAAAGAAAAAAAATCCTTTTTTGAGTTATCATTGTTATCAATGTGCATCGTTAGTAACTTGTAAAACATAAGAAACATAAACAGTGCCAGAAAACTTACAGTGCTGAAATAGTACATTTCGATGCTAGTGCGGAAAGTATGTCATTACGTCATGAGTACCGAGACTCGGGACGAGTGAAGAATGACATTTCCGCACGTGTATCGAACGACGTTTTTTAATACAGTTGCGACAACATAAGAAAAACAACAAGTAAGGAAGAACTGTAAGTGTTAATAAAATTTATTTTTGAATAACTTCATTATTTTTCAACTGTATTACATTTGATGTTACAGAATTAATAATATAAAAGTTTCAAATTCCTTACTTGTTTTTTTTCTTATTTTTTCGCAACTGTATTTAAAAACGTCGCAAAAGCCAACTTTACCTGCGAAACAGCTACGTAAAGTAGCACTTTTTGAGCAACTGTATTAAAACAAAGTATTATAGTTGTTGAACTTGTTGATTACATTGTAAAGTAAAGATAATCCTTTGAAGCTATAAAATGGATATTTTCTGTGACGAGACAGCTTTTTTCTTTTTACAAGTATTTCATGTGAATGTGTGTGCTACTTTCTCATCATTCTATTAGTTATAGTATTGGATTTCTTGGAATAAATAGTTTTATAGTGAGGTAGAGTTACATTTAATTATTGTGTGTGCTTTGCATACATCTAAGAATCCATTAAAAACTAAGATATGAACATACATAACTTCTAGCCGCCCAAAGGCCTATTAAAAGGGCATCTTCTCTTCAATTTAAATTATACCATTTTAAATTCCAATAGAAATAGAAATATTATGCTACACAGGATATATATTATGCTACGCAATAACATGATACACAGGATACAAGTCATTGCATTTGTTTTGTTTCGTTAGATTTTGAAACAAAACAAACTACTCTATTTCCTGTTATTATTGATTCAACTCTCATGGCCAATTTTCCTTATATGGTGGGCGGCTGGAGGATAAAGAAAGTCTTTCATTTCACACATCTACTCTTTGATAAGCTACTCTGATTCTGAGGTCGTTGTTGTTCTACGTCCGTAGGAATAACCCTAGTAATCCTACACGTGACCTCGGGGTGGTGCTAAAAGAACAACAAACTCGGCAGCTGCACTGTTCCTTCTGAACCTCGCAGCGCACACTGTTACTCTATCAGCGACATCGATACGAATACATATATGTACCAGTGTGTAACCGCCATACGATAAATAAATAGTTCTTGTTTTTAACCGACTTCAAAAAAAAGGAAAAGGTTCTCAATTCGGATGTATTTTTTTTTTTTTTTTTTTTTTTTAATGTTTGTTACCTCAGAACTCCGTCATTTATGAACCGATTCGTACAATTCTTTTTTTAATTGAAAGTATATGCTTCCAGATTGGTCTCATTGTTTTCAAAACCCCAGTTGGATGATGGGAACCATGAGGAATTGAGGGAACTCCTCAAATATATTAGGCACGCGTGTAGTAATTTCGGTATTTTCTATTATATCTCGTGTATTTACACCCGGAAATCATAAATTTGGTGATGGTGGAAGTGATGATGAAGACCACAGATGGCTTGTGGAACTTCTCAATGATGTACTTCAAACTATATAAGTACGTCACAGATTCTGATATGATTCCGTTGAAATAGCAAACAATGAAGTGCCAAAGGTAATTCTGAGATCCTTGAGGAATCGACGGAAGTCCTCAAATATTATCGGCCCACATACAGCGATTTGGTTTATTGGTCTAAAAATCAACGCATCTGCTCTTGGAAATCAGTTCATGTGGTAAATTGGAAAAAAAAATGTGAAAATGTTCATGTGGCTTGGCGGAGTATACTGAATTGAAGTCGGTTAAAACTTTGTTTTGAAAGTAATTAAATTAATACTGAAGTAAATAATCAGTGATTAAATAAAGCAAGTTTAAAAAAAACATTTTTTTGTTTCAGTGTGGATAAAGTGTCAATCTCTTTGACAGCAACTAGCAAGCTGATAGCGACGGAGACATGGCTCATCAAGGTCACTTCCTACAGCCTCTGCATCATCAAGCAGAGCGAATGTGGCCTTGTGGCCACAGAGGCGAGTAATCTAGCTATACTACAAATCAATAAAAAAAAATATAGGAACATTCAAACGTGTCATCATTAGAGGTCAGAATCATCATAATAAATCCAGTTTATCCGTTTTATTAATGTAAGTATTTGCCAACAGACAGACATTCCGGACCTCACAGCCTCCATAGAAGAAGAAACACAGTATGTGAACATCCAAGTGGTGCCTTCACAAGATGCCACGACTGCCTTCAAGTTCAGGATCACTACGCAAGCCCTTAGGGACTTGCAACCGAGGTCAGTTCACTATTTAATTGAAAACCAAGGAGTGATCTGAAAATTGGGCAACCCCCTTTTTATCAGAATGTATTGTTTCACATTACCTACCTTCTCCTAATAGACCCTTATAGAATTAGAAAACCACTTTAGGGGGAGGGCACCTTAAAACAATTATAAAGATATTTTAAGAAAACAAGACAATGTAAATTTTCATTTCTTTCATTTTTTCCCTTTTTACGTTGAAAAATGTTAAAATTAAATACCAGTAATGAATTCGGTGTCCTTGATTTATACGAAAATGATACCAAGCTTGCCCTTAGGTATAGCTTAATAAATCATCATTCATCATTTTCAGCCTGTAATCGCCCACTGCTGAGCATAAGCCTCTCTTCGCGTACGCCACTTATCCCGGTCCCGTGCTAGTCTGGCCACCAATCCGTTAACGTTTTGGTCCACCTACCGTCACGCTGCCTGGCAATATTTTTTTTATTTTATTTTAGTTATTTATTATTATCCACACTTACAACTATTTTTACAGGCATCGAACCTAAGACAACAGTGTAACTATTTTATAATACCTATAACATTTTTTTTTACGTAGTACTCTTATAACATATTACACTTATAACATATTACGAGCAATGCTACCTTTGTGAATTCATTCAGAGAACACGAAAACAAATCAATATTTTCCGCTATGAGATTGAGGGTACGCACTGCTCGCGTCATCGGTGCCCTACCAAGCAGGTTGGTGCGCCCGCGCGGCTCGGCTAGCAGCCGCGGCCGGAGTCTACGCCACACGTACCTATCGGGAACACACACACTCACACCACTCAATACCTGGCTGTTGTATATTTTACCCCGAAGTAATTTAAAAATGTAGGTGGCCAGGCACATCTCTCTGCGCACCCGCAGCTGGTTGTACCCTACCATGCCCAGTACAAATAGAGTTGGATACATTAGTGGGTAAAATGGGTATACCCCGTACTTCCTCCAATACAGAAATCGTACGAATTTATTTTGGATACGCTCCACCATAATATGTCCTGCCCAACTCTATTTGAGTTTGGTTATGACTTCGCCGACGTCACGCACCTTAGTGCGACGTCGGATCTCAATATTCCTCACTCGGTCTTGTAGCTTAATGCCGAGCATGGCGCGCTCCATGGCTCTCTGTGCTACCCGTACTTTATGCACAGTCTCCTTTGTGAGCGTCCATGTCTCAGCACCATACGTCATTGTGGGCAGGACACACTGATTATAGAGACGAGTCTTCAGGCATTGTGGAACGTCAACGGATTTGAGGATGTCATCTAACTTGTTGAATGCCGCCCAACCCAGCTGAATTCTTCTTTCTTTTGATGTTCCTTGTCAAAGGATAGAGTATGACCAAGGTAAACGTACCGCTCAACCATCTCCAGTGACTCGTTCCCAACTGTTATTGCTGAATTTGAGTCACTGGAAATGCTCGCCATAACCTTAGTCTTGGACATATTCATGCTTAATAAATATCGCTAGGCAATTCGGGGTAAGCCCGCTCGTGGATCTTGACGTTACGATACTCACGAATCACGATCCTCGAGCGTCAAAGTAAAAAAAGGGACAGAATATGTGTACTTTGTGATTACTTGATCCCCTGCTTTATTTTTTTCTCAATTTGACAATATTTTTAATCCTTTTTCGAGAAAATGTATTATTATTGGTTATTTTATTAAGTGTCTACCTATACCCCTGTTGACGCGGGCCGCACTTCGTAATTATTTGTGACTATCTGGCGGCTATGCCCTCTGAGTCGGGTAGTATTTTACAACCACCAGCCTAGCTAGCACACTAGGCTTTATGTCGCGTTTTACGTGACGTTTCAGTACATTTTCGCCGACATAAAACCTAGTGTGCTAGCTAGGCTGTTAGTATTGCGACTAGTACGTATATGTATTTACATTAACATAGTATTTCGTCAGACTAGGGCAGGCGGTCCGCGTGCCGGCACACATCTCGCTGCTGCCAACGCTAGTGGAGCGGTTTGTGGCCGTGTTCAACCAGCACGTCGAACTGAACCCCGTCTACTACGTCGACGAGGTACGTTACTTGTTCAGACTAGGGCAGGCGGTCCGCGTGCCGGCACACATCTCGCTGCTGCCGACGCTAGTGGAGCGGTTTGTGGCCGTGTTCAACCAGCACGTCGAACTGAACCCCGTCTACTACGTCGACGAGGTACGTTACTTGTTCAGACTAGGGCAGGCGGTCCGCGTGCCGGCACACATCTCGCTGCTGCCAACGCTAGTGGAGCGGTTTGTGGCCGTGTTCAACCAGCACGTCGAACTGAACCCCGTCTACTACGTCGACGAGGTACGTTACTTGTTCAGACTAGGGCAGGCGGTCCGCGTGCCGGCACACATCTCGCTGCTGCCGACGCTAGTGGAGCGGTTTGTGGCCGTGTTCAACCAGCACGTCGAACTGAACCCCGTCTACTACGTCGACGAGGTACGTTACTTGTTCAGACTAGGGCAGGCGGTCCGCGTGCCGGCACACATCTCGCTGCTGCCGACGCTAGTGGAGCGGTTTGTGGCCGTGTTCAACCAGCACGTCGAACTGAACCCCGTCTACTACGTCGACGAGGTACGTTACTTGTTCAGACTAGGGCAGGCGGCCCGCGTGCCGGCACACATCTCGCTGCTGGTGGAGCGGTTTGTGGCCGTGTTCAACCAGCACGTCGACCTGAACCCCGTCTACTACGTCGACGAGGTACGTTACTTGTTCAGACTAGGGCAGGCGGTCCGCGTGCCGGCACACATCTCGCTGCTGGTGGAGCGGTTTGTGGCCGTGTTCAACCAGCACGTCGACCTGAACCCCGTCTACTACGTCGACGAGGTACGTTACTTGTTCAGACTAGGGCAGGCGGTCCGCGTGCCGGCACACATCTCGCTGCTGCCGACGCTAGTGGAGCGGTTTGTGGCCGTGTTCAACCAGCACGTCGAACTGAACCCCGTCTACTACGTCGACGAGGTACGTTACTTGTTCAGACTAGGGCAGGCGGCCCGCGTGCCGGCACACATCTCGCTGCTGGTGGAGCGGTTTGTGGCCGTGTTCAACCAGCACGTCGACCTGAACCCCGTCTACTACGTCGACGAGGTACGTTACTTGTTCAGACTAGGGCAGGCGGTCCGCGTGCCGGCACACATCTCGCTGCTGCCGACGCTAGTGGAGCGGTTTGTGGCCGTGTTCAACCAGCACGTCGAACTGAACCCCGTCTACTACGTCGACGAGGTACGTTACTTGTTCAGACTAGGGCAGGCGGCCCGCGTGCCGGCACACATCTCGCTGCTGCCGACGCTAGTGGAGCGGTTTGTGGCCGTGTTCAACCAGCACGTCGAACTGAACCCCGTCTACTACGTCGACGAGGTACGTTACTTGTTCAGACTAGGGCAGGCGGTCCGCGTGCCGGCACACATCTCGCTGCTGCCGACGCTAGTGGAGCGGTTTGTGGCCGTGTTCAACCAGCACGTCGAACTGAACCCCGTCTACTACGTCGACGAGGTACGTTACTTGTTCAGACTAGGGCAGGCGGCCCGCGTGCCGGCACACATCTCGCTGCTGGTGGAGCGGTTTGTGGCCGTGTTCAACCAGCACGTCGACCTGAACCCCGTCTACTACGTCGACGAGGTACGTTACTTGTTCAGACTAGGGCAGGCGGTCCGCGTGCCGGCACACATCTCGCTGCTGCCGACGCTAGTGGAGCGGTTTGTGGCCGTGTTCAACCAGCACGTCGAACTGAACCCCGTCTACTACGTCGACGAGGTACGTTACTTGTTCAGACTAGGGCAGGCGGCCCGCGTGCCGGCACACATCTCGCTGCTGGTGGAGCGGTTTGTGGCCGTGTTCAACCAGCACGTCGACCTGAACCCCGTCTACTACGTCGACGAGGTACGTTACTTGTTCAGACTAGGGCAGGCGGTCCGCGTGCCGGCACACATCTCGCTGCTGCCGACGCTAGTGGAGCGGTTTGTGGCCGTGTTCAACCAGCACGTCGAACTGAACCCCGTCTACTACGTCGACGAGGTACGTTACTTGTTCAGACTAGGGCAGGCGGCCCGCGTGCCGGCACACATCTCGCTGCTGCCGACGCTAGTGGAGCGGTTTGTGGCCGTGTTCAACCAGCACGTCGAACTGAACCCCGTCTACTACGTCGACGAGGTACGTTACTTGTTCAGACTAGGGCAGGCGGTCCGCGTGCCGGCACACATCTCGCTGCTGCCGACGCTAGTGGAGCGGTTTGTGGCCGTGTTCAACCAGCACGTCGAACTGAACCCCGTCTACTACGTCGACGAGGTACGTTACTTGTTCAGACTAGGGCAGGCGGCCCGCGTGCCGGCACACATCTCGCTGCTGGTGGAGCGGTTTGTGGCCGTGTTCAACCAGCACGTCGACCTGAACCCCGTCTACTACGTCGACGAGGTACGTTACTTGTTCAGACTAGGGCAGGCGGCCCGCGTGCCGGCACACATCTCGCTGCTGGTGGAGCGGTTTGTGGCCGTGTTCAACCAGCACGTCGAACTGAACCCCGTCTACTACGTCGACGAGGTACGTTACTTGTTCAGACTAGGGCAGGCGGCCCGCGTGCCGGCACACATCTCGCTGCTGGTGGAGCGGTTTGTGGCCGTGTTCAACCAGCACGTCGACCTGAACCCCGTCTACTACGTCGACGAGGTACGTTACTTGTTCAGACTAGGGCAGGCGGCCCGCGTGCCGGCACACATCTCGCTGCTGCCGACGCTAGTGGAGCGGTTTGTGGCCGTGTTCAACCAGCACGTCGAACTGAACCCCGTCTACTACGTCGACGAGGTACGTTACTTGTTCAGACTAGGGCAGGCGGCCCGCGTGCCGGCACACATCTCGCTGCTGGTGGAGCGGTTTGTGGCCGTGTTTAACCAGCACGTCGACCTGAACCCCGTCTACTACGTCGACGAGGTACGTTACTTGTTCAGACTAGGGCAGGCGGCCCGCGTGCCGGCACACATCTCGCTGCTGGTGGAGCGGTTTGTGGCCGTGTTCAACCAGCACGTCGAACTGAACCCCGTCTACTACGTCGACGAGGTACGTTACTTGTTCAGACTAGGGCAGGCGGCCCGCGTGCCGGCACACATCTCGCTGCTGGTGGAGCGGTTTGTGGCCGTGTTCAACCAGCACGTCGACCTGAACCCCGTCTACTACGTCGACGAGGTACGTTACTTGTTCAGACTAGGGCAGGCGGCCCGCGTGCCGGCACACATCTCGCTGCTGCCGACGCTAGTGGAGCGGTTTGTGGCCGTGTTCAACCAGCACGTCGAACTGAACCCCGTCTACTACGTCGACGAGGTACGTTACTTGTTCAGACTAGGGCAGGCGGCCCGCGTGCCGGCACACATCTCGCTGCTGGTGGAGCGGTTTGTGGCCGTATTCAACCAGCACGTCGAACTGAACCCCGTCTACTACGTCGACGAGGTACGTTACTTGTTCAGACTAGGGCAGGCGGTCCGCGTGCCGGCACACATCTCGCTGCTGCCGACGCTAGTGGAGCGGTTTGTGGCCGTGTTCAACCAGCACGTCGAACTGAACCCCGTCTACTACGTCGACGAGGTACGTTACTTGTTCAGACTAGGGCAGGCGGCCCGCGTGCCGGCACACATCTCGCTGCTGGTGGAGCGGTTTGTGGCCGTGTTCAACCAGCACGTCGACCTGAACCCCGTCTACTACGTCGACGAGGTACGTTACTTGTTCAGACTAGGGCAGGCGGCCCGCGTGCCGGCACACATCTCGCTGCTGGTGGAGCGGTTTGTGGCCGTGTTCAACCAGCACGTCGAACTGAACCCCGTCTACTACGTCGACGAGGTACGTTACTTGTTCAGACTAGGGCAGGCGGCCCGCGTGCCGGCACACATCTCGCTGCTGGTGGAGCGGTTTGTGGCCGTGTTCAACCAGCACGTCGACCTGAACCCCGTCTACTACGTCGACGAGGTACGTTACTTGTTCAGACTAGGGCAGGCGGCCCGCGTGCCGGCACACATCTCGCTGCTGCCGACGCTAGTGGAGCGGTTTGTGGCCGTGTTCAACCAGCACGTCGAACTGAACCCCGTCTACTACGTCGACGAGGTACGTTACTTGTTCAGACTAGGGCAGGCGGCCCGCGTGCCGGCACACATCTCGCTGCTGGTGGAGCGGTTTGTGGCCGTGTTTAACCAGCACGTCGACCTGAACCCCGTCTACTACGTCGACGAGGTACGTTACTTGTTCAGACTAGGGCAGGCGGCCCGCGTGCCGGCACACATCTCGCTGCTGGTGGAGCGGTTTGTGGCCGTGTTCAACCAGCACGTCGAACTGAACCCCGTCTACTACGTCGACGAGGTACGTTACTTGTTCAGACTAGGGCAGGCGGCCCGCGTGCCGGCACACATCTCGCTGCTGGTGGAGCGGTTTGTGGCCGTGTTCAACCAGCACGTCGACCTGAACCCCGTCTACTACGTCGACGAGGTACGTTACTTGTTCAGACTAGGGCAGGCGGCCCGCGTGCCGGCACACATCTCGCTGCTGCCGACGCTAGTGGAGCGGTTTGTGGCCGTGTTCAACCAGCACGTCGAACTGAACCCCGTCTACTACGTCGACGAGGTACGTTACTTGTTCAGACTAGGGCAGGCGGCCCGCGTGCCGGCACACATCTCGCTGCTGGTGGAGCGGTTTGTGGCCGTATTCAACCAGCACGTCGACCTGAACCCCGTCTACTACGTCGACGAGGTACGTTACTTGTTCAGACTAGGGCAGGCGGCCCGCGTGCCGGCACACATCTCGCTGCTGGTGGAGCGGTTTGTGGCCGTGTTCAACCAGCACGTCGACCTGAACCCCGTCTACTACGTCGACGAGGTACGTTACTTGTTCAGACTAGGGCAGGCGGCCCGCGTGCCGGCACACATCTCGCTGCTGGTGGAGCGGTTTGTGGCCGTGTTCAACCAGCACGTCGACCTGAACCCCGTCTACTACGTCGACGAGGTAACTTACTTGTTCAGACTAGGGCAGGCGGCCCGCGTGCCGGCACACATCTCGCTGCTGCCGACGCTAGTGGAGCGGTTTGTGGCCGTGTTCAACCAGCACGTCGAACTGAACCCCGTCTACTACGTCGACGAGGTACGTTACTTGTTCAGACTAGGGCAGGCGGTCCGCGTGCCGGCACACATCTCGCTGCTGCCGACGCTAGTGGAGCGGTTTGTGGCCGTGTTCAACCAGCACGTCGAACTGAACCCCGTCTACTACGTCGACGAGGTACGTTACTTGTTCAGACTAGGGCAGGCGGCCCGCGTGCCGGCACACATCTCGCTGCT
Source organism: Epinotia brunnichana (assembly GCA_963854355.1). Taxonomy (NCBI): domain Eukaryota; kingdom Metazoa; phylum Arthropoda; class Insecta; order Lepidoptera; family Tortricidae; genus Epinotia; species Epinotia brunnichana. Next base: position 2,734,853 of record OY977940.1, read on the forward strand.
GGTGGAGCGGTTTGTGGCCGTGTTCAACCAGCACGTCGACCTGAACCCCGTCTACTACGTCGACGAGGTACGTTACTTGTTCAGACTAGGGCAGGCGGCCCGCGTGCCGGCACACATCTCGCTGCTGGTGGAGCGGTTTGTGGCCGTGTTCAACCAGCACGTCGAACTGAACCCCGTCTACTACGTCGACGAGGTACGTTACTTGTTCAGACTAGGGCAGGCGGCCCGCGTGCCGGCACACATCTCGCTGCTGGTGGAGCGGTTTGTGGCCGTGTTCAACCAGCACGTCGACCTGAATCCCGTCTACTACGTCGACGAGGTACGTCACTTGTTCAGACTAGGGCAGGCGGCCCGCGCGCCGGCACACATCTCGCTGCTGGTGGAGCGGTTTGTGGCCGTGTTCAACCAGCACGTCGACCTGAACCCCGTCTACTACGTCGACGAGGTACGTTACTTGTTCAGACTAGGGCAGGCGGCCCGCGTGCCGGCACACATCTCGCTGCTGGTGGAGCGGTTTGTGGCCGTGTTCAACCAGCACGTCGACCTGAACCCCGTCTACTACGTCGACGAGGTACGTTACTTGTTCAGACTAGGGCAGGCGGCCCGCGTGCCGGCACACATCTCGCTGCTGGTGGAGCGGTTTGTGGCCGTGTTCAACCAGCACGTCGACCTGAACCCCGTCTACTACGTCGACGAGGTACGTTACTTGTTCAGACTAGGGCAGGCGGCCCGCGTGCCGGCACACATCTAGCTGCTGGTGGAGCGGTTTGTGGCCGTGTTCAACCAGCACGTCGACCTGAACCCCGTCTACTACGTCGACGAGGTACGTTACTTGTTCAGACTAGGACAGGCGGCCCGCGTGCCGGCACACATCTCGCTGCTGGTGGAGCGGTTTGTGGCCGTGTTCAACCAGCACGTTGACCTGAACCCCGTTTACTGCACGTAGAACCGATGGCCATTACGGCGGAAAGGTTCTCGAGTGGCGACCACGTACCGGAAGGCGCAGCGTGGGTAGGCCTTACACAAGGTGGACTGATGACCTGGTAAAGGTCGCGGGTGTCCGCTGGATGCGGGTGGCGCAAAACCAGCCATTTTTACAAATTTGTGTAATCTCGTTGTAATTGAATAGTTTTAAACATATTTTAAATAATTAGTTTTGTTAGTTCAAATGACATACGTCGCAGAACATAAATCTAAGGAGTCGGTATTAGATACTTTTTTTATGACGTTGTTACCTACGTTATATGGTTTTCATATTTAAGATTTCCAAGAAATCATCAGCGACATGCAAAATGGGCTGTAGTCATAGCACGCGACAGTCGAGACGATTTATTTAAAATTTTAAACCAAACGACTTTAAAATAAAAGCGAAGTAAAACATCAATATGTTACACTCATCTGTGAGCTGTAAATTTGCTACACTATAAAATAAATGTACAGATCTTTAAGACATATTCCATTAAGGACGCACCCGTTTAGCGGACATGATTGTAACACCGAAAAGAAAAACAATAAAGAACTTTCTATTCTAATCTATTCTATTCTATTCGCGCGTCGTTTGTTCGACTAATTTTCCTGCTTCGGATAATATATATGACAAAAAATGGATTAAAGTGCCAACTAAAACTACCACACCTATCATGGAAAGAAATGGACTAACGAGTCCATTTCTTTCCATTACATATTTTAATTTCAATTCTTTCCAATAATTTGTCAGGCAAAATTAATTAGTTTATATGGATCCAGTTTATAAAATAAACAAAATACAGCAAAAACAAGTTTTGTATGAAAAACTTAAATTTGCTGTATTTTACTATGGTACTGAAGCTACATAAACTAATTAAAGACCTGGATGGTATTCTAAGTACAAAGTTTTAGAGCATAACTACGTTTGTATGGAGAATTGAGCTTACTGCGGACTCTTAATTTACTATAATATAATTGTATAATCCAATATCAACACATCATTTGGAAATTTGAAACTTGTAAAATAAAGTAACCTGATTTATTTGTGATATTGGTCTTTCTGTTTAAATTCCTACATAAAATATTGTTAAAATAATTTTATAACGCGACTCCATTCGTTCGCTATTTAGTTTTGACGTGAGCAGTTAAGGTGGTTCGATTGCCATACAAAACGTTATTTGACATTCGCAGGCTAACGGTGATATTTTAAGAAACTTATGTAACAAACGTTTATAAATTGGCTTCCCATTTGCGCCTAATTCCCCCTTTCCTAGAATAAACTTGTATAAACTAGATTAATTTGAGAAATTGGTTTGGAACGTGATATTTTGGGAAAACAATTTTTCTCAAATTAATCTAGTTTATACAAGTTTATTCTAGGAAAGGGGGAATTTGGCGCAAATGGGAAGCCAATTTATAAACGTTTGTAACATACGATTCCTACAATATCACGCCGTTAGCCTGCGAATGTCAAATAACGTTTTGTATAGCAATCGAACCACCTTAAGTCACATTATGATAAAATCTCAATAAACTAAAAAGCATTTTATCTGTTGATGTTGATTTGCTAATATGGTGCTTAAAGTCTAAAAAACAGAGTTCTTTTTTTATGAAACATATATCTTGATGCAGGTTATAAGTTAACGCTATTAGCAACTACTGAAATATAGCTAGAGTTGTCATTTTGGGGCACATTTCTAGACATTTTTGTTTGGCATTGTGAGTCTATTTACTTTATGGTATGTCAATGACTACATAGTATAAAACAAAGTCGCTTCCCGCTGTCTGTCTGTCTGTCCCTATGTATGCTTAGATCTTTAAAACTACTCAACGGATTTTGATGCGGTTTTTTTAGGGTTCCGTAGCCAAATGGCAAAAAACGGAACCCTTATAGATTCGTCATGTCCGTCCGTCTGTCACAGCCACTTTTTTCCGAAACTATAAGAGCTATACTGATGAAACTTGGTAAGTAGATGTATTCTGTGAACCGCATTAAGATTTTCACACAAAAATCGAAAAAAAACATGAAGTTTTAGGGGTCCTCATACTCAGAACTGAAACTCAAAAAAAATTTTTTCATCAAACCCATACGTGTGGGGAATCTATGGATAGGTCTTCAAAAATGATATTGAGGTTTCTAACATCATTTTTTTCTAAACTGAATAGTTTGCGCGAGAGACACTTCCAAAGTGGTAAAATGTGTCCCCCCCCCCCCCCCCTGTAACTTCTAAAATAAGAGAATGATCATCATCCTCCTAGCGTTATTCTCGGTTGTGCCTCTAAGGGAGCCCGGGGTCCGCTTTGACACCTAATCCCAAGATTTGGCATAGGCACTAGTTTTACGAAAGCGACTGCCATCTGACCTTCCAACCCGGAGGGAAAACTAGACCTTACTGGGATTAGACCGGTTTCCTCACGATGTTTTCCTTCACCGAAAAGCTAACGGTAAATATTCCGTACATAAGTTCCGAAAAACTCATTGGTACGAGCCGGGATTCGAACCCACGACCGCCGCTTGACAGCCGCATGCCTGAACCACTAGGCTACCGTAGCTTTAATAAGAGAAAAAGCTAAAATAAGAGAATGATAAAACTAAAAAAAATATATGATGTACCATACCATGTAAACTTCCACCGAAAATTGGTTTGAACGAGATCTAATAAGTAGTTTTTTTTTTTAATACGTCATAAATTGTAAACCGCAATTTATTTCACGGAACCCTTCATGTGCGAGTCCGACTCGCACTTGGGCGCTTTTTTAATAGATGGAGTGATTCAAGAGGAAGGTTTATATGTGTAATACATGCATGTTATTATTATTTGCATACATATAAACCCGTGCGAAGCCGGGGCGGGTCGCTAGTGTTAGATAAAATAAATGTTTGTTAATTGTTGTACACATAGACACAGGTTTATTACCTACTAGGAAGCCCCAACCTTGTTATCATTTTGTGACATGTTTTTTCTCAAATAAATTTTCATTTCATTTTCATTTCATTTCATTTTTCATAGGAGATGGAAGTGTGTATCGGCTGCATGCAGGCGCCCGCAGACGTGAAGGTGCGCAGGCGCTGCCGGTCCCCGCCGCCGGACGCGGCGGGCGGCCCGCCCGAGTGCCAGCAGTGTAATTGCAGGTCAGATAGTTCACAGTAGCACATTCGGGGTACCAAAACCTCTACGTCAGTTATTAAATGCATTCCTTTTAGAAAGTCAGTGACTCTTCTTAGTATCTTTTGAAAGCAAAGTACTAAGTAGACAAGTGCATATAAAATTATATTTGAGGTCGATTTAGACGAAGACTATTTACAGCCGCCTAAATTACGGCGCCTAAAAGAGGCACCGTATAAACACTTTCGGCGCCATTTTTTCGCGGCATGCCAGCGCTGGCACGGAATAGAACACAAGTCTGTTTTTCGGCGCCATTGACCTCCCGCCCGCGTTTCTCGCTCTCCCCGCGCCTTATTTTGACTGAAAAAGCACCGTTTAAACGACTAAAGTGTCGGTTTGCTGGTCACTGGCGGCGAGATTTAGGCGGCTGAAAATAGTCATAATTATGTCTAAACGGTCTGAAGATGTGACGGTGCTTTTTAGGCGCCGGTCGCGTTTAGCGGCTGTAATCTGCGGGCGCCCTTATGCATATTCCATTTGTATGTAGGGTCCTGTGGTGCAGTTCGTGCATGGGCCGCTGGTGGGCCGCGCGCGCCTCCGCGGCGGGCACGGCGCCCGACCAGTGGCTCTCCGCGCGCGGCTCCTGCCCCGTGTGCCGCTCCGTGTGCTGCCTGCTGGACGTGTGTCCCGCCAGACTTAGGTCAGTTTGTATGTAGGGTCCTGTGGTGCAGTTCGTGCATGGGCCGCTGGTGGGCCGCGCGCGCCTCCGCGGCGGGCACGGCGCCCGACCAGTGGCTCTCCGCGCGCGGCTCCTGCCCCGTGTGCCGCTCCGTGTGCTGCCTGCTGGACGTGTGTCCCGCCAGACTTAGGTCAGTTTGTATGTAGGGTCCTGTGGTGCAGTTCGTGCATGGGCCGCTGGTGGGCCGCGCGCGCCTCCGCGGCGGGCACGGCGCCCGACCAGTGGCTCTCCGCGCGCGGCTCCTGCCCCGTGTGCCGCTCCGTGTGCTGCCTGCTGGACGTGTGTCCCGCCAGACTTAGGTCAGTTTGTATGTAGGGTCCTGTGGTGCAGTTCGTGCATGGGCCGCTGGTGGGCCGCGCGCGCCTCCGCGGCGGGCACGGCGCCCGACCAGTGGCTCTCCGCGCGCGGCTCCTGCCCCGTGTGCCGCTCCGTGTGCTGCCTGCTGGACGTGTGTCCCGCCAGACTTAGGTCAGTTTGTATGTAGGGTCCTGTGGTGCAGTTCGTGCATGGGCCGCTGGTGGGCCGCGCGCGCCTCCGCGGCGGGCACGGCGCCCGACCAGTGGCTCTCCGCGCGCGGCTCCTGCCCCGTGTGCCGCTCCGTGTGCTGCCTGCTGGACGTGTGTCCCGCCAGACTTAGGTCAGTTTGTATGTAGGGTCCTGTGGTGCAGTTCGTGCATGGGCCGCTGGTGGGCCGCGCGCGCCTCCGCGGCGGGCACGGCGCCCGACCAGTGGCTCTCCGCGCGCGGCTCCTGCCCCGTGTGCCGCTCCGTGTGCTGCCTGCTGGACGTGTGTCCCGCCAGACTTAGGTCAGTTTGTATGTAGGGTCCTGTGGTGCAGTTCGTGCATGGGCCGCTGGTGGGCCGCGCGCGCCTCCGCGGCGGGCACGGCGCCCGACCAGTGGCTCTCCGCGCGCGGCTCCTGCCCCGTGTGCCGCTCCGTGTGCTGCCTGCTGGACGTGTGTCCCGCCAGACTTAGGTCAGTTTGTATGTAGGGTCCTGTGGTGCAGTTCGTGCATGGGCCGCTGGTGGGCCGCGCGCGCCTCCGCGGCGGGCACGGCGCCCGACCAGTGGCTCTCCGCGCGCGGCTCCTGCCCCGTGTGCCGCTCCGTGTGCTGCCTGCTGGACGTGTGTCCCGCCAGACTTAGGTCAGTTTGTATGTAGGGTCCTGTGGTGCAGTTCGTGCATGGGCCGCTGGTGGGCCGCGCGCGCCTCCGCGGCGGGCACGGCGCCCGACCAGTGGCTCTCCGCGCGCGGCTCCTGCCCCGTGTGCCGCTCCGTGTGCTGCCTGCTGGACGTGTGTCCCGCCAGACTTAGGTCAGTTTGTATGTAGGGTCCTGTTCTTTAGATAATAAGGTTCACTTTGGATTGCAGGTGATTTTTAAAGCAAACGCGTCTGGATTCTATACTTGATTTATTAAGACTAAACTTGTGGGTAAAAATGCATTACAGCTACGTAGATATAGCATAGGGTCGAAAATTGACAAAACATTCCGCCCACCAAAAACAACAGTTTTTAACTGAAATTATACAAACTAGTTAACCTAAAACTTACGCGAACTGTTTCTTGAACTGATGCATTCCAGGCATATCACGAGCACAAACATTACATTACTTAGGTAATACACCATTTATCAGTAGGTAATAAACTTAAGTTCACGAAACAATTCACTCAAATCACAATACATTCACCATAATTTACAATAACAAATTTAAGCGACGTTAGTGCAAGCCAAAACAAAACGAGACTGATAATACTTAATATTCGATCAAAGTATTACTAGTTACTGCTTGCGTCGCGATCGCGAAGTTAATATTCGCTTACCCTCGTAGGGCATTCATAAAAAAAAACAAAATATGTTTGCTTACTTTCTAACAATAATTGTAAGGAATGCCAACCATAACAACATTCTTATATTCTATCGATCTAGCTTTAATGGACTGTAATTGTTTTGTTTTATGGATGACCTTTAGCATTATAGGTAGAACTTAATATCTATTCTAGAAAATGTTTTAATAACAAACATAAATTGTTCATGTTACGTACAAACGGTATGAATTTATCTAGATGAGTAAAAACATGATATAATGATAATAAAGTTATTACAACTTAATTAACATATGTTTAAACATGTAAGTATAACATTTTCTTAGCAATATTAATCCGATGGTAACTCACATAGTATACAGTAGGTAAGTATGAACATTTCTCATATGCATCATTTTCAATTAAGTTAAGAACAAAGCGCTTATCAGCTTTGTTAAGTATGTTTGAGCAAAATTATCATTACAATAACATTGTGCTTATGTACTGAATGTGTAACCACTACAGTAGGCCAGCTTCACTTTTTACACTAAAATGTATGACTAAAATACAAAATAAATTTAACCGCCCACCATAGCTCAGTATTTACACCAAGGATGTAATTTAATAGTCGGCCATTTTTGGCAGACATATTAATTTTGACAACGGTCTTTTTAAACTGTGATCACCCTTACATTGGACTGTTGCGACACGTACTAAGCTATCAGGTCCAGGATGCAGTGCGGTGATTTTTCCTAGCAGCCATTTGGCTGGTGGTAAGTCCTCTTCTTTTATGATAACAATATCTCCTATACAGGGTGACGGTACTACGTCGTACCACTTGTGTTTTTGTTGAAGTGTATTCAAAATTATTAATCTTGTAACATGCTGCTTGCTTGGGATTGATGTAGGTCTTAGAATCTCAGTGTCCTTGGTTTTTAACTCTGCAGGTCCAGTCCACCAAAGTTCATTATTTGTCAGATCACTTGCCTTAACGCCTCTTGCCGCGAGATCAGCAGGGTTATCTGCAGACTTAACGTGCCTCCACCTGTCATTATCTATATTCTGGATAATCTCAGACACTCTATTACCAACAAATAGTTGCCAGCGGCTTGGTTGTGACTGCAACCATAACAGAACCACCATCGAATCTGTCCAAGCGTAGATTCGGTCCAAGGGTATGCTCAACAAATCAGAAATATCATGCAACAGCTTTGCCAATAAAACTGCAGAACATAGTTCGAGTTTCGGGACCGTTAATTGTTTCAGAGGTGCTACCTTTGTTTTTGAGGCCAATATGGTGACATGCACCACGTCGTGCTCATCTACAACCCTTACATAAACCACGGCTGCAAGAGCAAGGGTTGAAGCGTCAGAGAACCCATGGAGCTGCACTTCTTTGCAGCGAGATGACATCTTTAACCAACGTGGTATCTCAACAGTTTGCAACTCATGAAGTTCATCACGGTAGTTCATCCACTCATCCACGAGATCGGAGGGTAACTCGTCATCCCATTCCAGACAACAGAGCCATAATTTCTGGATCATAATTTTGGCAGTTATCACAACAGGTGAGAGCCATCCAAAAGGATCAAAGAGGCTAGCGACATCAGATAAAATCACTCTTTTTGTTACAGGGACCCTGCTAGCTGGTAAGTTAACTGAAACTTGGAAAGTATCATCTTTCCTATCCCAGGTAAGTCCAAGTATTTTTATAACTTTATCTAATTTAATCTCTTTCTTGTCTTTTACAGGTTCCGGAATCTTCGTGTAATCAACCATATCATTGAGGAGTTCTTCGGAGTTGCTAGACCATTTCTGCATCTGGAAACCCCCAGCCTTCATCAGTTTGTCAATTTCTTTACAGGTAGCCTTCATTTCATCGAGATCCTCATGGCCTGTCATGAGGTCATCCATATAAAATGAGTTTCTAACTACCTCCGCTCCACGAGGGTAATTTTCTTGTTCATCATCAGCCAAGCGTTGAAGAGTTCGTACAGCAAGATGAGGCGCAGCTGATGTACCGAAAGTTACAGTCAGCAGCTTATAACTCTCAATTTTTTCAGATTTGTCGTCACGCCACACTATACGGTGCAAATCTGTGTGTTTGTCGTTCATTCTCACTTGACGATACATTTTTATTATATCGCCAACAACACAGATTTTGTGAGATCTCCATCTAAATATCAGACTTCGCAGATCTGGTTGAATGGTGGGTCCCACCATCATGCTGTCGTTTAAGGAGCATCCGTTTGAGCCCTGAGAAGAGGCGTCGTATACAACCCGTACCCTGGACGTCTCCTTATCCTGTCGGACTACTGGGTGATGAGCAAGGTAGATTGCATTACTTTCATACTCTGTTTCAACCTTCTTCATATGACCTAGCTGTAAGTACTCGTGTATAACTCTTGTGTATTCAGTTTTTAACTGCTCATTTCTGGCGAACCTCCTTTCCAGTTGCTCCAGTCTAATAACCGCTTGATGCTTTGTGTTTCCACATGACTTCACGGTGTCTGCTATATTTGTCTTTAAAGGAAGCTGTACCACATACCTGCCGTCTTCGTCTCTCGTTGTTGTTTGCTGATATATTTCTTCGCATTTTGTTTCTTCCTTCGTCCACATGCTCTGCTTGGTGTATAGTTCTGTTTCCACTTCCCAGAACTTTTTCAGGAGATTATTGTCCTCTTCAATTTGTCGTGTAACATGCAGACTAGTGATGTGCTGTGAAACAGTACATGACGGATTAGTAGTATTAGTACCTCCCGACAAAATCCAACCCAGGTGTGTTTTTTGTGCAACAACGTTGCCTGGTCCTCTCATTAAACCTGAGTCTATGATTTCGCCGAAAACGTCCGCTCCAAGGAGAATATCAATCCTCCCTGGAATGCTAAAAGTGGGATCAGCTAAATTTATTTCGTTAACCTGAGGCCAAAGAAAATCTTTTATTTCCCTAGCTGGCAGCCGACGGGGTAACGACTTCAGTACATAAGCATTAACATGAATAGAGAAGGAAGTATCGTACCTTGACTTAATATGTAATTTTACCAAATGTTTTATTGACATCTGATTGTCCTCACCAACACCAGAGACTACTCCGCTGACTTTAGTTTTTCTCAAACCCAACAACTCAACCGCCCTTGCGGTCACGAAGGAAGCCTCGGAACCCTGGTCCAGAAGAGCACGAAGCACGTGGGTCTGTCCTGATTCGGATGTGACCTGCACCAGTGCTGTCGCCAACAAGACGTCTTGACCAGGTTGTAATACTTGTGGGACACTCGACGTGTGCGCCGTGACTAATGTTTGTATTGTATCTTGTTTGTTGTTATTTGTTTCTCCAGACGTGTGCATTTCTTCACTTGCTTGTTTCTTATCTCGGTGTAATAACGAATGATGTTTCTTGTGACATATTTGGCAAGTTGTCCTTTGTTTACACTTAAATACAGTGTGGTTCGGTATCAGGCAATTAAAACAGAGATTATTTTTCTGCACGAAACTGGATCGGTCTTCAATAGATAGCTTAGAAAACTGTTTACACTGATAGATATAATGATCTTCATTGCAAAATGTACACTTCAATTCTTTCGGCGCGGTAACATGAAACATCTTAGTTTTTACCGGTTTGTAGCCTTTGTTTGCAGGTTCCACCATCTCCAGCGTACGAAATCTATTCTCCAAGAACGACTTTAATCTGTCAAAAGTAGGTAAGTCGTCCGTCTCATCTCTGCTAATCAATTCTTCTCACTCTTTATGGGTACTCGAGTCCAGTTTTGACACCACTGAATAGTTGACAATTGCGTCCCAATGATTTGTAGGTAACCCCAAATGTTTCAATGCGCTTATACATTCCACTGAAGTATCTAATAGTTGCCTTAAGGCGCTAGCTGATTCCTGAGATACAGATTTCTGTGTAAAGAATTTCTTAAAAACAAAGTTTGCTATGTATCTTTGATTAGAATATCGTTTTTTCAGCACTGACCAAGCTTCTGTATAATTTTCAGCAGTGATTGAAAATTGTCGCAATAATGCTTCTGCCTCTCCAACTAAACTGCCTTTCAAATAATGTAGCTTTTGAACATCTTGTAAGGATTCATTGTTATGCACTAATGCCACGTATAAATCATGGAATGACTGCCATTCTGTGTAGTTACCGTTAAACGATTGAAGTGAAATGCGTGGCAATTTTACTTCACCACTAGATGTGCTTGGAGTAGATATTCGTCTAGACTCACAGTTTATCGGAACCAAACTTTCTAACTTGGACATCATTTCGCCTTTGTACGTGTAATACTCTTCTTCAAATTCTTCAAAAATATTGTCCGCAAAATAGTTATTTGCTTGACGCTGATCCATTGGCACCAATATGATTAACTTTTCGTGTACGGCCGAAAACTCCTTCCAGTACTTTTCCAGTGTATCTATTCTGCCCTTTAGATAACCAGCCGTTAATCGTTCCTTAGGTGATTTCTTGTAGTTAACACACGCCTTTTTCACCTTGTCTAATTTATCAGCTTGAATCAGTATATTTTTTTCTATATGATCCATTGTAATAGCAGAATAGTGTAGATTGTATTAGAATAGTACGTCACTGTAGGAAAGTTCCACTCTTTGTTAACTTTTTACGCGTAGGGTACGCGCGCGCCGCACGAAAATGTCCAACAACGTCTATATACCAACGCCTCACTATTTTAATGTATGTACTGCACTGTCTATAAGCAACACGAACGTTATGATTCCACGATACACCTTGTCCTTTAGTCCGATAATCACTCGTAATAAATTACGAAACTGTTTTTGTAAAAAACACTAAATTGTCTTGATCCTTAAAGTTCTTTCGCCACAATTCACAATTGTTACACTATTGTTCAATGTTTTAAACACATTTCAACATGTATTTAACGTTATTTCACCGAAATTACACCGATTTTGTCTAAAACCAATTATTTTCGCGAGTCACTGTCAATCATCCTAGGTTCGGTGGACCATGTTCTTTAGATAATAAGGTTCACTTTGGATTGCAGGTGATTTTTAAAGCAAACGCGTCTGGATTCTATACTTGATTTATTAAGACTAAACTTGTGGGTAAAAATGCATTACAGCTACGTAGATATAGCATAGGGTCGAAAATTGACAAAACAGGTCCTGTGGTGCAGTTCGTGCATGGGCCGCTGGTGGGCCGCGCGCGCCTCCGCGGCGGGCACGGCGCCCGACCAGTGGCTCTCCGCGCGCGGCTCCTGCCCCGTGTGCCGCTCCGTGTGCTGCCTGCTGGACGTGTGTCCCGCCAGACTTAGGTCAGTTTGTATGTAGGGTCCTGTGGTGCAGTTCGTGCATGGGCCGCTGGTGGGCCGCGCGCGCCTCCGCGGCGGGCACGGCGCCCGACCAGTGGCTCTCCGCGCGCGGCTCCTGCCCCGTGTGCCGCTCCGTGTGCTGCCTGCTGGACGTGTGTCCCGCCAGACTTAGGTCAGTTTGTATGTAGGGTCCTGTGGTGCAGTTCGTGCATGGGCCGCTGGTGGGCCGCGCGCGCCTCCGCGGCGGGCACGGCGCCCGACCAGTGGCTCTCCGCGCGCGGCTCCTGCCCCGTGTGCCGCTCCGTGTGCTGCCTGCTGGACGTGTGTCCCGCCAGACTTAGGTCAGTTTGTATGTAGGGTCCTGTGGTGCAGTTCGTGCATGGGCCGCTGGTGGGCCGCGCGCGCCTCCGCGGCGGGCACGGCGCCCGACCAGTGGCTCTCCGCGCGCGGCTCCTGCCCCGTGTGCCGCTCCGTGTGCTGCCTGCTGGACGTGTGTCCCGCCAGACTTAGGTCAGTTTGTATGTAGGGTCCTGTGGTGCAGTTCGTGCATGGGCCGCTGGTGGGCCGCGCGCGCCTCCGCGGCGGGCACGGCGCCCGACCAGTGGCTCTCCGCGCGCGGCTCCTGCCCCGTGTGCCGCTCCGTGTGCTGCCTGCTGGACGTGTGTCCCGCCAGACTTAGGTCAGTTTGTATGTAGGGTCCTGTGGTGCAGTTCGTGCATGGGCCGCTGGTGGGCCGCGCGCGCCTCCGCGGCGGGCACGGCGCCCGACCAGTGGCTCTCCGCGCGCGGCTCCTGCCCCGTGTGCCGCTCCGTGTGCTGCCTGCTGGACGTGTGTCCCGCCAGACTTAGGTCAGTTTGTATGTAGGGTCCTGTGGTGCAGTTCGTGCATGGGCCGCTGGTGGGCCGCGCGCGCCTCCGCGGCGGGCACGGCGCCCGACCAGTGGCTCTCCGCGCGCGGCTCCTGCCCCGTGTGCCGCTCCGTGTGCTGCCTGCTGGACGTGTGTCCCGCCAGACTTAGGTCAGTTTGTATGTAGGGTCCTGTGGTGCAGTTCGTGCATGGGCCGCTGGTGGGCCGCGCGCGCCTCCGCGGCGGGCACGGCGCCCGACCAGTGGCTCTCCGCGCGCGGCTCCTGCCCCGTGTGCCGCTCCGTGTGCTGCCTGCTGGACGTGTGTCCCGCCAGACTTAGGTCAGTTTGTATGTAGGGTCCTGTGGTGCAGTTCGTGCATGGGCCGCTGGTGGGCCGCGCGCGCCTCCGCGGCGGGCACGGCGCCCGACCAGTGGCTCTCCGCGCGCGGCTCCTGCCCCGTGTGCCGCTCCGTGTGCTGCCTGCTGGACGTGTGTCCCGCCAGACTTAGGTCAGTTTGTATGTAGGGTCCTGTGGTGCAGTTCGTGCATGGGCCGCTGGTGGGCCGCGCGCGCCTCCGCGGCGGGCACGGCGCCCGACCAGTGGCTCTCCGCGCGCGGCTCCTGCCCCGTGTGCCGCTCCGTGTGCTGCCTGCTGGACGTGTGTCCCGCCAGACTTAGGTCAGTTTGTATGTAGGGTCCTGTGGTGCAGTTCGTGCATGGGCCGCTGGTGGGCCGCGCGCGCCTCCGCGGCGGGCACGGCGCCCGACCAGTGGCTCTCCGCGCGCGGCTCCTGCCCCGTGTGCCGCTCCGTGTGCTGCCTGCTGGACGTGTGTCCCGCCAGACTTAGGTCAGTTTGTATGTAGGGTCCTGTGGTGCAGTTCGTGCATGGGCCGCTGGTGGGCCGCGCGCGCCTCCGCGGCGGGCACGGCGCCCGACCAGTGGCTCTCCGCGCGCGGCTCCTGCCCCGTGTGCCGCTCCGTGTGCTGCCTGCTGGACGTGTGTCCCGCCAGACTTAGGTCAGTTTAATAAAAAACTAATATATATTCATATTTAGAGCAGCCCGACTCGAGACGTACCTGCACCCCACAGAACTACTTGGTTCGTGGGTATGTGGTGTTGTGTTCCTGGTGCTGAGTAAGGTCGCCAGAGTTCCTGCGCTGTGTTGAGGTTGAGTGTCGGACATGCTTTTTAACCGACTTCAAAAAAGGAGGAGGTTCTCAATTCGTCTGTATTTTTATTTTTTTTATGTGTGTATGTTTCGCGATATCTCGGTAATTTATGAACCAATTTGAAAAAAAAATCTTTGTTTGAAAGCATATACTTCTAGATTGGTCCCGTTGTCATCAAAATCCAGTTCTAATGGTGGGATCCTGGAGAAATCGAGGGAACTCTTCAAATTTTATAGGCAAACTTGAAGCAATTTGGCTACCGATTTGAAGTCGGTTAAAACTTTGTTTTGAAAGTACAATTATTACTCGCTGTCAACGCAAAGAATCCTCAAATCAATAAAGGGTCGGCCACACGCTTGTGATTCTCCTGGCGTCACAAGGCGACGCTGTCAGCTTACCATCGGGCAGGCCGTTAGCTTGTTTGCCACCATCGTAGTATAATAGTACATTGTGATACAAGTGAGCTATGTTTGCCATTACATCAGAGGATAAGAGAGCCGAGGATGTAATTATTAAAGCTCACGCGTTTCATACGACGTTTTTCAACACATTTGCTAGTAAAAAATACTTTTCATAAAATTAAAATGTTACAGGCTCCTAAGCTATTTCGTTTAGTTATCGATGACAACAGATTTTTATAACACTTTAAACTCTCGCGCTTTGTACACATATTTAAATACAGTTTAATCCGGGTCTAACGCGATATTTATTTACCTTTATTTCTGACGTTTCGACACGGGTTGCACCGGTCATGTCGAAACGTCAGAAATAAAGGTAAATAAATATCGCGATAGACCCGGATTAAACAGTATTTAAACAGATTTTTAATCACATAATTGTACATCTCCAAGAATTTTCAGTGGCGTCAATTCTATTTATCACTTTTCTATTCACCACGAGTCAACATATTTTTAATTATAACCAAACACGCATCAACAATGTTTACAAATATTTGTGAACTACCCTATAATGGCGCGCAACTATTTTTTTTCGGGAAATTCGCTCAGTGCGCGCGCAGATGTTAAAGCGAGACTTAGATGAAATCTCTAAACAGCCAATACAAAATAAAATAAATATTTTCGTATTCAATATAAATTCATGTAAAATGTAATCAAAAGTAGGTAAATGGTTTTACTAAATTAAACGTTTCTATATCATATCCAAGAAGAAATAATCAATTAATTCATAAGAAGGATTTAATTTGTTTAGTCAAATAAGAATCCATTTGCCGAGAATTAAAAAAAAGCGGCTTAGTGCGAGTCGGACTCGCACATGAAGGGTTCCGTAAAATAAATGGCGGTTTACGATTTTATGACGTATTAAAAAAAAAATACTTACTAGATCTCGTTCAAACCAATTTTCGGTGGAAGTTTGTATATTTTTTTTAGTTTTATCATTCTCTTATTTTAGAAGTTACAGGGGGGTTTCTATTTTTGTGTGAAAATCTTAATGCGGTTCACAGAATACATCTACTTACCAAGTTTCAACAGTATAAGCTCTTATAGTTTCGGAAAAAAGTGGCTGTGACATACGGACGGACAGACAGACAGACAAACATGACGAATCTATAAGGGTTCCGTTTTTTGCCATTTGGAACCCTAAAAAACCTGTACAACCCGGTCAATTTAAGAATGCACCGAGTCCATACATACACCTTGCTGCAAGGTGCCAACGTGTCTTAATCGGGATATAACCATAAAACACGAGTGCCGTAATAAATATTATAAAACACGCGTGTTTAATACCCAGGATTATGAGACTAAAAGCGGCACAATAAGAGGCACGTTACGAGCAAATATGTTGAAAAAACAAAAACCAAATGCTTGACTATTTACTTGATTCATTAAAGAAATTCGTGTATATTTGGTTTTTATTTTTGCAGGCAATCCAGTTAAGCAGAAGGCAAAGAACTTTGGTAAGGAAGGCTATATTATATGCGATCAACATTTCAAGCAATACCAACTAGGTTAAATCGCCAGTAACTTGCCACCCTTCAATAACTGGCCCACTTATAATGTGGCCAGTAATATCCTCCTGCTCCTTATACTAAAAAATAATTCTACTATAGGTTATTGAACGGTGGCAAGTTACTGGCGATTTACGCTACGCATAGCATCAACTTCTGTTTAATGAAGTGAAAATGAAATGCCCATATTATATTGCGCAATCAAATTGATCGTCTACTGAGACCTTTTAATGTAATTAGGAATATATTTTATTGTTTTGTCGTTGTACAAATATCATCGCTTTACAAATGTAATATATATAATAATGTAATGTAATTTATTCAAATTTGTATATATGTATCAAATCATCTATGAGTTTCTTAGACATAGGTATATAGATATACATAAACTGACGCCCGCATTCCCAAAAGGGACAGACACTACATGTAATTTAACTCTTTTTAGTGCTATTTCTAACAATGGTAGGTTAAAATAAGTAAATGACAGCAATGTCCAATTTTGTAATAAATAAAATACAATGCAATTTTAAAGTTGACCATAAAACATTGGAAGAAATTTTCACATTGAAAATGATTCAAATGACATGAATGTAACATCGTTAGTCATTTGGCAGTGATGTTTTTCATAATTAGAAAAACTTCGCACTGTGTACAGTTGGCCACAAATATACTGAACACCCGGCATTATTATTTATTATTCCAAACATATGCAAGGCATAATAGTTATGTTATTAGTTTAACTATCTTCTTTTTCTATTTTCTTTAATCTATGTTTATTTATCTTTATCATCGATACATGTGACATCGACACATACATTTGTGGTCGACTGTACAAATGCTATTAGGCTGCTCAAAATGGCTGAAACTGCTCAAAACTACTGAAACTGCTACTATGACTGAAACTTGTCAAAGTTACAGAGCAGTTTCAGTCATAGTAGCACCTACAGACAATGGAGCCCGATACTGGGCTTAAAATTAAAGTTGTATTACTTTATTAGTCTTATACAAACAACGTGTCCCAAAAGTCAGTGTCAAGCCGAACAATTTTTAGCCGACTTCAAAAAAGGGGAAGGTGATATATTCCGTTGTACGATTGTTTTATGTGTTTTCACCGACTCCTTAGTCAATTGTTCAAAATTATAATTTTTATTCGATAGAGTATACTCTTGTCACCAAGTCAGGATCTGATGTTGGGATCCCAGGGAAATTGAGGGCAACCCTCAATTTTTTTAGGCAGGCGTGTAGTGATTTCGGTATTTTCTATTATTAC
The DNA here is from genome assembly GCA_963854355.1 of Epinotia brunnichana. Lineage (NCBI taxonomy): Eukaryota > Metazoa > Arthropoda > Insecta > Lepidoptera > Tortricidae > Epinotia > Epinotia brunnichana. The sequence continues at coordinate 2,752,001 of OY977940.1, forward strand.
TCATGTATTTACCCTCGGAAATCGCAATTTTGGTGAAGTGGAATGATGAAGACCACAGATTACTTATGGAACTCCTCAAAGATGTAAAGTACCTACGTCAAAGATTCTGACATGATTCCATTGAAGTAGCAACTAGTGAGGTGTTAATTCTGAGATCCTTTAGGAATCGACGGAACTCCTCAAATATTATTAGCTCACAGATAGCGACTTGGGATTTTTCTATAATAATCAACGCATTTGCTTTCTGAAAGCAGTTCATGTGATGAATTGGAAAGGAAATGTGGAAAATTTCATGTAATACCTTGGCTTGGCGAAGTACCGAATTGAAGTCGGTTTAAACTTATAACTATTATGCGGCTTGGCGTTGACTCTTGGGGCGACCTGTATAAGGGAAGAAGAGTTTGTTAAGATCCTTTTGATCACTTCGACCGCGTACCTACTTATGATGCTGACTGTAGGTGACTGTACGAATTATCATTGTAAGGATACTGTCGCCAACTTTGCCAGTTTTTAGTTGTAACTTTTGTGTTTAAGAGTATTGGACTCTTGATATTTTGGACATGGTACTATATTTGAACGTTACTTAATAAAATAATAATCTGATGAAGTGTACCTAGCCTAGTTATCATATCATCATGATACGATTGGATTTGGATATCGCTCCCATATATATTTTTACACTAGTGTAAGAATCATAAATAGATCATTTAATACTGCCAAAATAATATACATTATATTATTAGTTTTTGAGCTTACTAACTTCACCAGTGGCGGAGCGCCCATACAAGCCGATTCCCACCGGCTTGTCTAAAATTCCTTCTTAGTTTTTCTCTTTCATAGCTTTTTTTTGTTCCGGGTTGCCTATCGAAAATTTTCACGGTCCGCCACGTGTATTATACATACACTATACATGAATGAAGTTTATAGTTTCGAATCTAGAAAACACGTTAAAATGATTTTTATAAGACATCTGGCATCTTTCAAGAAAATGTACCTAAAGCCAGTGAGAAAAATTTTAGCTTTAGAAAATAATAATAATCATAGAGTCTGGCCAGGGAAAGATGAGCCTAGATAAGAGCGGCAAATTTAAAAAACAGCGTGTGGCAACACCGTGTATAACGCGATAATAGTAGTTTATGTGTCTGTACATAATGAAGGACACTAAACACGAGTGTGGGTTTATGAAACGAGCGTGAGCTAGTTTCATAATAGGATCACACGAGTGTTTTAATGCCTAATTATGTACAGTCACATACACTACTTTATCTACCCACATGTTAGAAATCCTCAGTGATGTGTTCGGGAACCATTCAAATAACCGCCATTGCACCGCAATGGCCGACTAGATTTCAAATCATGACCAACTAGATTTCCATTAACATCGATTATTTCATACGCTGAAGTTACGTTACTGGTTGCAATAATGGTGGTGATTATATATGGTTTTCGAACAAATTCTAGAGGATTTATGATATGGGTGTAGATAAAGTAATAAAGATACTTGAACAATTATTATTTTTCTTCAATTCATACAATGCAACTGATTAAGAAGAAGTAACGTTATATGAAATTGAACTCTTTTAACATCATTCTACTTACTTTATATTTAAAAAGAATAATCAAAATTACTCTCCAAACTTTCTTTGCTTAAACCCTTACTTTCTTAGATATCATAATTATTAAGTATCAAGATTAGATCAATACAAATTTAAGACGTTTGACACATTTGACAATGATATTATTACTGTTGCTTTATAAAATGTTTTAAATTAATCTTAGGCTATCTTTCCCTGGCCACACTCTAAGGTAGCTCTTTATTTTGTGAGTGATGTGAATGACAATATATGTATGGACATATATACTATATACACTCAGCAACAAGTAGCTATGCGGGTGAAGCGCTCATAATTTTGACCTATTGGAACGCGTACAGATCAGCCAAGGACACGAGATAAATAATGGTATGAGATGAGAGTGTAGAGAGAGTAGAGAGAGAGAGAGAAGGAACGAGATACTAATAATGACGTAACAGACAAGGATAAAGTATATCTCGTCTCGTTGGCTTACCGTTAGCTATTTCTGCTGTTGACTGTAATATGTACGTGATAGTAAAACATATATATACATAACATGTATAAACATATATATCGTCGGGTGACAAGCAAAAGTCACTACCAAAACTGTCACTGCTCTTCAAAACCTCGTATCTCGCTACGTACTCGATATCGAGATACGACCTTAGATTTAAGTAGGTATTTGTTACTTAGTGAGTTTTGCTTGTCACCCGACGAATTATATAATATGGAAAATAAACTAATGTGGAAGCAAATGTGTTATATTACTAGGTAGACAATAAATAATAATAAAGATTATTGTTACGCAATCAATTTAGATTAATGTACGAATTGTCTAATCCTAATCCTTTTTTTGATGGTCTATCATTAATGTTTTACTTATGATATTATTTTTATTGAGTGATTTATGAATTCTATGTGTTTATTTGGTATGTTATTTGTAACTTATTTCCATTACTATCTATTTATTTTAATTAAAGTGTGTATTTTTTTATTTTTCGTTACCTATGTAGTTAATATTACCGTTCGTTTAAAATATTAAATGAATTAAGAATTGAGTATACCATGTAGATTGATTTTGAAAAAATATTATTAATTTACACAAAAATGTGAATAATAAAATTAATAAAACTGTTAAAAAACACACGTTTTTCATTCTTCGATACCGATAGATGCAAAAGTGACTAAAATTGGTTACTTGACTTTTTTTTTCATGGTGCCATTCGAACCAGTTTTCTGAGTGGATTGAATGTTTGTATAGGACTAGCTACAATTGGAGCACGTAAAAAAGGCAAAAACAGGGTCAAAGGTCTCGCTCGCTGGCGACACGACAGCCGACACAGCTCATGCAAATTGACAAGTATTTAGTGTTATGATTTATGACGTCACCGCATTATCTTCGTAGGTATAGCCTGACAAGTTCCTATTTAGCCCTCGCTATGTTGCGGATTTTCAGTGGAACTTATTTATTTTAATGGCAATGTCTTTTTTTGACAACAGACGTTGGAAGTCATTGAATGTCACCGATGTAAACAAAACGAAAATCATTCTTCATATTTCAGAATAATAATCGATTTTGAAATCAAAATGCCCAAAAAAGTTCACCCGGATGCAAAAAAAAACATTTTAAATACATTCAAATGGTTGCGGCAGAAAAAGGACGAAGGATTTAGCAGCATTCCAATAAACAATGTTTTGAAATTAGTTGTTGACATGACGGATACTGATATTCATAGTGCGGTTGTAATGAACTGGTTAGCTTAAGCTGGTTTTCAGGTATTTAGATTAATCATTGTTTAGAATCCTATTTAATAGGTTAAAATAAAACTTACTTTACACTTTGTTATTATTTAGGAAGTGACTATAGAAAATTGGAGTAAATGCTGCGACCACGTAAAAAAATAGAAGACGGATATAGGAAACAAGCTCCTATAATCGAATCACAGACAGAAAGATTTAAAATCGACGTTGGTGGTCCTGAAAGTGACTCATCAACTGACGAAAGTGAAGATACATCGGAGCCAGAATCTGATAAATATATGGATGTCGAATAGTTAGAATTGGATTTGGACGGATAGGTAATTATTTATATTTAATTATCAACTAGACATGCTCTTCCGATTACCTGAGAACATAGTTTCACAATCTACAAGTACATAATATTGTATATCTCACTCGTTCTTGCACGATGCCAATACACACTATCCCGACTATTCATGACGTACACGTATTATTGCCATATGTAAGCTGATTTTAGCGACACTATATCAGGGCTAAATAGGAACTTGTCAGGCTATACTAACCGTTGCATGGCATATCACGTAAACTGCTGGTGGTGAAATACTGCGTGTAAGTACCTACATATGTAGGTAGTTGTTAATACAATAGCAACATGTACCTACGTTGTACATTTTTACGTCAGGAAAGTAACCAACTATTATTATTATTTTTATTTATTTAAGACAGATGGGGTCCACAATGGTGTTAATATATACTTATCCTAGGTTAGTTTCAGTGCTTCGATAAGAGATGTGGCTAATAAGTGCAGAATCTCTGTAGGAATGGTTCAGAGCGCCAAGAAGCGTAACGACTTGGTAACTAACTTATCGAAAGCAAAGGAAGCCTAAACGAACTCCAAAACCAGGCTGCAAATATTAAACTTCGTCTTCGAAAGTTAAACGACACGGTTTTAACCAAAAATGAACATTGCATAATTCAAGACGACGAAACCTACGTCAAACTGGATTATTTTGTTCTACCCGGTCCCCAGTACCTACTACTTATACCTACTGTTCGCAAAGGAGAACACCTGAATGAGAACCAAACGTCAATTTATGCCGAAAAATTTGGGTCTAAAGCAATGGTGTGGCAGGCCATATGCGAATGTGGCATGAAATCGACGGCGTTCATCACAACTTCCACGATAACTACCGATCTTTACATCAAGGAGTGTTTGCAAAAAATGGTTTTGCCGCTGATTCGACGTCACAGGGGCTCTACTTTTTTTTGTCCCGATTTGGCTAGGTTCCATATGCTGCCCGCACCAGAGAGTGGATGGAAGCCCACGGCGTGCAATATGTTGATAAGAATATGAATCCGCTAAATTACCCAGAGGTACGTCCCATCAACGAATATTGGGCAATAATGAAGAGTACACTTCGGCAACGCTTCTCGGCAGCGGATTCCGTAGACAGATCTAAAAAAGACTGGCTAAAAGCATCAAAACGGTCACCGTAATCGTTGTCCGGAATCTGATGAGAATGTCCGAAGTCAAGTGCGAAAAGTCGCCCGAAAGCAAACATAATAGGTACATTAGTTAACAGTAAAACGTTTTAAAATGTATTTCAAACATAAGCTAAGAACATACGTATGTAAAATAATAAATATTTAAAAAGTCATTACATATTTCACTTGTCCTTATACTTTTTTTTTTTTTTTTTTTTTTTTTTTTCCTGCCTAGCTTCTTAAGTTGGGCCCCGAAGGGGCCCTTAACTAATTGCCAATAAGGCCAATATAATATTGTCCTTATACTTGTCGATACAGTCTTTAGTTGATAATGATAACTGTAACTTTCCACCGAAATTTCGGTTTATTGATAACGTAATAAAATGATACAATATGTAGGCAGCCTACATAATGTATAATTTTATTACGTTATCAATAAACCATAATTTCGGTGGTAGGCTTGATGAGAATCTCCGCGGCGGTCGGACTTACTGTACTCATCATTATCATATCAGACGAAAGACGTACACTGCTGGACATATGCCTCCCCCAAAGAGTGCCACAATGGTCAGTCCTGCGCCACCCGAAGGTAACCGATATAGCCCTCCGAATTGCTAAACTTAAGTGGCAGTGGGCTGGGATATTGCACGTAGAACCGATGGCCGTTGGGGCGGAAAGGAGTTGGTAGGCCCCCCACAAGGTGGACTGATGACCTGGTAAGGGTCGCGGGAGTCCGCTGGATGCTTACTGTAGTAACTTGAAGGAATTAAATATATGCTGATGGGCTGAATGTACACCTTTGTACAGGCCGTACAAAGTCGGTGAAAAAAATCTACATGTTAATAATGAAGACAGTTTTTCAACTGACTATACCAATCCCAGACCATTAAGCTGTCCGCCATTGACCTTCCGCCAGGGTCAGCGGGGCAGACATCGATTAACTACCAGATCCCTATCGCAAACGACCCGCTCTCCCCTCACATCACAAAGTACTTTATTATATACTGAATGCTTCACATTTCCGACGGAAAAGTCGACTTTTCCCTCGCGTTTAAAAAACCATTATTGCTCTAAATTTATTCAAAAACGAATACTTGCACCGTCATTGCAAATTAAACATTGTAGCTTTAAATATAAGGTTGATACTTGAAATATATTTCGTCGTAAATGTTCATTTCAATTTCAACTCGTGAATTCTAACCTACAATTTGATATTGACCTTGATGAATACCAGTAGGTACCTATACCTAGTTTCAAAGGACAGTGATAATTATAATTGAAGTTTTAACAGAGTGAGTTTGACGTGAGGTTCGGAGGACTTTACAGCATTTTCCAAATTTATATTGCTGGTTAAAGAGACAAATCTGAGTTTCAAACCTCGATAAACTTTGAAATAAAAAGAACATAAGCACCTAAGTATTTATCTCGTTAAAAACTAAAACGATTTGTAGACAGATATAACCGGTTCAGTCACTTCACATACAGTGCCTAAGATTTCGTTCGTTTAAGTACTTAGTTAGTCCTTTAGTCCTACGCTCGTAGCCGATACCGTGCGGTTTTCCGGCTAGGTACAGGAAAGCGTCTGTGGCGCCACGATCGCCACCGAAGCCGCATCACTTCCTCAGGGATTAATTGCATCGTCTGTGTGGTCATCTTCCGGCCGGCCAATCAGGGCAGGGCGGCACCGGATGCGCCCTAGTGGACGCGGTTTCGGTGGCGCCACGCGCAAATGTGCTGAGCGCCTACCTAGCGGGTTTTAAACATCGAAGTGTTAACAATTTAACTAATAGCTTCGAATTCGTGTTTAGAAAGAGAAGTATTGAAAATAAATGTCTTTCGATGTGAAATTATCATAACTAGTTAGTGTATTATTTAAACAACGATGATAAAGAAGGGTCTCGGCCGGGCTACGAGGCAGTTCTTCATGAGCACGACGCTTCACGGCTTCAAGTATTTGTGTTCCGGATTTCACTGGGATCGGTAAGTTTTACTACAAACATATTTACCTTCACACATAATAACGGATTTCCACGTGCCACGATCTTGACAAACCTTTCTTGCTTCATTCACTATCATGAATATCATGATGCTTTTCACTCTTGACCTGACCTAAGTATGTTTTATTACAATGGGTAGTCCGTAAGCCCGCTCCCAATACACCCCTACGTATCATGACAACATGATAAAATGCATGGCACACGGTCGAGAAAGTTGTGCTGAGCAAGAATGAGAAGATAATCTCACCTAAAGTTGGCCGAAAGTTTGAGAAATAATTCACTTCCGGTCAAAATTTTAAGGGTAGGTATATTTACCTTTTAATCGTAGAGAGAGTAAACCTATTTCTGTCAGTCCTGAAATGGCCGGAAGTACTTGGCAGACGGTGCCAAAGGTGGTCACTTATATACCTACATAGTTGTCCATAAAAACTATTTTACAGCCTTCAAAGAGCGATGACCTTAGTCTGCTCGATCCTTGTCCTTGTAGATGTCAGTACCTAGAGCCAACCAAGCTTGGGTCCGAAATTATGTATCCTAACCACTGGGTCGATCAGCAAGCCATACTTAAGTTTCGCGTTTTTTTATATCACCCTTTCGGGCTCGCATCCACACGCACCGAACCGTGTCAGGGCTCAGGGTAAATATGTGCGAAGCTATGATTCATATACCTATTTGGCACCTAGCTCACACAAAACACATCTTCGCACGTTAGATTTCTGATGGATTTTCAGATTTAGGCGGGAAATCTTTAACTTGAACTTGGAATGCGGAACGTAAGTCCATGATCGATCCCCAGTTACAATAGCGGCTGAAACCAGTGCGCGCCAGTTACAAATGACACGTGGCTACACGCCCATTCATTAACCGGTGACCTAACACGCGAAGTACGATGTCTGGCTATTTATCGTGAACACAAAGTGCGCTTGAATTTTGTTCCGACGGTAATATTTAAGTATTTTCTTATGGTCAAAGTAAATGATCAATTGTCATTTTACTTAATTCCTATTACCTACCTAAGGTAAGTGTACCAAATTCCGTAAGTGAACATAATTCCGTTAAAATTGCGTGTAAAACCGTAAAAAACAAAATAAATATTTTACCAATCTATTTATTTAAATCTTCAAATAATATAGTTTACACATGTGGGTAAAATTGCTTAAAATCATTTATAACTATTTTATTCTATGGTTTTAAAAACAAATTCACGGGATTATGTTCACTCACGGAATATGGTACACTTACCTTACTTATTTTACTACTTTTTTCGTGAACAATAAATAATAAGGTAAAACTTCCTAGCAACTACAGACCAATCACACTCATACCTATATTTGCTAAAATCTTAGAGAAAGCCATGTGTTCCAGAATAATCAGTTTTGCTAATAAGTATGATATAATATGTGACCAACAGCATGGCTTCCAAAAAGGAAAGTCCACAACTTTAGCTGCATTCAAATTAGTTAACAAAATTATCGATAACGTAGATAGAAGAAATAAAACAGTAGCTATATTTTTCGATATGAGTAAGGCATTCGACCATGTCTCTCATAATCTGCTACTTCAAAAGTGTGAAAAATATGGCATGAGGGGACTGGTCTGCAAATGGCTTCAAAGCTATCTTAGTGATCGTCGACAAACAGTAGAAATAGTAGGAATAGACAATGGAGAAATTGAAAATAGACATAGATCAGGCACGAAATTCAATAGGGTAGGAGTACCACAAGGTACTATCCTAGGCCCATTGCTCTTCCTAATATACATTAATGACTTGCCTAATAGTATTACACAACATGAATGTACCTTATTTGCCGACGACATATCTATTGTAATTCCTGATACATTCACACAAAAATTCAATAATGTAATTAACGATACCATTGCTGACGTAATGACATGGTTAAATGACAACAATCTACAAGTGAATGTAATGAAAACAAAATATATACAGTTTATTAATCAACGAGGTAAAAAACAAGAACTCAATATTGCTTATAATGACCAGACCTTAATGGAATGTGAAAGTACTACGTTCCTGGGTTTTGTGGTTGATGATAGATGCACATGGAAATTGCATGTGGATAAAGTCTGCTCAAAAATTAATAGGTTTGCGTATGTTTTATGGCGATTAACAAAAATAACTGATAGGAAAACTGCCCTTAATGCTTATCATGGATTTGTGGCATCCAACCTACGTTACGGAATTTTGCTATGGGGAAATTCCTCACACATAAATCGCACTTTTGTAGCACAAAAACAGGGTATCCGGGCTATAGCCAATATTTCGCGAAGAACATCTTGTAAAGACACTTTTATAAAATTGAAGTTGTTAACGGTACCATCCTTATATATTTACGAAGCCTGTGTATTCGTAAAGTTGCATCCTGATTTATTTAAAAAGAAATCCGAAACGGCGCACTTCAATACGAGGTATCCAAACAAACTAGTGCTGCCTATAATGCACACTGCAATGAAAAGCCGTTGCAGCTACGCCATGTGCGTTAAAATATACAATAAGCTACCCGAGGATATTACAGATCTATCCTTCAATAAATTTAAAACTAAATTGTATTCTGTACTAGCTAATCAATGCCACTACTCTTTAAAAGAATATTTCGCGCTGCATCCTTAATTATAAATACTTTTATATTGCATTAATTTATTTTAGCTTGTTTTCATTTTTTATCAGGATGTGTTTTTTTTTGTAGGTACTTTGTATTTTGCATGGCTTCTTAAAGCCTAAATGTATGGCCTCACAACAATTGTAACACCATTTTGTACCACATTTATTGCGAATAAAAATATTTCTATTTCTATAAACGTCCCAGTGCGTGACACACAGTGGTTTCGCTGGATCGTCTCTGGAGTCGACGTACAATACTACGTGGGTCATTTGCCAAATGTTGGCCTAGCCGTTAAAACCACTAAGTATCACACAGCAGGTTATCGGAAAGTCTAAAACATAAATATGTATAAGTAAGTAGTAGGGTTTCTCGTTTCTCGCCTCATTTAATTTCTCGAGTTGTCTCGACTCTCGAGTCTTTGGTAAGAAATTGTAAATTAATGCTGAAAATAAAACGAAAAACAAATAAAAATCAGAATTATATTCACTTTGCACTACAAGTTAGATATACAAACAAAACAAAATTAAAATTCTTCTTACAAACATACAAAAACTAAAATCATACAAAAAATCAAAATTTAAAATAAAAACAATATACCATACCTAATCTACTTTTTCAGTCTTTTGATCAGACATAAACTGGTATTTTTGATAGAGATCTTTTCTTCTAACAAGCAAGGCTAGACTTATTTAAATAAAATTAGGACTAGGAATCAAATGCAAATAATACAATAATCATCACAAACAAACGATCTAACTACAATGACGTGACATAAAATTGAGGAGGTTCAACAATCATACTTATTTAACAGTCTTTTAATGATCTAAGTGAGATATATATTAATAATTTGTATGATCATTCATCATTCCTATGTTAACAGCTAATCACTTTTATAATTCAGTATAATTATTAAAAAGTTATTTTTGTCTTAAAAAGTAGGACTCTAAGAATATTAAAGAGTTAATCGATTTGTCCGAAAGCCGGTTCTTATCTTGGTTACTATGTTTGCAGCCAGACTGAAAACACGCTCGTTTTCCGTACAAAGCGTGCGAGTGAGATGTCCGCTGTTCGTGTTAACCTATATAGTGCGCGGGCATATCATTGTTAAAAGCGGCTAAATGGCGAGCCTGACTTTAGCCCTTATTTCGTGTTCGCCGGAACTCGAGAGACTCGAGAATCGGCTGATTGTTTCTCGTCTCGAATGGAGGCGAAACTCTCGAGTTGTCTCGAGTTCGAGAAGTCTCGAGCAGAAACCCTAGTAAGTAGGTAACGAAAACTCTAGGGTAAACTTAAGTAACTAATGGAATTCAAGGAATGTTTGCCGGCAATGGGTTACCAGATGCCAAAGGCATCCCAAGACATTTACGAGAGCAGAGCTTGTCATCGTCAGGCTGGCGGGTCCGACTGTAAGTAGGTATATACCTACACTTAAAATTATTTGAGTTGACAGTGTTGTAGGAAAAAAAGCGACTTTACCGTCCTACCTAGACGATTCGCGGAACATTAAATGTCGATTTTAAATAATTTCAACCTTACTTAACCCTTCAGCTGTGGTTGCCCCTCTGCGGGCTTCACATTTTTTCCTGAAGGTCTGTGGAGACCCCTCAGAGGGCCGCAAGAGCTGTTCTTACTTTCTTAGAGAAATAACAGCCAAACGTGTATCGATCTCGTTTTAATCCGTTGAAACGTATAGCCAATGAAGCGAGGCAGCTAGCAAGCCATAATTTCAATGGCCAATAGAGGGAAAATTTAATTTGGTCGTTAGTCTAAAACGGTCACGGCGCGTATGACACGGTCGGTGTTCGCGTGAAAATTTGTGGGTTTCGTGCTGAATTTTAGTACCAGAAAGGGAACACTTGTGAACAGGTAAATAATCTATCGTTCTTCATTAAACAAAAACAATGTTCAGCCCGTTCTCGGTACTAAACTTATGACTAACAAAACATACCTACTCAAGGTCAAAATTTGCCAACACTTTATTTAGCGCTTTTCTAATAATTTGATATCATTAACAGCTATTAACATTACCGTTATTTATCGTAAATTAATTTAAAATGAACGTAAATGTATTAACAATTGCCCGAAAGTAAATAAACCGATCGAAATTGGTAGCGATCATAACAAAGCCCTCAGAGGGCCGGTAAAAGGCCCTCCGAGGGGTACTCACATCGCACTTCGTGACGTCATCGTCGCTGCGCACTCATACTAATCATGGCCTTGATTTGTATCGTGTTTAGATCATGTTTTTATGGGATTTTTGTTTAACTGATGATAAGATTATTATTTAAACAAAAAGTGTATTTAATGGTTATATTTAGAAACCTAATTTATCTGGTTCAAAACATTTGATTGCTGTGATAATTCCAGTCAATTGCAAGTGATCATTTTGAATAAAATTAGATAAGCCTTTTTTCATTTGTCTCTAAAATAACGTCTAGTGCACCTACAATAAAAAAATATTTGGTAACACCTAGTCAATGACCTATGTTTACTGTTTATGTATGAATTGAATTAATTTAAACATACTTCAGAAATGAACATCTAAATCAAAGTCCATGCAAGCACCTTTTGAGTGTAGGTACCATTTTGGTAGAATACTTCAAATGATCTCCTGTAAAAAAAATACGTCATAGCCTGCCATTTTATGTGTTTTGAATGTGTATAACTCCAATATCTTCAAAATAATGCCGTTCATTAACCCAGAAAACTAATCTAACATATTCAAAATTACCAAAATATGCAGTAAATTTTGGTGCCCTGATGATAAGGCCGGTTAGATAGCCTTAATACGACTATAGTGTAGTGATGATACATAGTCGCAGTTAGATAATTAAATATAGATTGTGTTTTATCTAAAATCTAGCCTGTAATTAGTTAAAAAAACTGATGAAAATTCAATTTTACCAAATCACGTATCGCCAGAAACATTGTCTGTGAAGCGGCCCTCAGAGGGGTCCACAGACAGATCAAATCAAATCATTTATTGCACTCATGTTAGTATACAGTTCTTAAATTATATGTTACAGTTCTACATGAACCCTGTAAGGGCACAGCAATACAGGACAGGGGTAGGTGGCCATGTTTTTTCGCCACAGTTGAAGGGATATATATATATCTAAAGGTTCTCGAGTGGCGACTACGTACCGAAAGGCGCGGCGTGGGTAGGTGGACTGATGACCTAGTAAAGGTCGCAGGATTCCGCTGGATGCGGGTGGCGCAGGACTGGCCATTGTGGCATTCTTTGGGGGAGGCCTATGTCCAGCAGTGGACGTCTTTCGGCTGCTGATATATAATCTAATGTCATCTGTATATAAGCGTATGCTGGCTCAGCTGGTGCGTCGCAAGCGCATGCTGTGCGGGCACGCTTTGCGCGGTGCTGTGGGCGCGCTTCCTGCAAGTCCCCGCGTTGCTGACAGTGCGCTCCGTGACCGCGGCGCCGTCGCCGCTGCCTTCTGTCGCCATCTGCCTGCCGCCGCTTAGCGTGGCGTATCTGCTTGTGGGGCATGTGTAAGTGTTTCTTTTGCTACGCATTAAAGCCTCACGATACCAATGTATTCAGCCCCTTGTGAGAGTTGTGAGTTTCAGTATAATCATAATTTGAACATCATCAAAAACACAACATACAAAGTAGTATTATTTTACTGTGGTCTACTGTAAGAGGAAAACATATTCTCCAGTTGTTTTATCCAGATTCTGCTCTCGCTGTACCCTATCTCAAGCTTGATTTCTACGTTCTCGTTCTCCATCAGGTCTCAAGACAAAGACGTCATCAGTCGGCTAACCCTCACCTTCTCCCACATCCTCCAAGGCAAACAAACGAAAATGGAGAATCTAGTGCTGCTAGAGAAGCTTCTGAGTTCCCGCAACGTGTTGGATGATCTGTACAGCAATATGCCGCCGTGCCACGAGTTCGCCAAGAGATGTAGCTGGAATAAGACCATGGTGCCTTGCGGGGATCTGTTCCATAGGGAACTGACGGAGTTTGGCGTTTGCTGCGTTTTGCCGGCAAATAAGTAAGTTCGCAATACTATCATCATCAACATTTAAGAGCTTGGTTCTCGTCGGTGGAGTATGCGCCAGTTCTCTCGGTCCTCGGCTAATTTCTTTAGGTCCCGGTAAGACAAGACATTTGCTTTTACTTTTAGTTGCTGTACAAAGCTTATCCTTGGTCGACCTCTACCCCTTGATCCTTCGATCTTACCTTCTATAATATTTCTAAAGAAAATGTCGTGTTTTATCAAGTGACCTATCATTTTGCCTCGTCTATTTTCAATTGTGTTCAGCAAGTTTCTTTTTTTTCCCACCATTCTCAACACTTCTTCATTTGTCATTCTGTCCGTCCAGCTTATTTTCTCTATTCTCCTCCAGAGCCACATTTCAAACGCTTCAAAACGCAAAACTATAAACAAGTTACGGTTAGCTACACGTTACCATTGATATACAATAAAGTCTAAATTGGCAACACTAAGGCGTTAGTCCAATAACGACTGCCCATTTGCTGCTTTTTTTCGATATAACGTAACATTTGATCTGTATTTATTGCCTGTTTCAAGTTGTAAAATTGTAACTTGCAGCTTTGTGAAACTGACCACTGCTGACACTTATTAAATATTATAAATATAATTATTACGGGACAATCACTGATATTGGAATTGTGTGCACGTTCATAATTAGGTACCTACTCACTCATGGCATAATTCTGTCAGAAATACATTCGTCATAGATATATTTATCTAATTATAATGTATTACTTAATACTGTATGATACTGGTTCCTTTAATAGAAGTGTTTATTATAGATTAAAGTTGGACAACAAGCCAAATTCGATGTTCCACAGTAGCAGACAACTGGGACTGGTTCTGCAATGCAGGGCGTCTTTTTTCTTCGGTTGTCAGGTAATTATATGGTAGCTCATATTATTTTTGTACCTGGACTTAAACGAAACGACTTACATACAATTTTTTTATACTAAGTAATCACGTCTCAAATGATATGTTTTGAGTAAAAAAACATTCAAACCGGGGTGGTGTTTATTCCGAGATTACCCAGTCCATTTTTTTTATCTAATCTGAGACTCTTGCTGGTTGGTCGAAATCGGCTTTCAATGTGCAAATATTTCCAATAGGCTGTTTATAACTCGTATTTCCCAATTTACAGTTCTTCACCAAATACGAAGGCCAAGAAACCGTGAACCCAGTGACGTTGGTCCCGGGCTCTGAATACCAGGCGCAGCTGACGTTCATGTCAGTCCAGGACAGCGACTCCGAGGAGCTCGTTGCGGGGTCTTGTGTGTCCGACGAGGCCTACTCCAGGACTATGTGTATGGTATGCCAGTTCACCAGTAGCGTGTTTGTTATACACCACAATCCAATCTGGTTGAGCGCTATAACCTGTTCAAAAATACATTGTTAGGTACTGATATACTTAAGCGCATCAGTAGGTATCGCTAGTTTAGACTTGTAGAAGTGTCTAGTAGCTTTATAAAATGGATCCTAGCTTGTTATGATATATTATATCAGCACGACAGTACCTTACTAGCCACCACACAATCTGGTTGAGCGCTATACTATAATATAACCTGAGCGGCTACGCCGTTTCTATCGCTCGAATACGCGAGTGTGATAGAATATGAAATACACGAACGAACTTTGCGCTAGCAGCTCTGGTTAAAAAGGCACCTTTATTGGTGTTGCCAGTAGGTATATACTTGTAGAAATGTGACTAGTAGGTAGCATGATTCATTGGACCCCAGTCCGAATAAACAGTTCTTAGGACCTCTTATAATATGATGAAATGATGATTATACGGATAATGCGGAAACTAAGGGTCTTTTCTTGGTTAGTTGGGCAAGACAAGCCCCTAAGTGTAATAACTAATATTATAGCAAATAAATATTGCGACGTCGTACCTATACTCCTCATTTTACCGTGAAAGGTCCTTCTTTGCCAAATATGAAAGAGAAGATCAATATACCTATTTGTGTATATAGGGGTAATTGAAAAGACCGAAAAAGGCCTTACCCCATTATGTACAAAAGTAAAACTCTTTACCAATATTATTGTTCTTACAGAATACATGTATGGAGCGCCTCTGTGGCTGCTCCAATCCGCTGCGAACCATATACGAGGACGAAGTCAACGTCCCTCCGCCCTGCCAACTGTGGAAGATCAGCTGTCTTCAGAAAACAGGTAGGTGTATATAAGTCTAACGTCCCTCCGCCCTGCCAACTGTGGAAGATCAGCTGTCTTCAGAAAACAGGTAGGTAGGTGTATCTAAGTCCAACGTCCCTCCGCCTTGCCAACTGTGGAAGATCAGCTGTCTTCAGAAAACAGGTACCTGTTATCTAAGTCCAACGTCCCTCAGCCCTGCCGACTGTTGAAGATCAGCTGTCTTCAGAAAACAGGTAGGTGTATATAAGTCTAACGTCCCTCCGCCCTGCCAACTGTGGAAGATCAGCAGTGTTCAGAAAACAGGTAGGTGTATATAAGTCTAACGTCCCTCCGCCCTGCCAACTGTGGAAGATCAGCTGTCTTCAGAAAACAGGTAGGTAGGTGTATCTAAGTCCAACGTCCCTCCGCCTTGCCAACTGTGGAAGATCAGCTGTCTTCAGAAAACAGGTACCTGTTATCTAAGTCCAACGTCCCTCCGCCCTGCCGACTGAGGAAGATCAGCTGTCTTCAGAAAACAGGTAGGTGTATCTAAGTCCAATGCAGCTTTTCCAGCGAGGCGGTGAAACGAGGATCGAATAGAAATTGTGTATTATCAGTGATAAACAAATAACAAATTTGACCCCGTTTGGGGAGGCTAGACACTGCTGAGGAGAGATTGTAGCGAGGACTTTTTTTGAGGGTGGCTTGAGTCCATCAAGGGCCCTTCAAGTTTTTAGTTTAGTTTTTAATCCGTTTATGAAGAACAATATATTAATTGTTTTTAAACTGTTTAATAGTACATTACTGCAGACGACGGGAAAGAAAGGCTTGCCGAGTTGAGTAGGTATAGATAGAGATTAGGATAGTGATACGAAGCCGACAAGCACTTTTCACGGCCAGGCATGTAGGTATAGTGCTTTTCTCAAACATGCAATGAAATAAATAAATAAAACTCCAAGAAATCAAACTAATTTTCATAGCAACGCCGTGAGGCTATGCTACAAATTGTGGAATAAAAATTAAAAAAAAATTACTTCCCTGCCTAGATTTTGTATGAAATTCCTTTACAGTGCACTCAAATTGTTCCGCCCGAAAGGTGATACTTTGAAGCATGTTATAACGCACGTAATGACGACATGGGAACATTTCATTGCATGTTTGAGAAAAATTTCACTTTTCTCAAACATGCAATGAAATATTCTCTTTACGTTCCTTATAATAGACTCGGAAGTATCCTTTTTCGGGCGCAGCATCTCGAGGCATCCTGAAATAGGATTTCATAAAACTTTTCAGGCCTAGGCCTGCAAAGTAACTTTTTAATTTTCATTCTACTATTTTTGGCACATCATCACGGCATTCAGCCATGAAAATTAGTTTGATTTGAGGATTTTTATTTATTTATTTCATTGCATGTTTGAGAAAAGCACTATACATGCCTCGGCGTGAAAACAGATTCCCGGCCTCGTATCTCTATCCTACTGATGTGCCGGCGGAAAGTTTCCTGTATTGCAAAATGTTTCTGCAATTTAACATAGGAAAATTTCGGAAATTTTCCTCGTTTTTGTATGGGAATTGAAACTTTCCAATTCCAACATGGAAATTTACGTACTGAGAAGCATAAAACTGTAACTCTAATACATAGTGTATAAGAGTTACATTTTTATGCTTCTCAGTACGTAAATTTCCTTAATTCCTTGTGAAACATTCTAGAAATTTCCGAGAACTTTTCCAACTTTTTGGAAACTTTCCGCAATTTGCACATCACTACTCTATCCTACGTGTCTTTACCTACTTGGCCGGAAATCCGTGTTTTCCCAGCCTCTGACGTAATGTACTATAATTAAATAATAGACCTTACATTTAGTTTTTTACGTTAATTGCATTAATAGGTACTACATAGGTATAAGTAGGTATTCAATCAGGTCTATTTCTTTCAGAAAATTCATCTTGCAACTGTATGCCGTCATGCAAAAAAATCACCACGGAATTGTCACTTGAAGACAGCATAATGAAGTCGGTGAATTACACGTTAGATCCGTTGTAGTAAGTATATCTCTTAAATCATAAAGACTTTCAATCCTCTGCACAAGGAGCATTTTCATTTAGTTCACAGATGGCGTTGTTATTTTATGCAGAGGTCTAATTGCCATACTAAATGAATGGTCACTCTTAAGCCGGCCCTGTGAAGAGTTGTAGACAACAGTAGCAAAGAAACAATGTAATAAACTAATCTAATAGGGAACTTGCATCTTTTTATTTTATTACGAAAATCAAAAATATAATCCAGAATTAAAACAACTGTAGCATTAAAACTTTCTTATGATCTATCTTTCTGATGTTATTGCATTTGAAATCTGCACGCGCCGGCACCCCCTGAAAAAACTCTATATTAAACGGGCTTATGCTATGACGTCACATCATATATTCTCGGCGCGTTTACTATTTAAATACAAACTCAATTTTTTTTAATTCAGACCATGTCCATAGTGTTAGTATACAATTGCTTATACTAAGTTAGTCAGTTAAATCTAATATTACAATATATGATACACCGAGCCTCTCATGTGCACCGAGTCCCAGTGCTTCCACACAGCGCAGGCAGGAGACTCCAGCACCAGGCGCACGAGGCTGTTGGAGCTGTCACGCACGCGGCGCATCAGGGAGGCGGTTCTCTTACGTATTATTGCACTGAAGCCATCAGTACGTGCCTCCGCAAACATACCTGATGCGCTACAAAAGCGGGGCAGCCCCAACAGCATCCTGAACCCGTTATTATATTGGATGCGCAGGGCATTGATCGCCTTCTTAGTATAATTTGGATTTTTTTACTATGGAGTAAGTCATTAATTATGCTACGGTAGCCTAGTGGTTCAGGCATGCGGCTGTCAAGCGGCGGTCGTGGGTTCGAATCCCGGCTCGTACCAATGAGTTTTTCGGAACTTATGTACGGAATTACCGTTAGCTTTTCGGTGAAGGAAAACATCCCGAGGAAACCGGTCTAATTCCAATAAGGTCTAGTTTTCCCTCTGGGTTGGAAGGTCAGATGGCAGTCGCTTTCGTAAAACTAGTGCCTATGCCAAAACTTGGGATTAGGTGTCAAAGCGGACCCCGGGCTCCTTTAGGGGCACAACCGGGAATAATAACGCTAGGAGGATGATGGAGTAAGTCATTAATTTGCCATTATCTCCACAAAATTTGCGTGTCTATACTTGTCATACAAAATATAATTTCTAATTTAATATTCTGTGTAGGTAAGTGTTGTTTTTTTAGCGTTACTTTATCGAAAAAAAAAATTTTTTTTTTTCATAATTTTAACGTGAGTTAAAACTACTTAATACAATCTTTTTTTTCTTCTTTTGTATGATATCTCTACGTATATTAGCATTGAAGCGTTCATAGCCCGGCGGCGCCTGCGTATCGGAAACGATAACGCAGGTCAAGCAAAGACGGCAGGGGTCAGTCTTTGGATGGGTGACCGCCTGTTTGAGTGGTTACTATAAATGAGCGCTTCCGTGCTTTGGAAGGCACGCTAAGCAGTTGATCCCGGTTGCTGTCTATGACAGTAGTCGTTAAGCCGAGTTAGAGGCCTTCGGGCGGCTTAAGAACCTCTAACAGTCGAGTTGCCCACTCACTTGACAAAGGGGGGACAACTGTCACTCGCGTCCGCAGGAGCTACCTACCACAACCCTGCACGTGTCCCCTGGGTGGTACTAAAGAGTGACAAACTCAAAGGCCAAAATAATAATTGCCATACGATTAAATAAATAAGCATCGATTGAGTACAATTTATTCGAAATTGAAGTCCCATGCAAGTTCCCCATTCAGAGCTTCCGAGAGTGCGTTGCGTTGAGAGTGTGGGACCATTTGTCTCTAGCTGTACCTAAATACAACGAATCCTCAAACTACTATCAGGCTGTCCGTACGCTTATTTGCCACCGTCGCAGTAGAAAAAATAAACTTGTTCCAGCGAGGGACTCAACGTGTCGACAGCCACGGTGGTGAAGTTGAAGGTGTACGAAGCGGGCTCGAAAATATTCACCCGGCAGCCGACGGAGACTTGGTTCACGCTCTTGTGTGAGTACCAAACGTTAACATAATACAAATAGTTTATTTCCAAAAAATATTATAAAACAGTTACTTTTATGCTGACCCCCACCACTGGCGTAGCCTGTCCCGTGGGGGAATCAAAACGGTTCACTTAAGGTGGTTCGATTAACTTAAGGCGCGGTGTGGGTAGGCCCCCCCCAAGGTGGACTGATGACCTGGTAAAGGTCGCGGGAGTCCGCTGGATGCGGGTGGCGCAGGACCGGCCATTGTGGCACTCTATGGGGGAGGCCTATGTCCAGCAGTGGACGCCTTTCAGCTGATATGATGTAGGTGGTTCGATTGCCATACAAAATGTTATTTGACATTTGCAGGCTAACGGCGTGATATTTAAAGAAACTTATGTAACAAACTTGCATAAATTGGCTTTCCATGTGCGCGAAATTCCCCCTTTCCTAGCATAAACTTTTTTGTAAACGACTGTCCTTTCCTAATTAAATAAACAAATATTTCCAGTGGCGCCGCGCCGCCCCGAAATTCGCCGCCCCCATGCAATGAAATATTTTCGTTTTGTTCCTTATCCGCCGCCCCCTTTCGTATGCCGCCCAGGGCCATGCCCCCCCACGCTACGCCACTGAATATTTCGTGACAAGCGGGCATAGTGGGTAAGTGACCCTGACCCTGTCTACAAAGTTGACTGTTCTGGGTTCGAATTCCAGTAAGGGCAACTACTTATGTGTAGGTGATGCTGATGAGCACAAATATTTGTTTCTGTGTCTTGGAAGTTCTCTATGTACAGTCGTGGCCAAATAATTAAGAACACGATTTTTTCCCCATACAGTTGCATACAAATATGACTTCAAATTTGATGATAATTAGTTGTCGCTAAGGGTAGATTAGGCTGATGCTCCGTAGGTAATTATGATGAAATACTTGTTTATATCTTTAAATCACTTGCCATTCCTGTTTACCGCTAATAATAAGCATATGAATGAATGAATGAATATATGTTTATTGCGGAGTAAATGGTACATCCATATATGTTAGTAACAATTTTACTTAGGTCTATGTTATTTCTCATAGCTCACTTGTAAGCAATGAGACTTCGTCCATTGGCGGAATATAGGACTGTCATGCGTTTCCGCAACTGCACTCCGTTCGTCCGTTGGAGCTGCCGCGAACACTCGTGCATCAGGGACGCGACTCGCTTACGCATGATAGCGTGGAACTCGTGGAAGCCATCCGTACGCGCCTCCGCGAACATCCCCGATGCACTACAGTAGCGCGGCAGCCTCATCAGCATCCTGAATGCGTTGTTATAGAGGACGCGCAGGGCGCTGTAAGTAGTCTTCGTGTAGTCGATCCACAGGCTGCATGTGTAAAAAGACTGGCAGTAGGCTCTAAACAAGGTTAATTTAACACTTGCTGTGCATTTTGCAAACCTGCGGATCAACATGTTGCTTCTCACTGACAGCATAAAAAACCGGCCAAGTGCGAGTTGGACTCGCGCACGAAGGGTTCCGTACCATTATCTATAAAAACGGCAAAAAAATCACGTTTGTTGTATGAGTAATAAAATATTTTTTTAAGGGGGGCTCCCTTAAAAAAATATTTTATTTTGGTTTTAGTATTTGTTGTTATAGCGGCATTAGAAATACATAATCTGTGAAAATTTCAACTCTCTAGCTATCACGGTTCTTGAGATACAGCCTGGTGACAGATTATCTAAAAAAAGGCAAAAAAATCACGTTTTTTGTATGGGAGCCCCCTTAAAAAAATATTTTATTTTGTTTTTAGTATTTGTTGTTATAGCGGCAACAGAAATACATAATCTGTGAAAATTTCAACTCTCTCATGATAGCGTGGAACTCGTGGAAGCCATCCGTACGCGCCTCCGCGAACATCCCCGATGCACTACAGTAGCGCGGCAGCCTCATCAGCATCCTGAATGCGTTGTTATAGAGGACGCGCAGGGCGCTGTAAGTAGTCTTCGTGTAGTCGATCCACAGGCTGCATGTGTAAAAAGACTGGCAGTAGGCTCTAAACAAGGTTAATTTAACACTTGCTGTGCATTTTGCAAACCTGCGGATCAACATGTTGCTTCTCACTGACAGCATAAAAAACCGGCCAAGTGCGAGTTGGACTCGCGCACGAAGGGTTCCGTACCATTATCTATAAAAACGGCAAAAAAATCACGTTTGTTGTATGAGTAATACAATATTTTTTTAAGGGGGGCTCCCTTAAAAAAATATTTTATTTTGGTTTTAGTATTTGTTGTTATAGCGGCATTAGAAATACATAATCTGTGAAAATTTCAACTCTCTAGCTATCACGGTTCTTGAGATACAGCCTGGTGACAGATTATCTAAAAAAAGGCAAAAAAATCACGTTTTTTGTATGGGAGCCCCCTTAAAAAAATATTTTATTTTGTTTTTAGTATTTGTTGTTATAGCGGCAACAGAAATACATAATCTGTGAAAATTTCAACTCTCTAGCTATCACGGTTCTCAAGATACAGCCTGGTGACAGACAGACGGACGGACGGAAAGCGAAATCTCAGTAATAGGGTCCCGTTTTACTCTTTGAGTACGGAACCCTAAAAAATAAGATTAAAATCATAGATTGTACACATACCTGCTTTATAGATACCAAAACATAATGATAAAAAGTGTATATTCGCCAACAAATTGTTACGCAGTTTGGCGAATACTTAGAATAAGTTTATCGTAATTTTTGTTGAGTAAGAAAAAAAAAAATAAGTATAATGTGTTTGATTAATTTTGATTCTGATTATACGGATGTAACCGTGTTTAAACAGTATTTAATACAGTGTACATACAGCACCTGTAAAATTTAGACTTTAAAAAATACAGGCGACCAAATCAACACTTTTTATTACTTCATACATTGTTCCTAATTACAGTATGAATTCGTAAATACTGTCCATTTGACCATCCGTATTTTTTAAGCACAACTTTTACAGAAGCTTTATATAAACTTAATTAAATTAATCGTATTTACTCAGAAATAAAATTGGCCAAACATATTTTAAATCATCATTGAAAAGTCATATTTGTATGCAGCCGTATCGGGCAAAAATTTTTTTTTTTTTTTTTTTTATTTAGAAACAAACGGTCTTAAAATATACAAATTAATTAGCTGGAAGCTATACATTAACAATATCAATAGACCTAAAGTTTCCTTATTGTTATTAAAATTAACATAACTATTTAAATCATAAAATAAATAAAAAAATCTTGTTCTTAATTACTTATCTAGCCACGACTACGTGTTGTATCGTTGTATAGTACCCATAATATTAGCCTTATTGAACTTACTGTGGAACTAGATTGTTTTATGTAAGATTTCCTAATACCTACATATTTGTTTGTTTTATAATTTTCAGCGTCGCTGGGAGGCGTTTTCAACATGTTCCTAGGTGTGGGTCTGTTCAGTGCTTTAGAATTCATATATTTCTTATTAGTCCGGGTGCCGGCTGCCATGAAGACGTTCCCGGAAATGGAGGTGCCCGTCACCCACGTCCAATCCCGACTGATGTAATTGGGAACGAACATAAAATGCAATGTTGTTATTGCAATTTGAACAGTAGTTATTTTTTTCAACTGTAAGGTCGATATTTAAACGTATTTGTTAAAAATGCCGACACGTATATAAGTAAACAACAAAAAAAAACAATACTGTTTGAAAAGGCAATATGCATTGCGACACATGTGATGAATAAATATCATCATTTTTCAACTACTGCACGGTTATTACAAGACAGCGGCGCGCGAGCTGTGTCGGAGCGAGATAGACTGTCCGTCTCTTTCTAAGTGTTCTAATAGGGGTGTAGACTCAAAATTTATTATAACTTCAAAAGAAAGAAGGCAAAAAAATATACCTAATGACGAAAATCCCATTCGAATATCTCAATAAATTACAAAGCTACAACCGTTTTAATATTGCTTGTTAGAAAGAGAAAACGCTCCGGGATCGTGACGTCACGATCGTCTAGCGTCATAGTAAATGACAATCGTTTCATATGAAGGTGCGTTTTGCGGAAAAGGGACAGAACATACCCGCTCTTAAAACTTTGGACGCTTATAACTTTGTGATTATTGAACCTCTTGCGTTGCTTTTTTCTCCATTTGACTACATTTTTAATCCTTTTTCGAGAAAATGCAACATTATTGATTATTTTATTTAGTGTCAACACCCCTATTAGAAAGAGATGGATACTCCACCTCGCCGCGACACAGCTCGCGCGCCGTCTTGTGGTGACCGCGCTGGCCTGAGAGCCGGTCGGTATAGGGAACTTGCATCTTTTTATTTTATTACGAAAATCAAAAGTATGATCCAGCATTAAAACAACTGTAGCATTAATACTTTCTTATGATTTATTTTTCTGATGTTATATTATGCATTTGAAATCTGCACGCGCCGGCACCCCCCGAAAACGCTTTATATTAAACGGGCTTATGCTATGACGGACGTCACAGCATATATTCTTGGCGCGTTTACTATGGAGTAAGTCATTAATTTGCAATTATCTCCACAAAATTTGCGTTTAAGTCTATACTTGTCTTACAAAATATCATTTCTAATTTAATATTCTGTGTAACTGTTGTTATTTCATCGAAAAAAAAACTTTTTTTCGTCGTTTTATCGTGAGATAAAACAAATACAATCGTTTTTTTCCCTTTTGTATGATATATACGAGGGCTGCCTTTTAAGTTGTGTCGTTTGGAAAAACTAAAGACAATTTAAGTGTTAAATGGTATTAATTGTTTTTCAAAGTAGGTAATCACCGTGATATGTAATACACTTTTTCATTCGATCGAACCAGTTTTCGAAACACTTATTCCAGTCCGAAGTCGGGGTCTCCAAAATGGCCGTTTTGTATGCCTCAACCGCTTCTTCAGGCGTCTGGTACCGTTGACGACGAAGTCGTTGCTTGATTTTTGGAAAAGTAAAAAAATCGCTAGGGCTTAAGTCTGGACTGTACGGCGGGTGTTCCAGAATTTCGACGTTTTGCTCTTTTAAAAACGCAATTGTTTGCCGGGCGGTGTGCGAGCTCGCATTATCGTGGTGCAGTCTTATACGACGTCTTGGGTTATTTTTTCGAAACTCGCCGATGACTTCTGGTAAACAGACAGTGGTATACCAGTCAGCATTAACCGTTTTACGATCCTCGAGCACGATGGTGGCAACGTGGCCACTTTTCGCCACAAACGTGGCGACCATTTTTTCGAAGTCCTCCGTGAGCGTATTACTTTGGTCGGTTTTGGCTCATCTTGGAACAACCAAACAGTCGACTGTTGTTTAGAATCGGGATCGTAGGCATATATCCAAGATTCGTCACCACTGATAATGTCGTAAAAATGTTTCGAGTTTCCTCGGTTGAATTGCCGCAGAGTTTTGCGACGCCATCGAACGCGAGCCGTTTTTTGGTCTTCACTGAGTAAATGTGGTATCCAGCGTGAGATCAACTTTTTTACGCTTAAGTGATCATGCAAAATACTGTGAACACTGGTCCCTGAAATACTTAAGGAAGCTTCTATCTCACGGTATGTCGCATGGCGATATTCGACGATCAGTTGCCGTACAGCATCAATTTTCTCCTGGGTTACGGCTGTTTTTGGTCGACCTTCACGATGTATATCACCAAGACTAGAGCAACCACGTTGAAATTCTAAATACCAGCGTTCCACAGTCCGGAGGCATGGTGATTTATCATAGAAAACCGTAGTCAACTCTTCGAAGCACTGAAGTCGCGTTAAGCCCCTTTTGAAGTTGTAAAAAATTGTCGCTCGTAAATTTTCCTTCGAAATTTCCATTTTGCACAACTGACTTGTCAACTTTGAACGAACGCTGTACTAAAACGGTTGGGCCGATTTCGAGTCATTCTTTTGTTTTCGAATTCTAAATTCAAATATTTTAAGATGACACTAGTTCTTTTTTATGCAATCACGGGAGATTTGCAAACGACAGAACTTAAAAGGCAGCCCTCGTATATCCGCATCGATTGAGCGCAATTTATTCGAAATTGAAGTCCCATGCAAGTTCCCCCTTATATAAGAGGAAGAGAACCTCGTTTATGCGGTGTATGGTTCCACCAAAAATTAAGAATAACTTTAATAACTAACATAATAATTAATTAATTATTATGATTTTCTTTATTTTAATTTTCTTTTTTGACATTTTATATTATTTCATGATTATTTTAAATTGATGTTATTGTGAATATTGTACCTACTTATTTTAATGTGCATGTGTGGACCGATGTTGTCTGAAAAATAAATAAATGATGATAATAGGAAAGCGATCTCTGGTGAGTCCCAAACTAGGATGTGCCTGTATCTGAGAACTCATGGAGTTATCAGTTAAACCTGTTATGTTTAATTATAATTACCTACGTGACAGAAGTGGTGTCAAAAACCGTTCCAAAATTATATCAATCATTATCATAAAATTTTAAACCAAAAATCTTATATACAGGGTGTTTGGCAGATGGATGGATATACATATACTTGGGTTAGATGGGGTCATATGCAAAGTAGTTGTGCAAAAAAAAAAAAATGGGCCGTAAGGTATTTTTTTAATTTATATTTTTAGATTTTTAAGAAGGTGCATTCG
Organism: Epinotia brunnichana; assembly: GCA_963854355.1. Classification (NCBI taxonomy): domain Eukaryota; kingdom Metazoa; phylum Arthropoda; class Insecta; order Lepidoptera; family Tortricidae; genus Epinotia; species Epinotia brunnichana. Next base: position 2,778,247 of record OY977940.1, read on the forward strand.
GGTAACTCCAAAATCGGGTAATTCCGATAATTTCTACCAATCCAACAGTATTTTTTTAGGAGGTTAACTCCGAATAAAAAAGGACTATGTACATTGAAAAATGAAAATGAAATGAAAATGAAAAATGTTTTTATTTCATAAGTTTTGTTCTTTTACAAAGGTCCTTTGGGGCTACCTAGTAAGTAAATAAATACTTGTGTCAGGTAGTCCCGCTCTTCCATCGGTACAAGTTGCTATATAATATATGAAATAATTTACTTCATTTAAATATTAGTTTACAAAGTTTTGTGTGTGTGTTCGTGTGCGTGCGTGCGTGCGTGCGTGCGTGCGTGCGTGTGTGTGTGTGTGTGTGTGTGTGTGTGTGTGTGTGTGTGTGTGTGTGTGTGTGTGTGTTTGTGTGTGTGTGTGTGTGTGTGTTTACATTAAGAGTTTTATCTAGACAGTAGTGACTCAGTCTCATTGTAATTCAGTGTTTTCAGCCATTCACTGACAACTAACTTACATTTGTGCAATTGCATTACATAAATATTTATCTTCTCATTGACTACATTATACACGTGTGCAGATTGCGCTTTGTATTGCCTTTTTGCAAACACAGACTTGGTCATTGTAGAGGGGGCAACGTTGTTTTTTCGTCGACGTGTTAGTAGTGTGTGGTCGAAGTTTAGAGTCCTGTGAAGTTTGATTATTGATTGCAGGATATACAGTTTCCTCATGGACAGCTGGTCACTGATCAAGTATAACTCATCCGTGGGGAATCTGTGTGGCTTAAAAAATAAGACTTTTAGCAGACAACGCTGTCCCCTTTCTACTTCAATGAATTTAGATTTCGTCGCACCACCCCAAGCGGATATGCAGTAAGTCATTACAGATTGTGCAAGTGTTACATACAGTTGTTTCAGAAGAGATTTCGAGGCGATATCCCACTGAGCACGAATATGTTACATAAACATTGCTGAAACTATAAATTGGGTGGGTGTAAGTTACAAATGCAAAGGTGCAAACTCGTAGCAAGGTTATACGAACGTTGATTAAATAGCCCTAACGGCAACGCCAGAAACTTTAGATGCAATGTTGCTCATATAGATCAGATAAAACTTTCAACAACTATCAGTTGCAACGTTACGTGGACTTAACAGTGGTAACATACCAGAAAGGTGTTATAGTAAATTTCTGCAAGTTAATTTATATACATTACAGCAACTATTAATTTGCAATTTTTTATAAATTTCGTAAATATAGTTACAATAACGTCACATTCGGAAGTTACCTGAAAGTTCAAGTATAAACGTTACAACGCCATTTTAATTGAAACTTACCGGCAACCTACAAATGCAATGTCGTGTTAATAATGCACATGTTACTTACACGTAACTTCTATTTAGATTGTCATGGCAATGTTATATTAGTAATATACAAGTAACTTGCACATTTAACGTTGCGTTACTAATGCACAAGTAAATTGCACATAACTTCCATTTAGATTCTCATGGCAATGTTATCTCCACTTATAATCTCCACTTATAATAAATCTCTAAATTAAAAAAAGAATCAGCCAGTTTGAAACTAAGCTTTGCGCGGTTCGAATGTTCTCAGCATCCCATGAACGGAAAAATATGAAACATTTTATATAGGTACATTATTATTCTAGCTGCAACTTAGGATACTTTTTATCCGACTGCGACAGTTAATTAATTTTCCGAAATATACGACTTCATTTAATTTTTCATTTATTTTTATTGAAATCAAACGCTGCTCCAACTGTCAGCTATAAGAACCGTCAAATTTTCGTCAAAATGGCGGAATTGCTTTGCCTTTCACTTATTAATAATTTAAATCCCGTCTACGATAGACCTTTACGAGACAAATGCTAAAATATAAACCATAAAAAAATATTCGATTCTGATATGAGAACTTATATGCGCAAATGTCGTTTTATGTCGTAATTTCAATAAATGAAATCAACAAATTTGAACAATATAATTAACACGAATTTGTTTTTTTTGAATGACAATGGCACGCGCTCGGCGCATTCAGCCAAAGTACCTGCGGCGCTACTACGAAAACCGATACTCAATGTTCATATATTTGCATCCCTGTCACTCGAGTATGGTTAGTGCGATAGAGATAGAGATACCCGAATATTTTCGAATAGGGAACATTACTGCAATGTTCTGCCGCCAGAGTGCAGCACTAACACAATTAGTAAACAGTTTTTTTGACAACTTTGACAAGTCCTTCAAAGCTCTGGATCAAATAGTGAAGAAAATATTTCAGTGAATAAAATGCATCAGTGCCGCGTAATTGGATGCAAGAATGAAGGGCATCATTCATTTCCGAAGGAAACGATGATATGAAAACTATGGGAAGCGGCAATACGTCGTAAAGCAAAAAAAAGCCCTCATCCACCTTTAAATGGCTATAGGATGCCATTTTAATATCACAGTGCAGGTATTTTACACACGAATGATAATAAAACGATTGTAGTTTAACGCGTTTTCATCAATTATTCGTTATTGTTTGTTAGGTAAATAAATATGACATTGTACGTCATGGCGGTTTGTTGGTGCCGGTTAATGTACGGCCCGATAATACACGTCCATCTATCGTTATCTCTCTCTTTTTGTATAAGTTAAAAAGAGACATAGATATAGAGGATGCCAATTATTGGGCCGTACATTAACCGGCACCGGTTTGTTTACGGGTTGTGTTAGTGTCGCCCCCTACGCAGAGCTTTGCGTAATGTTCCCTATTCCGAAGTTCGTGGTTATAGCTCAGGAATCGAAAATATGGTAAATAATCATAATATATTTTCTCGATAAAGAATTTAAAATAAATATAGTCAAATGGAGAAAAAAACAAAGCAAGAGGTTATATAGGTAATGATTAAGTTATAATTATAAGAGTCCAAAGTTTTAAGAGGGGGTATGTTCTGTCCCTTTTCCGCAAAACGCACCTTCATATGAAACGACTGTTTTTTACTATGACGCTCGAGTATATTGACGTCACAGTCCCTCATCGTTTTCTCACTCTAACAAGCGACATTAAAACGGATGTAGCTTCATAATTTTTTGAGATATTTGAATGGGAGTTTCATTATCTTCTATCTATTTATACATAATAAATGCCTATGTCCTGACTGACTTATTCACTCACTCACTCACTCACTCACTCATCAACGCACAGCCGAAACTACTAATCTTAGAGAGTTGATTTTTGCACAGTATGTTGCTTTTATAACGTGGGCTAGGGATAAAAAGGGATTTTTGAAAATTCTACCCCTAAGGGGGTAAAATAGGGGTGCAAAGTTTGTATGGGAGAACCTTTTTTTTTTGAGCTATAGACTTAAACTTTGTAGAAAAAATTGTTATTAGAATACAAATGAAACACTTTCAGCGTTTTGGAAAATTCCACCCCTACGGGGGTAAAATAGGGGTGCAAGGTTTGTATGGGGAAAACATTTTTTTTTTAAATAGAGACTTAAAACTTTGTAGAAAGATCAGTCATTAGAATACAAATAAAGAACTTTCAGGGTTTTAGAAAATTCTACCCCTAAAGGGGTAAAATAGAGTGCAAAGTTTGTATGGGAAAAACTACTTTTTTTTAAATAGAGACTTAAAACTTTGTAGAGAAATTATTCATTAGAATACAAATAAAGTACCTAGATTCAGTGTTTTAAAAAAATCTACCCCTAAGGGGGTAAAATAAAGGTGCAAATTTTGTATGGGGGAAACAATATTTTTTTTAAATAGAGACTTAACACTTTGTAGAAAGATTAGTCATCAGAATACAAATTAAGTACTTTCAGCGTTTTAGAAAGTTCTACCCCTAAAAATAGGGGGCTAAAATAGGGGTGCAAAGTTTGTATGTGGGAAACTATTTTTTTTAGCTAGATTCCTAAAACTTTGTAGAAAGATTATTTAAATGCAAAGAAAGTACTTTCAGCGTTTTGGAAAATTTCACCCCTAAGGGGGTAAAATAGGGTGCAAAGTTTGTATGGGAAAAACATATTTTTTTTTAATAGAGACTTACAATTTTGTCGAAAAATTACTTATTAGAACATGAAAAATACTACATTAGGCGTTTTACAAAAATTATTCCCTAAGGGGGTTAAAAAAGGGTGCAAGGTTTGTATGGGGAACACTTTTTCTGAGCTAGACACTTAAAACTTTGTAGAAAGATTACTTATAAAAATAAAAATAAAAGACTTTCAGCGTTTTGAAAAAATCTATCCCTAAGGGGGATAAAAAGGGGTGCAAAGTTTTTATCAGGGAAAGTTTATGTTTTTGAGTTAGAGACTTGAAACTTTGTAGAAAGATTACTTATTAAAAAACAAAAAAAGAACACAAATCGTTTTAGAAAATTCCACCCCTAATAGGGTTAAAAAGGAGAGCAAGCTTTGCATGGGCAACACTTTCAGCGTTTTAGAAAACTCCATCCCTAAGGGGATCCTTAAGATCCTTAAGAAGGGTAGCCAGTGTTGTGTGGGAAAAACTTTTTTTTTTGCTAGACTTAAAACTATTCGAAATGTTACTTATTAAAATTAATAATAAAGTACTTTCAGAGTTTTAGAAAATTCCACCCCTAAGGGGGTTAAGAAAGCTTTGTATGGGCAACACTTTTTTTGAGCTAGAGACTTACAAGTTTACGAAAAAAGTTCTTTCAGCGATTAGAAAAATTCAACCTCTAAGGGGGTTTAAAAGGGGGTTCAAATTTTAAATGGCGAGCAATAAAATTTTAAAGTGTTAAGAGATTTTTAACTTCGGTCTTATTCTGTACGTTAAAAGACTACAAAACTGATTTCAGAGTTTTTCCAAATTCATCCCCTAAGAGTGTTAAAATTGGTTCAAAGTTTGAGTATTTCAAGGCATTTTTAAAGTATGAGATTTTTAACTTTGGTTTTAGACTGTTTGTTCACAAACTAGAAAATTAACATCAACGTTTTTTTTTAATCATCCCCTAAAAGAGGGTTCAAATTTTGTATTGAGAGAAATCATTTTCTAAGACGATAAAAAGTTCTACGCGGACGAAGTCGCGGGCAACAGCTAGTATTTGTAATATACAGGTAACTTGCACATTTAACGTCGCGTTAATAATGCACATAACTCCCGTTTAGATTCTCATGGCAACGTTATATTTGTAATATACAGGTAACTTGCACATTTAACGTCGCGTTAATAATGCACAAGTAACTTGCACATAACTTCCATTAAGATGGTCATGGCAAAGTTACATTCGTAACATATGGGCGACTTGAGCCTGTAGGGTTCATGTAACTTGAATTTTTGTTGTTGTCATGACATTGCAAATAAAATCTGCGTTCAAGTTGCCTAATAAACTTCCTTTCAGTTTTGTAAACTTACATACATTGCAACAATTTCCAGAATAGTAATAGAGGTTGTCTATAGGTACTATTCTGCAACTTGTTGCATGTAAGTTAACAAAACTGACAGGAAGATAAAGCGGGTAACAGACTTAGCTATAATATATATTAATATAGTAAGGCATCTTACGATATTTTTTGCGTACTAGTTGACAGAGTCCACCCATTCATCTATAATATATATTTTGGTATATAAGTATAGATATTATACATACCTGAGTGTGTGGACTCTGATGTCAACCTAGTACGCAAAGTATACCGTAAGATGCCTTGCTATAAATATATAATGTTGGTATATTAATATATATTATAGGACAGGCTTTATTAGAACGCAGATTTTATATGCAACGTCATGGCTCCGCATCTATTTAATACAACCAAAATACGAGAAAATGGTACAACGAAAAAAAACAAAACTTCAAGTTAATTAGATGTAGTCGACAGAATATAAAAACCAGTTAATTTGACAAAGGCATTCTTTATTAAATAAACTATGCGGAACAGCGGAAATAATAACAGAAATCAAACAAGGCTCTCACTTGTGCATACTGAATAAAAGAGTACTAGTAGTTATTTACTAGACCTGGCCCATTATGGTACAAACGGTAACACTTAACCACAGAATAAGTAATAGTATGACTTAACTGACCATTGGTCACTAGGCATATTTTTTTGCCTTCTTCCTTTTGGAGTAATAATAAATTTAGAGTCTACACCCGTATTGTCAGAATCGGATCGCCTTAATCTATGTGCGAAGAACTATTTTTCAAGAGCCCGACTTTACAATGTTCTTTAAGAGAGACACACAAAATAATGATTGCGTGATAGGTAGTTGCCATAAAATAGTGCTAACAGACAAATGTGAATGCGGCTTTAGTCTATTTATGACAACACCAGCGCAATGATTCACAAGAAACTTGAAAACTTAGACTGTTACATAGTGAAATTGATAGCGCCCGCTTGAAAGTATGCTTCCTAGCGGTGACAGATTGATCATCGTTTTCTTGCGAGTATGTGTAGTACAATTTTTTAATTAGTGTATAATTTCGTACATTTCTCGAACATTTTTTTATGTAGGTTTGTATACCGTACGATACCATGTCACCGCTAGAAAGTATGACACTAAGCAACGCCTAAAGGCCTCCACACACCAAGCGCGGCGCGGAGCGGGGCGACGCGGCGCGGCGCGGCGCGGCGCGTTGTAAAACATTGAAACTACACTTCAAACACACACCGAACGCGGATGCAACGCTACGTAAGTTGTCGAAATTTGTAATTACCTAGTTAGTATTCACATTATGTATTTATTCTGCATGTGTGAGTGCGATAAAAAGACCTCCGGCTCGTTTCGTGTTGAATGGCGCCGTAGGCCTACATATACTGGCGTATTATTTAAATTCGTGAGTAATTTTGCTGCGGTGAGCTACATAGAACCTGTGTGGACGACGGCTGGCGGCCATATGCAGTATATTACACTCTTATTTATGGCCATATGAGGCGGAGGGCAGAGAGACAAACTTATGGCACTGACGTTTGAGATATAAGGAAACCAAATCCTCGTTGCTTTAAAAACGCGTAATCATAAATGATGAGATTATTGCAAATTAATGTTCTTATGAGGGGATTATATTTCGTTATAATCAGCACAAAGACGAGTAAAATATCATCCATTGCCGCTTGATGTCATGTTTTATAGTGAACCGGTAAAAAATCTAAATTATAGGACGCAACTTTGGATTTTTTTTCTATCGAGGAAAGTTTTAGCAATCGTGTATCGATTGTTTCCTAGTATGGTCAGAATGCCTTATCAAACAACTCGGATCTCTTTCATGGTAGCCCCTTAAATATACACTGTGAAAAAATATTTCAAACTGGATGAGTAGTTCCAGAGATTACCCGTCCATACAAACTTACAACCTCACAGACGTTTCAAACATAGATTACCTACCTTGAATTTAACGATTTTTAAGAACAACTATAATTTTAGCAGCATAATTAGGTACCCTATACATATTAGCAACAATGCAACGCTACTAAAAACATTTTTATATTGTGTTACATGAACATTATATTATGCTAAAGGGCCTGTTTCACAATCGACAAGTAAATTTACCTGCCATTTAAAGTTAGCTCTCTCTCTCTTTGTCTATTTTCAAGTGTAAGAAAGGGAAAGGGCTAAATTTATCTGTCAAATATGCTTTACTTGACGATTGTGAAACAGGCGGTAAGTATTTAAAAAGCATGGCAACACTGACTAATTTACCACCAGAAAAATTTGCGCTACGAGACGCGTTGAACATGTACTGAACAAACATTTGATTAATTATTTAGTTTGGGAAATGAGTAATTTTCAATAAAGAATTTTAGGTTTCCGCTTGGCAACTATTAAAATGTAAATAAACAATTTACCGACCATAATATACGTTATACGATGTAGTACATAATATATATAAGTAATTAAAAAAAAGAGTCAAAAGAGTGCTTTTTGTGCACAAAATTAAAAGCCGAGCAAGCGGGCCGGCGAATGTTCGAGCTGTTGCGACCTGTCGCGACGTGTCTAGCCATACAGCCCCCTATTCTGTAACTTGTAATCGTTCGTGTCGCTCACCTCAACGCTCACCCACAAATATATTATATTGACACCGCGATGCGTAGTAACTAAGCGTAGGTAGAGGTCTAGTTTCGTGACGGGTGAGTGAGCTGCGTTAGCGTGTAGCGAATAACAGCCCATCGTTCGTGTATCTTCGTCTTTGTCGCTCGAACTAGCAAGTGCGACAGAGAGGGAGATACACGAACGAAGTTCGTTTCGCAGCAGGCCCTCTGACTTCGGACTCATGCACGCGAGCTCTCTCGATTTCTCTCGCACTATCCGTCTCTCTCTTATTAAAACAATTAGAACAAGAGGTATAGTGCGAAAAAAATCGAGACTATAATATGTCGCGGTCGTCTCATGCACGTGCTGTCGGTTTTCTACCGCACATCAAAGGGATTAAAGTTTGTGCAAGTGGCCTACACTTCAAATTAATTTTTTTTGTTTATTAATTCGATCCAAATGCGAAAGTGTAGTCTACTGTCTGTATGTTACCTCTTCACGCCAAAACCGCTGAACCGATAACCTTTGAATCTTTATTTTTGATGTTTCGACACGGGCCGTACTGGCCATCGTGTCAGATGGCCCGTGTAAAATAATCCATATGTTAGGTACCACTAATATTATAAATGCAAAAGTGTCTGTCTGTCTGTTACCTCTTCACGCCTAAACCGCTGAACCGATTTGGATGAAATGTAGTATAGAGATAGTTTGAGTCTAGAGGAAGGACAAAGGGTAGTTTTTATCCCATAAATCATCCCCTAAAGGGGTGAAATGCGGCAATGTACTAAATGCAATGTCAATAGGTATAGTTTGTTATTATTTAAATATTGCATTAAGTAAATTTCAGCAAGATCATAATAGTAAGTTTCAATAATTATACTATGCGAAGTACCCGTAATGTTGTTCATTGGAGTTAAGACCACATTGAGCCTGTAACATTGTGTTGATTTCACAATTTTTACATTGATTTAGGTAAATTGTCTTAATATAATAATTGTATGTTACAATCATTTACATTTGCAAAATAACAGCAATGTTGCTTAAGAAAGTTACAACTACGTTGTAATGGTGACATTCTACATAGTTTAATAAAAAAATGTTGCAAAAATTACATTGCAGGAATGTTAATAATTGTAAGTTACAATAACGTTGTAATGGTGAAATTGTATATAGGTATAAAAAAAAATGTTCCAAAAATGACATTGCGGGAATGCTAATATCGAAAGTTTTCATAAGTTCAGTTTGCTAAGTACCTGCAATGTTTTCAAAAGTATGTTGTAAAAATTAGGTTGCTACAATGTTTCACCTGTAATGTTATAGTAATGACATTGTAGGAATATCATTAACATAACTTACAGTAAGTTTTTAAGAGTTTGTTTCTTCAAAGTATAAAAAACAACTTTTATACGTAATGTTATTGCGACATCTGTTTTAACATTTTGGTAAGTTTAAACATACATGTTAAATGAAAATAGCCGTAATGATTATATGACCTTTCTTTTTAAACGTTCATATCGGAGGTCTATCAACATTGTAGAAAGTTTATGTAAGTTTCATGCTTAGTGGGATGTCTAAGCATTTTAAAAATCCAGATAAGTTTCCTTATCCTATTATTCACATATTCGATGTGCATGTGCCATGAAAGTCTTTGATCAATGATAACGCCTAGGTATTTAGAAGTGTATACTTTTTCTATTTCCATACAGTTACAAGAGTTGTCAATACTTCCATTACAGTTATGTATTTTTAGTTTTAGGTTTCCATGTGGTTGGGTACGATCATATTTAGAGAAGCATATATAATTCGTTTTACTGATGTTAAGGCTAAGTAGGTTATCGTTTAACCAGGAGGATATAGAGCGAAGACCATCCTCCGCCCTTCGGTACACCGACTCCCAAGACTCTCCCTCAAACAGTACGACAGTGTCGTCTGCATACGATTGTATGGTTCCATTTTTAATTTTAAGGTTCGTCAAGTCGTTGATATAAATAAGAAACAACGTGGGGCCTAGGACACTCCCCTGGGGGACACCATAAGAGATTTCAGTTAAATTACTTATATGCTCTTCGATTTTTACTTTCTGTGTTCGTTTGTGTAAGTAGTCACTTAGCAAACTCAAAGGGGTTCCCCTAATTCCAATACGATCCATTTTGCTTATAAGTATGGAGAGAGAGACGGTGTCAAAGGCCTTTTTAAGGTCCAAGAATACAGCTACGCATTTTTTACCAGAGTCAACTTTTTCAGTGATTTGATTAGTTAAAGTCAGTATTGCATCTTCTGTTGATCTGGACTGCCTGAAGCCGAACTGCCGATCAGAGAGGATGTGGAATTTATTTAAATAGGAGACAAGTCGACAATTGATGAGCTTTTCCATAACCTTTGAGATGGCAGGTAATACTGAGATGGGTCTGTAGTTGTTTACATCGTCTCTCTCCCCACTCTTATATACAGGGGTAATTGTGTCAGAACTATATTTATAAGACTCACTTTTGTAGATCATTCGGAATAACCCGAATCTTACTCGGTTTTCAAGATTTAAAAACTCAATAACTCAAAAAAAAGTAACCCATTTTATATATTTTATTTAAATTATTGAGATTTTAAATTGTGATACATACGCAGCGGGTCTTTTAAAAAAATATTTGCGTCAAAGTTATTTTTTTTTGTGCACAACCACGTTGCATATGGCCCCACCTATCCCTATGATATGTATGTCCATCCATCTGCCAAACATCCTGTATATTAGTACTTAAATTTTAATAGTTCCTCGTGATTTATTTATAAAGCAGGTACTTAGGCAAGCGAGTGTGTGAATTAGGCTTTATAGCTCTTCACTTTGGTAATGTCCACAGGAAAGCTTTATTTTCAGTTCTCGTCGTGATAAAAACTCGTTTGTCATTTGACTGTACTTTTATTTCACATTCATTCAACACTGATCATCAACTATTACACGTATTTTACTATTTACAAAGTTGTCTCGTCATTTCCTTCTATTTCTGTTCGGTTTCGCTCTGACCGACTCTGGCTTTTTGTCTGTAGCTAACTCCTGCTGTAGTTTCTTGAGCATTTGGGGGGTTATAAGGCCCTAGAAAAAAAAGTGTATTTAAGTTAAATTGTTCGGATTCAGTAGACTTTGAGTTCACCTTAGAGTACATCATATTTAGTAGACTTCGAGTTCATATCAGAGGCCAACATCAGATTTAGTAGACTTTGAGCGCACATCAGATTACAACATCAGATTTAGTAGACTTTGAGTTCACCTTAGAGTACAACATCGAATTTAATAGACTTTGATTTTACCTCAGTGTACAACATCAAATTTAATAGATTTTCAATTCAGATCCAAATGAGATTCCAACATGAGATTTAGTTGACTTTAAACTTATCTCAGAGTCTAACATTAGATTAAGTAGTCTTTGAGTTAATCCCAGAGTTCAACATCAGATTTAGTAGTCTTTCAATTCATCTCAGAGTCTAACATTAGATTAAGTAGTCTTTGAGTTAATCCCAGAGTCCAACATCAGATTTAGTAGTCTTTCAATTCATATCAGAGTCTAACATTAGATTAAGTAGTCTTTGAGTTAATCCCAGAGTCCAACATCAAATTTAGTAGTCTTTCAATTCATATCAGAGTCTAACATTAGATTAAGTAGTCTTTGAGTTAATCCCAGAGTCCAACACCAGATTTAGTAGTCTTTCAATTCATCTCAGAGTCTAACATTAGATTAAGTAGTTTTTGAGTTAATCCCAGAGTCCAACATCAGATTTAGTAGACTTTCAATTCATCTCAGAGTCTAACATTAGATTAAGTTTAGTAGTCTTTGAGTTAATCCCAGAGTCCAACATCAGATTTAGTAGACTTTCAATTCATCTCAGAATCTAACATTAGATTAAGTTTAGGTCTTTGAGTTAATCCCAGAGTCCAACATCAGATTTAGTAGACTTTCAATTCATCTCAGAGTTTAACATTAAATTACGTAGTCTTTGATCCCTGAGTCCAACATCAGATTTAAGTAGACTTTGAGTTCACCTCGACTTCCAACATGAAAGTAGACTTTGACCTCACCTTAGAGACGAGCATTTCGGAGAGCTTTCCCTTAGGCTCGTCCCTCGCGTGTGCTTTCGTGCCCTTCCTGTGTCGCGACTGCGCAGCATCCTCGCCGTCTTCCTTAAGAATTTGCTCCGAGTTTCTTAGTAACCTACAATAGTACAAGACTTTATATAAATTTTACAACAAATAAACATTCATAATGGCTTGCTTATCGAAAATGCTTGGTGGCGTCAGTGCAGATGTAATTCAATAAATGGACCCCCGCAACTTTCAAAGTAGGTAGCTCCGGCACATTCATCTTTATATTTTGCTGCCTGCTAAGCTCCACCCTCGTGTAAATATTCTACAAAAAAAAAGATATGTTCGTACAGATTCGATAGTCCACTGGTATTTTTATTTCCTCAAAATAATATCGCTTTATGCAAATAAATAATTGTTGAAATTTGAACGTTATATATTCGCGCCAAAAAGGTAGCCGCCATTATGGTGACGTCATAACTGAAAAAAATGAATTGAAATGGAAAATGAAAAATGATTTATTCGAAAGCTTAAGAACTTTACAAATATGCAGGCTGGTGCCTCTTTTTAAGCAATCAAGATGCCTGTGGCAAGAGACACCGCTCTTCCTTAGAGTTTACCATGATACAATAACAAACATAGGTTTTTTTTTTTAGTTAAGTTAACAGAGAAGTGGATAATATATAAGCTAGGGTAGCCTAGTGGTTCAGGCATGCGGCTGTCAAGCGGCGGTTGTGGGTTCGAATCCTGGCTCGTATATATATACCAATGAGTTTTTCGGAACTTATGTACGGAATATTTCGTGAGGAAACCGGTCTATTTAATCCCAATAAGGTCTAGTTTTCACTCTGGGTTGGAAGGTCAGATGGCAGTCGCTTTCGTTAAACTAGTGCCTATGCCAAAACTTGGGATTAGGTGTCAAAGCGGACCCCGGGGCCCTTTAGGGGCACAACTGGGAATAACGCTAGGAGGATGATGAACAGGGGAGTGGATATAACTGCAGCACCACCACAGACTACTAAGAAGATACTATATAATGTGCAGAAACATAGAAACGCGAAATAACGAAAACTTGTTTTTGGATTTGCTTTTCTGACCTCACTCACAGAAGATAAAATGATTTACTGTCATTCGGCACAAATGGAAATTCGTCAACACGAAATGACCATTTTGAAATTTAATTGTGTCTATAATTATTTATGACCAATTTTTTTCTTGTTCATAATGAATCTAGCCCAAATGCAATATTATCCACTATGAAATAGATCCATATTCAAATACGTGTAAAGTGAATGTTGTTTAATTTAAATCACTATCATAATTTAATATGGAAATCGACTATTTTGAACAAAATTCATATAAGACGTATTTCCGATTGGTCATATTTTTGGAGTGCACGTAATTCAAGTATGTCAATTTTACTTTATCTAGGACACAATTACATTTTAGCATTATTCAGACTGGACAATTTTCCATTTCGAGTATTTACAAATTTACATTATTCAGATTTGATCAATAATTTCGAGTTGTCAATTTTCCATTTGTGTTGAATGACAGTAAATCGATAAAATGGCGGTCGGCGTTTTCGGTCACGTAACATACAGATAATAAAAGTACCATTTTAAATTTTCCTTTAGGGTATAATAGGGGTTTAGACTCAAAATGTATTGTTACTTCAAAAGAAAGAAGGCGAAAAAAATACCTAGTGACGAAAATCCCATTCAGATATCTCAAAAAATGACGAAGCTACAACCGTTTTAATACTGCTTGTTAGAGAGCGACAACGCTCGTGGATCGTGACGTCACGATCCCCCAGCGTCATATTAAATGACAATCGTGACATACGAAGGTGCGTTTTGCGGAAACGGGACAGAATATACCCCCTCATAAAACTTTGGACACTTATAACTTTGTGATTGTTTAATCCCCTGCTTTACTTATTTCTCCATTTGACAATATTTTTATTTATTTTCATAGGTATATACAAATCCTAAATCCCTTTTCGAGAAAATTCATCATTATTGGTTATTTTATTTGGTGTCTTCACCCCTGTCGTAAACGAGACAAGACAAGTTAACGGACAACGTACCTGGTAATCTGGAATATGCCTTGTTGGATGATGGCGTCGAGTTCCGTCTCCATGTCCCGGACCAACTTGACGTCCGGGAACATGTCCGGGAACCTATAGCTGTGGACAACGGAACACTTATATCAATGATCCTATTACGAGTATACTACCCAAACAAGCATACGGCGGCGATAAGCAGACACCGTCGCCTATGGACCCTTGCTACTCCAGATTATCATCATCATCATATCAGCCGAAAGACGTCCACTGCTGGACATAGGCCTCCCCCAAAGAGTGCCACAATGAGCGGTACTGCGCCACCCGCATCCAGCGGACTCCCGCGACCTTTACCAGGTCATCAGTCCACATTGTGGGGGGCCTACCCACGCCGCACAAGCCGGTACGTGGTCGCCACTCGATAACCTTTTCGCCCCAACGGCCATCGGTTCTACGTGTAATGTGCCCCGCCCACTGCCACTTAAGTTTAGCGATTCGGAGGGCTATATCGGTTACCTTGGTTCTGCTGCGGATAGCCTCATTTCTGATGCCATCACGCAGATAAACTCCCAACATAGCCCTCTCCATTGCCCTTTGGGTGACTTTGAGCCTTTTTATGAGGCACATTGTAAGCGACCACGTTTCAGTGCCACTCCAGATTATAAGTGTATAAATTCTTAAAGGGTCGGCAACGCGTATGTAACACCCCTGGAGTTGCAAGCGTCCATAGGCTACGGTAACCACTTACCATCAGGTGGGCCGTAAGCTTGTTTCCCACCGACGTGGTATAAAAAAATGAAAAAAGAATCGCAAGCGCGTAATAATCTAGACAATGGGGGATTTGCCTTGCAAAAGGTGGAGAGGAAAATATTTTGATTTATATTGGTCGGGTATGAGGTCATGAAAAAAAAATTAATTTTCCGACCTCGGAGCATGTGTGCGTTTGCACTTGTGTGCGTTTGCAACCATCCTCATTTGAAGAGGGCATTTTTTGGTGTTTTTGAAATAGCACTTTATTTGTTGCTTCTATGACAATAGCGTCTATGGCAAGTTTAAAGACGAATATATTTCTTACATGTCTGGCATACAACATTTATCTGGAAGTCTTCCTGAAAAAAAATTGCGAGGGGCGGATAACGTAGTATTTTTCCAAAATCTCTCAAACTACAAATATTCGCGCCAAAATTGTACGCTTTGGATTAAAAATATCAAATTTATACAGCAAAAATAAGTTCGTCGGTGATGTGCTGACTACTGACATACTTACCTCAGCCACAGGTACAGTTCCAGCACATCGAATACGGCTTCCAGGTGTACCAGGTCCATGATGGTCTTGGGAGCTGGCAGCGGCCAGTCCACCGTGTTGGACATCCAGTTTTTCGTGATTGGTTCATTGCGGCTGTATTGGCGGACCATCTGTATAAAACGTACAGTCAAGGTGAAAACGGAATAGAATGAACATTTATTCGCGACAGGAAAAACATAAAAAAGTTGTTTTTTTTTTGTGAAGGGCAACAATTTTACGTGGCAGGCCGAGAATGACCTGGATGCATTTTTTGGTAGAAGTTTGCATGGTAATGTACATCATAGATTTTTTTTAATTTTATCATTCTCTTATTTTAGAACTTACATGGGGGGGGGGGGGGCGACGACGACACACATTTTACCACTTTGGAAGTGTTTCTCGCGAAAACTATTCAGTTTAGAAAAAAATCATATTAGAAACCACAATATCATTTTTGAAGACCTATCCATAGATACCCCACACGTATGGGTTTGATGAAAAAAAATGTTTTGAGTTTCAGTTCTGAGTATGGGGAAACCCCCAAAACTTAATGTTTTTTCTCTATTTTTGTGTCAAAATCTTAATGCGGTTCACAGAATACATCTACTTACCAAGTTTCAACAGTATAGCTGTTATAGTTTCGGAAAAAAGTGGCTGTGACATACGGACGGACAGACATGACGAATTTATAAGGGTTCCGTTTTTTGCCATTTGGCTACGGAACCCTAAAAAAAGAAACTTAGTAAATAATTGTAGGAAATGTGTATGTAGTGAGTTTTTAAGCGAGAGAAGAGAAATGTACGCCCCTTATTCGTAACACAAGGCATCTTCGAGAGCTCTGGCGTCTACTCAACACACTACAGAGCAACTAATGGTGTTAGTATGGCTGCTATCTTCTGCAAAGTACGATCAGCTACAGAGAAAATGGACCCCCCTTGCATGTCCAGGTGGTCCATTTTCTCTGCAGCTGACCGTACCTTCCCCAGTAGCCCCAAATATAAGCGAGATGACACTCCGCTGTGCCATAACCCTCGTAAACAAATCGCAATATAATCTATCATCTGCAAGGCAATGCAGGCCCCGTAGCATGGATGGCGTTATCACGCGATAAGTGATAGGATAAGCGCGTCGTCTCGTTCTATCGAACGGTGTCAGCCAGGGACGGATGCTCTATCCTGTCACTTGTCGCGTGATAAGGCATCCATGCTACGGGGCCTGGACATAAGCCTTCTACATATATATATATATATAGTCCTCCTTGTCGTATCCGACGACGGCGACCCTTACAATTTTCTCTGATGAGCAGGAATATGGCTCGCAAAGCCGAACTTAGTTTTAAATGCTCGGTCACATTGTGTGCATAGCTGGCCGTGGTAAGCATATGCATAGGATGGTCTAGGTCGAGCCTTCAGTAAATGGCGCTTTTAGTCCAGGTGTTCAAGTCGAGCTACTTAAAAAAGAATACACCTTTTCTGACTTTATTAAGCCTTCTACAAAGAGTGCCGCAATGACCGGTCCTGCGCCACCCACATCCAGCGGACTCGCACGCCTTTTACCAGGTCATCAGTCCGCGTTCTTTGAGATACGCGAAGCCCCGCGGGTAGCTCGTCAGTTAGTAAACGAAGCCAAGGAAGGCGGGACGAGGAGACCCTTGAGGCGACATAGGCTCCTAGTATTTTCTGCCTCTCACTGAGCATAAGCGTGAGCGAGATGGAAGTGCGTGTTTGGAAGCGCGGATATCATGATATTTAAATTTAAATTTTTTGTGCGTTTTAATAAATAAAACATTAATAGCTGATTTCCCTCAAACATGACATTGCCAATTTTTAGAACCAATTTTAATATGTTTAGCTGCTGTGCATAATTTGTTACGATTTTTTTAAGTGTATTTTAGACGTATGTTCGTGATTTTTTAGGGTTCCGTAGCCAAATGGCAAAAAACGGAACCCTTATAGATTCGTCATGTCCGTCTGTCTGTCCGTCCGTATGTCACAGCCACTTGTTTCCGAAACTATAAGAGCTATACTATTGAAACTTGGTAAGTAGATGTATTCTGTGTTAAGATTTTTACACAAAAATGAAAAAAAAACATTAAGTTTTAGGGGTCCCCATACTCAGAACTGAAACTCAAAAATTTTTTTTTCATCAAACCCATACGTGTGGGGTATCTATGGATAGGTCTTCAAAAATGATATTGATGTTTCTAACATCATTTTTTTCTAAACTGAATAGTTTGCGCGAGAGACACTTCCAAAGTGGTAAAATGTGTCCCCCCCCCCCTGTAACTTCTAAAATAAGAGAATGATAAAACTAAAGAAAATATATGATGTACATTACCATGTAAACTTCCACCGAAAATTGGTTTGAACGAGATCTAATAAGTAGTTTTTTTTAATACGTCATAAATCGTAAACCGCAATTTATTTCACGGAACCCTTCATGTGCGAGTCCGACTCGCACTTGGCCGCTTTTTTCCATCCAGCGAAAGTCAAAAACTCAGGATTTGAATAGCTTATTTCCCCCGAGAAAGGCCTCAAGATTGCTAATTAAATTTAGGGCAGCCGTATTATAATCCAAACAAGAGCAACGACTTTTTTAAAATCGCGTTTTCTGAGCTCACGTCGCCTTAAAGAATGTCCAGACATACCTTGAGGAAGGTGGCGCACACGAACGGCAGCTTATTGTTGATAGGGGCGCAGCAGAACACATAGCGCGCCCGCAGCGGCAGTGGCACGTGTTGTATCATCTCCGCTAGGAACTTGAAGGCTTCCGTGTTGCACATGAAGTATAGCGAGTCGTCGACGGTGCACAGGTGGACGAATATGTCCTGGAATATAAATATTATATACGGGACTATCATACACAAATCAATTCACCTGAGCAACGTGAGGTCAGATGGTAGTCGCTTTCCTAAAACTAACTACGGCAAATCTTAAAATTGGAAAGCTAAAGAGCGATCTTCCAGACACAGACAAAATAAGTATGAATCTGTGGGGATCCACATCGATAAGTTTACTAGCCCCGATGCAGAAGAGTTCGTCCAGTTATTAACAACTATTACATTTATTTTGATATTTATTACATGCTTAGATCAAACGACTAAGTAATAGGAACAATATTAATACATTAAACATAATGTAGTTTATTTTCATTGTTAAATAGAAACCCTAAAAGGTTTTTATTGTAGAAAAAAAGGGCACTTAGAAACTATTGTCCAATACATATTGTGGTCTCCAACTGCACTTTTTGACTCATGGGCTCGAAGCAGAACCGTCAGCATATAGCTTTGCCTTGTCGCTTTCTCTAGTAATGGCCATTTTTTCGCCTGATGAATTCCTTACCGAAATAGTTTGAAAAAAAAACAAAACCGGAAATTTCTTCTACTCGTAAAAGTGTTGTCCTTATATTTTAATTGTGTTAATGTTGAATATTTTCATAAATAATGGAACTATGATACAACTACACTCGAGAGCAAATAAACGGAATCACTTCGCATTTTTCAGTTTTTCCGTCGTATCTTGAAATTTAAGTTTTTTCTCAGAATTCTAATGATGGAAATATATTTTCTGAACATTTAGCTTTAAAATAAATAAATTATGATGAAAATCGGTTCAGGATTTTTCAGTTTACAAACGTTTTCCCGATTGGTCGAAATTTACGCGTTGCTGAGGTCACTAATTGAACACCTCAGAGCATAGAATACTAGATAGAGGACAAGCCGCCGGCGGCCATGTCGCAGCTGTATGCTCAATGGACATACACTGCCATACTGTGCACGCGTGCTGATCGCAGAGAATATTACGTTTTTTTCCCAAAATGCCTGATATGATGCGCGTTTATTGTCAAATAAGCGTGTAGGTATACAAGAGTGTGTGTTTTAGATGTGTGCGTGCTTTGTCTTGTCAATTACTTGGGCGTTGTGTGGGTTAATGTACTTGCGACAGGCTCACTCTATACAAATCGGCCGCCATGTCCGATCTCCTTATATTCATACATCTGTGTTGAACACCCATTAAAGGGTATAAAAAGGGTGTAGGGGAGGGGAAAGCTATCAGTCGCTTATCAGAAGTTGACCAGTACACATCTCCGCTAATTACCCGATGAACAGTACATGAAAAAAATGGACATCACCGAAGCTGAAGCCGCCCAAAACGTCACTTTGCTGGAACGTGGGGATAGCCAACGTGTTGTTGCTGCCGGGATGAATTTGAGCCAGTCTGCCATCTCAAAAGTCTATCGGAGGTTCCGAGAGACTGGCAGCTTTGCTCGAAGACCAGGGACCGGCCGCCAGAGGTGCACATCATTGAGGGATGATCGATTCATCGTTACTACCGCTCTACGAAATCGTCACCTGACAGAAGTTGCAGTCCAGCAACGGCTTCGGGACGTATGAGGAGTGACTGCCAGCTCATGTACTGTTAGAAGAAGACTCAAGGAAGCGAACTTGACTCCAAAAAGGCCTGCCACCGGGCCCAAACTGCTCCCAAGACACCGTGAAGCTCGACTGATATTTGCTCAGCGACACAAGAACTGGACCATTGAGCAATGGACCCCCGTTCTTTTCTCTGACGAGTCCAGGATGTGTTTGAACGGCTGCGACAGAAGAGGACGTGTCTACCGGAGACCAGGAGAGCGGTATACGCAATGCTGCTTCAGGGAGACCGTCGCCTATGGCGGAGGTTCTGTCATGTTCTGGGCGGGCATTTCCTACGGCGGACGGACGGAGCTCGTTTTCGTGGCTAATGGGGGCCGGGGCGGCGGTTTGACTGCTTTGAGGTACATCACCAAAGTCCTGGAAGTGCATGTGGTCCCGTACGCTAGGAATTTGGGCGATCCTGATGCAAGACAATGCCCCTTGTCATAACGCTCGGGTCGCCAAAAATTTCTTGAACGGGGCCAACATCCCCGTCATGGACTGGCCAGCTCTTAGCCCGGATCTCAACCCAATCGAACACATGTGGGACTACCAGAAGAGGAATGTTCGGAAGCGAGATTCTGCAACATCCGACATTGAGGAGCTGAAAACGGCGTTACAGGAGGAGTGGGCGACGATTCCGCAATGCTACGTGCAAAAATTGATTAGGTCGATGAAAAATCGTTTAACATGTGTAGAAAGAGCTAGGGGTGGGAACACAAAGTATTGAATTTGTTAAATAGTTTTTTTTATTAGGAAAAATATCTGTCTTTCATTTTTTGTACTGCGATTATTCCAGGCGTTTTTGCCCAATCTTAGGAAATAAGGGTTTTCCTCGGTCATTGACCCCGATATCAAGGAAAATTTATGCATTTTCATGTAGGCTACACTCTCAGCTATCATTTGGTACCAATTTGTTCAGGATTGCATGAAAATTGAAAAAGTTATTGGGCGGAAAAGCCAAACGTGCAGAGTGATTCCGTTTATTTGCTCTCGAGTGTAGTATTCAACGGTATTGATTTTTTATCGATAACATTATTTCCTTACAAATGGGAGAACCTACAAAATTGCTCTGACTAGACGAAAACATATGCATCGGGGCTAGTAGATACATGTTTAGTATATATGTATAATAAATAACGTTCGTCTATTTTGTAATAGACGGATGCCGCTAGAGCAATCCGTACGAAGCTGTTAAGTATAGTGGAGATGTGCAATAGTACGGACCGCGCGAGCGCCCGTCTCCGCCGCCCGTGCGCCAGTCGATCGGATCACTCGGCCCTTAATTTATTTATCGTATGGCAAATAATTGTATTAGAACCGTGAGATCTTCGAAAAGACAGTACGGTTGCCAGGTTGTTGCACTTTCACTCGGCCCTAGAGCCTCACGTCGCTTTGCGCTCCCAACATTGTTCCTCCTTGCTTTCGTATCTTGCAACTAATATATCTATCGCTTGTTTTGTGTTAAATTCGCCTTCCAAGCTTGTGGACTGCTTTCCCTTGTGCTTTTATGAATAAACTATTGTGTTGTGCAACGCAAACTTTAATGTCAAGTGCTACAAACGGACCTGCTAATAGGAAAAAGTGAGTACCCACAAATCCTTAACTCACCATTAAACTGCTGAGACTGGCGTGAGGCAGATGGTACGCGTACAGCTCCATCTGCTCCGAGGTGGGGTGCAGGCCGGCCTGGGTGACGGCGTCGGCCGGCTGGCTGAGCAGCTCCTTGAGCGTGGGCAGGTCTTCGGGCCTGTACGTGGTGACGAAGCCTGTTTCCCAGGCGCTGCCGTAGCGGCCGGCGCGGCCTGTGCCCAAGAATGGTAACCTGAGTCCAAGTACAGTCGACAACGTCAATTTGCTTGTTGTGGCTGACTCAATGCCCTCCGCCCGTTTAGGTATACTTCGTCAGCTTCCTAGCTCGCACGCATGCGATTCCCAATTCGTTATCTTCCTGTATCTCGTCCGCATTCACAATTCGTCTACATTCACTGTACAAATGTACCTACATACTTGCGTCCCTTAATATCAGGTGGAGTGATGTTCAAAAATCGACAAAAAAGCGATGGCGTTATATATGCCCTTACAAGCAAAATAGACAATTTTGACTGTCTCGAAATTTATTCAAAATCATTATCTATAATCAATTAATCATCATGCTCGTATCAGCCAAAAGACGTTTACTGCTGGACATAGGCCTCCTCGCACATTCAAAATACCTACGTCAATATAAATATATTTACCTGCGATTTGCAATGCTTGTGATATGCTGATAACATCCATTTCTTTATCACCGTCTTCATTGATCACCGGTTTTATTAGCGAATAAAATATTATCCTTCGTATGCTCCTGAAAAGAAAAACCGCTTAAGTATTTTTCAACACACCTGCTCGTAAAGTAGGTCTTATTACAGCGTATTTACACTGATAATGCAGAATATTACCCATGCCGTGCCTTTTACATTACATTATCGCACTAGTGCCTTTTCATTACATATCTTTTTAAATATTAGCAAAATAATGCAGAATATTACCCATGCCGTGACTTTTACATTACATTATCGCACTAGTGCCTTTTCAATACATATCTTTTAACATTTTCATTTTTTATTTTTTTATTTTTTTCCTCGCAAATGTGTTGAAAAACGTCGTATGAAACACGTGAGCATTGGTCATTACACTTCTCGTCTCCATTAAGCCTTCGCCTTCGGCTCAGGCTTAAAAACCGACTCGAGTGTAATGACCAACTTAGCACACTTGTATCATAATGTACTATTACTACATCCTCTGGCCGCCCAACATATAAAAAACACTGGCAATTAAGAATCAACTACTATAGGAAATACTACTTTGTTTTGTATTTAAAATCGAATGAGACAAAACCAATGAAGCTCTGTTCCAATGTAGAATGAAATAAATTCCATTAAACAGGAGAACGCCTTTTTAATAGGCTTTTGGGCGTCTAGCTCTAGATAGATATCCTCTAGACGCCCAAAAGTCATCCAAACTTTACCTTGACCCAAAACTTCAGCTCAATCAGTTGAAGATATCTGCTTCAAAATTGAGTTGCAAGATTCCACCCGAACAAACATAGTTAGGTACATACATTGTATGTTAATAGAAAGCTTGTAAAATTGACAGTTTTCAGTTTTCGTTGCAACATCTGGCAATACGGAGTGCTTGGTTCAAAAAGGACATTCGTCCGGACTTGTAGGTATTTTCGATGGTATAAGATTGGTCCTGACTGTTGGTTTTAATGTATTAAAGGACCAACCTAGTTTCATTACTGTACATTAAGTGTCTCCGTTAGTAAACAAATTTGTCCTAAGGCGCCCACTTCTAAAAAATAAAAGGACGAATTGACGTTTCTCACGGCTCGGGGCTATTATTTAAAATCCACGACCCGCCTTAAAGCTCACTGACTCAGGCCGGAGTATTACAGTGGCGTACACAGTGGGAAAAGGACATTTTGAAATAATAATAATGTCCAGATCGTTCTTAGCTATCTTTGCTGTGTTGGAGGTGTTTTTTGTGTGTGTAGTTATTTTATGATCTGTATGGCGGTCCCTGCATATACTTACAAGTTGATCCCAAGTCCTATAGCATCCGTGGCGACCATGACCTTGCAGGAGCTGTCGGGGTCATTGAACTTGTTGGCCTGGGCTAGCTTCGTGCCGGGCGGCAGGCTGCCGTATATCACGGCTACTTCATGGCCCCTGGAAAACACACTCGTGAGGAGTACTTGAATAGTACAATAGGGCACCTACTTGATTACAGTCAAAATATTTTTTTTTTTTTACTTTACCAACAAAGAAAGAAAGCGGGGTGGAAGGCGGATTTTGAAGAACTATTACTGTACCTATTCCATTGCATTGAACCAATGCATAGTCGTCAAATTATCTAAATGGTAACAACAGGGCACCAAAGGGTGGGATTCTGAGATCGCATGAAGAGTGGCTTGCTTCATTAGCAGTATGGCAAAATGTATATCAGGCAGAAATGTATAATGGACAATACAAAAGTATTTCTATGACTCTAAACAAACAGTTGTATTTCATGTGGACAGTTGTGTGTTACTCTGACTTTACTGTAAGAGTATGGCAATATATACTTACTGACGGTGTTTACAAGCGTTTATAACACCAATAGCTTGATTCACGAAACTACAAGAGACAATTTTAAAAGCTTAAACAGCCAAAACACAAGTCAAGTGCCTCAGTGTTTCCAATTTAGACATTTAAAATGTTAACTTGTATTATCGTGAAACGGGCTGTTTTAGCAGCACTGCGGCGAAAATTACGCGTCGAAATCTACCAATCCCTGATTAAACATTTGATTGGTCGATGATTTTGAAATGTTGTTTAATGGTATAAATTATATACGCTGTACAATATGGTAATGTGTTACAAATACTGCATAATCAGCTCAAACAAATGCACCAAATAAAATAAGCAATGATGATACATTTTCATGAAAAAGGATTTAAAATATTCTCAAATGGAGAAAAAATTAAAGCAGGGGATTAAATAATCACAAAGTTAATAAGTGTCCAAAGTTTTAAGGGGGGTATATCATTTGTCTCTTTTCCGTATAACGTAACTTCATATGTAACGATTGTCATTTACTATGACGCTCGTGGATCGTGACGTCACGATCCCCTAGCGTTTTCTCTCACTAACAAGCAATGTATATTATTAAATGAATAAAAAATATACATGAATATTAAGACGGTTGTAGCTTCGTAATTTTTTGAGATATCTGAAAGGGATTTTCGTCACTAGGCATATTTTTTGGCTTCTTTCTTTTGGTTTTTTTTTTTTCCTTTATTTATATTTGCGATCAGTCGCAAGACTATACGCAGATGGGTAATAGGTGGTAGATGTTTGGAGAGATAAGACCAATGTCCTAGCTCTCGTCTAATTCAGGTAGCACGTTGGCTCTCTTGAGTCTCTTAATTGGATTAGGCTCCAATAGTTTGGAGTAATAATAAATTTTGAGTCTACACCCCTATTGTCTCACATGAACATACAACCGCTGGTAAACTATAACATAACGCATGGGATACCTGCCTCTAGGACTGACCTCTGTTCTATGGCTCGACTTACACTGTAAATGTCGTTCTTATTGAAACACACTATACAGTCCCCCGGCTTCACCTGGTCTAGGGAGCCGAGCGCGCAGTCCTCGACCTTCAGCTCGGTTAGCCTTTTGTATGTTCGCACCTGGAATATTCAAGAATCAAAGAATCATTCAAGGAGAGCGTATTGAAGCAAATATTTACGCCACAAATAAACACAGTTGAAAGATATAATCGTACAATAGGAAAAGGTCAAAAAGAAGTATTTTTTATAAGCACCAGGACAAACGAGTGTGCAAACGAGCACACGGCCTGCTTAATGGTAAGCGGATATCGTAGCTGTTCTATAACTATGATGCTACTATTCCAGAATAGAGTAGGAGTTAGGAGGACGATTCTAGAGAAGTTAACCAGTTTTTGTAGAGTAAACAAATGTTTGTATGGGAGCATCTTCAATTAAAGAACATAAATACCCAAAAACTTGAGTGTAAGACGGACCTCGCTGGCGACAGCCGAAACGCTCCATACTAATCGATAAAGAATTATGACGTCACAGTTTAATGTTGGTATTGGTACTAATCGTTACATGGAAAATCAAGTAAATTGCTGTGTCGGTCGCGAAACACTGCGTTTAGGTCTAGAAATACAAATTTGTTTCTGTAAAAGCGTAAGGATTGTATTGGTAGCTTTAAATTTACTCTTGGACAATTAAAAATGCAACAAAAGGTTTCAAGGATCTTTTTATGAATACAATTATATTTTGTTATTTATACTTTTTTACAATAATTTGATGGTTTACTATCCACTTGCCAAAGCTACCTATGTTATCAATTTTAACATGGGGAAACCCCTATCCGTAGCACAGGCAGCTAGATACAAGTGCGAATCTGTCACTCTCAACTCAGGGCTTCCTCCGGAGGTCTGGCAACGTTACTCACCGGCAGAAACACGACACCACTATTGAGCAACTAGTGGTGTTATTATGGCAGCTGAATTCTGTAAAGTGGAGGTACTTCCCCAGTAGGGCTGCTCCAAACACGAGATGGAATTCATGCTGAGCCCTACTTCTCAAACTGTACTTTTAAAGAACGAGCGTAATCCTATTTCAGACTTTTAGGCTACACACTGTATTATAATTTTATTGATTTATTTATTATTGGGAAAACCAACAGCTACAATAATTACCATACGATTTGAAAATGTGATACAAGAAAGCCAATTACAAGTTCTCACCAGTAATAACATTATGATATAAAAAAAAATTGACAAAATGTGTTAAATGTTGGTTGTCATCTTTCATCTATCTCATTTGTCATCTTTACTTCACTTTAACTGGAATTTATTGTAATTTTCTCACAAGTAAAGCATTCAAAGCGAATTGATCTTACCTCTAACTCTTCACCAGTGATGTTACATATTTCTTCCACTAAGTTTATCGCACCCGCTTCTCCACACAAGTGTATTTCGTCCGCCAGCAGTCCTAGAAAAAAATATACATTATCAACACCAAGCTTTTTGTTAAAAAAAATTGCAGTCAAATTGGTTCATCCATTTGGGAGCTTCGAGTTCGAATGATTACTGATTACTATTTATTTATTAATAAGTGTCCAATTGATCATTTAAAACAGAGAAAATAGACTAGAGATTGAGACCAAACATTGCCTCAGCGAAGCACCTCGCACAGAGAGTTATGTGAAAATATTTGACTGGAAATAGGTACTATAGAATACCTAAAATGGCTCTGGTCCACGCCCAGCCTCGCCCTCTGTCTCCGATCATTTGTATTTCATCAATTATGGCTACTTCATCTGTAAATAAAAAATATAGATGATGTTATCAGAAAACAATAAAAACTTGCATAGACTTCGCTTTTTCGCTTGCACATAGATCGCTCTTTAGCGATAAGTCCGCATTTTATTTTTTGTAATATGAGAGGGATCAAGCGAATTGTCATATGCGCCGTCCTAAACCCAAAACGTAAGAGAGGAAACTGTTTATATTTTTCAAAAATAATTGACGCAGCTGAAAAGTCTGCAACTTTTTTCTGGTGCTAAAGAAGGTTGGCTAACACCAAAAAAATAATCAGGCACTTCTAAAATGTTCATCCATTCCCAATTGTGTTCAGTAAAGTGTATTAGTATTGTATTGTATGTACACTCAATATCTCGATAGCGTTTTTAACAGAGTGGCCTGTTTCTGTGTCACGAAGCTTCAAGTTACTTGTAAAATTGTAACTAGTAGCCTCATCATGATCGAAAGCTTTTTTTTTCGTGGTGATAACCTGCGATCTATGGACCCAGCTCTCGGGACAAGTCTGGGTTAAGTGGTATTTCTACCCACTAAAAGCTTCACGTCAGTCGCCATCAGCGCGAAGTAACTGATCAACACCTACTACTGTTTACGCAGTAACTCACAAGTATTATTAAGCGAGGTCATCTCCACAGTGCAGGCGGTGTGGTTGGATGGTGTGAGTTCCATCTCCGCTTCTATGAGCGTGTCTGTGTCTGGGGTTTCTAGCTCTGTGTCCACGAGGGTGCTGCTCTGAGTGGCGTGCCGGCGCTCCTCACCGGTTATCAGGTCGCAGGGTGTGCCCTGAAGGTTTATTGAATAAATAAACAAATAATTATTGTAAAATATAAACGATTTAAACTGATTTTATCGCGTTTATATGCCGTTATATGTATATATCAAGCCCTCTGCAGCCTGATCAGGCAATAATGGATGGTTAAGGCGAGGCCGGTTCACTATCTGACGAAAAGACTGATCTTTGAGCTTCCAGTGTGAAGAAATAATGAAGACTCCTACTACAGAAAAATTACTGTAAACTGAAAAAGAAACAAAGAAAAACAATAACCGAACATAATATTCAAAAATTACTTGGTAACTCTGTAAAAAAATCTTAAATGTCACCATAAAAATAAACTTAAATGTTCGAGATTTCGTAATTTTCAACGAAAATATGTTTTTTTTTTTAAATGGATAGCTTTTTTATTGTTCTAAGACAATAACCGGCTAGATTTTTAATAAATCATCCAGTATCCCAAAAAACAATTAATATGTACTAAAAAGTGATGTTACACACTTCCGAACACGCACTTCCGTCTCACTCACGCTTATGCTCAGTGAGAGGGAGAGAAGACCATGAACCGGCCGCGCCTTAATGACCGATGATGAGGATGTAAACGGTAGAAAGGCAGACATATTAAAAGATGGGAGGATGTTTTTATAGAAATGGCCGGCAAGACGTGGACCAGTCTGGTCACAGACAGGGAGGAGTGGAGAAGGCTGGGGGAGGCCTTTGCCAGTAGGCACACAGAAATGTAATATTTTGCGGTTACTGTAGTTTTAAGTATTTTATTGTAATTTTCAAAGAGGCTATAAATAAATAAATAAAAAAAATTACAAAAAAATTAAAAGCATCAGCTAATTTTATCCAAATTGATCTAGATGTTGTTGTCTAGTTGATATTGTTTTTTTTTAGTGCCAATGCATGTGGCATACATTAAGCAATAAGTCCTTAATTTATACACATGTATTTTGTTGTTTGTTGACTATTCCTATTACGTTAAGTACAGTTTTAATCAAAATGGGACTACGGAATTATTCGAAATCAGTTCACAAATGAGATTTCTGAGGCCACAATCTCCCATCCATTTTTTGATTTTGTTTAGAAAAAAGAGTAAAGAAGAAAGAGCAAATATCTGACACATCCGAAGGCCCTAGAAACAGAGTAGAAAGAAAAGAAAGAAAGAAAGAAAACATTTATTCATGACAACAACACAATAACAAATTTAGACACATACACATTTGACACGGAATGGAGTAGTTTTTATTTATTTTATTTTTTTATTTTATTTTATTTAATGTAATAATTAGCACTGACAGATAAACCTTACGTACTAATTTATAATAAAATTAAAGTAATTAAATGGGTTCAAAATACAATGATAAATAATATTTAACAATCAATAGTCAATAGGTATGTGCACATGGGTACCTAATTGGGTATTAATAATTAGATAGAGCTAGGTGTGACAATCGATTCTAGATAGTGACTAGATGCGGCCAGAAAACGATTCTCTGGTGTGAAAAAGACGTCGAGATACGGGTGTCACTTGTTAAAATGTTATTCAGTAGCATCAATGCTTGGTGTAGGGGAGAAGAGTCCTGTGCGCGCGTCCTGGCCGACGGGACGGCGAACAAGCCGCGGCTGCGAGGACGTAGCGATTTGGCCGAGACGGGTGTAACTCTAATAGTCACCATAGCAAGTAGCGTGGGATTGGCTACCACTCCACGTATTAGACGATGGCCGTTGGGGCGGTTCTTGAGTGGCGACCACATACCGGAAGGCGCGGCGTGTGTAGGCCCCCCCACAAGGTGGACTGATGACCTGGTAAAGGTCGCGGGAGTCCGCTGGATGCGGGTGGCGCAGGACCGGCCATTGTGGCACTTTTTGGGGGAGGCCGATGTCCAGCAGTGGACGTCTTTCGGCTGATATGATAATGATGATGATGAAGTTGCAAAAGTGTATACATAATTGTACATGTGAGTATATATTATAAAATAATGTATTAATAAAGTTGCTGCTGCATTCTTACCTTCTTATTAGACTTATGGTATATTTCCGTGGCCAGCAACTTGAGAGGGCCACAGTACACCCCTGACTTGGCCGTTAGGAACCTTTCCAAAGCATGGTATGTCTTGCCGGAATTGGTGGGGCCTGCATGGAACACTATCTTTCTGTTCATGGTCCGAGCTTGAGGATACCTGAACAGTGTAGAAAGGTAAATATGTACAGGTAAACTGAAAACCACTGGCCATAAAGACTTTGTCAGGGAAAAGCTATTCCCACTATTTCTGTATTTGTATGACTTGAAAATTCAATATTCATTTATTATTATGTTATATGAAACTGTGTGATAACCTGATAACCAAGCAACCATTATTTTATACAGAAAACTCCAGTAATACTCAGACATATGAAAATATATTGATAATGGGTAACTCACGTATTTTAGGTTGAGTATCACTCAACATGTTTTGTACCTTGTCATGAGCATACACATTGCTGGTGCGTCAAGCAACCAACCAAACATTATTTAGTGGAAAGGAAAGGAGGGTAAGATATTTTTGATATTATTACTATAGAAAGTTATGTTAGGCAAAGGAAAACTATTTTAAATCTTAAATTTTATTTTATTCCTGTCATTAGTAGTATTCTACTATTTTCCAAATTATATAACCAACAACTTACCAGTTAGCTGGGGTTCTCAGGTCAGATATTTTCTTCAAGTCATCTAAACAATCTAAGTGAGGAAATGCTAGTCTAGCATGGCGGAGGAAATACGGAAACAAGTCATCTACATGGCCAGCACCTAGAAATTAAATATTCTTCAATACTGATGCACATCTCATTCAAAAACTCTTCTCAATCTTCTTCATTGTCTTACTAGAATCTTACCTTGTATTATATCACTTATTGTTATATGTAAATCAGGCGGCAAATCGTGCTCTAAACAATGTCTTCTGAAAGACAGAAACGCCTGGTGCAATAGCTGGTCATCCAGCCCGTTCTCAGACGACAAAACGCGAATCTCCGGTTTCTGATAGAACCTGTTCAATATCTTCAATAAATCCTGCTTTTTCAACCGTCCCGTGAATTCTTCTCCTATGTTCATGTCATCAGGATTGGGCTTTACCGGCACGGGCACAAATAAAGCGGACGGACCACCCCGGTCGTGTTTTTTAGTCCTTTTAAAAACATAACCTATACATCCCAACTTCCCTTTGCGAGTACATAAAACATTTGTTCTTATAAATGGAGACACGCACGGTTGCACCTTTTCTGTACAATAAAGAGCCAATATTCTTGTGAAACCTTTATACATTATGAATACAACAAAAAAAATTTGACTAAGAATTTAAATGCAGTTTATGTCACATTGCTGAAATTTGGTTTGATTTGGAATGTCAATCAATATACTGTCAGTGTCAACGGTCAAATGTCATTTGATAACATTCTAGCTACAACAAAATACGCCCAAACTCCTGCCTATAAGTGATATTAACTCAGCACTACTGACCTACATTACACAAGTTCAGGTTGGTTCACTGCAAAAATACGCCACTACAATTTTTTTTAAATATGTCAAACTAAAAATTGACGTGAATGGAGGACGTGTGTCTGTGAATTCTGAGTACGACGGCAAAGTCGTTTCGGCTATTTAAAATTAGTGCATTGATTACGTTTCACATGATAGAAATTACCAAGCACACGAAATCAAAACCTTATATCAAAGACATTGTGACTTAATAACAGTGCAAACGCAATGGGTAAAGCTAAGAAGGGAAAAAAGCTGCAGAACGCCGAGGATGGGTAAGTGTCTCTGCAATTGGTTTATTAGCCTCCTAAATACATATTTACGGTCAATAATTATGAAATAATCTTTCCAGCGACAGCGACGCGGAAACCACTAACATCGAGAGTGTGAAACCTTCGCAAAATAAAGCGAAGAAGTAAGTTATTTTTAGGTTAAGTACTTTCAAAAAACCTCCAGCTGGTAATCGCATGGAATTACTATGAGACGGCACTATTACGTGCACTTTCGCATATTGTACCAAACTTGAGGAAACTGCAGTATTTACTTTGAAAAATTGCTCAAAATCTGCCATGGTAGTCAAGATATTATGTGACACAAAGTAGTATTTATGTTTTTGTATATTTTGTTGAATTTATTGTGAAATTGAATGTGTAAATCAATTAGTGATGCTACACTATACATGTTATTTATTAAGTGCTATAATTAGGCTTCATTCTTTATTGTTTCATTCACATAATTATTACTAATGCCACATCACACAAGCTCATTTACCAAATACATTTCCAATTAATTTTTTTTGACATTTCAATGCATGGTAAACTTTACTATTATAAGTGTATCTAACCATACCTATATGGGAAATAAATGAATTATGAATTATAACTCATTATTTATTGTAGGATTGCAGTAGCCTCTGATGAAAGTGAAGATGAACAGCCAAAAGCAAAGTCAAAGCACAAAAAATCGGTAGATGAAGATGTCAAAGAAGTCACAAAGAATATTAAAAATGTTTCAATATCTAAGAAGTCTCAAAAGAAGAAAGTGGAAGCCAGCAGTGAAGGTATAGTGTGGAAATATAATGCTCCTTTTAAATGTATAGTCATTTGACGCTGGGTTACATTTAACCATCTATTTGAAATCCCTTTAGCTTAGTTGGTAGTGACCCTGCCTATGAATCTAGAGGTCCTGGGCTCGAAACCCAGCAATGACATTTATTTGTGTGTTGAGGATGAATAATTGTTCCTGAGTCATGGAAGTTTCTATCTATTTAGTTATCTATATAAGTATGTAGGTATCATTGCTTAGTACCCATAGGAACAAGCTTTGCTTAGTTTGGGACTAATTAGTTAATTGGTTTTGGGTTTAGGTTAATGTGTGAGATTGTACAGTCAGGGGTATTAATAAACTTACATTAATAAGGGCATAAATATCTGTACAGGACTCTATTGTCAATGTCATAAAGGTGTGTACAGATATTCATGTCCTTATTTATGTACATATTTTAATATCCTTGACTGTACCCAAAATATATTCCTGCGGGTGTAACAGTAGACTATGAGAATAGTTTGTATTGTGTTGTAAGACATTTTCTAGCTACCTATCACCACAGTAATCACATTTGATGAAGATTATGATGTATTCCTGTTATCCCTCATTAGGGATATAGGGCTCGCAGAAGAGTTCATTTTGCACAATCTGGTGCGACTCCTTCTAGCTCTTTCCAGCCGAGACCAGTTGAGCCAGCCTCTTTCTCTACTAATTTACACTATTTAAACCTATGAATGCTAGAAGGGGCACTGGAAATTTAATTTGTTGTGTTGTTTGAATGCTTGATTTGTGTTGAGGGCCTCCATAACTACGCAATGGGGATCATCATAAATTTAAGAGCCAGGCTCTTGTCGGTGGAGTAATCGCCATTCTGTTCTTCTTTCTGCCACTGTTTTGAGCTCCTGATACGACATTACATTAACTTTCTCTTTAGCTTGGTCCATAAACGCACGTCTTGGCCTTCCTCTGCCTCTCCTTCCTTCAATTTTTCCTTCAATTATAGTTTTTATGTAATTGTCATGTCGTATCAGGTGCCCCAACATATTTCCCCTTCTGTTTTCAATAGTTTTTAGTAGACATCTTTGTTCTCCTATCAAATTTAGAACCTCTTCGTTTGTTCTTCTTTCTGTCCAACTAATACCTTCCATCCTTCTCCATGCCCACATTTCAAATGTGTTCAGTCTCTCTCTGTCACGCTGGGTTAGAGTCCACGTCTCACTTCCGTACAACGCTATGCTCCAGATGTAGGTCTTAATAAAACGTTTTCTGATCTTTCGAGATATTTTCGCCTTTAATATTTGCTTTTTGGCATTGAAAGCTTTTTTGGCCATGGCTATGCGTGCGATGATATCCGAAGTGCATCTGGAGTCACAGGTTATAATGCTGCCTAAGTATTTAAAGCTTTTGACTTGTTCAATGGCTGAACCTCTAATTTTTATGGGATCTATGATTTGGTTTGTCTTAGATGCAATTAATGTTTTGGTCTTATTTATATTTATTTTTAGTCCAAATTCTGTGAAAATGAGGTCCATTTCTGTTACGAGCTGTTCAAGCTGTGCAGAATTATCGGCTACCGCTGCGATGTCATCAGCAAATCTTATAAAGTGAAACTTTTCTCCATTAATTTTAACACCGCCTTTTTCTGATCCCAAAATTTCTTGAATGGCTGTTTCAATGAAAATATTAAAAATCAAAGGCGAGAGTGGACAACCCTGCCTTACACCCTGTTTTATTTTGGCTTTTCCCTTCTCCTGTCCTATTTCTACTATGGTTTCTTGATCTTTATATAGTGCATGTATAATTCGCCTGTCTCTATAATCTATTCCTATTGTACGCAGAATGTTCATCATCTTTATCCAGTCTATTTTATCAAAGGCTTTCTCTAAATCTATGAAGGCTATATGAGTGTTCAGGCCTAGTTCCATTCTCCTATCTACGATGAGTCGAAGAGCAAGAATAGCTTCTCTTGTGCCTCTTTGTTGCCTGAACCCATATTGGTCAGGTCCCAGATAGCTCTCCGTTATTGGTCTTATTCTGTTTTGCATCTTAATGAGAATTTTAGATGCTTGTGATATAAGGCTCAGCGTTCTGTGCTCTTCGCACTTCAGTGTATTTAGTTTCTTTGGCAATGGTAACACTTTACTAGTTTGAAAATCTTTTGGAATCACTCCTGTGATGTAGATCTCTTTCACTATTGCAAATATTTGCAATGGGGAATGGATGAAAATTTTAGAATTGCCTGATTTTTATTTTGACCACGAAGTCTTTAAACTCATCACCAGATGTCGCTGAATCATTATTGAAAGCAAATGTAGCGGAATGTACAGAAAACTTTAGCTTCACTCACGTGACCCCTCATATTCTTGTAAAAACGTTTAAATTGTTGAACTTAAAGAAGACTGAAGATCTTTGGGGCATTTCAGTCAAAGTATTACATTCCATTGTAGAATCAATCGCACCTTTTTTAGCTGATATTTTTAATAAATGTATTGATACTGGAGTATTTCCTGATCTCATGAAACACAGTAAAATTATTCCGCTGTTTAAATCAGGAACGAAAACTGACCCTACCAACTTCAGGCCAATATCAATACTACCGGCACTAAGCAAAGTCTTTGAAAAGATTATTCTTAATCAGCTTATGTCTCACTTTAATTGTAATAAACTGTTCAATAACAATCAGTTCGGTTTTACTAGGGGTCGCTCTACCACTGATGCCGGTGTGGTACTAATTAAACATATTTTTGAAGCCTGGGAAGAGGCTCAAGATGCTATTGGAGTGTTCTGTGATTTATCAAAGGCATTTGATTGCGTTGATCACGAGAATTTAATCAGAAAGTTAAGACATTATGGGATTAAAAACGGTGCTCTTGATCTTGTATCATCGTATCTTTCTGAGAGAACACAACGAGTAGTCGTCAACGGGATGCACTCAGCGGGGACAACTGTTGCTCTTGGTGTTCCTCAAGGCTCGATTCTGGGTCCATTTTTGTTTCTGATTTACATCAATGACCTACCAAATGTGGTGCAAGATAAGCATGATATAGTGTTATTCGCAGACGACACGTCGCTTATTTTCAAGGTAGACAGGAAAGAGACAAGCTTCGATAATATTAATGATGCGCTCAACACTGTTGTGGAATGGTTTACAGCAAATAATTTACTGTTAAATTCCAAGAAAACAAAGTGTATCAGATTCACTTTACCTAATGTCAAGCACGTAAACAATACCAGGATCAAATTAAAGGGCGATGAACTGGAATTTGAAGATAGAACAGTGTTTTTAGGCATCACCTTGGACTCAAAACTACAATGGCATGCGCATATCGACACCCTAGCCGGCAAACTTGGTTCTGCAGCCTATGCAGTAAGACGTATAAGACAGTTAACAAACGTTGAGACGGCCAGGCTGGTGTACTACAGTTACTTCCACAGTGTTATGTCCTACGGAATCCTGTTGTGGGGAAAAGCGGCTGATATCCAGACCATCTTCGTGCTACAGAAACGAGCTGTACGCTCCATCTACGAACTAAAAGCCCGAAATTCTCTCAGGGACAAATTTAAGGAGGCAAATATTCTTACTGTAGCATGCCAATACATTCTTGAGAATATTATGTATGTGCGGAAAAACCTTCAGGACTTCAATCTCAACAGTGATATCCACGACTACAACACCAGAAGTAAACACAAGATCGCAGTGCAGTACAGTCGTCTTCGCAAGGTTAGCACGTCGTTCGTGGGGAACTTTTTACAATACGTTTTTACAATAAAATACCTACCGAAATTGTTAATTTGCCGTTAAGTAAATTTAAGTCTCATATAAAAAAATATTTGCTAAGCAAGGCGTATTATAATGTCAACGATTTCATAAACGACAAAAATGCCTTTAAGCCAGTAGCAGTCAAATTGTATTAGAATTAATATACCTTCGAGTATGATTGTCTTGGCGTATTACCTTTGTAATTATTATAAGTACCGGAAATAGCTGTTCCGTTTTATGTAACATGAGAGCACGTAATGCTTTTTCTCGCCGAACAAGTAGCTTTAATCTTTGCTATTATCAATGTCCAGTGTGGCTTGAATATGTCATGCTCGCTTAAAGGGCTTTGCTTACGGTGGCGTCGTTGATCGGGTCGCCACCTTCCCTAACATATGGTTGAGGGAGGCGATGGCTGAGATATGCGTCATACTCGTGATCGGGTGCTGTTTGTGGAGTCCGGTCTGTTCATGCTTGCAAGGGCATAGTAACTACCTAAATACTAGTGTTATTATCATTATTTTGACGAGAGACATCATTCTGTTCTTGACACGTTTTATTGTTATTGACCCTGTACATCTCTGACAATATTACATTAATGATCCTTTTTTTTCTGTTTTAACGCTTAGGGACAGTATACATCTCTATAAGAACATTAGAATAATTATTAATTGTATTTGGATGCTCAGAGACAACATCTCTGGGGTACTAAATTATATCATAAACTTATTGTTAATTCTGATACAGACCTTATATCGAATGTATTTGATAATATTTTACAATTTTGGATTGTTCTAGTTTTCATTCAGTGACATTTAGTTTGTAACCATTTAGGTACTAATTAGTTAAAATCTGCAATTTTAAAATGATTATTGTGTAAGATTATTAATATTATATTGTAGAACACCATTTGACATGTAAAAGTGCCCTTGTGGCCTATTTGCAGAATAAATAATTGATTTTGATTTTGATTTTTGATTTTGGTGTTAGGAATAACCTTCCTTAACACCAGAAAAAAATTGCAGACTTTTCAGGTGCGTCAATTATTTTTGAAAAATATAAACCTCACTTACGTTTTGGGTTTAGGACGGCGAATGAGACACCTTCCTTGATCTTGATCGTGTCTGTCTTGTGCTAACCCCGTGCAAAGGCTTCTTAATACGAACCTCATTTACGTTTTGGGTTTAGGACGGCAAATGAGACATTTTCCTTGATTCGTCTCATATTACAAAAAAATCCGTGGTAAACTGACACTGGAAATAATATTGACAGCTGCAGCAGCTATATTTGTCATTGCCAGGGTCAGATATTCTAAATATTTTTTGTAATATGAGACGGATCAAAGAAAATGTCTCATTTGCCGTCCTAACCCCAAAACGAAAGTGAAGAAACTGTTTATATTTTTCAAAAATAATTAACGCCGCTGAAAAATCTGCAACTTTTTTCTGGTGCTAAGGAAGGTTATTCCTATCACCAAAAAAAATATCAGGCATTTCTAAAATTTTCATCCATTCCCCATTGACATAAATACATAAACTTACTGTATTCCCAAAACAGAAGGCAGATCTGTTTTGGGAATACAGGTGTGAGGTTATGATACGTTTAGGTACTTATTGGTTAAAATCTGCAATTTTTAGTGGTTGATTTAATAAAAACATGGCAGAAGCTCGTCTATTCCATGGCTACTTTTGTTCTTCAAATTTCCTATTATTTTATGGATTTCATTGTAGGTAACCAGTGCTACGAACATTGTATTCTGTATAGGGTTCTGCACAGGGCGTCCTGAACATTTTACCTATTGATGTGAAAAAATAAATAAATATATCAGCTATTTGTTTTGGCTCAGAGTTAATTGTATTATTAATTTGTATTTTTTGTTTTCTTTTTCCTTCTTTAGTTTTTTGTTAGTTTTTTCATAGATTATATTCCACATTGTCTTTATGATATTATTGGATATTTTAAGTCTACGAGGGGTGTCTGATAAGTTCTTAGCCTAAGACATAAATTGAAAGAAAGGTCTAAACTAAAAATTTTGATTGAAATAAATATCTATCCTCGAGTAAAATACACTTAACACGTCAAACATATAGTTCTTCATCTCCCCAAAAAATTTTTTTTAGTTTTGCCCTTAAAATAGTCCTACAATACTACTATGTCAGCTTTTTTAGGGTTCCGTAGCCAAATGGCAAAAAACGGAACCCTTATAGATTCTTCATGTCTGTCTGTCTGTCTGTCTGTCCGTCCGTCCGTATGTCACAGCCACTTTTTTCCGAAACTATAAGAGCTATACTGTTGAAACTTGGTAAGTAGATGTATTCTGTAAACCGCATTATGATTTTCACACGAAAATATAAAAAAAACAATAAATTTTGGGGTAAAAGAACTGAAACTCAAAATGTTTTTTTTCATCAAACCCATACGTGTGGGGTATCTATGGATAGGTCTTCAAAATTGATATTGAGGTTTCTAACATAATTTTTTTCTAAACTGAATAGTTTGCGCGAGAGACACTTCCAAAGTGGTAAAATGTGTGTCCCCCCCCTGTAACTTCTAAAATAAGAGAATGATAAACCTAAAAAAAATATATGATGTACATTACCATGCAAACTTTCAACGAAAATTGGTTTGAACGAGATCTAGTAAGTAGTTTTTTTTTTAAAACGTCATAAATCGTAAAAAGCAATTTATTTAACGGAACCCTTCATGTGCGAGTCCGACTCGCACTTGGCCGCTTTTTCTTCTTATCTGTGGAAGCGTAACTCGTTTTTCAAATTAGTTAACCGAATATTGTAACTCAAAACCAGGTCCCTATGGTCGGGTAGGCGATTAATATTAGCGCATCGAGTCTATTTGATGATCTGCCTGGCAACTCATGACAAGTGAACAGACATGGTGTCCTATGAAAATATCACTTTGGATACGAGTTTACCACGTCGTTCCTGAAAACCGGCTTTGCGTACTGGCCTCAACAACTTTGTGCAATAATGACAAGTCCCTGTCGTCCCTTTTGACAAGTATATATTTACTAAAATACCTTCATCGAACGAAGACACGATTATAGAACTCTATAAGATGACTTTTATTATTGGAATTCTTCTGTAGACATTTAATTTTTTTAAATCGCAGCTTGTTGAATTTTCTTATAATCGGGTCATACTGGTATGCGTAAATTACATCTACGGAGACGATATAATAGAAAACTTCATTAGAATTGCTATTGCCTAATTCTAATAAATGTCCCCACGATTCTTTATTGAGCGCCCTGGCCATTTGTGTAGCACACAGTTTAAGGATGTTTATTACATTCTATATCCGTGTAAAGTTTATTTTGTCCATTTCTTACGAATTTCTAGCATTGTTGCTACCTGCTACATTCTTAGATTTTTATAAGACTGAACATATTTTTTTATTGTTTTTACATTTTCCCAGACACCACCACCAGAGATCGCCCTGAGCGGGGATTGACATTATGGCGCTTATGTCCTTGTTAAATAAAGCGGACTTATACTTTAAAATAAAATAAAATAAAAAGCATTTATTTCCGACAAAATAATCCATAGATGTTAACTATGTTAGTGACTTATATAACTATGTTAGTACCTAAACTTAAGTGCTGAGAGGTCCAGTGCCTGATTAGGGCGCTGTCCCATCTCTCTGCCACTCGAGCCGACAGACCGTGGCGGCTGGTGCGCACTCTGCGGAGCGTTGCGGCGCAGCGCTTGCGCAGCGTGGTGTGGAATTCATCCACATGCGCGTCGGCGAACATGCCCGACGCGCAACAGTATCTCTGCCACTCGAGCCGACAGACCGTGGCGGCTGGTGCGCACTGTGCGGAGCGTCGCGGCGCAGCGCTTGCGCAGCGTGGCGTGGAATTCATCCACATGCGCGTCGGCGAACATGCCCGACGCGCAACAGTATCTCTGCCACTCGAGCCGACAGACCGTGGCGGCTGGTGCGCACTCTGCGGAGCGTCGCGGCGCAGCGCTTGCGCAGCGTGGCGTGGAATTCGTCCACATGCGCGTCGGCGAACATGCCCGACGCGCAACAGTATCTCTGCCACTCGAGCCGACAGACCGTGGCGGCTGGTGCGCACTTTGCGGAGCGTCGCGGCGCAGCGCTTGCGCAGCGTGGCGTGGAATTCATCCACATGCGCGTCGGCGAACATGCCCGACGCGCAACAGTATCTCTGCCACTCGAGCCGACAGACCGTGGCGGCTGGTGCGCACTCTGCGGAGCGTCGCGGCGCAGCGCTTGCGCAGCGTGGCGTGGAATTCATCCACATGCGCGTCGGCGAACATGCCCGACGCGCAACAGTATCTCTGCCACTCGAGCCGACAGACCGTGGCGGCTGGTGCGCACTCTGCGGAGCGTCGCGGCGCAGCGCTTGCGCAGCGTGGCGTGGAATTCATCCACATGCGCGTCGGCGAACATGCCCGACGCGCAACAGTATCTCTGCCACTCGAGCCGACAGACCGTGGCGGCTGGTGCGCACTCTGCGGAGCGTCGCGGCGCAGCGCTTGCGCAGCGTGGCGTGGAATCCATCCACATGCGCGTCGGCGAACATGCCCGACGCGCTACAGTATCGCGGCAGCCGCAACAATACCCTGAAGGCGTCGTTATATTGTACACGGCTGCGTGTACCTCGTCCACAGGCTACAGGCGTCCAGCGAAGTACAGTACGCTCGAAAGAGTGTTACTTTAACTTGCGCCTGCTGAACCTCCGGGCTATCATGTTGGCCCTGACGGCCAATGCCCTACGCTCGCGTTCGATATCCGCATCGTCACGCAGATCATCGGTGACCAAGTGCCCAAGATATTTTAATGAATAAACCCTATTAAGTAGCTCGCCATTCAAACGAATGGGTGGGACATGAGATGGGCACTTGTTCCCCGCCTTAAATACCATGTACTCGCTCTTGAGCACATTGTACTTCAGGCCGTGACTTAGAGCATAGGATTCGCATTTCTCAATCAGTACACGCATACCACCAACCGAGGGGCTCAGCAGTACCATGTCATCAGCATAGCTTATGTTATTAAAACAAACCCTGTCTATGTGACAACCAACATGCATACTGCTAAGCCTACCGATAAGGGCACCCATGTACAGATTGAAGAGCTTGGGGGAGGTAAGCCCCCCCTGCCTGACCCCGCAGTCCAAGCCATATTCGTCCGACAGCTCGTTACCCCAACGAACACTATTTCGCTGGCTCGCGTACCAACACCTAAATATGCGTGTGAGTTCCTTAGGAAATTGCACTTCGTCTAGTTTTTTCCAAAGTAGGTCGTAATTTACAAGATCGAAGGCTTTGGAAAGATCTAAAAAACACGCATATATAGGCGTCTTCCTGCGGGTGTAATATTCAACGGCCTGCTTCAAACAAACAATTGCACTTTCAAACAAAATAGCGTACAAAAAAATGGTAGACTGCAGAATATGAATCAACTCTTCAAATTTTACTGTAGGGGATATTCTCTTTCTAACAAGAGGTTACCTTTATGAGCGGAATTGAAAAATGCCGAAATACCCGATTTTGGCAGACATGGTGACCTTTTCTTGCCTGTTTATAATAATATAATGGTATTATATTAATGTGGCGGTAACCGTTAAATTCCCCAGAATGTTACTGAATGTGTACTATACTTTGAACTTCAACGTTTCTTTAATTTTATGCTTTAGGCTTAGAACTTATCAGCCGCCCCTCGTGTGTATATACTGTGTTTTTTGGCTACAGTGACGGCTTTTTTTAGAATTTTATCATAGTTTTTGTAGTATTGCTGTAGTACTGTGTTATTTGATTTAGATAGATTTAGATATACATCATCAGTGAGAATTTCAACCGTCTAACTATCACTGATCATGGGATACAGCCTGGTGATAGACGGACAGACAGACAGACGGACGGACAGCGGAGTCTTAGTAATAGGTTCCTGTTTTACCCTTTGGGTACGGAACCTTAATAATTATTATTGAGGTGACGCATCAGCACCATACCTAGTCAAATTATGCCTAAGAACACCACCAGCATACAAAATTGGTGGCCAGTTAATGGTCATTTACTCTTTACCAGTGAACTTAATTACCAAAGAACCCAATATCGGTTTTAGTGTATTGGTGCATGTGGTAGGTGCAGTAGTACAGTCAAGGTCACCAATATGTATATTACCCAAAGTTGCAAAAATATGTATACAACAACCTTACTTCCGTAGTAATAAGGTCTGTATACATATTTCTGTAACTTTGTGGTGTATACATATTGGTTACCTTGACTGTACACTGGAAACTCAAACTTAATTATTTATCACATGATGCTTGGCAATTCTACAATTAGGAGTCCAAGTTCATCACTATAAATAGTGAGAGTTCACATGATTTACTAACCCAGTGCCAAAATTCCATTAAATTTCGTTTGAGGGTTTTTTTTTATTTATCAGGCAGGCAGTTAAAAAAAGCTGTGGTGCCTGTAATAATTTCCATTTTTGAATTGGTTGACATTGAAAGCCTATTTGTTGTACTTAACTAAAATTGTGTTTAAACAGATGAATCCGACAAAGAACCAGCACCAAAGCCAGGTAAAGGAAAGAAGGCAGCAGACAAAACTGCCTTCTCCTTTTTGGAAATAGAAGATTCCGCAGAGTCGTTACCCGATGCAGCTATATCTTCCGAAGATGACAAACCACAGAAGCCACAGAAAAAAGGTCAAGAAAAAAAAGAACCTGCTGGCAAGAAAGGTAAAAAAGCTAAAAGGAAGAAGGATGACAGCGATGATGACTTAGAAAAGGTGCTTGCTGAATTAGAAATGGAATATGCTGGAGTCAAAAAGGAGCCAACACCACCCACTGAAGGTGACAAACCGGCTGACACTGTTGAAGAAAAACCTGCAACAAAAAAAAAGGGTAAAAAGGAAGAAACTAAAGAAGAACCTGAAAATGAAGTAGGTAGTGATAATGAACTTGATGTAACAATTAAAACCGCTGCCCAGAAAAAGAAAGAAAAGAAAGAAAGGGAAAAACAGAAGAAACTGGAAGCAAAGAAAAAAGATAAGGAACAGCCTGCCAAAAAAGAGGAACCTAAAGCAGAAGAAAAAGTAGAGAAGACTGAGGAAGTTAAAGAGGCAGAAGCTAAAGCACCGTCTGAAGAGAAAGATGGTGAAGGCGATGCCCCTGCCACAGAAGGAAAGAAGAAGAAGAAAGGCAAAGGTGAGAAAGATGACAAGGATGATAAAGCCAAAAAAGGTCCCGCAAAGAAAACTATCGCTGCCATGCAAGAAGCACTCAAGAAGATAAAAGAAGAGGAGGAACGCTTACAGAAAGAAGAAGAAGAGAAGATGAAACAGGACGAAGAGCGAGAGATACAGAGACTTGAAGCTATTAGGTTGGAGAAAGAAAAGAAAGAGAGGAAAAAGCAGAAAGAAAAGGATCGCAAAGAGCGTCTGAAAGCTGAAGGGAAGCTTTTAACTCCGAAACAGAAGGCTGAGAAAGCTCGAGCTCAAGCTATGCTGGAGTCTTTGAAAGCCCAGGGTATAGAAGTAGGGGGCTCAGAGAAAAAACCACCAAGACCTGGTACCAGGGTCAGGCCCACGAAGCTGAAGAGTCAGATGTCACAGGAGCCCCCATCTACACCGCAAGAGGAAAAGAAAATAGAAATCCAGATCGTAGATAAAAAGGTAACAATTTGTAATATTGGGTCTATCAACTTTCTACATTATGCTACTGATTCTTTATCTTAAGATCAATAAAATATCAAATGGAGTGTCTTTATAAGTGTGGTAGTCTCGCCTAACGAATGCATTAATCTACCCAATATAACATCTGGAAAACTAGAGAGTTGGAAACAACCTCATTTGTGACATTAACTGTTAATTACGTTGCAGGAGGAACCTCAAAAACCCGCCGAAAAGAAGGTAGAAGAAGACGTGAAAGACGCGTGGGACGCCGAGTCCTCGGAGGAGGAGCCCGAGCCGGAGCCCGAGCCCGAGCCCGCGCAGGACAAGGTGAGTACATCATCGTCCGTAGTCCGTCTACTGCAACATAATAAAGAAGTCGTGAAGGACGCTTGGGACCCGGAGGAGGAGCCCGAGCCGGAGCCCGAGCCCGAGCCCGCGCAGGACAAGGTGAGTACATCATCGTCCGTAGTCCGTCTACTGCAACATAATAAAGAAGTCGTGAAGGACGCTTGGGACCCGGAGGAGGAGCCCGAGCCGGAGCCCGAGCCCGAGCCCGCGCAGGACAAGGTGAGTACATCATCGTCCGTAGTCCGTCTACTGCAACATAATAAAGAAGTCGTGAAGGACGCTTGGGACCCGGAGGAGGAGCCCGAGCCGGAGCCCGAGCCCGAGCCCGCGCAGGACAAGGTGAGTACATCATCGTCCGTAGTCCGTCTACTGCAACATAATAAAGAAGTCGTGAAGGACGCTTGGGACCCGGAGGAGGAGCCCGAGCCGGAGCCCGAGCCCGAGCCCGCGCAGGACAAGGTGAGTACATCATCGTCCGTAGTCCGTCTACTGCAACATAATAAAGAAGTCGTGAAGGACGCTTGGGACCCGGAGGAGGAGCCCGAGCCGGAGCCCGAGCCCGAGCCCGCGCAGGACAAGGTGAGTACATCATCGTCCGTAGTCCGTCTACTGCAACATAATAAAGAAGTCGTGAAGGACGCTTGGGACCCGGAGGAGGAGCCCGAGCCGGAGCCCGAGCCCGAGCCCGCGCAGGACAAGGTGAGTACATCATCGTCCGTAGTCCGTCTACTGCAACATAATAAAGAAGTTGTGAAGGACGCTTGG
The DNA here is from genome assembly GCA_963854355.1 of Epinotia brunnichana. Classification (NCBI taxonomy): domain Eukaryota; kingdom Metazoa; phylum Arthropoda; class Insecta; order Lepidoptera; family Tortricidae; genus Epinotia; species Epinotia brunnichana. Next base: position 2,822,815 of record OY977940.1, read on the forward strand.
GACCCGGAGGAGGAGCCCGAGCCGGAGCCCGAGCCCGAGCCGGAGCCCGAGCCCGAGCCGGAGCCCGAGCCCGAGCCGGAGCCCGAGCCCGCGCAGGACAAGGTGAGTACATCATCGACCGTAGTCCGTCTACTGCAACATAATAAAGAAGTCGTGAAGGACGCTTGGGACCCGGAGGAGGAGCCCGAGCCGGAGCCCGAGCCCGAGCCCGAGCCCGCGCAGGACAAGGTGAGTACATCATCGACCGTAGTCCGTCTACTGCAACATAATAAAGAAGTCGTGAAGGACGCTTGGGACCCGGAGGAGGAGCCCGAACCGGAGCCCGAGCCCGAGCCGGAGCCCGAGCCCGAGCCCGCGCAGGACAAGGTGAGTACATCATCGTCCGTAGTCCGTCTACTGCAACATAATAAAGAAGTCGTGAAGGACGCTTGGGACCCGGAGGAGGAGCCCGAGCCGGAGCCCGAGCCCGAGCCCGAGCCCGCGCAGGACAAGGTGAGTACATCATCGACCGTAGTCCGTCTACTGCAACATAATAAAGAAGTCGTGAAGGACGCTTGGGACCCGGAGGAGGAGCCCGAACCGGAGCCCGAGCCCGAGCCGGAGCCCGAGCCCGAGCCCGCGCAGGACAAGGTGAGTACATCATCGTCCGTAGTCCGTCTACTGCAACATAATAAAGAAGTCGTGAAGGACGCTTGGGACCCGGAGGAGGAGCCCGAGCCGGAGCCCGAGCCCGAGCCCGAGCCCGCGCAGGACAAGGTGAGTACATCATCGTCCGTAGTCCGTCTACTGCAACATAATAAAGAAGTCGTGAAGGACGCTTGGGACCCGGAGGAGGAGCCCGAGCCTGAGCCGGAGCCCGAGCCCGAGCCCGCGCAGGACAAGGTGAGTACATCATCGTCCGTAGTCCGTCTACTGCAACATAATAAAGAAGTCGTGAAGGACGCTTGGGACCCGGAGGAGGAGCCCGAGCCGGAGCCGGAGCCCGAGCCCGAGCCCGCGCAGGACAAGTTGAGTACATCATCGTCCGTAGTCCGTCTACTGCAACATAATAAAGAAGTCGTGAAGGACGCTTGGGACCCGGAGGAGGAGCCCGATCCGAAGCCCGAGCCAGAGCCCGAGCCCGCGCAGGACAAGGTGAGTACATCATCGTCCGTAATCCGTCTGCTGCAACATAATAAAGAAGTCATGAAGGACGCTTGGGACCCGGAGGAGGAGCCCGAGCCGAAGCCCGAGCCCGAGCCCGAGCCCGAGCCCGCGCAGGACAAGGTGAGTACATCATCGTCCGTAGTCCGTCTACTGCAACATAATAAAGAAGTCGTGAAGGACGCTTGGGACCCGGAGGAGGAGCCCGAGCCGGAGCCCAAACCCGAGCCGGAGCCCGAACCCGAGCCCGAGCCCGAGCCCGCGCAGGACAAGGTGAGTACATCATCGTCCGTAGTCCGTCTACTGTTACATAATAAAGAAGTCGTGAAGGACGCTTGGGACCCGGAGGAGGAGCCCGAGCCGGAGCCCGAGCCCGAGCCCGAGCCCGCGCAGGACAAGGCGAGTACATCATCGTCCGTAGTCCGTCTACTGCAACATAATAAAGAAGTCGTGAAGGACGCTTGGGACCCGGAGGAGGAGCCCGAGCCGGAGCCCGAGCCCGAGCCCGAGCCCGCGCAGGACAAGGTGAGTACATCATCGTCCGTAGTCCGTCTACTGCAACATAATAAAGAAGTCGTGAAGGACGCTTATAAGGAACTTGTTTGCCAAATTAGGAATCTCTAGAACCAGTGGTTTGTGCTGTGCGTTGATATTTCGTGCGCGCAGCCGGCGTTCGGAACGGGACAATGAGTCACACTTATTCGTGCGTGCAGCCGGCGTTCATCGATTTATAAGACGTCATCACGTCAAAAACTGTTTATATAGCGTTGCGCTTACTGTATATTAAAGAGTTTCTTTGATATTTGTTTAGAAAGTAGAAGCAGAGGAGAGTTCGTCTGAAGAGGAAGACAGTTCTGATGAAGACAGCAGTTCTGAGGAAGACTCCGAGGACGAAGGACTGACTGATGCTCAGAAGAAGAGAGAAGTTATCCTAAGGAGATTAGAGGTAAAGTTGATACTTCGCTATTAAGACAAACTTTTACCACTAACTTTACTTTTTTTGCCTATTGAGATTTTTTATAATCGGACAGTGGGTAGGTAAACTGTGCCTGATGCACCTATGCACTGGTTGTGCAACTGAATTTGACGGGATTCCGATGAGGGAGCAGCTGAGTGAAAGACTTGTTTTCTTTTCCGAGTTGATGCCGTTTCGTAGGTATTTGTAGAACTGAACTTCATGAGGCCCGGACGCCATATTTATACCATGAAATTCCTTGCCCCGCAGCCCGCCCGCCCCGTGCTTTTGGCGGGAAATATGGGCGGGAAAGTATTGGCGGGAAAATTTTGGCGCGAAACGACATCTCATTTATTTATGACAATAATCTTAGGCTAATACGTTATTAACAGTGTTTTATACTTATTTCTATGACATTCGTAATGCATTATCACCCGAGATCCTCTCCGTTTGCCGGCCAATCGCATCTAAAGCGCGGGTTTTTCGTGTCGCTGTCTATATACGTACCTCGGCCCCCACCTGGGGTATAAATACCGAGCTTCCCCCCTCGCTCGCCCATCAGTCTATGCTTGGCCAGCGCGCGGATAGGATCTAAAGGCTTCCTCTTAATCTATCTATATTTCTAGTGGAAACTTAGTGTTTAGCCACTCTTTACTTATGAAACCAACAGTATATTACCTCTTAACTAGGTAGGAATGAAGTGTGAGACCTATTATTATTTATTTCGACTACAAATTATATAAGGCGACTGTAATACAATGCTTACGTTGTAAGAGGGTTATAAGCTAGGTTACAGGCAATCTATTTTATCAGTATTTACGTAGATGGTTGTCCTGCACATAAACCATAATAGATTTTTCATTGTGCTTGAGTTTTGTATCAAAAATTTAATTTAATTGTGGATAAAAATATGTTGATGAAGGTTAGTATGTCCCGACCAAGCTAAGAATGCACATCGTCCGGTGTAACTTATTCGACGCGAGGTGCATTGTTATCTTGGTCGAGTAGTATATGAATCGTCATGATTTATATTTGCAAGATTTTTCTGGGTACTCCAGGCAAAATATGCACACATCTTATCAACCTTTACATCAACAGAAACGCAAAGAAGAAAACGAGCTGAACAAACAGAACAACCCTCTCCGCGCTGCCGTAGTCTGTGTCCTGGGTCACGTGGACACCGGGAAGACCAAGATCCTGGACAAACTGCGTCGTACCAACGTGCAGGATGGCGAGGCTGGTGGCATCACGCAACAGATTGGTGCCACTAACGTGCCTATTGAGAATATTAAGGAGCAGACCAGGCATGTTAAAGGGGTGAGTTCAAAATGAGTTTTATTAGATACGGGCGCCACTGTAACATTGGTGACCAACCAATTTGTAATGTGGGAAAGGGGAAGGGAAATTACCTAGCAGATAATAGCTACAAACGTGTCTATTGAGAATATATGCTAATATACCTAGCATGTTAAAGGGGTGAGTTAAAATCCCTAGCTAATTTTGACATCCACATACGAGGGGTTAATTGATAGCGGCAGCAAAGTCAAAGTCATATTCGTAACTTAGAAATTAAAGAACATACCAAGAATGTCTTAGGGCTGAGCCGAGTAACTTAAAAATAAAACTTTTAGACACGGGCAGCACTTGTCACATTGGCAACTCAACAGAAACGTTACATTATATATTGTAATGTATGTCCCCAGGTGAACGAGATCGCCTTCAACCTGCCAGGGCTCCTGATCATCGACACGCCGGGCCACGAGTCCTTCAGCAACCTCAGGAGTAGAGGGTCGTCGCTCTGCGATATCGCCATCCTTGTACGTATTTGAACGAGATCGCCTTCAACCTGCCAGGGCTCCTGATCATCGACACGCCGGGCCACGAGTCCTTCAGCAACCTCAGGAGTAGAGGGTCGTCGCTCTGCGATATCGCCATCCTTGTACGTATTTGAACGAGATCGCCTTCAACCTGCCAGGGCTCCTGATCATCGACACGCCGGGCCACGAGTCCTTCAGCAACCTCAGGAGTAGAGGGTCGTCGCTCTGCGATATCGCCATCCTTGTACGTATTTGAACGAGATCGCCTTCAACCTGCCAGGGCTCCTGATCATCGACACGCCGGGCCACGAGTCCTTCAGCAACCTCAGGAGTAGAGGGTCGTCGCTCTGCGATATCGCCATCCTTGTACGTATTTGAACGAGATCGCCTTCAACCTGCCAGGGCTCCTGATCATCGACACGCCGGGCCACGAGTCCTTCAGCAACCTCAGGAGTAGAGGGTCGTCGCTCTGCGATATCGCCATCCTTGTACGTATTTGAACGAGATCGCCTTCAACCTGCCAGGGCTCCTGATCATCGACACGCCGGGCCACGAGTCCTTCAGCAACCACAGGAGTAGAGGGTCGTCGCTCTGCGATATCGCCATCCTTGTACGTATTTGAACGAGATCGCCTTCAACCTGCCAGGGCTCCTGATCATCGACACGCCGGGCCACGAGTCCTTCAGCAACCTCAGGAGTAGAGGGTCGTCGCTCTGCGATATCGCCATCCTTGTACGTATTTGAACGAGATCGCCTTCAACCTGCCAGGGCTCCTGATCATCGACACGCCGGGCCACGAGTCCTTCAGCAACCTCAGGAGTAGAGGGTCGTCGCTCTGCGATATCGCCATCCTTGTACGTATTTGAACGAGATCGCCTTCAACCTGCCAGGGCTCCTGATCATCGACACGCCGGGCCACGAGTCCTTCAGCAACCTCAGGAGTAGAGGGTCGTCGCTCTGCGATATCGCCATCCTTGTACGTATTTGAACGAGATCGCCTTCAACCTGCCAGGGCTCCTGATCATCGACACGCCGGGCCACGAGTCCTTCAGCAACCTCAGGAGTAGAGGGTCGTCGCTCTGCGATATCGCCATCCTTGTACGTATTTGAACGAGATCGCCTTCAACCTGCCAGGGCTCCTGATCATCGACACGCCGGGCCACGAGTCCTTCAGCAACCTCAGGAGTAGAGGGTCGTCGCTCTGCGATATCGCCATCCTTGTACGTATTTGAACGAGATCGCCTTCAACCTGCCAGGGCTCCTGATCATCGACACGCCGGGCCACGAGTCCTTCAGCAACCTCAGGAGTAGAGGGTCGTCGCTCTGCGATATCGCCATCCTTGTACGTATTTGAACGAGATCGCCTTCAACCTGCCAGGGCTCCTGATCATCGACACGCCGGGCCACGAGTCCTTCAGCAACCTCAGGAGTAGAGGGTCGTCGCTCTGCGATATCGCCATCCTTGTACGTATTTGAACGAGATCGCCTTCAACCTGCCAGGGCTCCTGATCATCGACACGCCGGGCCACGAGTCCTTCAGCAACCTCAGGAGTAGAGGGTCGTCGCTCTGCGATATCGCCATCCTTGTACGTATTTACTACTAGTACCCTTTTACTCTTTCTTATTTGTCGAATGTTTTATTTGACCTAATCGTCTGTTATTAGAAATTTGTTCAGGAATTAGAGTTTTGTACTGCAAAATGGTAATATTTTAAGTAGTTCGTGTTAATCGCACTCGCAGGCGGCCAAGATACAGGCTCAGCCTAGTTTGGCGTCTGACGAATATAACGTTTATAATTTAAGTGTGTTTTTGTTAAATAAATAAATTTTATTTTATTAGTAATGGGCGGCTGACGGATGCAATTTACGTCAAAATAATGTCGAGCGATCCTCCTAAGGCCCACCATACGACACTAACTGACATTGAAATTTGAATAAACTAGCGTAAGAAATAGAGTTGAATTACGTTTGTTTCAAAAAAGACCAAAACAAAACAAATGCAACTCTATTCAAACCCTTGGTTATTTATGATACAATTGATTAAAGAAAAAATAACATAATTGCAAAAAAGTTTCCTACATCATTTTAATGTTGAAGTAAATAATCATATTTTTTAGTATATTAGATATTTTCAGTCCATTCCTTTTATTGTTCACTATCCACTAATCAGGGAAAATGACCTCTCTACATCTACATATGTCAGAGGTGCATATTCGTAAAGTGTTACTTTGTTTGGAACTTTCTCACCATCAATCAAATTTCTTATAAAATCATAATCATAAATATTACTCGAAATGTAATAAGAGTATTATCTATCTTATGCTTTCGTCACCATATTGCATCCATCGGCCATCCATTGGTCTTACACATCTTATCCTTTCGAGACTGTTGTTCAAATGAAATTTTCAATGAAAAATCTTGGTAGATCAAGTCTTTTCTGAATATCATCATCATCATCATATCAGCCGAAAGACGTCCACTGCTGGACATAGGCCTCCCCCAAAGATTTCCAAAGTGACCGGTCCTGTGCCACCCGCAGAATGGAAAAGGAGGAGGATGGAGAAAATAGGGAAAAGTAGGATGCAGTTTTCCATAAAGGTCGTACTCGGATAGTTTGATATAAAAAGTGTACCTTTTTGGTGACAATTCATGTTTAATGGTTTGTCTATAATAAGCATTAAAGTAAATCTCAAACCTTCTAAATTCTAAGAGAACTGACATACACTTTTTGTTGAAAACACCCTCATATTTCTCTTTCAATACAAATTCAGGTAATATTTCCTGTTTTAAATACGAGAATCTTTTGATAAAACCTTTCATTTGAACACAGGTAGTGGACATCATGCACGGCCTGGAGCCCCAAACGATAGAGTCGATAGGGCTCCTCAAACAGAAGAAGACTCCCTTCCTAGTGGCCCTGAACAAGATAGACAGGCTCTACGACTGGCAGAGCGCGCAACGGAAGGACGTCAGGGACATACTGAAGATGCAGGCGACCAACACACAGATAGAGTTTGAGAAGAGATCCAAGGATGTTATGCTGCAGTTCTCTGAACAGGTACGGAATAGGGATGATGACTATAGTACATTTCGATGCTAGTGCGGAAAGTATGTCATTACCTCACGAGTGCCGAGATATCTTGCCACGAGCCGTAGGCGAGTGGTAAGACTCGGGACGAGTGAAGAATGACATTTCCGCACGTGTATCGAACGAATTTTTTTAATACAGTTGCGAAAAAATAAGAACTCACCTGATGGTAAGTCATTACCGTAGCCTATGGACGCTTGCAACTCCAGGGGTTACTCCACTGTTACAAGCGCGTTGCCGACCCAATTTACACACTCCTTTTTTGAAGAACCCCATACTGTAGCCCCTCAGGAAAACCTCCAACACAACTCATTCCACAACCGGAGCGTCCGAGGGAGGAAGTTTCTCTGAAGCCGTACGGTACGCGCCTCTACATGAAGCCGTACGGTACGCGCCTCTACATGAAGCCGTACGGTACGCGCCTCTACATGAAGCCGTACGGTACGCGCCTCTACATGAAGCCGTACGGTACGCGCCTCTACATGAAGCCGTACGGTACGCGCCTCTACATGAAGCCGTACGGTACGCGCCTCTACATGAAGCCGTACGGTACGCGCCTCTACATGAAACCGTACGGTACGCGCCTCTACATGAAGCCGTACGGTACGCGCCTCTACATGAAGCCGTACGGTACGCGCCTCTACATGAAGCCGTACGGTACGCGCCTCTACATGAAGCCGTACGGTACGCGCCTCTACATGAAGCCGTACGGTACGCGCCTCTACATGAAGCCGTACGGTACGCGCCTCTACATGAAGCCGTACGGTACGCGCCTCTACATGAAGCCGTACGGTACGCGCCTCTACATGAAGCCGTACGGTACGCGCCTCTACATGAAGCCGTACGGTACGCGCCTCTACATGAAGCCGTACGGTACGCGCCTCTACATGAAGCCGTACGGTACGCGCCTCTACATGAAGCCGTACGGTAGGCGCCTCTACATGAAGCCGTACGGTACGCGCCTCTACATGAAGCCGTACGGTACGCGCCTCTACATGAAGCCGTACGGTACGCGCCTCTACATGAAGCCGTACGGTACGCGCCTCTACATGAAGCCGTACGGTACGCGCCTCTACATGAAGCCGTACGGTACGCGCCTCTACATGAAGCCGTACGGTACGCGCCTCTACATGAAGCCGTACGGTACGCGCCTCTACATGAAGCCGTACGGTACGCGCCTCTACATGAAGCCGTACGGTACGCGCCTCTACATGAAGCCGTACGGTACGCGCCTCTACATGAAGCCGTACGGTACGCGCCTCTACATGAAGCCGTACGGTACGCGCCTCTACATGAAGCCGTACGGTACGCGCCTCTACATGAAGCCGTACGGTACGCGCCTCTACATGAAGCCGTACGGTAGGCGCCTCTACATGAAGCCGTACGGTACGCGCCTCTACATGAAGCCGTACGGTAGGCGCCTCTACATGAAGCCGTACGGTACGCGCCTCTACATGAAGCCGTACGGTACGCGCCTCTACATGAAGCCGTACGGTACGCGCCTCTACATGAAGCCGTACGGTACGCGCCTCTACATGAAGCCGTACGGTACGCGCCTCTACATGAAGCCGTACGGTACGCGCCTCTACATGAAGCCGTACGGTACGCGCCTCTACATGAAGCCGTACGGTACGCGCCTCTACATGAAGCCGTACGGTACGCGCCTCTACATGAAGCCGTACGGTACGCGCCTCTACATGAAGCCGTACGGTACGCGCCTCTACATGAAGCCGTACGGTACGCGCCTCTACATGAAGCCGGACGGTACGCGCCTCTACATGAAGCCGTACGGTACGCGCCTCTACATGAAGCCGTACGGTACGCGCCTCTACATGAAGCCGTACGGTACGCGCCTCTACATGAAGCCGTACGGTACGCGCCTCTACATGAAGCCGTACGGTACGCGCCTCTACATGAAGCCGTACGGTACGCGCCTCTACATGAAGCCGTACGGTACGCGCCTCTACATGAAGCCGTACGGTACGCGCCTCTACATGAAGCCGTACGGTACGCGCCTCTACATGAAGCCGTACGGTACGCGCCTCTACATGAAGCCGTACGGTACGCGCCTCTACATGAAGCCGTACGGTACGCGCCTCTACATGAAGCCGTACGGTACGCGCCTCTACATGAAGCCGTACGGTACGCGCCTCTACATGAAGCCGTACGGTACGCGCCTCTGCATGAAGTCGTACGGTACGCGCCTCTACATGAAGCCGTACGGTACGCGCCTCTACATGAAGCCGTACGGTACGCGCCTCTACATGAAGCCGTACGGTACGCGCCTCTACATGAAGCCGTACGGTACGCGCCTCTACATGAAGCCGTACGGTACGCGCCTCTACATGAAGCCGTACGGTACGCGCCTCTACATGAAGCCGTACGGTAGGCGCCTCTACATGAAGCCGTACGGTAGGCGCCTCTACATGAAGCCGTACGGTACGCGCCTCTACATGAAGCCGTACGGTACGCGCCTCTACATGAAGCCGTACGGTACGCGCCTCTACATGAAGCCGTACGGTACGCGCCTCTACATGAAGCCGTACGGTACGCGCCTCTACATGAAGCCGTACGGTACGCGCCTCTACATGAAGCCGTACGGTACGCGCCTCTACATGAAGCCGTACGGTACGCGCCTCTACATGAAGCCGTACGGTACGCGCCTCTACATGAAGCCGTACGGTACGCGCCTCTACATGAAGCCGTACGGTACGCGCCTCTACATGAAGCCGTACGGTACGCGCCTCTACATGAAGCCGTACGGTACGCGCCTCTACATGAAGCCGTACGGTACGCGCCTCTACATGAAGCCGTACGGTACGCGCCTCTACATGAAGCCGTACGGTACGCGCCTCTACATGAAGCCGTACGGTACGCGCCTCTACATGAAGCCGTACGGTACGCGCCTCTACATGAAGCCGTACGGTACGCGCCTCTACATGAAGCCGTACGGTACGCGCCTCTACATGAAGCCGTACGGTACGCGCCTCTACATGAAGCCGTACGGTACGCGCCTCTACATGAAGCCGTACGGTACGCGCCTCTACATGAAGCCGTAAGGTACGCGCCTCTACATGAAGCCGTACGGTACGCGCCTCTACATGAAGCCGTACGGTACGCGCCTCTACATGAAGCCGTACGGTACGCGCCTCTACATGAAGCCGGACGGTACGCGCCTCTACATGAAGCCGTACGGTACGCGCCTCTACATGAAGCCGTACGGTACGCGCCTCTACATGTAGCCGTACGGTACGCGCCTCTACATGAAGCCGTACGGTACGCGCCTCTACATGAAGCCGTACGGTACGCGCCTCTACATGAAGCCGGACGGTACGCGCCTCTACATGAAGCCGGACGGTACGCGCCTCTACATGAAGCCGGACGGTACGCGCCTCTACATGAAGCCGGACGGTACGCGCCTCTACATGAAGCCGGACGGTACGCGCCTCTACATGAAGCCGTACGGTACGCGCCTCTACATGAAGCCGTACGGTACGCGCCTCTACATGAAGCCGGACGGTACGCGCCTCTACATGAAGCCGTACGGTACGCGCCTCTACATGAAGCCGTACGGTACGCGCCTCTACATGAAGCCGGACGGTACGCGCCTCTACATGAAGCCGGACGGTACGCGCCTCTACATGAAGCCGTACGGTACGCGCCTCTACATGAAGCCGTACGGTACGCGCCTCTACATGAAGCCGGACGGTACGCGCCTCTACATGAAGCCGGACGGTACGCGCCTCTACATGAAGCCGTACGGTACGCGCCTCTACATGAAGCCGTACGGTACGCGCCTCTACATGAAGCCGTACGGTACGCGCCTCTACATGAAGCCGTACGGTACGCGCCTCTACATGAAGCCGGACGGTACGCGCCTCTACATGAAGCCGTACGGTACGCGCCTCTACATGAAGCCGTACGGTACGCGCCTCTACATGAAGCCGGACGGTACGCGCCTCTACATGAAGCCGGACGGTACGCGCCTCTACATGAAGCCGTACGGTACGCGCCTCTACATGAAGCCGGACGGTACGCGCCTCTACATGAAGCCGGACGGTACGCGCCTCTACATGAAGCCGGACGGTACGCGCCTCTACATGAAGCCGGACGGTACGCGCCTCTACATGAAGCCGTACGGTACGCGCCTCTACATGAAGCCGTACGGTACGCGCCTCTACATGAAGCCGTACGGTACGCGCCTCTACATGAAGCCGGACGGTACGCGCCTCTACATGAAGCCGGACGGTACGCGCCTCTACATGAAGCCGTACGGTACGCGCCTCTACATGAAGCCGTACGGTACGCGCCTCTACATGAAGCCGTACGGTACGCGCCTCTACATGAAGCCGTACGGTACGCGCCTCTACATGAAGCCGTACGGTACGCGCCTCTACATGAAGCCGTACAGATTATAACCAATCAAGAACAGGATGATGTCTCCCATGACAGTTCTAAATAAATAACTATAATAAGTATGTTTAGGTTAGGTTTATTATGTAAGCTTGCAAATACATGCACAGACTGGACCCCAAAACCAACACCGGATCAAGACAACGATGCATATCTCAGCCACCTTAAAATAATGGCCAAAATGTTTAACTTTATTTCTCTTCCAGGGCCTCAACGCAGCCCTATTCTACGAGAACCCCGACCCCCGCTCGTACGTGTCCCTGGTCCCCACGTCAGCCGTCACCGGCGAGGGCATGGGGAACCTACTGGCCATGATCGTGCAGGCCTGCGAGGGCCCGCTGCACAAGCGGCTCGTGTTCTCGCACCAACTGCTCGCCACAGTGCTCGAGGTGAGTCATTGTTTGGCCTGCAAAAGCGGCCAGTAACTAATTTATCTGAGGGCAATCTCCCTGGGGAGCCCTGCTGCCGCCCAGGAGGGGACCCTGGGGAAGCCTTACCAGTCTGGTTACGAGCGACACTATCTTGATAAGCGACACGCTGCGAGAAGATACCAGTGAGAGGCTGTCTACAGTCAGTACACGTAACGTGTGTGCAACCTGCCATGGTCGTGCAGGCCTGCAGGGCTGCACTGGCTCACTAAGTCATTGGTCTGCGGGAACCTCCAGACTTCACCGAACTTTCTACGACCAAATCAGATGTATAGATAGAAATCAAGAGTACAATAAGTGTAAGCGTGGGCTGCCTAACAAAGGGAACTGATGGCCAGGTAAAGGTCGCGGGAGTCCTCTGGATGCGGGTGGCGCAGGCCCAGTCATTGTGGCACTCTTTGGGGGAGGACGTCCAGCAGTATGTGATGTGATATGATGTTACAGTGTCTGCTTAACTTCAGGCAGGCTTACCCGCCTCTTTCGTGTTTAAAAAAAGAATACCCATTTTTTTTTCAGGTCAAAGCGATCCCTGGTCTCGGCACGACCATAGACACAATCCTGATAAACGGCACGCTGCGGGAAGGCGACACCATGGTGCTGGCCGGCACGGACGGGCCCATCGTCACGCAGATCCGCTCGCTGCTCATGCCGCAGCCCATGAAGGAGCTGCGAGTCAAGGTCAGTCACTTAACGGGCCCATCGTCACGCAGATCCGCTCGCTGCTCATGCCGCAGCCCATGAAGGAGCTGCGAGTCAAGGTCAGTCACTTAACGGGCCCATCGTCACGCAGATCCGCTCGCTGCTCATGCCGCAGCCCATGAAGGAGCTGCGAGTCAAGGTCAGTCACTTAACGGGCCCATCGTCACGCAGATCCGCTCGCTGCTCATGCCGCAGCCCATGAAGGAGCTGCGAGTCAAGGTCAGTCACTTAACGGGCCCATCGTCACGCAGATCCGCTCGCTGCTCATGCCGCAGCCCATGAAGGAGCTGCGAGTCAAGGTCAGTCACTTAACGGGCCCATCGTCACGCAGATCCGCTCGCTGCTCATGCCGCAGCCCATGAAGGAGCTGCGAGTCAAGGTCAGTCACTTAACGGGCCCATCGTCACGCAGATCCGCTCGCTGCTCATGCCGCAGCCCATGAAGGAGCTGCGAGTCAAGGTCAGTCACTTAACGGGCCCATCGTCACGCAGATCCGCTCGCTGCTCATGCCGCAGCCCATGAAGGAGCTGCGAGTCAAGGTCAGTCACTTAACGGGCCCATCGTCACGCAGATCCGCTCGCTGCTCATGCCGCAGCCCATGAAGGAGCTGCGAGTCAAGGTCAGTCACTTAACGGGCCCATCGTCACGCAGATCCGCTCGCTGCTCATGCCGCAGCCCATGAAGGAGCTGCGAGTCAAGGTCAGTCACTTAACGGGCCCATCGTCACGCAGATCCGCTCGCTGCTCATGCCGCAGCCCATGAAGGAGCTGCGAGTCAAGGTCAGTCACTTAACGGGCCCATCGTCACGCAGATCCGCTCGCTGCTCATGCCGCAGCCCATGAAGGAGCTGCGAGTCAAGGTCAGTCACTTAACGGGCCCATCGTCACGCAGATCCGCTCGCTGCTCATGCCGCAGCCCATGAAGGAGCTGCGAGTCAAGGTCAGTCACTTAACGGGCCCATCGTCACGCAGATCCGCTCGCTGCTCATGCCGCAGCCCATGAAGGAGCTGCGAGTCAAGGTCAGTCACTTAACGGGCCCATCGTCACGCAGATCCGCTCGCTGCTCATGCCGCAGCCCATGAAGGAGCTGCGAGTCAAGGTCAGTCACTTAACGGGCCCATCGTCACGCAGATCCGCTCGCTGCTCATGCCGCAGCCCATGAAGGAGCTGCGAGTCAAGGTCAGTCACTTAACACCCGCCGCACACAGGTTCTAGTGGCCGCCGCAGGCTGCGAACTAGTTCCTTCATACATTTTGTATAGCATCGGCGGTCGGCGCACACCGAGCGTTCAGTGGCCGCGTCCCGGTCACAGGTTGCGGGAGTGGCTCGTGAATTAATGAAATATTTATTTGCTAGAATACGTTACAATAGGGAATAGATGACAACTTTAGTTGTGCCTGATATTTTTTTTGTTAATAGGAATAACCTTCCTTAAAACCAGAAAAGAGTTGCAGACTTTTCAGCTGCGTCAATTATTTTTGAAAAATATAAACAGTTTCCTCACTTACGTTTTGGGTTTAGGACGGCGAATGAGACACCTTCCTTGATCTTGATCGTGTCTGTCTTGTGCTAACCCCGTGCAAAGGCTTCTTAATACGAATCCGATATTGGGTTTTCAAAAAGTGGCCGCCATTTTTAAATTATTTAAATACGGTCCGATTTAGTTAAAAAATTATATCTGAGAGTCCGATAGATTGTAAATTTTGCAAGATGGCAGCCTGTTTTAATTCAAGCTTGGATTCGTGTTAAGAGACCCCTCGGACCCTCAGATATCGATTTTGAAAGAAATCGAATAGTAGTTAAAGAATTTCAAGATGGCAGCCTTTTTTGAACTCAATCTCGGATTCGTGTTAAGAGGCCCCTCGGACCCTCAGATATCGATTTTCAACGAAATCGGACCGTATTTAAAGAGCTTTAAGATGGCGGCTACTCTTTGAAAATCCAAGCTCGGATTCGCATTAATAGGCACCTCGGACCTTCAGATATCGATTTTAAACGAAATAGAATTTCAAGATGGCATCCTTTTTTAAATTGAAGCTTGGATTCGTGTTAATAGGCCCCTCGGACCCTCAGATATCAATTTTGAACGAAATCGGAGTCCGTATTTAAAGAGTTTCAAGATACTTTTTGAAAATCCAAGCTTGGATTCGTGTTAAGAGGCTCCTCGGACCCTCGCATATCGATTTTGACAGAAATCGAATAGTATTTCAAGAATTTCAAAATGGCAGCCTTTTTTGAATTCAAGCTCGGATTCGTGATAAGAGGCCCATCGGACCCTCAGATATCGATTTTGAACGAAATCGGACCGTATTTGAAGAATTTCAAGATGGCGGCCCTTTTTAAAATCCAAGCTTGGATTCGGATCGTTTTCACTTTGTAAACATTTTCCTAATGACCGTGTTTAACTATATATTATATTCTCTAACAGAACGCGTACATGGAGTACAAGGAGGTCGTGGGCGCGCAGGGGGTTAAGATCGCCGCCAAGGAGCTGGAGAAGGCGATCGCAGGGTTAAACCTGCTCGTGGCGCAGAAGCCGGACGAAGTTGACGTTTTAACGTAAGAATTTTTTTTTATACGTATATGATATCGCAAGTTTTACAGTAATCTTACTTACTGTCGCAATTTCAACCTTCATATTAATATAATATTAGTTAAAATCATGTAAAAGACACACCGCTGCTCAAAAAACGTAGACGCAGTGACGAGATACTTGCGTCACATTTTTAACGCGTGCTATCCACACCGGAGCTCATAGCACGCCGCAGAGATGGTCCATAAAAAAGGGATGGCAGAAATTACAATCAGTTTTAAAAAGCGACCACTGGTAGCCCGTTTCACGATGCTCCAAATTACAATTTTACTTGTGACAGCAGTTGATTAACCCTTACATTATTGACACATGTGTTGTGTTTTCAGGGAGGAAGTAGCCCGCGAGCTGAAGTCCGCCCTGTCCTCCATCAAGCTGTCAGAACGCGGCGTGTACGTCCAAGCTTCTACCCTCGGCTCTCTAGAAGCCCTGCTCGAGTTCCTTCGCACCAGCAAGATACCTGTAAGTTTTCAGGGAGGAAGTAGCCCGCGAGCTGAAGTCCGCCCTGTCCTCCATCAAGCTGTCAGAACGCGGCGTGTACGTCCAAGCTTCTACCCTCGGCTCTCTAGAAGCCCTGCTCGAGTTCCTTCGCACCAGCAAGATACCTGTAAGTTTTCAGGGAGGAAGTAGCCCGCGAGCTGAAGTCCGCCCTGTCCTCCATCAAGCTGTCAGAACGCGGCGTGTACGTCCAAGCTTCTACCCTCGGCTCTCTAGAAGCCCTGCTCGAGTTCCTTCGCACCAGCAAGATACCTGTAAGCATTATGATCATCATTCTCTGCGTGATCGCATCAGAAATGAGGCTATCCGCAGCAGAACCAAGGTAACCGATATAGCCCTCAGAATCGCTAAACTTAAGTGGCAGTGGGCGGGGCACATTACACGTAGAACCGATGGCCGTTGGGGCGGAAAGGTTCTCGTGTGGCGACCACGTACCGGAAGGCGAGGCGTGGCCCACAAGGTGGACTGATGTCCTGGTAAAGGTCGCGGGAGTCCGCTGGATGCGGGTGGCGCAGGACCGGTCATTTTGGCACTCTTTGGGGGAGGCCTATGCCCAGCAGTGGACGTCTTTCGGCTGATATGATGATGATGATTATGATCATATCAGCCGAAAGACATAGGCATATCTGCCAAATAGTGCCACAATGTCCATCCAGTAAATCCATTCGATACACGGGTGAAAAAAATACCGAACTTGTTTAAGTAGATTAAATACCCCCTACACACAAAGCTACAATGTCGCAGGCTCTTCCTCTTTATAATATGAGTACAGATTAACCGATCCGTCACGTCCCTCTCATCTTTATAATATGAGTATAGATTAACCTATCTGTCACCTCCCACTCATCTTTATAATATGAGTATAGATTAACCGATCTGTCACCTTCCACTCATCTTTATAATATGAGTATAGATTAACCTATCTGTCACCTCCCACTCATCTTTATAATATGAGTATAGATTAACCGATCTGTCACGTCCCACTCATCTTTATAATATGAGTATAGATTAACCGATCTGTCACGTCCCTCTCATCTTTATAATATGATTATAGATTAACCGATCTGTCACGTCCCACTCATCTTTATAATATGAGTATAGATTAACCGATCTTTCACGTCCCTCTCATCTTTATAATATGAGTATAGATTAACCGATCTTTCACGTCCCACTCATCTTTATAATATGAGTATAGATTAACCGATCTGTCACGTCCCTCTCATCTTTATAATATGAGTATAGATTAACCGATCTGTCACGTCCCTCTCATCTTTATAATATGAGTATAGATTAACCGATCTTTCACGTCCCACTCATCTTTATAATATGAGTATAGATTAACCGATCTGTCACGTCCCTCTCATCTTTATAATATGAGTATAGATTAACCGATCTTTCACGTCCCACTCATCTTTATAATATGAGTATAGATTAACCGATCTGTCACGTCCCTCTCATCTTTATAATATGAGTATAGATTAACCGATCTGTCACGTCCCTCTCATCTTTATAATATGAGTATAGATTAACCGATCTTTCACGTCCCACTCATCTTTATAATATGAGTATAGATTAACCGATCTGTCACGTCCCTCTCATCTTTATAATATGAGTATAGATTAACCGATCTTTCACGTCCCACTCATCTTTATAATATGAGTATCGATTAACCGATCTGTCACGTCCCTCTCATAATATGAGTATAGATTAACCAATCTTTCACGTCCCACTCATCTTTATAATATGAGTATAGATTAACCGATCTGTCACGTCCCTCTCATCTTTATAATATGAGTATAGATTAACCGATCTTTCACGTCCCACTCATCTTTATAATATGAGTATAGATTAACCTATCTGTCACCTCCCTCTCATCTTTATAATATGAGTATAGATTAACCGATCTTTCACGTCCCACTCATCTTTATAATATGAGTATAGATTAACCGATCTGTCACGTCCCTCTCATCTTTATAATATGAGTATAGATTAACCGATCTTTCACGTCCCACTCATCTTTATAATATGAGTATAGATTAACCGATCTGTCACGTCCCTCTCATCTTTATGTAATGAGTATAGATTAACCGATCTATCACGTCCATTTCATCTTTATAATATGAGTATAGATTAACCGATCTTTCACGTCCCACTCATCTTTACAATATGAGTATAGATTAACTGATCTGTCACGTCCCTCTCATCTTTATAATATGAGTATAGATTAACCGATCTGTCACCTCCCACTAATCTTTATAATATGAGTATAGATTAACCGATCTGTCACGTCCCACTCATCTTTATAATATGAGTATAGATTAACCGATCTGTCACGTCCCTCTCATCTTTATAATATGATTATAGATTATAGATTAACCGATCTGTCACGTCCCACTCATCTTTATAATATGAGTATAGATTAACCGATCTTTCACGTCCCTCTCATCTTTATAATATGAGTATAGATTAACCGATCTTTCACGTCCCACTCATCTTTATAATATGAGTATAGATTAACCGATCTGTCACGTCCCTCTCATAATATGAGTATAGATTAACCAATCTTTCACGTCCCTCTCATCTTTATAATATGAGTATAGATTAACCGATCTTTCACGTCCCACTCATCTTTATAATATGAGTATAGATTAACCGATCTGTCACGTCCCTCTCATCTTTATAATATGAGTATAGATTAACCGATCTTTCACGTCCCACTCATCTTTATAATATGAGTATAGATTAACTGATCTGTCACGTCCCTCTCATCTTTATAATATGAGTATAGATTAACCGATCTGTCACGTCCCTCTCATCTTTATGTAATGAGTATAGATTAACCGATCTATCACGTCCATTTTATCTTTATAATATGAGTATAGATTAACCGATCTTTCACGTCCCACTCATCTTTACAATATGAGTATAGATTAACTGATCTGTCACGTCCCTCTCATCTTTATAATATGAGTATAGATTAACCGATCTTTCACGTCCCACTCATCTTTATAATATGAGTATAGATTAACCGATCTGTCACGTCCCTCTCATCTTTATTATATGAGTATAGATTAACCGATATGTCACGTCCCTCTCATCTTTATAATATGAGTATAGATTAACCGATCTGTCACGTCCCTCTCATAATATGAGTATAGATTAACCAATCTTTCACGTCCCACTCATCTTTATAATATGAGTATAGATTAACCGATCTGTCACGTCCCTCTCATCTTTATAATATGAGTATAGATTAACCGATCTTTCACGTCCCACTCATCTTTATAATATGAGTATAGATTAACCGATCTGTCACGTCCCTCTCATCTTTATTATATGAGTATAGATTAACCGATATGTCACGTCCCTCTCATCTTTATAATATGAGTATAGATTAACCGATCTTTCACGTCCCACTCATCTTTATAATATGAGTATAGATTAACCGATCTGTCACGTCCCTCTCATCTTTATAATATGAGTATAGATTAACCGATATGTCACGTCCCTCTCATCTTTATAATATGAGTATAGATTAACCGATCTTTCACGTCCCACTCATCTTTATAATATGAGTATAGATTAACCGATCTGTCACGCCCCTCAGACATGAGGATACGGCCAAGAAGAAAAAGATATTGATCGATAATAGTTACAATTAATGGGGTAGTTGCGTCATGTTAAAATTGATAAAGTAGTGTTGCTAAATGGATAGTAAACCATCAAATTATTGTACTAAAGTATAAATCACAAAATATGATAAAAATCGTAAAACGACCTTGAACGTTTAGATTATTTTTTATTTTATTCTTATTGTTCAAGAGTAAATTTAAAGCTACAAATTACCAAAAAATTGTATGACAACTATGGACGTAAACGTAGTATAGTATTTCGCGATCGAAACAGCAATTTACTTGATTTTCCAGACAAGGATTAGTAGAATTGTAGTTGCTCCCATACACACATTGAGATAGATAGATAAATCATTTATTTGGCATTTTGTAACATCCAACAAACAAAATAAAAAAGTACACAAAAATAAAATGTAGAGAAAAAAGATAAAATTGATATTCTGCTAGTACCTCTGCCTGGCTACGAGCTGAAAAATAAATAAATAATAAAGCTTGCTTGCTAAATAGGTCTGTATGATAGTGATAGGTGAGTAGTAAAAATGACAAAATATAAAGTGTAACTATGTGTCGACATGGAGTGTATATGGAAACGTGTGGTGAGATATGTGATGTCCTTTAGAAGCACGTATACAGTCACGGCTAGATAATTAAGAACAAGATTTTTATCCCCATACAACTGCATACAAATATGACTTTTCAAATTTAATGATGATTTAAAATTGTTTGGCCAATTTCATTTGAAATGAAATTAA
Organism: Epinotia brunnichana; assembly: GCA_963854355.1. NCBI lineage: Eukaryota > Metazoa > Arthropoda > Insecta > Lepidoptera > Tortricidae > Epinotia > Epinotia brunnichana. The sequence continues at coordinate 2,842,829 of OY977940.1, forward strand.
AATGAAAAATGAAAATATCTATCATTAACATATACAGACAGACATTCATAAACATAACTGTGGTCCCACACTAGGCTAGGCCTGTCCCGTGGAGACCAAGACAAATACTGATTAACTGTCCATTTGACTTAGCATGAAAACAAGACAAAGTAAAAAGAGAAAAGAAATTCAATTATAAACTAACAATTAATTAATTATATTAGGGTGCTTGTCTGCGGTAATGTATGTGTAGTGTGTAGTGTATGTATGTAATGTATGTGAGTGTATGTTATGATATTACATTAATGATTGTTTCCGATTGCTCGTAGTTCCAAGGTAACAATAGAGATTGGATTTTAATTTTTGCCTCTAGGACACTGCTTCTTCTTAGGTCAATACGTTTAGCAAATGTGTTATAGATGTGCGGAAGTAGGAATGTATGAAAACTCAAAGCAAATTTCTGAGTATATGGAGGTATCTGTGCATAAATAAGATTTAATTTAGTTTATATAAAAGTTCTGTAAAAGATGCACATCTTTTACAGAACTTTTTTGGTTCATAAATTTTTCATAAAAGCACTGTTTAACTTTTTTTAAATCGGCCGATATATTGCAGTAGTGCCAACTTCATAAACAAATATTTCGAAATGAAAGTATTTATTTACGATTTAACATTTGTATATTATCAATTGTTTACTAAAATCATCATCTATTGTGTGTTAAATTACATGTTTTATAAATTATTGGTATTATTTATAAAAATAAACAGTTCGAATTCGGTCCGGGTCCGGATTCGGTTTGGTTCGGATGGCAAGTGCACACAAATTAAAAACAAAACAAACCATAAGCAAGAGGTGTCACATTTCTGATTTCCCACCAAAATACAGTTCAAAATGAAAAGACGAAAGATTATAAACTATTAGTCCTGAACTATTAAGATTTGTTTCGTGTTTGTGAAGACAAAAGTGTACGTTCCTTTTAAAATGGTTGAAGAAATTAATAACTGCACTCCTGAAGAAATTGCGTGAGTAGCAAAAGTACTAATAGAAAACTTGCTGCCTGAAAAGTTTAACTATTCTGTAGTCTGCTATTTATTTAAAATTTGTCGTAGAAAAAGTATTGTATGCAACGGTGTATAACTGGTCTAAAAACGCTCGTGGCGTCTGTAATTGCGATGCTCGCCAAGGCTCGCATCGCAACCCACGCCATTCGCGTTTTAAGACCCTTCTTATATAACAGTTGCATAATAGTTATTTACGATACAAGTGCAGAAAATAGGAAATTTGCAACGAGTGGTGATACATTAAAACACGACCGAAGGGAGTGTTTTAAATCGACACGAGTTGCGAATTACTTATTCGCACGTGTATCGTACAACGTTTTACAGTACAATATGGCTCTTTAAAGTTTCGACATATGCACGGAAAGTGCTCTATGCGGAAAAGTCGCATCATGTGTACTGTAAAACAATGTTATACCGCAAGCCTATTATTCCCTGTAACACGTGTGTTTGTTTCCAGTACTCTGCGATCAGGATAGGGCCGGTGGTGAAGCGTGACGTCATGAAGGCATCCGCCATGCTGGAGCACGACTCGCAGTGGGCCACCATTCTCGCGTTCGATGTTAAGGTACGTAATGTATTCTCACTACCAGGACACCGTTTCCAGTACTCTGCGATCAGGATAGGGCCGGTGGTGAAGCGTGACGTCATGAAGGCATCCGCCATGCTGGAGCACGACTCGCAGTGGGCCACCATTCTCGCGTTCGATGTTAAGGTACGTAATGTATTCTCACTACCAGGACACCGTTTCCAGTACTCTGCGATCAGGATAGGGCCGGTGGTGAAGCGTGACGTCATGAAGGCATCCGCCATGCTGGAGCACGACTCGCAGTGGGCCACCATTCTCGCGTTCGATGTTAAGGTACGTAATGTATTCTCACTACCAGGACACCGTTTCCAGTACTCTGCGATCAGGATAGGGCCGGTGGTGAAGCGTGACGTCATGAAGGCATCCGCCATGCTGGAGCACGACTCGCAGTGGGCCACCATTCTCGCGTTCGATGTTAAGGTACGTAATGTATTCTCACTACCAGGACACCGTTTCCAGTACTCTGCGATCAGGATAGGGCCGGTGGTGAAGCGTGACGTCATGAAGGCATCCGCCATGCTGGAGCACGACTCGCAGTGGGCCACCATTCTCGCGTTCGATGTTAAGGTACGTAATGTATTCTCACTACCAGGACACCGTTTCACGAAGATACAACCCTCCCTCTCACTGAGCATAAGCGTGAGCGAGATGGAAGTGCGTGTTCGGAAGCGCGGATATCATGTTGTTTAATTTTAATTTTTTGTGCTATAGCTAAGTTCCCTCAAGCATGATATTGCCGATTTTTAGAACCAATTTCAATATGTTTAGCTGTTGTGTATAATTTGTTACGAATTTTTTAATGTATTTTAGACCTATGATCGTGATTTTTTTCTATTGAGCGAAAGTCAAAAACTCTGGATTTGAGTAGCTGTTGTCCCTTGAGAAAGGCCCCAAGATTGCTAATTGGCCGTATTATTATCCAAACAAGTGCTACGACTTTTTAAAAATCCGTTTTCAGAGCTCACATCGCCTTAATACAGTTTAAAAATTACATATTACAAGTTTAGAAATTTAACAGTGGAATGTTCGTTACGTTATTTTGCCTAGCTTTTGATTGAGTGCAATTTATTCGAAATTAAAGTCCCATGCACATTCCCTATTATACGAGAGATGTGATTTAAAAATACATCGCTAAAGAGTACGCACTCCTTCGTCCCTAGCGCTATCGGGTGTATCGACACCTCTGTGATGTGCGAGAGCCAAGTATAGCCGAAGCGGTAAGGTGAACATGCGTGCTGCAGGTTCAAATCCCGCACATGGTGCATTTTCAATAGGCTTGTTGCGTGGTGTTAAAATTGATAACGTCGTGTTGCTAAATGGATAGTAAACCATCAAATTATTGTAATAAAGTATAAATTACAAAATATAATTTAAATCATAAAAAGATATGAACCTTGAAAGTTTAGAAAAAAAAGTATTTTTATTTATTGTCGGAGAGTAAATTTAAAGGTACGAAAAGAATAGACCTCAATGCAGTATTTCGCGACCGAAACAGCAAATTTACTTATGTTCCATGCAACGGTTAGTACAAATTGCAACGTGTGAGGTCATACTTTAAAGTCAGTATGAAGCGTTTTGGCTGCTGTCAGCGAGGTCCTTCTTTAACTCGATTTTTTGGATAGTAATGTTCTTTAAATGTAGTTGCTTCTATACAAACATTTCTTCCTCCACAAAAACTTGTCCGAATGGCATCGTAAAAAAAATTAAGTCCACAAGCCCAATGCTCCGCACGTTCATGGTCTTCTCTCCCTCTCACGCATACGCGTGAGCGAGATCGAGGTGCGTGTTCGAAAGCGCGGATATCATGTTTTACGGAATATTTCAGAAAACGAGAACAAATTTAAATAAGTATGAAAATAAAGTTAAAAATTGTTCATTATATTATGAAGATTATAAAATTTCATCTTTTTCTGATAAAAAATGGAGCAGTAAAATGGTTACAAGTAAAATAATAGGGTTCACATTAGATTTTTTTTTCTCTACTTTCTTTTGTTAAAATGGTTTTCTACGAAAACTATGTTAGTTCTCATATCTTGCAGATTGTGATATATTTTTTTCACTTCTCATGCTCTAAAAGTTCGTCTTTATGTCGTGCGTAGGCGACATAAAGTCGCTTTTTATGCTCTAGAGCATAAAGTAAAATCTTCGTCGAAGACCAAGGCAATCGCTGCAACAGCCACACGAACATCTTTAACTTCATACAACAACCTCTTTATTTTATTTCGTTTCGTTCGTATTCTAAGACCAAGGCAAAGATACCAACAGCCAAAGTACACAATAAAACTTCATGAAATAAACTTATAATTTGTATTTCGTCTCATTTATTATTTTTTATATTTGTTTATTTTTCAATTTAGTAGATCAGTATAGTATTTAAGCCATAACAACAACAATTAAATTAGCATTTACTATATTTACGTGTTGCTGTTTCATTTCCTCGCAATCGAAGTGAAAAGTAGAGTGTAGGATAAACGTCTCGAGTAAAATGGTGCGTTTTATGCACTTGTTGTACAATCTACTATTACGACGCTAAAATTGTTACATCATAATGTATAAAATGGTTACTAAACAACTCATTTTTACGAAAATTTGAAAGGTCGAGCCTTAAATTAATACCACTGGAGCGTCGGTCCAGGCGGATATGCGCGAGCTCCAAATCTGCAATAGGGAACATTACGCAAAACTCCGCGTAGGGGGCGACACTAGGAGAGTTGGCATTGCATCTCATTCCCACTTGCGGTATTGTCTATGCATGCATCGTTGTCGCTCATTTGCCAATCAATTGTGCGTGTGTGTGTGAGTCCCTATCTTCTACTAGTTTAAGGTTTGTGCTAGTGCTGCACTCTGGCGACAGAACATTGCAGTAATGTTCCCAATTGGCAAGAGTTAGCGCAGAATCTAGAAAAATGGCTTATTATCGTGTCGAAGGCCAACATTAAAACAAAACAACAAAAAAAGAAAACAGTTTAGGTATAGACATGCCTCAGAAGTGAGATGGGTCGGTAGTTCTTCAGCAGGGTGTTGTCACCCTTTTTGAAGAACAGCACTACCACTCCTCTGTTCCATGCCTTTGGCGTTCTCCCTTCCAGTAAGACGGTGTCGAACAACTTCTGAAGGGCCGTAAGGATCGGTTTTCCACCCGCCTTTAGGAGTTCGGCTGTAATTCCGTCTTCACCAGGTGCCTTGCTGTTCTTAAGCTGTTTCAGAGCCATTCTAATTTCGTACAGGCTGATGTCCGGTATGTCGTCGGTATAGTCATGGACTCTAATCAAAATCTGAATTTAGGCCATTTTTCGAAGGCTTCCGGCAAAATAAATAGTATTGGTATTCAAAACATACTAAATTGTTTAGCGGACTTGATTGCAATTAAACAAATAAATAGCAGATGCGACGTCATATACACAGGCGCTGTCCCCGACAGCTTACCGAGTGAAGATGCTTTTTCAGAGAAATCTTTTTTAGAGCCGGTTCATTCCGGTCTGAGGACATTTTAATCAACCCTTCTAATTTATGTATTCTATATCAAAATCTATGCGGAGTTACGAACAAAAAGGATGATTTAGAATTGTATCTTGACAGTCTTTCCAATACAATGCACTATGTGTGTATAAGCGAACACTTTCTAAACGCCATTTCTGCCCCACTTTTTCATTTATCAGAACATAGACTTATAACCTTTAATACTCGTGCCAAAAAAAAAGGTGGCGGTACACTAATTCTAGGACATATAAATAGAAAATATGAAGAAATTGGTATTTGTAAAGAATTGTATAAAGACGAATGTTTCGAGGTTTGTGGTATCAAAGACTGTGTTACAAATGTTTACATTGTTTGTTGTTATAGAAATCCAGTTGATATAAATTTTTATGAGTTCGTTAGTCGTCTAGAACTGCTCTTGGAACACTTCATCAATAAAAAATGCATAATTTGCGGTGATTTTAATGTCGACTTGTTAAAGGGGGACAAGAAAACCGTTGAATTTTTGTCGTTGCTCTCAGCTTATAGTTTCAGACATGTCATAACTACGGCTACTTTCATACGTAATAATTCGCAGTCGTGCTTAGACAATTTATTGACAAATTTACCGGAGGACAATGTAGATGCCATCAAGATTGACCATAATGGTTTGGCCGATGGTCATGCTGGCATTCTTGGCAACTTTACATTGGAAGTAATCCATAAATCGCATACTGATACAAGAGTTTGTAAAATAGTTAGGAAGATTAATGCTATTGGTCATTCAAAATTTCGTCAAAAAATCATTGATGAGTACTGGATCAATATTGGTGTAAATACTTTCATTGAAAAATTCAATAGATTATTTAGGGAAAGCTTCAATAAGAAGAAAATAATGCTATCGTCAACCAATGGCCCTAAGATAAAATGGATTACGAAGGGTATTAAAGTGTCAAGCACAATGAAGCGTGTTCTTGTGACCCACAAAACAATATAAATGACTCGGTAGGGAACTACAGGAAAAGATATGTAAATATTTTCAAACGAGTAGTAAGAAATGCCAAGAAAAATGCGATTCAACAACAAATCGAAAAGGCGAAAGATTCGTCTAAAGAGATATGGAAGATAGTCCACAAGCATCGTTGCAAAGTAGTGAAAAATACTAAAGATAACCTGCGACTGAAAATAAAACAAGAAAATGGGTCTGATAATATACTTAACAACCCAGCGGAAGTAAGTGCTGCCTTCTTGGACAAATTTACCCAAATGAGACATACATACGATAGCTCAAAAGAACCCCTCCTGCTGCTACGGGCCAATGCTATAAGAATTCAAAATGATATGGTCTTTGACCCGGTGAATAAGGCTGAGCTGATTAACATGTTAAAAAAACTGAAATCTAAAACATCTTGTGGATATGATGAGATTCCCATCTCCGTCATTAAAGATAATTTTGATATACTTGCTGAACCACTGGTATATCTCTTCAACGATTGTTTTAGAACTAGTACTTTCCCTGACCAGTTTAAGGTGGCTAAGGTCCTTCCCGTATTTAAGAAAGGGTGTAAGTTGGATCCAAAGAACTACAGGCCTATTTCTCTTCTACCAACACTGTCTAAAATCATGGAACTACTCATGAAGGACATGCTCATAAAACACCTTAATCTTCATAACATTTTAAGCGCCAGGCAATTTGGATACCAGAAAAGCAGAGGCACAAATGATGCCATTACCACTCTGATTGATGACATTGTCCGCCAAATTAATGACAAAAAGAAAGTGGCAGGTTTATTCCTCGATCTGAGCTCCGCTTTTGATACCGTTGATCATAAGATTCTGCTGGCAAAGCTGGAACACTACGGTGTAAGAGGGAGCACATTAAATCTATTCAGGTCATACCTCACAAATAGAAAACAGTTTGTTGAAGTAAAATGGACACAAGACAGCAAAGAAACTGCACATAGATCTAAGATGGTTAACATAGAAAGAGGAGTTCCACAAGGATCCATCTTGGGCCCAATTTTCTTTATAATCTTTATCAATGACCTGGTTTCGTTTATGAGTAATTCTGTTGATGACACAAAACTGGTAGTATTCGCTGACGATACTAACGCAGTGGTATCAGCAGAGAATATGACACAGTTAAATGAAAGAGTGAACTTTGCTTTGGATGCTCTAAACACCTGGTTTAGTGCTAACAAACTACAACTTAACTGTACCAAGACTAATGCATTATTATTCAAAACCACCTCGAGAAGCAAAGACAGCCTGGAGATATCATCAAATGGAGTAAGAATTCAGCAAGTAACATCATTGAAATTTCTCGGCGTCTGGATTGATTTGAGTTTAAATTGGAAGGATGAACTGTCTTCACTGGTCAAGTCTATCAGCTCTGCTTGTTACGCGCTTAGAAGTCTAAGAGAGGAGGTAAAGCTGTCCCAACTAAAAATGGTATATTATGCTTTAGTGGAATCGAAATTAAAATACAGCATAAAATTTTGGGGCAACAGTTACCGTTATAATATTCAGTCCGCCTTTGTAGCCCAGAAAAGAGCCATCAGAACCATGGCCAGAATATGTCAGACCACATCTTGTAAAACGTATTTTTCTGAGTTACAAATCCTCACTGTTCCTAGTCTATATATACTTGTACTTCTTAGTGATTTAATCAAGTACCTAAACTGTATTGAAACACTAGAAGACAGACAAAAGCGCCTGGCAACAAGAAGAATGGACTTACCTCGAATTTTTACCACCAAACTCAACGTTGTCAAGCACTCTTCGGGATACCAAGCAATTAACCTCTTTAATAAGCTACCCGTTGAATTAAAATGCATTTCAAATTTAAACATATTTAAAAATAATCTAAAGGCTTTTTTGTTGAGGAAGTGTTTTTACTCGATTGAGGAGTTTTTTACAGCATAGGGTCTAAGTGTGACAATTGTTTGACATGGCTATTTACATTATTGGAATTTGACATTGATTTTTATATTACGGACATATTATTTTCTAAATTGTATTTTTAAATGAATTAATATGTTTTGTCATGCATGTTGTATTGTACCTACTTATGATCTGGAGTGATGTGTAATTTAACTGTTTGTATTTATTATTATCTTTTTAGTTTTGTATATTATTGTTATTTTTAATGAAGTTAATTCAAACACAAAAATGACTATGACTAGTGTCGGGTTAGTCTAGCTCTAGAGTCTTCCGCCAGACCAACTTCGGGTCTGCGAGTTGACGTGTATAGCTGTCCGTAAAAACGCTCTATCTCACTCAAAAGCTCAGGTTTGGAAGAAACGACTCTCCCGAGTGAGGGTGTGTGTGACTTAAATTGATAATTATACTTTAAATTATCTCCCGCAGATCGAGCGTGACGCGCAAGAAATGGCGGACAATCTCGGCGTGAAGATATTTGCGGCCGACATCATCTACCATCTGTTCGACAAGTTCACCGCTTACCGGGAGGAGTTGAGGCAGAAGAAACGAGAGGAGTTCAAGCACATAGCCGTGTTCCCCTGCAAAATGAAGGTACGAGTACACTCACACATTCACTGACAACTATTTCGTAGCTGATGAATGAATTAATGGTTTATTCACAATGAATATATGGTGCATAAGATCTTCAAGATGGCGGCAGTTTTCTTACAATCCAAGCTTGGATTCATATTAAGAGTCCCCGCGGACTCTCAGATATCGATTTTGTGCGAAATCGGGCCGTATTTAAAGAATTTCAAGATGGCGGCAACTTTTTTTACAATCCAAGTTCGGATTCATATTAAGAGGCCCCTCGGACTCTCAGATATCGATTTTGAACAAAATCGGACTGTATTTAAAGAATTTCAAGATGGCAGGAAATTTTTTACAATCCAAGTTCGGATTCATATTAAATAAAAGACCTCTCGAGGCCTCAGATATCGATTTTGAACGAAATCCGTATAATAATTTCAAGATGGCGGCAACTTTTTTACAATCCAAGCTCAGATTCATATTAAGAGGCCCCGCGGAACCTCAGATATCGATTTGAACGAAATCGGGTCGAATTTAAAGAATATCAAGATGGCGGCCACTTTTTGAAAATCCAACCTCGGATTCGTATAAATAGCCCATCCGGAACCTTAGATAACGATTTCGAACACGGAAAAAAATGGCCGCCTTTTCTAAACTTATACTTGAGTGTGTGAGAGTGTTTATAAAATAACTACATACGCAAACTAGACACCCCTTCAGAATAGTTAGCGCAAACTCGACTAGTTTGCGCTAAATTTCCTCTTCTCCCGCTTCCCCGCGTACCCCCCATCGTTGGCCCGCGTAGCTCCGAGCTTGCAGACTGTTTGTAGTTAGACTGTGCTAATAGTTACCACCAGAGGCGCTGTTCGCGTTGCCATACAAATTGAAACTAAACGCAAACGCATTCGAAAACGTATTATTGTATCGATAAAACGTATACTAGAGCCTCTGGTGGTGAGTGCGGTCGCCAGGGCTTCCGAGGTTGCGCTGTGTTGAGAATGAAGGGCCTGCATTTGCCAATACAGCGAATCTTAAAATAAATACATCGGCAAAGCGCTTATAGTTCTTCTGCAGTCGCAAGCGTCCATAGGCCACGATGTTTGCTTTCCATCAGGCAGGCTTTACGGTTGTTTGTCACCGTAGTTTAAGCTGTATTTGTTGTTTATGTGATCCTTCCGAAGTCGCAAACGTCGATAGTGTACGGTATCTGCTTGCCGCCATTTTCTATGTGTTGTGTGCGCAGGTGATGCCGCAGTTCGTGTTCAACTCGCGCGACCCCATCGTGTGCGGGGTCATGATCGAGGCCGGCATCGTCAAGGAGGGCACGCCTATATGTGTGCCTAGTCAGGAGGTCAGTTATACATTTATACAGGTGCTGCCGCAGTTCGTGTTCAACTCGCGCGACCCCATCGTGTGCGGGGTCATGATCGAGGCCGGCATCGTCAAGGAGGGCACGCCTATATGTGTGCCTAGTCAGGAGGTCAGTTATACATTTATACAGGTGCTGCCGCAGTTCGTGTTCAACTCGCGCGACCCCATCGTGTGCGGGGTCATGATCGAGGCCGGCATCGTCAAGGAGGGCACGCCTATATGTGTGCCTAGTCAGGAGGTCAGTTATACATTTATACAGGTGCTGCCGCAGTTCGTGTTCAACTCGCGCGACCCCATCGTGTGCGGGGTCATGATCGAGGCCGGCATCGTCAAGGAGGGCACGCCTATATGTGTGCCTAGTCAGGAGGTCAGTTATACATTTATACAGGTGCTGCCGCAGTTCGTGTTCAACTCGCGCGACCCCATCGTGTGCGGGGTCATGATCGAGGCCGGCATCGTCAAGGAGGGCACGCCTATATGTGTGCCTAGTCAGGAGGTCAGTTATACATTTATACAGGTGCTGCCGCAGTTCGTGTTCAACTCGCGCGACCCCATCGTGTGCGGGGTCATGATCGAGGCCGGCATCGTCAAGGAGGGCACGCCTATATGTGTGCCTAGTCAGGAGGTCAGTTATACATTTATACAGGTGCTGCCGCAGTTCGTGTTCAACTCGCGCGACCCCATCGTGTGCGGGGTCATGATCGAGGCCGGCATCGTCAAGGAGGGCACGCCTATATGTGTGCCTAGTCAGGAGGTCAGTTATACATTTATACAGGTGCTGCCGCAGTTCGTGTTCAACTCGCGCGACCCCATCGTGTGCGGGGTCATGATCGAGGCCGGCATCGTCAAGGAGGGCACGCCTATATGTGTGCCTAGTCAGGAGGTCAGTTATACATTTATACAGGTGCTGCCGCAGTTCGTGTTCAACTCGCGCGACCCCATCGTGTGCGGGGTCATGATCGAGGCCGGCATCGTCAAGGAGGGCACGCCTATATGTGTGCCTAGTCAGGAGGTCAGTTATACATGTAGTCTGCTTTTATTATTTCTAGACACTGTTGGCGAACCCGGGGCACCGAAGATAACGCTAAGATGAAAAGGATTCACTATATTAATATTGAATGGGTTCAAAATAGTATAGAAGTCAACCATGCCTGGCCCTCATAGTAGTTCATCCACATTAAAATACACATTTAACTCTTTATCTTTGAACGAGTTATGGGTTGGTGTTAAAAGTGAATACCCTGAAATAGCCAAAAAAGCTATCTTAACTTGGCTCCTATTTGTCTCAACGTATCGTTGTGATCCACGTTTTTCAGCTTGCACATATACAAACAACAAATACTGGTCGAGATTGGATGCTACTCTCTTAGAATAATAACGCCTAGAATGATAGTTTCATACGGCTGACGCGCCAAGCGTGAGGCATAAAATGGATTCATGTAGTTGTGATCAACTCGTATTTACACGCGCCAATACGCACGCAAACGCACCAATAGTGTTCCACCGATCGGCGTACTACGCCATTTATGGCTGAGTTTTGGTGGCCTCACCGTTGCGCGTGAACTGCGTTTCTAGGCGTTATTATTCTAAGGCTACGCCAGATATACGCATACAACTGTCAGGCATAATACCGTACGATAAAGCAATTATTGATTAAACGGTGAAACAGTCTACAACTATTTCTAATAAAAGTTTTTGTTCTTATTTAAATCACCGTTTCTATGTTGATTTGTAATCATTTGATGCGGGGTTCCATAAAATAATAGTAGTTTATGTGACTGTACATAATGAAGGGCACCGAACTCGAGCGTAGGTCGCCTTCGGCTCGTTTCATAAACCCACACTCGTGTTTAATGCCCTTCATTATGTACAGTCACATAAACTACTATTCATACATTATAATAAGTATAATAACACACTGACACAGATAAAACGTTAATGTTACATTACTGGTTGCAATAATGGTGGTAATTATATATGGTTTCCGAACACATTATAGTGGATTTATGATATGGGTGTAGATAAAAGGTATTTGGTTGGTGTTCCGTTAGCTTAAAAGTTTATGAACCTCTGCCTTAGTGGATGCCACGCGCTGACATAGAACGCACGCGTTCGCGTTTAACGTCATTCCCTTATCAATTCGCTTGTCAATACAACTTTTAACAGGGAATTTGTTAACGGTGAACCTCTGTACCTAAGTAAAAAATTTGACCTTTAGTCGATCCATATGATGTTAGTAACAGTGTAGACTTATGAACTACGTTAATGACGATTATGATAATAAGTACTATTATTTATTCTGTGCCTACACTAACAATTTTTTTTTTGACAGTTCGTAGAGCTCGGCATCGTGACGTCAATAGAAGTGAACCACAAACAAGTAGAGACGGCGCGCAAGGGCCAAGAGGTGTGCATCAAGATAGAGCCGATACCCGGCGAGTCGCCCAAGATGTTCGGGAGACACTTTGACGAGACCGACTTCCTGGTCAGCAAGGTCAGTACAAAACACTTTATTATTATTATTAATTTCAATATCAGACATCATTACAATGGTCCATAATCTTTAGTAAAACTTAGCCTAGGTGTTAGTACTTAAACTAAAGAGGTATTGTTTTACTTACTGCCTAGCGGTCATAATAATATTGTAATGCCGCATGAAAAGAGAGTTGTATCTGTCTGGCATAGTGGCGAGAATGGGGTTTGAGCTGGCCCGTACCCTGCAGAGCAACGAGACGGTTCTTTATCGCATTATAGCGTAGAAATCATCTGTGCGAGCTTGCGCAAACATGTCCGATGCGCTGCAGAATCGGGGCAGCCCCAACAGCATCCTGAAACCGTTATTATATTGGACACGCAGAGTGCTGATGGTCTTTTGCGTAAAACTGGTCCAAAGGCTGCACGTGTAGAAAACTTGACAATATGATTTAAAAAGTGATATTTTTACTTGCTCATCACACCGTGCAAACCTTCGGGCCAGCATATTGCATCGGACCGCCAGGGCCCTGCGTTCCCTCTCTATGTCTGTTTGTTTTATGCTGGAGCGAATAGAGTTCATTTTCATTTGCACCCTTTGAGAAACAGCTCTAGACATGCTGGTCAGCAAGGTCCGTAAACCCACTCCCAATACGCCTACGTCTCATTGCAACACAATAAAATGCATGCAGGTTCAGAAAGTGTTGCTGAGCAAGAATCAGAAGATTATCGCACCTAAAATTTTCCGAAAGTTTGAAAAATCCTTTACTTCCGGTCAAAAGTTTAAGGGTAAGTATATTTACGTCAAGTGACAACAGTACGTTACGAGACATGTGTTATTATTTAGCCCTTTATCTACAGGCCGTTCGCGTTAAGAATGCAGTGAATCATCAATATCATCATTGTCCCCCGGCCTAGCCACGCCCCGTAATCAATCACATCGTTCCTAATTATATTTTCTCAAACATGCAATGAAATTTCGTCATCACGTGGGTTATATCAAGCTTCAAAGTATCACGTTTCGGGCGGATCAACTCGAGAGAACTGTAAAGGAATTTCATACGAAATTGAAGGCCTAGGCCGGGAAGTATTTTTTTTTAATAGTATATTACTGCAGAGGCCGGGAAAAGTCATTTCGTGGATGAGTATGGTTTTGAAGGACGAGGCATAGCCGAGTCCTTCAATAGATACGAATCCACGAAATGACATTCCTGCCGAGGCCTGTATACTGCTTTTCTCCAAATATGCGAGGAAATAAAACAAAATCTTAAAAGGTTATATTTATTTCGCACATGTTTATATAACAATCTACCTACAATCTAAACAAATTCAACACTTTAATAGTAATAAAAATAAACCTTATGTCAGGAGTTTTAATTGAATGTTATAGATACATTATTCATATTAGGGCAGTTCGTGAAAGACAGAGTTATATTTTTCCCCGGAACGCTTATGTTGGTTTGAATATTTTCTTGATTAGAAGTTGTTGTTGATTGTGTGTTAGAATGCTGCGGATTAGGTGATAAGGGAGCAGAATCTATGCGGGAGGTGGATGGTTTCGGACTTGATATTTTATTACATTGATGATTCGATGTAGATGGCTGAGATTCTGTTTGAAGGGTGATAGTTTGATTAATTTTTTCGGATATGTTCTTTTTGTTTTGCACCGATTCTTCAATATAGCTCTCGGCTACTGCGTCAGATTTCCAACCACCGTGCCTCTTTATGGTTGTTAAATTTGCCCCGGAGTCAGCTAGCAAGGTGGCCGATGACCGCCGAAAGCAATGGCCTGTGTAGCAATCGCTGTCAGCTAAATTTAAGTAGCTTGCGATTTGTGTTGGCATTTTCGCCATTGCATGCCGTCCAATTACTTGATTGACACACTTCCCATTTTTATAATTTATAAAAAATCTGTCCGAATTGGTACTTTTGGGACGAAGTAATTGGTATTTTTTTACAACTGGCACAAACTCATTTGGAATAACGAACATGCGGTCGATTTTAGTTTTTGTGTCCCGTAGTTTTACCAGAAGTATATCATCATGGCACGTTATGTCGTTTACTGTTAAATTAGTCAACTCGATCATTCGGCATGCACCGTTGACGCCTAAAATGAGAGCAACCTGAAACAAATAAATAATAATGTTAAGAGGGCGCTCGTTTTTTGGTCAGGAATAAGCGAGAATGACGGATTTTTGACGTTGTAATTCTAAGAAACGGAGAGCTTTTTTTAGATCCCGGTTACTTATTTGCATAGGTAAACTCCTCATATTGGTCCTAGCCGCCTCCAATTTACGAAAAACTGAATACTTTAACCGAAAATACCCGATTACTGACAGTAGTTTTCTGAAGAGAGCGCAGAGTCATAAGTTTGAGCCCCTAATTTTCCATGATGTTATATGAGAACCTACTTGTTTTATTCTATTTTCACTAGCGTAATATGTTGCCATTGCTACTAGCCGCCTCGAATTTTCCTTATTCTGCACGTATATATATGTAAACTGTTCTCAATTGCACCATATTTGTCAACAAAATCTTACTGAAAACTCGAGGATTTTCTCATTATTGTTGAATTATTTGTGTATTGAATCTTACACAACATTAAAGTTCATGCTTGTTCCAACAAGATCCAGTCCAAAAAATATAAATTTAGTCAACATTTATATTTATAAATAATTATTCAAAACTAGTATAAATTTACCGCCGCGCGGGAATATATCTCAGTACCGGCTGAATAGCCCTCCGAGACAGACGTGTACTCTGTTTATTTGTGGCTATTCACGAAGCTAACCGGCCACTCTTCAGATAAAATAATATTATTTTGATCTCCGACTAGGCATAGTTGTTACAAACCTCGGGGTCAAACTATACTGGGGATACATTCGTGAGGCAAATCGAGACAAGTTATGAATTGCATAGCTATCAGATATGACGTAGTGTAGCGAAAAGGCTCAAACCCACAGGATATGTAACATTTAAAATTGAACCTTCTACCTAAAACAAAAGTCATACATTTCAATGGTGATATCTTGTGGGTTGGATCCTTTTGTCTAAACTACGCGTTCTATAGTCAATTATTATTGTACGAGTGATCGTGATACTTGATAGATTTAATTTATTTACTTGTTACTATCAGTCCACCTTGTGGAGGGTCCGCTGCAGTTTCCGGTACGTAGTCGCCTCTCGAGAACCTCCCCGCCCCAACGGCCATTATGATTAGTTAGTATGTATGTATGTATGTTAGTTTGGGCGAAATCTTCAAATTAGGTACAATTGCGTATCTTCGGTGACAATGCCATAATATCATAGAGCTGGTCTGATGATGGAGTCGGAAGGTGGCCATAGCAACTCCTAAACTCAACAAGATAAAGCCATCGAATTTGGGCTCATTAATTTGGTCATGGCACGGCAAGACTTTGGTGCTGGATGATTTCCAGAGTCTGATAATGGAGCTGGAAGGTGGTCATGGAACTCCTAAACTAAACTAGATAAACCCATCTAGTTTGGGCTCATCTGTTTTGTCTTGGTAAACACTTTGGTGATGGATGATTTCCAGGATCTGATGATGGAAGTTGGTCATGGGAACTCCTAAACTAAAATAGATAGACCTATCTTGTTTGGGTTTGTGTGATTTGTCTGTACAAGTAC
Source organism: Epinotia brunnichana (assembly GCA_963854355.1). Taxonomy (NCBI): domain Eukaryota; kingdom Metazoa; phylum Arthropoda; class Insecta; order Lepidoptera; family Tortricidae; genus Epinotia; species Epinotia brunnichana. The sequence continues at coordinate 2,858,916 of OY977940.1, forward strand.
CCACGAACCAGCGACATAATATGCAGGGTTATTGAAAATAACAAGATGAATAAAAAACATTTTAAAAAACAAGCTTATGTGGCGTTTGTTAAGTACAGCACGATCCTACCTTGCATTTAGTTATTATTTTCGTTTATATATAATAATAACACACACCGGGGGTTTACACTGGAAAGGGAGATTTTTACGTGGTTTTATTACATTTCCGAGTCATCATCATCATCATCATCATATCAGCCGAAAGACGTCCACTGCTGGACATAGGCATCCCCCAAAGAGTGCCACAATGGCCGTTCCTGCGCCACCCGCATCCAGCGGACTCCCGCGACCTTTACCAGGTCATCAGTCCACCTTGCGGGGGGCCTACCCACGCTGCGCCTTCCGGTACGTGGTTGCCACTCCAGAACCTTTCCGCCCCAACGGCCATCGGTTCTACGTGCAATGTGCCCCGCCCACTGCCACTTAAGTTTAGCAATTCGGAGGGATATATCGGTTCCCTTGGTTCTGCTGCGGATAGCCTCATTTCTGATGCGGTCGCGCAGGGAAACTCCCAGCATAGCCCTCTCCATTGCCCTTTGAGTGACTTTGAGCCTTCTTATGAGGCCTATAGTAAGCGACCACGTTTCCGTGCCATATGTCATCACTGGCAACACACACTGGTCAAAGACTCTCGTCTTGAGACACTGCGGAATATTGGACGAAAAGATGTGCCGTAGCTTCCCGAATGCTGCCCAGCCGAGTCGGATTCGACGATTGACCTTCCCTTCGACATTTCCGAGTATCACTCTTTATTTCGAAATAAATGTTAAAAAAACCGGCCAAGTGCGAGTCGGACTCGCGCACGAAGGGTACCGTACCATTATCTATATCTAAAAACGGCAAAATATCTATATCTAAAATCACGTTTGTTGTATAGGAGCCCCCTGTAGCCTAGTTAGTAACTTGGTAGTGACTCTGCCTACGAAGCTGGAGGTCCCGGGTTCGAATCCCGGTAAGGGCATTTATTTGTGTGATGACCATAAATATTTGTTCCTGAGTCATGGATGTTTTCTATGTATTTAAGTATTTATTTATCTATATAAGTATGTTTATCGTCGTCTAGTACCCATAGTACAAGCTTTGCTTAGTTTGGGGCAAAGTCGATTTGTGTAAGATTGTAAAATAAAAAGAAACAAATAAAAACTTAAATAAAAATAAAAAGATGTATTCTGTTTTTTAGTATTTTTTGTTATAAATAGCGACAACAGAAATACATCATCTGTGAAAATCTCTATCTTTCACGGTTCATGAGATACAGCCTGGTGACAGAAGGACAGACAGGCATTCAGACAGACAGACGGACAGCGGAGTCTTAGTAATAGGGTCCCGTTTTACTCTTTGAGTACGGAATCCTAATAAGTGACATAGGTTTTAGGCTCAGAACATAAAAAAAGGGAGAAGTGCCGTACTGCTTAATTCCAACCAAAACCGATGTCCCCAGTTTTCTCCCACCGCAGCGCCCATATTGAACCGTGTAAAAACAAAGACTCGGGCGTTGCCAGTGAGTCTACGGCAACATGCAAACAAGGGCTGTGATTGGCTTAAACGCACTACACTAGGGGGGCGACAAACGTTAAAATTATGTTTTATCGACATTGATATTAAAATTAATATTATGTTATGATATTGATAGGTAACAACTTCAACAACATGGTAAGTTTATGTGGTGGTATTTAAACTTTTAGCTACAAGTTTAAATAACACGGGTTGTTAACTTACCATAAATCGCAAAAGTAAAAAATATTGACGAATACCTACAGAGTAACATAAACGGCTTTTTATAAGTTCGTGTTCACATACATTTAAAACTCTGGTCACATCGATATTTTTGACCAGGCCGATCCGTATCGCATTTTGGCGCGAAATAATATGTCCATTACTCATATTACGAGATTTAAGGCTAAGGGCGAGTATCCACCAAAGATGTGCGGAGATGTGTTACCATACATTTTACACCTAGGTTTCAAGCAAGCGAGGTGTCAAATATTCGAAAAGTGTACGGCTCTTATTAAGTGGTTGGAAACATTTTTCTTGAAAATGTTACGAACACATTACCTCTTCTCTGTACAGGAAACCAGTTAGGACCTCTGCCAGTAGCATCTATCCATTTTTTTAGTACCTACTCGGATTCTTTGGAAAACTGTAATAAGAAACCGAGATTTCTTCTTCAATTATCACATTTCAAATGAAAGTAAAAAATACTCATTTAAAATAAATTATTGGTAATAATATCACATTTTAAGTTGTTCTGAAGCCATTTGCAACTAAATTATATACTTGTATATACAATTTTATTATGTCTATTTACCGTTCATACTGCAACTTAGTGAAAATCTTATTAGTAGGTACCGTAAACATTTTGTGCCTTTTAATCTTATTAGTTACCTTTAAGATAGGCACCCAACCAAAACAAGTAATTAAATTAAATAAAACAGCGAAAGTAGTCGAAATAAAATAACTAGTATGATATCGTACTTCTATTTTATCGATTACGCGTAAATTGTAACTGCACTTTGGCACCGCTCTAGTTTGCGACGCCAAGCAGCGGCCGTACCACAAAAAAATTCAAGCATCGTCCATATCCATAGTGGTTTAATACATTGCGCCGTGGTTTACTGTATTGAACATTCAATGTACAACGCATAGAACAAAAATATGCTTTTTCGTTCGATATGTTAGTTCGATCCCGAGAAATGAGGCGGCGTTGCGTTTATTTATTAAAATATTAGTTTTTACTGACTTAAGTGAAAATACTAATACTCACATGTGGTGCGTGACTCCACCATTTATGTAGGTTTTAGATTCATTCCTATTTTTGCATGTAACCACGCTACAATTCGGCATTTTGAGTAAACGTGGAAAAACATTTCAGATTCACGGCAAATTGCGACTAACATGCGGTGGGCAGTGACATGCCCATTTGGCCATGTCGCACCGACACGCGCCAAGCCCCCGTTTCATATCTATTCCTTTTTATCATCTGAGGTTTTAGGCTTTTGAATAAAATCACGCATTAATTAATTGTATTCTAGATAAAAAGCTGTGTTTGTATAATTTATAATTTTCAGTTCCTTTGGTAAGAAACGGACATAGCAATTTCTATGAAGGGCAGTTTTTTTTTACTGTCCATAACAAAAAAAAAATTCTTCAAGAAATGAATACGTCAGTACCCAGTAATTTCCTAGTAGTGGGTCGACTGGTATAATTTCATTACATTACTATATATAAATAAGACTCAGATAACATGCAAACTATTAATATCCGTAAAACAAATCATTATTCTTATTACTGACAACTTTAAAACTCGTTAGTTTATTTTATACTAAAAAAACGAAACTAAATATACTTTGTCATATCATAGTATTTTAATACAAATAGAAAACTTGTGCTCAAAAATCAAATACTTACTTTATTCAAGTTATCTAACTTCGCTAACATGATGTTCTAGAACATCATGTTAGCGAAGTAATACTTACCACTTTTTAGTGCAAGTATCAATATCGGTCACGGAGTGAATTCCAACGGTGCGCTATACAGCTATTTGCATCGGCAAGCTCCGTGGTTAGTTCTATCCCGATCGCACTTACATATAGCTAGAAAGGGACGGCACCCGCGGCTGGTGCGATCTCGCTGTGCATGTGGGGGTTAGGTACGTTTGTGTGGGTGGTAGTAGTATTTACACACACAAACGCACTACGCGTGTCAAAATACCGAATTCTGAGCGAGCGCTTTTTTGAAGAGCACTCTTAACATACGACGGATAGAGTCCAAATATGGAAAATAATATTTAAGTCAGTTATACAATATTATGTTTACCTTTATTGCTAGGAAAATCTCATCTGGAGCTTCATTTAAGAATATTGTGATATCCTCATTGGTAAGAATCTTCGATTTCTTGCTTTTGAAACCGGATGATTTCCGTTTCAAAAATGACAATAAGTTCGCGTAGTTCTTAATGTTTATATTATATTTTAGTTGTATAGTACTTTTCAGCATTGAGTACATTGCCCACAGAGTAGAAGGTTTTTTATCTTTTGCAAGTTCGTTAAAATACGCCAAAATAACATTTTCCGACAACGAACTGGTATTTTTCTTCTTTCGCCAGGAATTGAAATTTGCGAACGTTCTTAAATATTTTTCTTCGGATTTAGGCGGAAGCAAGTTAGCTCTCGCCAACTTTGCCTCTGCTGCTAATTCTGGTGGTGTACCCATTGGGATATCTTCGTCACTATTTGTAGAACTCATTTTATTTTCGTAAAAATAACACGGCAGAAAATCTTTGACAAAATGAATTCCAGTTTCCCGCCTAATTTTTTTTTAAGGATATTAAAGTTTAAAGTATTGGGTCCGAATTGTATATTTGATTCCACATAAAACATAGCAATGAAAATAAATAAAAGAAAACTTATAGTATTAGTAAATATAAATATAGGCATTATTACATTTAGTTAAATCGACAATCCCTAAACGCATTAGACATTTAAAAAAACTATACATTTGTTACAAAATATTTATCAGTCCGAGAAAATAATTAAGTCTAAAAAAACTGTCTTATGATTTGGACACAATTATTATTCTATCTATGTCGGTTTTTGTACGTGACTATTGGACAATTGGCTGTATGGTGAATTTGTAGTCTTGCATGAAATTAAAAGTAAGTAACCTGCACAATAATATTTACTTCCCGGGCATGTCCGGGAAGTATTTCCATTTTTTTTAATTTATTATCTCATCAATGCATATAACGATAAACTTCGAGGTGTGTTTTTACTCCATTAATGGAAACATTTCCGAGTAAGTTGGAGAAAATTTTCATTCCACTATTTGCGGCATTCAGTCGTGAAAATTAGTTTGATTTGAGGAGTTTTCATTTATTTATTTCATTGCGTGTTTGTCTTATGAAACAAAAAAAAATACGTGTCCAATGTTTTTGGACAATCTAACTGACGAACTAAATATATTTTTTAGGAAAGTAGGCAAGTAAGCTTAACCGCCAATCGGTGTAAAATCTTGATTATTGCAGATCTCTTTTATCTACCTGGATCAGAATAAAAAACGATCCGTACATGAACTAATAACGTCAATTAAACAGTACCGTTTCTATAATTCTGTCGCTCGAATGTCATCATTTCGTCTTTTACTTTTAATAAACAAAAAGAGGGAGATGTCGCCATATAGTCCTAAAACTATTCCCACCGACCGGGCCGGGCCGGTGCCCTTTCTATCATATGCAATAGTACATTACTTACCTAGGGCGGTAAAACAAAGAACGTCTCAGATCGCAGGTATTTGACGACCGAGTCGAAGGCAAGGGCGATAAATATGCGATCGTAGCCCAACTAGCACACAAGCTACTTGTACAGGCATTGTACAGCCTGGGAGTTGCATAGGAGTCGTTCAAGCGCTGTACAATTTTCCTTAAGATGTACAGTAGCATATTTAATTTCCTTAAGATGAACAGTAGCATATTTAAAAACCCTTTAACAGCTAGGTGGTACAGTAGCAGTTTAGTAGCAAAAAAATTTACTTATAGTGATACAAGAGCATGCAATAGCATCGCTAGGCAGCCATAAGAAGTACAAAGAGTAGATGGAGGCGCTTGTACAACCGTGAGATGTAAAAGAGTAATATAGTAGGTAAAGGTGTTTGTTTAAAAGGAGTTATACGTAGCTTTCATAGCGCTTAAAGGCGTAAGAAGGCATTTTGTAGAGCCTTAAGTTCTTTAATGGATTTTTTTACGGCTGTTGTATTACTAATCTATAATAGATTTGTGTAGCTTAAGAATAGCGCCTTGAGCGCTATATGTGAGAATTATATGGCTACTGTACGGTAAATAGTTATATAAGGAATGATACGAAACCTTTTATACAGCTGTAGGGGGTTGCAGAATAGTGTTATAGCACCTTAAGTATTTTAATAGAATTTACTAGCGCTCTTGTAACTATACATCTACAACGGACGGATATAACTTTATACTAGAGCTCTAAACGCTATATTAGAGATTAATACAGCGGAATTGTGATGTTAAACTGTATAATGAAAGGTACAGTCAAATAATTTAATTTCCTACCCACTTTGGACTTTGTCAAAGTGACGTAATCAATCAAAACGTAAGAGACTTCTTATGATTTTATTTACAGTGTCACTTTGAAATAGTCCTAAATGGGTAGGAAATTAAATTCTTTGACTGTACATGCTGGTGTGCGACCAAATCAGTTGAATATAGCACTCCTATACCACAACTTTATAATCTAGAAGTCCACAACAGCAAACACTATCGCCTTTGTACGGCCCAAGCCTGTAGAACAGATGTAACCAACTCTGAGAGCTGCTTGATCGAGACGCCATTACAGTATTCGGTAAACGTATTTTTTTTAGGTTATTACAATATTTTGAGAATCGTATTTATGCATAATTCGTAAACTTTTGGCGTAATTGAAGTCTTTATTTCTTACCCGTGACCCTAATTTAATTATGTATATCCTTTAAAGTCTTATTTAAGTTAAAATACAATTTCATAACTAACATATCAATATAATTTTTGCCTTAAAAACTGAATAATTTGAGGGCGCGTGAGAATTTTGACGATAACATACATATATATTGACAGCAAACTGGTACTCGCACTGATATTTCACGTACACAAAGAAATAAACCAATGTTAGACTTAGCTTTTTACTTATTTTGATAATCTATTTTTGTATCCTCACCACCTGTCACTGTACGATACTGTCAGTTTACGCCACAGTAACACTACTATATTATTAATTTACAGCTTTGGTATTTAATATAACGATACAAGAGCGCCGAAATAAGGCGAAGGCGATATAATGGCGCTAAAATAGCTTCTTATAGATCTCATGGCGCTAACCGTCGCTTTTGTACCATCTCTGTAGAGCCTAAGAACACCTTTACGACCACTGTAGACCAATTGTAGCGCTATTAAATGAAAACGAGTATGAGTATAGGCTGCATAACGGGCCCTTTTAGCGCTATAAGAGCTCTATATCCTCTTATAGCACTACTATGCGACTACTGATGGAGCCGAGGCCGTTATTGAAACTCCCTTATACAGCTACTGTGTGCTAGTTGGGAGGCTTCCTTTATTACTGGTGCGTAAAAAAATGTTAAGTCTTTCCCTGGCCAGGAAGTGGGATTCCCTCTTGGACTTGATTGGGTAATTCCTACTGTATGGCCAGGTATGACGTAAAAGAATTGGAAGCATCCGTACAGCAGACGCAATAGGGGTGTAGACTAAGTTTTTTTTACGATGCCATTCGAACCAATTTTTTGGAGAGGAACAAATGTTTGTATGGGAGCAACTACAATTAAAGAACATAAATATAATACCCGAAAATTTAAACAAAGATTGACCTCGCTGGCGGCAGCCCAAAACGCTTCATACTAATTGATATAAAAGTATGACGTCACAATCCGCTATTTGTACTAATCTTTGTATGGAAAATTAAGTAAATTGCTGGTTCGGTCGCGAAATACTGCGTTTAGGTCCAAAAGCGTAAGGATTCTATTGGTAGCTTTAAATTTACTCTTGGGCAATCAAAAAATACATATTTTTTCTATACTTTCAAGTTCCATCCATTTGTGATTTTAATTATATTTTTAAATTCATATTTTATTACAATAATTTAATGGTTTACTATCCATTTAGCAACACTACGTTATCAATTTTAACTTGAGTCTACACACCTATACATATTTGATTGGACCCAACGATCACATCGGCGGATGCTGCTTCGCAGCGGAGGCACGATTATGGAATCGTACCAATCAATGGTGAAATATGTAATGTAACTACTGTATAAAAACCTGCTATTCAGAAAAGCGTCATTTTTGCCGTCATATGAGTGATTAAAGTTGTATGAAATAAAAACTAAACAGGGATATTAAGTTTCAAGTTTCCTGATATAATTTCTGAAAAGCAGTATGTGCCACTCGGGTAGACATTTGAATCCATCGTAACGCTCATGATTGAATATACCGGCCTCTCCTTAAATATATAATTTTGCTCCCTTGAGATATAACCTACTATTGAATATAAAAGAACGCGCTCCGGAGTCGGTGAGAATCGTACTTAATAGTAATAGCACGGATGGAAACACAATTAGATACTAATTTTAGCCTGAATAGGACTCGCATGTCAGATCGGACGGCCGTAATGACCGGACGATTAGTTTGTCAGGATGGCCGATTAGTTAGTGTTTGTTTAGCTGCACGCGCGATTGGTGTTAGGTAGGTGTTGATGTTGGCTACAGAAATCATATCATAAATATGTGTTAGAAAAAGGCATATATAATTGTAACTTAAAAATAATATTTTCGGTGTACCTACTCTCGTTTAAATCAGCCTATAAACAAAATAGGTTCATTCGTTTCAGTGTTTTCAAGCTTGTATGCTAACATACAAAAAAAAAGTACTACTATTTAACTAATAAAAATTAAATAGTAGTACTTTTTAGGGTTCCGTAGCCAAATGGCAAAAAACGGAACCCTTATAGATTCGTCATGTATGTCTGTCTGTCTGTCTGTCCGTCCGTATGTCACAGCCACTTTTTTCCGAAACTATAAGAGCTATACTGTTGAAACTTGGTAAGTAGATGTATTCTGTGAACCGCATTAAGATTTTCACACAGAAATCAAACAAAATCATTAAGTTTTAGGGGTGTACACAGAACTGAAATTCAAAAATTTTTTTTTCATCAAATCCATAGGTACCTACGTGTGGGGTATCTATGGATAGGTCTTCAAAAATGATGTAAAGGTTTCTACTATATTTTTTTTCTAAACTGAATAGTTTACGCGAGAGACACTTCCAAAGTGGTAAAATGTAACTGTAACTTCTAAAATAAGAGAATGATAAAACTAAAAAAAATATATGATGTACATCGAAAATTGGTTTGAACGAGATCTAGTAAGTAATTTTTTTTAATACGTCATAAATCGTAAACCGCAATTTATTTTACGGAACCCTTCATGTGCGAGTCCGACTCGCACTTGGCCGCTTTTCTTTTTTATCATCCTCTGTGTTTAGATAGGTATATGTTATTGTTTCATTTCATTTGTCCACCTGTCGTTGGTACCTACCGAGCCTTCACCGAATGGACCCTGCGGAAGACCAGCGCTGGCTGTAAAGCTAGCAACATGCTGAGCTGGCTCCTGCATTTCGTGACAAAGCCTAAAGTCTTATTTTAATTTACTTCTTTTATTTTCTGTATTGTTTGTCACGAATAAATGTTTGAGTTTGTTACGAAGACATAGAAACCTAAACGTATGAATCTTATAATACTTAAATAAAAATCACCTAGTTTCCTAAAACGACTCGTTAAGAATAAACGTCACATTGCACTTATTTTTCATTAAAAATCACATATTTTCCCATTTAAACGTAATTTCAGTGTCTATGATACATAAACGCGGTTCATACACCGTGATGTATACACAGCCGATGACGCGATAATGAATGAGATGCATCTAGATATCTATTTCCGCCGAGCGATTGACACCGTCTATTATTAGCGCGCGATCCACTCGATGTTTGCCGTCGCATGCGCATGCAAATAGTACAGCGGTACAGTCGGTCCGATTTAGTGTTCCAAAATGTGTGTGTGTGTGTGTGTGTGTGTGTGTGTGTGTGTGGGTACTTTCCTGGGTAAAATATTATATCTAGTCCGCTAGTTAGATTATGAAAAAATATTGGGTTATTCAAACACAAAATGGAAAAGTGTACCATAATGTGACGTCACCCGGAACTTTAACCGGCTATATCTTCATAATGTTTTGTTTGATTGACAAAATAAAAAAATACATGTCCAATATTTTTTGATAATCTGACTGACGGACTTAATAACTTTACAATCGCCTACAGACGTTAAATGTATATAATAGACCCCACTGCGGAAAACTAACTGAACAAAAAACTTTACAAATAATTACGTCTCGATTGACCAAAATCGGTTCAGTATATCTTCACATCCAGTGCCGGGAACCCTACAATTTCTTTCCGACTTTCCGCTACATACGAGGAAAATCACGGGACCGACTAAGTACCTAGCCAGTAGCGAGTCTTGACATTGAATGTGAGGCTGCGGTGGAACACACGTAAATACAAACATAGACTGCTAAAAACATATCCCTTCCTTTCGGCTCTGCCGTAGTCGGGCAATACGCTAGACCACCCCCGAGACATCAAAGATAATTTAGAACCATGTAACAAACGCTAGAACACCCCCCGAGACATCAAAGATAATTTAGAACCATGTAACAAATGCTAGAACACCTCCGAGACATCAAAAACAATTTAGAACCATATATCAAACGCTAGAACACCCCCGAGACATCAAAGATAATTTAGAACCATGTAACAAACGCTAAAACACCCCCGAGACATCAAAGATAATTTAGAACCATGTAACAAGCAAAAGATTTTTTTTTATTAAAAAAACGCTATCAAATCAAAAGGATCAACGGAGTTGGGAGTTATGATGCAACAGACACACACAGATACCTACAATTTTTAAACTTATTACACTACCTTTCGTTTGCGTAATGGGTTAAAAATACAAAAAAATACGCAGCTTATAGCAAGCTAACTAAGAGCTCTTTAAAGGAATCCTCGTATGCGGTCTAAGAGTCGGCATCACAAACGTTACACTCCTGGAGTTATACCTACTTGTCTACTCCCCACATATGATATGATATTCGTACGATGATCAGTATCGAAGGTTAAAAATAGAAGTAGGTATGAAAATACCGGAAAGACAAGTCAATATCATATAATTAAATATAAGTATATTTAACACTCCTGTTATATTTATAATTAATTAAACAAAGAAACAGAATTTTCCGCCATAAAATGTTTGAAAAAGTCCAGCTAGGAAAAAATATCGGACAATACAACGTGCTAACGGTTCTAACAATAAGAGTTGTTTCAGTTTTTTTTTCGGATTAATATCCCCTAACGGAATTTTATACAGTTTCCTGGCCGCTGAAACTGTACAATAATGACTTTTAACTTTTTAAATTTGCGCTCGACAGTAACGAGGAACTTCACGGACTGTTTTTGCTACAGTAAGGCGGACATTTCCGAGCATATAGAAGAAGAGCTCTCTCTCTCTCATATAGGAGAAAAGTTTCTCTGCGTGATCGCATAAGAAATGAGCACGTAAATAATGTAATAATGTAAACGTAATGAAATCGGCGCGTAATAAAGACTTACAACTGCAGCGCTCGGCCTATCGGCTAATCAGTTACATGCGATGGACAGTAGAAATACTACTTTTGTTTGTAATTCTACCCACTTTGTTGTGCATATTGCGGTGATACTTTTAAATAATATTAAGTCTTTTTTAAATGTATTCTTTGCATTTGTATTTCTCTAGATAAGTGAATTGTATTCTTTTAGATAAATACATTCTTAAACTATAAACCATAATGAGGCTATCCGCAGCAGAACCAAGTTAACCGATATAGCCCTCCGAATCGCTAAACTTAAGTGGCAGTGTGCGGGGCACATTGCACGTAGAACTGATGGCCGTTGGGGCGGAAAGGTTCTCGAGTGGCGACCACGTACCGGAAGGCGCGGCGTGGGTAGGCAAGGTGATTTATTGAATCAGGCGTTACTTTGCGGAAGTCCATGATATATTACGAGAACAATATTCCTTTGCTATTCCGCTAAAAAACGTGCTGGTCGATCAGCGGAGATCAAATGCAACTATTTGCGTATAAATATGCAAATAATTACAGCAAACCACCACCAATAATGAAAAAACCTCGACACGTGTTTCGCCTCTCTACGAGGCATCATCAGGAGATGCTGGCAGGAGATGTTGCTTGCGCCACGTCCACTGAGCCAAACACTGACTGACACAAACTGGTTTTTCAGTGGACGTGGCGCAAGCAACATCTCCTGCCAGCATCTCCTGATGATGCCTCGTAGAGAGGCGAAACACGTGTCGAGGTTTTTTCATTATTGGTGGTGGTTTGCTGTAATTATTTGCATATGTATACGCAAATAGTTGCATTTGATCTCCGCTGATCGACCAGCACGTTTTTTAGCGGAATAGCAAAGGAATATTGTTCTCGTAATATAGGCAAGGTGGACTGATGACCTGGTAATGTTCGCGGGAGTCCGCTGGATGCGGGTGGCGCAGGACCGGTCACTTTGGAACTCTTTGGGGGAGGCCTATGTCCAGCACGTATTTCGGCTGATATGATGATGATGAGGAGAAAAGTATTTTTTTCATACACCTATTTCTAATGGACTCTGTACAAATGTTGTTAGTATACAAGCACGACTTATCAACTAAGGTTAGGTACTCATACATTACAAATTAATTTAATCATAATAGAGTTAGATGCTCCGTCCCCTGGCATAGGTTCCAGGATATATGTGAGCACCTAGTTCGATACATAATTGCTATAGTAAACATGCAGGTGACTGTATGTATCGGACCATCTGTACTATGTATTTGATGATACAAACGGTTCCAGAATAGACTGGGCCGATGCAGTTGTTTATGTGAGTTTTGTAAATAGTGCAATATGTTCCTATTATACAATTCTGCGATACGGCGGACTCTGGCATGGAATATTATTACAATAGTATATTACTGCAGAGGCCAGGAAAATATGGATAGGAGGCTGGTAATCTTTTTCCCGGCCGGAAGGCGCAGGGTGGGTAGGCCCCCACACAAGGTGGACTGATGACCTGGTAAAGGTCGTGGGAGTCCGCTTGATGCGGATGGCGCAGGGCTGCTCATTGTGGCACTCTGGGGGAGGCCTATGTCCAGCAGTGGACGTCTTTGGGCTGATATGATGATGATGATGATGAATCATTTTTCATGCTGAGACTTAAAATTTTATATGAAAACTTACTCGGTTACGGGCAAGTGCTCTGTAGGCATGCCGGGTTGTGTTCCTTTTGTTGAGCAAGTTCGCCAGAGTTTCCGAGGATGTTTAGTTTATTATATCTCATTATACAGATTTCATATAATACTAAGTAATTTGGCTTATACTACTGGTTGTACAGTGATCGTTTCATAATAATGATATCAACAAGGCAACATACAAAATATATAGCTACATTGAAAATAGTGAAAAATATTAATTAACTAGCTGTTGCCCGCGACTTCGTCCGCGTAGAACATGTTATGGTCTAAATGTTTGTTTAAGGAATAAATTAAAAAAAAAAACATATTTGTATGCAACTGTATGGGAAAAAATCGTGTTCTTAATTATCTGGCCATGACTGTACGTAGAGATATATCATACAAAAAAACGTTTATTCTTTTGATAAAATAACACAACAGTTACACAGAATATTGAATTAGATATTATATTTTGACAAGTATAGACTTCAACGCAAATGTTGTGGAGATAATTGCAAATTAATGACTTACTCCCTCAGAGCATAGAATACTAGAGAGAGGACAAGCCGCCGGCGGCCGTGTCGCAGCTGTATGCTCAATGGGCATACACTGCCATACTGTGCACGCGTGCTGATCGCAGAGAATATTACGTTTTTTCCCAAAATGCCTGATATGATGCGCGTTTATTGTCAAATAAGCGTGTAGGTATACAAGTGTGTGTGTTTTAGATGTGTGCGTGCTTTGTCTTTTCAATTACTTGGGCGTTGTGTGGGTTAATGTACTTGCGACAGGCTCACTCTATACAAATCGGCCGCCATGTCCGATCTCCTTATATTCATACATCTGTGCTTACTCCATAGTAAATGCGCCGAGAATATGTGTTGTGACGTCATAGCATAAGCGTTTTCGGGGGGTGCCGGCGCGTGCAGATTTCAAATGCATATAACATCATAAAAATAAATCATACGAAAGTTTTAATGCTACAGTTGTTTTAATGCTGGATTATAAAAATTAAAAATATGACTACTAGAATAAGCACCTATGTAACCATGCACCATGAAAAATATCACACGATTAAATTTTCTTGACTGTAACATTATTTAAAAATGAAATGTAAATCATTATATTTTAAGTTGACATGTAAAATACAAAATTTTATCAAGAAATAAATGAATGAATGAATTTTTTTTTTTACTGACTAATAGTTTATTGCGTTAAATAATACAATATTAGCTCATACAATATCATAAAAAAAGAAGAGGAATCTAGTGTTCTATGGTGGGTATTCCGCAGCCGTCTTCGCATCCAAATCTTCCTATTCTTCTTCTCGTTCCTCTAATTCTCATAGAGACTGCTCTGATGATAGATATTTGTATTTTGACTTTGATCCAGCTTATTATTTGTGAGTATGGTTTGGACCATTTTTCACATAGCTTTAGAGATGTTTTCTTTATAAAGGATTCATATTCCATTCCGACGATGCCATCACAGGAGACCACAAGGGGAGTAAATGAGGCTCTAAGATCTTCTGCAGCCAGGTCATATTTGCGATGTTTTTCGCGAGCGTGGTTTTGTGCGATTGTGGGCCATGTGAGTAAGCCATACGAAGCGGCGTCGGCATTTACGATGCGAATGTCAAAAAACGCCTTCCTCGCTGGCTCCCATACACTTTCGATTAGTAAGTCGCTTATTAACCCTGGTTGATCTAGGGTTGCGGCTCGCATTATTGGCTCAGTAGTAGCCGAACCCCATGCTAGTTCCGCCCAGTTTTTGATGTCGTCTCTGTGTTGGTCGTGGCCTCTTTTTATGAGCCCTCCTTTCTTGCAATTAAGTGCATGGTTGAGGTTAAAACAATTTTCTCCGCAACCATCGCAAGTTGGTGGCAGTCCAGAGGGTTCATGACCGTATCTGATCGCAAGGCCATCACGAAACTGCGTTGCTGTTAGGTCGGTATCATCAGCTTTGGTCGGTATTACTGTTAGCCATTGTGATGTTTTTTTTTTAATCACCCTTTGAATGCTTTTTTGTTTCTTTGTTGTCAGCTTACAAAGGATTGATTCTTGTTCATGTTGTTCATTTTTTTCTCGCTTTTTTCTTTCTTCGTTCAGAACTTTATATACATGCTCTTGGTGGTCGACTAAGTTAATTTCTTCGCCGGTTCGAATTGCGTTTATTAATATTTTGTTTGCATTTGATGAAATTTCATATGAGGTTTTGGCTTGTTTTGTGGGATCATTAATTCCAAGGCCTCCCAGCCTTGCTGGAAGTGCAAAGAGTTCGTGTTCTATTGATGTTACTTCTCTGCCTAGTATGGAGGGCGTTAACTGAGTCTTGATTGCGTTCTTTAGGTCATTGTAGTCTTCGTCTGTTCCACCGGTTACTCTTTGTAGGTATTGCCATTCATATTGCAGTGATTTAGTAAATGCAGTATGGACAGCTTGAGGATATTTTTCACTGGCTTTTGTGATTTTAGGGATGCAGTCAGTCCAGTTTTTCACTTTTTGTAGTATATAGTCGGTTTTATCGTTTGTAGGCCCAATAAAACTTCCTAAAAACCGTTGTGATTTTACAATTTTGATTCCTAATGTATCGAATTTTTGTTTGGCAATTTCTGTGAGGCCTTCTTTTACTATTAGATAACTCTTTGTTGGCTCAGGGTAATAGCCGTATCTGGGTCCTTCTGTCATTAGTAGGTTAAACCATTCTAGTAAATCATCAAATTTACCTAAGCATGCAGAGTCGTCTGCGTACCAGTTCTGAATGTATTTATTCTTGTTTTTGCATGATTTTATAAGTGGTAATATTCCAATCGCATACATTTGCATTGCTAATGGGTCGCCTTGGGTTGTTCCTTCTTTACTTAATATGTATTTACTAGTATTTCTAAATGATATGACTGCGTGTCCTCTGTAGGTATTAAAGAGGAATCTCGAGCATCGAGGCCACATAAGTCTGGCATTCCATAATGCTAATGAACGATTGAGAGCATTGAAGGCATTGGTAGCGTCGACGAGGAGTATACCTTCGGTGCCGTCTTCATGGAAACTTTGTGACATTGCATGTGCTGCACCTTCGATACCCGCTTTTATTCCATTGCATAGTTGATCTGCTCCACATGCTTGTTGTACGTCAATGCCTGTCGCTAAAGCCATAGCTTTTGCTGTGATGCGTTGAAGTATTTCTCCAATACCAATCGGGCGGACGCCTGGACATTTGTCAAGGGCGATGCCTCTTCTGGCCAGCATCGATCTTATTGCATCCCATTCTACTATTTCGTTTGCTAGTTTTCTTGTTAAGGCTGCTATTGATTCTCTTAGTTTGAGGCTGTGTGGGCCAAAGCGTAAAAGCATCGTTTTCCATTGATCAGCATCAGTGCCGCTTGGGCCTGCACCACCTGAGATGCTTCTAGCTACTTTTTCAATATGACTGGAAGTTATATCAACATCGACAAGGTTTGGAAGTTGTGTGGTTTGGTCAAAATCCGACATATTTGGTGTTGCTTGGTTCGGGTGTTTTTCTTCTAGGATCTGAAATATAGTTTTGTCACCAATTTTGTCATCGGGGTTTAATATTCCACCTCCATTGCGTTCTGTGATAAATCTATTGGCTTGTCTTATTTTTCCTTGTAGCATCAGTCTATTAAACACACGCGACATATGATCACAGTCTTGTTGTTTTTTATAACGATTAACCGTTTTGTTGCATCTCTCGGCTTCCTGTATTAAATCATCAAATTGACTTTCTCGCCACATTTCCAGTCTCCTATTTATTAAACGTCTGATATCCGGGCCTTTAGTTACTAGACTATCCCTTTGAAGAACTGTGCTGCAATAGCAGAATATACGTTCAGAGAAGCCATTCGTTGGTAATTCATTAACTAGTTTATTGATTTCGTTTGCTAGGAGGTCAATGAAATGACGGCCAACATTTCCTTGTGGAAGATTGTATTGTTTCCCCGACAATTTTATGATTTTCTTCCAGCGGAGTCTCCATGGAGAGTCTTGGCCTCCTTCGTTGTTTATCATTTTTGCTCCAAAACCATCTTTGAATATGTTGTCTAGTGGGTTATTGTTGTTTTGGTTTGATGAAGTACTAGTAGGTTGTTCATTGTCTTGGCGGCTCACATGAGTTTGAGGATGCGACTTACTTATATGTATGCTTAAACCGCGTCTCTTGAATAATTTCGAGCATATATGGCAGGGGAGCAGTGTATTATCTTGGCTATTTTCAAAGCTGCCTGAGGAAGTATCGTTCATTGTTCTTTGTAATTTTGTTAATATGACGACTTTCTGGTCTTTTATTCACGGTAAAATTGATTTAATATATATTTGTAATATGTAATTAAGGTAAAAACTATAAAAAATTACGCTAAAACGCCTAGAAAACGATAATTTCTAAAATATTTTTCTCAGTGACACTTGACACACGTCAGTCAAAAAATTACTTTTTACAATTTTCTCAATGAATGAATGAATGAATTATACTTTTGATTTTCGTAATAAAATAAAAAGATGCATGTTTCCTATAGTTGAGCAAATTACTAACTTAAAACTTTTAACATTTTCTAATAACATCTCGATAAGTGACTCTTCGCCGGCCGTGTCACGTACACAGCCTGCACTGGAAGTAACTAAATACACAGAACATGCTTAAAACTACATGAGTCTTGTTCCCTTGGCAATAAAGTCGTGTGTAGATGATTTTGAGCACATTCTGCTATGGCGATTTTATCTCTCTTTCGTAAGTTTTACTTTAAGACGTGTTTAAAACGACAAGGTCCTGATGTAGGTACTCCCTTTTGCCTATTTATTCTACAGGGTGGTCGTAAACAGTCGGTAATTGCTAAAATGATTTAATGATAGTGCATACGCAGTTTGGCACGTTCAAAAATAAAACTTACGGCTGTATTTAGAAATGGTTCTCCAGGTAGATAGGTTTTCATAACCGTAAAGAGGGGGAGAACTTCGATGAAACCGCCTTTTTTCAAAATGATGGTTTCCGTTTGTGGATGACCTGAATATTATATTAGTCACAAATGTACTTATTCTTAATCAGTCCTGCTATTAAGCGCAATTTACACATGCAATTGCATGCAAGTTTCATTACATTGCGGGTAACCGGTATACTGAGTTCTTCAATCGATCTATCAATTCTATCAAACCACGTAATGTAGTTAAACTTGCATATGTGTATTTGCCGATTTATAAGTACCTACTACATACATTCTACATTAACATAAAAGCAAAATAACCCCAGTTTACGATAGCACTTATTGCCTTATTTTAATAGTAAGTACATTACTGCAGACGAAGGGAAAGAAGGGCTTGCCGGGTGAGTAGGTATAGACGGATAGTGATACGAAGCCGGCAAGCCCTTTTCACGGCCAGCCCCCCTATTCTGTAACTTGTTTTAAGCTCACCTCAACGCTCACCCACAATTATACCTTGACACCGCGATGCGTAGTAACTAAGCGTATGTAGAGGTCTAGTTTCGTAACGGGTGACCGGCGGGGTGAGCCGCATTAACGCGTAGCTGGCATGTATAGTGCTTTTCTCAAACATGCAATCAAATAAATAAATAAACTCCAAGTAATCAAACTAATTTTCATGGCTGAACGCCGTGATGCTGTGCCAGCACAAATTGTGGAATGAAAATTTAAAAAAAAATTACTTCTCGGCCTGGGCCTTCAATTTTGTATGAAATTCCTTTACAGTTCTCTCGAGTGGTTCCGCCCGAAACTTGATACTTTGAAGCCTGTTATAACGAACATAAAGACGCCATTTCCTAGCATGTTTTAGAAAAGTATGTTATACCATTGATACTTATCAGTTCATCACGCATTTATAGTAATTTGAAATAGGTAAATAGGTAGATGATTTACTCTTGTAAAATAGTTTCGCGTCATTATTTATCCTTTGTAGAGCAGGGACTGCATAACCGAAAAATACCGGTATTCTATTTTAACGGTATGACGTCATATCGGTTGTCAAATAGCGGTTTCGGTAGCGGAACCTTTATTTTTTCCGGTACCGTAACCGCTATTTAAAGGTACCGATGTATCGACTTTGGCCTGGAGTTATTGCCAAACCGCCGGCAAAGGCTCTGCCGCTTTGTCTTTTTGTTTTTAAATCTTTAGTTAGCCAATGCTTCCTATGTAGAGTGCCAGCTCGCTTACTTTTCTCGGTAACCTTTATTATACCGGTATTATATAGGTTACGGTATCGTTTAAAACTGATATTTCAAAACGGTTACGGTACCGTTATGTTCGCGCGGCGCGCATAACCTTTATGACATAACGGTATCGTAATGGAATACCGGTTTCATACCGGTATAACCGTAACCGAAATCACTCCCTGTTGTAGAGTCATTCACATTGCATGTACGCGAATGAAAAACA
The DNA here is from genome assembly GCA_963854355.1 of Epinotia brunnichana. Lineage (NCBI taxonomy): Eukaryota > Metazoa > Arthropoda > Insecta > Lepidoptera > Tortricidae > Epinotia > Epinotia brunnichana. The sequence continues at coordinate 2,878,235 of OY977940.1, forward strand.
AATGCGATCATATAACGCGATTATCACTGGAATCTAAAATGTTTGCGACTTTTACATCAATGACCTTGATTGCAAACTCCCCTCTTATAGATAAACTGGGGTTAAGGGGATGCCTTGATTCGAGTCGATTCGCGACTTTTTTCTATAGAGGAATTTTTTTTTTGGCAATCATGTGTCGATTGAGAGGATTGTGAACCTGTACATTTTCATGCAAAAAGCGATAACGTTTTTCACCCCGTAAACATAGTTCGATTTTTATCATTTTTGGATATATTGTAGATATAATGAAAAACTAGGTCTGTACGTTTTGATTTTTAAGAAATATTGCTTACGTTAAAAGAGATTTTTAGATGCTAATCAGCATCTAAAAATCTATATTTTTGACTTAAAAACTTTGTGTATCTTTTTTTTTAAATTAATTTTAACTGATTTACTAAAAAGCGTCCCAGTGCGAGTCGGTCTCGCACATGAAGGGTTCCGTAAAATAAATCCCATAAAAAACATTCCATGTAAAAAATAGGCCAAGTCTCGAAACTCGTTCACAGTAAAAAGTAGTGAGATATTTCGTAGAGCCAAGTCAGGCATTCTTGTTAATCTTTATTTGCTCTCCACGTATGGATTTAATGAAAAAAAAATTTTTGAGTTTCAGTTATGTGTATGGGGGGAACCCCTAAAACTTAATGTTTTTTTTTCGATTTTTGTGTGAAAATCTTAATGCGATTCACAGAATACATCGACTTACCAAGTTTCAATAGTATAGGTCTTATAGTTTCGGAAAAAAGTGGCTGTGACATACGGACGAACAGACAGACGACAGACATGACGAATCTATAAGGGTTCCGTTTTTTGCCATTTGGCTACGGAACCCTAAAAAGGAAAACGTACAGACATAGATTAAAGTGTACTTAATCCAATACTACCAAAATTGTTTAATTTCATAAAGGTTTAGGGGGGTAAAAACGTTATCACCCCAAACAATATTTCAACAAAAAAATGTAGGCAATTGCCTCCAGGAATTGCAACTCTCTATCGCACGATACGGGTGATGCACAGAGCGGTGTGAAACAGATAGCATTCTTAAAAATACCTACTCGCGCCGCGTTTCGGCACTTCACAATCCTCTTAAATCAGATAAACATTAATCTAGTCAGAACGGCGTTTTAAAGCACGCGATAATTTCCAATGCACCCCCTTATCTTCCGCGTCCCATTCACAGTGCCTGGTTTGTGAATGGCGGCGGCGGCGCCATTGATCGGGGCGGCGGGTCGCTGGGTCGAGGGGGTGCGGGGGTGGAAACTCGTTAGTTGTAGTGTTTTAAAGTTTATATTATAGATCGGTCGAGCCAAGAGGAAGTACCACACTCTTCATTGCATACCGACTATTACTTGCACAATTTTTTTTTGTATTAAAGAATTAAAATTTAAAAATTTATTGCTCCTGGATTGCATTTGAACCAGCTACCTCGCTTAGAACCAAATGTGTTTAACCAGCGTTAAAATGTGTTTTTCACGTTCCGTTAACGCAGACCTTTTGTTACATCAACGCATTACAAGTCACATACCTAATTATGTTAATAAATTGCGATAGATTATAATGCTTAGAAAGCAACCAATGTCATTTTCTTGTCAAAATGATTAAGTCTTAGCTTAATAAGATTAGTCACTTTTAACTTAATTAAGTTAAAAGTGACTAATCTTATTAAGCTAAGACTTAATCATTTTGACAAGAAAATGACATTGGTTGCCTTCTAAGCATTATAATCTATCTAAAAAAAATTATATGTGTAATGACACATATAATTTTTTTTTTTGTTATTGTGATTTATTTTATAAATTACCACGTATCCCTTTAGTTTAGGGCAGTGTTTTTCAACCTTTTTTTATAGCGAACCCCCTACAGTAAGATAATATTTCGCGACCCCCCACTCTGCGCCGTTCTTGTATTATATTTTCTATTTTACAAATATGAAATCCCTACATATTTTAACTTCCAAAATTCAAGTAGCCGCGACCCCTTCAATAGAAGCTCCGCGTTCCCCCTGGGGGTCGCGACCCACACAGTTTTAAAAATGCTGGTTTAGTGCTGATTTTCAGGATAAAAGTATTCTCTCTGTAATATCTATGCCAAACATCATCTAAACCCATTGAACCGCGATCGTTATTGCGTGATTGAGTAACAAACATGCAAATATCCGAACTGTTATAATAATGTAGGAAGTAGGGTAAGCTATGTATATACACCGTGGGCCTGAGGAACCCGACCAACTTTAACTATCGATTCTAGAGCCTATTTGGAGTATATAATGTGGTATAACATATAGTCCAATTACGCATAATCGTCGAAATATAAATTATTTAAACCAAAATTAAAATTTTAAAATCTCAAGTCTAACACACCCTAAGACCGTGACGTAGGTACATGGACGCGTTTAAACTATTTTTTGTACTCGACGATTAAAATATGTGTATTAAGATTTCATAGAGAATACTGCAACGTCACTCTTTTCATAGTTGTAGTCCATGTTACTGTCGAAACAATCGAAATAACTACTTTTCGATACGCTCCAGACAACTAAAATGAATTCGACCAATCACGTGGCTGCTTTACTGAACTGTAATGAATTGGACCAATAGAATCGCTTTGATGTCGTACGCTCGTTGATGTCTTTTAAGATATCAACAAGCGTACGAGCGATGAGCTGCACTTCGTTTCAACAGTATCGAGTTTGTTTAATTAGTTCAGTTGACTCGTAGAAAATTAATTTTAATGAACTCGTACAAAAAGTATTGTTCACAATAGTGTTATAATCAAGCTTTTTAATCTCGTACCTTACTTAGGCCACTCAGCAAGCTTCGTGGCCTAAACACGGTACTCGACTAAAAAGCTCTCTATTATAACACGATTGTGAAAAATACTATTAATGAATATGCTATTCGCAGTATTTCTGGCCAGTTCCTATCAACAAGTTTGTCATTCAATTGTTTGTCGTGTGATTACTTACTTTCTCGCCTAGGGATAGGATTGTCTTTCTCTCACTCAACTAAAGATTTGTTCACAAGGAAGTGCTTAACTTTATTTATTAATTTAGTTCTAAAAAAATATTTTGTTAAAATGCTTAATTGGACCTATGTTTATATAACATTAATTAATCGTAATATCTTTAGGAGTACGCTGCTAAAATCTGTCGGGTTCCTCAGGCCCACGGTGTATATCGCTGGCTCAATTTATGAATGGCTGCACCGCCATTGACCAGGGAGCGCTAGGTCACTGGGTCGAGGGGATGCGACGAGGGGTGGCGGAAGTTTAGTACGACACTTTGCGATTCACATAAATTGATACCGGGGGTTGAAATATACGACATTGAGTAAAAGGTACAAAAACTGGCGATGAATTTAGTTGATAAGCGAATGTGAGAAAATGTTAAGTGAATGTCCGTCATGTTTACTTACAATTTATGTGTAAATAAAAACATATCATAACATCCGGGATTTTTGATTTAAGGGCTGTACGTAGAATTCTTTTTCGGACTAATAACTTACAGAATCCTACCTTTAAATTTAAACCAGGATAGGATAAACGATTAAACATGACGTTAATAATTTGCTTTCGTTGAGAATAGGTACTCTACGAAAGCAAATTATTAACGCCTACTAAAGTTTCATTCCAAATAAATAACTAATATTATGCATTACTCAATGAATCTTTAGTAATCAGATCAACATTCAAACTTCAAATCATTTATTTGTGAACAATAGGTATGCACATAATGTAATTATGCTAGATGGTAGGTACATATTTAAATTAGTCCAGCTATGTTCTGCCCCAAGGCTTACAAAGATCTTATGACTAAGCATGTTCAATAAAGCAGATTAAACCTACCATTTAAACATTCGTTGATTGAGTAATAAGATTTTTTAACTAGAAATACTAACTGTTTGAAATTCATGATATGCGTCTTAGATAGATTCACTTTAAGATTATTGTTTTCAAGCCATTGTATAGTAGATTCGAAGGTTCCGTTTATTTCTAATTCCAGTGTTTCAGGTTGTGTGTCATTAAATATGATAGTACTGTCATCGGTAAATAAAACCATGTGGTGTTTAGTAATTTTTGGTAGGTCATTAATGTATATTAGAAATAACAACGGTCCCAAAATGCTCCCTTGAGGGACGCCGTACCGATACACAACATCGAACTTCGTTTAAATATACTTAAACACATTAGCGGTTATTCCAGTTCAAGATTGCTTTTACTCCACTCCTTATCATTTCCTTTCGATCGTATTAAAAATGTAGCCAATAGGGAACATTACGCAAAACTCTTCGTAGGTGGCGACACTAGCAGCGTTGACATTGTATCTCGTTCGCACTTGCGGTATTGTCTATGCAAGCATCCTTGTCACTCATTTGACAATCCATTTTGCATGTGTGTGTGAATCCCTATATTTCTATACTGGTTTACTATTAGTGTTAGTGCTGCCTCTGGCGGCAGAACATTGCAGTAATGTTCCCTATTCAATTATCCGCTGATCAAACACAAGTTAAATCTAGATCGATATTTCTTTTGAGAATTTCAGTAAAAACGCACGCGAAACGTTAGAAGCTTTTTCGTAGAACAAAAATCCTGTCGAGATGCTCTGACGTCAGATATTATAATTTGTTACTTGGAGATGTAGATCGAAAACTTTTACTTGTGAAAACAAAATGGCATAGAAATCGAATATTTTTATAATGTAGATATACGACGTCGCATGCAAACGCTAGTGAACCTATATTTTCTAGGTCAACCGCACAACCCAAAAATCCCAAAAACCGTGTGTTCATGCAACTTCCCGTCACCCGCACGAAGGCCGGCTATATCCGTCGATGACGTCACCACTCCATGCCGCGCGATCGACCCACGGCCCCCACGGACACTTTTAATAGATATTAATTTGGTGGTAGATGGTCGATTTAGGGGATGTACGGTTGACGTCAACGATATGTGTACACTTTTCGCCTTATTGCGTAGGAATAAAGAGCAAAAGTATAATTTTTGACGTAGACTGTACGGGGTGACCAGTTAGTTAGTTAGTTAGACTGGGCGTTTTCCGCAAGTCGACATCCATTGTGCCTATTTTGCGTGAAACGGCGGTGTGGCGCTACTCTAACCACCCCAGCTCGTCTAAAAAGTTGGTGAGTGCCTTGGTGTTGCTGACTGCGTCCCGTAGTGTGTTTGGAGAACCTAGGTGCTTCATTTTGTATACTTCTACCTCCTTGCAGTCCAGTAGTATATGTTTAGTCGGGCTGTCTGTGATACCTAAGTTATGGAGGTGTCTGTTCAAGGTGTTGTGTCCTGTTATTATACCCACTATCTTGCGCAGTTGGTTTCTATGTTTCCTTAGTAGTGTGGTTGTGAGTTTGTAGTCGCGTTTCGACAGAATCTCTTTGGTCTGTCTGACCAATCCGCGTTGGTTATTGTGGAGATACATAATTTTCTTACTTGACTTATTTTATAGTTAACATGATCCGTCCAAAAAGCGGAATCGAACCCCGTGAAATACCTACGTAAAAATAAACGGGAATTTTATGATTCAAAGTCAATGTTATTTATATTTATTCAATAATTAGGCACATCACATTACCTACCTATAAATGTCGATAACTAGGTACCACCGGTTCGGTAAGAAAATTTCTGCCACGAGAAGAACCGGCGTAAAAAACTCGGCGTGGGTTTTTAGGGTTCCGTACCCAAAGGGTAAAATGGGACCCTAATTACTAAGACTCCGCTGTCCGTCTGTCACCAGGCTGTATCTCATGAACCGTGGTAGTTAGACAGTTGAAATTTTCACAGATGATGTATTTCTGTTGCGGCTATAACAACAAATACTAAAAATCCGGCCATTTTCGAGTGGAACTCGCACACGAAGGGTTCCGTACCATTATCTATAAAAACTGCAAAAAAATCACGTTTGTTGTATGGGAGCCCCCTGTAGCCCAGTTGGTAGTGACCCTGCCTACGAAGCCGGAGCTCCCGGGTTCGAATCCCGGTAAGGGCATTTATTTGTGTGATTAGCACAATTATTTGTGCCTGAGTCATGGATGTTTTCTATGTATTTACCTATAAGTATTTATTTATCTATAGAAGTATGTTTATCGTCGTCTAGTACCCGTAGTACAAGCTTTGCTTAGTTTGGTTTGGGACTAGGTCGATTTGTGTATTCATATTCATTTATTTGGTATTAATCATACACTGTCAATTGGGTACATTATAACATTATAAGTAAATTAAAATTAAAACCGCAAATACTGGGTTACAAATGTCCCATGAATAATATTAAAAAGTATGTCATTCAATAAGAATAGCTTATAATTACAATGTTAAGGTGTTAGTAAATAGTAGATTGAATATGTCCACAATTAAAATAATATGATACAATTAAAATGTAAGTATTATCAATGTCATTTCTAATTAAATGTCAGCTCGATATATTTATTCATCTAGGAACTCCTTCACAGAGTAGTAAGCCTTGGCTGCGCAATATATTTTAAGTTTGTTTGTAAAGTTACTTTCAGTGTCTAAAGTTCTGATTGGCTCTGGTATTTTATTGTAGATTTTGGCACCCATTACACCAAGAGACTTGCCAGTTTTCTGGAGCCTGTGCGCGGGGACGGCCAGTCCCGGTTTCAGTCTTGCTGAATAACAGTTACCTATATGGAACTCCTCAGGGTGTCTTCTAACATACTTACCGACCTCAAATATGTAAGATTGTAAAAGAAAAAAAAAACTGTTTTTGAGTACCTACCTATTTGTTGTTATAGCGGCAACATAAGTACATCATCTGTGAAAATTTCAACTGTCTAACTATCACGGTTCATGAGATACAGCCTGGTGACAGACGGACAGACAGACAGAGAGACGGACAGTGGAGTCTTAGTAATAGGGTCCCGTTTTACTATTTGAGTACGGGACCCTAAAAAAAGAATAAAATAAATAATTAAGAATTTTTGCCATTTTTATAGATAATGGTACCGAACCCTTCATGCGCGAGTCCGACTCGCACATTACTTATTCTGTGCTCGCACTTAGCCCGTTTTTTTTTTCAAAACAGTTCTAGTTACCTACCTATACAATATATAATTTCAGAAAATGATACTTAGACTGCAATTACCTAATTTTACTACCTAAAAAGCGGCTGGGGAGTGGTAGCCTAAAAATATCGCCTTTTTCTGATAAAAATAAAATATTTTCAAAAACACGAGGTACCTACACTTAGTTTATTGATAAATCAAAGACGAGCTCAAATATATGTCAGTCTATTTCCAGCTTACGTCAATAGTCAATACTTGTTAACCCGTGCCCTGTCATGTTAGTGCTTGCAACGTCAAATTAAGGGGTAAATATAGGTATTGGATCAAACGGAGGTCGCGCCAATCAGAGCGCGTCAACGTTTGACAATAAGGTGCGGATTAAGGCGACTTTAACCCTCACAATTTTCACTCGATAATAAATAAATATGGCACTCTTTGGGGGAGGCATGTTGCCAGCAGTGGACGTCTTTCGGCTGATATGATGATGATGAATAAATAAATATAATATTTAGTTCAGTGACACTGTATTATTATTATTACATAGCCGGTAGGTATGAAGATCCCGGTCTCTTCACTTCGCAAAAAAACCACCACTATACCGGTGGAACCGAACGAAGGTCATTTATAGATAGATAGCTTATGAATTATCATATCATGAATAACCCGTGCGCAGGTAGGTCGGGTCGCTAAATAATACTTACCCCCTTATATTCATCACAAACTTAAAATGCCTCTGATAAATAAAATGTGTTTGTCCCTTTATTACGTCAATACATAGTATAAAACAAAGTCGCTTCCCGCTGTCTGTCTGTCTGTATGTCTGTCCCTATGTATGCGTAGATCTTTAAAACTACGCAACGGATTTTGATGCGGTTTTTTTTATAGATAGAGTGTTCCAAGAGGAAGGTTTATATGTATAATACAAACCATACATGCGTATTATGCACATAAACCCGTGCGAAGCAGGGGCGGGTCGCTAGTGACAGATAAAGACAAACCAATTTTAACGGCATTTCAGTTAAAATGGATTTATTGGACGTTTATGAATACTGGCATTAAGTAAAACTAACTGTATTTTGTTTGTTAAGTTTTTAAGTTATTAACGAATATATATATATGTATATTTTTTTATTATTTCATAAGACCAACACAAAAATTTACACTTCCATTCTTTTTGAAACTAATCAAATCACAATATTCATTTCACCTCCCCATTTTACGAACTTATTTTAAATACATCATACGGGTAGCTCTATCGGATATTCAGTGACGTCACACTGGCATTTGGGCCATGTCAGTTGTCACGGAGCACCGCACACTGGCACCGCGACTCTCGTCCCTATTGCCAGTGCACACGGTTGTTTTTCGGGCGAGAGTCGCGTGGCAAGGCAACTACCAACACAAGCAGGATATGAGTTGCACACAGATGCGCTGACCGGGTCAGAGCCCATTCTAGGAGCTCCATTGATATTTTGCAGCCGTTCCATTGATGAAATTCGTTGAGGATGTATAATATACTGTCGAGTTGTGTTTATAGACTGCATACGGGTAATATTCGCTTGAATTTATTCACGGACATTTTTTGTTGCAATTTTTTAGGAACGTTGCGAATTCATTCATGCTGATGGATTCAGTTCTCAGGAACTGAATACTGTTCAATCATTTATTGCTGTCATTGAGGCGCCAGCATTAATATCTGCCATAATAGAGCTGGCAAAAACATCTGACACGTCCTAATTTAATTTTTTTCTTTGTTTGAAAGCATATACTTCCAGATTGGTCCCGTTGTCCCTTTGTACTGTCGCTTTAGCGTCATGTTTAAACCGCAAGGAGTTGTCAACGGGTGAACGCGACAAGGTATCAAGGTGTTCAGCTACTTATGACTTCTTCGGTGCGTACAAAAATTGCCTTCGAACACGTGCAAAATTTATATAGCCATCGTAATCCAAAAAATATCTATGTTTGATATCGCTGTACTGCACCGCTACTAGCTACCTCCTTGCCCCGAGAGACATCACTCGATCCATCCAATTTTTAACCGGCTTTAATAAAGGAGTATGTTACGCGATAACTCCGTGATTTATGAACCGAATTGAAAAATTATTTCTTTGTTTGAAAGCATATACTTCCAGATTGGTCCCGTTGTCACCAAATTCCAATGATGGGATCCTGGAGAAAACGAGGGAACTCTTCAAATTTTATAGGCAAACTTGAAGCAAAAGGCTACTGATTTGAAGTCGGTTAAAACTTTGATTGAAAGTACAATTATTACTCAATTATAAAGCTGGCTCTGTCATTGTTTAACTTAAAATATTTCGCATTTTCCAATTAGGTATATTACTGCGCAGGATAAGAATCGAGCACTATTCATTAGTATGCATGCTACTATACCGTTCACACGATATGTTATACCTCTATTTAACTACAAAGAGAAGAGGGCGTTGATACAAACAGCGCGAATTCCTGCAGGTTACATTAAGACCGTGAAACAAACAAAAAAACCAAAGGCATTTTCTTTTACCTTTCATCTCACCTTGGAAATAAATGCATAACTCCCAATAGAACATTGCGCAGGCTTCACATTAGATTAACTTGCCGTCCTTCAGTTAAAAATACCGTTTCACCGGGGCCTTTCGGTGCCCGGGCCCACCGCTGGGGTTCACAACGCTTGTACATCGCCTCAGGCTCACCGGTAGAAATCGGTATCTTAGCGTACATTTCTTATATGTCAATCGGGGGCAAGTTGTACCAAAGGGAGCAGCTAGTCGCGTCGCGCGACTCCTGTCTCCCTCGCGCTGCACAAATTAGAAAGAGCAGGGTAGCTTCTCGCCGCGGCGCCAGTGCTACTCGTAGGTCGCAGGGGTGCTGGTTGTGAACCGTGCAGCCCGCGGGGTCGCTCCGGCGGGGCGCGGTGCAAGGCGCCATCGCCACTGACCTACTTAAAGCCTGCAGCCTGTCCTATTTCCAAATGACGTCACACCATTCACCCCTGCTCCTCAATCGATGCTGAACTGGGTCGTGAATGAAACTCTTATTCGGAGCTATTTTTAGCACGCGCAATTCGGTATCATGGCCAGAAACCAGTTTGAGCGGATGTCTCGGCAATTAAGTCCGAGTATGAATTAAGCGGATGACAATTCGATTGGCTCTGCAATTAACCTGTAACGAGCTTTTTCCGTGATTACTTTGTTATTCAAGTTTTTGCGAGCGGACACTAAGGCAATTTTTTGTGTTATCCTTATTTCGCTGTAGCCAAGGATATTTAGACTTATTCTTGGCTGAGATCCAAACGATGTCTTGAGATTTAGGATTCGTCGACATGGTGCTCTGCGAGCATTTTTCTCATTCAATCGGTACAATATATTATGTAGGGACAAATTAACCGTTATACATCTAGTTGGTATTACAGTTTTAAAAAATGGGGCAATGGTAAATTGAATTTCTGTGAAAAGAATAATTTTGGGATAACTTAGCCCCATAACAACAAAGATTTCCATTTAAATATAATCTATTTTCCCCTCTTGGCTGGAGGGTCAAATGGCACGCAGCCGCATTCGCTTAAACTACACATAAACAACATGAATCAAGTAATTAGTCAGGAACACTTGAGGGAAACAAAAATCATCTTGAATTAAGAAAGATGATTCTCTATAAAATAAAATAAACCTGAGAAAAAGTCTTAGCTCAAGATAATTTCGCTTCATTCCAGATAATTTAACATTTGCGTTCAACAGTTTTTGGCGTTAGGTACATTGAACTACAGTCTCCTAACGCTTCGTTGGTCGATTTGTGTAAGATTGTCCCCATATATGTATTTAATTTATCAGGCTTGTGCGTAAACGCGGCCGAAGACGAGGGTACGAAAGGTATGCAGATATTATAAAGTGGTTATGCTTGTTGCAGATCTCCCGCGCGAGTATCGACGCCTGCAAGGACCACTTCCGCGAAGACCTGGTGAAGACCGACTGGCAGCTCATGGTGGAGCTGAAGAAACTCTTCGAGATCCTGTAAGCCCTGGGAGCTTGCTGTCGTCAGCCAGGCGAAACTTGGTGACAGTTCCCATTCGTTACCGCGTTACCGTTGCTGACCGGGAATATTCCCATTTGTTAACCTACCTACTTCTATTTAATTTAACCTTTTGGACGCTCTTCACTTACGAAAGTGACACAGACACGCCATCTTTTTTCCGTAATAGTGTAATCCTTAGTTGAAAGCATAAAGGTCCTATAGTCGTTCTTGGCGCCGCGGACACGACTACCTTTAGATGTTCTTGGCGTCCAAAGGGTTAAAAAAGAGAATATCTTCGTTCGACAATGAGTGTAAAAAGTTATTTAAAAAAAAGTGCAACTGTTTTACAACCCTTTGAGATGGATTTATTTTTATTTAAAACTGTAATTAGGTTTTACTTAATTCGTTTTAAGGGATTCAAATGTATTGTTGTATTTTTTTAAACAATTGGTCGATATAAAATTCAACTTACGATTAAAGACAACGTTAAATAAGGCGCCGGCAGCTGTCATTCCACATAAACTTGTCAAACTTTCCATACATTCAGATTTTAAGGCACCCTTTACACCTGTAAGTTACTTACGTAAGTTTAGTACAAATATTGCTTACAGCGACTTACGTGAGCAGTATTTGTACTGAACTTACGTAAGAACTTAAAAGTGTACAGGCGGCCTAACGAACACCGCTTACGAATACAGACGGTCTGGCGAACCACACCCTAAGTGGTAAAGTGGGAATCAATAGTTACCAGTGGTATAATGGTAATGGGTGGGAGTATTAGGTGTTCCACGTTTCGCTCTCTTCGTCCGAGTTTCTGATCCATCTATGCAGTGTCCGTTGTATCATAGAATCTCAACCTATTTACATAGCTGACCCATTCCAAACTCAATGTTCCCCGTAGACTTCTGTGGTACGAAATTGTAAAGTCGGTTGTATTATAGTGTTTTATAATTTATTTAGGGTGAAACCTATTGATTGGCGCTAAAATTCCAGTTGGCATGCAATTTTGCAAGACTGTAAACTCTTGAAATATCAACGTGCTAATAGTTGGAAGGCCGACAATAAGTAGCTTTACCCTACTGCCATTTTAACATGAACGTCATTTAAACATATTATATGTAACCGATGGTTATTGTAAATATAAAATGATATATAATTTTATGATTCATGATGATAATTTATTTATTACTTGAGCTTTGTTCAGCCTTTGGCATATTTTGGAAAGTGCGGATTGATTTTGACTCGATTGTGTGTGCAAGTGATTTCATTTTTTTACAATCGATTAGGTCTAAAAATGATCATCTTAGTGTGTTTTCTTTTGTATAGGTATCATGTTGTTGATTTCCTATAAAATTCTCTGTATATATCCATAAATGTAACAATAAAGAGCGATTTACTTATGAATTGTCTGCAGAATTTATTTCATAGTGCAATATGCGATCTCATCGTCAAAAATGTGTCTTTTTCGGGCAATATATCTGTCTTTACGGAGCTTTTTGTTCTAAGTAGTATCGAAACTTTCGGTAAATCGATGTCTATTTATAAACGATACCTAAATTATAGGAGGCACTGTCAATGAATTTCTGGGACGTCTATAGTGGTCGCTGTTCGTCTTACAGGGAGTGATATGATCGCGGAACGTAGGAGGTACGGAAGGTTGTATTTTACATGTAGGTATTTTCCCTTTTTGAAATGCTTTGTATTATATAGATGGAATCGGACATATTCTTATATTGAAGATGAAGAATTATATTAAATTATGAAAATTATATTACATTTTATTTACCCTCTAATGTGTCGCAGCGGCCACCAGGGGCGCATTCACGAACCTACAAGTTACAATTGTACAAGTCTAAATTGGGAACACTGAGCCGATTGACCAATCATCATCATATCAGCCGAAAGACGTCCACTGCTGGACATAGGCCTCTCCCAAAGAGTGCCACAATGGCCGGTCCTGCGCCACCCGCATCCAGCGGACTCCCGCGACCTTTACCAGGTCATCAGTCCACCTTGTGGGGGGCCTACCCACGCCGCGCAAGCCGGTACGTGGTCACCACTCGAGAACCTTACCGCCCCAACGGCCATCAGTTTATACTAGCTATTTGACTGGTGTTGCCCGTTTACACTTGTAAATAGGGAGACCAGATCTAATTGCCGTTTTTAGTGGACATTGAAAATACGGGATTCGAGGTTAAAATACGGGACAGGCCGTATTTTTATTTAAAATTAACATAAATTTGGTGATGTACTATTTAGTCCCGTAATGGTTTCGCCAAATTACGGGACAGTGAATAATTCGTGCCTGAAATACGGGACAAGCCGTACAATTCGGGACATTTGGTCACCCTACTTGTAAACTCGTAGCTTCGTTAAACGTGTGGAGGCACATCTTAGTCCAGTTTGCAAACTGTAATGTACGATTCTCACCGACCGGGCCGATTCGGGACGAGTGAAGAATGACATTTCCGCACGTGTATCGAACGACGTTTTTTAATACAGTTGCGAAAAAATAAGAAAAACAACAAGTAAGAACTGTATTAAAAACATTTTTTTTGAACAACTTCATTATTTTTCAACTGTATTACAATGATGTAACAGAATTAATAATATAAAAGTTTCAAATTCCTTACTTGTTGTTTTTCTTATTTTTTCGCAACTGTATTAAAAAACGTCGTTCGATACACGTGGAAAAGTAAAAAGCACTAGTGCGCAAAATACAAATTTGCGCACGATTCGCAGCTACAAAAAGTACCACTTTTCTGAGCAACTGTATTAAAAAATATATATCATGACGCCAACTCTAGATATCCTTCAGCGTATGTAGCGTGGCGTTTAGTGAAGACATCGTTGCGGTTAATGCTAACTCTACTACTACTAAGTACTCACCTGACCGATTTCGGCCACAGCGACTGCCTCAACTCCGGCGTTGTTCTTGTTCATGTGCTCTGGTGTGGCTCACGTAGCCGATCTTATTTAATAAGCCCCTGCTAAACGGTTGCCAACACGCGCCTCCAACCGAGCGACCTTGGTTGGCACCGACCGCTGTAGTTTATTCAGCTCCAACCAACTGTGCGGACACGGTCGGTGCGGACCAAGGTCGCCCGGTTGGAGGGGCGTGTTGGCAACCGTCTAGCAGGGGCTTAAAGACCCGAGTACCTACATAACGGGCACGTGAGCACACCATCTACAAAATTATAGCTGATCAACGCAGGTGGTCGGGTTTTCAGCTCGTATTGCTTCACATCAAGTTCCGTGCATCGACGGGATTCAAAAATCGATGCTTTCTTTTTAACTAAAGATCTCCATTCCTGGCGGTTGGCTGCCTGCTAGTGGAAACTCTAGCTATACCCTAGCTGCTAGCTGTAGTCAATAAGACTCCTTGGGAGAGTGTGGTTCGGTGGATCCTGGGTCTCACTCAGTGGGCATGTATTGCACGCACGAGCATAAGCGCTTGCGACATTGCCGCTCTGGCATGCCCGCATCGACCGAACCCGTGAGCCTGCGCAGTGTCTGAGCGTGAAGTTGCGACGCGGAGCCCCCGTCACAAAATAAGTAGGAAAGTATTTATTTTCGTGTTTTTCAAAACACGAAATGTATCTCAGGAAAGAAGACAACGCCCCAGTTATACTTGTATCCAGTGAGGCGCAGTTGGATCGGCTGGCACAAGAAAAATGACTTATTTGCTCTAGTGATAAGCAAGCAATAAAAACTGAGCTGCCACTACATATTTTTTTAACGTGACCCATTTTTTACCTACACAACCTGTTAACCTAAACTATCTTTCTGTACCTCCTGCTGCTTTATATTATCCTGGTACCTCGAGCAATAACCGTCTCAACTGTCTGATAACAGTACTACTAATCGTAGCAAAAATACTACAGCTTACAGATGACCCCATGGGACCCTAAGTTACACTTTTTAAGAATTCATCCCATCATCAGAACTGGATGTTGGTGACAACGGGACCAATCTGGAAGTATATGCTTTCTAACAAAGAAAAAAAAATTCAAATCTGTTCATAAATTACCGAGATATCGCACATAAAAAAAAATACAGACGAATTGAGAACCTCCTCCTTTTTTGAAGTCGGTTAAAAATAAACACACAATTAGATTTTTTATTATTAAGTACTTTATTTCGCAGGCATATTGCCCATATCACAACACAAACATACAACATAATCATTATCATTATCATTAATTAGCAATATCACTTACTTAAATATAAATTTCAAACAATACATACCGCTTTAGCCTAGTTGGTAGTGACCCTGCCTACGAAGCAAGAGGTCCTGGGTTCGAATCCCGGTAAGGGCATTTGTTTGTGTGATGAGCACGAATATTTTGTTCCTGAGTCATGGATGTTTTCTATGTATTTAAGTATTTATTTCTCTATATACGTATGTTTATCTTCGTCTAGTACCCATAGTACAAGCTTTGCTTAGTTTGGGACTAGGTCGATTTGTGTAAGATTGTCCGCAAATATTTATTTATATTTATTTATTTTACATTACCTAATTAATAAAATTAAAAAAAAAAACGAAACTAGAAATTTAATTAAATAATTGATATAGGTATTTCTGGACTCCATGTGGATGGAGTTCCAGTGCCTCCATAGTGGGCTGTTGATATTTTCAGCAATGGCTCTAAGGAGGCAGTTGGGACTGACACGAATGCGGCGCATCAGGGAGGCCACGCGCTTGCGTATTAATGCACAAAAACCGTGCGTGCGCTCCTCGCAGAACATACATGACGCGCTACAATATGGTGGAAGTCCCAACAGCATCCTGAACCCATTATTATATAAATAGGACGCGCAGGGATTCGTAGGTTTTTCGGGTATACTTGATCCATAGGCTGCAGGTATCAAATGTTTGACAGAAGGTCTTAAAGAGCGTCGTCTTAACCGCTTTTTCACATCTTGCAAACCTACGGACCAGCATATTGCACCTCACCGCAAACGCCCTGCGCTCCCTCTAAATGTCTGCATCATCTGCCTCGATGAGCCAGTGCCGCAGGTACTTAAATTTCGCCACCCTTTTAAGTTCTGACTGGCAGAGCATAATAGGAGGGACTATTTTTGGCATGTTTTTTCCCGCTTTAAACACCAGTAGCTCACTTTTTGACGCATTATTTTTGTGCTTAAGGCCATGCGTCCCAACGTAGCTCTCACAGACCGCAAGCAACTTTTCAAGAGCGCTTATCGCCGGAATATCGTAGGTAAAGTCAGCAATAAAAGCTTGTAGGTCAAAAATGAATTTGACAGAAACTTATTCAGACATAAGATTAACCTATTCGCCGCCACGTCAGAAAAGAAATAGCGTGCCACCCACGGCAAGCAACAAATTGCACGTAAGCAACTGTCAACTTTGTACCTACTGTCAAATGAAGGTGCATTTTATTTAGAATTTTGTGAGTGAACTGATTGAAGTCGTTGGCGTGTGGGATGTATTACCAACCGACAAACCACTCTGTCGACCTGGTTGGGTGGTTAGTGTTTTTTTTCTTAACTGACAAATTGGTTGGTCGGTTGATATATTTATTTCTCAACCAACAACCTGGTTAGTCAGTTCATATTTTTTTTTCTTGATAGTCAACCTGGTTGGTCGGTTAGTACACTGATGTATTACAAACCACTCTGTCCACATGGCGACTTGGGAAGTAGCGAAACTAGTACAAATATTGTACCGCTTGCATACGCCTTATTATTTGACAAGACGAAACGTACGTATGAAATATTTTTTCACTTGATGAAAACAACTGTACGAAATTG
Organism: Epinotia brunnichana; assembly: GCA_963854355.1. Classification (NCBI taxonomy): domain Eukaryota; kingdom Metazoa; phylum Arthropoda; class Insecta; order Lepidoptera; family Tortricidae; genus Epinotia; species Epinotia brunnichana. The sequence goes on from OY977940.1 coordinate 2,895,088, forward strand.
GAAACCCACGGCGTATAAAACAAATTACGAATGTGTTCATGGCGATGTGGGAACGACAACACGCAACGCTTTTAGGTGTTCTTGGCGTCCAAAGGGTTTAGTGAGTGAAGTGGCTGTGTAGGTACAGTTTACCTACACCAAATCATCGAACGATACTCAGGAAGGGTGCCTGCAGCTAGGAATCAATTTAAGATATAGTAAGTCCTATTTCAATTCGATTTCGATGTGTTCCTCGTGTTAGCTTTCAAGCGCGCCGAGCAACCATACCAGGGGGGTAAACACGTAACGTTCCGAACGCGCGTCGGTACAATTTAACTGTCAATTTTCCATATAAAAGGTGACATTTAGACCTACCCGACGCGCGTACAATGCGTTACGTGATCGACCTACTGAACGAGTAGAGAAAACTCATTAAAATGGAATCAAAAAGCAAGATGCATGGTTATTGTGCGGATTTTTATTCTAGACTCTTCTAATCTTAAGGTGGTTCGATTCCCATACAAAGCGTTATTTGACATTCGCAGGCTAACGGCGTGATATTTTAAGAAACTTATGTAACAAACTTTTATCAATTGGCTTCCCATTTGCGCCAAATTCCCCCTTTCCTAGAATAAACTTGTATAAACAAGATTAATTTGAGAAAAATTGTTTTCCTAAAATATCACGTCCCAAACCAATTTCTCAAATTAATCTAGTTTATACAAGTTTATTCTAGGAAAGGGGGAATTTGGCGCAAATGGGTAGCCAATTGATGAAAGTTTGTTACTTAAGTTTCTTAAAATATCACGCCGTTAGCCTGCGAATGTCAAATAACGTTTTGTATGGCAATCGAACCACCTTAAGATCATCGGACCAACGAAGCCACAAAATTAGCGACGTGCCACACACAATACAATACGATTTATTTATTTATTATGAAACAAACAGTCATACAAAGATATTCGTACAAGCTATCTTATTAATAAACAGACCTATAGTTTCCAATATAATACAAAAACTTATAAATATAGATGCTTTAATTATAACTATTACAGTCCAAAAACAAAATATGTATATCATTTTACAAATTGTTGGTCCTAAAGGCACTTTTTAACGAGTCTATGGTACAGTTAAATATGTCTATATCTATTAATCTATTATTATGGTTGTAAAGAGCACATGCACGCTTAACAAACATGTTTTTAGAATAATTTGTTCTGCTGAAAGGGATGGCAAATAAATGTTTAGCACGACACTGGCGTTCTCTTTGACGAGGAACTCTAATTATGATTTCTTGAAGCAAGCTAGGGGCATCGAGATGATTGTGAATTATTTTGTATAATAAAACAGAGTCAACACAGTCCCTACGACATTCAAGGGATTGCATGTTATGACGATTTAAAGATTCAGTATAACATGTGTATTCATTACCAATTTTAAAATCCAGGGCTCTTAAGAACTTTTTTTGTAGTCTCTCAATCCTGTTTATATGCACACTATAATGGGGTTTCCATACACCACATGCGAACTCAAGGCGACTACGTACATAACTGTTATACAAGTATTTTAAGTGTCAGAGGATTCGTAAAGGGTTTACGATTAAAATCAATTAACGATTCTGATGTTAGCTACTATTTAGTAGCGCCGCAAAGGTGTCAGAGGGGTCGGACGGGTATGCGGGAGGCGACTCGAGGCTAACTTCAGAATCCTTCTATTAGCGTTATTCCCGGTTGTGCCTTAAAGGAGCCCGGGGTCCGCTTTGACACCTAATCCCAAGATTTGGCACAGGCACTAGTTTTAGTTTTACGTGCCACACACAATACTAAAGACTCGAATAGCGACTCTATTGTTAAAGAAGTCTATTGTTTTGAATACGTAATGGTCAACATTGCTAATTAGTATGTATTTTATTCTGTTTTTAGTTGTTGTTATATTGGCAACAGAAATACATCATCTGTGAAAATTTCAACTGGAACTACCTATCACGGTATCAGTGAGATACAGCCTGGTGACAGACAGACGGACAGACGGACGGACGGACGGACGGACGGACAGCGGAGTCTTAGTAATAGGGTCCTGTTTTACTCTTTGAGTACGGAACTCTAAAAACTGGGCCCCGTAGCATGGTTGGCCTTATCACGCGATAAGTGACAAGATAGAGCATCCGTCACTGGCTGACACCGTTTGATAGAACGAGACGACGCTCTTATCCTGTCACTTATTTTATCACGTGATAAAGGCCAACCATGCTATGGGCCAACCATGCTATGGGCCGGCAGGCCAACCAAACTGACGGCTTTGTGTTCCGTAAAAAGATTTTCTTCGGTTTATTGTTAACTAGCGACCCGCCCCGGCTTCGCACGGGTTTATATGTATATTACATGCATGTACCTTCCTCTTGAATTACTCCATCTATTTAAAAAAAACCGCATCAAAATCCGTTGCGTAGTTTTAAAGATCTAAGGGACAGACAGACAGCGGGAAGCGACTTTGTTTTACATATACTATGTATTGATTAAGAGTTGTGATCAAGAATAACATTAAATTATGTGAAAGAAAATTGGATGGTACGAGTGATGTCTCTCGGGGCAAGGAGGCAGCTGGCGGCGGTGCAGTACAGCGATATCAAACATAAATATTTTTTGGTCCTTCGAGCCGGATTACGATGTCTATAAATTTTGCACGTGTTCGAAGGCATTTTTTGTACGCACCTTAAGAAGTCATAAGTAGCTGAACACCTTGATACCTTGTCACGTTCACCCGTTGACAACTCCTTACAGTTTAAACATGACGCTAAAACGACAGTACCTACAAAGTTTTCAGTCCATTGTGAGATTTGTGAGGTCAACCGTTGGTACCTCAGAGGCCTCAGAGCATAGAATACTAGAGAGAGGACAAGCCGCCGGCGGCCGCGTCGCAGTTGTTAGCTCAATGGGCATACTCGGGCATACTCTGCCATACTGTGCACGCGTGCTGATCGTAGAAAATATTACGTTTTTTCCCAAAATGCCTGATATGATGAGCGTGTATTGTACAATAAGATTGAAGGTATACAAGTGTGTGTGTTTTAGATGTGTGCGTGCTTTGTCTTGTCAATTACTTGTGCTTTGTGTGGGTTAATGAACTTACGACAGGCGTACTCAATACAAATCGGCCGGCATGTCCGAACTCCTTATATTCATACATCTGTGGTTGGTACAGTCAGCATCAAAAGTAACTACGCAATCGAAGACGTCAAAAGTTCTTATTCCCTTTTAACATCTTTGACATCTTCGTTTGCGTAGCTACTTTTGATGTTGACTGTACCCTCTATAGGTACAGTACATCTGATTGCACGATAATAATTTCCACTGACAATGACAACCTGCATAACCTACCTACCCGTTGACTTTGCATAATGCACTTAACTTAATGACCTAAAGCATGTACCTATACGTCAGCACTTATAGACTATGACATCCCCGACACCTGTATACCTAGCATGTTTGCCATCAATAATGGAACCAGGAAGGTCATCTCCTCACACCATGCATCGAAGCACCAATGCCGCAAGGCACCACCTCTGGTTGGGTGGAGCGAACCTAATAGGCAGCGCTTCCCTTACTTAAAAATATTTCCGTATGACGGAGATGACGTAATAATTATGAACAAGTTCGATATTTGAATAATGATATATGAAACTGGCAGTTATTTTTAATTTGAACGCGGTTTATGTAGTTTTTATACCGTATTTTTGTTGAGAAGTTTGTTTTTTTTGGTGAAATTTGTTAGTGTAACCATGGTAACGGGATTTGCGTGGGTGAGGAGGTGGCGGTTTCATGGTCTAGGTCACGCCCCAGTGCGGAGGGCGCAGGCGCGGCGCTGCGCCGTTCAGGAACTGTTCAAAGCCCGGTCGACTTCCATCTGGAAGACTGGGACATCCGCGGTCTTCGATGTGAAAAAAAAAGTGGTTGTGGTCTGTGATCGGTGATTGTTAGTGCCAGTGTTTTCGATATTGCGAGTCTGTAAGTTGAATTGTTTTTTGCTCCTTTTAAGTAAGTAGCTCTTATCTAATATCTATAATGATTAAAATAAACAATAATAAACATGGAAAATACATACCCAATAACAACAATTCCTAACTATGTACTTACTGTAGTAATTAGTAAATCTATTCACTTTCGTCGAGTCCAAAATAGGCCTACTTACCTTCATTTAGGAACGTTTCCCGACGGAAGAGTTTCATTTTTACATAGATTTCGTAAAAAAAATCTTTTGAAGGACTAAGCAAGTAATAAGTAGTAAATTATTAAACTACTTATTATTAGAAGTCCTACCTGGTCTGGAACAAGTCAGCTTAATTTTTTAGGGTTCCGTAGCCAAATGGCAAAAAACGGAACCCTTATAGATTCGTCATGTCTGTCTGTCTGTCTGTCCGTCCGTATGTCAAAGCCACTTTTTTCCGAAACTATAAGAGATATACTGTTGAAACTTGGTAAGTAGATGTATTCTGTGAACCGCATTAAGATTTTCACACAAAAATCGAAAAAAAAACAGAAAATTTTGGGGGTCCCCATACTCAGAACTGAAAATCAAAAAAAAAATTTTTCATCAAACCCGTGTGTTGTGTACCTATGTATGTATAGGTCTTTAAAAATATATTTAGGTTTCTTATATAATTTTTTTTTAAACTGAATAGTTAGCGCGAGAGGCACTTCCAAAGTGGTAAAATGTGTCCCCCCCTGTAACTTCTAAAATAAGAGGATGATAAAACTAAAAAAAATATATGATGTACATTACTATGCAAACTTCCACCGAAAATTGGTTTGAACGAGATCTAGTAAGTAGATTTTTTTAAATACGTCATAAATCGTAAACCGCAATTTATTTCACGGAACCCTTCATGTGCGAGTCCGACTCGCACTTGGCCGCTTTTTTTTAATTGTATGGCATACATAATTTAGCCTTTCAGTTTGTCACTCTTTAGTACCACCCACCCAGGGGACACGTGCAGGGTTGTGGTAGGTAGCTCCTGCGGACGCAAGTGCCAGTTGTCCTCCCTTTGTCAAGTGAGTGGGCAACTCGACTGTTAGAGGTTCTTAAGCCGCCCGAAGGCCTCTAAATCGGCTTAACGACTACTGTCATAGACAGCAGCCGGGATCAACTGCTTAGCGTGCCTTCCAAAGCACGGAAGCGCTCATTTATATTATAGTAACCACTCAAACAGGCGGTCTCCCATCCAAAGACTGACTTAAATAAAAAAACCGGCCAAGTGCGAGTCGGACTCGCGCAAGAAGGGTTCCGTACCATTATCAATATAAATATTTATTTTATTCTGTTTTTAGTATTTGTTGTTATAGCGGCAACAGAAATACATCATCTGTGAAAATTTCAACTGAAACTATCACGGTATCAATGAGATACAGCCTGGTGACAGACAGACGGACGGACAGCGGAGTCTTAGTAATAGGGTCCCGTTTTACTCTTTGAGTAGGTACGGAACCCTAAAAATCAACATTAAAGCAAGCTTTAATTATTCTAGAATTTAATCAAATAATTTTTGTACTCAACGAAAGGTAACCATTATAAATCGTACCTATAACTAAACGAAACACAAACACGATCTGCAACCCTGACGTGCAGAGTTCGTGATAGTGCCAAAAGCATCCTGAGCATTGGTAGCGAATAGCACTATGGACCCATACTTAGAGTTAAGAAAATCTTGTAACTAACACTAAGTAATATAAGTTCAAATTCTCTACTAACACAATGATCCGAGTTGGTTGAAAAATAAACAATTATAATTAATATTATAACTAATAGGGAACTTGCATTTTTTTCGAAAATACGAAAATCAAAAGTATAATCCAGCATTTAAACAACTGTTCTCTATGTATTAAATCTTATTATGGATTATTTTTCTGATGATATATGCATTTGAAATCTGCACGCGCCGGCACCCCCCGAAAACGCTCTAATATGTATATTAAACGGGCTTATGCTATGACGTCAACGCATACAGCGTGGAGATCCAATACGAGCAAACCTTTAAATGGTGGTTAGTACAGGACCTAAGAAGCGTATTAAGATAATTTTTGTCTAAAATTACAACGAAAAAGTTAACCATACAAAATAATTCAGCCCGCAATGTAACGTTAAATGTTCAACTTAAGTCTCGTTGACCGTTAATAGGTACTTGTCACCACCAAGAATCATTTACGTTACATTGCTGCTCGGGTTTTTTTCAAAAATTCAATATAGTCTTTTAATTAAGTTTGCGGCGCTTGCGGTAGAAACATTGGGTCCCTGGTCAGCTGACATGAAATCATTTATGAGGGCAATGACTAAACGACTCGTCGACGCTTCAGGGGACCATAGGGCTGGCGCTTACCTCTCGCAACGTATTTCATTAGCAATACAGAGAGGTAACGCCGCCAGCGTTATGGGCTCCATGCCGCAGACGGAACTGCTGGACGGGGTTTTCTTCCTATGACTGGGCAAGTTAAGTTAATTTAGTTTTTAATTAGTTTATAATTATTTGCTTGTTACTTTATTTTTATTTATGATGTTGTTTTCTTGTTTTTACTAAATAAAGTGTAACTTAAAAATTCCCGCTTACGCTACTAAACCCTCTGTCTGGTTGAATTATTTGCCCGTATTGGATTTCCACGCTGTATATACGTGTATTATACGTGGGCCCAGGTTGATTTGTGTAAGATTGTCCCGTAATATTTATTTATTTATTTATTTATACTCTCGGCGGGTTAACAACGGAGTAAGTCATTAATTTGCAATCATTTCCACAAAATTTGCGTTTAAGTCTATAGGTACCTATAGACTTAAACGCAAATGTACTAGTCATTTCACAAATTATTATTTCTAATTTAATATTTTGTGTATCTGTTGTTATTTTATAGAAAAATTAAAAAAAAAAACGTCATTTGAACGTGAGATAACACTAATACAATATTTTTTTTCTTTTTTTTTTCTTTTGTATTTCTACGTAACATATCCGCATCGATTGAGTGCAATTTATTCGAATTGGAAGTCCCATGCAAGTTTCTGATTCATTAATTAGGTACCTATCCTTACAAATAAGATTCTGCCAAAAGGAAAAATTTTTGGTAGAACCTTTTACTGTAGACATTTTTTTACAGTCGTCTCATCAACTACTCGTCGTAAAGGTTCCAATATACCCAAACACGGGATCTTGTTTAGTTTTGGCCATAGGGCCACCGTGAGTCTCCATCATCGATCAACTTGCACTGCTGTCATAATGTTGCATTGTTACCGAACTTACATAAGGATGGCAAATTTTAGCTCAATCGGATACCGCAGATCGCAGATATAGCTGAATAAGTTTCTGTCATTTCATTTTTGGTACAAGCATTTATTGCAGACTACTTTTCTGCATACCACCATCAACTACTCATTGAGACGATTCTAACGAGCCCAAACTCGATGGGGTTGTGTCGTTTTATTGCGGAGTTCCTATGGCCAGCTTCCAGCTCCAGCATCAGATCAGCTCCAAGTCATCATAATATTGCATTGTCATAGTGAGACAAACCATAAACTGTAACACCGATGTACATACCTATGTTTAACAAATAAAATATTTTGTATTTGTATTTGTCATGCGATATACATATGCATGCAAAATTTCAGCTCAATTGGATAACGGGAAGTGACTGAAAAATGGGTTACAAATTTTGACGGACAACTTAGTACATGCTTACATATTTACATACATACGAACAGTGCAAGTTAATAGGTATAAAGCTTATAAAAATGGTTTACAAAGTCTGAATGTACTACTTACAATACTTAGGGCCGATTTTTCCATCCCCAGATAAGTCGCCGGATAGTCATCCAACCGATTAAATTAACTGGTTGTTTATTTGTCGGTTAGAAATTTTCAATTTTTCAATCACCTTTTATCCAGAGTATAGTTATCTGTAGTCTTAGCCAGCGAACTTCGTGGCGACCAAGTGCGAGCGAGATGCAAAGATACAGAATTCAATATGTTAGAGCGAAATAGGAACAAAACGTTTATTTGACATTTGACGTCCAAACAAAACATAACCTATAATTATTACCCGCGTCAAGGAACCACAACACCACAACAAGCAGTTGTGCCGTGTTATTTAATTATTACCTATTTAAAACAGACTTGTGTTGTGAAAAGGATATTGCAAATAAGGAACATGAATTAAATACAAATTTTGTAAAAGAAGAGCACGAGCTAAAAATGACCAATCTTAGAAACGAGGAGTCTAGGAAGCAAGAATTGCATGAACTAATGTTAGTTACAATACGGCGTAGATATAATGATTATTTTTTGTATAGTTCTCGTCTACTTTAGCTTATTGCAATAAAACTAGTTTTTAATTGAAACAAGAATTGTTTTATATTTTAAAATGTACCTACTTATTTGTTTTTATTATGTTCTATTGACATTCTCAACTTTAAATTATTGTAAGTAACTCATCATCATCATATCAGCCGAAAGACGTCCACTGCTGGACATAGGCCTCCCCAAAGAGTTCCAAAATGACCTAATAAAAAAATATTTTAACCTGAAAGAAATTCAAAATAAACAAGTAAAATGTCCCTTGTGTATGTATTTCCCTGTATTTCTTCTGCATGTTCAGGCACTGCCATAAATTAATTAACAGGTGAACAAAATTGGTACACTATAGTAAATAATTAACTACAAAACACAAATAGTGCCACATTTACCATAACATAACCTAAAAACGTCAAACTTAACGGAGCGATAGGTCCTAACTAGCTCTTGAACTGACAGGCAACTATATTCCTCAGTTAACGGCTTTATTCGTCGGTTAACTGCTATCCGACTGTTGAAAAATTGAAAATCCCGCTATCTATAGAATAAAACCTATCTGGTTGTTTAACCGGGGATTGAAAAATCGGCCCTTAGAAACGAGGAGTCTAGGAAGCAAGAATTGCATGAACTAATGTTAGTTACAATACGGCGTAAATATAATGATTATTTTTTGTATAGTTCTTGTCTACTTTAGCTTATTGCAATAAAACTAGTTTTTAATTGAAACAAGAATTGATTTATATTTTAAAATGTACACTACTTATTTATTTTTATGCTAGATCCATTTAAAACCAGATTCAAGAAGATAGTTTGCTATATAATAGGTATAGGAATTTATTTTACAACACAATAAAATAATAATACACTAAACTTACACATACTAAGCACATACTTATAACTTACACAGTACTAATGTTATTGTTGTTTATAATGTTCTATTGACATTCTCAACTTTAAATTCTTGTAATCAATCATCATCATCATATCAGCCGAAAGACGTCCACTGCTGGACATAGGCCTCCCCAAAGAGTTCCAAAGTGACCTAATAAAAAAATATTTTAACTTGAAAGAAATTCAAAATATACAAGTAAAATGTCCCTTGTATGTATTTCCCTGTATTTCTTCTGCATGTTCAGGCACTGCCATATATTAATTAACAGGTGAACAAAATTGGTACACTATTATTTATTATTGGTAAATAATTAACTACAAAACACAAATAGTGCCACATTTGCCATAACATAACCTAAAAACGTCAAACTTAACGGAGCGATAGGTCCTAACTAGCTCTTGAACTGACAGGCAACTATATTCCTCAGTTAACGGCTTTATTCGTCGGTTAACTGCTATCCGACTGTTGAAAAATTGAAAATCCCGCTATCTATAGAATAAAACCTATCTGGTTGTTTAACCGGGGATTGAAAAATCGGCCCTTAATATGCGAACAGTTCAAGTTAAATAGAAGCTTTAAATTTTTCAAAGCGTGAACATTTTTTCTTAGAAAACTGTGTGCAAAAAGATGCAATCTTATCAAAATTCCAAACTCTAGCTCCAGATATTAAGGTAGTAGATCAACGCTCCTTTGTCCTTCTAGGCTCACCAATCCTGGATAAAGCTTTCCCAGGGTACATAAACGAACGACATCAAAATTTTAGTAACTATTCGGACCGTTTACTTAAAATTAACCCTCATATATGGCATATACAATAATTAAATTCTGTTTGTTTGTTCCCAAATTCACATATATCCTCCGTTGCTGCCACCTTTGGAAGTATCCAAACCTTTTGGCGAAACTAGACAATCTCGTAAAATCAACAGTTTCATCTATTTTTAATATAGAATTGGATGACCGTCAGTGGACCGAAGCCTCATTGCCCATTAGGCACGGTGGTATTGGGATTCGACAAATTTCTAAAATTGCTCTTCCTGCCTTCATTTCGTCAACTTACAGTACCCAAAATCACTGCACCAAAATTCTAAAATACAACCCTAACAGTTTAGATTCACCTTTTCTGCCGGAGGCCATCTATAGCTGGAGCGCTGCGTGCCCGAATACTGACCTGCCGACGATTCGCCATTCGCAACACCAATGGTACGAGCCGCTTTGTGTGCTGGTACGGGATAATCTGTACGAAACAGCTACCAGCCCCACAGAGCGAGCTCGTCTCCTTGCTGGAACGAAATGGGAATCCGGTGCATGGCTGCAGGCTTTGCCTTCGAAAAGCACACTCCTCACCAGAGACGCTTTTAGGTTTGCGGTGTCGCTGCGTCTAGGGGCAGCATGTGTGGTACCGCATCAATGTCACTGCGGTGTAAAAGTCACTCGTTTAGGCCTACACGGCTTGTCGTGCACTAAAAGCGCCGGCTGGACATCGCGGCATTCCAGCCTGAATGATATTCTGCGCCGGGCCCTCGTCACTGCCTCGTCACTGTGCCGGCAGTTCTAGAACCATCGGGTCTCGCGCGGGACGACGGCAAGAGGCCCGATGGCACGACCCTGGTTCCCTGGAAGTTGGGACGGCCCCTAGTATGGGATGCCACATGTTGGATACTCTTGCCCCGTCCCATCTTTTAGGGACTTCGACAAGGGCTGGGGCTGCCGCTAACACAGCTGAAAACCTCAAGCGGCGCAAATATGCAGCCATTGATTCTGGCTGCATGTTTGAGCCGTTTGGACCCGGAGCACACGCAGTGTTCAAAGAGCTCGCGAAGCGAGTCGTTAGAAGCAAGTGGTGACCAGAGGGCTGGCGGCTATCTCGCGCAACGGATCAGCATTGCTATCCAGCGCGGTAGTGCCGCCAGCCTTATGGACACCTTGCCGCACGGCACCGATTTAGAGCCGGTTTTTTATTTGTAAATATGTAGTTTTGTTATTTTTTGGTTATGATGTACATATTTAGACTGAATAAGTATAGTTAGTTACAGGGAGCAGCAAACTATTTTGTTTACTGTACAAGCTTTGTTACTTTTAATGTCGGTCAAATGTTGCAAATCATATATGTATAATAATAATAATAATAGTCCCTATACACCCCAGCGGGTGCTGTCTCTGTGTGCGTTCCATGACACGGGCAGGGACAGCATCCGCTCGGTGTACTCCTTGCATTTCATTAAATTGTCAAAAGGGCCTCTACGTGTTGGCTCAGTTGGTACTTTGTAGGTACCTAGCCCCACGCACGCCTCCCAAAGGTCCGGGACATCATTGTCCCGTGAGCGGGAAAGACATACATAATAATAAAAAGTATATATTTAACTCCACCACAAAGTACACAGTTTACACAGATTAACATTATGGTTATTATAAGTTACAGCATACACGTGGGTATAAGCTACGACGGTAGCCTACTGGCCTAGGCATGCGGCTATCAAACGGTGGTCGTGGGTTCGAATCCCGCCTCGACCCATGACTTTTTCGGAACTTATGTACGGAATATAATTTGATATTTACCGTTAGCTTTTTGGTGAAGGAAAAAAATTGTGACTTCGTGACGAAACCTGCATATCTACATCTGCGAAGAAAATCAAAGGTGTACCTACCTATGTGAAGTCCCCAACCCGCACTGGGCCAACGCCTGTACCTAGTACAAAAGTTGCATCGTCAGAATTTTACAATTTTAAGGTTTTCTTTTTCAGAATCGTGACTGACTGATTCTGATCTCCGATAAAGAAAAAAGTGCCCTAAGTTTCAGGTGTCCACTATGTAACCGTCTATTACTTAGTATCTACCTAATTAACCTATTACCTATGTTCGAAAAAGCACAAGTGCAATAAAAAATTTCTTTGGATCCTAAGTAGGAAAAATACAACAATTCACAATTCTGAAAAAAACGAACATCTGTTTCGATTATTTTGAAAACGCCCTATAATATTGTCCTAACAAAACGTGTCAAGTTTCGTCTCAAAATAACGCTTTCAAGTGGGTTCCATAGTTCTTTATTCCCAGGAACCTATTAGAGGGGAGGACTTAATTCTAGTGTGTTATTACTGTAATGAGTGCATCAAGTGTTTTATGTATTGTTTGAATCCTGCTTCAAAATACACCCAATTGAAGTCACAAACAGAAAACAGACCCCATATTATGTGACATTTGGTTAATTTTGGGTTTCGGTTATAATTGAGAAACATAATTAAATAATAGGTAGGTACTGTATTCTATCTACGAGTACTCTAATTTTGTTCTACCTATTACCGAGTTGCAATTGTTTTGCGATTTCCTGCATGTCGATCGCGTAACGCATTGTACGCGCGTCAGGTAGATCAACTGATGATGATGTGCCGACGGAAAGTTTCCTATATTGGGAAATGTTTCTGCAATTTATCATAGGAAAATTTCCGAAATTTGCTCATTTTTATAAGGGAATTGAAACTTTCTATTTCCAACATGGAAATAATAATAATAAGTAATTCCTTGTGAAACTTTCTAGAAATTTCCGAGAACTTTCCCAACTTTTTGGAAACTTTCCGCAATTTGCACATCACTAGCTAGATGTAAATGTCACTTTTTGTATGGGAAGATGACAGTTGAGTTGTTTGACATAACTGCCTTCGAAAAGTTACGTGATCACCCCTCTGTCCAAGCTGAATAGATAGAGTATAAGTTAACACTACTTACTTACCTACTTAACGGAAAATCAGGAAAATAGTTGATTCATTTTCCATTGTTTTTTGTGATGTCACGGTAATGTATCACCGTGACATTATTATTGTGTTTTGTAACTCTGTAATTTAAATCAGCCGACATAAAAATGGATCCGTTAGGTACGTACCCACGTAGCCAACAGGAACCATTCTTCGCAGCAATCTGAGAGCCAGTCCACCTACCAGTGGCGGCGCCTCAAAATTTTCGATGGGTAACCCGTAAACATGAAAGTTTAGGGTATATAACTATAGGCTTGGCTAAAAATAAATTCTAGGCAAGCCGGATTGAATGGGCTTGTATGAGCGCTCCGATACTGCCACCTACATTAACGCCTACTTTCATAGTTTTACAGGTGGATACTTGTAGTCGCGGAAGTGTGCGTGAGCGTTCCCGTGGCTCCGCCATAAAGCAGTGCGCAGAGCACCGTGGGGTTTTAGACGGTAGTCCGGGCGGTTCCCGGGAGTCCGTCATACCCGTCCTGGTTCCCCAGCCAGGCGGGATGTGTAAATGCATTTCCCCACGAAAAAAAAAAAAAAAAAAAAAAAAAGGTCTCCGCAACTGGAGCGACACAAAATTTGGAGTTTAATGGGTGCACGATGTTTTATATTGCTTTTTTTCGTTTGACTCGATCCTTAATACAATTTACCTACAGCCAAATAATCGCGTCCACTATGTGGTCAGACAGTGCCAGTGTGAACAAAAATAAAAGTAGTATTTTCTGTCGTCAATAGTTAACAACTTTTACACAGGTTCATGCGGATTATGAGTACTTACAGCAAAATATAGGTTAGTGCTGTGAAAATAGTAAAAGTCGATATACCTACTTCACAAATAAATTTTAGATACCTATACGATACAGGCCACTGTTACAGTAGACGGCAAACTTCGTGCGCAAATGAGGGGAAGTGGGGGGGCAGCTTGCACGTACAATTCGCCTTTGCGCAGGCAAGGTCATTTGCGCACGAAGTTTGCCGTCTACTGTATATGCAGATAAAAGTTTTTTTTCTAAATCCATCCATAACTGAATACTTCATTAAAACTGTTTAATTATTCAGCATCGATTATTGTAGATCGTGGTAATTTTTTATACAAAAAACTAGATTTCGTATTACCTAATACCTACAATGATACAGCCAGTTATGTCACGATTTTTTTTCTTTATAGTTTTATACCTCGACGGTCGCAAACATGCATACAAACTGCCGGAATAGGGGAATCACATGCGCGTTGCCGACCCGACCCTTTATTGATTCGTCATGTGAACACTAGACGGATGGAATTAATAAGTAGATAACAATCAACACAAACTCTCTACCAGCTGCTTCTTAGAATGATTGTGACCATAATTAACATCATGTGACATCGTGGGTCCATGTCATCGGATAAGGAAAAACCCATTCATTGAATCGCTGTAAAAACGAAGGCAGAAAAAAATGCGAGCCCGAATTTCGTCTAAGTACTTAGTACAGTCAGCATCAAAAGTAGCTACGCAAACAAAGACGGCAATGTCTTTATTAAAAGGGAATAAGAACTTTTGACGTTCTCGATTGTGTAGTTACTTTTGATGCTGACTGTACCTACCCTACAATAACTAAAACGCTTCATAAAAACATGCAGTTGCCTCAGGTATAAACTATAAGTAAATTCAGTTTTAAATTGTAGATACCAACCAAAATTTCAGACATATCACAGTTGTCGTCGTGTCGTGTGGGTACCTTCTTAGGTTTCCATACGAATTTAAGTATAATTTTAATTGTTTCAGAAATGAACATAATTTTTGGTATTTGGTATCATGGAACATAATAACTATTATTCCCGGCAACTGGCTGAAAAATGTTTTACTTTTGATGTACAACTTACATAATTAAGTTTATATTATTGCCGGGAATAATAGCTAATAGATACTTATGCCAAAAATTATGTTCATTTCTGAAACTAATTAATTAAATGTCAGATAAGCTAACATGTGCCATACGGCACATCTTTTCGTCCAATATTCCGCAGTGTCTCAAGACGAGAGTCTTTGACCAGTGTGTGTTGCCAGTGATGACATATGGCACTGAAACGTGGTCGCTTACAATGGGCCTCATTAAGAAGGCTCAAAGTCACCAAAGGGCAATGGAGAGGGCTATGTTAGGAGTTTCTCTGCGTGATCGCATCCGAAATGAGGCTATCCGCAGCAGAACCAAGGTAACCGAATCGCCAATAGCCCTCCGAATCGCTAAACTTAAGTGGCAGTGGGCGGGGCACATTGCACGTAGAACTGATGGCCGTTGGGGCGGAAAGGTTCTCGAGTGGCGACCACGTACCGGAAGGCGCGGCGTTGGTAGGCCTCCCACAAGGTGGACTGATGACCTGGTAAAGGTCGCGGGAGTCCGTTGGATGCGGGTGGCGCAGGACCGGTCACTTTGGAACTCTTTGGGGGAGGCCTATGTCCAGCAGTGGACGTCTGTCGGCTGATATGATGATGATGAAGCTAACATACTCGTACGAACAGTGCCAGTTTACATAAAAGCTTGAAGGTAAAAAAACTTCTGTAGGTAAAGAAAACACATATGTAGTAGGTACATTTGAAATGATAAAACTAAAGAAATGTCGTGGGTTCAAACCTCGTTTGCAACTTGTAGATTAAAAACAAAATGACTGCTTTTTTTTCAATAGAGCGTCAGAAACCTAGTACCTATCTCATACTTTACATTGCGAAATAAAAGGTTAAGTTCTCGTATCTACTTATTTAGTCAGTACCTAGTACACTATGTAATATAGCCGGTTAATCACTCCATCAGCGCTCTTGACACTAGGTAAGTAAGTACGTTGTTTTCGAGCACATCGTCACTAGGATTTCAGTTAATTTTCGGTACTCGCGTCACCCATTCATGCGCGCGCCGAGTGAATGATCGCGCGCGCGCGCAGCAGTCGGTCGCCGCACGCCGCGCCCGCCGCCGGCGCTCGCGCCTACGACACGTCACCGACACGAGACCGACACGACATCGTACAAGTGTTCTTAACAGTTAATTGAAGATAATTCGGATGACTCGCTATTCGTTCCGGCTGTTTTCCTGTGTTAATTGATGATGGCTCATGTTCTAATTCTAAACGCAGCTGAACTCTCATGAGTTGCCGGATACAGTGTAACCTTTGGTAGGTACTGAAATGACCATTTTTCAAAGTAATTGTGAGAAGGATTTTGCTCGTGGCGTGAGTATTGGGAGTAGGTTCAGATATAATTTCTGTTAATACCAGTATCATCATCAACATGCATGTTTTGCGCACCATGTACCTACCATTTATACAATTTAAATACATAAACGTTTATATCAAAATTCCAATTAGAGTACGAACAGGATCCCTTCAATCTAGGGTCATTACGCCGGTTCGCGTCCACTTAGTGGAGTTGGTAAGTTTGAGAGCGAAAATAAAATTGTTTGTGTCATAAATTTGAACGAAAAATGGATGTCACGTATTCCTTATATAGTCTTTTTAAGTTTACTGCACACTTTTGGGCAAAACATCTCATGCTTTATTCTATAAATGGACAAATAGCTGAAACAGGCGATTTACCCAGTTTGCGTCCAAAAAATCCAGATTGCGTCCGCATGTGGACCATTTAGCGTCCACCAATTTAGAAGAGGGAAATAGGAGAGATAAGTAGCATAACTGTAAAGGAAAGCTTGTGGTTATATAATCAAATCCTTTATTTAATAATTACAGATATTTACCCAGCATTAAAAGTTAACATAAATTATTTTTCTCACTATTGATCAAACTTAAAAATAAAATAAATAAAAAAACATTTATACGTTGTCACAATCACAAAGTCACTACTTAAGTAGATCTTTTTTATAATCTTTGGTAACATTAATTAAATCTCTGTAAGTCTACAATAATCAGTCCAGTTTACTTCACCACAAGGCACTATTAATTAGAAAATATAAATGAAATTCTAAAAAACAAAACAAAAAATAACATACAACAATCATAGATACAAATAACTCTTTTTAACATTGATTAAATCTCTAAAACCAGTGCTGAAATAAAATTAGTTCGAATCACAGGTCACACACGTTACATTCGAAAGACTTACTGAAAATATACCTAATTATCATAATTATTCATAGAATCATTAGAAAAATTATAATAACAATTTTAATTTTAAATTAAAGCATGTAATCAAACCCTTTATTTAATAATTGCAGATACTTAAAAGTTAACATAAACGATTCTTCTAAATATTGATCAAACTTAAAAGTAAAATAAATAAAAAAACGATTTATACTTTGTCACAGAGTCACTACTTAAGTGGATCTTTTTTATAATCCTTGGTAACATTATTTAAATCTTAGTAAGTGTACAATAATCGGTCCAGCTTACCTCACCACAACCACAAGGCACTATTAATTAGAAAATATAATAGAAATTCTAAAAACAAAACAAAAAAATATATACAACAATCATAGATGCAAATAACTCTTCTTAACATTGATTAAATCTCTAAAACCAGTGCTGAAATAAAATTAGTTCGAATCACAGGTCACACACGTTACATTCGAAAGACTTGTCTTTGACGACTAAATAAGATAGTCCTGCAAATGGCGTGCATTTTAGGTGGAACCATCTAACACACTTATCACAACCAATGTTTTTTTCATCGTCGTCTTCTACATCTGAAATTAAGATGTCGTCACATTCAGCACACTTCGTTGCATCCCCAGCTGGTAAATTTTCTTTCTGTGATTCCAAATCTAGCATAACTGTGTCTCGTGTGTTTGGGGAGTGATCTGGAGTGATCTTTGTCTTTTTTTTTCGTTTCGGACCAGCTTTACGAGCCTCTTGAGTTTTTTTCAATATTTTTTTCTGTTCCTGTTTTTCTATTCGTTCTAACTTTCTTTTTCTTATTGTTTCCTGCTTTTTGTTCTTGATCTCCTCTTTATCGTCATAGTACTTCCTCCATGCGGCAGAAGATATAGCTGCAGGAGTTCGTTGACTGGTTCTTCTTGCCTTGTCAGGGATCCCGGGTAGCATCAGGTGATTTTTAAATGGATTTGATATATTTTTAAGCGGTAGATCTCTAACCACTGTTGATGTTGAAGGTTGCAATTCAAGAGGCTTTTCAGTAAGCGAAATAGATGTAGCAAAAGACGCATTTTTTTCAGTGCTAGGCTGAGATGGTGAGATTGGGGACACAGCTGATGCTGAAGTTATAGGCGATTCAGGCGTTTGTTCCTTAGTAAGCAGATTTGGAACTGTAGTGGGAGTTACTAAATCTTCAGGAAGTGGTATGATCAGGATGTCGTCTATTGAAACATTTTTTTCAGTCTGAGGCTGAGGTGAGATTGTGGACACAGCTGATGCTGAAGTCATAGGTGATTCAGGCGTTTGTTCCTTAGTAAGCAGATTCAGAACTGTAGTGGGAGTTACTTCATCTTCAGGAAGTGGTAAAATTAGGATGTCGTCTAAGGAAACCATCGAGCCCACTTCAAGGTAACTCCCAGTCAGCCCAGACACGTGTAATGTTGAAATAGTGTCAACAGTTTCATCTGCTCCAATGATAGGTAAGTCTTCAGTATGTGAATTATTTTTATTACAATCATGCGCCACATAATCGTTTTGAGAAAGTTCACGATAAACTGTGATTTCATCGAAATTAAAGATAGAAACTGGAGCAATATTTCTTTTGTTTAGCTTTGATGTGGCAGGCTTAGCAGATGGCTTAGAAGCAGTGTGAATTTGGGCTGAAACTGTTTCTAGTTGTAGAGTGGGACTAGAATTTCGATCTTTATCTTCATCGTGTGTTGAAGTAATTGAGATTTCTATAGTTGCATCTAATTCGAAATCGATGCAAGTGGAATGTGTGTCATTTTGTTTTGTATTTGAAAGATCAATCAGTGAACTTTCTGATCCTGTTTCGATCGAAATTTCTCCAATACCCATTTCCGCCGGAAGAGACTTTTTCAAAGCGTTAACTTCTTTCAAGATGGTTCGAACGTTGATTTTCTTTTCTTTCAGGACCGGCTTCAAATGTTTTAAAACTTTTTTAAAACTTTTAATATCAAAATGGTTGATATTTTGCGTTAGTTCTTCAGCCGGTTGTACATTTTCCAACGTATTTCTTACACATTTAGTGTAATCTGGGCTGTCTGCGTTGAATGGATAAAGGCCACATCGTTTAAATCCATTCTTTATATTCTCGGGCATGTTAGGATGTTTTAATGTTTCGTTGAGTAGCGTACAAAAATTCGTTTTAGTGACGGCAGAATTAATGTTTTCAGGTTTTGACAGAAATTCGCGCACAGTATCTTTCCAGTAAGTCTTTACTGGTGCGAATACGCTCACGTCAGCTGGTTGCAATATGTGGGTAGTATTGGGCGGCAGAGCATACAAAATAATTTGCATTTCTTCGCATATTGTACTAAGCATTAAGGACATATGCGATTTATGCCCATCTACCAGCAGCAGCACAGGTTTTTTGATGTTGTTTTGTTCAACCCAGTTATTAAATTCGTTTGTCACATATTCGAAAAACACATCACCTCTCATCCAACCTGACTCTGATTTGCCCAGGCACCATTCTTTAGGCATACTATCCACTACGGCTTTGGGTGGTCTTACGTATGGAAATACGACGCAGGGTGGGCACGAATCTCCATTTGCATTGAATGTCAATAACACCGTTATGTTTTCTTTTTCATTACTTGGCTTTATTTGATACAAGTTCTTGTATCCTCTTGGACCTAAAACTTTTCCTGTCTTCGGACAAAGCGCAAATCCACTTTCGTCCCCATTGAAAATTCTTTCCGGATCGGTTAAAATATCTTTTTGTTGTATGCTGCCCAAATATTCCTCAAGCTCTTTAAACCACAGTCTTATTGATTCCTCTGTGACGAGAGCTCTTGCTTTGTTAATACCCTCAGCATTTTTGAGCGAAACCTCCTTATTTCTGGCCAAAAATTTATCAAACCACTTTTGGCCTGGGCGATCATCTTTGAATCTGTTCTTGAAATCCCCATCTCGAATTATCTTTTGAACAGTATCTAATAATTCATTTCTTTTTACTGGAAATCCACATTTGGAAATGTTAACAAGCCATTCTATAATCTTTTTTTCACCATCTACTCCTAACACTGGTTCCGGTCCGGGTTTCTTTATTCCATCTGGTCTGCGCCCACTTATTTTGTCCAATATGGTGGTCTTAGGAATACCATAATCTTTACATATTTGTCTTATTGACTTTTTGTTCTCTCGAACGTCGTCCAACGCTTTTTTTAAAACCGCTTCTGTATACGACACGTTCTTTTTCTTTGCACTCTGTGCAGAGCTCATCTAAAAAAAAAATATGGTTGAGTACTGTTCTATTAGAATCATTCTTCTAACCTTAAAAAAATTAACATAAAATTCGAATAATGATGTTTTATGACGACCGCTTTAGCCTAGTTGTTAGTGACCCTGCCTAAGAAGCAAGGGGTCCTGGGTTCTAATCCTGGTAAGGGCATTTATTTGTGTGAGGATCACGAATATTTGTTCCTGAGTCATGGATGTTATCAATGTATTTAAGTATTTATTTGTCTATATAAGTATGATTATCTTCGTCTAGTACCCATGGTACAAGCTTTGCTTAGCTTGGGACTAGTTTGGATTTGTGTAAGATTGTCCCCTAATATTTATTTATTTTGCAACAAAATAGTTTTTTTGAATAATAATATTTTTGTGTTTAGTATATGGACGCAATTTGTTCTATCGTCTCTTATATAGGTACAGTTTGCGTCCAGTATGATTTCCGACATCTGTAACTTTTTCTATAATCGTGATAATGTGGACGCAAATTGGCCATTAGAATATGCATGGGAATTGAGTTAAAATTAATATAACACGTATATTGTCTTTAATTTTATATCGTATTAAATAAACATCCAACTTGGAGATAACTAGACCAGACCGCGTCCACTGCGGACGCAAAGTGGAGATTTTATAAATTTAGTATACCAGTTCGCGTCCATTTTATTTTAACGGTCATGTAATAAAATACAAGCACAAACATCATAATCCTTATTGTATGATTCATGGTTAAGGCCTGGAAACAACAATAAATCCCAAATTTCATATTAATCAATTAAAAACTTACCGTGAAACGCACCGCTGCTCACTATTTTTTTTCTTACATTAACGCACATCCGCACTCTTTGGTTGCACACCCGAAACTAGTTTATTTTCTACGCAATAAGGGAGCGCGCACAAGGAAAATTGTTTATGTGTGTGTACCTGTCATACATCCAGGAATTCTTAGAAATAGCTTCCGTTTTTGTAAGTGTGTTGGTATGGTTATTTTCCACAGTTTTTAAAGAGTGAGTCGTCGTTTGGACGCGAATAGGGCGGTGGACGCGAACAGGCGTATTGACCCTATATCTGGGGTGTTCACGGGTCACTTCGGGGTCAAGGATCTCTTGGCCAAGATCGGATAATTTAGACTGTAGAATGTGTGGCGAGGAGGATGAGACTATGGAACACTTATTGTGTGAATGTCATGCCCTTTCCAGACAAATAATGAACTACTTTGGTAACGGTTACCCGCAACCAAAGGAATTCAAGGTGCTCCCGGCGAACTGCATCATCCGCTTTGTGAAAATGATGGAGCAAGCCTAGGAGCAGGTATAAAGGAGAGGGCAAATGCACAAAAGATCCCACTGGGTCGAAGTGCATCCAAAGGGCCCTCACCTAGATAAGATAAGATAAGATATCTATACCTACTAATAATACAGACGTAATGTCTGTGAAATGTAAGTTTGTACATATAGGGGTTATCTCCGAAACTACTCGTCCTATTACAAACATTTTTTCGCCAGTATATTAAATGGATCTTCGGCATATATTTTATTCCGTGACTCTGCTTGGGTTATTTGTAATATGCGGCAGCTAAGCATCAATAATATTGATACACTCCATATCACGGGTGTAGTCCATAGTAAATCGGCTTGCTCTTCATATTAATGTGCACCTTGTTCAACAGTTTGTGAAGAAGGTCGACAGAGCTCCCGGAGTTGCGCAGACCTATTATATAATCTGTGGTTGCGCTGTGTTGATACGCTATTATCTCTAGCTGTCAATATAATAAATCCTCAATTCTATAAAGGGCCAGCAAAACGCTAGTTTAACTTCCCTTGACCATAAGGCTACGGTATCTGCTTACAATCAGACAGGGTGTATGCTTATCTGCGACCGTTGTGATATAAAAAAGTTAACGAAATCTGCAGCGGCTTGCATATTATTATTATTTATTTAAGGCCGCTCATATACCCAAATGAAATCTACAAACGAGCCCCTTCTCACGCCACCCGTCCTGCCCCTCGATACAATGACGATACAACAGCGCCAACATAGAAGTGGCAACTTTAATGAACTAACAGGACACTGGTTTGTAAAACGTATTACTAAAGACCGAAAAAAAGCATACTGGATCTCATAGATTTAATCAGGCGTTAAAGTTAAATTGGAATAATAAAATAAAACAAAGTGTAAATGTAATATTAATATTAAGTCCCTGGGCGACCGAGCTCCGCTCGGATGAAAATGGTGAAAATACGGACAAAACGATTTTTCCCGGATAAGAGACCTATCTAGATCGATTTCTCGCCCCCGTAACCACCTATATTCCAAATTTCATCGAAATCGTTAGAGCCGTTTCCGAGAACGTGATTGCAAATATATATATATATATATATACATACATACATATATATATATATATAAATATATATATATAAATATAAACAGAGTATATAAACTTGATAATTAACCGGGTCTTACAAAACTGCCGGAACAGTTTGTCTGTGTGAAATATACATCATAGTACAGAGTTAACTAATTGTAAATAGGTTTAGGTTAAATGGGTCATTGTCAGATTTAGGTTCGTGTCTTTTCGGTGGACATTGCCGAAGTTAAGGGCTATAAAGCCTAATTTTTGGTTGAACTCTGAATCCGCATAAACGGCGTTGCCCCTTCTATAATTCTATATGATAAAAACATATTATATGTGAGCGTAAAGCCCTTAACTATTGACCACCGGAAAGATGATTTTTGTTTTTGTGACTGACAATGACCCAAATACATGTTACATCCTAGAATGCATACAGTTATCCCTTAGGGATTAGGGGTTATTATCCTTAAGTAATGTCGTTTTAATTTTCTTTTAAAGTAGTTTTTTATCCTTTCACGGCTGATAGCTTCCGGTAAACTGTTCAGAAGATAAGGGCTACGTTTTTTTAGCATTCTGTCACCATAATAGTTTTTAACCTTCGGTACGCACAGTTTACCGGACGCCATGCCCTATTAACATATGTATTATCGACTGTTTTTAACGAGCTATTCTCTCCTAGGCTCTAGACTGCTATGGTTATTTATAGCATGTAGATATGACACCAAACCACTGTTATATACTCCTATTATAAATAAAGCCAGGTCATTTTTGAAACCACATTTCAAATCATTATCACCTCATCATCATCATGATCATATCAGCCGAAAGACGTCCACTGCTGGACATAGGCCTCCCCCAAAGAGTGCCAAAGTGACCGGTCCTGCGCCACCCGTATCCAACGGACTCCCGCGAGGCCGCGACACCACCTAAGCATTATCACCTAAGTACATAATATTAGTATAGTAGTAATCCAATGAAGAAGTGCTGAATAGAGTGGGGCAAACCAGGCAGTTAGTTAGGAACTTAGAAAATAGAAGAGGGACGATGATAGGGCACCTCTTACGACATGACAATTTCGTACTTAACATAATTGAAGGAAAGATAGAGGGGAGGCGAGGAAGAGGAAGACCTAGAATAGACTACATGGAGCAACTCAAAAAGAGAGTTGATGTTGGGTCATATCGTGAGGTCAAAGAGATTGCGTAGGATCGGAGTAGATGGAGGGTCTACTTTGAGCTACACCGACAAGAGCCTAGCTCTTAAGTAAGAGAAGAATAAGTAATCTATACGAGTATTAAATACAGTATAGTACTCAGTACTCATCACAATTAGATTTAAAATAATTTTCATCGAAGCTACATCCGCGTTGGTATACCTTTTTATTTACCACACAACAGGATGCATATAACAGTCGGGTACGACTCGCGGTGTCGCCTGACGCCGACGCCTGGCGGTATCCCGTTTCCTACATAGCTGTGTGTACTGTAGCCACTAGTGTTACACACACAAACACATATGACAAAGTGTAGTGAAAGAAGTAGTGTACCTGTACCTATCTATTTTTGGATTTTAGAGCGTTCTCCACGAGTACGCATCAACCTTCCCATTGCGTACTGTTAAGAAGGAATGTGTGTACGTTATGTCTTTTGGCGTCGGGTATGGGGATAAAATTACACCTTAAAAGAGTGCTGAAAGTGAAGAAGTGTAGAGTATATTTAATAACGTACAGTCCAAGTCACTTCCTTAGCAAGGTTTGCAGCAGAATTCATCTAACAAATTGTTTTTCTGGTAGTTTGTTTCTATAAAATATATGATTAGGTACCTATTTTGAATTTAAATGTAGAAGCTAAGCTTTTCCATTCGTATGGTCTGGCAGCTTAAGTTACTTCTGCTGCAGTATCTAGGAATTGTTTTGTGTTTTGTCCTTTGCCTATCTTATCTTATCTTATCTAGGTGAGGGCCCTTTCGGATGCACTTCGACCCAGTGGGATCTTTTGTGCATTTGCCCTCTCCTTTATACCTGCTCCCAGGCTTGCTCCATCATTTCCACAAAGCGGATGATGCAGTTCGCCGGGAGCACCTTGAATTCCTTTGGTTGCGGGTAGCCGTTACCAAAGTAGTTCATTCTTTGTCTGGCAAGGGCATGACATTCACACAATAAGTGTTCCATAGTCTCATCCTCCTCGCCACACATTCTACAGTCTAAACTATCAGATAGTCCCATCTTGGCCAAGAGATCCTTGACCCCGAAGTGACCAGTGAACACCCCAGATATAATTCTGAGTTGCTTCCTACTGGATTTCCACAGTTTTCTGGTCCAGCCCGAGTCCACTCCTTCTATGAAGAGCTTAGAGTGCCTTAAGCCAGCCTCATTCCTCCACTCGTGTTGGTGTTTGGTTTTGGCGTAGGCTTTAAAGGCCGATATTATGGTCCCCTGCGAGAGTCCCACAAATGGTTCTGGACCTACAAAGTGATTTGTAGAGCCCCCTCTTGCAAGCTCATCTGCTCTTTCGTTGCCGATGAAGCCCTTGTGCCCTGGTATCCAAACTAGTTGCACCTTATTGTGCCTTCCAAGTCTGTTTAGTGCTTGGACGCCATTATAAATTAGTCTAGAGTCCACTTTCGGCGCCGTAAGCGCTTTAAGGGCCGCTTGACTGACACTGAGTATATAGATAGTCCGCCCTTTGGTTCGCCTGTCTATATTCTCCTGTACACAAGCAATTATGGCGTATGTCTCCGCTTGGAAGACAGTTGCCAAACTACCCATGCTTACACTACTACTATAGTCATTTGCATAAATGCCTGCTCCCGTACCGGATCCCATTTTTGATCCGTCCGTGTACCATATACTGTCTTCGATACCAGACTTTGGTGGTTCTAGACCTTCGGCCCACTCAGCCCTGGTTGGAACTTTTGTTGTGTAGTTCCTGTGGAATACATACTTGGGTAGCATTTTGTCGCTTCCCATGTTTGTTATTCTGTCTAAGAAACCATCAGTCTCCATGTTTGTGTGCTTAGTCTTCGGCTTGCTATCGCTTTGCCTAGCTCCTACCAGTAAGGCGCGATAAGGTTAGGCACGATCGTATACTTTAACTTATTTCAACTGGGCTCATGAATGCCCTTTGTTCTGAGCTTATGAATAGACATTGTTTGCGAACACGTGCCAAAGTTTACAAAAAAGAGCTCGCCACGTAAAATGTTCATTGAATAATGAACTCTATCTTCTTTCCCAATAGATTCCAAATTAGCTACGAGATAAAATACCACACACAGCGCCTTATAGGTTACCCGGCTCTCCGAGAGCGGGTTTTTTTTATCTTTTAGCCCATTTTGAATCTATTTAATAAGATGATACAGTTCATTATACAATTAACATTTTATGTGGCTCTAAACTTTTTCTTGCAAAAAATGGCACCCGTCCGCAAACAAGGAAGATACTACCATTGTATACCTGGCTAACAAAGAACCCTTCATGAGCCCAGTTCAAATCAGTTAAAGTATACATAGGCTGGACTTCATAAGAGAACTGTGAAAGCCTACGATTTTTTGTAAGGGATACGCAATCCCTTACAAAAAATCTCGTAGAGCGATAGCGCGCACATATACGAGTACAAATCGCGGACTCAACTCTGTATGTAGTTACTACTCGTTGTACTCTGCAGCAGCTTTGTGATTCACAACCTGTCTGCACTCACCCCTTACTGTGCTCCCTAGTTTTACTTGACCCCTGAGATTCGTAGAAAGTTAGAAACAAATGATCAATCAGTTAGATATATACTGGTCTGCATCCAGCGTTGCGGTAAGCGTTGTGAATACAACCCCAGGGCCCCCATACACGCGTTTTTGACATATGGAAATCATGTGTTCATGTAGTTTCATGCGGTCGCCGTCACGCTAGATCAAAACCAAGTGTGAGCACTGATACCAGCATTGTTATCAAGTTTGAATTGTACCAAATGGAACCTTACAGGAGACCGCAGCAATGATAATATCTACTACTACGTATTAGCTCTGTATTTCACATGAAATCCGTTTATATCATATAACCACATGGTTATGGCCAGGGCTTCGGAGGCTGCGCTGAGTTGAGAATGAGGGAGAATGAGAAATCTGTCTCAGGCCAGCGAGTTTTTGTCACAAGTATTTTTTTTCAAATTTTTTTCTTGACAACAATTTCATCCACGAAATAAGCTGTATGTCAGAGGTATCCATTACGCCGATATGAACTCGTATTTCGTGTGCAAACGATTTTTTTTTAATTTTCCGCATTTTTTGTGACACAAATAGTCCTGAAATAAGTGTCGGAAGTGCGCTTGTAACAGATGTAACTCAATTGTAGTCGCAAGCGTACATACGCTGCGGTGGTACGGTGTCTATATTTCATCAGGCATTAATATTGTACTTACGTAGGCTGCCGCCGTCGTAGAATGAAAAGTTGCCCGGAAGTCATGCATCGGCTTACAGTTGCACCTTTATTAATTTTCGAGCCAATTGCTTAATTCATTATGTCGGCTCATTCAATTCATTGGATGCGAATGCACGGCTATATTGTGTGGGTGTGTATTAAAACGGGTTAGTGGCCTCTATGTTATTGTGGCCGGAAATTGCAGCGAGGGGCTACCAAATGTTTACTATCACCTATCCTGTTGACGTCATTTGAGACAAATGACTAGCTAAGCTGTAGCAACTGCACTTGCAGGTATTTTACTTTTTTTAGGGTTCCGTACCAAAAAGGTAAAAAAGGAACCCTTATAGTGCGACTGTCCGTCTGTATGTCTGTCGCAACGTTAAATATCTCAGGAACTACTTAAGCTATCAATTCGGGAACAACTGTTAAGAGTGTTAACACATTCACGGCCACGCTAATCTCGTAGCGCTACGCCGTAGTCCGTAGCAGGTTAAACCTAGTATGTAGCGGAAAGCGCTCGTAGCGCTCTGACGCATATGTGTCGTCTTGGGCACTGAATGGGTTAAGACACGTGTATGGAAAATGTAAAATTTAAATAAAGGTACATTTTTCTTTTCTGTGTAAATGACGAATATGAAGGGGGTTAAAAAATCAAAGTCTAGTAAATAGATCAAGTGGGGTATCATATGAAAAGGCTTCAGTTGCTCTTTATAAAACCGTTTTTTTTTCTACAGTGGTTAAATTTTGATTTATTAAGGAAAATGTAGAAAAAAGAACCATTCCTCCCCCTTTATCTCCGAAGTTTTACCAAGCGAATTCCGAAATAGTTACATATGATTAAGAGTAACATACATTATACAGGAAAAATAAAACGATATCTCTATCTAGCGTATTTTTTTTAATTATCAAAAATAATTTCTTAATTAACTTTTTTTTTTTTTTTTTTTTTATTTAAAGTTCCAAATAATTCATAATTATCGCAGAGTTTCATAATTAGGTGCTAAAGCCATTAGTGGCTTATTTACAGCTATAGTACGGTCTAACTATTTACTATTTAAGTAGGTATGTTAGTTTACATCAATATATGTACTTACATTCCGTTTACTGTATCACTGATGAACAATAACTTGGTTGGTTACAAGGCGTAATCATAGTTGTTGCTTGACATATAATACTTGTTTACATCTTTAGCTGATATAGGGTTGGATAGGTATAAATCTTGTATGTGTTTTGGGAGACTATTTATTATTTTTGGAAGCACGTAATGATTGGTTCTCATGCCGTAAACGTTTTTCATTGCTGGTAATAAAAATCTGTGTGCATTAGATAAACGCCTTAGCCTATTGTAACGGTGGTATTCATTCAAGTTGGTAATGTATTTATATTCTTCCTTGAGAATGGAAAGTTTGACCATGTTTTGCACGGGAAGTACCTTACAATATTGGAAAAGGTGAGAGTAGTTATTACTGTAAGTTATTTTTAAATTTTTTGGTATAATATTTTTTAGTATACTTTTCTGTAGATTAAATATTTTGGCTAGATTGGTTTTGTTCGATCTTCCATAGCTGCTGAGACCGTATCGTATAACCGAATCTGCTAAAGCTAGATATAACATTCTTAAGGTGTTGTATGGGATCTTATATTTCAGGATATTTAATCTTCCTAGGAATGATCTAAGTTTATTGCATACATATTCAGTGTGCGGTTGCCAGTTAAATCTAAAGTCAATCAATAAGCCTATGTACATATGTTCCTTTACAAAATCGATAGCAGGGCAGTCGCAGTTATTGCGTGGTAAATGGAGGCAACTGTGGGCATGAGCTTTAATTACCGGAATGTAAGATGACTTGTTGTGTGAGGAATGTATGTGCATAGCTTTAGTTTTATCAGCGTTTAGTATGAGACCAACATCATGTGACCATCTACATAGGGTGTCGAATATATCCTGTATTTTTCGTTCGACAGTCTTTATGTCCCTATCCGCTACCACTATGCAGGTGTCGTCGGCAAACTGATATACATATTCTTCTCCAACTGTATTGCACATATCGTTGACATACAAAAGATATTCGGTCGGACCAATTATGGATCCCTGTGCTGTACCTTTTGATGTTTTTGTCATGTCACTAAAGTAATTCCCTAGTTTAACTGCGGTAAATCTGTTGCTGTGGTAGCTAGCAAGCCATTTTAGTAGGGGGCCCTGAATTCCGTTCTGTTCTAGTTTTTTGTATAGAGTACTGTACACTAGGGTATCGAAAGCTTTACTAAAATCTATGTAAATTACTATTATGTGCTCTTGTTTGTTTAAATACCCATTAATCTCATCACAAAATTTACCTAGCAGCTGCGTGGTACTTTTATGTTTTTGGAAGCCGAATTGTTTATTATTAATAATGTTGTGTTGTTGTAAGAAAGAATTGATTTTATCTCCTATGTAACGCTCAACTATTTTGTCAATGCACGAAAGTATTGTGATGGGTCTATAGTTATTATAATCATTTTTTGGCCCCTTCTTATATATTGGCCGAATTGTACCTATTTTTAATATATCCGGGTACGTGCACGAGGCTAAGGATGTATTTATTAAATGGGTAATCAAGGGAGTGATTTCATTTGCGATATGTTGCAAGTCCGAGGCGCGAACTCCGTCGTAGCCCGGGCTTTTGTTTTTGTTTAGTTTATTTATTATTTTATTTGTCATGTCGTTTGTTATTTTCCCTAATCGCATAACTATTTTTGGCTCATTGCAGTATGTGGATTCGATTAGCATCGGCGTATTGCAAGTTTGTGTAATAGAATCCACATTACGCTGGAATGCCGTCGCAAAATTACATGCTAGTTCCTTTTCCTGACATTTGAAGGCACGTAATACCGTCTCCTCTATAGACTTGCTGACATTGCCGCATAACGAGTTAACAATGCCCCATACCACTCTAGTGTTTTTAAAGTTGTCCTTTATTTTATTAAAATAATATCGATTTTTAATTTTATTTATATATTTATTGGTATTATTTCGGTATTTATTATATATTATTCTATTATTTAAGTTGTTAGGGTTAGATTTCCAAATTTCGAAAAGTTCGTTTCGCCTGTTGCTCATGAAATTAACTTTATTATTTGCCCATTCACATGTTTTTCTTACATAACCGCGTTTCGATTTGATTACTATTTTACACTCTTTATAAATACGTTGAAATTGCTTAATAATAAAATCGACTACTTGTTCCGGGCATTCGTAAACAAGTCCTTCTTTCCAGTCAACAGTTTTAATGAGTGATAGCACGCGCCTATTGTCTATGGATGTGTGCGTGCGCCGCTCCTGCCCCGATGAAGTGCAAGGCGGCTCGCGCACACACGCGCAGCCTATGATGTAATGATCAGCTGGTGCATTATGTATAACCCCTGATAGCGCCTGAGCCCCGCTCATACTGCGCATAAATAAGCTTATCCCTTAAAATATTAAATTTAACTTTTAAAAAATTAATTATTTAATTTTTTAATTAAATTAATTTAAAATTAATTTTTTTTCAACTAAATTTGTAATTTACTTACTTTTGTATGTAATTTTATATCTTCAAATTCCTATGAGATTATCTTTAAAGTCCCTTTTCTTTCAAATCGGTACGCGTGATATATAAAGCTATCGCTGATAAACAAACATACTAGGTTGTAAGTTGTTAGTAAGTACCAAAATGCAGATGGCGCTTTGCAACGGTAAAAAGTAACTACTATGAGCTGTTTAAGATTCATATATTCATATTCATATTCATATATTTTATTGGTAAAAGTATAAGTAACATTTTACAAGTCAATTTGTTAAAATTGTTAGCTACAATAATTATATAATATTTGTAATTTTCTTAAAATAAATTCTTCAGAAAATTGTTCAAGAATGAATGGGGTCTTGACATGACGGGTACGGTGTATGAAAGTTTGTACGGAACCCTCGGTGCGCGAGTCAGACTCGTACTTGGCCGGGTTTTTTTTTATTTTATATCGGTGTCAAAAAAGAATACGGCATGCCGGATGGTCAGTAGACACCGTAACCTAAGGACGCTTGCGACTCCAGGGCATTAACAAGCGCGTTGCCGACATTTTGTTTTATTCGTTTTGTCGATAGCTAGACAAAAATATAAGTCCCTCACTCTCAACACAAAACATCCTCGTGAGCCGTGGCGACCGCACTCACCACCAGGAACACAACACGTTACAACCTCGTGAGCCATGGCGACCGCACTCACCACCAGGAACACAACACGTTACAACCTCGTGAGCCATGGCGACCGCACTCACCACCTGGAACACAACATGTTACATCTTCGTGAGCCATGGCGACCGCACTCACCACCAGGAACACAACACGTTACATCCTCGTGAGCCATGGCGACCGCACTCGCCACCAGGAACACAACACGTTACAACCTCGTGAGCCATGGCGACCGCACTCACCACCAGGAACACAACACGTTACATCCTCGTGAGCCACGGCGACCGCACTCACCACCCGGAACACAACACGTTACATCCTCGTGAGCCATGGCGACCGCACTCACCACCAGGAACACAACACGTTACATCCTCGTGAGCCATGGCGACCGCACTCACCACCAGGAACACAACACGTTACATCCTCGTGAGCCATGGCGACCGCACTCACCACCAGGAACACAACACGTTACATCCTCGTGAGCCACGGCGACCGCACTCACCACCAGGAACACAACACGTTACATCCTCGTGAGCCATGGCGACCGCACTCACCACCCGGAACACAACACGTTACATCCTCGTGAGCCATGGCGACCGCACTCGCCACCAGGAACACAACACGTTACAACCTCGTGAGCCACGGCGACCGCACTCACCACCAGGAACACAACACGATACATCCTCGTGAGCCATGGCGACCGCACTCACCACCAGGAACACAACACGTTACATCCTCGTGAGCCATGGCGACCGCACTAACCACCAGGAACACAACACGTTACATCCTCGTGAGCCACGGCGACCGCACTCACCACCAGGAACACAACACGTTACATCCTCGTGAGCCACGGCGACCGCACTCACCACCAGGAACACAACACGATACATCCTCGTGAGCCATGGCGACCGCACTCACTACCAGGAACACAACACATTACATCCTCGTGAGCCACGGCGACCGCACTCACCACCAGGAACACAACACATTACATCCTCGTGAGCCATGGCGACCGCACTCACCACCAGGAACACAACACGATACATCCTCGTGAGCCATGGCGACCGCACTCACTACCAGGAACACAACACATTACATCCTCGTGAGCCACGGCGACCGCACTCACCACCAGGAACACAACACATTACATCCTCGTGAGCCATGGCGACCGCACTCACTACCAGGAACACAACACATTACATCCTCGTGAGCCACGGCGACCGCACTCACCACCAGGAACACAACACGTTACATCCTCGTGAGCCATGGCGACCGCACTCACTACCAGGAACACAACACATTACATCCTCGTGAGCCATGGCGACCGCACTCACCACCAGGAACACAACACATTACATCCTCGTGAGCCACGGCGACCGCACTCACCACCAGGAACACAACACATTACATCCTCGTGAGCCATGGCGACCGCACTCACTACCAGGAACACAACACATTACATCCTCGTGAGCCACGGCGACCGCACTCACCACCAGGAACACAACACATTACATCCTCGTGAGCCACGGCGACCGCACTCACCACCAGGAACACAACACATTACATCCTCGTGAGCCATGGCGACCGCACTCACTACCAGGAACACAACACATTACATCCTCGTGAGCCACGGCGACCGCACTCACCACCAGGAACACAACACGTTACATCCTCGTGAGCCATGGCGACCGCACTCACCACCCGGAACACAACACGATACATCCTCGTGAGCCATGGCGACCGCACTCACCACCCGGAACACAACACGTTACATCCTCGTGAGCCATGGCGACCGCACTCACCACCAGGAACACAACACGATACATCCTCGTGAGCCATGGCGACCGCACTCACCACCCGGAACACAACACGTTACATCCTCGTGAGCCATGGCGACCGCACTCACCACCAGGAACACAACACGTTACATCCTCGTGAGCCACGGCGACCGCACTCACCACCAGGAACACAACACATTACATCCTCGTGAGCCATGGCGACCGCACTCACCACCAGGAACACAACACGTTACATCCTCGTGAGCCATGGCGACCGCACTCACCACCCGGAACACAACACGATACATCCTCGTGAGCCATGGCGACCGCACTCACCACCAGGAACACAACACGTTACATCCTCGTGAGCCATGGCGACCGCACTCACCACCAGGAACACAACACGTTACAACCTCGTGAGCCACGGCGACCGCACTCACTACCAGGAACACAACACGTTACATCCTCGTGAGCCACGGCGACCGCACTCACCACCAGGAACACAACACGTTACATCCTCGTGAGCCATGGCGACCGCACTCACCACCAGGAACACAACACGTTACATCCTCGTGAGCCATGGCGACCGCACTCACCACCTGGAACACAACACGTTACATCCTCGTGAGCCATGGCGACCGCACTCACCACCAGGAACACAACACGTTACAACCTCGTGAGCCATGGCGACCGCACTCACCACCTGGAACACAACACGTTACATCCTCGTGAGCCATGGCGACCGCACTCACCACCAGGAACACAACACGTTACAACCTCGTGAGCCATGGCGACCGCACTCACCACCAGGAACACAACACGTTACATCCTCGTGAGCCATGGCGACCGCACTCACCACCAGGAACACAACACGTTACAACCTCGTGAGCCATGGCGACCGCACTCACCACCTGGAACACAACACGTTACATCCTCGTGAGCCATGGCGACCGCACTCACCACCAGGAACACAACACGTTACATCCTCGTGAGCCATGGCGACCGCACTCACCACCCGGAACACAACACGTTACAACCTCGTGAGCCATGGCGACCGCACTCACCACCAGGAACACAACACGTTACATCCTCGTGAGCCATGGCGACCGCACTCACCACCAGGAACACAACACGTTACAACCTCGTGAGCCATGGCGACCGCACTCACCACCTGGAACACAACACGTTACATCCTCGTGAGCCATGGCGACCGCACTCACCACCAGGAACACAACACGATACATCCTCGTGAGCCATGGCGACCGCACTCACCACCAGGAACACAACACCACTTACCCACAGAGCAAGTAGTAGTGTTATTATGGTTACGACTTACGGTCTTCTGTAATGTGGACGTAATAGGGGTGTAGGTACACCAAATAAAATAACCAATAATTATGAATTTTCTCGAAAAAGGATTAAAGATATTGTCCAATGAAGAAAAAAGTAAAGCAGGGGATTAATAATCACAACACATAGTTATAAGTGTCCAGAAAGTTTTAAGAGGCGTATATTCTCATCTGTCCCTTTTCCGCAAAACGCCACCTTCACATGAAACGATTGTCATTTACTATGACGCTCGAGGATCGTGACGTCATGATTCCCTAGCGTTGTCTCTCTCTAACAAGCAATATTAAAACTGCTGTAGCTTCGTAATTTTTTGAGATATCTGAGGGGTACCTAATTACGTAACGTTCCGAACGCGCGTCGGTACAATTTAACTGTCAATTTTCCATATTCAAATAAAAGTGACATTTAGACCTACCCGACGTTCGTACAATGCGTTACGTGATCGACCTACTGCTGAATGGTATTTTCGTCAATAGGCATATCTTTTTGCCATCTTTCTTTTGAAGTAATAATAAATTTTGAGTCTACCGCCGTACCGTCTCTCTAATAAAAATTATATTATTATGATAGATAGTAAAATTTCCAATATAATTATAAAGCTCTTGAAAACGGCATCTGAACTCAAACAATAACCCGGATGCCTTCCGTTGTCTTGTCGATAACATCTCTAAGGGCTACCAAGAGTGATATCCCACTAAAAATCGTTATCTGCTAAGAGCCAATATGTCAGACCTTTTTAAAACTTTACGCGCTTATCAGTTTGGCGCCGTCTGAGTTGTTTTTTTGCCAAGATAATGAATGAAGTAAAAAAGGGGTAAGACTGAAACTGACTCGAATGTTGTGGGTTCCGTACGTATAAAAAGAAACATGCGGACCGATGATAGACTAATAATTATTGATAATGATTTGCACTTGCAAATCTTCCAATCATTTAAATTCATAATTTCTTATTCACTGTTAATACCTAGTTACCTACATCCAACTTTGACGCATTTGGTTACACGAAATCTCTCATTATATGTCAATGTTTAACGTAGGTAGGTACATCTAGGTACCTATACCTACGAGGTTTGATATTCGTTAAGCTAAAATATTCGTCTGTTTATGGAATAAGCAAAGTACAGACAGTGGTGTACATTAAATAACTAGGTAGGTATTTATATAAGTACCTATCATATATTATACTCTCCGAGAAAATCGAAGAATCGAATTTATGAGTCGCAGAACCCTAAAAAGTTTTATGCTTTTAGAATTGGTATCGGATACTGTACTTAGCTTAACAATTTGTACAGATAACGTAGTCAACGTTATTTTGTTTAAATTAGGTACTTACAGTTCGTCTTACTATTAATGCTCTAAGTAGGTACTTAAGTTTTTCCAATTACTTAGGGAGCAAATAGGAATTTGTTGTCGATATAATCGAAGTTCTATGCTTCAGCTTGGGCCGATATAATCGAAGTTCTATGCTTCAGCTTGGGCCGGTATACTTAATCGAAGTTCAATGCTTCAGCTTGGGCCGATATAATCGAAGTTCAATGCTTCAGCTTGGGCCGACGATATAATCGAAGTTCAATGCTTCAGCTTGGGCCGATATAATCGAAGTTCAATGCTTCAGCTTGGGCCGATATAATCGAAGTTCTATGCTTTAGCTTGGGCTGATATAATCGAAGTTCTATGCTTTAGCTTGGGCCGATATAATCGAAGTTCTATGCTTTAGCTTGGGCCGATATAATCGAAGTTCTATGCTCCAGCTTGGGCCGATATAATCGAAGTTCAATGCTTCAGCTTGGGCCGATATAATCGAAGTTCTATGCTTCAGCTTGGGCCGATATAATCGAAGTTCTATGCTTCAGCTTGGGCCGATATAATCGAAGTTCTATGCTTCAGCTTGGGCCGATATAATCGAAGTTCTATGCTTCAGCTTGGGCCGATATAATCGAAGTTCTATGCTTTAGCTTGGGCCGATATAATCGAAGTTCAATGCTTCAGCTTGGGCCGATATAATCGAAGTTCGATGCTTTAGCTAGGGCCGATATAATCGAAGTTCTATGCTTTAGCTTGGGCCGATATAATCGAAGTTCTATGCTTCAGCTTGGGCCTATATAATCGTTTGTCCGGTGTCCGATGTCGCGTCCGTTGTTAACTCAGTAGGTCGATCACGTAACGCATTGTACGCGCGTCAGGTAGGTTTAAATGTCACTTTTTATATGGAAAATTGACAGTTAAATTTTACCGACGCGTGTTTGGAACGTTACGTGATTACCCCTCAGAGCATAGAATACTAGAGAGAGGAAAAGCCGCCGGGCGCCGCGTCGCAGTTGTAAGCTCAATGGGCATACTCTGCAATAAGAGCGTAGGTATACAAGTGTGTGTGCTTTAGATGTGTGCGTGCTTTGACTTGTGTTTTGTGTGGGTTGATGAACTTGCGACAGGCGTACTCAATGCAAATCGGCTGGCATGTCCGATATCCTTATATTCATACATCTGTGGTTGTTACAAACTTCAGGGCATCAGCTGACGAGTTTTCTACCGCGATAGAACCAGCTGGTTTATTTATAATAGCATATTTAAAACTGACATCTGGCAAAATTTCAGTTGAGGGTAAATGACTGTTTTTAGGGTTCCGTACCAAACAGGTAAAAACCGACGATTTTGACCGAAAGTGAAGGAAGGCGCGGCGTTGGTAGGCCACCCACAAGGTGGACTGATGACCTGGTAAAGGTCGCGGGAGTCCGCTGGATGCGGGTGGCGCAGGACCGGTTACTTTGGAACTCTTTGGGGAAGGCCTATGTCCAGCAGTAGACGTCTTTCGGCTGATATGATGATGAAGGATTTTTCAAACTTTCGGCCAAGTTAAGGTGCGATAATCTTCAGATTCTTGCTCAGCACAACTTAACCTACTCGACCTGCTGCCATGCATTTTATCGTGTTGTCATGAGATGTAGGCGTATTGGGAGTGGTTTGTAAGGAAATTTAATGCAATGTTTCTTCGGTTTCTTTTTTTTCCTTGATTGTATTTAACTAAAATGTTTTGCAAATTACCTAATAGTCAACATTCAATTGTGTTTTGCTAGATGATTGATCAGTATCACCTTTTATCGGCCAAGCCAAGCTTTTAATTAGGTAAGTGAAGTAGGGACAGTCAGCATCAGATAGTTAGTAGCAGCCAAATATTTCAGTACTCGTCTTTATTACTGTAATAGTAAGGATGTGTTACGATATTTTTCTAGTTTTTCTTTTTTATTTATTGGAAAAATAGGAGGTCAATTATAGGTTCTCACAGATAGCAATCTAATAGAAGTTAACATCATAATAGAAGTATAGACAGTTGGTCAGTTGTCCATTATACTAGACTAATCAATTACATAAAGTATTTAAAAAAAAATTGTAGTAAAAAACAAGAAGACAAAAAGGAAAGGGCAAAGCACACTCTAACAATTTACGCGATAAATATGTGGCTACTTTGGCTGCTACTTAAGTAAGATACGACGCTGACTGTACTTATCTAA
The DNA here is from genome assembly GCA_963854355.1 of Epinotia brunnichana. Taxonomy (NCBI): domain Eukaryota; kingdom Metazoa; phylum Arthropoda; class Insecta; order Lepidoptera; family Tortricidae; genus Epinotia; species Epinotia brunnichana. The sequence continues at coordinate 2,932,972 of OY977940.1, forward strand.
AATAAATCTCAGTTGATTGATTAAGTTTGAAGTTTAGGGCTCTATTATTTTTGGTTTGCTAAATTTCTTTATTACGGCTACTTAGCCTTAATTTGTCTTAGTATAATTACATTGATTTCTAGGTAGGCATGTGTATTTTCTCGTTGATGTTAAACATCGAAGACACGAAGTCTCGAACATTATCTGATGATCTCAGTTGCAAGCCAAATGCGGCGCTTCTCCGAACAAAATAATAGAACGTCTCCTGTGGTCTGACTATGATTAACTTGGCTCTAATTTTAGATATACCTACTTGCAATTTTTATTGACCTTTTATTTCCGTAGCAAAGTGAGTAGGTAGATTCCCAAATAGAGTGAAAATCAAATACCAACTGTTAATACTAGTGAATAAGAATAAGAATATTTATTTGCGTTAAACATTACCAAACAGGTGTTACAAACAAAATTACAGGTAGGTTTCCATGCTTAACCGTGACTGGTGTGCAAAATATACAAGATTACACATTAAAATATTTACAGAACTATAAAATCATTATTTCATGTCAAAGAAGAAAAAAATCATTTAAAGAATAAAAGTTATTATTATTTAGCCATTGGTGCAATTTTTGTTTAAATAATCTAATATTTAATTTCTTAATCTCTATTGGTATTTTATTATAGATCTTAATCGAAAATATTATACAACTTTTCCTGTACTTTGACAAAGTAGGGTGCTCCTCAGGTAGAAGTCTATCCGGATTTCGACATGTTCGTGGATGACTATCACATGCTTTTTTAAAAATACTTTTATTTTTATGAACAAACATGCATATCTCATAAATATACAAGGCAGGAAGTGGTAATATATTACGCTCTTTAAAAATTGGTCTGCACGATTCATCTGGTCGCATACCGTGCATTGCTCTGATGCATTTTTTTTGTGCAACGAACACGCGATTTATGTCAGTGCTGTTTCCCCATATTATCAAGCCATAACGTATGACAGATTCCACATATGCATGATAGCAGGAGAGCGCGGTTTTTATATCTGTACATGCGGCTTCCAGTCAAGGTTCTCATCCACAATTATTCCTAGAAATTTTATCTGCGGGATCTTGTCTATAGTGGGAATATTAAGATCGATATTTGTCTTGACATGAACTGCCTTATTAAATTGTACATACTTCGATTTGTCAAGATTTAAGATTAAATTATTTGAGAATAGCCAATCTTTCACTATGCTAATTATATCATTTATCTCTTTTTCATGGTCTTTACTTGTGTTCTTATTTTTACTAGATGTCACAATAATAGAAATGTCGTTGTTCTAAGAATGTTTAATTACTTTTCCTAGGCATTTAATTACTTTTCCTAGGCATCGACAGTATAGGTAGAGATAAACCACACCTACCTACTTAAATAGCTTAAATTTACTACAACCTTTTTTATACAACGACGGTGGCAAACAAGCTTAGGGCCTGCATGATGTTAAGCAGGTACCGTCGTCTATGGACACTTATGACTCCAGAAGAATCACAAGCGCGTTGCCGACCCTTTATTCACTTGAGGATTCGCTGTGTTGGCAGATAGAGACATGCAGGACTGCAGGTCCCTCACTCCCAAATCTCCCAATGCAGCGCATCCTAGGGAGCTCTGGCGACCTTACTCACCACCAGGAACACAACACCACATACTTCATAGCATGCAATAATATAGCAACACTACAAAGGAGTGGTGCTATTACGGCTGCGGTCTTCTGTAAGGTGGAGGTACTTCCCCAGTTGGACTGCTCCACATACGAGCGAGATGACATTCCGCTGTGCCCTACCTCTTAGCAATCTTGGTTTTTATAAAACCAAACGAAATTATAACTACTACCGGATGAGAATGCGCATCATATGATAGGCAATTAAAGCAGTAAGTTTAGCTATTTAAATTATCTTTTGCCCGCTACTTCGATCGCGTGGAACTCCTTTACCGTACATAACTCCATACAGACTTCTGCCTCCCATTTCACCCCCTTAGGGGATGATTCATGGGATTAAAACGATCCTATGTATTCTTCGGGAATTATATCTAAATGGGTTCAGTGTTTTAAGCGCGAAATTGTAACAAACAGTCAGTCAAACAGAGTCACTTTCACATAATAATATTCGTAGGTATAAAATCAAGCTATTTGTGTCTTCGGTTTTAAACTGTTTACTAAAAGACTACAAAGCTAATTTCAATGTTTTTAAAAATTCATTCCTTAAACAAACATTTAGACGATAACATGTTCTACGCGGACGAAGTCGCGGGCAACAGCTAGCTGCGCCACCAAACAGCGACGTTACCACGAACTTCGAATCTCGAACTTCGTATATCTCCGTCTCTGTCGCTCTAGTACTATAAACCATAAGTGCGATAGATACGGCAATATGCGAAGTTCGAGATTCGAAGTTCGTGGTTAATATAGCTCAGGTTTGCTGTTTCAATATGTCTGTTGGTAATCGGTCTCTATTAACCAAAATTGTCATAAAAACGATACAGTGGTCGTGGTCGGACGCGCATGATCCGGCGACCTCCAGATAAATCTATCAATGGACGCGATAAGGTCCGCGTGGCGCGGGAAGCGCACATGCTCGTAGCTTGCACCTTTCGGTAGTAATAGCAACATTTTGATCCGGTTCGGATCCGAAAATATCCGGATTACACGCAATAAGGCGATTGCACGATGTGATCACATAAAACAATTGTCAACTGTTGTCCAATCCAATGCATAGACCTACTGTGTCCGGTACAGTCGCCATCACATACATCGGAGCAAACAAGCACGTCACAACCATCGGAACACACCTCTGTTTTCAAGGCATTAAGGGTGCATGTGCCGATATTTTTGAACACCTATAGTGTACCTATGTATGTGATGGCGACTGTACTCTTTGACGTCTCCCCTCGTGAACCTGTCACGTCTAGGTAAAAGCGGTACTCATATTGTTATTTTTAATATTTCGCATCATGATCACTTACTACTACCGTTTTTCCCGGTTGTATCTTGTATCCATAACAAGCCCGGGGTCCAGTTTGGTACCGAATTCCTAAATTACTTGCGATATTTCTATCCACTAAAAAGCTCCAAGGAGTCCAAGGCTTTTGCCATCTGTCTCAACGATATGTCTCGTCCGGAGGACTCCAGAATCGCAAGTCAAATCCCCTTGACGCTACTGGCTCGTTCTGGGGAAACATCGTAATGCCCTCTTTCTGCGGTGGACAACCCGGAGCAAAAAAGGGCTGTTTATTGATGATATACGAGTTTGGTAGCCGGCAAGCCGATGGGAATCGATGGCGAGCTCTGGCGACGAAGACAGGGCAGAACCAAGGCCAACCAGCACATTTATTTATTTATTTTATTTTGAATATAAAATTTAACAGCATTACAGCATATGCCAAGGCACTGGTAAACTTAAACTATTTAACATACATAATTACACAATAAGAAACAATTTATAGTATCTAACAAATAATATTTAATAATGAATCACACAGAATCTTTTAAAAATAGGGAGAAGTTTACTCCACCTGTAGGCAAACAAATCGCAATCTGGTGCATACATAACTACTTTGTTAAGTAGCGCCTGCGCGCTGACTACTGGTGAGTGCTCGTGCGCCGCTGTGCGAGCCGCCTCTTCCGCCTGGAGGCGGTGGCTGCGGCCACGGAGGTACTTGTCAGGAACGAACAGAGAGCATATTCTTGTGATCAAATCGGAGCAATCTGACTCGCCTCTCAAAATACGACAAGCAGTGGTCAGAAGTTCGATATTGCGCCTGACCTCTAGGGAGTTGAAACCTAACATTCCGAGTAAGGACCCCCCCCCCCCCCCCCCTCCTCCCTATAACCCTTAAATTTAACGTATGATTTTCCCCAAAACTCTATTGACATATAGGTAGAAAACAAAATTTACAAAAAAGGACTTGTTTACGCTTTTGACGATGCGTGTCCTTAAATTACTTATAATAGCTAGTGTCCTAGATAGTCCCTTATCAGGGTTGTTCATTGGCTCCACTGGTGGTATAGGTTGAATGGACGTGGCTGATAACTCAGTTAGGTGACTGCTAATTGCTGTTCTAAGATAACTTTAGTTTATTAAACAGCTGCCCTACCTAAAATTAGCTTTTATAGTGGCATAATATAATTACTATCGAGGAAGGTAGGCTAATTTATTATATCTGTAAATATACCGCGGGCCCCTATATTACCAACTTGATATGTCACCTGACATTGAAACGTATACTATACTGGGTCGATAAGTTAGTAACGATGCTGTTCAGCAACCACTTTTACTTGTCGACACAGCAATGTATGTCGCATTGTCATTGTCAGGGGACAATTCTCGAGAAAATATGGTACGGGCTCAACTCGACAATGGCTTCTTGACAATTTTGTGACATCCGAGCAAAATTTTAACTTTTTAAAAAGTGTCAATGTCATCAAGCATTCTAATAACTTGCACTCATGATCTTAAAAAATTGATGCACAGGGGACCGATTTTTGACTTTCGAGCGCTCGAATCTTTCACTCGTAAACGGACTAAAATTACGAAATGCTCTTTTGAAATAGCGATATAAAATTGAAAAGCGAGTGGTATTGGCCACTCGTGTTCAATTATATCGCAAGAAAGTTAGTGCCTGCAACTTTGACACTAAAATTGTATTTACTTTTATTTAATTTTCGAGCGGTCGAAAGTCAAAAATCGGCCCCCATATCTGGTTTGACTGGTCTCCAGTGAGTGTTGAGTTTGAATGGTGTGTCTCATAGGTAATCTCTGGAACTGATAAGTTTTCAAAAAAAAATGTATCTATATAGAATAACTACCTTAAGGACGGAAATAAACTGATTTCAAAAACTCTTTCACTAGGGATGGACACAGGGATTGCAAAATGAACGCGAAGCCGCGCTGGCAGCAGCTCTAAAATAAATAATAAAACAAGTGAAATCAAAAGATTTTTCAAAAAACCCAACTGCATCCGTCAAACGGTTTAGGCTACAGGGCGTGTCAAAGAATAAGACATACACACATATATACATACTTACATACATACATACATACGCTCGTCTTATAATGCAATGTGTCAGATAATGCGCGTAGGTATATGTGGCTTGTATCCGCTACATATACGCGCATTATCTGACACATATTGTATTATAATTTTAGCCTAACAAACTGTCTTCTTTCATTACTCTTGCCTACACCAATACACTTGCATCGTTATAATGAGCGATGTAGGTTAAAAACCGGAGACACTGCTTCAATGTAACGGTAGCGGCGACCCTACAGGACACGACATGCGGTCTAATAATAATGTTGCTTTGATTTGAGAACCTCCGTGTTGATTGGCTATTTTCCCTCAGTGTAGATTGTGCTATATCTATATTCAATTCAAAATATTTTTTGTGTAACACCCGTATGCTTTAGTTACAATCGTATAATTACATATTATTTATTTATTTGAATCAGGCAACAAAGACCAATATTTTCATATTTAAATAACCTTACAGAGTAAAATACATATCAATTTAAACGTATCTAATAACACAACAATAACACACTGTTACACAAGTTCGTGTCAGGTAACCAACCGAGAAAACGCCGACTTGAAAAAACGAAGACTTGACTCCCGTCGGCCAAAATGAAATGATCGAAGATGACGAAGGTCAGATTGAAATAAATATATAATAAAACAAAAATTATAGTCGGTACCTAAATTAAGTGTTAGTAAGACGCCCCGACCCGAAGGTCCCATCAGAAGAGAAAGTCTGCTGACCTATTCAGTACGTTAGGTCAAAATGGTCAAATACACCCCTAAACCGAAGCAGTTCACTGCACTTCCATGCGTTTTGATGCGGCACAATATGGAACTTGCATGGGACTTCAATTTTGAATAAATTGCACTCAATCGATGTGGATATACGGGATATAGTTACGTAGAAATATCAAACAAAAGATAAAAAAACGATTGTATTCGTTTTATCTCACGATAAAATGACAAAAAAAATTATGTTTTTTTTTAGATAAGGCTACATAACAGTTAGACAGAGTATTAAATTAGAAATGATATTTTGTATAACAAGCTGCTCCTACATACCTATTGACTTAAGAGGAAAGACAACTGGCCATTTTTTCCATACAAACGTTCTCGACTGTTTCCTCCGAGGTTTTTGACCGTAGATTTATGATTTTTTGAAATAATATTATTATCATCAATATCTGTGTCAGTACGTTTTGTTTTTTTTTTGATATTCTTATTTTTATAAGTGCTAGGTTACTTTAAAGAAAGCTTAAAACGGCCCAATTAACATAGTCGCAAACATACGCCTAGTACACAAATCTGTTAAGTTAACAATAAACGCAAAAATCAAAACAGACCGACATTTAACATTTCCTTGCTATTCATTTGCCAAAATTTGGTTACGATTAATAAAGTTTCGGAGGAGGAAACAGTCGAGAACGAAACCTCGATTCTTATGATTTTTACTTGGGACTTTTAGTCGGAGCTGCAGTTGTCCTTATCACACTAATTTTTGGGGCGGTAAGGTTATGGTAAATACGTACACAGACGAAAAAGTGATAGGCAATTGTCGACACTAATGGTCTACATCCTAGTGGTGTGGTGTGAAAAAATATCGATAAATCTAAAGTCATCGATATCTGTTTTTTATATGGCCTTTTGTGAGAAGTATACGAGGGAAATTCACTTCTTATTGATAGCAGATACCTAAGTCAAAATAAAGTATTATTTCGAATATCATAATGCCGTTAAATAGGTACCCTGACAGATAGTTCACCTGCTGAGCAAATACCCAACAAGGGCAATACTTTGTCAATAAATGTGTATTACTTAACTGTGAATTAACCCGTAAAAATTGTAAGACAATATCTATATATTATATTGTCTTACAATTTTTACGGGTTACCTATGGTAAAGTGACTAATAGAAGGACAACTTAGCGAGTTTTGCTATATGATACCATATTTTATGTTCGTGACTTGAACGTGACTATTTGAAAATAATTACTTTACTTAAAAAATCTTATATTTTTACAAGCTTTTATTTTTTAGTTTTACATGTCCCGTTGGCTGTCTGTAATCAAATCTTGCAAGTTTAATTTGACCCACTTCCCGGTGACCGATTGGGCTGAAATCTTGAGTATAAGTATAGTTTGGATGACAATTCAATATTATGGTGCCATCGAGCTGATCTGATGATGGAGACAGAAGGTGGCCATGGGAATTCAGTACCTAACCGATATAACCCTGTTGAATTTGGGCTCGTTAGAATTGGCTCAATGAGTAGTTGATGTCGTCATACAGAAAAATACAGTCGGAACTAAAAGCTTGTACCAAAAATAAAAAAAAATGACAGAAACTTTTTTGTATGTAGGAATTATTTTCCGGAACCTCAACCACTGATCCGATTTCAAAAATGGCGTTCGAATCGTCTGCAAAAATCACGAGTGTTGTGTCATGAGTAGAGTTATTCACATATGCTATGAGGTCATTAAAAAAGTTTCTAAAAAAAATTGGTTTTTGCGGGACCCCTCTGTCCACATTAATCTCTTTAGATTTGTGTGCAGATTGTATGCTATCTTGCGTCCATTTAATTTCGACAGACTGTTTCCTATTAACAAGGTATGACTTAAAAAGATTTAATACTCTCCCTCTTATACCATAATGCCACTTTGCCAGCAAAACTTCGTGATCGACGGTGTCAAAAGCAGAGCTTAAGTGAAGAAACAAACCTGCCACTTTCTATTTGGTGTTAAATTTGAGTACAATATCATTAACCAATGCAGTATTGCATCATTAGTCCCTTTACTCTTTTGATACCCGGACTGCCTGTTGCTTAAAATATTGTGGAGATTCAAGTGTTTTATAAGCCTATCCTTCATGAGTCTTTCCATGAGCTTGGACAGCGTTGGCAGCAGAGAAATGGGCCTATAGTTGGATGGGTCCGTTTTTGACCCTTTTTTATGTATGGGCTTTTTTTGTGTTTAAAACATTCATTAAAGAGATAAGTCAATGGTCCAGCAAGTATGTCTATGTTATCTTTGATGACTGTCATAGGTAGTTCATCATGACCACAAGATCTTTTAGGTTTAAGACTTTTAAGTATGTTTTAACTCAGCCTCATTTACCACGTCAAACACCATTTCACTTTGAGTTCTTGTGACGTGAGCAGACAGAAGGGAGAGTGCGCTGTTCGTGGTATTAGATGTGGGAGTAAAATTGTCTAGGAAAGCGGTGGTCACATCGTCTGGAAAATCAAGCAGCCTTTTTGACCCATTATTTTGTTCAATTATAAGCCGGCATGTCAACATCGCCGATGAATTTTGTAACATTGTATTCTAAATGCAACTGTCTGTGTGCGTGCATGCACACAAGCTCGCGCACGGCCCCGCCTCCGTCAGCGCGACAGAAATATTTATTGGGAATTCTCGAATCTGAAAAAAGGCTCAGCTAATGTGCGCTCTTAAACGCAAATTTTGACTTACTCCATACTCATATGTAGTAAACGCGCCGAGAATATGAGTTGTGACGTCATAGTAGTAGGTATTTGTTACTATGGGCCTTAGATAAATGGTTCTTTTTAGGGTTCCGTACTCAAAGAGTAAAACGGGACCCTATTACTAAGACTCCGCTGTCCGTCTGTCTGTATCTCACTGATACTGTGATAGTTCCAGATGATGTATTTCTGTTGCCGCTATAACAACAAATAGGTACTAAAAACAGAATAAAATAAATATTTTTATAGATAATTGTACGGAACCCTTCGTGCGCGGGTCCGACTCGCACTTGGCCGGTTTTTTAAATATAATAAGCCCGTTTAATACACTTAGAGAGTATTCGGTGGGTGGGTGTTCAGATTTCAAATGGATATACGAGTATAACATCAGAAAAAGAAATCAAAGGAAACGTGTACCTAATGCCAAAGTTGATTTTCGTAGATGCATGTTCCCTACAGGGAGGACATGATTGTACCTAACTTACTTAGCCTGAAGCTCACCTATCAATAAAAAAAAAACCATTTCGTATGGCCTAAAATACTGAGACATGTACAACCCAACCTACTTACTGACGCGTATAACTACTTTGTATATTACACGAGGCATCCGGAGGTTAGACCATAATGCCACCGAGAGCGTTGGCGTTTAACCCATTAAGGCAAACCTAAGTCATCAAGCGACAAACACTTATAAGTATGTAAACACATCGTTATTTTTAATTCATGTATCTTATGGATGTTGTGCGGAATGGTAGGCGTAAGTGAGTGGATGTGCGAAGGACAATTGCCTTTTAGCGAGCATGGCACACTTTAAACTCGACTTTTAAGGATTCCTCCGAGCTCTTAGTGATGCAAAAGGACACAATGAACCAATTCTGTTTGATTAGGTCAGAATGCCTACTTTGGACCGTTGAGGACATCGTAAATGACTTTGTCTAAACCGGACTTCAGCTGTAATAACTGCATTACATTGTAAAGGAACAAAATAATGTTTTGTTCTTTCTTATTTCAATCCTTTACTCCTTAACGTTTCGGTGCACTTGGTATTTTGATGTTTTTCGGGGAAGTCGGCGTACTTATTTCCCATACAAAGCCTCCTGACATATTCTCTTAAAAGAAAGTGAAATAATTTTCAATTGGAAAATAACTGTTGTGTTGTTTTGGCCGCTTTTTTTAAACAAACAAAATTCAACGCTATTTCCGGTTAAAACATATTAAGACTTCCGATTTTTGTCGTTGTGGTATGAAGCTCTAAGGGATACATGTTTGACATGATAAAAACGTCAGTAGATATTTACCTAGATACCTTTTCGTTTTTATCGCCAAACGGACATTAACCTGTCAATTAATGACAAGTAGGTGTGTGTAATCATGAGAATGACGGATGAACGCAGCCATCAGTGACCAATGACCGTCACAGCCCCGATGGCGTCCCTTCAGGGCCCGATTTCAGGGCCTAATTGCACTCACAACACAACACTTGACCAAACACGACAAGGATACAGAACATCACGTACCTACACTGAAGGATACATTACCAACTTTCGCATCCAATAAGGTCCGTACCGTGTCGAAGGGTTGCATAACTACGACATGGTCCGCTTTCCACCTGCCCACGACTACCGTGGGTGAAGAATTTGGAGCCACATAGGCGAACAACTCCACTCGCGCTCATTACGAAACGACGGGGACACGTAGGCGATACAACGGCACTTAACATTTCAATATTCTGTTTATTGCAAACATTATGGTATTATTAGAAAGTTTGTAGAACTGGAATATGGCAGGCTACATAAAATAATTAACGATATTATTAGCAAATAAAACCCGTGAGCCTTAGTAAAGTGAGTATGTTTATTAGCATTGTAAGAGTATACGTGTTATTATAGTACATTATGATACAAGTGTGCTAAGTTGGTCATTACACTCGAGTCGGTTTTTAAGCCTGAGCCGAAGGCGAAGGCTTAATGGAGACGAGAAGTGTAATGACCAATGCTCACGTGTTTCATACGACGTTTTTCAACACATTTGCGAGGAAAAAAAAAATAAAATAAAAAATTAAAATGTTAAAAGATATGTAATGAAAAGGCACTAGTGCGATAATGTAATGTAAAAGTCACGGCATGGGTAATATTCTGCATTATTTTGCTAATATTTAAAAAGATATGTAATGAAAAGGCACTAGTGCGATAATGTAATGTAAAAGGCACGGCATGGGTAATATTCTGCATTATCAGTGTAAATACGCTGTAATAAGACCTACTTTACGAGCAGGTGTGTTGAAAATAGACTAATGGTCTTGGGAAAATGCAGCTTACAATCGTTACAGATATCGCAGTGCCGTTTAGTTGTTCTCGGTAATAGCGGTACCTAATGGTATAGAGGCACAGGCGATAGGTACATAAAGCGGTACAAAATAGTGAAAAAAGAGTTGTTTAATCTTAGTAAACAAAGCACGTAGGTAGGTACCTAAAATAAAAAAAAAATAGTAAACTCTGCAAATGAGTAGAGGTTAGTTATAACTTTGAAGACAAGATGAATTGATTTGACGATGATTACGTCCGCTTAAACTGCCTTCAGATAGATGATAATTAACTAAACTAAATTAAAACTAACGTTCAATCTAAAAAAACCGGCCAAGTGCAAGTTGGACTCGCGCACGAAGGGTTCCGTACCATTATCTATACAAACGGCAAAAAAATCACGTTTGTTGTATGGGAGCCCCCCTTAAAAAAATATTTGATTTTGTTTTTAGTATTTGTTGTTATAGCGGCAACAGAAATACATAATCTGTGAAAATTTCAACTCTCTAGCTATCACGGTTCTTGAGATACAGCCTGGTGACAGACAGACGGACAGCGAAGTCTTAGTAATAGGGTTCCCGTTTTACTCTTTGAGTACGGAACCCTAAAAAAGGCTCTCGAGGCATTGTACCGAAGAGGCTGGCGGCATTTCTTCGCTTAATTGCAATGCTGATGCGTAGTATAACTTAGTTAAGACTAGGTACCTATATTAAAATGAAGAATTTATTAGAATAAGAGAGCCATTATAAGGGTGGCATTTGTAAAAACAAAAACCTAGTTCAATTAAATAAACATTAAATAATAAAAGATAAACAAGATATCCGAAACATAATCCGAATGTCTAATTTCATATGCCTAAATACAGTATCAAAACGCAGGTGGCCCATTTCACGAATTTACAATTTTACAAGTCAAAATGAGCAACACTCCTCAGTGAGCTTGACCAATAACGACTGGCCATTTGACCGGTGTTGTCCATTTAAACTTGTAAACTTGTATCTATATGTAATATGATTTTATGATAGCTACGTGAAACTGGCCAGTTGGATTGCTCGAACTTCCGATTCACTAGTTACTTTGCCTGGCTACCTAATACTCTTCATGCTCTGTATGTGACATGTGTGACCAATTAACAAAAGCAACTGCATACAAGTTGCTACTTAACTCAACTGTCACCATTGCGAAATCAGTTTCGGTTCGTCTGCAGTCAGCGCAATTAACCATGAATCGAATTACTAATGCTTATGCAAGCAAGTAGGCGGAACAGCATTCCCCAGCACCTTAGTAGTGTAGGCTCCAGGACGGCTTGGCTTGTGGGAGCGCCCCCGCTTCCGCCGTATTCAGTTATTCACTATCATTTTATTCCATTTAATGCCCACATTTACATACGTTGACATAAATTCTGTGGCGTCTAGTCGCTTCGTTTGGAGAAAATATATGTGAATGAATGTTTTCCAGGCCCATTTGTGTTTGAATTCGAAAGGTTGTAGCTTTAACAACCTACGAGTCTGAGTACATGGGCATGACTAGTTTCCGATTCCGGTATATTTCGAATACCTATTATCTGTCTGCTTATCTACATTCCTAACAATAGTTCAGAACTTATAAAAGTGTAAAGGTAGCTCAGATATTCATATTAATAGTAGTAATAGTCTTTATTTAACAATCTTACAAAACATGAAATATATGAACTTAGTGATCTGGTGTACAGTAAATTTATCTAACTTATTAAACTTAATCTAATCTACTTATCTAGTTATTATTTGACACCAGTGGAGAGATTGTCTTGCGTTTTCGCAAAGGCCTCCCCTAAAGCTTGCCATGCTATCCGATTGTGGGTCACCCTCGTCCATGCAGGACCAGTCAACTTCCGAATATCGTCCTCCCATCTGAGACGCTGCCTTCCTTTTCTTCTTTTGTTTTGTCTCTGACACTATTCCGTTACATCCTTGGTCCATTTTTGCTTTTGAGACCTCATCATGTGACCTGCCCATCTCCATTTTAATTTCCTTATACAATATGTCACATCTTTCATTTTGGTTTGTCTTCGTAGAGATTCAAGTCCTATTTTGTCTTTTAGCTTGACGTTGAGCATGCTTCGCTCCATACTATGTTGACAGGTCTCAAGTTTGCGCGTATTTTATTTTGTTAAGTTCCAAGTTTGACACTCATATGTTTTACATACATATTACTACCTTGTCTTACATACGGCTCCCAAACATGGATATATAATAGGTAATACAATTAAAAATAGAATACAAGTATGTCAGAGAGCGATGGAAAGGAGTGTACTAAACATAAACATAACACACAGATAATTTACTTTAAAAACAAAGTTTTAACCGACTTCAATTCAGTACTCCGCCAAGCCACATGAACATTTCCACATTTAATTTCCAATTTACCACATGAACTGATTTCCGAGAGCAAATACGTTGATTATTAGAGAAAAAAACCAAATCGCTGTATATGGGTCGATAATATTTGGAGACTTCCGTCAATTCCTCAAGGATCTCAGAACCACCTTTGGCACTTCTTTGTTTGCTATTTCAACTGAATGATATCAGAATCGGTGACGTACTTTTATAGTTTGAAGTACATCATTGACAAGTTCCACAAGCCATCTGTGGTCTTCATCCTCACTTCCACTTCACCAAATTTATGATTTCCGGATGTAATTATACGAGTTATAATAGAAAACACCGAAATTACTACACGCGTGCCTTATATATTTGAGGAGTTCCCTCAATTCCTCATGGTTCCCATCATTCAACTGGAGTTTTGAAAACAATGGGACCAACCTGGAAGCATATACTTTCAATTAAAAAAAGAATGGTACGAATCGGTTCATAAATGACGGAGTTCTGAGGTAACACACATTAGAAAAAAAAAAAAAAAAACATACAACCGAATTGAGTACCTCCTCCTTTTTTTTGAAGTCGGTTAAAAAAGAAACACAGAAATAAGAAACACAACAAAGATAATAGATGCTTTGGAACACTCTCAAAAACAAAAATGGAAATGGGCAGGGCATATCGCACGCATGGATAAAGAAAGATGGACACAGAGCGTAACTACGTGGCGAGGACCAATAAACAAAAGGAAAAGAGGAAGACCGAAAGAAAGATGGGTTGATGAAATAATCAGAAGGAAAGACAAACGTGGAGCAAAATGGAGGAGGCCTTAACCCGTTGAGGGGTCCATATCGATTACCAATTGATTATGCATGAATTTTTGTTGCAAAAATAGCTATTATCTATTTAAATTTTAATTTACTTATATAAAAAAATACATATATATGTATATTATATTTTTTTTCTCTAAAATAAATACAATAAAATATATAAAAAAAACGATAGAAAAGAAAAAAAAAAACTACTGAAAAATGTCGTGAATTTAATATTTTAATTATATACAGCTAGTTGCAAATCAGATTTTTTTAATGTATTACTTAATCCTAATAATTAAGTTGTGCATGCTAAAAGAAAAAAAAATATATATATATATATATAATTTGATATGTCTTATACGCCATTTGTTATGGAAATAAAGAGGCTATATTAATAATAATAATGTCATAACTGGTAAAATACAGGAATGAAATATTTTTGTCTTGGCTTTGAGTGGTACCTGAGGGTTTTTGACAACTTCTTTAAGAGGCTGACAAGACCAAATTTGTTGAAATTGATATTATTTAAGCAGTTGTTTAAGAAAAACTATTTGTTCTAGCACATCAAAAAAATATATGTTAATATTCATCATATTTCCAAGACCGTAGACGGACTCGAAACATAATTGGATGAAATCGGCTCGATAGAAAATAATTGTAAAGATAGGTCTTAAAATCATCTTAAACGGTTCTATGTCCTTATTTTTTTGACGTATGGATCTGCAATTAAAAACATGAAGTCCACATATTCATACCTAAACCGTAGACGAGCCATATTTCACAAAAAATCCACACTTTTTTTAATTTTAATTTTTATTCATTATTTTCGTCTAAAACCTGGCCGCTCAAGTAACACTCGCTCTCGTTTACTCCGATACAAATAGACAGTGTGCGCGTTTTTGGTGTTGACAGCGCCTTAAGCGACCAATATCTTTTCCATGCTATTAGTTGTACTCTGTTCTTTATTTCTTTTGTGGTAAGGTATTTTGGTGAAATTTTCTTGAGATGTATATATTCATCGACATATTCGATGAGGGTGCCGTTCACTGTGGGGTTTTTGTCGAGGTTTATCATTACTTTAGTTTTACTTGTGTTCAATGAGAGCCCAACTCTGTTACTTTCGTACACAAGCTGTTCAAGCATTTCTTCCAAGTTTCTTGGATCTTTAGAAATAAGAATGAGATCGTCTCTCAATCACAGGCATCAACTGATATTCAGTCTCTTACCATCATTCTTCTGGAATTGCAATCATCCATTGGCTGCGTTGTCTGCTTACTACCAGCATGGCTATCACAAGACGGCGCGCGAGCTCTCTCGGACTATCCGTCTCTCTGTTATAAACTTAGAATGTGAGGTACAGTTCCCGGCAAACAACTTGAACATGCGGGACGAAGTGGGGGGGGGGGGGGGGGGGGCAGCTCGCACGTACAATTCGCCTTTGCGCAGGCAAGGTCATTTGCGCACGAAGTTTGCCGTCTACTGTATAGAGCGAGAAAAATCGAGAGAGCTCGCGGGCCGTGTGATAGACGTGCAGGCAGACAGTGTGCTTATTTGCCAAGCAAAACTTTTTTTAGCAGATTACGATGTGCTTTTTCGTTTTGCTGTCTGTCAGTCAGTGAGTCCTAAAAGTCGAGTTCACACAACAGTGTGACAGTGTGATTATTTAGTAGACTGAACTTGACTTATTGGCATTTATAATTAAATTTGTACTTTTTTATTTGATTTTAATTTGATTCTTTATTATCAGGGGTCCGGCTACCTTTTAGCAACCAAGGGCCATATAGGAGCTAAAAAAATACGCAGTCCGCACTTCTTAATTATTTGTGACTTTAGAAGGCAATTCCAAAATTCTGAATTCAACGACCTTTACATACAGAACAGCCAGGGAGGCTCCCGGGCCGCAAGCAAGGGCCTCGCGGGCCAACTGCTGCCGACCGCTGCTTTATATAATTAGGTATTTGACAATCATAATAAAAAGCCGTGTGAATTGACCTAGTGTAATTTATATTGTATTTTTATATTATAAAATAAATAAACCTAATTGGAATTTAAGGGTTAGGGGGCAAGAAATCGATCTAGCTAGTTCTCCTGTCTGGGAAAATTAGTTTTCACCGCATTTTCTCTATATCGCCGAGGGACTTTCTTGTAATATTATGTGCAAATATATATTTATAATAGTTTAAATTTGATTCTGGTAGGTGTATTAATGGTAATAGATTAGCCGGAAGACCAGTTTCGCTAAATTAGGCTGAAATATATTATGTATAATTTAGTTTTAGTTTAGTACTTGTATTGCAGTTTTTTTTGCGTATTGCAATTTTTTGTATGTATAAATGGGATTAGGTGCCAAAGCGGGTCCCGGACGTCCCGCAGGTCGATCACGTAACGCATTGTACGAACGTCGGGTAGGTCAAATGCCTCCACACACCGGTCGCGGGCGCGGGTCGGGCGCGGGCCCGCGCAAGTTGTAAAACATTGAAACTACACTTCAAACACACATCGAACGCGGGCCCGCGGGCCCGCGACCGGTGTGTGGAGGCCTTAAATGTCACTTTTTATATGGAAAATTGACAGTGAAATTGTACCGACGCGCGTTCGGAACGTTACGTGATTAGTTGATTACCCCCCCGGTCTCGTTTGAGTATACCTACTACCAGGATAAACACTAGGAGGATGGATAGTCACGAATAAATAATTTCCTTTCATATCTTCGTTTCTATTTATCCGAATGCCTCAGAAGGAGGGTTGTTTTTCAAGCGTAGGTATTTATATATGTGGACAATAAAATTCTGTTTCACGGGCTACAGTCCAAGGGCCAATCTCCGAGCGTTTGAACCGCTCGGTTCTATTTAACGTCATTGTCGGCTCAACATTATTTCAGCAGAGAATAAACATACCGCGGAAACTAAAATCAAAAAAAGACTCAGTACCGGTATTGGCTTACGATTTCATCAAAAGTGGACTCTTATATTGGTCTCTTTTAATAGTATTTGCTGGCGACGCCAATGACGAAAAAAAAACGCCTTAAAAACGCTGAATATTCGCCCCCAAACGGTTCGATGGATTTTGACATAAGTATGAGGTGTCGTTGGATTCCTCATAATCTTGAGAGCATTTGAAACAAGCAATTGGGTTTTTTGAAAAAAGATTCAGATTCAGATTTTTTATTGCGTTCATGTTGTAACAAAATAGGTCTTAAGGCTAGGTGTAGTTCTAACATGAGCTCTGTCGAGCATCGCAAAAGAAAGTCTGAGTCACTTGTTAGATTTTGGCACTAGGGCTGTATTTTGTACACCGTACCGTAAAGCATTGGAGAGGCCGGTCGGCGCGTCATCCCTCGGGAATGTGGCGTAGTTCGCAAAACTCGTAAATCATCCCGCACGGCGTCCAGACGCCGCGGAAATGTCTGACTTACAATGTTCCGTTATCGTGAGCGGATGGAGTTTTGTTACGCGCTCCAGGTCCAGGTCCAGGTCACCGTCGGTGGTAGGCACCTACACAAGGGTACGGCCCGTCTGTTAATCGGTTACCGTGGTCTATGGACGGCTGCAACTACAGGGAATTCTCACCCCGACCCTTGTAACGCGTTCCAGCAGGTTATTTTGATAATGTCGGCGTGAAAGAAGCGTACGCGGCCTGTCTAATAAGCGGTTACGGGAGCCTATGTCCATGTCAATCTAGGGGGGCAAACCTCCTCGGTCTCTAAACGTTCGCATCGTTGACACATTTCTCGAACAAGCGCAACACACTAAATTCCTGGGTGTGACTCTGGACTCCGCCCTCAAATGGGACAAACACATTAATATACTATGCGGCAAACTATCTTATGCATGTTTCGCGCTAGGGAGGCTTGATCGTGTTCTACCGCAACAGCAATTGCGCTCAAGTTATTTTTCACTATTTGGGAAATTAAAAAAAAAATGGCAGATTAAGGTTAACTAAAGATGAGTCTTAAGTGACGTCTAACCTGTTGGTTTTGTTACTAAACGTAGGCGATTGACATTGACGGTCGGTTTTGTTACTATCCTTAACTGTCCGTTTAAGGGTGCAAAAATAATGAATATGCCAATTTTAGTCTATTATGTGCTACGGCCTCGAATTTTGGGGTTCAGCAGCTGAATGGCATCGCGTCTTTGTCTTGCTATAACGGGCTATAAGAATAATATCCATGACGCCACCAGGGACTCCAGCCGAACAGTTATTCATTAATAACCATTCTCACACTACGCTTACAACACATTTTCAACATTGCAGCGCACGTACACTCACACAAACACACGTTTTACTCAAGCAAACTCACACGTACCCGTCTAGGCAGTAAAGAGCGACTTTCTTTCGTCTAGTCACCGACTGACTAAGTCCTCCAAGACAATGCACGTAATACCTATGTCCCATGCCAAGGAGCATAAAAAACTACGTGAAGATATTACGATGGAAGAAGGCACAAGCACCTTCAAAATAAATGAAAAAATGGTTAAAATAACGGACGGCATAAATTTAAATATTTTTTATAAAAATAATAATTGAATGATATGTATACAAACATTTATAAAATTTAAATTATAATAATATGAAATTGTGAATAATTTGTGACATGTAATTTTTATATAATATTATACATAAATGAGTATGAGTATGGACGGTTGCAGCTACAGGGCATTTGTATGCTGATCCTTTAAAAACCTGTCTTGCAGAAGCCTCACTGTGCAGAACACTTTGTTACGTTACGGGCTCTATTGCGGCAAGAATTTGCCAATCATCTTTTTATTACGCTCATTTCAAAATATTGCAATGTTGTCTAATATGAAGAGCTAAAGTCAAGTCCCACTAGCTGGCGTGCGCAGTGTTCAGTTCAACAGGCAAATTAACAAGCGCAGGCGGAACAGGGACTCTATATACGTATGAGAAATGTATAGCGGTTTTTCTAGACCTTCAAAAGGCATTCGACACAGTGTCAGTTCCAATACTGTTAGCGAGGCTGCAAAACATGGGAATCCGAGGAACACCCCTCACGTGGTTTCAAAGCTACCTTAGTGACCGGGTTCAAAAAGTGCTTGTTTCCAGCTACGTTAGTAATGAAGTCACTAGCAACTACGGTGTACCTCAAGGTAGCACCTTAGGTCCAACTCTATTTCTAGCCTAAATCAATGATCTCTGTAAAACACGAATCAAAAGTGCAAATCTTCAAATGTTCGCTGACGACACGGCACTGGTGTTTCATGGTGGAACTTGGGATGAAGTAAAATCACTCGCAGAATTGGGCTTAGGTAACATCACTTGCTGGCTTGAGGATAATCTTCTAACTCTTAATATCAGCAAAACTAAATATTTATGCTTTTGTAAACGTTCACCAGTAATTACCAACCCTCCCCTTGACAGTCTAACAATACACACATATCCCTGCAACAGACAGGTGCGTGTCGCTGGCTGCATTGCCAACTGTAACTGTGACGTGTTAACCAGAGTCAGAACAATAAAGTATCTTGGTGTTGTTATTGATGACAGGTTACAATGGGGCCCCCATATTACATTCACAGGCACCAGAATCCGTAAATTAATATACGTTTTTAAAAATTTACGACTTGAAGCGGATCGTAAACTTTTATTGCAGACATACGATGCGCTGTGCCAAGGTGTTCTGAGTTACTGCATATGCTCATGGGGCGGAGCCCCCAAAACATACCTTATAGAACTTGAACGTGCCCAGGGATGCGGTATTGAAGGTTATGTTCTATCTCCCATATCGATACCCCACGGAACTCCTATATAACCTGGTGGAAGAATTAAGTGTACGCAAACTTTTTATATACCAAATCCTACGGAGATACCACAGACTAACAGTCCCTACTGTATCAATTAGCAATAAGAGAAAAGTCCGTTACCCAGTCCCACGTTGTCACAGCGCTTGTGCTGGGAAACATTTTAATTTCTTAGCTCCTCACGTATACAACAAATGTATTAAGTCACTTGACAGTGACACCAACCAACTAAGCAATTATCAATTCAAAAATCTAATAAAATCCTGGCTGAAAACCTTAAACTACAACGAAACAGAAGAGCTATTACATGTCCTATCTTAACGTTTTCTGTTAAAAGAAACACGCACACGCAAACACACACACACACACACACACACACACACACACACACACACACTCACTCACACACACACACACACACACACACACACACACACACACACACACACACACACACACACACACACACACACACGCATGACTAGGTTAAAATAGAATATAAGTCTAATGTTGTAACAATTTTTTAAGCCTTTAATTGGGAAGGAACTGGCTCTTGAGACACAGGGAAACCTAGTTTGAGAGCCAGGGCTTTAACTTATCATGTACACTGTAGTTACAACAATAAAGAGAGTTTTATTATTATTATTATAACAACGCCATCAAGTTTGTTGTTTTTCTATCTGGCTTTAATAATCTATTATTGTTCTTTTATCTATGGTAGGTTATTTAAAACTAATTACTTACGAGTATGATTATGATGAATGGTGGTGACTAGGTATGGTTGTGTAATGAATTAATATTAGTAGCATGGCGGTTAAGTTTTAAGAAGTAGGAAAATCTAGTACCTATTAGACGTTGGGATTAAATGACTGGTTACCTAATTAAAATGGTACCACTCCTAAAGTTTTCCTTAACGAACAAAATGAAAAACATCGACAAACTTAGCTAAGAACCACAACGCAAGACTTTCGATTTGAAAAAAGCCCGCTCTCAAATCGGTTCCTCTATTTGGGAGCTACGATGCCACAGACACATAGATAACATCCCTCTTTTTCGTCTAGGGTTATATTATAAAGCAAAAATAGCATCAGTTCAGAAATTGGTGTAAGTAACAACACAGAAAAAACGAGAGAATTTAATTCACGACCTTTTGGAAAGTACCTATCTTATTATATTTCATCTGATTTATTTGAACACAATTTAGCAGTAGGTATCATAGAGGCCGATAACTTGGTCTTTCTAGTAATGTAGAATAATCCACTAAATCCAGAGTGCAGCTTCACATTACAACATTTACAACACAGCGATTATCCAACGACGGTGACGAAAATGCATGATGTTGTCATTAAACTTACTTACGCTAGCCAGCACGTGTAGGTAGTTAATAGTTACCAATTACTCGTTATAATTGCTTAACTAATTGTAATAAAAGGTTAATTATAAATTAAGGATCATATAATAACTAACTTATTTACGTTAACGCACCTTTTCGTTCAATTCTAACTTTAACATGTTGATATCTTACCACAACAAATATTATATAAACCCAAACGCCAACCGATAAAAATACAGTGTCAACACGAGCCATATTTAGCCGGGAAGCCACAGTGAACTGCATCCCTGTAGAGAAAGGATTGAATCGAAGTAGATTTCCAATATTTCGGTGTGGCGGTGCGGGGTCGACGACCGCTCCTCGGCGCTGTGCGTGCTATTTCGAGGCGGCGCGCGGAGGCGAGTCGACGCGGCCGATCGCGCGATGCTCGCACCGCGCACGCGTAAACAAACATGGCCGTCTTGTCATTCACTAATTCATTCATAAACGATCATTGTATTGACAATTCGACTCAATATCTGCCAACAACGTTACTAAGTTGCATAATGTTAATGTAATAGATAAAAAGTATGTAGGTATAAACAAGTGACAGGCGTGCAGGCGTTGGCAGCAAGAGGTCGCTATATCAGACAGCGCCCACTACACCAATAAGCACTTTGGTTGGACGATGGAATTAGTCTGCTTGAAATCTGTTGTAGTGCGAGCTAATTGCAGATATTTAAGTCAAGGGCATGAGTATATTTAGGTATTGAGTTATTCGTATCAGTGGCATAATACACTATAATTATATTTATTCGCCGTGTGACTTTGACCCGTGTTCTGAACGGAAAGCACATTAGGTGATAAAGAAACGTATCATCAGCGCATAGAGAACTATTTTAATGTCTTATTAGAGTTATTTAGTAGGAGGGTAACGGGGTTTATTTTAATTTAAGCATTAATTGATCTGCTCAACACTATGGCATTTTTCACATTAACATTTTATGTTAATAGTTGCCTACTTATATGAAATAGTAACATCGTAAGCAAACTTATTTTCAGAATAGTGTTCCAATTACGTACGTGTAAATTATTAATTACACTCATTTAGTGCGATTAAGAATCAAACAACAATTAAATTTAAATTAAATAATAGTTTCTACTGTTAGTACCTGAAAAACGGTTAGATACTAACGATTATCTAATCATGTAATTTCACAGTTACGGATTTGGAAATTTCCTAACAATATACCTAGGTACTAAGCAACTCTATAGTCTCTATACCTACTTGTGCTGAAGGGGTTTCCGATCCTTTATGCTTAATCCCAGTTGTCACCGTAATAAGCTATTAAGTAGTTAACTGTTTTTTAACATATAAACATAATACGGTACTTATTTGACAACAGTTAAAATAAAATATTTTTACATTCATCATAAATTTAAGAGTTAGACTCATGTCGGTGTAGCTCCTTCCATCTGACTCTAGCTAGGGCCGCCTCCTTGACCTCTTTATACGACGTGACTGCTACTTTTTCTTTTGTAGCTGATTTTTACATTACCAACCTTAAAGTTTAATATAATAAGTTTAGTATAACTAATGTAAAAATCATTTAAAGCCTAATCTATTGTATGACAGTTTAATTTTTCAACGTGTTAACTATTGTGGGCCGGATGGCCTGAATACTAGGCTTATAAAAAAGCATATCGATATTATTTGCATACCCTTATGTTTTAGTATTTAATAGTTGTATTGAATAAGGCATCTTTCCAAGTGAACTCAAGTGAGCTAAAGTGATCCACAAACAACTATAGACCAATATCCCTCTTATCCATAATTAGCAAAATATTCGAAAAATGTGTAGCTACTAGACTAGAAAAATATTTTGAAAATCACAATTTTTTCTCTCAACATCAGTTCGGTTTTAGAAGGAACAGGAACACATCGGGGGCTGTAATTAATCTAGTAACTGAAATTATGATTGCACTTAATCAGAATGTTAAATGTGGGGGAGTATTCTGTGATCTAACGAAGGCATTCGATTGTGTGAATCATAGGATACTCCTCGGCAAGCTTGAACATTATGGCATACGGGACACGGTTCTGAAACTATTTAGTTCTTATTTGTCAGATCGAACTCAATATGTTGAAATCGCAGAGCAGAGTAATGACGGTGCTATAAGATCTGCTGAAGGCTTAATAAGATATGCAGTACCACAGGGCTCAGTGTTGGAGCCTTTGTTATTCATAATTTTCATAAATGACTTACCAGACTACCTCTCATGTGGTACGCCATATCTTTACGTCGATGACACAAGCATCATTCTGATGGCAGACAGTTGTGATGAATTAAATAAAAAGCGGCCAAGTGCGAGTCGGACTCGCACATGAAGGGTTCCGTTAAATAAATTGCGGTTTAGTTACGATTTATGACGCATTAAAAAAAAACTACTAAAAATCTAGATCTCGCTCAAACCAATTTTCGGTGGAAGTTTGCATGGTTATGTACACCATATATTTTTTTTAGTTTTATCATTCTCTTATTTTAGAAGTTACAGGGGGGGGGCCCACACACATTTTACCACTTTGGAAGTGTCTCTCGCGCAAACTATTCAGTTTGGAAAAAAATGATATAAGAAACCCCAATGTCATTTTTAAAGACCTATCCCTATGGATAGGTCTTTAAAAATACCCCACACGTGTGGGTTTAATGAAAAAAAAAATGTTGAGTTTCAGTTCTAAGTATGGGGAATCCCAAATAAAAATGGTTTTTTTTTTGTGAAAATCTTAACGCGGTTTACAGAATACATCTACTTACGAAGTTTCAACAGTATAGCTCTTATAGTTTCGGAAAAAAGTGGCTGTGACATACGGACGGACAGACAGACATGACGAATCTATAAGGGTTCCGTTTTTTGCCATTTGGCTACGGAACCCTAAAAAGGCAAATAGGCGTTGGAAAGATCTCACAAGTTGGTTTTTAAATAATGGACTAAGAATTAATTGTGACAAGAGTTTCTACATGACTTTTCGTCGTGGTACAACGAGCATCGATTATAACTGTCAGTTGCCAATAAGCAAATCTAACTGTGTGAGATATTTAGGTGTAAATTTAGATCCATACCTGAGATGGAATCGTCAAATTAATAAAGTTAATAAGCAACTGGCTAGTGCATGTTACACTCTAAGGACAGTTTCTAAGACATGTGATAAGAAAACCCTGCTAATTATCTATTTCTCCTATTTTGAGAGTATCATACGTTACTGTGTTGAAGTCTGGGGTAATTCATGTAATATTCAATCAGTTTTACTTATGCAAAAAAAGGCTATCCGTATTATTGAGAGGTGTAAACATGTGCCAGTTACTCACAGGAAAATGTTTATAGAAAACAGGATTCTTACTGTTGTCTCCATGTACCTTTATCGTATCTGTTTGTATGTCTATAAAAATATTGAACGTTTCCCAAAAGCTAGACAGCACAGTACTCGCAACCTGGGAAAAACCAATAACCTCTAGCTCTATCCAGGCCATAATTTAGTCATTTTAATAAGAGTATTAACAATGATGCAATTAAAGTGTATAATCATCTAAATAATGACATTAAATATTGTAATGACATCAAAATATTTGACAGAAAACTAAAACAATTTTCAATAACCAGACCATTCTATTCCATTAAGGAATATTTTGCAAAATCTAGTGAGATTAAGACAAAAATGTATCCATAAAAAAGAATAATAATGACTACTGTGTTTATTTAATATGTATTTGCATTTTTTGCATTATTTAATATGTATATACTTATGGCAAATAAAATAATTTTGATTTTGTACAATAAGTGCTTACATAAGTACATACATACATATGATACATAAAACTTATATTATAGATTCTTAAATACATCAAAAACACAAAACCAGACGCTATTTTAATCATAAGTAGATAAATAACTGACCTCTCTCTGTATTTCCCTACTTTCACACTAACATGAGTTTTTGACTTTTAATAAAAAGTTGGTGATTTGACTATCAGTCAAATACCGTGTGGTAGTTATGTCAAATTAAAACTTGCAGTAGACGGCAGTGAGGCGAGACTGGCGAGAGGTTGGTGAAGGCAGGCATTGTCCTACATGTGGGCTACATTCATACAACACATCTGTAGCGCATATTCGAGCGCCTTTAGTTTCTGCGCGGCCTGACCATGTGGCTCGCGGCCGGAACGCCTTTTTGTACTTGCTTCTTTTTATACTCACTGACATTTCTAAAATTCAAGTGCATGTGCCAGTAATAGTTCTAAATCTTACATTGTTTTTTGTCTATGCTCAATGAACAGGGCACGTCTTTTATGCGCGTTTCTAAAAACACAATGGAGATACTATCCCCTTTGTATGAAAAACACGTTCATATGTGAACTAATCGAAAACGTTTCACCTACGACTAATCACAGCGGATTCTAAAATCAAATCAGACATTCTCCCAATTTACGTACCTGTTTAACGCCAATCCAAATGCTTCCTTATATCGTTGGAATTCAAACCATTATCGTAACGTAGGCCAAACATGTGGTCGTTGAAGACCGGCCAAATGCGATCGCGACATTTCCTGTTTACCACGTCCGTGCGACTCAATGAGTGCTATTAGAATTGCTAAAAGCTCCTTTCGTCATGAAGTACGAGTACCTACAAGATACAGTTGTAGGGAAACATATAGGGAATCCCAAGCACCAATCCAAGGTATTGTACCTAACATCAAAACATCAACTTGGATCACAACAATTTAAACGTTACCTACTGGCAAGATGTAAGATTGCTTTTGCTGCGTGATTTTGTATCAAATTGGGTTGGTTTCCCCAAGAATAGAGACGGTGATGTTGTTTCCTCATTCATGATTATTTTTATGATATCATTCATTCATTACCTACCGCGAAATAAAGTTAAAAGTATTATCAATGCTGTTATGGACGTCGGAAAAACCTCGCATGAATCGTGGTTAACATTTTAAGTAGGTACCTAAAGCAATTATTTGCATGCATAGCAAATCATTATTTTGTGAATTAACCGCACAATTCGTAGTCTAAATCCGCACCTTTAATGTGTGTTTAGGTGTAATGTAACTGCGTCAGATGATGTCGTAAAGTCGTAATAAACAAAACACGAAGGGCTGTTAGTTGTAATTACTTATCAAATTACTTTGCTGTACATTCCTGGGACATTTTGTTGCAAAATAAAATAAAGCTTACTTATAAAGCTTGCTTGATATAAGCTTAAGAATTCTTGAAATCTGATGAGTATTGAGTAGTTCCGGCGTTTAACCCCTATACCTATAAAAATACTACAAACCTATAATCTCACAGACATTTCCTCGTTATAATTTCAGTAAGTGTAGAAGTATAGATAACATTGAACAAGTACCTACCTACAACTACTAGATACCCACGTAAAATGCACCAAGGAAATCAAGGAATAAAAATTCGTTACAAAGAAACATCCAATAAAAACCTGAATGAAATCGATCGTGGACCGTGATAAAATACCTAACACGTCCTCAGCGGGGAACAACACGACTGTCTTCTGTCGTGACTCGTGACTACCTCGGGACTTCACGGTACTGGTTACAGTGGTTACCATTGCTTTACTTTTAAAACCATAAAATGATATTTTTATGTTATTTTTATACCTTTACAGCAAGGTTGAATTTAAGTAATTTAAGAGTAATTAAATGTATTGCAGAGTTTTGCTTTTAGTCTCAGATCAGAAGAATTTTTTAGAATCAGAGTCTAATATCTGTGATATGTGTGATTTAGTCGCATTCTTTATTAAGATAATAAGACTTAGATTTTCAATAACCGCTCAACATGTATACTTAGGTATGTATATTTTATTAGACCTAAGTATCCATTCGACAATACACCAATAGAGTTAATTCTTAGATGTATACGAATAATTAATGTTTTACCTCAGGTTAAGTTCGTGTTCCTGTTTGGTCGGACCTTGCCGAAATGGGAGATGGGAGGAATTAAAATGAATACGTTCATTGAAAGTATTTCTACTTTCAAATGTGGAATGTTTGACCGCCCCTTTTCGTTTCTTTACCAATGAATTACCTTCTACATCAATTTTTTTAAGGATTCTAAAATGAACAAAAACAATTCATCTCGAGAAGAACTTATTTTTCAATCACTAACAGTTTGATGCTCACTTTTTCTCTAAACTGTTGTAAGATGTAGTGTCCAGGCAGTACGGTAAATAATAAGAAGTGACTCACGGTTCTGAATTTCTGATGCACATTTATTGGCAATATGTAATGTTAATATACAATTTATAATCTCGGAAATTGCGCACTTTGACGGCCATTGCAAACTTTATTGAAACTCCACAGATAATGTAAACTGTCACAGAATAATACAACATAAACAATCACAGTGGCGCGGCCTGGCCGCGGCGGACAATTGTAACTTGTCATTACTATTATTAAATTTACTATTGACCGATTTGACCGCCACCGCAGACCGCACCAATGTGTGAGAGGCCTTACGCTGACCGGCTGATGTTTTCCAAGAATCGTCTGGAATGCCAACGTTTTCTACGCGGTAGCGGTATCCAGACGTTTGCCATGTATCTGCAGCGATAGTGGAAGCAAACAGTCCTGGATACCCTCAAAATGACCCCAATAACTCTAGTGACATTGCCTCAACTGACAGCGTCTAAAAAACGCTTTTTAAATAAGTTTCCGTTTGTCGAGTCGAGAGTTCCGCGTAACGTGTGGCCTTGGAGCTGTTGACCAAATGTTTTTACTCGTCGCGTAGACGACGATAACGCAGTCATTGTGTCACCTTATCAAAGCTACCAGTGACGATCGTATCTTTTCTGCTGGATCGTTTCAGCGAATTAACATGTAAATTATTATATTTCATTCTAAGTTACTCACATATTTTCCTAACAAGGTTGATTTTCAATAGCAGAAAATATAAGTTGAAAGAACACCCAATCTAAACAGAATACAAATCATGACAAAACATCAATTCGATTAACCAAGAGAAGAATTGAGATGAGTTCATACAATTCAAGCGATTAAGTAAATCTCAAATCCATATGTTTTCCATTTCGATCTAATCGGGGCTAAATGTGCTAATGTTAACGTCATCATCGTCGGTGGACCAATCTCGATACATATTTTTCTTGAACCTTTTCTTTTCTTTTTCTTGAGTTGGTCCATATGTTATCCTTGGCTTCCCTCCTACTTTCCCTTCCATTGTGGGGTTTAGTGTGTTAGTCGTATCGTGGAAGTTGTGCAAACATCTTTCCTATTCTATTTGCAATGGTTTTCAGCCAGCAACTTTTTTCTTCTTTTACCATGTTACAACCTTGATGTCTTCAAGGCAAGAATGAACAGGCATTTTATGGTTGAGCGTGAGCTATCTTAGGGCTTGTATTAACTTTCCATCAGGTTAGACGGAGATCAAACGCAATCCCATTTTGTGTGTGCCACAGAAATTTGTGTGTGTTACATCATCTGTGAAAATTTCAACTAACTACCACGGTTCATGAGATACAGCCTGGTGACAGACGGACAGACAGACAGACGGACGGACAACGGAGTCTTAGTAATAGGGTCCCGTTTTACCCTTTGGGTACGGAGCCCTAAAACTAAAAGAACGAAGCTCAGTATTCGTTTCTCACCAACGCGCAACGTACATACTTACGCTCAATCTGTAATCTTGTTTGTTTGATGATGACCTAACATACAACTTAAAGTATCAATTTATGATTAGCAATGACATTATTGAGAGAATGTTATATGGAGCTCCAAATGAGCCCGGATAGGCATGCCTCGACCAAGCATGTGTGCTCTCACACACTCGCGCGCGGGATAGGCTTAACGGAGGACGCAATTATGATGATTAAATGAAACCAGTTCTCGAGCGAGCTGGCCCGGGATATCGATGTTGAAGACATTCTACACTTCGACTCGCGTAACTCTGACTTAGTCGATATCAAATATATACTACAATGTTTATTAAAACCACAAAATGCTTGAGATGGAATCGATGCTTGGTGGTTATGTTTCCTAGTAGCGTTCATATTAACAATTCAGGCGATAAAAGTTAGTTCAGTAGATTTATAATATAGAATCCGGAAAACTAAAACAGAAAAATAAACACATGTTGTGACAAATTATTAAAGTCCCGCCTGGGCAAATTTTATTAGGTACCTACGTAGGCTGTAGTTATTTATCTAAAAAAATATTTGTTCAAGTTAAATCTCAATTCGATCAAACTGGAATAAGCTCTTTATTCTTTATCTGAGTTTAATTAAACGTCAAACGTAGATGTCTGATCTGGGAATAAACCAAATATGTTAGAATATAGTTACTATATATAGTTACTATATTCTAACATATTCTAATTAATTGACACCAAGAAACTTAGTACCATTGTCAATGTAAACTTTTTTGCAACTCTAATTTTGTTGTTCATCGTGTTCTCAAAACGTTTACACGGTTATACTGCCTCAGCCTACAAGCACTGTTCTGTTACACATTCTTCAAGTTGTTACTGCCATAATGGCACTGCGCTATGAGGCCCATGATTATAGGTGGTTCCTTTGTAACTAGTTAAACGGTGCATCTCATGATTAGCAATACCGGTTCGAATATTATTCCCTAATTTGAATATCATGCTCGTGAGAAATTGTTCACATCATACTGTGGATGTGAGATCGTTATCGACGTATTTTAACAAGTAGATATTGAAAAGGAATATTTAACTTTCGGATGCTTTGACATTGACAGTGCTGGAACTGGTGAAGGATTTTAAAATGTCAGTTTCTGTAGAGTCATTCGAGGGCACTGATCAGAACTAAGTCATGTCATACGAAAGGTTAATCAAACATCCGCCTAAGAAGTATATGAACTATAGAGTAAATACAAAAGCTTTCCAGAGTTAGAATAACATTTTGCGTCATGCAATCAATAGACTAAGTGTATTCAATGTTGTAAATAAAAGTTTCGATGGCAAAAACATGTTATTTATTAGGAACTTGGTAACCTATACTGTGAAATGATGGTAATAAATTATTCCACATGTAAAATTTGACTATTGTTATATAAAAAAACATAAATTTCATACAACTAAATTTAGATTTTGATTTGGGATCTATAGATTTAGCTACCTACCATCTACTGGTAACAGCTAGGTACCTACAGTCGCCATCACATACATAGGTACACTATAGGTGTTCAAAAATATCGGCACATGCACCCTAATACCTTGCAAATAGAGGTGTGTTCCGATGTTTGTGACGTGCTTGTTTGCTCCGATGTATGTGATGGCGACTGTACCTTATTGTGGATAGCAAGAACGTTGTTAAATATTTTTTTAATGTAAAATATAAGTTTATAAACCTAAGACCTTTACCGTACATAAAGTAGGTACTTTAAACAAATAGATACCTATCATTTCTGACATCATGCCGTGTAATAAAGCTGCTAAATCCACAAACACGTAAATATTGTAAATAGCTGATGTTCTACTAATTATTTACAGTCACAAATCTTACAACCGCTTGGAATTAAGAAATAAATTGTAACAGCGAAAACACGACGCGGTGGGTTCAAAGAGATATAAATAAGTAGGTACCAAATGGCGCCGCGACAATTTACCTACTTCAAAATCTATCTTTCAGAGCCGATAGGTGTGTGTTCTATCTTCTCTATGGAATATTGAAAAACATCTTAAGAGCCCGTTCTCGTGCTCACTAAACAGCGCCACTGGTAAATAATTAAGATTATTTAAATTTAACGATAGATATTTAAAAAAGTAGGTCACTACACACTGTTATTTGTATTTAAGTACCTTGTGAATACATCAAACTATGTTGCTGGATTCGGTGACCTATGAACAGTATGAACTCAAAAGAAAAACGGCCGAACTTTGGACGCATAGATTGACGAATACAGCAATGTAAAAACTATTATGATGTATTCAAAAGCCTAAACATAATTAAATACTACACAGCATGCTTAAATACTATACAGTGTGTAGCGGCCTACTTTTTAAATATCTATTGAGCACCAGTGGCGCTAGTGAGCACGTGAACGGGCTCTTAAAAATATTGTCGATATTGAGAAAAAAAAAGCAGGTGATTAAATAATAACAAAGTTATAAGTATCCAAAGTTTTAAGAGGGGGTATGTATAATATTCTGTCCCTTTTCCGCAAAACACACCTTCATATGTAACGATTGTCATTTACTACGATGTAGCGTTTTCTCTCTCTAACAAGCAATATTAAAACGGTTGTAGCTTCGTTATTTTTTGAGATGAATGGGATTTTCATCGCTAAACTTAGGCATATTTTTAGGGTTCCGTACTCAAAGAGTAAAACGGGACCCTATTACTAAGACTCCGCCGTCCGTCCGTTCGTCTGTCTCTGTCACCAGGCTGTATCTCACTGATACCGTGATAGTTCCAGCTTATATTTTCACAGATGATGTATTTCTGTTGCCGATATAACAACAAATACTAAAAACACAGAATAAAATAGTTTTTTTTATAGATAATGGTACGGAACCCTTCGTGCGCGAGTCCGACTCGCACTTGGCTGGTTTTTTTTTGCCTTCTTTCTTTTGAATTAATAATTTTGGAGTCTACTACACTACATCCGTATTAGTAAAGTATTATATGAGATTTTAGACGAGGTGAAATACCGGCATTTTAGCTTGATTATGTCATTTAATTGAGTTGGCTAAGCAACAAAAAAAAATTCAAATCCAAATTTGAATATTTGAGAAGTTTTAATCAATCGTGTTTTGCCATTTGAAAAAAAAAATTAAGTCAAGACTCAACTTGACTCAAGTGAACATTTATTAATTTTGTTTCCTAGTTTAAGCAGCCTTTGAAAAGGTAATCTCATAATTTTCCAATTGATGCTCTTAACGGAAACCAGAGTGCTGTCGTGTTGATAAGATTTGATGCAGAAACTGGCGCCGCGCCGCCTTTGATCATATTGATCAAATCGGTTCATGATGATGAACTAAAATTGGAATATTTCCAATTTTCTTAATAAGGTGGGTGGTACAGTTGGGACGGGAAGACATCGGCGAACTTTTTCCAACCAAATCGGACAAACATTAGATCAATATTATCCTCCAACAATCAAGTTAAGAAAGTTAATGAAGCAAGAAAGCAAGTGGAAATCTGTTATTTCTGCTTACCGGATACTGGCGTGATTATTATTATTTATGTTTCTCCTTAATTACCTACCTACTGCTTTCAATATCAAAATGTTCAGTTATCATAATCAAGCTGTCTATTTTGTTATTTAGTAAAAACATTGAAACATTGACATGCTCAAGATACTTACGCCGAAAGCAATGCTATATACTTATACCTACTTGAGATTATTTGAGTTGGACGAATTGCATCAAAGTACCTAGTCCATGCATAAAGCAACTCTCTCTTACAAGGAAGAAGACTCCAATTACAATCACAGTTTTCTAAAAAAGTCAGCTACATTAAATAATCTCATTCAACCAAACTTCTGTTACCTCTAGTCCGCTCCTCAAATTTAACCACAAGATACTGCTTAGCTTTTTTCTCCTGTTTTGATGTAGGTAAGTACTAGGCAGAGAAGGTAAGTAAATAGTTCCTTATGAGTGACAATAGCGAGTATAGCAACCCATGCTTTAATATTAGACATCGCAGCACGTACGGTGCGCGCGCGCCGCCGGATGTCGCCTCTAAAATAACAATCTACCCACTTGCCCACTGAGCGACCACTTCCACTGTCGCTTCTGCGATTAAGGGCCTGTTTACACGTTGATTAGTGATTAGTAGTCCATACAAAAGCTACTCGCAAGGAAATCATTAAAGACTAATCAAAGGTTCACTAATATTTCCCAACCTAACGTTTGGCAACCTGATTAATTTCGCATCTTTTCATTTCCAAACCTCTTAATATTTCTGAAACTGTTAAATATTACAGGATTTTTATAAACTAACCTAACCTAACCTATAGGGTTCTACACGATTGCCCTGAAATAAATCCTGAAATATTTACAGTAGCTCTAGTATAAGTTTTATCGATACATATACGTTTTCGAACGCTCTTGCGTTTAGTTTCAATTCGTATGATAACGCGTAGTACCTAATAGTTACCACCAGAGGCGCTGTTCGCGTTGCCATTGCCATACAAATTTAAACTACACGCAAACGCGTTCGAAAAAGTATTGTATCGATAAAACTTATACTAGAGCCTCAGTTCCAGAGTTTGGGAAATGAATCAGTTTGCCAAACGTTAGTTGAGAAAAGAAGGTGTTCCCTGAACAAAGTATATACCTACAGGCCATAAGTTGCCTGACTAACTACTAAGTAACTCTTGCAATCCCAAAATATACCAATATATTCAATTTAATGTTATAATTAGGTACCTGTTATACTGATTTAATTTTAATTTCGTGTCAAAAAATTTGGAAAGCAAACATTTATTTTGCAAATAGGCTCAGAGGGTCTCTAGCTCTGTCCAAGGACCGGAAAACCCCTTTCCAGGCTTAAGCCTATCGATTTGGTAGCCCGATCAATTTGGTAACCGTATGCGGTAACCTTACTGATAGGGTAAGCCTATTTTTATGGTAAGCATATCGGATGTGGTAACCATAAGGTACCTAACCGTACCAAAACCCTATCGAGATAGGGTTTTGTTAGGGTTTTATTAAGGTTACCTTATGGTTACCACATCCGATATGCTTACCATAACAATAGGGTTACCCTATCAGTAAGGTTACCTTATCATAAGGTTACCATTATGGATATGGTTTTAAAAACAACTTCTTAAATAACCCTATGGAGAACCCCAATAAGGGTAACCGGTTCCGGTCCCTGGCTCTGTCTCTATTTTTACATGAAAAAAATAATAAAAAAAAAAAAAAAAATTTACATACATTAATAAAGATTCACAAACGGCATTAAACGAAAAAAATATGTGAAAAGGAATTGTTTTGGACATGGTTCAAGTTCCGGTGTGATAGAGGGTGACTGTCTGTATCTTTGAGAACACCAACAATGAATTATATTTAAGTTCAAGTCGAGGAAAATGGTAGTGTTTCAAAAACAGACGTCAAAGTTACGAAATAGTACCTACATTGCGTAGGTATTTCGTAGTTAGATTGATCTGTTGCGATAGCTTCGTTTCGGGACTCACGGCCACTCGACGACTCGGCGTATAAGAATTATTTTATCTGTAATGTATTTATCTGGAGTGTAATATTCTCGATGTCTGTGGGCGTCGGGAGCGTGGATATTTCGGGGCATCATCACGTGCTCTCACCTTGCTATTGGCAGAAAATGTTATAAAAATACAACGTCGCAATTCAGTCTCCCAAGTGTGGTCAGCTGAGCTGGAAGATACGATACATTATGATGTTAAAGTGTTGAAGCAAGAGAGAAATTGAAAAATGAGAATGATGCTAGAAAAATTAGCGTCCGGTACTATCTGTCGAGCAAAACAAAGAGGCACGGCCGCACCATCCTTTTCTCGAATTGAATTTTCAGGAACATGGCTAACATATAATATAAATAACATGCAATTTGAAATTTTAGTTTAGGAACTATTGTCCGTCAAAGTTCGTTAGTTTTGTCACTATACTCACTTATATACTGATAGATAATGATCACGCTAATTCTAAGGTTTTTCTAGCAGACCCACAAGCTCCAAATTTCAAACGTAATTAGTTTTTAGCCTAATAATTTAAAAAAACCTAAAAATATTGCAATTTCAGTCACGTTTCAGAGATATACAAACTGCATAAGTAAGTTTGTAATCATATACAAATACATGCGAAGTACAAAGCCAAGTCAGGCATTCTTATTAATCTTTATTTGCTTGCTAAATAAAATTTTGTGACTTGGCAATCACACTTACATAGTATTAGGTACCTATGCAAAAATGAGTAAATGCAGTAAAGTTGTGTCATTCCCAAGTTACAGAATTTTATTTAGCAAGCAAATAAAGATTAATTAGAATGCCTGACTTGGCTCTACGAAATATCTCACCACTTTTTACTGTTAAAGAGTTTCGAGACTTGGCCTATTTTTTACATGGAATGTTTTTTATCGGATAAGTGTCTTAACCTAACCTGCGGACCATGATTTGCTCCGCGTTTTTATAAAAAAATAACAAGTTAAGACAAAATAAAATACAAATTAATCGTAGGTTTCGGAGATGCGACACCTCCGGATTGGCCATATCATTAGGCTTTTCATACATTCAGAAAGAAAGAAAGAAAAAAAAACATTTATTAGTGACAACAACGCAATAACAAATTTAAACACATATACAAACATACATATTTGTCACGAAATGGACTGAATGGACACAACTCAGCATAATGCTGGCACTGCTAAAAAGTAAGTGAAAATCTTCAAAAATATATATTTTTTTTTTCCTAAAACTGAATCGAATTCCAAAAACTGCTCACAAAATTTCACCAATCGGTTGAGAAATGGGACCTGTATCCAGAACTGCCGGACTGCGATACATCGAATATACGAACGATTTTCAGCCTAAGCTGAAGCATAGACCGTCGCACAGTGTTTTATAGAAGCCGAAAAAGTGACATCCCCGTTTTATTACAAATTACTGTAGTTTAGATCATTACAAATGTGAGACTAAAACTCCCGCGTTTCTAATATGCGTAGTTTTTGAGAAATACATTTTTGAAAATCTTGTTTCTGATACCTAAGAATTACGAAAATCATTTATATATTGCAAATTATTAACTAAACTTATCTGTTGTTTAAAATGTTGGATAAAACCTTCGAAGACATATATTTAGAGGCAATTACGACCTCGCTAGGTACATTTGTTACAAAGATATTAATGATTTTACTGATTTTGGTTTTTATTTTTTTTCGTCTATGTTCCGCCGTAGTAGGACGCGATATTTATTATTATGTCTTCTATCTACCCTATTTTTTATAAGACCTAATTCCATGGAACATTCAAGTAATCACCTAAACTCTATATATCCGGTTTATCCGGCCACTAGGGTTGACACTTCGGTATTTTGAATTTTATACGCCGTTTTTTCAGGAATCCAATTATTTATGTTTTTTTCGGATCGACAAGGCTTAAAAAAAATATATTGAGAGAAATCATCGATATTTGATTTTGATGATTGCAAAACATGACTGTAAGAGTTAAGTATTGAATGTTTTTTTAATTTAATACAACCATTTAGAAGATATCCTAGACTCCGTTAGCAAAAATGACAGCTTAGTAGTAATGGGAGACTTCAACGCAGTGGTAGGAGAAGGAAAAGAAGGGAACATTGTTGGGAACTTTGGACTTGGAAAGAGAAATAAACCGGTCACCTCTTGACCGGTTAGTCCAATTTTGCATGGAAAACGATTTAGTAGTAACGAATACATTATTCAAACAGCATAAAAGAAGATTGTATACATGGAAAATGCCAGGCGATATTGGCAGATATCAAATAGACTACATAATGATAAAGAATAGTTTCCGTCGTCAGCTCAAGATATGTAAAGCTTTTCCTGGCGCAGAATTAAATACTGATCACAACTTATTGCTCAGTTCACACAATTTCACAACAAGTACCACCAGAAAAAAAGTCAAAGCTAAAAAATATTGATCTTAGTAAACTTAAGGATTTTAATAGCAATTTTAGAGTGCAATATAGTAATAATATAGGTGATAAATTTGAAGATTTAAAAAATAATTTAACTAATGATATGTGCAATATTAATTTAGAGGATAGATGGAATTATGTTAAGAATATAATAAACCAAGGAGCACAGGAAACTTTAAAAAAAGAAAGTATTGCTCCTAGGAAGAAATGGTTAACCGGAGAGATTATAAATTTAATGATAGAAAGAAGAAATTATAGAAATAAACCCGACGATGGTAGTATAAAAGAATACAAAAAACTGACCAATCAAATTACATTAAAATGTAGAAAAGAGAAAGACAGAGATGTGGTTGAATCTTGTGAGGCAATAGAAAAACTAATGAGTAAGGGAAAGGTAGACCAGGCATATAATATTATACGGAACATGAATAAGAAGCATAGAAGTAGAGGCACAGCAATAGCAGATGAAGAAGGGCAAATCCTGCTTAATAACATAGATATAGTCAGCAGATGGGTAAGGTACTTGGAGGCTTTGTACAAGGGAGAAGAGATGGCAGAAGGCGATATAGAGCAGGAAGAACTGGTATCAGGAGATGCAGTGGGGCCAGAAATACTTAGAGAAGAATTTGACAATGCACTAAATAGAATCCAAACTGGTAAAGCTGCTGGTATTGACAATATCTATATTGAGTTAATTAAATACGCAAATTGTGAACCAATAATTGATGAAATATTCTTAATTACTAAACAAATTCACTCAACTTGTCAAATTCCGAATGATTTTAAAGTAAACCAAATTGTAGCTTTACCTAAGAAACCCAACACTCTACTCTGTGAATAGCATAGGACACTTAGTTTAGTTTCACAGGCAAGTAAAATTCTTTTGAAAATAATTCAAAACAGGATCAGACCCATATCAGAAGATTATATAGGACCAGACCAATATGGGTTTAGAGAAAGCAAAGGTACCAGGGAAGCAATACTCGCTCTTAGATAAGCCGTGGACAGGCGCCTAGAACTTGGCCTTGAAACTCATATCGCATTTATAGACCTAGAGAAGGCATTTGATAAAGTGAACTGGAGGCAAATGATGGGTATTTTAAGAGAAGCCGGACTAGATTTTAGAGACAGGAGAGTTATTTTTCAATTATACAAGTAACAGGAAGCTTGGTTGGAGATAGGAGATGAAAATGGGAATGCAAGAATTAGGCAGGGTGTCAGACAAGGGTGTCCACTTTCACCGCTAATCTTTAATATATATATATATATAGAATATGCAATTAGAAAAATCAGAGAAACTGGCAAGGGAGGGATCAAAATTAATGGGGAGAAAATACATTTTATTCGATTTGCAGACGACATCGCAGCATTTGCAGAAACACCAGATCAGTTGACGGAATTAATTTCAATTATGGGTACAACTTTTAACGAATTGGGTTTGAGAATCAACACAAAGAAAACGAAAACGCTGACCACCTCAAAACACAAATCACACCATCCACCAATAGTTATTAACAACATACCCATACAACGTGTCGATAGTTTTAAATATCTAGGCAGTCTAATAACAGGAGACTCCAGATGTACACCAGACATCGTCGCGCGAGTAGCCATGGCGAAAAAAGCTTTTAACCAAAAGAGACAACTCTTAAAATCCAGTTTGTCAAGTAGGAGCAAAAAGTTGCTAATTAAAGTGTACATTTGGAGTATTGCCCTGTATGGCAGCGAAGCGTGGACAATGACACAAAGGGATCGAGAGAGACTGGGAGCGTTTGAAATGTGGTGCTGGAGACGGATGAAAGGCATAAGCTGGACTGAGAGAGTAACAAATGAGGACGTGTTAAGAAGGGTAAAAGAGAAGAGAGTGATCCTGAACACCATCAGCGCTAGAAGGGGGAAAATGATTGGACATTTGATACGGCACGACAACTTCTTTAAAACCATAATGGAAGGAAAGATAGAAGGAAGGAGAGGCAGGGGATGACCACGGCGCAGTTATATGGACCAAATAAAGGAATAAGCTGGTGTCGTGTCGTATAAGCGAGTCAATGAGATGGCGTACGACAGAGAGAAGTGGAAAACACTCCACCGACAAGAGGATAACTCTTAAATTTAAAGAAAGAAGAGACAGAAAAAAGAGCTATTATCTAGTTTTTTTTTAATTACGTGTAATTTCACTGATTACTGTTTTGTTTTATGAGTATCGTATTTGCTGTTTAAAATAATATATTATGTAGGGGTGATCACGTAACGTTTCGAACGCGCGTTAGGACAATGCAACTGTAATTTTTCCATATAAAACTGACAGTTAAATTTACCTAACGTACAGTCAGTATCAAAAGTAGCTACGTAATTGAAGACGTCAAAAGCTCTTATTCCCTTTTAATAAAGACATTTGACGTCTTCGTTTGCGTAGCTACTTTTGATGCTGACTGAACGTATATAAAATGCGTTACGTGATCGACTTGCTGGTCAGAAACTTGTGTTATTAGTTTCGCCAAGAGCTGAAACTTGCACGAATAATTATTGCCTAGTATTTTGTAAATTACTTGTAATATTAAATTTGAAAGAAGTAATAACCAAGTATTACGTACTGATTTTGCTTTTTAAAATTTAAATGTATGATACCCGGTCAGTAACTTGTTTTATTAATTTCGCCAGGAACTAAAACTCGCACAAATTTTCTATGAAACGCTACATGTGACTTGGGAAGGAGTCTACCATGAGGTGCTAGATGGGGCAGAGAGCCTAGAAGTAAAAGAAGACATTCAATGACTTGTCACGCTTCTTGTGTTGATTTGTCTTGTCATGGTCCTTGAGCGTAAGAGCGTACATATTTTTCGACTGTACAAAGAGCAAACTACAAAAATGTACAGGCACATAATCTTATTACATATGTATTACATACCTTATTATTTACTTTGTTACAAAAAATCACTTAATAAAACACTAGGTAATTGAGATGGGCAATATAACCAAATTCTCAATAGCTAAGAAATAATTACTGAATCTTAAAAAAAAAACAATTATTTAATATGTGTATGTTTCTTATAATGTTTTCTTTCACCACCCATAAAAGTGCTGTACCATGTTACTATGTTAATTCTATATCCAG
The DNA here is from genome assembly GCA_963854355.1 of Epinotia brunnichana. NCBI lineage: Eukaryota > Metazoa > Arthropoda > Insecta > Lepidoptera > Tortricidae > Epinotia > Epinotia brunnichana. The sequence goes on from OY977940.1 coordinate 2,972,794, forward strand.
GAAATCTGGATACTGGTAGTGGCAGCCCTGACCGAAAATTTTAATTGGCTGTAAATTAAATGTTCCATGGAATTAGGACTTGTAAAAAACAGGGTAGATAGAAGACATAATAATAAAGCTGTCATACAAATATCGCGTCCTACTACGGTGGAACATAGAAGAAAAAAAATAAAAACCAAAATCTATAAAATCATTAATATCTTTGTAACAAATGTACCTAGAGAGGTCGTAATTGCCTCTAAATGTATATCTTTGAAGGGATTATCCAACAATTTGAACAACAGAAAAGTTTATTCAATAATTTGCAATATATAAATGTTTTTCGTAATATCCGGGTGTCAGAAACAAGATTTTCAAAAATTTATTTCTCAAAAACTACGCATATTAGAAACGCGGGAGTTTTAGTCTCACATTTGTAATGATCTAAACTACAGTAATTTGTAATAAAACGGGGATGTCACTTTTTCAGCTTCTATAAAACACTGTGCGTCGTTCGCTTTGCTCGCTCGTTAAATAAGCGTACCTACCTTATAATACGCTCATAGTACACTTCTAAATATCTGTAAGTGGTCTCTTTTCTACTTATGAGACGAACTGGATAGTTTTGAGAAAGTTTAGTTCATGTTTCACTTTCTTGGTGATGTTTAATCCTGAATTCCATTTCTTTAACTACCTATCCTGCGGATATTTCTTTCTACATTCGCTTTATCAGTATCCCTTATCAACATTACTGAGAACGAAGACAAACGCACCAAACCTAATGGAAGATATCTGTTCCAGACTAATACGTTCTCTCGCCAGTTTCCGGTGGTGCTGCACAAAAAATATGATATAAACTCGTTGTCCAAAGCCGAACGGACCGGCCGGCCAAGATGCTTGCTACGATTAAAAATCGTTACAACTTCCGTTCGGGTCCGAGCCGAGCGGAGGCCCAGATAAAAAAGATAAATAAGAAAAATAACATAAAGATCGATACGCTGGAACGGTGCTACCTGTTTTTTCACCGCCGCGCTTAGTGCCTGGGGGCAGTGCCTTGCGCCCCGACTTGATTATTTGCTTTCTATACGTAGGTAGGTGCCTCCGCCGCGCTGGACGGACGTAGCAACAGTGGATTTGTCTCTCGCTCGAGAGTAGTCGCTCGCTGCTTGGATTTGATAAATTGAAAGCGGTTGGCCATAATCGCCATGTATGCGTAGGTACTACGTCCTATGACGTGGATAGAGATTTGTAGACATAAAACTATAGTCGACATATAGGAATTAAATAAAGTTCATTACATTAGTCAATTGTTTGATTCGTTCAGTTTTAAGATTGCTAGTGATACAGATGATGACTGACGAGGTAAGGCCAAATGGATATAAATAAGTACCTATTGAATGTAATGATAATCTTCCCAGGCAAAAATAGGCATCACAAACCGCAACATTCTTTAGATTTATCTTTATCAACATCTGACACGGCCATACATCATCCAGCAGCAAATAGTGTTATTGCCCAAAATTATCACCTTTCAAAACCGCAGCTCGGATAAAAATTCCTCGAAAATTGTTTTAAAATAAAACGTTCATCGTAATCACCGATTCTTTGGAAGATTTATAATGCTAAATGATAGCGCCGGCAGAGGGAATTAGCATCACATGATGTCATGTTTCCGGCTGCCTGAGAGCAGCTATAAATCGAGTGGGTTACTTGCTGCAACCGTTAATGGGATATCTTATAATAATGCTCAATGCGAAGAGTTGGATCCTAATATTTCTTAAGTCAAGTCAAGTGAACATTGCGATAAGTACCTGTAGAAGAGTCGTGTTGTATGAGGAACGGGCGCGAATTTATATATATGTGTTTCTGGGGAAAACTAAACTGAATCATACGGATAATTAGATTTTTTGTGTTAACTTATCCACGTAAACAAAACCTTTATTACTTTACAGCAAGCTTATTTTGAATTTACAAGTAGTTAGTACGAAATGTAAAAGTTTTTTTTTTATTAATTTTGATCACTTCGTTTAATTACAAATCGAATACCTACATAATGACGATAATCATAAGATTCATAAGTCTTTTAACAAAATATCCTAATTAGTGAAATAACTGTATCAATGCGTAGGTATAATAATTAAAGAACACTGACACTCCGCCTATACCTATAAGTGAGGCAAGTTCCTCCTGATCTATCACGAGCTCTATGTACGTACAAATTTCTACCAATAGGCCGACATGAACTCGAAATGGCAGATATATGGGACGAATTTCTGATAAATGGTAACCCTGTGCTTGATGGGGGGAGCGGGGCGGCGGCGCGGGCGCAGAGCAGGCATATCAAGTCTGGTAACTATGCGGCGTAACTCCGGTAGCGGCGCGGCGGCGCGGCGCAACAGGTCTACGGCACCGGGCGGGGCGCGCGCGCGGGGCGGTAGGAAATCCTTTACGCACACACAAACACATCCAAACGAGCGCTAGTGTGCGCCATCCGGTTTTCTTTCCATGTGCGCTCTCCGTAAAGACAACGCGACTGTGTTTGTGGCCGTGGAGTCGATCGATCAATGAGCTCGACACCGACTCAGACTCTGGCCTGCATGCAACTCATTGATTAACGTTATGAACGTGGAATTGTTTATTCATTCATGATGAATATTTTTATTTGAAATGAACGTTTTTGTTGTCAGTATTCTAGAAGTTGACCTTCGTGAGCCAACCGTCACGCGCATGTATTTATTCACTCTAATCTGGGCGCGATACGAGCTCAGACACCACTTCGATAAGCTATATCGTTTCTAGTTTAGGATAAAGTTATAAATAATGGTTGGAATATTGCTGTCTGCGATAAGCTTAAACATGATTGCAATGTCGAGCGAGACCATAAGTAGATAGTCTTAGCAGGCAGATAAAAATATATAGAGGAACTGAAACAAATATGGCACTCTGTAGGTACATTTTAGTTTTCGCATGAAACATAAAATTAAACGTGGTAAAAACGTATTAATTTATGACATGCTCATACTTAATACTTAATCCCTGATCGCTAATCAATAAGTGCTAAGTAAGACTAAACCGATCTGATCTGAAAGGCTGTTCAGTAGCAGATGTAATATTTACATATCAAGATAACAAATTCATTTCCCTTTCCAAGTTATCATTCAGATTCTTTTCAATTACAAAATTGTATTGACAAAGATTTTAGTACGAGTAGGTATCTATAATACCTTGTCGGTATGTAATGTACCTACTCGTATTGTCAAATAAGGAAAAAGCTAACATAGTATTTTTGTTGCAGGAAGAAGAACTTTTCACCAATCGAAACCCACATATAATGTAGGTAAGTAGGTAACCATCACGAAGATTTTATAGTTCATCATCATAGTCAGACCCAATTATCTCATTGCGTGGATGTAGTCAAGAAGTAGAGTAAGTAGGTAATTTAATTGCTGGCAAGTTAAACACCATCTAGTCCCAATTTTTGTAAAGGATACATACGTAGGTACTCAAAAGCCTGTAGCCAATATATTGAGTAAGGCTTACCTACCTAGGCCTACTTAAAACAATTCAAGTTTCATTAGCAGCTTCGGAACCCACACTCACTGGGTTGCTTGCCATGTGTCTCGGGCAGGTGTGGGCCGCGGCCACAGCCCCAGTCGCGTCAAGCGATAATGAACTCTTCACGAACGAGATAAGAGCTGTGAAATGTGACTGGTAAGTTGGTGGAGGTGTTGGTGGGCTCGGAATCCGCGGCGACGCTGCGCGGGCGACGCGTGGGCGAGCGGTTCGCCCACGACGCCGCACCTAGCCGAAGACGGCGTAAATCACTTCTCCATGCAATGTTGCCAGTTGATAGTCAGATTGTACCAGTTGGAATGGAACTGGGAGATTAAGGTGATGACCAAAGTGGGCTTGCAGTGCGAGATGGTCGTAATTGTGAGTCAAGATTGGAATGCTAAACGCGCTTACAAAGATTCCAGTTTGTTTTGCCAATTCGTTCTTTACTTTGTTGATTATCGTACTTTTATATATAGCATATTCATATCCAATAGACGGTAAGAAAAGTTAAGAATGCAAGACCTGTAAAATTGCAGCAACCTTCACTCAGAATGTGATGTGCGCAGCAGCATCACTGTCTGCATAAGTGTTTAGAAAGGGTCAATTATTGCACAACTGTGCCATGACGGTTAACACAAGAGACTCTTGTAACTTGATGAATTATAAAACTTGCCCAAGCAATGTATAGTTATAGTTTGATTGATTATACAATACGGATATAAGATGATTATCACAATGCCATTTCAATATCGAACTGAAGCAAAGGATAATCATTAATCAGCTACAACATCGTACTCCTGACAATGAACTCAAATTGCAAATGACGTAAGGTTAGTTCGCTCGTAAAGGTTATTCGATCATTAAAGATCGAGCAATTACATTGCTAACCCTTTCTCAGAAAATAGTGAATGTGGGAAAAGAGCGAAAGACTGTTCTCGCGGAGTGATTTGTGGAGAGCGTTGCGTGCCGAGATATTAACCTATTATCATATCGCATGATTGGTTTTAATGGCGCCTCTGCTTCTAAAGCCTGAATAACTAACCAACTATAAAACTGCAATGGTTATCGTTTTGATGGGAACCCTCCTAGTGTTTACGTGATTCATGCCTGGGATCTAATGAGGATAAAAGATGTCGGTGCTGCGTTTGGGAAAGAAACATGAAATTCCAATTAGTAACCTTGCTTTCGAGCAGTACATTGGCGGTAGTAAAACACATCGGCGCGACATCAAAAATGTTGAAATAGTCAGTGAAGTTTTCATCAAATGTACAGCAGAGGTGCTTCAACATCCTAAAGCTAAACTATTCAAGTAGATGGAAATCAGCATCAGCATGGAGTTGATTCAAACAAATGTTTCCCTGTTGGCAGAAAACGTCAAAAGTTCAAGACACGAATAATGTAGCCGGAGTGAGATTCGTTGTGCTAATTTATGATACCATTCAAATCACGGAATGTGGAACTGTGGCGGTAATGGTGGCAGTTATATTCAAACTCCTGGTTTAAAATTTTATCGCCCAGTCCATTAACAATATTAATTAAAACTTAATAGCTGATTAAACATTAAAGCACTATATGATGATTTACATGGTATGGCGGATCTATTATAGTATCTAATTATTATAATGGTATGTGTATTAAAATACCTCCATAATCTCCACATCTTTCGTTCAATTTTAGTATTAGCATACCGAAACAGATTGATTTTTGTTGGACAGCCATTTTCTAATTCGAATAATGCCGTTATCAATGTCCTACCTAACTATAATTTACCCGCAATATGTCGCTGAGGTACAGTAACGTCAGTAACACGTTTGTGTGATGAATTATTTAAAGAACCAGTTTCCATCAAAAACTTATATTTCGATAAATAACTATTTCATACGATTTTGGTGCATTTGGCAATCCAAAAGGAAAACATTTCTATGTTCATGGGTCCTTGGACCGATTGTCTTACAAAGAACTAGGTACAGGCTGTACCTAGTTCTTTAGTACAGCAACAGTGTGCCCTTTGCCTATTATTGAGACTAGTGCATAGCTTGCATGGAGTGCGTCACAATGTTTGAACACTAAAGTGCATGTTATGTTATGAGGCGGGTTTCCACGTGGTCTGGGCCTGGCTCGCTGGGCAGCAGGGTGCGGGCCGGGGGGCGCGGGACGGCCTCACGGAAGGTCGACCGCCTCGCCGCGCCCGCGCCGCCGCTCACCTCTCGCGCCGTTGTGGCTTGCACGCCCTCCGACGACCGCTACGTGGAATTTATTTAATCACCTCCAATTCCAACAATACCATACACAGATTTCGGCTCAGAATAATCCCAATTCTACAATCTAGATTCTAGAGAATGCGTTTCATCGCGGCAATTGCATGCGACATTCGCTACACACATCCGCCGGCATGCCTACTAATAATCACATTGGTACGGCTAAGGTCACCCGATGAGTGTGTGCTGTGTGCCATGAATGGATCGAACGTCAACCGCCCATTCAAAGAGATCCTTCATTCTAGCTCTTATGTAACTACACTTGATATTATTCAATTAATTAAAAATACTAACTGCGGCCGGTATAAGCAGCGGGTCATTATCTCTCGGTCGTTATATAAGTCTGTACAACAAAACAAATACCTACGTTCCTGATATCAGTTTCTACTTAAATACTATGGTTGGTCTCGTTCATATGGCGCTACAATACTTATCACTCTTATCAGTCTAGACAAAAAAATTAGCACTCATTTCACCTAGTAGCGATTCTAATCCAATTCATAAATTGTATTTTTTTTGTATTTCTTATAGGTACCTAGTTAACGTTAAGTGGTCGATAACAACGAATTATATTATAAACACACATGCGATTATTTTTTGCAACGGTTTATATTTTATACCGTACGTGCTTTCTGGCATGTAGGTACTGACTTTGTGTGTTCCATTGTAATAGCGTTTAAAATGTACCACGTTGAAATCCGTGAGTCCAACTGTATACGGGATGGGCCCTGTAACAGGAGCTAATAGTCAAAAGGAGGCTTCCGTAGAGCATCTGCAGTAACCCCTTGTGTCTCATTTGCTTTAAAATTAAATTAATTCGGAGAAATTTTGATCTAAAGTTATGACCTCCAAGTAATGTATCTTGGCACCACGATATCATAGCACAGCAGTCAATGCAGATTTTGAGGTAACATCATGTAATGAGTCATAATAGTTTTTTGCATTTTTGTTTTTAAGGTACTTATGTAGTTTGATGAAAAAAATTATATTATTTTTTTCAATTAAAACTACTCGGAAATAATTGTTTACAAGCTTAATAACTTACCGTTTCATTTTTTGCTACTGTTACAGGGCCCACCCAGTATAAATAGATGATGTGTAGAATATGACTTTTATAAAACATACGCCGTAATACGTTCAGACCGTCATTGGAAATAAGTATATTCTCTAGCATTTTTTACAACTGCAAAAATGTCAATGACTATACAATATACAATTAATCGTACAAAATAAACACGCGTTAATAAACGCAAAGGGACGCGGGCCGAGCATCGAAACTCATTCACGTTCTTTATCTCTAGCAAACATCCGGTATTATTTTTCGACGTACCGATTACTTGGAGTACAATTATCAAACGATTTAGGTACACAATGTGATAGTAAGTTTAGACAAACAGTCCTCTCAAACGAACCGTTTATCTGCTCAAACTCGCGAAAGATAATTAATGTTGAAAACAATACTATTTATCACTGTGTAAGACAAGCTATTTCGTCATATAGATACACGTGAATTGAGTGTTGTTCGATACACTTAAGCTAAGCTAAGGAATAAGTTTTCTTGTTTTAAGGGTTACTACACGAGGTCGTCAGGCTGTATTGCTCTTTAGGCCGCTCGGTTTTCGGCCATCCGTTCATTCATACTCCATAGACGTCTGCAACTTTCCTTTGCAGATTTCCTTCACTGCAGCCTTCCAACAGGTCGGTGTTCCCCCACGATTCCTTTTCGCTTTCACGTGTCCACAATACGTCTTCCAGGCTATCAGGATCTTGCCTGGTCAAGTATCTGAACCTACTGGAGTAGTCTTTGCATGACTGTTGTGAGTAGGCAGGAGTTAATCTTCAAGTCTCAGAGAATTGATGCATTGGTGCGGCACGTAGTCTAAAGAATATCTAACATTTTTCGCCAGCAGTACCACTACTGAAACGCGTCAATTCTGATCCAGATTCGTGCTTGCCTAGTCCAGGTTTCCGGAACGCACAGAAGAGAACATCTGAATTCCGGATTATTGGCATTAGTTCGTTTGGAAGCAACTATACTGCGTATAAATCATTTTCGCAATTTATAGGTTTATTTTAATAGGTTCCTCAATTCGGATTCGACGACATATTGAATAAGTAAGACATCCATTATTTGCTGTACCTAATTGTCGCTCGGCTGACGACTTCTAGGAAGACTGTAACCGTACAGCAGCAGAGGCGGTGGATCAGGCCGCCTCGTGGGAAGCCAGTCCTGTCAAGCTAGACAAAATTTACGGATTTTCAGGCGCACCTAACTCTTTGCGTACATACAGCGGGGGCGGTAAGTCATACACACTGAATACAATTCTCAATGTACCTGTTAGCCAATAGAGTGATTATTATCGTTTGTGATGCCGCAAATGACGCCGATTTTAGAGTACCTAGGGTAGGTGCATTGCTTGCTCGTATTTTTTATGCATATAGGGGAAAACCGGGAGGCTTGACCAGGTAGGAGACTTGGACCACCTCAAATATTTCTATTAACATTTCGCCCTATCGGCGCAGTTGCGAGGTCAAAGGACACTCGCACAAAAACGGTAAGACAGATCTACAATATTCAAATAAGACTTATTAAAGCTATAATCCCACTGAAAATTAAGCATAGACATAGATACAACTACACAAAATTATTTCAGTACTGTAGAGTCTTGAGAATGTGTTTGACAAGGTAAAACTGGCTGTGATACTTGAATACATGATAGGGAGACTGGATAGTTATCATATTCCGTCCAACCTTAGACATTTACCCAATGCGCCTTACTTTAAAATACCAAAGAAAAATAATGAAAATGGCAAGCGGGTATGTACCACTTAAATACATACTATTACTATATATATTATTATAATACTATATACTATAGACAACATGAAAGAAAAACCGGAAGGTATAGAAAATATCACTAAGAAGGCACTCATTGACATAGCTCAAATATAACTATAATAAGCAATAACATATAATTTTATATAAGAGTAAATGTTGAAATAGTTTATATGGACTATCATAACATAGATAAGCACTAAACATAAACATATATACGTAAATAAATAAAAACTACTGTATAACGTCTAATAAACAATGAAAAAACCGGCCAAGTGCGAGTCGGACTCGCGCACGAAGGGTTCCGTACCATTATCTATAAAGAAGGCAAACAATCACGTTTGTTGTATGGGAGCCCCTTGTAGCCTAGTAGGTAGTGACCCTGCCAACGAAGCTGGAGGTCCCGGGTTCGAATCCCGATAAGGGCATTTATTTGTGTGCTGAGCACATATTTGTTCTTGAGTCATGGATGTTTTCTATGTATTTAAGTAGTGATTTATCTATATAAGTATATTTATCGTCGTCTAGTACCCATAGTAGATTTATGTAAAATTGTAAAAAATATATATATTGTTCTGTTGTTTTGTATTTGTTGTTATAGCGGCAACAGAAACACATCATCTGTGAAAAATTTAACTGTCTAACTGTCACGGTTCAAGAGATACAGCCTGGTGACTTGGTGACAGACGGACAGACAGACATACAGACAGACGGACAGCGGAGTCTTAGTAATAGGGTCCCGTTTTACTCTTTGAGTACGGAACCCTAAAAAGTAATTAAATCACACTGTGTAAGTTTTTAATGTCAATATAATTAGGAACCTATAGTTGACCAAGCTGAACTGATTGCAGGGGGTACCCAACTCCGCAGTCTCCGCACTCCTTAACTAAGCATAATCTTAAAATTTAAAGATTAATTTAGTTAAGTAAAATGTTTGAAAACAATTGTTCTTTATAAAAATAAACATTTTAAATAAATAAAAAAAAAGACATTGTATTGATAATTTAATGTAGTTTAATTTACAACATTTAATTTTTTCAAGTGTGCCATTTTATGATTTCAACAAAAAAACAAATTTATTTCGCTAGAAAATGTTTTTTTAAGCGGCTCGTTTTTTTTTCTTTCTAAATTGTAATTTTCATTTCGAAATATCAAATTGAAAAGTAGCGAATTCCAGAAGGTCGTAACTAAATTAAGACGTCAACGTTACGGCTCTGTATGCCAGCTTGTACACCTTTCATATGACAGTCGTATTGACGTCAGGACGTCACACAAGGCTTAAACCACATTTATACAATTTCGCGAATTTCTTAAAAACGGGTAAGAAATTAAATCTGAAAACTACTTTATTACGTAAATTACGTTCAGATAACATAATTACCTTTAGAAAAACATCAACCGATTGAACAAGCGGGTTTTAGAAGTGGATTCTCGACAGTAGACCGTATCCATTCAATCGAACAAATAATAGAGAAATATCGCGAATTTCAAAGGCCGAAGAATATAGTATTTATTGACTATCAAAAAGCTTTTGACACCATCTACCATTCTGCAATATGGAAAGCACTAGAATCTCAAGAAGTCGAACAAAAGTACATACAAATTATAAAATATTTATATAAAAATTGTAAAAATCTACAGGACCTTTCATACCAATTAAGAGAGGAGTCCGACAAGGCGACCCACTCTCATCTAGGATTTTTATAGCGGTACTAGAATATGTTATCAGCAAAATTTATTGGACAAAAAAGGGACTAAATATAAATGGGAAACACATCAGCCACCTGCGATTTGCTGATGACATTGCTGTATTGTCAGAAAATGCTAAGGAGCTGGAAACTATGTTACACTCACTGAAAAAATCAAGCAATGATGTAGGATTGGAAATAAATTTGATAAAAACAAAAATCTTGACAAATTCTGCAGAATGCCCTATATACCTTGGCAACACACAACTGCAATATGTTAATACGTACATATACCTCGGCAAACAGTTATCTTTCGATAAACAAAATAACGAACTAGAAGTTGAGAGAAGAGTCACAGGCGCATGGAGAAAGTTCTGGAGTCTAAAGGAAGTACTAAAAAGTTCAATGCCTACGAAAGTTAAGAAAAAAGTCTTAGATTCCAGCGTACTCCCCTCAATTACCTACGCATGTCAAACGTGGAAATTTATACTGAGGATCAAGAATAAAATAAAAACCTGCCAACGCAGTATGGAGAGGAGCATATTAAATGTTAAAAGGATCCAAAAAATACCCCACACCACGATTAGGAAGCAAACAAAAGTAACAGACGCCCTTGGACATTCCTTAAAACTAAAGTGGCGGTGGGCAGGACATATTGCACGAATGACCGACGACCGCTGGACGAGTCGACTAACATCTTGGCCCGGCCCTGCAGGCAATAGGAAAATAGGGAGACCCGTAGCGCGATGGGAAGACGACATCACACGACAAATCGGAAAGAGATGGATGGTAAAAGCCAAAGACAGGGAAAATTGGAGAAGACTGGAAGAGGCCTTCACCCTTACAGAAGGGGTTCTTGCATGACATCATATATTTCTATTTATTTTAATCACAATATATAAAATAAACTTAAAATATATATATATACTTTAAAATAAATGCATGGTATTATTATCGTACTTATAAAACTCACTAATTTCTAAACTAATGTAAAACCAACAGTGATATTTTTTTTAACTAATTATTTACCAGTAGCTATAATTGTTTTGTTTTAATGCAAGAAATAAAAGGCTTTTTTATTTTTATTTTATTTTATAACATAATTACCGAAGTGGTCTTCGAATTAGGCATCATTACATAGTTTGACATGTTGTCAATTGGGAGCAAATGTTTTAATAATCCGTTATACAGCCATGTAAACAAACATCACCTTTGTAGGGCAAGGAGGGTAGTGGGAGATTTGACCACTTCGGTAGCAGAAGACATGATCAGTGATGAAAATCTCCCGCTGTGCTCTTTATTATATTATAATTAAACGTTAATACCCTTTTTGTTTTGGTTTTAGCGATTCATGATATTTGTATACAAAGCGATGGTTGCCCGCCCCGCCCGAAATCTAAGACATAAAAACTCAAAAATGCTATACAAAAAGTAAATATAGTATACTATACGGAGCACAGCAATTTGGTATCGACGGGACCTCACTTCGCCATAATCGCCAAATAATGCGTTTTTTTTTATAAAGGATAGTCCATATAAAATTCAAGTGTTTATAATTTCAGAAGAGAGACTGTCAGTGATGTTTTTCGTCTGAAATTACATATAAAACCTGTTGATTTTTTTATTTTAGTGGATAACATTGTATACCTACTCTGATTACTTTGTTAGAATAACTTCATGTTTTGAATATTTATTAACTGCAACAGACGTGTGCACGAAGTTAATGTTAGTTTAACAGACCAATAATAGGTATTTAATACGCCATTTATGTTATTAATGAGTTGAATTGTTATTTTTAGTAACACAAGTGATCTCAAATGAGTCATTAATAATGACAGATGGTAAAACAATCTTAAATGCCCAAAATCGGCCTAATAATCAAATCTGCCTAATTAATTTTGATTACATATGTAAGAAACTGTTTTTCAAATAATGGTTTTGTTTTAAATTACATGTATTATCCACTAGGTAATCAACTATTTTATTTACTTGTTTTGATTAGAGAGATCTATGGTCAAGTCTCCCCTGTCTGTCTGCGATGTCTGCGAGCTGCAACTAACACCTGAACTTTTAAGCACCTTTAAGTAAAATGGGGTTCACCTTTCCCTGACTTCCCCTATGTATTTTAAAAGTTGTCGACATAAACAAGTTCAGTTTGAGGAGTAGATTAAATATTAAATAAAGCATCATAAATGTCACACACGGTGTTGACATGTTTTTGGTATCTTTGCCCGCATCAATATTTTTACTTTAACTGCCCACTGGCCTTTCACACTCAATCACTTTCAAGTAATTGGGCAGCCTAGCCACTTTTCGTTTCGCTCCGCCTGACGCATATCGCAATGTTTGAATTTGAGCACAAAAATTTGGGCGTTGTAATTTGTAGGTACCGTGTAGGAGTTTTATAATTTCTCCACATTTGATACACTACCAAAATAGCTTGTTGTTATTATTGTTGTGGGGTACATACCCAGCCTCTACAGGAATAGTTTTCCCTCTGGGTTGGAAGGTGAGATGGCAGTCGCTTTTGTAAAAAACTAGCGCCTATGCCAAATCTTGGGATTAGGTGTCAAAGCTGACTCCAGGCTCCTTAACCGGGAATAACGCTAGGAGGATGATGACGTACCCAGCAGTCGCATCAAACATATCTGTAGACAAGATGTCACTTACTGTTATTTACTTTAAAAACAAAGTTTTAACCGACTTCAAATCAGTAGCCAAATTGCTTCAAGTTTGCCTATAAATTTTGAAGAGTTCCCTCGATTTCTCAAGGATACCATCATCAGAACTGGATTTTGCTGATAACGGGACCAATCTAGAAGTATATGCTTCCAGACAAAGAAAAAAAATTTCAAATCGGCTCATAAATTACCGAGTTATCGCGTAACAAACACACATAAAAAAAACAGACGAATTGAGAACCTCCTCCTTTTTTAAAGTTGGTTAAAAAATGCATGATAGGGTCCTTCAATATGGTTAAATAAGCCGTTGAATAATCAGTTATATAGACTGTTATCCAATCCCTTCACACTGTGAATATCACAAAAGTAAAAATAACTTTAATTGAAATACAACGATCAGATGATGTTTAAGTTGAGCTAGAAAGTAAGTTGAGCTAGCTCTACTCAGTATGTAGTTGATCTCAGGGTCAAGGAATGTCGGGGTTGGGCATCTACATATAAAATACACTAAAATTACCCAAACCACAAACCAAATAGCTTAGTCATTGAATTGGCACTGAACTCTAGTCTAGGAATCGACTGGACGCAACCCATGCGGCAGCATACGAAAATACAGCAAAATTTGTAAAATAAAGAAAAGCTTTTAAAAGTTATAAATAATTGGTTCATCAGTCGAGATTAAAATTTAATTTTCGTTTATATACGTTTTACGAAATTACGAAGTGAAATACAAAAGATTTAAGACTTACATTTCTGTAATCGAGATTCATTAAATCGGTAGGTATGGGTAATCTTGAAACACATTGTTACTATCATTGTACTACTTAGTTACCTAAAATTCAAAACATATCGACTGTATAGTCTTTCTGCGTCTCACAACAGTAGTGATGTGCAAATTGCGGAAAGTTTCCAAAAAGCTGGAAAAGTTCTCGGAAATTTCTAGAAATTTTTACAAGAAATTAATTCATAATTCATTTAATCATTGCCTTGTGTGTACAAAATAAAAAAATTAATTCTTTTTATTAAAGAAATTTACGTACCGAGAAGCATAAAAATGTAACTCTTATACACTATGTATAAGAGTTACAGTTTTATGCTTCTCAGTTCGTAAATTTCCATGTTGGAAATGGAAAGTTTCAATTCCCATACAAAAATGAGAAAAATTTCCGAAATTTTCCTATGTTAAGTTGCAGAAACATTTCGCAACATAGGAAATTTTCCGTCGGCACATCAGTAAGTACTCAACAGCATTTTTGGGAGACGCTGGTAGAGTAGGTAACTAAAAGTGAACTTCTTAATGCCGAAAAGAGCTAATTTACTAAGCTCACTCTCAATCTCAACCAATATAAATACAAGAGACTGAATTCAAAATCGTAAGTTTCGTGAAGCCGTATTAAGTATAAAACAGATAGGATCGACTTTAAATGGGTACGAGTAGGTGCTAGCATCGGCTACGCTGGCGGATGGAAAGCGGCTTCCGCCTCAACCGAGTGGCACCGCCTTCGCCTCCAGAATAACAAATGAAACCTGATTTCTATCGAGTGGGCGATTATAACGCCAACATCGAAGCGAGAACGCTTCTTCGAAATGTAATTAGTTATAGAATAACAGCGATTTTACAACGTTCATATTATATAGAGAACCTTTCCAAGTTTAGGTAAGTCCGAAATTAGTGCCATAATCGAAGTAGGAATAATAAAATGTATGGATATAGTTTTCTGCTTCATTTAGTCTTAACTCGATATAGGTTTTGAACTAAATATGCCAGTAACTATTGCTCTTCCTTTTACAAATGAGTACTAATTTGAATGAGACTAAGGTATTCATTGAATACTCAAGGTAACAATCATTTGAACTGGTCGGACATACAACTATATGTTTACTGTTCAGCATTAATATTTGCCAAAATAAAATGGGCATAACTATCTGACATGTCCCATCGGTCCCAGGAATGGAGTCGTGTCAGATGTCAGATATTCATGCGCGTTTTGTGGAGTCAGATTTTAAGGCTGGTGAGTGTACAAGAGGAGTGCTACTGCAGAAAACTTACAAGAAATCTCAAGATTTTGAGAACCCTCTCCGTGTAGCGAATTTCCATGAAACACACAATATGGTGTCATTAATGCAACGTGTCCATTTCACTATCCATTAAGGCCACCCATTGTCGCTCCTATTGTTTCCTGTATCGGCGTCGAGTTACCGTCAACTTCATTAATTCAATCATATGCTTGGAACTGCATCGATAAACACTAACTAAACAATAATGATTAAGTCTTGCGTTTCGAGGAAATGCAACTTTAATACGGACCTATGCAAAGTAGGACTTCATTTAATGCAAGAGAGTAGGCTATTTCCATCAAAGCTAATGCCTATCATAAGTAAGCAACGGAGAAGAAGCGATAACTGCCTAGTTATAAAAACAAAGGTTAATCAATATTTTGAGACTACTTACTACACACGACGGGATCCATTTATTTAGGTCGTGCGAGAGCTCTTTGCTAGACTCACAGTCATAACATAACGAAGTCGCGTGACGTTGCCTAGTCAGGCTGTGTCATCAACTGTTTAATTAACCAGTTAATGTGTCTGGGTACACCACGGCAAGACAATGTTATACGAGTAGGTATAAACCACTTTAGAATCACTAAAAAGTCTCAGACCCAAGACAATTGACCAAGGTATACGAGCATACCTAAATCGTGGGAAGTCAATACCAGTAGCCCGATTCATGAAGCCACAAGGTTCAACGGGCAACACCGGTCGATTCGGCAGTCGTTATTGGTTGAGCACCTCAATGTTGCCAATTTATACTTGTATTATTGAAACTATGTAGTAGCTTTGTGAAATAAGCCACGGTAAACTGGAAAGAGAGCTTCAAACACGTACGCAAAAATTTGGTCTAGCGTTGCCTGATTCTCGGTCAAAAACAACTTTATTATGTATGTGTGTATGTAAAAATAGAGACAAAAATAAGTTAAAACGGTACAATAATAATAACGGTAATATTATGGAACCCTCAATCACTCGCAATTGGCCGATTTTTAGTTATTATGCCCAAAATTATGCCCAAAAAGCCTCATTCATTACTCACTCAAATGTGAGTAAATGACCATCAACGAGTAACTATTTAAAGAGTAATCATAGTACGTTGTGTTGACCTGGAATCATTACGGCCAGACAGACAATATTTACTAGATTAAAACGATCTCAAACCTTATTTTAGGCAACGACTTCCCATGTTGATAGTGATAAAACGATGAGCGACTGTAATGTAGTCAAAACAGAATTGTCAGAGTACATCGTCCCACTTTCTGTGATCTGTCCCGATTGCAGTCTCGCCCGATTCTTGACTTGGTACTTTAAATTTTCAGATTCTTTTGTTATTTTCTGTAAAAATAAAAGTTGCTAAATTACGTTTGATAACAACACATGTTAATGCTATGCAATGCTCTTCTATACTTTGGTTATCCAGGGATTAGGTACTACCGACCACTAGAGCTTGCTCTGTATAAGTTTTATCATTAAATTTGAGTTTCAACTGTTTTAACTAACTTTTATTCAACTTCACATGTATAAAGTTCAAATCTAGCAAGTCGTATTATACCAACTTACCGGTGTCCAATCTGGGTGAAATCGTATACACATTTAAGTGAGATGGCAGATCAATGATACCATCAGGCTTGTCTCATGATGGAGACGGAAGGTAGTCAACTCTTAAATGACCTACACATGATAAAACCGTCTTGTTAGTAATAGTATCGAAGAAAATAGCTGATGACCGTGCAAAAAATACAATCGACAATAATTTAATGAACAATAAAAGCATAGTAACGCAACCATAGATGTTTTAATAATTTGGAAAAGTCACCCAGACTCAGTGGCGCCACGACACGTATCGGCCGGAACAAATATACTTATCAAAATGCATGAGTTATGACTTTGACAGTATTCGATCGAGCTAAGTGATATACTAAATCTAACTAAGCTACTGTAGCTAATAACGTAGAATATGAGACAGAAATGTCTTGCGTGACACATGAATATAATCTAAAAATGGGATAGGATTTCGAAGAGCGGTTGCCTGTAATGTGGCGACTGCGTCTTAACAATAGAATTCAAACCGAATGGGTACGTTCAGGTAGAACTTTTTTGTGGAGATACTGTATTTCTTTCGATCCATTGACGGCTGCCACGGCCCGGCCCTTTGTTCTAGCTTTATGAATACATAATTTATTTTCAACGTCATTTTTCCCATCGGCCACTCACTCCATTCAAATTAATGTTCACTAATATTTCCGTTTTGCTAACTCCGGAAATGATATTTGATGATGATATTGTAATTGTGTCTTACAACAAGTACAAATGTTGAAATATATGTCGAGCTCTTCAACATTAGTGTTTTTAATCTTGCAGATACTAGTCTGTTCCATATAGCAAACATAAAAATAAGTCACCTTTGATTATTTTAGTAAAAGTGCTAAAGAATTAGGCCATCATGATCATAATTTATAGACATCCGGCAGTAAAGGACCATTCGTAGCAATATTCCGCCAAAAACCATCTATAAACGGCTAGGGCTAAACAAGCCTGTATCTAATATGTATACGCACCATTGTGCCTAAGTGTAGTAAAGAATAACCACTTTCGGAGTATTTACTTCACCGTTGATAAACTCTGGCCAACAAAAAGTAAACTCTTGAATGAATAGGTTTCAACCGCACAGTCGTATGTTTTGGCGCCTAATTTGATTCGTAAGAGTTGTAGTGGGCTGTAGTTTGTAGTTGACAGACGTTATCGTACGTCCTTGACACAGAGTGTGCACAAACGCCTCATTGTCGCTGCAACCTTGCAAAAATTACCGGCGCGATAACCGCCGTCGACGACGCCCCACGCCACGCGACGCGCCCAAATAAAAGTGAATGGAGATTTCAAAACGCGCGATTTGTGCCAACGCCTACTCCAATAGACGAGATGAACGTAGGTTAGAAACTTTAAACACGCTTTGTTTTAATCTCTATCAAGAATTACGGCGGTGTGCCCGGATATTCAACCTATTTTCTGATAGAAAGCATGCGCGTCAGCGCGAATAGTAGACAAGATTGAAAAATATCTAGATTCTCGAACGCCGCGTGTGCATGGCTGATGCAGGACGAAAGTGGGCGGTATCTCGGTGGCGCGACTCTCGCCGACCGGAAACCCAATTCCCGGATGCGGCTGCGCGGGGGGATCTCGCCGGAAGCTCTGTAAACGAGCACATCCGCTGCCGCCGCCCGCGCCGCAAAATTTGGCACCGCGAGCGCTCGCAGCCCGCTTCCGGCCTCCCCCCCCGCACCCCTAACGCCGCTCGCCCGCGAAAATAGCGGCCAACCGCTCCGTGTACGCGGTTCATTCAGTATGGCCGCCTTCCATTCATAAAAAGGCGCAGCGCGGGCGGCGGCGGCGCGCGGCGGGGCGGCGCGGCCCTCCCGCCGCGCCGCGCCCGCGCCCGACGCCAGTGCGGAATGTGCCAGCGAACGGAACGGTCGTTTCGTCGGAGCGTAGCGCTAGCGCTCCCGGTTTTCCATTAAAATGTGTATAAGAATAAGTGCAGTGAACCCGCACGAGTTCGGAACGGTAACAAAAAACGCCGTCATCGAGATCAGGAGTAGAAATCAACGAAGAACTTCACCGAGGAAGTGAGTAGCGGCCATATTGCAGTGATAACCGCGCGGCGGGCGGACGGAATCGAGGCCGGTGCGTGGGCCGCCCCCCGCGCGCGCCAGGTGCCTGCCGCTCCGGACCGCGCCGGTCTTATGAACCTTCCTGTGGATTTGCGCGACCGAAATTCGGTGGCCCAGCCGTATTTTAGTGTGCCAGTGGATGTTACGGCGCGGTCCCGGCGCGGCAGTACCGGCCGGTGGTTGAGCGAGGAGCTCAGTGTTGTGTGTGGGGCTGCAGGCCCGAGTGCCCTTGTGCGATGTGTGTAGGAGATGTGTGACCGTGGAACGTCCGTTTTGTAAGTACATGTATATGGCTTAATGACGTGGGATCGCCCACCGGTCACAGTAGCTCAACAAGGATGAACGGCGTCAGTTTTCGTGTTCATGTAGCGCGTTGGAGGTAATTCCTCGGAATGCGATGGAATCTAAAGTGGCATGAATGATGAGAAGCGTCGCTAGGCCTGGGCTCGCGTCCGGCCACGCACGTGCGCCCGACCGCTTGCCCGAGCAGCGAGAACCTTCTCCGCTACTACAAACGTGCCTATTATACGGATAGTTAGCTTCACAGTCCCTCAAAAGTCAAAACGTTACAGACGCCACTAACTCTTTTTTCAAACAATTCTCGTAGGGTTTATCGCCACGCAACTTACACGCAGATATTAACTAGTTTCCTTGACAACACTGCTTATTAATTACCGTGAGAATGTAAACAAACATGGTGAGAGTCCATTTATGAATCAGCTGCTCTCGATTGGCTCCGAAATGACTCCTGTACCCGTATTTATGAAAATAATTTTTAACAGCTCCAATCTGTTGGGCGAATTTCAACAATAACTTTAACCGAACATTAAATACAAAAGTAACGTCGCGATAAAGAATAGTTGTAAACAATGAAGGCTATTATTGCTGTTAATATCTTGTAACGAACTTTGCAGATAGTCTTTACTATTTAGACATAACAAAATAGATATTCTTTTAAGATTTGATTACAAAATGACACTGGCAAATGTTATATTACTCAAATTTTA
The DNA here is from genome assembly GCA_963854355.1 of Epinotia brunnichana. Classification (NCBI taxonomy): domain Eukaryota; kingdom Metazoa; phylum Arthropoda; class Insecta; order Lepidoptera; family Tortricidae; genus Epinotia; species Epinotia brunnichana. The sequence goes on from OY977940.1 coordinate 2,992,518, forward strand.
TATTGTTACTTATAATAAGATTCTAGTTATAAAATGAAACAACAAAAGTAGTTAATATTGTTACTAAAAAAAATCTTCTAGTTACAAAAGACAACAACAGCCCAAACTAGGATAAACAGTAGATGATCATCAAAGATATATACTAACTATAGAAAAGGAGTTTCTTGTATCAGAAACAACAGGTATTATAGACAAGTAGTAGAAATAAACATCTGCAGGAAGTGCTGAAAACAGTTTAAACATTACAAGAGAATTGTACATATCTCTTTGATAATGTATTCTGCATCGCTCTGTCTGGTGCATTCTGCTATCCAACAGTAAGTATGGATATAAAAATGCTGTGAACTACTGTAGAAAGTAGAGTTATAATAGAGCGCTAAAATCAAAGATATATACGTACCTATGGAAAATCAAAGAAATAAACGTGTAGGTACAAAGTCTTGGGAATCTTGGTTTACCTCTTATACTCATCTCTAACAACAAATGTATATACACAACATTCACAATGATCGAAATGGATTACGTCTGCAGTTATTGGTCCCAAATCAGGAAACTAGAATCGTGTTTAGTATTAGATGAATCATTACCATTAACAACGAATTAATTAAACTCCGCTTCCAACCACTTAACCTGAATTCCGTGAATCATGTACCTAATGAGTAACCGAATTACGATTTACCCATTTAGTAGTATTTGTAGTAACACTACAAATAAGATGACATATAACTATCAACGTCTTAGTGAAGCATGAAGGAATGATGACAAAAGACTGCAAAAAAAGGTTGGATTTAAAGCACTTGTTTGTTAATTTGATGATATTCGCGTAATATTGGGTAGTTTAATGGAAATCATTGTCGGCACAAATCACAAACTGTAAATAATTTCTAGGAAATAGGAGAGCTTATTCAAGATAATGAATCTAATCACAAAATTAAAAACTAAATCGATCTAAAGTCGTCATGTTATATTTACACCAAATCTAACCTAATATAACCTAATGACACATGTCTACTAAGTATCTGGTATTATTCTTTAGGTAATCAGTATGCCATTAGCATGGTGCCCTAGTAGTATTATCACATCTTAAAATAGAAGTCTAATTACAACATAGAATATGTAACAAGAGTTTGGTTAGGATAATCGTCCTGTTTTCGAAGACAACGCAACTCCCTTTATAATGATTAAGGATTTATTAGATCTACTTTTTACTTTGCATTTGTTAACTGTCTACTACACTTATTTCTTTGACATTGCATGCAATGCATTTGCATTTATATGCCAATTACTAGGTACTAAACCGGGCCCCAAGCTCCTTTATGATAGAACCCGGAAAAACGAACGGTGAATGATGCCAATTAGTTACAACTTCATTCATGTACAAAACTTCTCGTTGTTTCACTGTATTTTCCCTATCAGATCAACAAGCATACACACATTACAAACAACACGATAACACGCTCAAACGATTAATTAACAGGAATTAACGGACGCACCATTTCGCTTCTAGTAAGTGTCGACGTTTATTTAGCCATGGCCACAACACACTGCCATACAACGTAAACACGGACATGGCAATTGTCATGCAACACGTGTGTTTCATGGTCATTCTCTATTTTTATATAATTAGTTGCAGATAACATCTATCTCGTTTTATATTCTACGGAGCAACATCATCAATATCATCATCCTCCCAGCTTTTTTGCCGGTTATATTATGGCACCTGATCCCAAAACTTCGCGTAGGCACTTTGACGATGTAACACTGATCAAATAAATGTATACACATCACTAAGTGGGCGCAATGATTTAAACAAGGCGCCGGGGACCGATTTTTGACTTTCGAGCGCTCGAAAATTAAATAGAAGTAAATACGATTGTAGTGTCAAAATTGCAAGCACTTACTTTCTACCGATATAATTGAACACAAGTGGTCAATACCACTCGTTTTACAATTGTCTATTGCTATTTTAAAATAGCATTTCATTCTTTTTGTCAGTTTTCGCGTGAAAGAGTCGAGCGCTCGAAAGTCAAAAATCGGTCCCCAGTACTCGCCGTCTGTTCCTTTTGCGATAAACTACTGGATCGATTTTGATGCGGTTTTGACTAATGTAGCTGTAGCTTAATTTCGAATAAGGTTTTAGTTTCTTTATATAGTCATTCATGCCTATCACCTAAACTAGCTTACTCTGCTAGTAATAGTTAACTTGAAATTATTGATTAAAAGAGTTTGAAATAGAGGAAACACTATCTTCTAATACTTCAACTTATGCAATTTAAAGTGAATTGAACCGTTGTCACGTATTTAATGCCGTAAAATATTAACCTAACACATTCAACCAGATGTACTCTTTGAGCAATGATTGCAAAGATAATACAATTAAGATTCCTTGCCACTAGCGGGACCCACGGTAGCTTAGTTGGATAAGAGCAATGGACGGATTCTAGAGGTCGTGGGTTCAAATCAAGCTCGTGGCGAATAATTTTTCAATTTTCCACTTTGATCGAAAATTAGAATTTCGTTAGCGGACGTTTCTGCTAAGTATACATTTATAATACAATAAAAAAAAACTATTCATTAGATATGTGGACTAGGTACAACTTCAGATAAGTTAGCTTCAGTTTAATTTATAATTTGCATTTACTGACGCAATAAGTTTAAAAAGTCAGCATACCTATACTTTATCATATTATAATGATTGGACTGATTAAAACGATGAAGATACTCGCGCTTATCTTATTAAAACATTAAATCAATGGTTCCTGTTTTCATGGAGGTTACAGTCGCCATCACATACATTGGAGCAAACAAGCACGTCTCAAACATCGGAACACACCTCTATTTTCAAGGCATTAGGGTGCATGTGCCGATATTTTGAACAAGCATAGTGTACCGATGTATATGATGGCGACTGTACTAACTGTGTTAGGTTGAACTTTTTAGTGCAACCTACCAAAGAAAAACAACGCATATGCCTATCTTGTATTGTTTGAATTTTTTCTACTCTCTGTGGGATACATAGATACATGGTAAACCAAAAACTGTCAACGAAATCGCTATGAACAAAGCTATCAATAAAGCCACAAGCTACTTTGCCATCACACACGCTAGACACCGTTTGAGCTATTAGGACATGCCACCATCAAATCGGGGGAAAATTATGGACAATGATGGATTATAGTGTACCTATGTATGTGATGGCGACTGTATATACTAGCAGAGGGCCTACCGCGAACGGCATTCGAAGTTTTCCCTCTCTGTCGCACTTACGTACGAACTCGTAAGTATGCCAGAGAGGGGAAACTTCGAATGCCTTTCGCGGTAGGCCCTCTGGATGGGTTTCTGACGGGGTAACAGTGGGCGGGAAACAGGCATCTACTCCGTCGACAATAGCCAAGCTCTTCGAAATTATGATGTCGATGACATATTCTATTTTATGAGGACATTTTGCCTAGGAGAATATTGAGATGTGTTGGCTCGGACATCTACTGAGAATTGAAATTAAAACCTTATTTATTGTCATGAAACATGTCAATAAACAATATTGATATTAGCCATTTCAAAACTTGTTAGGGGTAAAATAAAATGGGCATTTGCGTTCTAAAGTTTGCAGACATTAAGATGTGGTCATTACTTTATCTTGAGCTCTTAAAGCTGGAAACGCACTGACAGCGGTGGCGGCGCGGTATTCTGTGCAGGCCCTTTCGTATTAGCTCGAACATTACAACCGGTACCGCTTCCGCGCCGCGCTGCCACCGCTGTCAGTTCGTTTCCAGCTTTACCCCTTGGCCACGACTATGGTCTTAAGCGACCTGCGACCAGCGTTTTATCTGTTCATTGCGCGTGATCCCAACTAACCACAGTGCGTTGCGCGTCTCGACCGCGCAATGAACATATAAAACGCTGGTCGCAGGTCGCTTAAGACCAAAGTCGTGGCGAAGGGGTTAGATTGTTTTTAAGTTGTAGGTATATATAAATTGTAATTGGTACAGGGTGCGTCTAGTGTAAAGTTTGCAATGTTAATGCAGGATTTGAAAAATAATTTGTCCCGTATTACATACACGACTTTCTAAAGCCGACGTGATCTGATATTTTTGGGTACATTTGACTGTGACGTTTTCATAGCAAAATCATAGTTATCCACACGCAAGGTTCGTTCGGTAACATTGCTAATTGGCATGAGTATGCAGAGTGGCGTTGAAAGGAACATGTTCATGGGTACGCCGGAATGAGAACTGAAGGAATCGAGTTCTACGGATGCCATGTTGCTCATGTGCTGAAAATCATGATTAAATATTCGATAGGTATGTCATGAAAATGTAGTGCCAATGCCAACGCGTTCTTAGGTGATAACAAATTTTAAGAAATGTAAATACCAAGAATAAACCTGTCAATAAAGTTCATATAAGAATACTACTTACATAATATTTAGGTTTAGACTTTGTATAAAACTGGTACTGTTGATTCATCATCATCATATGAGCCGAAAGACGTCCACTGCTGGACATAAGCCTCCCCCAAAGCATGCCAAAGTGACCGGTCCTGCGCCACCCGCATCCAGCGGACTCCCGCGACCTTTACCAGGTCATCAGTCCACAGGCGGAAGGCGCGGCGTGGGTAGGCCAATGCCAAAACAAGGTGGACTTTTGATTGTCTATGACTAATAATAATTGCGAAGATCTCCAGTGGTAACGCTATAATACGAACCTATATATCGATAAAATCGCGCAATTTTAAAGCAACCTACGTGATATCCATTATCAGCCATATTTGCGTCTGTCAGCAAGGGATGAGTGTATGACTTGTCGTTTAAAACCTTACATACATGATTGATTTCCAAGAATCGTTTCGGAAGCTCATATTAGGCGTATGTATTACGTCACGCCCACGTTGTGAATCGATGACCATTGACCACGTCATTAGGAGATTAATCTCCGTGCCATAGTACATGTCTTCAATCGGTTGCATGAAAGGAAAAGTATGACTGATGTTCGAGTTTAGTAGTATAGAAACATGTAGTAAATAACTAACGTAGACGTTTGTTTGTTCCGCAGGTGGGGACGATGAGGGAACAGGAAGGCGACGGCCCGGAGAGCCGTTAGCCGGACTCGATGGATGAGTATGGCGGGCCGGCTGCGCCGCCCCGGCCGCCCAAGCCGGCGGCACGCGTGCACCGCGCGGTGGGCGCGCGGCCGCCCGACGTGTCGCTGCTGCGGCCGCGGCCCGAGACCGAGCGCGAGCGCAACGCATACGTCGAGGCGCCGCGCCGCGCGCACGCCGCGCCGCCCGGCCACGCCGCCGCGCAGCCGCTCAAGCCGGTGACGAGCCAGCCGGCCGCCGCCGACAAGCGGCGCGCCGGCCTCGCCCCCGACTCGATCGTGTGCGAGGCCTGCGGCCGTTGCCGCTGCGAGCAGTGCGCGCGGCCGCGACCGCTGCCCTCGCGCTGGCTGTGCGGCAGCTGCCTGTGCAGCGCCGAGGCGTGCGTCGACTACGCCTCGTGCATGTGCTGCGTGAAGGCGCTGTTCTACCACTGCGGGAGCGGCGAGGAGGAGGCGGGCGAGCCGTGCGCATGCGGGCCGCGGCTGGCGTGCGTGGGCGCGCTGGCGCTGGCGCTGCCGTGCCTGTGGCTGTACTGGCCGCTGCGAGGCTGCGCGGTGGCGGGCGCGGCCGCGTACGCGCGCTGCCGCCGCGCCGGCTGCCGCTGCCCGGAGCCCCCGCCGCTCTCCAGTATTATCTAGTCCCGCCGTGCGCCGCCCGCCGCCTCCGCGCTGTACAAATATTTATTGGCGAGCGGAGGTGCGCGGGAGTGGACTCAGTGATCGCCGTGCCTGGTGCGTGAGTGGGACGCGGGGCGGACGAGCGCGAGGCGACGCGCGGCCCCGCGTCCGAGTGAATCGTCTACGAGTACCTTGTAAATATAGTCGTATAGTGTGAATGTACGTGAACGTGTCGCCGGAACGCCGAAAGTCTCAAATTTTCTTGAGACCGTGACGTGTCATAAGAAAACGTTAACGTTAGTATTTTGGATTCGAAATGAATTCAGAGAAGATTAAGAAATGAGATATAAAACATACTTATTAAGATGTAGATAATTTACCATTTATTTATTAACTGAATTTGTATTTATTTGTAAATAAAACGACAACATTATATTATAAATACGAATGTTTACTACATTATGTTTGTTTTTATTCCTACACCTAGCTGATAGTGCAGAATAAGATCAATAAGTACCGGCCGGTAGCACACCTATTCCTACCTGGAACCAAGCCAGTATCTACAACTTATCTGTTAGAATCTAACACGCTCATTGAATACACATTCAATAAACATGGATCAAATCGCAAGCATACATTAGCATGTACAATATTTACAAATTATGCACAAAGCAAATCTAACAATGAGACAATTGGTCCCGCATCAACTGCAAGCCATGCTGCCATGTATGAGCATGCGGCATTTACAGTAACACCATAAACCAGTCAGTTTTATCACAAACTGAAGTAGAAAAACCCATAATTATGGCAGTAATACAGTCGGAATACTAATAAAAATTCAAAAGCAAAATGTATATAAAATACTGGATACCGAGCCAAATGTAACACCAAGCAATAAAAATATCAATGAAGAAATGTTGATATAGGTCACTATATGGACTTAGTTTAGTTTAATTCTTGCTGAAACAAAGATCAAACAACATGAAAAAATGCATAACCTGACGGGAATATAAATCGGGCAGGTCAACAATATTTTTTATGTTTCTTGAACTTTTTTTTATTATAACAAACTTGTTGAGTATTCCACTTTACCATACATGAAAATCATAGTAAAATATCAACATTTTCGTAAGCAATACTTAGTTTAATTCTGTTATTGTGGATTGTGGTATAGTTCGGCATGCGACTTGAGCAAAGTTTGTGATTGACAAGTTCTATTCTATGGTACACAAATGTCAACATATTGTGTTGGTTATTTTTATTAAATTTTGAAACAAAAGTTAAAAATCAAACCTTGCATTGCACCACACTGTGTGATAACCTGAAACGGACATAATTTCCATATATTATGTCACTAGCTACCGAACCTCATCCTTTGACGTAACAGCTAAGATTAAAAACCCCCCGACCTCGGCTGGCCTTATACATAATTTACGGCGCGAGTTTACCACACAATCTGCCATGACTTATTCAAAATCCACGTACCTACTTACCCACGTCACTTCACGAATATTGATCAACAAGTCTAAGCAAAAACGCAATAATTTATTGGATTTTAGATGGAAGCTGATCTAAATAAATGCATTGGAACTTTGCTGAGCTAGGTTGGTACCTACTTCTTGAAAACGGAGTAAGAAAGTTTTAAAAAGTGTACAACTTACTAGGTATATCGTCTTCATCCCAGGGGTTGCTAGCCGGTGCACACTGACCTAACTACAATTAATACTATTTAAAAATATTTACACAGGTACACAATAAATCAAATAGAATAATAACATAAACAATATGTATTAATTTCTTTCTGATTTCGTGATTTTCGTGTAAGAACAATAGCAGCAGTTAAAACGTCAAAATAAATATCAAAATTCAAATTGGGATGCGTTCAAGTGCAGCCTTTTTCAAGTATTTTATGTTAGGGTGGTATTCCACTTGATCAAGATCTTTGCCCAATGTTTATATATGCGTTTTAAAAAAATATGAGACAAAATACTTAATTAGTCTAATTCTGAACAGAGAGGTAGACATTCTATGTTCAAATTTAACGCATAGTGGCGGTTATTAGTGCATAATACTTTTCAGCTATAGGTATACATTTTTCCTATAAAGTACGTAAGCCCACTCCCAATACGCCTACGTCTCATGACAACACGATAAAATACCATGGCAGCAGGTCAAGAAAGTTGTGCTGAGCAAGAATCAGAAGAATATTGCACCTAAAATTACCCGAAAGTTTGAAAAATCCTTCACTTCCGGTCAAAATTGTAAGAGTTTATTTACGTCATGTGACAACAGTACGAGACATGTGGCATCATTTAGCCCTTTAATCGTAGAGAGAGTACCTAAACCTAAGTCTGTCAGTCCTAAAATGGCCGGAAATACTTGGCAGACGGTGTCAAATACAAATACAAATTATTTATTTCGGACTATAAAATCCATAGTGTTAGTGGTTACAAACTTAGAGCTATGGTTAGTGTTTTATAATTATGCTAAACTAAAATTAAAGACGCCTGGGCACCGGTATTACAGGCGCGTGCAGTTGCACATGACGCTGGAGCGGTGGCGAGTCCCAGCGGTGGGCTAGCATGCTCAGGATACTATTTGGGCCAAAGGTAAAGGTGGCCGAATTTGTCTTTGTCAACCGTCTGCCAAGTACTTACGGTTACCGTGCTGCCATGCATTTTATGGTGTTGTCATGAGACGTAGGCGTATTGGGAGTGGGCTTACGGACAAATACAGATTTGGCGCATTTTTGTGCCACATTTTATCGTAGCCATCTTACTAGTCAATTTATGTAGGAAAAAAACTACAACCCCTTTACGTGAAAACAACGCAGTCCAAACTTTAATGCAAGTAAGTAAGTACATACCTACTAACGCACTAACTCCCTACTCAGCTGGTATTCACAACAACCCTTACTGACAACCCTGCTGAGGAAGAACCAGTGTAAGTTCGAGCTACGACTACGCGTAGTTGTTACGTTACGACTTCCAGTGTCAAGATACTAACAGTGAGTGGTAAATAAAGCACACTAGTAACGATGCAATTTATCACACCAACTTGCCACTGCTAGAATGAATCTAGCAATTTATCGTACTTAGCAAATTGCTAGGTGTGTAATGGCCTTAACGTGAGTCGAGGTACAATAAGTTGTGAATACCATAGTGCTAGAGGAAGCGGCATTGACGCGGCCCGCCGCTTCCTATGCCGTCATCCCATCCGGGATGCGCCTCCTGTTGTTCCTTCTTCCTTCGCGTTCTGACTCACTGATTTCAAAATAGAATACAATTTGAATTAGCGACTGGCCACTTGAAATGGGGTTCTATTAATTTGACGTCGACTGAGATTCGGTACAGTCAGTTGCAGAGGTGTGTTTGTTAATAACGCGCATAGCGCAAGCATCCTGACAATTGCTTTGACAAATCGCGTCGTGTGTAGTATGATTGTGCTGTCAAATATTGTAGGTATACCTCTATAACATCATATGCATTTTGTGTTAACCACGTGTTAACTTGACTTTTGAAGAGTGGCACGTTTAAAGACTGTCATTACTCATTAACTGGCGCGGCCTGCGGTGGCTGTCAGTTCTATACTAGGTATGATAATCAAGGCCGCGTGTGTCTGAACTGAACTGAATCATTGATATGATTACATTATCATAATACTAGTATACAAATACCGCCGCAGGCCGCGCCAGTTTGTGACAGGCTTTAAACGTGCCACTCTTTTCCTCTCCGCCTCTGTCGCTCGAATAAGCAAGTGTGAGTGAGTAGGGCCTCTGACTGTGTTCCATAGAGGTAGAATAGATAGAGGGAGTCACCCACACATACACACATGAGCGACAAAGATGTATGCATAGGCAATACCGCAAGTGGGAACGAGATACAGTGTTATATTTTCTGTCCCTCTTTGCGTATACGGATTTTTTGTTTGCCACCAGCTTGTTTGCCACTACAACTGTCAAAATTTGTACTGAAACTGACACCACCATGACGTCACCGATATAATACGACTAAATTATAAATGACATTAGACGTCAAGACTCAAGAGTGTATTAGTTTCTGATACTTCTTAATTTAGTATGGTTAACTTACCATCGTCCCTTTTGAGTATACGCTAGGACGCCATCTATATTATATCCTCTATCTACGCTGTGTTCTAATTAGAAAGAGACAGCGGATAGTCTATCTCGCCGCGACGCAGCTCGCGCACCGTCTTGTGATAATGATAGCCGTGCATTAGGTAAGTCATCAATGTCATCATCATCATCATATCAGCCCAAAAACCTCCATTGCTGGACATGGCCTCCCCCAAAGAGTGCCAAAATGACCGGTCCTGTGCCACCCACATCCAGCGGACTCCCGCGACCTTTACCAGGTCATCAGTCCACCTTGTGGGGGCCTAGCTAGGTACCCAGCCACGCCGCGTCGCGCCGGTACGTGGTCGCCACTCGACGAGAACCTTTCCGCCACAACGCTACATTAGGTAAGTAAGGTACCTACAAAAATACTTTATATTCTTACATTACCAATAAATAACAACTCAAAAACTACTCGTCAGCGTAAGACATGAAACTTGAAAAGTTTTTTGCGAGGTACTTATTTAAAACATAAATTATATCAAAAAAAAGCTTGTAATGGAATCTGTTTGACCGTAGAAAATCGTGACGTCATTTGTTCCTATTTCCCTACAATATTATTCATGCTAGCTAACAGAGCATTTTTGACGTTTCTGAAAAGTGTCTGATTTGACTACTTATCAGTCAAAGTAGACATCCCAATTGTCAATTGAGTGACAAAAAAAAATTGAAAGTATAGGTAGTAACCCGTTACACGACACGAGTTTATTATTCAGTCAATAAAACAAGCGCAAGCGCACGCTTTATAGGCGTCTCATAAAGCTCGCACGTAAGTGCGGCACTCGCACTCGTAGTATAGGGTTACCAGGCTTCAGAGGGCTTCTGACGTGCCAGAATTTTCTATCATATTGCAGGAATGCAATAGGAGACGCTACACGGGCCGATATCGGCCGGACTGCATGGAAGCCGACACGTGATTAGGCCCGTGTGGATACGTGTCGGAAACGTGGCGGCCAACCAAATCAAGGTCACTTCATACTAGATTTTCTGTGACGTTGCTTAGCCTTCCTTATGGTTCCTCTTTGGGGGAGGCCTATGTCCAGCAGTGGATGTCTTTGAGCTGATATGATGGTAATGATCCCTTTACACTTGGCTTGATAGGACAGTTAGGGTTTGTAGAAATATTTTCAAAGCTAGATTACTATCATAATATATAAATAATAATTTCCTCTATAATAACAGGCAAGAGTTATGTACATTTTGTATACAAATATACAATAGGTAGTAGGAAACACGAGACACGGCATTAGAGAGATCTCTCAGGGACCGAAATCCACTGAGAGTTGTTTTGGATGTTATTGTATTCATGCAATGATGTAATATAAAAAATAGGTAGATACGAGTATGTTGTCTATACGATATTCCGTGTTTAAAAATGGCCACCAAATTCAGACAGCATTCGTTACCATTGACGACGCAAAACTATGGCAAGCTGTGTGACTTGACCAAAATTTAGTGTGCCACTTTTGGACCGCTTATAACATAACATATCTACGTATATTTTATATTACATCATTGTATTTATGCAACCGATTTGAGAAACTTTGATAGCGCGATGCAGAACACTTCAAGATTTTACCGCTTTTCGATTAACCAACTAACTTAGGCACTGATTTGTACAGCGTGTTTTCTTTGTAACTTTTTCTTAGGGGTCGCACTATCTAAGTGTGCATACATTTGCAAGCTACACGATATAAAAATCTATAAGTAGTGACATTGTAACGTCGTTTCTATGTTTAACACCTTCATTTTTCACATTTTTTGCGTTTTTTAAGTCTTTTAAATAAATAGCTATAATATTTTCGAGAGTTATAACTTTTGTTACTTAGTAATATATAAAATTAAATATTACCTACTGTTGTCTAATACCGTATTGTCTTCATGGTAACCCTAGCAGTGATAGACCGTTAAATTAGGACAACAGATGTTGACAGGCTGTCGAGCGCGCTTTGACGGCCGGATGGCCTGGCAGCGAGATAAAGGATATTATTGGTTATTGGACCTGCACAGCATTTGTTTGTACGAGTATATATCGGGTCCTCAGTTCGCATTACCGTGTACAATAAGGACGGGTTTACGCACAGGCGTTATGGCGCGCGACACGACGCGTGAGCAGCAGTAGGTAGTCCCTCGCTGAACCTGGGCTGTTATTCGCTAACACACGCACACACACACTCACAAATTTAAAACAATAATGTATAGAACAAAATATTACCCAGCGTCAGACAGCCAAAGCCCAGCCAAGGTTTTACAAGTACCTATGTATAAACCAAGGATTGTAATCGGTATTTTTTTTGTATTGAAACGAAAACGTTATTTTTTACAAGCTTTATATTAACTTGCACTATTCGTATGTATGTAAATATGTAAGTATGTAAGTACCTATGTAAGTTGTCCGTCAAAATTTGCAATCCATTTTTCAGTCACTTTTCGTTATCCAATTGAGCTGAAATTTTGCTAGCATATGTATATCGCATGACAATGCAATATTATGATGACTTGGAGCTGATCTGATGCTGGAGCTGGAAGGCGACCATAGGAACTCCGCAATAAAACGACACAACCTTTGCGCGCTTGATCATTTTTACCGATGTTGCCTATTCAGACTAAAATTGTAGTAGCTGAGGTTTTCTTTGTTTTTTTTTTATAACTAGCGACACCAGGCTTCGCACGGGTTTATGTGTATAATACATGCATGTATGGTTTGTATTATACATATAAACCTTCCTCTTGAATCACTCTATCTATTAAAAAAAACCGCATCAAAATCCGTTGCATAGTTTTAAAGATCTACGCATACATAGGGACAGACAGACAGACAGCGGGAAGCGATTTTGTTTTATACTATGTATTAATTTTTATTTTCTTTCCTGTGTAACTGCATTCGTAACACATTGGCAATAGAACATGTTTTTAGATGGTAATTTGTAATAACGAGTACGAGATGCTGCAAAAGAATAACTCGCAGTAAAATGTTATAACTTTGGAAGTCGGCTGGTGTTGCCGGTTATAATTTTGTTTTGTTATGTATTTTATAAAATAACTATTTTGTGTGTCGTCATTCGTATTATTCCCACGGAAGACCAGCGCAGCGGCTATCATGCTGAGTCGGTCCCTTTTAAGGCTCCGCACGTTCATAGTCTTCTCTCCCTCTCCCTGAGCACAAGCGTGAGCGAGATGGAAGTGCGTGTTCGAAAACACGGATATCATGTTTTTTCGGAATATTTCAGATAACGAGGTAAATTTTTAAGAAATTTAAGTTAGTAAGAAAATAAAGTTATTGTTCATTACTTTATGAAGAAGATTATAAAATTTCATCTTTTTCTGATAAAAAATGGAGCAGTAAAATATGGTTACAAGTAGGGCTCGCGGTATCCGTGTAACACGCCAAACCGTGTACACGTGTCCTTAAGCCCGGCGGTACTAAGAATCCAAATTACACGTACCCGCCAAGATCCGTTTCGACCCGTGTCCAAGAACCGTGCCCGGATCCAAGAACCGTGCCCGGGTCCAAGAACCGTGCCCGGGTCGGCGTGTCTCAGCTCCTCTCGGGTAACGGGCAACTCGACCCGTCCACGCGGGTTTGAGTTGAAGCAAACATTATTTATGATAATCTCTTATTACTTGCTAACTCGTAGAGTTATTAAGTATAACATTTAACATAAATTGCCTTTTTGAAAATTTTAAGGGTTCTCTTCATTATTAATAACGGCAAGATTACAGTGGATATTGAAATTTACTTTGAAACATGTATATAAATTTTATGTATATAGCTGATTTAGTTCAACAAGCTAAACATAATTAGCAGTAACAAAATGTACACAAAATTTAAATAGTAAATAGGCATTATCAGTGTCTTGTATTTTTTTTGGACAAACCCGAAAGTATTACCGAGTAAACTATTGATGAACCAGTCGTTGAATTCCCAAGCAATATTATGAATGTATTTGCGATAAAGCCGAAATTTCAACAAATAAATGGAAGGTGCTCTAAGTCTCTTTTGTTTTTTCTTGTTCGCGCGTACCGAGGAAAAGGATTTTATGATTATGACATTGCCTGGTATTGTCTGGATCTTCTCAGGTGAATTTTTCGCTCCGAGCTCCGATTTTGAACGCAATCTTTCAAACAAAGCCCTTTGTCTCTATTATGGCATAGCCGCCAGCTACCGAGTAAGCACGTGCTACTACAACATTCATGTTAAAAAACAAACGGTATCGTCATAGTATTAAGGTTCAAATTTAATGTCACTGATATTCTAGATATTACGTTTTGGTAGTGTAGGACGATAGACTGCCCCGAAGCAATACGCCTCACATCATTTTGATACTTTGTGGTTTACCTTTACTGTTTAGTAGTAACTTTAAAACTGTGAGTTAAGGTTTTCTATTTTCTAGTATATTATTATCTTGACAATTATTTTAGTAATGAATAATAACTTATCCCTCGTTTATTCTACTCCACGATTTTTGTTATTTTTAAAACTCCTATTTACGCCAAATCTCAGTGTCAGTTGAATTTAATATTGTAAACATCCCTAACCCCCCCCCCGGCTAAATTAAAAAAATTCGGGGCAGTATTACATATAATAAATTTAAAAGGAAAAGTATCAGGGCTATGAAGACATTACTACCGATTAATAGTTGTGCACTTGGAAAGGCCAAATTTCGTACAAATTCGCCCGACGCAACCGCACCATTTAGTTGACGCGCGCGTCTCGATGTAACAATGACAGACAAGCAACTGCGGAACCCTACACTGCGCGTGGCCCAACACGCATTTGGCTGGTTTTTTGGTGTAAATACATATTTCATGATTTTTTTATTTACCTTACGAACAATATTAAATAGTTATGGATTGGTTTACGTATAATTTTATTGAAGCATTCAACTATATTTGACGGCAAAATTACAGACTATTTGAATTTACTGAAGAACTGCCACATGTTTCAAACATACGAGTACGTGTAGTTCAACAAATTTTAATTTGAAGTAACAAGGTGTAGACTAAATTATTATTAGGTATTGTCAGTGTCTTGCATTTTGTTTGGTAAACCCGAAAGTCTTACTGAGTATTCTATTGATAAACAAGTCGTTGGATTCCAAGCAATATTAAGTTTTATGCCTTTGCAATAAAGTAAAAATGTCAACAAAAAAAGGAAGCTATTACTAACGATCTAATTCTCTTTTGCCTGCCGGCGAAAAGGGGTTTATGACATTACCTGCTACTAGGGCAAGTACGATAATAATTTGAAACTCAACCGACATTATGATGTACGTCAAGCAACGAATCAAATGTTAATACGTATTATATTGAAAATACTGTATTTTGAGTTGATTTTTTAATTGAAAACTAGTATCATAAGCAAATTTTACTCATTTAAATACTGTTTTGATTGTTATCTTATTCTTCTGCTTGCCTTTTTTTTCTTTTTGTGTGTAATTATTCCATAATATTTTATTTACTTTACGAAGAATATAAAATTTTGTACTTTACGATTTAATTTTATGAAGACATTAAATTATTTTTGACATTATCAATACTTATAATGATATCAATAAGTTTTGCTGCAAGAGTAAAAAAAAACGAAATTCGAAACGCACGAGCCACGATCTTTATCGTAGTTTTTAAAGGCAACGTCTCAGCTCAGATCGCCAATACACGGTGAGAGCGGGTCGAACCCGCGTGTAATTAAGACCCGTGTATCCGTGTACCCGGGTACACGGGTACACGTGTCTTAATTACACGGGTCTTAAATACACGTTCCGAACGGGACTTAAAACCGTTTCCGTGTAACATGGGAACGGGGACCCGGCTACGGGTACCTACATGAAACCCGGGCACGACCGCGAGCCCTAGTTACAAGTGAAATAATAGGGTTTACTTTTTTTTTTCTCTACTTTGTTTTGTTAAAAGGGATATCTACGAAAACTATATTACTTCTCATATCTTGCAGATTATGATATATTTTTTCCGACCTGAAAATTGTTACGTTATAATGTATAAAATGGTTACTAAACAACTCATTTTCACGAAAACTTCAAAGGTGGAGCCTTAACGTCATTGCTTGGTATATTTCTGTGTTCAATTGTAAGGTGAAGACGTTAATAAATGTATTTTCTTTCTTTCTTCTTTCTAATCATAGCTTCGGCCTTAAAATGTACATTAGTCGTCACAATAGGATCCATAAGTATATAGCCTCGTCAAACCAAAATTCTGGATCCCCCAATGTGAGCCGTCCATAGTAGCCTGTGAATCATATCAGAACTAGAACACCAATTTATCTAGCATTAAATTGGCACCTACGAGATTCATTACAATGTAATACGAAAGTGGAATGTATTTCGGGGCCGTTTTTCACAACGTTTCACCTCACTTGACCAGGCAACCCAGTGTAATTAGACCTATGATTACGCGTTATTATTACGAATCTCGACGTCAAAATATACTAGTTATGAGCGATGAGGTAAGAGACAATTTGTGAATAACATGTTTTTCACAACGCTTACTGAACGCCGCAGACTGGCCAGTATTCTTCGACCTCCGAATACACGTAGTTGTCAAGAGTCTAGGTGTCAATTAGAGTCAAGCTCGCGAGTGTAAAACGGCATGTGAAGAACTGGGTGTCCCGATCGATCCTGATATTTCCGTCTAGCATCCGAAGCAGAGCGCATCGATAATATAAATAAATAGGTGAATAATTGAATTGCATTTTATGCAATTCTGAAACTTTTACGAACGCTACGAAGCGAAGCGAACGCCGAAACGAATGTCCGGCGTCTGTCCCGCTGTTCTCATCTACCTACGTACAGCCCCTACAGCCCCTACAGGTCGCAATTCTTAACCGATTCTCGTTAAATTTTGTAAGCAGGTTCAATAAGTATATATTCTAATTAGGTATAGGTAGTATTATTTTACAACATAAAAAAAATATTTTTGACAAAAAGAGCTGCTAGTGGTTGGAAAGTTAGATGGCAATCGCTTCCGTAAAACTAGCGCCTGCGCCAAATTTTGAGATTACGTGCCAAAGCAATTCTGCTGTAGCCTCCTAGCGCCCATGGGCCTACTGGAACGACTTATTACTCCAGGCAAAATACAGTTTTGAAAAACATTAATTTATAATAGCGTTTTTTTTCTTTACATTATTCTCAGATGCTTTATTCAAGAATCCAACAAACTTTCCATCCGGAAGTATTTATATAGATTTAAATAAAACATGAATTGTTTTTTTTTTATTATTTATCTTGAATATTATAAAGCAAATGTAAATGAACCAAAATACAGAGAAAACCATTTATTCATATTTTTTCTTACTTTTCAGAAGCTAGTTAAGTTATCATTTTTTTGATGTCTGAAATTTTGTTGGATTTTGTCGCTATTTAATTGATGATGTATCCATTACAAAGAAAAAATCTGCTATTATAAATTATTTCCAAATTTGTAATTTTTTTCCATACGAGTTGTCAGTTCATTGCCTGGACTATATTCTCTTAAAGGAATTTAAACAATTTTGGGTTGGAATAGAGTTGCATTTGTTTGGTTTTGGCTTTCTCTTGAAACAAACGAAATTCAACTCTATTTCTTACATTAGTTTGATTCAAATTTCCGCCATCACGAGGGTAGGTGCCTACCAGTGGCGGAGCGCCCATACAAGCCGATTCCCACCGGCTTGCCTAAAATTTCTTGCTCTATATTACCAAATTCGTAAATCATTAAAAAAAAAGCCTTTTTTATGCTCCGGATTGTCTAGTGAAAATACTCAAGCGCCGCCACTGGTGCCTACTGACCGCAAATGCAAGGCACGACGAAAAAAAAAAAAAAAAAAGGTACCTATTCCACACCGGTGGCAAACAAGTCCTGCCTGATGGCAGTAGCACTAACAGGCAGCTATCTATCTATAACGTGCTACCAAAAACTATCGGCTATCATTTTAAAACTGAGCACAAAGATAAGATAAACATGATCGATTAAGGTGTCAGTTAAAAAAAAAACAGTTGACAGTTTGACCCGCGGCGAGACGGATCGCGCCTGCGCCCTATTTCACTGTCAAGTGTGTATTCACAACCCACCTCAGAAGAACCAGTATAGATGAATAGGCTTGTTGCGTGGTCTTAAAATTAATAACGTCGTGTTGCTAAATGGATAGTAAACCGTCAAATGATTGTAATAAAGTATAAATTACTAAATATAATTCAAATCATAAAAAGATATGAACCTTGAAAGTTTAGAAAAAAAAGTTTTTTTATTTATTGTCCAAGAGTAAATTTAAAGGTACCAATAGAATCCTTACGCTTTTATAGAAACAAATTTGTATGAAAACTATGGACCTAAAAAATCACAAAAATATCTTTTGAAAACAAAAATGCAAAAACTATTATGACTCGTTACATGATGTTACCTCAAAATCCGCATTGACTGCTGTGCTATGATGTCGTGGTGCCAAGATACATTAATTGGAGGTCATAACTTTAGATCAAAATATCTCCGAATCCAAAAAAAAATAAAATGAGTGGGACACAAGGGGTTACTACAAATGCTCTAAGGAAGCGTCCCTTTGAATATTTGCTCCTATTACAGGCCACACCCTGTATAGAACAATTACGGAAGTACGTAACATTGGCTACGCATGTTGCATTGATAGCAATAAAAGTTATAAATAACTTAATACAAAACAAAATGTGAACTAAACTAATATTAACAGAATTTATATGTAAAACTAACCATTACCATACTTATTCTGTGCCATTACCGACATATTTTGTTTAATTGTTACCTTCAAGTAGGGTTGTAAAACAATTACGTCAATTACACATAATCAATAGAATAAACAATAGCTACTCCAGAGAACGCGCGTTAATACATGCAACTGTCATTTTTCCATATAAAAATTGACATTTAGAATCTAAATTTTAATTTTAGATCTACCTAACGTTACATACTCGTGCAATGCGTCACGTGATCGAACTGCAGGTACACGTACCAACATTTCGGTCAGTCTTATGACGTCTCTTTATTATCTTTTCATTCCATATTTAGCAACAAAAGAAGTTTAAAAACTCACGTTAAGGGGACGTAGGTTCGTGGTCTTCTCTCCCTCTCACTGAGCATAAGCGTGAGCGAGATGGAAGTGCGTGTTTGGAAGCGCGGATATCATGTTTTTTAATTTTATTTCCTTGTGCGTTTTAATAAATAAAAAAGTAATAGCTGATTTCCCTCAAACATAACATTGCCGATTTTAAGAACCAATTGTAATATGCTTAGCTGTTGTGCATAATTTGTTAGAATTTTTTTAAGTGTATTTTAGACCTATGTTCATGATTTTTTTCTATCGAGCGAAATTCAAAAACTCAGGATTCGAATAGCTGATTTCCCTCGAGAAAGGCCTCAAGATTGCTAATTAAATTTAAAGCAGCCGTATTGCAATCCAAACAAGAGCTACGATTTTTTAAAAATCCGTTTTCGGAGCTCACGTCGCCTTAAGTGCATTTTTGTCTTTTTAAGTAAACCAAAACCATACCTAGTTGTTACAAATGTTGAGGTCAGGTTATACTGGGGAGGACTGGGTTGAGTCGAGACAGGTGTATCGTAACGTAGGATTCATCCGTCTGCTCTGACCTCTGACCTCTCGCCCTCGGGATTTATTAACGCCACTTGTTCATGAAATAGATAAATCATTCTAGGTAGCATGTATTTCTGACATTGGTTTTTTTTTTGTTTTATATATCGTCTGACATAAAAATAACTAATATTATCTGTTATGCTCTGTTTGTCTGTTACTTACTTAACTTTTTACGGAAAACTTGATCCGGATATAGTTACTTAGAGTTATGGAGAAAAACATAATTTAGGGGAGAGTAGGGTAATTGCGAACACTTAAGGGAGAACTGGAATAAAACGAAACCAGATTAAGTTACACAGGCTATTTATTATTCATTCTTTAGTTTAATTAATCAGCCTTATGTTTTCATATTCAACAGTGATACATTTTAGAACAAAATAAAGTTATAATAAAAAAAGCGGCCAAGTGCGAGTCGGACTCGCACATGAAGGGTTCCGTGAAATAAATTGCGGTTTACGATTTATGACGTATTAAAAAAAACTACTTACTAGATCTCGTTCAAACCAATTTTCGGTGGAAGTTTGCATGGTAATGTACATCATATATTTTTTTTAGTTTTATCATTCTCTTATTTTAGAAGTTACAGGGGGAAGGACACACATTTTACCACTTTGGAAGTGTCTCTCGCGCAAACTATTCAGTTTAGAAAAAAATGATGTTAGGAACCTCAATATCATTTTTGAAAATCTATCCATAGATACCCCACACGTATGGGTTTGATGAAAAAAAATTTTTGAGTTTCAGTTCTGAGTATGGGGACTTGGGGACCCCTAAAAAAAGTGGCTGTGACATACGGACGGACAGACAGACAGACAGACGGACGGACATGACGAATCTATAAGGGTTCCGTTTTTTGCCATTTGGCTACGGAACCCTAAAAACAAAACCTCTGGTGTCCGGAATTACCCTACACCCAAGGGGTAATTACAGATTCAAAGTGGGGTAATCACGGACCTACTCTAATTGGAGGACAAATCACAAACAAAGCCCTTTGAAGTGCTTTCTCCATTCGTACACTTCTCATGGGCCTATAACCTACATTTATAACATATTATCCAATCTTCGGTGATTGGTTCTACATATTTTATTCGTTCGAGATTACCCTTCTCCAATCGTCCGCGATTAGCCGACTCGCTCAAAAATGCAAAAGAAATATTTTATTTGAGATTAGAACCGTGCGGTGCACGATACGAGTACTTCAAAACGTTGTGTAATTAGACGTTATTTCGCAAAAAAAATACCAAAGTTCTATGTTATTCCTACAAGACGACACACACGTCCAATTTTACACAAAAATAAGAAGAAGTTGTTGAAAAATCTTCAATTTTACTTACCCTGGACAGCGAGCGCGTCCTCACTCTGACACTTTCTGTTCGGCACTAGGTTCGGGCTTGACTCTCGACTACATCATTCGAAATATCTCCTATCCTTTTCTAACATAGCTAAACCCGCTCATCCGCCATTACCCGCCGTCCGTGATTCCCCCACCCTCCCCTACTGACCATAAGCTTCTAAATTTTAAGGGAAAAATCGCAATATTCGCAATTGCAGTTCAGCGCGGGAATGCTGCCTGCGTGATGGGCACCCTGGCAAGAGGCTATTTAATTAGTTACCTACTTTATTTTTTCTAAGTTTAAGGTTTAGTTTTAGTTAGATTTTAATTGAATAGTAATTTTAGTCTTGTATTTACATTTTAAGTACCTATCTATATTTTTTTTATTATTGACACTATATCCTTTACTAATAAGTAGATACTTTTCTTAATGGTAGTATAGTGTACTTACATCTATCTCAGCTTATATAAGTATGATCGGCTGCTTTGAATTGATTCATTGAACAGTGGTAGGTATTCCAGAAATAGAGTGTTCTTTTGTAGAACTTGAACTCCTGGCGGACAACAGAATAAATTTTCTCATCATACTGGTAGCTTTAACATACGAATTGATTGTACCTATATACATTCCTAGATTACTTTGAAATAGGGGACTCAAAAGTTATTACCTACTAGCTGTTGCCCGCGACTTCGTCCGCGTAGAACTTTTTATCGTCTTAGAAAATGATTTCTCTCAATACAATTTGAACCCTCTTTTAGGGGATAATTAAAAAAAAACGTTGATGTTCATTTTCTAGTTTGTGAACAAACAGTCTAAAACCAAAGTTAAAAATCTCATACTTTAAAAATGCCTTGAAATACTCAAACTTTGAACCATTTTTAACACTCTTAGGGGATGAATTTGGAAAAACTCTGAAATCAGTTTTGTAGTCTTTTAACGTACAGAATAAGACCGAAGTTAAAAATCTCTTACTCACACTTTAAAATTTTATTGCTCGCCATTTAAAATTTGAACCCCCTTTTAAACCCCCTTAGAGGTTGAATTTTTCTAATCGCTGCAAGAACTTTTTTCGTAAACTTTTAAGTCTCTAGCTCAAAAAAAGTGTTGCCCATACAAAGCTTTCTTAACCCCCTTAGGGGTGGAATTTTCTAAAACTCTGTAAGTACTTTATTATTAATTTTAATAAGTAAAATTTCGAATAGTTTTAAGTCTAGTAAAAAAAAAGTTATTCCCACACAACACTGGCTACCCTTCTTAAGGATCTTAAGGATCCCCTTAGGGATGGAGTTTTCTAAAACGCTGAAAGTTCTTTTTTAGTATTCTAATAAGTAATCTTTTTGCAAAGTTTTAAGTCTAACTCAAAAAAAGTGTTGCCCATGCAAAGCTTGCTCTCCTTTTTAACCCTATTAGGGGTGGAATTTTCTAAAACGATTTGTGTTCTTTTTTTGTATTTTAATAAGTAATCTTTCTACAAAGTTTCAAGTCTCTAACTCAAAAACATAAACTTTCCCTGATAAAAACTTTGCACCCCTTTTTATCCGGCCCCCTTAGGGATAGATTTTTTCAAAACGCTGAAAGTCTTTTTTTTGTATTTTTATAAGTAATCTTTCTACAAAGTTTTAAGTGTCTAGCTCAGAAAAAGTGTTCCCCATACAAACCTTGCACCCTTTTTTAACCCCCTTAGGGAATGATTTTTGTAAAACGCCGAATGTAGTATTTTTCATGTTCTAATAAGTAATTTTTCGACATAATTTTAAGTCTCTATTAAAAAAAAATATGTTTTTCCCATACAAACTTTGCACCCTTTTTTACCCCCTTAGGGGTGAAATTTTCCAAAACGCTGAAAGTACTTTCTTTTTATTTAAATAATCTTTCTACAAAGTTTTAGGACTCTAGCTAAAAAAAAATAGTTTCCCACATACAAACTTTGCACCCCTATTTTAGCCCCCTATTTTTAGGGGTAGAATTTTCTAAAACGCTGAAAGTACTTAATTTGTATTCTGATGACTAATCTTTCTACAAAGTTTTAAGTCTCTATTTAAAAAAAATATTGTTTCCCCCATACAAAATTTGCACCTTTATTTTACCCCCTTAGGAGTAGATTTTTTTAAAACACTGAATCTAGGTAGGTACTTTATTTGTATTCTAATGAATAATTTCTCTACAAAGTTTTAAGTCTCTATTTAAAAAAAAGTAGTTTTTCCCATACAAACTTTGCACTCTATTTTACCCCTTTAGGGGTAGAATTTTCTAAAACCCTGAAAGTTCTTTATTTGTATTCTAATGACTGATCTTTCTACAAAGTTTTAAGTCTCTATTTAAAAAAAAAATGTTTCCCCCATACAAACTTTGCACCCCTATTTTACCCCCTTAGGGGTAGAATTTTCAAAAATCCCTTTTTATCCCTAGCCTACGTTATAAAAGCAACATACTGTGCAAAACTCAACTCTCTAAGATTAGTAGTTTCGGCTGTGCGTTGATGAGTGAGTGAGTGAGTGAGTGAGTGAATAAATCAGTCAGGACATAGGCATTTATTATGTATAAATAGATAGATGATAATGAAACTCCCATTCAAATATCTCAAAAAATTATGAAGCTACATCCGTTTTAATGTCGCTTGTTAGAGTGAGAAAACGATGAGGGACTGTGACGTCAATATACTCGAGCGTCATAGTAAAAAACAATCGTTTCATATGAAGGTGCGTTTTGCGGAAAAGGGACAGAACATACCCCCTCTTAAAACTTTGGACTCTTATAACTTAAACATTACCTATATAACCTCTTGCTTTGTTTTTTTCTCCATTTGACTATATTTATTTTAAATTCTTTTTCGAGAAAATACATTATGATTATTTACCATATTTTCGATTCCTGAGCTATAACCACGAACTTCGGAATTCGAAAATATTCGGGTATCTCTATCTCTATCGCACTAACCATACTCGAGTGACAGGGATGCAAATATATGAACATTGAGTATCGGTTTTCGTGGTAGCGCCGCAGGTAATTTGGCTGAATGCGCCGAGCGCGTGCCACTGTCTTTAAAAAAAAACAAATTCGTGTTAATTATATTGTTCAAATTTGTTGATTTCATTTATTGAAATTACGACATAAAACGACATTTGCGCATATAAGTTCTCATATCAGAATCGAATATTTTTTTATGGTTTATATTTTAGCATTTGTCTCGTAAAGGTCTATCGTAGACGGGATTTAAATTATTAATAAGTGAAAGGTAAAGCAATTCCGCCATTTTGACGAAAATTTGACGGTTCTTATAGCTGACAGTTGGAGCAGCGTTTGATTTCAATAAAAATAAATGAAAAATTAAATGAAGTCGTATATTTCGGAAAATTAATTAACTGTCGCAGTCGGATAAAAACTATCCTAAGTTGCAGCTAGAATAATAATGTACCTATATAAAATGTTTCATATTTTTCCGTTCATGGGATGCTGAGAACATTCGAACCGCGCAAAGCTTAGTTTCAAACTGGCTGATTCTTTTTTTAATTTAGAGATTTATTATAAGTGGAGATTACTCCAAAATAAAGAAGGCAAATAAATATGCCTAGACGAAAATCCCATTCAGGTACCTATCTCAAAAAATTACGAAGCTACAACCGTTTTAATATTGCTTTGTTAGAGGGAGACAACGGTCATGGATCGTGACGTCACGATCCCTAAGCGTCATAGTAAAACACAATCATTTCATATGAAGGTGCGTTTTGAGGAAAAGGGACGGAATATACCCCCTCTTAAAACTTTGGACACATAACTTTGTGATTATTTAATTCCCTGCTTTACTTTTTTCTCCATTTGACAATTTTTTTAATCCTTTTTCGAGAAAATTCATCATTATTGGTTATTTTATTTGGTGTATATTGTAAATAGTAGGTATGTTCAAGAATATTATGAGATTATGACTTTCGCACACTGACCCGTGAAGACCGTGACATAATCGTGTTATAATTACATTTAGCGATTTAGCTAAACAGTTGCGGGTCTGCAACAAAACGTCCTTACGCCTTGGCCACGACTTGCGACCTGCGACCAGCGTTTTATCTGTTCATTGCGCGGTCGAGACGCGCAACGCACTGTGGTTAGTTGGGATCACGCGCAATGAACAGATAAAACGCTGGTCGCAAGTCGCCTAAGACCAAAGTCGTGGCCAGGGGGTTAGGTTATGTTTAGGACCACTGCACTGTTCCTCAACTAACCTATAAAAAAATAGCGGACAATCTTACACAAATCTACCTAGTCCCAAACTAAGCAAAGCTTGGGTATACTAGACGACGTATGGTGTTATATTCTGTGAAGGTATTTGGGTCATTGTCAGATTTAGGTTCGCGTCTTTTCGGTGGACATTGCCAAAGTTAAGGGCTATAAAGCCTAATTTTTGGTTGTACTCTGAATCCGCATAAACGGCGTTGCCCCTTCTATAATTCTATGTGATAAAAACGTGTTATATGCAAACGTAAGCCCTTAACTATTGACCACCGGAAAGATGATTTTTGTTTTTGTGACTGACAATGACCCATTTATTTCAACCTATTTATACTTCTAGGACGTAATTATAGTATTTTATTCAGGCTGGACAACTTCCCATGTCGAGGATTTTCAAATGAACATCATTCAGATTCAACCAATAATTTGGAGTTGTCAGTGTGCGGAATGACGGTTAATCTTTTGAATCCCTAATAAACAATTACCGTTTCCCTGTTCATGGTTTTTTACCAAAAAAAAACCCGATGCCCCTTTACTTAGCAACTTAGCGGTCAGTATGACAACGGTTTCAAACATTCCATTCCTGTGACACATCTACTGTCTCTATACCGGCACATTCCGGAGTCAACATTCTGTAACCTGACTCATATCGACCATCTAAATAGGAGCATATCTCTAGGCGTTACAAAATGTAATCTATACCCAATGCTTATTACAAGTAACGTTTGTTACTTAGTGTGTATGACGGAGTAGGTAATCTTCGAAATTCGAAACTGCCCGTATGATTTCCAAAGATGTTCCGCTTAAGTATAATTATTTTAGAATGGACGTAAATTGTCGATCATGTACATATAGGTAAGTTGTGCTAATATTATAAAGATGAAAAGTCCATGAGATTATAGCTTAGTAAGTTTGTATGTGTTGAGTAATCTCTGGAACCACTCATCAGATTTCATCAAATCTTTCACTTGCGTGTAAAATGGACTTTCTGGATGGTTAAAGGCTAGGTATATCGCGAGTTTGCCTGCTGCTTTTATAAATGAAGAAGATACTAGCTGCTTATACAGAACGCAAGCGAAGTCGGGGGACGGAAACCTACCTACTTCGACCATGATGGTGCATTCTACATCATTTAGATTTTTAGATGAGTACTTAGTTCCGGAGATTACCCTCTACTCTACAATACCTACAAACTCACAATCTCACACGCTTTTGGTTGTACTTACCACAAGCGTCAATAAGGAAATCCTCAAATCACATGCCTGTTGTCGTTGTTGTTCTACGTCCGTAGGAATAACCTTAGAAGCCCTACACGAGACCTCCGGGTGGTGCTAAAAGAACAACAAACTCGGCAGCTGCACTGTTCCTTTTGAGCCTCGCAGCGCACACTGGAACTCTATCAGCGACATCGATACGAATAGATAATATGTACCAGTGTGTAACCGCCATACGATAAATAAATAGGTATATAATTATAATGAAAGTTATTTTTATATCAAACTAAATACAAGATGATAATAAACATAAACTAAATTAAATTAAAAAAACTACGTTAAATCTAAAAAAGGCCCTCGAGGCATTGTACCGAGGATGCTGGCGGCATTTCCTCGTTGAATTGCAATGCTTATGCGTTGCGCAAGAAAGCCGCCAGCTCTTCGATCACCAGTTACATCAACCAGACGTTTCGCGATTTCCGCAAATAACTTATGCGCACTGGGACCCCACGGACCGAGGGTCTCGACGCCAAAGGGTACAAAGTTGTACTCTCTGCCGAGGCCTTTATTCCATTTCAGAAGTTTGGCGTTTTTCGCCGCTGCACCCGCTTTAGAAGTAGTCCGTTGGAGGTGGGACGGTGCCAGTGTGCCTACACAGGTAGCGTCCCACACAAGCATCCGTTCCAACTCCAAGGAACCAGAGACACACCATCAGGTATTTTGCCATCATCTCTGACAATGCCAGACAGCTCAAGAAGAGCAGGCACATTGATGGTGGCAAGAGACCGGCGGATTATGTCATTAAGTGTCGCATATGTCTTGAAAAGCGGCCTGCACTTTTTTGACAACAAAGTCCGTGGTGACCCAGTCGGTCCACGTCCGTGCCACAAGGGCATACGTGTGGAGTGCATACCGTCACCCCAAGCCGCAGACCAGTAGCCAGGCGAAGGGAGGTCGGATCCAGGAAGGTACCGGTATTTGGAGAGGGATGGGCATGTAGCCAGTGACCGGCCTCTCTGGCTCCAACCGCCAAAAGCCTCGCGCGATCTGGACCTGAACTGCGGCTCAGAATCGATTTGTAGGTTAAATCGCAATAAATATCGTCCCAGCTCCTTTGAGATTTAATAATTATAATTATTAAATCGTATGGAGATCTGTAGAATAGGCGAATATCCATGTGATATTTTTATAGTAGCGCTTATTTCGCCGAAAGTGTTGTCGCTCACTTAGCACCACCCTATAATTATAATTGAAACTGCTCCACCGAATAAATAATAGTATGTAGGTATATAATCTGTACTACGTACAGAATGTTCTCTGTTAACAAATCCCTGTTTACTTGTAGCGTCTCGACGAATTTACGGAGTGAGCCGTGCCAGCTCACACAATTTACGGAGTGAGCCGTGCCAGCTCACACAATTTACGGAGTGAGCCGTGCCAGCTCACACAATTTACGGAGTGAGCCGTGCCAGCTCACACAATTTCACGAGACTCGGTTGAGAAATGCGATATGTAGAGGAGCACAGCCGGATATCCGGGTATAGAAAAGAATATTTGCCCAAGCTGACACGGAGAACTTCGTTCGCTTCGCTCGCTCGTTCAAGTATAAATGAGAAACAAACTCTGTGTCTATCTGTTCACGCTTAAACCGCTGTACCAATTGTGATGAAATTTGGCGTGAAGATAGTTTGAGTCCCGGGGAAGGACATAGGATAGTTTTTATCTCGAAAAGCATCCCCTAAGATGATTAAAAGGGGGGGTGTAAGTTTGTGTGAAGATACGTTAATAAACGACTTCCACGCGGACGAAACACCTAACTGCTAAGCTACTATTTGGGGAATTTCAAAAAAAATGGCAGATTAAGGTGATGTCACGTCTAACCGTCTAAGCGTCTAACCTGTCGGTTTTGTTACTAAACGTAGGCGATTGACATTGACTGTCGGTTTTGTTACTATCCTTAACTGTCCGTTTAAGGGTGCAAAAATAATGAATATCCCCATTTAATAGAAATGGAGGTTAGAAGCTCTTTTTTGGAAGTCGGTTAAAAAGGGGGCCAACTGCACGCGATAACGCGGTCATCGCGCAGGAAGCGGCGGTACAAACGGCGCGATAGCGCGGTTGGGTAATCTGACCGCTGACCGAGAGCGGTCTTTCATCCCGGCCACGAGACCCGATATTTGCAGCGTATACCGCTACTTAAATGTATTATTATTGTTATCATATCAAGCCCCTTATATCTCACTGCTGAGCCTGAGATTCCCTGATAGGCCCTCTTTTTCCATTCTTCGCGATCTGGAGCAATATCTGCGAACCAGCGCCCAGCTGCTAAGCCTAAATAGCACATATGTTGAATTGAAACTGGGCCCCCATTTGCCTACTAAGTAGTTTAATCTTGTTAAATGTTAGGTGAATTTTGTTTCTATTTCTTGTTACTTTTTTATTGTATTGCATGTGTTTTGCTTTTCTTCATCATTATGGCTCAGTCTTTTAAGAAGGAGTCCAAGTAACCCCGCCATCGCTTACGAGGTCTACCGCATCTCCGTTTTGAGTCGTGGGGCTTCCACTCCGTGGTCCCCGTGGCCCACAGATCATTCGGCATACGGCAGACGTGACCAGCCCTTTCCGCGTAACCCGCGTCCATCGGACTCTCGCGACCTTTACCAGGCCATCAGTCCACCTTGTGGGGTGTCTAATCACGCTACGCCTGCCGGGACGTGAAACCGGATTTTCTTCAACGAAACAATATTTTATATTGTACAGAGGCTGAATGAAAGAAGATCAACAAGGAAAGTGTATGAGGGAAAAGGGGTGGGGACAGATCAGAAGAGAAAGACCTCGCCTAACTTTCTAAGATAAAATCAGAGAAATTTAAAAGAAAGGTCATGTCAAGAGTACCTAACCTAAACGGACGGGTATGTATGAATATTTGTTTTGGAAGTGGATGAAGCGCAAGAAGTTTGTCAGGATCGTGGCAGATGGTAGTCCGTTATCTCTGCGTTTCGTCGGGAAACAGGAGTATCTTTGACTTTCGAGCGTTCCCCCTTTACTGCACTCGAAAACTGTCTAAAATGACGATAAATGCTATTTTGAAATAGCGATAAAAATTTAATAAAAAAAATCGTTTATTTCAGACATTTGGAGTCCATAAAGTATGTTACTAATTAACTTAAATAACTATGTACTAAAATAGTTGAGGGGCCTTATTAGGGCACTGTCCCATCTCCCCGCCACAACGGCCAGGGGCCTATTTCGTAAAACTTTACAAGCGTACAATTTGACAAAATTGTCAACTTTTTCTATGGAAAATTGTACCATTTTGTCAAATTATACGCTTGTAAAGTTTCATGAAATAGGCCCCAGGAGACTGTGGCGTGGCGGCTGACGACTTGTGTGATTGTGTGTGGGTGGTGTGTGGTGTGGTGTATTGACCACTCGTATTTAATTCAATCGGTAGAAAGTAAGTGCGTACAATTTCGACACTACAATCGTATTTAAAAATCGGCACCCAGAAACGAATTTGAGTGAGTTGAAATTACTCTGCACTCAACATCTACGTATAGGTACTGAAGTTATCCGTTATCCTTAAATCTTATGAATAAATTTCAGAGCACTTGATGCATCATTAAGGATTCAGACTTTAAGATTGTTGACGTCAACCCGGCACATAAAAATTGTCCTCCGACGAAACCATAAATCGATTCATTCATGATTTCATGCGGCGTTCATCAATCAATGCTCTATAAATAAAAGATTGAGCGGAGGCCGCTTCCACTTGCTATTCTGACGTCAGTTAGTCATATTGAATTTTATTCCACTAATTTTCATATATAAAGCAGTCAAGACAGGAGTGCGAGTTTGTGCGATGGTTTTCTGTGATATTTCCATTACGCATGCTCTTTTGACAGTACACAAATACATACAAAAATTTGACTGTTTATTTAGACACATTCTTAACCTAAACCGTACCCCAGATCAAAGAATACAAGTCAAATGTTTCGCTCGATACCTGTGTTTTTTAGTAATAATTATACGTTGTTCGAGTTGGGAGGCCATGGCCGTACTTTATTATTATTCCTCTTTAGCCTAGTTGGTAGTGACCCTGCTTACGAAGCAAGAGGTCCTGGGTTCGAATCCCGGTAAGGGCATTTATTTGTGTGATGAGCACGAATATTTGTTCCTGAGTCATGGATGTTTTCTATTTATTTCTCTATATAAGTATCTATATCGTCGTCTAGTACCCATAGTACAAGCTTTGCTTAGTTTGGGACTAGGTTTATTTGTGTAAGATTGTCCGCGAATATTTATATATAGTGCGTGAGTGCGTCTTAACCTAAACTTTTTAAATGGCTCATTCAGTGTCCCAATGGCTTGGCCGCCAGCTCATTCTCTTTACTCGGCCTCGGTTGTTGATTGCCCGTCCTTACCATAATATGCTAAGTAAGTAAGTAAGTACCTTTCGATGCAGACGCGTCCAACGTAGCCTGTCGCACTAACATAGTGCTAAGTAAAGGACAAATAGGTACTTTTCTTATGTAAAATATGTCCTACACAAACACGATCATGCCAGCTAGTCTGGTATACCGTCAAGGTCTTGCCATCTTCTAAATCATCATTCTATATTCCCGCTTCGATGCGTCTTGCTGGACCCACCTACTACGTCAAATATGTCCCATTTTTAGATTATCGATGTTGATACCTACAACCTCAATTCACGTTTTGAGCACAAACTCGTGTTTTCTTTCCTAACCTAACGTACGTTGTTACTTCAAATTTTAAATAATTTAATTTGTTAATTTTATCCGTATAACAAAAGGAGTGTGGAAAAAAATAGGAAAGTTAAAATAGAAGCACGGACTTACGACCCAAAGAGTAAGGAGTAGTAAGGAGACTACCTACGACCAAGAAGAAGATTACGACCAACTGAGAAAGACAGAAACCGGACAAAAGGGCAAAAAAATACTCAAACATTACATCACCCCGTTCGATCGCCAACCGTTATTATGTTTATAAGAATTATTGGAGAGATTGTGAATATATTTTTCGAAGTCTGGCGTGGGCGTTATCTTTATAGCTGGTACAAATTGGCGACGTTGCGGACACCACCTACGGTCATCGGGTCACGCAGACCTGACAGATAAAAAGGCAACGTTGAAAAAAAAAGGTCATGAAATTCGTGTGACGTAATTGATGGTTGAGCCCTTATGTGTGCGCTTTTAACTGCAGCCAATCGATCTGCTTCAAAAGCATAGAGGTAGAATAGATAGAGGGAGTCACCCACACATACACACATGAGTGACAAAGATGTATGCATAGGCAATACCGCAAGTGGGAACGAGATACAGTGTCATACTTTCTGTCCCTCATCGCGTATACGGATTTTTTGTTTGCCACCAGCTTGTTTGCCACTACACCTGTCAAAATGTGTAGTGAAACTGACACCACCATGACGTCACCGATATAATACGACTAAATTATAAATGACATTAGACGTCAAGAGTGTATTAGCTTCTGATACTTCTTAATTTAGTATGGTTAATTTACCATCGTCCCTTTTGGGTATACGCTAGGACGCCATCTATATATCCTCTATCTACGTTCAAAAGTTACACAAATACTAGGTAGTTTTACGTCTAGGTACAGTTCGTCTCGAAGTGTACCTACTGCCAACCATTAACTAGCAGACAGCTTTTTAGATCTGCCTATTGTTGCTAATGAGTTGATTATACCGCTTTAAACAACGCCATGTTTCTTCAATTTAATATGTTCTTGGATGAGATACAGGTTGGCTACGACTTCGAGCGGTGGCGGAAGCGGAGCGCCATAAGTCGGAGTGAGAGAGCGGAACACGGCTGTAACTTGTTTTTCCCTCACCTCACCCGTACCATCCAATGAAACTGGACCTCTGATTACGCTTAGTTACTACGAATCGCGGTGTCAAGATATATCAGTGTGTGAGGTACCCTATCACCCCACCTCCTCCCTACTGCTACATGTATATTTCTGGTCAAAGTATAAGTATAGAGGGACTCACACTCACATACACTTGAGTAACTAGTGTGATTGCAGTTAGTGCACTGCACTTAGCCAGGCTTGTAGAGCGGGCTAGTCGCGAAGGCCAAATTAGTATGCGTAAGCGAACCTTTGACCCTCCTTGTAAGAGAAATGGCTGGACAATCGTTGGGGGTTTAGTGGGTAGTAGACATGACAACCTGTAAGGGTATTGCAAATTCTTCGTCTCAAAACGTAGGTACACATTACAAATTAAAAATGTATAGTACTTAAACTAAGCTTTACATGTAGGTTGGTATCAATATCTAGGATAACATTTGCGAAGATTATCTATGGTAACTATTTACATTGAAGAAGTCTTTCAGTGAATAAAAACTGTTTTCTATTAAATATGATTTTAACTTTTGAAAGTGAGCATTCACTATAATATTATTAACGTAAAAGGATTAATATACAGTAAATAGTAAATCTAAAATAACTTAAACAAGAATAACAAGAAAATAAAACTAAACTAAATAACAAGAAAGTAAAAATGCATAAGTATTATTTATAAAAAGAATACCCCGTCAAGGAGATCCTCCTGCGTCTGTATCGCGAGGGCGATTCTTTGAGAGAGGTAAGCGCCAGCCCTGGGGTCACCTGAGGTGTTGATGAGCCTTCTCGACAAAGCTCTCAAGAACGACCTCATGTCAGCTGACCAGGGACCCATTGTCTCTACAGCAAGGGCCGCAAACTCGAAGTCTTGAACAAATTTTGTATATTTGACCTCATCAGCTATTTCTTTAGGTAGGCTGTTGTAAATGCGTATTGTTGTCATGTGGGGGCTTTTATTTCTCATTTGTAAGTTACTTGTTGGGAGGGCTATTTTATCTCTATGTCTTAGATTTAGGGTGCAAGTGTGACGGCCTTTGGCTTGAGTGTATAAATGTTGATGCCGTACAAATTTACAAGTTTCCAAAATATAGAGAGAGGATAATGTAAAAATGCCTAATCTTTTAAAGTGGGGTTTGCATGTTTCATTATTTTTAATATTTGTGAGAATTCTTATCTCAGAACATAAAAATAGGGAGAAGTGCCGTACTGCTTCATTTCAACCAAAACCGATGTCCCCAGTTTTCTCCCACCGCAGCGCCCACACACACATTGAACCGTGTAAAAACAAAGACTCGGGCGTTGCCGGTGAGTCTACGTCAACGTGCAAACAAGGGCTGTGATTGGCTTAAACGCACTACACTAGAGGGGCGACAAACGTAAAAATGATGTTTTATCGACATTGATATATACATTATTATGTTAAGATATTGATGAGTAATAAAATGATAAGTTTGGTATGTATTGGTATTCTAGCTACAAGTTTAAATAACACGAGTTACCATAAATCGCAGAGGTAAAAAAATATCGACGAATACCTACCTACAGACAGAGTAACATAAACGGCTTTTTGTAAGTTCGTGTTCACATACATTTAAAACTCTGGTCGCATCGATATTTTTGACCTGTACCAGGCCTATCCCACTCGCATTTTGGCGCGAAATAATGTATCCATTACTCATATTACGAGATTTAAGGCTAAGGCCGAGTATCTACCAGAGATGATGTATTTCCATACATTTGACACCTAGGTTTCAAGCGAGCGAGGTGTCAAATATATGCGACTTAGTGAAAATCTTATTAGACATAGACATAGAAAAACTTTATTCAACATCACATTTTATACAAAAGGAACAGTGTACAAATTAGACTTAGGAATAGACAAACACACTCAAACAATATCGTACGAGGCATTTACATTTTGTGATGCCAAAAAGGGGCTAGACTCAGCATACTGTTGCAGTGAGTACCTACACTACAACGCTGATTTTCAGTCAGACCCTTACATATAATAAGTTTTAATTCTAATTAATATTGTCGGAAGGGAATGAATATCTTATTGGAATGTGAGTAATGTTGTGTATATTTTAAATTATGTAATGACTGTGGTTTGGTTGTACTTGTATAAATATGTATGTTAAGTAAGCAAGTATATAAAAAATATGAAATAAAATAATAAACAATTTGAAATGACACGTATATAGTATATAGTAAGCATCAAAGATACGAGGCCAAGACTCGACCGCCCAAGGGTAGAGTTTTTTGTATCTGGAGGAGGTGTCGTTTTAATTTTAATTTAAAACTGCTCAGACAATTAATATTTTTGAGAGGTGGAGGTATATTATTCCAACACTTGGTTGCTGTGTACTTAAAACTACCCCGAAAAGCGGTGGTGTGGTGATGAGGAATTATGAAATTTTGGCTGATTGATCTAAGGCCATACACTGTGGAACTATTTTTACGCCAAGTGACCTTTTTAAACAAATACTCGGGTACTGAAGTTTTTAAGATGCCGAACAACAAGAATGACAAGTGAAGCTCTCTTCGAAATGCCATTTTGAGGATGCCTGCCGAATTTAAGTAGGGAGTCACATGTGTTCGAGTTATTTTTAGGTTAGTAGGTACCTTAATTTTTTTGTACCTTTTAATCTTATTAGTATATTATTAGTTACCTTTAAGATAGGCACCCAACCAAAACAAGTAATAAAATAAAATAAAACAGCGAAAGTAGTCGAAATAAAATCACTAGTATATCGTACTTCTATTTTATCGATTACCCGTAAACTGTAACTACACTATGCCACACCTCTAGTTCACGACGCCAAGCAGCGGCCGTACCACAAAAAAATTCAAGCAGAGTCCATATCGATAGAGTTTAACACATTGCGCCGTGGTTTAGCGCTGTACAGGTTGCTTATAGTATTGAACGTTCAATGTACAACGCACAGAACAAAAATATGCTTTTTCGTTCGATATGTTAGTACGATCCCGAGAAATGATGCGGCGTTGCGTTTATTTGTTAAAATATTTGTTTTTACTGACTTATAAGTGAAAATACGAATACTTACATGTGGTACGTGACTCCACTATTCTTGTAGGTTTATGATCTGAGATTCTTATGCACCGTTTCTGTAATACGAATAAATCCGATAGGTCTGTACTATTGCCCCATAAAATTATCCCATATTGCAGCCAGGTCTGGGTAAACGCATAAGACGCACTAACTGCAGTTTTAAAATCTGTGGTTTTTGCTTATATTTCGTAAGGCATACGTAAAACGAGACAGTTTTGTACAGATTTTTTCAATATGCGACTTCCAATTAATAATCTATTGAAATTGACGTCATGAACATAACACAATTTTTTAGGTTACCTAATTATTTTTTTCTTTTTATTTTTATTTATTAACCAAAGATATAAAATAGTATTTTTCACAATCGTGTTATAATAGAGAGCTTTTTAGTCGAGTACCGTGTTTAGGCCACGAAGCTTGCTGAGTGGCCTAAGTAAGGTACGTAATCATTCCTACATTTAAAGGTAGTTTTATTACATCTATTTCTATACCTAGTATAATTAAGCCTCTTTGACATATTTTTTGGTTCGTTACTCCATACTAA
Source organism: Epinotia brunnichana (assembly GCA_963854355.1). Taxonomy (NCBI): domain Eukaryota; kingdom Metazoa; phylum Arthropoda; class Insecta; order Lepidoptera; family Tortricidae; genus Epinotia; species Epinotia brunnichana. The sequence goes on from OY977940.1 coordinate 3,028,252, forward strand.
AAATAACCTATCACGTTCTGATATAATTTTTTTCAAATTATCACTTATCCAATTCTTACTGTTTCTATTATAGGATAATTTACCACCATCCCTTTCAGAGATTCGCCAAGACTATGGAATCCTCTATCTACGTTTTGGTCGGAAATACGCCCCAAGGTCCCTTCTCCCAGCGAACTAGTACATGTTTACAAAACCGTATTGTAAGCACCGTAGAATTCCTCGGTAATCGGCGAGCGGACGCGCGTCCGGCCGGACACGGTCCGCATCGGATAATACCCACATCCGCCGCCCAAACCGACGGGATTCGGTTTCGTCTTCCATTTTCTTGGGCACACTACAGTATATAGCCCTTGTCGTGTCCGACAATTTTTACAAGGTTTTATCGTAGAGAGGTCTGTCAGTCCGGCCGGAAGCTTTCTACGATTAAAGGGCTAAATGATGCCACATGTCTCATGTCATGTCAGCACGAGACATGTGACATTTAACTTGTCACATGACGTAAATTTACCTACCCTTACAATTTTGACCGTAAGTGAAGGATTTTTCAAACGTTCGGCCAATTCTGGGTGCGATAATCTTCTGACTCTTGCTCAGAACAACTTTCTCGACCTGCTGCAATGCATTTTATCGTGTTGACATGAGACGTAGGCGTATTGGGAGTGGGCTTACGGATTATTCGTATTGTTTGTTCCAATTAAAATTACGAAAATTACTTAACCCGTGAGTGCTCGCACTCTATTTTAGTACGCGAACGCTCGCACCTGGGTCGAAACGACTTAGACTTTGAAACGTGATAAAAGAACATATTTTGTGTTGATTGGAATATTTTAAAATAAGAATGAAACAATGACTATTCAAAAACGTTTTTTTTATTTGAATTATAATTATATCTAAACAATTTAAAAACTTACGTATTTTTACTTATATCTCACAGTTTTCTAATGTTTTGGTGATAGGATCTACAAAAAGCTAACATATTCAATATTATTACAGAAAACAAACCAAAATAGACTTATCGTTATCAAAAACACTAAATTATCTTCTTAAAAAGCTTACAACATAGAAACTTTCATAACACTTTTTTTTTAATTATATGAGATCAAAAGTTTGAGAAATAAATTACGATAAAAAATCACATATCTTTTAGAAATCTTGATTACTATTTATGTTTTAAACAATTCAAGCAAAAATATTGGGTATGCTCACGGCAAATTGGCTTTCTGCAGTGTTGGCATGTTAGCTTGTTGAGGAAAAAATTGATCGACATAGTGACATACACCCGGGAGTGCTCGCACTCCATTTTAGTACGCGGACGCTCGCACCTGGGTCTAAAAGACTAAGATTTTGAAAAGTGATATTTTTTTGTGTTGATTGGAATATTTTAAAATAAAATGAGACAATGACTATTCATAAATGTTCATTTGAGAGTTTTCGTGCCATTCTACAAACAATCATACAACAATTACAAAAATCTAAAACTGAAAAATAATATAACACGAACAGTCGCACCTGGGTCGTAAGGACACATACCTACTTACTTTAAGAGTATATCCTGCGCGAGCGCCTCGCGGGGACTAAACGCCGCGGGGAGGGGTAATAGCTAATAATGTAACTCGAAGCTACCTAGAGTGGCGGCACTAAATGGGGGTTGGTTTGGAAACTATTAGCAAATTCATTCTACTCTGGGTCTTTTCGACCCAGTGCGAGCACTCCCGGGTTAAAACCAACCATTACCTATATTAATTGTTATCTTCAAGTAGGGTTGTAAAACAATTACGCATAAACAATAGAACAACCAGTAAGCTACTCCAGGCCCCGTAGCATGGATGGCGTTATCACGCGACAAGTGACAGGATAAGCGCGTCGTCTCGTTCTATCGAACGGTGTCAGCCAGGGACGGATGCTCTATCCTGTCACTTGTCGCGTGATAAGGCCATCCATGCTACGAGGCCAGTACACGTGACGTGCCACACATTTTTCAGTTTGACGACCTCTCTTTGATTTTCCTTTTATTAAAGGAAAAAAAGTTAAGTGCATTTCCGTCATTTTAACTGGAATAAAGTATAAGTTTATGTAACACATTTTTTTTAAATTCTGCCGCACATTTTCCAACTACTTGTCCACCTCCTGATAATCCGATTGAGCTCACATTTGGCATACTTATTATTATTAAGGTAGCATCGAGCTGATCTGATGTTGGAGACAGAGAGCCATACAAACTCCTAAACTACACAAGATAAACCCGTCAACGGGTAGTTGATGATAGTGCAAAAAAAGTAAAGTCAACAATAGGCTTGTGCCAAAAAAAATTGACAGAAACTTATCTCTGTGAGAACTATGGCTATTAGCAAAGCCGATCTTAGGTGTAAATGTTCAATCGCACTATGTGCTGCAAAACTCGCTACTAAGATTTAATCTTGAGCGGGGCGATTGTTTTATTTTATATCGAACATAATTTAAAGCGATCATGCTAGGCTGGTCATTGAAACTATACGCGAGGGCTTGGGTCGAGTTTTCACTGGTTCAAAACGAGTTACTTCAAAAAAAAGCTACACCTTTTCTAACATTACTACGCCATTCCGGTCACATTCATTTCATTTCATTTATTCAAAAATAATAGAGTTGCCTATATTTTTTTCAGCACTCAGCTATCGCAGGCTTGGTTGGTTTGAAAGGTTGCTGTCTTCACTTACTAAAAAAAGCGGCCAAGTGCCAGTTGGACTCGCCCATGAAGGGTTCCGAAACTTCCGTAAAATAAATTGCGGTTTACGATTCATGGCGTATTAAAAAAGCTACTTACTAAATCTCGTTCAAACCAATTTTCGGTGGACGTTTGCATGGTAATGTATAACATATATTTTTTCACTCCTCATGCTCGCAAAGTTCGCCTTTGTGCTGGATGTATGCTGCACAAAATGCCACTTTTATGCTCTAGCTAGTGCACAAAGTAAAATTGTTTTGAAGACTAAGATAATCGGGCCTATTAACAGCCACACACACAATAAGACTTCGTAAAATCATTTGATTTGATTTGCTTTAATAAATTTCACATCCATGTTTTCCATTACTAAATTAATAAAACCAGATATTTAAAATAGGTGTCAATTACTATTTTAAAATATATTGAACCATTAAATGACTTGGCAGTATGAAGTAGGTACCTCAGTCTAAAATCGCTAGCGTCGAAAATTAAAAATAAATAGGTACTTTAAAAAGTTAAGTGACAGGAATGAGCTATTATTTTATTTTATTTTGAAATTATTTGTTATTTTCTTGCAATCGAAGTGAAAAGCAGTGTGTATAACTCGGGCATAAATTAGCCATTTAACCCCTCGACTTAACTATCCACCCTCGCCGGTGGCTCGGGTGGATATAAACGTCTCAGGTTAATGGCTAGTTTTATGCCCTTGTTGTACAATCTACTATTTTTAGTTTTATCATTCTCTTATTTTAGAAGTTACAGGGGAGGGGGGACACATTTTACCAATTTGAAAGTGTCTCTCGCGCAAACTATTTAGTTTCGATTTTTTTTTTATTATTAACCTCAATATCATTTTTGAAGACCTATCCATAGCCCTCACGTGCTGGATTTGATGAAAAAATATTGAGTTCCAGTTCTAAGTATCCCCCAAAATTTATTGTTTTATTTTTTTATTTTTGTGTGAAAATCTTAATGCGGTTCACAGAATACATCTACTTATCAAGTTTCAACAGTATAGTTTCGGAAAAAAGTAGCTGTGACATATGGACGGACAGACAGACAAAACGACATGACGAACCCATAAGGGTTCCGTTTTTTGCCATTTGGCTACGGAACCCTAAAAACAGCAAGTTAAAGCAAGTTGTTAGGTGTTTAACGGGCATTAAACTGAACCTTGCTGCACACAATGTACGAGTATAATTAGTACCTACTTACGTATGTAAGCCTACTTACCACCTTATAGCTATAAAAATCTTAAAATTAAAAGCTATAATTGATCTAAATTTAAGTATATTTTTAAGAAATAAACAGTTTAAATTTTTTTTTTTTTAGTCCTCTGTCTAACAAAACCTAACCATGGCATCCCGTTCTGCCGCATTGCACGTGCCCTTTCCTCTTGTTAGGGTCGTCACGTCACGTTTGCCGTTTGCGTGTCATCAACATCATAGTATAAAGAGGGCAAAGTATGTTATACTACGTTTCAAATACCAAGGCCCGATTGCACTTGAGACGGTCAATGGGCGTTAACAATAGGATTAGTGATAACAAAAGATACTAAAAGGCAAACATTATGAGCCCTATTGTTAAGTTTCAAGTGCAATAGGGCCTTCGTATTTGAAATGGACTATATCTTCATACAAACGCACCGCGCGCGGCTTGTATGTGTGCGCCACAGTATCCGTCGCACACTCAAACAAAATCTCGACCTGCTTGATTTTGTTTGAGTGTGCGACGGATACTGTGGCGCACACACTTTAACGGCCTCCGTAGCCCAGTGGGTAGTGACTCTGCCTGCGAAGCTCGAGGTCCCGGGTTCGAATCCCGGTCAGGGCATTTATTTGTGTATTTATCACGAATATTTGTTCCTGAGTTATGGATGGTATATATGTATATAAGTATCTATATGTATGTATCTATTATATAAATCGTCGCCTAGTACCCACAACACAACCCGTGTAGACTCGGGCAAGGTCTACGGTCTCCCCCGCCTGTCGTAAAAGGCGAAGGGGCGAAAGGGGTCAACGGGGTCGCCAGTGATTTTTTGTGGCGGGGGCCACAGCACTCGGCCACCCCAGAGAAGGCGGCGAAGATGCCCAGAACGAGCCAGCAGGGGCAAAGCGCGAGGAGGGCTCTAGTGCGTTCAACCTGAGATCCTAGAGTCCTCCGAATTACTTAGCGCAAATACCATATAACCCAGACCTCCCCCGAGAGCTGGGTACCTGGTTCACAGGTTTTCTCCACGACAAAAAAAAAAAAAAAAAGTACTCACAACACAAGCCTTACTGAGCTTAGCGTGGGCCTAGGTTGATTTGTGTAAGATTATCCCGTAATATTTTTTTATTATCTCCACTTATAATAAATCTCTAAATTAAAAAAAGAATCAGCCAGTTTGAAACTAAGCTTTGCGCGGTTCGAATGTTCTCAGCATCCCATGAACGGAAAAATATGAAACATTTTATATAGGTACATTATTATTCTAGCTGCAACTTAGGATAGTTTTTATCCGACTGCAACAGTTAATTAATTTTCCGAAATATACGACTTCATTTAATTTTTCATTTATTTTTATTGAAATCAAACGCTGCTCCAACTGTCAGCTATAAGAACCGTCAAATTTTCGTCAAAATGGCGGAATTGCTTTGCCTTTCACTTATTAATAATTTAAATCCCGTCTACGATAGACCTTTACGAGACAAATGCTAAAATATAAACCATAAAAAAATATTCGATTCTGATATGAGAACTTATATGCGCGAATGTCGTTTTATGTCGTTATTTCAATAAATGAAATCAACAAATTTGAACAATATAATTAACACGAATTTGTTTTTTTTGAATGACAATGGCACGCGCTCGGCGCATTCAGCCAAAGTACCTGCGGCGCTACCACGAAAACCGATACTCAATGTTCATATATTTGCATCCCTGTCACTCGAGTATGGTTAGTGCGATAGAGATAGAGATACCCGAATATTTTCGAATTCCGAAGTTCGTGGTTATAGCTCAGGAATCGAAAATATGGTAAGTAATCATAATATATTTTCTCGAAAAAGAATTTAAAATAAATATAGTCAAATGGAGAAAAAAACAAAGCAAGAGGTTATATAGGTAATGATTAAGTTATAAGAGTCCAAAGTTTTAAGAGGGGCTATGTTCTGTCCCTTTTCCGCAAAACGCACCTTCATATGAAACGATTGTTTTTTACTATGACGCTCGAGTATATTGACGTCACAGTCCCTCATCGTTTTCTCACTCTAACAAGCGACATTAAAACGGATGTAGCTTCATAATTTTTTGAGATATTTGAATGGGAGTTTCATTATCTTCTATTTATTTATACATAATAAATGCCTATGTCCTGACTGACTTATTCACTCAATCACTCACTCACTCACTCATCAACGCACAGCCGAAACTACTAATCTTAGAGAGTTGATTTTTGCACAGTATGTTGCTTTTATAACGTGGGCTAGGGATAAAAAGGGATTTTTGAAAATTCTAACCCTAAGGGGGTAAAATGGGGGTGCAAAGTTTGTATGGGAGAACCTTTTTTTTTTGAGCTATAGACTTAAACTTTGTAGAAAAATTAGTTATAAGAATACAAATGAAACACTTTCAGCGTTTTGGAAAATTCCACCCCTACGGGGGTAAAATAGGGGTGCAAGGTTTGTATGGGGGAAACTTTTTTTTTTTAAATAGAGACTTAAAACTTTGTAGAAAGATCAGTCATTAGAATACAAATAAAGAACTTTCAGGGTTTTAGAAAATTCTACCCCTAAAGGGGTAAAATAGAGTGCAAAGTTTGTATGGGAAAAACTACTTTTTTTTAAATAGAGACTTAAAACTTTGTAGAGAAATTATTCATTAGAATACAAATAAAGTACCTAGATTCAGTGTTTTAAAAAAATCTACCCCTAAGGGGGTAAAATAGGGGTGCAAATTTTGTATGGGGGAAACAATATTTTTTTTAAATAGAGACTTAAAACTTTGTAGAAAGATTAGTCATCAGAATACAAATTAAGTACTTTCAGCGTTTTAGAAAAATCTACCCCTAAAAATAGGGGGCTAAAATAGGGGTGCAAAGTTTGTATGTGGGAAACTATTTTTTTTAGCTAGAGTCCTAAAACTTTGTAGAAAGATTATTTAAATACAAAGAAAGTACTTTCAGCGTTTTGGAAAATTTCACCCCTAAGGGGGTAAAATAGGGTGCAAAGTTTGTATGGGAAAAACATATTTTTTTTTAATAGAGACTTAAAATTTTGACGAAAAATTACTTATTAGAACATGAAAAATACTACATTCGGCGTTTTACAAAAATCATTCCCTAAGGGGGTTAAAAAAGGGTGCAAGGTTTGTATGGGGAACACTTTTTCTGAGCTAGACACTTAAAACTTTGTAGAAAGATTACTTATAAAAATACAAAAAAAAAGACTTTCAGCGTTTTGAAAAAATCTATCCCTAAGGGGGATAAAAAGGGGTGCAAAGTTTTTATCAGGGAAAGTTTATGTTTTTGAGTTAGAGACTTGAAACTTTGTAGAAAGATTACTCATTAAAATGCAAAAAAAGAACACAAATCGTTTTAGAAAATTCCACCCCTAATAGGGTTAAAAAGGAGAGCAAGTTTTGCATGGGCAACACTTTTTTTTGAGTTAGACTTAAAACTTTGCAAAAAGATTACTTATTAGAATACTAAAAAAGAACTTTCAGCGTTTTAGAAAACTCCATCCCTAAGGGGATCCTTAAGATCCTTAAAAAGGGTAGCCAGTGTTGTGTGGGAAAAACTTTTTTTTTTACTAGACTTAAAACTATTCAAAATGTTACTTATTAAAATTAATAATAAAGTACTTTCAGAGTTTTAGAAAATTCCACCCCTAAGGGGGTTAAGAAAGCTTTGTATGGGCAACACTTTTTTTGAGCTAGAGACTTAAAAGTTTACGAAAAAAGTTCTTTCAGCGATTAGAAAAATTCAACCTCTAAGGGGGTTTAAAAGGGGGTTCAAATTTTAAATGGCGAGCAATAAAATTTTAAAGTGTGAGTAAGAGATTTTTAACTTCGGTCTTATTCTGTACGTTAAAAGACTACAAAACTGATTTCAGAGTTTTTCCAAATTCATCCCCTAAGAGTGTTAAAATTGGTTCAAAGTTTGAGTATTTCAAGGCATTTTTAAAGTATGAGATTTTTAACTTTGGTTTTAGACTGTTTGTTCACAAACTAGAAAATGAACATCAACTTTTTTTTTAATTATCCCCTAAAAGAGGGTTCAAATTTTGTATTGAGAGAAATCATTTTCTAAGACGATAAAAAGTTCTACGCGGACGAAGTCGCGGGCAACAGCTAGTTTATTATATTTATTGTCGTGGCACAACCATTAACCGTGTGTAATCGTAAGCGGTCTTTTTTATAATATGAATGTATGGAAAACTTGACAAGTTCATATACATAAAATGACAGTTACAAGCGTGGTAGCCATATTTGTTTATCGGCGTTGATCGGCCCTGTAATCGTATTTTTTTTCCGTATTGTGGGTTTTTGCTGCTTATAGGCACTTTGCCAATAATCGTAAGTTGGCGCAACCCGCAACCCGCCCTAAGTGTCACTGTCAACCACGTTCGGGTTAATTGCACTTTGGTATACCTACCCTTTTTTTTTCGTGGAGGTCAAAATCAAAAAAATCAAAATCAATTATTTATTCTGCAAATAGGCCACAAGGGCACTTTTACATGTCAAATGGTATGGTATGTCAAAGAGGTAACCTGCGAACCAGGTACCTACCCCATCATCGGGGGATGACCGGGTTATGTGGTATTTCTATCCACTAAAAACTCCACGGCGGCCGGCTCGTCATCTGCGCTCTCATGCGGAGGACTCCAGGATCTCATACTGCAAAACGCACTGGAGCCCTCCTCGCGCCTCGCCACATTTGACTCGTCCTAGGATGATGATAGTCTCCTTCCCTGGGGTTCTTAGGTGAGTGCCCCGGCCCCCGCCAGAATCACTGCAACCCCGATGACCCCCTTTAGTCGCCTTCTACGACAGGTGGGGGAGACCGTAAACCTATTCTTGTCCGAGCCTACCTACTTTGGTATACCCTTAGAAATTCCTCGTCCCGTTAACATAAAAGTCCTTCTGACTTTGGTTTAAGCATTCCCCCTTTGTATATATATATATGGCCTGTGTAAGTTTATTAAAATTAACAACTAGTTAGTACTGTAGTAGTTTGGCTAACAATAAATAAATAAATAATAAATAAATATTATGGGACAATCTTACACAAATCAACCTAGGCCCACGGTAAGCTCAATAAGGCTTGTGTTGTGGGTACTAGGCGATGATATATATAATAGATACATACATATAGATACTTATATACATATATAACATCCATAAATCAGGAACAAATATTCGTGATAAATACACAAATAAATGCCCTGACCGGGATTCGAACCCGGGACCTCCAGCTTCGTAGGCAGAGTCACTACCCACTGGGCTACGGAGGCCGTTATAACAATGTTCATTTTGTCCTCTGTTCTGTGTGAACCTGGCAACCCATGTCACCAGTCAATCGCATTTCCTTGACGTTGACGTTGGCGAAATCATCGACAACGCCGATAGGGCCAAAATGTACAAATATTGATTGATTGATTGCAGTTTGGTAAGTACTTCCGACCATTTCTGGACTGACAGACTAAGGTTTACTCTCTCTATGATTAAAGGGCTAAATGATGCCACTTGTCTCGTACTGTTGTCACATGACGTAAATATACTCTTATAATTTTACCGGAAGTGAAGGATTTTTTCCAACTTTCGGCCAATGTAAGTGCGATAATTTTCTGATTCTTGCTCAGTCAACTTTCTCGACCTGCTGCCATGCATTTTATCGCCTTCTCATGTACCTAAGCGTATTGGGAGTGGGCTTACGGGCTACAAGAGCCGAGTTTCGACGAAGCAAGGGGCACTGGTCCGCTTACTGCCTACACAGAGGGCTACCATACACAGTGGCGGAGCGCCCATACAAGCCGATTCCCACCGGCTTACCAAACTCGTAAATCATCAAAAACAGCCCTTTTATTTGGCTCCGGGTTGTCCAATGAAAAAACACAAATACAGTCTGTCCACCTTTAATTTTATTCGCAAAGGTATTATACGTATGAAGGTATTTAGCTACAGTCTAAGTATCAAATAAGATATTGTTTACTCAAATAGGTAGTGTATCGAACATCAGTAGATTGAATTGCGTAGAGGGGGTGGCTAACGTGGGCGGAGAGGGGGAGGAGTGGGTTCATGAATGAACTCGCGTCATGAAAGGGATGATCTGACATGTAAGTTTCACATTCTTGTTTCAGTGTTGCGTTGGTTGCGTGCTCGCTTTCACTCCCGGTGATCTTACGTGCCAGAGCGAGCGCGAGGAATGAATTAAAATCAATTTGAAAATGCAAAAAGCACGTCTCAAATTGGCCCATTTGCGTCTGAAGTTTATGCACGTGTTAAGTCCAATATCGCTCTGAAGTAGTTTCGTAATTCGTATATAATCTAAGTTAATCTAACTCAAGCATTGTATAAAGAGGGCAAAGTATGTTATCTTCATACAAACGCACCGCGCGCGGCTTGTATGTGTGCGCTTTAGTATCTATACGTCGCCGCACGCACACTCAAACAAAATCTCGACCCGTTTCTCAGTGAGAAACGGGTCGAGATTTTGTTTGAGTACTAGAGCGCACACATACAAGCCGCGCGCGGTGCGTTTGTATGAAGATAACATACTTTGCCCTCTTTATATGACTCAAGTGCGGCATCTAATTTATATGATCGATTAATATTTTCTAGTGTTTCAATGTGGATTCGCGAAGTTCAATTGTTTTGCATTCAAATTTTGCACAAGTGTGTTTAGGTTATTATCATATCAATATAATAAGTTGCCTAAAGATACTGACTGATTCTTTCGCCGTTTCATCAAAACCGTCCTCTTTAGAACCACTGGCGGTTCCAGACTCGTGAAAGTGCCCTTGCAGATCCATTTATATAATTTCAATAACTTCGTACTTATAAACCCTTATGGCCTTCGAAATAAGGTTCAAATTCAACAAAAGTCAACAGAGGTTACAGTTTGGATTTGGATATGATTATGCAAAACACCGTCGATTCGTGACGCAATACTCTTGAATGACGGGGAGACTTGGAAGGGGCCTTCTTACACCCACTATGCCTGCCATTCACAAAAGCGAAGACCATAATAACTTGAGCAACGACCTCATGAGAGCAATATGTAGTCAGGGGTCAACGGTAAACTGGTTTATGTTTGAACGGCCGTGTAGCAGGGTTGTGTTTGTGCTGTTCCATTTTACGCCTACGCCGCAACAATCGCCACATTACTGAATAACTTTTAGAGTAGATTAGACGACTCAGTTTTTACAAGCTTTTATTTAAACAGTACTGTTCGTACGTAAGTACGTCCATCAAAATTTACAAACCATTTATCAGCCACTTTCCGAGATGATTCTTGATCTGAAATTTGGCATTCTTATTACTTGCTACTTAATATCATAGCTTAGCTCTGATGATAGAGACAAAAGGTGGTCAAAGCAACTCCTAAAGCCTGCAAAAATGGTCGTCCTCTCCTTGCATAGGTTTCCTCATTATTACTGAGGGTCGTGGTCATATCACTGGAACATTTTTTCTCGGATGATGTGTCTCCAGCTCTCCCTATCTGTAGCCGAGTGCAGAGCGTCGTGAACGGTTGTATCAGTGGCTGCGCGAACTTGGTCATGTCCAGCGTATCTGGCTTCTGCCTGTTGGTCGCTTGCCTTCGATTTTCCCAGTAATAACTAATTTCTCGAGGTTATCTTATCACTGTCTTTCCTGGCGATGTGACCAAAATACTCGAGCACCCTACGTAAGCAAGTAGTGGACAACCTAGTTCAGATTTTTAAGCTCAGCTAGGATTGGTGCGATGTGCTGTCTAATTGTCGATAGTATACTTACGCAACATTTTTCTGCAACACCACACTTCAAAAGCATCGATGCGGTCACGGTCTGCTTGTTTGAGGGTCCATGTCTCCGCGCCGTATATATAAATACAGAAAGGTCGTAGTTTGTTCAAGTTTGTTGTAAATTTCACAGGGATATGTCTACTTAAGAATATTGGCCTCGCATTGTCTAATTTTGAAATCGATTTCGAGATAATAGTGGCAATGGTATCAAATTTTCAAAGTCAAATAGTCGCCTCGTCTTCATTAAGTAATAAGCTGGAAAAGTGTACTTTAATTTGAGTTTTTACACAGTTTTATAAGCTTTCTATTAACCTAACCTAACTAACTAAAAAAAAACTAACTAAGTATGTACCTATGTAGATATGCATGTAACTACTAACTAGGTATATGTTTCACGGTATGTTTGTTCGGGTGGAATCTTGCTACTCAATTTTGAAACAGGTATCTTCAACCGTATGGTTTAGAATCGTCTCAAATTGATACTCTCATGCAGGACTTTATCACTGCCAAATAGATATCCCTATCCATGATGTAATCGTTTGTCTTATAATATAATTGTGTCGCTTAAATTCAAAATCGGATAAATCCATTCGACCCTATCAGCAAATATCTACCTTATCACCTTTTCGATGGATTTACCCGGGTTTGAAATTAAGCGACTCAATATGCTTTTAAAAAAATGACTGTTTTACGACAGATTTGAATTTAGAATCAGTAATAATGGGTAATGTGTTTTGGAATTTTATTGTAGAATTTTATACAATTTCCCAAGAACGGCTTTTTCGCTTTTACTAGTTTGTAGCTTCCCTGTGCTTCTGGTAAAACTCGCCCGCTCCACTGGGAGCCAGATCCGAAAGGGATTGGAAAGCACTTCTATAATCCTCTATCTATAGGACTCTACGATTACTCGCAAACGCTCGAACAGTTGTTGCGTTTCACGAGTACGCGCCCATATTATTATGATGTTAAAGTCTAATTTCGTCAAACCCACTTTCATGAAATGCAAGAATAACGTTCGTCGGAGCGAGTCGCTCGGGCGCGCTCGGGTGCCGTCGGGCGGCGTCGGGCCCGCTCGGCCCGCAGGATACAGGAAGTGGATTAACCGAGCGTTTCCGCTCCCATTCGCCGCGCTCTCGAACGCGTTCACTACACACTCCATACTAGTATAACCCACCAATATAACTAGACCGCTAGAGGGTATGACTGTGCGTGGCGTGCGCGAGGCTTACGCTGGTTCGTTGTAGTTAATGGATAGATTAGCTTTGCAAATGGCCGCAGGCATTCTCTACTATTCACTAAACGCTTCTGATTTGGTGTCACACACCAGTGTAACTAGAGCTCTAGAGGCTGTAGCTATGCATATATTACTTGCCAGTTACGTTGGTACGTTTGTAGCGGATTGGTTGATTAGGTTTGTGAATAAAGTTCATTCACAATAATTCCGTGGCTAAGGTAATAGCTAAACTACGACGGTGGCGTAATTTGAGTTTTACCGATTTTGCGAAGATCGTAGTTTTATAGCTAGTAACGGTTTGACAGGAAACTGAGTTATATAACATTTTATTGTGATAGCTTATCACATTATTATTACGTAGGTACTTGTATAATGAATGATGGGTCGTTTGGAATACTTTGAGGGAATTAACAGTGAACTAACGCTGTCAATTACAATTAACATCCTACTTTACGTGTACACATGGGAGGTTACCCTAAACATACCAACTTTATGGCACACCTCGGCCTCGGCAACTAAACCGAATAAATCGAGAGAAAATGAATTTGGCTCATTAAGTGTATCATACCAACGTAAAGCACTTGAAAAGTTTTAAAACTAGTGGCACTTTAAAAAAAAAAAAAATCGAAAAACTGTAGGTGTCGATAAAAAGTACTTACTATAATTATTGAACCTTAGAATAATAACGCCTAGAAGGATAGTTTCATACGGCCGACGCGCCAAGCGTGAGGCATAAAATGGATTCATGTGGTTGTGATCAACTCGTATTCACACGCGCCAATACGCACACAAACGCACCAATTTTGTTCCACCGATCGGCGTACTGGGCCATTTATGTTCTACTTTTGGTGGCCTCACCGTTGCGCGTTAACTGCGTTTCTATGCGTTATTCTCAGAGCATAGAATACTAGAGAGAGGACAAGCCGCCGGCGGCCGTGTCGCAGCTGTATGCTCAATGGGCATACACTGCCATACTGTGCACGCGTGCTGGTCGCAGAGAATATTACGTTTTTTCCCAAAATGCCTGATATGATGCGCGTGTATTGTCCAATAAGCGCGTAGGTATACAAAGTGTATGTGTTTTAGATGTGTGCGTGCTTTGTCTTGTCAATTACTTGGGCGTTGTGTGGGTAAATGTACTTGCGACAGGCATACTCAATACAAATCGGCCGCCATGTCCGATCTCCTTATATTCATACATCTGTGGCGTTATTATTCCAAGTATTGAACCTACTCAGACAATTATTATTGTACAAGCTGAAACAGAGAGCTTCATTCTGTCAGTCAAACTGTATAGGTATGTAAGCTTAGTTTATCTTTAAAGGCGACGTGAGCTCCAAAAACGGATTTAAAAAAAATCGTAGCTCTTGTTTGGATGGACACGGCTGCCTTAAATTTAATTAGCAATCTTGAGGCCTTTCTCGAGGGAAATCAGCTATTCAAATCCTGAGTTTTTGACTTTCGCTCGATAGAAAAAAATCACGAACATAGGTCTAAAATACACTTAAAAAAATTCTAACAAATTATGCACAACAGCTAAACATATTACAATTGGTTCTTAAAATCGGCAATGTCATGTTTGAGGGAAATCAGCTATTACTTTTTTATTTATTAAAACGCACAAAGAAATAAAATTAAAAAACATGATATCCGCGCTTCCAAACACGCACTTCCATCTCGCTCACGCTTATTCTCAGTGAGAGGGAGAGAAGACCACGAACCTACGTCCCCTTAACTCAAACGCTTGACGCTCTTGCCTTTAGAAAATAAACAGTTCAAAAATCTGTACCTACTACATACTTACGGAAAAGTAACTTAAAAAAAAACTTTTCATACAAAATGTAGCCAATGTCGGCATAATTTCGAATCGATTGACAACTCATTAACTTTTAAACGCTACAGTGGAACACACGTACATACAAACATAGACTGCGGCGCTACCACGAACTTCGAATCTCGAACTTCGTATATCTCCGTTTCGGTCGCTCGAGTACCATAAACCATAAGTGCGATAGAGACGGAGATATACGAAGTTCGAGATTCGAAGTTCGTGGTACCGCCGCTGCTACTAGACACATATCCCTTCGGCTCGGCTGTACCGTAAGCGTGCAAAACACAGAAAGAACTTCTTCTTTATCCTGTATTTCTATTCCTAATTCCCGATTCCCACGGGCTAAGAAGCCTCAATATATTCCTTCGCAAAAGAGCCTTTACCGAAAACAGGCGAAGTCGTGATCGAAATTGACTGTCTGCGCCAAATATATGTAGACAATGACGTCACAGGGGGCGTCGGGTCGGGTGACCTAGGAGAGGGTGTAGGGGGAGAATGTTGCCAGAGGTTAGGATTTATCCTGACATTTCAGGGATTTTTGCAACGGGCTTCTTAAAAGAGAAAGCTAGTGCTCTAATAATCTAATGTTTTATATCTACGTATGGTACCTATGTCACACGATTTGTCAGTTGATTTTCAAGCTTTTTTTAATGAATAGAGTAAGAGGTAAGTAAATCAATGGCGAAAATTTGGTCGGGATTAGAAAGAAAGTAAGTAATTTGAAGTAATTTTAACCAACTTCTTGAAGTTCTCAATTCATCTTCTTAAAGTTCTCAATTCATCGGAATCTTTTAATTTTTATGTAATATGTTCCCCGATTAGGTACTTGAAGACACCTGGACCAATTTGAAAAAAATCTAATTTTGTTTGAAAGGGTTGCCTTCCAAGGTGGTCCCATGGTCTACAGCCCCCCTATTCTGTAACTTGTTTTAAGCTCACCTCAACGCTCACCCACAATTATACCTTGACACCGCGTTGCGTAGTAATTAAGCGTAGGTAGAGTTCTAGTTTCGTAACGGGTGACCGGCGGGGTGAGCCGCATTAACGCGTAGCGAAAACAGCCCAGGTCAGGATCTGACGATGGTATCCTGGAGAAATCGAGGGAACTCTTCAAATACGGCGAAGTACTGGATTGAAGTCGGTTAAAACTGTTATCTGATCCGACTGGGAGCTACGTTGCCACAGACAGACGCACGTGTTAAACTTATAACACCCCATCATAATCATAATAATCATAATCATATTTATTAATAACTAGCGACCCGCCCCGGCTTCGCACGGGTGTATAATACAATTAATACCTGTATGTTTTATACATATAACCCTTCCTCTTGAATTAC
Organism: Epinotia brunnichana; assembly: GCA_963854355.1. NCBI lineage: Eukaryota > Metazoa > Arthropoda > Insecta > Lepidoptera > Tortricidae > Epinotia > Epinotia brunnichana. Next base: position 3,044,345 of record OY977940.1, read on the forward strand.
TCTATCAATTGTTAAAAACCGCATCAAAATCCGTTGCGTAGTTTAACGATCTAAGCATACATAGGGACAGACAGACAGACAGACAGACAACGGGAAGCGACTTTGTTTTATACTATGTAGTGATAATTCAATATTACATGTCAAAATTTCTAACATCATCACTATCAGCAGGGTCAGCGTGTTTCATCCTTAGCGTCGGGGGTTAAAACTTAAGAAAAAGGGTAATTAGGGTTCCGTAGCCAAATGGCAAAGAACGGAACCCTTATAGATTCGTCATGTCAGTCTGTCTGTCCGTCCGTATGTCACAGCCATTTTTTTCCGAAACCATAAGAGCTATACTGTTGAAACTTGGTATGTAGTTGTATTTTGTGAACCGCATTAAGATTTTTACACAAAAATCGAAAAAGAGACACTTCCAAAGTGATAAAATGTGTGCCCCCCCCTGTAACTTCTAAAATAAGAGAATGATAAAACTCAAAAAAATATATGATGTACATTACCATGCAAACTTCCACCGAAAATTGGTTTGAACGAGATCTGGTAAGCAGTTTTTTTTAATACGTCATAAATCGTAAACTGCAATTTATTTAACGGAACCCTTCATGTGCGAGTCCGAATCGTACTTGGCCGCTTTTTTTTAGGTTGGGTTAGGGTTTTGCATGTACCCCCCCGAGGGTGCTCGCCTTGTCGGGGCGGGGGGGCTTAGTAACCGTGGACTGGTCACCCACGGCGAAGCTAAGAGGCACCCAGGGCCGGCCTGTTTGGGCTGTCGGCTGGCCCGAGGAGGGCGCTCCTAGCGGGCTTGCCTAAGCCCGCTTAGGATGCGTTGGGGAGGGACCGCAGAAGAAGTTCTCACGCGCTATCTTCTGCGGCCGAGGTGGGATCGCAGGGGGAGAGGCGTGTTGGTATAACGGTGCGCCACTCTCCCTACCCCCTGCGAACTTGGCGGGGCCGTTCCGCTGAAGCAGTATTGGTGGGACCGCAGAGGAAGAGGAATGCCGGTATTACGGTGCGCCGCTTTCCCTATCCTCTGCGGCTTAGTCGTGGTCGGTGGCGGAACCACAGACCTAATCCGCCACCGGGTGCTGGATTTTCCGCACCCATGATCTCCTCGTAGCGGACTCAGGGGGGTCCGCTACTGAACAGGTGGAGATCGAGGAGGCAGGCGCGCCAAAACATCTGGCGTGCCTCACGTGGAGGGCCCCCGGGCATCCGCGAAGGAGCCGCTTGTGACGACGCTCTTATCCTGTCACTTATCGCGTGATAGGCCATCCATGCTACGGGGCCTGGTAATAGTTTGCGGGAGTCCGCTGGATGCGGGTGGCGCAGGACCGGTAATTGTGGGGCGCTATGTCGGGTAACCTCCTCGAGTATCTGGACTCTACCGATTCCTCTTGATTCGGTTGATCCGCAGGAATGGGGCTACTTCTTGGCCGGTGCGCCCTGGAGACAACGGCAAGTGATAATTTAGTGAACCCTAAGTTATCGCTTGCTGGTGTTACCAATAACCCGGCACGGGGGCGGTCGGGGGGTTCCGCCCAGGGAATCGCAAGATTCCCCAGGTGCGGCTTGAGGGAGAGGCCATTGCCGTTTGCCTCTATAATAAATAACGGACCCGGAACCTTGACAAATCCTCTGCTATCAGAGGATTCATGTGAGGCGCGGGGGCTGGGACTGTCAGGCCGGGGCCGAGTTGTGGCTGCGAGGGAGAAAACCTCTATAAAAAGTTACAGGGGGACCTGAGAGGGTGAATCCGAGGTCTATCACCCTCTCCCGGCGTAGAGGTCCTTTGGTCGGGTCGGGAAGCGTGTGGTGTCGCCCTGCACGCTTTTGCCTCAGTAGTGAGGGCAGCTGCGGCTGTTGCCGAGGGGCGTCGTGGTGAAATGTTCGCGATCCCATGATGCCCCTGCTACGCGGCGGAGGGGGCGTACCTTGGTGGTTTTGGACGGTAGTCCGGGGGTTCCCGGGAGCCCGTCATACCCATCCTAGTTCCTCGGCTGAGTGGGATGCGTAAAGGCATTTCCCCAAGTAAAAAAAAAAAAAAAAAGGACCGGTCATTGTGGCATTTGTGGCACTCTTTGCAGCGTCTTTCAGCTGATATTATGATTATGATGAGTAGATAAGTGTGTAATAAAAAAAATGTATACCAAAATGTACTACTCAGGTTATATTGGTCAATAAATAAAAATAAAAAAAAAATACTCTTGCTTGTTTAAAGCTTGAATTATAGATTTAGCAAAAACTTTTCTAATCCATACCTACTTATCTGGTAACACTCAGGGGACCCGATGAACGACCGACTGACGTCACACTTATACATAAGCACTGCGTACGTAGGACCTATAGATATACCTACGTCTCTCGTTCAAGTGTTTTTGGCGGACTCAAGGTCAAGTTCACGTCAAGGTTGTTCAAGGTCGTATTTAGTGATTCTGATGAATCATTAGGTATATTATATTTTAGCTCTTAGTTACAGTTTACAGTCAATCAAATTTTTGACATTGGTTGTAAATATTATTAGCGTTTATTAGGTAGTAGGTACCTACTGAAAATATTCGTATGCAGTGATCAAAATAAATTGACTTACAAATCTACTTAACACACTTACTTAGGTACTCTTATAACAACACACACACACACACAAGGACAAAATATAGGTGCCTACTTAGATAACTATAACCTGTAAACCTGTTTTTAGGGTTCCGTTTTCAAAGAATAAAACGGGACCCTATTACTAAGACTTCGCTGTCCGTCCGTCCGTCCGTCTGTCTGTCTGTCACCAGGCTGTATCTCAAGAACCGTGATAGCTAGAGAGTTGAAATTTTCACAGATTATGTAGATATTTCTGTTGCCGCTATAACAACAAATACTAAAAACAAAATAAAATATTTTTTAAAGGGGGGCTCCCATACAACAAACGTGATTTTTTTGTTGTTTTTATAGATGGTACGGAACCCTTCGTGCGCGAGTCCAACTCGCACATGGCCGGTTTTTTTTTTCTTTTGTCGCTTTCTCAAACATCTAACAGTCGGAGTCAAAGTTATACATAAATAAATTATAGTTTAGTAGCTCTACGAGTATATGAGCCAGTAGAACTCGCGTGTCTTTGACAATGACAACTAAAAAACATAATTTTGAAAAAAATCGATAATCTTGTCAAATTGATAAAAAATACTACTATAATTATCGAACCTGCTCACAAAATTTCATGAAAATCGGTTGAGAAATGCGACCGTAGAGGAGAACAGCTGGACAACCGGGCATACGAAACAATTTTGGTCCAAGCTGAAGAACTATATGTATACGTTCACACTTTAACGTAATGTTAGTTAAAAACTTTTAGGTGACCGACTCTTATTTATGAATTACTTGACTTAAACCCAATTTTTCACAGCAATTTGTCGGAACAATCGATATTTCCTTGTTACTCGTTGTGTATGCCAATATAATTTTAGTACGTAGGTATTCCCGATGATTAAAAAAAGGGAATTTTAGAGAATCTTTTTGTAAACACTACCTACATGTAAATGTACATGCAAAATGAACCACGCGGTAATGCATCAGTTAATAGTACATTATGATACAAGTGTGCTATGTTGGTCATTACACTCGAGTCGGTTTTTAAGCCTGAGCCGAAGGCGAAGGCTTAATGGAGACGAGAAGTGTAATGACCAATGCTCACGTGTTTCATACGACGTTTTTCAACACATTTGCGAGGAAAAAAAATAAAAATAAAAAATGAAAATGTTAAAAGATATGTAATGAAAAGGCACTAGTGCGATAATGTAATGTAAAAGTCACGGCATGGGTAATATTCTGCATTATTTTGCTAATATTTAATAAGTTACGTAATGAAAAGGCACTAGTGCGATAATGTAATGTAAAAGGCACGGCATGGGTAATATTCTGCATTATCAGTGTAAATACGCTGTAATAAGACCTACTTTACGAGCAGGTGTGTTGAAAAACTTATAAATTAACGTAAATTAAAATATTAAGCTCTCAACAGATTTACAGGACCGGTCGCTTTGAAATTGTAAAACTAAAAAAGCAGCCATTCAAAAGTAGAACACGACCATTAACAGGAAGTATGGGACCGCGTAATACTTAGTTGTATTATAATCAGAGCCCATTCAACGGAAACATCAATGAATGAACTCCGACTCCGTTCTTATTCAACTTCCGCAGCTACCTCTCCTTATCGCTCGCAGGCGTAAGATACGCGTGTGAGTGAAATAGATTGCATTCGCGAGTGGGGCTGCAAGCGAAACAGTTCATTGTGAAAGTGTGCTTGTTGAGGGAAAAATTTATTAAGAATGTTGGAAGCTGCGTACATTGTTAGGGTGTTTTTCCTTTGGAGGGGTGAACCGGGTGTTCTCTTAGCTGAATACGAAAACACTTGCAGCGGCGCTACCACGAAAATCGAATTTCGAAGTGTCGCTCGAGTACCATAAACCAAAAGTGCGATAGAGACGGAGATACCCGAATTTCGAAGTTAAGGGGATCCCATACGCCAATGACCTTCGAATCTGAATCCCTTAGTTTTCTAATGTTTTTTGTAGCTTATCATATTAACAACAACAGTTTTAAGCAATATAGTATCTCATATTTACTTCAAACATCACTGTCTTCGAGATATTTGGCATCAAAGTTGAACAATTTTAAACCAAAAAACAGGTTTTCTGGCCATAACTTTTGTGTTAATTAGTTTAAAATGAAAACCCTACACACGTTTATAGAGACATCAGAGACGAACCGGTGTTTTTTTAGACAATGTTTAAAAAAATCATAAAAAAATAACTATTCATTTCTTTCAAAATATGGTAGACCAAAATGGAGATTAAAGATTGAGAAATCGATAGCCGTTTGCCTTATAATTCTATCAGTAGTGCATAAGTATTTGTATCGATTCAAAACTAGTCAAAAGTCGATGAAAACCTCGGGCAGCCCCTTTATGGTTATAGCTCAGTTTAGTTTATCGGATTGTTGAAGATGTAGTCTGATATACGACGGTATAACCTATCCATTTTGTAATCGAAGTTTCGAATGCGTTTTTTATAAAAATGGGATAATTCAATATTAGGTAACAAAAGTATCCAAGCCATGTTCATGTAATGTAGACTATGTAGTTAGTATCTCTTACTTTCTGACATCGCTTTTATACTTACTGTCTTGTCTATGCTTGTCTTCAGTAAATGCTACACCTACTTACATGAAATGCTAAAATAAAGTAGACCAGGTACTTATATATTATTGAATACTATTTCATTTATGCATTTGTTTATTTTGCGGGAGTTAGGTTATGTGACTGACTATTATTCTCTGATGTGTACGATGTGTATAGGTTGAAATTTGAAATGTGGGGTAAGACAGGGAACAGGATAGGGGTTGTCATTGTCATCCCCTATCCTGTTTAACCTATATGTGAACGAATTGAAAGGGAGGCTCAGCATTACGCATGTCGGCTGTCATATTGGCGAAATATGTTTCAATAACATAAGCTATGCTGACGACATAATCCTGCTGGGGCCATCGGTTGACTCCATTAAGGATTTACTTAGACTGTGTGAGCTACGCCCTACAGCATGGTCTTAAATATAATGTATAAATAAAAGCAAAGTGCTCATACTTAAACCACGAGAATACAATTTAAAATGTTAAACACCTTGCCTAAGATCATGCTGGGGGGCGAGACCCTTAGTTAGTTTAGTTAGTTATACTGGGCGTTTTCCGCAAGTCGACATCCATTGTGCCTATTTTGCGTGAAACGGCGGTGTGGCGCTACTCTAACCACCCCAGCTCGTTTAAAAAGTTGGTGAGTGCCTTGGTGTTGCTGACTGCGTCCCGTAGTGTGTTTGGAGAACCTAGGTGCTTCATTCTGTATACTTCTACCTCCTTGCAGTCCAGTAGTATATGTTTGGTCGTTTCTTCTGCCTCCATGCACGCTCTGCACATGGGGCTGTATGTGATACCTAAGTTATAGAGGTGTCTGTTCAAGGTGTTGTGTCCTGTTATTATACCCACTATCTTGCGCAGTTGGTTTCTATGTGTCCTTAGTAGTGTGGTTGTGAGTTTGTAGTCGCGCTTCGACAGAATCTCTTTGGTCTGTCTGCATGTGTCTATCTCCTCCCAGTATCTTTGGTGTAGGTATTTAGTGTGTTGGTCCAGTTGATTGTATATGTAGCTTTGTGGCAGGGGCAAGTTTGGCTCCGGTCCGTATGCCGTTGTTTCTGAGCCTTTCCTGGCCAGTTCATCCGCTGCATCGTTTCCTCTTGAGCCACTGTGCCCCTTGATCCATTGTATAGTAACTTTGTTTTTATCTGCGCACACCTCTGTGAGGTTTAAGTGACATTCGTATATCAAGCTAGATGTGATGTTATCACTGCTCATTGCTTGTAGTACCGATTTACTATCTGAGAGTCTCCGTATGTTTGTGTTTTCGACTTGTCGTCTCTTTATGGCATTGCAGGCTTCAATTATCCCTACGCATTCAGCCTGGAATACCGTGTTTTGTACACCCAGTGGTTTGGATATGTGTATGTTTAAATCCTCTGAGAACACACCACATCCTGTTCCCGTATTTGTTTTTGAACCATCTGTAAAGATTCTGAGGTCTGTTTGGTTTAACCCCTCTTTGGAGTCTTCCGTCAGTAATATTTCATAGTCTTTCCCAAAGACTGCAGTTTTTGGTATTTTGTCGATTGAAGCTTCCATCATAGGTAGGCTTGTGATCAGTTTGTTGTGGATCTTCGTGTGGGGTAAGTCTAGTTTCGTCCATAGGTTGAGGCTTTTTAGGCGTATTGCCGTCGCAGCCGCCTCTTTTTGTATGTGCATATGTAAAGGTAGTAGCCCTAGCATGACTTCTAGTGCTGCTGTTGGGGTTGTTCTCATGCAACCTGTAGCAGCGACACATGCTAGTCTTTGTGTTTTCTGAATTTTGGTAATTGCACTCGTGGTTTGGGTGCGGGGCCACCATACAATGGCACCGTAGCTTATCATTGGTACGGTACTATCACCATTCTGTATAGCCATTCTGTATTATGATGTGGGGGGCCAGGCCCCATCTTTTCCCCACCATCCTTCTGCATTGCCAGAAGGCTACTGTTGCTTTGTTTAGTCTGCTGTCTAGGTGTTTGCTCCAGTTTAGTTTATCATCTAGTGTTATGCCTAGGTATTTTACCTCTTTCGAGAGTGTTATTTTGGTGCCGAATAGAGTTGGCATTTCGTAGGTACCCAGTTTTCGTTTATTTGTAAAGAGAATTGTGTCGGTTTTCTTTGGGTTTACCGATAGGTCATTCTCCTTGCACCATTTCTCTGTTATTTTCAGTGCTGTTTGTTTGAGTTCACACAGTGTGTTTATGACCAGGCCGTTGACCAGTATCACTATGTCATCCGCATATCCTATCGTTAGGAAGCGGTTACTGTTTAGTTTTGTAATAAGGTCGTTTACTACCAGGTTCCATAGTAGCGGCGAGAGGACGCCCCCTTGTGGGCATCCTCTTATAACTAACGCCTGGTGACTTTGGTTTTCAGATAGTCTTATGATTCTCTTCTTTAGCATGTTCATAATCCATTCTATGAGCAGCGGTTCGGTTTTGTGTCTTTCTAGTGCTTGTCTTATGCTGCTAAAGTTCGTTCTGTCGAAAGCACCCTCTATGAGCGAGACCCTTAAATTAATGGACAAGTTTAAGTATCTAGGCCATATACTCACTGCGGACCTAAGTGACGACTTATATATGGAGAGTGAGAGAAGAGCGTTGGCAGTGCGAATCAATATGCTCGCCCGCAGGTTTGCACGCTGTAACAAACAAGTCAAGTTGACCCTTTTTAAAGCGTATTGTCAAACATTTTACACGTTTAGCCTGTGGGCGTATTTACTCAAAGGGCCTATAACATCCTGCGTGTTCCTGTTCAGTAGGTACAATAACATCCTCAGAATGCTGTTGAAGCTGCCGAAGCACTGCAGTGCATCAGGCATGTTTGCCGAACCCCAAACGGACGACTTTTTTGCGATTCGGCGGAAAAGAATAGCCTCACTGCTAAAGCGGATCCGAGGCAGTAGCTAGCAACAGTATGCTGAGTAAGGGTGTTGGCAGAGCGCCTTGACTGCCCGCTCACCAAGTATTGGGTTGAAATGGTCATTGGTAGGGCCAAGTAGGTAATAAAATATTCACTACTTGGTCTTACCTATCGGCCATAGGTAACCAAAAATGTAACTAATCTTAAACTAAATTTAACGTGTAATACGTGGTAAGTTCCAATTGTTACTAACAGGTACCTATTAATTATGGATCTCGGTCTGAAATAAACAATTTTTATTTTATATTATTGGAATAAAACGATAAAAATATAAAAAAAATGTTTTGTAATTAAGTACATACCTACAGCAAACGTTTAACGTTTGTATGTTAAGTATGGCGGTCGTTTCCCCTTAAAGTACCTTAATTTCGATAACCAGAACAAACTCAAATCTCATAGGGCTTCTTTTCTCGAAATCACATTACTTAATAGGTACTAGGTAAGTAAATCCAGTATTCGATTTCTGCATTGGCATTGTGGTATACAAATTTATTTGAACAGCGATAAAACGCAACGGGCGGAAACCATAAAGAGGAAATAATAATTGATGCGAGCAGGGAGCTGCATCCGTCTTCGGCGGAAGTGACGCCATACGCCGTCGCCAGCGGAAGTCGCCCCTTTCTTTCCTTCCCTTTCATTCACCGCATCGCTCATTCATTCGTGGGAATGTTACTGTCAAGGTGCTGACGTCAGAGGTACATTGAGGATGCGCAGTTGCGACCACCTGTACTACAGTCACCTGCATATTGTGCTCAATCTAAAATATCCTGGCACCTGCTCTATCCTGTCCTGTGTAACCTATACATACTTTTGTCAGTCAATTGGCTCCGAATGCAACGTTAGAAAATACATAATGAACAACAAAACAAAATGGTCAAGCAATTTTGTATGTACATACAAAATTGCTTGACCATTTTGTTCTTGTACCTATATGTAAGTAGGTAAAAAAACTCATCAAAAACATAAAAGAGCGACCCGGCGACATTGAGAAGAGAAGACCACCAAGGTAAGTACATAGGTATCATCATAAAAACAAACAAACATTTTCCTTTTAACTAACTACATACCTAACGGATGTTTTGTTTCCGCATAAGTATTCATTGATAAAAACAAAAGCCTACCAGGAAAACAACACTTAAACCAGTACCTATAGTATAGTACCTATCTAAAGCATAGTAAACAATTACACATGTTCTCGTACCTTATCTACCAACTGACTCACGCACAAATTTTAGGTTAGGAATCGTCAATTCGACTCTTTCGCGGCCAAATCATGAATGAATATGGCGACAACGCCATTGCCGCATATAAAGTAAATACTATCCGTAATTTCATTCAAGGTTGTAAGTACTTCTCTGTGATATTACAAACGCGACTGTGTTTTTACTGGTATAAAGTTTACTTTTCATAATTACGCAAACGAGTGACACGAGGTTGCTGAAGTAACAATTCGACGCGTTCTATTTTTAAAAACGTTCCAAGTGCACGATTTTTTAAATCCGAACGCGACCTTTTTCTAAACGTCATTCAGCCGGTTGTTCAGGAAGTGAATGGAACTAGGGAGGGTATTTTTATATGCTAGAGCGACTTTCTCATGCTATTTTACCGCGGGATTAACTTGATTCAATAGAAAAAAGGCGTATGTGTCTATGGAAATATTGAACGTGTCCGTCGTTCTTGTGACTGAGGCTAGGCGGCCATTGATAATCGCCCACCTTGAAGTAAAGTAGGACGTTGGTTAATGAATGAAACGAAATGTGGTTGTTAGCCGCGTTTACTACTCGTGTTTAATTATTTAATTTATTTCTCGTTGAGAATTAAAGTTCATGGGGACGTTGGTGCCATGAATGAATTACATACCTAATGGGTGCTCTTACAAAGTTACGAAGTGGGTTCTATAAGCAGAGAAAAGAGAGGTTGTTTTAGTTTTTAGTAGAGCGATATTAAAATATGATACTGTGTAGCAAAAAGAGAGCAAGAATATAGGTACAGTCAAAGAATTTAATTTCCTACCCATTTAGGACTATTTCAAAGTGACACTGTAAATAAAATCATAAGAAGTCTCTTACGTTTTGATTGATTACGTCACTTTGACAAAGTCCAAAGTGGGTAGGAAATTAAATTCTTTAACTGTAACTACTTTGATGCAATTCGGTCAACACAAATAATCTCAACTATGCGAAGCAAATATAAAACTAAACTTTATGTCGGACGTATAAGGTCTAAAATACAAGTTGGATTTGAGTTATTACTCATAAACATACTAACTTCATTAACTATTAACTAGCGGAGGAAATTATGAATGGAGGGCCCTGATAACGGTGATAAAGGCGATTGCAATGGAATGGCGGTAAATAGGGTGCATGTTTAATTCACAGGATATATAGATGTAGGTAGGTACAGTCAGCACCAAAAGTAGCTACGCAAACGAAGACGTCAAAAGTCTTTATTAAAAGGGAATAAGAACTTTTTACGTCTTCGATTGCGTAGTTACTTTTGATGCTGACTGTACTAGCTTACGTATTTTCATTTTTAAAGGTTATTGCTGGATTGCTGATTGTATTATTTATTTGTGTGTTTATCACGAATATTTGTTCCTGAGTTATGGATGTTATATATGTATATAAGTATCTACATATATGTATTTATCTATTATATATATCATCGCCTAGACCCACAACACAAGCCTTATTGAGCTTACCGTGGGCCTAGGTTGATTTGTGTAAGATTGTCCCGTAATATTTATTTATTTATTATTTATTTTATTTATTAATAACTATATAGGGATATATACTAATAATAAAAATGAGAACTCATTATCTAAGGCCGCTTCGTTATTTGGTATTTTGAACTGTATACCGAGACCGCGGGGTAATCACGTAACGTTCCGAACGCGCGTCGGTACAATTTAACTGTCAATTTTTCATATAAAAAGTGACAGTTAGACCTACCCGACGACGTTCGTACAATGCGTTACGTGATCGACCTGGCATCTTATAATTAATCTGTACTGACATTAGTCATTACTAACACTGACAGCTGCCTGACATCTTCCTGATACTATCACCCTGCACTGCCAAATGAGGAAGTGGACTAATTTTGTGAAATGATAAACAACAAAGGTTAACTGGAAGAGCTCCCCTAAAGCAACAAGTTCGCCTTTGTACCTTCACAGGTACTACCTACATATTTTGTCTGTATTTTTTACCAGTGTTTGGTGTATAATAAACACAACTACTTAGTTCGCTTTTGTACCCGTATTATAATTATAATATAACAAGATAAATATATTTTTATTTACCTGTAGATACAGCATAGTAAACAATTACATATGGTCTGGTGTACCTACCTACAATAAACTTCATGCAAGCAAACCTTCAAAACTCCAAGCACACTCACATCGTACCTTCTATCATACCTTCTCAGGTATTAATAGATATACGTTTTTACCAGCCCGAACATATGTTGTACGAAAAAAGGCCATGAATGGAGCCAACAGCGATTGATAAAAATTAGCCCGGCCTGAATGAACGCATCTGCTCTGTAGAGGCCAGGTGTGCGACAAAGGCATCCGAACTTAAGGTGGAATAAGTGCACATACGTGACAGTGCCTTGTGTATACCTACTTGTAGAACATATCTCGAGTTTATTGTTATCTTTATGTTGAATTATCATCGTATATTTGAGTCATTCACAGATTTAGGTTAGCGTCTCTTCTATGGACATAGCCAAAGTTAATAAGGGCTATTTTTTTTTTTTTTTTTTTATGTATATATTTCAAGTAACTTAGACTCATATATCTTATATTTATGGTTAGTGTGTACTTATAGCTGTGTTAAAGTTTAGGTCAGACATAGTATGTACTTCTAGAAACATGCATGTCATCGCAGTGCCTCAAATATGGGCAGTTAAACCCCCCAGCCAACAAACGCAGGTGGGGCTATAAAGCCTAATTTTTGATTGGACTCTTCCGTATAAACGGCGTCTTCTCTTATATGATTTCGTGCAATCAAAACATTTTTTATAAATATGCACGAAAGAAAAAAACTATTGACCACAGAAAAGACGACTTTTGTTTTCCACAATCTGTAAGTATTATTTGTACTATTACTTATTCTGTTGTATTATGATTATGACCCATTTAGGAGCCTTTGGAGTTTTCGCCATTCTGTTCAGTTCTCTGCACCCATTCCACCCATTTTTCTTCCACGGTGAGGTGGATGTCGTTGTTGTTCTACGTCCGTAGGAATAACCCTAGAAACCCTACACTTGACCTCCGGGTGGTGCTAAAAGAACAACAAACTCGGCAGCTGCACTGTTCCTTCTGAACCTCGCAGCGCACACTGGAACTGTATCAGCGACATCGATACGAATACATAGTACCAGTGTGTAACCGCCATACGATAAATAAATAAATTCTTCCACAACGGAGTGGCCGGTATTTGTCTTTCACTATTGTTTGTTGGAAAAGTCCTAAGTTGCCCCGCTCCCTCGGCCTTCTGCCGATACTGATATAGTTGCTGCTCTGTATCAGGCACCTATCAGCGTAATAAAAAAAAACTTAAATAAACACCTCGCCATTCACAGTCATCCACACATCATCAGGCTAATGTACCATTTATCGAGCCAGTTAGCCAGTGCCACCATTCAACCCACTACGATGATGATACCCCATATACCTACTGGGGTGTTATTCGCTACGCGTTAATGCGGCTCACCCCGCCGGTAACCGTAACTAAACTAGACCTCTACCTTCGCTTAATGACTACGCATCGCGGTGTCAAGATATAATTGTGGGTGAGTGTTAAGGTGAGCTTTAAACAAGTTACAGAATAGGGGGGCTGGTCACTAAACTTGTCGATGCTACCCGCCCTCAGTATGGTTGTAGGTAAGCAGGTTATTTCTAGTCGTAAAACTACCTACCTATAAATATCTTGGTAATTATTTTTTTATAGCTTGAATTAGCGCAGAGGTTTCTATCCACTCTAAGTCCAAGTCTCTAGGTCTCTCTCTACGTGATTATTTCGCTGGACCTGCAGCTTTATATCGCGAAAGTGGATATGCTGCAATTGCTTTTAATATAACCACAATTGGAAAGTGTGTGAACCAAACGATGTATTAGGTGTGTGTATATATTTATCATCGTAGCGTAAATAGAAAATGTATACAGGTTGGTACAAAATACAAAGAACAAAAAGTGTGCCAGCCTTCTGGGCACAGAACCTTCTGACAGCAATTTGGGCCAATTTTTTTATCTCTCTAAAATATCTATAGCCAATGTTCATCCCGAAGCTTCATTTATATACCGGTGGAAGATTTTTTTTAAGTTGGGTGTGTAGTTTCGGAAATATGTACTGTACAGTCGACTACAAAGAGATGTATCCATACGATGTTACAAAAATATGTATACATAGACCTTACTACCATAGTAATAAGATATACATACATATATTTGTAACATTAAAAAACATACTTATCTTTGTAGTCGACTGTACCTACATACAAACTCACAAAGTTAAGTATAAGTAAGTACTAATGTTACACAGTCATTAGATACGCCTTTATTATTGGTATAGAAAAATGACTACGGTACGGAAACACTAGAAGTCGTGCTGGTCGATTGCGTACTTACACAATTACTCCTCAGACCCACACGCAATGGTGTAAATGGTGTGGTGCACTCTCGATCGCAAAGTTAAATTAATTAGTGGCCGTCATTTAATCAGAGGTGGAGCGTTCCCACGCTGCGCCACCGGAAACCCGCCCTCGCCCCGCGCACCGCCCCGCCCGCTAAGCCCCGGCCCTAACCATCGCTCACGACTCTTCTACTTAAAAATATTAGAGTTCGCCGAGTTGCATCAAAGTAATCCGTTGAAAAAGCGACTGTACTGACCAAGGAAGTAGCTTCAAATTGAAAAGACACTTTTATAAAATATCGGGCCACCTTAAATGATTTCAACCATACTAACAAAACTGATTTATTTTAACACTCATTCAGCTGCGTAGCGCTCCGTAAGACACGTATGGCGAAATCCATTCATAGACACAAAAACTTCCTTCCGTTCACGCTTTTGTTATTTGAGCCGCCGGAAGGAACCGTGCCTAATTTTGAATTTTAAGTCGTTATTTTCATTTGTCCTTGGCGATTTTGGACGGTTACTTCCGCTGATATTTTACGACGTTGCCTGCGTAAGATTTCGCCTAATTGTTTATGTATTGTATTTGGGCACGGGGATTTGTTTACTTGGTCATTTCCGTATCCGTTGGTACTTATTGTCAAATTGTTACTATTGTTATACTAATTCCTTTCCTTGGGTAAAACCCTGATAAATGTAATGTTTGAATAGGAAAGAAATATTGTACAGCCTGCCTGCAAAAAAAAATGATGCCACGTACTTACCTATTGATTGTAAACAAGTTGCTTATAAACACGTTTCAGAAACAAAGTTTACGTGTTAACTGAAACACTATAGAAACTGTTGCGGTAACACACTGTCATTAATTACATCAAAATGATTGCAGGTAAAATTAAAAAAATATTATTGTGCTTATGCTAAACAGAGTGGGTTTTTTTCTGTGGGCGTGGTACTAGAATATGTAGTGTAGGTCCTTAATTAAGTTGAATTAATTCGACAATAAGCTAGGTAATAGAATTGCGAGTAAGAAGTAGTGGAACTATAAATGTTTAAAATGTTCAATCCTATTTTAGTCAATATTTCGATAAAATTCGTTTTTTATTTTTTATCTGTCCCGTTAGAAATTGACAAAACGCATTTTAGTTAACCAGAGGCTTGTTAAGTTTTATGAATATTAAATTAAGGATCTTGATTTGCGGAACCAAACATTTGATCACAACTGCGAGCTCATTTCCAGCGTAATCTGACTCCGAGAATCGAAGCAACGGTGCATAATTAGGCCACGCTTATGGTTCCTGGTTGTTGGTAAGAGTGTTTATATTTCTGTTTTTTCCCCAATAAAGAAAATAACAATGAGTTATGAAGAGGGTGATCCATTGGCTAGCAAAACCGCCGGTACTCCACGAGCCCGCGAGTCAAATGTCTAAACCGCCAATTTAATGGAGCACCAGTCCACGGTCTAAAAACAAGCGGTTTGGCTCACTGACTCTTTGTGCATGCTTGAAATGACTGAAAGTCGACTGTTTTGCTCGCCAATGGATCACTCCAGCCAAGGAGCAAACGATATATTACCCTTTAGAGGTCTATTTGACTCAACGTATCATCATAATATTATCGCCAGCGCTCGCCTTATCAGAAAATCAGGTGGTGGCAAACAAGTATACGAATTACGGAGTGTCTGATGTCTGTGTGGTTACCAGAAGCTTAGAGACGCTGGCGACTCCAAAGAAGACACAAGAGCGTCGCCGGCCCTTTTTTGATTTGCGGATTCGTCGTGTCGTGGTCGTGTTGATTTGATACTCGTAGCTATAGAGTCAAATAATTAATACCGGTCTCTCTCTCAACACAGTGCATCCTCGGGATCCTTGAGAGACGTCAGGCACGAAAATCTCGCCCAAAGCCTAACTACAACTATACGTACGTACAACGGCTCTGTAAGTAGCTCTAGTATAAGTTTTATCATGTTTTATCGATACATACCTATACGTTTTCAAACGCGTTTGCGTTTAGTTTCAATTTGTATGGCAACGCGTAGTTCCTAATAGTTACCACCAGAGGCGCTGTTCTCGTCGCCATACAAATTGAAACTAAACGCAAACGCCTTCGAAAACGTATTGCATGGTCCCCTTATATATTTTTAGTATTTTTTGTTATAGCGGCAACAGAAATACATCATTCGTGAAAATTTCAACTGTCTTACTTGCCGTTCATGAGATACCAGCCTGGTGACAGACGGACAGACAGACAGACGGACGGACAGCGGAGTCTTAGTAGTAGGGTCCCGTTGTACCCTTTGGGTACGGAACCCTAAAAAGGTCCTCGAGGCATTGTACAGTCGCCATCATATACATCGGTACACTATTGGTGTTCAAAAATATCGGCACATGAAATAAAATATAGGTGTGTTCCGATGTTTGTGACGTGCTTGTTTGCTCCGATGTATGTGATGGCGACTGTACCGAGATGCTGGCGGCATTTCCTTGCTGAATTGCAATGCTGATGCGTTGCGCGAGAAAGCCGCCAGCTCTTCCGTCACCAGTACAGACCAGACCAGACGTTTCGCGAGTTCCGCAAATAACTTATGCGCACTGGGACCCCACGGACCGAGGGTATTGACGCTAAAGGGTACAAAGTTGTACTCTCTGCCTATATTTATTAGAAATAAAGAAAGTAGAAGTTCGGCGTTTTTCGCTTTAGATATTTAGATACCTACTTAATTAATACTAATAATTAGGACCCGGAATTTTGCGTGTGGCTTTTGACAACAAGAACACCAATGTTTATCGATGGTATCGATAAATCGATTTTTTTATTTATTTGTGACTTTATAAAATAATACCTCAAACTTTCCGATGGTACTATACGTACGAGTAAGTACTCTTTTCAACGATCAATGATGAAAAAAGTTCAAAATATCGGAAAGTTTAGATAAATAAACCTCAATGATAGAGTGAATGACTGATATATCGATAAAAAGCAGTGCTCCCTCCCTTACAGCCCGTTCACACAGAGTCTCCGTATTTACGGTACCCGTTTTAACGGATAAACTTATTATGGATTACTGTATACTGAATACTGTGTCATATGTGAAGTCGCTCATACAACTCCACAGGCCATCAATGAAAAAAAACGTATACGATAAAACGGAACAGTAAAACGGAAACACTGTGTGAACGGGCTGTTACATGTATCAGTAGTCACACGCAAAATTCCGGGCTCTACTAATAGATAATACTCACGTTACTCACGTATAGGTATCTCACTACGGGGGACATGCTTCGAACTCGTCAGGAGTTTATCAAGATGAGATTTTGGATTTTTCTAGTTACACAATTTTGGATTTTTCTAGTTTTCATTCAGTGACATTTAGTTTGTTAACCATTTAGACCGGTACTAATTGGTTAAAATCTGCAATTTTAAAGTGATTATTGTGTAAGATTATTAATATTATATTGTAGAACACCATTTGACATGTAAAAGTGCCCTTGTGGCCTATTTGCAGAATAAATAATTGATTTTGATTTTGATTTTGATTGAGTGATCTAGCGGCGCTCCTCGCGCATCAATACGTCACCTCAATACCACGTCAATACGTCAAGCCAAACAAACCTGCATGGTAAATAAGGCTCGACCTTAAAGGTTGCTGCGCGGACGTTAACCCTCCTTATATAACTTGCACGTGACGTTTGCAGGCATCGGTGCTGAAACTTTGCCGGCATTGCCTCCCTAGGGATCTAAGTGAACACTTTGCAACTGAACGTGGTAATGGCCATTGGCGACTTGTGGTTTCAAAACAGATGAACTTTTAGTGAAGTGTGGTTGGTGCTTGTGACTTCGCTAAAGTTCGCAAATATAGGCAATGGTGTCTGCTTAATAAGCTAACCGGGTGCTTGTTAGCCACAGTTGTGGTATAAATGAATAGAGGAAGTAAAGAGGATGTACTTTTTTCCACTCTTGCTTATGAAATTTTAGTAACATAATCAAAAATTAACTACATGAATAATCAACTGAAACAGCCCCAACACAATTGTAGAACCATCTCGACAGACAAGACTTTTGATTTTTAAAAACCACATTTAAATCGGTTCATCCTTATGGGAGCAACGATGTTAAACTTACAACACCCCCTGTTTTCGTCGGGGGTTAAAAAGGTCTATATCATTTCTAACTCTGACGACGACTAATGCTGCGTATGCCATATCTATTAAAGCGACCTACTCAAAATGGAAATTGTATGCTGTAATTTTTTTTACGTCATACCTGGCCATAATGTAGGAATTACCTATGCGTGCGGAAAACCCCACTTCCTGGCCAGATAGAGACGTAAAATTTTGTACTTACCACGGGCGGTAATAAAGAAAGCCTCAGAGCGCATATTTATCGCCCTTGCCTTCGGCTCGGGCGTCAAATACCTGCGACATTCTTTGTTTAACCGCCCTAGGTAAGTAATGTACTATTTCATACGAATGAGTAAAGAATTATTCACCGTTAATGTACATTTTTAAGCCATGAAGTAGGTAATACAGTAGAAACTGGATAAGTGGAATCGCAAGGGACCGGCTGTTTAGTTCCGCTTATCCAGGTTTTCCATTTATCCAGTTTTCCACTTAACCAGGTTCAAATAAAACGTTTTCTCACTTCAGAGGCTCTCGCTAACAGAGGTTGTGGATGCTAGTAATGTCGCTTATAAAGGTCACGTATATGGTCAAATAAAAGATAAGACTTTTTCAGTTTTGCCGTTTCATATCTGCGCTTGCAGATTTCAGCCACTCTGCTAAAATACTACTGGTCATCCAAGCCTTCTTGATATTTTAATAATTAACTGGCAAAGTTCGGATATTTTTAAGCATCTGGGGTTTTTTTTATTTTCCTATCAAAAGAAGGGGTAGTTTTTCTGTTCCTGACATATTGGCACAAAGGAGTACAGTGACGCGTTCTTTGCTCATTTTCCCACCGTGGCATGACTCTCCTTTCAAAGTAAATGTTTTGTCAGGAAGACACTTGTAAAACAACCCTGCCTCGTCTCCATTAAATATGTCATCCAAATCGTTACGTTCTTTGAATCCTTCTAACCATCCGTTATTAATAACGCCGAGCTATTCCACTCATAGAGGTTTCGGAGATGGCTGCTTCCAGTTACAGAGGTAAAAAAAACCAAAAAAAAAACCGACCAAGTGCGAGTCGGACTCGCCCACGAAGGGTTCCGTAGCATTAACAATAAAAATCTTTATTTTATTTTGTTTTTAGTATTTGTTGTTATAGCGGCAACAGAAATACATAATCTGTGAAAATTTCAACTCTCTAGCTATCACGGTTCTTGAGATACAGCCTGGTGACAGATGGGCAGACAGACAGACAGACAGACCGACAGACGGACGGACAGCGAAGTCTTAGTAATAGGGTCCCGTTTTACTCTTTGACTACGGAACCCTAAAAAATGGTTTCCGCTATAATAACGCCGAACTATTCCACTCATAGAGGTTTCGGAGACGGCTGCTTCCAGTTACAGAGGTAAAAATAGGAAGTTTTCGAATAAATGGATTCCGCTTATAGAGGTCCCAAAATTCCACGTATAGAGGTAATTCATTGCCAAGGGACTGGAACCGAGAACTTGCGTCCACTTAAAGAGGTTTTCCACTAACCCAGGTTCCACTTATCCAGTTTCCACTGTACTAGTTAAAGTCACGACGCATTTCGTTTTAAAATATGCATTTTCTAGAAAGATTGACGATCGCTGGCAGGCTGCAGTGTTGGCCGCGCGTGCCGTCAAACAAAGGCCTCTCCCGCGCGGCCTTCAAGTAAATACAACACGTCCTCAACTCAACATTTGGTTTATTTTCAACTAAGGGGTACTGAAATGTGACACCGTCTGCTGAAGGTTAAAACTGCAGAGTCTGCAGATCTCTTATGTGAAGGCAATAAGTTCTTGCTTTTTATTATCGAAAACTTTTGTTTAAATTCAGATGTGTGTTTATTAAGGATTTTTTTATTGTGAATTTATTAGCAGTTTCTCTTGCAAACTACATTTGGCCAGCTTTCTCATGTTTTGAGGTTAAGTTTAAACACAAGGATAAGCCACAAAGAGCTCGTTAGACGTCACTTGTGTTTGGATAGGCAATACTAAACGGATTTTTGTTTGATACGTTTAGCCAAATAGCCCCTCAAGATTGAGCTTAGTTGGACGAGGAAGTTCATTTATACAAACTAAAGGATATCGTAGGCAGTTAGGTCGTTATGGGTTATACAGGCTCTTTATGTTGTGCTTGTGGTTATTAAAGGGACGATTTTGGAATGCAGCGAGACCAGCACGGCAATCACTGTGAGAGACTATTCCTATTGTTTCTACAAGACCATTCTTGCCTGGAGAGTAATTAACAAAAAGCCTTTAGCAAAAAGGCGTTTTCTGATGCCTTGGCGCTAAGCAGGAACCGTCTACGCATGCTGGTAATGGTGGAAAGTTATGAAAGCGTTTAGAGTATATAACTATATATAGGCTGGCCTAAAAAATAATTTTAGGCGAGCCGGTGGGAATTGGCTTGTATGGGCGCTCCAACACATGCATACAAATGATAGGACTCTGTGACACAAGGCTGTGCAGACTCTGCCTTGAAGCAGAGGAAACGCCTATACACATCCTAACCAATTGTCTTATGCGCAGCAGTACCTAAATCATGTGCCCAGAGGAGATCAAATTTCTTGAGGTCAACAGAATCCTGCAATTCTTTGAGTTTGCAGGACTTGACCAAGAATTGTAGTAAGCGATCAAAATAGATCAGCGATGATCGCAGTGATATAAGGACTCTCACAGCCTAGAAGCTACTTCCAGAATAATAGTAATAGACTATCCGTCTCTTTCTAATTAGAAAAAAATTAAAGCTTAGACGGCCCGCGAGCTATGTCGCCGCGACACAGCTCGCAGGCAGTCCTGTGAATCCTGTAATAGCCTTACAGGGTCTGTGATTTCAAGAGATATCAACGAAACTGCCCCAAGCTAGTTTGATTTGAAATACCCCGTTGTACCCTGAAGCCTCCTAACATATCCCCGTTGTACCCCAAACGGGGAAAAGCTAGGAGGCTTCTAGCATTTCCCCGTTGTACCCTAAAGCCTCCTAGCATTTCCACGTTGTACCCCAACCTGGGAAATACTAGGAGGCTTTAGGGTACAACGGAGAAATGCTAGGAGGTTTTGTGGTACAACGGGGAAACGCTAGGAGGCTTTAGAGTACAACGGGGATAAGCTAGGAGGCTTCTAGCATTTCCCCTAAAGCCTCCTAGCATTTCCCCGTTGTACTGTACCCCAAACTGGGAAATGCTAGGAGGCTTTAGGGTACAACGGGGAAATGCTAGGAGGTTTTGTGGTACAACGGGGAAACGCTAGGAGGCTTGAGGGTACAACGGGGAAATGCTAGAAGCCTCCTAGCTTAAATATCCCCGTTGTCCTAAAGCGCGCTTTTATTTGTAAAGCCTTTGGGGCGGCGTTGGCAAACACGGTTTTTGTGACTTAGAGCTTGTTTGTTTGAGAGTGTTTGTATACCACCGGCCTGTCTATTCTTAAAACATTTTTTTCTCGTATTAATTGCCATTTTGCCCATATAAGGTCGCCATGTCTCGCCAACTGTCACCACATTAAATCCAATTACGAACAAGTAGTAAGCAAGTAGGTAGGTGCTTGGTTGGACAAGGGTTTTTTTTACAAAGGTATACAAAGGCCGTTAGTTAGTTCAATGTATTATTAATTATTATGGACTCATTAAAGCACGATACGTTTACTTTAAAAATATTGTAAAAGACAATTCAATCCCGATATGTTAATCTCGCATTCTGAATTGAGTTGCAAGTTTGTGCTTGGTTATAGATATAATCATGTGTTTTAAAAATACTTCATATTAGGCAGTTCAGTTGTTGTATAGAGACTCATTGTTATACAGCCAAATGAGACATAAATATTAGTAAGTAGGTACCGTAGGTTTTCGATTTCACATAATTTACTTTAAAAACAAAGTTTTAACCGACGAAAAATAAATCATCCCCTATTTTCCTACCCTTAAGGTTGTTTTTTTTTTCAAATGTATATCTTTCCAACTAAAAAAGAATTATCCAAATCGAACTACTCTGTAAAAAGTTATGTGTGTCTGACACATAAAAAAAAATAAAAAAATATACGCTTCGACATGAGAACCTCCTCCTTTATTTTTCGTCGGTTGAAAACTAGACGACGAGATCTCAAAAAACAAATTTTGCATTCGGGATTGTTTTTGACTTCTTGTAACATTAATCATTATGCTTGTCGAGACAAGGCCGCTGACGCGCATGGTTGCCGGGTGGGTTTCTGGGTAGGATCTTCATGAAACAGACAGGTTGCTATGTCACTAAGACGACCACTTTAGCCTAGATGGTAGTGACCCTGCCTTCAAAGCATCGTGTCCTGGGTTCGAATCCATATTTTTATTCATATTCATATTCATTTATTCGTTGCAACCATGGTATTCACAGGATGTTCTTAAAATCTAATTAGTACAGACATGGACCCTACAAGGGTGTAGTAACATATTTATGTACTAAGCTAACCTAAACTAAACAACATATATTTATAGAATCAACATTTTATATATATATCTACACGTTAGATAACAAAAAATATTTTTTGTACTCGTCGATTAAAATCTGTGTATTAAGATTTCATAGAGAATACTGCAACGTCACTCTTTTCATAGTTTTAGTCCATGTTACTGTCGAAACAATCGAAATAACTGTTTCGATACGCTCCAGACAACCGAAAAAAAATTGAAAATAGAACTAAAATAAATTCGACCAATCACGTGGCTGCTTTACCGAACTGTAATGAATTGGACCAATAGAATCGCTTTGATTATTAAGTTTACTCGTTGATGTCGTACGCTCGTTCATGTCTTTTAAGATATCAACGAGAGTACGAGCGATAGGCTGCACTTCGTTTCAACAGTATCGAGTTTGTTTAATTAGTTTTTGTACTCGTCGATTAAAATCTGTGTATTAATGGTTCAGGCATGCGGCTGTCAAGCGGCGGTCGTGGGTTCGAATCCCGGCTCGTACCAATGAGTTTTTCGGAACTTATGTACGGAATATTTACCGTTAGCTTTTCGGTGAAGGAAAACATCGTGAGGAAACCGGTC
Source organism: Epinotia brunnichana (assembly GCA_963854355.1). Classification (NCBI taxonomy): domain Eukaryota; kingdom Metazoa; phylum Arthropoda; class Insecta; order Lepidoptera; family Tortricidae; genus Epinotia; species Epinotia brunnichana. The sequence continues at coordinate 3,067,212 of OY977940.1, forward strand.
TAATCCCAATAAGGTCTAGTTTTCCCTCTGGGTTGGAAGGTCAGATGGCAGTCGCTTTCGTAAAAACTAGTGCCTATGCCAAATCTTGGGATTAGGTGTCAAAGCGGACCCCGGGCTCCTTTAGGGGCACAACTGGGAATAATAACGCTAGGAGGATGATGATTAAGATTTCATAGAGAATACTGCAACGTCACTCTTTTCATAGTTGTAGTCCATGTTACTGTCGAAACAATCGAAATAACTGTTTCGATACGCTCCAGACAACCGAAAAAAAATTGAAAATACCTAGAACTAAAATAAATTCGACCAATCACGTGGCTTCTTTACCGAACTGTAATGAATTGGACCAATAGAATCGCTTTGATTATTGAGTTTACTCGTTGATGTCGTACGCTCGTTCATGTCTTTTTAGATATCAACGAGCGTACGAGCGATAGGCTGCACTTCGGTTCAACAGTATCGAGTTTGTTTAATTAGTTCAGTTGACTCGTAGATAATGAATTTTAATGAACTCGTACAAAAAGTATTGTTCACAATAGTGTTATAATCAAGCTTTCCTTACTTAGGCCACTCAGCAAGCTTCGTGGCCTAAACACGGTACTCGACTGAAAAGCTCTCTATTATAACACGATTGTGAAAAATACTATATAACTATTCCTTCTTACTTATATTTGCTCTACTTATTAAATTATTCAAATTTAATTAAAAAAAGCTATTATTTGTGTGATGAGCACGAATATTTGTTGCTGAGTCATGGATGTTTTCTATATATTTAAGTATTTATTTCCTATATAAGTATGTATATCGTCGTTTAGTACCTATGCAAGCTTTGCTTAGTTTGGGACTAGGTCGATTTGTGTAAGATTGTGGAAAAAGTATAAATAAAAAAGATATTTATACTACTTATTGTTTGAGTACATGCCGAGTAGCTTCGTGAGACAAGGGAGCTTTTTCTAATATTTACAGTGATTTAGGACCCTGTGTGACTCGGGCTCGGGATCATTAAATCATTATAGGTACATAATACACATTAAAACACTATAGTGAAATAGTGATACTGATTATAATGACCATTAGGTTACTACGAGTAGATGAATTGGTGCCGATTGGGTTTAAGGTTTGAAAACTGGGATATTTACTTAACAGGCAGTTACGTTGCAATATCCCCAATACTCATCATGGTCCGACAGAGAGGTCAAAACGTCGAAAACAATTTCTGAATTGTTTTTGCCAGGCGATGTCACGAGATAATATGTCAGTTGCTTGACTTGCTTGGTGTGACAAGGACGCTTTTACAAAGACCCCTACAGTGATTTAGGACCCTGTGTGGCTAGACACTGCATTGTTGCCGGGTGGGTTTTTGTCCAGCGACTAATCCCGGCGCGCCCGGGGCAGGAATGCGGCAGGTGCGCGCGCGCAAGAAGACAGACGCGACGGACATGCCTTTAAATTTATTGACTTTCGAGATTTTCGTCTCCTACTTCGTACTCCCATGCTTAATTCCCATCTAAACTTCCATCCCTAATGTCATCCATATAGTATTTTCCTAGGATAAAACATTTTGACGTGATAACGTCTTATAAATCGATGAACAACGGCAGCACGCACGAAAAAGTATGACTCATTGTCCCGTTCCGCTGGAGCCGAGCGTTCGGCTTTATGACGTTATCACGTTAAATTATCTTCCGTAAACCGACTTTATAGAAAACCAATTTCTTTTATATTAAATATTAGGGGACTATCTTACACACACCGAAGTAACCCCATAGTAAAATCAATAAGTCTTGTGTGAGGGTTAAGGATGACTCACGCTAGAACGTGCCGTGTCCGGCCCGGGCCGTTTTCTGAGAAAAACGACGGTGTTTTTGCGTGGCTGAGCCATACCCATGCCCGGCCGAGCCACGGCCGATGCTCGGAAGCGGCTCGGTGTCAGCACGGCCCGGACGTGGCTCGGCCGGGCTTGAGTAGGCTCGGCCGCGCAAAAACGACGGCGTTTTTGCGTGGCCGAGCCATACCCATGCCCGGCCGAGCCACGGCCGATGCTCGGAAGCGGCTCGGTGTCAGCACGGCCCGGACGTGGCTCGGCCGGGCTTGAGTAGGCTCGGCCGCGCAAAAACGCCGTCGTTTTTCTTAGAAAACGGCCCGGGCCGGACACGGCCCGTTCTAGCGTGAGTCATCCTTTACCAGACGACGGGTATTACTTACGTAGGTATGAATAATATTAGTGAAGGAAAATATTGTGAGGAAACCTGCTGCCAAACCAAACCATCTGCTTAAAACATCAAAGGTGTATGTGAAGTCCCCAACCTCCACTGGGACAGCGAGGAAACTAACTGCCTATTCCCTGTCATTCATGAGAGGAGGCCTGTGCCCCAGCAGTGGGACATATTCTTTTTCTCTTACTTAAGAGCTAAGCTCTTGTCGGTGTAGCTCAAAGTAGGCCCTCCATCTACTCCGACCCCACGCAATCTCTTTGACCTCACGATAGTGATGTACAACGTGAAATTCAATTCGTGATACAAGTTAGCAAAATGTGAATCTATGCATGATTCTGAGCAACTTTTACTATGGAACCAACTTTGTGGTATGCCAAAAAATCAAACTGTTTCATTTTACTTTGGTCATTTTAGTTAGACTGACGAAAATGTATGAACAGGTGTTGTTTCTGCATTACACAAAGTTGGTGCCATAGTAAAAGTTGTTCAGAATCATGGATAGATTCACATTTTGCTAACTTGTAGCATGCTTGTAACATGAATTAAATTTCTCCTTGTATAGACTTGTGGGGGTGGGCGGGACACTTGGCGAGGAGAAGCGATGGGAGATGGACAAAACGGGTTACTGAATGGTGGCCAAGGTCATCGAAACGGTCAGCGGGCAAACCACCAGCCCGATGTCTGCCGAACAGGAACCAAACAGTGGATGAGATTAGCACAGGACCGGGGAGAGTGGCGTAATAAAGAAGAGGCCTATACTCAACAGTGGGTGGATACGGGCTGCATAAATAGATAGATAGGCTAAATATGTATCTAGTATGTACTGGCGTCTTCTCCCGACTTCGTCCACGTGGATTTCGTTTATTTATGACGACTGGTGACCCTGCCTACGAAGCTGAAGGTCCCGGGTTCGAATCCCGGTAAGGACAAATATTTGTGTGATGAGCACGAATATTTGTTTCTGAGTCTTGGATGTTTTCTATGTGTTTAAGTATTTATATATCCATGAAACCCCCGCAAGCCCCCCACAAGGTGGACTGATGACCTGGTAAACGTCGCGGGACTCCGCTGGCTGGATGCGGGTGGCGCAGGACCGGCCATTGTGGCACTCTTTGCGAGAGGCCCATGTCCAGCAGTGGACGTCTTTCGGCTGATGTGATGATGATATCCATGAAATATATCGTCGTCTAGTACCCAACACAAGCCTTATTGTGCTAACTATGGGGCTAGATCGATTACCGTAAAAAAAAAAATATTTAGGTAGTTATTTATTTTATAACGTACCTCCATTCCATAAAAACATTTGGTGCCCCTTTGAGGTAAAAACTGTCCAACTTAATAGGTACCAAATGTCATCTTAATCGGATCAGTGGTTTAAGCGTGAAATGTAACAGATGGACAGAGATAAAAGAGATGTAATTACTGTAATTACCATAATAGGGCACATAATACGTTATAATAAAGATACAATTTCATTGACTATTAAATTAATATGATTGCGAACTAGGGTATCGACATGACGTCTGTACATATTTCTGTACAAGGCATGTCCACATGATCCAACGGTCTATAAATTTCGGGAAGCACATGTCATTTCCTTTGGCTCGACGGGGTGCGCATGCACACACTAAGAGCACTACCCGATAATAGATCTTATGACGATGCAGTAAGGTCTACAATTGGACAGTTTACTGTTTTGTACAAAAGCTGAGAAAGGGTGAGCTTTTGCAAAATACGTCTTCTTATTCATCCATATTTAGGTGCTTATTTCATCATGTCTACATTCTCGTTCCTCGTCCAGCTATCCTGAGAGTACGAGAGAGAGTTGTGGAAACAGCGAATCCTCAAATCAATAATCGTGGGCAACACACTTGTGATTATTCTATGTAGAGCATCGGTTTCGAATCGAACCTGGGGGTAATTACCCTAGTAAACATTATCTCTGAGGGTAACATATTTGGTATTTAAAATCTTGTCTATACATCCATTAGTCAAGGTGTGGGTATTGCGAGATTTTGAACGAGCGAGTGAAATGAACGAAGTTCTCCGTTTCAGTTCGGGCAAAAAATCTTTCGCACATCCGGCGTCTGTCCGGCTGTTCTCCTCTACAGGTCGCATTTCTCAACCGATTCTCGTGAAATTTTGTGAGCAAGTTCAAAATTTATAGGTATATTGAATTTGTTTGTAGATCCAGATTTTCAGCCCCGCGAGTTGTACCTACTGCTCTCCAACTAGTTAAAATTGGGGCAAAATAGTTTCCCTATACGAGGTTGCGGGGGTAACGATATTGAAAAGGTTAGAAACTACTGTTCTAGAGTCGCAAGCGTAGGCTACGGTGTCTGATTACTATCGGGCATTCGGTTTAATACCTACCTACACTCTGGCTTTCAATTACGCGTAGTAGTCACTAATATAGGAGTCAAATTATGCTGGTTATAGCTGACGAACTGTAAAATCTGTACATAAGTTGAAATGGGTGTTTAATGGGTATTTATCGCGTATCGAGGTGAATTATGAGTTTGGTTGCTGCCGAGCTGTCTCGTTTGAACATATCTCCCTGATATAAATTTGCCTGTGCAGTAACTACGAGAATGTTAAGTATACTACATACGTACCTAATTATCAATGTTGGCTCTTTGGAATGCGGTCATTTGATATAATGTTGAAATTACTAAAAAAAGTTTTTTTTTTTTTTTAATTCAATAAGCGACTATACCGTACTCGGGATTTCTTTTGAAGTCAAGTGACATCGCCGATTGAAATCATGATTTTAACAATGCGCATTTTGGTGACATAGCTATAGGAAACAACCTAACTGCATGCGAAGATCCAAAATGTCCAAATGTCCAACCAGAATCCACTCAGCAAAAACTCGCGTACCTATAGGTCACACAGAATCCTTAATGACTAATGACAAGCCACGTAAAATTAAGCTTCCTTGTGTCACCGAACTAATGTCACGAGAAGTCAAAAACAATCCGAATGCTGAATTAATATCGAAATTCATGATAATTCTTGATTGACCCATTTATCTGTATAACAATGAGGCTGGCCCGGTGGTGAGTAATGTCGTGATAACTCCGTAATATACTTAGGTAGGTACCTAAACTACGTTAGAGCAAAGGATCTGCATTAGTGCAGCTGGTGACATAACTAATAGGTAACCTTTCCGCTAAAATCTGTTTGTTTCAGAAGTTTCAAAGTTCTCTACGAGATGACAGCTGCAGCGCCATATAACGATTAGTATTTTACAAAAGCGGGTCGATGCAACCCGTCCTCATCAGTATAAATATAATTCGTCACACCAAATCTTAAAACTCTGCAATACGTCCCATGCCTAAACGTCATTACGCCGAAACCAAAATGTCACAACTGAGCATTCTGTCTCAAGCAATACCCCTCCTTATCACAAAGGTATTGAGCTCATTTTACGCCCTAAACCACCCGTATGTGATTGAGTCTTCCAGTAATTCGAACAGGTGGCGGACAAATTCAATTTTGTGCAGCCAATCGGCAGCAGGTTTTTTGAAAGGTCCTTTTTTTTACGTTTTCTTTTTCCTTTTCACCTTTTCACTTCCTTTTACGTTTTCAATATTTTTTTTCCATTCCTCCGTTTCTGATGATAATGCGTAAAAAAGTATGCAAAAACAGGTGAGAAATTAAACTAGGTAGGATGAATTGAGATGGTCGATCAAATCATTCAGAGGTGGATGGAGTATCAAAGAAAGAAAGAAAGAAACAAAGAAAACATTTATTCGTGGACAAAACAATGGGTGTAAAAAACAAAACACAGAACGTAAAAATAGCAGGGTCCATGAAAAGGCCCCGACTCAGCATGGTGCTAACCTAGAAGGCCAGCGCTGGTCTTCCGTCGGAACCTTTATATGAGTTACCTCCTGGAAGGCAACACAAAACAAATACCTACGCTAAACATCTATATATATAAAAGAAGACTTCCTGACAGATCATCAACGCACAGCCGAAACTACTGGAACTAGAAACTTGAAATTTACACCCATACTACCTTTTATAACGTAGGCGACGGATAAGAAGGGATTTTTGGAAATTCCACCCCTAAAGGGGTTAAATAGGGGTGCAAAGTTTGTATGGAGGAAACTTTATTTTTGAGCTGGAGTCTTCAAACTTTGTGGAAAGATTACTTTATAGAATACAAATAAAGTACTTTCAGCGTTTTGGAAAATTCTACCCCTAAGGGGGCTAAAAAGGGTTGCAAAATTTGTATGGGGAAACTAACTCTTTTTTGAGATAGAAGCTTAAAAGTTTGTTAAAAGGTTACTTATTGAAATACAAAAAAATAACTTTCAGCGTTTTAGAAAATTCCACCCCTAAGGGGGTTAAAAGGGGGTGCAACATTTGTATGGAGGAAACATTTTTTTTTTAGCTAGAGAATTCAAACATTGTAGAAAGCTTACTTATTAGAATAAAAATAAAGTACTTTCGGCGTTTTGGAAAATTCCACCCCTAAGGGGGTTAAAAATCGTTGCAAAGTTTGTATGAGGGAAATTCTTTTTTGAGATACAAGGTTAAACATTGGTAGAGAGAATACTTATTGAAATACAAAAAAGAACTTTCAGCGTTTTATAAAATTCCACCCCTAAGGGGGTTAAAAGGGAGTGCAACATTTGTATGAAGGCAACGTTTTTTTTAGCAAGAGACTTAAAACTTTGTAGAAAGCTTTCTTATTGGAATAAAAATAAAGTGCTATCAGCGTTTAGGAAAATTCTATCCCTAGGGGGGTTCAAATACGTTGCATAGTTTGTATGAGGGAAATTCTTTTTTGAAATATAAGGTTAGTCGTTCGTGAAAAGATTACTTATTGAAATAAAAATAAAGTACTTTCAGCGTTTTGAAAAATTCCACCCTTTAGGGGGTTAAAAATCGTTGCAAAATTTGTATGAGGGAAATTCTTTTTTGAGATACAAGGTTAAACATTTGTAGAAAGATAACTTATTGAAATATAAAAAAGAACTTTCAGCGTTTCAGAAAATTCCACTCCTAAGGGGGTTAGGAGTGCAACATTTGTATGGAGGCAACGTTTTTATTTAGCAAGAGACTTAAAATTTTGTAAATAGCTTACTTATTAGAATAACATTAAAGTACTTTCAGCGTTTTGAAAAAATCTACCACCAAGGGGGTTAAAATGGGTTGCAAAGTTTGTATGGGGGAAACTCTTTTTTGAGATAGATAGAAGCTTAAAAGTTTGGCGATTTAGAAAATTCCGCCCCTAAGGGGGTTAAAAGGGAGTGCAACATTTATATGGAGGTAACATGTTTTTTTAGGTAGAGACTTAAAACTTTTTAGACAGCTTACTTATTAGAACAAAAATAAAGTACTTTCAGCTTTTTGGAAAATACCACCCTTAAGGGGGTTAAAATACGTTGCAAAGTTTTGTATGAGAGAAATTCTTTTTTGAGATAATAAGCTTAATCGTTTGTAGAAAGATTACTTATTGAAATACAAAAAAGTACTTTCAACGTTTTAGAAAATTCCACCCCTACGGGGGTTAAAAGGGAGTGCAACATTTGTATGGAGGCAACGTTTAATAATAGTTCGTTAATAGGGGGTTCAAAGTTGGCATGGAGAGTCAGAAAATTTTAAAGTATGAGATTTGTATATTCGATCTTAGCCTGTTTATTAAAAGACTACAAAACTTATTTGAGCGTTTTTTGAAATTAAAAGGAGATTATAAGGGTGTTCCAAGTTTGTATGGAGAGCAAGTAATTTATAAAGTAAGGGATTTGTAACTTCGGTTGTAGACTGTTTGCTGAAAGACTACAAAACTTATATCAGTTTTTTTTAATTTATCGCCAAAGAAGGTTAAAAGGGGGTTCAAAGTTTGTATAGAGAGCAAGATATTTTTATTAAAGTAAGAAATTTGTAAATACGGTTTCAGACTTATACTATGAGGGTTTAAAGAGGGTTCTAAGTTTGTATAGAGAGAAAGACATTTTGAAGGTATGAGATTTGTAACTTCGGTTTTAGACTGTTTACTAAAATACTACAAAACTAATTTCAATGTTTTTTTTTAATTAATTACTTAAACAAACATTTAGATGATAACATGTTCTACGCGGTTCCTGACTGATCATCAACGCACAGCCGAAACTACTGGATCTAGAAACTTGAAATTTACACCTATACTACCTTTTATAACGTAGGCGACGGTTAAGAAGGGATTTTGAGAAATTCTACCCCTAAAGGGGTTAAATAGGGGTGCAAAGTTTGTATAGGAGAAACTTTATTTTTTGAGCTGGAGTCTTCAAACTTTGTCTTAAGATTACTATATAGAATACAACTAAAGTACTTTCAGCGTTTTGGAAAATTCTACCCCACAGGGGGCTAAAAATCTTTTTTGAGATAGAAGCTTAAAAGTTTGTAGGAAGATTACTTTTTGAAATACAAAATAATAATTTTCAGCGTTTTAGAAAATTCCACCCCTAAGGGGGTTAAAAGGGGGTGCAACATTTGTAAAGAGGAAACGTGTTTTTTTAGCTAGAGAATTAAACCTTTGTAGAAAGCTTACTTATTAGAATAAAAATAAAGTACTTCCAGCGTTTTGGAAAATTCTACCCCTAACGGGGTTAAAAATCATTGCGAGGTTTGTATGACGGAAACTTTTTTTTGAGATAGTATCTTAAAAGTTTATAGAAAGAAGACTTTCTGAAATAAAAAAAATACTTTCAGCGGTTTAGAAAATTCCGCCCCTAAGGGGGTGCAACATTTGTATCGAGGCAACGTTTTTTTAGCAAGAGACTTAAAACTTTGTTAATAGCTTACTTATTAGAATATTATTAAAGTACTTTCAGCGTTTTGAAAAATTCAATTTAAGAAAACTCCTCCCCCAATGGGGTTAAAAGGGGGTGCAACATTTGTAAAGAGGAACATGTTTTTTTAGCTAGAGACTTAAACCTTTGTAGAAAGCTTACTTATTAGAATAAAAATAAAGTACTTCCAGCGTTTTGGAAAATTCCACCCCTAAGGGGGTTAAAAATCATTGCAAAGTTTGTATGAGGGAAATTCTTTTTTGAGATACAAGGTTAAACGTTTGTAGAAAGATTACATATTGAAATACAAAAAAAAACTTTTAGTGTTTTGGAAAATTCCACCCCTAAGAGGGCTAAAAAGGGTTGCAAGGTTTGTATGAGGGAAACTCTTTTTTGAGATAGAAGCTTAAAAGTTTGTAGAAAGATTACTTATTGAAATACAAAAAAAACACTATTAGCGTTTTAGAAAATTCCACCCCTAAGGGGGTTAAAATGAACATTGGTATGGAGGAAACATGTTTTTTTAGCTAGAGACTTAAACCTGTGGAGAAAGCTTACTTATTAGAATAAAAAAAAAAAAATTCAGCGTTTTGGAAAACTCCACCCCTACGTGGGTTAAAAATCATTGCAAAGTTTGTATGAGGGAAATTATTTTTTGAGATACAAGGTTAAACGTTTGTTAAAAGATTACTTATTGAAATACAAAAAAGAACTTTCAGTGTTTTAGAAAATTCCACCCCTAAGGGGGTTAAAAGGGAGTGCAACATTTGTATCGAGGCAACGTTTTTTTAGCAAGAGACTTAAACCTTTGTGGAAAGCTTACTAACCAGAATAAAAATAAAGAACTTTCAGCGTTTTGGAAAATTCCACCCCTAATGGGTTAAAACGGTTGCAAAGTTTGTATGAGGGAAACTCTTTTTTGAGATAGAAGCTTAAAAGTTGTAGAAAGATTACTTATTGAAATAAAAAAAGCACTTTCAGCGTTTTTAAAAAAATCCACCCCTAAGGGGGTTAACATAGGTTTCTAAGTTTGTACCAGGGAAACTTTTTTTTGAGATAGAAGCTTAAAAGATTGTAGAAAGATGACTTTCTGAAATAAAAATTCACTTTTAGCGGTTTAGAAAATTCCGCGCCAAAGGGGGTTAAAAGGGGGTGCAACATTTGTATGGAGGAGGTAACATGTTTTTTTAGCTAGAGACTTAAAACTTTGTAGAGAGCTTACTTAGAATAAAAATGTGTGTGCAACATTTGTAAAGAGGAAACGTGATTTTTAGCTAGATAATTAAACCTTTGTAGAAAGCTTACTTATTAGAATAAAAATAAAGTACTTCCAGCGTTTTGGAAAATTCCACCCCTAAGGGTTGTTAAAATCGTTGCCAAGTTTGTATGAGGGAAATTATTTTTGGAGCTACAAGGTTAAACGTTTGGAGAAAGATTACCTACTTATTGAAATACAAAAAAGAACTTTCAGCGTTTTAGAAAATTCCACCCCTAAGTAAGATTTAAAAGGGAGTGCAACATTTGTATGGAGGCAACGTTCTTTTTTAGCAAGAGACTTTAAACTTTGTAGATAGCTAATAAGTATATTGGAATATAAATAAAGTACTTTCAGCGTGTTGATAAATTCCACCCCTGAGGGGGTTACTAAGGGTTGCAAAGTTTGTATAAGGGAAACTCTTTTTTGAGATAGAAGCTTAAAACTTTGTAGAAAGCTTACAAATAAAGTACTTCCAGCGTTTGGAAAATTCCACCCCTTAAGGGATTAAAAAGGGTGCAAGATTCGTATGGGAAACACTTTAATTGAGCTTAGATACTTGATAGTTTGTAGAAAAAATGCTTATTACAATAATAAAGCTCTTCTACTTATTTTTTCCTTGAAAAGCGTTAATAGGGGGTTCAAAGTTGGTATGGAGAGTCAGAAAATTTTAAAGTATGAGGTTTGTAACTTCGATCCTAGCCTGTTTGTTAAAAGACTACAAAACTTATTTCAGCGTTTTTTTTTTTAATAAAACCTCCAAAGGGGATTCCAAGTTTGTATGGAGAGCAAGTAATTTTTAATGTAAGGGATTTGTAACTTCGGTTGTAGACTATTTACTGAAAGACTACAAAACTTATTTCAGCGTTTTTTTTTTAATTTATCGCCTAAGAAGGTTAAAAGGGGGTTCGAAGTTTATGTAGAGAGCAAGACATTTTTAAAGTAAGAAATTTGTAACTACGGTTTCAGACTTATACTATGAGGGTTCAAAGAGGGTTCTAAGTTTGTATAGAGAGCAAGACATTTTGAAGGTAAGATATTTGTAACTTCGGTTTTAGACTGTTTACTAAAAGACTACAAAACTAATTTCAATGTTTTTTTTTTTAATTTATTCCTTAAACAAACATTTAGACGATAACATGTTCTACGCGGACGAAGTCGCGGGCAACAGCTAGTAATATATATATCTTAAAACTATTCCAAATCCCGAGCCATATTCGTGCCAGAGTATCAGAGCATATTCGTATCAGGTGGCTCAAAATTCAAAATTAACTAATGTCTGTTCACCATTAAGCGGACCCTATATGGTTGCTGGCCAGCATCGTTGCGTGCTTAATAACTTCATACCAAAAGCAACTGTTGCCTTTGACGTGATACAGATTTAGCTTCAAGACGTAAACAGTCAATTGGACCAGACAAAAATAGTCCAAGATTAGTCCAGACAATGTTCACATTGAATGGCATTCAGTCACTGAATCATAATCAAGAGTAGGTACCTAAATAAAACGGTACACTTTGTGCAAAATTTCTACCAAAGGGTGCACCATTTTTTGCTCTTCCGTGGTCTACTTAGATACTGAATTCAATAGGTACCTGATTCAGGCTTCTTTCTCAGATCGTCTTTATTCCTGTTAGATTGAATCTAGCCTTAGACAAGTTTGAGTTCTGCCAAATCCGACCTTTTACAATTACTTCTAGATTCATAGATAATAGGAGGTTAAAGCTCAGTTACTTATATAGGAATAATTTACTTTAAAAACAAAGTTTAAACCGACTTCAATTCAGTACTTCGCCAAGCTTCATGGTACATGAAAATTTCCACATTACCTTTCCATTTACCACATGAACTGCTTTCCGAGAGCAAATGCGTTGATTATTACAGAAAAAACCCAAGTCGCTACATGTGGGCTGATAATATTTGAGGAGTTCCGTCGAGTTCTCAAGGATCTTAGAATTAACACTTCATTAGTTGCTACTTCAACGGAATCATCTCAGAATCTTTGGCGTACTTTACATCCTTGAGGAGTTCCATAAGTCATCTGTGGTCTTCATCATCAGTTTCACTTCACAAAAATTACGATTTCCGAGGGTGAATACACGAGTAATAATAGAAAATACTGAAATCACTACAGGAATGCCTATAAAATTTGAGGGTTGCCCTTAATTTCCCTAGGATCCCATCATCAGATCCTAAATTGGTGACAAAGGGACCACCTCGGGAGTATACTCTTTCGAATAGAAAAAGATTTTTGGAAATCGGTCCACAATTGACGGAGATATCGGCGAACATACATTAAAAAAAAACATACAGTGGAACATATAACCTCCTCCTTTTTTGAAGTCGGTTAAAGAGCCGCCGCTCCATGCCTAGAACAGAGGCGCTACCACGAACTTCGAATCTCGAACTTCGTATACGTCCGTCTCTATCGCACTTATGGTTTATGGTACTCGAGCGACAGAGACGGAGCTATAGGAAGTTCGAGATTCGAATTTCGTGGTAGCACCGCAGTTTATGAATTACAATAGGATATTAGTCTAGGTAGGACAGCACGGCTATCACAAGGCGGCGCGCGAGCTCTCTCGATTTTTCTCGCTCAACACCTCTCTTTCTAAGTGTTCTAATAAGAGAGAGACGGATAGTGCGAGAAAAATCGAGAGAGCACAAGAGTGATAGCCGTGCAGGGATGACATGCGTACCAATGGCTGGACTACAAAGGCTGCCGATGGTCGTGCGAAGTGGTGGAGAAATTGCAGGAAAGCGGACCCTGGGCTCTGAAGCAAAACAGTAAGTGAATAAACAAATTTATGTTAAGTAAGTACATAATTATTTAATCGTATAGCAATAAATAGTTTTAGAGGGCAGAGTGTAGCTTTGAGGTTGTTAAGCCAGGCAGCTATTTCAGGTGTCAGAGCGTGCAGATCTTCAGGATAGGTCCAGGGTAGGACTGAAGAGGACAGCGACGAAAAATGAGCTCAAGTAAAGTTAGGGGGCAATCATACACAAATCGAGCTAGTACTACCACTGTGAGCACAATTAAACTTGTGCCACGTATGAGTACCTATAGGTACTATACTAGACATAATTATATAGATAAATAGTTACTTCATTACATAGAACATTACTACAAATACTTATGATCATCCCAGATTCCTACCCAGCGGGGCTAGCACAATTGACTAGACTAGAGAATCTATCCTCTTTATAATTTGCACAATACGAGTGAGACATGAGGACAGGAGCCACTGTGTCGCGCGCGACACGGGTTAGCAGCAAGTTGTGCTAGACGTACAGGCCGGGGATCTACCAACTACTAGGCTAGTGGTCGACAGTTGAGGATGCACTCGGGGTTGACGCAGATGAGAGAGTGAGTCTAGCCTCTAGCCAGTATAAATAATAAAAAAATAAACAAAATAAAAAAGCTTTATTTAAATTCCATTACAGCATTAATTATTAAAACATTCAAATAAATTAAAAAGATTGCTGAATGGACCTCTCGCGGGTAAAAGCCTCCTCCAAGGCTTGCCAAGTCGGTCTGTCTCGTGCGGTTTTTAACCAATGTTTTCCTGCGACTATTTCGTCTTGCCATATATTATTAGGTCTTCCTCGCTTCCTTGAACCACACGGCCCCTTCCATTTCGTGGTGTTCAAGGTCCACCTGTCATCGGTATATCTCGATACATGGCCCGCCCATTTCCACTTTAGCCTTTTCGAAAAGAAAAGAGCGTCAATAACTTTAGTCTTTTTGCGTATTTTAGTGACTCTCACTCTATCTCTTAGTTTGACATTCAGACCGGTACTAGTACATCCTATAAAATATGTAATTATGTATACTACTTACATATTTACAACACGAATATACGTGGGTACCTACTATTCACAAATTTGTATGAGTGAATAGTTTGTCATTTATGTGCCGTTAAATACGTCAGAACCATAAGAAGAACCAAGTTGCCCGCGAACTCGCTTACATATTCGTCGTACATCCGCACATCCTTCATGAACTTATTTATTCCGATCGGCTAATTATTACCGCCTCCATTCCAAGAAGCGGACAATCAAACAATAAAAAACAGCGAAGGTACCCACGTAGGTAGCTATAGCTACTTCACGACCTCCATGTACAAAACAGACTCCTAGTGGTAGGACGAAATCGCGGCTGTTTTGGGCTCATCAAGGCCCCGCGCACGCGGCATTTTGATAGAGAATTATCCCGCTAAGGTCCAGGTTGCATCACTTGGAAATATGAAATTGGTTATCGTCGTTAATTATCGATTCATCGTAAGTGGCCGGCCAAGATGGCGACGGTGTCCTAGCAGACTTCCGGCCGGCGCGTGCTCGTGCATTATAATTCGCGCGTGTACCTATTTCGACGCATGAGGCTTCCTTTCATGCGTTCTGTCGAGCTATAAACGTTGGAACGAGGATCATGCATTTCATATTACAGAATTGACAATTTGAAAATACGGAATGGCTCGAGGCAGACGGCAGTGCTCTTGGCTTGACTTGACGCGTGACGGAGGTACGTACTTCGACACTATATAATAGGTGGTGCGGATTCTTTTTCAGTGACCGGATCTTATCTTAAGACCCATCGCATCGGGCCTTAAAATAATAACGCCTAGAATTATAGTTTCATACGGCTGACGCGCCAAGCGTGAGGCATAAAATAAATAGTATAAATACATAGTTGTGATCAACTCGTATTCACACGCGCCAATACGCACACAAACGCACCAATTTTGGCTGAGTTTTGGTGGCCTCACCGTTGCGCGTGAACTGCGTTTCTAGGCGTTATTATTCTAAGCATCGGGCCAACTAAACAATTGTTTATATCCACAATTGTTTAGCCATCTGCCACGAACACTTCAAAATAAAAAGGACACATTAAATAAATACTTTACCCGAATAGTGACACTATTGTTAAAGTACTTAGTATAGTATATGTAGTTTTAAATATAAAATGGTCAAACATTGCTAAGTAGGTACCTAACTAGTATATTTTAATGTAGACCTCTCCTTTCTTTAGACATAAAGCCGCCTTTTGGTTGAAAAAGTGTTGATGTTTAATAAGTACCGTAAAATGGGGTGAGTAAGGATTGCGAGGACAGTTCCGTTATGAAACTTATGAATGACGAGAGAAGGGATGACAGGCAGGTGAGATGGTTTTCAAAGGCTACTGCTATCTAAATAATGTATTCTTATTACAAATGGAGCTATATTCATAATAAAAAAACACGATCCAACAATTTTCCAAAATCACCTTTGTATGAAATCCCATCTCACCCCAACTACGGGGTGAGGTGGGATGTCTTACTTTTCTGTGTTTATCTTTAAAGTTATCAAATGGAACTACATAAAAAAAACTAAAATACAAACGGCCGGAATATTTATTAATAAAATTTAGTTTGCATAAAATGTAAAAATAAAATGTTATCGAGGTTTGAATGTCAGTTTTTTCCCTACTCACCCCGTTTTACGGTTCGTTTTTTTACAGTATCAATTAGTAGGTCATCTCCACTTATAATAAATCTCTAAATTAAAAAAAGAATCAGCCAGTTTGAAACTAAGCTTTGCGCGGTTCGAATGTTCTCAGCATCCCATGAACGGAAAAATATGAAACATTTTATATAGGTACATTATTATTCTAGCTGCAACTTAGGATAGTTTTTATCCGACTGCGACAGTTAATTAATTTTCCGAAATATACGACTTCATTTAATTTTTCATTTATTTTTATTGAAATCAAACGCTGCTCCAACTGTCAGCTATAAGAAACGTCAAATTTTCGTCAAAATGGCGGAATTGCTTTGCCTTTCACTTATTAATAATTTAAATCCCGTCTACGATAGACCTTTACGAGACAAATGCTAAAATATAAACCATAAAAAAATATTCGATTCTGATATGAGAACTTATATGCGCAAATGTCGTTTTATGTCGTAATTTCAATAAATGAAATCAACAAATTTGAACAATATAATTAACACGAATTTGTTTTTTTTGAATGACAATGGCACGCGCTCGGCGCATTCAGCCAAAGTGCCTACGGCGCTACCACGAAAACCGAAACTCGAAGTTCGTATAACTGCATCCCTGTCACTCGAGTGTTGTTAGTGCGATAGAGATAGAGATACCCGAATATTTTCGAATTCCGAAGTTCGTGGTTATAGCTCAGGAATCGAAACTACACCCCGTAAGCCGCGTCCGCTGCGCCATGTTTTCGTGGGTTTTTAAACGTCAAACATGTTTTGCCAATCAAAACAAAACCCTATTTGTTTGCCGAACCTGACTGAAAACATGTTAGATGTTTAAAAACATGGAAAACATTGGTGCAGCGGACCCGGCTGTAGGTAGACACTAAATAAAATAATCATAATGTATTTTCTCGAAAAAAGGATAATAGAGAAAAATTCAACGCAAGAGGTTAGGATATAAATAGGTAATCACTAAGTTCCAAAGTTTTATGTTCTGTCCCTTTTTCACAAAACGCACCTTCAAATGAAACGATTGTTTTTTACTATGACACTCGAGGATCTTGACGTCACAGTCCCCGATCGTTTTCTCACTCTAACAAGCGACATTAAAACGGTTTTGAGATATTTGAATGGGATTTTCGTCATCTTCTATCTATCTATACCTACATATAAATGCCCTGACTGACTCACCCACTCACTCATCAACGCACAGCCGAAACTACTGGGGCTAGAGAGTTGAAATTTATACCAGAACTACCTTATACAACGTAGGCAACGGATAAGAAGAGATTTTTGGAAATTCTACCCCTAAAGGGGTCAAATAGGGGTGCAAAGTTTGTATGGGGGAAACTTTATTTTTTATAGCTAGAGACTTTAAATTTTGTATAAATATTACTTAATAGAATACGAATAAAATACTTTCAACGTTTAGGAAAATTCTGCCCCTAAGGGGGTAAACAAGGGGTGCAAATTTTGTATGGGGGAAACTTTATTATTTTAGCAAGAGACTCAATACGTTGTAGAAAGCTTACTTATTAGAATACAAATAAGGTACTGCCAGCGTTTTCTAAAATTCAGCCTGTTAGGGGGTTAAAAAAGGTTGCAAAGTATGAGCGAAACTTCTTTTTGAGATAGAAGCTTAAAATAAGTTTGTAGAAATATTACTTATTACAATACAAATAAAAAAAAACAGCGTTTTGGAAAATTCCACCCCTAAGGGTATGAAAAAGGGGTACAATGTTGGTAAACGGGATTTTTTTGAGCTAGAATCTCAAACCTTTTTAAAAAGATCGCAAGCGACAAACCTTTGCTGAAAGATTACTTATTACAATACAAATAAAGAACTTTCAGCGTTTTGGAAAATTCCACCCCTAAGGGTGATTAAAACAGGTGAAAAATTGTATGAAGGAAACTTTTTTTTTGAGCTTGAGACTTGAAATTGTGTAGAAAGATTATTTATTAGAATACAAATATATAGGTTAATTACTTTCAGTGGTTTGAAAATTTCCACCCGCTAAGAGGTGCAATGTTTGTGTAGGAAAATTTTTTTTTAGGTAGAAACTTAAAACTCTGTTGAAAGATTAAGTACCTACTTATTAAAATACAAAAAAATACCTACTGCCAGCGTTTTGGAAAATTTCACCCCTTAAGGGGTTAAAAAGGGGTGCAAGGTTCGTATGGGAAACACTTTTTTTTAGCTAGAGACTAGATAGTTTGTAGAAAAAATACTTACCTATTACAATAAAAAAACCGAGTGTTTTATTTTTAATTTTTCCCTGAAAAGCGTTCAAAGTTTGTATGGAGAGCAAGAAAATTTTAAAGTATGATATTTGTAACTGCGATCTTAGCCTGTTTAGACTACAAAACTTATTTCAGCGTTTTTTTAATTCATCGCCTAAGAAGGTTAAAAGGGGGTTCGAACTTTGTATAGAGAGCAAGACATTTTTAAAGCAAGAAATTTGTAACTACGGTTTCAGACTGTTTACTATGAGGGTTCAGAGAGGGTTCTTAGTTTGTATAGAGAGCAAGAGATTTTGAAAGTAAGAGATTTGTAACTTCGGTTTTAGATTGTTTTCTAAAAGTCTAGGTAGAAAATTAATTTCAATGTTTTTTTTTTTTTTTAGTTCATTCCTTTAACAAACATTTAGACGATAACATGTTATACGCGGACGAAGTCGCGGGCAACAGCTAGTTAATAATAAACACACACTTAACAATAAAATACAATCGCTTTGTTTATCATTATCACTTAACAATTAAAGACAATCGCATTGTTTACCAGGCACAAAGAGAAGTGAATTCGGTTTAAAATATGAATCCGCACTGTACCTAGTACCTACAAGTATAACACGACCGGGCAAATCTTCAGTCACCCCGGCAATAGAGTGTTTAAGAGCCAGTTTGGCCTAGCCAGTAGCCAGCCATATCAGAGCTCACCAAACCAAATCCATTATTGCTAGAGTCGCCGTCATTGTAATCGATGGGGAGGACTATACTATACCTACGAACGAGCCAGCGAAGCGAAGTTCTCCATTTCAACTTGGTCCAAAATTATTTCCTATGCCCGGCGTCTGTCCGGCTGTTCTCCTCTACAGGTCACATTTCTCAATCGATTCTCGTGAAATTTTGTGATCAGGTTCAATAATTAGATATTTATTAGTCGATTCTGATTGTGGAAATTATAATTTTTTTTTTAAGTTTATTCTTTTCGAGAAAATCTTTCACCAGTCATACTTGGCCGCGCACGGTTTACACTTTTTACCTACCCTCAGTTATGCGCCGGCGCACAGAGCTTGTCACGATGACCACAAGTCCCGCGACGAGTATCATTGTCCATGTCGAAGGGTTCGATGATCCTGTTATAAGGTTGTCGTTTTGGTTAGGGAATTTGTTTTGGGATCATATTAACTACTTTTCTACTTGTTAACTGTTCTAATAAAGGGACTTTAGGTACGTTACTTAGGTACTCTTTGAATATCTGCTACCCTTAATATTTAATTATAAGTACCTACTTAGTACTTTTTCCACATTGACCATACAATAAGTTTGTGGAGACGCCGTTTTAAATGTAAATTGGCTTAATTTACATTTAAAATAGGGTAATAGTTAACTTGACAGGTAGTTGTCAAATTTACTATTGACCGCCACCGCAGGCCCCGTCAGTGTGATTCAGACCTTAAATGCTACATGTCATCCTTGTCTTATAATTATCTTTGATGTCATAAAGCTCGTATATCATTTTATAGTTTACTAATCATGACATCGGATTAAAATACCTCTCATTAACCAATTGTGACGTGGGGATGATAGTCTCTACAGCAGGGTTTCTTAAAGTGTGGTCCATGGACATCTTAGGGGTCCGTGACATGATTACTGGGGGTCCGCGGCCTTTTCGATCACTCTTAAGGTGGTTCGATTGCCATACAAACCGTTTTTTGACATTCGCAGGCTAACGGCGTGATATTTTAAGAAACTTATGTAACAAACTTTCATCAATTGGTTTCCCATTTGCGACAAATTCCCCCTGTCCTAGAATAAATTTTTATAAACTAGATTAATTTGAGAAAGATAGTTTGAATTCCCAAAATATCACGTCCCAAACCAATTTCTCAAATTAATCTAGTTTATACAAGTTTATTCTAGGAAAGGGGGGATTTGGCGCAAATGGGAACCCAATTTATGAAAGTTTGTTACATTTATAAGTTTCTTAAAATATCACGCCGTTAGCCTGCGAATGTCAAACAACGTTTTCTATGGCAATCGAACCACCTTAACGTAGGTGTATTGGACACACGAGTTTTTTTCCTCATTTAGGTACCTAATTCAACGTCCGCGGTATTTTTGAAATTCTGAAAGTGGTCCATGCCTAACATAAGTTTAAGAACTTTAAGAACCACTGCTCTACAGTGAACAGTGACCGATATCGCCAAGACTGGCACGTTTGAACAAGCGAACGGAGCCAACAAAGTTTTACGATTCAGCTCGGGGAAAAAAAAATCGTATTTACCTATGTCCGGCGTCTGTCCGTCTGTTCTCCTCTACAGGTCGCATCTCTCAACCGATTCTCGAAAAGTATAGTGAGCAGGTTCAATAATTGTATAGAATTTTATTGTCGATTCAGTTTTTTGAATTAAAAAAATTACGATTGAACAAAAGAAAGGCGAGTACTACAGCTCACATACCCACTATTTAATATGTAAAGGAAACAAACGTTACCGTAAATAGCCTAGCTTGCAAGCTCAAAAGGATACCGTGGTAACCACAACACAGGACCGACACCGGACTATTCCCTATCCTATTTTTTCCCGCGCGTGACGTCTCGTGACGTGACGTCAGAGGACGCTGACCCTGCGCCCGCGCCGGCTTTCACTGCCCGCGCGCGCCGAGGTCCCGGACGGAACAATTTCACGCCCAAACTGGACAAATTGGCAGTTTGAGGATCGATTGCTTGGCAATTGTAGCGTAAATTGGGGATTTTGTATCGTCTGATACAGCGCGCGACATGTCTCGCTCGTGATATAGATAGGTATCTGTCTTTTTCTAATTAGAAGACTTAATCGCACGCGGTCTTGTGCTTAGGAGATATTTACTCACAAAGGATTGAACACCTTTACCGTATCGCTTTATTAACTTAACATCATGTTTAAAGTGCCATTGCCATACGAAGTCAAACAGGTGAAAGCGACTCGGATCAAGGTGTTCAGTTACATACTTTGAATTTCGACAAAGTTGCTCGACAAAAAAGAACTACACACAAAATTTCACCAGAATCGGTAGAGGAGAACAGCGTGACACCGGACATACGAACGATTTTCGGCCCAGGCTGAAGCGTTGAACTTCGTTTCGCTTCGCTCGCTCGTTCGACGAGGTCGACTTTACTCTGCCACATCAAAGAGTGTATAAATATCTGAAACAACTCTATGTTTACGGAATGGCGGACGTGTCATATATTTTTGCCCGCTTCGGATTTGAATGACGGTGACTGTACAAATATGTCTTCAGTGTAGGTACAGTCAGCATCAAAAGTAGCTACGCAAACCAATACGTCAAAAGTCTTTATTAAAAGGGAATAAGAACTTTTGACGACTTCGATTGCGTAGCTACTTTTGATGCTGACTGTACTAACTACGAGTAGTATGCTCACACATATCTCAAAATACACTCTCTACATCCATAAAAGGGGCAGAGCATGAGAGCACTATCATGGAATTGTTTATTTTCCACCCCGATTCCCAAAGTTTAGTCGACTTTTACGACACCCACGGGAAGAAAGAGAGATTGTAATCTAACCAAACACCACACGGGGGTCTTCGAATTAAATATTAAATAAAAACAAAAATGTAATTATAAGTAGAACTCATCATCGTCAACAACGTGCATACGTCCACGACCAATGTTGCCCAATGTTGGACCTATTTACTGTACAAGTAAATACATCCTAGAGGTAATATAGGTAATATTTAGGTAAACGTGGTCCGCTTTGACATCTAATCCCACGAGCAATATTTGTTGCTCGAAAACGGCTCTAACGATTGCGATGAAATTAGGTATAGTTACTTATAGGGGTTTACGGGTGTGACAAATCGATCTAAATAAGTTTCATAACTATGCTAAGTAAGCTATGCTCGTAAGTAAAATTAAAACTGAATCTCGCTGAAAATTTCCGAGATTTTCCCATCTTTTCGGCAATGTTCTACAACTTTTCTAATCTATTAAAGTGCAGGGGCCAACTGGGTGCATAAATTAGTTGCTAATTAGTGTTGTATCCTGGGCGGCGGATCAAGCAACAGGATACCGGAAGGGGGCAATCAACATTCCTAAAAATATCACACATTTGGTGCGTCCGGCGCCGGCGGAGCTACGAACTGACGAGGGTCGATTTGAAACGTTCGTCATGCATTCCAACATGGATTCAATATGTTTATTACTTGTCTTGTCTGTTCTTAATATACATCATCATCCTTCTAACGATTTCCGGTTGTGCCCCAAAGGACACCGGGGCAAGATTTTGCGTAGGCTCTAGTTTTACGAAAGTGACTGCCATCTGACCTTTCAACCCGTGTAGTTAAAAAATGTGCAATAAATAGTTCGAGTTGGAATTTCGTGAGTTCGCAGCAACAACCAAGAAGCGTCTAAATTGTAGAGTAAGTAATAGGGAACATCCCTATTACTTACTCTACAATTTAGACGCTTCTTGGTCATCAGACTAAGATTTTTTTACGATGCCATTCGAACCAGTTTTTGGAGAGGAACAAATGTTTGTATTGGAGCAACTATACAATTAAAGAACATAAATACCCAACAATTTGAGACAAAGATTTACCTCGCGGTATGACTTCACAACTGCTATTTGTACCTACTAATAGCGTTGTATCGAAAATCAAGTAAATTGTTGTTTCGGTAGCGAAATACTGCGTTTAGGTACAGTCGCCATCACATACATCGGAGCAAACAAGCACGTCACAAACATCGGAACACACCTCTATTTTCAAGGCATTAGGGTGCATGTGCCGATATTTTTGAACACCTATAGTGTACCTATGTATGTGATGGCGACTGTACATAGTTGTACTTATCAATTTGAACATGAGGGCATCATGCCGATTCTGTAATTTCCTGAGGGTTCCTTCATTCTTCCGCGATTTTATAGATTTCTTGTCGATAGAGTTAAGGATACCGTGGTCATAGCCACAGGCAGTCTAAATAAATATAGGTATCCAAGTTGTTACCGCGGTGGCGCAGGATCGGTCATTTTGGCACTCTTTGGGGGAGGCCTATGTCCAGCAGTGGACGTCTTTCGGCTGATATGATGATGATGATGATGATGATCCAAGTTGTTTGTACCCTTCTCAATTTGTTCTTACTTAGATTCATATTTTACGTCTTATCTAGTCATAAAGTGGCATTTACCGTCCGCTACGCGTGCAGAAATTCCCACGTCCTGGCTAGGAGACGTAAAATTTTGTACTCACCACGGGCAGTAATAAAGAAAGTCTCAAATCGCATATTCGTTCAAAACCTGCGAACGGCACTAAAAAAAATCATATGTTCTTTCTGTCCCAATCACTTTTGGTAATGCAGTTGCAACTTTATATACACTCAAGAGCAAAAGTTTCGGGTCACCCTAAATTAAATAACCGCAATAGGTTTTTTTAATATTTTACACTAGTCTTGTTGACATAATAAACTATTCTTCGTAATACCCAAATGTATTAGCAATTTCCGGGATCCTATCAAAAAAATATCAACATCCAAAAATGACGATTTTGCGATATCTCGCTCCGTTAACGTTGTTTTTTTTCATGGGTTTTTACGAGTCCGATTTAAACCTAGTAACGTGTTTTTTTTACTGTTATTTCTGCAGATTAGATGTAAAATTTAATATAGATTATGACAGGGTTAAAAAACTATACAACCTTGCACTATTTTAGGAAATATGACGGTATTTCATCGACCCGAAACTTTTGCTCTTGAGTGTAGATATATAGGTAGGTACCCAGCTAGGTAAATACTTACTTACTTACCTTCGTAATTCGAAAAGCATGCACCAAATCGCTGGCACAAAATAATCTAACATGCGGCTACAAACACGTATGTACACACAATTAGGTGTCTTATCGACTATTACAATATGTAATTGCCGTCTAACCGATAACATCGACCCTCGAAATATTTATCGGAATGTCATATCGTTATTTATTGACACCGTCGATATTACGAACGTAGCGTCGGCAAGATAATTAGATAATTTCTATTATTTATATGCGTCGCTTGCGCTTTGAATGGCGATGAGCCCGCTTCCTTCTAGGCATGGGAACGATGAACTATCCGGAATGTATTCCCGACCGCAAGGAACTAGGTAGAGGTACTTTAGTTCTTTGACAAAATACAATTTGCAACGATTCGCCGTACAAGTTGTTCGAGGAATCTACTATACCTTTGCATAAATTGGTCTTAGTTCATTGGGATTCTAGGAATAAATTACTGAGAATCTCAGAGCCACGGACGGATACGAAACGATTGTTGCGACTGATTCGGCTCCACTGAAGTAAAATACCTTTAAGTCCTTTCAAACTATGTCGTTCCATTAAATAAATATAAATAAATATTTGCGAACAATCTTTACACAAATCGGGCTTGTCCTAAACTAATCAAAGCTTGTATACTATGGGTACTAG
Source organism: Epinotia brunnichana (assembly GCA_963854355.1). Classification (NCBI taxonomy): domain Eukaryota; kingdom Metazoa; phylum Arthropoda; class Insecta; order Lepidoptera; family Tortricidae; genus Epinotia; species Epinotia brunnichana. Next base: position 3,091,621 of record OY977940.1, read on the forward strand.
ACCACGCTAAACATACTTATATAGATAAATAATTACTTAAATACATACCAAAAATCCATGACTCGGGATCAAATATTCGTGCTCATCACACAAATAAATGCTCTAGCCGGGATTCGAACCCAGGACCTTTTGCTTCGTAGGCAGGGCCACTAACACTACCAACTAGGCTAAAGCGGTCGTCAAATTTACCGATTGATCAAAGATCGAGCAGGCACGAGTGTCCCTTCGACAGCTCCACTGGACTCATCATAATCATCATATTGCTTTTTAAGAGGAGGCTCTTGTTGTCGGTGAACTAATTTCCATCTCATTCTACAGTATCCCATTGGAGGCGTATAATGGTTTCCCTCTTGCTTTCCGTACCGCAGTTAACGCAATAAAGTAAAATAGTTCCAATGAACTAAAGCCTAAAAGTCCCTAGTTCCATTGACCGATTGATCAAAGACCTCGGCACAACCTTGCTTCCTTCGCCGGTTCCCGTGAAACAGGATGTCGGTTGATTTTATTTACAAGAGCCGCCACTTTTCCTGACTGCGTAACGCTTTTCATTTCCTTTATTGTAATACTGGTAAACGTGTCAGCGTATTAATAACATACGGAGTCACGACTGTAGCTCTACTATACGTTTTATGTTTGTTCAGTCGAATCTACACACTACAATAGTTAGTAGTAATAAGTAATTAAAAATACAGGCTCATCAACACCTCAGGTGACCCCAGGGCTGGCGCTTACCTCTCTCAAAAAATCGCCCTCGCGATACAGAGAGGTAACGCAGCCAGCGTCATGGGTGCCGCAGGAGGATCTCCTTGACGGGGTATTCTTTTTAAAAATAATACTTATGCATTTTTACTTTCTTGTTATTTAGTTTAGTTTTATTTTCTTGTTATTCTTGTTTAACTTATTTTAGATTTACTATTTACTGTATATTAATCCTTTTACGTTAATAATCACTATATTATTAACGTAAAAGGATGCTCATGCTCAAGTAAAAAAAAAAAAAATATATTATTTTATTAAATGTCAAAATAAATAATAAATATTAGGAAACAATTTTACACATATTCATGTAAAGTAAGTAAGTAAAGTAAAGTAATTTATTTTGCGTAAAACGTGGTACAGAAGATGGTATACATTTATCACAGAGAAACACACATTTCACCAGCAACTGGCATGCAAAAATTTGAATATACCTAACGAAATAGAAATTAATCATAATGGATTTACACAATAAATATAATGTCAATTAAAATTCAAATTAAATTAGTTAAGTCTTAATACAAATTCAAGTTTTTATAATAGTCAAAGTACTCATTTACAGTATAAAACGATTCCAGTATTAAAAAAATTCTCAGTCTTGATTTGAATATGTTAAATGGTAATTCTTTAATGTCATCATGTAACCTATTATAGATTCCAATCGCCATACAAAATGCGTTCTTGCCGTACAATTGAGTCTTTATAGGCGGAATAGCAAGACGATTTGGGTACCTCGTATTAGATTTGCATACGTCACTTTTTTTATTGAAAAATTCTGGATGAAGTTTAACAAATATACAAATTTCATATATATACATACTAGGCACAGTTAATATTTTTAATTCTCTAAATAACGGTTTGCAGGATGTGAGAATATCCAAGTTGTAAATAGCTCTGATGCATTGTTTTTGCGATATTAGCACTCGTTTTGCATGGCTTGAATTACCCCAAAGAAGGATGGCATATCTCAGAATGGAACCAACATACCCGTGATATGCCTGTATTGCAGTTTCCTTTGAGCTAACTTTTGCAAGTTTCCATAACGCATATGCAAAGGAGTTTATTTTATTGCATAATTTATTAGTGTGATCCCTCCAAGTAGAACATGCATCGTCAAGCCATATGCCTAAAAATTTCGTGTTACAGGATTCTGTTAAGGTCTGATCTTCAAAGGTTACATTTAGTGGGCGTTTATTGCCATTTCTATTAACAAATTGTATAAATGTAGTCTTATCAATATTTACAGTCAAATTATTTCTACGTAACCATTTTATAATATTAGTAATTGTCATATTTATGTCACTATTATAAGATCTAGCATCACTACATGGTATAACGATGGATAGATCGTCGGCAAAAAGAGTACAGGCAAAGTTTGTTACATTTGGTAGATCGTTAACGTATAATAAAAATAAAAGGGGACCCATAATACTCCCTTGTGGTACTCCAACTCCGTTTATTTTAGTGGAAGACTTATAAGCAACCACGGTATCAGAAGGATCAATTTGGGTTATTTCTACAAATTGTGTCCATTACACAAATATTTTTACGTCACCCCAGACCGTACCTAAGTTAGATTTACCGCCCACTACACGGGCAGAAAATCCTACTTCCTGGCCAGGGAGAGACGTAAAACTTTGTACTTACCACGGGCGTTAATAAAGAAAACCTCCAAACGCATATTTTTCGCCCTTGCCTTCGGATCGGGCGTCAAATACCTGCGATCTGAGACATTCTCTTTTTCACCGCCCTAGGTAAGTAATGTACTATTTCTCAAACATGCAATGAAATATTCTCTTTACGTTCCTTATAATAGACTCGGAAGTATCCTTTTTCGGGCGCAGCATCTCGAGACGGCCTGAAATGGGATTTCATACAACTTTTATTCAGGCCTAGGCCTGCAAAGTAACTTTTTAATTTTCATTCCACTATTTGTGGCACAGCATCACGGCATTCAGCCATGAAAATTAGTTTGATTTGAGGATTTTTATTTATTTATTTCATTGCATGTTTGAGAAAAGCACTATACATGCCTCGGCGAGAAAACGGATTCCCGGCCTTGTATCTCTATCCGTGTGTTCCCGGCCTCTGATGTAATGTACACCACACCACACCTGTACGTCACACCTGGCCATAAAGCAGCTACGCGCACCTACGTAAAACTTTGTACTCACCACGGGCGGTAATAAAGAAAGCACCAGATAGCTTATTTCAAATGCCTGCGATCTGAGACATTCTTTGTTTTACCGCCCTAGTACCTAATAAGTAAAACGTACTAATTATTTCACAGAAACTAATTCCAACTTCGAATTTAAACTTTCGTGAGACATGTTTAAAATAAAACAAATAATTACACGGTCAAATACCAATAACCTCCGTTGTCTACCATTGTTTAAGTTTAACTAGCGACCCGCCCCGGCTTCGCACGGGTTAACTCGTATATGTATAATAACTACATGCATGTATTATACATACAGGGTGTGGCCTGTAATAGGAGCAAATATTCAAAGGGACGCTTCCTTAGAGCATTTGCAGTAACCCCTTGTCTCCCATTCTTTTTAAATCTTTTTGGATTCGGAGAAATTTTGATGTAAAGTTATGAACTCCAAGTAATGTATCTTGGCACCACAACGTAATATTACAGCAGTCAATGCAGATTTAGAGGTAAGTAACATCATGTAATGAGTCAGAATAGTTTTTTTATTAATTTTTGTTAGTTTTTTTTTTAATAAAAAGTTACTGATTCACTCCAGAAGAGTAAAACAGTACAAGTAAACATATTTTGAAGAAAAAAAAAATAAAAAAATATATTTTTTTTCAAAGAAAACCACGTGGAAATAATTTTTCACAAGCTTAATAACCCTGTATAAACCTTCCTCTTGAATCACTCTATCTATTAAAAGAAACCGCATCAAAATCCGTGGCGTAGTTTTAAAGATCTAAGCATAGGTACATAGGGACAGATAGACAGACAGCGGGAAGCGACTTTGTTTTATTTATACTACATATGTACCTAGTTTATGTTTAATGTACATCTGTTATTCTATTATGTACTATTTCTGGTGAGCAATAAACAATATTTGTAATGTATTGTATTGTATAACAAGCTGAGCTTGAATTCATAAGATTAAATTATCTGTGGTTTTCTTATTTAATTTTTATGACCAACTGTTAGGAAATAGGTAACACGGAAAATGTATAGATATTAAGGAAAAAACAGTATTCAGTGACATTATTTATTCAACACTATCGAAAAATTGTGAAGTGTATAATCTCGAAAATTATAATTATGACTTTGATTCAAAGCAAACTAACCAATACTTACAATTCTATCAACACTCGTGCAGGTGAACATTGTATAGATGAATTCACAAAAAAAAAACTACGACGGGGGCAAATAAGCCACCTGCCTGCTTGATGGTACATGGTTGAGATTATTTAAGGGGACGTAGGTTCGTGGTCTGCTCTCCCTCTCACTGAGCATAAGCGTGAGCGAGATGGAAGTGCGTGTTTGGAAGCGCGGAAATCATGTTTTTTAATTTTTATTTTTTGTGCGTTTTAATAAATAAAAAAAGTAATAGCTGATTTCCCTCAAACATGACATTGCCGATTTTTAGAACCAATTTTAATATGTTTAGCTGTTGTGCATAATTTGTTATGATTTTTTAAAGTGTATTTTAGACCTATGTTCGTGTTTTTTTTCTATCGAGCAAAAGTCAAAAACTTAGGATTCGAATAGCTGATTTCCCTCGAGAAAAACCTCAAGATTGCTAATTAAATTTAGGGCAGCCGTATTATAATCCAAACAAGAGCTACGATTTTTTTAAAATCAGTTTTTGGAGCTCACGTCGCCTTAATGTGAGAGTCACAAGGGCGTTGCTGACCCTTTATACAGTACATTCGTTGTGTTGACAGTTAGAGACAACCCCCCCCCCCCCCCATAGGGTTATTCCTTGAATGGACCCTCCGCGCCTAGTAAAATGACTACCATTATCGATTTACTGTCAATCAGCACAAATAGAAAATTGACAACTCGAAATTATTTATCGACTCATAATAATGTCAATTTGAAAATCCTCGACATGGAAAGTTGTCCAGCCAGCCTGAATAATGCTAAAATGTAATTATGTCCTAAAGTAAAATTTACATAGTTACTTACTAAATATAGGTCGAAAGAAATACGCTATTACGTGCACTCCAAAAATTAGAAACAATCGGAAATACGTCAATCGACGGAACTCCTCAAATATTATCAGCCCATATATAGCGACTTGGGTTTCTTCGGTAAAAATCAACGCATTTGCTCTCGGAAAGCAGTTCGTGTGGCAAATTGGAAAGGAAATATGGAAATCTACATGTATATCTATGTGGCTTGGCGAAGTACTGAATTGAAGTCGGTTTAAACTTTGTTTTTAATAGTAGTTTATGCAATCGTTATATAATGGATGCTTTTTAAGTCGAGTACCACGTTTAGCCCACGAAGCTTGCTGAGTGGACTAATTAAGGTACGAGACTTAAAAAGCTAATTATATAACTATTGTATACAATACTTTCTCTACGAGTCAACGGAAATAATAATGTATTAAACAAACTTGGTGTCTATTGAAAATCGCCCTGCTGTAATGAAGCGCAGCAGCTTAGTAATTTTGCGCGTTGATGTCTTTTATCTTATACAGCTCCTGGATTCATAAGATGACTGCTGGCGGTTATCTTATGAAACCATAAGAGCTCCGAGACGAGCTCGTGGAGCTCCAGGATTAAAAAGTATGTGATCTTAGTTTCGTGTACGAAATCTTAATTCAAAGATTAAAGTCGACGAGTAGAAAAAGAAACCGTAAACATAATCTAGTACATTTAATTTGAGCAATCATTGGTCCTCCCATTAGGCCGAGCCTGTGTCGTGAGGCCCGGAGATACTTTCAGTTACTCATTCAATCACTTATAATTTCGTGAATTCACCTATAATAAAAACCTGAACAGTATTATGTGAGGCAGTGAGGGTCGCCATATTGGGGAGTTTCAATGTAACTAAAAATTTAAATATCGTTCTTTAGCGTTAAGTGCGCCTCTAGTTTATCTCTAATTACTTAAATAATATGTTCTGTATTATGTGCAATAAAGAGTATGTATTTGTATGTGTATAACATACTGGAGGTTCTTTGACATTCCCCACATTATTCTGATCGGGCTTGAATTTATTAATTACTTATCCTAATTTATGTCACTATTAATAAGTTTCAGTGGCGGAGCGCCCATATATAAGCCGATTCCGACCGGCTTACCTAAAATTTCTTGTTATATATTACCAAGCTCGTAAATCACGAAAAAACAGCCCTATGTTTTGCTCCGGGTTGTCCAGTGAAAATACTCACGCGTCGCCACTGATAAGTATTATACATATGTGGTTTAATAGGATGGATTTTAAAGTCTCAAAATTGGTTTAAAATAAACTGGTACCTGATGCAAAAACAAACCTTATAAATGCAAAACGTTGAACGATTCAATTACTTCTAAAATTCTTATTTCTAGTGCACCACGTTCTATGAGTGTTTTTCAAAAAAAGTGTACAAAACTATTTTTTTTTTTCAGAATTCGTTTTTTTTTGTTTTTCTTACTCAGAATCTTTGATACTATCGATCCTCATACGAGAAAAAGTGTCATAAATATTCATTCCAGATCGTCACATTTTTGTATGCAGTCTTTTAATATTTATATGGGCGTGACGCACTGGAAGAAAAAACTTACATAGTAAAATCTCTTTTTTTTCTTGTATGAGGATCGATAGTATCAACGATTCTAAGTAAGAAAAAACAAAAAAAAAACGATTTCTGAAAAAAAAAAAGTTTGTACACTTTTTTTGAAAAACGCCCTTGAATAACATACCCAGATGTATATCATGCTATAGGTCTGAATTTTACAATTATCATCATCATCATCATTATTATAATCATCATCATCAAAGGCCTTTAAGGGTGGGTTGCACCAAACCGTCTGTAATCGTAATCAGTGTTCGTTAAAATCTGAATGTATGGAAAGTTTGACAAGTTTCTATGAAATGACAGCTACCGGCGTCATATTTAACGTTGATCGGCCTGTAATAGTAAGTTGGTACAACCCGCCCCACGACTATTACAAACTATACAAGCAGTGTCAAGAAAGGACTATAAGCCATGCCGTCAGTAAATGTTTGAAAATACCCGCCATATTAATACGAATTGTGAGGTTATTTTATAACTTTATTTATTTTTTAAATAAATCTATACATTTCAATCCATAGTCATCGATTGAATATGAAGCCAATCTACTTTACTACTTACGTAATCTAAATTTATTTCATGAGATGTTCATAACTAATATTAAGTACTAAGTACTAGTTTAAATGTTTACCCTTTTATCCGTGTGAAATAAAAAGATATGAAAGGTAATACAGTTAAGATTCTTATCGGAAACGAAAAAGCGCGTAATAATATCTGACACGTCTAACAGTTCAGGAAGATATCAAATTTCTCGAGTTCAGCAAAATCCAAGAATAGGGGTGTAAAATATATTTATAACTCCAAAAGAAAGAAGGCAAAAAAAAAGCGTAGTAACGAAAATCCCATTCAGATACCAATCTCAAAAAATTACAAAGCTACAATCGTTTTAATATTGCTTGTTAGAGAGAAAACGCTCGTGGATCGTGACGTCACGATCCCCGAGCGCCATAGTAAATGACAATCGTTTCATATGAAGGTGCGTTTTGCGGAAAAGGGACAGAGCATACCTCCTTTTAAAAAAAATTCTCCATTTGACATTATTTTTCATCCTTTTTCAAGGAAATTCATCATTATTGGTTATTTTATTTGGTGTCTATACCCGGGTCATTGTCAGTCACAAAAACAAAAATCATCTTTCCGGTGGTCAATATTTAAGGGCTTACGCTCACATATAATATGTTTTTATCACATAGAATTATAGAAGGGTCAACGCCGTTTATGCGGATTCAGAGATCAACCAAAAATTAGGCTTTATAGCCCTTAACTTTGGCAATGTCCACCGAAGAGACGCGAACCTAAATCTGATAATGACCCACCCCTATTGTAGTAAGTGGCGATCACAATAGATCAGCAATGGTCGCAGTGACTGTGAGTGAGTGACTTTTATGGCCCGGAACAGCCACTACTCGAATAATAATAATAACAGCTTAAGAAATATAGTTGGGTCATTGTCAGATTTAGGTTCGCGTCTCTTCGGTGGACATTGCCAAAGTTAAGGGCTAATAAAGCCTAATTTTTGGTTGAACTCTGAATCCGCACAAACGGCGTTGCCCCTTCTATAGTTCTTTGTGATAAAAACATATTATATGTAATACTACATATAATATGTATACGTAAGCCCTTAACTATTGACCACCAGAAAGATGATTTTTGTTTTTGTGACTGACAATAACCCAGTTGTGTCATGGATGTTCCTCTTGCCTGGGCTAAACTAGGCTCTCGCGCAGATAATAATGTGTTGATACGACCGATCGCGCTAGGAACGAAAGAGCACGTACTATGCGCGAGCGATAGGCCATGATCCGAATTTTCAAGCTATCAAACATCGGTTTTGTAACCTTCTGTACTTAAGTAGCATTTTTATTCTGTGGACATCCACAGAAAAATATCTGACACATGTCACAAATTTTTGAGCGGCTCGTTCGGATATATATTATTGCAGGACTATAATAATAATATAGTATGAACATGCGAAATAATGTAAACAAAATGTTCATTTTTTTTAACCCTTAGCATAATTTCGAATAGGGGTGTAGACACTAAATAAAATAATCAATAATGTTGCATTTTCTCGAAAAAGGATTAAAAATGTAGTCAAATGGAGAAAAAAGCAACGCTAGAGGTTAAATAATCACAAAGTTATAAGCGTCCAAAGTTTTAAGAAGGGGTATGTTAAGTCCCTTTTCCGCAAAACGCACCTTCATATGAAACGATAGTCATTTACCATGACGCTAGACGATCGTGATGTCACGATCCCGGAGCGTTTTCTCTCTCTAACAGGCAACATTGAAACGGTTGCAGCTTTATAATTTTTTGAGATATTCGAATGGGATTTTAGTCATTAGGCATATTTTTTTGCCTTCTTAGTTTTGAAGTAATAATACTCGTAGATTTTGAGTCTACACCCCTATTGATTAGGTGCGTCCACACCAAACGCACGCTCACCCGAGCGCGGCTCGCCCTAACGTGCGCGCTAAGTGTGGACGGCGATCGGCGAGCCTGAGCCGGTGTGGACGGTTGTTTTGTGTGGCCGCACGCTCACCCGAGCGTTGTCGGCTTTTTGGGCGAAATCAAAGGGGCCGCGGCGCCATACTACTGGCAATGTACTTATTTATTTATTTATCGTTTTCAAATGAATAACGTGAAAATTATTTTCGCGGTGTGCGTCCACACTGAACGCACGCTCAGCCTGAGCGGCTCTGGTGAGCGTGCGGAGGGCTCGGGCGAGCCGCTCGGGTGAGCGTGCGTTTGGTGTGGACGCACCTAATGACATCATAATCGGTTCAGTATCTTATACGCTACGATGGAACACACGTAAGTACATATATAATAGACTGCTAAAATAATTCCTTTCGGCTCTGCCGTAATTAAACATAATAGGTACATTATACATAAATTGTTCTTCATTTTGCAACTACAACGGAACACTTATTTAATTGGAAAACATAATTTTGATACTAAAGTCAATATTTTAAAGTATACAGAGCCCAGAGTGTCTGTCTAGCCTTTTTATCGCAACAAAGTTACAAGAAACACTTTTACAAACTGCCTTATGCCCTTGTATATAAACATCATTCAAACCTATTTTAACTAAAATGCCGTTAAAATTTGTGTCTTTATGTGTGACTGTGACATTTGTGACAACACACATTTTAGTTAACAGAGGTCAGTTAAGTTTTATGAAGATAGGGGTTGCGGTCACGCAATCATTCAGCAGTGTTTTCTTATTTATGAAAGTTTCAAACAAATATTGCAATATGTTTTATCCAAACTCAATTATTTAGCGCACAATACGATGTATGTACGTACACATTTTTTTTACAAAGACTTAAGTTACTTCTTAAAATTCATAAACGCATTCAAATAGAATAATAAATACAATTTATTAAAAAACATAGATTATAAATAAATGCCTTAAACCAGAGAGTAGACAGTTACAACAGAGTACAGTGCCAATGGAAAAGCTATACCGCAATTATTTATTAGGTTGTGTACTGTTTGTGTTTAATTTAATTATTTGTATTGTATTTAAGCTAATATATTGTCTCTCTTACAGCTTTTTTTCGATTGATATTAATTACAATATCATCGCATGAAGGTGACACAGTTCTCACAGGTACATTGAAACAACTGGTTCCGGTGAAATCAGGCGTCGGAACCGATTTTTTCAAAAATCCTCGAAGAAATCTAATATTTCGAATAATTTTAAATTCTTAATTTAGGTATTAGGTAACATTTTCGTAAGTTTTATTAGATTGCCCAATCAAAAATAATATCATTTTTTTATACCACGTCGGTGGCAAACAAGCTTACGGCCCACCTGATGGTAAGTTGTTACCGTAGCCTATGGACGCTTGCAACTACAGGAGTGCTACATGCGCATTGCCGACCCTTTAAGAAATTATACACTCATTTTTTGAAGAACCCCATACTTTTTTTTATACAACGACGGTGGCAAACAAGCTTACGGCCTGCCTGATGTTAAGCAGGTACCGTAGCCTATGGACACTTGTGACTCCAGAAGAATCGCAAGCGCGTTGCCGACCCTTTATTCACTTGAGGATTCGCTGTGTTGGCAGATAGAGACATGTAGGTCCCTCACTCCCAACACAGCGCACCCTAGGGACCTCTGGCAACCCATACCACCATCCATACCCATGGATACTGTAGTCCCTTGGGAAAACCTCGGTACGAAGAACAAAATAGAACGTATAAATACCGGTATTTTTGTATGGTGAAAATGAAAATACCGGTATCCAATCCCTGGGTCAAATGAAACATTATAATAACACTTTAATTTTGAAACATTACTTCAACATTACAGGTCTTAAAACCACATCATCAGTCTAGTAGACTTATTTTATTTGTCGTTTGTCTGAAAGAAATCGCTTTAGCGGCAAACAGACTGTTTTTACCTCTACTTCAAAATGTGTATGTTGTATGAGGTGTGCTATATATTTGTATTGTTTTGTTGTAATGAAACTGCGGCACTATCTTTGACAAACACTCCACTATAACTATACACTCTCCGTCAAAACGTAAATGCACTAGACGTAGAACAGTCGAACCCTGGACGTGGTGAGCAGCAGGTCGCCATCGAAGAACTTTGTCTCGATCACCACGTTGCCACTGGAAAAATATTAATCATCATCATATCAGGCGAAAGACGTCCACTGCTGGACATAGGCATCCCCCAAAGAATGCCATAATAATGCCCTGCGCCACCCGCATCCAGCGAACTCCCGCGACCTTTACCAGGTCATCATCAAACTCAAACTAATCTTTATTCAGGTAGGTTAGAAACATATAATCTTAAGCTAATATTTTAGAGCAATTTATTCATTCAATTATTATTCCTCAAATATTTTGAATTGATATGTACAGTAGGTGCCAAAATAATTAATAATAATTTCGCAATAAGATCGTCACAGTAACAAAAAAATATATTACAATAAAAAAATTATAAAAAATACTAGTCTACATTTTTTCTAGAAAAAATCTAATGTCAAAAATTACACCTTGTGAGGGGGCCTAAAATAATCTAATAGATTATCAAAAAATATTGGACACGTATTTTTTTTTGATAATCTAACTGATGGACTAAATAGAATTGTATTTTTTTTACTCAGGTAAGTATCCAATTCCCATGGCCACCTTATGTCTCCATCATAAGTTCAGCTCGAAGGTACCATAATATTGAAATGCCACGTGTGGAGCCAACTCCACCAAGGATCACGTAGCCAAACTCGAAGAACCACTCGTAGAGACAGCGGCCTGTGAAGAGGACTCTCTGGAAACGTTGTTATATCACTCTAAATATCTACTCGTACACTTACTTTAGCACGTTAGCGGGCATCATCTGCGACTCGGGCGCGGACTCTATGACGGACTGCCACGTGTTGGTAGAGTTGGGGATCACGTAGCCAAACTCGAAGAACCACTCCTCGAGACAGCGGCCTTTGAAGAGGACTTTCTGGAAATTATAACAATGATCTTTTATACCCACATTTATGCTAAAAGTGGCACTGGAACACAAGTTTCATGTGCTCTGCGTACCCCTTTTAGGGATAAAAGCGTGATATGTATAACAATGGTATATGTATTTTAGTTGATTGCAAGCCTTTATTTAACTTGCCGACCTTGCCGTGTTAAGTAGTTAGTATGTTAGTTTGGGTCAAATCTTGGAAGCAAAATTGGAACTTCCGTTGTTCAATTGACCTCAAATTTGGTATACTTACTTACGTATTTTTACTATGGTATTGTAGAGCTCTGGTCTGATGATGCAGTCGGAAGGTGGCCATAGGAACTCATAAACTTCATAAGAAGGCTGGCTGTTAAAGCCAGCTTCATGCTTAGCCAGGTCTAAACTAAATAAATATATATTTAAAATAAATATTTGCAGACAATCTTACACAAATCAACCTAGTCCCAAAGTAAGCAAAGCTTGTACTATGGGTACTAGACGACGATATAGATACTTATATTCAGATTCAGATGATTTATTTGCTATTCGTACAAGTACATGCAAATACAATTAATACAATTTTAGGTACACTCAATAATACAATTATAGTTATAATAATACATTTTAAAATTAATTACTTTTTCTAGTTACACATTAATAAAAGGACACATTACCGTGGATTTTATTGGTTACATTATTTAAAAGATGTTAAATGTGATGTCAAGGGCATTGGCGAAAAATTATTTAATCGTATAAAATGGTCTATTAATGAAATATTCTTTTAACTTTCTATCAAAAGTTCTCATGTCTGTACATTGTTTGATATCCTGACTTATTTTATTAAAAATTGTAATGGCAATATTGTTAAAGCTGTTATTGAAATGGACAAAGTTAGGTTTAGTTAGAGACAGTTGACTATTATTTCTAAAATTAAAATTATGCATTTCTCCAGCTGTAGGATAGAGATTCTTATTTAAATAAACATTTTTTCAACACACCTGCTCGTAAAGTAGGTCTTATTACAGCGTATTTACACTGATAATGCAGAATATTACCCATGCCGTGCCTTTTACATTACATTATCGCACTAGTGCCTTTTCATTACATATCTTTTTAAATATTAGCAAAATAATGCAGAATATTACCCATGCCGTGACTTTTACATTACATTATCGCACTAGTGCCTTTTCATTACATATCTTTTAACATTTTCATTTTTTATTATTTTTTTTTCCTCTCAAATGTGTTGAAAAACGTCGTATGAAACACGTGAGCATTGGTCATTACACTTCTCGTCTCCATTAAGCCTTCGCCTTCGGCTCAGGCTTAAAAACCGACTCGAGTGTAATGACCAACTTAGCACACTTGTATCATAATGTACTAATACATATATGATACAAGTACATTGAAATAATGGTGAGGATTTTGTGCTCTATAAACAAGTTTCGATGGGTGTCAGGTATGCATTTGCATCCAGAAATAAGTCGAATAGCCTTTTTCTGTAGGAGTAAAATAGAATTTATGTTTGTACCGTTGCCCCAGACTTCAATACAATACCTAATGATACTCTCGAAGTAGGAAAAGTAAACAGTTTTTAATATATTGGTGTCAGCTATTTTTGAAAGACTTTTCAATAAGTAACACGCACTAGCCAATTTTTTACACATAGTGCTTATACAGGGTGGAATTTCATAAACTGTACATAATAAAATGAGAAAAATTTCAGCCAATTTCATCGGTGAAACGGTGTTTTTTTTTTTTTTTCTAGTCATTAGTTTTTTTTTTACAGAATTTTGAAAATTTTTGTAAAAACTCGGGTAATACACCTAATTCAGACGGTATAACTTTTGATCCAATGGTCCTAAAATGAAAATAAAAAATGCAGAGTATTACCAAGGGACAGGTTAATAATTATTAATAACAATAGAAAACCAACTAGAAGAGAAAATCCGCAAAAAAAAATATTGTTTTTGAAAAATGGCTACAAAAGTTACGAATTTTAAAAGAAAAACACAATTTTCTGAAAAAAACGCATATTTAGTTACCATTTTTTTTGCTTAGTATTAAACCTCACTTAATGCCGATTCTAAAACCGTTTTTAAACTGTCTCAGACTTTGAAAAATACCACGCAAATGGGTACGTAAATCAAACCATAAAGCTGCAATACGACTGATTTCTCCTGACACAATTGATCTCCGGGAAGGAGTCATGGTGGGGGTTAGGTTTTGATATGGGTGTATAGAAGCCGGCGAGGTTACCACCAGAAAAATCTGACTTCTTCAGATTTGGCTTTCAGTAAAAAAATTCTCTACTGCCCGGCTAAACGGTAACAGCTAGGTTAGGGGTGCTCGACCAAATGTCATAGAGAACTGCGTGCAGTTTTTGATGGCGGAAAAAAAATTAAAAAAAAACGAAGTTTTTTTTATTTTTTTTTTCAAAATGGTCCTAGAGCTTTGAAATTTGGCTAGCGGGAACCTATATGGCTCTAGATTCTGAAAACCAAAAAAAAAGTTTCTAGCTTTAAAAAAAAATTTGTATGGGGAATTTTTTCGATTTTTTTTTCCGGCCAAACCGCTCGACTTTTGAATAGGGGTCTCGACCAAATGTCATAAAGGTTCCCAAGGGGAGTACAATTGCATTTTTTTTTTGGCTAAAAAAAAAAAGTTTTTTTTTTTAAATTTCAAATTGGTCACAGCGCGCCGAGATTTGGCATGCGGGGACTTGAAGGGCCCAACAGTTGTAAAAAGATTAAAAAAAATTGGAAAAAATTCAAAATGGCGGACGGTATGGGCAAAACAAATTTGCGAGGCCGTAGGCCGAGCTGCGGGAGCTTAAGGCTTGGCTACTATTCCTTGCCCCGAGTGTCTTACAAGCGAGCCTGAGGGCCGAAGGCCCGAAGGTGAGCTTCGAGGGCACGCGAAGGCCGAAGGCCCAGCTGCGGGAGTATAAGACTGTGCGGGAGTATAGGACTGTGCGACTATGCCCTCAGGTTCGCTTAAAGACACTTAGGGGGCGTAGGGTTTCCGCAAGCGCGCTCTGAAGGGACGCTTCGGGCCTTCGGCCCTACGCGGAGCTCGGCCTTCGGCCTTGGCCTGTCACGAAGCTCACCTTCGGGCCTTCGGCCCTCAGGTTCGCTTTTAAGACACTCGGGGGGTAGTGAGTGGTAGCACAAGCTTAAACTCCCGCAGCTCGGCCTACGGCCTCGCAGGACGCTTCGGGCCTTCGGCCCTACGCGGAGCTCGGCCTTCGGCCTTCGCGTTGCTCGGCCTTCGGCCTTCGCCTACGACGAAAGACACTCGGGGGCATAGTCGCACAGTCCTATACTCCCGCAGCTCGGCCTACGGCCTCGCTGGACGCTTCGGGCCTTCGGCCCTACGCGGAGCTCGGCCTTCGGCCTTCGCGTACCCTCGAAGCTCACCTTCGGACTTTCGGCCCTCAGGCTCACTTGTAAGACACTCGGGGCAAGGAATAGTAGCCAAGCCTTAAGCTCCCGCAGCTCGGCCTACGGCCTCGCAAATTTGTTTTGCCCATACCGTCCGCCATTTTGGATTTTTTCCAATTTTTTTTTATCTTTTTACAACTGTTGGGCCCTTCAAGTCCCCGCATGCCAAATCTCGGCGCGCTGTGACCAATTTGAAATTAAAAAAAAAAAAACTTTTTTTTTCAGCCAAAAAAAATGCAATTGTACTCCCCTTGGGAACCTTTATGACATTTGGTCGAGACCCCTATTCAATCCTATCCTCCCGCTAGCCAAATTTCAAAGCTCTAGGACCATTTTGAAAAAAAATTAAAAAAAAACTTCGTTTTTTTTTAATTTTTTTTCCGCCATCAAAAACTGCACGCAGTTCTCTATGACATTTGGTCGAGCACCCCTAACCTAGCTGTTACCGTTTAGCCGGGCAGTAGAGCATTTTTTTACTGAAAGCCAAATCCGAAGAAGTCAGATTTTTCTGGTGGTAACCTCGCCGGCTTCTATACACCCATATCAAAACCTAACCCCCACCATGACTCCTTCCCGGAGATCAATTGTGTCAGGAGAAATCAGTCGTATTGCAGCTTTATGGTTTGATTTACGTACCCATTTGCGTGGTATTTTTCAAAGTCTGAGACAGTTTAAAAACGGTTTTAGAATCGGCATTAAGTGAGGTTTAATACTAAGCAAAAAAAATGGTAACTAAATCTGCGTTTTTTTCAGAAAATTGTGTTTTTCTTTTAAAATTCGTAATTTTTGTAGCCATTTTTCAAAAACAATAATTTTTTTTGCGGATTTTCTCTTCTAGTTGGTTTTCTATTGTTATTAAGAATTATTAACCTGTCTCTTGGTAATACTCTGCATTTTTTATTTTCATTTTAGGACCATTGGATCAAAAGTTATACCGTCTGAATTAGGTGTATTACCCGAGTTTTTACAAACATTTTCAAAATTCTGTAAAAAAAAAACTAATGACTAGAAAAAAAAAAAAAACACCGTTTCATCGATGAAATTGGCTGAAATTTTTCTCCTTTTATTATGTACAGTTTATGAAATTCCACCCTGTATGACTATGCCACCTCAGATAGGGGTCAAGTTCTACTCCCAAGAATCGGATACATTCAGATTTTTGTATAGGCACGTCACAAATAAAATCAGTGCTCCTAGAACTAAGGCGAAAAATTATGTAAAAACTTTTTTCACAGTTAATCCTAAGACCATTGTATGAAAACCAGTTGTCGAGTTCATTCCAGCATTTTTTTATAATTATATTAAATTCTAGGACAGTAGGTGTACTTAGGATGATGCTGGTATCATCCGCGTAGAGATACGGTGTACCCTGTGTTAAATAATCAGGCAAATCGTTTATAAAAATAAGAAACAACAATGGGCCAAGGACTGAGCCCTGAGGTACCCCATATTTTATCGTACCCTCCTCGGAACGAGTGGCTCGATATAGAGAAATAAATACTTAAATACATAGAAAACATTCATGACTCAGGAACAAATATTCGTGCTCATCACACAAATAAACGCCCTTATCGGGATTCGAACCTAGGACCTCTTGCTTCGTAGGCAGGGTCACTACCAACAAGGCTAAAGCGGTCTATAGGGCTTCCAAAATTACGGATATTTCAATTACGTAACCAATACCGGATCAAGTTCGTTAAATTACGTAATTCCGTAATTCGTGTAAGATTTATTATAGGATTTTTTGACGTGATAATAACGTCTTATAAATCGATGAACACCGGCAGCACGCACGAAAAAGTATGACTCATTGTCCCGTTCCGCCTGAGCCAAGCGTTCGGCTTGTGTGTGGCGCAACTATCTTTCGCAGCACAATGTTTTCTTACGACGTTATCACGTAAAATGATTGTCCGTAAACCGACTTTATAGACAACCTATTTTTGCGGACGGCACTTTATTTTTACACTGTCATCGATTTTACATGTTTTCACCAATTTTCTAGTGAAGAAAGAGGGTAAATTTGAAATAGACTGACATAAAAAGATTTAATTAGAATCATATTGTTTAATGTCATGTAGTTAAAGTATACAGGTACAGGTAGTACGATTAGTATGAGTGAGTAGATGTTGTCTGCACTAAGCTAAGCAAAAGTAAAAAACAATAGAAATAGAACATCAGACTTTTAGGATCAACTTTTTATTTAAAACATTTTTATTGAAAACTAGCTGACCCCGCGAACTTCGTTCCGCCGTACAAAATGCAAAAAAATAAACATATTTTTTTCGATTTTTTTATTCGGGGCGAAGACGAATCCAACAAATCAAAAATCATGAAAATCCGTTCAGCCGTTCTCGAGTTATAACCAAAGGAACTAACACAACTTTCTTTTATTAATATAGTTAATACAATTTATAATCATAATCAAATAACTATATTATGTATTATTGTTTTTAAACATTTTATTGAGTTTGAAATTGTTCATTCTTTTCTTTTTTGTGCCATTGCATACACGATGATGTCGATGATGTCTATGATATCGTGATAACACACAATAAGAGGCACGTTACGAGCAAATGTGTTGAAAATTAAGTTACGGAATTACGGAATTAGATATTTGAAAAACGTAATTATAAAATGCCCAAAAATCATCCGTAATTACGTAATTCCGTAATTACGTAATTACGGAATGGAAGCCCTAGGTCTATTCCGTTATACGCCTTATTTTCCTTTCTTTGTCGTATATATGTGTGTTTTTGTTTATATTGTGTGTCATGAATACATGTTTTTGAATATGAATTAAATCACGAACCTGTTCTAACCGGAACCTCTCCATGGACTCTATGGAGCTGAAGTTCATCTCGCGCGACACCACCCTGCACTTCAGGATGCGCTTGGGCACGCGAGCCTCGTGCTCAGTGTCCGGGTTCGACATGTCTTCGTTGTACTGCCACATTATTTTACCTGGAACGATAATCACACTATTAAGTCATTGGATCCTACAAAAGTAAAGGTCGCGGGTGTCCACTGGATGCGGGTGGCGCAGGACTGGTCATTGTGGCACTGTTTGGGGGGGGGCTATGTCCAGCTGTGGACGTCTTTCGGCTGATGATGATGATGATGAACGTTTAGATGTTTGTTAGGGCGTGTCGTACTAAACCGTCTAAACTCGTAAGAGGTGTTCGTGAAAATCTGGATGTTTGGAAAGTTTCATAAGTTTCTATGTAATGACAGCTGCCGGCGCTATATTTAACGTTGATCGGCCTGTAATTGTAACTAAGTGCAACCCGCCCTTAGTCAATCATGCAAGAACAGTTTTACTTTTTACAAGCTTTTATTTACTTTCACCTGTCCCGTTGTCTGTTTGTCTGTAATCAAAATTTGCAAGTTAAATTTGACCCACTTCCCGGTTTCCGATTGAACTGAAATTTTGCATGCATATGTATATCGCATGACAATGCAATATTATGATGACATGGAGCTGATCTGATGCTGGAGCTGGATGGTGGCCAATTGGCCATAGGAACTCCGCAATAAAACGACACAACTCCATCGAGTTTGGGCTCGTTAGAATCGTCTCAATGAGTAGTTTATGATGGTATGCAGAAAAGTACAGTCGGCAATAAAAGTTTGTACCAAAAATTAAATTTTTGACAGAAACTTATTTTTATGATTCCTTCAATTGCACAGTATTATAATAGCATGTCATGATGTTAAAATATTGACATACCTGAGTCTGCATCACGGAGATTCATCCAGTTCCTGTTCAAAATCTAGTTAAAGAAATATGTTCACATTACATGTTTAATTCATGACTATAGACAAATTAGTATCACAAAACTGAATAAAACGCAACTGAAATGTTCATGATATGTGTCATTTGGTTATTTACTTAATTTTTTTATTAAAACATATTCTGACCACTGTGTGCAAAACGTTAAGGGGAAACAGTGACTGCCCAGACTTGGTATTGAGGCTCGTGAAGCTCGCAGCACCTTTTGTGCCTACGAATCTCCTAAGGCCGTGAAGTCTTAATCTCTTAGCTGTCCCAGATGCGTGCACCGTCTCCCATAGAATCTGTCCCACTTGAGCACCCGTCATGCTTAACGCTCTTCTGTCGCTAGCACCTGATTGTGTATGACATGTTTGCAAGGGGATGGACAGACGTGTGTCATGAATGCCTGAAGCACCTAACTGAAACTGAAGTTTCCAAACTGTAATGCTGTGTTAATTGTTGTGTAAATAAATATATGGTTAAACCATTTATGTTTGTTGTTATAAATAATGCGCTTATTAACTATCGACGTTTAACATCGTCCTTATTAACGTCGACAAAGCGGATCCTTTTGATTGGGAACACATATGCTCAATTGCCCAGAACAGTTTTTTTGTCTATAACACCTATTATTTTAATGTGAAGTGAACCCCAAGTGCCTTTATGACAATTGTTTCTCCTAATGGATCGGAAACAGCGCTAGCCAAAGCCACAATGAATCAAAATAAAAGGTATTGTATAATTATTAAAAAAGGATACACTTGAAAACCCTTTACAATGGATTCAACTCGCTCCTGTCTAGCGTCCTCGGCTGGCAAAACCTCCGTCATCTTCGATACACCAAAATTCAAAACCTTATTAACTTAATATACTCAAATATGTATCGATTTCTTATAAACGTGAAATAATTGTAAGTTCGATTCGATCGATTTTTGCTTGTTATGGCCCCTGTCCAGTGGGACAATTTGGCCAGCGTCAAGGTTGGAGGCTACACGAATATCTTTAAAGACCAGGTCCAAAAGGTGTAAGATTTGATCGGTTGAAAAATCTAAAACAAAAGACAACACAATGCTAGACTAACTACAACATACACATGGTCAGTTAGTTTTTTTTTTTTTTTTTTTTTTATTATTATAACCATAAACCCACAAAGTTTGCTAAGTTTACAAATTAAAATAGGGGTAGTAGGTAGTAGAACTAAAGTTTAATTTTGAACTTATTAATAAATTTAGCTAGAATGTATACAAATGACGTATTAACAAAAGAGAGGATATAACTAAGGTTAGCAGGACGTTGAATATAGTCAGGAAGGACATCATATAGGGAAGATGAAGTTTTGGGACAGTTGAAAAAAATATGATCTGCAGTGCCCTCCTCCAGGCCACATTCACATAAAGAGTGGTCACGAACTCTGATTTTAGCAAGAAAGGATGGGGAGCAGATGTGGCCCAGTCGCAGTCGGATTATGGTTGAGGTTACGGTCTTGCTAGCTTTTTGAAATTTAAAAAACCAAGGTCTCACAGGAAGGTCTGGCTGAATTCCACCATAATGCCGTCCCTTGGAAAGGCGAGTAATGTTCCATTCCTCTGACCAGTGTTCAGTTAACTGGGTCTTAGCAGAAGCACGCAAATCCTGACTATGGCAGCCAGAATGAGAAGTACAGCCAATATCAATAGCCTGTTTAGCACAGGCATCAGCCTGCTCATTTCCCTCAATACCGGAGTGGCTTGGGACCCATGCCAGCACTACCTCTAAGCCAAGGGAGTCACACCGATGGAGTACCTCACGGGACTTAAGGGTCACTAAGAGATTATCTCTCGACCGAAGAGGGCATTTAACTAGGTCTTGAAGACAGCTAAGGGAATCCGAGAAAATAATTACTTTAGCTATTTTGTGGGATTCTATAAAAGAAATAGCTTCATAAAGAGCAATGGCTTCTCCAGTAAAAACTGAAGTAGGGGGAGGGCTTTTATAACTTAAAACTATTTTATATTGAGGAATCCAAACAGCAGAACCTACATACCCCTCCCTAGTTAGTTTGGAGGCGTCCGTAAATATATGAAGCCAACCATCCCATTTTTCAGCTAATATTTTCAAGAAATCATTATTGGCCCCTGGAGATGATTTCTTTAATCCTAGGGAGAAAATAACATTAGGGCGATATATGAGGGCATCATATGAAATGTGGAAAATTGGATTACCAGGAGTCGTCAGAAGGAGAGGAGCTTCAGACAATTTTTCGAAACTCTTAATAAGGCATGGGAGATCTTTGTGCGTCCAATATTTGGAAGAAGGAATTACATTTGCTAGGCTATTCATACGATACATCAATGGATGATCAGAGGATTGGGCAGCTCTGAAGAAAAAACGATCAGCAAGAAGCTGTCTCCTTAGTCTCAGGGGAGGATCTAAGCACTCTACCTGGAGGGCGTTGATGGGAGAGGACTTCATAGCTCCACAGATGATACGAAGACATTTTGACTGTATCTTGTCTAGATAAGATAAGGCTATTTTACTACAAGGCTCTAGCAGAAAAGACCCATAGTCAAAGTGACTCCGAATAATGGCGTTATACAAGAGCTTTTGCGAAAAAGGGTGTGAGCCCCACCATGCCCCCGATAGAGCCCTCAAAACGTTAACGCTTTTTTCACATTTATTCCTAATAAAATTTAGATGAGGGATGCCAGTTAATCGGGCATCCAAATAAAGGCCCAAAAACTTCACACAATTAGAAACTGGGATGATCTCGTCACCAAGTACTATGTCAATGTCTGGGATGCGTCGTTTTCTTGTGAATACGACAACAGAACTTTTGGAAGCCGACAAAGAGAGACCATGATCCGAGAGCCAAGCATTCAAGTAACTAAGTCCCGAGTTCAAGGCAACTGAACACTCTGAAACAGAATCGGAGGCATAGTATAGAGCAATGTCGTCTGCATATTGAAGAATGTCACAGAAACAGTTGACAGATTTATCAAGATCAGCAGTATAAAGACTATATAGAATAGGACTCAAAACTGATCCCTGCGGTAGACCTTTCCATATAGTTCTGGGAGGAAGCAAGGAGCCTTGGAGACGGACACAGATGGAGCGATCCATAAAGAGGTTACATATGACGTTGACCATTCTTACCGGCAAACTCAGCTGATGCATTTTCTGCCTGAGTAGCGGAAGCTGGACATTGTCATAGGCTGACGTTACATCAAGGAATACACCCACTACATGCTGACCCCTAGAAAACGCCAGTCGAATGTCTGACGTAAGAATACTTAAACTGTCTATTGTTCCCATTCCTCTGCGGAACCCAAATTGAGAGTCAGATAAAATTCCACGGCTTTCTAGAATCCACTCGAGCCTATTTTTAATCAGATGCTCCAGAATCTTAGCTAGTACAGACGAAAGGGCGATAGGTCTATATGCTGAAGGATCGCTAGGGTCTTTGCCGGGTTTTAGAATGGGGATAATTATCTGACTTTTCCAAGTAGATGGTATAGTTCCTGAAAAATATATCTGGTTGATAATAGAAAGAAAAAATACTTTGGAAGATTCAGAACATTTTTTTATAAACGAATAGGGGATCCCATCTATACCTGGTGAGGAATCCTGAAGATGCTCTAATACGGAATATAATTCTGATGATGAAAAAGGCTCATCCATCCTGTCATTCGAGGGTGCAACAGGAGAGAAAGATGGCAAGGCATCCTCAAAAGGAACATAAGGAGGTGCCAGTTTATCCAGGAAAGAATCAAGCCAAGCAGAGGAGTCATTCGATGAGATGTTGGTTGCGGACATAGAGCCACGGAACCGCTTTATGTTCTTCCAAACCAAAGTAGATGGGGTTCGGGGAGACAAGCTTTCACAGAACCGCGTCCACCCGAGGCGTTTTTTAGTAGACAGCAAACGTTTAGTACGGGCGTTGGTAGATTGAAAGTGAAGGTAGTGATCATAGCTAGACAGATCGCCCGCAAAGGAGCCTTCAGCTTCATTACGCTTTTTAATAGCTGCCGTGCATTCGGCATCCCACCAAGGAGGAGAAGAAAGTTTACCTTGGGCAGAATTTTTAAGAGGCATAGAAGAGTCTGCTGCCTTAGATAGTATAGAAATGAATTTGAAATATAGAGAAAGGTAGTTATCTTCTGAAACTGAAGGAAGCAAGTTTATTTCATTAGAAACGAAAACAGAGAATTCAGGCCAATCTGCCTTGTCCAGTCTATACTTAAGAAGGGGAGAGGGCGAAATTACAGGGATGGACACATCGGAAGGTAGAGAGATTAAGATGGGAAGGTGATCACTACCATGCGACAGTGTGAGGGTTTCCCAAACAACGCGGGGAGCCAGACTAGGAGATACCAGAGTTAAATCAACAGAGCTTCTGTTTTGGAGAGGAGATGTTCTTCGGGTAGGAGACCCATCATTCAGCAGGCATAAGTTAATGTTATCAAAAACCTCTATGAGACGAGAAGAGTTTGAATCACAAGAGGCAGAACCCCACATGGTGTGGTGGCAATTAAAATCGCCCATTACAACCAAAGGACCAGGGAGGAGGGAGAGAATAGAATCAAGCTCAGAAATAATAGGGATATTTGGGTGAGGAATGTACAGCGAAACAAAAGTTAAATTTAAAGCTTTACAGGCCACTATATTAAACCCTGCTGAATGGGGGGGGATGGGGATCAAGGAAAAGGGAAGGGTACGTTTAATGAGTATGGCACATCCATTCCATCCATCATCATTATCATCCCTAAGACAAGAGAAACCAGGCACCCTAAATTGGGAGCCAGGCCTCAACCATGTCTCAGAGATAGCTAGTAAAACAGGATTGTAATTATTAATTAGGGAAATTACTTCAGTTTTTTTATGCCGAATACTTCTACAGTTCCATTGAATGGCTGTAGGAGCCATTAAAAGAATCAAGAGTACTCATGAGCTGGTGCAACATATCCATGACGTTGTTCGGTAGTGTGTCTGAAAACCTCGAGAAGAAATTCATCAGAGCAGATATTAGTATTCTCATCAGATTGTCATCTGATGGTGATGACGTTCTTGGATTTAAACAGCAGCCATCAGGCTGAGAGGATTGTGGAGTGCTGGTAATGTCATTATGGGCCGCTTTATCATATCCTTTGTCTAGGACAGGAGCCTGACGACGGGGGGTCAAAACTGTCTTCCTGTAAGATGTCGACTGAGGATGCTGGGATTGGGGAGAGACCGGAGTGAAGGATTGGGAATTAGGGACTGGGGATGGTGAAACTGTAGGGCGGGTAGAGTCGGCAAAGGTACGTCGAACGGCACGGAAACGGCGAGATGCTTCAGAATATGAGATGCTTTCCTCCGACATAACAAGCTTGATGCTCTTTTGTCTAGCGTGCTCAGGACAAGAAGGGTTTGTGGCAAAATGGGGGCCTGAACAGGAAAGGCAAGAACCATTTTCGTCTTTCACCTGGCAGCTTTCCCCCTCGTGGGGTTGGGAACACTTATAACACCTAGCATTAGACCGGCAGTTTGCTTTAATGTGTCCAAATCGGCAGCATTTGTTGCACTGTATGGTTGGGAGGCGATACAGATCCACAGGGAGAGATGTATAAAAGCAGAACACCTTTTCCGGAAGCCTTTGACCTAAGAATGTGAGGGCAACAGTTTGTGTAGGGATCCAGGATGTAACACCATCGGTGGTAGACTTTCTGTTTAAACGGCGGGCCTTTATTACTTTGGCATGATTGGGACACTCAATAGAATTCACAAGCTCCTCCAGAGACCAGTCAGTTGGTATATTCCTCACCAAACCAGAACGCGTTACACTATACATTGGGATAGCACACGAATACTGCAGATTGTCTGTAAAGAACGAGTGGATCAAAAATTGGTTGGCGTCATCAGATTTTTCAAATTGTACCGTAACCCGGCTGCGACCAGCAGAATGAATACCTCCTTTAATAATGCCCTTAACAGAATACTTGTGCATTAGTTGTGCGAATTTTAGTATTCTAAATGGTGACCCAGGGGATGAGTCATCGGATTTGACCACCTGAACTATGAATGGGCCCGTGTCATTTGCACCATAATTTAATTTTGTTCCCGGGGCAAACTCTGGCACTGTGTAGGTGTGCTGAATCGACGCAGATGCGGGAATTCTAGTATCTCTTTTATTTAAACTATTGGAATTGTCTTCAGCACACTTACGTTTATCAGCGTGAACATCCACGGACTGGGTAGACATGATCACCCCAGCCATGGGGACGTTCGAGATACCGCCCCCGTCAGGGGGCTCATTCCCACTCATTTCCTCCACCAAACTACTCTAACAATCCACCCACTTACCGGATAGTAGTTATACCACCACCAAACACAAATTTACACCACCAAACACCAAAATTTCAACCGAAAATTGTATGAATTAGCAGGAAGAAAATTTCGCACGTGTAGCAACCAGAACGCCGGAAGCCAATCAATTGTAAGTTTTATATTTCACAACATTGGTGACATTTCATTTGACAGATTCACAGTGACAGTCGTGACAGAGGGATGTCAGTCATATTCGCAATATATAGTTAACTATTTCACTGCTAAACATGCGACATCTATGTATTGTGAGCCATCACTACTATACTTATACCAATACAATCAATCATAATATACTAGTATTTGCCTAATATATAACATATCATGCCTATTACGAGCCATTACGTAACATTAATGTACAACGCAACTTAAAAAGCAGACTGAACATAAGGAGACGCTACACGGGCTGATATCGGCGGACGGCCAAGTAAGGTCAGAGAAAATCTAGTGTGGAGTGACCTTGACACGTATCCACACGGGCCGAATCATGTAGCCCGGCCGATATCGGCCCGTGTACCGTCTCTAATAGGCTTAGCATTACAGTCTTAAATATTCAAGATTTTCTAAAAAATTAATTATTTTAACTATATTGCTCAAAAGAAAAACGTATCGTAAAAAAGGCAGACTTAACGCCATATGGCATTCTCTACCAGTCAAACGTAAGGGGTAATGGAATTAACTATTAAAAGCCCCATAAATAAGTCTATATCGTTTATTTTAGTACTTAGCACTTCTAAGCACATCATCCGCCATTACAGGTTCGGTAAGAAGGGAATGGTATACAGAGTCAACTTGACAGCTAAGTTGAACGTCATTTTGACAGCTCCATAGATTAAGTAAACGAATGGATGTTTATTTCCAATACCCCGGCTCAAGATCAAGTCTTATGACAAATTAACTTGAACTTGCAAATGATAATAACATTTCGAAAGTAGCAACATTCATGAGCTGTCACAATGACTGACATTTGACATTGACAAGTGTCTTACTTAACCTAAATTTAGAGGTTAACTTTTACATATACATAAAACAGGTCTGAAATTCCTCAAAGTTTGAGATTAATCATAAACATAACAATAGTAACAACTTAGTACAATTCAAATCTAAAGCGATATCTAATACAATCCAAGAGATTCACAGAAATAGTTATGTTTAACATGACACAATGATTTGGTAAGTATATCTGCTTTATTTTCATTAGTACACACATATTTCAATGTTATTAAACCTTTGTTCACTATATCCTTGATAAAATGAGCTTTAATGTCAATGTGTTTAGACCTTTTACTATTTTCGTAACTCTCAATCATTTTAATTGTGCTTTGATTGTCAATGAGCAATGAACAAATTAAGTTCTTATCGCAATTCAAATCTTTTAACACTTCTCTAATGAACACTGTTTCACTTACAGATAAAGCTGCTGCATAGTACTCCGACTCTGCTGTAGACAGTGATACTGATGACTGCTTCTTGGAGCTCCAGCTGACCAAGTTGCCTTGATGGAATATTGCAGTACCGCTGACACTCTTCCTGTCAATTTGTTCACTTCCCCAGTCTGAATCTGAAAAGACTAGTAAATTATTATTATCTTCTCTTCTGTACACTAATCCTTTTTCTTTTGTCTGTTTCAGGTATCTTAGGATTCTCTTCGCAGCTGTCCATAAAATTGGTGTTGGGCGAATCATGTATCTACTTAAAAATCCCGTAGCATAGGCTATGTCTGGTCTGCTTATTGTAGCTAGATACATAAGTGCACCTATAAGTTGTCTGTAAGGGATGTCGTTCATCACTTTTTCATTTTCATTTATTTTTAATCCGACTTCCATTGGTGTATTGCATCCCTTGCAATCTTGCATGTTGAACTTCAATAAAATTTTCTCTATAATTTGTGTTTGTTTAATTTCCATCCCATCTTTGGATTGAGATATTTCCATTCCTAAAAATTTGCTTATTTTTCCCATGTCTTTTGCTTGAAATTCTTCTTTTAATTTTTGTATTATGTTCTGTCCATTTCCAATTACTATTATGTCATCTACAAATATAAGTATGTACACATTTGTACCTGTGTATAGGCAGAAGTCACTTTGTGATTGTTTAAGTCCATTTTCTGTTAGGAATCGGTTGAGCTTTTCATTCCAGCACCTCGGAGCTTCTTTTAGTCCATATAAAGCTTTACAAAGCTTTAAGACTCTTCCTTCTTGTTTCATTTGTACTCCTTCGGGATATTTAATGTAAATATCAGTTTTTAACTCCCCGTTTAGGAAAGCTGTAGGTATATCTAGCTGATTAATATGTAAGTTTTCTTGAAAAGCTTTATTCAAAAATAGTCTCACAGTTGTCATCCTTGCTACAGGTGCATAAACATTCTGAGTTGTTTGTTCCTGAAAGCCCTTAGCCACTAGCCTGGCTTTCTTTGTGTTGTCAGCTTTCGTGCGGAATACCCATTTTGTATCGATAGCCTTGTGACCTTTAGGTAATTCACACTCCTCCCATGTTCTTAGCTTCTTGTGAGCTTGTAGTTCTTTCTTTATGGCTTCCGACCATCCTTCTTTTTGTATAGCTTCCTTGTAGCTTATAGGATCTTCAGATAGCAGTGCGTATGCTATGGTTATCATATCATAGTCGTCATATTTCTTGGGTAACTTTATTTCTCTTCTTTCACGTTGTTGAGGTTGTTGTTCCTGGTTTTCTTCTGTACCTTGTGCTGGTTCTTCTGTGCCTTGAACTGGTTCTTTTGTATTCTCCATGTTTGTCATTTCCGGTGTAGTGTAGTTAGATTTTGAAGGTTCTTCTTCTTCATCATAGATAATAGTTTGTACAACCTTTTCACTGTCTTCATATCTGTAGTTTGACTCATCAAATCTTACATCTCGCGATTCTATTATCTCATTGGTCTTTGGATCCCATAGTCTGTATCCTGATCCACAGTATCCTATCATTCTCATGGGCTTCGCTCTAGGCTCTAGTTTGTTGGGCCTTGGAAAGATCATGCTCCAAGCTTTCGCACCAAAAACTCTCACTTTATTTAAATTATTTTTACCATACCATATCTTTGCTGGCGTGTCTCCTTGTAGTGCTTTTGTAGGTGATCTGTTTATAGTGTAGGCAGCACATCTCATCGCCTCGCCCCATAGGTACTTAGGAAGGTTTGTTTCTAGTAACATAGCTCTGACTTTATTTCCCAGAGTGAGATTCATCCTCTCGCAAATAGAGTTTTGCTGGGCGGTGTAGGCACATGTAGTCTCTTGTATAATTCCGTGCTCTGCATAGAATGAAGCAAGATCCTCGTTGAGGAATTCTCCACCTCGATCTGTTCGAATTCGTCTCACATTATTTCCATTATTTTTCATAATTTTTATATATTTCATGATGTAGTTCTTCGCTTCACTCTTTGAGTGTAGTAGGTGTATTTCCATAAAATGCGAATAGTCGTCAATTATCGTTAGATAATATTTCTCTTCTTCATGAGTAATAGGCGTAACTGGCCCTCCTATATCGCAGTACACCAACTGGCCTATTCTTTTGGTTCTAGGTACCGGGTTTTCACTGAATGGACATCTGCTTGCTTTAGCTTCCATGCATATTGTGCATTTGATTGTAGATAAAGGTAGACCTAAGATTTTCATTCCTCCATAATTAAGGTGTCCCATTCGTCTATGCCAAAGGTTGTCTTCTTCTTTTGATACCAATGCATGTGTTCCATTAAGGTCAAGTTTCATAGTAAATAATTTTCCATTGCAGTCGCCTTGTATTTTGATGTTACCTTTCTGTATAAGTACTATTTCCTTGTCAAATATTACTTGAAGACCCTTTTCGTTTAGTTTAAGTACTGATAAAAGATTATGTGACAAGTTGTCTATTATTAGACAATCTTCTATTGTAACTTCGTATCCTTCTTCAGACATTCCTGTTAAATTCCCTTTGCATGTAGCTTTAATGATGCCACCGTTGGCCGCTCTTATATTAATTTGTGGAATTTGTTTTATGTTGGTCATATACTTTTCATATCTTTTGTTTATCAGATGGTATGTTGACCCTGAATCGATCACGAGTTGGATTTCTTCTTTGTACTGGGGCTTATTATCAGCTGATACAGCTTGAGCTGCTACAAACGTTATGGCATTTGAATTGGTGTGCCTCTCTCCGACATTTGCAGCTCCTCTGGCCCCTCTAGCTCTGAAGTTGCCACGGCCCCTGTAGTTATTGGTTTTCTTTGGGCAATTTCGGGCATAGTGATTTAGACCTCCACAACTATAGCACTTCACTGAATAGCTTTGAAACACATATTCGCCTTTAGTTTTGTTTATTTCTTTGTGATTTCCTTTCTCTTTCATTTCTGCATCCAGCAATTTTCCTTTTATGAACTCGATTGTGAGTTCAACATTGGACATTTCTAAAGCTGTTACCAAAGGTTGATAAGCCTTTTCTACACTAAGCAATAGCTGGCAAACCTTCTCTTTCTCGTCTATTTTGGTTCCACTTGCTTCTATGTCCTGTGTCAACTTTTCGAATTTATTAAGAAATTCTTGTACACTTTCTTCTTTTCTGCATTTTAAGTTGATAAACTCTCGCCTGAGACATAAGGTACTTAGCGTACTTTTCCTTTGAAATACAGCCTTCAGTTTGTCGATCATTTCAAATGCTGTGGTTGCGCCCTTCACGTACTCTAGATATTTGTCTGGCAGTCCTTGAATTATTACATTTCGTGCTCTAGCATCGCTTTT
Organism: Epinotia brunnichana; assembly: GCA_963854355.1. NCBI lineage: Eukaryota > Metazoa > Arthropoda > Insecta > Lepidoptera > Tortricidae > Epinotia > Epinotia brunnichana. The sequence goes on from OY977940.1 coordinate 3,121,875, forward strand.
GTTAGCTTTGTCCTCAGTTTTACTTTTAACTGTTTCTTTAATACCTTTTTCATCCAGCGCCATCTCAATTCTGAACAACCAATTTTCGAAGTTTCCACTTTCTAGCTGTGGACTATGGTTCGCGGACGTCGCCATTCTTAATATTTTGCTTATTTAGGCTGAAAGCTGAAAGTAAGAAGCCTACCCCTTATTGAAACACATGTGACCTTTTTTTATGGCCGTTTACCACGTTTGGGATTTCTTCACTTTTCTACGCTATCCTTTGTCGATCTGACTTACTCATGGGCGCTGGGCCCATAACCTAATGGAATTAACTATTAAAAGCCCCATAAATAAGTCTATATCGTTTATTTTAGTACTTAGCACTTCTAAGCACATCGTATTCGTACTCGTATCTATTGTTTATGGCTACTGTGCAACTTAAGCACAATTCTGCCAGCATCAAGTGTCCAGCTTTGCACGGTACATATGAAAGAGTATAGGCTACTAAAATTCACAAACAGGGGTGATTCCTGAAAACAGATGACAAACACAGACATATAACATTAACCGTAACCAGATTAGTACAAGTAGATTTGAGACTTGAAGCAAGGGAACTAAGTAGGTTACATATTCGCTACAAGCTACAATTTTATGTTATTTTTTCCTATGAACTTACCCAACGTACAAATAATTTTTTTGTTATCAATTCGGCATAAAAGAGAGGACATATTCATAGGTAATGGGACACCGAGCTTAGTGATTAGGGTATATAGGTCACGGGACTTATTGTTAAGGCGGCAGTTAAAAAAGATGTGGTCAACAGTACCTACTTCCTCACCGCACTCGCACATGGGAGAATCTTTAATTTTGAATTTATGGAGCTGCTCTGGCGAGCAGACTCGACCTAAACGGAGTCTAATTATTATACTGGTATGTCGTTTGGAAAGGGATCTATATTTAAAAAACCATGGGCGAGATGGAATAGTTGGCTGCATCTGAGAGAAAAAGCATTTCTTAGACCGAGACCACCGAGCCGTCCATTTTTTACTAATTATTTTGAAGGGAATGTTGGAGACATCCGGCGAGTAAAGTTTGAAAAAAGAGTCATCCCCGTCCAAGACCGCTTCCTTAGCCACCAGGTCCACCCTCTCATTTTCCAAAATCCCAGAGTGGCTTGGTATCCAAACAAACACAACCTCCAATCCAGACGAGTGACATTTAAAAATTGCATCCTTCAGCTTACATACCAGATAGTTACGAGCACAATTATTTAAGGGGCGGAGAGAGATTGACTGAAGAGCACTGAGACAATCAGAAAAGATTACCGACTTAGAGAGCCTGTGAGCGAGTATGTACTCTAAAGATTTCAATATAGCTAAACATTCACCTGAGAAAACCGATGACTGAGGGGGGAGTTTAAATTTGGCAAGGATATGAGTATTAGCCAGGAGGAAAGCCGCTCCCACGCAGCCCTGGTCTGTTAGCTTCGAAGCGTCTGTAAAGAAAAGTCTATAGCCACCAAAGTGGCTATTGACATATTTAGTAAACTTGGAGTTGGCCATAGGGGACTTTTTATCGATTCCAGTATTGGAGATTACTGTAGGAGAATGAATCAAGGCTTCAAAAGGAACAGAATATAACGGAAGGGACCGGCATTTCATTAAAGAACACCTGAGAGAAGCTATTTTCTCCAGGCTTTGGACCAGATTTGGTTTTTCTTTATTGCGCCAAAAAGCTTTAGTTGAGCCGTACAGCTGTAGGAGACGAAGTTTTGGTAACAGGCGGTGCGATTCCTGGGTGGAGATTCCAAAAAGGTAACGGTCAGATAAAAGTTGTCTTCTTAAGTCTAGCGGCGGGTCAGTACACTCAACTTGAATAGCTCTGTTAGGAGAAGATTTCATTGCGCCTGTTACCAACCTTAGAGCCTTCGCCTGTATGGTTTCCAGGGTAGAGAGCGCGGCCTTGTTACAAGGTTCTAATACGAATGTGCCAAAGTCTAAGTGGCTACGAATGAAGGCGTTATATAAAAGTTTTTGAGAATATGGATGAGCACCCCACCACACACCGGAAAGGGCTCTAAGCATATTTAAATTTTTTTCACATTTACTGGCTATGTAAGCAAGGTGGGGAACTCCTTGGAAGCGGCGGTCAAAGATAACCCCGAGAAATTTAACTGAGTCTAGCATGGGGATAAGTTCTTCTTTGTAAATGATCTGACATGCAGGGGGAAAGCGGCTTCTAGAAAAAACAATGGCTGAACTTTTAGATGATGATAGGGAGAGACCGTGCTGATCCAGCCATGAGTTTAAAGACCTCAAAACGTCATTAATCCTGTCCGCAGCATCGGATGGGTTTTTATCGGCAGAATATACCACCACATCATCAGCGTACTGAAGCGTTCTGCACGACCAATTAACGGAATTGCACAGATCAAAAGAATATAAATTAAAAAGGATGGGACTCAAAACAGAACCCTGGGGAAGCCCCTTCCACACGTTCCGGCTGGCTAATACTTTACCCTGCCATCTCACCTTAATAGTTCTGGACATAAGCAAATTCGATATAAAATGGACAACCTTAGGGGAAATGTTCAGCTGGGACATTTTGTCTCTGAGCACTGCAAGGAGCACATTATCGTAAGCTGCTGAGATGTCCAAAAATACAGCGGCCACGGATTCTTCTCTTGAAAAGGCTAGACGAATGTCGGTAGAGAGGATGCTGTGACTATCCGTGATACTCCTGCCCTTTCTGAACCCGAACTGGAACCGCGGTAAAATGCCATGGCTTTCCAGGAACCAATCCAAACGGTTTTTTAATAAGTGTTCCATGACTTTGCAGAGGGTGGAAGACAAGGCAATCGGACGGTACGAAGTTCCAGAGTCGGGGTCCTTGCCCGGCTTGAGAATAGGGATTACATATTGTTCCTTCCAAGGATCAGGAATCATTCCGGAGCTAAAAAAAATATTAATCAGATCTAGGTAATAAGAAACAGCAACTGAACTAGCCTTTGAGAGGAAGGAATAGACGATGTCATCGGGGCCAGGAGACGAATCCGAAAGAGAATCCAAAATGCAGCGCAATTCAGATAGCTGAAAGGGAGAGGCTAAGGTATCGCTGCTATCCGAGATCGCAAAGGGACGCGGAAGTTCATTTTGGCTAGGCACATAGGGAGGAGCTAATTTATCCGAGAACTCATCCAGCCATAAGGGAGAAGTCGAGAAAGATGACGACGGGGTTGAAGATGAGCAGGCATTGCGAAAGGTTTTAATATTACGCCAGACTACCGAAGGATGGGTAGAAGGAGATATTGATTCGCAGAATTTAGTCCACCCTTCCCGCTTTTTAAACGAGAGGGTTTTTTTCGTCTTAGCCTGCACCCTTTTGAAGGTCAGAAAGTTATCCATGGTCATATCGTGGCAAAAAGTGTTCTCTGTCTCTTTTCTGTGTTTTACAAGAGAAGTGCACTCAGAGTCCCACCAAGGAAGGGAAGGTCGATGGTTTGATGAGATGTTTTTTAGAGGTATGGATAGGGCAGCAGCATCCAGAAGAGTCTGAGAGAATAAAGAATAACATTCTAGACAGTTAGACTGGGAAACACGTGGTAAAGAGTTGACTTTTGTCTCTGTAGTGAGGGAGAATAGGGGCCAATCAGCTTTAGATAATCTAAACTTTTGAAGGGGAGGGGGAGCAGATTGAATATTAACGTCAGAAGAATATGTGATAATAATTGGGAGGTGATCGCTACCAAAACTTTGAGGTAGTATATCCCAAGAAATTAGAGAAGCCAGGGAAGGAGAACAGATGGAAATATCCACTGCAGAGGGGTTTTGAGAGGGGGAAGAGCGTCGAGTTGGGCGGCCATCATTTAAAACACACAAATTCAAGGAATCCAGGATCTCAAGCAACTTACGGCCCGAGGGATTGCAGTCATGAGAGCCCCACAGAGAATGGTGACAGTTGAAGTCTCCTAATATTATGAGCGGACCAGGGACATTCTCGAGGTGAGACCAGAAGTCCGCAACAATCCTAGGAGAGGGGTGAGGGATGTATACTGATACAACGGTACAATCCAGAACTTTACACGCAACAACAAAAAATGAGGGGTGAGATGGGATGTTAATTAAAGAATAGTTTATGCCTTTTCTAATAAGGAGAGCACAGCCATCATAGCCATCAGGGCTATCATGTCGTAAGCTTATAAAGTTCGGACAGTTAAAATAAGAACCAGGCTTAAGCCAGGTTTCTGAGATAGCTATACAAGCAGGGTTATATTTATAAACAATGTGAAGGAGATCAGCCTTGTTACGGCTGATACTCCTGATGTTCCACTGGATTAATTTCAGAGCCATAAGGCCCAGACGGGGGGCCACCATGGAAGAAAGAGGATAAAGTCATTAAATTATTGGCAACGTTGGGCGGTAGAGGGACAGCATTCTGCTGTAAAAAGGTAACCAGAGAGGGGATAACCGAGTTGACCATGGACCAAAGGTTGGACATGGAGGGCGGTCCAGGGATCACCGGAGCTACTGAAGAGGGGGAGGGTGTTATCGAAATTGGATTTCTAAACATCACCCCGTTAGAGGTTTGGGGAGGGCTATAATCAGCAATCAGGGCATTATGGGTCCTCTGATCGTACCCGTGTGGGTTAGCAGGGCTGCGGGGTTTTCTTGTTATAAAAACAGTTTTTTTGTATGAAGATGATTGAGTAACTTCGTTATAGGGTTTCCGAGCAGACGGGATTTTTTTTTCTGCTTCCTGATATGATATACTCTCATCACCCATCATGCGTTTTATCATTTGTTGTCTACCGAACTCAGGGCACTTTTTATCAGTGGACTTGTGTTGACCGGAGCAATTTAGACATAAGGGTTCTTCCGAGCATTCCTCTGCGTCGTGCGGTTGAGCGCATTTAGAGCAGCGGGGGCGGGAGCGACATTGGGCCTTTACATGTCCAAACCGGCAGCACTTGTAACACTGGACTGTTGGAAAATAGTAGGGTACAACTTCCAAGGCGCAATTGAAAAGGAAAACTTTGTCGGGTAACCTTTGGCCATCGAAAGTTAGGACAACTGTTTCTGATGGAGCCCACTGGGTTGTGTTGTCAGTTAAATTTTTCTTTTTGAAATTGAGACGTCTGGCTTTTACAACCTTGCCTACTCCGTGAGGTTGCACTATTAACTCAGGAAGTTCATCGTTGGAATAATCAGTGGGAATATTCCTCGCAATACCTGTCTTTGTTATATGATAAGATGGGATGAAGCTTTTATATTTATCCAGTTCTAAGGAGAGAGTCAGGAAGCGGTTAGCCCCGGCTGCTGAGGAGAATTCTATGCTCAGCCTATTGCGCCCTATCTTTTTAATGCCTCCGTCCTTGATATTTTTAATGCCTTTAGTGAACAACAACTGGCCAAATTTAACCGGGTGTAGATACGATCCTGTGTCAGTTTCTGTCGCCTCACGAGAGACGTGCACTATGAATGGGCCTTTGTCTAAGCTGTTATATTCATTCCGAGTTTGAAATTGAGAGGGCGGGGTGAGGGGAGTCAGTTCTTAGGTTGTGTTGGTAGGTAGAGGGGACTTTGCTTGGGGAGCATGGTCCACAGGGGAAACTGAGCTCAGGATTACATTTTTCTCCTTGGATTGGAACTGAGAGGGAGGAAGTTGGGCTTTATCGCCTTGTAAGTCTTGGGAATGCGACGGAGATTCGTCGAAGCGGGGGACTTTAGGTGCGTCCTTCATATCAATGTGGCAATGAAAATCTTCCGTAACTGCCGAAATATCCCTTTTTTTCTGATTTTTACTTGCCGGAGCCTTGGATTTTAGCATACTATGCGATGTATCGGTGTCTATCGGGGGAGATGCACTGAAAATTTGCGTCAATGAAACCGGAGAACTTTCTATTTCCATGTGTAAGCCCGGTGAGGGCGGACGCACTATTGACCCAGGAATACCTCCTGGGTCAAATTGGTGGGACTCCATGCTGAAGACCCAAGGAGAAGGAGGTAGCAAACTCACATAGGAGCAGATGCCGCCCTCTCCTCTTTCTAGTCAACCACTTACCAGATAATCGGAGAAACAAACACTGGACAACACAAAAACGATCACAAGGACAAATTCAGGAATAACACAGATGGATTTAACGTAGACAGTTAGCAAAAGTATTCCGCACACGTGCTCCACTAGACGGCTCGAAGCAGAATCCTTCTAAGCACATCATCCGCCATTACAGGTTCGGTAAGAAGGGAATGGTATACAGAGTCAACTTGACAGCTAAGTTGAACGTCATTTTGACAGCTCCATAGATTAAGTAAACGAATGGATGTTTATTTCCAATAAGGGGATGATTACTGGGATAAAAACTTAAACTTTCTTTCTTTCTTTCTTCATACCAAATTTCATCTTAATTGGTTCCGCGATTTAGGCGTGAAGAGGTAATAGGGAGTCAGACAGACAGACACACTTTGGCATTTATAATATTAAGTATGGATATAGGCACCCACAACCCACAAGTACTCATTTTCCAGTGAAATTCCATAATTAAAATCCAAAATCTTCTGTAATTTACTAATAATGTTTGGGAGTGGGGAGGAGGGAGACTGGACCACAAAACTGGTTGGCAACATCCATTTATTGGATGTCTGGGATCCATACAATATATATCAGAAGTCAGATTGCGGTGCGCTATTTTTGCAAACGAAACTCCACTGAGATCCCGGTCTATCTTGACAAGTTTTCTATTGATCGCTGCGGCCAGGCCGCTCCAGTCTGTGAGAGGCCTTAAGCCTGCAACACACTGGCGCGGCCTGCGGTGGCGGACCATAGTAAGTTTGACAGCTAATGACAAGTTTTCTATTGTCCGCCGCGGCCAGGCCGCGCCAGTCTGTGAGAGGCCTTAAGCGTGTCGGCCTGGCCGCGGCGGACAATAGATAACTTGTCATTAGCTGTCAAATTTACTATGGTCCGCCACCGCAGGCCGCACCAGTGTGATGCAGGCCTTAAGCGTGACACACACTGGCGCGGCCTGGCCGCGGCGGATAATAGAAAACTTGTCATTAGCTGTCAAATTTACTATGGTCCGCCACCGCAGGCCACGCCAGTGTGATGCAGGCCTTAAGCGTGTCACACACTGGCGCGGCCTGGCCGCGGTGGCCAATAGAAAACTTGTCATTAGCAGTCAAATTGACTATGGTCCGCCACCGCAGGCCGCACCAGTGTGATGCAGGCCTTAAGCCTGCATCACACTGGCGCGGCCTGCGCCAGTCTGTGAAAGGCCTTAAGCCGGGTCCGCTGCAGCAATGTTTCCCATATTTTCAAACATCTAACATGTTTTCCGTCAGGTTCAGCAAAAAAACAGGGTATTGGCAAAACATGTTTGACGTTTAAAAACCACGAAAACATGGTGCAGTTGACCCGGCTTTCGTCTAATGCTCAACAGAGGCCTCTAAAAGCGATTAACAAATCTCTACTGCGACATTTCATTCTATTTTTGTTACCTGTATTAGACACGTTTTGTTTAGAGCCTCCAATGCTTAGTTATCTTGAAGATAAACGCTGCTAGCGATAAATAGCGCTTCAATCCAACTAGCAAAACTTTTAAAATTTGATAAGCGTTTTATTTTACGCACGATAACTTGGATATGTTACTTTCTTACCTACAACTTGTATTCGTCATTACTGTTCTTTAATTAATTTAAAACATATTTTATATAAATTAGGAAGTTTCCTTAATTTTGTGTTATTTAATATTGATATTAGTGATCATGAGACAAAATTCTTTAAAGCTCATTGACTCATTCCGTACCTGAAACGAAGCAGGATGGTTCAAAATGGTTGACATGACAGAAATCAGAATGACAGATCGCAGAATAGAATAGAACAGACTGGTGGGATTTTTTGTGTGGTTATTGTTGTGTATTCACAATATCAACGCAATAATAGTCGAATGTACCAGTCCATCTTATTGCATTTATGTGTGCCCAGTAAAATATATTTATCAATAGACAAACCTAACTTCTATGAACTCAAAAAGCGAAACTGACGAAGCTTCAAGGTAAATGTGTAATTCCCTGCTGCCGTGTGTCGAAGTTTGTGTACCAGTTTATTTACGTGTTATAAGAATTATTTTCCGTAAACGCGCTTATATTGCTATTTATAACCGTTGTGCATGATGCGCAGTTTAGACAAGGTTATGTTAAAGCATTACTTGCTATTTTCGCTTTTTGTTTTTGTTCAGATGTGCGTGTGACGGCCGGTGACACTGGAGTTATATCACATGTTTTTGTTCTTCAGGGGGAACGAAGCATCATCGTCAAGTAGTAACACAGCCCCATCGGAGAGTGAATCTAGCTCGGGTACATGTGAAGACAAGCAATCAAACTGTAGAGAGGACATTATGAAGCGAGCGGCGGCTAAACAGTTGATTGAGAGATACTTCTATCAGCTGTTGGATGGCTGCGGGAACCCTAGTTGCGATAACCAGTACTGTGCATCAAGCGGAGAGGTAATTTTTGACTGTAGAGGTTGATATATACAAAAGGTATATAAATAGAATTTTATTTTTGTATCCAAACAAAAGAGGTGCTCTCATGTATCTTTGACGCATGAATCTGCAACTTTTGAGAGTTCTCAAATAATAAACACAATAAATGCACTTACATGGAAATCTTTTTAACCCCCAAGCAAAAAGAGGGGTTTTATAAGTTTGACGTATCTGTGGTATAGTAGCTCCTAAACGAATGGAACGATTTGAATGCGGTTTTTTTATCCGAAAGCTGACGTGATCCAGATGGTTCTTACTCGGCTACATTTCAACAAAAACAGTTCAGCCAGTTTTGAGATATTGAAATGAAAATATCATAAAATTTGTAATATACCTACTTTCATGAAACATGATAAAAAAAACAGGTCAGCCAGCCACTCAACTCAAGAAAATATTAAAATATTTAATAAAGTTTAAAGCTTTTTTCTCATTGGACCCAATTATAATATAATATCTTATCTATGAGATAACAGGCAAACTTTTTAAACATTTTCGCAGGGCCTATATTAGATTGTAATTAGTTGAAAGACCTGAGTGAACAAAGTTTTCATCTTGGGCCATAATTTATTCATATGTCTGGCTGTTATGGCTGGCATATGCTATCTTGAGGACATCGCACATCCCTAAGCTCTGGAAAATATCACAAATAATCATGATCCACAAAGCCGGGAAACCTCCTCACGAAGCACCTTCTTACCGTCCAATCAGTCTCACTCCAGTTCTTTCAAAATTATGGGAAAAAAAATTTGTGGCACATGTAACAGCTCACCTGGACGACCATGAAGTCATACCTAAGCACCAATTTGGATTTCGGAAATCGCACTCAACAATTGAGCAGATGCACCGCGTATATAAAGAAATCAGACACTGCTTTGAAGGAAACTTTACTGTTCAGCGGCTTTCCTGGACGTACAACAAGCTTTCGACAGAGTGTGGCACAAAGGCCTACTGTGTAAAGTGAAACTACATCTCCCACACACTATGTACGTCCTGATCAAATCCTACCTATCTGACAGACTTTTACAAGTAAAACATGGGAATGCAAGGTCCAACCTACACAAAATAGAAGCCGGGGTACCACAGGGCTCTGTGCTTGGACCCATCCTATATAATATTTTCACATCGGACCTGCCTACCACTGAAGATGTGACTGTCGCCACATACGCTGATGATGTAGCATATCTAGCCAGTGATGAAATTCCTGAAGAAGCCAGCAATAAACTTCAAAATGTATTGGACAAGACACACACCTGGTTGGAAAAGTGGCGCATACGGCCAAGTGCACAAAAATCTAATCACATCACATTTACTCTGAGAAAAAAGGATAGTCCACCGTGAGACTCGGTTCTACTATTCTCCCAGACACCAACTGTGTAAAATACCTCGGGTTTCACCTGGATCGAAGGCTTACTTGGAAACTCCATATAAAAAAGAAAAGAGACGAGATAAACCTAAAGTGCAGGAGCCTATATTGGCTTCTGGGAAGAAACTCGGTTCTCTCCAATGACAACAAATTGCTAATTTACAACTCTGTACTAAAACCTATTTGGACCTATTGTATCCCACTCTGGAGCACAGCCAGCAAATCAAACATTATATGCTAACAACGCGTACAAAATGGTATTCTGCGCACTATAGCGAACGCTCCGTGGTTCTCCAGGAACGAAGATATACATAAACACCTCGAAGTACCGACAATCCAAGAAGAAATAGAAAGGCATAGAAAAAAATATGCAGAACGCCTGACTAGGCACCCTAATCCCCTGGCAACGCAACTCCTACAGCCTGTTCTTACTCAGATGCGACTAAAGAGAAAGAATGTTTTGTGAAAGGACAGTAGAGGCACTGGCCACTACGCCTACAAGTCACTAAATCACTTGTTGTCAACAAATCAGCTTATAGTCTCGCGACTGATCGCCGATTAACCAAGAAAAAAAAAAATGTCTGGCTGTTCTCCTCTACAGGTCGCATTATCTCAACCAATTCACTTGCAATTTTGTGAGCAGATTCAATAATTATATATTTTTTTGTCGATTCAGTTTCTCAAAATAAAATAAAAAAACTGAAAAAGGATAGGCTCACGATTTCTACAACTCAGTTGTTGGATTAATAAATAATTAAATCAATAGAAGGATAAACTTGTACCAGTATATCTACTATGGAACTAACGGAACTAATATTATCCAACAGGCCAGAAACTTGACGCCAAATGAAGCAGCAGCAGAGGCCATAAAGCTGTTCTACAAGGAAGCCCGGCTGTGTGACAGTCTACCCAACAAAGTGCCTCGCACCGAGACCAGCCCTTGCAACTCTGCCAGGTGAATCTCCATCCACATTATAGACTCAGCAGTAACAATATTGCAATCACTAAATTTCATTTCCCAACTGTATAATTTGTCCGAATTTTCTTTTTGGCAAAAAGACAATTATCCCAAAAGCTTTTAATTTTTTTTTAATATTTATCGCGCATTAGGTTAGTTGAGGTTTGTTTTATAATCATTCTGAAAATGAGAGAAAGACGGCTTTTAGGCTTTTACTACAAATGAAAGTTCGGACAAACAATACAGGTGGGAAACAATTTTTAGTAATTCAGATAGGTAACCATAGCGCTCAAATACGACGATAAGCGCTAGATGCCAGTTTTGGTCGCCGTGATCCTAAAACAGGGTTCTGATTACTGTTGACAGCATGCGCTAGTAGGGGCAGCGCGGAGCCGCCACTCCCTTGCTTGTGTCTGTCTCATTCTTATTTTAAGTAGCATTGGTGATCGGTTTGATGTGATAGCTTTCTAATTTATTTGCATGCTGCCATTTGAGAGACCAGTTTTCAGGGATGATTAAATGTTCGTCATGAATTATTGCGTTTAGGTGCATAGTTGTTATACGAGTATACAACATAAGGATCCTATTGGTAGCTTTGATCCTATTGGCTAATTTAGTCATGGATGATAAAGAAAAAGCATATTTTTTTTAAAGAAACATTCATGTCCCATATGTTTTCATGCATATGATTTTGTTTTGTAATCTATATTTAATTGCAATAATTTGATGGTGTACAATCCATAATAAAATAACACTATGTTATGAATGCTACTATGTAACATGACGAATCTACCCCGTGAATTACTAGGTAAATAAAGCAATGTTCTCTCACTCTCACACCCGCTAGAAATCTCTTGCAGGTAGGCTGAACTAAACCTATAAATCCAACACTTTTACCATGTCGCCTGTATTGTCCAGAGACGGACATGAATGGAGAAGGCTGGAAGAGGCATTTGCCGAATAGCAAGCCGGACACCCAAAATAAATAAAGAAATCAAATCGTCATCCTCCTAGCGTTATTCCCGGTTGTGCCCCAAAGGGCCCCGGGGTCCGCTTTGACACCTAATCCCAAGATTTGGCAAAGGCACTAGTTTTACGAAAGCGACTACCATCTGACCTTCCAAGTTCCAACCCAGAGGGAAAACTAGACCTTATTGGGATTAGACCGGTTTCCTCACGATGTTTTCCCTCACCGAAAAGCAAACGGTAAATATTCCGTACATAAGTTCCGAAAAACTCATTGGTACGAGCCGGGATTCGAACCTACGACCGCTGCTTGACAGCCGCATGCCTGAACCACTAGGCTACCGTAGCTTTCTAAATAAAGAAATCATATATATTTTTTTCTTTTTTTTTATTACCTAAATAAAGAAATCAAATAAAAAATTCAATAAAAAATACAACAATTGGATGTCACGAACAAAGGCTACAACAACAACAACAACAACAACAACAACTGTATTGTCCACAGCCCATCCTCAGCATGCACAGAGAAGGAAAAGCGGAGTCACGACGAGAAGTCCGAGCTGGCCTCGTGCAGCGACAGCCCGCAGCCCGAGAGCTCGCAGGCCCGCCGGCCGCAGGACCAGTTCAGAACTAGTCACAACAGTGAGTTGTCATCCTGTCTGTTATGTTTACTCTCCCTACGAGAAGTCCGAGCTGGCCTCGTGCAGCGACAGCCCGCAGCCCGAGAGCTCGCAGGCCCGCCGGCCGCAGGACCAGTTCAGAACTAGTCACAACAGTGAGTTGTCATCCTGTCTGTTATGTTTACTCTCCCTACGAGAAGTCCGAGCTGGCCTCGTGCAGCGACAGCCCGCAGCCCGAGAGCTCGCAGGCCCGCCGGCCGCAGGACCAGTTCAGAACTAGTCACAACAGTGAGTTGTCATCCTGTCTGTTATGTTTACTCTCCCTACGAGAAGTCCGAGCTGGCCTCGTGCAGCGACAGCCCGCAGCCCGAGAGCTCGCAGGCCCGCCGGCCGCAGGACCAGTTCAGAACTAGTCACAACAGTGAGTTGTCATCCTGTCTGTTATGTTTACTCTCCCTACGAGAAGTCCGAGCTGGCCTCGTGCAGCGACAGCCCGCAGCCCGAGAGCTCGCAGGCCCGCCGGCCGCAGGACCAGTTCAGAACTAGTCACAACAGTGAGTTGTCATCCTGTCTGTTATGTTTACTCTCCCTACGAGAAGTCCGAGCTGGCCTCGTGCAGCGACAGCCCGCAGCCCGAGAGCTCGCAGGCCCGCCGGCCGCAGGACCAGTTCAGAACTAGTCACAACAGTGAGTTGTCATCCTGTCTGTTATGTTTACTCTCCCTACGAGAAGTCCGAGCTGGCCTCGTGCAGCGACAGCCCGCAGCCCGAGAGCTCGCAGGCCCGCCGGCCGCAGGACCAGTTCAGAACTAGTCACAACAGTGAGTTGTCATCCTGTCTGTTATGTTTACTCTCCCTACGAGAAGTCCGAGCTGGCCTCGTGCAGCGACAGCCCGCAGCCCGAGAGCTCGCAGGCCCGCCGGCCGCAGGACCAGTTCAGAACTAGTCACAACAGTGAGTTGTCATCCTGTCTGTTATGTTTACTCTCCCTACGAGAAGTCCGAGCTGGCCTCGTGCAGCGACAGCCCGCAGCCCGAGAGCTCGCAGGCCCGCCGGCCGCAGGACCAGTTCAGAACTAGTCACAACAGTGAGTTGTCATCCTGTCTGTTATGTTTACTCTCCCTACGAGAAGTCCGAGCTGGCCTCGTGCAGCGACAGCCCGCAGCCCGAGAGCTCGCAGGCCCGCCGGCCGCAGGACCAGTTCAGAACTAGTCACAACAGTGAGTTGTCATCCTGTCTGTTATGTTTACTCTCCCTACGAGAAGTCCGAGCTGGCCTCGTGCAGCGACAGCCCGCAGCCCGAGAGCTCGCAGGCCCGCCGGCCGCAGGACCAGTTCAGAACTAGTCACAACAGTGAGTTGTCATCCTGTCTGTTATGTTTACTCTCCCTACGAGAAGTCCGAGCTGGCCTCGTGCAGCGACAGCCCGCAGCCCGAGAGCTCGCAGGCCCGCCGGCCGCAGGACCAGTTCAGAACTAGTCACAACAGTGAGTTGTCATCCTGTCTGTTATGTTTACTCTCCCTACGAGAAGTCCGAGCTGGCCTCGTGCAGCGACAGCCCGCAGCCCGAGAGCTCGCAGGCCCGCCGGCCGCAGGACCAGTTCAGAACTAGTCACAACAGTGAGTTGTCATCCTGTCTGTTATGTTTACTCTCCCTACGAGAAGTCCGAGCTGGCCTCGTGCAGCGACAGCCCGCAGCCCGAGAGCTCGCAGGCCCGCCGGCCGCAGGACCAGTTCAGAACTAGTCACAACAGTGAGTTGTCATCCTGTCTGTTATGTTTACTCTCCCTACGAGAAGTCCGAGCTGGCCTCGTGCAGCGACAGCCCGCAGCCCGAGAGCTCGCAGGCCCGCCGGCCGCAGGACCAGTTCAGAACTAGTCACAACAGTGAGTTGTCATCCTGTCTGTTATGTTTACTCTCCCTACGATTAAACATTTAAAAAAATAATTATAACAAATCAATACAATAAACGCACTTTGCACGTAGAACCGATGGCCGTTAGGGCGGAAAAGTTCTCTCATGGCGACCACGTACCGGCTTGCGCGGCGTGGGTAGGCCCCCCACAAGGTGGACTGATGACCTGGTAAAGGTCGCGGCAGTCCGCTGGATGCGGGTGGCGCAGGACCGGCCATTGTGTCTTTGTCCAGCAGTGGATTTCTTTCGGCTGATATGATGAATACAATTAAATTGAATTCATCTAATCAAATTTTGTTTATCCATTACAGTTGTATAAGTAAACAAAATTACAACAATTTCAACTGCATAATATCGTGATAAATAAGCTTTTAATCTAACTATGTATGTGATGATTGTACCTCTTAGTTAATTTTAAGAAACACACATGTGTCGTACTGATGTCACATGACGTAAATATACCCTTAATTTTTTTACCGGAAGTGAAGGATTTTCTCAAACTTCCGGCCAATTTTAGGTGCGATAATCTTCTAATCCTCGCTCAGCACAACTTTTTTGACCGTGTGCCATGCATTTTATATTGCTGCCATGCACTCATGTCGCATGGCCTTTGCATGCATGTCATGTAGGCATTTTGAGAGCGTGCTTACGTACTATTACTAGTCTCTGGAACTATTCATATTACATTATAGCATGCGCTTTTTTTACGTTGTGTCGGGAAGTCATTAGTACGGGACATCAATTTGACAAAGAAACGTTGGATTGGCGCGCTTCAACTCAGTCTGGCCTGACGTTCGTGCAGGACTGGTGGAGGGGCTGTGTAAAACCAGCTACCCCAGGCAGGAGTGGCCATTATTGGGCTTAGACCGCTGGCGTACGGACGAATCAGTCTAGGAACAGTTTTACGTTTCGTTACTTAAAGAAGTAAATGCAGTTGATTGTTCTTAAGTGTTTCATCTTGTCCACACCCCCTACGCTCACCATATATATTCATATTCATATTCGTTTATTCATAATTGTCAATATTACATGTCAGGAATTTATAGAAAAAATAATAATAATAATATTAGCTTTACACAAAAAGTGTACTTACAAATAATATTTACTAGTTATGATTGCAATAATATTTAAAAATATTCATACAATGTTTATAAATTCGTCGAAGCTATAGAATGATGTGCTCGAGAAGCCATTTTTTTAGTTTTCGTTTGAAAATCAGTAGTGACGGAGCCGACGTGATTGTCTCTGGCAACTTGTTATACACGGCTGGCCCCATCACGTGCGTCGCCTTCTCGGATTTGGCCAGTCGTCGCTTTACTGGGAGGATTTTATTGGGGTATCGCAGCATCCGGGATGAATCTGAGCGCATTTTGTACTCGTCTAAGTGTGCGTAGGTATACGATGCGATTTGGAACACTACGATTGATGGCAGTGTCAATATGCCAAGTTCCTTGAAAAAAGGCCTCGCAGATGTTTCCTGGCTTACCTGCACCACAGATCGCACGGCCCTCTTTTAACATCTGAAGATACGTTGCCAGTCGGCGGCGCGCCCCCACATCTCCGCACCGTACTGTAGCAGTGCGTGAATAGTCGCGAAATAGCTCGCCCTTACAACGTGCCGCGGTACGACTCGCGCAAGACGGCGCAGTGCGAAACACGCACTACCCAGTCTAGCGCACAGCTTGTCAACGTGGGTCTCCCAGGTTAGTTTTTGGTCAATACCAAATCCCAAGAAGATGGTAGCTTCCTTTTGTTCTACGCAAATGCCATCAGCCTGTACTCTGAGTGGCCTCGGCTTGCGGCCCCCGACATGGAAATGTATAAAATGGGTCTTGGTGACATTGAGCGCTAGTCCATAATGTCCTACAACGAGTATATTCCTTAACGCCCGTCACGTTGCAAATGTAACTACATAGTTTGTAAAATACGTGTCAATACCTCAATTTCTAATTTCCCAATTACCATAATCAATCAATTTACAAATGAACTTACAACCCTTTTATTTAAAGCAATGATATTTTTTTTTTTTTTTTTTTTTTTTTATTCTCTCTTTAAGGCTTATAGCTAAATTTACATAGGTACAATTAATCTGCCAAACCACAATGCGGTTTGTTGGCAAACAACGCTCCTAATTGATTTTACATTTTATTAGCTAAAAGCTGTATGAATAGTAATATATATGTACGGTATTACTTATGCTAGATACAATTAAAGGAATCTATAAAGGTAAGGAATCTATATATGGTAGGGCACAGCGGAATGTCATCTCGCTCGTATGTGGAGCAGCCCAACTGGGGAAGTACCTCCACCTTACAGAAGACCGCAGCCGTAATAGCACCACTACTTTGTAGTGTTGCTATATTATTGCATGCTATGAAGTATGTGGTGTTGTGTTCCTGGTGGTGAGTAAGGTCGCCAGAGCTCCCTAGGGCGCGTTGTGTTGGGATGTGCCAACACAGCGAATCCTCAAGTCAATAAAAGGTCGGCAACGCGCTTGTGACTCTTCTGGAGTCACAAGTGTCCCTAGGCGACCGGTACCAGCTTAACATCAGGCAGGCCGTAAGCTTGTTTGCCACCGTCGTTGTATTAAAAAAAAAAGCAAGGATAACCATTAATCTCCAATCCATTAACCTTCAAGCGAAATACTATTCAAAAACTCATCCTACCTAATGAAATGACTCAAACCAAAATACTATTCAAAAACCTATCCTACCTAATGACTCAATTACCAAATTACCTTTTAAACGAAGCTCAAACTTCGCCACATCCATTCAACCAGTGACAATGACTAAAAGTGCACAGCGGTTGTTAGACGTGCTCGACGACTTGCTCGATGACTTGTTCGATAACTTGCTCTTGTCTTTAACAGACGGGGCGCCGTTGACAGAAGAACACATCTACAAGTTGTGCGACGACTGTCTAGAGACGAAAGCGCCGGAGCCTCTTATAAGGGCGTTGGGAGAAGCCTTTACACAGCCTGCCATACTTGCGAGGTGCTTCCAGGGGAAACCACATATGGAGAACAGTAGCAGTGAAGGAACCAAAGGTATGTTTTGTGACCAGTGTCTAGTGATGAAGGCGTCTGAACATCTTATTAGAGCGCTGGGGGAAGTCTTTATACAGCCTGCCATACTTGCGAGGTGCTTCCAGGGGAAACCACATACAGAGAACAGTAGCAGTGAAGGAACTAAAGGTATGTTTTGTGACGAGTGTCTAGAGATAATAGGCCTGAACCTCTTATAAGGGGCCGGGCTGGAAGCCTTTGCTCGGCCTGCCTTTCTCACGAGGTGCTTGGAAAGTTCTTTATTCTTTAATTTCGAGATATTACATGTACTGTTATTTATTTATGTATTCGTATGGCATGGGTACAGTTCTTTACAAACTTATATTAAGACCATCATGGATTGGAACTGTGTGTTGCTGCGAGGCTTCACATGTACTGTGAATGTCCATAACTTTTTAAATAATAAGGTTTTAAATAATCCGAAGAACTGGCGTCTTTCTGCGAGCTGCTAAAGAATGGAATTCGTTTCCGTTGTCTGTTCCCTGACAATTGACAACATTTAATTTTTTAAATGTTTTTTTAAGCGGCACGTGTTTTTTTATTACTCCCTAAATTGTCATTCAGAAATATCAAATTGAAAACTAGCGAATTCCAGAAGGTCGTAACTTCAACGTCTACGTACGTATGACGTCAACGTTACGGCTCTGTATGGCAGCTTGGGGCGGAAAGGTTCTCGAGTGGCGACCACGTACCGGAAGGCACGGCGTGGGTAGGCCCCCCACAAGGTGGACTGATGACCTGGTAAAGGTCGCGGGAGTCCGCTAGATGCGGGTGGCGCAGGACCGGTCATTTTGGCACTGTTTGGGAGAGGCCTATGTCCAGCAGTGGACGTCTTTCGGCTGATATGATGATGATGGCAGCTTGCACACCTTTCATATGATAGTCGTAGTATTGACGTCACACACGGTCTAAATCACATTTATACAATTTCGCGATTTTCTTACAAACGGATGAGAAATGAAATCTGAAAACTACTTTAGTTCAGGTAACATAATTACCGAAATGGTTTTCGAATTAGGCATCATTATATAGTTTGAAATGTTGTCAATTATGATCTAGCTGTCTTCAAAGCAAGAGTGAATAGGCTATTACTGAATCAGTGAGCTTCATCTCAGGACCTGACGTGAGACGTCACATGCCGTCAGGTGAGACTAGCAATCATTGGTCAGTCTGTAATAAGAAAAAGAAATAAGTTGAGAAGTAAGAGACTGACTTCCAAAAGGAGGAGGTTCTATTATTGTTATATGTATTTTCCATATGTTAGGGATGCTAGCGGCTCTACTGTTGCAATATAATTTGTTTGTTATTTATTATTGTGAAATATAATTTTTAGACTGCGTCACAAAACTTAGACTCTAAGTTTTGTGACGCATTGGTTGTCAAACTTGTTATGTTAACGTTTAAATAAATAAATGTTATGTCTATTTATTCGCTTAATATAATAAGTTAATAACCATTATACCTTTGTCCAGGGAACAAAGAAACAAAGGCCATGTGTTCGTCCAGCGACCCGGACAAAGATGTGGACAGTCTGGAGGGCCCCGGGCTTGACGTGGCGTCCTGTCGCAGAGCCTTCCAGTACCTAGCTAAAGTGAGTATATATTTATGTGTTCATCCAGCGACCCGGACAGTCTGGAGGGCCCCGGGCTTGACGTGGCGTCCTGTCGCAGAGCCTTCCAGTACCTAGCTAAAGTGAGTATATATTTATGTGTTCTTCCAGCGACCCGGACAGTCTGTAGGGCCCCGGGCTTGACGTGGCGTCCTGTCGCAGAGCCTTCCAGTACCTAGCTAAAGTGAGTATATATTTATGTGTTCTTCCAGCGACCCGGACAGTCTGGAGGGCCCCGGGCTCTACGTGGCGTCCTGTCGCAGAGCCTTCCAGTACCTAGCTAAAGTGAGTATATATTTATGTGTTCATCCAGCGACCCGGACAGTCTGGAGGGCCCCGGGCTCTACGTGGCGTCCTGTCGCAGAGCCTTCCAGTACCTAGCTAAAGTGAGTATATATTTATGTGTTCTTCCAGCGACCCGGACAGTCTGGAGGGCCCCGGGCTCTACGTGGCGTCCTGTCGCAGAGCCTTCCAGTACCTAGCTAAAGTGAGTATATATTTATGTGTTCATCCAGCGACCCGGACAGTCTGGAGGGCCCCGGGCTCTACGTGGCGTCCTGTCGCAGAGCCTTCCAGTACCTAGCTAAAGTGAGTATATATTTATGTGTTCTTCCAGCGACCCGGACAGTCTGGAGGGCCCCGGGCTCTACGTGGCGTCCTGTCGCAGAGCCTTCCAGTACCTAGCTAAAGTGAGTATATATTTATGTGTTCATCCAGCGACCCGGACAGTCTGGAGGGCCCCGGGCTCTACGTGGCGTCCTGTCGCAGAGCCTTCCAGTACCTAGCTAAAGTGAGTATATATTTATGTGTTCATCCAGCGACCCGGACAGTCTGGAGGGCCCCGGGCTCTACGTGGCGTCCTGTCGCCTTCCAGTACCTAGCTAAAGTGAGTATATATTTCGTTGCATAACATGGTCGCGTAAGGAACGGTTACATAGCAATAGGGAACATTACGCAAAACTCTTCGTAGGTGGCGACACTATCAGCGTTGACATGGTATCTCGTTCCCACTTGCGGTATTGTCTATGCAAGCATCCTTGTCACTCATTTAACAATCAATTGTGCATGTGTGTGTGTGAATCCCTATATTCCTCTACTGTTTTACTATTAGTGGTAGTGCTGCCTGCTGCTGCTGGCGGCAGAACATTGCAGTAATGTTCCCTATTGACAACATTTCAAAATATGTAATGATGCCAAAATCGAAAACTATTTCGGTAATTATGTTACCTGTACGTAATAATAATAAAGTAGTTTTCAGTTTTTTTTTCACCCTCGTTTTTAAGAAAATCGCGAAGTTGTATAAACTTGGTTTAAACCGTGTGTGACGTCAATACTACGCGCCTGTCATATGAAAGGTGTGTCAAGGTGCAATACAGAGCCGTAGTATTGGCGACCTGGATACCCTACTTTTGAATTTAAAATTTCTGAATGAAAATTACAATTAAGTGACAAATAAAACAACACACGTCTCAAAAAGCGTTTTCTAGTGAACTGAATCATAAAATGGCCCATTTGAAAAAAATAAA
The DNA here is from genome assembly GCA_963854355.1 of Epinotia brunnichana. Classification (NCBI taxonomy): domain Eukaryota; kingdom Metazoa; phylum Arthropoda; class Insecta; order Lepidoptera; family Tortricidae; genus Epinotia; species Epinotia brunnichana. The sequence goes on from OY977940.1 coordinate 3,142,414, forward strand.
TGATTTCAATTTCCTCCCTCCCCAGAGAAATTCAAAGTCGTACAGAACTTGTAGCGAAAATCCATTCAATTTTTTCTAGCGATATGTTTTCTAAGTAAACATATGTTATCCAGGTGCCATCAGAATGCTATAGCTCTGCGCTAGTGACGGCCCTAACAGCGCTCGCCGAAAGCATGGAAATCGATCTCCGGGTAACCAAAAAGATGAGCCAAGAGGACATCGTCAACTGCTTCGTGATCGCCTTCGAGGTGCCAGACTTGGGCTGTAGCGATTATTTGGAGATCGCGTTACCTGCACTGTGTCATGCGGCCAAACATCTACCCGTCAAAAGTGAGTATACTCACTAGTACTGCCATTATCACTTTTTCACTCAGCTGCTCAAAGGTTAGCTGGAAGCGTTCCCTTAAAGGAATAAGTTCGGCTTTGTATAAATGTTTTTAACTATTTTGTATTTTCTGTAAGGTACTGTTTTGTGCAATAAAGTGTTATCTACCACATCTACTACTACACTCAGCGGCACAGAATTTAACCGAATTTGTTATTTTAATTTTGTGGGTATAGTATCATTATATTACTATTATTTAACTATAGGTGATTAAATAAAGTTGACTAGAAAGTGTTTTGTTTGATTTTACGATAAAAAGGAGAAAATCTTAAAAAAGAACTAAGACGCGGTTACTTAAAAAAACAGTTGAACTTTAATTAAACAAAATCAGTACCGCGTATTACCACCCCTGGTTCTTATCACGGCTTGCATACGGTCTGGCATACTGTGGATAATGTTTTTGATGTACATTTGTGGAATCTCTTCCCAAGCAGCCACTAAAGCAGTTTTCAGCTCACGAAGGTTCTGTGGTGGGTTGAGACTTCGCTTCACACGCCGTTTTAACATGTCCCATACATGCTCTATTGAAGTCTATTGGATTCATGTCAGGGCTTCGGGCTGGCCACTGGATTTTTCGAATTCCTACGTCGAAAAGATATTGCTCGACGCACTGTGCACTGTGTGCTCGGGCGTTATCTTGCATCAGTAAAAAAAATTCGGCCCCGATGAATTCCGCGTACGGTACAACGTGATCTTGAAGAATTTCTTCTATGTATCGTGTAGCGTTTAGGCGACCATCCACAATGACTAACTCTGTGCGAGCGTTAGAACTAATCCCGCCCCAAACCATTCCATGAAAACTTACTGTTTGCCTTGTGGTTATTGCAAGAAATCTTTCACCACGTCTCCTGTACACACGTTCTCGCCCATCTGGTGCTCTCAAGGCGGCTCGGCATTCGTCAGTCCATAGAACATTGCCCCATTGCTTTAGAGTCCAGTTTTCGTGCTCTCGTGCAAACTGAAGTCTCGCTACACGATGATGTCGCTCGAGTTCGGGGCCTCTGGCCGGCCTACGAGCACATAGGTTACATTCTTGAATTCTCCTTCTTATCGTACGTTCACTCACATTCACGCCCCTTGTAATTTGGAGTCTCTGTCTTATCTCAACGGCAGTGAGAAAGCGAGTTCGAAGCACTTCCAGAACAATGAAGCGGTCATCACGGGCCGACGTGCACCTTACCTGCCACTGCCTGGTTTCCTCGTGTAGAGACCTGTCTCTCGGTATCGTTTTAATGCGTATTTCACGTTAGAACGCTCTACATTTAAGATGGTAGCCACTTGACGCTGCGAGTGGCCTTGCTCTACGAGTAAAACTGCTTGAGCGACTTGTGCAGGTGTTAATGACATCCTTGATAGCCTTTTGGTGTTTAAATGACGTCTCGTATCTACTGTAATGCAATAAATTGCTAAAAACAGCAATTTAATACACAAAGTCGTAAAATCTTAAAGTGACTTACCAACGTATCATGTGCGGTATGGTACTAATTTGACTTGTTTTAGAAAAACAAAAGAAATATCGCGGACATAGACAACGAAAAGTCATTCTTAATAAGCAATGCACCACGTAGGATTAATATTTATTAAATAAAATTAGTAAAACGTTAAAAACATAACTTTTTATAATTGGATTAAATTCCGTGCCGCTGAGTGTATTTAGTACTATGCCGGGGACAAATTTTGTTTTTAGTGTTCCGTACCAAAGTTGGTCCAACGGAACACTAATTTCTTCTAAACAGCGAAAGGTGTTAAAGCGATTACTAAAAACCATGTCCCGTATAGTGAAAATAATGACTATAGGTTATAGGTTGTACGCGGGCTGGGTTTCCGCGACTCGACGTCATAAATGCGCCTATTTTGCGTAGGGGTTTTGGCACTACTGTTATTCGTGCCAACCCAGTTCCACCAGGAAGCCTAGCAGACCCTTTACGTTGCCGACGGCCTCCGGTAGTGACCCCGGTGTTCCGAGGTACTTTGCCCTGTAGTCCGCCACTCCAGGACATGTCAGGATGACGTGGGCGGCTGTCTCGTCCTCTTCCATGCAGGCTCTGCAGAGAGGACTGTATGTAACTCCTAAAGTAAAAAGGTGTTTGTTTAGTAGTGCATGACCAGTTATAGCTCCTGTCAGAAGACGGAGTGCCGGCCTCTTTAGCTGCTTTAGCTTCCTTGACAATCCGGGGTTGATTGTCGGGAGGGCCGCCCTGGTTTGCCTGCAGGTTCCTAGGGTGTTCCAATGTTTTTGGTGTTCTACCTTGGTGTTTAGTCGCAGTGTGCTCCGCAGCCATGCAGAGGGTAGAGGAATTGTGGGTTCCGGTCCTACAGCTCTTGACTCTGAACCCTCTCTAGCCAGTGCATCCGCTGCATCGTTACCGCGTGAATTACTGTGCCCTTTGATCCATTGCAGGGTTATGTCGCTGTTATTACATACCTCTGATAGGATTTTGTGGCACTCGTGTATCAGCCCAGAAGTTGTTGCGTGACCTTGCAGGGCTTGCAGTACGGATCGACTGTCGGAAAGTATGCGGATGGGATATCCCCTTACCTCCCTGGAGGCGATTGCGTGAGCAGCCATTATTATGCCCATACACTCTGCCTGGAAGACGGTGTTGTGGGTCCCTAATGGTGTAGAAATGCGTATGTTTAGGTCCTCCGAGAATACTCCTGATCCGGTGCCTGACCTTGTCTTGGACCCGTCCGTGAAGATTCTTAGCTCTCTGGGGTTAAGTCCTTCCTGGGGGGGTTTCGTATAGTTCAACTTTGTACTTTTTGTCAAAGACGAACTGTCTGGGAATGATGTCTGAAGTTGCCTCTATAAGGGGTTCCCTACCTACAGCCTCGTAGAGTATTTCGGTGTGTGGAACCCTGGGCGGTCTCCAAAGATGTTGTCTTTTGAGCCTTATGGCTGCTGCCAGAGCCTCTTGCCTGATGAAAATGTGAAGCGGCGGAATGTCCATGATGGCTTCCAGGGCTGCAGTCGGTGTAGTCCTCATGCAGTCACTAGCCGCCATGCAGGCCAGTCTCTGGAGGCGTTGTAGTTTAGCTTCGATCGTGGTTAGCGTGGTACGAGGCCACCACACTATGGCACCGTAGCTTACTATTGGTCGGATTACTGCCTGGTACAACCATAGAGTGATCTTGGGGTTTAGTCCCCAGGTCCTACCTATCATTCTACGGCACTGCCAGAAGACGACTGTAGCTTTTTGGATTTTATTGTCTAGATGACTGCTCCAATTAAGTTTGGCATCGAGTATTACACCTAAGTACTTTACCTCTGTTGACAATTGGAGTTCTGTATTGAACTATATATAAAAATAATGACTATAAACGCACTATATACAGGGACTGGTATACTGACTTTTCGGATGTTCCAATTCCTATAGCAAACTTAAAATATCGATTTTATCAAACAATCAATTCACAAAAAAGCTCAAAACGGCGGCCACTATTTATATTTTGCCGACGCCACTTAAAACGTTATAATCGGGACCTTCAGAATGGAACAGCATTACTATGCCTGATATGTATAAAATGTCTTTATCCCTATACATCCCTATATACCTGTTATTGTTATCGGAATACAATACTATGACTACAAGTAAAAAATATCTTGTTCGCAGCACAAGCGAAACTGGCGCGAATGTGGGCCCAGCACTGCAAGGATAGTCTCCGGCATATCCTGGAGACCTTGCAGCAGCTGATCACGCTACGCATCATCTCCACCAACTACACCAGGAGCTTCCAGGTGCATGATGACGAGAGCGTCACCACGGCCACCAAGCTCATGAAGGTACTTATTGCAATGGTGTAAGGTTCAATATTGTGTGGCTATCGCTTGTTTGTCAAATTTGATGAACTGATGTGACTTGACTTGATGTGCGATGAAGTGCAAACGAAATGTCAAAATGTACACGTGTAGAATAAAATGGGTGAGGAATAAAATTGAAGTTGCGATTGTGGGCATAAATATTTTTTTATAGATATACGAAAATTATGTATGTTTTTTTGTTATAGATCGTATACTTCGCAAACTTGATCGGCGGCGTCATGGAGTCGAGCTCACTACGCGAGGAGCCTGTCTCTGTCCCACACCAGTTAGACCCGCTGGGAGACGCGCTCGACCATCTCTATCCCCTCACCTCCATCAAGAGCAAACACCACCACCACACGGACCCGCTAGGTGAGAACAGAATAGCAGCCTCTCTCTGTCCCACACCAGTTAGACCCGCTGGGAGACGCGCTCGACCATCTCTATCCCCTCACCTCCATCAAGAGCAAACACCACCACCACACGGACCCGCTAGGTGAGAACAGAATAGCAGCCTCTCTCTGTCCCACACCAGTTAGACCCGCTGGGAGACGCGCTCGACCATCTCTATCCCCTCACCTCCATCAAGAGCAAACACCACCACCACACGGACCCGCTAGGTGAGAATAGAATAGCAGCCTCTCTCTGTCCCACACCAGTTAGACCCGCTGGGAGACGCGCTTGACCATCTCTATCCCCTCACCTCCATCAAGAGCAAACACCACCACCACACGGACCCGCTAGGTGAGAATAGAATAGCAGCCTCTCTCTGTCCCACACCAGTTAGACCCGCTGGGAGACGCGCTCGACCATCTCTATCCCCTCACCTCCATCAAGAGCAAACACCACCACCACACGGACCCGCTAGGTGAGAATAGAATAGCAGCTTCTCTCTGTCCCACACCAGTTAGACCCGCTGGGAGACGCGCTCGACCATCTCTATCCCCTCACCTCCATCAAGAGCAAACACCACCACCACACGGACCCGCTAGGTGAGAATAGAATAGCAGCCTCTCTCTGTCCCACACCAGTTAGACCCGCTGGAAGACGCGCTCGACCATCTCTATCCCCTCACCTCCATCAAGAGCAAACACCACCACCACACGGACCCGCTAGGTGAGAATAGAATAGCAGCCTCTCTCTGTCCCACACCAGTTAGACCCGCTGGGAGACGCGCTCGACCATCTCTATCCCCTCACCTCCATCAAGAGCAAACACCACCACCACACGGACCCGCTAGGTGAAAATAGAATAGCAGCCTCTCTCTGTCCCACACCAGTTAGACCCGCTGGGAGACGCGCTCGACCATCTCTATCCCCTCACCTCCATCAAGAGCAAACACCACCACCACACGGACCCGCTAGGTGAGAATAGAATAGCAGCCTCTCTCTGTCCCACACCAGTTAGACCCGCTGGGAGACGCGCTCGACCATCTCTATCCCCTCACCTCCATCAAGAGCAAACACCACTACCACACGGACCCGCTAGGTGAGAATAGAATAGCAGCCTCTCTCTGTCCCACACCAGTTAGACCCGCTGGGAGACGCGCTCGACCATCTCTATCCCCTCACCTCCATCAAGAGCAAACACCACCACCACACGGACCCGCTAGGTGAGAATAGAATAGCAGCCTCTCTCTGTCCCACACCAGTTAGACCCGCTGGGAGACGCGCTCGACCATCTCTATCCCCTCACCTCCATCAAGAGCAAACACCACCACCACACGGACCCGCTAGGTGAGAATAGAATAGCAGCCTCTCTCTGTCCCACACCAGTTAGACCCGCTGGAAGACGCGCTCGACCATATCTATCCCCTCACCTCCATCAAGAGCAAACACCACCACCACACGGACCCGCTAGGTGAGAATAGAATAGCAGCCTCTCTCTGTCCCACACCAGTTAGACCCGCTGGGAGACGCGCTCGACCATCTCTATCCCCTCACCTCCATCAAGAGCAAACACCACCACCACACGGACCCGCTAGGTGAGAATGGAATAGCAGCCTCTCTCTGTCCCACACCAGTTAGACCCGCTGGGAGACGCGCTCGACCATCTCTATCCCCTCACCTCCATCAAGAGCAAACACCACCACCACACGGACCCGCTAGGTGAGAATAGAATAGCAGCCTCTCTCTGTCCCACACCAGTTAGACCCGCTGGGAGACGCGCTCGACCATCTCTATCCCCTCACCTCCATCAAGAGCAAACACCACCACCACACGGACCCGCTAGGTGAGAATACAATAGCAGCCTCTCTCTGTCCCACACCAGTTAGACCCGCTGGGAGACGCGCTCGACCATCTCTATCCCCTCACCTCCATCAAGAGCAAACACCACCACCACACGGACCCGCTAGGTGAGAATAGAATAGCAGCCTCTCTCTGTCCCACACCAGTTAGACCCGCTGGGAGACGCGCTCGACCATCTCTATCCCCTCACCTCCATCAAGAGCAAACACCACCACCACACGGACCCGCTAGGTGAGAATAGAATAGCAGCCTCTCTCTGTCCCACACCAGTTAGACCCGCTGGGAGACGCGCTCGACCATCTCTATCCCCTCACCTCCATCAAGAGCAAACACCACCACCACACGGACCCGCTAGGTGAGAATAGAATAGCAGCCTCTCTCTGTCCCACACCATTTAGACCCGCTGGGAGACGCGCTCGACCATCTCTATCCCCTCACCTCCATCAAGAGCAAACACCACCACCACACGGACCCGCTAGGTGAGAATAGAATAGCAGCCTCTCTCTGTCCCACACCAGTTAGACCCGCTGGGAGACGCGCTCGACCATCTCTATCCCCTCACCTCCATCAAGAGCAAACACCACCACCACACGGACCCGCTAGGTGAGAATAGAATAGCAGCCTCTCTCTGTCCCACACCAGTTAGACCCGCTGGGAGACGCGCTCGACCATCTCTATCCCCTCACCTCCATCAAGAGCAAACACCACCACCACACGGACCTGCTAGGTGAGAATAGAATAGCAGCCTCTCTCTGTCCCACACCAGTTAGACCCGCTGGGAGACGCGCTCGACCATCTCTATCCCCTCACCTCCATCAAGAGCAAACACCACCACCACACGGACCCGCTAGGTGAGAATAGAATAGCAGCCTCTCTCTGTCCCACACCAGTTAGACCCGCTGGGAGACGCGCTCGACCATCTCTATCCCCTCACCTCCATCAAGAGCAAACACCACCACCACACGGACCCGCTAGGTGAGAATAGAATAGCAGCCTCTCTCTGTCCCACACCAGTTAGACCCGCTGGGAGACGCGCTCGACCATCTCTATCCCCTCACCTCCATCAAGAGCAAACACCACCACCACACGGACCCGCTAGGTGAGAATAGAATAGCAGCCTCTCTCTGTCCCACACCAGTTAGACCCGCTGGGAGACGCGCTCGACCATCTCTATCCCCTCACCTCCATCAAGAGCAAACACCACCACCACACGGACCCGCTAGGTGAGAATACAATAGCAGCCTCTCTCTGTCCCACACCAGTTAGACCCGCTGGGAGACGCGCTCGACCATCTCTATCCCCTCACCTCCATCAAGAGCAAACACCACCACCACACGGACCCGCTAGGTGAGAATAGAATAGCAGCCTCTCTCTGTCCCACACCAGTTAGACCCGCTGGGAGACGCGCTCGACCATCTCTATCCCCTCACCTCCATCAAGAGCAAACACCACCACCACACGGACCCGCTAGGTGAGAATACAATAGCAGCCTCTCTCTGTCCCACACCAGTTAGACCCGCTGGGAGACGCGCTCGACCATCTCTATCCCCTCACCTCCATCAAGAGCAAACACCACCACCACACGGACCCGCTAGGTGAGAATAGAATAGCAGCCTCTCTCTGTCCCACACCAGTTAGACCCGCTGGGAGACGCGCTCGACCATCTCTATCCCCTCACCTCCATCAAGAGCAAACACCACCACCACACGGACCCGCTAGGTGAGAATAGAATAGCAGCCTCTCTCTGTCCCACACCAGTTAGACCCGCTGGAAGACGCGCTCGACCATATCTATCCCCTCACCTCCATCAAGAGCAAACACCACCACCACACGGACCCGCTAGGTGAGAATAGAATAGCAGCCTCTCTCTGTCCCACACCAGTTAGACCCGCTGGGAGACGCGCTCGACCATCTCTATCCCCTCACCTCCATCAAGAGCAAACACCACCACCACACGGACCCGCTAGGTGAGAATAGAATAGCAGCCTCTCTCTGTCCCACACCAGTTAGACCCGCTGGGAGACGCGCTCGACCATCTCTATCCCCTCACCTCCATCAAGAGCAAACACCACCACCACACGGACCCGCTAGGTGAGAATAGAATAGCAGCCTCTCTCTGTCCCACACCAGTTAGACCCGCTGGGAGACGCGCTCGACCATCTCTATCCCCTCACCTCCATCAAGAGCAAACACCACCACCACACGGACCCGCTAGGTGATAATACAATAGCAGCCTCTCTCTGTCCCACACCAGTTAGACCCGCTGGGAGACGCGCTCGACCATCTCTATCCCCTCACCTCCATCAAGAGCAAACACCACCACCACACGGACCCGCTAGGTGAGGGTTACATACACAGTGGACCGGTAATCGTCAAATACGGCGCCGACAGCTGTCATAACTTAGAACTGTCAAACTTTCCATAAAGATTTTATTCGACGTAATTGCCAACGGTTTGAAACAACCGATGCTGAAGTCAATTCGACCAAAAATAAAGATTCAATTTATTCCAATGTTTGTCCACACAATTCCTTATTCTATTCTACTAAAATTTACATCTTTAAAAAACTTGGATTGAAATATATATTTGTTATCTTGTTTCAGGAATTGAATTAGGTGTAAACGTGTTAGATGCTAGGAAACCCTACCTGCCATTCGAGGAGTTCTACAACGAGCCCCTCAGTGATACTATAGAAATGGATAAGGATTACGCTAACTATAAGACAGAAATTAGTAATGGTGAGTGTATACTTTAACCTTATTCATAAAACTCAAAATGTCTCTGATAAGTAAAATATGTTGTCCCTTTCTCACGACAAATGTCAACGTTATGTCGCGACATGTCGGCATGAACATTTCTCTTTCGGGCGTTAAAAGCTAATAATATAAAGACTATCGAGGTAAATTACACACACACACAATCCTGTTTAAATTGAGAACGGGCTTGAAGAACGCGCTCTGAATGTAATTTTTTTATTTTGGGTGAAGTCAGCAATTTCCACGTCGATCGAGGGAACTGTAAAAGATTAAGACAATCGTCCTAGTGCTTGATACTGGTCTTATACTTATTTAATTCATAACAATAGAGGTACCAACTATTTAGGATGAAGTTTACGTTAGGTACCTGTTTTCAACGTAAACCCTCTACGTCCCGCAGAGGAACATAAGTTTACGTTACCTATTTTCAACGTAAACCCTCAACATCCGACGTAGGGACATAAGTTTACGTTACCTGTTTTCAACGTAAATCCTCTACGTCCGGCAGAGGGACATACGTTTACGTTAATACCTGTTTTCGTAAACCCTCTACGTCCGGCTGAGGGACATAAGTTTACGTTACCTTTTTTCAACGTAAATCCCCTACGTCCGGCAGAGGGACATAAGTTTACGTTAATACCTGTTTTCGTAAACCCTCTACGTCCGGCAGAGGGACATAAGTTTACGTTACCTTTTTTCAACGTAAATCCCCTACGTCCGGCAGAGGGACATAAGTTTACGTTAATACCTGTTTTCGTAAACCCTCTACGTCCGGCAGAGGGACAAGTTTACGTTACCGGTTTTCAACGTAAACCCTCTACGTCAGGCAAAGGGACATAAGTTTACGTTACTTGTTTTCAACGTAAACACTCTACGTCCTCCGACAGAGGGACATAAGTTTACGTTACTTGTTTTCAACGTAAACACTCTACGTCCTCCGGCAGAGGGACATAAGTTTACGTTACCTGTTTTCAACGTAAACCCTCTACGTCCTCCGGCAGAGGGACATAAGTTTACGTTACTTGTTTTCAACGTAAACCCTCTACGTCCGGCAGAGGGACGTAAACAAAAAGTCAAAGGCCATGCCAGGATAAGCTAAGTGAATCTGCCCCCAGTGAGTTTTGGCTTGTAATTTTTTTATTGATTTGTCTTTCTATTAGTATCGAGTATGCCAAATTTCAGCTCCCGAAACTTTATCGTTATTTTTTAAAGAAAAAAAAACGAAATCAGATCTTTCTTCAATATTTTATTTTCTAGGCGGCCGATTTTGACATGAGACACGTATATTGTGCATGTAATAAAGACAATTATATTATATTAATTTTAGGACATATTGCCATACAAACACTTGAAAAAAAAAGTTTTTTTTTTTTCAAAAGTATTATCACGTCAGCGACACCTCCTGATTTTTCTCCATAGTAAGCCTCTTTAATAAGCTATCAAATGAATATAACTACTTTATTTTATCTGTGGTAGAACAATGTGTTTTTTTTATTATACTTTAAAAAAAAGATTCAAAAATAAACTCTATTTTTTTTTCAAGTTTTTTATGTCTCCTAAAATTAATATCATATAATTGTCTTTATTACATGCACCAATATACGCGACTCAAGTCAAAATCGGGCGCCAGAAAAAAAAATATTGAAGAAAGATCAGAATTCGTTTTTTTTTTTAAACGATTAAGTTGGGGAGCTGAAATTTGGTATACTCGATACTAATAGAAAGACAAATCAATAAAAAAATTACAAGTCAAAACTCACTGGGGGCAGATTCACTTAGCTTATCCTGGCATGGCATTTGTTTAGTCCTAGGCAGATTACATGCACCTATGAATGTCAATGAACTATCACCGGTTCTGATAAATAAACCTCTTCCACGAGAAGAACAGGTCTAAGAAACGCTGAAACTTAAATTTTTTCGCATCATCAAAGTCTCCTTTTTAAAGAACCCCTGTAGCCGAACGGTAAGACACGCGAATTTCAATTTGGTGTCCTGGGGTTGAGTGAACCTTCAACTGTCAAAAATACTTCTATACAAAACATCATCTGATGTTTAACAGTAGCTTTTCGGTGAAGGTAATCATTGTGAGGAAACGGGTCTCATTCCCAACAAGGTTTAGTTTTCCCTCTTGGAAGGTCGAATGGCAGTCGCTTTTATAAAACTAGTGTCTAAGTCAAATCTTGGCATGCCAAAGTGGACCCCGGACTCCTTTAACCCTTATCTGGGCAAATAAAAAAAAATTGTATTGTATCTTGTGAGATACAATACCAAGAAAAGGGTGCAGCGATTACACTGCTTCGTTTGCCTAATGCTTTCGCCGAACTTGTTTGTAACTAAATCAACGACTTTCGTCTTCACATTGTCCGCTTACTGCGGTCACATAGATATTTAATTACGCTATTGTAGCCGTCGGTCACCGCATGCGGAAAACTATCGTCATCTTTGCATTGTTTCGGTCGCCGCACGTTGCATCGAATGTAATCGCTGCTTTAGGGTGCAAACGCTAGGATGCTGATCAAAGTCTTCATTTTCAGGTAAAAAATTCGCGTTCCTAAAATACCCGTTCATATTAACCGCGGCAACAAAGTCCCTCGGACTATACTACGAGAACCGCATCCGGATGTACTCGGAGAGACGCGTGTCGCTCCTACACGCGGTGGTCGGCGCCGCGCCGCCCATGCCCTACCTGCGGCTCAAGGTGCGCCGGAGTCATGTCGTGGACGACGCACTAGTCGAGGTCAGTCACTCTAAAAACACTTTGAACACTAGCGGCACTCGTGTCATAGTCATACTACCGAAAACGATGCTAGCAACCTTTGAAGGTAAGTACAAAAGGTAATATATACGGGGTGTGGCCTGTAATAGGAGCAAATATTCAAAAGGACGCTTCTTTAGAGCATTTGCAGTAACCCCTTGTGTCCCATTCATTTTTATTTTTTTTGGATTCGGAGATATTTTGATCTAAAGTTATGACCTCCAAGTAATGTATCTTGGCACCACGACATCATAGCACAGCGATCAATGCAGATTTTGAGGTAACATCACGTAACGAGTCATAATAGTTTTTGCATTTTAGTTTTCAAAAGATATTTTTGTGATTTTTTTTTTCTTTTGTTTTAGTTTCTTTAAAATAAAAAGTTACTTATAGCACTCCAGAAGAGTAAAAAAATACAACTAAAGTTATTTTGAAAAAAAAAAATTTCAAAAAAAAAATTTTTTTTTTCACTTGTAATCATGTGGGAATAACTGTTCACAAGCAAATAATCTACCATTAAATTTTTTGCTCCTATTACAGGCCACACCCTGTAATGTAAATAAATGATATGAATCATATCATAACAATGTAAATAAATGATATGAATCATATCATTTATTTACATTGATCAATGATCATACATCGTCATAAAATACACATGTCAAACATAATACTTACTATACTTAGCTATAGGTATAATCTCACAATAAAATTCTTTCCGATCGGCGCGGTGGCAGCGACACACTTACCAGATCTATGTTTTGCCTCTGAGGATGAAAGCGGAAACATATTCCCAATCTCCCGACAGATCCTCCGCAGCCAACACCGCCCCGCTCTCATAAAGTTGGTTTGAAAGTTCCCATTGTTAACTCCTTACCAAAACCACGATGGAACGTGATGAAGGCAGACTGGAAAGCATATGAACAGCAATTGGATGCTAATGTCAGATGGGTAAAACCAGTTGCATCAAATTATGACAGACTGCGGCCATGGCTTCTTACATGCGCGGCCCGCTTCGGCAGTGGTGCTCGCAGAAAAGGCTGCTGGTGATTTTCTAGTGTGGTGCGATGGTCACCACACCACCCCCCTGGGAGATTTATGGCCCAGCGATATAAAAATCAGGAAATTTTACTCTTCTGCCCGAACGTGTTGTTCTGACAGCCGGAGGTGGGCAGACGTTGACTTGGAGTTGCGGATGAGATGAGCTAACATCTGTCAATACATATGCAGGTTTGACCCTGTCAATAGAAACTTTTACTGGTCCTCGTTGCAAGTGAATGAATATAGCAAACGGGTATACGATAACTACTTACCTTATATACTAAATAGCTTCTCTAGACAAGTCATAGAAAGTGTAAATACTAGAAAATCGCACTAGAGCCAAAAATATAGTTAAGAAAGCACTCACAAAAAATTTAAATACTTTAAGCACTGAAAATAAATTAAAAAATATATATATATAAAAGTGGCCAAGTGCGTGTCGGACCACGCACAACGAAGGGTTCCGTGCCTAACCATGTATACTACAAACTATATTAAGTAAGACTAGTGGGTCTCTACAAACTATGAACGTTGACCAATAAAATATTGTTGTCTTATTAATTCGCTTACACCCGAATATCATCGAACAAACATGTATACGTACATACAAATAATGTACGATTGTATATAAATAATAAGGAATTTGCTAGCGTCGTCATGTAATCAATAAGGGCGGGTTGCACCCCCTTACAATAACAGAGCGATCAACGTTAAATATGGCGAATTTTCCATACATTCTGATTTTAACGAACACCGTTTTTGATGCAATTCACCCTAATTCCGCTGCATCCTACCTATAGCTTCAGACTCTGGCTACATGAAAATCTCACGTCTACAGTTTAATAAGTAGGTATATTATAGTCCAGCTTCACTGGTGTAATTACCAAACACAGTGTATTCCTCCTCGCGTGGTTACAGAGTTGCCGCAAAGAGGAGTATAAGTGAAGCATTTCGCATAAAAGACTTTCAAAAAGAAAATCTTTTTTTAAATCTTCAAAAACTAGCGTGGGCAGATTGACCTCGCCGGCGCGGAGCGTCAGCTCTGCGACTAACGTGTCATGGAGAAGCAGAAGACGCGCACAGGAAACTGCAATCGCTTAAAATTGCTTGACATCAGCGGAATTCGCGTATAAATACAGCTTCGCTGGCACCTACCTGCAGGCCGTAAGGACCTGTGCTTCGAAAATAATCCGCTGCAGTCTTACTACTTTTAAGCGGGCTCCATTAGGAGCCCGTTCACGTGCTCACTAGCACCACTGGTAAATGATGAGATTATTATAATTTAACGATAGATACACACTGTATTTTGAATTTAAGTACCTTGTGAACGGGCTCTTAACAGCTTCATTATTTAATGTTACGGACGGTGTAGCCTATGTATCATCATCATTTTCTTGCCCTTATCCCATTTACTTGGGGTCGGCGCAGCATGTCCTTTTCTTCCATACCTCCCTGTCACTCGTCATTTCGGAACTTACTTCCTTCCTCTTCATATCCTCTCTCACACAGTCCATCCACCTTTTCCTTGGCCTACCTCGTTTCTTCCATCCACGTTCAACCCTAACACTCTTTTGGTCACATGACTGTCATCCCTCCGCATAATATGCCCATACCACGCAAGGCGATGGGGTCTCAATTTGTCGATGATAGGTGCTACTTTCAGGCTTCCTCTAATATACTAATTTCTTATTCTGTCCATTCTCGTCACACCACACATCCATCTTATTATTCTCGCCAGGGATTCTTTTAAATTGACATGAATGTAATTTATAATGAAGTCTGTATTGTGTAATAAAATAAATAAATCTAAATCTAAATTATCTCCGTAACATGTTGCCTATGTATAATAGCATTTTATTTATGATACATGTTATATCATACTTATAATTTTCAATTATTTAATCATGCTGGCTTGTCCGGACGTATCTTAGGCAGGAACTGTTTTTGGTTCAGTCAATGGTTACTCATTTCCCCGCGAGATAGCACAATAATACAAATTTGGTTTCACACGGCCCTTGAAGTAGGTAACTCTTTTACTCAGTTGCGTTGTTTACAGAGGTGGGTTAGTATGGTCACCATTCCTCGAGAGATGGCGTTTTACCTATCATTATCTATTCTTCTTAATTTTTAACGCAATAGGGGCTGTTTCATTGTGCAACCGATTATACACCTAATCGCTAGAACGATATTCAAATGGACTTGGGTCACTTTGGTTTTGATATAAAGAAACGACGTTTTGTCTACATTACATCTGCATATATAGGTATATTGTTTAAGCCATTGTAGTAATAATTGTTTGACGGTTAAATCCTAAAAGGGCATGCAGGATTTGAAAAACTGCGGTTCGTGGACCCTAGATTCCACCCCCGATTTCATCCTTTTGAGGGATGGATTCCGGGGTAAAAAGTATTCTGTATGTTAATCCAGGCTATAAACAATATGTACACTAAAATACATCTTAATCCGTTCGACCATATTTGCGTGAATGAGTAACAATCATTCAAACATCTAAACATCCAAAGCTCGAAAACCTGTAAACCGATCTTGTTCAAAATACTTTTCGGTAAATTTATTTAACTAGCTACCCGCAGCTCCGCCGCGTATACTTAGAATCTAGGCGGAGCTACGGTATAAAATATAGCACATACTTAATCCTGTAGGACCATTCTACATATTCCTTATATTCCCCCCGAGATCCCTTATACGGACAAGTTCGCCTTTGTACCTACTTTACTTAATCTTACATATCATGTTTGTGTTTTAACCTGTTTTGTGTACAATAAAGTGCTTACATACATACATACATATAACCTACCTACTGAACAAAAGGTTTTTAGAATAGGATGAGTATAGATTCTGAAATTACCCCCAACATACAAACTTACATTTCACAGACATTACACCTGTTTATTATTTATTAGTATCGGCACAGGCTATTTATAGGTAGGTACCGCTAAATAATTTAATATCTACTAATTTATGTTTTCCAGTATTAAGTCATATCGTTTTGACAAATTGGGCGACTGAAAATGGAGAACATACGGAGAAAACGGATTTTCCCGGACATGAGACCTATCTAGATCGATATCTCGCCCCCGTAAACACCTGTATTCCAAATTTAATCGAAATCGTTAGAGCCGTTTCCGGGAACGTGATTGCAAATATATATACATGTACAAATATTGCTCGTTTAATTACAAAATGTATATAACCAACCTCCTACCTGTAATCAAAATATAATTATCTGAACCTGAAATAATTTGGATGGTATTCAAGTCAGGTCAACAAAGTCGCCAAAAAAAAATTTTGTAATCAAGTTTCGTTTTCTACATCTTTCTTTATACTGGAAAGTAGACGGAGCCTATCGGCGCCTACGGCATTGTACTAAGTAAGGTTAAAAAAGCCGTCTATGGGGTCCACGACAATTAATGGGTTTAATTAAACCTTATTCTTCTCTAGTCTTATTCTTCTCTAAGTTTGTATATAAACTTTTCTGAAGTAAAAAAGAACATGGCAAGTAATACTGACGTCTCTGTCAATAAAAAAAAAACCACATTTGACACAATACGTCTGTCAGTTTATGTAAATAAACAATATTTACAAAAGGCCGTTTACTTTCTATTTTTCTTACTTTTCTTAGTGTTGTATCCATATGTGGCCGACTCAACATTTATAATTTCTCATGCTGAAGAACTTAGTACAGGTTTGAGTTTAATTCTTGTTTATTATTTTACATTGTCATCTCGAGTCAAAACAGAAGTTACGCCACGTGATGTCACGCAGCCAAAGTCACGTGGTCAGCGCACAGTAGTTTCTTAAAATTTATATTTTAGTAACTTACCGATAAAAAATGAAAAAACGAAGACCTTATTGCAAATCTGCAGCATGAGACGAATCCAGTGACATATCATTTATCAAAATCGGACCATAACTGTAGATCTGATGGCATGTACAAAAATCGGGCTCGCGTAATAATAATATAGATAAGCACTATGTCCACGATTTTTTTCAAATTTTTTACTTGCGCCGTTCGGAAGTTAGAGGGGGGGGACACAATTTTTGTGACTTTCGGGGCGATTATCTCCGAGTATATTTACTTAATCAAAAAAATTGCTGCGAAACCTTATATTTATTTTGAAAGACCTATCGATTGATGTGCCACATGTGGACTTACAATGATTTAATTTTTTTTTGACTTTCAGTTACATGTGCACCCCGAAAAAAATATTTATTTAGTCATTTCAATGCATAATTATGTAGCGGCTATTAAAATACACCTATATTCCAAATTTCATTCAAATACACTTTATAGTTTTCAAGTAAAATGCCTGTGACATACGGACAGACGGACATGACGAAACTATAAGGGTTCCGTTTTTGCCATTTTGGCTACGGAACCCTAAAAAGCAAGATAAAATAAATAGATAAGTATGTATAAATAAAACATATAATAAGCCCGCAGGGCAGCTTGTGGCGAGCTGTTGGGGAGTAACGACCCCACGGACCCGAGTGCTCCCGAGAGTCGGTCAGGGCCTCCGTCTCCGGCGTGTCTTCGTCGGTCGGAGTGGAACCCTAAGGGGGCCCGCAGGACTCTCAGCTCTGGCTTGCCTTCATTGGCCGTCCAGAGAGGAGTCGTCAGAGCTATATGCTCCAGGGGTGGAAGTGTTAAAGGGCATAACGCCGCGAGTAACTTCGGAGAAAGCGCAGCACCACCTCTCGACACCCCTGAGCCGCTCACCCGGTGTTGCTCCTGGCCGTCTGTACGACGACGCTTTCAGGGGCCCATCTAATGAGCGGCTAGTCACCGCCTGCCTCGATAACTTTGTGTATAACAATGTTATGGCAGGTGTCCGGACCTTTTTGCAATAGCCCAGTTTCATAATCCACCCAAATCTCATCACCATAGAACCCGTTCTCTATCCATATAACCCACAATAGTCCCAACGCCTGTTGGAACCGGTTCACGGGTATCTACCGATGTACCAGTGAATGGGTTCTAGCAGGTGTATTACATTACATTAAACTTCGTCTCCAAAGGGCCTCTACGTGTTGGATCTATATCCCCACGCACGCCTTCCAAAGGACCGGGCTTTGTCCCGTGAATTTAAACAGGAGATACATAATAATAATAATAATAACGCCGCGAGTAACTTCGGAGAAAGCGCAGCACCACCTCTCGACACCCCTGAGCCGCTCACCCGGTGTTGCTCCTGGCCGTCTGTACGACGACGCTTTCAGGGGCCCATCTAATGAGCGGCTAGTCACCGCCTGCCTCGATAACTTTGTGTATAACAATGTTATGGCAGGTGTCCGGACCTTTTTGCAATAGCCCAGTTTCATAATCCACCCAAATCTCATCACCATAGAACCCGTTCTCTATCCATATAACCCACAATAGTCCCAACGCCTGTTGGAACCGGTTCACGGGTATCTACCGATGTACCAGTGAATGGGTTCTAGCAGGTGTATTACATTACATTAAACTTCGTCTCCAAAGGGCCTCTACGTGTTGGATCTATATCCCCACGCACGCCTTCCAAAGGACCGGGCTTTGTCCCGTGAATTTAAACAGGAGATACATAATAATAAATGATTTATTTCACAAAAACACTTGTTACATGATATTATGGGGTATATCCATCAGACTCCAAACTAGGCTTAAGCCTGTATCTTGGCAGTCTGCGAGTGCGAAAAAAACAAGATTTACAGGAGTGTTAAGGAAATGTAGTTACTTAGTTATATAGTTTAGATAATACTAGTCGAGTTGGTATATAAACTAAATTCTATTGACATGTGAGTGTGTTTGCATATATATGTGTGTGTGTGTGTGTGTGTGTGTGTGTGTGTGTGTGCGTGTGTGTGTGTGTGTGTGTGTGTGTGTGTGTGAGTGTGTGGGGTGGGGGTGGGTGTGTGTGTGTATGTGTGTGTGCTTGGGTGTGAGTTGATGATGGAAATTCCACAACAGCTTTATAGGGTTTAGTTTGTATGCGGTATTCTAACCAGTCTCTCGGTTTCAGCATATGACAATGTTAGTAACCATTTCTTTACGATACGTCTAGCTTCAGGAGTGGAAAGCTGTTTAATGTTCTGGTACTTGCAGATGTTATTATATACGTAGGGATGTGAAAAAGCTGGAGATTTACGAGCCGAAGCTGATATGAGCGGTGGCAGGGGCGCCTTATATATGCGTCTTCTTAAGATTTCCTCATAGAGCGCAGAATTGAGTAAACAACTGTGAGTCCGCGAGACCGCTTTCATGATATAAAGCTGGCGCACTCTAAGAAACCCACATTCTCGGTAAAGTGTATCCGTGGGATAACGAAACGGTTTCCTCAGCATCACCTTCAATACAGCTCTCTGAGCACGCTCCACCTGAAGGATGTGGCATTTGGCTGCACTACCCCAGATTGCGACACCGTACTGTAGTATGGATTGACATAAAGCATGATATACCAAACGAAGTACTACAGGGGAAGCGCAGTCCCGAAGTCGTTTCACCACATAAATAAGTTTTCTTACCCTAGACGCAAGCAGAGCCAAATGTTGTTTAAAGGAAAGGTGTTGATCGATGAGGAGCCCTAAGTACTTTACATAGTGGCACCTTTCAATTTCTTGACAGGCACAGCCATGTACGTGACAGACAGATGATGCAGAAGTGTAATGCGCACAAGAGTGAAATTTAATAGTCTTATTCTCAGGCGGGGAAGAAACTGCTGTCTTTGAGAAAGCTATGAAGTTAGTCTTACTAACATTTAGTGTCAGCAAATTGCTGCTCAGCCATGAAGCCACGCCAGCCAGCACACTCTCAGCCCGATTATAGGTTTCATCCCAAGTTTTCCCATTTACGACCACTACTGTATCGTCTGCGTAGCAGACAAGCTTTGCATTAGGTATATCAGTGGTAAGGATATCATTAATATATAGAGTAAACAAAGTTGGGCCAAGTACGCTCCCCTGCGGCACACCAAAGCTGACAGGAAGGTGGTTACTCACATGTTGTCCTATTTTTACCATCTGACTTCGATCAGTTAGATAGCTGGTGAACCAATTCAGCGCAGTGCCCCTAATGCCCATGTACTCCAGCTTTCTCAGAAGTATGGTTACAGAGACCGTATCAAAGGCCTTGGCCAAGTCTAAAAATATGCCAATGCACTTATTGCCACGGTCTAGGTGACCAGAAATTTGATTGGTGAGTAAAATCGCTGCATCCTCTGTCGACAATCCCGCTCTAAATCCGAATTGGGTGTCTGAGATCAGGTGATGTTTCTCAATGAAACCAATCAGTCTAGTGTTGACAATTTTTTCAAGGATTTTTGAGAAAACACACAGGAGGGATATTGGCCTGAAATTAGACGGCATGTCCTTGGAACCGCTTTTGAAAATAGGTGATACTGCAGCAATCTTCCAGCAATTCGGGAAGCAGCCAGTTTCAATGCTCAGATTGCAAATGTACGCGAGTGGCTCCAAAATCACGTCCTTAATTTCCTTTATTAATAAAGGTTTTACCTCGTCAGGACCAGATATATGTAATAGTTTTATATTATTCGTAAACGGGGGCTTCCCCCAACACCCTATAGCTCTAAAAATTTTAAAATTAAAAGGTTAAAGCTATATCTGATGTAAATTTAAGTATCTTTTTTAAGAAATACAGTATTTTTTTTTCTTTTTTTTTTTAAGTCAAGAGTAACAGTTTTATCGGTTTGCTTCAGAACCTTAAGTGGGTCTGTGTAAGGAGCTTCTAAAGCCCCTCGCAGATGATCCTTCCTTAAAAATACATGGCTTGAGGTACTTAAGTCCTTGTGGACAAATACTGACTTTGAACCATGCCTCGATGCAGGAACAAGCCTTATATTGGAAATATGCTTCCTCAATTGCAAATAATTTACTTTCAAAACAAAGTTTTAACCGACTTCAATTCAGTACTCCGCCAAGCCACATTATCATTTCCACATTTTTATTAAAAAAAAAAAACCCGAATTGAGAACCTCCTCCTTTTTTTGAAGTCGGTTAAAAAAATTGGCTGGTTCGGTCTTATCCAAAGATACTGGTTGTAAAAACTCACCAGGAATCCTCAGTGGCTCACCATAGACCATTTCTGCCGCTGAGCAACGCATATCTGCATTCCACGCTGTGCGTAAGCCCAGGAGCACGATGGGTAGAGCCTCCGTCCAGCGTATCTCGTCGTGTGCCATGATAGCCGCCTTCAAGGTTCGATGTAGCCGTTCAATCATGCCATTAGCAGCTGGGTGGTAAGCTGTGGTGCGTCGCAGCTGGGTACCGCACAGCTTGGCAAGTCCCTTGAACAGACGTGACACAAATTACCGGCCTTGGTCAGTAGTCAGCACCTGTGGACAACCAAACCTCATCCATGTATCACAGAATGCATCAGATACCGTCTCAGCGCTGATGTTTTGCAGCGGTACGACTTCTGGCCAGCGTGTAAATCTGTCTATGGCAGTTAAACAATATTTGTAGTCACACGAAGACGGCAGAGGTCCGATGAGGTATATGTGAACATGAGAAAACCTGGTTTCTGTTAGTTTGAAGTCTCCCAATGCACAATGGTGCAGAAGTGTGTCTCTGGACTTTAGCGCGTTGGCACGACTCGCAGGTCTGGACCCAGGTGCGACAATCTTTGCACACAGAGAGCCAAACAAATCTGTCTGTTACCAGTTTGGTCGTGGTCTTTGCTCCTGGGTGACTCAATCCATGTACGGACTGGAACACCTGCTGACGTAGTTCCTTGGTGATGAACGGTCGTGGCTTTGATTGAGATACGTCGCAAACTAAATCAAAGTTCATACCTGGTACCGGTATATTTTTCAGCTGTAGTGACGAACCGCTGGATAACAGGTTCTTCAACTCGTCATCGACCCGTTGCAGGTGAGCTAGCTTCTCAAAATCCACAGAAGTTGAAATGGCTTCAATCCTGAAAAGGGCGTCGGCAGTCAGGTTATCTTTACCTGAGATATGCCGAATGTCCGTAGTGAACTGAGAGATTAGGTCTAGGTAGTTAAATTGACGTGGAGAACAGGTTCGGTCCTTCTGCTGGAATGCATATGTGATCGGTTTTGGTTCGGGATTTAAACTGCTTGAGCGCCTACTATACAACAGGATTAGGGATATCGTGGACAAGAGCATTCCTGTTGAGCAAGCGGGCTTCCGCGCTGGTAGAAGCTACAGCGATCAAGTCCTGGCACCCAGTAGTTACATAGAAGCCGGTTTTCAACGAGGTCAGAAGACTTTAGCCGATTTCGTGGATCTGAATGCAGCGTATGATACTGTGTGGATAAAAGGCTTGATCTATAAAGCAGGCAAAATTATTCCCTCTGCAAAAATACTCCGTCCCCTGGGCAACATGATGGGACCACGTAAAATAACTGTTCTGCTGGATCACAAAGTTAGAAAATACAGGCTCTTGAAAAATGGACTTCCACAGGGCTCGGTCTTGGCTCCACTCCTGTTTAATATATACACAGTGATATGCCCGCTACAGAATGCCGCAAGTTTCTATACGCCGATGGTATTGCGCTGACAACCCAGACAAAGACGTTTGAAGCGGGTGAATCTGTGTTCAAGCAAGACCTCGACATTTTGGACCGGTATTACGTCAAGTGGATACTCTGCCCGAACCCCTATCAGACGGAAGTTGCGGCTTTTCACCTATCTAACAGTCTAGCAAACAGAGAAGTGGATATAACTTTTTGCGGCCAAAAAGTGCGCCACAATTTTAAGCCGTAATACCTGGGTGTCATGCTAGACCGGTCACTTACCTATAAGGCACACTTGGAAAACCTGACCCAAAAAGTGAAAACACGTGTTAACCTCATAAACCGGCTAGCAGGAACATCATGGGCAGTTCGGGCAGACGTCTTGCGCTCTTCTTCCATCGCATGAGTAAGATCGACGTTCAACTGAACCGAGTTATGCGAACTATGTCCGGATCCGGAAGCTTAAAGCCAACTCCCACCAGATATAAGACGAACGCAGGCTGCTGCGCGGGAGTGGATTAAGGCAACAACGCAAACGCTGCCAATTAGAGAGACACTACATAACCTGCCTCACCTCTACCGTCCCGCAAACAGGGCTCGGAGCCCTTCAGTATCCATTTGGAGTGGAGGAAGCAGTGGCAGGAACAGGATGGAGCCCCTAACATAGACCCCACTAGAATTCCAACGGGCTTTAACGAACACCGCAAGATCTGGGTCACTCTGAACCGCATCCGGACGGGCGTTGGGTGCTGCAATCACAAACTACAGAAGTGGGGCATATCAACAGCAGCTGACTGTGACTGTGGTGCGCCAACACAAACCGTGAATGCCCCAGAAGACTATTCACGGGAGGTATGGAAGACCTATTGGCGCTGACCACTGCAGCAAGGGACTGGCTACTCAACTTTTTGGGTAATACTCGAGATGGTCCATAGCGACGTCTCAACAAAATCCGTTCAGCCGTTTTGTTAGGTTAAAGGCTTGTTAGGTCGGAATGAGTACCATCCTTTTTAGACAACTGCTTTGAAATGTATCATTTGAACGTTGCAATACGCTAACAAACTGAACATATATCCTGGTCACGGCACCAAAATGTAACTTCACTTATTATTTATGCAATGAACTGAAACAGTCCGTATCATAGGACAGCCCGTGAGCTGTGTCGCGGCGACATAGACTATCCATCTCTTTCTATGCTTTCTGATTAGAAAGAGACGTATAGTCGATCTCGTCGCGACACAGCTCGCGGGCCGTCCTGTGATAGCCGTGTTGAGTTGGGTCCATTTCGTGAAATTACTTAATCAGACAAAAATTATGAATTATGAAGATGATAGCCCGTTAAAGTTCCGCGTGACGTCACATTACGGTGCACTTTTTTTTTTGAATGATTAAATAAAAAAACACGTGGCCAATATTTTTTGATAATCTAGCTGACGGACTAAATATAATTATATTTTATTTACCCAGGAAAGTGCCCAATTATAGATGTCTAATAAAACCAAACGATTCCAGTTGGAGATGGTTGCCATGGAGCGCGCCCTAGATCTGAAGAAACAGCTCGTGGTGGAGTTCGAGGGCGAGCAGGGGCTGGACGAGGGCGGCGTCAGCAAGGAGTTCTTCCAGCTCGTCGTCGAGGAGATCTTCAACGCGGACTACGGCATGTTCACGCAGCAGCACGACAACGGGACCGTGTGGTGAGCAGAGTTATTGTGGAACTAGTCGACTTTAGTATAGAAGCAGCTCGTGGTACAGTTCGAGGGCGAGCAGGGGCTGGACGAGGGCGGCGTCAGCAAGGAGTTCTTCCAGCTCGTCGTCGAGGAGATCTTCAACGCGGACTACGGCATGTTCACGCAGCAGCACGACAACGGGACCGTGTGGTGAGCAGAGTTATTGTGGAACTAGTCGACTTTAGTATAGAAGCAGCTCGTGGTACAGTTCGAGGGCGAGCAGGGGCTGGACGAGGGCGGCGTCAGCAAGGAGTTCTTCCAGCTCGTCGTCGAGGAGATCTTCAACGCGGACTACGGCATGTTCACGCAGCAGCACGACAACGGGACCGTGTGGTGAGCAGAGTTATTGTGGAACTAGTCGACTTTAGTATAGAAGCAGCTCGTGGTACAGTTCGAGGGCGAGCAGGGGCTGGACGAGGGCGGCGTCAGCAAGGAGTTCTTCCAGCTCGTCGTCGAGGAGATCTTCAACGCGGACTACGGCATGTTCACGCAGCAGCACGACAACGGGACCGTGTGGTGAGCAGAGTTATTGTGGAACTAGTCGACTTTAGTATAGAAGCAGCTCGTGGTACAGTTCGAGGGCGAGCAGGGGCTGGACGAGGGCGGCGTCAGCAAGGAGTTCTTCCAGCTCGTCGTCGAGGAGATCTTCAACGTTCAACCTTTTTTAAATCCAAGCTCGGATTTTAGAAGGGCCGCTATTTTGTTTTTTTTAAATACGGCCCAATTCGAGTTTGGATTGTCCAAATGTGGCCGCCATTTTGAAATTCTTTATATGCTCTCCGATTTCGTTCAAAATCAATATCTGAGGGTCCGACGGGCTTCTGAATACGAATTCGAGCTAGTTTTTTTGAATATATAATATATATATATTTGAAATCACGTTCTCCAAAACGGGTCTAACGATTTGAATAAGCCCCTCGGACCCTCAGATATCGATTTTGAACAAAAACTGGCTGTATTTAAAGAATTTCATGATGGCGGCCCTTTTTTTAATCCAAGCTTGGATTCGTGTTTAGAGGTGTCTGGGACCTCATATCGATTTTGAACGAAATAGGACTGTATTTAAAGAATTCCAAGATGGCGACCGCTTTTTAAAAATCTAACCTCGGATTCGGATTAAGAAGCCCCTCAGATATCGATTTTGAACGAAATCGCGGTATTTAAAGAATTTCAAAATGGGAGCCCTTTTTTTAAATCCAAGCTTGAATTCGTGTTAAGAGGTCCCTGGGTATTTCATAATATATCGATTATGAACGAAATCGGGCCGTATTTAAAGAATTGCAAGATAACGGCCACTTTTTGAAAATCCAATTTCGGTTTCGTATTAGTTTTTTTATTATTATTTACAATTTCAAATTACTAAACATTTATTTATTCCTATTATTTTTCTGCTAATGCGACTCAATTATCATAATCTGTAATTATCATTGAACATGATTTCAGTAAAATAATATTACAATTGTTAAAATACTATTTGTATGGTAAAGTAACCCTCTTAACGTAATGGAAGGACGCCTACACAAATAAAATAGTACACATTGAAAAAAAAATTCCCATTTCTGTTGCCGCTATAACAACAAATACTAAAAAACAGAATAAAATTAATCTTTTTTTGCCGTTTTTATAGATAACACGGAACCCTTCGTGCGCGAGTCCGACTCGCACTTGGCCGGTTTTTTTAATTATTCCCTTTGTTACAGGTTCAATCCGCTATCATTCGAAACGGAAGCCCAGTTCACGCTAATCGGCATAGTGCTGGGCCTCGCCATATACAACAACGTGATCTTGCCGGTCAACTTCCCCATGGCCGTGTACCGCAAGCTCATGGGCAAGAAGGGCTCCTACGAGGACCTGGCCGACTGGAACCCGGTAACTAACACAACACTGTCACCATCATCATATTAGCTGAAAGACGTCCACTGCTGGACACATGCCTCCCTCAAAGAATGCCACAACGAACGGTCCTGCGCTACCCGCATCCAGCGGACTCCCACCTTTACAATTCAATTCAATCATTTAATTCGTGTAACTACATGACACATATATAAATAAAACTAAACTAAATACAAACTACAAACTACAGTGATATTTACCACTCAATAACACTAGTGGGAGAATGCAACCCCGCGCAGTGTAGCATAATGGCACAGTCAGGCTTATCCGCAATCATTTTCAGAATGGCATTGGGACTGCTCCGCACCCGGCGCAACAGGGATGCGGCGCGACCGCACAAACTAGCATAAAAACAATCAACATGCGCCTATGCAAACATCCCTGATGCGCTACAGAAACGAGGCAGTCCCACTATCACCCGGAACGCGTTATTGTACTGGACTCGTCTTTACGTGGTCGCCACTCGATTACCTTTCCGCCTCAACTGACATCGGTTCTACGTGCAATGTGACTCGCCCACTGCCAAGTTTAGCTATTCGGAGGGCTATGTCGGTTACCTTGGTTCTGCTGCGGATAGCCTCGTTTTTGATGCGATCACGTAGAGAAACTCCCAGCATAGCCCGCTCCATTGCCCTTTGGGTGACTTTGAGCCTCGTAGGCCCATTCATTGTAAGCGACCACGTTTCGGTGCCATATGTCATCACTGGCAACACACTGGTCAAAGACTACCTCTTGGTCTTGAGACACTAACACTTTACTAGAAAATAAAAACTTGTTACCAACTGATGACATATGTATAACTGTGAAGTGAAATGACCATAACCGGGGTAGTTTTAGTTACGCTTTGTCCAGGAAACTGATCTAAAGATGCGGCAAAAAAAGGTCAAGATGTGAGACCATAGGTTACCGTGAAGAACTCTAGAATCCTACGGTGCAGGTCGTGGAAAGTCGGGTCCTTACGTTCAGCTTTCGGAGAATAGCAGCGATAAGCAAAGGCGCGCGATATCTGCGCCGTTTGGTTAAGGGGACGTAGGTTCGTGGTCTTCTCTCCATCTCACTGAGCATAAGCGTGAGCGAGATGGAAGTGCGTGTTTGGAAGCGCGGATATCGTGTTTTTTAATTTTACAATTTTGTGCGTTTTAATAAAAAAAAAGTAATAGCCGGTTTCCCTCAAACATGACATTGCCGATTTTTAAAACCTATTTTAATATGTTTAGCTGTTGTGCATAATTTGTTACGAATTTTTAAAGTGTATTTTAGACCTATGTTCGTCATTTTTTTCTATCGAGCGAAAGTCAAAAACTCGGGATTCGAATAGCTGATTTCCCTCGAAAAAGGCCTCAAGATTGATAATTAAATTTAGGGCAGCCGTATTATAATCCAAACAAGAGCAACGATTTTTAAAAATCAGTTTTTGGAGCTCACGTCGCCTTAACCGTGGAGACGGATCGGTAGCTCTTGTATAAGTTTTATCGATACATATACGCGAACAGTGCCTCTGGTAGGAACTATTAGGAACTACGCGTTGCCATACTAATTGAAACTAAACGCAAACGCGTTCGAAAACGTATATAGAAATAGAAATATTTATTCGACAAAAACATGATACACTAGGATACAAAGTCATTGGGTCCCGAGCTAGGATTCCCTGTGTTACGGGACCCAGTTTGTTCTAGCTTGCTGTTCTAGCAAGCATACGATATTAAATAAGAGACAAGTATAGAATAGATGTTTTACAAATTACAAAGCTACAATAATTTTAGTTCTGTCAGTGTAATGTGTGGGCGTGAGTGTGTGTGAGAGTGCGTGTGTGATCATGAGTATTTTGAAGTGAAGGTATAAATAAGTAAATAAATAAATAAACAATTGAATACTGGTGAGATTAATTATATAATATAGCTTTAAATTGTTGTTGTTAACAGAGAACAGTTAAGAGCAGTTCAGTCTCACTGTAGTCGTGTTGCAGCAGCCATTTGGTTAGAGTGCTTCTACTAGGGGGCGACGGGCTGTATAAAATTTGCAGAAGGTCTTTAGGACAAGAGGGGAGATAAATTGGTTGAAACGCTGGGCAAATCTGAATGTATACTTGGGCGTTATCCAGCGTTGCCGTCGTCTTGTGTCCGCGTCAAAGTTTTTGTCGTGTCTTTTGCCGTATGCAAGCATGACCTTTCTAAGGAACAGCTGTCGGACCGTCAGGACATTCGCTTCCATGTAGAGGTCTTTCGTGCGGTAACAGAATGGTTTTCGGAATGCGACTTTTAAAAGAGATCGCTGCGCCCTTTCCAAGCTGATAAGGATGGTCTTTGCTGCTCCACCCCATACTGAGTTACAGTACCCTAGTATAGATTCCCCGAGCGCGAAGTACACTGATTTTAATAGCTCAGGATACGCAACGTGTCTCAGATGCCTAAACACAAACATGAGTTTCCGAACGCGAGACTTTAGGGATTCAATGTGCTGAAGCCAAGTTAGGTGCGCGTCTAGTAGCACGCCAAGATATTTAATAGTGTTCGTACGTTCAAGAATACTAGCACTGCTTGCCGTAGAACTACTCCCATCATTCTGTACACCCACTCGCATGGAAAAGTCATCACTTGGCTGGCGCCTAGCGTTAATAGAAAAGCATAAGTATTTTGTTTTACTAACATTTAATGTTAGTAAATTTGCATCCAACCAGCCTGTGACAATCGCCATGCTGATTTCGGCTTGTCTTTGTACTTCTGCCCAGTCTCCGCCCCTAACCACGATTGCTGTATCGTCCGCAAAAGACACAATGGAAGTTAATTCAATTGAGGATTACAGAGACCGTTAATGTACACTAGAAATAAGGTTGGCCCTAGAACGCTTCCTTGTGGTACTCCGAAATCAATATTGCAGAACTCACTACAATGGTCGCCAACACGGACACACTGTTTGCGACCCTGGAGATAGGATTTGAACCAGTCAAGTACCAATCCCCTCAGCCCGAGTCGTTCTAGTTTACCTAAAACAATGGAGATAGAGACCGTGTCGAAGGCCTTAGCAAGGTCCAGAACACTCCCACGCACTTCTCTCCTCTATCAACACAGTCTACTCTATACCACTGACGAGCAAATCGACTGCCTGTTCTGTAGAACGGTTTTTCCTAAACCCGAACTGATTAGGCGACAGGAGTGTGTTGCACTCGAGAAAGTTAAGTAACTAGCTGGCGATTAATGACCTTCTCGATGAGTTTTCCGATTACGCTGAGAAGTAAGATGGGCTGATAGTTAGTTACTTCTTTTCTGTTTCCTACTTTGAATATTGGCACGACTGCAGCTATTTTAAGGGCATCGGGAAAGGTGCCGGACGTTATACTTAGGTTGCATAGGTATGTAATGGGTTCTGTCAGATGATTTATGCACATTTTTAATAGGTCCGGGGTTATGCCGTCCATGCCGGACGCACTTCCTGACTTTAAACTTCTGATAAAAGATGCCATTTCGAACACGTCTGTAAATAAATAAATATTTGCGGACATTCTTACACAACTTACTTTGACGACCGCTTTAGCCTTGTTGGTAGTGACGCTGTCTACGAAGCAAGAGGTCCTGGGTTCGAATCCCGGTAAGGGCATTTATTTGTGTGATGAGCACGAATATTTGTTCCTGAGTCATGGATGTTTTCTATGTATTTAAGTATTTATTTATCTATATAAGTATGTTTATCTTCGTCTAGTACCCATAGTACAAGCTTTGCTTAGTTTGGGACTAGGTCGATTTGTGTAAGATTGTCCGCAAATATTTATTATTTATTTATTATTTAATCGACCTAGTCCCAAACTAAGCAAAGCTTGTACTATGGGTACTAGACGAA
Source organism: Epinotia brunnichana (assembly GCA_963854355.1). Classification (NCBI taxonomy): domain Eukaryota; kingdom Metazoa; phylum Arthropoda; class Insecta; order Lepidoptera; family Tortricidae; genus Epinotia; species Epinotia brunnichana. The sequence goes on from OY977940.1 coordinate 3,172,347, forward strand.
GATAAACATACGTATATAGAGAAATAAATACTTAAATACATAGAAAACATCCATGACTCCGGAACAAATATTCGTGCTCATCACACAAATAAATGCCCTTACCGGGGTCTGTAGTTCGAAGGTAGAGCGACGAGGCTGGAGGTATTTCGGAATCTTGGTCCAAACTGTCAGGCCTTTCCTCATTGCATCCCTTCTTTGCAAGAGCTATTTCAGCAAGGTTCTTACCAACTGATGTGAAGAAAGTATTGACCTTGTTGAGGAATTTCACTGGGTCCTCTTCCAGTTGGAGTAGTGCCGTTGTTTGGTCTCGTTTGGTTGGAATGTTGCAAATAGACTTGACCGTCTTCCACGTTTTCCTTGCGTCTGGCCGTGCTGCTATGAGTTGCTCCTGTTGGTGCTTCATCTTAATTTACTTCTGCAGGTCTGAGCAAGTGTTTCTATAACTTTTGTACTTACATTGAATTTAGGGTTCGCAATCCGGATATCCGGATATCCGAAATATCCGGATATCCGCCGAATTTCGGATCCGGATCTTACAGGCTCTTGGATCCGGATCTTTCGGATATTACGGATCCTTAAAATACAACCATGAAAACCGAAAATACGGCTACAAAATGAAGTTTTTACCGAGTCCACGCTGAAAACCGAATGGTAGATAACTCAATCTCTGTTTTTATTCGCCACTTCATCATCCCAGACCAGATTATTTTTGTTTTTAATGTATTAGTCACAAAAACTAATTAAACCTACATACTACAAACTAGTAAAAATGACGCAGTTTCATGGCGAAAATTGGCGTTGGTTTAAATGCACTAATTCACCGTAGGCAAAGACACAAAGTAATTATTATAAATCCAATGTTACCTATATAATTACCTACTAAAGACTTACGCCCGTATTCATAAACGTTCAAAAAGCCTATTTTAACTATTTAAAATGGCGTTAAAATTCGTTTGTCCTTATCTGTCACTTTGACATTTGTGTTCGTAAGAAGTGGACAAAGCACATTATATTTAGCAGCCATTTTAAGTTTTATGAATAAGGGGATTAGTTTAGTTAAATAAACCTATAGAAATAATTAAGAAGTATAGTTGACCCAGGAAGTAAAAAGTAAATGCAGCAACAATACCTACGTTTAATACTTGTAATATTTTTTTTAATTTTTAGTATGATGATCTTGACCTATAATATGATCATGTAATATAATAAGCATGGTATGCTATATTAATGCCCGTTCACCGTTTTTGCCATATCCAGACACAGTCTTGCCTAAAGGAATGCCCCCTGCTAGACAAACACCTTTTCCCTAGTTCGGATCACATTGTCAATTTCTCCTCCTAGGTTTGATACCTAGTTACAACCCTATTGAATTAACTCCGGTACATAGAGCTCATTGAAATATATGTACGAGCACCAGGTACGGAGTTAACTTGACCTGCTGTGGTCAATCACGTAACGCATTGTACGCACGTAAGGTAGATCTACATGTCAAATTTTATGTGGGAAAATGACAGTTCGATAGCTAACGCGCGTTTGGAACGTTACGTTGATTACTCCTGGTTGTTATTCAAGTGACAGCTTTCAGTGACGTAACTCTTACTTTTCCGGTTAGTTTGTAGTTGTAAATAAAAAGTTAAATAAAAAAAAGAAGTTTATACTCTTTATGACCTCGGGAATGCGTACCTATTTAAAATCTTTCAGGTATACGGTGGTGTAGCCGTTTTTTCTTGATTTAAACTTATAATTCCTACTTTATACCAAAAAAACCTTGTGGATCCGTATTATCCGAAAGATCCGGATATCCGGATCTGTTGAATTGAAATATCCGAAATATCCGGATCCAAAATATTGGCGGATCTTGCAAACCCTAATTGAATTGCAATGTCATTCGGATTTTTTGTTGCCAGCAGGTGCAGTCTGCTTCTTTCTCGAACACATTTGAGCAGCCCAGGTGTTATACATTCCTTAATCGTGACCTTGGAGTTCGAAGTTCTGAATAAATATAAACAAATTTATGGTTATTAATTATATTTGATATGGTCGTGCAAAATAAATTTGTTGCTGTATTTACATTGCATATATTATACAGCTCAGCCCAGTTGAGATTCCCTATTTCAGATTTATATGTATCGATAAAACTTATACTAGAGCTACGGAGCGACGAGTTGTGATGTGTTGCTCGATCGTATGCGCAATATCACGCTCCAAAGGAACGCTTTCAGCTCCTGTTTTATAAAGATCCGTTAGACATTATATAGGCCAGTAAAGTCAAAAATTGTACTGAATTACTAAAATTGTATCTGATATTCGGTCTAACGCATTTTTATAAAGGCGGACCAAAGTAAATAAATTGAAAAAAAAAATACCTTTAGTAAATTTTATTCACATCATAACTGTAGTTTGACCTCCTTTCAAAATGATCATTTCTATTTCTATTCAACGAGCAATATTTGCCATCACGTCGATTTCGGTGAAATTTGGAATTACGGGGGCGAGATAGCTAGGTCTTATGTCTGGGAAAATTGGTTTTCACCGTATTTTCACCCGCCCTCGGACTGATCATTATTCTCTTAATTTAAGCTTAAATAAAAAATGTTGTCTAATAATATGTTTTTTAATACAGTTGCTCAAAAAGTGGTACTTTTTGTGGCTGCGTAGCGTGCGAGAAGCTCAATTTCTCGCACTAGTGCTTTTTACTTTTTAGTTCCAAACTATACTTTCGAAACGCAGTAATTTTATATTAGATTTTTTACTTGGAAATTATGAAATTAAAAACGCTTACGAATACTAGGAGTATTTATTTTTGATCGCGTTAGTATGAAAGTCATTTTTGAAGCTGAAAATGTACGCATCTGTAGGTAGACCGCTTAACTCATTCCTCGCTTGCGCAGCGCGCGGGTGCAGGGGTATGACGATAACGGGGTGCGGGCGCCGGGGTTTGCCTTCCGCACGTCGCCCGCAGCCCGTTATAGTCATACCCCTGCACCCGCGCGCCGCGCAGGCGAGGACCTAGTTAAACGGTCCACCTATAGGTACCAGGAGCGCATACGCAAGCAGAAGTTTCGATGCAGCCACTAACAGTTGAGATCGAGGTACAATAATATAATAGTACATTATGATACAAGTGTGCTAAGTTGGTCATTACACTCGAGTCGGTTTTTAAGCCTGAGCCGAAGGCGAAGGCTTAATGGAGACGAGAAGTGTAATGACCAATGCTCACGTGTTTCATACGACGTTTTTCAACACATTTGCGAGGAAAAAAATAAATAAATAAAAAATGAAAATGTTAAAAGATATGTAATGAAAAGGTACTAGTGCGATAATGTAATGTAAAAGTCACGGCATGGGTAATATTCTGCATTATTTTGCTAATATTTAAAAAGATATGTAATGAAAAGGCACTAGTGCGATAATGTAATGTAAAAGGCACGGCATGGGTAATATTCTGCATTATCAGTGTAAATACGCTGTAATAAGACCTACTTTACGAGCAGGTGTGTTGAAAATTTATTTAAAGAATTCATTAATATATAAATGACGAATATTAATTTATTATTTTTTCGCAATTGTATTAAAAAACGTCGTTTACAACACGTGTGAAATGTCTTTTACCACTCGTACCGAGTCTTGCCACTCGCTTTCAGCTCGTGGCAAGATACCTCGGTACTAGTGGTAAAAAGAAATTCTTTTCACACTAGTTGTAAAATGTACTATTTTAATTGATGACAGGTACTGTATTCCGGTTTAAAAGACATGCTAGACTACTGTGACGATGACCTGGAGGAAGTGTACTACCAGACATTCAGGATATGCTACCGGGATGTCTTCGGGAATGTCATCTTCCACGACCTTAAAGAAGACGGTGACAACATATTCGTCACGCAGGGCAATAAGAAGGTATGTTAGTATGTGCACACATGATGTTTGTATCACTGCAGAAAGTCGCCGTGTATAACAGGTCTTAGGTCTGCCATTACTCCAGTGGCCACCTGAATAAGCTTTGAAAATAAATTGTGGTTTTTTTTTCGGTTTTTCATGTTTAATGTTTCTATGCAGTAAAGTCTATGTTATTCCATTGCAGGAGTTCGTAGATCTATACGCGGATTACTTGCTAAACAAATCAGTGGAGAGTCAGTTCAAGGCCTTCAGGCGAGGGTTCGTCATGGTGACCGACGAGAGCCCGCTGGCCGCGCTGTTCCGGCCTGAGGAGGTGGAGACCCTGGTCTGCGGGAGCAAGGTAGGCCTTACTGCCTAGATATTAGGGTATAGGGTCGCTTGTCGCGCAAGTTGACATGATATACTAGTCGGCAGGAGCAAGGTGACTCACTGGCTGGATATTAGGTCTAGAGTCGCTTGACGCATCAGTAAAGATGATGTACTCGTCTGCAAGGTGGGTCTTACTGCAACGATCTCACAGCTACTGTTCCTTATATTCGATACTAGCGACCCGCCCCAGCTTCGCACGGGTTTATATGTATAATACATGCATGTATTATACATATAACCTTCCTCTTGAACCACTCTTATCTATTAAAAAAAACCGCATCAAAATCCGTTAAGTAGTTTTAAAGATATAAGCATACATAGGAACGGACAGACAGACATCGGGAAGCGACTTTGTTTTATACTATGTATTGATTAACCCGTCGTATGTAGCAAGGTGAATCTTACTGCCTCACCTGGCAGAGACGCTTTTCGTAAATATATGATTTAGGTGATATACTCGTTTCTAATGAATGATAGAAAACCGAGGTTGTGCTAATGAAAAACCTACTCAACTTTGACGTTTGATAGCGTCCAAATCTACTACGAAACATTATCAATCACTGAAAACATTATTTTATGATCTTCATTCACGGCACGCTTCAAAATCCAATAATGTATCTTAAATCCACTTGACCAGTGATGTTAGTGGTTTGTTTACAAATCCGAACACTTTACTAAATTTAAGAAAAACACAAGCAGATATATCCAACATTTTTTTGGTATTTTCATGATTTTAATGATTGTAAGATCCACCACTTCTCAGGACTCTGAAAGGCATACATAGTTTTAAGGCTCAGATTAGGAAACACTTGCAGGTCCACCAAAAAAGCCAGGAAACCCTTAAACATGACACAAGCTGTTTCTAATCTGGGTCAAAATCAAAATACATACCTGCTTTATATGTCCCACTGGCATTCCGTGGCCTGATGTTTGTAGTTATTGTTATTGTTCTAGTATGTTTTAATTTTCGATTCCCACACCGTGTTATTGGTATTGCGTTTAGGAGTAAGTCTCATAGCATAGTTTCAGTTTTATATGGTCCTTGTTTGTTTAATGTTTGTATTTTTGTAATGTATTGCCTGACTGCCTGTCAATTTTACGCAATTTTATACCACAGATTACTAATATGACATAGTACCATAGATAATGCATAGTTTTAATATTTTTTATTTTTATTTAAGTGGATACCACACTACCAAGCATGTGTTGAATCAAAGTATTAATATTTCTAAGGTGTCTTTTCATGTTTCTAAGTTTTTTTTATTTTTATTTCATTCGTTATTAATTGTTCTGCATTGTTGCTCTGTATTCTTTCTTATTCTTATGGGTTTTTTGTAATTTTTTCCTTGTGTGCGTTGTGGCGTCATTGTTCCGTGTTTTCACCTAATGGTCACAACGGAAGACCAGCGCAGGCGCCGCCAGCATTTACGCTGAGTTGTGACCATTTCGTGGCAAATGTGTATGTGCGTATGTGTCTGCAGTTTGTTTTATGTATTTCTTTTGTCACGAATAAATGTTTTCTTTCTTTCTAAGATAATATATTTAAGTGGCAGTGGGCGGGGCACATTGCACGTAGAACCGATGGCCGTTAGGGCGGATATGTTCTCGAGTGGCGACCACGTACCGGCTTGCGCGGCGTGGGTAGGCCCCCCACAAGGTAGACTGATGGCCTGGTAAAGGTCGCGAGAATCCACTGGATGCGGGTGGCGCAGGACGGGTCATTTTGGCACTCTGGGGGAGGCCTATGTCCAGCAGTGGACGTCTTTCGGCTGATATGATGATGATGAAGATAATATAATCATATCATTTTGCTAAATACTCCTGCGTCCTTGTGATATGACCAGAATTAGGATGTGGGATGACTCTATCCCATTGCCTGGCTTGAGTTTTTATGACATCACAAGACAATTTACCGGGCCATGGGAAGAATAGCTCCCGCACAGTTAAACTCTAATAAGGCCATGGGATAATGTCAACCCACATCCTAATTCTGGTCATACGCAATAATGCATGAATATTTAACAATGTTTACGATTTTTTACGATTACCTTTCAACACTCAAAATCTACAACATATCAAAACGACCTATGTACTTCTGTTTCATAGAAATTAAGGAAAGTGTTCGAATTTCTCCGTAGTTTACTGAAATTAGAGTTTAAGTGAATTTAAACGGCTGCCAAAGATATATTACCCGATTTAGAAGCGTGTTGTGTATGAAGATCATTAAATATTATTTTCAGGGATTGACAAAATATTTTGTAGGAGGTTTGGAGTTAAAACCTGACTACGGTAACCGATATGTCTGGCGGCTTTCTTAGACGTGGAGGGAGCGTTTGATCGTACCACGTATAATGCTATTAGCGAAGCAGCTGCAAAACATGGTATAGAGCCGACCATATGTAAATGGATAGGCAACATGCTAAATGGCAGACTGATAAAGTCATCTCTTTTAGGGGATGAGATAATGGCCACGGCCACAAAGGGATGTCCACAAGGTGGGGTACTTTCACCAACTCTATGGAGTTTGGTGGTGAACTCACTCTTGATAGAACTCAATAAAGGTCCCATCCACACGGTAGGATATGCTGATGATTTAGTGATACTGGTTAATGGGAAATTCCCAAGTACGGTATCAGAAATCATGAACAAGACACTGAGAGAAGTGGAGAGATGGTGCGACTGTCACCAATTATCCATTAATCCAGGCAAAACTGTAGTAATACCCTTTACTAGGAAAAGGACCCTTCGCGGCATACAGCAGTTGAAGCTGTACGGAAGGGTACTAGAACTGTCCAATGACGTGAAATATCTAGGTGTCACACTGGATAAGGAACTGAACTGGAAGAAGCATACAGATCTCACCATTACAAAGGCCCTGAGGGTATTTGGAATGTGTAGATCAGCGTATGGCAAAACATGGGGACTGAACCCCAAGGTACTGAAGTGGATCTACACCATGATGGTGAGACCCATAATACTGTACGGTAGCCTGGTATGGTGGCCAAGGACTTTAATGAGCACATGCAGAGAGGCCCTGAGAAAGGTGCAGAGAACGGCATGCATGGCTATAACAGGGGCGTTTCGTACCACGCCTACAGCGGCGCTAGAAGTCCTACTGGAGCTACCGCCACTTCACATGGTAATTAAGTCAGAGGCGCGCAAATCGCTCTACAGATTAAGAACTCTTGGACTGTGGAGCGATAGCAAGCCGAAGACTAAGCACACAAACATGGAGACTGATGGTTTCTTAGACAGAATAACAAACATGGGAAGCGACAAAATGCTACCCAAGTATGTATTCCACAGGAACTACACAACAAAAGTTCCAACCAGGGCTGAGTGGGCCGAAGGTCTAGAACCACCAAAGTCTGGTATCGAAGACAGTATATGGTACACGGACGGATCAAAAGTGGGATCCGGTACGGGAGCAGGCATTTATGCAAATGACTATAGTAGTAGTGTAAGCATGGGTAGTGTGGCAACTGTCTTCCAAGCGGAGACATACGCCATAATTGCTTGTGTACTGGAGAATATAGACAGGCGAACCAAAGGGCGGACTATCTATATACTCAGTGACTGTCAAGCGGCCCTTAAAGCGCTTACGGCGCCGAAAGTGGACTCTAGACTAATTTATAATGGCGTCCAAGCACTAAACAGACTTGGAAGGCACAATAAGGTGCAACTAGTTTGGATACCAGGGCACAAGGGCTTCATCGGCAACGAAAGAGCAGATGAGCTTGCAAGAGGGGGCTCTACAAATCACTTTGTAGGTCCAGAACCATTTGTGGGACTCTCGCAGGGGACCATAATATCGGCCTTTAAAGCCTACGCCAAAACCAAACACCAACACGAGTGTAGGAATGAGGCTGGCTTAAGGCACTCTAAGCTCTTCATAGAAGGAGTGGACTCGGGCTGGACCAGAAAACTCCACTGGAAATCCAGTAGGAAGCAACTCAGAATTATATCTGGGGTGTTCACAGGTCACTTCGGGGTCAAGGATCTCTTGGCCAAGATGGGACTATCTGATAGTTTAGACTGTAGAATGTGTGGCGAAGAGAATGAGACTATGGAACACTTATTGTGTGAATGTCATGCCCTTGCCAGACAAAGAATGAACTACTTTGGTAACGGTTACCCGCAACCAAAGGAATTCAAGGTGCTCCCGGCGAACTGCATCATCCGCTTTGTGGAAATGATGGAGCAAGCCTGGGAGCAGGTATAAAGGAGAGGGCAAATGCACAAAAGATCCCACTGGGTCGAAGTGCATCCGAAAGGGCCCTCACCTAGATAAGATAAGATAAGACGGTAACCGATATAAGATGTGGGAGGAATATATCCCTTCGCCTGGTAAAGGGTTAAAGTCCGTACAGTCGACCAAGAAAGAGGCCTACCAGTTTTGACAAAAGTTTCTGTGAGGTCTAATTATCGCTAAGGTAACTGTCATAATATTTATTGCAAGTGGAAATCGACCTTGTCGTTTCATACTTAAATTCAGACTTGTACAAAAAGAGATTTGTGGCTATATGGTAAAACAAACAAAAAATATAAACAGTTTCCTCACTTACGTTTTGGGTTTAGGACGGCGAATGAGACACTTTCCTTTATTCGTCTCATATTACAAAAAATATTTTGAATATCTGACCCAGGCAATGATAAATATAGCTGCTGCAGCTGTCAATATCATTGCCAGTGTCAGTTTACCACGGATTTTTAAGATATTTTTTGTTATATGCTAATGTGAGACGGATCAAGCAAATTGTCTTATTCGCCGTCCTAAACCCAAAACGGAAAAGACTTGAGTAAACGGTTTATATTTTTCAAAAATAATTGACGCAGCTGAAAAGTCTGCAAGTTTTTTCTAGTGTTAAGGAAGGTTATTCCTATCACCAAAAAAAAACAGGCACTTCTAAACTTTTCATTAATTTCCCATTACTGGAGATTTGAATAAATAATGCGAGCAGGGAACTGACGGCGGTTGGAACGCTCGTAGAATCACTCAAACGTTTATGGCACCCAAATCCTCGACCTTGCCACGCCGGGTGTTGCATGATTGTTTGATTGTGTTTATCATCATAATTGCATGATTGTTTGATTGTGTTTATCATCATATCAACCGAAAGATGTCTACTGCTGGACATAGGCCTCCCCCAAAGAGTGCCACAATGACTGGTCCTGCGCCACTCGCATCCAGCGGACTCCCGCGACTTTTACCAGGTTTACCCACGCTGCGCTTCCCGGTACCTATAACTGATACTAAAGGGTATTTCCGCCTCATCATCCTAGCGTTTTCCCGGTGGTATCCTGCAGGAGCCCGAGTTCGCTTTGGCACCCAATCCGAAGATTTAGTGTAGGCATTTGTTTTACGAAAGGGGTATGTTCATTATGCAGAATAACTATTAAATTCAAAATTTTCCATTACAGAACTTCGACTTCAACGAACTAGAGAAATCAACAGAATACGACGCCGGCTACACGTCCTCGTCGCAAACCATCTTGGACTTCTGGAGCATCGTGCACGGCCTGCCGCTCGAAGACAAGCGGAGACTTCTGCAGTTCACCACCGGCTCCGACCGGGTACCTGTGGGCGGGCTGAGCCACCTCAAACTGGTCATAGGTATTCATTATGTATTGCTGACTTATACATCTTGGACTTCTGGAGCATCGTGCACGGCCTGCCGCTCGAAGACAAGCGGAGACTTCTGCAGTTCACCACCGGCTCCGACCGGGTACCTGTGGGCGGGCTGAGCCACCTCAAACTGGTCATAGGTATTCATTATGTATTGCTGACTTATACATCTTGGACTTCTGGAGCATCGTGCACGGCCTGCCGCTCGAAGACAAGCGGAGACTTCTGCAGTTCACCACCGGCTCCGACCGGGTACCTGTGGGCGGGCTGAGCCACCTCAAACTGGTCATAGGTATTCATTATGTATTGCTGACTTATACATCTTGGACTTCTGGAGCATCGTGCACGGCCTGCCGCTCGAAGACAAGCGGAGACTTCTGCAGTTCACCACCGGCTCCGACCGGGTACCTGTGGGCGGGCTGAGCCACCTCAAACTGGTCATAGGTATTCATTATGTATTGCTGACTTATACATCTTGGACTTCTGGAGCATCGTGCACGGCCTGCCGCTCGAAGACAAGCGGAGACTTCTGCAGTTCACCACCGGCTCCGACCGGGTACCTGTGGGCGGGCTGAGCCACCTCAAACTGGTCATAGGTATTCATTATGTATTGCTGACTTATACATCTTGGACTTCTGGAGCATCGTGCACGGCCTGCCGCTCGAAGACAAGCGGAGACTTCTGCAGTTCACCACCGGCTCCGACCGGGTACCTGTGGGCGGGCTGAGCCACCTCAAACTGGTCATAGGTATTCATTATGTATTGCTGACTTATACATCTTGGACTTCTGGAGCATCGTGCACGGCCTGCCGCTCGAAGACAAGCGGAGACTTCTGCAGTTCACCACCGGCTCCGACCGGGTACCTGTGGGCGGGCTGAGCCACCTCAAACTGGTCATAGGTATTCATTATGTATTGCTGACTTATACATCTTGGACTTCTGGAGCATCGTGCACGGCCTGCCGCTCGAAGACAAGCGGAGACTTCTGCAGTTCACCACCGGCTCCGACCGGGTACCTGTGGGCGGGCTGAGCCACCTCAAACTGGTCATAGGTATTCATTATGTATTGCTGACTTATACATCTTGGACTTCTGGAGCATCGTGCACGGCCTGCCGCTCGAAGACAAGCGGAGACTTCTGCAGTTCACCACCGGCTCCGACCGGGTACCTGTGGGCGGGCTGAGCCACCTCAAACTGGTCATAGGTATTCATTATGTATTGCTGACTTATACATCTTGGACTTCTGGAGCATCGTGCACGGCCTGCCGCTCGAAGACAAGCGGAGACTTCTGCAGTTCACCACCGGCTCCGACCGGGTACCTGTGGGCGGGCTGAGCCACCTCAAACTGGTCATAGGTATTCATTATGTATTGCTGACTTATACATCTTGGACTTCTGGAGCATCGTGCACGGCCTGCCGCTCGAAGACAAGCGGAGACTTCTGCAGTTCACCACCGGCTCCGACCGGGTACCTGTGGGCGGGCTGAGCCACCTCAAACTGGTCATAGGTATTCATTATGTATTGCTGACTTATACATCTTGGACTTCTGGAGCATCGTGCACGGCCTGCCGCTCGAAGACAAGCGGAGACTTCTGCAGTTCACCACCGGCTCCGACCGGGTACCTGTGGGCGGGCTGAGCCACCTCAAACTGGTCATAGGTACTGCTGTTCATTATGTATTGCTGACTTATAAATTACTAGTGACCCGCCCCGGCTTCGCACGGGTTTATATGTATAATACATGCATGTATTATACATATAAACCTTCCTCTTGAATGACTCTATCTATTAAAAAAAACCGCATCAAAATCCGTTGCGTAAGTTTAAAGATCGAAGCATACATAGGGACAGACAGACACACAGACAGCGGGAAGCGTTTTTGTTTTATATTATGTATTGATTAGATATTTTTATTTTAAATTTCAACCCAAATCTTGACAGAGTATCTGAAAATGCACACATTTTTAGGGTTCCGTACTCAAAGAGTAAAACGGGTCCCTATTACTAAGACTCCGCTGTCCGTCCGTCCGTCCGTCTGTCTGTCACCAGGCTGTATCTCACTGATACCGTGATAGTTCCAGTTGAAATTTTCACAGATGATGTACTTATTTCTGTTGCCGCTATAACAACAAATACTAAAAACAAAATAAAATAAATATTTTTATTGATAATGGTACGGAACCCATGCGCGAGTCCGACTCGCACTTGGCCGGTTTTTTTAGTCCGGCATACAGAGTGGAGTTCAGCTCCAAATACGTATGTGATAATAAAAATAAAAAAAACATATTTTATTCACCTTTTTGCATTTTTTTCTAGAACGATTTTTTGCGCTCTATGCAGCGCAAACGAGACTTTAACGCACGTTTTTTTTTTATTATGCCAAGTTTAGGGATTCAATTTTTGGCATTTTTTAATTAAATTATTTGCATTTTAATATTTATTCAAATTTCATTTTATTTATCTTTCTTTGTCATGTTTGTAACTATTAATTTTGATCGAAACGGGTATTAATTTTGAGTGAAGGGTATTATCGTTGATTGAAATTTAAAATCTAAATGATGAAAACTTATTTTGAGAAATATTTAACATTATATTAAGATAATATATACTAACAATATGGATGGTTTTTTATAATGCAGTTACGCCTGCTAACGATATTTATAAACTACAAATTAAAGGAAAAATTGAAAAAAAACCTCCCTAAGGCGTTGTAAGAAGGAACTGATTGAAGGATTTAGGGGCTGAGACAGATTGTTCCGATAGCTCAGACGGGCCATGTATGCCTGTGGTCGCCGGTTCGAATCCGGCTCGGAGCCTAAATTTTTCAATTTTTCCTTTAATTTGAAGTAATATGGATGGTTCTGAAATAAACGTATTAATTAATTAATTCTAGCAAGGAACGGCCCAGACTGCGACCGTCTCCCCACGGCCCACACATGCTTCAACGTCCTGCTTCTACCAGAATACGAGAGCAAGGAGAAACTAGAGGATCGGCTCATGAAGGCAATTAGCTATTCCAAGGGATTTGGAATGTTGTAGCTTCAAGTTGTTGTTGTACAATTGTACATGATATCGCGTCTTTATATTAATTAAAATTTGTTTTATTTATATATATTTGTGTTTTATTTGGATATAGGTGAGAAAAAGGTCCTGTTAACATGTTGCTGAGCATTTTTAAAAATTCGTCTACCCAATTATCATCGTTGTTAATTTTTTTTTAACTCATTGTCTCGAAAATTAAGCAATCAAATTATGTGAAAATGTTCTTTTTTCACATTTAAATAACGTGTTTATGCATATCATCTATAAATTGAAAGGAAAAGTATATTTTTAAACAGACTGAATACTTAATTTACAAAACGGACACTGAGTTATTTTTTATTTAACAACTCACGCTAATTACCCGACTGCCGAAGGAGAGAGGGTTATGTTTTTCGAGCGTATGTATGTATGTATGTGTGTATGTCTTATTCTTTGACACGCCCTGCAGCCTAAACCGTTTGATGGATTTCGACATGTGTGGTGTCGTTGGATTCCTCTTAATTGTGGGAGTGACATAGGCTATAATATTTGCAAAAAAGCAGTTGGGTTTTTCGAAACATGTTTAGATTTTTGGGTACACGAATTAAAAAAAATGCTTTGATACATGTTCTAGATGTGGTATGCCTGGCTGTGCTAATTGCGATTCGATTTCCCATCGAGTGAATTTTATATATTGTTGTACATACCTTTACTAAACCCAAAACCATAATTAACCTTTTCACCGCGAAGACAAAAGACCAAGAGAGACATTGTCACGCCAACGTCACTGTTACAAGAGAGCGAACACGAACCTTATACAGGGTGAACTAAATTCGTGATACAAGTTAGCTAAATTTGAATCTATCCATGATTCTGAACAATTTTTACTACGAGACCAACTTTGTGTTATGGCAAAAAAAAAACAGGCTGTTCATACATTTTCGTCAGTCTAAAATGAGCAAAGTGTATGAAATAGTTGGATTTTTTTAGCAAAACACAAAGTTGGTCCCAAAGTAAAAGTTGTTTAGAAACATGGGTAGATTCACATTTTGCTAACTTGTATCACGAATTCAAGTTCATCCTGTATAAAAGACTGAAGCAAGCTTTGACAGCGGACGCCATAACGCCTATAGGGGTTCTAGGCCGTTCTTGGCGTTCAAAGGGTTAAATACCAGTGATACCTACCATTGTTAGTATGACCCAGGTGTAACCAATCTTATTATGATAATACTAAATATAATCGTCAGAATCGATGTAAGACTGATCGGAAATACTTATGTAGATATTTCATTTTTTTTTTTTTTTTTTTTTTTTTTGTTTACAAGTCAATAAAACTTAGTCAAATAACCCGCCCCGTGTCATTCCGGGTGCAAAGGTGCCCATCACACTCGCCGCATTGCCGCGTTGAATCGCGATCGACAACCTTTGCAACAGGAATGACCCGGAACGGGGGTCATGCCCTCTCAGTCGCAAACGGCGCCCCACTTCCGCCAGGAATGCCCTGGCCTCTGAGCACCAGCATCCCATAGTCTCCACCGCAAGAGGGACAAATAAATAATTCACCAATGCAGAGTATTTGTCCCGCTTTCTAAGCGCAGCCGCCTCAGCAGCAGCTCCTGCTGCCCCAATGGTGCGACCAAGGTGCGAGGCAGCGAAAGTGCTCACACAAGTGGCGTCCCACAGCAAGCATCTACCCTTCTGCCATGGCACCAGGGTCAAGCCATCCGGCCTCTTGCCATCGGACCGGCTCAGGCCTGAAGGCTCCAGCACACATGGAATATTGGCCGAGACTAACGCCCTCCGGACAATATCATTGAGGGCATGGTGACGAGAGAATCTCCCCGCACAGCGACAGCAACTCAAGGCGTGGTGCCCGTTGCTCTCCACCATGGCGACGCAGATGCATAAATGAGGTTCGCATACATCGCAGCCCAGGTCAAGCATCAAGCAGAGTGCCCATGTGTGGAGAGGGAAGCGCATGCAGCCATGCCCCAGACTCTGGCTTAGAAACTGCCTTCAGTCTAGCCTTATCCACTCCTTGTGCAGCCTCCACAAGAGAATCCAATGCCTTACTCACTCCTATATCGTCCCACGAACGCTGGCGATCGGGTCTTTCCGGCCTGCACGCACCTGGGTTTAGAACCACCCAAGCATCCCAAGCATCAGACGCGTGTGGTATGGTTACCTTGTCACCCTCCATGGATAGTATATCAGTAACAAGGCCCACAACACCACTCGCCGACGCCAAGAAAGCCGGAAGGCTGATGTCACGCGCACGCCGAATTCCCAATCCACCATTCCGGATAGGGAGAGACGCAAGTTCCCATTGGTCCTGATTTAGGGAAACATTCAAGATGGACTCTAATGTGTCCTTCAGTACACTATCGAATGAATCGACATCACCGGGGTGCAACCAAGCCGGCACAGTGCGCAAAAGGTAAGTGAGCTTGGGCACTGCGAAACAAAACCGCAACAATGTGAGAGCAACGTGAGCCGAAAGATTTTTTAATCTAGTCGCCGCCGCCAGGAGGAGCTGCCTCCTTACTTCAAAGGCATCAGGAGTCGCTGCTGGAAAAATAGGAGACCCCAGAAGATTAAACGTTTGCTCCGATAACACTCTTAAGGCCGGGAAGCAAAGCGTGAAAAGAACAGAAGGACGCATTGGATTGGGCACTGCAAGGGAAGAATTCGCACTTGGCACTATTAATCTCCAGGCCCAGCTCCTTGAATCGAGGAAGGAGGGTGATGAGGTCTTTCAGTACCACCTCTGGTTTCCCCCCGAGGGTGACATCATCCAGGTACCACACATTCATAGGGGACTGCAACTCTGATATAACCTTTTGAATGGCAAGACTAAAGACTAGAGGGCCAAGTGGGTCCCCCTGCTGTGCACCAACCTGGGAAAGTATGAGGGACTCACCGTAAAAGAGGTATGATGGTGAGGAGTATACCTGGAAGAGGAAGGGGTAAAGGGAAGGCACCTTCTCCCGAGTTTCACGTAGCAAAACATCCCGTTCGATGGAGTTAAATGCATTTTTGACGTCCAGCTTAATAATCACACAGTCTGCGTGGCCAAGATCCAATGAGAAAGCCCGTGTTGCGTGGATAGCAGCTTCGCAGCCCAATCTCGTGCCAAAACCCAACTGACAAGGTCGCAGATAGGCGGCCATTTCCTCCCTCACGGCATAACACCCCAATTTAGCGGTCAGCCGACGAAAAACGCTACCGACAGCTATGGGTCTCAAGCCCCCATCCTTCTTTGTTAACGCGCACAAGGACGCTCCATACATATAGGGACATATATCAGGGTTTACTTGGCCGCTTAGTAAAAAATTGCAGAGTTTAGTAAGACAACCAAGCAAACGAATTCCACTATCACCGGCCGATGCAGACGTCAGCTCTTTTAAATGTACAGGCCGAATTCCGTCCAAACCACCCGCAGAACTACTGTTAAAGGACGCTATTGCCCTAGCGGTGTGTTCTATCTCCACACTATGAGAAGCGATGGATCTGTCTGGCTCCAGTGGAACTTCAAGTGGCCGGGATGGGGCCGGATGCTTAGACTCCAGGGTGGTAAGCGTTTCTGGACTCAGTGGTGCCACTCCGTCATCAGACATAAGCACCCGGACCGCGCCTCTCAGATCACCCTCAAAGACTTTGGACTCTATCGTCTTAACGACTGAGGGCACTTTAGCCACCGCCTGTGCCCCGCCCACACCTAATGGACCAACGACACCGGCTGAGTCGACATTGCGTTTTACTTTGGCAGTAAGGTTACCCTCCTGTGTCGTTTCTGGCGTCCTGAGTGCCGTATAGGAAAAAGTTAAAAAAACGGTCCAGTCAACCGTGTCATTGGTGGCGATACACCTATCGATGATGTCGCTCAACTTACCTGCCGCGAGGTTCCGTGCACCCTTAGGGATATGACGCAACACCCGCACAGTTTGTTTGAGAGCGGCTAGATCAGTCAACTCCAACGCGGAAGCGTTCTCCGTTTGTACTACCTGTGACTGTGACGCAACACTAGACACGGATTGAAAAGTACCCGAATGGATTATTCCCTTGTGCATGCGACCTATGTGCACTTTAAGCCCGTGAGCAGCAAAGGTGCGAGTCGAATTAGGGCAGTGAGGGCACGCCAGCGACCGAGAGGAGTTGTTCATCATTACAAAATAAAAGACAACACCAATAATAGTAATAAGTAATAACAATCGAATGTATCACTTTGAGTACAGTCATGCAACAAAAAATCATGTAGATTTAAATAATTACGATCTCATTCCAAAAGCAAACGTTATATACGCAATACAGGCTAAATTGATTTAATAATACATTGGTTAAAACTGCGAACTGATAAAACAAAATAAAATAACAATGTCGAAATAAATGTCAATTGTAAAAAAAAACAAAAAATTAAAGGTTCATTCAAACCATAACTTCATTCAATTTCTAATGTAACAGAAATAAAGGATAAAGACCAGTTTTGTAAAAACATAAAAATAAACAGACTGGACTGGATACGTAGTCAAAAAAAAAACTGTATAAGTAAAACTCAGTCAATATTATATACCTAAATAAAAAAAAACCAGGAATCTGTCCAAATAAACAAATAAAAGTGCAAATCCAATAGAAAAAAAAAGTATGTTTACACAACACAAATATTATTTGCCTACAAAAGTAAAAATAACGTTCATTGTCGAGGTTGAGGTTTGAACCGACGTTCACAGTAGCACTCCATGTATTGTTTACCGGCAGAGAATCCACTAGACCACGATAACATGTATCTTGTCCGCAAATTACTTAAGGCGCTCTTATTAGACGATATTTAGGTATTTGCGGAGGTGAGGCAGACGGAGCGGGAGACGCGCGTCCCGCGCACCCCGCTAACGGCCTTATTCTGTTGGCATCCGTATTCGGCTCGTTTTTGCGGATCATACGATCAAATGTTTGTCTTCTTGAATAATTGTTTTATTTTTCAAATCTTGGTTGATTTGTGTAAGATGTAACGTTATCGTTACATGTATAAGACTATTGTTCATATTATTAGTAAAAAACAAATATATACAATACTTAAAACTAATGTCATAATCAAATATATACAAATTTACAACCTTAAACAACGTTAAAATGTAACATGAATTGATTGACGTCGTTTTCCGCTCGCGCTGCGCGTAGTCTTAGCGCCCTTGAAAACAAGTTTTTATCCAGTCAAGGAATGCATTATTGCGCATCGCACATCGCCGCGCCGTCGGGTCAGTCCTGAGCTGCTACCGAGTGGAACGCACGTCACATATATTTATTCGGTCTCTAATACAATTTTTTTTATAAAACGTAACCGAAATTAATAGTGATCGTCTCTAAACGTTCCTCGTGTAGTGTAATACTTGTACCTATTAAATAAGTAGGTAAATGTTTGTCACGAGTGTTGTAAAACCCCAATTTGGGTAAGTGGTACATTATAATAACGCTTTGTTGAACTGTAGTAATTAATTATTTTAGACATTAGGTTAACTGTGCTTAGTGCTTCTGCTTTCTTTCATTTCACCATTAATTTTGCACCATCCGGCTAGTATAATGCAATCGTTAATTGATATTTAAGTCCACCCTCATTTTGTGATCACGTAATTTCCATAAGCGATTGCATCTTCCTTACAAATTGTAATCTCCGTCTCTGATTGTGAACATCCACTGCATCACTGCTACATTGGCACTTTCTTTTCTTCCGCCGCTTGCTGGGATGCTCACAATCATACCTGGACTCTTTTTTTTAATACTTTTTGGACGGCGCGTTCCAGGGTCCAAAGTTCGGGCTATTGAGTTGGGTGGAGAAACCACCGCAGCCACGGCCTACACCAGCGGTACGTCGCCGCGAGGCTGGGAACGCACCCGTCACCTTGTATGACCTCTGCGGGACGCCTCACGAGAACAGTCGGCCAGAATTGCGAGCGCCCGCGAGCACCAGCTACGTCACGTTTCCCAGGCGAGAGTACCGAATCCGTAGGGAATGAACCGGGACTGTCTGTGTGAATTTAGTTTTTACCTACGACCCTAATTTTTTAAAACAGTCGGATCACAATTTAGTTTTTTTTTATTATACATTTTTTATTGCACGAATCTTTGTCTACTTATTTCAAAGCCAAGTCGCTTAGCAAACCCTAATAGGTGCACAAAGACCCTAAAATAACGCGACACTGGCGCCCTTTTACGTGGTTAAATTCACACGGATCCTGTTTTTTCCCCTCGGCTTTTGTAGTTAGTGTATGTTTGTGGCTTATTTTTGTGAAACGTTTCTTTTATTTTTGGTTTTTTTGCTACTAAAGTGTACATTTGTATTTACATGATTATTTGTAATTTCCAGTAGCGCTTATTTCGTGTAAATTGTTTTACACTCGTTTTTAAATGAATAATATATTTTAATACCAGGAGCTTAATATGGCGCTTTAATAATTTTATGAAATTTTATATTTTCTGACCAACTTCATATTGAGTTTATTAAGGTTATTGTACACATTAGTAGCACCCTTTTTTTATTTTTAGTTGCTGCTAAACTGTTTTATTTTATATTTTTACTAATTT
Organism: Epinotia brunnichana; assembly: GCA_963854355.1. NCBI lineage: Eukaryota > Metazoa > Arthropoda > Insecta > Lepidoptera > Tortricidae > Epinotia > Epinotia brunnichana. Next base: position 3,191,837 of record OY977940.1, read on the forward strand.
GGAAAAAAACCAGACGTTCATCAATAATCATTTTATTTGTAACAGAACGGAGAATTTTGTTCATAGATACATTTATAGTTTTGATTTTGCTTGTAACCACTTACCCATTGGTTAAAATCACTTAAATTCATGATGCTTCCTGTCAAATATCTTTCACTTCAAAAGGCGGAACTAGAATATGAGGTTCGGATCCGAGGTGCTACCGCGGGTTCTTCAGTTGAAGAACTTCGCAAGCAAATCGTAAAATTAGCTTCAGAATACCCGTCCGAACACATATTAGAGTCCCCGCTGGATGTTCGACAGGACCTCAAAGGTTGCTTAGAAGTTCTCACAAAAATTAAGATGAATCTCGATGTATCTGACCCTAATGTGCCAACGATAATGAGAACGCAAAATATGTTAAATCACCTCAATAATCGTTTAGCGAGGATAACGTGTAGTGACGACATTAAAACACAGTATCGAGAGATAGTAGAAGGCTATAAACTTAATTCACAAAGGCTCGCCGCTCTTCTAGCGAAAAAGCCAATTGCTTCAGCGAACGTCGCATCTAATGCAAGCGCCGGCCCCTCTGGCGAGGCTGCGGCGATGGTCCCCGAAATACAAAACTTGATTTCAGTGACATGCGACCGTACTGTAGGTGACTTAAGTAAATTAAAATTTAACGGCAAGACGTGTGTGCGCTCATTTATACAGCGCGTCGATGAATTCATGGTAGCACGTAATATTGTTTCCACAAAAATTTTGTCATTTGCCACCGAGATCTTTCAGGACGATGCCCTTCATTGGTTCCGCTCGGTAAAAGACAAAGTCTCATCATGGCCCGAGCTTGCCGTCAAATTAAAAGAGGATTTTGACCAATCGGATTACGATTACCGTCTCATTTCTGAGATTCGCTCTCGCACACAGGGTGAGCGGGAGAACATAACCATTTATCTCTCGATTATGAGTGGGATGTTTTCTCGCCTATCCAGGTCTCTAAGCGAAGAGGAACAGCTCGAAATCCTACTCCACAATATTAGACCTTGTTACGCCAGCACACTTGCAGCCTCAGCTGCTACAATTTCAACTATAGACACCCTGCGTTCTCTTTGCCGAAATTACGAGACTTTTCATTCTCGTCTTACGCAATTTCAGGAGCCACCAAAAGCGACGTCTGATACTGTTGCACCTGAATTTGCGTACGCAAAGGAAGCAAATAAAACTCCACATAGATTTACCAATAACACTTATACTAAACAAAACTTCACATATGACAACAATTACAATAAAGCACATTATTCAAAAAATCAACATTTTGGACAAAATCAAAACAAAACACAACACCAAAACTATGTACACACAGTTCAAGCAAACCAGCAGCAACCTTACTGCCCTAGGTGTCGCAGTAACTCTCATCACATCCGACAGTGCCAAGCGAATAGGGACGTCTTTTGTTTTAAATGCGGACTGAAAGATGTTAAAACCCCTGACTGCCCTGTATGTAATAAGAGTAAGAATTTAAAAAACTAGATGAGCAGAATTGTAGATATTTCAATCAACAAGAATGGGGCTCTTGGCTTGCGTTTATAAAAACGTTCTCTTCTACTTATAGAATATCTACAATTCTGCATTCCAAACCTCAAAATGATCCTAGGCCCTATGTAAATATTAAAGTTAATGATATTGACGCCTGTGCTTTATTAGATTCTGGTGCTGCAGTGAGCATAGTGGGTAATAATGCCCATCAACACTTAGTAGACTGCACTTTGCAACAGGGTGACCACATTTCTATGGTAGCCGCAGGTGGTCAATCTTTAAAAAGTATAGGATACATGTATTTACCCGTTACTTTCGAAGGCCAGTTTCATATCATTAAGGCTTACGTTGTCCCCGAGGTGGAAACGTCCATCATACTGGGCATTGACTTTTGGCGTGCATTTCAAATCTGCCCAAAGTATTTAGACAGCATAACATTGTCTGAAAGCCCTCTTGCGGAATTAAAAGTGACTAACCCTGACTCTTTTATCAACTCTTACGATAATTTAACTCAGTCGCAGAGGTCTATAGCAGACAATGTTATAGCTCAATTTAAATCTGTTTCTATGCAAGAGAAAGGTTTGGGTCGGACCAACCTAATCTCTCATAAAATAGACACTGGAGACGCGCAACCAGTAAGACAGCGCTATTATAGAATGTCGCCGGAAAAACAGCGTATTTTGGTGGAGCAAGTTGACGAGATGGTGTCACTAGATGTCATTGAGCCATGTGAGAGTGCATGGTCGTCACCAGTGCTTATCGTGCACAAGAAAAATGGACAGCCCAGGTTCTGCCTCGACAGTCGGAAGCTCAATGCTGTGACAAAACGCGACGCGTACAATTTGCCATACGTTTCGGAGATCCTTGATAATCTTCGAGACGCAAAGTACTTGTCCAGCATTGATCTTTCGAAGGCTTTTTGGCAGATCCCTATAGAACCTTCAGACCGTGATAAGACTGCTTTTTACGTGCCATCTAGAGGCACGCTTCGTTTTAAAACCACCGCATTTGGCTTGTGTAACGCGCCAGCAACGCAGCAGCGCCTGGTAGATTTGCTGTTTGCTGACATGGAATTTAAAACTTTTGCCTATTTGGATGACATCATTGTCATAAGCTCAACTTTCGAGGAACACGTGTCTCGCCTTGTACGCGTGTTGGACAAGTTACGGAAAGCAAATCTGACAGTAAATTTTGAAAAATGTCAATTCTTTCGCAGCGAATTAAAATATTTAGGCTACGTTGTAGATGCTCGTGGTTTGCGTACGGATCCGGAAAAGGTCCAAGCTATTTTAAATTTTCCCGTGCCTACTAGCAAGAAGGAATTGAAACGCTTTCTCGGTACCGCAACTTGGTACCGACGTTTCGTTCCGAATTTTAGTACAGTGGCTGGTCCGCTTAACAAATTAACCTCAAACGGCAAGAAGGCACCACCTTTCCAATGGACGCCAGAGGCTGACGCGGCTTTTAATTCCCTAAAAGATTGTTTGGTCTCCGCGCCAGTCTTGTCTTGCCCGGCGTATGATAAAGCGTTTGAAGTCCACACGGACGCCAGCAATTACGGCATTGGCGCCATGTTGACGCAGACCTTAGATGGGAAAGAACACCCCGTAGCTTATATGAGCCGCTCACTCACCAGTGCCGAGAAAAATTACAGTATCACGGAAAGGGAGACCCTAGCAGTTTTAGCTTCTCTCGAGCACTGGCGATGTTACTTAGAGAACGGTCATAAATTCACGGTGTTCACTGACCATTCTGCGCTGAAATGGTTTTTATCGCTAGACAATCCATCTGGCAGACTGGCACGCTGGGGAGTAAGATTATCTTCGTTCAACTTTGATATGAAGCATCGAAGAGGCGTGGATAATGTTATTCCCGATGCTCTGTCTCGTGCTGTCCCAGTTGCAGCTATATCTCTGTCGGACGCAATACAATCTACTAAGGACGATTGGTACATAAAGACTTATAACGGCTGTCTTAATTCTCCAACCCAGTTTCCAAATTTCATAATTAAAAATAACTCATTATTTCGGCTTTCTAAAACTAAATCACATCTCATGTCAGAATTCGAGTGGAAGGAAGTAGTTCCCATTGAGTTTCACGACCAGATTATTGCTGCAAACCATTCGGTACCGACCGCTGGACATCTCGGCATATTTAAAACTTACCGTCGCCTGTCCTTATCCTATTATTGGCCCGGGATGCACCATAGTGTAGTTCAGTTTGTAGGATCGTGTTCCGTATGCTTATCTTATAAGCTACAAAATCACACTACATTGGGAGAAATGGGACGTCCAAAGCAGTGCTCTCGTCCCCATCAAATGATCTCGATTGATTTTGTAGGACCTCTTCCTATCACTCGCAAGCAAAATTGTTATATGCTTGTAGTAACTTGCTGTTTCTCCAAATACTGCAACATTTTTCCTCTTCGGCGTGCGACTGCCGACGCCGTAGTTAAAGTTCTAGAAGAATCCATTTTCTTAGTTTACGGTGTACCACAGACCATTTTTCTGGACAATGGAAGTCATTTTATTAGTGCTACCACTGATAAATTGTTTAAAAAATACAAGGTGCCAAACATATATTTCACGCCTAGGTACACACCACAAATTAATTTAGTCGAAAGATTCAATAAATCAATTCTTATTTGTCTATCCACATTCGTGGAAAATGACCACAGAACATGGGACACCTTTATCCCACAAATACAGTTTGCGATCAATAACTCTGTTAACGAAGCTACCGGTTACACTCCGTCGTTTCTCGTATACGGTAGAGAGCTCGTCTTATGCGGATCGCACTATACTGACACTGATCTGGGTAATGAGGTGCTGTTCTTGCCACGCGATATTTATGCTGAGAATTTGGGTTGCCTCTCTTCAGTATTCAATGATGTGCAGGCCTCACTATGGAATGCACATGTAAAGAATACTGCTCATTACAACTTACGAAGGAAATCAGCAGAATTTAACGTAGGTGATATAGTCTATAAGCGTACTTACGTTCTTAGTAACAAAGATAAGTACTTCTGTAAAAAGTTGGCACCCAAGTATCTAAAATGCAGAGTTATTACAAAGCGGTCACCCTTAGTTTACGAATTAGAGGATATGTCAGGCAAACATATCGGAGTTTGGCATATAAAAGACATTAAATTAGTTAATATTAGATAACATGCCCTCAATGACACCTAGTTTCTAGCATGAGTCACTAGCTCCACCGGCTGGTAACTCGTCGTAATATCAGGTAGCGTCAGCAACGTAATTGTAAAGTTGTTGTTGTTTCTCGTGAATGGAATTTTGAAAGAATGTATGTAAGATGATAGAATGAATGAGTAAATGCTAGATTAACTGATTAAGCGGGTTTTAATTAAGACTAAAACCCTTCCCGAGACGCGGGGGGTAATGTAACGTTATCGTTACATGTATAAGACTATTGTTCATATTATTAGTAAAAAACAAATATATACAATACTTAAAACTAATGTCATAATCAAATATATACAAATTTACAACCTTAAACAACGTTAAAATGTAACATGAATTGATTGACGTCGTTTTCCGCTCGCGCTGCGCGTAATCTTAGCGCCCTTGAAAACAAGTTTTTATCCAGTCAAGGAATGCATTATTGCGCATCGCACATCGCCGCGCCGTCGGGTCAGTCCTGAGCTGCTACCGAGTGGAACGCACGTCACATATATTTATTCGGTCTCTAATACAATTTTTTTTATAAAACGTAACCGAAATTAATAGTGATCGTCTCTAAACGTTCCTCGTGTAGTGTAATACTTGTACCTATTAAATAAGTAGGTAAATGTTTGTCACGAGTGTTGTAAAACCCCAATTTGGGTAAGTGGTACATTATAATAACGCTTTGTTGAACTGTAGTAATTAATTATTTTAGACATTAGGTTAACTGTGCTTAGTGCTTCTGCTTTCTTTCATTTCACCATTAATTTTGCACCATCCGGCTAGTATAATGCAATCGTTAATTGATATTTAAGTCCACCCTCATTTTGTGATCACGTAATTTCCATAAGCGATTGCATCTTCCTTACAAATTGTAATCTCCGTCTCTGATTGTGAACATCCACTGCATCACTGCTACATTGGCACTTTCTTTTCTTCCGCCGCTTGCTGGGATGCTCACAATCATACCTGGACTCTTTTTTTTAATACTTTTTGGACGGCGCGTTCCAGGGTCCAAAGTTCGGGCTATTGAGTTGGGTGGAGAAACCACCGCAGCCACGGCCTACACCAGCGGTACGTCGCCGCGAGGCTGGGAACGCACCCGTCACCTTGTATGACCTCTGCGGGACGCCTCACGAGAACAGTCGGCCAGAATTGCGAGCGCCCGCGAGCACCAGCTACGTCACGTTTCCCAGGCGAGAGTACCGAATCCGTAGGGAATGAACCGGGACTGTCTGTGTGAATTTAGTTTTTACCTACGACCCTAATTTTTTAAAACAGTCGGATCACAATTTAGTTTTTTTTTATTATACATTTTTTATTGCACGAATCTTTGTCTACTTATTTCAAAGCCAAGTCGCTTAGCAAACCCTAATAGGTGCACAAAGACCCTAAAATAACGCGACAAAGATTGTCCCCAAATATTTATTGTTTATTTATTTATTTAAATCTATTTTTTTAGAAAATAAGGAATAATAGGTAGTTACAGTTCTTAAGTACATCGTAGTATGATGACATCAATTATGGACACTTACTTTCCAAAGATATGTTAGTACAGATTTCTTCATCATCAATCCACCTATCGTTTTCCCAGCTCCTAGGTGGGTGCTTCCGTTTTCCAAATACGTAGAACTGATAAAATAATAGTACATCTTCACTTCCTAAGGGTGAAAGTCACCAATTATGGATTGAACTAATATATTACAGTTTTTTAAACCGAAATAAAATCGATTACTTCTAGGTAAAGTTATAGCGCCGGTTAACGCCCGCTTAAGAAACCATCAAAAATGATAAACAAATAGCTATGTTCATCTATTTATCTCCTGGCAAATTATATTATTACCATAATTATTATTACCTTTGTTACATAAGTATGACTGACTGATCAAAAACTGGATAATTAGACCACTGTTAGTCAGAAGAGCATTTTATTATACAGGGTGGTTATTTTAAGACCAGCAAGTTCTTCAGTACATGACTGTCTATAAAAAAATGTAATTTGACCACACATCATATAAAAAGAACAAATTCAATTTGTCTCTTAAATACCTAAACGTGTTATGTCACTGCGCTCGCGCGGCGCGTGCTGCCTACCATGCTCCCTCGACCAGCGGCCACACCGCGATGGACCTTGATACTCTCAACAAGCCAACAAGATTGGACTTACACTTGTTACTTGGTTGCTCTATACTCCAGGCAAAATACGGTTTCGAAAATCATTAATTTATAATAGCGTTTTTTTGTACATTTCATTTTTAATCGTTATTCTACGATGCTTTACACAAGAATCCAACAAATTTTCCAACTGGAAGTAATTATATAAATTTAAATTAAGCTTTAATTGTCTTTTTTGTTTGATTTATATAGAATATTTTAAAGCAAATGTAAATTAACCAAGTAAAAGCCTCCTCGATCTCATGCAATTTTTCTCGGTCTTTAGCCAACTGCATCCAGCTAGGTCCGGCGACCTCAGTTATGTCATTGGTCCAACGTCTTCGTCGTCTACCTTTCCTTCTTTTGCCTTTCGGCCCTGACCAATTTGTTGCTTCCAGTGCCCATCTTTTCTCCTAATATCTGGCGATATATGGCTTTTATCCGAATGGGGTCCATATAAGAAAGAAAAAATGGCATAATTCTTTTAGATTTAGTAAATATGTACTAACACAAACAACATGGAATAAATAAAGCTTAAATAAATATATATATAAACTAACTGTTGCCCGCGACTTCGTCCACGTATAACATGTTATCGTTTAAATGTTTGTTTAAGAAATTTAAATGTTTGTTTAATAAAAAAAAACATTGAAATTAGTTTTGTACAGTCAGCATCAGATAGTTAGTAGCAGCCTAGGTAACCAAATATATCGCAACACGTCTTTATTACTATAGGAGTAAGGATGTGTTACGATATATTTGGCTACTTTGGCTGCTACTAACTATATGACGCTGACTGTACCTAGTCTTTTAGTAAACAGTCTAAAACCGAAGAAACAAATCTCTCTTTATTTCAAAATGTCTTGCTCTCTATACAAACTTAGAACCCTCTTTGAACTCTCATAGTAAAAAGTCTGAAACCGAAGTTACAAATTTCTTACTTTAAAAATGTATTGCTCTCTATACAAAATTCGAACCCCCTTTTAACCTTCTTAAGTGATGAGTTTAAAAAACGCTGAAATAAGTTTTGTAGTATTTTAGCAAACATTCTAAAACCGAAGTTACAAATCCCTTACTTAAAAAATGTCTTGCTCTCCATACAAACTTTGAACACCCTTACGCCCTTTAGGGGATGAATTGCAAAAAACGCTAAAATAAGTTTAGTAGTCTAAACAGGCTACGTTCGAAGTTACAAATCTCATACTTTATAATTTTATTGCTCTCCATACAAACTTTGAACGCTTTTCAGGGAAAAATTAAAAATAAAACACTTAGTTTTTTTATTGTAATAGGTTGGTATTTTTTCTACAAAATATCAAGCCTCTAGCTAAAAAAAGAGTTTCCCATACGAACCTTGCACCGCTTTTTAACCCCTTAAGGAGTGAAATTTTCCAAAACGCTGGTAGTACTTTTTTGTATTTTAATAAGTAGGTACTTAATCTTTCTACAAAGTTTTAAGTTTCTACCTAAAAAAAAGTTTCCCCCATACAAACATTGCACCTCTTTATCCCCCTCTTAGCGGGTGGAATTTTCCAAACCACTGAAAGTAATTAACCTGTATATTTGTATTCTAAGAAATAATCTTTCTACACAATGTCAAGTCTCTAGCTGACAAAAAAGTTCCCTCCATACAAATGTTCATCCCTTAGGGGTTGAATTTTTCAAAACGCTGAAAATTCTTTAGTTATATTCTAATAAGTAAGCTTTCTACAAAGTTTTAAGTCTCTAGCTAATAAAAAATGTTTCCTCCATACAAATGTTGCACCCCCTTTTAATCCCCTTAGGGGCAGAATTTTTCAAAGTGCTGAAAGTACTTTATTTTTATTTTAATAAGTAATCTTTCTACAAAGTATTAAGTCTCTTCAGTCTCTTGATAAAATAATAAAGTTTCCCCCATACAAAATTTGCACCCCTTGTTAACAACCCTTAGGGGCAGAATTTTCCTAAACGTTGAAAGTTGTGAACCATTTTTTTAAATCTCTTAAGATATTAACACTGCCTTCACTGTATATCCTAGAAGTAGGTATTTTTATCAAGACCAATCCAAGCATGTTCAGTAACGTTTCAGAAGGCCGCAGATTTCCGACACGTAAACAATACAAACATAAATTGAAAACTTTGCAGGGTAGCAACAACACAGCGCTAATCAGAGGTGGAATCTTGGGAATGGCACCAAACATATTCAATAAAATTCCAGACCGAATTAAACACTGGATATTAATAAATTTAAAAGACAATTGACTTCATATTCAGATTCAGATTTGTTTATTATCACAGTTTTACAATTGAAATCATAGTACAATGAATATACAGATAAAAATGTGTTAAAATTATGACTTTGAGTTCTGTACAGAATTGTTATTATTTGTAAATAGTTTAATAATACTCATTCTCATAGCATAATGCTATTACATAAGATAGAGAAAGAAAACATAAAACAAATATTAACGTCAAGCTTTTAAGATCTTGTTATTTAGTCATTTGAAAGAAATTCTTGTAAACTATACAGTGTTTTTTCAAGCAATAGTTGTTTTACATGGAAGCGAAAAGAGTTGTCGTTCGTTATGGTTTTAAGGTTTGAAGGTAGCCGGTTAAAAAGTATTTGTCCTATTAACTTCGGAAGTTTTGTGCCTATTCTAAGTCTGGGCGAGGTTGTTTTGAAGTGGATACTTCTTTGCTCGCGTTCTTGTATAGGGGTACAGTTCAAAATGTATCACGTGACTTCCGGAATAACTTTTTGTAGAGAAGCCTAATCTGATTTCAAATAATTGTTTGTTACATGTTTTAATCCTTCTTTATTTGCCATTAGTTGTTAATCACAAAATGTTATTTAGTTTATGTGACGGGCATGAAAACTATGCTGAAATGACCGCCATGTTCAATGCCTCGCGAGTCAAACGAGCTACGTCAGTCAATGTTGCTATATATACCGATTTATCTGTGCTTATACAGATTTTAGTGAATTAATGCAGATATATATTTAACGGGGACAGCCAACAAAGAAGTATCCACTTAAACTTAATTAACGGTTGTATCTCCGACACAACCCGCTTCTTTTTAAGTTATTCGCATTTCTCATTGATCTCGAACTATTTTCACCTCTCGTTTGAAATTCATTTGGATAACGTTTAACATACATCAAAACTTCCAATACATAAGTTGAAACTGATGTTAAGATACTAAGTTTTCTTAAATGTTCGCGACACGTGTATCTGTACTTTGCATACGCAAGTACTCTAATTGCACGTTTCTGGATCTTTAGGATGCGCTCATAATCCGTACTGTTGCCCCAAAGCATTATCCCGTATGAAAGTTGAAAGTGTATGTACGCATAATACAGCTCTTTTAAGCAACTTTCTGACACAAGTGGTCTTAACTGTCTTAGAGCATAGATCCCTCTTGCTAACTTACTGCATAATGTATCTATGTGATCTTTTCATGACATTATTGGATCAATTATTTCAATCAATAGATCAATATTTGATTGAAAAGTGTTATTATACCATAAAAGATTACTTAAACGACCCTACGACATAACATGGTTCCATTCCAGACATTACTTAGTTATAGTATTCTTAAGTTTGTGTTTGAAGTATTTAACACCAATCACTGTATTGACATTTTTTTTTAATTTTTATAAATATATTAGCTGGCTGAAATATTTTGTAAACCTACATTGTGGGTGATGCACAGAGGTCTTATATTTTGTATACCAACAATACTTGTAAAAGTTGTAACCTATGTTTAACAAAATAAATTGAATTGAATTGAAAGTAATTAATTTGTATTCTAATAAGTAATCTTTATGCAAAAATTTAAGTCTCTAGCTCTAAAAATAAAGTTTCCCCCATACAAACTTTGCACCCCTATTTACCCCCTTTAGAAGTGGAATTTCCAAAAATCCTTCTTAGCGTTGCCTACGTTGTAAAAAGTAGTTCTGGTGTAAATTTCAACTTTCTAGTCTTAGTAGTTTCGGCTGTGCGTTGATGAGTGAGTGAGTGAGTGAGTCATATCAATAACTCCATACCGACAAAAGGTATGTTCACTTAGATAACGTCACATTTATTTGCTTTAGTGGGCTTATTTTTAAAGGGGCGTGGCGGGGGAGGCTTTCTTGGTAGTTATTTAGAGAAGCAGCGGCGGCAGAGTGAGTGCGAGATGTGAAACGGCATACTTTAGTGTTTTGTGATAGGTATCATGTGCACAAACAGCTGGCAAAGTTTTGCAGCTGTATAGGGGAACACCCTGTAGTACTTTGTACCTGACTGCCTCAGAAGGAAGTTTATGTTTTCCGAGCGTATGTATCATCATAATCATCATATCAGCCGAAAGACGTCCACTGCTGGACATAGGCCTCCCCCAAAGAGTGCCACAATAGCTGGTCCTGCGCCACCCGCATCCAGCGGACTCCCGCGACCTTAACCAGGTCATTAGTCCACCTTGTGGGAGGCCTAACCACGCCGCGCCTTCTGGTACGTGGTTGCCACTCGAGAACCTTTCCGCCCCAACGGCCATCGGTTCTACGTGCAATGTGCCCACTGATACTTAAGTTTAGCGATTCGGAGGGCTATATCGGTTACCGTGGTTCTGCTGCGGATAGCCTCATTTCTGATACGATCGCGCAGAGAAACTCCCAGCATAGCCCTCTCCATCGCCCTTTGAGTGACTTTGAGCCTTCTTATGAGGCCTATAGTAAGCGACCACGTTTCCGTTCCATATGTCATCACTGGCAACACACACTGGTCAAAGACTCTCGTCTTGAGACACTGCGGAATATTGGACGAAAAGATGTGCCGTAGCGTATGTATGCATGTATGTCTATGACGAAGATGAGGAAGGGCCGTGGCCTGCTGCTGGTGGAGTGGCAGGATCTTTTTCCGCACTCGTTTTTAATAGAATCTACTAAACAGCAAGTAAATATACTTCAGTTCACCAACTCGTTTAGGACTTTAGACTAGGTAGTCGCTATCCGGCGCAATAGCCCTAAATGCTTTTGATATATTTCTGTATGAATAAATAAATCTATTATTCGTACAGTTCATAATTGGTACCATTACCCCCCCCCCCCCCCCCCCCCCCCCCCCAACCATGTACTCGTGTCCGAATCCGATTTACACCCGACTACTTACTACCTAACAGTTCTACGTATTCAGGATAACTGAAGATTTTTATTGACATCTTGTCAATATGCTCCAACTACCTATTAATACGTTTTAGGTGCGGATGTAGAAACGCTTTAATGTAGTAAATATCGCATACCTTATATTTGTTATTCTATCATTTCGAATGTGTTCTCCAGCATGTATTAGCGTTTCCTATTCATTTAAGTATTTTTATTTACCTTGATAACTCGAAATAATTGCTGCAAAAAGGCGTATTTGCGTGCCAGGTAAACATTCACAGGTCCGTCGTCGGCAGTGGCCACGGGCGTACTAAATTGTACTCGCCACCGCGCATGCACGACGCGGACACCCGGTTTTTCAGACAAATGACCAAATGTATTGAATTATCAAACATATTGAAATTCTAAGAAGCCGGTAGATAGATCTACCAAAAAGCTACCTATTACAACAAATTTCATTGTAATGTTCCAAATAACTTTTGAGATATTTCGAGTTTGGTGGTAAAAAAGCACTGTTTTGAAAGGCAAAATCTATCGAGGTTTTTGTAAGCAATCGTAATTTTACGAAGCACGAACATAGCCAATGAACTGAAGATATACATATCAAAAATTTGGATCCCTAGCAATAATACAAGTATACTAATAATCGGTTTCGAAAAAGCACTTTTTCGATACGCAGCTGCATACAGGACATACATTTAGGAGTTTGACATATTTTTATTTAAGGTAGATGTGTTAAAAAAGTCAACCCTGTTTGGTTATTATTTATTAACAAATTTTAGCACTTAGGGTTTTAGCTCAACACATTCAAGCACTTTAACACTGCACAATAAACTGCTGCTGAGTAAAACACGCTGTGCTGCTGCAATCACCAAAACAATATTCAACCACTGATGAGCTGCGTCGGCTGAGGTCAAGCCGTTCCGCCGTCAGTATTTTTTTGATCGACATTATCACTGCCTAATCAACTCTGCTAGGTGTACAACCAATTGTACATTGTATTCAACCAATTGTGAAAGGATTCACACATAAATTAATAGGCAAAACTATAAATATAGTTCAAAAATTAAAATGTAAACACAGAGCAATGTCAATGCTGCGCGACGCTAGCGCCAATCTTCATTTATTTATCTAATTTTGAAAGCCAAGTCGAGCAAAACAAATACCATCCTTTTCTCGAAGCCATTCAGGCCATTTTCAACATCCTGTAATTTTGTGCTTAAATTATTTAAATATTTCTAAAGAAAACTTTCGTCAGCTCCGGACAGACGTAAGTTACCGAAAATGAAGTGAGCAGTAAAAGGGTCTTGGCCGCCACTATTTCACCATACCCACAAGGCTAGTGGTTGTATTTTTTAATTAACCTTTTCAACGCTCTGTCAAAGAGAAAAGTTGTCGACTACACGTCAAATCATTAAGACATTTAGTGTGGAGTTAAGGCGAGGCAGGTTCATGGTATTCTCTCCCTCTCACTGAGCATAAGCGTGAGCGAGATGGAAGTGCGTGTTCGGAAGTGTGTAACATCAGTTTTTAGTACATATTAATAGATTTTTGGAATACTGGATAATTTATTAAAAATCTGTCTGGTTATTAAACTAGAATAATAAAAAAAACTCTTTTTTATCAAAAAACCGGCCACGTGCGAGTTGGGCTCGCGCACGAAGGGTTCCGTACCATTATCTACAAAAACGGCAAAAAAATCACGTTTGTTGTATGGAACCCCCCTTAAAAAATATTTTATTTTGTTTTAGCATTTGTTGTTATAGCGGCAACAGAAATACATAATCTGTGAAAATTTCAACTCTCTAGCTATCACAGTTCTTGAGATACAGCCCGGTGACAGACAGACGGACGGACGGACAGCGAAGTCTTAGTAATAGGGTCCCGTTTTACTCTTTGAGTACGGAACCCTAAAAAACATAGATTGTCGTTGAAAATTACGAGATCTCGAACATTTAAGTTTATTTTATGGTGATATTTAAGATTTTTTATATTATGTTCGGTTATAAAACTTATTTGTTTCTTTTTTAGTCTACAGTAATTTTTCTGAAGTAGAATTATTCATTGTTTCTTCACACTGGAAGCTCAAAAATCAATATTTTCGTCAGATCGAGAACCGGCCTCGCCCTAAACCCTATGTCAATGCAAAAAAGGTTGGTATCGCGCTGGGCTCCTTGACGCATATATCAGTCGTTGGCGTTGAACCTGCGATGCGGATATATGCGTCGTTGGTGTCGAAAAGATCAAGTCTACACAAAAGTTCGCTCCATAAAAAAACAGGACCACAAATCGGCCTGGGCATATTTTGCCTTAACCCCTCGTATACTTAGAGGCACTGGGGGCCGATTTTTGACTTTGGAGTTAAATACTAATTCTAGTGTCAAAATTGCAGGCTTACTTTCTACCGATATAATTGAATACGAGTGGTCAATAATACACGTTTTTCAATTTTCTAACTATCGCTGTTTTAAAATAGTAGGTACCTATTTCAATCATTTTTGATAGTTTTCGAGCGAAAGAGTCGAGCTTTCGAAAGTCAAAAATCGGTCGGAAAACTTGAGATAGGAGTTAACATTGATTGGAATATCTTAACCCTTAGATACATATCATATGGTATCATTCATTTTGCTGTAGTTTCTAGTAGGTAGTTTCGGCTGTGCGTTGATGAGTCAGTCAGTCAGGACTTCTTCTTAGGTACAGGAAAGCAACTAAATGTGTTCAGATATTTGTGAGCACCTTGTTGCTTCAAAATATCCGATAGCAACTCTGTACCTACACGTAAATCCCAATAAAATTAAAACAATTTAAGAAGATGAATGTATTTATTGTCAACTGATTTGAAATTGTAGAAACACCTTTAAACCACTTTACTTCAGCTCTTCTATATTTCGAGTACCAAATCGATTGTAGGAATGACACAATACTGACGGTTTGACACTGTCTGTAACTAAGCAACAAATACCCATTGAAAACAAAGCTCGTATCTCAGTATCGATTCAGTACTGAGATACGTGGTTTCGAAAGGCCCATTTAGACGGTGCGAGTTTCTCGCCCATTTTGGGGCGAGAAATCGTATGATATTATCGTATGTAATTATCGCCAGGCGAGTATATATTAAAACGGTTACATTCATGCGAGAAACAAAAACTCGTGTACGATTATGTACTTAATAGTTTACACGAGGAGGTGCATTCTAGGGAGATATTTGCTTACGATATCTCGACCCGTCTAAACTCGTTCTCGTATGACATTTTTTCACGTATGTGGGTCATTGTCAGATTTAGGTTCGCGTCTCTTCGGTGGACATTGCTAAAGTTAAGGACTATAAAACCTAATTTCTGGTTGAACTCTGAATCCGCATAAACGGCGTTGCCCCTTCTACAATTCTATGTGATAAAAACATATTATATGTAAACGTAAGCCCTTAACTATTGACCACCGGAAAGATGATTTTTGTTTTTGTGACTGAGAATGAC
Source organism: Epinotia brunnichana (assembly GCA_963854355.1). Classification (NCBI taxonomy): domain Eukaryota; kingdom Metazoa; phylum Arthropoda; class Insecta; order Lepidoptera; family Tortricidae; genus Epinotia; species Epinotia brunnichana. Next base: position 3,207,289 of record OY977940.1, read on the forward strand.
CCATCTACATGCGAGTATCGCACGAATCGGTGAGAACCGATTTTCATACGAGTTTGGTAAAACTTAACCTTAACTTAACCAGTCACTTACGTGATTCGTTGCTAACCATTAACACTATACTGGCAATATTTATTCTCATAATACTTTTAATATGAATATAATGTAAGTTGCATTTATTTTAATTATTGGCTCTTGGCTGAATTATTGGCGTGACGTAGCCTTAAAAAAAATTGGCGGGAAACTGCAGTGTTAAATGAAAAACTTTGTAGTGGGTTTTTGTTGTTGGTTGACTTTTGGCGAAATAATTTAAAATGTCAAAAATAACGTACAAATTTGGTAGGTACTTCGACGAACATGAAATCCGTGGAGTTATATATAAAAGCTACGAATGCTTTGGGACACGCAAGAGATGCTATTGCTGCACTACACTCATTTCCGAATGAATTGGCAATGGAAGAGTTTGGCCCAAACATGGTTTTGAAAGTTCCCTCATCTTCTAATTGCAATTCGCGACACACCGTGTTAGATGCCCCTAAAACAGATCTCCTTTGTATCCATTGTTTTACCCAAACCATTTTTTTTCCTTTTCATTATTGTTTTAAAAGTGCCAACACAATCGAAGCAGCCTCTCGCAATGTACTCATGATGGCGACTATTTAAATAGCACATTAAATTAACTCGAAATACGATTCTTGCGTTGAATTTTTTTTTACACGGAGACCCCTCCAACGATCACAGGCGAGGCGATTATCGCTCCTTGTAGTGCGATATCGTGTGTAAGTATAGTTTACACGATAACATGTTTTTTCTCGTGCTACGATAATCGTAAGGTCGAGGCGAGAAACTCGCACCATCTAAATGGGCCTTAAGAGTCATTATTTTCATGATAGTGAGTTTCGCTTGTCAAGAGATGATTTAGGTAACGAGAAATTTCATTTGGACCCTATGCCCATGACAGAACTCCCGAAGATGACTATCGCGCATATTTAACAATAGGGAACATTACTGCAATGTTCTGCCGCCAGAGTGCAGCACTAGCACAAACCGTAAACCAGTAGAGGAAGATAGGAACTCACACACACATGCACAATTGATTGTCAAATGAGTGACAAGGATGCATGCATAGACAATATCGCAAGTGGGAACGAGATACAATGCCAACTCTGCTAGTGTCGCCCTCTACGCAAAGGTTTGCGTAAAGGGAACATTGTCAATCGTTACATAAAAAAATGTCACTGTCGGTTCAATTTTTACCCGACTGCCTCAGAAGCATGCATTATGTTTTTCGAGCGTATGTTTGTATGTATGTGGAAATAGTTATTTATGATCCAAGTGCGGAAAGTAGGTAATTCCCAACGAGTGGCGATGACCAAAAACACGACCGTCAGGGAGTGTTTTTGATCGACACGGGTTGGGAATTACCTATCCGCACGTGTATCATACAACATTTTACAATGCATCATGCGAGGAAATAAAAAAAATATGCATAAAAGGTGAAATTTGAATTGTCAGGAACTCACGAAATCTCATTCCCGCATATTGTGCGGGAATTTTGTACTGAAATCCATTACGCACGGGCGCGCTTCACCACGCGCTACCAGTGCTGGCATCGAGCACTTCCCGTGTTTATGTTCAACCATATAAAGGGGCACATTCAGAGCAAGTGCATTGTAAAGAAAATTCTATTTCACATGGATTTTGACATATGAGGTATTGAGGTATTTACCCAAAGGGCAATGGAGAGGGCTATGATGGGAGTTTCTCTGCGTGATCGCATCAGAAATGAGGCTATCCGCAGCAGAACCAAGGTAACCTCCGAATCGCTAAACTTAAGTGGCAGTGGGCGGGGGGGGCACATTGCACGTAGAACCGATGGCCGTTGGGGCGGAAAGGTTCTCGAGTGGCGACCACGTACCGGCTTGCGCGGCGTGGGTAGGCCCCCCACAAGGTGGACTGATGACCTGGTAAAGGTCGCGGGAGTCCGCTGGATGCGGGTGGCGCAGGACCGGTCATTTTGGCACTCTTTGGGGGAGGCCTATGTCCAGCAGTGGACGTCATTCGGCTGATATGATGATGAGGTATTGTTGGGTTCCTCATAATCGTGTGAGTGACATCGGCTATGCTATAGGTAAACTTGTAAAAAGCAGTAGGGTTTTTTGAAAAGTCTTTTGATTTTTACTAATACAAGCGAATGAATAATTAGACAGCGTAAGCAACTAGATGTAGTCGTTCTTGGCGCTTTAACTTTAGGCGTATTTGGCGCTGAAAGAGTTAATTCCAGTATCTGTAGCACAATAATAGCTCCCGTCAATGTGTACAAACAAGTCAACAAAACTGTTAAATTGTATGCAAAATATCGTAAAGTAATAGACACGCTATTTTTGTCTAATTACCAAACTTGATAGGAGACTTATGCGACATATTAGGGACATAATATGTCAAACAAGGTCTAACAGATCAGTGAACTTTCTGTATCTTCGTTTTTCCTTTAATACGTCCCAAGAATAGGTGCATGTGTTGCCATCTGAACTTCCATATCGAATCCAATCCAATACTATGTTCCGCCTGCGACTTCGTCTGCGTGGACCCGGGCTAAAACTATCCTATATTTTTATCCAGGCTACCTATAAACTATCTTCGTGCAAAATTTCATCCAAATCGGTTGAGCCGTTTAAGCGTGATTGAGTAACAAATATCTAAACATCCAATGTTTCGCATTTATAATATTAGTAGGATAGGATTCTATCGCTTGTATAACGGGTTGTGCTCCGAAGAACTGTTCGATATGATGCCTACGGCTGCTTTTCACCACCGCACCGCTCGCCATCGGCATTTCATCCTCACACCCTGGAACCTAAATGGTCGCGTACCGTACGGTTTCAGAGAAATTTCCTCCCTCGAACGCTCAGGTTGTGGAATGAGCTCCCTGCCGAGGTTTTCCCAAGGGACTACAGTATGGGGTTCTTCAAAAAAGGAGTGTATAAATTCTTAAAGGGTCGGCAACGCGTATGTAACACCCCTGGAGTTGCAAGCGTCCATAGGCTACGGTAATCACTTACCATCAGGTGGGCCGTAAGCTTGTTTGCCACCGACGTGGTATAAAAAAGGATACTAGTAATATCCCTGATTGGTGCCTAGTTTCTCCAAAGATTTTAGAAGTAAAAGTAGAAGAAGTCAGTAAAAGTGTGTGGCGGTTGAAAACGCCCCTCGTCGTCCCAGGCAGAAATATGCGCATTCAGGGCAGTAAATATTATTGTATCTATACCATTCGTTCATCCCGTTCAGAGTGAGCAGGATGAGCGAATGGACTTGCATAAAAAGGCTAGCCCGAGCTGGCTCGCTCTCTTTTCTCCTATTCGTCCTGTCACTACCACTTCGCCAGTCAGCCTGCCATATCACCAATGTAATATGTAAGCTAATAGTCCGGTACGTAAACAGAATGCACCTTCGATAATTCACAAGAGCGCGATTTTTTGTTAATATTTAGAATATAATGAGTACTACTAGTAGTAAAAAGAGAAAGTGAATTCTAACGTGGATTTAGGTATGACACAGCATTTTCTTAGTGACCCTTGTAAATCCAGGGAAAGATTATACAAGTGGTATTTTTCTTCAATAGAGTGTCGCATTTAACTGTTACAAGTTGTAACTTACAACCTTCCCTATAAATTACTAAAACTTTCGCCAATGGATAACGTCAGTATAATCCAAAACGAATAAATAAAAATATTTCCTCTAAAAGATTATTCAAGTGAGTTTTGGTAACTGAATTGTGTTAAACACTATCAATATATTATTAATATATTCATCAATAGGTTAAATTTATATGAATTAAATTAATTTTGAAAGCCTTCCACTAGTCACTTAAATATTTTTTTAGGAGATTTATAATTTTTTAAATCGTATCCGGTTTTGCTGACGTAATCTATTAACAAAATTATTAGAAAACGATAGGCCAGATTTTGAATAATCAAATGCGTTGCATTATTGGAGAAAACAATGACTTGTATAATCTTTTTGAAGTTTTACACGTGTTCCTAACAAAAAAATAAATTATAAGTTAATCTACGTTAGAAAATCTTTAAAAATATTTTTCGCTGTTAGTATTTAATGTACTCTAGCTGATAACAAAAAAAATCTGACTTGTGAATTATGTTAGTTTGACGACCATTTACAGTGTTCGCGTATATAAGCCCTTCTCACATTGGCATTCATGTACCGTGCTGTATACTCCGAAAAATAAATACTTACTACTGACTGGGAGTTTCTCATCAACACACCATGACGACGCCCTGACACCACCATAACCCAAAATTGTTTGCACGGGTGGTGAAGAAAGCATATTCAAAATCATAAATATGTGTTGGTATATTTGTTTCTTATTTCAATAAAATAAAGTTAAAAATTTGACACATATTTATGGTTTCACTTGTACCACGTACCCTGTACGAATGCTCACTGGCAAGATAGAACACATCCTCGGGAGTCCACGCAAGGGAAGCAAATGGAAATCCCCATTATTCTAAGTACTCTTTTTCCTTTTACTAGTTCGAGTATGTACCCTATTCGTGTGCACGCTAGTAACACGTGGCAGCTGCGAAGGTATCGGCGCTACTTTTTTCCTTTTACGGTATTTTTTCTTTACTACTTTGCAAGGGGCGTCGCCGACTTGTAACTTCTGCTCTGACGATGAAGGGTCGGCGGGGTCAGGGGCCTTTTCTAAGTTATACCTTTCGTTTAGGAACTGTTGGATGAGAGTGGCTCGTTCGGTCCTGGGCGACTGCATGTCCCTCACCGGCCGAGTGCCGCGGTGGGTCACAGAACCATCCGGGACCTCCAAATCAAAGGACGTTTTAGTTTTGGCCTGGTGACGCTCTCGTGGTCGAACGTAGCTGTAAGTCTGATTTACTTTCTTCTTCTTCTTTTTATGCTTTTTCTTATGCTTTGGTTCGAGAGCGAATACGACAGAATTGTTGTTGGAATTCTCGCAGGCAGCAGACATCTGGGAATACAAATATCATGCGTTACTACGAAGTCCTTTTTGGTACCTATAATTTTACTTAGTTCCATACTTTTTTATGCAATTAACGCGTTTTACAAGCAGATCTGATAGGTACCTACAACGCAAAGTACTACTAATACTAAGTAAGTAGCATTCAATATTTCGTTTGCTAGATCTAGTTTTTAATTGAGTTTCCTTTCTACATCTTTCTAAATCCACAGGGGAAAATCAAGGTATATCCTAATCCTAACACAGCGTATTCTCGGAAGAGCTGTCGATTCTAGCACCGTTACCCAAAGCAGAGTGTATACCTAGGTATGTTGTATTACCAATACAACGGTCAACAAGCTATAATAAGCAGTGATCGGATTTCCCGGTGCAACACGGGGTGAATGACCTCACACATTATACTAATATGGATATACCCCGGGATTCCACAACTTATATTGTTGAATAAGTTTCTGGTTATATTATATTCAGTAAATTTTTGTAACATTTTGTCGCGTAAAATAAATATTTTCGCAAAATAAGTGCATGTGCATATAATAAACGTTAGTATTTTCTTTATTCATGTTAACTCTTAGGAATAGGATTTTTATATTATGCATATACAAATAAAATACAAAAACACATAAAAAACAATAAAAAATGCATACAAACACATTATAAAAAACCTAACCTAGGATGCCGCCAATTTTCGATATATGTATTTTGAACAATTTTAAAAGATAGGTTGTAAAACTGTTTAAAACTGACCTACCAAATAGTCTTTGGGTATTATATATCGAATGATATACAAACTATAGAAGTATTGATAAACCGCGTTATGTGTGATAATAATAACAAACATGAAGGATTTTGTAGGTACCAAAAATACTGTACAGGTTTACATTAAATTAAACTAAAGAATATTCAATGCATTGGTAAAGATTTCGTTTATGTTCGTAATTTGAGTTGTTAGTAATTTGCCTATTTAAGTATACCTATCATATAGATATATTTTTTTTCAAACGAAATCCCGGAATTTTGGTCATATCCATATTTTGTTTTCTACTTGGTATCCCACGGTGTTGCACCGGGAAATCCGATCACTGATAATAAGATATAACAGAAAACTATATATAAGCTAATGGCTACGGAGTTGGTGCCACAAGTTGGGTGGCAACCACATGGACGCTTTTCTCAATGACTGGCCAGAAATGACTCCAGCTCCAGACTGAGAGGGGCGGAATGGAAGTCATAGAAGTCAGTGGGGACTTTAATGACTTAATTAGAAACAAGGAATAGAAAGTACCTGGTCATACAAGAGGTCAGCAGCGTCCTGACGATCACAGAAGTCGAGTAACCGTGTGCAGACTGTTCTCAAGTTTTTGATCCGCTGCTTTTTGCTTTTACCAATGTTGATACCATCTTTTTCACCCAATCTCAATGTTCTGAAGAAAAAAACAATCAAGGGTTGCTTTCTCAACGTCGGCTTCAGTTCAGACACACTACCTACTAGGTATTATGTGCAAATTAACATGAATAATCCCGTAACCTTTTGCTAGTAATTACGTTAGCATTTCACGTTAACAAGTTCAGATGTGCCATTAAAAAATAGTGAAGTCACATAGCACTAATTATAGCTTTCGAATGCCGTGACTCGAAAGTTATTTGTTTTAGAGATCCGAATCTGTACTAATAAAACAACAATTGATCCACAATCACACGCCGACTGCCGTGACCGCTAGTGCAAGAGTGACTACACACTCTTCTCTATGAAGAGTGACATAGTTGCATAGCAGTTGAGGCATCCCCTCCCAGCGCCCTTGCCCCGTCGGCTCCACCAGCCGTAGTGCATATTTATAAGGCGGAGCAGGTCGCAACCATTTTAAGCGTTCATAGGGTTGAAAGGGTTATACTTAACCTAAAGCCTGAAAAAACTAAAAAACAACAATTTGACAAGTGAATTACTTAATAACTTTCGGTTTGGGCCCGCTTTCAGGCTCCTTTTCATCCATTTTTACGGCCGTGTCCCAAATATTCTTAAACAGTTCCCTACGTGCTGTATAACTTTCATCAGACCGACAATCCATTTTCAAGTCAAGACGCCCGCTGCAATGTAGTTATTATCATTTTCAAGTCAAGACGCCCGTTGCAATGTAGTTATTATCATTTTATTTTAACGAACACCAATGGTACTTTTATTTTGTTGTTTTTTTACATTTTCTTGGTTGGTTTGTGACAGGATGACAGTGACGGTTGTTTGTTTTATTCTTTTTTTATCGGAAATAAATACGGCATCCTATTTGTTTTATAAGAGGTTGGTAATTATTATTTCTTGGCAACGGGTTCCTATTAACATGCCGCCTAATACGCACCGTAGCCTCTGGACGTGCAAAGATCCTAGGGGGTCTGTTCTGGGAACCTATTGTAATAAGTTTCTGTCAAAAAATATTTTTTTGGTACAAGCTTTTACTGCCGATCATCAAGTACTCATTGAGATGATTCTAACGAGACCAAACTCGATGGGGTTGTGTCGTTTTATTGCGGAGTTACTATGGCCACCTTCCAGCTCCAGCATCAGATCAGCTCCAAGTCATCATAATATTGCATTGTCATGCGATATACATATGCTTGCAAAATTTCAGCTCAATTGGATAACGGAAAGTGACTGACAAATGGATTGCAAATTTTGACAGACAACTTACATATTTACATACTTACATATTTACATACATACGAACAGTGCAAGTAAAAAGTAAGTAAGTTTTTGTAAGGTGCTTTATGCGATATGGCGCCCACGAAAGCTTAGAATATTTTAGGAGTAGGTAACTATAGTTACAACATCAAACTGCGCTAAAAGTAGTAATTATTTTCAACCCAAAAGCGTTCTCCAGTTATGCATATAGCATATAGTTACTTAAAACCTGCCAGTAACCAATTCAACATAGACTACTGAGCATTTTTAGTGTATAGATGAATTATCGAGAACATGGAATTGCATTTGTAGTGGTTGTACCGTTTGCAACAAAAGGAGAATAATGTTCTCTTAATTTGTCTTCACAATTTGACACTGACATTATTTTGGTATTTACTTCTTCAATATATAACAAACCTCTTTTTATGCTGATAGTACGAGAAAATAGAAAATTCAAATATAGAATGCCTGTAAACATACAATACTACTACATATGCAATTCCATGCACTCGTTAATTTATCTATACATACATAGAGCTTGGCTGGTATTAACAGCGTACCTATGCCAACAACTCACCTCAAAACCAGTGTAAGTCCAACTTACAATCACGCACAGCTGTTACGAATCTCAGGGGTCAAGATTTACTAGGGACTGGTGGTGAACCGTAGAACTGTGAGCACAAAGTCTCTGCTATTCACAACTTAATTCACCTTACCCCACCGCTCATTCCTGGTCCCTATTTGTTTCTTCGAACCTGCAAATTTGTTACCAAGTCATCGGAGAATAACTGGGCTATATGGTATTTCTACACTGAAACCTCCACGGCGGCGGTCACCGTCTACGCTCTCATGCGGAAATCTTCAGGACCACATACTGAACGCATTAGAGCCCCCCTCGAGCCTCGCTGTATAGAAAGAAAGATATTCACAAACAATACTGGGCACACAAAAACAATAAAATAAACAAGAAAAACATGAAACAAGTGTGTTTCTGCGGCAGTGAACCGGACACTGGCTCAGCATTATGTATCTGGCTCGTCCTTGGGCGATACGATTTTTGTCTTCTTCCCTAGGGTTCTTCTGCGCGTGCGACAGCATCGCTAGGTCACCAACTCACAATTTAGCCTTTTTCACCTTTTACAACAGATGGGGGGGGGGGGGGGGGGGTAGACCTATTCTCATCCGGCTCGGATGATACTCTTACATCTTTATCCCTCACCCCAAGTAAATCTTGACGCCGGGACTCGTAATAGCATTGGAGTTTGACTTACACTGGCTCGTCCGAAGTGAGGTGAAGTAAAGCGTCGTGAATACCAGCTTTTATGCGAACGCAACAAGTACTTTAACAACTCACAATTGGCCCTGCGAATGCCAAACGCTCAGTAAGCATTCGATACTCAACCACGTAACTGCTAACGCGTGATGGAAAAACTTTGCCAAATACTTTCCCGTCCTTACAATAATACTAAGGAATTTTAACATGTCAACGATCTGTTTTCAACCGACGACAGATGTTCAAAGTTTATAAGTGTGTAAATAGTTGTGTACCTACCTACTTACTTATCTGTCTGTACCACCCAAGAGGATGAGCTGATTTTGATTTCGTTCATTGTTAAGGGTGACTTGAATGTCCATAGCTATGATTGCCGCGTTGGAGTTTTATTGTTTTGCTACAAACATAATGATAAACAATCGTGTACCTGAGATGCCATAATATCAGTTGACTTTATTTTGGTTTTGAAAAGTGACCCTATAGGGAGTGCGTCGTTTAATGTCAGAGGCACATTTAATTTAAATTTATTTTTCTGCAAAAATATTCTAACCAATCTAGTGTTAAAATGTCACAATGCCCGACAAATATGACCCGAATGCGCTCTGGGTGGCCCTCAACGTGTTGGGCGAAGGAGACATCTTCCAGGTGTACCCTCGTCTGTTGGCGGACCTACTCCTGCAGGACGAGGCGGCAAGGCAGGATGGAGATACTACCGAGGCAGAGAGGCTCGTGCTGCCGAGCGACAAGGAATGGAGGCTGCAGCAGTACTTCATGCTGGTGTCCATGCAGAAGCAGTTGGAGAATGAACAGCAAGTATTTAAAGTTATTAACCTTTCCTTGTGGATTGAAATTGCCAGTGACCGCATTCCTGGGAACGAGTATACTGGTAACGGCACATCAGGGTCAAAATCATGAGCAATAACTAAGCGTCGTTTTTGTAGACAATTAGAAGGGTTTACGTCCAGTCGCGGAATGAAAAGGTTCGTCACTTTTGGACTTTAATACTTACACTGCCAGGAACCCGCCTATAGCGGGCGCCTGCGGCTTTTCATTTCTCGACTATACACATAGGTATTAGTGTCTGGGCGACAAAGCTCTGCTCGGGTGAAAATAGAGAAATTACGGAAAAAAACTAATTTTTCCAGACATGAGAACTAGCTGGATCGATAATTCGCGTCCTTACGGACTCCTAACCTCTATATTCCAAATTTCATCGAAATCGTTAGAGACGTTTTAGAGAACGTGATTGCAAACATTGCTCGTTTAATAGTACCTATAGGATGCTGCGATCATACAAATAATTCGTTACAAAGTCTCCTTATATAGCTGTATGGGTTCAGCAAAATTAGACCTTAAAAGGCCTTAAAACATTAAGTGCGTCCACGGAAAAGACTATAAGACTCTCATGCTTTTTTCCCACCAGTAGGTACTTCCACTCAAACTCAACTAGCCTGAAGAAAGCACACAACATTCCAGAAAACGACCTCCCGTAAAACTACAACCCACTGAAAATAACCACTAGCAAAGTTATAAAACATATGAAGAAAACGGCAAATTGGCCTCTTCTGCCGTATAGCAATGTGTGTCAACATGTGAGGCCCTGACCCGGCTGAAAGCTCCCTTATCAAACAAACATCTTGGTACAGCCTTCTGCAAGCCTACCTACGTATTTATTGTATGTTTTACCTTTAACTTCATTGATTTGATTGCTTCGTAATAATGTGGCAATGATACTGCTAAAATCTAATTTCATTGAGCTTTTCTTTATACTTATCGTCAAAAACGATTAAATTACACCTACATGTCGAAGAACGGTGTCTCTTAATATATATAATATATAAATAATGGATATATATATAATATGTATAGATTAATATGTATATTTAGTAACCGACTTCAAAAAAGGAGGAGGTTATTACTTACAAACAGGCACCAGCCTAGATATTGTAAAATACTTTTACGTCATACCTGGCCATAAAGTAGGAATTACCGCACTTCTGCGGAAAACCCCACTTCCTGGCCAGATAGAGACGTAAAATTTTGTACTTACCACGGGCGGTAATAAAGAAAGCCTCCGAGCGCATATTTATCGCCCTTGCCTTCGGCTCGGGCGTCAAATACCTGCGATCTGAGACATTCTTTGTTTAACCGCCCTAGGTAAGTAATGTACTAAAGTGTCCGCAGTAAGCTCGGCCGAATTTCCCCTTCCCATACAAACGGAGTTTCGTTCTCAATTTAAAACTACGTGTTGGATTGTAACGTGCATATACTTACAATGACATGAGGTTTATCTTAGGTCTGTAATTAGTTTATCTCCAGTTTACAGCAAAAACGAGTTTTGCATAAATGTACTATTGTTGTGCTGTATTTTTTTACCATGGTATCTGAAGCTACATAAACTAATTACAGACCTGGATGGTACTTAACTTATTCTAAGCACAAAGTTTCAGAGCAAACTAGCTAGGCGTTTTAAAATGAGAGCGTAACTATGTTTGTATGGAGAATCGAGCTTACTCTTAAGATACTTTGTAAATATACCTTTTCAATTAAAATTTTCACTAGTAGCTGACGTAACTTGTAGAAGGTTTTCCGTATGTAGCGTCATTCACGACACACGTGCGTCAGAGCGTTTTTTTTATACCATGACGGTGGCAAACAAGCAGACGGTGTTCCTGACGTTAAGCATACACCGTAGCCAAAGGACGCTTGCGATACCAGAATAATCACAAACAATTTGAGGATTTGTTGTGTTAATAGCTAGAGACGATCACTCTCAACATATCTTCGGGAGCTCTGGCGACGTTACTCAACACCAGGAACCCAACACCAGGAACCCAACACCAGGAACCCAACACCAGGAACCCAACACCAGGAACACAACACCAGGAACACAACACCAGGAACAGAACACCACATACCTACAGAGCAAGTAGTGGCGTTTCGAGTACTATGGTTGCGGTATTCGCTAAGATACGGAGTTTAACATTCATTGCCAGCGGTGCTACCACGAACTTCGAATCTCGATCTTCGTATATCTCCGTCTCTGTCGCTCGAGTACCATAAACCATAAGTGCGATAGAGACGGAGATATACGAAGTTCGAGATTCGAAGTTCGTGTTAGCGCCGCAGGAACGACCGCCTAGTGGACGCCTACGCCGTAGCCGCTTTCCGCTACTTAGCGGGCAAACCTCGGCTACGAGCGTAGCGCTGGCAGCGAATGTGAAGCTGCTACGAACAACGGCGTAACGCTACGAGCGTAGCGTAGTGGTCTCGCAGCAACGCGTGTATTTGCCCTTACGCAATTTAAAACGAAAACTGTCTAAGTAGAATAAGAATATAATATAATAAAATAACCAATAATGATGAATTTTGTGGAATTTTTTTTGAAAATATTGTGAAATGGAGAAAATAATCGCAAAGTTATAAGTGTCCAAACTCCAAAGTTTTAAGAAGTGGTATATTCCGTCCCTTTTCTACAAAGCGCAAAAGACTATAACGCTCGAGTGTCGTGAACCGAGCGTTTTCTCTCTCCAACAAGCAATATTAAAACGGTTGTAGCTTCGTATTTAATTATTTGAGATATCTGAATGGGATTTTCGTCACTAGACATATTTTTTTGCCTTCTTTCTTTTGGAGTAATAATACATTTGGAGTCTACAACCCTATTGAACGAGCGAGGCCAACATTTTTTCGTATGTTCGGCTGTTCTACTCTATATTGGTGCCCTTGACTGTACCTGTGGTCAAGGGCACCACAAAGTCTCAAAAATATGTACACAGACCTTATTTCTGCAACAGTAAGGTTGTAGTATGTAGTATACACATTGCACGTAGAACTGATGGCCGTTGGGGCGGATAGGTTCTCGAGTGGCGACCACGTACCAGAAGGCGCGGCGTTGGTAGGACTAATGACCTGGTAAAGGTTGCGGGAGTCGGCTGGATGCGGGTGGCGCTGGACCGGTCACTTTGGAACTCTTTGGGGGAAGCCAGCAGTGGATGTCTTTCGGCTGATATGATGATGATACATATTTATGAAACTTTGAGTGAATACATATTGGTGCCCTTGGCCGTACGAATTCTTACCTGAGTCTCGTGTTTTTTTTGTACAATAATTATAATTGTTTTTTTTGTCGATTTCCTTTTTCGTGTTTTTTTAATAAAGACGAGGTCGTGAGTTCTACAGTTCACAGCTAGCCACTAGTTATAATTTAGTAGGTATTAAGCATGCTTAGAAAATCTACTTGCCTATTATTATATTCTATCATGTCCTAATTTCTTTCAAATAATAGTACTAGACCAATACTCGCAAAACCTATACAAACTGCTAGGCATCATGATATGACAAAACCCATTGAATTAAGTGACTCAACACCGAATTGATTTAGCTCGATTATCGTTCACACTTCGACAGTGTTCAATTCTCACGACATCCAAGTCTAATAATAGTCTTTATCGAGATAGTAATAGGGATCTAAATATAGAGCGGTGCTTAGGTAAGCTATTTGTATTTGATGGCGTGAGGAAACAGGCGGTTTGCACGTAACATCTCCATGTTATTATCCGACTTCCGACAATCTACCTATTTTCCACTCTGTATGTTCAGATATTACCTAAGCTTCATTCGCAAACATGAAACGCGAAATGGTAACTACCTTTTTTCGTATCACGACGGTGGCAAACAAGCTTACGGCCTGCCTGATGTTAAGCAGTTACCGTAGCCTATGGACACTTGTGACTCCAGAAGAATCACAAGCGCGTTCCCGATCCTTTATTCACTTGAGGATTCGCTGTGTTGGCAGATAGAGACATGTAGGTCCCTCACTCCCAACGCAGCGCCCCCTAGGGAGCTCTGGCGACGTTACTCACCACCAGGAACACAACCACCACATACTTCATAGCATAAGACGACCGCTTTAGCCTAGTTGGTAGTGACCCTGCCTACGAAGCAAGAGGTCCTGGGTTCGAATCCCGGCAAGGGCATTTATTTGTGTGATGAGCACGAATATTTGTTCCTGAGTCATGGATGTCTTCTATGTATTTAAGTATTTATTTCTCTATATAAGTATCTATATCGTCGTCTAGTACCCATAGTACAAGCTTTGCTTAGTTTGGGTCTAGATTGATTTGTGTAAGATTGTCCGCAAAAAAAAAAAAAAAAAAATATTATGCCGAATATTTTTGATTATGGTGTAATTTGCCGACCCTTTATTGATTTTAGGAAATTGCTGTAAGAAATACACCTAAATGGAGAGCCAACATAGTTAGTTATACTGGGCGTTTTCCGCAAATCGACATCCATTGTGCCTTATTTGCGTGAAAACTACTCTAATCACCACAGCTCGTCTAGAAAGTTGGTGAGTGCCTTGTATTGGTATTGCTGACTGCGTCCCGTAGTGTGTCTGGAGAACCTAGGTGCTTTATTCTGTATACTTCTACCTGCTTGCAGTCCAGTAGAATATGTTTTGTCGTTTCTTCTGCCTCCATGCACGCTCTGCACATGGGGCTGTCTGTGATACCTGTAATCAACATAATCATCATCATAAATTTAAGAGTCAGTGTAGCTCTTGTCGGTGTAGCGCCCTCCATCTGACTCTATCTAGAGCCGCCTCCTTGACCTCTTTATATGACGTGACTGCAACTTTTTATTTTATTTGTTTCATGTAACTTATCCTTGGTCTTCCCTTCTTCGCTTGCCTTCTACCTTTCCTTCCATGATGTTATTAATAAAAGCGTCATGTCCTATAAGGTGACCAATCATTTTCCCTCTCATATTCTCTATTGTTTTTATCAGTTTCCTTTTCACTCCCACTCTTCTCAGCACTTCTTCATTTGTGATTTTTTCTGCCCAGCTAATTTTCTCCATTCTACGCCAACACCACATTTCCAATGCTTCCAAATATTCTTTATCTCTTTGAGTCATGGTCCAACATAATAGTCCTCCTAAATTAAAGTAGGTTAAAAAAAGTATAAACTTTTTCAAACCTTTTCTTAAGCGGGAACCTACCTAGTGTCAATTGTAGAAAAAGAAACTGTCACACACTAGACATCTGTCAACATTTTTAAACCAAAATACAAAAATCAAACTTTAACAACTATATATTCTCGGATCATAATTAATTAAAAACGAAAAGAATTTACTAACAAAGTAAAATGGATACCTCTTAATAACGATACATTTATTTGTGAATTGTTTGTGCAGTTTAAATAATGATGTCTTATAAAGATAAACGCTAATGGAGGAAGAGTTATCCAATGAAAAATTGATATCAGTCGAGTACGTTATTCCTTACACTATATTTTATATCACTATATCTCATTTATCGTCGGTAGGCCCCCCACAAGGTGGACTGATGACCTGGTAAAGGTCGCGGGAGTCCGCTGGACGCGGGTGGCGCAGGACTGGCCATTGTGGCACTCTTTGGGGGAGGCCTATGTCCAACAGTGGACGTCTTTCGGCTGATATGATGATGATGATGATATCTCATTTCGAGCGAGACGACCTCAAGGCTCATGCACCCACCAGCAGCCACATTGATGTAATACAAAAAAATCGGACTCGTGTACGAAGGGTTCCATACCATTATCTACAAAAACGGCATAAAAATAACGTTTGTAATGTTGTATCGGAGCCCCCTAAAATACAATACAACACAATACAATTCTTTATTGATAACACCATAGTTACAAGTCAAATTTGAGAATAATAAGTAATTAAGTATGTCATTAGTTATGTACACGGTAGTTTCAGAAACTCCTCGACACTGTACAGAGTTAAATCTAGTAGCCACTTGCTTAGCTTCTTCTTAAATGCGACGAATATTCCTTTTATTGTATTTTTTAGTATTTGTTGTTATAGCGGCAACAGAAATACATCATCTGTGAAAGTTTTAACTGTCTAACTATCACGGTTCATGAGATACAGTCTGGTGACAGACGGACAGACAGACGGACGGACAGCGGAGTCTTAGTAATAGGGAACAGTTTTTTACCCTTTGGGTACGGAACCCTAAAAAGAGGGAGATAGGTTATAAGTGCTCCACAAATGGCATACTAAAATATTAGTCAATTGCACATAATATCATTCAGTTTAAAAATGTAATTTTAGAATGTGAAAGAAACACAGAAGAAAACAAAAATATACAGATGAAAACTGGCTTGTGGAAAGGGATTTTCCGTATTCCAACATATTATTCAGGGAGTTAATAAGTGTCCTTGCGGCATCTGGACCAAGGAAACCGATTCATGTATGCCTAAATTGCTATTAACTTCGTTGCAATGAACGCAAATTGTTTTTTTTTCTCCAGGGAAGATGCAGCGAAACTCCCAAAGCCGCCCGAGGACACGCCAGAAGAGTGGGCACCATGGCGCCTCGTGGTGTCCATAAAGAACCCCCACGCTCCACCACCCGTCGCCGTTCGGTCCCCTTCAGGGCAAGCCTGGGACATCGCTCAGGTCTGTATACAGGCTCTAATGCGCCTGGCGAGACAGAACCTTCGTCGCGTCGCGTTGCTATATGCTCCATTTCAGAACGAGCTTGGGACATCACTCAAGTCTGTTTTTAGACAATGTCTAATGTGCTTCATGTGAAAGAAATTTCGTCACAGCCTGTTGTATTTGCCTTCAGAATGAGCCTGAAACATCGCTCAGGTTCGGTGTTATACGAGGTTTAATCTGCCTGGTGTAATATAATCTTTGTCGCAGCCTGTTGTCATCTGCCCCACTTCAGAACATCGTTCAGGTTTGTTTGTAAGGTGTAATGTGGCTGGTGTGAAAGTTCGTCATCAGTCGTCGGTGAGTTTTTAGGGTTCCGTAGCCAAATGGCAAAAAACGGAACCCTTATAGATTCGTCATGTCTGTCTGTCTGTCTGTCCGTCCGTATGTCACAGCCACTTTTTTCCGAAACTATAAGAGCTGTACTGTTGAAACTTGGTAAGTAGATGTATTCTGTGAACCGCATTAAGATTTTCACACAAAAATAAAAAAAAAACATTAAGTTTTAGGGGTCCCCATACACAAAACTGAAACTCAAAATTTTTTTTTTCATCAAACCCATACGTGTGGGGTATCTATGGATAGGTCTTCAAAAATGATGTTAAGGTTTCTAATATAAATTTTTTCTAAACTGAATAGTTTGCGCGAGAGACACTTCCAAAGTGGTAAAATGTGTGTGTGTGTCCCCCCCCCCCCCCCCTGTAACTTCTAAAATAAGAGAATGATAAGACTAAAAAAAATATATATGTACATTACCATGCAAACTTCCACCGAAAATTGGTTTGAACGAGATCTAGTAAGTAGTTTTTTTAACCGCAATTTATTTTACGGAACCCTTCATGTGCGAGTCCGACTCGCACTTGGCCGCTTTTTTAAACTTGAAATATTACTCAGGTTTTTCTGCATATAAGGTATAATCTGAAACAACAGGTTCAGGATACAATGAACCCATGTTACCGCCTACCTAATAAATAATGTAGTGAATGATGCTTTCGGAATTAAGTGGTGATCAGGTATAAATTAATAATGTACTCTTTTTTAGGCAAGTGGTGGCAAAATGATAATCGAATCATCAATCTTAACAAATTCTCTGCAAGAAACCCGTTTAGCGTTACTTAGCGGGAATACCACGAGATCGGGGTGTTAAATAAGAAGTGCTCGATTTGACGACTGCCTGAAAAAGGGTTACATACATTTTGTACTCGACTTCGACTCTGAGCTCGTTTCTCAGTAAAATTTTACTCCGAATTAGTAAACAACTAAGTGTGTGCTATAAAGCGTCAACAACGGCCTTATTTTGTGCTACAGGTTTTAAAAGCTGCCCATCTGCTCTCCAAACCTCCCGAGAAGGTGGACTTTGCAGACGAACAGGAAATGCGTCGAGTCTACTCGCTCATTTACGACGTATTCCGGTGTAAGTAACCTTAACTAACTACAATTACTCAACGGCTCAAAGCGAGTCTTGGCATCCGACACTCGTCCCGATCTTGCGCCTTTTCTTGCGAGTTCATGGCTTGGTTTGAATATTTGTAATCAGAGAGGCGGTGTTTAATCCATCTACCGCCACGCTACGCTCGTAGTGCTACGCCGTAGCCCGTAGCAGCTTAACACTTTCACTGCCGGGAATGCGCCTAGGGGGAGCCTACGCTTTCCGCTACATGCGGGGAAAACCACGGGAGACGGGACCTGTTACGAGCGTAGCGATTCTTAGCAGTGAATGTGTTAAAGTCCATATATAGCGAAAAGCACACGTAGCGCTCTGACGCATAATGGCGTGTCGGGATTGTGGCTGAATGGGTTCATAGACCGTTAAAAAAGATCTTTTACGTAGTTCATAATCTCGGCTGTAAAAACGAGCACTGCGTACATACGGAGTATCACGATGACCTCTTTATCCGTCTGAACGTACGTTTTAAGCGAAATTTTACACATTAGTTACTTCAAACTTATACATTTTGGAAAACCGAATAAATATAGTTAGTTAGATTATATAAATATAGTTTAGAAAACGTGCCGTTACACATTTAGCCAGCGTGATAAAATGATCATTGGTCGCGTTACTTATATAGGACGTACGTAGCGTTTTTCCCTCTTTAAAGTGTTTAGGTATGTCTTTTTAGGGTTCCGTAGCCAAATGGCAAAAAACGGAACCCTTATAGATTCGTCATGTCTGTCCGTCTGTCTGTCTGTCTGTCCGTCCGTATGTCACAGCCACTTTTTTCCGAAACTATAAGAGCTATACTGTTGATACTTGGTAAGTAGATGTATTCTGTGAACCGCATTAAGATTTTCATACAAAAATCTAAAAAATACATTAAGTTTTAGGGGTCCCCATACTCAGAACTGAAACTCAAAAAAAAAACTGAATAGTTTGCGCGAGAGACACTTCCAAAGTGGTAAAATGTGTGCCCTCCCCGCCCCTGTAACTTCTAAAATAAGAGAATAATAAAACTAAAAAAAATATATGATGTACATTACTATGTAAACTTCCACCGAAAATTGGTTTGAACGAGATCTAGCAGTAGTTTTTTTTTTAATACGTCATAAATCGTAAACAGCAATTTATTTAACGGAACCCTTCATGTGCGAGTCCGACTCGCACTTGGCCGCTTTTTTTTAATCCTTAATTCGACAAAAAATTGCAAAATGTCCTATTTCAAGCCTTGGCGACGCTTCTGGTTACAAAAAATTGAAAAAATACAATGATTATGCGGTCGTTTTCATCTTTTCGACGCCAACGACGCATACATACTCGTAAATACGCATACGCACCGCAGGTTCAACACCAACGACTGAATATACTAGTAAGTATTCGTCATGGAGCCCAGCGCGATAGCAACCTTCTTGCATTGACATATGGTTTAACTCCGCACTAAATGTCTTGTTGATTTGGCGTGTGGAGGACAACTTTTCTCTTTGACAGAGCGTTGAAACATAGAGGGTTAACGAACATAAATAAATGCCTTAAGTATAGTACAGGTACAGTGTAGGCCAGGAGCTCGTTGGACAATCAAGAAAATGTTTTTAAGGCTAGAGATATTACATCCTTTCCGCTACTTTGTTTCTTGCTGACGTTTTGATGGAAATCAATGTATCGATTCAGTAGTTACAATTTTTTATTAGATTTCAGACTCGTTAAAAAGCACTTCGAAAGTCGTTTCAAGCAGAAAACTGCTATAAAAACGCACGCAAATGTGCCTCTGTGCTGTATAATATCTTCTTTAACAAAAATGACTCTTTACCAAATACTGTTTTCAGAGATGCATGAGTTACGTACTCGATTATATATTAGTAGGTATTTGAATAAGGCAAGGTATAAAATCAGATTGTGTTCAAAAATATCGTTTTCCATGGTTAAAACAAGACTTATAAACTTGCAAAGTATTCTTAAAGCAGTTATCCTCAACCGATTGAGCTGAAATTTTGAATATTTTGGAAGACAATGCAATTTTATGTTACCATATAGATGGAGGGATCTCTTCAATTACTCATTAGGACGCTCTCTAATTAGTAGTTGATCACTGTGCAAAACAATACCTACAGTCGGCAATAAAAACTTGTATCAGAAATAAGATTATTGACAGAAACTTATTTCGAAATCCTACGTCTACTAATTATTATTGTAAAATGAGGATTGAGACGGAGGAGTCAATGATACGCACAGGCTCGCTATTAAGACTGGTATTTATTCATCTACCCACACATAGCATAATTATATACGTGACATCTCCTTTTTTCAAAAAGAAAAGAAAAATAATCTGTTTCATGCATTATATAAACAGCTAATTATTCTATACCTACTTACCTATTTAATTTCTTAGGCTAATACATTCTCAAGTTTGCCTGTGGTTTAAGTAGGTACATGATTTTCATCGTAAATATAATTTTCTATTGATTAGGCACTTTTTGATATACGTCGTCGTACCTATATGTAGAGTATATATTATATATATTTTACATTTATTATTCTGATGCTATTTTTTATTAATAGCCTTGAATATTAATTTTTATAACATTATACATTAATATTTTTATATATTTAGGTAATTACGGTCAAAATCAGTTCATCATTTCGTTACATGATAATACCTAGTTTAACCTTAATAATATGGTAACAATATAACTCTTAATTCGAATTCATTTCATATATGTATAGGTATTTTCTCGAATGATTTACAAGCAAAATCTGTTTATTATCTTATCTATTATACCTCAGATAAGGTAATGAAATCAATCATGACATGCTATTTTGGATGCAAAATCATGCCGTAATTAAAATTAAGTATCTTAATTTCATTGCATTCGCAGTGGGTCGGTGTCGTTGTAGCTCCAGCGATCAGGCGCCCTCACTGTCCTGCCGCAACGAGTTACATATAAGTTATTATTGTGAGGAATTGGGTTACATGCATTGCTAGATGAGCTCGGGTTTAGCGCTTGGTCGTTCGGAATGACAATATCATCGTACTGATTTTCGGAGTGATTTTCAATGTTATTGTTGCGGCGCCCTGAATCCAACATTATGTGCCTACGGTTTCTTACTAATTCGCTCCCATTCGTTAAACTAACTAAATAAGATCTTATTCCGACATTTTTTTTAACAATACCATTTTTCCATTCTTTATTTATAAGTACCTTTACTTTCTGATCTACCTTCAATGGGGGTAGATCGCGAGCGTGTCTGTCATAGTATCGTTTTTGAACGATTTGCCTGTCTTGCAACCTTTTAACAACATCTTGTTGAAATTTATATTTTAATACGGCAGCGGAACATGGTATTACACTACGAAGCTTTCTATTGTATAAGAGTTCTGCTGGTGAGGGTATATCGCAACTTCAATTCTGCCACGATTTGCACAAATTTCCCGATGTAACGCTTGATATATTGTTCTCAAATATAAATGGCGCGGGTGGTTGTAACACCGCCTCCATTTTTCAAAGGTAAGTCACCAAAATCACTGATTTAAAGTCCCTTATTGGTCTAACTTTTACTTCACTGGTCACCAAATATCCAATCTTTAATCTAATAACTATTAACCGTTAAATTAACCGGCTGCGCCATGTAAAATGAGGATTGAGACGGAGGAGTCAATGATACGCACAGGCTCGCTATTAAGACTGGTATTTATTCATCTACCCACACATAGCATAATTATATACGTGACAATTATAATTGCGAAAGTTTGGATCTTTGTTACTAAATCACACAAAAACCGCTGAACGGATTATGATGAATTTTAGTATACGGATAGAGTATAACCTTGATTAACATACAAAATACTTTTTATCCCATTAAAAGTATAACAAAAGGAAGTCAACGGGAACGAAGTCGCGGGCAAAAGCTAGTCAGTTAATAAATGTAAACCGATACCCATTCGTGTGAATACAGAAATTGTTTTTCAAAATACGTATCAACGTGACAGCGCTAAAGTTGGCGCGTGGCAGTAAATTACATCACGCCATCAACTGTGTAGTTTACGGGTTCCAAAACGTTATTTAACTTTTTATCACTCCATCGCGGGCAGGGGCAACCATTTGTACCTATTACACTACTATAAACCGTGCTTGTAAACTTTGAAATTATCTAATTTCGTATCGTTCTGCCTGCTTAGTTCATTATCTTTGGTATGGTAGCAGAGCTCGGGTGTGCGCGGTGGCTTCAAAATTCGGCTCGGTAGGTAAAATGACTTTTTTGGAACTTTGTGTGCGAAAACGTCGGGTATAGTGCAATACCGCGTAACTATAGCACTGGTAAATAGTTCGTATCTACACAACACCCATAGTACAATAATGCCTAACTAGCACTGGTAATACTGCGTATCTACACAACACCCATAGTACAATAATGCCTAACTAGCACTGGTAATACTGCGTATCTACACAACACCCATAGTACAATAATGCCTAACTAGCACTGGTAATACTGCGTATCTACACAACACCCATAGTACAATAATGCTTAACTAGCACTGGTAATACTGCGTATCTACACAACACCCATAGTACAATAATGCCTAACTAGCACTGGTAATACTGCGTATCTACACAACACCCATAGTACAATAATGCTTAACTAGCACTGGTAATACTGCGTATCTACACAACACCCATAGTACAATAATGCTTAACTAGCACTGGTAATACTGCGTATCTACACAACACCCATATTACAATAATGCCTAACTAGCACTGGTAATACTGCGTATCTACACAACACCCATAGTACAATAATGCTTAACTAGCACTGGTAATACTGCGTATCTACACAACACCCATAGTACAATAATGCCTAACTAGCACTGGTAATACTGCGTATCTACACAACACCCATAGTACAATAATGCTTAACTAGCACTGGTAATACTGCGTATCTACACAACACCCATAGTACAATAATGCTTAACTAGCACTGGTAATACTGCGTATCTACACAACACCCATAGTACAATAATGCCTAACTAGCACTGGTAATACTGCGTATCTACACAACACCCATAGTACAATAATGCTTAACTAGCACTGGTAATACTGCGTATCTACACAACACCCATAGTACAATAATGCTTAACTAGCACTGGTAATACTGCGTATCTACACAACACCCATAGTACAATAATGCCTAACTAGCACTGGTAATACTGCGTATCTACACAACACCCATAGTACAATAATGCTTAACTAGCACTGGTAATACTGCGTATCTACACAACACCCATAGTACAATAATGCCTAACTAGCACTGGTAATACTGCGTATCTACACAACACCCATAGTACAATAATGCTTAACTAGCACTGGTAATACTGCGTATCTACACAACACCCATAGTACAATAATGCTTAACTAGCACTGGTTATACTGCGTATCTACACAACACCCATAGTACAATAATGCTTAACTAGCACTGGTAATACTGCGTATCTACACAACACCCATAGTACAATAATGCTTAACTAGCACTGGTAATACTGCGTATCTACACAACACCCATAGTACAATAATGCCTAACTAGCACTGGTAATACTGCGTATCTACACAACACCCATAGTACAATAATGCTTAACTAGCACTGGTAATACTGCGTATCTACACAACACCCATAGTACAATAATGCTTAACTAGCACTGGTAATACTGCGTATCTACACAACACCCATAATACAATAATGCTTAACTAGCACTGGTAATACTGCGTATCTACACAACACCCATAGTACAATAATGCTTAACTAGCACTGGTAATACTGCGTATCTAAACAACACCCATAGTACAATAATGCTTAACTAGCACTGGTAATACTGCGTATCTACACAACACCCATAGTACAATAATGCCTAACTAGCACTGGTAATACTGCGTATCTACACAACACCCATAGTACAATAATGCTTAACTAGCACTGGTAATACTGCGTATCTACACAACACCCATAGTACAATAATGCTTAACTAGCACTGGTAATACTGCGTATCTACACAACACCCATAGTACAATAATGCTTAACTAGCACTGGTAATACTGCGTATCTACACAACACCCATAGTACAATAATGCTTAACTAGCACTGGTAATACTGCGTATCTACACAACACCCATAGTACAATAATGCTTAACTAGCACTGGTAATACTGCGTATCTACACAACACCCATAGTACAATAATGCTTAACTAGCACTGGTAATACTGCGTATCTACACAACACCCATAGTACAATAATGCTTAACTAGCACTGGTAATACTGCGTATCTACACAACACCCATAGTACAATAATGCTTAACTAGCACTGGTAATACTGCGTATCTACACAACACCCATAGTACAATAATGCTTAACTAGCACTGGTAATACTGCGTATCTACACAACACCCATAGTACAATAATGCTTAACTAGCACTGGTAATACTGCGTATCTACACAACACCCATAGTACAATAATGCTTAACCAGCACTGGTAATACTGCGTATCTACACAACACCCATAGTACAATAATGCTTAACTAGCACTGGTAATACTGCGTATCTACACAACACCCATAGTACAATAATGCTTAGCTAGCACTGGTAATACTGCGTATCTACACAACATCAAGGGGATGATTTCCGAGATAAAAACTATAAGATCCTATGATTCCTATGTCCTTCCCCAGGATTCAAAATATCTCTATACCAAATTTCATCTCAATCGGTTCAGCGGTTTAAGCGTGAAGAGGTAACAGACAGACGGACAGACTTTCGCATTTATAATGTTAGTATGGATACTGGAAATTATGTAGGTATTCAAAATTGGTTTGTAATGAAAGCGCTGTGTGTGTTTAGTGTTACAATATAAACACAAAGGCTACATTCTCGAGTTTCGTGCCTAGATATGAAATTCTTCGATTAACCATTTCTGGTTTTATTCCTCGACAAAGTCTCTGCCAGACGTTTTTTATAGCAAACATTACAATTTATTTTTATATGCCATTCGTGTCTTTTTACTTTTCTTGTATTAGTCGTAAAAGCAGTAAAAACCAAGGTCAGATGTCGCATGATACCACTCGAAACGAAAAGGTTACCTAAGTATATAAATAATGTTATCGATGGAAGGAAACTATATCTTACTGGCTTGTATAGCGTGTCATATGAATATTGTACGGAATTGTGATGACAATCAAGATATATAGTCCTTTCTGCCAGTGAACATGCATTTTTGCACGGATAGAATTCTTTCGTGCACGCAATATTTGCGGTTCGTCTTTTTCTAAAGAGACTATTACGATATTGTCTTACCTATGCTAGGTAGTATTATTGCTTAACCGCACGATTCTAATATGGATTGACAGCAATAGGTACCTTTAAATCACACGTTATTAACACGTAAGAGATGAGGGCTTAAGAATAGTCCAATTAAAGTTGAGAGGACGAAGCGACGGCAGATATTAAGTCAATGGCGGTCACAGAGTGGTGGCCAAGGTTAGGCCATAGATCAGTAGGTAGACTAGCTCGTTGGTCCAATATACCTAATACCAATTGCCAGCCAAAAAAAATTGCCAATAATGACTTTACTTACTCGTATATGTTTGTAGGGTTCCTTACTCAAAGAGTAAAACGGGACCCTATTACTAAGACTTCGCTGTCCGTCCGTCTGTCTGTCATCAGGCTGTATCTCACTGATACCGTGATAGTTCCATTTGAAATTTTCACAGATGATGTATTTCTGTTGCCGCTATAACAAATACTAAAAACAGAATAAAATAAATATTTTTATTGATAATGGTACGGAACCCTTAGTGCGCGAGTCCGACTCGCACTTGGCTGGTTTTTTCTTATTTCTATGTATGATGTTAGTCACGAATGTTTTTACCTACTTTACTAGATACTAACTTATACCATGATCTGTTACAGATAAGTCTATATTAGAACAAGCAATCGACGACATCGACTTTTTCGGAGATTTCCCGCAGGTAATTCCCTCCCGTTTAAATCACATTTTTTTTATAAAGTTTATATTTTATAATACTAATTGCATAGCCTCTGCCCAAGGGCCTATATAGGGTAAATCGCCAATAACTGGCCACCTCATACAAAAATAGGTGTTAATTACTGGCCACCCTTCAAAAACTGGCCACATTATACAAAATTTAAATATGTTTGTACAGGAACAGAGTTCATTAGTATGAGGGGGTCAATTATTGAAGGGTGGCTAGTTATTGGCGATTTACCCTCCTATACTAAATTGGAATAGAGTTGCATTTGTTTGGTTTCGTTCAATTTAAAAACAAAACATAATAGGTACTCTATTTCCTATTACAATTGATTCAAATTTAATTGCCAATCTTCATTGGTTCTTCCTTGTTAGACCTAACAACTTTAACCCTAATGTTTCATTAGAACTAATGTTTTCACTGGACCTAATGCATTTTCCTTCGAAACAGTGAACTTTTCGGGTTTTCTTTGAATATCATCAAATGGAAGTCATTAGGTTAGGTTAGGATGTTTAAACTGTCGTAATTATCGAGGTGTTTAGCTACTTATGAGTTATATAGACTGTACTGTACCTATACCTAGTGCAGGAAAACTAGTGTAAATAAAAAGAACACATTTCTGCAAACCGACACGATAGCAATTTATTTTATTTTTTATATCGAAACTTACTTAAAAGAAACATTGTAGGCTTTTACGCTGTAAATACAACACAATATTAATTTGATTTACTCTCCTAAACAGGACTCGGTTAAAAGTAAGTTATAAAATTTAACACTCAGTTTGACCAGAGAGTATTCGTGGGATTTTCCCTTCCCTCGTTAGTTACCTACGATAAAGCCCTTAAAATGCTAAACAGGTAAAAGGAAAACAGTTGTATCGTCGTACGGCTAGCAGTGAGATACAGAACCCTATAAGCAATAATAGGTATGGGTTTCAAGCCGCCAATACGCTTGGTCCTAGACCGCGAATACGGAAAGCCGCGAAGATTAGGCTCACAGGTTTTTTAAGTAGATGTGAAGGATGAGTTCATGAAGAATGCGTGGTATGGATGACGGGGTGAATGATTCAGGACGGTAAAAAAAACCTAGGGCATAAAACGAAAATATATAGACGGTGGCGAGCAAAAAGCCTTTCTAAATTTTGAGGTAAATGGTAAGTCCGGAAAATTATTCACTGGCGGGACACGGAAGCAGAGCGCATTAGCGGGTTGCGACACTTTGCGACCCTACGTTAGAGGTGTAAGGTCTGTAGGTACAATGCTAAGCCTAGATGCAGATGGTCCAATAAAGGCTAAACCTAAATGCTACAGTATACAAATCCGACTGAGAAGTTCCTCCACCGACGCCTCCCGAAGAATAGACCACCGGATGCCTGCGCGGCAGGTTATACCAGGATGACCGCAACAGGATAACCGGCACGTGTTTCCCAACAGAACAGGCCTGTGTCGCCCGTAGAGAGCCTTGCGGGACGGTTGCGTCTAACCGCTAGTGAATGGCCAGCAGGTTCTTCTAGCGCCCGTAACTGGCGGCTACCAACAAAATAAGC
This sequence comes from Epinotia brunnichana, assembly GCA_963854355.1. Taxonomy (NCBI): domain Eukaryota; kingdom Metazoa; phylum Arthropoda; class Insecta; order Lepidoptera; family Tortricidae; genus Epinotia; species Epinotia brunnichana. The sequence continues at coordinate 3,234,742 of OY977940.1, forward strand.
TAATTAGCATCACACGACGAAAAACTATAGAATCCGGTAAATTGACGGAACCAAACGTTGTAAATACTCACCCGAACTCTCTTCAAGGTCCGGCCTTGTAACATAAAGCTTGGATTATCTAATCCAGCAAAGCTGACTCCAAACACAAAAAACCTCTTGTGACATCCAAGCACTCGCTGTGAATTTGGCGACTAGGACTTCAATAAAATAGATTACAGCTGAAAAAAATCCCTAGAACTTGAGGTACGCGCACTGGATTATCAAACTTCAGCAAAAACTGTAATAAGCGGGCTGCTTCTCAAAGGAAAAAGGCACTGTCTCCAAAATGCAAGCTCACGCTAGGGCTTCTATATCGAGAATGATCCTTCATAAGTTTGTTTACAAGAATTGACAAGATTCTGGAAAAATTGTCTATCAAATTCAAATTTGAATAATTTAAAAAGATAATAGCCAACAACCAGCCAGAGTCCTTTGTTCCCACACAAGGATATAGACGTGAAGCAAAGAGATTTGACTCTGCTAAAAAAATAAAGAGCAAAATATAATACAGATAGCGTAATAAAGGCAAATGCAGGGAGTTATCACTGCACTAGGTACCTACTGTAAAGAGTAGGTATTTGTTTTGTGCCACTTAAAATTATGTCTCATGAAATGATGCTGATTGTTTTTATGCAACTTAGTCACTTATTCTAGTTCACTAATTCATTGTTAAGCTAAGTGGAATTATACATAGTATTTGTTGTTACATGCTCAAATCGTTACACACACACCTCATACCGATTGATGTTGCACGAAAAGTGAAGGCCGTAGCGTTATCAAGGCTGCATCGTTAACGTAAACGTAATAACAAGGGCCACATTCTGAAACGCGTTTTTGACCTACGTATTGAAATCATATGTGAATTGTTTTGGTTCATTCCCGCATAATTATAGTCCGTAAGCCCGCCCTCTATACACCTACGTCTCATGCCAAGGTGGCTAACTTTAGCACCGTCTGCCAAGTACTTCCGGCCATTTCAGGACTGACGGACTTAGGTTTACTCTCTCTACGATTAAAGGGCTAAATGATGCCACAGGTCTCGTACTGTTGTCACATGACATAAATATTAAAAAAAATCCTTTAAAAATTTTACCGGAACGCCAATTTTAGGTTCGATATACTTCCGATTCCTGCTCAGCACAACTTTCTCGGACCGGAAGGCGCGGGGCCCCAAGGTGTACTGATGACCTGGTAAAGGTCGCGGGAGTCCGCTGGATGCGGGTGGCGCAGGACCGGCCATTGTGCCACTCTTTGGGGGAGGCCTATGTCCAGCAGCGGACGTCTTTCGGCTGATATGATGATGGTGATGACAACTTTCTCGACTGTGTGCCATGCATTTTATCGTCTTGTCATGGAAGCGGGCTTACGGACTATTAGATCTTACGCACTAATATTGAGAGAACAAAGTCCACAGCAGAGAGGTGGCTTTACTTTACCTATGGTGGTCTTAGCCCGAGGGCCACTCGCCGCGCGAGCCGGCCTACTAAAGGGCGCTAGGGCAATGATTGCACACGGGCGCTACATCTAGCCCATGGGCTAGATACACCACTGGTCCATAGTCAAACATTGATGGCGAGCTCTGAACAACCCAATTGGAATGGATTTTTCAGTTGCAAATGGAGGCCCATTTAACGTAAAGGTTAACAATAAAAGTATCCTATCTAACTCGCATTAGGCAATCGCATGTCCATGATCCGTTTCTTTTTCTTTTGAGGACGCTCACGAAAATGAGCCCTGTATTTATGGCCAGTTATTTTTAGGGATGGTAAAGTGGTTTCGATTAATGTTGCGATTTATCGCGCTAGCATTAGAAGCGGCGCCCTAGTTTTGAATTGGGCAATTTGTGAAGGCAAAGTCGCTAGTCGGCTGTAAAATATTTCAATAAGTTTTTCGAACTGGCTTTAGGCCAAGTTGGATTCATTAGTGGCCACTAAATACGATCTTTGTGGTAGTTGAAGTTAATCGGGTTTCGGAAGTAGAGCAATCATGGGTAATTGATTGGATGTGTTTAAAGGTAATAAAAGACGTACACAACATATTTTTCAGAATACCTGCTTCCAAATACTTGTTCGCCACCGGGCATTGCCCCTTAGCGGCTCCATAGAATTTTATAGTATTCCTAATCTCCTAACCTAGCGGTAAACTTTATCAGTCATACTTACTAACACTATACTAACTTAACTTGCTAGTAGGGCTCTGGATATCAAGCAAGTTGCTACCCTCGAGGTTTCACATTGTGAAATTTGGGGTTCGAGGGTATACCTAAATACTGGCTGCCTTTTTTGATGTCTTGCTTGCGAACAAGATTTCATGGTAGGAAAATTGGGTTCAGTAGGGTCGAAGGGGAAAAAGATAAAAAATAATAATTTGTCATGTCATTTGGGAAAAAAGAAGCCAATGCAAACCTCGATTCCAATTACGGGTATTACCTACATGCCAATCAATAGCACCATAATTATTTCGTCAAAATTTCAAGTAACCCTTTCCACAGTACGGCGACAACCGCCACACAATATGGCTGTTCCTAATGGAGCTGACGCGTCGTCGCTGGGGCGCGAGGCCCCGCGGCGAGGCCGAGCGGGCGGCGAGGCTCCTAAAACAGGCCGGCTCCCCGTACATGGACATCGAGAACACTGTGTGGGAGCAGCGAGTTCATTTCGCGGCCGCTATAGCCAGGATACGGATTAAGAATAGGGCTTTCTCGTGAGTATTGCGTTATAAACAGGCCTCAGAGTATTTGTAGCGCGGTAAGACTAAATGGAGTCGTTGTAAGCATTAAAATTAAATTTATACTCATACTCATCCTCATTTATTTAATTCATTAAATCAATAATACCTATAAAAATACACCACTATAGATCTTCATTGACGAATAAAAAATAATATGAGGGTCCACGGAAAGAACATGTCTATAGTCACTTTTTTTTCAAAATGAGATTTTAATTCTTCGTAACTTTAATTGGCTCAGCATATAATAGTATTTTTCACAAACGTGTCATAATAGAGAGCTTTTTAGTCGAGTACCGTGTTTAGGCCACGAAGCTTGCTGAGTGGCCTAAGTAAGGTACGAGATTAAAAAGCTTGATTATAACACTATTGTGAACAATACTTTTTGTACGAGTTCATTAAAATTAATTTTCTACGAGTCAACTGAACTAATTAAACAAACTCAATACTGTTGAAACGAAGTGCAGCTCATCGCTCGTACGCTTGTTGATATCTTAAAAGACATCAACGAGCGTACGACATCAAAGCGATTCTATTGGTCCAATTCATTACAGTTCAGTAAAGCAGCCACGTGATTGGTCGAATTTATTTTAGTTGTCTGGAGCGTATCGAAAAGTAGTTATTTCGATTGTTTCGACAGTAACATGGACTACAACTATGAAAAGAGTGACGTTGCAGTATTCTCTATGAAATCTTAATACACATATTTTAATCGTCGAGTACAAAAAGGCTTATACCTGTATCTTTACATGTGTCTTGTGTACAATAAAGTTATTTACATACATACATACATAAAGGACCGACCATACCGGAGCTTGTCGCGGCGTATAAAAGGCGTTGCTAACAGCCGCGGAGCGCCCATACAAGCAGATTCCCACCGGCTTGCCGAAAAAATATTTTTAGACAAGTTTATAGTTATATTTTATATACTCTAAACACTTTCATAACTTTCTGTGTTTTTGTTTGCCCACTGGTAGCTAATGATAGTGACGTGTACCTACTGTGGGCCACATTTTCAACATAAAACTATTTTTAGGGTTCCGTAGCCAAATGGCAAAAAACTGAACCCTTATAGATTCATCATGTCCGTCCGTCTGTCTGTCTATCTGTCTGTCTGTCCGTCCGTATGTCACAGCCACTTTATTCTGAAACTATAAGAGCTATACTGTTGAAACTTGGTAAGTAGATGTATTCTGTGAACCGCATTAAGATTTTCACACAAAAATCGAAAAAAAACATTAAGTTTTTGGGGTCTCCATACTCAGAACTGTAACTCAAAAAAAAATTTTTCATCAAACCCATACGTGTGGGGTATATATGGATAGGTCTTCAAAAATGATATGAAGGTTTCTAACATAATTTTTTTCTAAACTGAATAGTTTGCGCGAGAGACACTTCCAAAGTGGTAAAATGTGTGTCCCCCCCCCTGTAACTTCTAAAATAAGAGAATGATAAAACTGAAAAAAATATATGATGTACATTACCATGCAAACTACCAACGAAAATTGGTTTGAACGAGATCTATGAAGTAGTTTTTTTTTAATACGTCATATATCGTAAAAAGCAATTTATGTAACGGAACCCTTCATGTGCCAGTCCGACTCGCACTTGGCCGCTTTTTGTGCGTACCGTCATCGTCAGCGTAATTTATATGTATCTATGTAACCGGTCCTTAAACAGTCTGACATAATATAGTCCGGATAAAAGGCTGTGCTAAACTAACATTTTATATAGTTGATAATTTCCAGATTGTGCGACCTGCTACCACCACATTTGAGGGACGAGCCTTTGGACTCATGCGTTCATAAGGACTCTGTCACAGGATGGGTCAACACTTTCAAAGCCACGTACGTCTATTCCGAATATTTAAAAACAGAAGTTGATTTATTACGGCTTACCTTCTGTTTGAGATTGTTGTGAGATCAGGCCACAGGCAATTATCCGAATTTACGCCAGCGCGTCGTTAAATATCAGGGCGCGATGAACCGATAATCAGTGAATTTGAATTAATTTGCTGTCGCTTAATGTATGACGCTTGGTGGTCTATTCATCTAAAGATATTGAATTGGAATCGAATATATATTTGTCGCACGCGTTCGTGGGCCATTTTACGGAAACTTGTATACTCGATTTTTTTTTTTTTTAAATCGGGTTTTTTCTACTCAGAATCGAAAGCACTTTCGAATGTTATAAGAGAAAATGACTACAACTTAGAAAAGTTGAAAAACCCCCGGCATTGTCTTTTCAAAGTTCAATATCTCAATCACGTCAGCTTTCGGATAAAAAACTGCATTAAAAATCGCGGTCCATTCGCTTAGGAGCTACGATGCCACAGACAGACAGACAGACACACAGACACTTCAAACTTATAACAGCCCTCTTTTTCTGTCTAGGGTTAAAAAAGTGTCCCAAGATTTTTTATTGCAGTCCTTTGCATACCTACTAAGCTCGTATGATGGTAACGGAACGAAAAACCGATAATTGTATGTAACATTTTGGACACTTTTTTTCTAGGTTCTAAAGTGCTTATGAGTAGAAAAAACCCGATTTTATCAAAAATTTAAAAACAAAGTCACTTTCCGTAATATGGCGCTCGTACCTACTTGACGCGCGTGACTAAATACAAAACGAATTCCATTACAAGCATAAACGTAACACTGGTCAAATGGCCAGCCGTTATTGGTCGAGCGCCTAAGTGTCGCCAGTTGCCATCAGTTTTAGACTTGCCAAATTGTAACTTGTAGTTTCGCGAGACGAGCCCCAAGTGTCTAAACTTTTAATAAAACTATTAATTAATGCATTGTTTTCAGGAAAGTGGCAAATCTTGTGATGAAACTCCACGAACTCGGCTATTCGTATAGCGGGTCGCGGCAGCTGTGCGCGGGAGAGTATAGATTTGATCGCGTGTGCCCAAGGTTTGTTCATCCATACTAATATTATAAATGCGAAAGTGTGTCTGTCTGTCTCTTACCTCTTCACGCTTAAACCGCTGAACCGATTCAGATGAAATTTGGTATAGGTAGAGATAGTTCGAGTCGCGGGGAAGGACATATGATAGTTATTATCCCGGAAATCATCCCGTAAGGGGGTGAAATGGGGGGTGAAAGTTTGAATGGAGCTACGATATAAATAAACGAGTTCCACACGGACGGAGTCGCGGGCAGAAGCTAGTATATAATAAAACATATACTTCAATCTAGCGCGTACCTGTAGTGAGTGATGATTGGTTGTCAAATTGTGTAGAAACTTATGTTTCTCAATTCTGCGAGGACCTCTTACTCATAAACGTTTAACAAAACCCATTTTTTTGTTCGATTGTACGTACATCAACTTATGAAAACCGCATGTGTACATCCTATGGGGGTATTTTTAAAGCAAAACCGACTATTAACACACATGCGTCAGAGCGGGAGCTTTCCGCTACATATAGGTATATAGCATAGCGCTTCGAGCGTAGCGTGGCGTGGCGGTGAATGAGTTATATTCATAGCAATGACGCGTACCTAGTTGCAGTATCAAAGAGGCAACCGAATGACTCGCGGTGTTTGAGCTCCTGAAGTGTAGTGGAACCGCCCTTTGCAACCCGAACTGAGCCAACTTGGACTGGGGCGGAAACAGAAATAATGTATAAAATATTTTTTTACCCCCCTTTAAATTTCCGCCGCAGTCCAAGTTGGCTCAGTTGTGGTTGCACACGGCGGTTTCACAACGCTTCGGGAGCTCAAATACCGCGAGCCATCCGGTTGCCTCTTGGACACTGAAACTACGCGTCATTGCTTTAACTATTAACGAGCAATAAACTTAACAGTACTTTCGTTTCCCAGGTTTATCACATTAAGGCCTCCTGCTAACAAAACCATCGGACAGCTAGAACTGGTCAAAGATGGGGTCATCGTGTTACAGGTAATGTACCTAAGACGGTTCTCTATAAGTACCTATAGTATCAGTTACACACTTTATCAACCCAACAATGCCTTGCCTAACGATGAGCTATTGTTGCTTTAGCTACCAGTGGCGGATCGCCCATACAAGCCAATTCCCACCGGTTTGCTTTAAATTTCTTTTTAGGCAAGCCTATAGTTACATACTCTAGATAAACTCTTTCATATTTTTTTTTGTTCCGGGCTGCCCATCGAAAATTTTCACGCGCCGCCAGCACGCCATGCACTGTTAGCTACTCACTATCACCAGTATTTTCGGTTTGAAGCACTTCGGATGATACTACCTGACCTTTGATCCGCGTTTTTATTACTCAAGGAACTAGTTTTGGAAGCTTTTATTTATCTTGCTCTGTTCATATGTCGGTAAGTATGTAAATTATGTTAGGGGTTCACAAAAATATCAAACTTTTATTCAGCTACTTGGCGATATTGGTGAGCTCTATCAGCTCAAATTTAGATTAAATTCGGCGACCATGCAATATTATTGCACCAACTAGCTGATCTGATGATAGAGACAGAATGTAGCCATAGCCATTCTTAAACAACACAAGATAAACCCGTGGTAAGTACTTAGGCTCATTGGAACCCTCTCAATGAGTAATTGATGACATACTGGCAGTAAAAGCTTGTACCAATAATATTTTTGGACAGAAACTATTTTATTTTATTTTTATTTTTACAAGCTATATTAACTTGCACTGTTCGTATGTATAAATATGTAAGTTGTCCGTCTAAATTTGCAATCCATTTTTCAGTCACTTTCCGTTATCCAATTGAGCTGGAATTTTGCAAGCATATGTATATCGCATGACAATGCAATATTATGATGACTTGGAGCTCCGCAATAAAACGACACAACCCCATCGAGTTTGGGCTCGTTATCTTATCTTATCTTATCTTATCTAGGTGAGGGCCCTTTCGGATGCACTTCGACCCAGTGGGATCTTTTGTGCATTTGCCCTCTCCTTTATACCTGCTCCCAGGCTTGCTCCATCATTTCCACAAAGCGGATGATGCAGTTCGCCGGGAGCACCTTGAATTCCTTTGGTTGCGGGTAACCGTTACCAAAGTAGTTCATTCTTTGTCTGGCAAGGGCATGACATTCACACAATAAGTGTTCCATAGTCTCATTCTCTTCGCCACACATTCTACAGTCTAAACTATCAGATAGTCCCATCTTGGCCAAGAGATCCTTGACCCCGAAGTGACCTGTGAACACCCCAGATATAATTCTGAGTTGCTTCCTACTGGATTTCCAGAGTTTCCTGGTCCAGCCCGAGTCCACTCCTTCTATGAAGAGCTTAGAGTGCCTTAAGCCAGCCTCATTCCTCCACTCGTGTTGGTGTTTGGTTTTGGCGTAGGCTTTAAAGGCCGATATTATGGTCCCCTGCGAGAGTCCCACAAATGGTTCTGGACCTACAAAGTGATTTGTAGAGCCCCCTCTTGCAAGCTCATCTGCTCTTTCGTTGCCGATGAAGCCCTTGTGCCCTGGTATCCAAACTAGTTGCACCTTATTGTGCCTTCCAAGTCTGTTTAGTGCTTGGACGCCACTATAAATTAGTCTAGAGTCCACTTTCGGCGCCGTAAGCGCTTTAAGGGCCGCTTGACTGTCACTGAGTATATAGATAGTCCGCCCTTTGGTTCGCCTGTCTATATTCTCCTGTTCACAAGCAATTATGGCGTATGTCTCCGCTTGGAAGACAGTTGCCAAACTACCCATGCTTACACTACTACTATAGTCATTTGCATAAATGCCTGCTCCCGTACCGGATCCCATTTTTGATCCGTCCGTGTACCATATACTGTCTTCGATACCAGACTTTGGTGGTTCTAGACCTTCGGCCCACTCAGCCCTGGTTGGAACTTTTGTTGTGTAGTTCCTGTGGAATACATACTTGGGTAGCATTTTGTCGCTTCCCATGTTTGTTATTCTGTCTAAGAAACCATCAGTCTCCATGTTTGTGTGCTTAGTTTTCGGCTTGCTATCGCTCCACAGTCCAAGAGTTCTTAATCTGTAGAGCGATTTGCGCGCCTCTGACTTAATCACCATGTGAAGTGGCGGTAGGTCCAGTAGGATTTCTAGCGCCGCTGTAGGCGTGGTACGAAACGCCCCTGTTATAGCCATGCATGCCGTTCTCTGCACCTTTCTCAGGGCCTCTCTGCATGTGCTCATTAAAGTTCTTGGCCACCATACCAGGCTACCGTACAGTATTATGGGTCTCACCATCATGGTGTAGATCCACTTCAGTACCTTGGGGTTCAGTCCCCATGTTTTGCCATACGCTGATCTACACATTCCAAATACCCTCAGGGCCTTTGTAATGGTGAGATCTGTATGCTTCTTCCAGTTCAGTTCCTTATCCAGTGTGACACCTAGATATTTCACGTCATTGGACAGTTCTAGTACCCTTCCGTACAGCTTTAACTGCTGTATTCCGCGAAGGGTCCTTTTCCTAGTAAAGGGTATTACTACAGTTTTGCCTGGATTAATGGATAATTGGTGACTGTCGCACCATCTCTCCACTTCCCTCAGTGCCTTGTTCATGATTTCTGATACCGTACTTGGGAATTTCCCATTAACCAGTATCACTAAATCATCAGCATATCCTACCGTGTGGATATGCTGATGAACTCCATAGAGTTGGTGAAAGTACCCCACCTTGTGGACATCCCTTTGTGGCCGTGGCCATTATCTCATCCCCTAAAAGAGATGACTTTATCAGTCTGCCATTTAGCATGTTGCCTATCCATTTACATATGGTCGGCTCTATACCATGTTTTGCAGCTGCTTCGCTAATAGCATTATACGTGGTACGATCAAACGCTCCCTCCACGTCTAAGAAAGCCGCCAGACATGGGCTCGTTAAAATCATCATCAACAGATGATGGTATGCAGAAAAGTACAGTCGGCAATAAAAGCTTGTACCAAAAATTAAAATTTTAACAGAAACTTATTATACTACGACGGTGGCAAACGCGAATACAGCCTGCCTGATTGTAAGGATACTAAGGACGCTTGCGCCACCAGAAGGCGCACAAGAGCGCTGCCGACTCTTCACAGATTTGAGGACTTGTACCGTTATAGGAGCGCGAGTTCTGCGAAGGAGCGTCAACGCTCTGCCGGGCGCTGCGCGCGAACAGCCTCCGCGGCGTGGTTGCGCAGACGCACGCCTCCTCGCCGCGCTGTTCGGCCTACCTCGCCGCGCAGCTGCGCGAGTTAGGTGCGGTGCTGAAGGCTAGCGCGCCCGCCGCGCCTGCGACGCCGCAGCTCGGGAAGCTGGTCGTGTTTGGGGCTGGAGACAAGTTAGTTGACTGTAGAACTTACGTAACAGCCCAAATGAATGGAAGATCTCAAACGAAGGACTCTTGGTACAACTGCTATTCCCCCGAGATTCTACGTAGGCGTCCCGCAAAGAGGGACGGTATCAATAGGAGTTCCGTGAAGTGGGGATCCATCAGATATAATGCAAAATAGAAGCGCGATTCCACCATTCTGTGAATTATGTGATGCATCTATAGTGTACCGTAGAGGCGTAGATAATTTGACTATCTTACCCGCTGGTCGACACAACTTTTGCCGACTTTATCCGTAATAGGTAGATAATTTGACTTCCATCCATACCAGGATATGCGGATACGTCAGAGAGTTTGGCATCGAGGCGCGAAGCCGATACGCCAGCTATTGCTAGTCATAGCTTGTGTTGTGTTTATACAGGGTGTCCAGCTACGTCGGTGCCCTCAGAGAGCTCGGCATCGAAGCCTCCGAGGCACCTCAGTCAAGTGCCCCCGTCTGTGTCATCAGCGAAGAAGTGTATTGCGATACGCCGGTAGTCACCAGCGCCCTCGACGGTGTCGTGGCTGTGTTGGCAACACCACCCAACTCGTACTCCGCCGTCACTGATCCTATCGATCTGGTGTGCGGGCGGGGAGGGGACTTGGCTATGTTGGAGGTAATTTATATGTTCATTATTACGTACACAACGCTTTTTATACTATTTAGTTGAGGAACTACCTATATAGAACTATACATACTTAATACATAGAGTCTAGTAATGCAAACATAATTTGTGCTTAAACAGTTGGTTAAATTAAAGATATCAGGACGGATAGCATGGATGGCCTTATCACGCGATAAGTGATAGGATAGAGCTGCCGTCCCTGGCTGACGCCGTTCGATAGAATAAGACGACGCGCTTATCCTATCACTTATCGCGTGATAACGCCATCCATGCTACGGGGCCTGATTATCCTTTATCACTCTTACTTAAAAGGTTATGAATTGTATTAGGAATACCTACATATTATCTTATCCGCAGATTCTTACGGAGTCGGAAATGGATGCTAAGGGCAGAGCGCGAGTCCAATCTATACTGGAAGAGCAGAAGAAAACTCTTAAGACACTTTTATCAAAGCCTCAGGTAAATTCTGCGACGAATGAGCAGCGCATTTTCTGTAGATCATCACAAGATATGACTTAGGCAACTTACCAGTGCGGTCCAAAAGTTTCTGGCTGTAGAAATATGGCGGTTTATGGCCGTAAACTTTTGGACCACCCCTCGTATTTCAGTTTTTTTTTCCAGTTATATATTAGGAAGGAGTGATGGATGACACAGGAACGATATTCAGTTATACTTTTCGGTGTGTATTTTAATTGTGCACAAACCAGCTACTTAGGTACTAAAGATAATCGAATTCCCACCATCCTCCTTTTTACCCGACTGCCTCAGAAGGAGGGTTACGTTGTTCGAGCGTATGTACCTATGTTAGTATGTATGTATGTATATATGTAGGTTTGTGGACACGACAATTCTATTTCACGGGCTACAGTCCAAACGGCGTGATAGATTTTGACATATGAGGTGTTGTTGGATTCCTCATAATCGAGGGAGTGACATACTTAGGCTATATTATAAAATTTATTTTTGAAAAATATTTTGATTTCACTTGTACACACTTCCAGTCTGTTCAAAATTAAACTGTTCCATTCTGTTTTCCAGTGTGTGTATGACCTCTTTATTTACAGATCCAACTGATCCTGTACGAGACACACTCGGCGCTAGAGGCCGAGAATCAGGCGCAGGTGACGCGAGCCGTCGCCGAAGCCAACCGTCTCGCGCGCGAGAGACACGTCCTGCTGAAAAAGAAGCATAGAGACCATCATCACGTGAGTTATGAGTTATGACTTGGTGGGCAGAGTATGGAACAGTATTATTTTAATACTGCGCCGGTGGAAAAAAAGCATACCTACAGTCTGCCTGATGGTACTCAGACACCATATTTCCCATAATCTGTCTGCTTAGCCCAAAGGTTGACTAGTAGATAATAATTACTGCATTAAGTCCGCCTTTTGTACGATAAGTTCTTTTGTGCAATAAATAAATAGTTGATAGCCTCTATGGACTCTTCAGAAAAAACTTGCCAACCCTTTATTAAAAAATAATAATAATAAATATTTGCGGACAATCTTACACAAATCAACCTAGTCCCAAACTAAGCAAAGCTTGTACTATGGGTACTAGACGACGATATAGATACTTATATAGAGAAATACATACTTAAATACATAGAAAACATCCATGACTCAGGAACAAATATTCGTGCTCATCACACAAATAAATGCCCTTACCGGGATTCGAACCCAGGACCTCTTGCTTCGTAGGCAGGGTCACTACCAACTAGGCTAAAGCGGTCGTCTTTATTGATTTGAGGATTCGTCTAATGTATTTTATTTCGACATTTGCCCACGTTTTGCAGTGTGCAGTAGAGACACATCTGAAAATTGTGAGATGTGGCCGTATTGCAGTCACTAGGTGCGTTGTGTTGATAGATAAAAACAAATGCACCCCTCACTCTCGCATCGCATACTCGGGAGCGTACTCGGGAGGTAGACACAGACACAGCAGACAGGTACCTAATTACAATCACCATGGGAAACAAGTGTGAACGGTCCGAACATCTAGCGAGTGGGTTCTTGCTACTTCAGACTCATTCCGTGTGCGTTGCCGACCCTTTTTTAGGTATTTGCTGATAGCTAACTGGACAACTTCCCTCGCCTTCAATACAAAGCAATCTTGGGAGCTACCCTACCATCATCACCAGTGGTGAGACGCATGAGCGCGTAAAGAATAAAAGCCCATATAATATGTAGACAAACCCCACCTTTTCCGAGATTTAGAGGAGCGTTCACTTATTATCTTCGTGTTATAACAATGTATCCCTCCCGTAGAGCCCAAAGAAGGAGGTAGTTGAAGCTGCGGTGTCAGAGTCTACGTCCTCTGTGGACAGCATGGTGTCGCACATCCTGGACATCACCGAGCGGGACGACCAGTCCGTGAACACATCCCGGCCAGCCTCCGCTTGTACTAACAGGTTGGCTTGATTACAGTGGTCCTTATCCGTCCTACAGAGACCAAAGAAGAAGGTAGCCGAAATTGCGATGACGGAGCCGCTTACTAACAGGTAATGCTGATTACATTGGTTCATAATATCCGTCCTTCAGTGCCCAAAGAAGGAGGTAGCCGAAGCTGCGACGATGCGGAACCGCTAGTACTAACAGGTAATGCTGATTACAGTAGTCCTTGATCCGTCCCACAGAGCCCTAAGAAGCAAGTAGTCAAAGCTGTGGCGATGGAGCCGCTAGTACTTACAGGTAATGCTTGATTACAGTGGTCCTTAATCCGTCCGACAGACGGTGGACAGCACGGTGTCAGCTCATCCTGAACATCGCGGAGAGACACGAACGATAAGAAATTTAGCTGAACACCTTGGCTGCCTGAATTCTTACTTGTACAAGTTTGTCAATTTAGAATGGCAGTTTAAATAAGTTTCTGTCAAAACTGCTGACTGTACTTTTCTGCATACAAATACAAAAAAAATACAAAAAGGTTTATAATCAAAAACAAAACATTCATTCAACCTCCTACCATCAGATACCAAACTAGGCTGAGCCTTCTGTTCTTCTGCCAGTGCGTTTCACAGAAATAACATTAATTAATTGAATCTTTACGCACAAGAGTCGACCACCATACCATCATCAACTACTCATTGAGACGATTCTAACGAGCCCAAACTCAACGGGGTTACGTCGGTCAAATACTGAATTCCCATGGCCACCTTCTGTCTCCATCATAAGATCAGCTCGATGGTATCATAATATTGAATTGTCACTATACTAGTACCCAAAATTTCAGCTCAATCGGAAACCGGGAAGTGGATCAAATTTAACTTGCAAGATTTGATAACAGACAGACAACGGGACAGGTGAAACTAAATAAAATATTGTAAAATGAGGTAAAAGGTCACGCACGGTACAAAAGTGTTCAGCCCCTTGTGTGTTCGACCGTACCAATCGATTTTATTAATTGGCTCATGCATATTGAAGAAACAGCTTTCTTTTAATTAATCCTTCCGCTTCCTAATCTCTCACATTTTTTCCAGTTCTCGACCCACTACTGGAAGGTCTGGAAGTGTCCTGAAAAAACACACGGACCGCTCGGAGACCGGATCCCGTCCGGGTACGACTAGTAAAGTCCGCCCGATACCGGAGGCGCCGCCGTCGGTGCCACGGGACCCTAACATCGACAATCCGGATGTTTATGTACGTCTGCTTCATTGCTACCTAGCTTCCTCTACAGCTCTTGTCATATACTACCTACCTACAGGGTCCTCTAGCCTAATAATCTATCCCTATCTTGATCGACGGTAAAGTCGGTATGCTAGATATTTTTCGGCGAACGGTCTCATAGCAAACGTATCTAAAGAGACTCTTGCTACATGGTTGAGTCAGTAGCCAGATTCTAAATAAAGGGGAAAATGAAAACCTAGTAGATCCTTAATATTTATTTTATTACTTGTTTTCCAGGTGCCAAACTGCGATTTGTTTGAGATCCAGACATTGCCTAATCTCGGAAACGGACTTGATATCAACTATATTTTAGACAGAGACGGGTGTTACCTCGGCCTCATTCAGAGGAAGGTTGGTATTGATGAAATTGAATGTTTTTGGCAATGGAATATTTAAGTATGTTCCACATTGGATTGTGTAAGCCAAATCCTAAGACACAAACGGACACAATTGACAGGAAATCAGAGGGAGATCAGGTCTGGTATTTTATCAACTCGACAATAATGGTAATTCATCGTTCGTTTCTGGGTCATACGATGGTGCCTAACGAATATATTACCTATTTAAGTAGGTACTTGTAAACTCAGCAATGTACACCGTTTTGTAACTGTCAGGTGATAAATGGCAACTTGGTGTAGAGTCCAGTCTGGTAAACTCATGATGAGAAGGGATATGAAAAGCCAACGCGAGTAGGGCAGAAATATAAATTCGTGTGCAATAGCTTCGTGTTACGGTTGACTTTTCGCTAAGAATTCTAGACCGAATGTCACTGCATTTTGCATCTCAATTTGTTTTTGTGAGCTCGCTTCTACGCACGCCAAGCTAAAGTATCAGAACGAGAACGCAAGGTCAGGTATTGATATGCGAAACGGATATAAAAGCGATGAACCGAATAGAGGCCCAGACCGGCTACCGCGAAGCGCAAACGTTGTTCGTCCGATATACCAACGAACGAACGAAGTTGGCGACTCGCGGTAGCCGCTCTTGTCATGTTACGGCTCCTTTACAAAATGGGCTATCATGACTGCAGAACAGAACGCAGTTAAACTTGGGAACCGATGGAATAGTATTTCTCTCCCTAAGAGCTCGTTCCCACTATGTCGTCTGTCGGGACGATTTTTAATCGGGTGTTGGCGCCTCATACAAATTGGTGTCCGACAAGTGTGTTCATATAAAAGGTTCTGCCACTACGACACACGATAAAAAATCGTCCTGACAGACGACATAGTGGGGAACCGGGTCTAACGCATAGTTGCGTCCTGTATTCTGTATGATATGATGGGCCATCATGGCCCACTGTGTAGTGCCTTTAGAGCCCAGCGTCTAGGCGCGCTCTCGAGCGATCCAGTTACATAGATGCTCAGTCACGCAGGAGATCACCCGGCTCGATGCTAAGTACATGATCCGCGTGGCGGAAGAGCGGGGTCTGTTCGGCGCAGCCTCGCCTCCGCCGGCACCGGCGCGGCGCAAGAAGCCCGACCATAGCGCACCGCGCCGCCGCCGCGGGAAAGGGCAGCCTTTTGAGGTAAGTATCTTTAGTACCGGTAGGCCCCCCACAAGGTGGACCTGGTAAATGCCTGACCTGGGATGCGGGTGGCGCGGGACCGGTCATTGCGGCACTCTTTGTGGGAGGCCTATGTCCAGCAGTGGACGTCTTTCGGCTGATATGATGATGATATTTAATTTAAAGCTGCATTAGATGCATCACTACACGCAAACATAAAGCCTCAATGACACTGGCGCGGCCTAACGGTCAATAGTAAACTTGTCAGTATATAATAACTGTTTTTACTATAGAGTGATACAGTGATTAAAGCTTAAGAGTGGCGACTGTCAGGCATAAATTACGAGTATCTCTGACAGTCGCCTTTCTTAAGCTTTAATCATGCCCATCACATAACATAATACGGTTACTTGGATTTTGGCACTGACGGATTAGATAGATAGATTTGATATTCTATGTTATACCCTCATAAAATGGTAATGGAATTTTATCGTGGTATATATAATTAAAATTATAGATAAGTAACATAGCGTAACAAAAACTGGAGTTTCGTGAAATTCCTGTTTTTGGAGTAAAATCACTGTTTTTACGTGATCCTTTCTGAATTGTTTCGCCGATTAATTCAGTTTTTTCGCAAAAACGCGGGTAATTAATATGATTGCAAGTGCAATTGTTGTTTTGCGAAAACCCTGGATACAATCCGGATTTCGCGATAACGCTGATCAAATCAGTAGTAGGTACTTATGGCGTAATAAAATCCGAACTTCGGATTCCGCTATCCTACGCTACGCCGCTGCCGTAACATACTCTAAACATGGGACCCGCAAAGTCTACACCACCTCAACAGAATGGCTCCACAGATCGCACTAAGTAACAGTATCTGTCTCCAGGTGGACCGCATAGCCGCACCAACCTACGCGTCGATGTCGCGCTCGTCTCGGCGCGGCAGCGCGCCGGTGCCGCTGTCGCTGTCGGCCGGGCACGAGGCACACGCGCACGCGCACGCCTCACACGACGTGCTCCCGCGGGTGTGCTCGCGCCACGAGCGCAGGCAGGCCGCCGCGCAGAGCGTGGTCGCCGCGTGCACTTGCGATGCTAAACACAGGTGAGTACAACGAATGGAGTTCGAATTGGTACCTTTGAACTTTAATGTTGTCGGGGCTGTTATTCACGAACAGCCCAGCTGAGGAGTTCTTCTCTTCAAGGAAACTCCTGCTTCTTTTTATGAATTTATTATATATATAAATTACATTTAATTGTATGTAGGTATGCGCGTATGATGCCGTGGTCTAAAGCGGTGTGTCGCGCGCGGAGATGTTCTTTTGTGTGACGTCATCTCCTCCGCCCTCACCCCTCTGTGCCCGGTGTATTGACAGCCGCGTTAACAAATGTACTGTACCTATTACTACTCGAAAAGTGGTACAGTCAGCAGCAGGAATAGCTAAGCGGGCCGGGTGTTCAAAATGACCGCTCTTAATTTCTTAATAATAAAGTCGTGTTCAGTTAGTTTTGACCACCCATTGCGCTTAGTTGCTTCTGCTGCTGTCTGTACAGTGTATTGTTTCCTCCAGGCTGTACGCGAGCTGCCGCACCCGCCGCATGTCCGCCGACGCGGTGCACCCGCTGTCGCCCCCGCTGCCGCTGTGCCGGCGCCCCTTCCCGCTGGTGGTGCACGAGCTGCGACTCCCGCGCCGCTCGCAGGAGTCGCTCGACACCCCGCCCCTGGTGGGCTCGCACCAACTGCTCTCCCACGACGTCTTTAGGAACTTTTCGCTGTCGAATGTGTGACGCGTTTGTTTTGGGCCGATCGATTTTCTGTTGCTTTAGTGTGTTCTAGTAAGAAGCGGTCAAGTTTTGGTTGCTATATTCTATGTTTTTACTATAGTGCTGCCCATTGTACCTAAATAATACTCGCTTAGATGTTTCTTGCTTACAAATAAGATGGCGTACTAGTAAAAATAAGTAGGTCCCGTACATAGAGGATATAATAGATGTCGTCCTAGCATTAGTTACCAAATTAAGAAGTATCAGAAGACTATAACATTCGTGTCGTCTAATGTCATTTATAATTTTAGTCCTGTTAGATCGTCATGGTGGTGTCAGTTTCGATACAATTTGATAGGTGGTGGCAAACAAAAATTTCGTATACGCGATGAGGGACAGAACATATGACATTGTACAGTCACCGGCATAAATATATGATGGAACAAAAACCGCAAAAATATCTGATGACAACTATTCCAAGAGCCGTAATAAGAGCGTGTCAGATATTTTTGCGGCCTTTGATTCATCATATATTGATGCCGGTGACTGTTCCTATCTCGTTCCCACTTGCGGTATTGTCTATGCATATATCCTGTCGCTCATTAGTGTATGTGTGGGTGAGTCCCTCTATTCTATTCAACCTCTATGGTAGATCCCGAGATGACATATACACACATGACGTGGTGACAGACGGACAGACTCTGACCATCCTTTTTTCCTTTTTATACGGAATTTTATAGGTCCAACAGCAAAGTAGTTGAACCATTCGTATATGGATGTCAAAATTGTCCAGTGAAATCAGGAAAACAATAGGGTAGGCATGGATCCGTGTCTACGCATACGAGGGGTCAAAGGGCGAAGGATTCAAAAAGATCTACACAAGCTCTTATTGGATAGCTTTGATCTTCGTACACGTAGCCACTTGCTGACTACCATTGGCAACGCGTGCAGCAACATGAAGCGCGGCGCGTGAAGGGTGTATAAAAATGCGCAAGCAATGTTTTGTTTGTGTGCAATAAGATCAAGTTTAGGCCTGACTAAGCTAAGTATGTTCGCACTTATTGAACATTATCCGTCGGCCTTTCTTCTAAACTTTAACGGCCGTATTCATGTTCTATGTCCAGCAGTGGACGACTTTATGATGATGATGATTTTAAGTTTTACGAATAAGGGAGTTAAAGTACCTATACCTACATCAACTTCGCCTTTAAAAAAAAATACGTTCTTGTGGGCCAACACCTAATAACAGAAAATTTATCGGTCCAATGTGATAAATTTAGAATTAAAAAAAACTGTAAACTGTTAGTAACAATGCAACTAAAGCTTAGGTACTGAAATTCAGAGTCACGTCCGATCCATTCTAATAATTATGTATGGGATCCTACATTATCTCTTCGGCGCGGTCTGGACGCCAGCGGGCAGTAGCTCTAGTATAAGTTTTATCGTTACATATACATTTTCGAACGCGTTTGCGTTTAGTTTCAATTTGAATGGCCACGCGTAGTTCTTAATAGTTACCACCAGAGGCGCTGTTCCCGGTGCCATACAAATTGAAACTAAACGCAAACGCGTTCGAGAACGTATTGTATCGACAAAACTTATACTAGAACCTCTGAGATGCGACGAGCGGGCGGTCATAGATTGAACTCAATCAAAATGCATGAACTGCCGGTCGTAGCGCCGCTGACCGCTGGCATCCAGGGACCGGAATTGGTTTCCCTTATTAGAGTTTTCCATAGGGTTATTTAAAAAATATAAATGACTAATGTTTTTTCTCTTTTTTTTCACAATAGGGTAAACTCATGGTTACATTATGGTAACCACATCCGATATGCTTACCATAACAATAGGGTTACCCTATCAGTAAGGCTACTTTATCATAAGGTTACCAAATTGATAGGGTTACCAAATAGATATATAGATAAATTCTTTATTCTTCCACAACATACATGGTTAAAATCAAACAAAAAACAGTTATACTATTAAAGAGAGGCATGCAGAGGCTCTAGTATGAGTTTTATCGGTACAATACGTTCTTGAACGCGTTTGCGTTTAGTTTTAATTTGTATGGCACCGAGAACAGCGCCTCTGGTGGTAACTATTAAGAACTACGCGTTGCCATACAAATTGAAACCAAACGCAAACGCGTTCGAAAATGTTTAAGTAACGATAAAACTTATACTAGAGCTACTGCTTAGAAATAAAGTTAAATACAAAACCATGTGTCGTGGCATAGAATAGAATAGGCGCTGGCTCAAAATAGAATAGAAAAGCTTTATTCAACATCACATTACACGAAATTATAATTAAAGATACATGTGAACCTTAAGATTAGATTTAAAATATAAATTTAAAATTAATGTTACAGTTATGATGTGTGCCTTTATTCCCAGTAGTCCCGTGGAAGAAGTTCCGTGGCGGAACTAGTGAGACTTTATTTCCCAATAGTTCCGCGGAACAAACGCATCAATTAAATATTTATTTTATAATCCCATTAGTTCCGTGCGTTCTCGTAGATGATAATATCACAAAAAAGACAAGTGGCCCCACTGGCCATATTTGACTTCTTCTTCCAAAACAAAGGTAGGTTAGGTTCGTTAGGTATCTTCAGTTGCCCGAAGGGCAAACAGACCAGATTCGTCAAAACTGTCGAAATACCAGGAGACCATACATAGGAGAAACTTGACTTTTTTCCATTTTCATAACCAGAACCTTCTATTAACGTATGGTCTCCTGGTATCAAGACAGTTTTGACGGAGCCCCGCTCCTATTTCTGGTATGTTTGCCCTTCGGGCAACTGAAGATACCTAACAAACCTAACCTACCTATATTTTACAACAGAAAGGGAGATATAAACTATAGGTATGTTTAGTAATAAGATAGCGTGTACGAATAATCTTTGTATGACTGTTTGTTTCATAATAAATAAATATATATAAATATTTGCAAATCCTAATAGCCCCACCAAATTTCCAATAAGTATAGGTATATACCGTTGACGGAACTATTGGGAAAAACAAAGTCTCACAAGTTCCGTCACGGAACTATTGGGAAAAAACGTCTCACTACGAGTAGTTCCGCCAGGGAACTTCTTCCACGGGACTACTGGGAATAAAGGGATGTGTGTGTGTGATGTTAAAAAGGAGCTTGCATAATGATGTGGCTAGTCACATCGCTGGTATTCTGCTAGGACCTTACAATTTTGTGCAACGCATTTTTATTTGAACAGGATAAATAAATGTGCGCATTGTGTGTGTACGTGTGTCTCAAGTTATTGTACTTATGTGTACAAATCGATAGGCTTAAGCCTGAAAAGGGGTTTTCCGGTCCTTGGACCGCGGCCTTAGACATTCAGCATCTGAAACATACCTATTCGTACATTATATGAGTGGTCCATTTCACGAAGGTACAATAAGTTATTTTACAAGTCTAAACTAAAGAGGCAACACAGCACGGCTAGCACAAGCTATCCCTCTCTTATTAGAAAACTTGAAAGAGACGTACAGTGCGAGAAAATCGAGAGAACTCGCGCGCCGTCTTGTGATAGCCGTGCAGCACGGCTATCACAAGACGACCGCGACATACTCTCGAGCTTTCTCGCGCTATCCGACTCTTTCTTATTACACCGCTTAGAAAGAGACGGATAGAGCGACAGAGCTCGAGAGTATGTCGCGGCCGTCTTGTGATAGCCGTGCTGCACGGCTATCACAAGACGGCCGCGACATACTCTCGAGCTTTCTCGCGCTATCCGACTCTTTCTTATTACACCGCTTAGAAAGAGACGGATAGAGCGACAGAGCTCGAGAGTATGTCGCGGCGGTCTTGTGATAGCCGTGCAGATCAAATGGCCAGTCGCAATTCAATCGACCCAGTGCTGCCATATAGACTTGTAAAGTTCAAAATTCAAATATTTATTCTGCAAGTGGGCCTCAAGTGGTTTTTTTTACATGTCAGAGCTTACAAATACAATAAATTTAACAATGGTATCATTAAGTGACATGAGTACATAGAAACATTGAAAACATAGACAAATACGGGCACACATTTGCCGAGAGATGTAGGTAAGTGTAGAGTCTCCGGGTTATATTACAATGAACTTGTTCTATAATCTTTTATAGATTAATAGTTATTTGTTATACAAGGGGGGAAAGTTGTATTTTACCTGCGAGTATTCATTTGAAACACGAGCTAGCGAAAGGACTCTATGATTGACCACGAGCGTAGCGAGTGGTTCAAAAATAGAATCCTGAGCGTAGCGAGTGTTTCAACACACGAGACGTAAAATAAATTTTCACCCGTGTATAACACAAATCTTTTCACCTCAGCACTACAGCAAGGAAAATAAGAAAAAGGGTAAAAAAAAAGTAAAAAAAACAAAAAAATTGTTGGGCGGCGTTGCTCTAAAGGTGGCAGACCAATTTAAATATATGGGGCATATGGTCACGCCGGACTTAAGAGATGATACGGATATAGAGAGAGAGAGGATAGCCCGCAGGTTTGCTCGGTGTACGAAGGAAGTTAAAGTCACGTTATATAGGGCTTATTGCCAGACCTTCTACACCAGCAGCCTGTGGGTGAGTCATACGCAGCGCACATACAATACGCTCAGGGTCCAGTGTAATAACATATTCAGGATGCTGATGAAACTGCCGCGACGCTGTAGCGCGTCGGGTATGTTCGCAGAGGCGCACACTGATGGTTTCCACGCCATCAGAAGGAAGAGAGTTGCGTCTCTGTTGAGCAGAGTGCGTGGCAGTTCTAACACCATCCTGAGTATGTTTGCTGAGCGCCTGGACTGGACGGTGACAAAACACTGGGTAAAGATCATCACTGGCCAAATAAAGTGATGATCTTTGCCCAGTGTCGCAAATAAGTATGTAATATTAATTATTTATGTAGCTTTATTATTATTATTATTTCCTAATCATAAATTTGTCAATTATTATTCTTAATGTTAAAATATGGGTTTTTGCCTGAATTTAATCAATTTTGTTTTTTTAATAAAAAAAAGTAAAAAAAAGTTAAAAACAAGTTTTAAAAAAGTTAAAAAAAAAAGGAAAAAAAAAAAAAAACGTAAAAAAAAGTTTAAAAAAAAGTTAAAAAAGTTAAAAATAAAAGTTAAACAAAAATATGTCATAAAATATACCTACAAAAAACAAAAATAAACATTTAACGTTCTACGTCATAGTACTTTTAACGTTCTACGTCTACTTTCTTCACATGTGGATAAAAAGCGATTTTCTCAATAGTTAACAATAGTATTTTATGCAACTGTTTTATAAGAAGGGCCTTAAAACGCGAGTGGCGTGAGTTGCGATGCGAGCCTTGGCGAGCATCGCAATTAAAGACGCCACGAGCGTTTTTAGACCAGTTATACACCGTTGCATAACAATACTTTTTCTAGGACAAATTTTAAATAAATAGGAGACTACATACAATATAGTTAGCCTTTTCGGGCAGCAAGTTTTCTATTCGTACTTTTGCTACTCACGCAATTTCTTCAGGAGTGCAGTTATTGATTTCTTCGACCATTTTAAAAGGAACGTACACTTTTATCTTCACAAACACGAATAAAATCTTAATATTCTAAAGCTTGTCCCAGCAAAAAATGTCGCTTATAAATTTGTAAAAATTCCATATTACTTTGATATTACTTATTAAAATTCTACAAATTTTCCAATACAGGTTTATTTGATATTCCTTTCAATATTATTATTTAAACATAAAGATCAGTTCAAGATTGGTTCATCCAGAAACTTCTTAATTTTCCCTTGACCCCTGCCTTTAAGGTTTGTACATCGTCATCGGTGATTAGTTTGGATGCTTCATTCCACTTCCGTTTGAAGTTTTCGACTGAAGGGGGCATTACTTTTAGGTTTTAAAAGCTTCTGTTTCACACGAGCCCAATATTTCTCAATGGGTCGTAGCTCCGGGCAGTTGGGAGGATTGAGGTGTTCTTCAACAAAATCGACATTATTTGCTTTGTACCACTCTATTGCTTTCTTCGTGTAGTGATACGTGGCCAAATCAGGCCAGAACATTACAGGTGAAGTATGCCTCTTAATGAATGGCAACAATCGTTTTTTGAGGCACTCATTCAGGTACAAATCACCATTTATGGTTCCATTAGTAAAATATGGTTTACTGCGTTTGCCACATGAACAGATCGCCTGCCACGCGAGAACTTTATTTGCAAGTTTATCCATTTTGATGACCTTATGCTCTTCACTTACTGCTTTTCTGTCGGTCCCAGAATAATAGTGGTGTCCTGGAAGTGATTTGAATTCAAGTTTGCAGTAAGTTTCGTCGTCCATAACAGTACAATAATTTTTCTTCGTCATTTTTGAATAAAGCTTTCTAGATCTGGTTTTAGACTCTTTTGACAGTTTTGCATTTCTATTGAGCACTTTAGTTTGTTAAAACGTTTTTATAGAATTATTTCTCTTCACTCGTTGTACAGTAGATTTCGAGGTTTTAAACTTTTTGCCCAAGTCTCGTACAGAGAGGGTAGGTTTTTTTCTGTAAAGCTCTTCTTCTCGATATTCTTGTTTACAAACCCTTTTTTTTTTTTTTTACTTGGGGAAATGCCTTTACGCATCCCACCTAGCCGAGGAACTAGGATGGGTATGACGGGCTACCGGGAACCCCCCGGACTACCGTCTAAAACCACCAAGGTATGCCCTCTCTGCCGTGTAGTAGGGGCGTCATGGGATCGCGAACATTTCACCACGACGCCCCTCGGCAACAGCCGCAGCTGCCCTCACTACTGAGGCAAAAGCCCCCCCCCTCCCGTCGTAAGCGTGCAGGGCGACACCACACGGTTCCCGACCCGACCAAAGGATCTCTACGCCGGGAGAGGGTGATAGACCTCGGATTCACCCTCTCAGGTCCCCTTGTAACTTTTTATAGAGGTTTTCTCCCTCGCAGCCACAACTCGGCCCCGGCCTGACGGTTGCAGCCCCCGCGCCTAACATGAATCCTCTGATAGCAGAGGATTTGTCAGGGTTCCGGGTCCGTTATTTACTATAGAGGCAAACGGCAATGGCCTCTCCCTCAAGCCGCACCTGGGGAATCTTGCGATTCCCTGGGCGGAACCCCCCAACCCCCCCGTGTCGGGTTATTGGTAACACCAGCAAGCGATAACTTAGGGTTCACTAAATTATCACTTGCCGTTGTCTCCAGAGCGCACCGGCCAAGACACTACCCATTCCTGCGGATCAACCGAATCAAGAGGAATCGGTAGAGTCCAGACACTCGAGGAGGTTACCCGAAACCCTGGTTTACGTCCACTTCCAGGCCGTCGCCGTATACCACCAGTCTCCCTGAACCGTTTTAAAACCCTTTGAACGGTATTTGTAGACGTTTTTAGCTCCGTTGCCACTTTTTTCGCAGAGATGCCTCCATATTGAACATATTTGTACAAAAATGTTTCGTGTAACTTTTCTTGCACCGACGACATCGTTGAACATCTAGTACTGACAGCGTTTTTTTTATTTTAATTTATACATAAATGACTATCCTAACGGAGAGTATAGTTTTCAAACCTCTTGAGATTTCATCCTGATATACCACCCCATCTAATAATGAGCGACATTTTTTTCTGGGACAAGCTTTAGGACTAACAGTTTATCATCTTTCATCTTTTCATTTTGAACTGTATATATTTTGGTGGGAAATCGGAAATGTGACACTTCTTGTTTATCGTTTGTTTTGTTTTTAATTTGTTTGCATTTGCCATCCGAACCAAACCGAATCCGGACCCGGACCGAATTTGAAATGTTTATTTTCATAAATAATACCAAGAATATAATAATACACACATGTAATTTAACACACAATAGATGATGATTTATTATTATTGTAGTAAATAATTTATAATATACAAATGTTAAATCGTAAATAAATACTTTTATTTCGAAGTATTTGTTTATGGAGTTGGCACCACTGCAATATAGCGGCCGATTTAAAAAGTTAAACAGTGCTTTTATGAAAAATGTATGAACCAAAAAAGTACGCTAAACAGTGCGTTTTTGGGCCATAGAGCATAGAGTTTTTCGACGACTTATTAGTGGTGTCATTGTATTTGAGCTACAGCCTATATAAATGACAGATAACGGTACAGGAGTAGAAAAACATACAAAAAGGCCTTTCCGAGCTAGTAAGGTGAAAAAATAATAAAACAATGGAGATGTAAAGTCTCCCAGTGTCAAAAATACCTACAATAAAATAATGGAGATGTAAAGTGTTTCCATGGTTTAGTTAGAGATACATGTAAAATGTCTCAAAGAATATAAAAATTAAGTGTACCTAACATGTAGCTTCGTGACACGGGCCACAGAAGTCAATTCACGTTATATTAGTGTTTCTGTCTGACGAGCGTTGAACCCATTAAATACTTACGATTCAGAGCTTCGAAATTTGAAGTTCGGGTATCTCCATCTCTGTCACACTAATAAAAACAAAACAAATAGTTTAATTTACGATTCACGTATCAAGAAGGTACCTATTAATTATTCCACGCATGAATAGATTACTTTTGAAGTAATTTGTACAAGATTAAAATGATTGACGATTAATGATAAATAATTACAATATACTTATTTGGGAACATGCTATACCTATGCAGCGTGACGTCAAATTGATGTCATCGGCATGAAAAGTAGTTGCCCCTCTCTGTCATACTTACGAGTTCGTACGTAAGTGCGACAGAGAGGGAACACTTCGAATGCCGTTCGCGGTAGGCCCTCTGTATGGCGTTCGCTGCCTATCTTGCCGAAAAAAAACAAGAATTTTACGTACCTATACTGGAAAGAATCACCACTAGCGACATCTAGAGCGAATCTGAGAAATATAACTACCTATTTAGTTACGAATGGTTGGTGGTTCGTAGTTGTATTGTGTACATAACTGTATGTATAAAATTAATACAATTAGTTGATGTACTTACTGCCTAGCCTATATCTCGCTATCGAAGCCCTTCAAAGTCGATTTAAAATCATACAATTAATATAATTTTACTATAATTTAGGTACAATACTACAACATTTGGTCAAATGTGAAAGTATAACAACCCTTTTCCAGGCCGGCAATTGAAACATGACAATCAAATGTCAGTCTTATTCATTGACATGTTTGACAGTCTGTAGGTGGTCAATATAACGCCACAGCCTGGAAAAGGGTTAACAGACGATCGAACGGTGCGGTGGACCGAGAGGGACACAACTATCTGAAAGAATAAGAGACAAGACAAGACGTTTCTCTTATTCTTTCAGATAGTTGTGTCCCGCTCGGTCCACCGCACCGTTTGATCGTCTGTTAATACTATATGGCCGTTCTACACTATCGGCGATGATCGTTTATCGTGTGATCGTCTATAATCGGCACGATCATCGTGCAAGAATCGTGCAAGCATCCACACGATCGTCTGTAGTAGTTGTCGAACGGCAAGCGAACAAGATGGACAGAATTGGACGTGGTGTGTTGCTGCTGCAACCATTTATTTAATGGCGGTATATAACCATTATATCAACGTGCTCCAACGAAAAATTGTAAAAAAAATGCAAGAATAGAAGATGGTGGTGTTTGAGTATGCACCGTAATAGAACAAGGAAAGTTGTTAAAATAAATATATACATATACATACATACATTTAATCACGCCTATTTCCCAGAGGGGTAGGCAGAGATCACGGATTTCCACTTGCTACGATCTTGACAAACCTTTCGTACTTCATTCACTTTCATTAACCCCCGACGCAAAAAGAGGGGTGTTATCAATTTGACGTGTCTGTATGTCTGTGTGTCTGTCTGTGGCTGTGTCGGTTTTTTTGTATCCAATAGCCAGCTGGCGTGATCGAGATGGTTCTTAGCTATGTTTTAACCCTTTATAAGGCAGAGGGAATATTTTTCCCACCATATAATTTGACGTTTTTTTCTGAAACGAATCCACGATCGGTTTTTATCTATGGCAATATTATTTGTGGAAACCCCCTTAACAATATGCATTATGGACTTATGAACGGTCGACATCACTTTTTTAGTCTATGACAGCGGTCAGTTTGGGAATCAGTGAATTTCGGCACCTGTTGACAAATCTTTGTTAATCTCAATTTTACGGGACGGGAAAAAATTAAGTTGGTATTATTCTTATTATGTAAGATACAAGGTACTTCGAGGCAGTCATATTTTTAATTTAGCATTTGAACAATTTTTTTATAAGATTTATTATGGTGGTAAATATATTCCCTCTGCCTGTGTGGAGCATTTTGGATGGTGGTAAAAATATTCCCTCTGCCTGTGGAGTGAGCATGATGTGCATGTTTTTTTTTTGCGTGTTACAGATTATTTTGAAAATGAGTTGGAGTAGACGAATACTCAACGATTTAGGGAGTATAAATGGATTAGAAGAGATTTTTGGCCTCTTAGGTAATCATTAGTATTTGTTTAATTGATAATAAAATGTTAGGCTGTTTATAACTTTAAACCCTTTATAAGGCAGAGGGAATATTTTTCCCACCATATATTTTGACGATTTTTTCTGAAAAGGGGACTGATTAGTACGTTTACAAGCAGAAAACGGCGGTCAATCGGTCACAACTGTATCTTGAAAAATAAATCTGTCACATCAGAGAACCGTCAAAAGGCTTTACAGGTTGTCGCACAAGAGATCACAAACGTGGCACACCACAACATGCCCACTGAAACGCCCACATATAAACGCTGCAATCCTGCACCTTTTGTAATTTTTTTTAGTGCTACGGATGTGAAATGACAAAAGGTCTAAAATAATTTGCGAGAAATGTGCATTTCCACGTGTATAGCACCTTGCTGCATTGCTTATTAATATGACGTACTGAGGCAGAGTAGATCCAGACAGGCAGAGGGAACATTTTTACCACCGTGTTTTTTTTATTTTTTTTGTTTTTTTTTTGATTTTCTGAAATAAGAAAAAAAACCAATCTAGAAACATAATTAGTTTTATTTTATCACCTCTAGATGCTTATGCCTTATAACGGGATAACAAAATCGGTTCGGCCGTTTTTGAGCTTAAGCTTAGGTCAAATAAATGGTTAGGTACCTATCTGAAACTGATCTACGAACAGAGCTTATTTTTTTGAATCATAATATGTATCTATGCCGTGCTGAAAACTCCACTGTCCGACGTCGAATGAATGATCGGCGATCGTGTGGGCAGCTCAACGCACCACGCCGCGATTCCCTTTGATGCGTGCCCGAAAAACCTACAAGTCACGGGTCGCAGGCGTTCGTAGACGATGATCGGCGAGTACAGCCGAGTACGGTAGTCAAAAAATTCAAAATCATTTATTTGAAAAAACATAGGTAGGTATATGGATAGTCAAAAAACTTAAAATTATGTACCACTATGTTTTGCCATATGGCATACAAATACTTTATGAGAAGATGGAGCATGCATCTAATTTAGAGTAAGTATTATATTATTATAGTTCACAATCCGTAAAATATTCATTCAAATAATCGTCTGTAATCGCCGATAGTGTACAGGAGCCATATGATAATAGCTTCAGTAGGTACTAGCCGCGGACATAGGCGTCCGAGCGCGTCGGACGGCATGCAGTCCGTCGATTCCGTAGGTACGTGTGGCAGGACCTATAGCCTGATGGCCTTTTAAGGCCCCTCACATACTGGCGCGGCCTGGCCAAGGCGGACAATAGAAAACTTGTCGTAGCTGTCAAATTTATTATGGTCCGCCACCGCAGGCCGCGCCAGTGTGATGCAGGCTTAAAAACGTTGCAATACTGTGTGATTTTCGGGTCATGATCCGGAATGACCAAAAGTGATTGAAGTGGTCACACTGAACAACTGTTCCCATGTCCAACCGTAGTGGTTATTTTCCTTGGGTCTAACCATGAAATCGCAAAATATAAGTGGCAATTAAAAGTTAACTGTGACTTAACTGTGAGTTAATTGAGAGTTAATGTATGGATTAGATTATTATTTTGAGAAATAGGTCCCTGTAGTTATAGATATACTAATGAAAGGTATAGGTATATTGGGTAAATATTACTATCTCATTTCTAAAAAGGGCTACACTAGATTTGTTTCCGATTCGTCGTATTCCTGTTTCGTCTTATTCCTAATTGGTCGTATTCCTGATTCGTTGAATTTTTATTATCGAATGAAACGATGCAATTACCACGGCTCCACTTACGTTTTAAAAATGAAAAGATTTTTTTTTACAATAAAAGCACTTTAATATACTTAACATATTTTTTTACACACATGCTATATAGGTATTATTTTATTAAACTAGGTATATGTATAACTGCTCTTCGGGAAGGCGGATAAATAATGGTCTATTATTTGTAATGATTTTATATAAATAATTCCGACGAAACGGGAATACGACGAATTAGGAATCCAACGAATGGGGAATGCGACGAAACAGGAATACGACGAATCGGAAACAAATCCTACACTACCGTCCGATTCAAAAAAAATAGTGTAGCATCTAGAACAATAATTAGAATGTGGTATAGAAATAGGTACTAAGGCACACTAGGTTTTATGTCGGTGAACATATACTGAAACGTCACGTAAAACGCGACATAAAACCTAGTGTGCTAGGGCCTCATGTCGAGACACATTAGCACATCACTAGACAGTACGACAGTAAGGAAAACGGTAATACTCCAGGCAAAATACGGTTTTGAAAAACATTAATTTATAATAGCGTTTTTTTTCTTTATATCATTTTAAAACAATGAACTAAGATGCTTTATTCAAGAATCCAACAAACTTTCCATCCGGAAGTATTTATATAGATTTAAGAAAAGAATGAATTGTTTTTTTTTAATTATTTATCTTGAATATTATAGAGCAAATGTAAATGAACCAAAATAAAGATAAAACCATTTATTAATATTTTTTCTGACTTTTCAGAAGCTAGTTAAGTTATAATTTTTTTGATGTCTGAAATTTTGTTGGATTTTGTCACTAAGTAACTATTTAATTGATAATATATCCATTACATAAAAAAATCTGCTATTATAAATTATTTCCAAATTTGACATATTTTCCATACAAGCTGTCAGTTCATTGCCTGGACTATAATTTAAAATCTTAGTTTGCAAAATTATATATGATTTGTAAGATCGTTTTTATGCCACAATTTAGAAGTCCCTTTGACTCCTTTTGCAACGATAATACTTATGTTTATGTAGTATGTGTAGGTATATGCCAGGAATAAGACAGGATACAACAAGTTGAGTAGCTGCAAGATACGGCGATCGTGCTCCGGACGCAGTTACGGGCAGACGAGAAAGCGAGTAATTTAAAAAATAAATTTTGCTCGGTATTCTTGCTAAGGCACAGATAACCTCTGTGTGCTAAGGAAACTAAACTCGTAAAATGATATTTTTTCATCGATGTTCGATAATGCAGGCCGTTGTGTCACAGCACTCGCGATGTATACGACAAAAATAAATGTGACCCGACCCGTATGACAAGATATGTGAACCCTCTTTCTCTGACAATTTTGTAGACGTAAGTTTGTCTCTTTTTAACTGCCCTGTGATGTGACAGCCAAGCATGTCTTTTTCATTTAGTCGGGTTATAGTCAATTAAGTCAGTCTCACAAGTAACCAGTTCGACTCTTTGTCGACACATCTTTTTATACGAAATTCATTCGAGTATTTTAGCCAAAATATCTTGTGCACGATGTCGTGAAAAGTAAACAAGTTGCGCGTTATCGGGAAGTTTATTTTGGTGAGGCAACGGCCTAGGCTTTGTAGTGTGATGTAGCTGAACCGCTACTTTTGTTTGTGAAGTTTTTCTAGCATACCGAGTGTTATTGTGTTATGGTTTATTTTCTCACGTTAATATTCCGTGCTGTAGATGGTCGTTCCGGGACGACCCGATAATGTCGGAGTACGATCTTCAGTTCCAAGCGGACTTGGAAAAGGCACAGGCTTTGAGTTTAGAAAGTCTTGCGCTTGATCAATTTCGGAGAAAGAAGCAACTTGCGAGCACAGGTGAGTACCGTAACGTTTTTTTTAATTACTTGCTTTAAACTGGACCAAAATATTTAGCATGAAAAAGTGTTTGAACTTAGATATCCTCATTTTGAATTCATCTCCTGTATGTAATTATGTTGAATACTCGCATCTGTCAGTTGAATTGTTTTGTGTTTACAACACCAATCAAGGAACAGATTTGGAGGCCCCCGTTAGATTGAACTTTGAACCATGTTTATGGGACATCTCAATCATGTTTGTTATGAACTTTCTGCTCAGTGTTCAGAATCTGTATAAACTTTACCATACTCATGATGTGTAATTAATTATGAAACATTGCTGCTTCTAAACAATGAGTCAAGATCACTCATTAATAGACATTGTAAAATTTGAATCATTATGGTTAAAGCATGGTGTTTATGGTTAGTTAACTCATTTGTTTTGATTATAATTTAACTAGAAATCCCTGCAAATTACACCTTAAATTACTATGTTTAATTACCTTAAATCACTAAATTTCAATGCCACGAAATTTCAGCCCCAGTTGCACCCTAAGGCCTCTTGCTCATAGTAGAAATTGCTCTATGATATCTAAGATGCAATCAAAATATATCAAAATTGCAGTTTGTTCATTATAGGGTATGAATGAATATGATAAGATATCAGGAACAAAAGGTACTGCTTTATTGGTGTAAATAAGGCACTGTTCCATAATAACATAAAAATCATCCTTAACGAATAGAGACTATTTGCTGGAGAATAAATAAATAAATTCAATAAGTAATAAATATATGTTAGGGGATGATATTACACAAATCCTCCAGCTTTTGTTATGGGTACTTCATCATCATACTTATCACACAAATATTTGCCCTTACTGGGATTCAAACCTAGGACCGTCAACTTTGTTGGCAGGGTCACTACCCACTAGGCTATAAAGCTTCTAATAACGGTAACATCATTTCATAATTCATAATAATTCATAATTTTCTTATTTTATTTCATTCAACCTTAGGTGGTATGCCTACAAGGGGTGAACCAAAAGTTTTGATAATCGGCATAAAAACACAGGGTATCCATATAATATGATTTTTAATTATTTAATACACTCTTTCTTAGTTTACTTACCAATATAATATATGAATAATATTCAAATTTTGCTCTATATAAAAAAAAAACTTTGGATAGACGAAATGAGGCTTGGCTTACTTTTTACATCGATACTATTGCACAGATTTTATTGAGGAGTTTTCAATATCTAAGAATAAGATGTAATAGTAAAAGAATTAGTTTAGATTACACGGTAGGTAACTAGTTTTATAGAATACACAGGCCTGAAAAGCAGCCCTGGTAAGCGGCAAGCTTAGCCAAGAAAAAAAAACTCATAGGATTGGTATTTTTTTTCTTTGGTTTTTTCTTAGACAACCTCGCTTACTTGCTATAGAATTATGATGAATCACTGTCCCTTCGTATTTATATTCATATATTTGACACCTATGTTCACCCTATATAAAGAAATTAAAAAATATATATATTGATGGCCAGAAAAACCTACCTTGAATTGTGTTAGGTGAGCCGTGCCTTAAAAAAAATGATGACACTAGTATAATTTATTAATGTCGTCACATTAAAATAGACATTCTTCAAATACGAAAATCTTTTTTTTGAATTAGCAAACCAGGATTTTGCCAATTACCAAAATATCCTCTCATTAAACTGACGTCAGAATATATTCTATACCGTCATATTTATTTAGCTATTAAAGAAAAACAAATGATTGGAATCTTTTTTTTTTGTATTTAGTGTATTATTGAATACCTGGCCCCATAGCATGGATGGCGTTATCACGCGATAAGTGATAGGATAAGCGCGTCGTCTCATTCTATCGAACGGTGTCAGCCAGGGACGGCAGCTCTATCCTATCACTTATCACGTGATAAGGCCATCCATGCTACGGGGCCTGCACAGTTAGGAATGACACTCGCAAGTTATCATCGTCAGGAGACCAAATCATGCCGATTATCAAAACTTTTGGATCACCCCTCGTATACATTTTGGTCGAGTCCTTCTAGTAGGTATTATCTACCTGTGTCAGAAGGCCTCCCTCTTCCAGATAACAAGAACTTAATGTGTCATTCTCAAGCAGCTGGTCTGGTGTAAATAAGACACTATCTCCGTAACCACACATTTAAAAATCATCCTTATTGACAAAGAGGGACCTTTTGCTCGATAATGACACATATATAGTCCAGAAGCATTTCTACAAGTAGTCACCAGGATGTATTGTGTGGTGTGACATTTGTTGACTAAGAATAATAACAATAATGCAGGAAGTCCTGTTTAAAGTGCTTCACGAACACATTTTGGGCTACCAACTCAGACTCTAATTTAGCATTACATCAGTTAACACTCCCAAAACTTGTCCAAACATCTCGCATATATACACTTAGAAAGGAGCGCACATTCGCAGACAAAATGGCCTCAGTTTGGCGAAACAAGAAAATATGTACTTACCATTAAGTTGTTTTTTGAGAATAAAAAATAAATAAATAAGCAAGCAATATTTGTAATCTAATCACAGTCTCGAAAACGGCTCGAAAGATTTTGATAAAATGTTACGTAGATTATAATTATAATTGAACAAGGCAGCGAAGCAAACAAAGTTCTCTGTTTACGCTTGGGAAAAAATCTTTTGTGTGCCTTGCATCTGTCCAACGGATTCTAGTGAAATTTTGTAAGCAGGTTCAGTAATTATATAGAACAAGCTATTGCCCGCGACTTCGGCCGCGTGGAACTCGATTATATCGTAGCTCCATACAGACTTTCACCCAAGTTACGGAAATAAACATTTTCATTTTCAAACTTTCACCTCCTATTTCACCCCCTTAGGGGTATGATTTCCGGGATAAAAACTATCCTATGTCCTTCCCTGGGACTCAGACTATCTCTATACCAAATTTAATCTAAATCGGTTCAGCGGTTGAAGCGTGAAGAGGTAACAGACAGACACACTTTCGCATTTATAATATTTGTATGGATTTAATTGTTGATTTCGTTTCTTTTTTAAACAGACTCGCGTATTCTGCAGTTTATAGCCACTAGTAATATATTATTCTTAATATTACAACTCATAAGTAGATCAATCACAGACACAAGGCTGTATGTATTAATTTGATTTTGTAAATTTTAATAACATTAAAGTAACATCTGTACTCTCCACAAGCAATGTATTGGTCTAGCTAGGACATTCTAAACAAACGATTTGCTACCTTATTGTCATGGCGACAAGGGCCATGCTTCCATGTCCTTGACTGCACTGTAGTCATCCTCATCAGTTAGCATTGTTCACATACATTACCTGCCAATTAATTTGCACAATATAATGGTGTTATCACAGATTATAATATCACAGGGAGGAAAAGTCCGAATTGTGAACCTTGTAGACTAGAATTTTAAAACTAACCACCAGGTATACAACCAGTAAGGTTATAAAGGTATTTTTCACCGTTTTGGGATTTTGTATATTCTAATAGCCTTATTCATAAACATGCATCAAACCTATTTTAGCTAAAAAGCTAAAATACTGTTAAAAGTCGTTTGCCTTTATCAGTTTTCATTGTGAGAAAGAAACCGAATACATTTTAGTTAACAGAGGCTTCATGATTTTTATGAATAAGAGGGTAAGCCTGTAAACGTAATTGTAGTTTATTACTGTTGCGTTTTTTTTTATGACAAATCTATTAATTATTTGACTCACGTTACAGTCACCAAATTATATCCTGTCCTGTAAATCTAGAGTCAAATTTACTACGGTTTTCCCAGTATACGTGAGAAAGTTCCTTCAGTTCCTACCTAACTTAACCTATGGCGGCCTTTACACCTGCAAGTTACTTACGTAAGTTAATATTGCTTACAGCGACTTACGTGAGCAGTATTTGTACTGAACTTACGTAAGAACTTACAGGTGTACAGGCCGCCTAACACATTCAGTGCCATGAGTCGCTGCGATCGCTCGTAGCCGATCCCGTGGTTTTCCCCGTATGTAGCGGAAAGCGTCTACGGCGTAGGCGCCCGATAGGCGGGTTCCTGGCAGTGAAAGTGTTCGATCGATCGATTTTTGCTTGTTATGGCCCCTGTCCAGTGGGACAATTTGGCCAGCGTCAAGGTTGGAGGCTACACGAATATCTTTAAAGACCAGGTCCAAAAGGTGTAAGATTTGATCGGTTGAAAAATCTAAAACAAAAGACAACACAATGTTAGACTAACTACAACATACACATGGTCAGTTAGTTTTTTTTTTTTTTTTTTTTTTTTAATATTATAACCATAAACCCACAAAGTTTGCTAAGTTTACAAATTAAAATAGGGGTAGTAGGTAGTAGAACTAAAGTTTAATTTTGAACTTATTAATAAATTTAGCTAGAATGTATACAAATGACGTATTAACAAAAGAGAGGATATAACTAAGGTTAGCAGGACGTTGAATATAGTCAGGAAGGACATCATATAGGGAAGATGAAGTTTTGGGACAGTTGAAAAAAATATGATCTGCAGTGCCCTCCTCCAGGCCACATTCACATAAAGAGTGGTCACGAACTCTGATTTTAGCAAGAAAGGATGGGGAGCAGATGTGGCCCAGTCGCAGTCGGATTATGGTTGAGGTTACGGTCTTGCTAGCTTTTTGAAATTTAAAAAACCAAGGTCTCACAGGAAGGTCTGGCTGAATTCCACCATAATGCCGTCCCTTGGAAAGGCGAGTAATGTTCCATTCCTCTGACCAATGTTCAGTTAACTGGGTCTTAGCAGAAGCACGCAAATCCTGACTATGGCAGCCAGAATGAGAAGTACAGCCAATATCAATAGCCTGTTTAGCACAGGCATCAGCCTGCTCATTTCCCTCAATACCGGAGTGGCTTGGGACCCATGCCAGCACTACCTCTAAGCCAAGGGAGTCACACCGATGGAGTACCTCACGGGACTTAAGGGTCACTAAGAGATTATCTCTCGACCGAAGAGGGCATTTAACTAGGTCTTGAAGACAGCTAAGGGAATCCGAGAAAATAATTACTTTAGCTATTTTGTGGGATTCTATAAAAGAAATAGCTTCATAAAGAGCAATGGCTTCTCCAGTAAAAACTGAAGTAGGGGGAGAGCTTTTATAACTTAAAACTATTTTATATTGAGGAATCCAAACAGCAGAACCTACATACCCCTCCCTAGTTAGTTTGGAGGCGTCCGTAAAAATATGAAGCCAACCATCCCATTTTTCAGCTAATATTTTCAAGAAATCATTATTGGCCCCTGGAGATGATTTCTTTAATCCTAGGGAGAAAATAACATTAGGGCGATATATGAGGGCATCATATGAAATGTGGAAAATTGGATTACCAGGAGTCGTCAGAAGGAGAGGAGCTTCAGACAATTTTTCGAAACTCTTAATAAGGCATGGGAGATCTTTGTGCGTCCAATATTTGGAAGAAGGAATTACATTTGCTAGGCTATTCATACGATACATCAATGGATGATCAGAGGATTGGGCAGCTCTGAAGAAAAAACGATCAGCAAGAAGCTGTCTCCTTAGTCTCAGGGGAGGATCTAAGCACTCTACCTGGAGGGCGTTGATGGGAGAGGACTTCATAGCTCCACAGATGATACGAAGACACTTTGACTGTATCTTGTCTAGATAAGATAAGGCTATTTTACTACAAGGCTCTAGCAGAAAAGACCCATAGTCAAAGTGACTCCGAATAATGGCGTTATACAAGAGCTTTTGCGAAAAAGGGTGTGAGCCCCACCATGCCCCCGATAGAGCCCTCAAAACGTTAACGCTTTTTTCACATTTATTCCTAATAAAATTTAGATGAGGGATGCCAGTTAATCGGGCATCCAAATAAAGGCCCAAAAACTTCACACAATTAGAAACTACGATGATCTCGTCACCAAGTACTATGTCAATGTCTGGGATGCGTCGTTTTCTTGTGAATACGACAACAGAACTTTTGGAAGCCGACAAAGAGAGACCATGATCCGAGAGCCAAGCATTCAAGTAACTAAGTCCCGAGTTCAAGGCAACTGAACACTCTGAAACAGAATCGGAGGCATAGTATAGAGCAATGTCGTCTGCATATTGAAGAATGTCACAGAAACAGTTGACAGATTTATCAAGATCAGCAGTATAAAGACTATATAGAATAGGACTCAAAACTGATCCCTGCGGTAGACCTTTCCATATAGTTCTGGGAGGAAGCAAGGAGCCTTGGAGACGGACACAGATGGAGCGATCCATAAAGAGGTTACATATGACGTTGACCATTCTTACCGGCAAACTCAGCTGATGCATTTTCTGCCTGAGTAGCGGAAGCTGGACATTGTCATAGGCTGACGTTACATCAAGGAATACACCCACTACATGCTGACCCCTAGAAAACGCCAGTCGAATGACTGACGTAAGAATACTTAAACTGTCTATTGTTCCCATTCCTCTGCGGAACCCAAATTGAGAGTCAGATAAAATTCCACGGCTTTCTAGAATCCACTCGAGCCTATTTTTAATCAGATGCTCCAGAATCTTAGCTAGTACAGACGAAAGGGCGATAGGTCTATATGCTGAAGGATCGCTAGGGTCTTTGCCGGGTTTTAGAATGGGGATAATTATCTGACTTTTCCAAGTAGATGGTATAGTTCCTGAAAAATATATCTGGTTGATAATAGAAAGAAAAAATACTTTGGAAGATTCAGAACATTTTTTTATAAACGAATAGGGGATCCCATCTATACCTGGTGAGGAATCCTGAAGATGCTCTAATACGGAATATAATTCTGATGATGAAAAAGGCTCATCCATCCTGTCATTCGAAGGTGCAACAGGAGAGAAAGATGGCAAGGCATCCTCAAAAGGAACATAAGGAGGTGCCAGTTTATCCAGGAAAGGATCAAGCCAAGCAGAGGGGTCATTCGATGAGATGTTGGTTGCGGACATAGAGCCACGGAACCGCTTTATGTTCTTCCAAACCTAAGTAGATGGGGTTCGGGGAGACAAGCTTTCACAGAACCGCGTCCACCCGAGGCGTTTTTTAGTGGACAGCAAACGTTTAGTACGGGCGTTGGTAGATTGAAAGTGAAGGTAGTGATCATAGCTAGACAGATCGCCCGCAAAGGAGCCTTCAGCTTCATTACGCTTTTTAATAGCTGCCGTGCATTCGGCATCCCACCAAGGAGGAGAAGAAAGTTTACCTTGGGCAGAATTTTTAAGAGGCATAGAAGAGTCTGCTGCCTTAGATAGTATAGAAATGAATTTGAAATATAAAGAAAGGTAGTTATCTTCTGAAACTGAAGGAAGCAAGTTTATTTCATTAGAAACGAAAACAGAGAATTCAGGCCAATCTGCCTTGTCCAGTCTATACTTAAGAAGGGGAGAGGGCGAAATTACAGAGATGGAAACATCGGAAGGTAGAGAGATTAAGATGGGAAGGTGATCACTACCATGCGACAGCGTGAGGGTTTCCCAAACAACGCGGGGAGCCAAACTAGGAGAGACCAGAGTTAAATCAACAGAGCTTCTGTTTTGGAGAGGAGATGTTCTTCGGGTAGGAGACCCATCATTCAGCAGGCATAAGTTAATGTTATCAAAAACCTCTATGAGACGAGAAGAGTTTGTATCACAAGAGGCAGAACCCCACATGGTGTGGTGGCAATTAAAATCGCCCATTACAACCAAAGGACCAGGGAGGAGGGAGAGAATAGAATCAAGCTCAGAAATAATAGGGATATTTGGGTGAGGAATGTACAGCGAAACAAAAGTTAAATTTAAAGCTTTACAGGCCACTATATTAAACCCTGCTGAATGGGGGGGGATGGGGATCAAGGAAAAGGGAAGGGTACGTTTAATGAGTATGGCACATCCATTCCATCCATCATCATTATCATCCCTAAGACAAGAGAAACCAGGCACCCTAAATTGGGAGCCAGGCCTCAACCATGTCTCAGAGATAGCTAGTAAAACAGGTTTGTAATTATTAATTAGGGAAATTACTTCAGTTTTTTTATGCCGAATACTTCTACAGTTCCATTGAATGGCTGTAGGAGCCATTAAAAGAATCAAGAGTACTCATGAGCTGGTGCAACATATCCATGACGTTGTTCGGTAGTGTGTCTGAAAACCTCGAGAAGAAATTCATCAGAGCAGATATTAGTATTCTCATCAGATTGTCATCTGATGGTGATGACGTTCTTGGATTTAAACAGCAGCCATCAGGCTGAGAGGATTGTGGAGTGCTGGTAATGTCATTATGGGCCGCTTTATCATATCCTTTGTCTAGGACAGGAGCCTGACGACGGGGGATCAAAACTGTCTTCCTGTAAGATGTCGACTGAGGATGCTGGGATTGGGGAGAGACCGGAGTGAAGGATTGGGAATTAGGGACTGGGGATGGTGAAACTGTAGGGCGGGTAGAGTCGGCAAAGGTACGTCGAACGGCACGGAAACGGCGAGATGCTTCAGAATATGAGATGCTTTCCTCCGACATAACAAGCTTGATGCTCTTTTGTCTAGCGTGCTCAGGACAAGAAGGGTTTGTGGCAAAATGGGGGCCTGAACAGGAAAGGCAAGAACCATTTTCGTCTTTCACCTGGCAGCTTTCCCCCTCGTGGGGTTGGGAACACTTATAACACCTAGCATTAGACCGGCAGTTTGCTTTAATGTGTCCAAATCGGCAGCATTTGTTGCACTGTATGGTTGGGAGGCGATACAGATCCACAGGGAGAGATGTATAAAAGCAGAACACCTTTTCCGGAAGCCTTTGACCTAAGAATGTGAGGGCAACAGTTTGTGTAGGGATCCAGGATGTAACACCATCGGTGGTAGACTTTCTGTTTAAACGACGGGCCTTTATTACTTTGGAATGATTGGGACACTCAATAGAATTCACAAGCTCCTCCAGAGACCAGTCAGTTGGTATATTCCTCACCAAACCAGAACGCGTTACACTATACATTGGGATAGCACAAGAATACTGCAGATTGTCTGTAAAGAACGAGTGGATCAAAAATTGGTTGGCGTCATCAGATTTTTCAAATTGTACCGTAACCCGGCTGCGACCAGCAGAATGAATACCACCTTTAATAATGCCCTTAACAGAATACTTGTGCATTAGTTGTGCGAATTTTAGTATTCTAAATGGTGACCCAGGGGATGAGTCATCGGATTTGACCACCTGAACTATGAATGGGCCCGTGTCATTTGCACCATAATTTAATTTTGTTCCCGGGGCGAACTCTGGCACTGTGTAGGTGTGCTGAATCGACGCAGATGCGGGAATTCTAGTATCTCTTTTATTTAAACTATTGGAATTGTCTTCAGCACACTTACGTTTATCAGCGTGAACATCCACGGACTGGGTAGACATGATCACCCCAGCCATGGGGACGTTCGAGATACCGCCCCCGTCAGGGGGCTCATTCCCACTCATTTCCTCCACCAAACTACTCTAACAATCCACCCACTTACCGGATAGTAGTTATACCACCACCAAACACAAATTTACACCACCAAACACCAAAATTTCAACCGAAAATTGTATAAATTAGCAGGAAGAAAATTTCGCACGTGTAGCAACCAGAACGCCGGAAGCCATTCCCAGTGAAAGTGTTAAAGGAATAGCATCAGAAAGGTTAGCTTTGACACTGACAGTGCTGAAGAAATTACACATTTTCAGTTTCTGTCACCTTGTCGATTTTAGGTTAGCACTGACCAACCCTGATATAAATCTTTAAATTTTTTGTCATTGTATGATCAGGAAAAACTAGGCAATTTTCAAATAAAATATATAGGAAGCAGAAACCATACCTTGGTACTGACCATCATTCATCATCCTATGTCCTATACTATTATAAATGTGAAAGTTTGGATGTTTGTTACTCAATCAGTTATACAGCCTGGTGACAGATGGACAGACAGGCAGACAGACGGACAGCTGAGTGTTAGTAATAGGGTCCCGTTCTACCCTTTCTTTAGGTACGGAACCCTAAAAACGACTGCGGGCGAGCGGTAATGCTTTCTTTCTTGAGGCCGTGGGTTCGAACCGTGGTTTGTGTCACTGGGTTTTTCAAAAAAGCTTATGTTCGAAATATAATTCAGTACTTATTTAACAGTAAGTTTTCGGTGAAGGAAAACATCGTGAGGAAACCGCTCTAATTCCAAGGGTTGGAAGGTCAGATGACAATCGCTTTCGTAAAACTACACGAAACTGGGGATTAGGTGCCGAAGCAGACCGCGGGCTCCTTTAAGATAGAACCGGGAAAAACGCTTAAGGGGATCCCATACGCCAATGACCTTCAACCTGAATCCATTAGTTTTCTAATGTTTTTTGTAGCTTATCATATTAACAACAACAGCTTTAAGCAATATAGTATCCCATATTTACTTCAAACATCACTGTCTTCGGGACATTTGGCATCAAAGTTGAACAATTTTAGACCAAAAAACAGGGTTTCTGGCCATAACTTTTGTGCTAATTAGTTTAAAATCAAAACCCTACACACGTTTATAGAGACATCAAAGACGAACCGAAATATGTAGATTTCGTAAATGTTACATCTTTCACAGCAATCTTATAACAAAAAAAAGGTGTTTTTACAGACAATGTATAAAAAAATCATAAATAAATAACTATTCATTTCTTTCAAAATATGGTAGACCAAAATGGAGATTAAAGATTGAAAAATCGATAGCCGTTTGCCTTATAAATCTTATAATTCTATATGTAGTGCAAAAGTTTTTGTATTCAAAACTAGTCAAAAATCGATGAAAACCTCGGGTAGCCCCTTAAAACATGATGATAAACTAATATTTAGTACAAATGTTATGTAGATGCTCTAAAACTATGTAATATTTCTGCGTTATCATTAAAAGGAAGCGTGGGTCGTCAACCTATCACTGTTTGTAACATAAAATGCCATTTAACGGCTGGCAGTCGACACATTTCAAGTGCAATGTGAACCTGTCATAATTCTGTTAAAATGGTGCCAAGTGTTTTCAGTGAGTGATTTGTATCAATTTACTCAATTGCTTTGTCCCAAATGCATCGCAAAGCAATTTTTTACAATTAGGTTTGGAAAAAGATGGTGTGTTTACGTGCATACTATACTCGTACCGTTTGTACAGTCACCGGCATCAATATATGATGGAACAAAGGCCGCAAAAATATCTGATGACAATTCTATTCCTAGAGCCGTAAGAGCGTGTCAGATATTTATGCGGCCTTTGATTCATCATACTCGCGGTAGCGGCGCGGTGCGGTGCGGAGGCGGTACCGGTTGTAATGTTCGAACTAATACGAAAGGGTCCGCACAGAATACCGCGCCGCGCCGCGTCCCACCGCGGTATTCTGTGCGGACCCTTTCGTATTAGTTCGAACATTACAACCGGTACCGACTCCGCACCGCGCCGCGCCGCACCGCCACCGCTTTCAGTGCGTTTCAGCCTATATTTGCAGCCTATTCATGCAAAAGAGTGTAGACTTGTCATTGCATATATCTGTCTCTATTCTGCGATGTTGACAGACTGCAGTTAACTAAATTAGGAATAGATGTTTCACGACACAATGTCATACTTACAAGGCACAAATGAGAAGATTAATTTCGAACAACAAGGTATGAGTCCTCGTGGCGTTGTCAGTAATTGCTTGCTTTCTCAGGTTCTAATCTCATACGACGACGGTCTTTTTGTGTATTTTTATTGAAGTTTAGTAATTAGTAATTGGTATGTTTGGTGTTAGAAAAAGGAGAAACACATATTTATGCAATACTAAATGTTCGTGAATTATTTTACGAAATCAGATTATCAGTTTCGGAGATTAAATATATATGTAGTAGAATACAAACTTACAAACTTTACCTACTGCTTTATTAATGAAAATCCACCAAAGTCCAATTTTATGACCGTAGATTAAACCTTAATCTGAGCTCGATTATTGATTAAAAATCTAAATAAATTATAATGAGGACTAATCTAAGACCAAATTACTTTACTTGCGTGGTTGCCATCATGTCATCAAAATCATCGTCATTCGTGATCTGATGAAATAAAACCGAGATTTATCCAGGATTTTCCTTTATTACGAAGAAAATATAAAAATTAGCGGTGACTGTATGCAAAAAAATCTGTACGAAATATCGTTTGATATTTAACAGTGAGTAAGGTTGTCCGGAAGAGATCGCTCTTTAGTATGTCTACCTCTACCTACAGTAGACGGCAAACTTCGTGCGCAAATGACCTTGCCTGCGCAAAGGCGAATTGTACGTGCAAGCTGCCCCCCCACTTCCCCTCATTTGCGCACGAAGTTTGCCGTCTACTGTACATGTTATTATTTTGTTTCTCTTTGTAACTGTTTCGTTTGTGAGGTTAGCAATAGAGTGTATTTATGTTGTATGGTTTTGTAGCTTGAAGGAAAACATCGTGAGGAAACCGGTCTGATCCCAACAAAGTCTAGTTTCCCCTCTGGGTTGGAAGGTCAGATGGCAGTCGCTTTCGTAAAACTAGTGCCTATGCCAAGTATTGGGATTAGTTGCTAAAGCGAACATCGGGCTCCTTTAGGGTATAAAAAGGAAAATGCTAGGATTATGATGATAAAAATAACTACAAGAAAAGTTGGAAAACCCCCGACATTTTACTTTCAAAGTTCAATATCTCAAAAACGAATTAACCGATTTTGTTGAAACTAAGAACCATCTCGATCACGTCAGGTTTCGGATAAAAATCCGCATTCAAATCGGTCCATTCGTTTAGGAGCTACGATACCACAGGCAGACACACAGACACACATACACGTCAAACTTATAACACACCTCTTTTTCCGTAGGAGGTAAAAAAAAAAGATGGTGTGTGCATGTTTATACTTGAGATTATTTGAGTTCGGCAACGCGCTTGTGATTCTTCTGGAGTCATAAGTGTCCATATGCTACGGTACCAGCTTAACATCAGGCAGGCCGTAAGCTTGTTTGCCACCATCGTTGTATAAAAAAAAGCGGCCAAGTGCGAGTCGGACTCGCACATGAAGGGTTCCGTGAAATAAATTGCGGTTTGCGATTTATGACGTATTAAAAAAAAACTACTTACTAGATCTCGTTCAAACCAATTTTCGTTGAAAGTTTGCATGGTAATGTACATCATATATTTTTTTTAGTTTTATCATTCTCTTATTTTAGAAGTTACAGGGAGGGGGGAAGGGGGGGGGGGGGGGACGACACACATTTTACCACTTTGGAAGTGTCTCGCGCAAACTATTCAGTTTAGAAAAAAATGACGTTAGAAACCTC
This sequence comes from Epinotia brunnichana, assembly GCA_963854355.1. Lineage (NCBI taxonomy): Eukaryota > Metazoa > Arthropoda > Insecta > Lepidoptera > Tortricidae > Epinotia > Epinotia brunnichana. Next base: position 3,279,648 of record OY977940.1, read on the forward strand.
AATATCATTTTTAAAGACCTATCCATATAGATACCCCACACGTATGGGTTTGATGAAAAAAAAAATTTTGAGTTCCAGTTCTTAGTATGGGGAACCCCAAAATGTATTGTTTTTTTTATATTTTTGTGTGAAAATCTTAATGCGGTTTACAGAATACATCTACTTACCAAGTTTCAACAGTATAGCTCTTATACCTAGTTTCGGAAAAAAGTGGCTGTGACATACGGACGGACAGACATACAGACAGATAGACATGACGAATCTATAAGGGTTCCGTTTTTTGCCATTTGGCTACGGAACCCTAAAAAAGTAGGCCGAATTGCATCATAGTAGTTCATTCAAAAATCAACTCTACCGTCCAAGGCAGAAGGTTCCAATTACAGTTTTATAAAAACTCGGCCACTATAAATAAGATCAGTGAATAGTTGTTGTGATGATTTTGTATGTGTTGTCATTGTGATCCATTTGTGGGAGGAAAATTTGTAGTTGTATTATTCATATCAATAATTGTTTAGTGGCTTTATCATGTTTTGTTCCTGTTTATTTTAATTGGTTTAATTAACTAGCCACTAGTGAAGGAATAGCATTTAAATAGGCTTTATTTGCCCCCCACGAGGTGGACTGATGACCTGGTAAAGGTCGCGGGACCCGCTGGATGCGGGTGGCGCAGGACCGGTCACTTTGGAACTCTTTGGAGGAGGCTTATGTCCAGCAGTGGACGTCTTTCGGCTGATATCATGATGATGATGACGCTTTATTTTTAACCAACTTCAAAAAAAGGAGGAGGTTCTCAATTCGGATGTATTTTTTTTTTAATGTTTGTTACCTCAGAACTCCGTCATTTATGAACCGATTCGAACAATTCTTTTTTTAACTGAAAGTATATGCTTCCAGATTGGTCCCATTGTTTCCAAAACCCCAGTTGGATGATGGGAACCATGAGGAATTGAGGGAACTCCTCAAATATATTAGGCACGCGTGTAGTAATTTCGGTATTTTCTATTATAACTCGTGTATTTACACCCGGAAATCATAAATTTGGTGAAGTGGAAGTGATGATGAAGACCACAGATGGCTTGTGGAACTTCTCAATGATGTACTTCAAACTATATAAGTACGTCACAGATTCTGATATAATTCCGTTGAAATAGCAAACAATGAAGTGCCAAAGGTAATTCTGAGATCCTTGAGGAATCGACGGAAGTCCTCAAATATTATCGGCCCACATACAGCGATTTGGTTTATTGGTCTAAAAATCAACGCTTTTGCTCTCGGAAATCATTCATGTGGTAAATTGGAAAATAAATGTGGAAATATTCATGTGGCTTGGGGGAGTACTGAATTGAAGTCGGTTAAAACTTTGTTTTTAAAGTAGATTATGAAATTGAAAGTAGTGTTGTTGTTGCTACTACTCATATATAATTTACTTTCAAAACAAAGTTTTAACCGACTTCAATTCAGTACTCCGCCAAGCCACATTAACATTTCCACATTTTTTTTCCAATTTACCACATGAACTGATTTTCGAGAACAAAAGCGTTGATTTTTAGACCAATAAACCAAATCGCTGTATGTGGGCCGATAATATTTGAGGACTTCCGTCGATTCCTCAAGGATCTCAGAATTACCTTTGGCACTTCATTGTTTGCTATTTCAACGGAATAATATCAGAATCTGTGACGTACTTATATAGTTGGAAGTACATCATTGAGAAGTTCCACAAGCCATCTGTGGTCTTCATCATCACTTCCACTTCACCAAATTTATGATTTCCGGGTGTAAATACACGAGTTATAATAGAAAATACCGAAATTACTACACGCGTGCCTAATATATTTGAAGAGTTCCCTCAATTCCTCATGGTTCCCATCATCCAACTGGGGTTTTGGAAACAATGGGACCAATCTGAAAGCATATACTTTCAGTTAAAAAAAGAAATGTACGAATCGGTTCATAAATGACGGAGTTCTGAGGTAACAAACATTAAAAAAAAAAAATACATCCGAATTGAGAACCCCCTCCTTTTTTTGAAGTCGGTTAAAAATCATTAAAGTGTCGTCAAGGAGCTTCTAACCCCTCTGGTGTGGCAAGGGTCCTTAAGCTACGGTATCTGCTTAGCATCAGGCAGGCCGTATACTTGCCATTGACGTGGAAAAAAAAGTTGCAGTTAGTTCTGGAGACATATGCTAAGAAAAAATGTTTTAATCCAGACACGAAAATGATCTCCAAATGCATACATCAGATGTAAACTTCAATATTTACGAACAAGCTATCAACCTGCATTGTAACACAAACAATACTTTCACTAGATAAGCTCCCCACATTGATTGGTTAATCCATATCTAATCGATACCTAATCTGTGTACAGATAATGTTCGCGATGCGACTGCCAGTGCCCGACGGCGCGAGGAGAGCGAAAGACCGCCGCCCGCGCTCCCTCCTCCCCCGCGGAGACCTTCGCGAGGCCGGACCAGTCTTACGGAGACTCCGACTCCTAAGTGAGTGTGCGGCCCTGGTACTTTTTATTTCAAGGACTCAAGAAGAGCGTACTAGGTGCGCTTTCCCCGCTTCGACCTCCGTTAGGTCGGACCAGCATTTGATTGCGGAATCTCTTAAGTGATTGTGAGATTCTGGTACTTTCCATAGGACTGTTTAGGAGGCGAGGAGAGCGAAGGGCCGTGAGGTGAGGGTCCGCTTTCCTAGCTTTGGACCCTCGTTGAGTTGGGCCAGCATTGCGGAATCTGCTAAGTGAGTGTGCGACCTTAGTATTTTCCATAGGACTGTTTGGGAGGCGAGAAGAGCGAAGGGCCGCCGCCCGCGTTCCCGCTTCCCCCGCGGAGACAGTCGCGAGGCCGAACCGGTCTTACGTATACTCCTAAGTGAGTGTGCGACTCTGGTACATTTTATTTCAAGGACTGTCTAGGAGAGTGTAGCTTCGCCTCGGATTCACCACTCTCGCGTCTGCCCAACGAGCACTACGTGCGTGCGTGATCGGGCCAACCAGCACTACGAGACTCCTCAGTGAGTGTGCGACCCTGGTACTTTTCCATTTCAAGGACTCTAGGAGAGCGAAGGTTTGGCTTCGTTGAGTCGGATCGTTAATACGGTATCTCCTAAGTAAGTGTGAGATTGTTTAAGAAGAATTGTATTTTTAATTGTACATAAATGTAAATTTAGTTTTTTTGTTCACGCTCAAACTCTAAACAAGATAAAGCCGTAATGAATGAGGCTGCATATTTTACTAATTGATTTCTACGCTGGGAGTTGAAACTATGTGTTTAGGTATTGTGTGCTTTGGCATTTTATCAGACACTAAATTACTTCATTCGTTTAAACGCAGCAGGTGCCTCGATTGTGTATTTAAATATCGTGACTTGGGTCACGTCTATATTTCTAATGCAAAGTTCTAATGAAAATGCATCCTCTTACTCGTATTGTATTGTGCATTATTTATGGTTTATTATTAACCAATTAAAAAAAAGGAGAAGGTTCTCAATTCGTCGGAGTCTTTTGTTTTTTATGTACCTGTTCGAGTAATAAGGGAAGCCCTATATACTTTTTGAAAGGGTATACTTCCCAGGAGGTGCCATGGTCATCAGGTCAGGATGATGATGTGATCCTGGAGAAATCGAAAGAACTCTTACAATGTTATAGGCACATTTGAAGCGATTTGGGTACTGATTTGAAATTGGTTGAATCTTTGGTTTTTAATGTAAATTATTTTAAGTATATCAAATGTCAGAATATCTACTTAATATGATTATGAGTTTGTTTAGATTTGCCGTAGTTCTTTTGATACTCAAATCGTTATTTAGTATAGTATTAATAGTATAGCAGAAATAAGTTGAACCGTGATGTTTTCCGAGTAGTTTCGAGAGTTTTGTTTATTAGAAATGTAAGAATAAAGGCTTCGCCACACACGAGAGCGATGCCGGCGTGCCCTACTAATGTAACGAGATAAGGCATACATTCGGACGTCGGCGACGCGCCCCGCTCACGCCCCGCTAGCATCGCGCTTGTGTGTGGCAAATGTGTTTTTTTAATCCAATTTAAAAAAAGGAGGAGGTTATATGTTCCACTGTATGTATTTTTTTATGTATGTAAGCCGATTTCTCTGTCAATTGTGGACCGATATCCAATTTTTTTTTATTCGAAGGAGTAAACTCCCGAGGTGGTCCCATTGTCACCAATTCAGGGTCTGATGATGGTATCCCAGGGAAATTGAGGGCAACCCTCAAATTTTATAGGCACGCGTGTAGTAATTTCGGTATTTTCTATTATAAACTCGTGTATTTACCCTCGAAAATCGCAATTTTGGTCAAGTGGAATTGACGATGAAGACCACAGACGACTTATGGAACTACTCAAATATGTAAAGTACATCAAAGATTCTGACATGATTCCGTTGAAGTAGCAACTAATGAAGTGTTAATTCTGAGATCCTTGAGGAGTCGACGGAACTCCTCAAATATTATCAGCCCACAGATAGCGACTTGGGTTTTCTCTGTAATAATCAACGCATTTGCTCTCGAAGAGCAGTTCATGTCCTAAATTGGAAAGGAAATTCTCAAGTACCTATGTGGCTTGGCGAAGTAGTGAATTGAAGTTGGTTTAAACTTTGTTTTTAAAGTAAATTATTAACTGTTGCCGACTACCGACATTGTCTGATATTGAATTCACCTTACTTTGACAGATCAACAAGCACAAGCCCCAGCCGGAACGACAGCAGCGACCTCATATCATTTGCGAGTCCCACCAGCAAGACCCCGCCCAAGGACCCTCACGCCTCCCTCAAGGAGTACATTGAGCAGTTCAACAAGTAACTTGATTATTTATATTGATAAATACACGTAGTTGCTTTCGTTGGACGTAGATTATTGCATGCTATGAAGCATGTGGTGTTGTGTTCCTGGTGGTGAGTAAGGTCGCCAGATCTCGCTAGGATGCGCTGCGTTGGGAGTGAGGAACCTGCATGTCTCTATCTGCCAACACAGCGAATCCTCAAGTGAATAAAGAGTGAGCTCGGCAACGCGCTTGTGATTCTTCTGGAGACACAAGTGTCCATAGGCGACGGTACCAGCTTAACATCAGGCAGGCCGTAAACTTGTTTGCCACCGTCATTATATAAAAAAAAGAATCGATGGCCATTAGGGAGGACAGGTTCTCCAGTGGCGACGAAGGCGCGGCATGGGTAGACCTCCACAAGGACTGATGACGTGGTAAAGGTCGCGGGAGTCCGCCTAGATGCGGGTGGCGCAGGACCGGTCATTGTGGCGCTCTTTGTGGGAGGCCTATGTCCAGAAGTGGACGGCATTCGGTTGACTTAATTATAGTTAAATAATCCTTATTTCTCTGCTCATATCATTCGCCAGTCCCACCAGCAAGATCGCTCCCAAGGACCCTCACGCCTCCCTCAAGGAGTACATCGAGCAGTTAGTAATGAGAAAATATTTATTGACAAAAATGTAAAGTTAGATACAATATAATTAAAAAAAAATGTACACTAAAACTAAAACTAAATTAATGCTAAACTAATATATTCCCGGGACGGCAGGTACCTGGCGTAAATGTGCCCAATATGCTGGCCGCGTTACCCCGCTGCACCGCCAACGATATGTGCTGCACCAGATACGAGCCGGACCTGGGATCGCGACCTCTCTCCCGCAATCGTTGTCCTAATTTTTTAATGAAAGTTTTTGCTTCGGAGCACCAGGGGCCACTCGTCTCCACAGCAACCGGGACGATGTCATGCACTGGTTCCAAATTTGAGTACTTTGAATGCTTAAGTTTTGCTGCGCATTCGGCGGCCGCTCCAGCCTTGCGTACCGTGTGGTTGAGGTGCGATGTAGCAAACGTGCTTACACACGTTGCATCCCAAATCAGACTTCGACCCCTTGCCCATGGAACCAGTGCTAACCCATCCGGCCTCTTACCATCCGTCCTGCTTAAACCTTGAGGCTCTAATACGCAGGGCAGATTTGCGGAGACCAATGCTTGACGTATAATTTCGTTAATCGAATGATGTCTCGAAAATCTACCCGCACAGCGCCCGCAGCTTAAACCATGATGGCCATTTGCCTCGACTGTAGCTCCACAAATGCACTGATGAGGTTCACACACCGAGCACCCCAGTCTTAGCGCAGCCCCAATCCTAAGGGAGTCGTTGTCTAGCAGTGTACCTAGATGCGACGATGGTAATGCATGCAGCCATGCCCCAGATTCCGGCTCGGCCACTGCTTTTAACCGGGCCACATCAACTCCAACAGCGAACTCCACAAGACCATCATAGATTCTTTTGCACAGGAGATCGTCCCACGATCTTTGAGATTTTGAGGTAGTGGGTCGGCGCGTCGTCTTGTTCTATCGAACGGTGTCAGCCAGGGACGGAAGCTCTATCCTGTCACTTATCGCGTGATAACGCCATCCATGCTACGGGGCCTGGACTTCCAATCTCCTAATGCTTCTTCCAAAAATGGAATCTGAACGTTGCCACCGTCTAGACACAAAATGCGAGTGACAAGATCAACAGAAGCATAAGCAGAGGCAATAAAGGCCACAAGTCCCACATCATGCACTTGACGAATGCCAAGACCACCGTATCGAATTGGCAGTGTAGCCTGAACCCATTGCGACTCATTGAGGCTTACATTTAAAATGTTCTCAAGGCCACACTGCAAAATACGGTCGAAAGCTTAAACACACTGTGGAAAAAACCAAGACGGTGGTGTCCGCAAAGTGTAAATCATTCGGGGCATGGAAAATGAACTACGTAACAAGACTAAGGCGATATGGGCGGAAAGTTGTTGAAGATGAGTTAAAGAGGAAGCTAATGCATCCGACTTTTTCTGAACAACAGTAGGCACTCCCTCTGGGAATATACGAGGAGCCCCTAAAAGAGTAAATTGATTATTTATATAGTTAAATTAAATACACGTATTAGTTGCTTTCGTTGCACGTATAATCGATGGCCATTAGGGCGGACAGGTTCTCCAGTGGCGACGAAGGCGCGGCATCGAAATTGTAAGGGTAGGTATATTTTTCATTAGACATAGGCGTATTGGGAGTGGGCTTACGTACTAGTAATTATCTTATTAATGTAATTTTATTGTAAACCTTTAATAACTTATTACCAATAAATGATGTCTATGTTTAAAGTAGGTAGTTTTCGCACTCGTTTTTAAGGAAAATTTATAATCGCGGTATAAACCACGTGTGACGTCATTATTACGACTGTATAATAAAAGGTGTGTAAATTAAAGGTGCCACAGAACCTCCGTTATTACGTCATACTTTACTAACGACCTTTTGGAATTCCCTACAATACAATACAAATACTCCTTATAAGAGAAACAACTACGCTACTTTTGAATTTGATATTTTTCGATGACAATTCCACTTTAGGATATATCAGAAAAACAATTTAATTTTCTATAAAATGGCCTACTTATAAAAAAGTTACAAGAGTAAGTACTTATCATTAAATCGTTCTAAAACGCCTATCCTTTGTACAAAACTTGTGTACCTACAATCAGATAAGACTAATCTTGAATTTAAGAATTTAAGTAATAGTACTGATAAAAGTTTTCTGCCATGATAGTGATGTCAACATTACTGTTTACTAATACGTACCTACGTAAATTCACGCCTACAATCCCAAAAGGTGAAATTCGGCCGAGCTTACTGCGGACTCTTAACCTAGATTTACCTGATTTATAAGATACCAGACTTTGTTCGGCTAGGGTTTTTGGGGAAATCAATTATATTGATATCTCCCTTTGTCTCTGTGTGTCTTTTGTGTAGTAAATAAATGTCTTCTTTCTTTCTTTCTTTATATTTTGGAAATTTATTTAATCGTATGGCATATATTATTTTTGGCCTTTTTGAGTTTGTCACTCTTTAGTACCACCCAGGGGACACGTTTAGGGTTGTGGTAGGTAGCTCCTGCGGACGCGAGTGACAGTTATCCCCCCTTTGACATGTGAGTGGGCAACTCGACTGTTAGAGGTTCTTAAGCCGCCCCGAAGGCCTCTAATTCGGCTTAACGACTACTGTCATAGACAGCAACCGGGATCAACTGCTTAGCGTGCCTTCCAAAGCAGGGAAGCGCTCATATAGGCGGTCACCCATCCAAAGACTGACCCCTGCCGTCTTTGCTTGACCTGCGTTATCGTTTCCGATACGCAGGCGCCGCCGGGCTATGAACGCTTCGAGCTATATTTTGGAAATGTAATATTCCCATTGGTAAGCTACGGTAGCCTAGTGGTTCAAGCGGTGGTCGTGGGTTTGAATCCCGGCTCATACCAATGACCCAATGAGTTTTTCGGAACTTATGTACGGAATATTTACCGTTAGCTTTTCGGTGAAGGAAAACGCCGTGAGGAAACCGGTCTAATCCCAATAAGGTCTAGTTTTTCCTCTGGGTTGGAAGGTCAGATGGCAGTCGCTTTCGTAAAACTAGTGCCTATGTCAAATCTTGGGATTAGGTGTCAAAGCGGACCCTGGGCCCGTTTAGGTCACAACCGGGAATAACGCTAGGTGGATGATGAGGAAACAGACATATAATAGTTATTGTGTTATGTTATACGTTTTGTATATTGATATTAATGATGGACCCCGAAGATGGCCATTGAAAATACTTATCAATCAATCTCATCGCGTTGACTGCAAAACACAATTCAGCAATAAAATCTAACTTTTTTTTCCAGCGTAACCCAACCGTCCCAAGAACTCGCATTGACCACGACAAATCAGCCGGCAACCATGAACAACCACTACTACAACCAGCGGCCTGGTTTCCCTTACCCGTACAATTACAACTACCAACCCCCCTTCCAACCACCATATCCCCCCGCTTCACCTTATGGCATGCCGAATCCCGGCATGCCCAGTCCCGGTATGGGCAGCCCTGGTTTGCCCAACCCCGGTATGGGTCATTACCCTTACTATCCTCCAAATCCCGAAGCACCTCAATACACCGCCCCTCCTAACCCAATGTACCCAGCAATACCCTACAACCAGACCAGAATGGCATCGCCATCATACATGGGGTACCCTCCGTCAAACCCCTTATACAACTACAGTACTACCAATATGATATCGAGGCCTACCAGGCCGGTGACCCCTTCGATATATCCTCAGTTAAATCAGGTGCATGGGTACCCGCCGATGGTAACTGGTTCAAATAATGGGAGCGTCAGTGTGGTGAAGAATGAAGTTAAAGAGACAGTTGATAGCAGCAAATCGAGAAAGATCTCGGAAGTCAGTACTGGGGTGAGTTGGAGTTTACACGATTACAAACGCCAACACAGTTAACTGACCATCCTGTATTTATATTGAACCTTATTACAATGTATATAAAGTGCACGTATGGTCAGTTAACTGTATTGGCGATGGTACTAAGGACATTCTGATAGTGTTCAAATTCAAAACGGTTATTGTTTGTTAAGTATTCAAGTTGTTTGGATGGTGTTTTTTCGGATTTCATTTCGTCTCAATTTTATAATCATCATCATCATTTTCTTGCCCTTATCCCATTTATTTCGGGTCGGCGCAGCATGTCCTTTTCTTCCATACCTCCCTGTCACTCGTCATCTCGTCACTTACTTGCTTCCTCTTCATATCATTCATCATACAGTCTATCCACCTTTTCCTAGGCCTACCTCGTTTCTTCCATCCCTCCACGTTCATACCTAACACTCTTTTGGTCACATGACTGTCATACCTCCGCATAATATGCCCATACCACGCAAGGCGATGGGATCTCAATTTGTCGATGATAGAGGCTACTTTCAGGCTTCCTCTAATATACTCATTTCTAATTCTGTCCATTTTCGTCACACCACACATCCATCTTAACATTCGTCTCAATTTTATAATATCGGTTTGTAATATGGGGCCGAGACTATCATGTACAAATCTATTATTACAAATGCAACTTTAACTTAGTGTTTACGTCAACACGGCGTACGAGTACATCGTCTTTAATTTAAGTTTTGTGGAAAAAATAAAAAAGACTTATATAGTGTTACACAGGTGCTGACGATAGATGTAGCCAAAAGCACTCTATAAGAGATGTTATTTAGGTTCAACAGAATCGTCTTGATGAGTGGTGGGTGATTGAGTGTCAAAAATACTGTCTGAATCATACAGAGATATAGTTTTTCGTCTCTCCTGTGGACATAACCAAAATTAAGGGCTTGGGCTCATCGGACTGTACTTTTCTTAGGGTTCCGTACTCAAAGAATAAAACGGGACCCTATTACTAAGACTCTGCTGTCCGTCCGTCCGTCCGTCTGTCTGTCACCAGGCTGTATCTCACTGATACCGTGATAGTTCTGGCTGAAATTTTCACAGATGATGTATTTCTGTTGCCGCTATAACAACCAATACTAAACACACAGAATAAAATAGTTTTTTTATAGATAATGGTACGGAACCCTTCGTGCGCGAGTTCGACTCGCACTTGGCCGGTTTTTATTACTCTCTATGAATCTATCTTTAAGAATTTCAGCGAATCTATTATGATCTCTGCCCGGTGTCGCAAATATAATAATATAAATGTAATATAAATTATTTATGTCGATCACTTTATTATTATTATTTCTAAATTATTAATTTGTCAATTATTATGGGTTTTTGCCTGAAATAAATCAATTATATTTTATTTATTATACATTTATTATTTTTCAGTCGAACGAATCCAACGACACGCTTGGCAGCTTACCCAAGTCCTTGAACCTGATAGACTTCGGCGGGCGGCAAAAGGGCCCAGGTAGCGTAAGAGTCAGTGTGCTTGAGGCGTTTGATCCGCTACTAACTGAGCCGAGTAGCCCTGGTGAGTGGTTTGTGTTTCATCGTCGTAGAGAGTTGCAAAGCGTCGAGTTATCCAATATCTGTACAGACAACCTATCAAAAATATCGCAGATGTGTAGATATTTTGGTATGGTTATCTATATAGATATTGGAGAACTCGACCGTACGCTGAGGCGACGTTTCTAGCGTAGGCTATAAGCGGAGAAAATAAGGGTGCGTAAAATATGATAAAATTGTTCCTGCGTAATATGTAATGTATGATTTTTGTGTCAATACACGTCTGGCGCCCGAACTCTGCTCGTAGCGATGCAAGAAGCGCCGCATCAACGTCAAACGTGGCTATCGCCCTGGCTAGCCACCCGTTAATATAACACTAAGCAAATCGTATTCTGGCAACATTCGGCAATGACGCAATGCGTGACTTCTATTTTGCCACCTTTTTCTATGAAACGGTTGGTCAGCCAGATTATGGATCATACAGAGCTATAGGGCGTCATTCCTGAGGACATAGCTAAAGTTAAGCGCTATAGAGCCTGATTTTTGGTTGCATAATCGGCATATACGGTGTCGCGTATTATACATATAAATCTTTGTAGTAAAAACATTTTTTACTCTGTATGGATCTTAAATGATACAGTGCTAAAGTCAAAGATATAACTAACATCTTAAAAGTTAACTAATAACGAAAGATATATCGAATAAAACATATAAATCGGTGAAACCCGTAGTTCTGTGGTAACGAAAAAAAAAGCAAAGAATGCTTTTTTGAATTCATTCTGTATGGAAAGATTATTCTTTTGACTTTAAAGCTGTTGCAACTCTCTACTCTCATTATTCACTGTCTAAATCTTATGCCAGAATTTTAGTAAAGTTGAAAAATATTTAATACAATCGTTACTCCAGTAATAACGGCTGCATTAAGTAGAGCACCGCGTTTAGGCTACGAGACTCGTCGAGTGCCCTTATTAAGGTGGTTCGATTGCCATACAAAGCGTTATTTGACATTCGCAGGCTAACGGCGTGATATTTTAAGAAACTTATGTAACACACTTTCATCAATTGGCTTCCCATTTGCGCCAAATTCCCCCTTTCCTAGAATGAACTTGTATAAACTAGATTAATTTGAGAAAAATAGTTTACCCAAAATATCACGTCCCAAACCAATTTCTCAAATTAATCTAGTTTATACAAGTTTATTCTAGGAAAGGGGGAATTTGGCGCAAATGGGAAGCCAATTTATGAAAGTTTGTTACACAAGGTTCTTAAAATATCACGCCGTTAGCCTGCGAATGTCAAATAACGTTTTGTATGGCAATCGAACCACCTTAAAGTAAGGTTTTCATAGCCTCTGTTATTATAGTTTTTCGAAAATATAGTCAAGATCATGATATATCCTCTAGCCGCCCTACAAGCCTTTTAAAAGGTATTCTCGCTGGTAGAAATAATTCTAAATTACCACTGTGTTTGTTTTGTTTTCTCCGGTTTAAAAACAAAACAAATGTATTATATTTTCTATTACAGTGGATTAAAATTCACAGTTGTTTTTGTATTATGCTTGGCTAGGGGATATACTTTCAAAAGAGATCAGAAATATGTTATATCAAGTTAACATAGTTTTGGCTCATTTGTCCACATAAGTATATGGGTCAATCCAATCAACTATTTCTTGTCATTTTGTCACGTTTACCAGAAAACCATACGACTGAGTTCAGATTTTTTTTTACAAAATGGACCTCTAACAAGCTTAGACAAAAATGTCAACAAACACAACATTTGGTGGATTTAAATCCATATATTTTAGGAAGTCCCAACGATCCGGTGCATTTTTGTTAGTTTAGGTCAGTTCGTATTGTTGACGAAATTGGGTCCCAAAATGATACACTGCTTCATACACCAATACGATTTACCCAGCTAATGTACAAATTGAAATAATTACCATGCTGGTGTCACTATTCCAGGAATAGTACATTATTGCCGTGGCCGGGAAGGAAGCAATTGCAGGCTGAGTATTTAAATAAATAAATAAATATTACGGGACAATCTTACACAAATCAACCTAGGCCCACGGTAAGCTCAGTTAGGCTTGTGTTGTGGGTACTAGGCGATGATATATATAATAGATACATACATATAGATACTTATATACATACATAACATCCATAACTCAGGAACAAATATTCGTGATAAATACACAAATAAATGCCCTGACCGGGATTCGAACCCGAGACCTCCAGCTTCGTAGGCAGAGTCACTACCCACTGGGCTACGGAGGCCGTTAATTTGTTTAAACGGACGAGTTTGCGAGTCCGTTTAATTATAATACCAAGCCTGCAATTGCCATTCCGGCTGAGGCTAATATAGTGCTTTTCTCAAAAATGGAGGCATATAAAATACTAAATTGAAATCAAGCTTTATTATTAAATACAAATTGAGGATACCGCAAATTACATAAAATTAAACGTCATAATTCATAATATATTTTTTTAAACAGAATCGCAAGTGTATTTTTCCACCGAAAAACGCAAACTATTTAAGACTTTTTTGCAACGGAAAAATACGGGTTTATTTGGCTGAATACGACCTGCGTCTTTTATATGCCAGTTACTACTTCTTAAAAAGTTTGGTACTCGACAAATAATAGTATTTTATGCAACTGTTGTATAAGAAGGGTCTTAAAAGGCGAGTGGCGTGGGTTGCGATGCGAGCCTTGGCGAGCATCGCAATTAAAGACGCCACGAGCGTTTTTAGACCAGTTATACACCGTTGCATATAATACTTTTTCTACGACAAATTTTAAATAAATAGCAGACTACAGAATAGTTAAACTTTTCAGGCAGCAAGTTTTCTATTCGTACTTTTGCTACTCACGCAACTTCTTCAGGAGTGCAGTTATTAATGTCTTCGACCATTTTAAAAGGAACATACACTTTTGTCTTCACAAACACTAATAATCTTAATCGTTTAGGACTAACTAAACTATTAGTAGTTTATCAATTATCATCTTTCGTCTTTTCATTTTGAACTGTATTTTGGTGGGAAATCGGAAATGTGACAGCTCTTGCTTATGGTTTGTTTTTAATTTGTTTGCACTTGCTATCCGAACCAAACCAAATCCGGACCCGGACCGAATTCGAACTGTTTATTTTTATAAATAATACCAATAATTTATAAAACATGTAATTTAACACACAATAGATGATAATTTATAATTATTGTAGTAAATAATTGATAATATACAAATGTTAAATAGTAAATAAATACTTTTATTTCGAAATATATGTTTATGAAGTTGGCACCACTGCAATATAGCGGCCGATTTAAAAAAAAGTTAAACAGTGCTTTTATGAAAAATGTATGAACCAAAAAAGTACGCTGAACAGTGCGTTTTTGGGCCATAGAGCATAGAGTTTTTCGACGACTTATTAGTGGTGTCATTGTATTTGAGCTACAGCCTATATAAATGACAGATAACGGTACAGGAGTAGAAAAAGGAATTTATATGTAACATTCTAGGCGGCCTGCAATGTTTTTTATTTTTTAATTTTGATCTGACCTTAAACTATATACTTTACCTTCCAATATGTAGCGAGTTACTTTGCGGGCCATTTTTGAGAAAAAATCTTAACAGAGTGTTTCAGGATCGCTCGCATACGTAACAGCGACATCTAGTAGCCTAATTGTCTAACTATACAATCTAAGGTAAACAAACTGAGGTGACAGTTGGACACTTTCATTGTTAGATGAATAGTCCAGGCAATGAACTGACAACTTGTATGGAAAAAATGACAAATTTGGAAATAATTTATAATAGCTGATTTTTTCTTTGTAATGGATATATTATCAATTAAATAGTTACCTAGCGACAAAATCCAACAAAATTTCAGACATCAAAAAAATTATAACTTACCAGGCTTTTGAAAAGTCAGAAAAAAAAATGGTTTTATCTTTATTTTGGTTAATTTACATTTGCTCTATAATATTCAAGATAAATAATGAAAAAAAAACAATTCATGCTTTATTAAAATATATTTAAATACTTCCAGATGAAAAGTTTGTTGGATTCTTAAATAAAGCATCTTAGAATAATGTTTTAAAATGATATAAAGAAAAAAAACGCTATTATAAATTCATGTTTTTCAAAACCGTATTTTGCCTGGAGTAGAATGCCTACGCCTTGACAGATGTGTTTTTGTACACACTTGATAAAGCCTGCGTTGCGGATATTTTTTATGTAATCGTTCTTGTTTCTGGAAAAAATGGTTTATTTAGGATGTCAGTTTTGAAAGTGACCTGGTAGACGTAACCGTGGCAACTATAGCGATAAAAAAAATGGATTGGCCCATATCAATAAATATCATTGATCTTGACTATATCATTATGTAATGAAGTCATAAAAAGTTGAAGTGAATGTGTACACCCATTGTTTGTTTCATCCGATATAGAGCAATTTAAGGCCCTGGAATTTTCAAGGTGACATGATTTGTGTTAACTGTGTTGTGTGTTTGGATTGTGTTAATCTGATCATAATGTGACTATCATGACATTCACATGATTTTATTTGCACATTTTGTTTATTTATAAAATAAGTTGTGTTAGCTTTGTTTCATCGAAATTTAAACTCAATTCTTATAAACAGTTGGATTGGGGTTTTGCTTTGTGTTTTGTGTCAATTTTTATGGCGTAATTGCGATCAGCAGCTGACGTTTATATGACTGCTCTCCTGTTTCCTGTAAACTATGGAATACAAAAAAAACTAAGGTTTTTTTATTTGTTATTTGTGTTGCTTTCGTCACTGTTATATATACCGATTTATTTCCTATCTATTACGAAATTGATTGCAAACTTAAACGAACTCAAAAAAGTTAGAGGCTTTTTAGCATTACTTTTGAAAACAAATTAATCGCTGTTTCTTTTCTGTACATACAAATTCGAATATTTATTCAGATGTAAGATTATTTTCTTTATACATATTTTATTGTAAAGTTAATTGCGAAGAAGAGTGACCCCCTTGCATACAAAATGTTGTTCGACATACTCATATCGGACAACTTTGTTCACTGTACAGTCGCCATCACATACATCGGTACACTACAGGGTGTTCAAAAACTATCGGAACATGCACCCTAATGCCTTGAAAATAGAGTTGTGTTCCGATGTTTGTGAGTTGCTTGTTTGCTCCGATGTATGTGACGGCGACTGTACTCTATTTGAGGCCAACCAACGCTATCCTTGTATCGGAAATCGCCCGTAAAGCAAAACTCTGACTTACACAGCCTATAAACCAATACAGTCAGTCGACGAAGCCGTCTAGACAGGGCAATCGTGCGGGGTGTGAGGGGCGTATAGGGCGAGCCCCAGCTGCATACATGTAGCTTGGGACATGACGTTGTCAAACCCGCAAACGTCAAAGGCGTCGGTCCACTGGTTACTCTTTACACTGTGACTCTTATATGGGTCATTGGCGTTGAATGGGTTTGACCCAAAACAGTATCCCTTTTGAATGTGTATGGGTTCGATTATAATCAGAATGTCCACAGAATATGCAGTCGCGAGCGAAGGCTCCGGCAGTGTGTATGAAGAGTACGACCCGCTCGACTTCCTGTACGGCGAGACAGAGATGCGAGAGACGCCCGTTTATGGAAAGATCGATAGGAGGAAAGAGAGCGCTATATTGCCGTCGCCGCCGCCTAAGAATATCCCTGCCGTGCCGGCTGTTGAGAAGAGGACTACTACTGTAAGTACCATCAAAGGCACAGTAATTTATTTATTTTTAACCGACTTCAAAAAAGGAGGATGTTCCACTATATGTATAAGTATATATATTTTTTATACTGTATGTTCACCCTCCGTCAAATCTGGACCGATTTCCAAAATTCTTTTTTTAATCGAAATACGAAATACTCCTGAGGTGGTCCCATTGTCACCAAGTCAGGATCTGATGATGGGATCCCAGGGAAATAGAGGGCAACCCACAAATTGTATAGGCACGCGTGTAGTAATTTCGGTATTTTCTATTATAACTCGTGTATTTACCCACATTGCACGTAGAACCGATAGCCGTTGGGGCTGAAAGGTTCTCGAGTGACGACCACGTACCGGAAGGCACAGCGTGGGTAGAGAGACAAGGTGGACTGATGACCTCGTAAAAGCCACCTTTCAATAACTGGCCACTATACTAAATTGAATTCTGTTTGTAGCGGAACAGAGTAAATTTTTAGTATGAGGGGTGGGGGGCAGTTATTGGTGATTTACCCTACATAAACCTATTTGAAATGTTTAAAATAACTTTGAAATATTGTTTCAGAACAAATTGTATGACTGCATAGTGAAATGCAGAACAAGGAACACTGATAGTGAGCACAGAGCATTCTTAAAAATGGTCCTGGATGTCCGAAGTAAGTATATTGATTATCTATTTCAAGTTAATGTATTTTTCTTATTTTAATTTCCGTAAAGATAAGTGGCGGAAAAGAGGGGAAACCTTTGCCAAGGTGTAGGATGGAATATAGGCTATTTAAAAAAGATGTTTATGAGGTTTATGGGGTTCTTTCTTTTTAATGATAACCTAATTTATATTGCCATATGGTAGGGTAAATCGCCAATACTTGGCCACCCTTCTGTTCCCCTACAAACAGAATTCAATTTAGTATGACGTGGCTAGTTATTGAAGGGTGGCCACTTGGCCAGTAATTGAAATCTATACTAAAATGAATCTATGATAGTAAATTTTTAGTATGAGGTGATTGTGGTGGGAAATTGCTATAAAATTTGAAGAGTTCCCTCGATTTCTCCAGGATCCCATCATCAGAACTGAATTTTGGTGACAACGGGACCAATATGGAAGTATATGCTTTCAAACCACCACCATTGGTGGACTTTATGCTGTTGTAATAAGGTTCACAAATGGTCGGCTGAGTGTGTCGTCGATGGTACACTAAGTTTAGTGTTAGTAAATTAAGTAGGTAATTTAGTAAGTAGGTAAACACAACAATGTTTGACTTTTGGAAGGGAGCGCACATTCGCCGACAAACTGTCCTCAGTTTGGCGAAGCAGGAAGGGATATACTTGCCATTGTTGATTTTTTGAGAATAAAAAAAAAAAAAAAAAACAGAAATATTTTTTCAAATCGTGTCATAAATTACGGAGTAATCGCGTAACAAACACAAAAAAAAGCGACCAAGTGCGACTCGGACTCGCACATGAAGGGTTCCGTGAAATAAATTGCGGTGTACGATTTATGACGTATTAAAAAAAAATTACTTACTAGATCTCGTTGAAACCAATTTTCGGTGGAAGTTTGCATGGTAATGTACATCATATATTTTTTTTAGTTTTATCACTCTCTTATTTTAGAAGTTACAGGGGGGGGACACATTTTACCACTTTGGAAGTGTCTCTCGCGCAAACTATTCAGTTTAGAAAAAAATGATATTAGAAACCTCAATATGATTTTTGAAGACCTATCCATAGATACCCCACACGTATGGGTTTGATGCAAAATTTTTTTTTGAGTTGCAGTTCTCAGTATGGGGACCCCTAAAACTTAACGTTTTTTTTTCTATTTTTGTGTGAAAATCTCAATGCGGTTCACAGAATACATCTACTTACCAAGTTTCAACAGTATAGCTCTTATAGTTTCGGAAAAAAGTGGCTGTGACATACGGACGGACAGACAGACAGACATGACGAATCTACAAGGGTTCCGTTTTTTGCCATTTGGCTACGGAACCCTAAAAAATACAGATGAATTGAGAACCTCCTCCTTTTTGAGGTCTGTTAAAAATGTGATATTTTTACAGAAAGGTTCGTCCACTCGGAGCACAGTTCAAACCCGGGGCATGTGATAGCGGCGCGCTCGGGGGGCAAGTACCCGCCCAACACAAGTATCAAGGTTCTAGTCCACCACGAACATGCCGACGAGCCTATCACCTTCACTTCTGATGGTAAGCGATTTTACACTACAAATTGAATGTAACTGTTTATAAGTTAGTTATATTATAACTGTTGTTACACACAGTTTTGACAATAAATTATATCTTATCTTATCTTATTCAGTTTCAAATTGAATAACTTTAAAGTTGTTCTCGGCAGCTCGCCATTAATATGATGGTAAGAGATTATAAATCTTATATCTGTTGTTATTAAGTTTCAAATTCAATTTAGTAACTGATTATACTTTATTTATTATATCTTCGTATGCAATCTAGAAAAAGTATTCTATTGTTGGTGAAATAAGGTTTTTTTTTGTTTCAGTGGAATCAACCGTGGAACATGTGATATTGACTGTGATATGTTCTCTTGATGAGGACGTTAGAGATGATATGTCGGGGTATATGTTAAGAGTAAGTTTCTTATGTATTATTGAACAAATCGTTAACTTTTTAACAGACTTCAAAAAAGGAGGAGGACAATTCGAAGGATTTCGAGGAATCTTTAATTTTTTACGTCATACCTGGCCATAAAGTAGGAATTACCGCACGCTAAAACCCCACTTCCTGGCCAGATAGAGACGTAAAATTTTGTACTCACCACGGGCGGTAATAAAGAAAGCCTCAGAGCGCATATTTATCGCCCTTGCCTTCGGCTCGGGCGTCAAATACCTGCGATCTGAGACATTCTTTGTTTAACCGCCCTAGGTAAGTAATGTACTATTATGTATGTTCCCCGATTACTCGGAGACGATTCTTTTGTTTTAAAGGGTATCTTTCCCAAGTGGTTTTAATAGTCACCAGGTCAGAATCTGATGATGGGATCCTGGAGAAATCAAAAGATTTCTTCAAACTCTATAGGCAAACTTGAAGCGGAGTACTTAATTGGAGTCGGTTAAAACTTTCTATTTTTAGGGTTCCATACTCAAAGAGTTAAACGGGAACCTATTACTAAGACTTCGCTGTCCGTCCGTCCGTCCGTCCGTCCATCCATCCGTCTGTCTGTCACCAGGCTGTATCTCAAGAACCGTGATAGCTAGAGAGTAGAAATTTTCACAGATTATGTATTTCTGTTGCCGCTATAACAACAAATTAATACTTAAAACAAAATAAAATATTTTTTTAAGGGGGGCTCCCATACAACACACGTGATTTTTTTGCTGTTTTTATAGATAATGGTACGGAACCCTTCGTGCGCGAGTCCAACTCGCACTTGGCCGGTTTTTTATAACTTACACAATCTTATTAATTTAACTAATTTAACGGGAGACGATCCCCGCTTGGGTTCATTGTCTTAAATCATTGAATACAGTATTTTAATATTTTTTCACGTCAATTGTAGCCAATATTTATTTGCGGATGCCACAGCGGATGTATCCATAATCACACCCAACGCATAAACTTGTTATCCTATGTATAATATAATATTAGTTGAGTGAATGGAGTGGCATTTAAACCCTGCTGGGTTTTGTCCGCTGCCTGGCCGTATATAGTGAAATACTTATACCTATATAAAATAAAATAAATTAGACTATGCATATTTTAGGTATGGGGTGTCAAAGAATACCTAACTCCTGGTAGCTCGCTAAGCGAATACGACTACATACGTGAATGCGTCAGGTTAGAAAAGGACGTAAGACTGTGTTTGCTTGAAGGCAAGGACCGGGATTTGGCCAGGACAGAAAGAGACGACGCTAGAGACGCGCATCTTACTTTGGACGATCTGATACCGATACAGGGCGCTGCACCGATGCTTTCTTTTGATAATCTATCTATTTTACTTGGTAAGTTATAGTTATAGGTAGATATAATTTTTTACTAAACTTAAGTTTGTATGTAACTACGCTATCGAGTAATAATTTAAAAACAATATTTATAATTAAATATTAACATTATTTATACCGACCACAATCTTCTAGTCAGCATGTTCAACTTTGAAAATAAGAGGCCTAAAAGAAAGAACAGACCAAAGAGTATCGATCTCAATAAGCTTAAAGAAATAGATAGTAATTATAGAGTGCAATATAGCAATAAGGTAGGATATAAACTAGAACAGTACAATAAAGATATATTAGACAACATAGAAATAGAAAGCCGTTGGAATAACATTAGAGATATAATTAGGACTAGTGCGGAAGAAACATTGGGTAAAGAAAAGATCACACCACGAAAGAAATGGTTAACCACAGATATTATAGATATGATGATTGAAAGAAGAAGCGTAAGGAATAGAGTGGATGAAGATAGCATAGAGAAATACAGGTACCTCTCAAATAAAATAACATTAAAGTGCAGAGAAGCAAAGGCTCAAGACATATCTGAGGCATGTAATCATATAGAAAACTTTATTAAACAAGGGAAATTAGACAAAGCCTATAGTATAGTCAGACACCTAGGAAGACATCACAAGACAAAAAGTGCTGCAATTTTGGACGAGCATGGCAAAATTTTACTAAATAATGAAGATATATTACAACGCTGGATACGATACATAGAACAATTATACAACGGAAATGGTTTAACAGATAATGACATAGAGAGAGAAATGGAAGTAGATGAAAATAAACTAGGTCCTGGTATCATTAGAGAAGAGTTTGACAGAGCATTAAATAGTATTCAAAATGGTAAAGCAGCAGGTGATGATCAAATATACATTGAACTCATAAACAAATTAGAATGTGATTTTATGAAAGATGAAATATTTGCAATAGTGAAAGAGATCTACATCACAGGAGTGATTCCAAAAGATTTTCAAACTAGTAAAGTGTTACCATTGCCAAAGAAACTAAATACACTGAAGTGCGAAGAGCACAGAACGCTGAGCCTTATATCACAAGCATCTAAAATTCTCATTAAGATGCAAAACAGAATAAGACCAATAACGGAGAGCTATCTGGGACCTGACCAATATGGGTTCAGGCAACAAAGAGGCACAAGAGAAGCTATTCTTGCTCTTCGACTCATCGTAGATAGGTGAATGGAACTAGGCCTGAACACTCATATAGCCTTCATAGATTTAGAGAAAGCCTTTGATAAAATAGACTGGATAAAGATGATGAACATTCTGCGTACAATAGGAATAGATTATAGAGACAGGCGAATTATACATGCACTATATAAAGATCAAGAAACCATAGTAGAAATAGGACAGGAGAAGGGAAAAGCCAAAATAAAACAGGGTGTAAGGCAGGGTTGTCCACTCTCGCCTTTGATTTTTAATATTTTCATTGAAACCGCCATTCGAGAAATTTTGGGATCAGAAAAAGGCGGTGTTAAAATTAATGGAGAAAAGTTTCACTTTATAAGATTTGCTGATGACATCGCAGCGGTAGCCGAAAATTCTGCACAGCTTGAACAGCTCGTAACAGAAATGGACCTCATTTTCACAGAATTTGGACTAAAAATAAATATAAATAAGACCAAAACATTAATTGCATCTAAGACAAACCAAATCATAGATCCCATAAAAATTAGAGGTTCAGCCATTGAACAAGTCAAAAGCTTTAAATACTTAGGCAGCATTATAACCTGTGACTCCAGATGCACTTCGGATATCATCGCACGCATAGCCATGGCCAAAAAAGCTTTCAATGCCAAAAAGCAAATATTAAAGGCGAAAATATCTCGAAAGATCAGAAAACGTTTTATTAAGACCTACATCTGGAGCATAGCGTTGTACGGAAGTGAGACGTGGACTCTAACCCAGCGTGACAGAGAGAGACTGAACGCATTTGAAATGTGGGCATGGAGAAGGATGGAAGGAAGAAGAACAAACGAAGAGGTTCTAAATTTGATAGGAGAACAAAGATGTCTACTAAAAACTATTGAAAACAGAAGGGGAAATATGTTGGGGCACCTGATACGACATGACAATTACATAAAAACTATAATTGAAGGAAAAATTGAAGGAAGGAGAGGCAGAGGAAGGCCAAGACGTGCGTTTATGGACCAAGCTAAAGAGAAAGTTAATGTAATGTCGTATCAGGAGCTCAAAACAGTGGCAGAAAGAAGAACAGAATGGCGATTACTCCACCGACAAGAGCCTGGCTCTTAAATTTATGATGATGATGATGATGATGATGAAATATTAACAAAATTGCGCGCGTAGCGTAACTGGCCAAGGAAGTGAATCTCCTAGCATTTGAACCGCTCGGTTCTAACGTCATTGTCAACTCAAGATTATTTCAGCAGAGGTAAAACATACCGCGGAAACTTTAATCAAGAAAAATTCAGTACCGGTATTATTGGCTTACATCTTCATCAAATGTGGACTCTGATATTTGTCTCTTTTACCTAATAGTAATTCCTGTCGACGACAATGACGAAGAAAAAACGCCCCCTTTAGCGTTTAAATGTGCTTTTCATACCCTCATGGCGCCCAATGTTCGACGGCATGTATAATCGATTTCAATGTAATTTAGACCTTGCAACCCATATTTGTAGTATTTATTTTGATTCATTCAATTTTAGAACAAAGAAAACTAAGTCCTATATTCTAAATAACTTGATTTAAATTAAACTGACAATTTTTTTGGTATGGGCAGCACGAAGTTAAATATTGCCTGTATTCCTTATGAAGTATGTCATGGTCATTACTAGTACGTATATACGACAGTGAAAAATGATGTAATTCCAGAAACGTTAGAAGGCGAGCTCTCCCGCGCAGTCGGAGTGGCAGGCGCAGAAGGCACGTGCTCTCCAAAGGCCGTGTTTCAGGCGGTCAAGGCGATCTGCGCTCTCGCGGGACAAGTGGAGACGCTGCATGTCACGCACACGTTAAATGCGTTCGCGCAGGCCGCGACGCAGGGCACGGTATGTATTGGGACTTGGGACTGAGTGGAAACACCTAATTTACTCATCGTCGCTTAGTTTAGTGTAAGGCTTGAGTGGACGCTGCGCTACGAGCGCGGCGTGCAGCGTCCATATAAAACAAATGCCATTTATATGGACGCTCCACGCCCCGCTCGTAGCGGAGCGTCCACTCAGGCCTTATACTAGTAGTCACTATACGCTGGAAAATAAGGGTCGTTTTCGATGGTTCAGTAGAAACACCTACTTAACTCAGTGCCGCACCATGTTGGTCTTCAGTCACAACTGTAAAATGACGAATCTAAGGGTCGATTTCGACGGTTCAGTAGCGCCAGGTGTAAAAGGCAGGTACCGTACGTTGGTAGGTACGTGAGAACTGTCTAGGGACGGGGAAGGCACGTGCTTCATTTGCGATCTGCGCTCTCGCGGGACAAGTAGAGACTCTTCACGTCACGCACACTTTAAATGCGTTCGCGCAGGCGGCACACCATACTGATCTTAGTCACACATGTAAAATGACGAAACGAACGTTTTCGACGGTTCAGTAAATGCAACAGGTGTGATAAGCTCAACGCATTCGCTCATCTGTGCAGAAACACCTACTTTACTTATTACTGCACCATGCTGGTCTTTGTTACACCTGTAAAAAGACGACACTAAGGGTTGTTTTCGACGGTTGGCACAGACCGCCACACAAGTGAGAAGATCTAGAAACACTGAATGGGCATTTTCGCGAGAAGAGATGCATCGTTATGGACGTTACCGAATATAATGATGTTCCATTTTGTAACCAAAATTAACAATGCTAATCGTTTTACAGTTACAGATAAAAGTAACAACATGGAATATCACTAATCTCATGGAACGTCACTAATCTGCATCTTCTTCTCGCGAAAATGCCCGACTACTCATTGTCGCACCATGCCAGTCTAAGCCACAATTTTAAAATGACGAAACTAAGAGTAGTTTTGGACGTTTCAAATCAGGTCAATTAGGCGGGTTGAATTGTATTCCGCTTACATTTCTCTTTTATTACAGGGCAACACCAACCTAATAACCCCTGAAATCCAAGCGGACACCGGCCAATACTGTTCCGTGTCCCTCCGATCGGCGACCCCTCGCGAGGTGGTCCAGCATCAGTGCAACAGGTATCCATTGCCTAAAAATTATAAAATTGATTGTTGATAACATGCTGAGTTAGTGTCCGGCTTCCGTGACAACATGCTGAGTTAGTGTCCGGCTTCCGTGACAACATGCTGAGTTAGTGTCCGGCTTCCGTGACAACATGCTGAGTTAATTCTGGCTTTCGTGACAACATGCTGAGTTAGTGTCCGGCTTCCGTGACAACATGCTGAGTTAGTGTCCGGCTTCCGTGACAACATGCTGAGTTAGTGTCCGGCTTCTGTGACAACATGCTGAGTTAGTGTCCGGCTTCCGTGACAACATGCTGAGTTAGTGTCCGGCTTCCGTGACAACATGCTGAGTTAGTGTCCGGCTTCCGTGACAACATGCTGAGTTAATTCTGGCTTTCGTGACAACATGCTGAGTTAGTGTCCGGCTTCCGTGACAACATGCTGAGTTAGTGTCCGGCTTCCGTGACAACATGCTGAGTTAGTGTCCGGCTTCTGTGACAACATGCTGAGTTAGTGTCCGGCTTCCGTGACAACATGCTGAGTTAGTGTCCGGCTTCTGTGACAACATGCTGAGTTAGTGTCCGGCTTCCGTGACAACATGCTGAGTTAGTGTCCGGCTTCCGTGACAACATGCTGAGTTAGTGTCCGGCTTCCGTGACAACATGCTGAGTTAGTGTCCGGCTTCCGTGACAACATGCTGAGTTAGTGTCCGGCTTCCGTGACAACATGCTGAGTTAGTGTCCGGCTTCCGTGACAACATGCTGAGTTAGTGTCCGGCTTCTGTGACAACATGGTGAGTTAGTGTCCGACTTCCGTGACAACATGCTGAGTTAGTGTCCGGCTTCTGTGACAACATGCTGAGTTAGTGTCCGGCTTCCGTGACAACATGCTGAGTTAGTGTCCGGCTTCCGTGACAACATGCTGAGTTAGTGTCCGGCTTCTGTGACAACATGCTGAGTTAGTGTCCGGCTTCCGTGACAACATGCTGAGTTAGTGTCCGGCTTCTGTGACAACATGCTGAGTTAGTGTCCGGCTTCCGTGACAACATGCTGAGTTAGTGTCCGGCTTCTGTGACAACATGCTGAGTTAGTGTCCGGCTTCCGTGACAACATGCTGAGTTAGTGTGTGGGCTCCCACACAAGAAGGTGATTTTATTGCCGTTTTTATAGATAATCGTACGGAACCCTTCGTGCGCGAGTCTGACTCGCACTTGGCCGGTATTTTGACTTTTTATTTATGTGTTTCTTATTCAACAGGATCCGAGACGCGGTCAGATCGCTGATAGCGCTCTACACACGGACACGGCTGTTAGACTTCCAACTGACAGACTCGCAGCTGACGCCGCAAGGCTTGTCCGACAGTGAGTAGTCTAATTTCTGTAGACAAGTTAAATTGTTAAAGCTCGGTGAATTCTAATATACATGAAATGTGTGGATATATATTTTAGGCCTTTCAAATATTTATTAACGTTTGCGTGGAACTTGTTTATATCGTAGCTCCATACAAACTTTCGCTTCCCATTTTATCCCTTTAGGGAATGATTTCCGAGATATAAACTACCCTATGTTCCTCCCCGGCATTCAAACTATCTCCATACCAAATTTCATCTCAATCGGTTCACCGGTTTAAGCGTGAAAAGGCAACAAACAGACAGACAGAGTAACTTTCGCATTTATTATATTAGTATGGATTAAGTTCGCCATTTGTACTTTGTTATTCTGAAATATAGTACATTGTTGTAGAGGCTAGAAATTAAGCAATAGATGGACGAGTTAGTTCGAGTACGAGTCCAGCTATTACACTTTCGGCCGAGGCTTAACACGCATGCTTACCAAGCATGTGCTTTTCACGTCTACTGCGAGAAAATTGCAAATAAATACAATTTTAAATCAAAATTAAGTACCTAATTAAAGATCATAATACTAAACAAAAAACACGCTCGCGCGGCCCCGCTCGGGGAGGGGAGGGGCCTGTGATTGTTCGAATCGCTGTTCAAACTGTCCAACAATAACATTGTTGGACAGTTTGAATTCATAGATGGCCTGTTCGTGCGACGTCCAACTATCAGAAGACCATCTTTTGTTACATTTCCGAGTAGTGGCATGAAAAATAAATACCTATCACAGAAGCGTCTCCAGCGAGCAGGATGACGGAAACGATGCTGTTCTGCATCGAGGCCGTGCACCGCTTGCCGCCCGGCTGGGCGCATGAAGACTACGTGTTCCACGCACAGGTGACTCACACAGACACACACACACAATGAGCAATATGTTCTGCATCGAGGCCGTGCACCGCTTGCCGCCCGGCTGGGCGCATGAAGACTACGTGTTCCACGCACAGGTGACTCACACAGACACACACACACAATGAGCAATATGTTCTGCATCGAGGCCGTGCACCGCTTGCCGCCCGGCTGGGCACATGAAGACTACGTGTTCCACGCACAGGTGACTCACACAGACACACGCACACAATGAGCAATATGTTCTGCATCGAGGCCGTGCACCGCTTGCCGCCCGGCTGGGCGCATGAAGACTACGTGTTCCACGCACAGGTGACTCACACAGACACACGCACACAATGAGCAATATGTTCTGCATCGAGGCCGTGCACCGCTTGCCGCCCGGCTGGGCGCATGAAGACTACGTGTTCCACGCACAGGTGACTCACACAGACACACACACACAATGAGCAATATGTTCTGCATCGAGGCCGTGCACCGCTTGCCGCCCGGCTGGGCGCATGAAGACTACGTGTTCCACGCACAGGTGACTCACACAGACACACACACACAATGAGCAATATGTTCTGCATCGAGGCCGTGCACCGCTTGCCGCCCGGCTGGGCGCATGAAGACTACGTGTTCCACGCACAGGTGACTCACACAGACACACACACACAATGAGCAATATGTTCTGCATCGAGGCCGTGCACCGCTTGCCGCCCGGCTGGGCGCATGAAGACTACGTGTTCCACGCACAGGTGACTCACACAGACACACGCACACAATGAGCAATATGTTCTGCATCGAGGCCGTGCACCGCTTGCCGCCCGGCTGGGCGCATGAAGACTACGTGTTCCACGCACAGGTGACTCACACAGACACACGCACACAATGAGCAATATGTTCTGCATCGAGGCCGTGCACCGCTTGCCGCCCGGCTGGGCACATGAAGACTACGTGTTCCACGCACAGGTGACTCACACAGACACACGCACACAATGAGCAATATGTTCTGCATCGAGGCCGTGCACCGCTTGCCGCCCGGCTGGGCGCATGAAGACTACGTGTTCCACGCACAGGTGACTCACACAGACACACGCACACAATGAGCAATATGTTCTGCATCGAGGCCGTGCACCGCTTGCCGCCCGGCTGGGCGCATGAAGACTACGTGTTCCACGCACAGGTGACTCACACAGACACACGCACACAATGAGCAATATGTTCTGCATCGAGGCCGTGCACCGCTTGCCGCCCGGCTGGGCACATGAAGACTACGTGTTCCACGCACAGGTGACTCACACAGACACACGCACACAATGAGCAATATGTTCTGCATCGAGGCCGTGCACCGCTTGCCGCCCGGCTGGGCGCATGAAGACTACGTGTTCCACGCACAGGTGACTCACACAGACACACGCACACAATGAGCAATATGTTCTGCATCGAGGCCGTGCACCGCTTGCCGCCCGGCTGGGCACATGAAGACTACGTGTTCCACGCACAGGTGACTCACACAGACACACGCACACAATGAGCAATATGTTCTGCATCGAGGCCGTGCACCGCTTGCCGCCCGGCTGGGCACATGAAGACTACGTGTTCCACGCACAGGTGACTCACACAGACACACGCACACAATGAGCAATATGTTCTGCATCGAGGCCGTGCACCGCTTGCCGCCCGGCTGGGCGCATGAAGACTACGTGTTCCACGCACAGGTGACTCACACAGACACACGCACACAATGAGCAATATGTTCTGCATCGAGGCCGTGCACCGCTTGCCGCCCGGCTGGGCACATGAAGACTACGTGTTCCACGCACAGGTGACTCACACAGACACACGCACACAATGAGCAATATGTTCTGCATCGAGGCCGTGCACCGCTTGCCGCCCGGCTGGGCACATGAAGACTACGTGTTCCACGCACAGGTGACTCACACAGACACACGCACACAATGAGCAATATGTTCTGCATCGAGGCCGTGCACCGCTTGCCGCCCGGCTGGGCGCATGAAGACTACGTGTTCCACGCACAGGTGACTCACACAGACACACACACACAATGAGCTATATGAACCTTTCTTAAACTTCTGAAAACGCTTACAAAAAAAAAAGAATTAGAACCAATCAGTCGGATAATAGTTTTAAATTTTGACTAGTTCTAAAAATCAAATTATAGTGTCAAATCAAAATATTTTAAAATCATAAATATGTATACATATTTTCCCTAGGGGCTAAATGTACTACTTTAGCCCGCCTTGCTAAGCCTAATATGACACACTTTTCGAGCATGAGAAGTGAAAAAGTAATTTTACGTCATACCTGGCCATAAAGTAGGAATTACCGCACGCTATGCGTGCGGAAAATCCCACTTCCTGGCCAGTTAGAGACGTAAAATTTTGTACTCACCACGGGCGGTAATAAAGAAAGCCTCAGAGCGCATATTTACCGCCCTTGCCTTCGGCTCGGGCGTCAAATACCTGCGATCTGAGACATTCTTTGTTTAACCGCCCTAGGTAAGTAATGTACTATTATCAAGTGTCAGTGTCACGTTATGTCTTATGTTATTTAATTGAAACAGGTTCTCCACGGCACACGGCCGCTCAAGACGCTCCATATGACTCAAACGTCTAAGATCGACGCGGCGGGATTCTACCAGAGGATAATATTTGACACATGGTAAGTACAGTAATTCTTATATAATATTCAGAGACAAAAAAGATAAATAGACAAAGCAAATATCAGAATGGTGCCCAAGAGAAGGAAAAAGGAAAAGAGGTAGACAGGTACGGAGATGGGAGGATGACCTTAGACTGTGATGTGTGTACTGGTCACACACACAAATCCTCCAGCCTGAAGGGCCTTGTGGAGGTTTCCAGACTAACTCAGGGGTACTATGAGGGATTCAAGGGTAGCTTCAATGTAAACTCCGAATACAAGGGTAACAAATAGGATGTTTCGTCCTGTTTATTTATAAAGCAAAAAGAAAGCACTCTTAAGTTACAGTACAATTCAGACGCGGTCGCGGTCCTACCCTTAAGAATTACGGGACGTTATCCCGATAGCCAAGGGCTGCAAACCTGGCTGCCTCGAAGGCTGTCGGAACCTGGAACCCCGGGCTTGTGAGGACTGGCCAATACCACCGCCACGGGGATGATTCCAGGGAGTTCGGGAACGTCTCGGGGCTGGCGAGGACTGGCCAAAACCGCCGCCGCAAGACGCAGGGGGGAAGGGAGGGGGGCAGTGCTATCCGCAGCAAGCTCCGGAGAACACTGGCGCGTTGTTTTTTTTTTTTTTTTTTTTTTTTCTACCTAGCTTCTTTAGTTGGGCCCCGAAGGGGCCCTTAACTAATTGCCTATAACTATGCAAGGCCCAAATGGCCATTGCACGCGCGCACTGCGCGCTACTAACTATCCTAACTAAGCTTAAGCTAAAGGGTGTCTTTATTAAAACAACATAACATAGGGCACATACATAACAGTGCAAGAATATTTAATACATTATTCCATGTCCTCTCGTGGCGACCCGGAGCCCCCCACCCCCCCGCCGCAGGTGCACGGATCTCACTGACGATACAGCCGCAGGTCCGGCTGCAGTGGTAGCGAGGCGCACGTAGATCGGCCGAAGGATCCACGGGCTAGACGCAGGTCCACGCAGTGAAGCTCTCTTCTCTCGAGCGAAGTCCCGATGATCACGAAGTCCAGGCGGCGTCTCCGCGTTTCAGCAATTTCCCGAGTTTCCCCGACTGTCGAACATAACTGACAGCGCGGGGTCCCCCAGTACTCAATACCGAGCCACTGACGAGATACAGCCCAACGATGATCTCGAAGAAACTGCGCCCGATTGACGAGGGCCAGTTTATTTTCTTGTCCTTGTAGTGCGACGCGGGCGTCACGTTTCTGAAGACCAACTGCTCTCCCATAGTCAGCAATTTCCCGGGTTTTCACCCCCAAATAGCCCCGTCAATTGGAGGCTGTCCCCCAGTACTAAATACCGAGCTACGAGATTACAGCCGGTACAGCAGTCCCGCGGGCCGCATCGAAGTCCAGATCCGTGATAAATGAGCAGGGGTCATCCGCCGGCGTGGTCGAAATCCCCGCAGAGTCGAAGTCTAACCACACCCCCACCGCTTAGTAATTTCCCGGGATTCCCAGACTGTCGAACATGACTGACAGCGCAAGGTCCCCCAGTACTCAGTACCGAGCCGCGAGAATGCAGTCAAACGACAGCTCCACTTTAGATTTCTTCCAGTAGACAGGAACATCTGCTCCGAAATGGCTCCGTCGAACGACGGGCTTGCGTCAAAATGTCGTCATCCAAGATGGACGCGGCGCAGGTGGTCGGCCGGTGGCACGTCCGCGCGGCGCGGCGGACGCGCGATATATGATGATCACTGGCGCGTTGTATGCGCGCTCTTGCTTTTATAGCCTCGGTGCGGTCGGTCGGCGTGACGTCACAGCTCTGCGACGCGCGTTGCGCCGGCCGATGGAATGTTCCACTGCGGGCAGCCGTGGTGTGACGAATGCGTCGTCACAATACTAATAGGAGGAAACATGTGGAGAAGAAAAGCTGTAGATCGGAAAGAATGGAAATCTTTAGAGGAGGCCTATGCCGGAAGGCAAGACGACAGTGTCGATGTCTAATATACTTACCTATTGAAGGCGCTCTTATTAAACGATGTTTAGGTATTTGCGGAGGTGTGGCAGACGGAGCGGGAGACGCGCGTCCCGCGCACCCCGCTAACGGCCTTATTCTGTTGGCATCCGTATTCGGCTCGTTTTTGCGGATCATATGATCAAATGTTTTTCATCTTGGATTTAGTTTTATTTTTGAAATCTTGGTTGATTTGTGTAAGATTGTCGCCAAATATTTATTATTTATTCATTTATAAGTGTTTTTGTAAAAAGTCGTTAAATAAAGGCTATAATAAATAAATAAATAAGTACAGTAATTATAGGATAATAGTACATTATGATACAAGTGTGCTAAGTTGGTCATTACACTCGAGTCGGTTTTTAAGCCTGAGCCGAAGGCGAAGGCTTAATGGAGACGAGAAGTGTAATGATCAATGCTCACGTGTTTCATACGACGTTTTTCAACACATTTGCGAGGAAAAAATAAAAAAAATTAAAAATTAAAATGTTAAAAGATATGTAATGAAAAGGCACTAGTGCGATAATGTAATGTAAAAGTCACGGTATGGGTAATATTCTGCATTATTTTGCTAATATTTAAAAAGATATGTAATGAAAAGGCACTAGTGCGATAATGTAATGTAAAAGGCACGGCATGGGTAATATTCTGCATTATCAGTGTAAATACGCTGTAATAAGACCTACTTTACGAGCAGGTGTGTTGAAAAGTATATTACCTCCTCACCTTGGGCGGTAAAACAAAAACGGTCCCAGAGCGCAGGTATTTGACGCCCGAGCCGAAGGCAAGGGCAATACATATGCGTTCTGAAGTAGCTCTGACAATCCGTTTTTAGCGTTCCGGAGCGAAAATGGCAAAAACGGAACCCTTGTAGTTTCGTCATGTCCGTCTGTCCGTATGTCAAAGGCATTTAACTCGTAAACTATAAGGTGTATTTGAAAAAAAAATTGTAGGATAGGTGGATTTTGTAGGAGAGGTGAGGTGGTGCTGTTCTTCAAAAAGGATGACAACACCCTGCTGAAGAACTACCGACCCATCTCACTTCTGAGGCATGTCTATAAGCTGTTTTCAAGAGTCATTACGAATCGTCTCGCACGCAGGCATGATGACTTCCAGCGTCCCGAACAAGCCGGTTTCCGAAGAGGCTTTAGTACCGTAGACCACATCCACACGCTCCGCCAGGTTATACAGAAGACGGAGGAGTATAACCTGCCCCTCTGTTTAGCGTTCGTGGACTACGAGAAAGCCTTCGATTCGGTCGAAACCTGGGCTGTATTGCAGTCTCTCCAGCGGTGCCAAGTAGACTGCCGCTATATCGAAGTACTGAAGTGTTTGTACGAGAACGCCACTATGTCAGTCCGACTTCAGGATCAGAGCTCGAAGCCTATTCCGCTGCAGCGGGGTGTCAGACAAGGGGATGTTATTTCCCCAAAACTGTTCAGCGCTGCACTGGAAGACGTTTTCAAGACTCTGGACTGGAGAAGGTTAGGCATCAAAATCAATGGCGAGTACATCACTCACCTTCGGTTTGCTGATGATATAGTAGTCTTGGCTGAGACCATGGAGGACTTGAGTACTATGCTCGATGACCTCAGTAAAGCTTCCGAGCGAGTTGGTCTAAGGATGAACATGGATAAGACGAAGATCATGTCAAACGTCCATGTAGTACCAACTCCCATTTCAATCGGACACTTTACGCTCGAAGTTGTAGACGATTATGTATACCTAGGACAGACTGTCCAGTTAGGTAGGTCCAACTTTGAGAATTAAAGACGCCACGAGCGTTTTTAGACCAGTTATACACCGCTGCATACAAAATGTTTTCTACGACAAATTTTAAATAAATAGCAGACTACAGAATAGTTCAACTTTTCAGGCAGCAAGTTTTCTATTCGTACTTTTGCTTCGCACACAATTTCTTCAGAAGTGCAGTTATTAATTTCTTCGACCATTTTAAAAGGAACGTACACTTTTGTCTTCACAAACACGAATGAAATCTTAATAGTTTAGGACTAATACTTAGTTTATCATCTTTCGTCTTTTCATTTTGAACTGTATTTTGGTGGGAAATCGGAAATGTGACAGCTATTGCTTATGGTTTGTTTTGTTTTTAATTTGTTTGCACTTGCCATCCGAACCAAACCGAATCCGGACCCGGAACGAATTCGAACTGTTTATTTTTATAAATAATACCAAGCATTTATAAAACATGTAATTTAACACACAATAGATGATGATTTATTATTATTGTAGTAAATAATTTATAATATATTATCTGTCATTTATATAGGCTGTAGCTCAAATACAATGACACCACTAATAAGTCGTCAAAAAACTCTATGCTCTATGGCCCAAAAACGAACTGTTTAGCGTACTTTTTTGGTTCATACATTTTTCATAAAAGCACTGTTTAACTTTTTTTTAATCGGCCGCTATATTGCAGTGTGCCAACTTCATAAACAAATATTTCTAAATAAAAGTATTTATTAACGATTTAACATTTGTTAATTATAAATTATTTACTACAATAATAATAAATCATCATCTATTGTGTGTTAAATTACATGTTTTATAAATTCTTGGTATTATTTATAAAAATAAACAGTTTGAATTCGGCCTGGGTCCGGATTCGGTTTGGTTCGGATGGCAAGTGATTAATAACTGCACTCTTGAAGAAATTGCGTGAGTAGCAAAAGTGCGAATAGAAAACTTGCTGCCTGAAAAGTTTAACTATTCTGTAGTCTGCTATTTATTTAAAATTTGTCGTAGAAAAAGTATTGTATGCAACGGTGTATAACTGGTCTAAAAACGCTCGTGGCGTCTTTAATTGCGATGCTCGCCGAGGCTCGCATCGCAACCCACGCCACTCGCCTTTTAAGACCTTTCTTCTACAACAGTTGCATAAAATACTATTTTATGTATGACCACGCATAACATTTTACAGAGTAGTTCGATTTTGATAATTATTTTTTATTGGAAAGGGTATACCCCGAAGTTGGTCTCATATAAATTTGAAAAAAAAAACTAACCTTAAAAGTAGGAAAATATGGGATGATTGATTTTTCGTCGGTTAAAACTTTCTTTTTAAAGTGAATTTTAACGCTTCCAAGAATTGTCCGGCCAGGTTAAACCTAGAAGATCTACCCATCAGCCAGCTACCCCGCGAGGCGCGTCTAGTGTTGACTCTGTACGGACGCACGCCGCGGCCCGTGGACGGACACACTGACGACACGGACAACCAGGACAAGCCGGACAACGGGGACGTGCTGTACGACCAGCTCGAGCTGGGCTGGGCGAGCATGCAGCTCTTCGATTTTGATGGGTAACAATATCTATCACTTCACATTTATTATTACTCCAGAAGAAAGAAGGCAAGAAAATATGCCTAATGAAGAAAACCCATTCAGATATCTCAAAATCTTACGAAGCTACAACCGTTTCAATACTTCTTGTTTGAGAGAAAAAAATGTTAGGGGATCATGACGTCACGATCCTCGAGCGTCATAGTAAATGACAATTGTTACATATGAAGGTGCGTTTTGCGGAAAAGGGACAGAATCAGAGCACCGTAAATTTTGAGATATCTGAATGGGATTTTCGTTACTTTTTTGCCTTATATCTTTTTGAGTAATAATAAATGTTGAGTGTACAGTCAGGGGTAATAATATAAAGTGTCATTCAATAGAACTTGCAAACTATGTAAACAAAAAATGTATTTGACATTTGAAATGTCAATTCCAATACATTGTTTGTTTACATAGTTTGCAAGTTCTATTGAATGACACTTTACGTACATACATCTGTACAGGACTCTATTGTCAATGTCATAAAGGCGTGTACAGATATTTATGTCCTTTTTTATGTACGTATATTAATACCTACTATTCGCTATCACGTCTGATCAGAAGTGGTCCTTATTCCTTGGCTATAAGGTTGAGATTGTGTAAACGTTGTGTGTGCAGTATGCTGGCGTCGGGTCCGTACGCGCTGGCGCTGTGGCCGGGCTGCTGCGACCGGCGCATGGGCCCGGCGCCGCACCCGGCCGACGCGCCGCCGGAACCCTTCCCTGTTGTCAACATAGGTATGTCGCGCGTTAGTGTGTGTGTGTGCAGTATGCTGGCGTCGGGTCCGTACGCGCTGGCGCTGTGGCCGGGCTGCTGCGACCGGCGCATGGGCCCGGCGCCGCACCCGGCCGACGCGCCGCCGGAACCCTTCCCTGTTGTCAACATAGGTATGTCGCGCGTTAGTGTGTGTGTGCAGTATGCTGGCGTCGGGTCCGTATGGGCCCGGCGCCGCACCCGGCCGACGCCTTCAAGCGTCAACTTTGACTGCCGCTATATGTTCCTTCACTCTCTCTTGAACGCTTCGCTTAGTCTGGCCAATATAAACACTCCCACAACTGCATTCCACCTTGTAGACCCCGGGATTTTGGTACGGGGTAACATCCTTTGGACTGCGCAACTGATTCGCTACTTTAGATAACGGCGTATATACAGTCTTAATGGAGAATTTCTTGAGTACTATTCCAACTTTGTCCGTTACCCCTTTCACATATGGCAAAAATGCTGGTTGTCTGCTAACCTCCGGTTGCCTCTCCCCCCTCTTGGTTGTACGCTGCATTCTCCCATTATACCCGTTTCGTCTGAGTACCTCTTGCACATGGGTTAGTTCCTCATCTAGGTGCTCAGGGTCACATAAGGCGTGTGCCTTTTTTTTTTTTTTTTACCTATCAGTGTGTGTGGGCTTTCTAATATCGCGTTAGACCCGGAAAAAACAGTATTTAAATATGTGTACAAAGCGCGAGAGTTTAAAGTGTTATAATGGAAGCTTTTAAAATAGTTGACGTGTTGTAGAAATCCCGAACTACATCCACCACGGCGTGCGATGGACGGCGGGAGAGATAGAGAAGTCCATCACCGAGCCGCTACCAGCGTTCGACTCGCTCGACGGCCACACACAGTCGCAGCTGCTGCATCTGATAGAGCAGGGCGCGTACCAGAGGATGCCTACTGATTGCAGGGAGGTGAGGTGTCTGTTGCCGGCTGTGGAGACTACGTTCGAACCATTCGAAACGTCCATCGATTCTCTAAGATGATGATGATAATTTTCATGCGAAGTTTCTAGAACATTTTCTTTAGCTATTCCGCAAAAAACGTGCTGCTTTATTAGCAATAACGAGATGCATCTATTTACGTATGTTTGCTTGCAGTTAATGCTTCCACCCTCCCCCCATACGAGCAAACGTGCAAATAAATACAACACGAATGAAAAAAACCTATTTTTTTTAACGTAGGTGATGTGGGAAAAACGTCAGTACCTCGTAGAACTACCGGGAGCTCTGCCGCTAGTACTGCTGGCGGCTACCAACTGGTACGGCGAGCATCGCGCGCAACTAGTCAACCTGCTGCGCCGCTGGGAGAAGCCTTCTCCGCTCAACGCCATGCATCTTCTGCTGCCCTAGTACGTATTACTGATAAACTACGTCAATACCTCATAGAACTACCGGGAGCTCTGCCGCTAGTACTGCTGGCGGCTACCAACTGGTACGGCGAGCATCGCGCGCAACTAGTCAACCTGCTGCGCCGCTGGGAGAAGCCTTCTCCGCTCAACGCCATGCATCTTCTGCTGCCCTGGTACGTATTTCTGATTAACTACGTTAGTACATCGTAGAACTACCGGGAGCTCTGCCGCTAGTACTGCTGGCGGCTACCAACTGGTACGGCGAGCATCGCGCGCAACTAGTCAACCTGCTGCGCCGCTGGGAGAAGCCTTCTCCGCTCAACGCCATGCATCTTCTGCTGCCCTAGTACGTATTACTGATAAACTACGTCAATACCTCATAGAACTACCGGGAGCTCTGCCGCTAGTACTGCTGGCGGCTACCAACTGGTACGGCGAGCATCGCGCGCAACTAGTCAACCTGCTGCGCCGCTGGGAGAAGCCTTCTCCGCTCAACGCCATGCATCTTCTGCTGCCCTAGTACGTATTACTGATAAACTACGTCAATACCTCATAGAACTACCGGGAGCTCTGCCGCTAGTACTGCTGGCGGCTACCAACTGGTACGGCGAGCATCGCGCGCAACTAGTCAACCTGCTGCGCCGCTGGGAGAAGCCTTCTCCGCTCAACGCCATGCATCTTCTGCTGCCCTAGTACGTATTACTGATAAACTACGTCAATACCTCATAGAACTACCGGGAGCTCTGCCGCTAGTACTGCTGGCGGCTACCAACTGGTACGGCGAGCATCGCGCGCAACTAGTCAACCTGCTGCGCCGCTGGGAGAAGCCTTCTCCGCTCAACGCCATGCATCTTCTGCTGCCCTGGTACGTATTTCTGATTAACTACGTTAGTACCTCGTAGAACTACCGGGAGCTCTGCCGCTAGTACTGCTGGCGGCTACCAACTGGTACGGCGAGCATCGCGCGCAACTAGTCAACCTGCTGCGCCGCTGGGAGAAGCCTTCTCCGCTCAACGCCATGCATCTTCTGCTGCCCTGGTACGTATTTCTGATTAACTACGTTAGTACATCGTAGAACTACCGGGAGCTCTGCCGCTAGTACTGCTGGCGGCTACCAACTGGTACGGCGAGCATCGCGCGCAACTAGTCAACCTGCTGCGCCGCTGGGAGAAGCCTTCTCCGCTCAACGCCATGCATCTTCTGCTGCCCTGGTACGTATTTCTGATTAACTACGTTAGTACCTCGTAGAACTACCGGGAGCTCTGCCGCTAGTACTGCTGGCGGCTACCAACTGGTACGGCGAGCATCGCGCGCAACTAGTCAACCTGCTGCGCCGCTGGGAGAAGCCTTCTCCGCTCAACGCCATGCATCTTCTGCTGCCCTGGTACGTATTTCTGATTAACTACGTTAGTACATCGTAGAACTACCGGGAGCTCTGCCGCTAGTACTGCTGGCGGCTACCAACTGGTACGGCGAGCATCGCGCGCAACTAGTCAACCTGCTGCGCCGCTGGGAGAAGCCTTCTCCGCTCAACGCCATGCATCTTCTGCTGCCCTGGTACGTATTTCTGATTAACTACGTTAGTACCTCGTAGAACTACCGGGAGCTCTGCCGCTAGTACTGCTGGCAGCTACCATCTGGTACGGCGAGCATCGCGCGCAACTAGTCAACCTGCTGCGCCGCTGGGAGAAGCCTTCTCCGCTCAACGCCATGCATCTTCTGCTGCCCTGGTACGTATTTCTGATTAACTACGTCAATACCTCGTAGTAGTACGGCTAACTGGCGATGGAAGAGTGACTTGCAAGTTCCTTGTCCACAGCTTCCCCGACTCTGAGGTCCGCTCGACGGCCGCCAGCCTGCTGAGCCAGCTGTCGGCCGACGAGCTGTGCCGCGTGCTGCCGCAGCTCACGCAGTCGCTGCGCCACGAGACCTACCAGACCAGCCCGCTTGCCGGTATTTACACATACAACTCGACCAAGCTAAGAATACACCTCGCGTCGAATAAGTTACACTGAGCGAGGTGCATTCTTAGCTTGGGTACATACGGGGAATTTTGCGATACAAACGCGCGTTACTAGCTATATATCACCTGTCAAAATCACCTGTATCAATACTATAACGCGTTTCTAGCGCTGAAAAATCGCTCCGGGTAGCGGCTTTAAATTACCTTGTAAAGTATGCGCGCTGGATACAAAGAAATTCATGTGTTCTTTTTGATTCGTGCTACCATAACTTTTGTTCGTATGCGACAAAACTATAATCTTTCGTGTCTGTGAAAGGTCTATGTTCGAAACTCTTCGTGCTTGGCATTCGTACTTTAACGAAAAATTTAACTGTCACAAGTCACAACAGTTGTGTTAATAAACTAGTCATGTATTCAGTACTATTTAAGATGTACTGAATATGTTTAAACTTGTGGATTTTCGTACCCACGTTTCATGTTCACTGTAAATGTATATCTTGGTATAGTCACTAGACTCGCTAGTACTTTGTACTTTATTTGTATTTATATAATTATATATAGTATGTCATCCTATTATTTTCAGAATTATTGTTATCAAGAGCATTGGCGGCGCCAGCGGTAGCTCACAGACTGTTCTGGTTGCTAGTCCACTCTCTGCCTAACGTACCACAGGTAAGTCACTTTATAGCCGGCCACTACCAAGACAATCTAATCAATCAATAGGAAACAAATTGAGTTTGTTTTGAGATATTTAGAATTATTATAAATTCCGTTAAAAAAAGAAGATAAAGCTATGAAATGAAAATGTCGGGGGCTCAAATTTCTAGGTTGTTAATTATTTTACTTGCACTGTTCGTAAGTATGTAAGTTGCCCTTAAAATATGCAAATCATTTTTTTATCCGCTTGTCGGTATCCGACTGAGCTATACTTATGTAAGTTCGATGACAACGCAATATTATGGCATCACCGAGCTGATCTGATGACGACCGTTGATTTACCAAGCACTTGCCTTTGCCGCACCAGTAATGGCAGTCTGAGTAGTGTCCCAGTGCTGTTGGACTGGTTTACCATCAGTGTCGACGCACTTGTCACCAACAGCCGAGGCAAACTCCTTGGACGTAGCATTGTCAGGCCGCCACAAGGAAACGGTGTTGGGCAGTGGAACTCTCGCCGGGTATGACCTTGCAGTTGGTTACTTTGCTAATGAGGTGCCTCCTGGTTAGCAGGAAATTGATTTGGGTCGCTGCCTCCCGCTCTTAAATGCTCGGATTTATTTTTGAAGAATGTGTTAACAAGGGCATAAGGTCGGCCGCCGCGCATGTGGAGAGGATATTCCCCTCAGCGTTGAGTCTGGCGTGCCCAAAACCACCGTGAACACGCTCTAACTGCTCACACGCCTCACCCACGTGACCGTTCAGATCACCACCCAAAACGGGTCTCTGTGACAACGAGGTGGCTTGTAGCACTCTTCCCGAGTCAATCCTAGATTCCTAAGACCTCGTCCTTTCCGCGCCGCTACAGCCGCTAGCCGGCCTTCGGCGCGTAGGCACTTATCAAATGGGTTATAAATATAAACCCCATCGATAAGCACCTTCACGACCATAAGCCGGGCGCTGACGCGATTCACCTTCAGGACGCTGTCCTGAAGCTCCTCTGAGAGCACCACGGCTACTCCGTTCTCCTCTCCATGTGCAACGGTATAGACACAGTGTAAAGAGTCGTTTGCGGGTTTGACAACGTCATGTCCCAAGTTACATGTATGCAGCTGGGGCTCGCCCTATACGCCCCTCGCCCCTCACACCCCGCACGATTGCCCTGTCTAGACGGCTTCGTCGACTGACTGGATAGGTTTATAGACTGAGGTATAGATTAGCTTGTAGCCATACCCAATGGACCGGGATCTGCTGCCTTTCCATCGAGTCTCCTGCAAAAATGCCACGGCCACTCTCTGCCTGGAGACGTATAGCTAGCTTCCTCGCCCGCCCGGCTAGCCTTTTTTTTAGGGACTTCGCTGTCCGTCCGTCCGTCCGTCCGTCTGTCCGTCACCAGGCTGTATCTCACTGGTACCGTGATAGTTCCAGCTGAAATTTTCACAGATTATGTATTTCTGTTGCCGCTATAACAACAAATACTAAAAACAAAATAAAATAAATATTTTTATTGATAATGGTACGGAACCCTTCGTGCGCGAGTCCGACTCGCACTTGGCCGGTTTTTTTTTACGTGGGGAAATGCCTTTGCGCTTCTCGCCCGGCCAGGGGAGCCAGGGCAGGTATGTCGGACTCCCGGGAACTGCCCGAACTACCGACTAAAACCCCACGGTGTTCCATCTCGTCACCAAGGTGCCGGGTTACGGGCACGCCGAAGCACTCTTCCGCGACCCGACGGTGACTGGCCTTGTTGGGGCCCCAGACTCTGTAGCAGGTGGTAACCTGCACCAACGCAACGAGTGGCGCGCGGGAACACGCGCAACGCCGTCTCGGGCCAGTTAGTGACGCGGCCGACATACTTCCCCAAGTCTGCCTGCCCTGGCCACAGTTAGGGAGGAATGTGGCGAGCGTACGCTTGCCGCCTTCGCCCGATCCACAGAGGTGGCGTCCCTTTCGCGTTCAGCGGCTTCTTTGGCAGAAGGCAAGGACCGCTTTCCATGCTCTGTCGCTGTCCACCATTGTGCGAACTACAGTAAGCAGCGAAAGGTCATGGCCTATCGTGGCGCAGAGTGTTTGGCGATCATCTCTCCAGGCTGGGCATGCCTCCAGCGTGTGCTGGGCCGTCTCCTCTGGGCAGTTGTCACAGTGGTGGCACGCTGCGGTCGGTTCTCGTCCTATGCGGTGCAGATACCTCCCGAAACACCCGTGATCCGAGAGGATCTGCGTCAGCGTGCCATGGTGATGGTCCAACCACTGTTCGAAGGCAGGACGAACTGCCAGGATCGTTCTAAGGCCTGCACTTGGTTGCGCCAGCCTCTCCTTCCATATGGCCACCATTTCCATGCGCGCACCGTCGCGCCGTGCCTCCACCTCCCTTGGTGCTGGTGAGTCACCCAGACCCTGCACCTCCTTGCGCCAGCTATAAACCGCTGCAAGGGCCTTCGCGTCCAGGTCCCAGGGTTCCACCCACTACAATATGCGCGTCCGGCGGAGGCGCCTTTCGGGACCCATGAAATACTAGGGCCTCTGACTTTTGGAGAGCCACCTCCAGACCCAGTAACCGTATCCGTCGGACCACGTATGCCAAACCTGCCGTGGCCAATATGCAGGCGTGTCGGCTTGTTTTGCCCTGGGCTGTGACCAGCGTGTCGTCAGCGTACGTTTACGCCTGGCAGGTAAGCACCACGCAAGACCCAGTTGAGGAAAATAAAGTCTTGAAAAACATTAATTTATAATAGGTTTTATTTGTTGATTTCATTGAAAAACGTTATTCTAAGATGCTTTATTAAAGAATCCAACAAACTTTCCACCATCGCCAGAGCCTTGTCCGTCTGTCAGCAGGTGGTGCAACTTGTAGGTGAGGTTGACTTCGAAAGCAAGTCTTAAACTACAAACGAGGTCGTGTTTGTGCTCCTTGCAATCCTCTCAAAGATAAGTAACGTTAAAACAAACACTCGGCAAAAAAGCTTCTACCAAAGGTGAAAAGTTGGATTGACTTTCTGTTTGTTTCAGGCCCCAAGCCAAGAATTCCTCGGCATAACCATAGAAGACAACTCCTCGCCCTTGGAGGTGGTGTCGTGCGTGTCCACGCACCGGTACCGGCTCATGCTGCGCGCCTTGCTGGCCGTGTGCGGAGAGCGGCTCACGAGCACGCTGACGAGGCAGCAGCTGCTGGTCAAGGTGAGGCTTGGAGGTGGTGTCGTGCGTGTCCACGCACCGGTACCGGCTCATGCTGCGCGCCTTGCTGGCCGTGTGCGGAGAGCGGCTCACGAGCACGCTGACGAGGCAGCAGCTGCTGGTCAAGGTGAGGCTTGGAGGTGGTGTCGTGCGTGTCCACGCACCGGTACCGGCTCATGCTGCGCGCCTTGCTGGCCGTGTGCGGAGAGCGGCTCACGAGCACGCTGACGAGGCAGCAGCTGCTGGTCAAGGTGAGGCTTGGAGGTGGTGTCGTGCGTGTCCACGCACCGGTACCGGCTCATGCTGCGCGCCTTGCTGGCCGTGTGCGGAGAGCGGCTCACGAGCACGCTGACGAGGCAGCAGCTGCTGGTCAAGGTGAGGCTTGGAGGTGGTGTCGTGCGTGTCCACGCACCGGTACCGGCTCATGCTGCGCGCCTTGCTGGCCGTGTGCGGAGAGCGGCTCACGAGCACGCTGACGAGGCAGCAGCTGCTGGTCAAGGTGAGGCTTGGAGGTGGTGTCGTGCGTGTCCACGCACCGGTACCGGCTCATGCTGCGC
This sequence comes from Epinotia brunnichana, assembly GCA_963854355.1. Classification (NCBI taxonomy): domain Eukaryota; kingdom Metazoa; phylum Arthropoda; class Insecta; order Lepidoptera; family Tortricidae; genus Epinotia; species Epinotia brunnichana. The sequence goes on from OY977940.1 coordinate 3,323,021, forward strand.
GCCTTGCTGGCCGTGTGCGGAGAGCGGCTCACGAGCACGCTGACGAGGCAGCAGCTGCTGGTCAAGGTGAGGCTTGGAGGTGGTGTCGTGCGTGTCCACGCACCGGTACCGGCTCATGCTGCGCGCCTTGCTGGCCGTGTGCGGAGAGCGGCTCACGAGCACGCTGACGAGGCAGCAGCTGCTGGTCAAGGTGAGGCTTGGAGGTGGTGTCGTGCGTGTCCACGCACCGGTACCGGCTCATGCTGCGCGCCTTGCTGGCCGTGTGCGGAGAGCGGCTCACGAGCACGCTGACGAGGCAGCAGCTGCTGGTCAAGGTGAGGCTTGGAGGTGGTGTCGTGCGTGTCCACGCACCGGTACCGGCTCATGCTGCGCGCCTTGCTGGCCGTGTGCGGAGAGCGGCTCACGAGCACGCTGACGAGGCAGCAGCTGCTGGTCAAGGTGAGGCTTGGAGGTGGTGTCGTGCGTGGCCACGCACCGGTACCGGCTCATGCTGCGCGCCTTGCTGGCCGTGTGCGGAGAGCGGCTCACGAGCACGCTGACGAGGCAGCAGCTGCTGGTCAAGGTGAGGCTTGGAGGTGGTGTCGTGCGTGGCCACGCACCGGTACCGGCTCATGCTGCGCGCCTTGCTGGCCGTGTGCGGAGAGCGGCTCACGAGCACGCTGACGAGGCAGCAGCTGCTGGTCAAGGTGAGGCTTGGAGGTGGTGTCGTGCGTGTCCACGCACCGGTACCGGCTCATGCTGCGCGCCTTGCTGGCCGTGTGCGGAGAGCGGCTCACGAGCACGCTGACGAGGCAGCAGCTGCTGGTCAAGGTGAGGCTTGGAGGTGGTGTCGTGCGTGGCCACGCACCGGTACCGGCTCATGCTGCGCGCCTTGCTGGCCGTGTGCGGAGAGCGGCTCACGAGCACGCTGACGAGGCAGCAGCTGCTGGTCAAGGTGAGGCTTGGAGGTGGTGTCATGCGTGTCCACGCACCGGTACCGGCTCATGCTGCGCGCCTTGCTGGCCGTGTGCGGAGAGCGGCTCACGAGCACGCTGACGAGGCAGCAGCTGCTGGTCAAGGTGAGGCTTGGAGGTGGTGTCGTGCGTGTCCACGCACCGGTACCGGCTCATGCTGCGCGCCTTGCTGGCCGTGTGCGGAGAGCGGCTCACGAGCACGCTGACGAGGCAGCAGCTGCTGGTCAAGGTGAGGCTTGGAGGTGGTGTCGTGCGTGGCCACGCACCGGTACCGGCTCATGCTGCGCGCCTTGCTGGCCGTGTGCGGAGAGCGGCTCACGAGCACGCTGACGAGGCAGCAGCTGCTGGTCAAGGTGAGGCTTGGAGGTGGTGTCATGCGTGTCCACGCACCGGTACCGGCTCATGCTGCGCGCCTTGCTGGCCGTGTGCGGAGAGCGGCTCACGAGCACGCTGACGAGGCAGCAGCTGCTGGTCAAGGTGAGGCTTGGAGGTGGTGTCATGCGTGTCCACGCACCGGTACCGGCTCATGCTGCGCGCCTTGCTGGCCGTGTGCGGAGAGCGGCTCACGAGCACGCTGACGAGGCAGCAGCTGCTGGTCAAGGTGAGGCTTGGAGGTGGTGTCGTGCGTGTCCACGCACCGGTACCGGCTCATGCTGCGCGCCTTGCTGGCCGTGTGCGGAGAGCGGCTCACGAGCACGCTGACGAGGCAGCAGCTGCTGGTCAAGGTGAGGCTTGGAGGTGGTGTCGTGCGTGGCCACGCACCGGTACCGGCTCATGCTGCGCGCCTTGCTGGCCGTGTGCGGAGAGCGGCTCACGAGCACGCTGACGAGGCAGCAGCTGCTGGTCAAGGTGAGGCTTGGAGGTGGTGTCGTGCGTGGCCACGCACCGGTACCGGCTCATGCTGCGCGCCTTGCTGGCCGTGTGCGGAGAGCGGCTCACGAGCACGCTGACGAGGCAGCAGCTGCTGGTCAAGGTGAGGCTTGGAGGTGGTGTCGTGCGTGGCCACGCACCGGTACCGGCTCATGCTGCGCGCCTTGCTGGCCGTGTGCGGAGAGCGGCTCACGAGCACGCTGACGAGGCAGCAGCTGCTGGTCAAGGTGAGGCTTGGAGGTGGTGTGATGCTTAGGGCGCATAACGTCCCAGTCGTAAAACGTCCCTCCACCAAAATTTCGTCCCATTCTCAAAACCTCTTCTCTGCAAATGGTCCCTTATGTAAAATACCCCATTCGCAAAACGTCCCTTTCTCATAAGGCCCCACCCCTTTCGCAAAACGTCCCGTCTGAGAAAGCCCCTTTCGCTGAAAGTCACTATGCATAACGCCCCTTTCGCAAAACGTCCCGTCTGCGAAATGGCACATTCGCAAAATGTCCCGTCAGCGAAATGACCCATTCGCATAATGTCCCGTCTAGAAAAAGCTTGTTTAAGAGACTGACTCGACCTAAATTGTTGAAATTGATTTTATTTAAGCAGTTTTTAAGAAAATATATTTGATGTAGCACATCAAAAATATATAAGTTTGTTTCATCGTATTTCCAAGGCAGTTGACGGACTCGAAACATAATTGGACGAAATCAGCTCGATGGAAAAAAATTGCAAAGATTGGTTTTAAAATCATCTTAAACAGTTCTATGTCCTTATTTTTTTGACGTATGGGTCTGCAATTAAAAACATGAAGTCCACATATTTATACCTAAACCGCTAGCGAGCCATATTTCACAAACAATCCAAATTTTTTAGCTATTATAGGGAACATTTTACGAAAGGAACTTTTTGCGAACGGGTCATTTTGCGAAAGGGACGTTTTGCGAACGGGTCATTTTGCGAAAGGGACGTTTTGCGAACGGGTCATTTTGCGAAAGGGACGTTTTGCGAAAGGGACGTTCTGCGAACGGGTCATTTTGCGAAAGGGACTGTTTTTATGTGAAGGGACGTTTTGCGAACGGGACCTTTTGCAGAAGGATGTGGTTTATGATTCACAGAAGGCTTTTTTTTAAATCTCATGTTTGTCGATGAACGCAATTGAGTAATTTCCGGGAAAAAAAATATTCTATTGAGTCCGTCACGCGTCACTTAGATTATCAAAAATATTGGACACGTATTTTTTTTTGTTACACAAACAAAAAATTGTGAAGAAAAACCTCGAGTTCCGCGTGACGTCACATTATGCTAAAAAGTTTACCGTTATGTAACATCACGCGGAACTTTAACGGACTATACCTTCATCATTTTTCGTTTGATTGACAAAATATAAAATACGTGTCATATATTTTTTGATAATGTAACTGACTTACTTATAATATATTTTCGAATTCCCCTATGTTAATGAATGGCCTTGTCCCCAGACGTTATCAGAAGTCGCGCTGTCGGTGAAGTGCGCAAAAGATGGCGCCCGCGCGCGCGCACTGAGTGCGGGCGGAGAGAAACTCGCCGCGTTACTTCGAGCCGAGCCCGCGGCGTTACCACTGGCGCTGCATCAGTGCGTGCATGACGTGGACGTCAAGTGAGTAGTAGCAATTACTAGTCTATATCATCATATCAGCTGAAAGACGTCCACCGCTGGACAAGCCCCCCCCCAAAGAGTACTTATGACCGTGCCTATGCCACCCGCACCCAGCGGAATCTTGCGAGGCTGCGACTTCTATAGTATATGTCAGTAGTAATTATAAAGAGGTGAGAGGTTTAAGACACTTAGGGCACAGCGGAATGTCTTCTCGCTCATATTTGGAACAGCCCAACTGGGAAGTACACCTTACAAAAGACCGCTATTTGTTTTGTGGGTATTTGATGTACAGTCAGCATCAGATAGTTAGTAGCAGCTAAGGTAGGTAGCCAAATATATCGCAACACGCCTTTATTACTATAGGATTAAGGATGTGTTACGATATATTTGGCTGCTCACTAACCATATGACGCTGACTGTAGTGTTGGGCGCAGCAAATAAGAAGGTGGACACTTAGGTATACAAAAATAGTACATTACTGCAAAGGCCGTGAAGTAAGGGATTGATGGACGAGTTTGGGCTAGACTTGGGATACAACGAGTCCAGCAATCCCTGTTCCGGCCGAGGCTTGTATAGTGCTTTTCTCAAACGATGTGAGGAAATAATAAATAGTTATTTGTTATACAAGGGTGCAGTTATAATTTAACCGCGAGTGTGGAATTGAAACACGAGCTAGCGAATGTGAGTGGTTTAAAAATAGAATCCTTTTCACCTCACTAAAGTGTGAAAGATTCTAGATAAAAAAATCTATAAAAGAAAAAAAAAACATTAAAAAAGAATAATATTAAAAAAACATTACAAAAGAGTAAAACAAAAAAGAAAAAAATATTAAAAAAAACAACAAAAAAAACAAAAAGAAAACATCTAAAAAAACAAAAAAAACGCCCAAAAAATGACAAAAAACAAAAAAAAAAGGAAAAAAACAAAAATAGAAAAACAAACAAAAACATTAAAAAAAAAACAAAAAAAATGAAAAAAAAACAATAAAAAAGAAGAAAAAAAAAGGAAAAAAAAAACAAAAAAAAAACAAAAAACATTTAAAAAAAAACAAAAAAAAAGGAAAAAAAAAACATTAAAAAAGGTAAAACAAAAAGGAAAACTTTAAAAAAAACGACAAAAAAAAACAAAAAACATTAAAAAAAGTAAAACAAAAAGGAAAAATAGATAAAAAAAAAACTTAAAAATAACATAAAAGACCCTACAAAAATTTTTACATTAAAAAATAGACAATCAAGAAAAAAAAAGATTTTTTTTTAAATCATTAAAAACGATAAACAACACTAAAAAATAAACGAAAAAATGTAAAAAACTAACAATTTTTTTTTTACAAAAAACTAAAACAACTAAAAAAAAGTATTGGTGGTTGGCAGTATGTATTTTTTCCTTTGTCTGTTTAATATCAGTAAGCAAATTTAAAAAGTTAGAGTAGCGGCCAATAATGTTTTTAGTTAGGGTTTTCATACATTACTTCTTGGCCTAGGCCAAGAAGTAATGTAGGGAGCCATAAACAAGGAACTTCATGTCTTCATTTCGTGACATTAACGCATACATTTCCGAGCATGTTTGAGAAAATAGTATTAATTAATTATATATCTTAGTTTTACTTAATTCTATTAACAAACGTATCATCTAAATATTCCTTTAAAGAGTAGTAGGTTTTCGAAAGTAACATTTGTTTTAATTTGCGTATGAAAACTGTCTCTTTATTTTCATCTTTCAATTCTTTCGGCAATTTATTATATATTTTTATCGACATTACAAAGGGTCCTGACGAATGTAGGTTTAGTCGTGATGGTGGTAGCAATAATTTGCCTTTATATCGCATCGTACGGTTTTTGATTATATCTTCCAGTTTCGTATAAAAATCCGAGTATTTACGGACACATTTACAAATTTCAAGAATGTAGATATACATGGGAGTGTAAGTATGTTGTATTGTTTAAAATGAGGTTTACAACTGTCAGTCTGTTTAATATTAGCTGGAATTCGAATGTGTTTTTTTTGTAAAATGAACAGGCTTGGTGCGTCTGTGCTATTGGCCCAGAGAATAGCTCCGTAGCTCAGCCAGTTGTATGCGTACGATTAATATGTCTGAAGTGCAGTTTTTAAGTCAGTCGTTTTTTTAATCTCTCTGAGAGCGTATACAAATTTAGAAATTTACATCGACGAGGTATAGTATTAGCGTTTAAGATAAATATTTCTATCCACAGGTCGTGTATGTACTTCAATTCCAACACGCTGCCGCTCAAGATCAACTTTATCGGCAGCGACAACGCTGTGATACCCGCCATGTTTAAGGTACGAAACGAAATCGGCTTTAACATACCCTTCACATATTACCCGATCGAGTAGCAAGAAAAAAATCGGCCAAGTGCGAGTCGGACTCGCGCACGAAGGGCTCCGTACCATTATCTATAAAAATATTTATTTTAATTCTGTTTTTAGTATTTGTTGTTATAGCGGCAACAGAAATACATCATCTGTGAAAATTTCAATTGGTACTATCACGGTATCAGTGAGATACAGCTTGGTGACAGCGGAGTCTTAGTAATAGGGTCCCGTTTTACTCTTTGAGTACGGAACCCTAAAAAGGAAATATTAGCCACTGCATTAGCGGTAACGCACGCGACTTTCAATCCATTATGCGTCCTAACCCCGGCTCGTACCTACCACTGTAAGTTTATAAAAAAACCTGTGAACGAAATACTCGTACCATCAGCCAAAAAGCGGTCTACCACTTTTGGACCTTATTTTGTATGCAATAAAGTCGAAAAGTGGCAGACAGTGGTGGTCTTGGCTGACTGTATACATATGCCTTTCGCTGAAGGAAAACATTGTGAGGAAACCAGTTTAATCCCAATAACGTGCCAAATCTTGATATTAGGTGCCCAGGTTCCTTTTGGGTACAGGGGGGAAAGTGCTAGGGGGACCATGAAAGCGAAATTTAGGGACCGGAACCACAGAATAAGTAATAGTACTACGTACAGAAGGTTCTCTGGTAACAAATTCCCTGTTTAGGTACGCCAAACGTGCCTAAATGTGGCCATCCCTTTCTATCGCATGCGTTGCGCTGCGACCCGTGCGTGCGTCCCGTACCAGCGCGTGGCAACTACTAATGGACCGCCAGCTGGCGGCTGCCGGCATGTACTTGTAGCGGCGCATAGAAATCACAGAGTGAACCGCCCCTGCCGGAACAGACCGGAAATCAGGGGGGTAAACACGTAACGTTCCGAACGCGCGTTCGTACAATTAACTGTCATTTTTCCATAGAAAAAGTGACATTTAAATCTACCTAACGCGCGTACAATGCGTTACGTGATCGACCAGCGGGTCTGCGCCGTTATACCATATTTTTTCTAGCAAGATTAGAATGATAGATGCCAAACTGACGTAACTAGAGGTGCTACCACTGTTATGCAAACTATCGATACTATTCGAATGTAGTGTACACCTAGCTAAAAGTATCGATGGTATAATATTGTTGGGAAATGTAACGGTATTGAAATAATAGACCAATCAAATTAGCTTACCCTGGACATAATTCGTAAACTCGTTGTTTTTATTGTTTTATCGGATTTTACTATTCAGTATCAAATATTAATGAAATGTATTAAGTAAAAAATCTGCGATCGTAACCGTAGTTAAAAAAAACACGAGTTAACGTACACTACCTAACTTTTTCCTAAAAGTAAAAAAGGTAACCAAATACCTTGTTAGTATAACTTTGAGGTGCATTCAAATTCGATCACTTAATAGCAAAATTAAACTGAAATCAAATTCGCATATACGTTTTTTTTCACAGTTTTCCTCTGATCTCATTATCTAGACAAGCCAAAATGGTAACTATGATGTTTTTATCTGTTTAAGCTATATTGCGTCTTTTTAGACATTTAAGACAATATTTAAACATTTATTTGTAACGTTTTAATAATAATGTATTTCTCAGTAATTATAAATAGTAACTATGATTTTTTTGTTTACTTATAGCCTTTTGTGAACGATAATCATGATTTCATCAAAATCAAGCATGTTAATTTCACGCTTAAGAAATTGAAAATTTAATTGAAAATACTCGCGACCTTGTCGTGGAGCCAGATGCATGCGGTGGGTGCGAGGTGGGGAGAGAGTGGGGCGCCAGCGGGCGAGCGCACGGCGAACCCGTCTTAACGAGTTTATTTCAATTACGTGTTTTGCACCGACCGCGCCGTGTACAAATAAAACAAATATAACGAAATATCCTAATTGTAGGATTTTTAGCTCTAATAAAAAAAAAACACAGTTTGTCCCTTACGCCCTTTGAAAACTCTGGTCCAAAGGGCGTAAGCAACGATTGATTTGCTTTTATCATCGAAAACATAAGTAAACTCTTAACTGTTAAGTAAATGAAAGAGATGATGTCATGATCGTGGTTAGCATAAAAAAACCGGTCAAGTGTTCCGGACCACCCCGTACAATAGAAACAGGTCCACTATAAACTGACACTCACTAAGTATGTATTTACATACTTAGTGCGTGTCAGTTTATACTGGACATCAAATTTTCAGTGATGTAACTAAAAATTTACGGTTTTCGCAATTTTTCCTTTATTTGTGCTATAAATACTTCGTACCAAATTTCAAGATTGAGAGTTCACGGGATATGGGCATGGGCATTTCGTCCCTTACGCCCTTTGAGCCTACGGTAGTCGATATCCTTATTGGCAAAATTGAGCCGACAGGCCAGAACGCCAAAAAAAAGAGAAGATATGCTTATTGTCACCCACCCAGAGATGGGATAAATTTATTCGAATACGAATAACGTTTAAGAATAAATAGGATTATTTGCGAATGACGAATAAATATTTCGAATATTTATTCGCCAATATTTATTCGCGAATAACTTCTTCATTCGCATAATCATTCGTAATGCTTTTCGGGAATAATATTTTGAACGAATATTGTAGGAATGCTTTTTAATGGAATATATCTCAAAAACGTAATAATTTCCTACAGACAGAACAGAGATACCAAGTTTCTAAATTTGTTAGAAAAAGGTTACCGCTTCATCAAGGGTACCAATTAACATCGCCGTGCATGGTGAAACGGATATTAATTGTAATTATTTCACCTGTTTTATTTTTACTATTTCGGCTTTACCACGGGTGAAAAAAAAACCGGTCAAGTGCGAGTCAGACTCGCGCACCGAGGGTTCCGGACCACCCCGTACAATAAAACCAAGTCCACTATAAACTGACACTCACTATGTATGTATTCACATACTTAGTACGTGTCAGTATATACTGGACATACAATTTTCAGTGATGTAACTAAAAATTTACGGTTTTTGCTATTTTTCCTTTATATGTGCTATAGGGCGTTGCTTCGCACCAAATTTCAAGTTTCTGAGTGCACGGGAAGTAGGTTTTGATTCCCTTGCGGGTTTCGAAAACTTGCGGAAATTTGCGGCATAAACAGCTGTATCTTTTGATTGCGTTGTCTTAGAAGTTTGATTTTTTCACAGCTCCAAAAGACAGTAAACCTGAGTATTTGATATAAATTTCAGCTTAATTCATTTATTTGTTGCAGTATGGGTCTTACAAGATGTTACATATAAATACAGTTCCAGCATAACCCTGTTAGGGCACAGCAACATTAATATAAAAAATATTAATTCTAAAATAATGTATGCACACACTATGCACAGGAATTCAAACTTTTAATGATTGATACCTCCACGCGTTCCTGAGAAAAAGGGTATTGACAGACGGACGGACGGACAACAAAGTGATCCTATAAGGGTTTCGTTTTTCTATTTTGAGGCACGGAACCCTAAAAACACACAGATCAGAATATAACATGATTAAGTACATACAATGTACAATTACAGGTATATAGTTGAACAATCTTACATGCGTAATCGCCTCTAATAACATAACATTGATCCAATTACAGACAGTGGCTGTCCATAAATTACGTCATTTCAAAACAGGGGGGGGGGGGTCTATTGGATGACGGTAGTCATTTTATGAGGCGGGTAGTGTCCATTTAGGAATTAACTGGATGATGATAGGAGGGGGGGTCAAGAATTGACAAAAAACAACCGGCCAAGTCCTGAGTCATGGATGTTTTCTGTGTATTTAGGTATTTATTTATCTATATAAGTATGTTTATCGTTCGTCTAGTACCCATAATACAAGCTTTGCTTAGTTTGGGACTAAGCCGATTTGTGTGAGATTGTAAAAGAAAAAAAAAACTGGTTTTTAGTATTTGTTGTTATAGCGGCAACAGAAATACATCATCTGTGAAAATTTCAGCTGTCAAACTATCACTGTTGTTAAGACACAGCCTGGTGACAGACGGACAGACAGAGAGACTGACAGACTGACAGACAGACAGACAGACGGACAGCGGAGTCTTAGTAATAGTGTCCCGTTTTACTCCTTGAGTACGGAACCCTAACAAAACAATGGTTCAGTTTCAATTGTTTTTTCGAGTTGTTGAGTTGCCGCTGAAGATAAAATTGTCCCGTAAAAATTTATTACGACTTTCAAAGTGGATGAACACAAAAACAATGTGGAGACCGGATGATTGCTGCTTTTAGTAATGAAACACCTTCAAAGACGACAATATACAGGTGGTATTCAGAATTTCAACGTGGCCAAGTATCCCTCACGGACGACGCGCGTGAAGGTCGACCAAAATCGGCAGTTACGCAAGAAAACGTCCACATTGTGAGTCAGCTGATAAAAGAAGACAGGTATGTGACATATCGGGAAATTCAGGAGTCTTTGGGGATTGGAATGAGTCAGATACAAGTTATTTTACAGGAAGAACTAGGCGTGCGAAAGTTGTTTTCCCGTTGGATCCCGCACTTATTGTCTGACGAGCAGAAAACGACTCGTGTCAATTGGTGCCGCAAAACATTGAATAAATTCAACGGAGGAAGCTCAAATGCAGTTTTTAGGGTCGTATCAGGTGACGAGTCGTGGATATACGCATATGAGCCTGAAACTAAAAACCAATCTCGAGTATGGGGTAACGAAGACGAGCTTCAAGCCAACAAAAGTTATTCGCTCTCGCAGCAAGGCCAAGAAGATGGTGGCTATGTTTGTCTCCAAATCGGGTCACGTGGCTACTATTCCACTTGAAGATCGTAGAACGGTCAAAGCCGATTGGTATACAAGTATTGGTTTGCCGAGTGTCTTTGCTGAACTTAGGAAAAAAGGCCTAGTCGCCGCATCATCCTTCACCACGACAATGCCAGCCCTCACACCGCTCGTAAAACAAATGAGTACCTGGAAGGTGAAAAAGTCGAACTACTGGACCATCTTCCATACAGCCCTGACCTAAGTCCCAACGACTTTTTCACATTCTCCAAAATCAAGGATAAGTTGCGTGGTGGGCGCGGTGTTTCAGACACCGGCAGAAGCAGTGGAGGCTTTTAAAATGGCCATTTTGTCGACTCTTTTTCAGCGTTCAATAAGTGTTTTAACGACTGGTTTGAACGCATGGAAAAGTGCATAAAATATAAGTCATAAGTCATAAGTCTTTTATTTATAATATTATTAATATTACATGTCATTGTATTAGTTTAAATTAAATTTATATACTAATAATTTATATACTAATAGTTATATAAAAGAGAATACTTTGAAAAACAAAAAAAAATACTTAAATCAATGTTACTGCATATTTTTTTTTATTCCCGAAACTTTTAGTTTGACCCTCGTAGTGACCCTGCCTGCGTAGCCGGAGGTCCCGGGTTCGAATCCCGGTAAGGGCATTTCTTTGTGTGATGAGCACAAATATGTGCTCCTGAGTCATGGATGTTTTCTATGTATTTATGTATTTATTTATCTATATAAGTATGTTTATCGTCGTCTAGTACCCATAGTAGTTTGCTTAGTTTGGGACTAGATCGATTTGTGTAAGATTGTATAAGAAAAAAAAAGAAAATAAAAAATCTGTGTTTTAGTATTTGTTGTTATAGCCGCAACAGAAATACATCACCTGTGAAAATTTCAACTGTCTACCTATCACGGTTCGTGAGATACAGCCTGGTGACAGACGGACAGACAGACAGACAGACAGACAGACGGACAGCGGAATCTTAGTAATAGGGTCCCGTTTTACTCTTTGAGTACGGAACCCTAAAAACGACGACGTAATATATGGACAAGCCCACACACATGACATATTGAAACAAACCTGTTAAATGCCCCATGAAGTGACTCATTTAACTCACAAAAATATTGTTAATTAGTAGAAAAGGGTATTAATACTTGAAAATAGGTACACTTGTAGTGATCGTGTTAAATTCGTGTACGTGTTACACCGAGCAACCGCATCCTTAAATATTATTCGTGGATTTATTGGAATGAAATGAGAATAAATCATTCGTCATTCGAAAGTGTAGACGAATAAATTATTCGCGAATAAATGTTTATTCGAATAAGAATCATTCCAATAATGCCCCTTTCTGCACCCACATAAGTAACATATTTTATTTAAATAATTCTATACAGAAGACTGAGTGCTTATAAATAGGTAATCGACATTCCACGACAATTATGTCTCATGCTGAACAACTTAGTTATTATCGATCTAATGAACACAATATTTCAATAAATCTCCACCCTAGCCGAACCGTGGTAAACGCCACGTTCGTGTTTATAAATGTTTGACAATCATTGACCTATCCATAATAAATGAAGGCCGAAACGCATTGACAGCGGTGGCGAAGCGGCGCGCCGCTTCGCCACCGCTGTGGCGGCGGCGCGACGCAGTGTGGAGGTGGTACCGGCTGTAATGTTCGATCTAATACGAATGGGTCCGCACAAAATACCGGCCGGGAAAAAAGCGTTCGGATCCTTTCATATTAGCTCGAACATTACAAGTACCGCCTCCGCGCCACCCCGCGCCGCTTCGCCACCGCTGTCAGTGCGTTTCGGCCTTGAATGCCTGCGACTCGCGACAGCACGGTCGGTAGTTGAGGCGCAAAGCAATGACGGCCTAATTCTGCAAGAGATAAGGTTCATATTAAAACTTAAATACGAAAAAATATGAATTAATTAATAATCGTGGATATTTTTTGTTTAATTTGTTTCTTATAGTACTAATAATATGTTGACCGCATAAATCAAACACTTTCCAAGTAGTTATGTATTTTGGTTTTCCAAAAACTACCAATATTTGTGATTTTAGAAATCCGCAAAGAGAATCTGTTTAATTTTTAATAATTTATCAACACACATAATATACTATTCAGAATAATTTGTTAAATTGCAGTTATCTATAATTTCTGGTAAGATAAGCCAGAAAATGTGTAACTTACTGAACTTTCTTTATTATTAATAGTCCCGGTTGATTAATTAGATTAATGTTGATTTCTTTAACTGGAATGCAAGCTTTATATCATAATAGAGGCACTTTTACAAAGTTACATATTATGCTGCACTTATGAAATCAGAATTTGTTAAAAATTTAGATTTTTGGTTTTTTTACAATGACGCGGAACCCTAAAATGTTAATTTCTTTTTATTTTAACTATAACTAACAATACTTTACATCATAGAAAAAGAAAATTACAGTTATCGAATTATGTCCGGGTTAAGCTAATTTGATTGGTCTATAATCGCTCATGTGAACGGATACATTCACGGCACTGGCTATTAAGCATGGTTTTTTTTTCGTTCTTTTCGGCATCACAAAAGCGTAACAGAGAACAGATTACCAAAACAGTTCAAATACTGAACAAACAATATTAATGAAAGCAGTAGATGAAACAAAACTATGAACTCAAACGAAAACACGTGGCGCATACAAGGCGTTGGCACTCGTACTGTCTGACGATTATTGTTATTTGACAAGTGGTGACATCGAAATATCCTATGTGTGTTGTCACTAATACAATTTGTCAGGTATGTTATTACAGTTATGAAAAGCTGGTTCTTTTTAATCGATACTCCTCACCTCTCCTTCCGGTACGGTAGGCGAGGCGTGGGTAGGCCCCCCACAAGGTGGACTGATGACCTGGTAAAGGTCGCGGGAGTCCGCTGGATGCGGGTGGCGCAGGACCGGTCATTTTGGCACTCTTTGGGGGAGGCCTATGTCCAGCAGTGGACGTCTTTCGGCTTACTCCTCACCTCTAGCAATCCAAGCGTATTGAAACAACATTGTAATGACGTTCACTTAAGAATACCTAAGAAACCTTATAACTGATTTGAGATCAAATCTATATAAAATCCGTATATTAGACGAGATTAAATTTTTACAAGCAATTATTTGTCCCTTAGAAAAAAATGGATTCGCTTACCGCCTTACAAAGTTACATGCTATCATGAAGTGGCATCTATCATTCAAATCTTGCTAGAAAAAAAATGGTACAGTGAACGCGTTTCTAATTTTCTTTGTGTTTTGATATTTTGTACCGCTATAAAATGATTATGTTCCTTAGGTGGGCGACGATTTGCGGCAAGACGCGTTAGTGCTGCAAGTGATGAAAGTCATGGACAGTTTGTGGCTGAAAGCCAACCTGGATCTGCGGATGGTGACCTTCCAGACACTGCCCACTAGCGACAGGAGAGGTGATGGCATAATCTAATTTGCCATAATCGGCATTTGCCATAAAAAAATATTTCTGTGAAACCGTAATATTTTCAGCACAAATTAAATAAACTTTGTATGCCCTGTAGCTGTGGTGGGTTAGGTTTGTTTCATAACAATCCTGAAAGTTTACAATTTCTGAAGATATCACTTCATCAGAACAAGTGAGTGCATACGCTCAAAATGGTCTATGCAGTTTCATATAGTATTTTAGTTATTTATTTAAATATTTTTTGTATGTTATTGTCAATGTATGATTATTACAAATAAAGACATATCATATCATAGGTTCATGCTACAACTTTTGTTGTCATCTAAATCGGTTCAGCAGTTCAAGCATGCAAAGGAAGGACCACCCTATAGTGCATCGCAATATCAATTGGGCAAGAGATCGAGGTTTTTGTTTTGTTATTTAATTGATTATAATTATAATATTTACTCACAAAAAAAGAAAGAACAATATAACTGTCATTTAATCAATTTTCTTTCTATTCTATAGGCATGATAGAAATAGTAGCGGAAGCGGAAACGCTCCGAGCCATACAGACCGAGTGGGGGCTCACGGGCTCCTTCAAAGACAAGCCCATAGCCGAGTGGCTCGCCAAGCACAACCCGTCGGAGCTGGAGTACCAGAGGGCGAGAGACAACTTCACGGGTAAGCATACATACAGACCGAGTGGGGACTCACGGGCTCCTTCAAAGACAAGCCCATAGCCGAGTGGCTCGCCAAGCACAACCCGTCGGAGCTGGAGTACAGTCGCCATCACATACATCGGAGCAAACAAGCACGTCACAAACATCGGAACACACCTCTATTTTCAAGGCATTAGGGTGCATGTGCCGATATTTTTGAACACCTATAGTGTACCTATGTATGTGATGGCGACTGTACCAGAGGGCGAGAGACAACTTCACGGGTAAGCTTACATACATACCGAGTGGGGACTCACTCTCACTCACTTAGAGATCCGCGGGGCCTCTTAATATGAATCCGAGCTTAGATTGTTAAAAAAATGCCGCCATCTTGAAATTTTTTAAACACGGCCAGATTTCGTTCATAATCGATATCTGAGAGTCCGAGGGAACTCTTAATATGAATCCGAGGTTGAATTCGTGTTAAAGGCCCCCACGGACCTTCATTTATCGATTTTGAACAATATCGGGCCGCATTTAAAGAATTTCAAGATGGCGGCAACTTTTTAACAATGTACATGAAACAAATAAAAGTAGCAGTCACGTCGTATAAAGAGGTCTAGGAGGCGGCCCTAGATAGAGTCAGCTGCACCGACAAGAGTCTAATTCTTAAATTGATGATGATGATGAGCTTATATTATCTGAATAGTCGTTCCGTCCCCCCCCAGCATCGTGCGCGGGCTACAGCGTGGCCACGTACCTGCTCGGCATCTGCGACCGGCACAACGACAACATAATGCTGAAGACGTCGGGCCACCTGTTCCACATCGACTTCGGCAAGTTCCTGGGGGACGCGCAGATGTTCGGCAACTTTAAACGGTTACAAACACTACAAATCATTAAAACACCTATTTAATATCCCGCTTTCTGTTCTTTTTTTGGCCGTGACGTGTCACAGGACACAATTCATAAATTATCTCAGAAACTGTATAATCTCGTTCACTGACATAGTTCATAAATTGTATATCATTTGTATTTAGTTGTATCCTTGAAATGTATGCTTTCAATATAAGAGAGTACCAAGCAGAGGCGGCTCGTGACAATTTTTCATGGGTGTTCACTTAATAAAATAAACAAAAAATATATTGTTCACCATTTATTAATATTTTTATTTATAAATAAAATCCATTCGCCTGTCTTTCTGGCGAGCGAAAACGTCAATCACCTTCTTGTGGAAGTCAGATATGCAGTTAATTAAGCGTTTTTCTATGCTTATCATACACAATGCATTCAGGCGATCCTGCGTCATAGTACTGCGCGTGAATGTTTTGACTTTATTTAAAGTCGAAAAACAGCGCTCACTTTCTACCGAGGTCATAGGAATAGTACATACAACTTTTAATAGTTTCACGCTTTCAGCAAAAACGGATTCCAATTGAAATTCCATAAAATGTTGAAGCAAAGCAACAGCACTGGATGGAAAAACATCAGCGTTGTGAAAGTCTTCTCTGCTATAAATTACTAATAACTCATTTTTAAGTTTTGTTTTCTCCAGGAAATTATAAGTGTTCACTACTTTTTTAAATTCATCCTCTGGAAAATTCTTATCGTAGTTCTCAAATTTATCGGGGTAAAATAATTTCGACGCCAGTAAATGGTCCGTATGCACAAATCTGTCCTTGATTTGCATTCCCACTACGTCACATACTTCTTTTCTCATAACTGAATGATTCACGTTACCAGGCCGCCGTTTTTTCTTAGGTGAAGGTGGTGGGACAGAATTACGTAACTCGTTTACCGTTTTTTCAAATTTGCTGACTGCATTCATAATTTTAATCGAGTCAATGGATCTAGACTGTAAAAATTTGAACAACATTTCACAGTGCGGCATAATCGTTGCAAAAAAATTCAGCCAATACAGAAAATCGTCATTATTTAAGTATGACAGAAGCGTTTGCGCTTGGTTAAATGTATTGGAGTCACTATTAGGACTGTCCATTATTGCTTGCATACAATCTTTCAGGGGCTCTAAGGTATCGTGTACAACTTTTACTGTACGTGTATTGTAATTCCATCTTGTCTGTGGAGCGGCTGGTATTCTGCGATGAACGATTTCTTTTAAAAATTCAGATCGTTTCGCCGAACGCGTAAAAAACGATGGAAATGCATGCAAGTTGCAAAAGAAGCTCCGTACCGTTTGATTAATCGATGCGCCTCTTTCCAAAATTAGATTAAGTTGATGGGCATAACAATGTACATAATAAGCATACGGGTAGGTATTTCTTACAATCTTTTGAACTCCATTTGTACTTCCACTCATGACGGAAGCTCCGTCGTAGCTTTGTCCAATTAATTTACTTTTATCGATGTTTAGAGAATCAAGCTCTTTCATGATTTCAGCCGCTATTGCGCCTGCCGTGTGACCGTTAGGTTGCAAAAATTTTATAAATCTTTCATATATTTTACCATCATGTACATATCTTACAATGAAAACTAGCTGTTGAATGGTAGAACAATCAGTTGTCTCATCTGCCTGAATTGCAATAAACTCGGATTTTTTTATCTGTGTCTGTATTTCACATTTGGAAACTTCATAAATAGCATCTAAAATGTCATTCTGAATAGATTTAGACGTGCCCTTAAAAACCGAACTGCTGGATAAATGCTGTTTCATAGCTAAATCGATCTCTGCCACAAAATCAACCAAACCTCTATAGATTCCGGGATTCAGGGATTCCGTCGATTCATCGTGCCCCCGTAATGCAACTTGGAATGCGCCACAAAATATTACGCAATCTATTAAGCGACGTAAAATATAGCGATTTTCATCAACGCGTTCATTGAAATCTCTAATAGATTTCCGATAAGCAGAATCAAGTGCCTTGCGAATATCTTGTCGCCCGATGGATGCCAATTGCACTTCATTTAACATGTGAAATCGAGATTGCGAATGTTTTTTCACTTTTATTGATAGATGCGCTAAATCATCGATACCCGTATCAGTCCATGCAGACTCGCCACCGCCGCCGGCGCCAGCTCCAAATACAAGACACGGAAAACAAAACAACTTATTGCTTGTTTCTCAACCACACAACCACGGCGTTTTTATATACTGTTCAGGTTTAAAAACGCGCGTGTACGTTTTTGTTTTTGTCCCACATTTTTGTGACAATGCAAGTTCAGGCCGTGGTGGCCCTTTGCCTTTAATTCTAGCCGAACTTCTAATGTCTTTTCGCACTGTTTTATAAAATACACATTGTATTGTTCCATATTTAACGGCTTTAACACTGCAACTAACAAAATACGCTCAAATTACTTTCAAAACTTGAATTTAAATGAAAAAAATCCGCACTCGCGAGCGAACACATGGGAACTAAAACGTTTGTTTACATAAGAGCGGCAACAGCGCGCCGGCGGCCGGCCGACCGACCGCGCTGGCCGGACGGTCAAGCTGGCAACGTAGCGCGAGAGCGGCGCTCCAGATCTAGCTAATTTCTCATACGAAATCTTTTGTTTCACGTGCGGAGCCTGTCTTGAACTTTCTCTTTTCCACTCATTGAATTCAGTACTGGTCGCTGTACTGAACTTTGTTTCATAGGAGCGCAATAGCTGGCGCTCCGCTCGATACAACTTCGTAGTATTTACGGTACGAAATAATTTATACTCTAGTGAAATGTTAATATTATAATCTTAACAGAGATTATAAGAGCATAAAGGGTATTTGATGCAAAATTATTAATATTTTTCCGTAAGAAAAAAAAAACATAGGTAGGTACTTTTTTATAACTATTACATATTTATTACGTAATTATTTATGGGAGTGCACTGCACCAGCGCTCCTTAGGACGAGCCGCCTCTGGTACCAAGAGACGTGACAACAGAAGCGAGAAAAAATCTACATGAACTTTCTTGTATATATTTTTTGATCTGTCAATGAAAGTTAAACCTTCCCTCACTAACATTAAACTCCAAATTCACAGAGACCGTGCCCCGTTCGTCCTGACCAACGACATGGTGTACGTCATCAACGGCGGCGACCGCCCGACGCAGCGCTTCCAGCACTTCGTAGAACTATGTTGTATGGCGTTCAACGTGGTGCGACAGCATCACGACCACATACTGGACCTGTTTGCACTGGTGAGTCAACCTTGACCTAGTGACCAACGGGGGCGACTGACTAACACAGAGCTTCCAGCACTTCGTAGAACTATGTTGTATGGCGTTCAACGTGGTGCGACAGCATCACGACCACATACTGGACCTGTTTGCACTGGTGAGTCAACCTTGACCTAGTGACCAACGGGGGCGACTGACTAACACAGAGCTTCCAGCACTTCGTAGAACTATGTTGTATGGCGTTCAACGTGGTGCGACAGCATCACGACCACATACTGGACCTGTTTGCACTGGTGAGTCAACCTTGACCTAGTGACCAACGGGGGCGACTGACTAACACAGAGCTTCCAGCACTTCGTAGAACTATGTTGTATGGCGTTCAACGTGGTGCGACAGCATCACGACCACATACTGGACCTGTTTGCACTGGTGAGTCAACCTTGACCTAGTGACCAACGGGGGCGACTGACTAACACAGAGCTTCCAGCACTTCGTAGAACTATGTTGTATGGCGTTCAACGTGGTGCGACAGCATCACGACCACATACTGGACCTGTTTGCACTGGTGAGTCAACCTTGACCTAGTGACCAACGGGGGCGACTGACTAACACAGAGCTTCCAGCACTTCGTAGAACTATGTTGTATGGCGTTCAACGTGGTGCGACAGCATCACGACCACATACTGGACCTGTTTGCACTGGTGAGTCAACCTTGACCTAGTGACCAACGGGGGCGACTGACTAACACAGAGCTTCCAGCACTTCGTAGAACTATGTTGTATGGCGTTCAACGTGGTGCGACAGCATCACGACCACATACTGGACCTGTTTGCACTGGTGAGTCAACCTTGACCTAGTGACCAACGGGGGCGACTGACTAACACAGAGCTTCCAGCACTTCGTAGAACTATGTTGTATGGCGTTCAACGTGGTGCGACAGCATCACGACCACATACTGGACCTGTTTGCACTGGTGAGTCAACCTTGACCTAGTGACCAACGGGGGCGACTGACTAACACAGAGCTTCCAGCACTTCGTAGAACTATGTTGTATGGCGTTCAACGTGGTGCGACAGCATCACGACCACATACTGGACCTGTTTGCACTGGTGAGTCAACCTTGACCTAGTGACCAACGGGGGCGACTGACTAACACAGAGCTTCCAGCACTTCGTAGAACTATGTTGTATGGCGTTCAACGTGGTGCGACAGCATCACGACCACATACTGGACCTGTTTGCACTGGTGAGTCAACCTTGACCTAGTGACCAACGGGGGCGACTGACTAACACAGAGCTTCCAGCACTTCGTAGAACTATGTTGTATGGCGTTCAACGTGGTGCGACAGCATCACGACCACATACTGGACCTGTTTGCACTGGTGAGTCAACCTTGACCTAGTGACCAACGGGGGCGACTGACTAACACAGAGCTTCCAGCACTTCGTAGAACTATGTTGTATGGCGTTCAACGTGGTGCGACAGCATCACGACCACATACTGGACCTGTTTGCACTGGTGAGTCAACCTTGACCTAGTGACCAACGGGGGCGACTGACTAACACAGAGCTTCCAGCACTTCGTAGAACTATGTTGTATGGCGTTCAACGTGGTGCGACAGCATCACGACCACATACTGGACCTGTTTGCACTGGTGAGTCAACCTTGACCTAGTGACCAACGGGGGCGACTGACTAACACAGAGCTTCCAGCACTTCGTAGAACTATGTTGTATGGCGTTCAACGTGGTGCGACAGCATCACGACCACATACTGGACCTGTTTGCACTGGTGAGTCAACCTTGACCTAGTGACCAACGGGGGCGACTGACTAACACAGAGCTTCCAGCACTTCGTAGAACTATGTTGTATGGCGTTCAACGTGGTGCGACAGCATCACGACCACATACTGGACCTGTTTGCACTGGTGAGTCAACCTTGACCTAGTGACCAACGGGGGCGACTGACTAACACAGAGCTTCCAGCACTTCGTAGAACTATGTTGTATGGCGTTCAACGTGGTGCGACAGCATCACGACCACATACTGGACCTGTTTGCACTGGTGAGTCAACCTTGACCTAGTGACCAACGGGGGCGACTGACTAACACAGAGCTTCCAGCACTTCGTAGAACTATGTTGTATGGCGTTCAACGTGGTGCGACAGCATCACGACCACATACTGGACCTGTTTGCACTGGTGAGTCAACCTTGACCTAGTGACCAACGGGGGCGACTGACTAACATTGAGCTTACGGCACTTTTTTTAAGGCGTTCAACGTGGTTAGACAACATCACGACCACATACTGGGCCTGTTTGCACTGATGAGTCAACCTTGACCTAGTGACCAACGGGGGCGACTGACTAACACAGAGCTTCCAGCACTTCGTAGAACTATGTTGTATGGCGTTCAACGTGGTGCGACAGCATCACGACCACATACTGGACCTGTTTGCACTGGTGAGTCAACCTTGACCTAGTGACCAACGGGGGCGACTGACTAACATTGAGCTTACGGCACTTTTTTTAAGGCGTTCAACGTGGTTAGACAACATCACGACCACATACTGGGCCTGTTTGCACTGATGAGTCAACCTTGACCTAGTGACCAACGGGGGTGACTGACTCACACTTCCAGCCCTTTTGTAAGGCGTTCAACATGGTTAGACAGCTTCACGACCACATACTGAACCGGTTTGCACTGGTCAAACATTCCTTTGTAAGGGACAGCGTGCATCTCCAGGATCTCAGTGATGTATCTTCCAGCGTTCAAACCACGTCCACGACCTCCAGAAGGCACGAAAACCAGCTCGGTCCGCCTGTCGTAAGAAATGCCGCCCCAAAACATTTTTATTTTATTTTATTTTATTTATTTCACGGCCTCCGTAGCCCAGTGGGTAGTGACTCTGCCTACGAAGCTGGAGATCCCGGGTTCGAATCCCGGTCAGGGCATTTATTTGTGTGTTTATCACGAATATTTGTTCCTGAGTTATGGATGTTTATATATGTATATGTCACCGTTAGATTGTGAAAACCGTCAGTTTATAATCTAACCCGTTATATTGTAAACTGACGGAATATTGTAAACTGCTAAAATAATTCATAATTTTACGCATTCATTTTCGTTAGTTTATAAACTAACAATGTCATATCGTCAAATTGTAAACTGAATCAAATTTGCCTGATGTGGAACGCAACATGTGCGCTGTTTGGTTGAGCGAATTATTCTACTTGCTTCAGTTTCCACTTACGTCAGAACATGATTGTTTTTTTTTTGTTATTCAGGCATTTTCTTCCATTTATTTCGGCACCCAGCAGTGTCGACGGAGCCCCGCTGCGCGGGGCTCCTATTTCTGGGCGCTTTGCCCTTCGGGCAACTGAAGATACCTAACTAACCTAACCTACCTAGTCTTTGTGTACGTTCCGTAGCAAGCCGATTTGATCTCAGTTCACAATTTGACGATTAGACATTGAAAGTTTATAAACTAACGAAAAATATTGCGTTAAATTGTGAACGGTTTTGGCAGTTCACAATATTCCGTCAGTTTACAATATAACGGGTAAGATTATAAACTGACGGTGTTCGCAATCTAACGGTGACATATATAAGTATCTATATGTATTTATCTATTATATATATCGTCGCCTAGTACCCACAACACAAGCCTTACTGAGCTTACCGTGGGCCTAGGTTGATTTGTGTAAGATTGTCCCGTAATATTTATTTATTTATATTTATTTATTTCAGTACAGCAACTATTTTTACAGGTTGACCTAATACAATAGCGCCTTAAAATTCATTTAACCTAATAATTATACTTGCACAAGACACACAGACATACTTTAACAAATTCGGACATTGGACAATAAAAAAGATCACTTTGGTCAGCCACTAGATTTAGTGTGTGTACGGCGCGACTGAGAGACTGCTTTACAAAGCAAGTTGGTTCTGCCTTACGGCTCCGCCAGCAGCCGCGGCCGCCGCCGCCGCCCCGCGTACCCGTCCCGCACAGCACACCCAAACATAACTGCTCCAATATACCCGGGTTGCAGATACCACCCCGTAGAACTCGCACAAGGTAGCATGCCAGTGACTAATCTCTACGGGTTTCTAATCTATTGTAGCCTACCATGCCTATGACGAAGTTTGTAGGATACATCAACGGATAGAAAGGGTAGACTCCATACAGTTTCCAGTACAGATACCTGGTAATAGTATTTTATGCAACTGTTGTATAAGAAGGGTCTTAAAACGCGAGTGGCGTGGGTTGCGATGCGAGCCTTGGCGAGCATCGCAATTACAGACGCCACGAGCGTTTTTAGACCAGTTATACACCGTTGCATACAATACTTTTTCTACGACAAATTTTAAATAAATAGCAGACTACATAATAGTTAAACTTTTCAGGCAGCAAGTTTTCTATTCGTACTTTTGCTACTCACGCAATTTCTTCAGGAGTGCAGTTATTAATTTCTTCAACCATTTTAAAAGGAACGTACACTTTTGTCTACACAAACACGAAACAAATCTTAATAGTTCAGGACTAATAGTTTATCATCTTTCGTCTTTTCATTTTGAACTGTATTTTGGTGGGAAATCAGAAATGTGACACCTCTTGCTTATGGTTTGTTTTGTTTTTAATTTGTGTGCACTTGCCATCCGAACCAAACCCGGACCCGGACCGAATTCGGACTGTTTATTTTTATAAATAATACCAATAATTTATAAAACATGTAGTTTAACACACAATAGATGATGATTTTAGTAAATAATTGATAATATACAAATGTTAAATCGTAAATAAATACTTTCATTTCGAAATATTTGTTTATGAAGTTGGCACTACTGCAATATAGCGGCCGATTTAAAAAAAGTTAAACAGTGCTTTTATGAAAAATGTATGAACCAAAAAAGTACGCTAAACAGTACGTTTTTGGGCCATAGAGCATAGAGTTTTTCAACGACTTATTAGTGGTGTCATTGTATTTGAGCTACAGCCTATATAAATGACAGATAACGGTACAGGAGTAGAAAAACTTATTTTGTATCCTTTCTAACATGAGGATATACTTTTTTTCATGTGGTGCCCATATTGCAGCATTGCACTCTAATTGGCTTCTCACCAGAGCATTATACAGCGCTGAAACGGCTTGTATGTTTTTAAAGCTCGCTGCTTGACAGAACCTCCTCCGTAGGTGACTCTCTCGGAGATGCAGCACTCAGCAAATCGTTCTTCTGCTCTCCTGTAGACTCGTCCTCTTCTGTCACTGCCGTTCAGGCACATCCTGCACTCGTCCGAAAAGAGAACCGGGGTCCATTGCTCGATGGTCCAGTTTACGTGATTTGCAGCAAATTCACGTCGTGTACTTCGGTGTTGTGGCAGCAATCTGGGCCCCGTCGCAGGTCTTCTCGGTGTCAAGTTGGCTTTCTTGAGTCTCCTCCTGACTGTCCACTCGCTGGCAGTCACTCCTCGGACCTCACGGAGTTGCTGCTGAAGGGAAACGCCTGTCTGGTGACGATCTCGGAGAGCTGACGTGACAATGAAGCGGTCGTCCCGCTCCGATGTGCACCTTCTGCGGCTGGTTCTTGGTCTTGAAGTAAAGGCCTCAGTCTGCTGGAACCTCGGGTAGACTCTACAAACTGTAGATTGCGTTAAATTCAGCTCGGCAGCTACTGATCGTTGGCTACAGCCCTCTTGCAGCATACGGACGACTGCGGCGACTTCAGCTTCAGTGGTATCCATGTTTTCAGGTTCTTCTTCATGGGAAAATATGCGGAGATGTGTACCGGTCGACTTCTGATTAG
Source organism: Epinotia brunnichana (assembly GCA_963854355.1). Lineage (NCBI taxonomy): Eukaryota > Metazoa > Arthropoda > Insecta > Lepidoptera > Tortricidae > Epinotia > Epinotia brunnichana. The sequence goes on from OY977940.1 coordinate 3,347,610, forward strand.
TGATTGATAACCCCCCTCCTGTACCCCCATTATATAGGCGACAAAGAGAGCTCAACTCGTGCACCTGCTAAGGCGGTAACGCCCACAAACCAAGAAAATGCCCATAATGTGAAAAAATATTGGGTCAATTTTCATGTTTGTTATCTTTTTGCAGAGCTTAGATTTCAGGTAACAAAACCTCATTAAAATATTTTTTTAAATAACCCCGCTTACAAAGTTATAGGGTGCTGATTAAAAATTGCAAAGTGATGCAATTATTTTGCTCGTGAGTGTATAACTAGATGATCTATTCTGGAGAGTTCACATGTCATTATTTCTATTCCAAGTAAAGTAGATTGAAGTTCTCGTTAATCTACTCTCGATAATCGACGTAGGCTCAGAAAACGGATTTTTAAACAGTCGTAGTAGACCAATCAAATTAGCTTACCCTGGACATAATTCGTAAACTCGTTGTTTTTATTGTTTTATCGGATTTTACTATTCAGTATCATATATTTATCAAATATATTAGGTAAAAAATCCGCGATCGTAACCGTATTAAAAAAAAAACACGAGTTAACGTACACTACCTAACTTTTTCCTAAAAGTAAAAAAGGTACCTAACCAAATACCTTGTTAGTATAACTTTGAGGTGCACTAAAATGCGATCACTTAATAGAAAAATTAAACTGAAATGAAATTCGCATATACGTTTTTTTTCACAGTTTTCCTCTGATCTCATTATCTAGACAAGCCAAAATGGTAACTATGATATTTTTATCTGTTTAAGCTATATTGAGTGTTTTTAGACATTTAAGACAAAACTTAATCATTTATTTTTAACGTTTTAATAATAATGTATTTCTCGGTAGTTATAAATAGTAACTATGAAATTTTTGTTTACTAATAGCTTTTTGTGTACGATAATCATGTTTTCATCAAAATTAAGCATGTTAATTTCACGCTTAAGAAATTGAAAATTTTATTGAAAATACTCGCGACCTTGAGCCAGGTGCATGCGGTGGGTGCGAGGCGGGGAGAGTGTGGGGCGCCAGCGGGTGAGCGCACGGCGAACACGTCATAACGAGTTTATTTCAATTACGTGTTTTGCACCGACCGCGCCGTGTACAAATAAAACAAATACATATAATGGAATATCCTAATTTTAGGATTTCACTAAGTACGTATTCACATACTTAGTGCGTGTCAGTTTATACTGGACATCAAATTTTCAGTGATGTAACTAAAAATGTACGGTTTTCGCAATTTTTACAAGCTTTATATTAACTTGCACTGTTCGTATGTATGTAAGTTGTCCGTCAAAATTTGTAATCCATTTTTCAGTCACTTCCCGTTATCCAATTGAGCTGAAATTTTGCTTGCATATGTATATCGCATGACAATACAATATTATGATGATTTGGAGCTAATCTGATGCTGGAGCAGGAAGTTGGCCATAGGAAATCCGCAATAAAACGACACAACCCCATCGAGTTTAGGCTCGTTAGAATAGTCTTAATGTGTAGTTGATGATGGTATGCAGAAAAGTACAGTCGGCAATAAAAGCTTGTACTAAAAATGAAATTTTTGACAAAAACTTATTCCATTAGTTATGTGCTATAAATACTTCGTACTAAATTTCAAGATTCAGAGTTCACGGGAAGTACCCTTTAGGTTTTGATTCCCTTGCGGGTTTTGACAATTTGCGGAAATTAAACGGCTGTATTTTTTGATTTCGTTGGCTTAGAAATTTGTTTTTTTCACAGCTCCAAGAGACAGTAGACTTGAGTATTTGATATAAATTTCAGCTGGATACCTCCACGCGTTCCTGAGAAAAAGGGTTTTGACAGACTGATGGACGGACGGACGGACAACAAAGTGATCCTATAAGGGTTCCGTTTTTTCCTTTCGAGGTACGGAACCCTAATAAGTTAAAGCTAAGAATTATTCGATTTATGAAATTACAAATTAGCGTATCCAGACTTATTTAATTTCGTACAATGAACTGAGAGTTACGACAAAATGTATCAGAGTGGTTTCTTATTTGATTGGATATGACTAGGGTTTGCAAGATCCGCCAATATTTTGGATCCGGATATTTCGGATATTTCAATTCAACAGATCCGGATATCCGGATCTTTCGGATAATACGGATCCACAAGGTTTTTTTGGTATAAAGTAGGAATTATAAGTTTAAATCAAGAAAAAACGGCTACACCACCGTATACCTGAAAGATTTTAAATAGGTACGCATTCCCGAGGTCATAAAGAGTATAAACTTCTTTTTTTTATTTAACTTTTTATTTACAACTACAAACTAACCGGAAAAGTAAGAGTTACGTCACTGAAAGCTGTCACTTGAATAACAACCAGGAGTAATCAACGTAACGTTCCAAACGCGCGTTAGCTATCGAACTGTCATTTTCCCACATAAAATTTGACATGTAGATCTACCTTACGTGCGTACAATGCGTTACGTGATTGACCACAGCAGGTCAAGTTAACTCCGTACCTGGTGCTCGTACATATATTTCAATGAGCTCTATGTACCGGAGTTAATTCAATAGGGTTGTAACTAGGTATCAAACCTAGGAGGAGAAATTGACAATGTGATCCGAACTAGGGAAAAGGTGTTTGTCTAGCAGGGGGCATTCCTTTAGGCAAGACTGTGTCTGGATATGGCAAAAACGGTGAACGGGCATTAATATAGCATACCATGCTTATTATATTACATGATCATATTATAGGTCAAGATCATCATACTAAAAATTAAAAAAAATATTACAAGTATTAAACGTAGGTATTGTTGCTGCATTTACTTTTTACTTCCTGGGTCAACTATACTTCTTAATTATTTCTATAGGTTTATTTAACTAAACTAATCCCCTTATTCATAAAACTTAAAATGGCTGCTAAATATAATGTGCTTTGTCCACTTCTTACGAACACAAATGTCAAAGTGACAGATAAGGACAAACGAATTTTAACGCCATTTTAAATAGTTAAAATAGGCTTTTTGAACGTTTATGAATACGGGCGTAAGTCTTTAGTAGGTAATTATATAGGTAACATTGGATTTATAATAATTACTTTGTGTCTTTGCCTACGGTGAATTAGTGCATTTAAACCAACGCCAATTTTCGCCATGAAACTGCGTCATTTTTACTAGTTTGTAGTATGTAGGTTTAATTAGTTTTTGTGACTAATACATTAAAAACAAAAATAATCTGGTCTGGGATGATGAAGTGGCGAATAAAAACAGAGATTGAGTTATCTACCATTCGGTTTTCAGCGTGGACTCGGTAAAAACTTCATTTTGTAGCCGTATTTTCGGTTTTCATGGTTGTATTTTAAGGATCCGTAATATCCGAAAGATCCGGATCCAAGAGCCTGTAAGATCCGGATCCGAAATTCGGCGGATATCCGGATATTTCGGATATCCGGATATCCGGATTGCGAACCCTAGATATGACAAAAATGCTCGGTAAAATTGAGTATCAACGCAATATTTTTCATGGTTGTAACGGACAATTTTTTCAAGCTATATATCGGGACGTTATCTATACCAACCGATAGAGAGAAAAAAACTGAGTATGACTGCATTTTAGCTCATTTTCGATATTTTGTCCCTTACGCCCTTTGAGCCTACGATAGTCGATATGCTTATTGCCACCCACCCAGAGATGGGCAAAATTTATTCGAATACGAATAACGTTTAAGAATAAATAGGATTATTCGCGAATAACTTCTTTATTCGCATAACCATTCGTAATGCTTTTCGGGAATATAATTTTTAACGAATATTGTAGGAATGCTTTTTAATGAAATATATCTCAAAAACGTAATATCCTAATAAAGACAGAACAGTGATACCTAGTTTTAAAATTTGTTAGAAAGAGGTGACCGCTTAATCAAGGGTACCAATTAACATCGCCGTGCAAAGGTGAAACGGATATTAATTGTAATTATTTCACCTGTTTTATTTTTTCTATTTCGGCTTTACCACGGGTGACAAAAAAAACCTGTGAAGTGCGAGTCAGACTCGCGCACCGAGGGTTCCAGACCACCCTATACAATAGAAACAAGTCCACTATAAACTGACACTCACTAAGTATGTATTCACATACTTAATGCGTGTCAGTTTATACTGCACAATACATTTTCAGTGATGTAACTAATAATTTACGGTTTTCGCAATGTTTTCCTTTATCTGTTCTATAAGGCGTTGCTTCGCACCAAATTTCAAGTTTCTGAGTTCACGGGAAGTACCCTGTAGGTTTTGATTAAGGTCAATGTGGGCAAGTTAGTTTATTTAAAGTTATGTTTGATCGGATTATACAATGTTATTATTTATTCCAGGATAAACGGCCTAGACTTATAGGATGATACATATTATATTTTACAATGACAAAACAACAAAACTTATGCAAAAAATTAGGTTTTTTTTAAAACTCGGCGAGTAGACGGTCTCCCGTGATGTATAAGGTAAGGCCGTCTAGTACTCCTTGCCGCGCTATTTGAAGGTCAATAGACATGTTGATTACATTGTTGGTATCGTAATTTTATGCCATTTCAAATTATGTTTTGAGTTCAGGGAAATAGAGTTGCAATTTAAATATATGCATATTTTTCTGTTTTAAAGGCAAGATCGGCATATCCGAGGACGAAGAGGTTGTAAACCTTTTCTTAAAGGCTTTAATAAAACAATATAATAAACGCAAATCCATACTTCCATACTGATATTATAAATGCGAAAGTGTGCCTGTCTGTCTGTCTGTTACCTCTTCACGCCTAAACCGCTGAACCGATTTAGATGAAATTTAGGAAAATGCATAGTTTTTATCCCTAAAATTATCGCCTGAGGGGATGAAATGGGGGTAAAGATTTGGATAGAACCCATTTAGATGCAATCTGGTACATAGATAGTTTGAACCCCGGGGAAGGACATAGAATAGTTTGTATCCCAGAATCCTTAATGGGGGGGGAATTGGGGGTGAACATTTGTATTGAGCTACTACATCCGCTCTGCACCGATTTAGATGAAATTTGGTATAGAGACAGTTTGAGTCCCGGGGATAAGTCCCGGGAAAGGACGTATAGATTTAATCCCGGAAATCATCCCGTAGGGGTAAAATAGGGGGTGAAAATTTGGATGGAACCCATTAAGATGAAATTTGGTATAGAGATAGGTTATGTCCCAAAAATCATCCCCTAAGGGAGTGAAATGGGGGTGAATATTTTGATGAAACCCATTTAGATGTAATTTGGTTTAGAGATAGTTACAGTTCCGGGAAAGAACATAGGATAGTTTTATCCCGGAAATCATCTCCTAAGGGTGTGAAATGGGGGGTGAACATTTGTATGGAGCTACTATACAACCGCTGCATGGCTGCAACCATTTAGATAAAATGTGGTATAGAGATAGTTTGAGTTTCGGGGAACGACATATGATAGCTTTTATCCCGGAAATCAACTCCTAAAGGGGAAATGGTGGGTTAAAGCGTGTATCGAGCTACGATATAAACGAGGTCTACGCGGACGGAGTCACGGGCAGAAGATAGTTTTTAATAAAATTTTATAGTTTTATAGCTTTATTAGTAATATGCTGTCTCCTTCTGTTATTAATAGTAGGGTAAATCGCCAATAACTGACCACTTAAGAAAATATCATTCACTTACTAGCCACCAAATTTGTATGCAGACCCCTTTTACAAAATAAATGAAGTCGCTCTAGTAGTCAGCTCTGCATCTAGTTATTTTAATTTAATTGCAAAAATAGCAACATATGCTGCTCTTTATGCATATTTTTGCGAAGTGGCCAGTTATTGGGGGATGGCCAGTTATTGGCGATTTACCCTATTTATTCATATAAAGATACTAGTTAAATATACAATCTACAAACTAACCTCTATTGGTTACTCTATACATATTCATACGCAATAACACAAAGGTTATATATTATTTTCCAGTACTGTACGTAAATATCGTAGCGTAGTACACAAAAAACAATAGTGAATATGTTTTAAGTAATTTATAAAAAGTTTTACGTGTAAGTATCAATTTTAACGAGAAAATATTTGAAATGAGAATATTTCAACGCAAAAGGTTGGCTAGATCTGGTTTAAGGCAAGACCGGCACATGACGGGCTTCCCTTGAACGTTTCAGACGGACTTTCCAACTAGACAAATTTAAAGGTTTGATATTTCGAAACCAAAAACTACAAAAATATAGCGTTTTGGCTAGATTAAAAGCGTTAGGCAATAAAAGCGGTTATTAAACTGCTAAATTACTGACCTCAATAATAAATACTGCAATTTTTAATATTTTTTACGATTTATTTTCTGGACCACGTTGCACTCACTTATGCAGTTCGAAACACGAATGAAGTTGACAGTTGAGTTGCGACCATAGTTTTCGTCATAGCGACATCTATGTTAGAGAAAAGAACTAATAGGACGAAACACTGCTTTACTGACCGATATAATACAATAGTTATGGCATGTAGACGGGCTTGCCTTATAGACGGACTTGCCCACATTGACCTTACCTTGCGGGTTTCGAAAACTTGCGGAAATTTGCGGCATAAATCTTATGATTGCGTTGGCTTAGAAGTTTGATTTTTTCACAGCTCCAACGTCAAAAGTCATTATTAAAAGGGAATAAGACCTTTTGACGTCTTAGATTGCGTAGTTACTTTTGATGCTGACTGTAAGAGTCCCCAGCATGGTCGACTCAAGTCGACTCTCCATACAAACGAAGTTTGGTTCTCATTTTAAAACGGCACACTAGAATAACATGAAACTTTTTATATACAATAGGATCTGCCATATCTAGGTCGGAAACTTGTTTCTGTTGCAATAAATAATACCAAATAGAAAAAAAAAAATTGGAGACTTGGTATGAAAAACGTTCTAGTTGCTCTGTTTTTTCTATTGACGTGATAACGTCTTACCGATGAACAATTGAACACCAGCAGCATGCACGTAAAAATATGAATCATTGTCCCGTTCCGCCTGAGCCGAGCGTTCGGCTTTATGACGTTATCACCGGTGTCTGAAACGCTGACCACGCAACGTACCTATCGCGTGGTCAGCGGTTTCAGATACCGGCAGAAGCTGTGAAAAAGCCTTCACTTCAGTGGCCATTTTGTCGACCCTTTTTCAGCGTTCAATAATTGTTTTAACGAATGGTTTGAACGCATTATAGTATAAAAAAGAATACTTTAAAAAAAAAACTTTTATTCAATGTAACTGCATATTTTTTTTCTATTTCTGAAACTTTCAGTTTGACCCTCGTAGTAACCCTGCCTACGTAGCCGGAAGTCCCGGGTTCGAATCCCGGTAAGGGCATTTGTGTGATGAGCACAATTATTTGTTCCTGAGTCATAGATGTTTTCTATGTATTTATTTAATTATATATTCGTGGTATCTATTTATTCGAATGAAATGAAAATAAATTATTCTTCATTCGAAAGTGTAGACGAATAAATTATTCGCGAATAAATTAGTGACGAATAACTGATTATTCGAATAAATGTTTATTCGAATAAAGAATCATTCGAATAAAGCCCCTTTCTGCACCCACATAAGTAACATATTTTATTTAAATAATTATGTACAGAAGACTGAGCGCTTATAAATAGGTAATCGAGATTCCACGACAATTATGTCTCATGCTGAACAATTTAGTTATTATCGATATAATGAACACAATATTTCAATAAATCTCCACCCTAGCCGAACCGTGGTGCACGCCACGTTCGTGTTTATAAATGTTTGACAATCATTGACCTCATAATAAATGAAGGCCGAAACGCATTGACAGCGGTGGCGAAGCGGCGCGGCGCAGCGTGGAGGTGGTACCGGCTGTAATGTTCTTCTCTAATACGAAAGCGTTCGCACAGAATACCGGCCGGGAAAAAAGCGTTCGGATCCTTTCATATTAGCTCGAACATTACAAGTAACGCCTCCGCGCCGCCCCGCGCCGCTTCGCCACCGCTGTCAGTGCGTTTTGGCCTTGAATGCCTGCGACTCGCCACAGCACGGTCGGTAGTTGAGGCACAAAGCAATGACGGCCTTATTCTGCAAGATATAACGTTCATATTAAAACTTAAGTAAGAAATAATATGAATTAATTAATAATCGTGGATATTTTTTGTTTAATTTGTTTCTTATAGTACTAATAATATGTTGACAGGATAAATCAAACACTTTACAAGTAGTTATGTATTTTGGTTTTCCAAAAACTACCAATATTTGTGACTTTAGAATTCCGCAAAGAGTATCTGTTTAATTTTTTATAATTTATCAACACACATAAAATACTATTCAGAATAAATTGTAAAATTGTAGTTATCTATAATTTCTGGTAAGATAAGCCAGAAAATGTGTAATTTACTGAACTTTCTTTCTTAATGATAGTCCCGGTTGATTAATTAGTTTAATTTTGATTTCTTTAACTGAAATGCAAGCATCCTATCATAATAGAGGCACTTTTACAAAGTTACATATTATGCTGCACTTATGAAATCAGAATTTGTAAAAAAATTAGATTTTTGGTTGTTTTACAGCGACGCGGAACCCTAAAATGTTTAATTCTTTTTATTTTAGCTATAACTAACAATACTTTACATCATTGAAAAAGAAAATTACAGTTATCGAATTATGTCCGGGTTTAGCTAATTTGATTGGTCTATAGCGCTTGTTAGGATCATAATACGGCTGCCCTAAATTTAATTAGCAATCTTGAGGCCTTTCTCGAGGGACTATATCTATTCGAATGCTGAGTTTTTGACTTTCGTTCCATAGAAAAAAATCACGAACATAGGTCTAAAATACACTTAAAACGTAACAAATTATGCACAAAAGTTCTAAAAATCGGCAATATCATGTTTTAAGGAACTTGGCTATTAATGTTTTATTTATTTAAACGCACTAAAAATTAAAAAAAAAAACAATATATCCGCGCTTCCGAACACGCACGTGCTTACGCTTATGCTCAATGAGAGGGAGAGAAGACCGTGAGCCTATGTTGCCTTAACAGTTTTGGATAATTTGCCGGCGAGAGCTCTGCTGGTAGCTTGACGATGATTGATCATTAAATCAAAAATTGCGTCAAGTATAAACAAAAACACAGGTTAAGAAGTTGCTAGTATAAATCTCGCTTTATTTATAAAACAGCCGGGAAAGCTTACTTCAGTGTGATGCAGCTATTTACACTGTGTCAAACGGAAGTCTTGAGTAAAACTTCGATTCGTTTTATTGCTAGTCTAAAAGTCTTATATAAATACAGATGGCGGCGTCAGGCGTCCCCGGCGTGACGTCAACAGCCGTCGGCTACGTGCGCGCGGCGCTCATGCCGGACGTGTCCAACGCAGAGGCAGCCGCTGCCTTCGCCAGGCTCATACACTCGTCGCTCAAGAGCAAGTCAGTATACATGCCATACTAAACGCCGGCGTGACGTCAACAGCCGTCGGCTACGTGCGCGCGGCGCTCATGCCGGACGTGTCCAACGCAGAGGCAGCCGCTGCCTTCGCCAGGCTCATACACTCGTCGCTCAAGAGCAAGTCAGTATACATGCCATACTAAACGCCGGCGTGACGTCAACAGCCGTCGGCTACGTGCGCGCGGCGCTCATGCTGGACGTGTCCAACGCAGAGGCAGCCGCTGCCTTCGCCAGGCTCATACACTCGTCGCTCAAGAGCAAGTCAGTATACATGCCATACTAAACGCCGGCGTGACGTCAACAGCCGTCGGCTACGTGCGCGCGGCGCTCATGCCGGACGTGTCCAACGCAGAGGCAGCCGCTGCCTTCGCCAGGCTCATACACTCGTCGCTCAAGAGCAAGTCAGTATACATGCCATACTAAACGCCGGCGTGACGTCAACAGCCGTCGGCTACGTGCGCGCGGCGCTCATGCCGGACGTGTCCAACGCAGAGGCAGCCGCTGCCTTCGCCAGGCTCATACACTCGTCGCTCAAGAGCAAGTCAGTATACATGCCATACTAAACGCCGGCGTGACGTCAACAGCCGTCGGCTACGTGCGCGCGGCGCTCATGCCGGACGTGTCCAACGCAGAGGCAGCCGCTGCCTTCGCCAGGCTCATACACTCGTCGCTCAAGAGCAAGTCAGTATACATGCCATACTAAACGCCGGCGTGACGTCAACAGCCGTCGGCTACGTGCGCGCGGCGCTCATGCCGGACGTGTCCAACGCAGAGGCAGCCGCTGCCTTCGCCAGGCTCATACACTCATCGCTCAAGAGCAAGTCAGTATACATGCCATACTAAACGCCGGCGTGACGTCAACAGCCGTCGGCTACGTGCGCGCGGCGCTCATGCCGGACGTGTCCAACGCAGAGGCAGCCGCTGCCTTCGCCAGGCTCATATACTCGTCGCTCAAGAGCAAGTCAGTATACATGCCATACTAAACGCCGGCGTGACGTCAACAGCCGTCGGCTACGTGCGCGCGGCGCTCATGCCGGACGTGTCCAACGCAGAGGCAGCCGCTGCCTTCGCCAGGCTCATATACTCGTCGCTCAAGAGCAAGTCAGTATACATGCCATACTAAACGCCGGCGTGACGTCAACAGCCGTCGGCTACGTGCGCGCGGCGCTCATGCCGGACGTGTCCAACGCAGAGGCAGCCGCTGCCTTCGCCAGGCTCATACACTCATCGCTCAAGAGCAAGTCAGTATACATGCCATACTAAACGCCGGCGTGACGTCAACAGTTTGCTTGATCCGTCTCTTATTACACAAAATTTTAAATATAGGTATGACCCTGACAATGACAAATATAGCTGCTGCAGCTGTCAATGTCATTGCCAGTTTCAGTTTACCATAAATTTTTAAGATATTTTTTATAATATGAGACGGATCAAGCAAAGTTTCTTATTCGCCGTCCTAAACCCAAAACGTTAGTGAGGAAACTGTTTATATTTTTAAAAAATAATTGACGCAGCTGAAAAATCTGCAACTTTTTTCTGGTGCTAAGTAAGGTTATTCCTATCACCAAAAATACAATAATCAGGCACTTAAAAATTTTTTTTTCATCCATTCCCCGTTCCATTCGCTTTGATTCGCCTACGTAGGACACAGCCTTTGTGAGCGGGCAGTCGATGCGCTCTGCCAACACCCTCGGCATACTATTGCAGCTGCTACAAAGAGTGCCACACTGACCGCTGCATCCTCCGGTCGTGATCGCCACTCGAGAACCTTTGCAATAAAATGTTAATCAATATAATAGAAAATAGAATTAAGAAAATTTATTTTTAAAACGATCGAAAATTAAGTATTTAATTTTTTTTTTTTGAGTTGTCACTTTGTATTGTTAAGCGAAATTCATATTATTTTCCAAGGGACAAATATTGCTTGTAAAAATTAAATCACTTCCAATATGAGGATTTTATAATATAGACTTGTTCTCAAATTAGTTTAGAAAAGGTCTAGCTACCGTGAAAACAGTACGTAATATACGTGAGTTTGGCATTTATCATTCTTATCAAGCTAGAAAAAATCGTATTTATTAACAAGAAATAGTCGACAAGCCCACTATTTGTGATAATATCACTTAATTATTCTATACTCTGGATCACATAATAGTTGTATAATGAAAACACTTAATTAAATAATTAATCTAATCAATTGCCTGAAATGATTAGTGATTAAATTTTTATCTCTTAACCTTTTTGGTATTACAAAACACGCGCGAGATAAAAAAGAGATTACTAAATTCTTTTGAATTTAATGTTTTGACAGCCGTTCATGAAAAATCAAAATGTCAGTCACATGCCATATTGTCATTGCTACAACGGGCACTTCCCAGTAGTTACGATGCACTACTATAGTGGATATATGGTGTACCGATGACCTGGTAAAGGTCGTGGAAGTAAGCTGGATGCGGGTGGCGCAGGACCCGTCATTGTGGCACTCTCTGGGGGAGGCCTATGTACAGCGGTGGACGTCTTTCGGCTGATATGATGATGACCAGCTCATTTGTTCGGCAAACGTAGTTCATGCCGCCCTCAGATTGTCCCCTAGTATTTATTGTTAGCCTTTGTCCCCAGGTTCACGCCGATAAACTTCTTCCTGCACAACCTGGCACAGTTCCGCGCGAGCGGGGACAACAGCAGCAGCAGCTCCGAGCTGCTCTCCTTCATGCCGAGGACATACACGTAAGGATCATCATCATTTCCTTGCCCTTATCCCATTTACTTGGGGTCGGCGCAGCATGTCTTTTTCTTCCATACTTCTCTGTCAGCCGTCATCTCATCACTCACTTCTTTTCTCTTCATATCGTCTCTCACACAGTCCATCCACCTTTTCCTTGGCCTACCTCGTCTTTTACATCCATCCACATTCATACCTAATACTCTTTTGGTGACATGACTTTCATCCATCCGCATTACGTGCCCATACCACGCAAGGCGTACACGTAAGCGTGTTACTATAAAAATTGGTTCTCTACAAAGTCGGTTTACGGACGATCATTTTACGTGATAACGTTATAATAAAATATTGTGCTGCCATACAAACTTTGAACCACCATTTCACCCCCTCAGAGAGTGAATTTTGAAAAATCCTTTCTTAGTGCACCCCTAGACCTTATACGGAACCTGCTTGCCAGATTAGGAATCTCTAGAACCAGCGGTTTGGGCTGTGCGTTTATATTTCGTGCGCGCAGCAGGCGTCTAGAACGGGACAATGAGTTACACTTTTTCATGCGTGCAGCCGGCGTTCATCGATTGATAAGACGTTATCACGTCATAATTAACCGTTTATTTCAGTCAACTACAGCTTATAGTTACAAATACCTTAGACACAACATACATTAGTATCTCTTATTTAACATGTTCGTTCCTATATACTACTGTTATACGGTTTATTTTCGCGCGAATGGTGACACCAGCAGTGTCGTTGTACTACGAGTATAAGTTAGTTTGAGACTAATTCAAGTTGTGTAAGGTTGTCCACAAATATTTTTTTGTATTCCCACAAATTTTTATAGACTAATCCACTTTACTGTGTCTTCATTGCAGCCTTCGTATATTTTTGTTGTATGACATATGCATAACTTTGCACCTACACGGTATTTATTATACGACATTATTTTTATTCTACCCTATTCTTATCTCAGGATGTCTCAAGAAGGCCGGCTAGTCAGCGTCGAGTGCCTCGGCTTCGAGAAACGCTATGACCCCGAAAAGCACTACGTGTACGCTCTACGGATCTACAGGCAGGGACAGGCCACGCCCTCTGTGCTCTACCGGTCCTATAAGCACTTCACTGAGCTCTACCAGAAGATCTGTCTACACTTCCCTCTGGCTAAAGTGCACAGGTGAGCTCTACAGAAGTAAATTTGACGGACAATCCACCGAGGGGTATCAAATAGTGTTGTGTATTTGGTTTGATCAGTGCTAGTAAAACCCCAAGAAAACTTTAGCCTTCACAATTAGATTTTGAGCTAACTCATAACACTAGTAGGGTGAATTGCAAAAAAATTATACATAATTAAGGACCTTAAGGGGACGTAGGTTCGTGGTCTTCTCTACCTCTCACTCAGCGTGAGCGAGATGGAAGTGCGTGTTTGGAAGCGCGGATATCATGTTTTTTAATTTTAATTTTTTGAGCGTTTCAATAAATGAAAAAATAATAGCTGATTTCCCTCAAACATGGCACTGCCAATTTTTAAAATCAATTTTAATATGTTTAGCTGTTGTGCATAATTTATTACGATTTTTTTAAGCGTATTTTAGACCTATGTTCGTGATTTTTTTCTATCCAGCGAAAGTCAAAAACTCAGGATTCAAATAGCTGATTTCCCTCGAGAAAGGCCTCAGGATTGCTAATTAAATTTAAGGCAGCCGTATTGTAATCCAAACAAGAATTATGATTTTTTTTAAATCAGTTTTTGGAGCTCACGTCGCCGTAATCTAATCTACGCTTTAACTTTTTTCCATTGTGCAACGAAAGTTACCCATATAAAATGTATGGGTAATTGCCGTTACACATGTACAATTTTTTTGCAATTCACCCATTAGGTGTCTACCTGGTCTACACGTTAGTTTCCTATAGTTAAAGAGCGTTAGACTCCATCCACGCAAAGTCTGTATTAAAAAATCTGCATTAAAACCTTTACCACCAAATTTCCATAGGAATATGGCATTTAAAGAGTGATGTTGCCAAATTATTCGTTGCGGAGTTAACGTGGACGCACTCTAGTAAAGTTTTTAACAATATCAAGACCCCTTTCCTAAATAACAATGAAATAATTAATTCCGAAGGTGCATTTAGGTTGAAATACTTCAATTAATTTAAACCAATTTATTTATAAAACAAAAACACGTTGCTCAAACTTCACTATTATTCGTATCACTGGTCTGCGCTTTGTCAAAGCTGAACTGTAGATCCATCACCACCTGTTTACTCCTACTGCCGCTGGCCACAGGATTCCTGCTCATTTGACTCCGGTGTTCCGATATCATGTCCCAGCTGCTGCTCTCTATGGGTTTACTGAAGCTAGTATTGCCGGTATTGTCTTTCTTATTCGGCCGTTTCTCCGGAGGCTTACTTTCGGTGTAGGGAGGGGGCCCGCTAGTTCTGCTAATGGAGCTTTCTAGAGTGTTAGTCGAGTATGCCATGGGGTTGGCGCGCTGTGCTGGCTGCGGGGGTGGTATTGGCGCTGGTGGGACTGATGTATTTGTCACTGACGCCTGTGGTAAAGGGCCTTGTGGTTGTGGCGCTTTCTTTTTACTGCCTTTCTCCTTTTTCGATTTGACGTCTTTCGCCTGCTGCTCGGCGATCTTCTCTTGTTTTATCCTAAGCTTATCCTGTTTTGCTTGTTCCTGCGTAGCTATTTTATCTTGCTTCTTTTGTTCCGCTATCCGTTTCTTATCTGCGTTCTTTTGTTCTTTGTCTTGTTTCTTATCTTCTTTTGTAGATTTTTGCTTGTTTTTGCGTAACACTGAGGAGTTTCTATTGCTAGACGTGCCGCCTTTAGGGTCGGTGGAGACATCGTTAGCGCTCTTTCTCAGCTGTGGGGGTAGATTTTGCGGGTCTGCTAATTCGACGGCGCTCTTTGAAGTTTTCAGTCTCTCATTGCTCGGTGGTAGTTTTACCATAGATGGCGTCAGCTTTTTCGGCGGTTCCGAAATACTGTTGCGACCTGAAATTAGTATGTATTGTTAGTAGAATTTAAACTCTCATGAGTCAAGTTCAAAGTTATACTAATAATAATGGGTAAGGCGGATAGATGCGGGTGGCGCACGACCGGTCATTGGGGCACTCTTTGGGGGAGGCCTATGTCCAGCAGTGGACGTCTTTTGGCTGATATGATGATGAAGACCGTCAAAAGTTTTTTAACCGACTTCAAAAAAGGAGGAGGTTATATGTTCCACTGTATGTATTTTTTTTTAATGTATGTTCGCCGATTTCTCCGTCAATTGTGGACCGATTTCCAAAACTCTTTTTTTATTCGAAAGAGGGGGTCCCATGGTCACCAATTTTGAATCTGATCGTGGGATCCCAGGGAAATTGAAGGCAACCCTCAAATTTTATTGGCACGCGTGTAGTGATTTTGGTATTTTCTATTATAAATCGTGTATTTACCCTCGGAAATTGCAATTTTGGTTAAGTGGAACTGATGATGAAGACCACAGATGACTCATGGAACCCTCAAAGGTGTAAAGTACGTCAAAGATTCTGACATGATTCCGTTGAAGTAGCAACTAATGAAGTGTTAATTCTGAGATCCTTGAGGTATCGACGGAACTCCTCAAATATTATCAGCCCACAGATAGCGACTTAGGTTTTTTCTGTAATAATTAGCGTACGGACTGGCCGTGGCATTGTGGACAGAGTGAGAAATGGAGTCGTTATTATCTACAAACTTCTTATGATTGAATGAATAAATTCAAATATTAAATGGTTTTTCTTATAAAATCCATTTCTCTTCTTACATTAATTAAATCAATATCTTTTACAAACTCAACATTAGCCATATACAACCTTCGTAAATTACTGCCTACAAATTGTGAACTATAGATATGGCTATACAATTTGATGTTGTCAATTCAGACAACTGTTTGTTATATTTGTAAATGTAAGTACGTTTAGATAATTTAAAACAACACGAGAGAGGAAGCATAAATAAAAAATATCCATGACCCTCAAGCATCGACAATTTTTAAGTGGATTGAACCATTTGAAAATCTTGTGTATCACGAAAGCCATAGTGTATACTGTATATCATGTGACGTAAGTATATCTAACACAAATGAAAAAAAAATAACATCGAAAATGAGCACGATGAAGAAGATTTCGAATCTCTTATCCCAGCCGCCATTTGCTGTTAAACATTGCAGTGGGCATATTATGCACAAAAACATGTAATTTAATTTTTCGGTCTAAAATAATTTGGCACTACTTTAAATTAAGTCAAATCATTTAATCATTATTCACTCAATCATAAAATGTAGCTTTGCGACTCTATCTCTTACTCTGTCCACAATGCCACCGCCAGTCCGTACGCTAGTAATAATCAACGCATTTGCTCTCGGAAAGCAGTTCATGTGGTAAATTGGAAAGGAAATGTGGAAATTTTAATGTACCACGTGGCTTGGCAAAGTACTGAATTGAAATCGGTTTAAACTTTGTTTTTAAAGTAAATTATTATTTAAACAAAAGTCTGCTTCTGTGTTTGGTTTTGTTTTGTGTTTGGTATTTTTGTGATACCATTTTGTGTTATCCATAACAGAAACTTTGTGTCACATGCAATACAAAATGAAACACAAAAGTAGGTATAGGTTAACTTTAATTTTGACTGCCTTAACCTTTTATACGGTTAAACTCACATTAAATGGCACTGCGGGCGACATGTTTCGAACTAATCACAGTGACATTTAATACATGAATTTTACTGTATAGTTATTCGTATGTTTCGTTAGTGTTTCAATCATCAATATTATCATCCTCTTGGCGTTTTTACCAGTTGTATCCTAAAGGATCCCACGGTCTACTTTCCTAATCCCAAGATTTGTCGTAGGCACTAGTTTTACGACTGTCATCTGACCATCCAACCCAGAGGGAACACTAGGCCTTGTCGGGATTAAACCGGTTTCCTCACGATGTTTTCCTTCACCGAAATTAGTTGATCCATCTTCGTTAGTGTTTGAATGTCATCAAATAATATCGATAGATAAGTTTTACGTATCATGGACGTGCTAAGTGGCCGATAACCGACCTGATTACATGAGTAATATAATATGGCTTTTTACCTAACGTTGTGTTAATTGCACATTTCGAGTATGAGTGCTACTGAAGAGATACTTGGGAAGTGCATGGTATGATCAAGGTCAAAGAATATGCGTGTCAACTGATCAAACAAATACGAACATGAATTTCTGGCGAAAGCGTGCAAGCGTAGATATTTGGTTAAATCAACATGCCGTCGCATATTTTTTCGTGTCCTGGTTTTAAGATCGATTATTATTATAAAATTAACAACTAAATTAACTAGATTATTTTTTGGTCGGACAGTTAAATTTAACTTTGACAAATAAACCAACCACTCACACTAGGCATAGTTATTGTTTTCCTAACAAACAACAGTTTTGTCTCTCGTATTAAATAACTAGCGACCCGCCCCAGTTTCGCAAAGGTATAATTACATGCATGTATTATACACATATGCATATTTGCGGGTGGCGCATGACCGGTCACTTTGGAACTCGTTGGGGGAGGCCTATGTCCAGCAGTGTACGTCTTTCGGCTGATATGATGATGATGATTATACACATAAACCTTCCTCTTGAATCACTATCTATTAATAAAAAACGCATCAAAATCCGTTGCGTAGTTTTAAAGATCTAAGCATACGGGACAGACAGACAGCGGGAAACGACTTTGTTTTACACTGTAATGATAGTGATGGCTAGGTCCATTACAGGGCCGGTACAAATATTACAACGGAACGCAGGCGGGTGTGACCTTTGTCCATCCAGAAAATCCATTCTGTACCCACGTGTTTTTTTTTAATCGGCTGAGTAGTTTCGGAGATTACTCCTACATACAAATAAACAAAGCTGCAATCTGACAGACTTCGATTCTTTATAATTATCACAAGCTTTATATTAACTTTCACTGTTCGTATGTATGTAAATATGTTAGTCATGTAAGTTGTCCGTCAAAATTTGCAATCCATTTTTCAGTCACTTCCCGTTATCCAATTGAGCTGAAATTTTGCAAGCATATGTATATCGCATGACAATGCAATATTATGATGGTGCTGATATGATGCTGGAGCTGGAAGGTGGCCATAGGAACTCCGCAATAAAACGACACTCCCATCGAGTTTGGGCTCGTTAGAATCACCTCAATGATTACTTGATGATGGTATGCAGAAAAGTAGAGTCGGCAGTAAAAGCTTGTACCAAAAATGCAATTTTTGACAGAAACTTATATTAGTATGGATAGGATATAGATATAAACTTACCGAAGGAGTCCTCCATATGCGCCCTGTAGGCGCCCCCCACAGACAGCACGGGTCCGTTTTCATACACCTCTTTCCTGCGGCTTGGCCCGCTGAAGTTCAGCGAGGCCTTCCAACCACCGAACTTGAACATCGGGACCTGACAAACATCATCATCATTGTTAACCCCCGACGCAAAAAGAGGGGTGTTATAAGTTTGACGTGTCTGTGTGTCTGTCTGTGGCATCGTAGCTCCTAAACGAATGGACCGATTTTAATGCGGTCTTTTTTGTCCGTAGGCTGTTGTGATCGAGATGGTTCTTAGCTAAGTTTCAACGAAATCGGTTCAGCCGTTTTTGAGATATTGAACTTTAAACTGAAAATGACGGGGGATTTTCAACTTTACTGAGTTGTAATTATTATCATCATCATCAGTATGTTGTACCTGACCTGCACGTTCATTAACGGAATAACTACCATAATAATATAGGGGGACTTGCATCTTTTTATTTTATTACGAAAATAAAAAGTATAGTCTAGAAGTCTAGACTATACTTTTTATTTTCGTAATAAAATAAAAAGATGCAAGTCCCCCTATATTATTATGGTAGTTATTTCTAGACTCTAGAGGAATATCAACTGTGATTTTTTTCCTGATGTTATATGCATTTGAAATCTGCAGGCGCCGGCACCCACCGAAATTTTTATTTAAGTTTTTCTTTTTTATGACAGTTCTACGTATATCCGCATCGACTGAGTGCGATTTATTCGAAATTTACGTCCCATGCAAGTTCCCCATTGTTCTAGTTACTACTCATCCGCTCATACATGGAGGAACTTATCGAGTAAGATCATCCAGGTGATATTGCGTGACCATATGTGTATCACGAACCCCGGGTGATTATTAGTGGACCGAATTATATCCAGTAGGATACCCCAGAAAGAGTAATATTACTTTCTAGGGTACCTGGGTGATCTTACTGGATAAGCTGTCCACTAGAATCACTTGCAAAGTAATATTACTTTCTGGGGTATCCTACTGGATATAGTTCTGTCCACTAAAATTACCCAGGGGATCGTGCTGGATATGGTGATCTCATAACAGATCATCATCATATCAGCCGAAAGACGTCATCTTCTGGACGTAGGCCTCCCTCAAAGAGTGCCACAATGGCCGGTCCTGCGCTACCCGCATCCAGCGGACTCCCGCGACCTTTACCAGGTCATCAGGTCACCAGCCTACCCACGCCGCGCAAGCCGGTACGTGGTCGTCACTCGAGAATCTTTCCGCCCCAACGGCCATTGGTTCTACGTGCAATGTGCCACGCCCACGCACACAAAAAAAGTATAGTCGGCAATAAAGGCATGTTCCGAAAATGTAATTTAAAACAGAAAGTTATTTATTGTATACTCACGGTTTTCTGATCCCCTTGAAGCCGTGCCAAACCACTTCAATCCTTTCGCACACAATTATTGTAAATAAATAAAGTTTTTTACTAACATCCGCAACATTCGGCCGACTGATTGTACAGTAACATGATTAATGGTGTAATCTTATCGGCTGAATTCCCCGATATCACTGTACTGGATATTAGTGTTAATCAGCACCTAACACCATGAATTACTTATCTGTTTCTGTATTTACATAAAGCTCGCGAATTATATTATTCATATAAACAATATCGGTCAAGTTCGACTCTTCACAATCGGCTGCGATGACCATTATTTTCACTAAACGGGACTTAAGGGGACGTAGGTTCGTGGTCTTCTCTCCCTCTCACTGAGCATAAGCGTGAGCGAGATGGAAGTGCGTGTTTGGAAGCGCGGATATCATGTTTTTTAATTTTAATTTTTTGTGCGTTTTAATAAATAAAAAAGTAATAGCTGATTTCCCTCAAACATGGCATTGCCGATTTTTAGAACCAATTTTAATATGTTTAGCTGTTGTGCATAATATGTTACGATTTTTTAAGCGTATTTTAGACCTATGTTCGTGATTTTTTTCTATCGAGCAAAAGTCAAAAACTCAGGATTCGAATAGCTGATTTCCCTCGAGAAAGGCCTCAAAATTGCTAATTAAATTTAAACCAGCCGTATTATAATCCAAACAAGAACAACGATTTTTTTTTAAATCAGTTTTTGGAGCTCACGTCGCCTTAATTGCGTAAATTTTAATGTGTCCATTTTAGGTTCGCCACTTCTGTCCAATCTGACCATCGCACTATCGGAGTTTCTTAAGGTGGTTCGATTGCCATACAAAGCGTTATTTGACATTCGCAGGCTAACGGCGTGATATTTTAAGAAACTTATGTAACAAACTTTTATCAATTGGCTTCCCATTTGCGCCAAATTCCCCCTTTCCTAGAATAAACTTGTATAAACAAGATTAATTTGAGAAAAATTGTTTTCCTAAAATATCACGTCCCAAACCAATTTCTCAAATTAATCTAGTTTATACAAGTTTATTCTAGGAAAGGGGGAATTTGGCGCAAATGGGAAGCCAATTTATGAAAGTTTGTTACACAAGGTTCTTAAAATATCACGCCGTTAGCCTGCGAATGTCAAATAACGTTTTGTATGGCAATCGAACCACCTTAAACGGGTTGCATATTAAATAGAACTTTCCTGCAACTCTCTACTGTCATCTCGTCCCGTGTCTCTTATTTTATAATTGTATATAATCTGTAAGTAAGTGAGTAAGTAATTTATTTTACGTCATACCTGGCCATAAAGTAGGAATTACCGCACGCCATGCGTGCGGAAAACCCCACTTCCTGGCCAGATAGAGACGTAAAATTTTGTACTCACCACGGGCGGTAATAAAGAAAGCCTCAGAGCGCATATTTATCGCCCTTGCCTTCGGCTCGGGCGTCAAATACTTGCGATCTGAGACATTCTTTGTTTAACCGCCCTAGGTAAGTAATGTACTATTGTGAAACATAGGTATGTATACATTGTAGAATTTGTAGATCTTAAATTAGGTTGAGAGTCCTCTATGTTCTACCTTGCGGCGTACAAAAAAATAAAACAGGAAAACAATTACAATAATAAATGGCACATGTGTTCTTATATTAAATACCCTATATATGTCAAACAGATTTAAACATATAAATTTTATTTAGCAGCGTAACTGCTTTATTCAAAATCAATAGTAAGTAGATGTCATACAGAATTAAGAACAAAAATAAAAATAAGGAATGTCACAATTAAAGATTTAGAAAATAAAAAATTAAATATATAATAATAATTACAGTTCACAATGTCAAGAGAATTCTATTTTAAACATGACAATAAATTGAAATTATATAAACATGCAATCAGACTTGGTCATTAAAGAATTCATCTAGCGTGTAATAAGCTCTTTCGACCAGTTTGTTTTTCAGGTCCTTCTTAAATATGTGAAGATCTTGACATTTAAGAGCATCTGGTAAAAAGTTATAAATTTTAGTTGCCATTCCCAATATACTTTTTCTTAGTAATGCAGTTTTTCCAGGGGCCACATTTATTTTATATCTATGCCGAATCGATCTTCCGCTTGCGCAGGAGCTTTCTAGTGGAAATAGATTCGGATTTGATTTAACAAAGACTGACACTTCAAAGATGTACAGGCTTGTTAAAGTCAGTATGCCTAGTGTTTTAAAATGGGGTTTATGTGATGATTCAATTTGTTGCCCTTATACACTTTTTCTGCGCTATAAAAATTCTTTGAATTGAGTTTTGTACTGAATTACCCCAAAATATTATGCCGTATCGCAAAATTGACTCCACATATCCGTAATAAGCTAGTAACGCTGTTTTTTGATTAGACATTGTTGAAACTTTTCGTAAGGCAAATACAAAGTTATTTACTCTAGTGGATAAGGAGTCAATATGTGGTTTCCAGCTTATGTTTTTATCAATATCAATACCTAAGAATTTCGCTACATCAGTCTGTTCTATACGTTGATCCTTACATTGTATGTCAAGATATAATCTGTACGTGTACAGTCACCGGCATCAATATAATTATGATGGAACAAAGGCCGCAAAAATATCTGATGACGGCTCTATTCCTAGAGCCGTTAGAGCGTGTCAGATATTTTTGCGGCCTTTGATCCATCATATAGCACAGTGTTTTTTTTGACCCAAAAAAGTGACATCTTCTGTTTGTTGATTATTTCTGCTCAGTAGATCATTACAAACCTACGACAAGCATACCCAGAGGTCCAATTTGTATAATTGATTTTTTTTTAAATCTAGAAGTTTTCCTGACCTTTAAGGTCAAATTAGCGAAAATAATTCATACAAAAAAAAACTACACGTAATAGAGTTGTGCTTGTATGGAAGGTTTAAAAAGTAACCCTAGGCGTATTTTTAAGGGGCATACACCTTAGTATAAGGCATCGATCTGTACCAAACAGAGGTTCTAATGCTTCGGGCTAGAAAAGTTGTAAAAAAATATAACCTGATTTCGTTAAAAACACGGTTTTTGAAGATTCTATTATAAGTTTCGGTTAAATAAAAACGGGAATATATACACCTAGGGTTACTTTATAAACCATCTATACAAGCACAACTCTATTAGGTGTAGTTTTTTTTGTATGAATTATTTCCACCAATTTAACCTTCAAAGTCCGGAAAACTTCTAGTTTTTTTTAAAAATCAATTATACAAAATTGACCTCTGGGTATGCTTGTCGTAGGTTTGTAATGATCTACTGAGCAGAAATAATCAACAAACAGAGGATGTCACTTTTTTGGGTCAAAAAAAAACACTGTGTATAATGATGCCGGTGACGGTACATACAATATCCTGGATATATTTTACAAGGTCACTCGAGGTTTCGGATGTGTCACAGACTGGTCCCTCAGCGGGTATCTGGCACGGCTTTTTCGAACTACCCGCACTTGGTATTTCACTTGTACAGCCAGACTTTAATTGAGCCATCTATAGGTGTCAACTAATTTTGGTTTTCATAGTAAGCTTTGAAGTGTCACATACATCGGAGCAAACAAGCACGTCACAAACATCGGAACACACCTCTATTTTCAAGGCATTAGGGTGCATGTGCCGATATTTTTGAACACCTATAGTGTACCTATGTATGTGATGGCGACTGTACTACACTATACACTTGTATGTGAGTGTTGTGTGTCGGCCGATTCAACAATCACAATGTCCATTGATATAGGGAATAGACGATATTTGATTCTAGCATTTAGAAATGACTATGGATTCCACCTCAAGTACCCAATGACGTGTAAACATTTGATTATACGCGTTTAACTCTTGTTTAGTAAAAATAATCTGTGAAAATCGTTAAAGTTTAAATAAATTATCCTCGCACCCCGATTTGATATTTTGTGTTGCGCGCACTCGTCCCTATACACGTTAGTTCGACGAGTGTAAGACGAGTGCGCGAAACACATTGATTTACTTGACTTGTGTTTAGCTATATTTTTATTACTAACCGTGTAAAAGAATTTTATAAAGCCGACATCCACACACTTTAAGTGAGCACTTTGTCTTGGAATTTGTAGATTCGATGACAATGCAATAATAAAGTGTCGTTGGCATTAAAAAACGATATGTTTCCACGATTATTTGTAATACTAGGCGAGGATGGCGTCATTGCTTCATTAAGCATTTATCTATCAGTAAACCATAATTATTCTTAAATTACCTACTAATGCACAAAACTCACGAAAATACTTGGAAAACGTCACCCCAACTTATTTCTGCTATTTAGCTTTTATACTTCACTTAGTGTAAACATATTATGGGTGCATACTACTTACTTCCTTATTCTTATGTCAATTTTCCTCACAAAGTCCGTTAATCCAGTAACTGGATACATCCAGAGCATGCGTCCAATCATAAAAATCTAAAATAGCACGAAAGTTTTTATTACGACCCTAAAGAAATAGTTTTTGATAGTACCTTCTCAGGACGTTTATAAAGTATAGACTAGATTTCCTACAATATGAGACTAGAATTGTTTCTGTATACCCAATAGTTTCCGAGATAAAACCTTTCAAAGTTTATAATTTTTCGAACGTCCTATTAATAGTACATTACTTACCTAGGGCGGTTAAACAAAGAATGTCTCAGATCGCAGGTATTTGACGCCCGAGCCGAAGGCAAGGGCGATAAATATGCGCTCTGAGGCTTTCTTTATTACCGCCCGTGGTGAGTACAAAATTTTACGTCTCTATCTGGCCAGGCTGGGGTTTTCCGCACGCATAGCGTGCGGTAATTCCTACTTTATGGCCAGGTATGACGTAAAAATATTTTCGATTTTTGACAAAGTTGCGTTCGGCGCTCGAGGTCACAAACTTGGATTATTCATTGGGCCAACATCATAAACACTGGATTACGTACTAACAAAGCGTTCTTTACGTTTCATAAAAAAAAACTGATATATCATACAAAAGGTAGCCTATGTCACACTTTGGTCCTAAATGCATGTAATCCGAGTTTGCACCATCCCAGAAGGTGTGCATAACTTTTGGGAGCCCAATAACCACGAAATTTTTGCTCTATTTTCAGTTTTTTGCATGTGCACTAAAACAGTATGACGGACGGAAAATGTATTCTATTTAATATTAAAGAAGGTCATTGTATATAATGTGAAATTTTATTTACTAATTTTTTTATTCTATGGGTTTGTCAGCAGGTAATTTTTTTTCAAAGATATGTCGGTCTTGAAAAGTCGCAAAATGGAAGTTTGCACTTAAACAACAAAATTTTCCCAGTTTCTACCTTTTTTTTTTTTTTTTTTTTTTTTTTGATTTATTTAATACAATTATGTTTACATAGTTACTGTGTTACACATAAAGCCACTATTTAAAACCTGGAAGGTTTAGGCAATAGTTGGCGAGATCGCGCGGTACATCCCGCGTTCCTTAATTTAGTTAAGTATAATATAATATAACAAATTGCTAATATGTACTCCAATTTACTACTTACCTTCATCTAAACTTAGGTTTGATTTAGACTATACCACTGAACCGAATTTGATGTTTAGATATTCATTCGACGCAGAATTTGACCTTCTTTAATATTGAATAGAATACATTTTCTGTCCGAGGTACCGTTTTTGTGCTCCATGAAAAAATATCAAAAATGTATGCACACCTCCTGGGATTGGGCAAACTATTTAAACGATTCCCAGCTTTATGGGAATTAATTCTTCGAAAAATTCTAATTTGATTGGCCTATTATAATTTCGAAGAAATTGATACCTCATTCATCAAAATCAGTATTTTAAACGCTACGGTGGAACAAACAAACTGCTAAAATAATAACCCTTCCTTTCAGCTCCGCCGTAGTCGGGCAAAAAGTTCCTGCGGCGCTACCACGAACTTCGAATCTCGAACTTCGTATATCTCCGTTTCGGTCGCTCGAGTACCATAAACCATAAGTGCGATAAAGACGGAGATATACGAAGTTCGAGATTCGAAGTTCGTGGTACCGCCGCTGATTTGATTATCAGTCAACTCTTATCGGCTCGTGTATACATGTTCTTTATAAAATTACATATTTACTTACCTACTAGCTAGCCAGGTGTTACTCTCCACTTTAGTAGTACAATTACAGTGAATTTAATAGTACAAATACCGCAAGTGGGAACGAGATACAATGTCATATCTTCTGTCCCTCATCGCGTATACGGAATGTTTGTCTGCCACCAGCCTGTTTGCCACCACAACTGTCAATATTGTACTGAAACTGACACCACCATGACTTCACCGATATAACACGACTAAGTTGTAAATGACATTAGACGTCAAGAATGTATCAGTCTTCTGATACTTCTTAATTTAGTAAGGTTAATTTACCATCGTCCCTTTTGGGTATACGCTAGGACGGTATCTATTATATCCTCTATCTACATTACTGACCGGGTCAACGTCAAATATGGCGCCGGCGCTGTCATTCCATAGAAACTTGTCAAACTTACCATACATTCAGATTTTAACGAACACCGCTTACGGTTACAGTCGGTTTGGTTCACCACACTTACTGACCAACTGTTTCCAGCTTACCCTCGGGTCTGCACGTGGGTCGCTCCAACATCCGTCAAGTCGCCGAGCGACGTTTCGGCGACGTGCAAGCGTTCCTGACGTCGCTGTTCAGCCTCGCGGACGAGATCGCACACTCGGACCTCGTGTACACCTTCTTCCACCCGCTGCTGAGGGACCAGCAGGATGTTGAGCCGCAGAGGATGAAGAATCCAGGTGAGGTTCTACTGTCTCATCATGTTTACTACTGTCTCATCACGTTTCGGCGACGTGCAAGCGTTCCTGACGTCGCTGTTCAGCCTCGCGGACGAGATCGCACACTCGGACCTCGTGTACACCTTCTTCCACCCGCTGCTGAGGGACCAGCAGGATGTTGAGCCGCAGAGGATGAAGAATCCAGGTGAGGTTCTACTGTCTCATCATGTTTACTACTGTCTCATCACGTTTCGGCGACGTGCAAGCGTTCCTGACGTCGCTGTTCAGCCTCGCGGACGAGATCGCACACTCGGACCTCGTGTACACCTTCTTCCACCCGCTGCTGAGGGACCAGCAGGATGTTGAGCCGCAGAGGATGAAGAATCCAGGTGAGGTTCTACTGTCTCATCATGTTTACTACTGTCTCATCACGTTTCGGCGACGTGCAAGCGTTCCTGACGTCGCTGTTCAGCCTCGCGGACGAGATCGCACACTCGGACCTCGTGTACACCTTCTTCCACCCGCTGCTGAGGGACCAGCAGGATGTTGAGCCGCAGAGGATGAAGAATCCAGGTGAGGTTCTACTGTCTCATCATGTTTACTACTGTCTCATCACGTTTCGGCGACGTGCAAGCGTTCCTGACGTCGCTGTTCAGCCTCGCGGACGAGATCGCACACTCGGACCTCGTGTACACCTTCTTCCACCCGCTGCTGAGGGACCAGCAGGATGTTGAGCCGCAGAGGATGAAGAATCCAGGTGAGGTTCTACTGTCTCATCATGTTTACTACTGTCTCATCACGTTTCGGCGACGTGCAAGCGTTCCTGACGTCGCTGTTCAGCCTCGCGGACGAGATCGCACACTCGGACCTCGTGTACACCTTCTTCCACCCGCTGCTGAGGGACCAGCAGGATGTTGAGCCGCAGAGGATGAAGAATCCAGGTGAGGTTCTACTGTCTCATCATGTTTACTACTGTCTCATCACGTTTCGGCGACGTGCAAGCGTTCCTGACGTCGCTGTTCAGCCTCGCGGACGAGATCGCACACTCGGACCTCGTGTACACCTTCTTCCACCCGCTGCTGAGGGACCAGCAGGATGTTGAGCCGCAGAGGATGAAGAATCCAGGTGAGGTTCTACTGTCTCATCATGTTTACTACTGTCTCATCACGTTTCGGCGACGTGCAAGCGTTCCTGACGTCGCTGTTCAGCCTCGCGGACGAGATCGCACACTCGGACCTCGTGTACACCTTCTTCCACCCGCTGCTGAGGGACCAGCAGGATGTTGAGCCGCAGAGGATGAAGAATCCAGGTGAGGTTCTACTGTCTCATCATGTTTACTACTGTCTCATCACGTTTCGGCGACGTGCAAGCGTTCCTGACGTCGCTGTTCAGCCTCGCGGACGAGATCGCACACTCGGACCTCGTGTACACCTTCTTCCACCCGCTGCTGAGGGACCAGCAGGATGTTGAGCCGCAGAGGATGAAGAATCCAGGTGAGGTTCTACTGTCTCATCATGTTTACTACTGTCTCATCACGTTTCGGCGACGTGCAAGCGTTCCTGACGTCGCTGTTCAGCCTCGCGGACGAGATCGCACACTCGGACCTCGTGTACACCTTCTTCCACCCGCTGCTGAGGGACCAGCAGGATGTTGAGCCGCAGAGGATGAAGAATCCAGGTGAGGTTCTACTGTCTCATCATGTTTACTACTGTCTCATCACGTTTCGGCGACGTGCAAGCGTTCCTGACGTCGCTGTTCAGCCTCGCGGACGAGATCGCACACTCGGACCTCGTGTACACCTTCTTCCACCCGCTGCTGAGGGACCAGCAGGATGTTGAGCCGCAGAGGATGAAGAATCCAGGTGAGGTTCTACTGTCTCATCATGTTTACTACTGTCTCATCACGTTTCGGCGACGTGCAAGCGTTCCTGACGTCGCTGTTCAGCCTCGCGGACGAGATCGCACACTCGGACCTCGTGTACACCTTCTTCCACCCGCTGCTGAGGGACCAGCAGGATGTTGAGCCGCAGAGGATGAAGAATCCAGGTGAGGTTCTACTGTCTCATCATGTTTACTACTGTCTCATCACGTTTCGGCGACGTGCAAGCGTTCCTGACGTCGCTGTTCAGCCTCGCGGACGAGATCGCACACTCGGACCTCGTGTACACCTTCTTCCACCCGCTGCTGAGGGACCAGCAGGATGTTGAGCCGCAGAGGATGAAGAATCCAGGTGAGGTTCTACTGTCTCATCATGTTTACTACTGTCTCATCACGTTTCGGCGACGTGCAAGCGTTCCTGACGTCGCTGTTCAGCCTCGCGGACGAGATCGCACACTCGGACCTCGTGTACACCTTCTTCCACCCGCTGCTGAGGGACCAGCAGGATGTTGAGCCGCAGAGGATGAAGAATCCAGGTGAGGTTCTACTGTCTCATCATGTTTACTACTGTCTCATCACGTTTCGGCGACGTGCAAGCGTTCCTGACGTCGCTGTTCAGCCTCGCGGACGAGATCGCACACTCGGACCTCGTGTACACCTTCTTCCACCCGCTGCTGAGGGACCAGCAGGATGTTGAGCCGCAGAGGATGAAGAATCCAGGTGAGGTTCTACTGTCTCATCATGTTTACTACTGTCTCATCACGTTTCGGCGACGTGCAAGCGTTCCTGACGTCGCTGTTCAGCCTCGCGGACGAGATCGCACACTCGGACCTCGTGTACACCTTCTTCCACCCGCTGCTGAGGGACCAGCAGGATGTTGAGCCGCAGAGGATGAAGAATCCAGGTGAGGTTCTACTGTCTCATCATGTTTACTACTGTCTCATCACGTTTCGGCGACGTGCAAGCGTTCCTGACGTCGCTGTTCAGCCTCGCGGACGAGATCGCACACTCGGACCTCGTGTACACCTTCTTCCACCCGCTGCTGAGGGACCAGCAGGATGTTGAGCCGCAGAGGATGAAGAATCCAGGTGAGGTTCTACTGTCTCATCATGTTTACTACTGTCTCATCACGTTTCGGCGACGTGCAAGCGTTCCTGACGTCGCTGTTCAGCCTCGCGGACGAGATCGCACACTCGGACCTCGTGTACACCTTCTTCCACCCGCTGCTGAGGGACCAGCAGGATGTTGAGCCGCAGAGGATGAAGAATCCAGGTGAGGTTCTACTGTCTCATCATGTTTACTACTGTCTCATCACGTTTCGGCGACGTGCAAGCGTTCCTGACGTCGCTGTTCAGCCTCGCGGACGAGATCGCACACTCGGACCTCGTGTACACCTTCTTCCACCCGCTGCTGAGGGACCAGCAGGATGTTGAGCCGCAGAGGATGAAGAATCCAGGTGAGGTTCTACTGTCTCATCATGTTTACTACTGTCTCATCACGTTTCGGCGACGTGCAAGCGTTCCTGACGTCGCTGTTCAGCCTCGCGGACGAGATCGCACACTCGGACCTCGTGTACACCTTCTTCCACCCGCTGCTGAGGGACCAGCAGGATGTTGAGCCGCAGAGGATGAAGAATCCAGGTGAGGTTCTACTGTCTCATCATGTTTACTACTGTCTCATCACGTTTCGGCGACGTGCAAGCGTTCCTGACGTCGCTGTTCAGCCTCGCGGACGAGATCGCACACTCGGACCTCGTGTACACCTTCTTCCACCCGCTGCTGAGGGACCAGCAGGATGTTGAGCCGCAGAGGATGAAGAATCCAGGTGAGGTTCTACTGTCTCATCATGTTTACTACTGTCTCATCACGTTTCGGCGACGTGCAAGCGTTCCTGACGTCGCTGTTCAGCCTCGCGGACGAGATCGCACACTCGGACCTCGTGTACACCTTCTTCCACCCGCTGCTGAGGGACCAGCAGGATGTTGAGCCGCAGAGGATGAAGAATCCAGGTGAGGTTCTACTGTCTCATCATGTTTACTACTGTCTCATCACGTTTCGGCGACGTGCAAGCGTTCCTGACGTCGCTGTTCAGCCTCGCGGACGAGATCGCACACTCGGACCTCGTGTACACCTTCTTCCACCCGCTGCTGAGGGACCAGCAGGATGTTGAGCCGCAGAGGATGAAGAATCCAGGTGAGGTTCTACTGTCTCATCATGTTTACTACTGTCTCATCACGTTTCGGCGACGTGCAAGCGTTCCTGACGTCGCTGTTCAGCCTCGCGGACGAGATCGCACACTCGGACCTCGTGTACACCTTCTTCCACCCGCTGCTGAGGGACCAGCAGGATGTTGAGCCGCAGAGGATGAAGAATCCAGGTGAGGTTCTACTGTCTCATCATGTTTACTACTGTCTCATCACGTTTCGGCGACGTGCAAGCGTTCCTGACGTCGCTGTTCAGCCTCGCGGACGAGATCGCACACTCGGACCTCGTGTACACCTTCTTCCACCCGCTGCTGAGGGACCAGCAGGATGTTGAGCCGCAGAGGATGAAGAATCCAGGTGAGGTTCTACTGTCTCATCATGTTTACTACTGTCTCATCACGTTTCGGCGACGTGCAAGCGTTCCTGACGTCGCTGTTCAGCCTCGCGGACGAGATCGCACACTCGGACCTCGTGTACACCTTCTTCCACCCGCTGCTGAGGGACCAGCAGGATGTTGAGCCGCAGAGGATGAAGAATCCAGGTGAGGTTCTACTGTCTCATCATGTTTACTACTGTCTCATCACGTTTCGGCGACGTGCAAGCGTTCCTGACGTCGCTGTTCAGCCTCGCGGACGAGATCGCACACTCGGACCTCGTGTACACCTTCTTCCACCCGCTGCTGAGGGACCAGCAGGATGTTGAGCCGCAGAGGATGAAGAATCCAGGTGAGGTTCTACTGTCTCATCATGTTTACTACTGTCTCATCACGTTTCGGCGACGTGCAAGCGTTCCTGACGTCGCTGTTCAGCCTCGCGGACGAGATCGCACACTCGGACCTCGTGTACACCTTCTTCCACCCGCTGCTGAGGGACCAGCAGGATGTTGAGCCGCAGAGGATGAAGAATCCAGGTGAGGTTCTACTGTCTCATCATGTTTACTACTGTCTCATCACGTTTCGGCGACGTGCAAGCGTTCCTGACGTCGCTGTTCAGCCTCGCGGACGAGATCGCACACTCGGACCTCGTGTACACCTTCTTCCACCCGCTGCTGAGGGACCAGCAGGATGTTGAGCCGCAGAGGATGAAGAATCCAGGTGAGGTTCTACTGTCTCATCATGTTTACTACTGTCTCATCACGTTTCGGCGACGTGCAAGCGTTCCTGACGTCGCTGTTCAGCCTCGCGGACGAGATCGCACACTCGGACCTCGTGTACACCTTCTTCCACCCGCTGCTGAGGGACCAGCAGGATGTTGAGCCGCAGAGGATGAAGAATCCAGGTGAGGTTCTACTGTCTCATCATGTTTACTACTGTCTCATCACGTTTCGGCGACGTGCAAGCGTTCCTGACGTCGCTGTTCAGCCTCGCGGACGAGATCGCACACTCGGACCTCGTGTACACCTTCTTCCACCCGCTGCTGAGGGACCAGCAGGATGTTGAGCCGCAGAGGATGAAGAATCCAGGTGAGGTTCTACTGTCTCATCATGTTTACTACTGTCTCATCACGTTTCGGCGACGTGCAAGCGTTCCTGACGTCGCTGTTCAGCCTCGCGGACGAGATCGCACACTCGGACCTCGTGTACACCTTCTTCCACCCGCTGCTGAGGGACCAGCAGGATGTTGAGCCGCAGAGGATGAAGAATCCAGGTGAGGTTCTACTGTCTCATCATGTTTACTACTGTCTCATCACGTTTCGGCGACGTGCAAGCGTTCCTGACGTCGCTGTTCAGCCTCGCGGACGAGATCGCACACTCGGACCTCGTGTACACCTTCTTCCACCCGCTGCTGAGGGACCAGCAGGATGTTGAGCCGCAGAGGATGAAGAATCCAGGTGAGGTTCTACTGTCTCATCATGTTTACTACTGTCTCATCACGTTTCGGCGACGTGCAAGTGTTCCTGACGTCGCTGTTCAGCCTCGCGGACGAGATCGCACACTCGGACCTCGTGTACACCTTCTTCCACCCGCTGCTGAGGGACCAGCAGGATGTTGAGCCGCAGAGGATGAAGAATCCAGGTGAGGTTCTACTGTCTCATCATGTTTACTACTGTCTCATCACGTTTCGGCGACGTGCAAGCGTTCCTGACGTCGCTGTTCAGCCTCGCGGACGAGATCGCACACTCGGACCTCGTGTACACCTTCTTCCACCCGCTGCTGAGGGACCAGCAGGATGTTGAGCCGCAGAGGATGAAGAATCCAGGTGAGGTTCTACTGTCTCATCATGTTTACTACTGTCTCATCACGTTTCGGCGACGTGCAAGCGTTCCTGACGTCGCTGTTCAGCCTCGCGGACGAGATCGCACACTCGGACCTCGTGTACACCTTCTTCCACCCGCTGCTGAGGGACCAGCAGGATGTTGAGCCGCAGAGGATGAAGAATCCAGGTGAGGTTCTACTGTCTCATCATGTTTACTACTGTCTCATCACGTTTCGGCGACGTGCAAGCGTTCCTGACGTCGCTGTTCAGCCTCGCGGACGAGATCACACACTCGGACCTCGTGTACACCTTCTTCCACCCGCTGCTGAGGGACCAGCAGGATGTTGAGCCGCAGAGGATGAAGAATCCAGGTGAGGTTCTACTGTCTCATCATGTTTACTACTGTCTCATCACGTTTCGGCGACGTGCAAGCGTTCCTGACGTCGCTGTTCAGCCTCGCGGACGAGATCGCACACTCGGACCTCGTGTACACCTTCTTCCACCCGCTGCTGAGGGACCAGCAGGATGTTGAGCCGCAGAGGATGAAGAATCCAGGTGAGGTTCTACTGTCTCATCATGTTTACTACTGTCTCATCACGTTTCGGCGACGTGCAAGCGTTCCTGACGTCGCTGTTCAGCCTCGCGGACGAGATCGCACACTCGGACCTCGTGTACACCTTCTTCCACCCGCTGCTGAGGGACCAGCAGGATGTTGAGCCGCAGAGGATGAAGAATCCAGGTGAGGTTCTACTGTCTCATCATGTTTACTACTGTCTCATCACGTTTCGGCGACGTGCAAGCGTTCCTGACGTCGCTGTTCAGCCTCGCGGACGAGATCGCACACTCGGACCTCGTGTACACCTTCTTCCACCCGCTGCTGAGGGACCAGCAGGATGTTGAGCCGCAGAGGATGAAGAATCCAGGTGAGGTTCTACTGTCTCATCATGTTTACTACTGTCTCATCACGTTTCGGCGACGTGCAAGCGTCCCTGACGTCGCTGTTCAGCCTCGCGGACGAGATCGCACACTCGGACCTCGTGTACACCTTCTTCCACCCGCTGCTGAGGGACCAGCAGGATGTTGAGCCGCAGAGGATGAAGAATCCAGGTGAGGTTCTACTGTCTCATCATGTTTACTACTGTCTCATCACGTTTCGGCGACGTGCAAGCGTTCCTGACGTCGCTGTTCAGCCTCGCGGACGAGATCGCACACTCGGACCTCGTGTACACCTTCTTCCACCCGCTGCTGAGGGACCAGCAGGATGTTGAGCCGCAGAGGATGAAGAATCCAGGTGAGGTTCTACTGTCTCATCATGTTTACTACTGTCTCATCACGTTTCGGCGACGTGCAAGCGTTCCTGACGTCGCTGTTCAGCCTCGCGGACGAGATCGCACACTCGGACCTCGTGTACACCTTCTTCCACCCGCTGCTGAGGGACCAGCAGGATGTTGAGCCGCAGAGGATGAAGAATCCAGGTGAGGTTCTACTGTCTCATCATGTTTACTACTGTCTCATCACGTTTCGGCGACGTGCAAGCGTTCCTGACGTCGCTGTTCAGCCTCGCGGACGAGATCGCACACTCGGACCTCGTGTACACCTTCTTCCACCCGCTGCTGAGGGACCAGCAGGATGTTGAGCCGCAGAGGATGAAGAATCCAGGTGAGGTTCTACTGTCTCATCATGTTTACTACTGTCTCATCACGTTTCGGCGACGTGCAAGCGTTCCTGACGTCGCTGTTCAGCCTCGCGGACGAGATCGCACACTCGGACCTCGTGTACACCTTCTTCCACCCGCTGCTGAGGGACCAGCAGGATGTTGAGCCGCAGAGGATGAAGAATCCAGGTGAGGTTCTACTGTCTCATCATGTTTACTACTGTCTCATCACGTTTCGGCGACGTGCAAGCGTTCCTGACGTCGCTGTTCAGCCTCGCGGACGAGATCGCACACTCGGACCTCGTGTACACCTTCTTCCACCCGCTGCTGAGGGACCAGCAGGATGTTGAGCCGCAGAGGATGAAGAATCCAGGTGAGGTTCTACTGTCTCATCATGTTTACTACTGTCTCATCACGTTTCGGCGACGTGCAAGCGTTCCTGACGTCGCTGTTCAGCCTCGCGGACGAGATCGCACACTTCCGAGTGCAATTTTATTCTCCTTGAGAAAACTTTTTTTGGAAACTTCGTATGCTCGACATATTTCACGTTCTTTCACCATTGGTTTTCTCAAAATAAAAGTCACCTTGCCACGAATTTCCATTTTAAGTGACATATGATTCGTCACTCATAATTCCCAAACCGCTAGTTTTTACATGTTTTCGCCATATGAGGTAGCCGCATTTTCCGAGTAAGTTTATGATTTTCGGAGACGGCGGGCTTAACTTTTCTTGAACGATTGAAGATGCCCATGTCTTAAATATATGTTTTTACAGTTTTGCCGTCATATTTGGTTTTCCTCTGAGCTCTCTGTAAGATTTTGCGACTCGGCCGGCCGTATTTTTCTTTAATCGAGCCCCCTCAGAAAACTGGCTAAAGCTGGAATGTTTCCCTGAACCAGTCCTTCTAGTAGTACTGTTTCTCAAAGAAAAGGACACAAAAATAATATAAACAAAGTTTCGGCTCTCACCCATTTGCACAAAATGTTTCAGTTTCAGCCGTAGGGAATGTGTACTGTAGAAATTACAAAAAATTTCACGACGTCGTTCTTCTCGATTTGCCATAATTTAAAGAGAAATAATCCAATGCCCATGAAACTTACCAGATTGATTGACAGATATGTAGACTTTAAATTAACCGAAAGATGCAATTGCTGTCTCGATTTTTTTAAACATTGTACATATTTAAAACTTTGTCCAAATTTTTAAATATGTAGAATGTTTTTTTTAGTTTGATTGACAAAACAAAAAATACGAGTTTAGATAATATAACTGACGGACTACATAGTTTTTTTTAGGAAAGTAGTCAGTTGCCCTCATACCTCAGTCTCTTGACCAATAACGATTGTCCTTTTGACGAGTGTTACCAGTTTAGACTTGTACAATTAAATAAAATAAATAAATAATAAATAAATAAATATTACGAGACAATCTTACACAAATCAACCTAGGCCCACGGTAATCTCAATAAGGCTTGTGTTGTGGGTACTAGGCGATGATATATATAATAGATAAATACATATAGATACTTATATACATATATATATAACATCCATAACTCAGGAACAAATATTCGTGATAAACACACAAATAAATGCCCTGACCGGGATTCGAACCCGGGACCTCCAGCTTCGTAGGCAGAGTCACTACCAACTAGGCTACGGAGGCCGTTACAATTGTAACTTAACTTCGTGGAATCCTGGCAAGGTCGCCATGTAAGAGTGGAGGGGGGTTTGATGATAAGACAAGCGTACTTGCAAGCGATTATAATGCGACTAAACTTCGCCTAGATACATATACATTGATCTGCCCACTACAGTGCACCTCTCTTCCTTTAAAATGTTACCCGCATTACTATGTTTATTTGTACCAGGTGAATCCGTGGAAGCAGCTAGCACCGGCTCGGGCTCCCTCAAGATGTCCGTGCAGTACGCGGGCGGTGTGCTGTCGGTACTGATCCTGCACGCGCAGTCACTCGCCGCTACTGCGCAGGGGGTGCCGCCCAACCCTTACGTTAAGGTAATAGTCAATTACATCTAACTAGCCATCATCATCATATCAGCCGAAAGACGTCCACTGCTGGACATAGGCCTCCCCCAAAGAGTGCCACAATGGCCGGTCCTGCGCCCGCATCCAGCGGACTCCCGCGACTCTTACCAGGTCACCAGTCTGGGGGGCCTACCCACGCCGCGCCTTCCGGTACGTGGTCGCCACTCGAGAACCTTTCCGCCCCAACATAGACAATAAACCCTCGTTTTTTTTCCAGGTGTACCTAGTACCGGATCCAACCAAAGAGACGAAGCGTAAAACGCGCGTGCTCAAACGCAACTCGCACCCATCCTTCATGGAGATGCTGGAGTACCGGCTGCCCATCGAGGCGGTGCAGGACAGGAGTCTGCAGGCCACCGTCTGGCATTACGACTCTTTACAGGTGACTCTTTATACTACGAACAAACATGCATCGAGAAAAAAATATCCAACACTGAGAAATATATTTCTGTTCATCTACTACCTACTTCGCAAAACGATTTCTGTCATTTCTTAAACAACATTTATTGTCCTTCCAGGAGAACACCTTCCTGGGCGGCGTCACGATAGCCCTGAACACTCTCCCGCTGCGGCAGGAGACCGTCGCCTGGTACCCGCTCGAGTACATACCGCGGTAGCTCATACTGGCCCGCTCCGCGCTCTGGAGCACGGGCGGCTCGTGTGGACAGTGTCGTGTAGTCTATTAGGACCCTTAACCTGAGGTTTCCCCCCATACCAGGAAAATAGCCAGTGAAATTTGAATCAAATCAAAATAAAAACTAGAGTAGACTTTGTTCTGTTTCTTAAATCGAATGATGCAAAACAAATGCAACTCTGTTCTAATTTAAAATGATATAAATTCCATTGAAGGGAGGATGCCCCTGAATTCGCGGGATCGGGAGACAACAGGTTAAGGCTTACATCTGGCAACATGCTGCAGTCAAATAGGACCCATACGGACATTACACTGAGAAACATGTTGCAGTCAAATATGACCCTGGCTTCCACCTAGCAACATGTTGCAGTCAGGTAGGACCCATACGCACATTACACCGAGAAACATGTCGCACTCAAATAGGACCCTTTAGGCTTACACTTAGCGACATGTTGCAGTCAAATAGGACCCATACGGAAATTACACCGAAAAACATGTTGCAGTCAAATAGGACCCATACGGCAATTACACCTAGCAACATGTCACAGTCAAATAGGACCCTGGCATCCACCTAGCAACATGTCGCAGTCAGATAGGACCTATATGGCCATTACACCTAGCGATTCGTCACAATGTAGCATAGCTATTTGGCACAACTTGCTACAGTTGAGACTACAATACCTCTCATTCTAATGATGTGACAAATTGCTAAGTGTGTATAAGCCGTGCCTGATGTGGACAGATGGTTGTTTAGTCAATTAGTCTGACCCTTAGCGTCCGCACATTACACCCACTAGTGGCCGCTAAACGCGACCACTCCGCACATTAACTAATGAAGCCGCCATGTGTGTGTACTCGTGGCTCGACCGCGGCTAAATACTAAACGCAAGCTTGTGGCGGTCAATAGTGGCTCTGGCTCTTAAGGCCATTGTGACTATTTTTCACAACAACTTGCTATACTTGGAATTCTGTCAGCATCGTAATTGGGAATGGATGAAAATTTCAGAAGTGCCTGTGTATTTTTTTGTTGATAGGAATAACCTTCCTTAGCACCAGAAAAAAGTTGTAGATTTTTCAGTTGCGTCAATTATTTTAGAAAAATATGAACAGTTTCCTCACTTACGTTTTGGTTTTAGGACGGCGAACACTTTCCTTGATCCGTCTCATATTAAGATATTTTTTGTAATATGAGACGGCTAATATTATAAGAAAATATCTTAAATATCCGTGGTAAACTGACACTGGCAATGATATTGACAGCTATAGAAGCTATATCTGTCAGATATTTAAAATATTTTTTTGCAATATGAGACGGATCAAGGAAAGTGTCTATTCGCCGTCCTAAACCAAAAACGTAATGAGGAAAATGTTTATTTCAAAAATAATTGACTCAGCTGAAAAGTCTGCAACTTTTTTCTGAAGGTAAGGAAGGTTATTCCTATTACTAAAAAAATAATCAGGCACTTCTGAAATTTTCATCCATTCCCAATTGTATAACAGCTCGGAGTAACGTAAAACATATCAAGCCTAGCGAAATCTTCGTGTCAATGTTTGTGTTGTCTGTCAATTGAGGTCGAAAGTATTGAAATTAAAGACTTTCTTGTAAATATGTAATGTTAGGGAAATTGAATTATAACTAGCATGAAGTCAGCGACAAATGATATCAGTCAAAAATGTATTGGATAAAAATAAACTGTTACTATGCAATGTAATATAAAAAAGTTTGCATATAAAATGCACTCTCTTGTAAACTTTGGAGATAACGGGCGCCAAAAAAGTAACGTACTTTTTAAAAGGGCCGTTATTTAATTAGTATTTTTTTAAAGTGGACATACTAACTGGCCTTATTCATAAACGTCTATCAAACCTATTTTAGCTATACCGTTGGAACAATTTTGTCTTTATCCGTCAATTTGATATTGCAGTTTGTGAGAAGGGGACAAAACATATTTTCGCTAACAGAGGTTTGTTAAGTTTTATGAATAATGCTAATTGTGTCATGATAGTGAATGTGTCAGGTAAGGTAAAGGAACAAATATGCCAAATCAAATGTATTATTACTAAAAGGACAATACAGTATGTACAGATAGTTCAAATCTTTGCGCAGCTGTATGTGTGTGCGCAACCTGTTGTTTCCCGATGCCGCGAATTCACGGCATCCTCCCTTCAATGGAATTTATATCATTTTAAATTAGAACAGAGTTGCATTTGTTTTGCATCATTCGATTTTAGAAACAGAACAAAGTCTACTCTAGTTTTTATTTTGATTAGATTCAAATTTCACTGCCTATTTTCCTGGTATGGCGGGATACCTCAGGATATTAACTATGCAGGTTTGATTTGTGTGGCAGTGACATGGCAGTCGTCGTTACAAGGCCACACACACACACACAGACTAGCTCATGCACACATTTTTACGTGCGTAACATGAATTAAATATCTATACATACTCGATGTATATACGTATCTGTGTTTGTATACTTTTAGAGATTTGGGGTTCGTTGTGCAGGGGTCAATTGGCAGCTTTATTAACTATAGTTTATAAATCAATTAAAAATGTATTTTTCGCTTTTAATGTTTAAAAAATATGCATATCTAAAGACGTGGTTGGTTCTGCTATTCTGCTGTCGTAAGCAAAAAGGACGCATCTGACTATATTAGATACTCGTAGACATCTGTCAGATGCGTCTTTTTTGCTTACGTCGGCAGTATTACCGCGCGAGACTCGTAGAGAGTAGCTTTAACGCGCCTGTAGATGAAATTAACATACAGAGATTCATATGGATCATACAGAGATTAGTTTGGCGTCTTATCTGTGGAAATAGCCAAAGTTAAAGACTATAAAAAATTGGTTGGACTCATCCGTAAATCCATGTGATAAAGGTCAGTATTGCTCAAAGTGAAGACGATTGTTTTTGTAAGTTTGTATGATCCATATTGAAGACTAGTCGAAAAAAGGAAAAATAATTACTTTTGTACGATCTAGAAAAAAAGAGAAAGATACAGATAAGTTTGATGAGACCCAAGACATGAATTGAGTCATTATGAAGGATGTCAAATGCATATCTTTTGGTACAGTCCACGTTAAGATATTTTCACGCTTTTTCTCGTTTGTAATAAGGCGAAAAATGTATGCATGTCTTTGGCGTCGACTCTCCACACTAGTAAATCATAAAAACACAGTCAATGGCAAAGAAATATATATCTAAAACAGCAGCTTCACTATATTTTATATGGTAATCACATTGATGAACGAATTTTCTTTGTCATTAACAGTTTTTACAAATTACTAGAATCTAGGTACTTTGTATAGGGTTTTCTAAGAAGAACCCCGGTTCTACCGTCTCCGTGAAAAAGGGAGGGGCTCTTTGGTTAAACGATCTATTATAATTATCGATAAACTTAAAGCTGTGGTATTTTAGGAGACATCTATCGCTCAGTTCAAAATTTACATTCCACACATTTTTTTTTCAATTTATGATCTTTTGTATTTATTAGTACAATCAATTCGATGGTAACTACCATACTCAATCAATTTATATGATATTATGTTTTAATCAAATTGTGACTTATTGGTTAATTGTCTGTTTTTTTTGCACTTTTACCAAATCATGAAATGTATTCGCTTAAAAGCGGGTGACTGCTATAAAATGGAATTAATTAACTGATTTAATAATTTTGTGATTTCTTGTCTTATCTTTGAGATCTGGTTGGCGGTATTGTTAGATTTTGTTGGAAATGTAAAAATTAAGAACGCAACAAAGTAAATATGTCAAGCAAAAAACGACTTTATACTCGGGTATAAAGCAGTTTTCTGCCTGTAATTGTTTGACAAAATTGAATCATGTTTCGGATCTAATATACACTATTTGTTTTAAGAGTTCTGAAATATAGTTCAATGGTTTGATCCTGCACTAGAAATTGTTCTGTAGCACAAACTGAAAATAAGTTAACGAAGATAAGCTAGAGAGATAATTTTTTTCTTATAATTAAGAGTTAATGGGAATGGGTAAAGATGTAAAACAAGGCATTGACCATTGTAGAACCGTAAACCCCTTACAACTATAGTCCAATATAACTATGATCCAATTAACTCTACTATATTGAAAAATGAATTATTCTTTCAGACCATAATTATTAATTTGGACTATGATTATTATTTTGGACTATAATTGTTCTTTTGGACAGTTGGTCTGATCCCTGATGGACTGTAGTTAAGATATTTTAAGGAACATGTAACATTTTGGGGTTATGTATCAAATACCAGAAGAGCAACTATATGACTATGTCCAAAGTAGACTAACAAATTGCTACCAAAACTTTTTACTAACTTTACTTTATTAGTTGTTTTCTTAGTTTTTATTTGCCGTTTTTTAGTCACATGTCCTCTCATAGTTCATATTTAATAATAGTACACCCAATCATGTAACATCGAGTCCATTTGGACCATAGTTAGGTGATTTGGACTATATTTGGGTTGGGAGGTGTTACGGTGGTTGTTTTTACAATTTAGTCCATTTATATTGACCTTACAAGTATATAATAAAATACTTAACGCCTAAAGGTATCTTTCGGCGACCGCATCTTAATATTAGTATGGACTGCGTATACATATTTTTACTCCATTGATGTATTATAGGAATTATTTTTAGATATGCTATTTATTGGAATAAATGCTTTTCCATAATGTTGATATTAATTTTCAATATTTTTTCAAAGTAATCGTATTTTTTATGTCTCCGTCGCTTGTCATTTGTCTTATTTTTTTGTGACCACAATAAGAAGATCACAAATATGTGTTTAAAATATTGATGGTGTCAAATGTCCAATACTAAGCGAAAAACCAGATTTCGTTTTGTAGACAAAATTTTAAAAGGAATAAAATTGTATTTGGTTTATTTTTGTTTTTTATTTCTTATTTGAAGGCGGTTACCCAAGTTGTGATATTTTGACAGACTAAAGCAATTATTTAAAGATTTTTATATGAAATGAATCCTGACAGTCTTCGCCAAGAGTGCGAGGAATAATTACCACCATAATTACCTGTCATTTGTATAGAAATGTGACATTGACGACTGTAATAATAGGGGTTAAATGTCACTACGGGCGACATTTTTGGGACCATTCGGGAGTTCTGATAGTGTTCCCCCGGCCGTATAGCCCCGCACACTCAAGAAACCCCGGAACTCCAGAAGGGTTCGAAGCATGTCACCAATTTGCGATAATGTTGCCAAATTATTAAAATGCAGAATTGCTATAGCTACTTCGCTTTTAGATATATATGTATGACATAATTTACCGTCCTGCAGGTGTGGAACAACATTACGTCGTATTATCTGTGTCGAGTATAATTATCCTAATAGGTATCTGGCTTTCGTATCTCTCGTGTAACTCGGATTTCTAGACAACGTTAGAATTGGCACCGTTCTAAACTAGTAATCGGCGACATGTTTCGACGTAGATTTGTATTAGAACAATTTATTTTTTATATAATATTTATATTTATACACTTTTAGGAGTGTTTTGTTAGGATACTTACTACATCATATCTTATGACGACCTAATCTTTTTGCTCAATATAGTGTTTCAAAGGTACCTTAACTTTAGATGCATATATTGTGTTGTACGAGTATTCTTCACTTATAACCGATGTCAGCTCGATAAAATTTGTAACCAAAAGATGTAATTGAGATACTGTGGCGCTACCACGAAAATCAAATATCGATGTTGGTTTATCTCCATCTCCGCTCCTCAAGACGATGGGACAGAAATATCCTAACTACGAATTTAAATTTTCGTAGTTACCTATAAGCTCTGCACATAAAAACAAACTGTGGAAAAGTAACTACTTAACTTTGTACCTATATATAGGTTTGCTCTTTCGGTATCTCTATCTATATAGTGTGTAATGACGTGCATTACGTACATGTATGAAATATCGTTGTCACTTGAATTTCAAATGGACTGCGTTCCAACTAGAATTACAAAAAAACTAAAAAGTGACAATCTGGCCAGTCAAGTGTGACAATACCGCGTAGCTGAGGATATTCATCTCTCTTTCCTAATGACAGTAGCGTCAGAAAGAGATGGCGAATGTACTCGGCTCGGTATCGAGTGCCACGTACAGCTGTCCAGACACGGGATGATACCAATTCCAACGTTGTTGTTATGGCTTCCAATATTTAGCTCAAATATCGGTGAACGAGCTTATAGGCCGCGTTTACCCTCAGGCGTTAGGCCGCGCGACATTTCAGGCGACTATGGTCGGCGGCGGCGCCGTGTAGCGCCATAGTCGCCTCGCCTGACAGCTCGCGCAGCGTTACGCCTGTGTGGAAATGCGGCCATGGTTTCCTCGACTCAGAGGGTCCTGTATATAATTAGATAAATTAATAAACTATCATATCGGTCTAATAATAAGATGGTTTAATCCACGAAGGCTGCAAGTACGAATGTAATCACAAGGTGGGCTTTTGTGGATTGGAAATTAACACGTTCAGTGCCAATGATTTCGTAGCACTAATACGAAAGAAAGCGCTTACGGGTTTTTGGCACTGAAAGTGTTGTCTCGCCAGTGCATGGCAATACGTGGCTGATAATATAACCTATTCCTTTAATTGGCAAAGTACCGTAAAGAAGAGTAAGATAGAGGCGGGTATTATTAACAGCGTGGCTGAGGATATGCATATACTTAACCAGTGTTGTGAATTATCGCTTAGCCTAGCCTTGAAGACTCGAGCCGTTAAGGCTAAGACTGAGGGCTAAGGCAAGACTGAGGGCTGAGGGGTAAGAGGGTTAAGGCTAAGGCTAAGAGAGGCTAAGACAGTACCTACTGAAAAGACTCGCGTTATCCCTGACAGCTCGAGGCTCTAAGGCTCGGCCAAGCTCTGACTCACAACACTATACCTATAACCATCTCTTTATTTAGCTTGACGCCAAGCGTAGTAAATAGATACCTAAATATTGTCAACTTCGTACTGCCACTGGCCAGC
Organism: Epinotia brunnichana; assembly: GCA_963854355.1. Taxonomy (NCBI): domain Eukaryota; kingdom Metazoa; phylum Arthropoda; class Insecta; order Lepidoptera; family Tortricidae; genus Epinotia; species Epinotia brunnichana. The sequence goes on from OY977940.1 coordinate 3,391,848, forward strand.
ATTGTTGTAATGGATTTTGTAATTTCAATAAACGTCCAAAATCTCCGAAATCTTTTATTTGTCATACCATAACATCGCCTTCCGGCGACGTGCTTAATAAATAATTATTATGCCCGTATTTCCGCTTCACCAGTCCTTGCGCTCCTAAATAATACGGCGTAGCTTCTCTCGTAGGCAGATAATATATCCCTGGTTTGCTATGGTTGGTCTTGGGTCCTAAATAGTTGTAAACGATGGGTCCGTCGTAGCAGTCCCCACTGCGGGCTTTTTCCATGGAATCGCAGCGGACTGCTATGAATTTGTCCGGGTTGTCGTAGGCCAGTAGCCAGTAGAATGCGGAGCGGAGGTGACTGCATAGCAGGAAGCACGGCATGATGAAGCCTCCAACCATGGATGGTTGGAATTCACCTAGAACAAATAAGAACTGACTTGTCATAGGTGTTCACAACCACTAGCACGTCCATGGGTCGGTGTTCCTCCCAGAAGCATCTGAGCCCTAACTAATATCATCTCAACGGCGTCAAGCCTCACGGGGAAAATACGTATGGATTATCTCGCTCTCGACACAGTGTAGTGCCAGTGAGACCGCCAGCCCCCAAGGTACAATTAACACTTCACACCGAGTAATATGCTGGCATCTGTAAAGCCGGAAGGCGAGGCGTGGGAAGGTGGACTGATGACCTGGTAAAGGTCGCGGGAGTCCGCTGGATGCGGGTGGCGCAGGACCGGTCATTTTGGCACTCTTTGGGGGAGGCCTATGTCCAGCAGTGGACGTCTTTCGGCTGATATGATGATGGTGATCTGTAAGTACAGTGTATGTACTTCTCTGTGGGGCTGTTCCGAATTTAAACGAGATGATAGTGTAGCCGCAGCTTGTAAACAAACCAACCTATTCATGTACGAAATATCGTTTGATATTTATCAGTAGGTTTCGGTGAAGCAAAACGTCCATGAGGAAACGGGTCTAGTCCCAACAGTGTAGGTACCTGTAGTTTTCCCACTGGCCCCACAGCAATCGCTTTCGTAAAACAAGTGCCTACTCCAAATCTTGAAATTAGGTGGCGGACCCCCTTGGTGGTACAACCTGGGAAAACCCTAGGACTATATAGAGATTGTAAACAACCGCCTGGTTCAGCTGCGAGCTTACCTCCATTAGCGTAGAAGTCGACGTGCGCCACCGGGTCCGCGAGCCCGAAGCCGTCGATGTTGGTGTGCAGCGCGTCCACGCGCTCCGCGCCGCCCGCGCTGAACCGCTCCCAGGCCGGCAGGTTCCGGAAACACGGCCCGGCTGGGTCGAGACCTGTTGAGATTGGTCTCATCATCATCATCATCAGCACATCAGCCGAAAAACTTCCACTGCTGCACATGGGCCCCAAAGAGTGCTACAAAGACCGGTACTGAGCCACCCGCATCCAGTGGACTGCCCCGACTAGGTCATCAGTCCACCTTGTAGACCCACACTGCGCCTTTCGGTAGGTACAGTCGCCATCACATACATAGGTACACTATAGGTGTTCAAAAATATCGGCACATGCACCCTAATACCTTGAAAATAGAGGTGTGTTCCGATGTTTGTGACGTGCTTGTTTGCTCCGATGTATGTGATGGCGATTGTACGTGGTCGGCTCTTGAGAACCTTCGGTTCTACATACAATGTGCATCATCTTATCAGCCGAACGAAATCTTATCTTCACCAGATCGTCGATCCAAGTTGTGGGTCTACCCACACTGCGTCTTTCGTTGCGTGGTCGCTAATCCAACATTTGCCGGCCTCGTTGATCATCCGTTCTGCGAGCGAGCAATGCGCTGCGTACTGCGACTTGAAATAAATAGTAATGGAAGTTCTAGGTAGAACTTAGACAGGTTTTTAGCTAGGTATTTTGTAATTATTATTATCTAACGATGCATAAACGATTTTATCCATTAATTTCTGTTGGTGCTTTGCATGTATTTACGAATAGAACAATTTCCTGCGTCAGTTCGTACGCATGGTGTTGGTGACGAGTACCAATAGGTACATAATTAGTCAGGGGTAATTAATATAGGTACATAAATAAGTGCATAAATATCTGTACACGCCTTTATGACATTGAAAATAGAGTCCTGTACAGATATATTATGCCCTTACTTATGTACGTATATTATTGTGATAACCTGATACTTAAGTTGATAACCAGTGAAGCGGTGCTATAGCCGCTTCACCTTTTTTTTTTACATTTTTGTACGCTGTAAATTTACAACGCAGCGCCACCATGGTGGCAAACAAGGTCCTTGATGTTTCTGTGTTTGAAAGTCTAATATCACGTGTCGAAAATTAAACATAAAAACTTTATAAAGTTAAGTGACGGGAATGAGCTATTATTTAATTAAATTTTGCAATTATTTTTTATTTTCTCGCAATCGAAGTGAAAAGCAGTGTGTATAACTCTGGCATAAATTAGCCATTTAACCTGAGACGTTTATATCCACCCGAGCCACCGGCGAGGGTGGATAGTTAATCGTTTTATGCGCTTGTTGTACAATCTACTATTAAAATTGCTTTTTCTTAGGTTAGATATCAAGTTAACACGTATCATTTGTGATATACTGCACAAAAAAAAATTGTTGGGTTGGATTGATATTTTAGTGTCAAAAACTAAACAAACTATACCAACTGATGAAAAGGCGCAGTTACAGGGTTAAAGAGGTATTTCCCGTTGGATATATGGATACTACGTATCATTTTATGATTAATATGTACCGTACCTGCACTAAGGTTCTATAAGTCACGTAAAATAGGTATTGAAGTAGAGCTGTGTCACTTAATAAAATTGAAAAAAAAAAAAAAACCTAATGAAATATCATCACGTATCATTTGTGGTATATTGTAAAAAAAACCCAGTCATACGTGTATTACATTACATGGAGGAGCCCAAACTTGGTAAGTTTCGAAAATTATGTTTGTATTCATTAAAAAATGGCTGAAATGTAATGTATAATCGTAAGTGTGCAAAAGTCTCCGTTCAACGCACGCGCCCTTGTCATCTTGTCGAATGCGGCTCGTAGCATTTATGGCAACACAAACCAAAGACTACAATATACATACTGAGATAGACAGGCAACTCGACCAAATTGAGAAGGCATTTAATGCTTGCGTATACAGGCGCCATCTCTTCTGCGGTAGTTACAACTTTTCTTTAAATGTACAAAACATACAAAAAGTGCGTCGGTCGTAGGATTTGAACGTCGGATCATCGACTTCAAATACCACCGTCTGTACCCCTAGGCTACTGATGCCTTGTGACAATACGGCGAATTTTGAAATACCTTGACAGCCTTGCCTAGCAATCGCTAGAGCTTCAGAGAGTTCGCCAGCTATCAAGAAGGTGGCACTGTTTTCAATAAGAAACTGGATTTGCATTAAGTTCTAAGTTCGCATAGCATGACACAAACCGCTAAACCGTGCCAGAAAGCCGAATCCGGGAACCTGGTGAAAGCTTCGAGCCTTCGTCGGACAACAAGTCTATTAGGTTTTCTAAGAAAACTTTACTTTGCTTTACAGTCTGGTCTGACCTGTGCAAGTTGCGGAAATTTTTCAAAAATATCAGAAGCTTCCCAAACAAATCAGGAAACTATCGCAAGAGGCACTTTAACACTGAAAAATGAAGGCAATTTCCATCGTAGGAAATGGCTTATAGAAAATTTTGAGAAATTAACGAGAACTTTCTATTGGGAGAGTTTCGTAATTTTGGAAGGTTTCCGTCGGCACATATGTACCTGTGAGTCGCGCAGGCTTCCTTCCCGTCAGTTCCCTGTACTTGATGGAGGCGTAGTACGCGATGTGAGCGCCCAGACTGCCGCCTGAAATGTCCAGCCGGCTTGGAGGCAGGCCCCGGCGCGTCAGTGCGGCTAAGAACTCTCCTAGGATCTTGCCTAGAGGGCGAGTGATGCGCGCTGCCCTGTACAATAAAATAATGTTTTAGTTATCTACACGTACTTTTCATGAGTTGAGTCGTACTCGAGTAAAACTTAATCCTACTAATATTATAAATGCGAAAGTTTGTTACTAAATCACGCAAAACGGCTGATCGGATTAAGATGAATTTTAGTCACAATAGTAAACAAATAGAGTATAGCCTGGATTAACATATATTTATATCCCAGTAAAGCTTCAACAAAAGGAAGTCAATGCAAATGAAGTCGCGGGCAAAAGCTAGTACGGCATAATATCAGACGACGATTATGATGGTGATGATAATGATGATGATGATAAGTACAAAGCTGTTGACGGTGACGATGATGATGATGGTTCCGATGATGATGAAGGTGTTGACGTAGATGACGGTGATTATGATGACGGCAATGACCATGACGGTGATGATGATGGTACCTCAAATATCATAAAGTTTACTATACTTACATAGGATAGGGCCTGATGAGTAAAGGGAAGACCTCGACTACGATGACGTTCCGGCCCATCGCGAGGTAGGGAGCCGCCACCGAGCGGACCACGGGGGAGAAGGACGCGTCCAGGTACCCGGATATAAGGACCTGGTTATAATTAATTAACAATTTAGAAAAGTCGAAAACCCCCCGATATTTTAATTTCAAAGTTCAATATCTCAAAAACGGCTGAACCGATTTTGTTGAAACGTAGCTAAGAACCATTCCAATCACGTTAATTTTCGGATAAAAATAACCGCATTCAAATTGGTCCATTCGTTTAGGAGCTACGATGCCACAGACACGTCAAACTTATAACACCCCTCTTTTTGCGTCGGGGGCAAAAAAAAGATGGGTCGTGGGTTTAAAAGTTGGGATGAACAACAACAACAACAACATTGGAATAAGGTGCAAAAGTAATGAAGTCGACCGTACCTATGTCAACATGTCGATGTAAACAGCCACATTATGACACGGGTACAGTCAGCAGTACAAGTAGCGGTATGTCAAGTATGAAAGACACTTCAAGTAAGTTATGTACACATTCTCTCCCTGAACGGACAATAGATGTACTCGTACTAGAAAATGGAGAGATCCAACATTTTTCGTGTTCCGTACCAAAATTTAACCAACAGAACACTTATTAATCCGGGGGACTCGATAGTTTCCAGAATAAGACAGCTATATTGTCAGTAAAGATTTTAATCTTAATAAAATTATACTGGTTTGGATTGGTTTTGCGCAATTTAATGATATGTTTATTCGCCGTTTTCCCTGACCTCTCAGTTACCTTGTAAAAATGTTAAACTTTTACATGCTGTCTGTTTAAAACTATATTTTACACCTGGGCGGACTATAATGGTGACAAAGATAACTGACAAGCTGACATTGAAGAAGACATTACGATACGGTTTATCTATATTATATTTTATATCAATACTTATTATAAAAAGGAAAAGTTTGTAAAATATAAGTTTGTATGTAGGCGTTAATCTCCGTAACTATTTATCCGATTGCAAAAAATATTTCAGCTGTAATTATATAAGTAGAAAGAGCAGGAGCAACAATACCTAAGCTTGAACGTCTCCAAAAGGTCTGCATTCGGTTCATATTTGGGTTATGCAAATATGACCATCATCATCATCATCATCATATCAGTTGAAATACGTACTGTTGAAATACTGCTGGACAAAGGCCTCCCCCGTTCCAAAGTGACTGGTCCTGCGCCACCCGCATCCAGCGGACTCCTGCGACCTTTACCAGGTCATCAGTCCACCTTGTGGGGGAGCCTACCAACGCCGCGCCTTCCGGTACGTGGTCGCCACCCGAGAACATCAGTTCTACGTGCAATGTGCCCCGCCCGCTTCCACTTAAGTTTAGCGATAGCGAATATGACCATATGTATATATTTTATTTTGTCCGTGAAGTCTGTTGACGCGCTCATTCCAGCTGGTCGATTGCGTAATACTTTGTAGACGTATGTCAGGTCTAAATCAGATCTAAATGTCATGGGAAAACAAAAGTTGATTTGTCCTAACCCTCGTTCGAAAAGATAAGTAAGTAATTACCCTTCTGGTCTACTCATCTGGGTTTTCTGTTAGCCTTTCCTGCCGGACGATTGCGTAAGCTTTCGTGTACGATACGTAAGCTAGATGTGAATGTATTTTTTTGAATGGGAAAATGACGGTTACCTGTCTGAATCACTAAATTTAATTTCCCAACTGTATCGAATTTTTTGTCCTAATTTTCATTTGTCCTAAAAGCCGTTTTTCTCTGAAGCCTTTCTTTTCAGGATGATTATAAAACAAATCTAACCTAACCTAATGGGTTCTACGCGATAAGTATTAAAAAAAAAATTGGCTTTTTGCCGAAATGAAAATTCGGACAAACGATACAGTTGGGAAATTAAATTTAGTGATTGCGATAGGTTACCGAAAAGTACAGCTAAGTTACTCCTTCAAAAAGTTACGCAATTACCCTTCTAGCATTTTTTTTCAGTCCTGTTTGGCCGTCAATGCGGCCAGTAACAGATGTGTTACGGTATATCATGGAGGCGTGCCAGACTCGACGCGGGGCGCCGTGGACGCTGTCAGCGCCACAGACCTGCGGCGTGCCGCCAAGCGACTCAAGCCGCGCTCTTCGGCTGGACCGGATGGTATACCTCCATTTTTGGCAAGGGATTGTACATCTGTCTTAGAAACACCACTTCTTTATATATACAATCTTTCCCTGCAATGCGCCATATATCCGTCGTGCTGGAAGTTATCCAGAGTAACCCCTGTACCAAAGAGTAGCGAAGGATCCGACGTGACAGGGTATCGGCCTATTGCGGTACTGTCGGTGTTCGGCAAACTACTCGAATCCATAGTGGACCATCTTATCACTCAGCAGATCACAGTTAAAATGGATGACTCTCAGCATGGTTTTCGTCGAGGTCGGTCAACAACGACGAATCACGTAGTCTTAGTCGATTACATAGCAGAAGCTTTGGATGCTCGAATGCAGGTAGATGCAGCTTACTTTGACTTTCGCAAAGCTTTTGATCTTGTAGATAACGATATCCTCCTGCGCAAATTCGCAGATATAGGATTTGTACCTAGGCTCTTAAAATTCTTTGCCAGTTATCTACAAGATAGAAAACAATACGTCAAACTTACTGGATTCAAGTCCCAAACACACTACACTCGTTCTGGTGTAAGTCAAGGCAGCACGCTAGGGCCTACCCAGTTTTTAATCATGATTAATGATCTGCCGAGCACCGTCAGCACGGCTAAGTGTTTAATGTTCGCAGATGATATAAAACTTTTCCACCGTGTTAGGGACGACAATGACCGAGTACGTCTACAGAATGACATAGACGCTATTGCTGAATGGAGTGATACCAATAAACTGGACTTTAACGCCTCGAAATGTGAATATATAACTTTTGCTAGACTCCGCTCACCAATCGCTACTGAGTACAACCTTCGCGGCAACCCACTCCAACGGACTGACGAAATAAGAGACTTAGGACTTACTCTGGACACCCAACTCGACTTCAGACAACATATTACGAAGACCTGCAAAAAGGTATCCAAAACGCTGGGTTTCATAATGAGGATAGCTTCCCAATTTTCAACCTCCAAAGTCGCCATCATGCTATACAATGCGTATATTATCCGCAGTAGACTTGAATTCGGTGCAGTAGTGTGGGATCCGCATGAGATTAAATACAGCACAATGTTGGAGAAAATTCAAAAGAAATTCGCCAGGCATATCTACAAGCGACGATACGGATACTATCCGTTCATGTACCCGTCCCTGTTTGTTTCGGGAATGACCGGCCTTCACACGCTTGAGACTCGAAGAAAATTCCTACATATAGTGCACTATTACCAGCTGCTAAATAATAGAGTTGACAACGCGTGCCGAGGCGCGGTGCGAACGCTCCTACTGCCAGAGCGCGAAAAGCCCTAACCCATATAATGCAGGAAGCCGACGGTGTTGAAATATTTGCTGACAGTATTGGTGTGTTTTGTAGAAAAGTCTTAGCATTCTTATCGCACAACAGTATTAAGATTTAAACTTGTTTCTTGTTGAAGTTGTCTATGAGTTTATTTTAGTTTTTGTTTATTGTTTTATAACGTTACCTTATGTTTTAAATTTCGCATTAAGTGTGTGTAAATTTCTATAGTTAGGTATGTAATTTGTTTTGTAGAAAAGTCTTAGCATTCTTATCGCATAACAGTGTTAAGATTTTAACTTGTTTCTTGTTGAAGTTGTCTATGAGTTTATTTTAGTTTTTGTTTATTGTTTTATAACGTTACCTTATTTTTTAAATTTCGCATTAAGTGTGTGTAAATTTCTATAGTTATGTTATTTGTAGGTACCACATAAGTGATTTGGTGTTACACTGTTAACGTATGTGTGAATTAATAAAAATTCTTATAGCCTCTCTGGGGGCCTTACGGGCTAGTCTTAAGTTGTGTTCGGTCTTACCTGTGTCTTTCTCTTCTTCAAGTCTAGCCAGCGCGCGGCGCAGGCCGCCCCGGGCACGCTCAGCCGACAGGTCGTCTCGCGACTCCGCACGAACCCGGGCGAGGGCCACATCACGACCACTGAGAGTGACCGCCTCGTTTTGTCCGTGAACTCTGTTGATGCGTTCATTCCTGGACCTAGGAAGATAGGAAGCCTTTATTTCATATGCTACATATATAATGGTAATAAACCTACGGTGCTTGCGCTCTATTCGAAGAATAAAGTGGCAGGATCGCGTCCCCAACACGGAAGTACTGCGTCGATGTAAGATGTCTGGCATGGAAGCTTTGCTGATGAAAGGTCAGCTAAGGTGGTGTGGGCATGTTTGGCGTATGGATGATTGTAGACTACCGAAAGCCGTTCTATACTCCGAGCTATCAGCTGGCAAACGGAATCGAGGTGGGCAGCATCTACGTTACAAGGACGTGCTAAAGCGTCACCTACGAGTAACTGCCTGCAAAATACCAACGCAAGTGGGAGGAGCTTGTCTCGTTGCGCCCAGAATGGCGCTCTTGCATCAAAACGAGCATCAAGCATTTCGAAGCTGCTCGTCTCGTCGACCTTGATGAGTGACGTCAGGCACGAAAATCGCGCCCAAAGCCCAACTACAATTATACGTACAATAGCTCTGGCCAGCTTTACTGTGCTTCCTGCGACCGAGTGTTTAAGAGTAAGTTCGGCTTTGCAAGCCATATCAGGGCTCACGCCCGCAACTACCTAGGGTCGCCATCGCCGGCCACGGCGTGGATAGGTGGTAAAAAATCTTATAGATATGTGATTAGGTGCATTTTTACGCTTTGGGGAGGGTGAGGGAATCACGGACGGCGGGTAATGGCGGACACACCAGTTTGACTGTTTTAGAAAAGTCTGAAAGACTTTTTGAATGACACAATCGCCAGTCGAGTCCGAACGTAGTGCTGGATACATAGATAAAGGTTATCTATGGCTGGATAGTAAGTGGTTGAGTGCGTATATATTTTTTTTTATCTTATTTTTAACCGACTTCAAAAAAGGAGGAGGTTATATGTTCCACTGTATATATATTTTTTTTAATGTATGTTCGCCGATTTCTTCGTCAATTGTGGACCGATTTCCAAAATTATTTTTTTATTCGAAAGAGTATACTCCCGAGGTGGTCCCATTGTCACTAAATCAGGATTTGATGATGGGATCCCAGAGAAAATGAGGGCAACCCTCAATTTTATAGGCACGCGTGTAGTCATTTCTATATTATCTATTATAACTCGTGTATTTACCCTCGGAAATCGCAATTTTGGTGAAGTGGAACTGATGATGAAGACCACAGATGACTTATGGAACTCAACTCCTCAAAGATGTAAAGTACGTCAAAGATTCTGACATGATTCCGTTGAAGTAGCAACTAATGAAGTGTTAATTCTGAGATCCTTGTGGAATCGACGGAACTCCTCAAATATTATCAGCCCACAGATAGCGACTTGGGTTTTCTCTGTAATAATCAACGCATTTGCTCTCGGAGAGCAGTTCATGTGCTAAATTGGAAAGGAAATTCTCAAGTACCTATGTGGCTTGGCGAAGTACTGAATTGAAGTCGGTTTAAACTTTGTTTTTAAAGTAAATTATTGTGTAAAACTTAATAGATGTATAATTTTAGGCAAAATAGAAAACGGGTGTTTTCTATTCATAATAATAAAATAAAATAAAAAGTGAACAAGTGCGAGTCGGACTCGCACATAAAGGGTTCCGTTAAATAAATTGCAGTTTACGATTTATGACGTATTAAAAAAAAACTACTAACCAGATCTCGTTCAAACCAATTTTCGGTGGAAGTTTGCATGGTAATGTACATCATATATTTTTTTGAGTTTTATCATTCTCTTATTTTAGAAGTTACAGGGGGGGGGGACACACATTTTACCACTTTGGAAGTGTCTCTCGCGCAAACTATTCAGTTTAGAAAAAAATGATCTTAAAAACCTCAATATCATTTTTAAAGACCTATCCAATGATACCACACACGTATGGGTTCGATGAAAAAAATTTTTTTGAGTTTCAGTTTTGTGTATGGGGACCCCTAAAACTTAATGTTTTTTTTTCAATTTTTGTGTAAAAATCTTAATCCGGTTCACAAAATACATCTACGTACCAAGTTTCAACAGTATAGCTCTTATGGTTTCGGAAAAAAATGGCTGTGATATACGGACGGACAGACAGACGGACATGACGAATCTATAAGGGTTCCGTTTTTTGCCATTTGGCTACGGAACCCTAATTAGGGGACAATCTTACTCAATTCGAGTTCGAATTCTAGTTAGCCATAGTAACCTCAATAAAGGCTTGTGTTATGGTTATTAGACGACGATATATTTAATAGAACAATAGATATAAATACATAATTAATAGAAAAAATCCAAGACTCAGAAACAAATGTTCATGCCATGCGCATCATATATAATTATGACATGTACACTTTTTAGTATTCAATATTTGATGGTCTTAATGGAACAGAATGGGACGGACACTAGATGATCCAAAGCATCTGGGTCTATACCAAAATGTTCAAAATCTAACCTCCCTTGGGCTTGGGACTCCTGGGAGCATGTTTAATGATTGCATTATATATTGAAATGTATTAATCGAAATACTTTTGGGGCAGGATCACACAACACTTTGTCCACTGACGACACGTGACAGCTCTGGCTCAGGAGTACAGGAAGAACGTACGAACATTCATCGCCATCGTGCTATTAAATATTATTATAAATTAAAACACCCCCCCCCCCCCCCCCCCCACAACAAAAATAGCACAAGAACCATATCGATAGACAAGACTTGCGTTTATAAAAACCGCACTCAAATCGGTTCAACTATTTGGGAGCTACGATGCCACAGACACACAGGTAGTTAAACTTATACCCCCCCCCCCCCCCCCCCCCCCCGTGTCGTTGGGGGTTAAAAAATAGGCCGGTCAGAACTCACAGTCACTCATGTACCCCGCCGGATACCCCGTGTCCTCAGCAAACACGCCACACATCCAAAAGAGCACTAAAATCCTGATCTCCATGACACAATTATAATCAAAATAAATTCACAGAAATCAGCATCAACGACTGATCACGGAGTAAATCATCTTATAACTGGCTGATGAAGTTTCCTTCGCGAAGGTCGAGCGCTCGATTCAATAACGTAGTGTGCTACAAATATCTAAAGGGCTAAGCTGGGCGATTCTGCTCTTAAAGGACCTCGATTCGGCACATGTTACAAGTCATATTGTGTTAAATAATACTGACGATTGTATTACCAAGCATCAGATAACAACGTAACCCAATGGATTAAGCAAGTGGGTCAGCTGCTGCAGCAGCTGCTGCATGCTGCTCTAATTTGCATGGTTTTTTTTTACTATTAGGTAACTATTGTAATTTAGCCATACGAACGAATAAATAAATAGCACGATAGGTTTTAATGTCATGTTTTACGGCGAAAATGTACTGAAACGTCACGTAAAAGGTGACGATAAAACCTATCGTGCTAGGGCCTCTGAGGCTCCATTTTATATCCTGGTTAAAGAATGTTTGAAATCATATGAGTAGTTCCGTAGATTTCCCCATTATAGATACCAACCTACAACCCCACATACTTTTCCTCTCTATAATATTAGTAACTATTGTATATAGGCAGATGGGTTAGATGAAGTGGAAACTTGGCAAAATACGTTATTTTGGGAACAAAAGGAATACTTATTTTGGCTATAGAGTGATAAACTTTAGGTACCATTGGCTCGCAATCGTATTAAGATGGTAAAAGATGACAGTGAATTTAGGTATTTAGTCTCTGTCAATGTCGCCACAAGCAAGAATCGCCCTTCGATACTGTACTGAACCGGTCAGCCTAGGTAAGGTAACTTAGGTCAAATTTGAGGTACCTACCTATTACGTTAATCCAACGTAATTTAGGTCAGTGCTAGCTAGTTTTTACTTTGATCAAGTATGAAGTTCGATAGAACTGCGGTAGGTACCTACCCTAGGTAATATGTGACAAGAACGCAAAAACACATGAAAGGAAGGCAAACGCAGAATGGAATTAAAGTTTATTACTATTATTTATATAATAAACTACTACAAAAACTTCGCCAAACTGCGAAGCAGTTTGTTGGCGAATGAACTAATACACTCATTCTTTGCTTTATCTGCTGTAAGTACATGCTATTATGCTAATACCTAGGGCTAAACTGTTTATTTGTAGGTATAGACTGTTAACTGAGTATCGTTAAAAAACTAAACATACATTGTTTAAAAGTAAAAGGTTTGGTTCTCAATCAACAATGACTTTATTTTTTTCTTAAATATTGGTTTTGTCAAAAAGTTATCTTCTGAGGGTAAGTTATCAAATATTTTATCTATCCAAATATCATAAACCCTCCATGATGCGTTCAAGAACCGCACATTATGACCATCATAAAAATAGATTGTTTTGTTAGAACAAATGTCTTATCTGTGAAAATGTTATTATTGCTAAATAATAACATCGATTTCGATAATATTATTTAATTCAAATTTCGAACATCTCTGAAATCAAAGAAATTTGATTTGACCCCTATTCTAATATCAGTCGAGATGACGTTTAGTTCGAAATTAATTGTCAATTTGCATACAAATTTGACAAATGTCGCACGTAAGTAATAAGATATCGAACGATATGATAGTTGAATCCGACTCTAGTTTGTCTCTGAATTAAGAAAAAAACTATGACAGCTGCCAGAAAACAACGCCGCGATGCCGGTCATAATATGCGGCTCCTGAATGCATCATGGAGGCTTATGATATGTGGATAGATAAATTAGTGTATGTAACTGTACATAGTTAGGCATTAAGACACTCGTGTGATGTTATTATGAAACTCGCCTTCGGCTCGTTTCATAAACCCACACTCGTGTTTAATGCCCTTCATTATATACAGTCACATAAACTACTAATATTATAGTGTTGGCCTTAATAATTACACGCTCTTGGCTCATCATATTGTTTAACGTGCTGACTGCTGAGTTTCACAGACCCCGGTTATAAGTTTTGATAATCTTGAACACATTGGATTGGTATTGATCAACAGCTGCAGCAACTGACTCGTTTATAAAAATGTAGATTAATTGAAGTGATCAAAAAGAAAAACTTCTGGCGCTCAGCATATCAACGGTGTTAACTACCCTACACCAGAATTGACGACGCAACAGAGCCAGTTTCGTCACCTTTATGTTAGTCTTTAAGGTATTTGTAATTATTTCTGAAATAAATGGATTCTTTTTTATTATAGTGTAAAACTTTATTATCAATAAAACGGAACGGCACCGCAGAAACTCACGTTGCGGCTTGCGGCGCCGCAGAAATCCTCGGCGCGGCGATGTGTATTTTCTCGGTGCGGCTCCGTAGAATTCCAGTCTACGACGTCGTGAAAAGTCGCGATGCCGTTGAAGAAACTCACGGCTCCGTGCCGTGAATTACTGCGGCACCGCGACGTGGGTTTTTATGGCGTACGCCGCGCCGTTTCACGGCGACGACGCCGCCGTGCCATGGATATGTGGCCGAGCCCTAACCGTTCGGTTACAGCGTCTCTCAAGTCTCAAATACACATCGCTTAGCAAAACAAACCGAACCTAATTTTCCACTCTCGAAATAATAAAGTAGCACCTCACGCATGCACATTTATATAATTGCACATGGAAGTCGGCTATGCACCTTGTCTTGACTTCGCGTGATGATAAACGGCGGTGAGATTCGTCGAGATCGTGCAGGATCTCGCGGAGATTAAGTACCTAGATAATGTGTATAAATGCTAACATTATAAACGAGAAGACTATCTGCTACCCATCATTAAGATTCATATAAATATTAGCGGAAAACTATAAGGTAGGTAAACGTCCGAGTGCTCGACGCTGTGCTAGTATATGTCATGGGCACTCGTATGTCAAAGTGACATGGCTTAAATTCGAATGAAGAAACATCCTCTTACTTCGAATTTAACCCAAATTGCTTTGACATAAAATGCACATACCAGTGTTTTTCAACCTTTTTCATGGTGCGACCCCCTAGAGTAAGAATCCAAGCAGCCGCGACCCCCCTGGGGGTCGCGACCCACAGGTTGAAAAACACTGCCATACACTATATATACAGCGTCGAGCACTCGGATGTTTACCTTAAAACCTCTGCTAGACAGCCGCCAACACGCCCCTCCAACCGAGTGACCTTGGTCGGCACCAACCGCTGTAGTATGACAATTTACTGCAAACAACTGTTTACACGGTCGGTGCGGACCAAGGTCGCTCGGTCGGAGGGGATGTGCTGGCGACCGTCTATCAGAGGCTTTAACATAGAGAGATACTCTATTTCATACTACAGCGGTCGGTGCCGACTGCCTGCCGACCAAGGTGGCTCGGTCGGAGGTGCGTGTTGGCGACCGTCTAGCAGAGGATTTAGTCGGGTTTTTTTTTTATTACCAAAAATCCTTCATACCGTTTGTATGGAATACTCGGTGCGGGAGTAATTTCATCACACAAACTAATGCAGTTACCGGGATTCGAACCCGGGACCGCTGGCTTTGTAGGCAGGTCACTACTGAAATGCTACTAACTACTTAACTAGGCCAAAGTGGTTGTCGAAATCTCGTCTTCAGTGGTCGTCTAGCTCTTGTGTCTTTCGTTTGTGTCATCAATTCATCATACATTTAAAAGAAAATCTCTTGTCGTTGTTGCTGAAGAAACGTGCAGCTCTGCATTGGCACGGCGAGAAACACAATACATCTCTTTCTAATTGGAACACTTAGAAAGAGACCGTTAGTCTATCTCGCTGCGACACAACTCGCGCGCCGCCTTGTTATAACCGTGCTGATACTCTTGGAGCTGCATATGCCTCCTTGATTTCCTTTCTTTACTCATACATTGTATTAAGGTAATCAAGTATAATTATTTATGAAGGCTAAGCGTATGTGAAACGCATTTATTGCACTATTACATATGTAGTTAATGACATAATTAAATTACAAGGGCATGTTCTGCTATAGAGTGGAAATACCGATTACATTCGTAAACACGTATGGCGCCTTAGCAAAAACTTGGAATTTGAACTTTAATTGTATGATACAAGGTGGTGTTTCTAAGGGCACGATTGGATTGATATTAGTTATTGAAAACTAGCTTGTGCCCGCGACTCCGCCCGCGTGGAACTCGTTTATATCGTAGCGTAGCTCCATATAAATATTCACCCCCCATTTCACCCTCTAAGGGGATGATTTGCGGGATAAACCATCCCATGCCCCATAATAAGCCCCCCTTAAAAAAAAAATATTTTGTTTTTAGTATTTGCTGTTATAGCGGCAACATAAATACATAATGTGTGAAAATTTCAACTCACTAAGCTATCACGGTTCTTGAGATACAGCCTGGTGACAGACAGACGGACGGACAGCGAAGTCTTAGTAATAGGGTCCCGTTTTATTCTTTGAGTACGGAACCCTAAAAACTTACGTATTGCATGTAGTTGTGGATTGTTCGAATAGGCGTTTAAATTTATTTACCAGTAGCAAACAAGTACATTCGCTTGCTGAATGGATATGCCTTGAAGGTCCTTGGCCTGGGCTTGCATTCAGTGACAGTACCTACATTTTATTTGAATTTGATTTAATCTACGCGCTGGCTTAAGTGAGAGCTCACGAACTAAGATGATTATAATCTAATATCGATAGGTACGTCTATAGTGCGTTCTGGAACGGAACCCTTTATATTACAAACGATATTAAAAGTTTTCATTCCTTTTTGCTATCATTTTTGTAGGTACTAATTTAGTGAGTAGGTACCTAACCTCCACGAGATATGAATAGTTATAGAATATAGATTTTAACAAGTAACAAATTTCACCATTAGTTGCATTTAGCGTCATTTTGATCATTCAACAATAGTTATTTCCACAGATCAGTTCATACAACTTTGAAGTTTAATCTCAGTGTGTTCTTATACGAAGTCAAAGCCCTTAACCGTTTCTAAGCGCTAAACGTCTCAATTATCATACTCATATTTAGAGCACTGGTACTTACCCAATAAAGCGTACTTTCTTCATTGTCTTGTGTTGGTGTTGAATTGAAAGCCCAATTTGGCGCGAATCGCGAACAGCGCGGCACGGCAGGCAGTCCGACCACGTATCGCCGCCGACGCAGTCGGCTTGCGCGAGCGATGAAACTGGCATGAACGAACTCTTCGCGACTGCGCGTTCCTTTTGTTTTTTTAATAACAGCCAGTAAGTGACTAAACACTGGCCGTTAATGAAATACTGGCTGTTCAGAAAAAAATACCGCTGCTTTCTGTGTTTGTGTTTTTATTACTAGCCAGTTATTTTCATTTATTTTAGGTACTTTTGAAAAACTGGCATTCAAAAGTTTCCGTGTTGAAGTTAGCCAGTTAAAAAGTTTTTAAAGGAACTATTTTAAACATGAACGAAACAGTGATGGTGTCGAACAATACTTGGCAATGGTATAGGGAGGCTATTCGCTCCTGGTTGGAGGACCCAGGGGTCGAAGAACATGAGGGTCTGAATATGACAGCTCTGAAGATGGACCAGGCATACATGATCGGAGCTACGGAGGAAGATGTGGGGGTGTATAGTGTTTCGGATGACTGTTTTCGGGTAAGAATTTGACAGTGTTTTTAATAGGTAATTACTTAGGTATATTCCTGCTAACTCTACATTCTGGTAACATTGAACAGCCTGTTATTTATTAAATTATATTAATCATAGGTAATATGGCTGGTCCTGCGCCACCCGCATCCAGCGGACTCCCGCGACCTTTACCGGACCGGCCCAATGGCCCTCTTTGGGGGAGGCCTATGTCCAGCAGTGGACGTCTTTCGGCTGATATGATGATGATGATGATAGGTAATATTCATGATCATACGTAATATACGTATACATTCGTTGTAACCATGGTATTGACAAGGTGTTCTTAAAATCTAACCACACACACACATGGATCATGAACGTAAACATATACATACCACTCACTAAATGAGTGCAGTGTCTACCAGAAATACAAGTTTACCTTCTGAACAGTCTACCAGAAACTATCAGCCGTGAAAGAATAAAAAACGACTTTAAAAGAAAATTAAAACGACATTATTTAAGTATCATAACACATAAGTAACACATAAGTAATACTCACTTTGTGCTCATTTTTGACGAAACCTGCGCTGTGGATATTTAACTTTGTGGCATAAGTAACTGTATGCATGGTTTAGGTTAGGTTAAACATGTGTCTAACCTAAACCTATTTATAAATTAGTACCTAATTAATTAATTATTAACTCTGTATTATTATGTTTATAATCACACAGACAAACTGTTCCGACAGTTTTGTGAGACCCAGTTAATGTACCCATGTTTATATACTCTGTTTATTAAATAAATGTAATAAAATAAAATAAAATAGAAATCGGTAGACTTATTGAAACATTTAGCAAATCATTGGAACTTACTAGGTATTGGGTATACTGTTTACAAACAGAATGACACTTAGATATGAAGTATAAAAACAAGTGAAAATATAAGTAGGTATGTAATACTTTTGCTGTATAAATACCAGGGTATCATTGCATTGCAAGCTGCAATTAATCCTTAAACGTACCTAATTAATTACTGAGAAAATGTTCACTTTTTAAAGCCCATTACAATCACGAAGCATAAAAGGCCAATTCACACATTTCTAATACAATAATTGGAATAACTGAATGCTTCGTTAGTTTTGTACTTTTTCTTGCATAAAGTATTCCTTTCAAAGAAATTCGTATTTGTCCTACATTTCCACGAATTCTCACTTCGCGCAAAGCGTGTAATACCAATAAACCACTATGTCAACAGGAAATTCACACGCATGCATTACTATTTATTACCGGTTTTCCTCACTACCGTGTCTCGAAAGTGTTCCCATACAATTATCTACGTATTGTCAATTTTCTAACGATTGATTCTATCAGTACCATTCGAGCGGAAAGTGGATAGACAATGGTTCGAATAAAAGTAAATAAAGACAATTAGAAAGTTATTACCAGAATAGCTTTCTTTCAAGGTTAGATACAAGAACTGAGACTGTTGTGATTCTAGATTCTTGGAAGCTCTTTAAATGATAATATCGATGGTTTCTTGTTTTGTTGTAGGTGTAGTTATCATTGCACAGTGAAGCGATTAGGGTGGATTGCAAAAAAATAGTACATAATTAAGGACCTTAATCTAATCTATGCTTTAACTTTTTTCCATTGTGTAACGAAAGTTACCCATATAATATGTATGAGTAATTGCCGTTACACAATGGAAAAAAGTTAAAGTGTAGATTAGATTAAGGCTCTTAACTATTTACAATTTTTTTGCATTTCACCCACTATTGTTTTTTGGTCATGAGCCTTCCGGAGCAAAAAATATCATCATTGTCATCATAATCATCTTTATGAGCTTGTAGTCTATAAATAAGCTCTACGAGTACGTCACTCATCCAGAGGGTTAATCACGTAACGTTCTGAACGCGCGTTAGGACAATCCAACTGTCATTTTTCCATATAATATTTGACATTTAGATCTACCTAACGTGCGTACAGTCGCCATCACATAAATCGGAATTCGGAGCAAACAAGCACGTCACAAACATCGGAACACACCTCTATTTTCGAGGCGTTAGGGTGCATGTGGCGATATTTTTGAACACCTATAGTGTACCTATGTGATGGCGACTGTACAATGCGTTACGTGATCCACCAGCAGGTCCCGTGCTAGTCTCATCCAGGAATGATGAGTTCAAGACATAAAAATAATATAGCGGCATTTTGTGTGTCGTGAACTTATCGAGCTGGCCCCAGCAGCATGGATGGCGCGATAAGTGACAAGATAAGAGCGTCATCTCGTTCTATCGAACGGTGTCAGCCAGGGACGGATGCTCTATCATGTCACTTATCGCGTGATAAGGCCATCCATGCTACGGGGCCTTTGTAGGACAACTGACGCAAATGTTATGTCTGCAAACATTTTCTCCCAATAATAAATATACGCTGTATCATACCTGCCATCTTACGCCGCCTCTCTACTCTAGTAAGCTCTACCCTTGCACAGAGATTGGTTACAATCCAATACAAATTCGATATTAGTGGGTAAAGTGGTACCTAATTCTCTTTTGACGGGCCGCACCAACCTCTTCTGTGCATTAGCGCGTAGCGTGATATATTCGGTGTCGGCCCTTGAAGCGTTCTCGAGCCATACTTGCTTAACACGTTCACTGTCCCATACAAAATGATCTGACAATGTCAGAGTGTCAT
Source organism: Epinotia brunnichana (assembly GCA_963854355.1). Lineage (NCBI taxonomy): Eukaryota > Metazoa > Arthropoda > Insecta > Lepidoptera > Tortricidae > Epinotia > Epinotia brunnichana. The sequence goes on from OY977940.1 coordinate 3,411,601, forward strand.
AAGTGCAAATGTGCTTCCAGTTCGAAGCTGTGCTTCTGACGCTGATTGCATTATTGACAACGTTGCTTTATAATTGGTGAAATCACCGCAACGTAGATGGAAGCCATTTTTTTCAAAGACGAAGAAGCTGTGAGTCCATTGTGGAAGGACACCTGAAAAACAGGCATGACCCATCATTGGGGGCACTCGGACAAGGAATCTGTTAAGAGTTAACAGCAATTAGGAATTTGTGTCTGTAAGAATCACGTATAAGGGTTGTTACAGACGGGCTGCATTTCAACTGTGTCATTTACACCAGTGTGCAGTTTCAAAGCAGTTATGTCAACTGTTAAAAAACTACACTCTAACTGCACTTTTGCAGCCAGTCCAGCAGCACCAGGCGCCAGTGTAATTGCGATAAAACGCCGATAGCTTCTACAATTACTAGGCAAGAAGGGCGTTCAACACGTCACCCCCGGGATTCCCCGGGACAAATGGACGGAAAAGTACTGCACTCGTGAAAGTGCAATGCCCTGTAATTACTGATATGTAAGTAGGGACAGCCTTACTTTATGCAACAATAACATAATCACGCACGTTGAAGTATTCTGAGACAAGGTAAAAGGTAGGATATAATTTAAAAAAAATGCAAACAATACATTGCTTTTGGAATTTCTATGCTTAAGACATTCCTTTCACATCCTAATCACACTAAAATCTTTTTGGGGTATAGTGCAACGGTTAAAAAGCGACCTCCCGCCCGTCTTAGGATTTATATAAGTACCTACTTACTTATTGTCGGTAAAGGGAAAAAACCTAAGGAAACCGGTCTAATTTCCAACAAGATCTAGTTTTTTCCTCTGGGTTGGAAGGTCAGATGGTAGTCGTTTTCGTAAAACTAGTGCCCACGCCAAGTCTTGGAGGTGCGAAAGCGGATTCCGGGCTTTTAGGGCACAGGCGGGAAAACATTAAGAAGACGATGATGAATTTTGACGTTTCGACACGGGTTGCAGCACCAGCCGTGATCTCAGATAAATTTCAGCAGGGACGATGGTTTCAATTCTGTAACTTAGGTACCAGCGATTCAGAAACTGAGAGCATGCGTTTAGTGGCTATTCAACGATGAGGCTCCTCCCTAACCTGGGATTAGGTCGCCCCGATCAAATGAAACGGGATAAAGTTTGGCTGATGCTGAATATATGTATATATCTCCGACGACTCGACGAGCGGTCCACGGAATACCGTTTTCGGTTTCTGTTCGGTTTGGAACACCTTCCAAACAACCAGATGTTATTGAATAGCACGCATGACGGCATGACACACTTGTTCAGAACTTGCAAATACCGAATGTGTGTCAAGTATCCGCCGCATGCGAGCTCGTTAGAGAAATTATGTTCGATGATTGGACCGGCCGAGATACAGATTTACACATTGTTACACGGTATGGAGCGTTGCAAAAACTACCCCACTTCGGCGATGTGTTGCGAAATAGATTTACTGCTCAATTTCCTACCTGTGAATTCTCGTATACGGTAAATGTCCCAATGATCGAAACCTTAATGTCTAATGACACCTATTGTTCACATCTATGTTTTGAGATGAGATTAAAAGTATCATGATTAGGACGCAACGTGCAGGTTTTTTTTTTATACTACGACGATGGCAAACAAGTTTATACGGCCTGCCTGATAGTGGCCTGATGTTAAGCAGTTACCGTAGCCCATGGACACTTGTGTCTCCAGAAGAATCACAAGCGCGTTGCCGACCCTTTATTCACTTGAGGATTCGCTGCGCTTTTTTTGCCAGTAGGTAGACAGAGGAAATAGCAATGCGTATACTCTGCTCCTGCAGGAGCTGCTCTGCGGACCACTCATGCTCAAAAGAAGTACCTACCTAGGGCGGCACATCGTGCACCCAGAAGAGGTACAACATGTCACCGCCCAAAGAATCTTTACCTTTCTTACTTTATTTTTTGTTTCCAATACAAACATAATTATTATGTACGATTTTACTAACAAAAATATGGATATGTTTTTTTAAACCTTAAAATATCTGTTTGGACATGATAAAAGAAAATATTGTCTCGGTAATTGACCTCAATTGAAAGAATTAACATGTCCTTGTTTGAAACGTATTATTAACATTAGCACTAAGTGACACACTTGCCACTGAACAATTAAGTGCTACTAGTATTGTTTATAGCATTTTATTGCAAGATTTTACATTATGTTAGGGTGAGTATCTCAGAGCATAGAATACTAGAGAGAGGACAAGCCGCCGGCGGCCGTGTCGCAGCTGTATGCTCAATGGGCATACACTGCCATACTGTGCACGCGTGCTGATCGCAGAGAATATTACGTTTTTTTCCCAAAATGCCTGATATGATACGCGTTTATTGTCAAATAAGCGTGTAGGTATACAAGAGTGTGTGTTTTAGATGTGTGCGTGCTTTGTCTTGTCAATTACTTGGGCGTTGTGTGGGTTAATGTACTTGCGACAGGCTCACTCTATACAAATCGGCCGCCATGTCCGATCTCCTTATATTCATACATCTGTGGTGAGTATCCATCACAGCTGTGCGAGAGCGAAGCGGTGTGGGAGGAACATATCCATTGAAAGCGATGCTAGCCTCCATCGCATCTCTTCCTGTATGTGGTTAATGATACTACCCTTATTACCTGATTAGTTACCTGAGACCGCATACCTACAAAAAAACTACAGCGGAAACAGAACCAACCAAAGGAGCAAAACAAATGAAACCCTCTTCCTATAACATTTGAGTTGCATTCGATTGAACCATTTCGTCCTTTCTGTAGGAACCTGGGACTCAGGAGCACGAGGTACGTGCCTGGTTTAATGGCAAAAGAATCAGAATCAGAATCAAACATTTTATTCGTGACACAAAAACAAAAGAAAAAGTTAATCTGTGCCGTGTCACAACTCAGCATGATGCTGCCTTTGCAGCCAGTGCTAGTCTTCCGTTGGGTCCATTTAGTGAGACCACGGACGGCCATTGTGGCACTCTTTGGGGGAGGCCTATGTCCAGCAGTGGACGTCTTTCGGCTGATATGATGATGATGACGGTAGTTAAAACATAAAAACATCATAAGATCATCGGGAAAAGCGATCACCGTGGCACATTTCCTCCCGGCATCATCATCATCTGCCTGCGCCATTTCCCATTATCTGGGGTCGGCTCTCCTTGTCCGTTTTCTCCATTCCGTGCGATTTTGGGTTGTTTCTGGATCCAGATCCATTTGCTTCAGGTCTTTTTGGACCGTCGTTAGCCAGGTGGCGGGGGGTCTTCCGCGCCCACGCTTCGTCGTTGGTATGTCGAGGGCTATCCGTACCATGTGGTCTGCAGGACGTCTGAGCACGTGACCGTACCAGCGTAAACGTTTTTCTTGGACTTTGTCCACATTTCCTCCCGGCATCCTAATTCTTTAACTGTCTAATTATTAACATAAGGTTAAAATAATGGAGGTGAACAATAGGTATACATATACATCAACTATTAGGCCAAAGAGTACTATGAATATATAGAGATAGAGACGTCAGTCAAGGTTTTGCATGCCGCGCGTCATCTAGTTTTAACCGACTTCAACAGCCCAAGAGTTAGCTCTAGTAAGTTCATATGTGTGCGTCGAGTGTACGCATGTGTGCGTGAACGGAAATACTCACATACACATATACACTTTACCTGTACATGCATACATATTGATATATAATAATATGCCAATTCCTGCTTAACGAATAAATTTAAAATAATAAAGGCAATTTTTGAGTTCTAATATATTTTATTCGAGAAATCACAGTCAATTACGAACATGAAACAGTTATTCAAGCAGTAGGTTACATCAGTTTGGTATCTTATTACGAGTTTGGTATAATATTACTGACTTGCAATCGTCAATAACCAAATAATCAGCGCACTCGTAGCACACGATAATAAACGATAAATAATAATTAAAGACAATTATGAATCCATTTTCAATGTAATGGTGACAGTCTGACAATGACGTGAATGACGGAAGTTTGGGCATAGACTATATTGAATAAAGTTTGGATGTTTTACGTTCCATTTCACGTAAAATGCTCGAACCGTAAATTCAATGTTCTTTTTTAATAATAAAGTATATGTAAATAGTAAGTGTTTTTAGCCGAAGCAATTGTATAACGAATATACTAATGTGGAAATATAGTCTCAGTTACAATCAAACTACGTAAAATGGAATTTGCTTTAATGCCATACTTAGGCAGGCCTGTTTCCGCTTCCGCTTTGGACTGCCACCTGCAGACGTCGAAACAGAACTACGATAGGTCTCCTCAAACACGCCGCTATTTTGACGTATAAACGTCAAAATAGGCTTTATAAGGCACTGCAAACACCGTGTATTAGGCTATGGTGTGCGAACTATATGACATCAAGATGAAAGTCGCTACAGTGAACGCTGATGCCAAAATCCTGGCACGTAATATACGATCATTATTTTAAACTAATTTGGCACAAGACGAGGTGTTAATAACGTGTTTGTTGACGTTTAAAATCATATCCGTCTCAGCTAAATTAGCTTTCCGTGCCAAAACGTGGTTTAACTATAGATAACATACAAAGTACTAACTAATGCAAGAATAGTATTTTAAAACCAGATTAGATGTAATGGTTACCTACTCCACACGATCAGCCTTAGCCTACAACTATATGACTTTGTATTTACTCAATGGACGAGGTTCACTTTTCATGCACAACTAAGTAGGTTTAACAAACGAGAAAAAAGTATCCACTTAGTTGTGGTGCTGACAATTAGTGTTATAATCTGTTCAAGTATATTTTAACTACGACAAGTGCTGACGCTTCCTTACTTCTTTTGCCATTAAGCAAACCACTGCCTTAAATAAAACTGGAAAAGTAATAGACTATGTAGGTAATAGTTAGTATAGTTAATCACTTGAAATGGTATTTGAATAAAAAGAAAACAGATTGAAAGACTGGCCCGGCCACGTATCTTTTTCAGAAGATCGCAGATTTGAATCCTGCTCGGAGCAACGAATTAAAAAGAAATCTTCATACTTTAATATCGTTTTAATTAGCAGACAATACTTGCTTAAATAGGTACTATTCTGTACCGGTTTGCTTGGAAATGGTATATTAGAAGTGAATAAAATTATCTTATTTGTTTCAGTGTCCATTCGAGCTGCAGAAGATCATAAAGGCCGGTACAGAGGAGTCGTGGGTGGTCGACACAGCTCACCGCTCATCGTGGAGGGTGTACCTCGATGCAACGGAACAGTACATCACTGCAGGGAACACAACGTGAGTTGACCAGTGTACACTTTTACTAGGCTATAGCGTCAGTTGATTGGCACCCGAAATGCCTACATAATGCGGTGGGTGATTTATATTATTTAAAATTAATAAGAAATCAAACAAAGAACAAAATTGTAGATAAGAAAACAAATGCGCATAACAGTTGTACGCAGTCTTCAACCCTTTGCTTAAGATTTTCGTGGAAAACCGAACCCAAAACACGGTCATGCATTAATCATATTCATTTATTTGTTCCAAGTTCTACACTCAAGAGCAAAAGTTTCGGGTCGGTGAAATACCGTCATATTTCCTAAAATAGTGCAAGGTTGTACAGCTTATAGATTCGTCATGTCTGTCTGTCCGTCCGTATGTCACAGCCACTTTTTCTCCGAAACTATAAGAGCTATACTGTTGAAACTTGGTAAGTAGATGTATTCTGTAAACCGCATTAAGATTTTCACACAAAAATAGACAAAAACAATAAATTTTGGGGTTACCTAAGAACTGAAACTGATTTTTTTTTTTCATCAAACCCATACATGTGGGTTATCTATGGATAGGTCTTCAAAAATAATTTTGAGGTTTCTAACATCATTTTTTTCTAAACTGAATAGTTTGCGCGAGAGACACTTCCAAAGTGGTAAAATATGTGTGTCCCCCCCTGTAACTTCTAAAATAAGAGAATGATAAAACTAAAAAAAATACGTGATGTACATTACCATGTAAACTTCCAACGAAAATTGGTTTGAACGAGACCTAGTAAGTAGTTTTTTTTTAATACGTCATAAATCGTAAAAAGCAATTTATTTAACGGAACCCTTCATGTGCGAGTCCGGCTCGCACTTGGCCGCTTTTCTTTGATCCTGTTATGATCGTTACTAAACTTTACATTTAAACTGCAGAAATAATAGTAAAAAAACACGTTACCAGGTTTAAATCGGACTCGTAAAAACCCATGAAAAAAAAAACAACGTCAACGGAGCGAGATATCGCAAAAATCGTCATTTTTGGATGTTGATATTTTTATGATAGGATAATCCCGGAAATTGGTTATACATTTGAGTATTACGAAGAATAGTATATTATGATTAGACTAGTGTAAAATATTCAAAAAAAACCTATTGGGAATATTTAATTTAGGGTTACCCGAAACTTTTGCTCTTGAGTGTATTTTGTTACAATATCCGCATCTTCATTTCTTTTTTAGAAGTAATTTTCTTAATAATTAGAATACTCTGTAAAAGCCCGTTGTTACCTAGTTTTTTTTTGCAATTTCCTTATGATTTTTTTTTTTTTTTTGTCAATTCTGAATCACGTTATGATTTGAATAATATAGCATTTCGTGATAATAAGCATAATATAGCACTATTATTCCGTGGGTGTCGTAAAAATCGCCTACGGTTTGAGGTTGAAGGCTTCCACACACCGGTCGCGTGCGCGGGCCCGCGCACGCGACCGGTGTGTGGAGGCCTTAAGATGTGATGAAGGCGACGGGCTAGCAATCTGTAACACTAGACACTTCTACCACTTCTGCTACTGCTCTGCCTACCCCTTCGGAACATGGGCGTATGTACCTATGCATATTTACGGACTCGATCTCACCTCTTTGAACCCACAATTGCTTGTAGCAGCCCTGAAAATTAAGTTGAATTTGCTCTGTCTAGACCCCTCCTGAACACGGGCGTGAACATAAGTATGCATATAGGAATCAACTGGAACTCAGCATGGTAAAACAGAAAGCATGAATCATACAAAAAGCTATTACACCTATGAATGTCGATAAACCAACGGTTCGGAAAGAAAATCACGTGAAGAAGAAATCCGGCATAAAAAAACTAGGCGAGATATTTGTTTTCAAAACGGTATACACAGCTCTTCCATTTACAACAATATATCTTAAGCGTGGAATCAAGTGGGTGGTATGTTCTGTACTACATTTACCGCTGCGTACATTTGTATGGAACGAATGAATCATAACATAACTGTTTATTTTAAAGGCACGAGCAAATTCACGTACGCGCAATTTACTACTACGCTACTACTTACTTAGGTGTGCTGCTTCTAAAGGATGACTCACGCTAGAACGGGCCGTATCCGGCCCGGGCCGTTTTCTAAGAAAAACGACGGAATTTTTGCGCGGCCGAGCCACGGGCCGGGCCGTGCCGACACCGGGCTGCTTCCGAGCCTCGGCCGTGGCTCAGCCGGGCTTGGGTATGGCTCGGCCGCGCAAAAACGCCGTCGTTTTTCTTAGAAAACGGCCCGGGCCGGACACGGCCCGTTCTAGCGTGAGTCATCCTTTAACTGTGTTTAGAAATAAGTGAGTAGCCAGTGGTCGTATTCAAGACATCTTGATAAGCACTCATGACATGGGTGTGTAAGTAAATTAACACTAAGTAATAAGTTCATCCGGAATCGAATCAGAAAGATCGTTTACCTAATCATAATCAACCATATGACCGTTTTTGTAAAAAGAACATAATTATTAGGTGTAGGTACATTGTGCCACGACGTTGGTAAGTCGTTTGTTACGAATTAGAGTCTGCTTATTAAAAAATAGAAACCCGACGCCGAAGGTGGGGCGGGGCTTTGATGGCTAGAGTTTATAAAAAATCTTACCATTCTTGTTGCACACAATGTTTTTCATCACATTTAGGAGCATTTGAACCAAAATTAATACGAAACGCAAAAAAATCAATCTTTCTTGATCAGTCGTTAAAATAATAATTAAAGGTGACAAAACAGAAACCATGTTAAATGTTGCCAATCGTTTGTTGACGTAAGTAAATAAAACATAGATTAAATATGCAAATGAATTGGACAGCAAAAGATTAAACTTTATGTTTATATGTACCTACTTGATTATGTACGAGTATAAAATAAGTACGCAATATTATGTTTACGTGAAAGTGAAAGCACTACAATACAATATTGGAGATACTAGCTGGTCAACCTTTCCGGTTACGGCTTATTAAAAGAGTAAATTATAAGTTGAAGAATTTGTTGCACTGCAGTTCTTACGGCTTAGCCAGTTTGGTTAAACACCGAACTGGCTAAGACGTAAGAACTAGTACCTACAGTTGCTAGTATGCATGCGCATAACAATTTGACACGACTCAATTTCTGGCTGTCAGGACGTGTCAGATATTTTTGTCCACTTTGTTATGGCAGATATTAATGATGGTGACTATATAAGTATTAAGATTACCTGATCCTATACCACGGCAAATATATTAGTTAAAGCGGTATCTCAACTGTTGTTGTAGTCCACAGAGGTGCCGACTACCCTGACTTACACTTAAGTTTACTGTATCGACGCGTGTGAGTGCGATCGAATGGATTTGTTATACTGGCTGCCGTATATCTACTATGCTTATTCTTGACAATGTTACGTATCTCGTATACTACCTAAGCACACATTTATGGTCACCTTATTGTACTTTTTCAAGAACGATTTTTTGTGCTCTATGTGTAGGTGACAAAGGGTTGAACCCTCGTTTTTCTTAATTTAAGTACAAAGTTTAGTTGTAAATAAAAATAGTTGAATAAAGATTCGTATTATAGACCGCGGGTCATTTCGGGATGAGACTAGCACGGGACCGGGATAAGTGGTGTACGCGAAGAGAGGCTTATGCTCAGCAGTGGGCGATTACAGGCTGAAATTATGATTATAATTTGCAGAGGTCTGGTGTGCCAGGCGAAGCCCGAGCTGGGCCAGTTCGGCGTCTACCGTCTGAACGCGACGGATGAAGCCTGCACCGTCCGGACCCTCAGGGATCCCGTCGACATTTACATGCGTGAGTATTTCAGCAATCCTCCTTTTTTCTTTTTTTCGTGGAGAAAACCTGCGGACCAGATACCAAGATTTGGGGGAAGTTTTGATTATGTGGTATTTGTACCCACCAAAATCTCCACGTCGACTGCCATCTGCGCTAAATAATTCGGAGGAGTAGGATCTCAGGTTGAATGCGCTAGAGCCTTCCTCGCGCTTTGCCCCTGGGCTGCGGGCTCGTTCTGGGCATCTTGGTCGCTTTATCTGGGGTACATACTCGTAGTCATGATCTGTGGTCCACGACGAGGACCACTGGTAACCAGATGACCCCCCCTTAAGTCGCCTTTTGCGATCAGGCGGAGGAAACTGTAGACTATTTATTGTAACAAAATGAATCATTGGATTCATTGAAATACTTTAGTATTCTTGCCTGAGTCTAGCTATTTAACCGATTGTATCCTAACGCCGCCCTTCTTTTGGGTTCCTCGTATCGTATGGTATCGGGCTAGATTGAGTAAAAAATAAAATTAAAATGATTAGGTTAGGTCTCAAATTTCGGAAAACATTATTTGCCGTGTTTATTCGGTCACCCAGGTATTTAAAATAGAATATGAATAGCTAACAATACCAATATATACCTACCTACTTAAATATGTGGTAATGCTGTCGCTTTCAACTTGGCTCAATTGAGTCACATAAAAACATGTTTCATTAAAGATCACAACACAACCGGCCACGGCACCTTACTGCGTCGGTCAAGGTTCCATGCACATTTATTTTCGTTGTGTTCATAATAAGTTCACGATATAACCTCGAACTCATTTATTGTTATTAAAAAGTGTGACTTTTCCAAGTTTATTTGGACAAATTAATGTTATAAGTTGGCATTAATAGTTCGGCTCAGACCGTGATTATTGTGTACAAAGGTAATTGTCTGATTCATTATTATGATGATTCCAGGGTTTGTAGCGGTTGGTATCTAGGGCAGTGATGAGCTAATGAATGGGTACCACAACGTTACAAAAATAGAATTTATTCAACTAAGTAAGCTATGGGTCAGGTACGTGGGTCAAGTAGCCTTCTCAGGCGGTAATATAAATTGGATCGCCGTGTAGCTGGTCGGTACTGTCCTGGGAGCTCTGGTGTCCGGCGCGAGGCGCGAGACAGCGACGGAGGCGCATCAACGCCCGGCAGTGCAGGTTTCTTGACGGAAATAACCCGTACCTCGAACCCTGGAAATTATTTCCAACTTATTAGGCACCGCAATTAATCGATGCCGTGTAACGTTCCGCCTTAATTGTTTTGTACAAGCTCATCACTAATTCGGTTAGGTAATAATCCTTGAATCTATATGTAGGTATAGTTTGTTTGTGGCGGACGGTGCACGGCAAATCAGAACGGAGCAAAGTTGGGCTTAGGAGAAAATAAGCTTAAAAGCGTGAGATAAGATTACTTACTATGTAACTCATGACAACAATAGATGAGTAAGTACTTTAATATACTAATAATAAATCCTACTGCCTATATACAGAGGATATGAGCATTCAGAATGGCATGGTGTTGACATTAGTCTGCATGACGCAATAAGCAAGCTACATTACATGTTCCTTAAAACTAATAAGTAATACCTACACTTAAGTATTTGTTCAAACTTACCCAAAGCGGGGGAAAACACTGCACTTATTAAAATAATGCCGTAGGGCCGTAACTACACAAGTAGGTAACAACAGCGTTACAACTATTGACAGCAAGGAAGGTATTAAAACTCCGTAAAATCGCGAGACAAAGGCGGCCAACTGATAACGCGCGCAGGAGGGGCGTGCGTCCAGTGCCGGAGTCTGTTCGGGAGTGATGTGGCTAGTAGCAGCGGCCGGCGGTGCGTTAGAACATGGCGGATCGAGGTCGCGAAAACCGGCTCGTAGAGAACAGGGAAAGTCGATAGTATCGATATCGGTATCGATAACTATTAGTTAGGGTTTCTTCGTTAATTGTATTTATGTAAGTGTTAACTGTGTGTTTGTTTTAGAAATAGGATAATATGTATGATACTAAATTGTAGATTTACTGTTTTGTTATGTACATTTTGATTACTACGGTTAAAGTCATATATATGAACCTAAGTAATAAAATAATGCTACAGTTACCCCGCTCCCCAGGGAAGGATTTTTCCTAACCTAACTGACAAAAATCCGCTTGTACTGATAACCATTCGTAATGTTGAATGAATTACGTTTGGCTACTTATATTATTATTCTCTTTAGTTACGTTATAAAGACTTAGCCTGAACGATTTACCAGTTTTAAGTCCTTGATATGCCAAGTACCAAGATGCTTGCCTGACATGTCCTCTAAATCATAAACTAGTGGAGATTTTTTCGCAATAACGCGGCACTGTATAAACTTTGGCGCCAACTTTTTGCTAAAATATTGGTCTTTATCACTCTGATAATAAGTTTTCTTCCAAACTATGTCGTTAATATTAAATTCAGCTGAGAGGCGTCTTAGGTTATAACGAGACGTATTTTTAGCATGAGCACGCCATAGACGCGTTTGGACCTCATTAAATATTCCTGCCAGATGGCCCATGTTTTCGGTATAGACATCGCGAGGTAAGAAAATAATCTCGTTGCCAAGATCGGTATCCAAGTAGTGTGAACCGCATGTAACTAGCTCCCTACCGTAAACAAGGAAAGCTGGTGTATAACCCGTTGCCTCGTTGACGGAATTGTTCATAGCAAATGCTATCTTTGGCAAGTTAACGTCCCATACTCGATGGTCATCCTCTATAAAGGCGGAAATACAGGAGAGTAGGGTCTTATTGTAGCGTTCCACGGTATTTATCTGTGGAGTGTAGCGCGGCGTGAAATAAACATTGGGGACCTTGTATTTTTGAAAGAACGATTCTAAATTTTTGCTAATAAATTGGCTCCCGTTATCTAAAAATATTGTTTGGGGCACTCCATGAACAAGGAATACAGAATCCTCCATATATTTAATAACTGCCTCCGCGTTTGCTCTCCGTAGTGGAAATGAGAGACAAAACTTTGAAAAGCAGCATACTACTACCAGTAAAAACGTATTTTGTTTTCTACTACAGGGAAGAGGGCCAATGAAATCAATTGATATCATCTGGAACGGTCGGGAGCATTGTTTGGGTCTTCCCATAAGTCCCAACGTTGTGTGATTTGGTGCTTTGTGAGATATACATACCGAGCAACCAGAAACAAGCTTTACAACGTCTGAAAACATACAAGGCCAGTAGAACCGCAAGGCTAAACGGTGGTACGTTTTGTGCATACCTAAATGACCAGCAGTTGGCGTTGCGTGATTTTCTTTTATTAATTGCTCACGCAACTCACTGGGAATCACCTCTTTCCAAGCAAACTCCGATGTAAGGGAACACTTATTTTTTGATAGACGGTAAAGAACATCATTATTTATAGTGAAGTTGGGAAGACTAGCTGGAGATTTAAGGCAAGTGTTGTATTTATTTTTGTACCAAGAGTCAGACGTTTGAGACAATGAGTCAGACGTAGTAATGGCGTGCACGGGAACCGCACGAGAAAGCGCATCGGGGATGATATTGTCGACACCCCGCCGGTGTTTTACATTAAAGTTGAACGCCGATAGCCTTACACCCCAACGGGCCAACCTGCCTGTTGGATTGGAAAGCGACATAAACCACTTTAAGGATGAGTGATCCGTATAAACGGTAAAGGTCTGGCCATTGTCCAAATAGCATCGCCAATGTTCTAAGGCAGCAAGAACGGCGAGTGCCTCCCTCTCGGTTATGCTGTAATTACGCTCTGGGCCTGTCAAAGACTTGCTCATGTAAGCTATAGGATGTTCTTGTCCGTTAATTACTTGACATAACATAGCCCCTATGCCGTAATTACTCGCGTCCGTGTGCACCTCAAAGGGAAGATCATAATGAGGGCAAGATAAAACTGGACATGAGGTAAGACTACGCTTGAGCGCTTCAAAGGCGGAATTAGCTTCCGCAGTCCAGACAAATGGAGGAGCGCCCTTCTTGTTGGAAGTTAACTTATTTAAGGGCCCTGCGATCGTACTAAAGTTGGGTACAAAACGTCGATACCATGAGGCAGTACCTAGAAATCTTTTTATGTCCTTTTTAGAAGTTGGAGTGGGATAATTTAGTATTGCCTCAACTTTTTCTGGGTCAGTACGAAGCCCTTGAGTGTCAATCACGTAACCCAAATATTTTAAGCTCTCTCTGAAAAATTGTGTTTTTTCATAATTTATCGTCAGGTTAGCCTGTTGTAGTTTTTCTAAGACACGCAACAATAGGGACACATGACTTTCGAAACTGTCACTTACGCAGATGATGTCGTCTAAGTAACAGAACACTTTAAGCTCAAATTCTGGGCCAAATAGCATATCGACCAACCGCTGTTGAGTTGCAGGAGCATTAGTGAGACCGAAAGCCATGGTTTTAAAACAAAAAGATCCACGATTAGGGACAAAAAAAGCTGTCTTTCGACGGTCCTCCGTAGCAATAGGAATTTGCCAAAAACTCTTAGATAAATCTATGCTTAGCGTCTTTGAGGTTATCTAAGATTTCCGATATGTATGGAAGGCTATACGCGTCTTTGACTGTCACGGAATTAAGTTTGCGGCTGTCTAAGCAAAACCTTGGCTTGCCGTCTTTCTTGTTTACCACAAGAATAGGAGATGACCATGAGCTCTCACACGGTTCTACAACGTCCAGCTGGAGCATCTCATCTACCTGGTCATTAATAATCCTATTCTTCTCTGGCGACATACGGTAGTAACGCTGTCTTATAGGTGTTACATTACCGGTATTGATACGGTGTTCAATCATTGAAGTTCGGCCAAGACCTTTTTGTTCATAAGATATCGCCTTAAAACGGTCAATTACACTGTCAACAACAGTGCGTTGACTAATATTCAAATTTTGGTAGGGAGTGAGATGAGACGACTCCTGAGTGTTAGTATTAGAAGTTCCCTTTATGTTCATAGAGCCAATATATTTGGGACATAACTTGAACTTCCGCCAAAAATCTATACCCAGTATTAAAGGAGTATCCACCTTTGGTACAACATACGCCTTGATGGTATGATTTTGCTCCTCAAAGGTCACTGGTAGGTTAATGTAGCCAATACTGTTGAGGCAGTAACCTCCAGCTGCAATTATATTGATTTTGTCATCTGTTTGCAAAGACAGTTTAGAGTCAAGGAGTTCAGTGTAGACATCCTTGTTGATCAATGATACAGCCGCCCCTGAATCCAGCAACCCGGCAACAGAAGCGTCATTAATTTTTACATTTACGAAAATCCGGTTGTCATTATTAGTTGTTGCTTGCAGAATTGAAGTTACTTTGTAGACGCTAAAGAAGTTTTTTATGAAATTTAACCAATTCTGCCAGTCTGTAGCATCAGAGTAACTGCAATTCTGCTCTAAGCGTTTTTTGGTTCTTCATTAGTAGAAGAAAGTTGTTTCTGGCAGTCAGGGCAGACGTGAAATTTCACCCCTGGACGGCCGCAGCGGAAACAAACAATAATTCTTTCTGCAGTGCAGTTCCTTAATGAGTGGGAGTCTACCCTGCAACGCGGGCAAAATCTTGGTCTTGCATTAATCGTGCCAACGGGTCTGGCCATATTTACCGTTTCAGCAGGATAATTATTCGCAGTACTTTGTTTTGCATATGAAGCAAAACGAGGCTTAAAATCGTAATTCCTTGTAAAAGGCTGTTTCTGCACAAAGGGCCTGTTAATATTATTTGACGTAGAAGCATGTGCGTAGGCAAAATCCGGGGCTAAGGTTTCCTGTGTCACTTTAGGGGGCTCCCGATACTGTGACATACGAGATTGAACACTTTCAAAGTTCTTGCATATTGTCCGTAACTGGTCAACGTTCTTGATATCAGGGCAAGATGTTAACACATTGGCATAGCAAGGACGTATATTATGTAAAAGTATATCTAATTGATCCTCCTCTGATAAGGTTCTGTCCAGTTGCGAAAACATACCTGACATAATGGAGAGATAAATAGTAATATTCTCTCGCGGTCCTTGTGTACGAGCCCTTATTTCGGCCAAAAAACGGTAATCATAATCCGAATAGCTAAAGTCTTCCTTGAGCCTGCTACAAACTTCGCCCCAAGCATTGACTTTGTCTTGTATACCGCGAAACCAATGCAAGGCATCCTCGGTGAAAATCTCCGTAGCAAAGGATAGTACCTTGTTCGATGGTATGGATCTCGCTTTAATAAAATCAGTAACACTCTGAATGAAGGCCCGTACACAAGTTTTACCGTTAAACTTTAGTTTTGATAGTTCTGTTGTCAGCCCACGATCACAAGTAACGGTAATCTGTCCAGGATTATCTTCAAAAATGGTGCCCGTGGCACCAGGATTGAGCTTATTGAGGGATGCTCTATAAGATTGGTATTGCTTATTACACTCATTGTAAGCAGATAGGACTTCTGGCTGGAGCGTCGAGTCGAGCCGGTTGAGACGGTGGTAAATATGATTCATCAAGTTATTCGTTCTGTCTAAAAGACTTTTTTCGTAGCAGTCATTTAAAGATTTGATATATTTCGCCACTTTCGTTAAGCTCTCGTCTAATGCTGCCACATCATCTAGCGGATCAAAAGGCGATACTAAAATATCTTCAGAAGGATATACCCGAACAAGTCTTGTTATTTGTTTGCGCAAGTCTAATACAGTTTCAGCCGGGCTTTCTCCTCTAATTTCTACCTCGTAAACGAGTTCCGTTTTTTGTAATGACAAAAATTTTATTTCGTGAGACATAATTGGTGCCTACTCAGTGTGAACAAAAAAACAGTTTGGGTAAATTTGAACAAAATATTAACTACTCCGCTCTGTTACAATGTGAAATAAATGAAAGCAGTAACTTGTTTTTCCTGTTAATTAATTGAAAATGAGTACTAAGAAAGTAAAAGAAGGAACACCAGAAAAAGAAGAGAAGTAGAAAGCAGTAATAAAAACGCTAACTACAAAAAAAATGCAAAATAACAAGCGCAACTAGTGTCTACAGTGTGCTCACAAGGTTTCGGTTTTTATCGATATCGATAAAATACCGTCATCCACTCTCTAGACTCTAGTTGCAAAGCACATATAAAATAAAAACAAGACTTCACAAAATACGCACACAAATCAAACTACTCAACGATCCAAATTTAAATATACACCACCTGATACCAAGTTGATGGCGCCACTTGTAGCGGTTGGTATCTAGGGCAGTGATGAGCTAATGAATGGGTACCACAACGTTACAAAAATAGAATTTATTCAACTAAGTAAGCTATGGGTCAGGTACGTGGGTCAAGTAGCCTTCTCAGGCGGTAATATAAATTGGATCGCCGTGTAGCTGGTCGGTACTGTCCTGGGAGCTCTGGTGTCCGGCGCGAGGCGCGAGACAGCGACGGAGGCGCATCAACGCCCGGCAGTGCAGGTTTCTTGACGGAAATAACCCGTACCTCGAACCCTGGAAATTATTTCCAACTTATTAGGCACCGCAATTAATCGATGCCGTGTAACGTTCCGCCTTAATTGTTTTGTACAAGCTCATCACTAATTCGGTTAGGTAATAATCCTTGAATCTATATGTAGGTATAGTTTGTTTGTGGCGGACGGTGCACGGCAAATCAGAACGGAGCAAAGTTGGGCTTAGGAGAAAATAAGCTTAAAAGCGTGAGATAAGATTACTTACTATGTAACTCATGACAACAATAGATGAGTAAGTACTTTAATATACTAATAATAAATCCTACTGCCTATATACAGAGGATATGAGCATTCAGAATGGCATGGTGTTGACATTAGTCTGCATGACGCAATAAGCAAGCTACATTACATGTTCCTTAAAACTAATAAGTAATACCTACACTTAAGTATTTGTTCAAACTTACCCAAAGCGGGGGAAAACACTGCACTTATTAAAATAATGCCGTAGGGCCGTAACTACACAAGTAGGTAACAACAGCGTTACAACTATTGACAGCAAGGAAGGTATTAAAACTCCGTAAAATCGCGAGACAAAGGCGGCCAACTGATAACGCGCGCAGGAGGGGCGTGCGTCCAGTGCCGGAGTCTGTTCGGGAGTGATGTGGCTAGTAGCAGCGGCCGGCGGTGCGTTAGAACATGGCGGATCGAGGTCGCGAAAACCGGCTCGTAGAGAACAGGGAAAGTCGATAGTATCGATATCGGTATCGATAACTATTAGTTAGGGTTTCTTCGTTAATTGTATTTATGTAAGTGTTAACTGTGTGTTTGTTTTAGAAATAGGATAATATGTATGATACTAAATTGTAGATTTACTGTTTTGTTATGTACATTTTGATTACTACGGTTAAAGTCATATATATGAACCTAAGTAATAAAATAATGCTACAGGTTCGAATCCCGATTAGGGCAAATATTTATGTGATGAGCATAACATTTGTTTTCGAGCCTTAGAAGTTTCCTATGTCTATGAAATATGCCGTCGTCCAGTACCCGTAACACAAGCCTTATTAAGTTTGAATTGTGTAAGCTGGTGCCCTAATATTTATTTATACATAGTCGTGTATAATTAGGTACCTACCTACTTTCCTAAACCAAACTCTTATCAGAAACCCTTGACCCAGTATAATGTCCTCGCTTCTCTCTTTATTATCTCGTACCTATACTACAACGTCTTGTTTATCTTACTTGGCCTATTTCCAATCAAAATCAACACCTTGATCAATTTTAATCAGACGCTTGCTTATGTAGCAAAGCAACACATGGATTTTCTTGATGGACAAAGGCTGTTTTTTATTCCGTGGCTACGTCTGTGTTCTGCGTGGACAGAGACGCGGGGCAGCATACAGTATATATTATTGAACGACAGTTATCTGCTTCAGACGGGGCCAATTTTATTTTCATATGTCCTTTTGTGCAACTGTTCTCCTCTACAAGTCGCATTTCTCAACCGATTCACATGAATTTTTGTGAGCCGGTTCAATAATTAAATATATTTTTTTGTCGATTATGCGGAGGGATGACAATCATGTGACCAAAAGAGTGTTAGGTGTGAACGTGGAGGGATGGAAGAGACGAGGTAGGCCAAGGAAAAGGTGGATGGACTGTGTGAGAGAGGATATGAAGAGGAAGGAAGTAAGTGACGCGATGACGAGTGACAACGTATGGAAGAAGACGGACATGCTGCGCCGATCCCAAATAAATGGGATAAGATAAGGGCAAGAAATTATGAATTTTGTCGATTTAAATCTTAATTAAGTACTTGAAAAAGAAAAATGTTTGAAAAAGACAGGCTCGCGAGTTTTTCGTATGTGTCTACGTTTGTTTTATGTATTTCTTTTGTCACGAATAAATGTTTTCGTTCTTTCTTCTTTCTTTCTGCAACTCACAAAGTCACTAGTATAAAGATTTTTGTTTGTCCACCAGTATTAGCAACTCATAAACTACCTTAGCCTCAGTAATTTGCCTAAACCATCACCATTCAATTATTCGCTCGTGACTCCACATACACGCAGTTTCATGGAGATTTCATTAAAGTGAACGGCACATACGACCAAACGTTGAAATCAATCTTATCACAAAGGCATTAAGGTCGATTATCGAATCATGATGCGCAGGATTCACGCACGCTTGCGCTCGTGGTGTAAGCAACACTTAGCATTGGCATCGACAATCTTAATAACACTTGGTCTGTATATGTGGTGTTGTGTGTGACTGTTGTGTCTGTTGTGTTTATGCACGGCTATCACAAGAGGGCGCGCGAGCTGTCTCAATTTTCGTCGCACTATACTTACGTCTCTTTCTAAATTTTCTAATAAGAGAGAGAAGGATAGTGTGAGAAAAATGGAGAAAGCTCGCGCGCCGCTTTGTGATAGCCGTGCAGGACGGCCCGCGAGCTGTGTCTCAGCGAGATAGACAATCCGTCTCTTTCTAATTAGAACGCTTACCTACCTACTTACAACTTACTTGTCTGATTTGCAACAAATTTAACTAACTAATAATATTTTGTTGAAACTTCCTTGCGGATTCATGAGCTTCATGATTCATTTCACCAAAAAGGTGAATAACGCTATGCCTGAGTCTTTATAATTGTATCAAAATCAGCGATTATATTTACAAAACACACACCATAAACACTTTACTAACTTTAGGGTGAATAATTACGGTGTATTTACTAACATCAGTACATTACTGTACTGTGGAATACCTATATTAGGTACCTACTTATATTAGACAACATTGAGTTATTCTTCTTCTTTTTACTCTATCCCTCATAACTGAGGATCGCGACCGCATGCTATAGTCCTCCATGCAGTTCGGTTCCTCGTCAAGTGGACTGCATGGGAAATACTGCATCTTGCAGCCCTCTTGATTGCATCAGTCCAGCGCACTGGAATCCTCCTCTAGCGCGTTTGCCTTCCACAGAACCAATAATTATTTGTTTCTCTAGATCATGCCTAGATGAACGCATGATATTTCTAAAGAAACAAAGAGTCCTTTCCTGGCACATATCAGAGAGTCGTCTGGTGATGCCGAGTTCCTCTAAGATGGAGTTATTAGGTCCCATGGCTGTCCACGGAAACCCCAATAGTCTCCTGCAGCACCACTCTCAATGCCTTTGAGCCAACGCACCAAGTTTCCGAGCCGTACAAAAAGGTGGTGAACACCAGTGCCCGGACCAATCGCACCTTTGGTCTCCGATGAATGCTTCTGTCCTTCCACACTTTGTCAAGATTCGTCATAGCGCTTTTAGCCATTCCGGCTGTACGGCTGATCTCTCTCAAGCAGTTGCGGTCATTACCAACAATCCCAGGTACACAAAGTCATCCATTTTTTCGTATAGTAGGTTTGCATCGGCATCTTGAAGCAGTTGTACTCGGTCCACCATCATGATTTTCGTCTTGGAGTGGTTATTCTTTAGACCGAGTCTAGCAATCTCCGCTTCAAGTATTTTGAGGAGTCGCCATTCGTCTTTTATTAGCCCGCAATCTTACTGAGACCCCATACAAAAAATACAGTTGAATTTTAATCAAGCTGTTCGGCCAATAGTAAAGTTCTGAACTAACTTTTTGTTCTAGAATCAAACCAAACAAAACGAATGCATCTCTCTTTCTTTATTCAATTCAATTCTTTATTTGTTTCGGACTAGGTAATGTCCATAAGTTGTTAGTATACAATCACGAATTATGACTAAGGTTAGTATTACAAATTAATTTAATCCTATAATCCTAATGGAGTTAGATGCTCCATCCCCTAGCATAGGGTCCTGCACAATGTAGGGTGTTCCAGTGCCTAGGTAATGGAGCATCCAGCCTCGCAGCCAGCGTCCTCAGGATACTGTTACCGCTGCCACACATCCGCCGCATTAGTGATGCCGTCCTGCTGCGTATTATTGCGTAAAAGTCATATGTACGTTCTGCCGCAAACATTCCGGACGCACTACAATATCGCGGCAGCCCCAACAGCATCCTGAAGACGTTGTTATATTGTATGCGCAGGGCGTTATACGACCGCTGGGTGTAGCTGGTCCACAGGCTGCAGGTGTAAAAGGATTGGCAGAATGCCTTAAACAACGTCTTTTTGACGTCCTTATTACACCTAGCGAACCTGCGAACCAGCATATTTCCCCTCACTGCCAACGCCCTGCGTTCCCTTTCGATATCAAGGTCATCCTTGAGGTCCTCGGTGACCCAGTGACCAAGGTATTTAAAGGTTTTTGTGATCCTAAGTTGCTCTCCACCCAAGATCACCGGCGGCACTGTCTTATAAGTAGGATTTTCACCCCGCTTTGAAGACTAGTACCTCACTCTTCCTCCCATTATACCTTAGCCCATGTTTCACCGAGTACCTCTCGCAGATGTCCAGCAGCTCTTGCAGCCCACTGATGGAAGGGCTCAACAAAACCATATTCACATATTCATATTTATGATGTCATAGTGCATATTGCATTGAACCATTTTGTTCATGATCCTCCTAGTATTTGAATCAAAAAGAAACTAATACCAAGATATTTAAGTATTATAAATTTATTTTGTTCTTGCATTATTGTGAAATGGAGTTATTAATCCTGGAATTCAATCATTTGAAGCGCATTGTATTAATACTTTTTGCTTCTGCGGCGCTTCAAGCTAGCAAGCATCAGGTAAACCTCGAGGGCTATTTCTCTGGCTATTTCTCTTGAGTTAACATATTCTAGGTATTTTACTTGCAAATCTTGATCAACTCGTAACATTATCGAGATGTTAGCCGCTACACATACTCTCGTCTTTTCCTGTTTGTTATTTCGCCAAGCGCCATAAGGCTGTAGTTGAATATAAAGTGACTGCACAAGGATTTACCTTGTATCCTTTGTGACGTCATCTTATTTATAAATACTTTTTCAATAAGTACTTACTGTTATCCTCGCCTTTCACATATTGAGTTGGAATCGTTAAGCAACGGTCAGCATGGGAACAAAGTAGCTACATTTATGGGAAATTCTTAGAGGGAAAATGCCATTCCTAATACCTCGTTGTGACCATTGTAAACCGAGTATTTAGGTTCGATTCATTTAAACAAGAATAGAGTTTCTTCTGAGATAATACCGCAGGTTCATGACGTTTCAGGTTTCTGAAGGTCTTATTCTAGTTTGGTGAAATTAGGCCTAAATCAGGCCTATCTCACTGTCAATTTGTGAAGCACAAGGCGCCGGCATATCTCTTCGAGAAACTCTCCTTTAGTAACACGTCTCGGGGAAGTAGCCGACAGCGCGTAATTTGTTTGATAACTCCCCGACATTCATCTGCTGCTTTCCGAGGAAGTTTCCGCTATGCAGCCACGAAATGCTGGAATAATGTCCCGCCGCCACTTAGAAGCCTGCCGAACGTTAAAATATTTAGAACCAAGCTCAAAAAGTTCATGCAAGAACATCAGTTTAAACAGGAGAATCTGTGTCTTGAAACTAGTTGCATTTAACACTTTCTCACCTGTTAGTTATGCTCCATATTAATTTCCATGCATTGCCATACGTTTGTAGGTCACCATAATTAAATTTATTCTAATATGTATTCTGCTATTTAGTCATAGTTAATAATTAACTACTCTTGTAAGCTTTACCACGGGTATATTTTACGTTTAGTATATTGTTTGTTTTGTTTTCGGTTCTGCTGTTACATTGTAATACCGCTGGCGCTAGTAGTAACGATTGTGTATGGGCTGCGTTCACTGTTACTGTAAAGGCCCACACACACGTAGTGGTTTGTGGGGTGTGAACACTTCTTCCCTTTTTGTGTATTTTTTTTATTTTTATTAAGTGTGCATTTTAGTAATTAATATTTCATTATAAATATATATATATAAGATATTGCATGTGTATCTATTGTTGTTGCCCACCGTGCTCTCACCGAATGGACCCTGCGGAAGACCAGCCCTGGCTGCAAAGCTAGCAATATGCTGAGCAGGGTCCATTTCGTGACAAAATATGTATTATATTATTTCTTTTGTATGTGTAAATTGTGTGTCACGAATAAATATTTGAATTTTGAATTTTTTGAAAATTTGGCGCGAAACGACGTTGATTATTTCGATAAAAAACATAAAAACGAAAACAATTATAATTTTGGATGCTCAGTTGTGTGGTACGTTGACAACCCTATCCCACTTTATGATTGTCTATTGCCAATAAATGACAGCTAACGTCATCACTTAGGCAGTGGACCTTCTGTAGGTACTTTTAGGTACTATATTAATTATTCTGTGCCTAAATTGAGAATTTAATCGGGTGTTGAAGTTGAAGGCAAAGATAGGCATCTGCGTCGATATTGTAAGTATCGCTACTCGCTGAGATCGCTACTCTATTGATACCTCAGTTGTGTCGCGACTGCATTTCTGTAAAAATCGCTTAAATATCAAGACTAAATCAGACTTTAAAAAAGTTAATAAATACCGCCCTAAGCCTCATAACACGACTTAAAACTCGCCTAAATCGCCTAACATAATTGCCAATAAAAACAACCACTAGAAAGCGCAGTAATTGACAATGTCAGTTGAGTAATAAATCATAAGTTTATAATCTGTGGTGTCTGTGGTAGTCACGCGCCAAAGGTCGTGGAAATGGGAAAAATCTGGCGGAACTAAGTGCCAGCGAAAGTGAACAATCGCGGTGCGACGTGCGACTAATCTTGTCGGATATTTTGAGCAATAGGTAAAAGTTAAAATATACTGTAGAAGTGCAGAGTCTCATTAATCCGACTATATACTCCAGTCAAAATATGGTTTTGTAAACCATTACCTAATTTGTATAGCGCGTTATTTATTTTTAATGTTTCTTAGATGATTTATTCAAGAATCCTACACAGTCTACACACACTTTCCACCCGGAACTAATTTTATAGATTTTAACAAAGCATTCTTGTTTTTTTAGTATGATTTATCTTCAATATTGTAATATTCTTCATATCATATGTATTATTTTGTTTATTTTTTTTCTTTCCGACGTCTGAGAAGTTTTACATGTATTTGTGATATTTTACTGAATTAAGTCCCTATATATTATAACTCTTACACAGAAAAAACTGCTACTTATTATAGGTAAGTAAATACATTATTTCCTAATTGCATTTTTCAATACTAGATAAAGTAAAATGACTGGACAGTCATTAAAAACTAGGGGGTGCCGGAATATAGGAAAGAAAGAAACATTTATTCGAGACAAACAACACACAGCGTTTGTCACGAAACGGTTCTATCTCAGCATAATGCTGGCATTGCTGCCAGCGCTGGTCTTCCGATAGAACCGTCGAGTGAGTTCACGGTGGATAACAAACAAAAAAAAACAAAATAATGATAAAAACTTAATTAAACACGAGAAGGGACAATTAACGAAATTAAAAATAGAACATGAAAATAGAATATAATAATATTATCCAGTGATTTATGAACAGTGATAGGAATGTTTGGGTTACTGGAAATATGCAGCATATATCTTGATTTTTTAATGTTTTTTTTGTTCTATACAGTATGTGAACTTACTAAAACCATTCATTCAAATCCGGGCATATCTTGACGATAAATATGGTAATTTGGTACACAATTATTAAAATCCTAACACTTTTTTAGACTTTTTTTGGTTGGTTTAAAGATAATGGTTTTAGTAAGTTGACATACTGTATTAATACTAAAAACGCGTTAGAATTTTAATAATTTGTGTACCACAACATTATTTATCGCCTAGATGTGCCCGAATTTGAATAAATGGTTTTAGTAAGTTGACATACTGTATAGAAAAAAAAACATTAAAAAATCAAGATTACACTGATGCCAGAGGGTAAGCGCGGAGCGGAATTTTGTGGAGGCGCGGCCGAAGGGTAATGCCGGGTTATTTTACTCGTACTTATGAGACGTACCGGCCAATTGAAGTGCCGGATTAGTGATGCTCTACTGTATAACAAAATCAGACGGGTTATATCATTGCGTAACTTTTAACGAGCGTTAGAACAAATCAGCTGTAATTTTCCATGACAAAGATTACATTTAAGGCCTCCACACACCGGTCGCGTGCGCGGGTCGGGCGCGGGCCCGCGCGAGTTGTAAAACATTGAAACTACACTTCAAACACACATAGCCCGCGGGCTCGCGTTCGATGTGTGTTTGAAGTTTATTTTCAATGTTTTACAACTTGCGCGTGCCCGCGCCCGACCCGCGCCCGCGACCGGTGTGTGGAGGCCTTTAGATCTACCTAACGTGCGTACGAAACTTTACGCCGCTGATGACGTGTTTTTATATTTATACTGAGTTTTTTGTGATCATGGGGTGCATGTCTATCGTAATTAGGAACAAAATAAAGGATTCTGAAAATTTGCAAACTCTGTTCAGTTCGTCCAATAAGCACAAAAATGTTGAGCACTCAATATACGAGTCAAAATGACAAGGGTTTTAGGCTCAGAGCATAGAATACTAGAGAGAGGACAAGCCGCCGGCGGCCGTGTCGCAGCTGTTAGCTCAATGAACATCAATCAATGTCATACTGTGCACGCGTGCTGATCGCAGAGAATATTACGTTTTTTCCCAAAATACCTGATATGATGCGCGTTTATTGTCAAATAAGCGTGTAGGTATACAAGTGTGTGTGTTTTAGATGTTTGCGTGCTTTGTCTTGTAAATTACTTGGAAGTTGTGTGGGTTAATGAACTTGCGACAGGCGTACTCAATACAAATCGGCCGGCATGTCCGATCTCCTTATATTCATACATCTGTGGTTTTAGGCTAAGTGCGCACCAAGATTAAATATTGGCGACACGATTTTAGTATCAGGCTGTTAAAATATCGCAGAAAATTCACAGCGCGCACTGCGATGAAAAAGTCGATGGATTATTCATTTTCAACACACACACTCAAAGAAGGGTTTTTTTTCTCGATCTTCGACGATGTCCCAAGAAATTCTTTGGGTATTATAAACGAACATTCAAATATTTGACAAATGAAATACCTACTGAAAATGGTTGGACATCAAATTGAGTATAATAATTTACTTTAAAAACAAAGTTTAAACAGAGTTCAATTCAGTACTTGGCCCAGCCACATAGGTATATGAAAATTTCAACATTTCCTTTCCAATTCACCACATAAACTGCTTTCCGAGAGCAAACGCGTTGATTCTTATAGAAAAAACCCAAGTCGCTATCTGTGGGCTGATAATATTTGAGGAGTTCCATCGATTCCTCAAGGATCTCAGAATTAACACTTCATTAGTTGCTACTTCAACGGAATCATGTCAGAATCTTTGACGTACCTACTTTACATCTTTGAGGAGTTCCATAAGTCATCTGTGGTCTTCATCATCAGTTCCACTTCACCAAAAATGCGATTTCCGAGGGTAAATACACGAGTTATAATAAAAAATACCGAAATGACTACACGCATGCTTATAAAGTTTGAGGGTTGCCCTCAATTTCCCTGGAATCCCATCATCAGATCCTGACTTGGTGACAATGGGACCACCTCAGAAGTATACTCTTTCGATTAAAAAAAGAGTTTTGGAAATCGGTACACAATTGACGGAAAAATCGGCAAAAAAAATTATAAACCCATACGTTTGCGAAAAAATTATCGCACGGCAAAAAATGTCTCGCGACGAGACCTCTCTTTCTAAATGTTCTCATTAGAAAGACGGTGGATGGTGGTGATGGTGGATGGTCGGTGGATGGTTGTGAGACGGGTTGTCTATCTCGCCGCGAGACAGCTCGCGCGCCGTCTTGTGCTAACCGTGCTGTATCGATATTGTCTCGCTACAACCGCGACAAAAAGTGACGGCAAAAAGTCTCCGTGTGTAATCGCTTAGTGCACAACATTTTATTTTTATCGGCCGATTGTATTCATGGAAATCGGACATGGCGGCCGATTTGTATTAGAGTGAGCCTGTCGCAAGTACATTAACCCACACAACGCCCAAGTAATTGATAAGACAAAGCACGCACACATCTAAAACACACACACTTGTATACCTACACGCTTATTTGACAATAAACGCGCATCATATCAGGCATTTTGGGAAAAAAACGTAATATTCTCTGCGATCAGCACGCGTGCACAGTATGGCAGTGTATGCCCATTGAGCATACAGCTGCGACACGGCCGCCGGCGGCTTGTCCTCTCTCTAGTATTCTATGCTCTGAGGTATTCATGTATTTGTATATTATATACTTTTGTATCTAATTATAATAAATGTTGTAAGAGAGAGAACTAAAGTCTTTAAAATGTTCTCTGTATAGCCACTTACGGTAAACGCAGATTTAAACTCGTAACAGCAGTCGTTATGTTCCTTTCTTTCACAATCCAATCGCATTTCGAAATTCCAAATGAAGAAAAAACATATTTCGTACCTAACCCTCGGTCTGACACCTACTTCAGGTATCATTACCTCCTGGGCATTTTTGGAAAGATATTTCACTCGCCACCGTTCAAACAAAAAAAAATCTTACACAAATCGAACTACCCATGAGGCTAAAGCCCCAATGTTTTATATTATGGGTACAAGATGACGATATATATTTAACTAGTGACCCGCCCCGGCTTTGCATGGGTATGTATTATACATATAAACCTTCCTTTTGAATCACTATGTCTATTAAAAAAACCGCATCAAATCCGTTGCGTAGTTTTAAAGATCTAAGCATACATAGGGACAGACAGCGGGAAACGACTTTGTTTTATACTATGTAGTGATAAATAGATATAAATACTTTAATACTTAACTACATAAAAAAAAACATACTAATATATATTGAAAATTTGTACGAAGGTACGTGCCTCGTACAAATTTCCTCCTACCTCGATGATTGATTACGTACTTTAAATAAAGACTACATTTTTTATGATTTAATTCCAAACGTATAGTTTTCCGATTTTTCCCTGTACTTGTAGCATAAATAAGACGATACTACTTGCCAAATTGCATAGTTCTTGGTCGACGGAAAGTGCCCTATAACATTTTGATTCCCTTAAGAGTGTCGAAAATGTTGAAATATTTGTTTTTGCGGCATAAACGGCCGTATCTTTTTTTTTATAAACTTAGACTTTTGATTGTATCATAGCTTCAAGTGACTGTAGACTTGAATATATACTAGACAGCTCCACGCACTCCCGAGATAAAGGGTCTTGACTCACGGACAGACAGACGGACAACAAAGTGATCCTATATGGGTTCCGTATTTTTCCTTTTGAGGTACGGAACCCTAAAAACATCCAAAACTCAGAAATAAATATTCATGTTCATCACACAAATATTTTTCTTACCGGGATTCGAACCCAGGACGTTGATCTTCGTAGGCACCGTCGCTAACCACTTGGCTAACCGGTCGACGAAACACAATATGCCACTTCACATGACTTATGATCTTTCTTCTTCTTCTTAGCGCATTCCCACTTTAGGTGGGGTCGGCTCTCCTAGTTAGTTGGCGCCAAGACAATCTGTCCTGGGTTGTCGGGTTGGGTAAATTTTCCACTTTTAGTAGTTTCGTCATGCTGGTCCACCAGGTAGCAGGTGGACGTCCTCGACCTTTTTTACGTTCTGGTAGGCGCAACGCTTGTTGTACAACATGTTCCTCGTCTCTCCGCATTACATGACCATACCATCGAAGTTGGCTTTCAGCGAGTTTTTCAGATATGGGGGCCACTTTGAAACTGCCACGTATGTATGTATTCCGAACTTTGTCCAATCGCGTCACCCCTCCCGACCATCGCAGCATCTTCATTTCATTTGTATGGAGTTTTTGCAGGTGTGTCTTATTTACTGGCCAGCATTCGGCTCCATATATCAGTGCAGGTCGTACTGCTGTCTTATAGACATTACCCTTTGTCCGCACGGGCATACGCGGGTCACACAGAACTCCGGTTAGCGATCGCCATTTCTGCCATGCCACATTAACTCGGTGTGCAACGTCGGCCTCTATATCTGCACTTTCCGCTATTACAGAGCCTAAGTATTTAAATTGCGTCGTTTTTGGAACTTGCGTATTATCCGGATAGCTGACTATGGCTGGGTTGCTGACATTACTGAAACTGCATTGTAGGTGTTCTGTTTTGGAGCGACTAACTTTAAGGCCCGCCGCTTCAAGGGCCGTGATCCACGATGTCAGTATGTTCTGTAGCTCGCTTGCTGTATTGGCCATTAAGACTATGTCGTCTGCATACATAAGGTTCCAGGGCAATGGGGATTGAATTTGCTTTGTGACAAGGTCCATGACTAGGTTGAAGAGTAGTGGACTGAGAGCTGAGCCTTGATGCACCCCTACTTTCACCTCAAACTCCTTACTTATGCCGGCAGGGCTCTTGACTTTAGTGCGGACGTTACTGTACATATCCTGTATTAATTGCACATAGATTTCTGGCAGATTTTGTGCTCTCAGTGCTTGCCAAACCAGTCTCCGTGGTACCCTGTCAAAGGCTTTTTCGAGGTCTATGAAAATAAGGTGTAAATCCTGTTTGTTCAGACGATGTTTTTCCGTTACCACTCTAACAGCCTGTATTGCGTCAGTAGTTGATTTTGAAGGTGTGAAACCAAATTGGATGGGGCTAATGGATGAGAGTTGCTGGATGCGGTTGTTGATTATTCGTTCCCAAATTTTTAATGTGTGTGATGTTAGCTTAATTCCTCTGTAGTTACCACATTCAGTGACGTCGCCTTTATTCTTGTAGAACGGGACTAGATGACTGAGACGCCAGGAATTCGGTATCCTCCCGCTCTCAAGAATGAGGTTAAAGAGCCTTGCGAGCCATTCCAATCCTATTGGTCCAAGTAATTTCCAGACTTCCGCTGGGATTTTGTCTGGGCCCACGGCTTTAGAGTTTTTCATCCTTGATACCGCCGTCTTTACTTCCTCAAGGCTTATGGCTTGTACGGGTCCTTCTACCGGTGCAAGGGGTTCTAGCTCTTTACTGGGGAACTCCTCATTCATAAGCTCTTTGTAGTATTCATACCATCTGTTTTTAATATCTGAATTGACAGTTAAGAGGATTTTATCTTTGTTTTTAATAAATTTGTTCGTTTTTATATCCAATGTTGATTTAAATCTTGATTTTGCTACTTTAAAAATGTCAGTGTCCGTTTTAAAATTATCAATTTTACAATAGAAACCCTCCCTCGCCCTGGCCCTTGCGCACGCAACGCATTTTTTTGCGACAGACTTAGCCTCCTTATACTTGTTTAGGTCTTCTTCTTGTTCAGATGCTTGCCAGTTTTTAAACATCGTCTTTTTGTTTTGGACAGTAGTTTTGACTTCATTGTCCCACCACGATGGATCCTTTCCCGTAGTAAGGCTACCCTTTGAAATGCCTAGTATTCTGGTTGCGCTGTTCTTGCATTCTGTTTCAAATTTAGACCATAGTGATTCCGGACTGTCATGGGTATTTTCCATGTCCTTCAACAGATAGTCCTGCAATAAACCAAGAAGCTTGTCGCCTTTTGGCCCAAAAAGTTCTTTCCATTTTACTCGAGGTGTTCTGTCCACTGTCGTTTTAATAGGTTTAGGCAATCTGTACACTCCGACCAATATTCTATGCTGCGTGGTAAGTGACTCTCCAGGGATGACTTTACAGTCCTTGAAATTGTTCTTTAGGGTATTGTCCGCCAGTATGAAATCTATTTGGGACATTTTTCCTCCGCTTTTATATGTAATGAGGTGTTCTGATTTCTTCTGGAAGTTGGTATTAACAATCGTCATGCCATGTCTCGAGGCGAACTCCAGGATGTTTTCTCCCTCCTTATTGCGGACCCCATAACCAAAACCCCCGTGTGCCTCTCGGTGTATGTTATTGGATTCGCCTACATGCCCATTTAGGTCCCCGAGGACAAATTTATGTTCTTCAGGCGGTATATTGGCGATAACTTCGTCTATTTGTTCCCAGAAAGATTCCTTGTCTTGGTTTGAACACCCTGTTTGTGGTGCGTACGCACAGATGATGTTCATGATAGCTTGGTTATCCATGGCTAGTTTTAATGCTATGAGACGATCCGTTTTCCTATCGATATTTACTATTCTGTTCTTTAGATGACTGTCGAGTATGACGCCCACTCCATTCTGTTTATTGTCCGTCCCGTAGTAGACCAGCTGGTAACCTAGACCTAGGTCTCTAGATTTAGATCCCTTCCATCGCGTTTCTTGCACGCAGCATATTTGTATGTTTCTCCTTTTCAGGGTTTCCGCTAGTTCTTGGCTGCGTCCCGTAAGGGATCCTAGGTTCCATGTTGCCATCCTGATATTTACATATTTATGCGAGCATTTGTTCTTGTCAGAAGGACCGTCGCTTGCGGGGGACGCCCTAGCATTCTTCGCATTAATCGCCAACATAACGTCGCTTACGGGGGACGCCCTAGCATTCGCATTGGTCGCCAACATAACGTCGCTTACGGGGGACGCCCTAGTAGTTATACCCTTATTCTTAATGCCTTTGTGATTCATAACTAGGAGATTTTTTGGTTTTGGCTGTATGGGTTTTACGGCCGGCTGCCGCCTGACGCCAAGGTTGTGACCCTCCTGGAGAGCCTGGATGCCGCCGTTGACCATTCTTTGGTTCTTCCGCCACCATTCCTTCTGAACTCCCCAACCTAGAAGCTCAGTACACTAGCGGCCTTCCCTCTATATATGCTAGAGTAGCCCGGTAGTGAGGTTTTTAACGAAGTGTCCTTCTTCGGCCTTGTGGTCCGCGGGGGATATTTTATTTCACCCCTACCCATAGGATTGTTAGCAATCTGCCGGGCTTTCCCCTATCCGCCACCTGGGGACGCGTTCCCTAGGGAATGAGGCTACCCCGGGAATTCACATGACTTATGATGATCCTGTATAATTTATTTAATTATGGCTATAAATACGTACGTAACATCCGATTCTAAATATAACCCCTGCAGGCTTGCACTCGAGATAAGAGGGCTCTTATGTCTGTCTGTGGCTTGAATGATGACTGTACAGTTAAGTTCAAATATATTGACGTAGGCAATATGCCCGAAAATATCTATACACCAGCCAGCGGAGTTCCTAGTCAGAACGATCAGATTTCGACGCTTAAGAATCAATACTGTCTTACTAACAGTTTTGACATTTTTCTTTACGCAGTTAGGTGCAGAAAAAAATAACGAATAGCATGCCACGCTTCCTGTAAAATTGTACTTTTGTTACTTAAACGGTATTGATTCTTAAGCGTCGATTTATTACCGCTTACTGTCATAAAGATTATAACGAAAATAACTAAGGAGGTGAAATGGGGGGTGAAAGTTTGTATGGAACTACGGTATAAACGAGTTCACGCGGACGGAGTCGCAGGTAGAAGCTAGTTCTTTATATGGCAACAACTTTACCTATGACATAGCTGTCAGTTATAAGTCAGTTATTATTCCGTTATTACAGCAGCATGAGATTTAAAAAAAAATGCCTTATTATTTTGTGACTCGACTCGCTGGTCCATGTCCCAATGCTCGACGCCTTAATGTCTAATAGTTAGACATATTTTTCACCTCTATTGTTTTGACATAAGATAGAAAGAGTCATGTATTAGGCCACTGACGGACACTGGGACGTTTACTTTACCCAATATTATTGCATATCTCTCGAGTACATCAAATCAAAATAAAGGCTCCAATAAACCAAATACTTAAGCATATTTTGACGTTACAATTACCAGTTTACATTATGCAAATGTTGCTTAACACGCACAATAAGAATCGCTCCATAACGATCTGACTTTCTAAAGAATAAACCATGGGAATACATTTGGAGCGTCACTTCCTAAACTATGAAATAACCTTATGCAAATTTTCAACATACGTTAAGTACCTACCTAATGTTAATTAATTTGTAGGCTTAGCATTCGCGAACATGTCTTTTGTAAAAAAAAAATATCTTAATTTCTAAAAACTGAATCGGCAATACATATGTACCTACTTACTTAAATAGGTACAACGTGTTTATGATAATTTCCGTTAATTGCAAGGGGGCATAGTTTAGATTAAATAAAGTTAATTTCTCGACGACAGTTAGTATCTTAACTCTTACTGTTATCAAGATATTCAATATTTCATTTTATCAGTTTTGCAGGTTTAGTTTTACCAGTGTAAATGGCTATTAACTGTGACGTTATACCTAACAGCTTTTTAAATGATTGCTGCTTCGTCAATGGCGAGTCCAATAGCATATTTGCTATAGGTGCAGTCAGCATCAAAACCAGCTACAGACGCAATCGAAGACGTCAAAAGTTCTTATTCCCATTTAATAACATCTGTACTTACCTTAATATTTAAACAATGTTATATTAAGTACCTTATTATAGTTATTATGGGTTATGTACCACTTCTTGTTTTTTGGAAGAGCGTTGTCTCCTGACACAAGCAAAATTACTTGCTTAATAGGAGGCTCCAACCTTTGCTATCTGTTAATTTACTTTTATAACCTAAATAAACTTTTTTCATTTTCATTTTCAATAAAGACTTTTGACGTCTTCATTTGCGTAGCTACTTTTGATGCTGACTGTACTACTTAATATTACAAAGAGGAAATTCTATCAGATTGTAGCTTTGTAAGTTTTTAGGTTTGTTTGTTCGTATGTACGGAACTCCTCAGCCGATTTCCAAAATTATTTCACCTGCGCCTACCGGCTATAAGTGTATGCCAGGTTTAGTGATCGACGAAGTAGCGTTAAAAAATAACGTAGCAACACGAGAATTAACGTATCTCAGACATAAACATACCTACATAATATTAAATGATGTAGTTTGCGTGACTGAGTTTAAAAGTTAAATACTAGTCGGCAAGGTCATACAATTACAATGACATTACCGCGAATAGTCTAGAATATTAGTATGGATAGTATGGATTGATTACAAAACAATACAATGTTGGTGAGTATTGAAAATTGTGTATATTTCTTAATATTACATCGGTGTCGTACAAGGTAACGGCCCGTCTGATGGTATCCGGTTGCCGTAGCCTATGGACATATTTTTTGTTACTGGTCATTGTCGCTAGCTAGGTTTGTATAATTGCCGTAAACGGACTGGAATAGGTCCCAAAAGGCATTTCTCTCCTTGAGGAATCTGCTTTCCATCCGGAGCTCCGAGCCAATGTTGAGGTAAGGCCGGGTTGTCTCGATGACCGGGGTCCATTGCACGGGAAGCAACTCAGAAATCTCCGGGGTTGGGTTTCTGAAACATAAAGAAACGATTATGTTATTGAGTTAAGCAGTTAATTATAAGTACTCATGTGCCAAGCAAAAGTAATTTTCTAGAAAAATAAAATACTTTGTCATCATGGGATAATCATGGGTATTAACATTTGCCTGTCTTCTTTGCCCATAATCATAAACATCCATCAAACCGGTTTTAGCTCAAATTCCGTAAAAATTGTTGACTTAATTTGAAATTTGTTTTTAAAAAAAAAACATATAACACATTTTAGTTAGCAGGGATCTGTTTATTTTTATGAATAATGAAGTAAATCATTTGACGAGACCTATTCAATTAATTATTAAACCATGGATAGTGGTGCAAAATTTGATAACGGGCGGGGTATAACAATTTACGGGCGGGGTATAACAACTTACGGGCGGGGTATAACAATTTACGGGCGGGGTATAACAATTTACGGGCGGGGTATAACAATTTACGGGCGGGGTATAACAATTTACGATCACATACCGATCAACGTTCAAATATGGCACCGGCAGCTGTCATTGTATAGAAACTAGTTAAACTTTGTATACACTCAGATTTTAACGAACATCGCTTACGATTACAAACGGTTTCGAGCAACCAATCCTAAGTTGTTAATCCATGCTTACCCGTATTTGATAAAGTTGGACCACAAGGTAGTAATGCGCTCAACCATTAACAATTCGTATTCAGAACGTTCTTTGCGTCCTGCGCCGTCGGACGCCATATCGAACAAGTATGACAGCTCCGCCGAGTGAGACGCAACCTCTGCCCCCGAATCCCCTACATACGTAAACACATAACCATAAATTGGATTTGCATTATCTCTAATCAAACTCGTTATCGTGTCTTGAATTGGATGGTTGAATTCAAAATCAGACATAAAATATGCAGCTTCTATTTTAACGTCTTCTGAAAAAGGCTTATCACCAATGTACGCGCGGGCATCGGACGACGGCAAAGGACGGGGCGTTTGAAGGGCAGATCGGGCGGCTGCGCTCGCGCACCGCCAGTCAGCGAGCCACCTCAGCGTCAAGCGCATGTCGCGCAGAGCTATTTTGTCATTAATTTCGTGCTTGTGAAATAAATAAATGTATTAATAAGATTATTACATTTTTATTGTCCTGCTTGGACAATAATGGCGACCGTTGGAAGAAACTGCAATTAACGTGCAAGTTCAAGCTGCATTTTAACCGTTAAAATAACGGAATTTTACCGGCTCGCTGACTCACCGACTCTGAAGAACAAAGGTTGCTGCTGTTTTTTTTTTTGAAATACTGGGGCCTCAAGAATCTACGTGGTTGCCTGCAGGTCTAACCCGAGGGAAGTACGCCTATTTTACCATTCCTTTGTTCCGATTCCCTTTTATAATTTGGCTTCGATTTGTGTGACGGCTTTCTTGCATCTTAAGCGTTAGGTTCAATTCCTAATCTAGCTTGCCTAAAAGACAAGACTATTAGCTGCACGCAACGGCCTGTGCTTATTTCTATTTGGTAAATAAATTCTTCTTTTTTAAAGCGTCAGGATAGTATCCTGATCTAGCTTGCGAAGTGCTTATTTCGGCGAATATTATCGCATTATCCCCTTTTATAATTTGGCTTCGATTTGTGTGACGGCTTTCTTGCATCTTAAGCGTTAGGTTCAATTCCTAATCTAGCTTGCCTAAAAGACAAGACTATTAGCTGCACGCAACGGCCTGTGCTTATTTCTATTTGGTAAATAAATTCTTCTTTTTTAAAGCGTCAGGATAGTATCCTGATCTAGCTTGCGAAGTGCTTATTTCGGCGAATATTATCGCATTATCCCCTTTTATAATTTGGCTTCGATTTGTGTGACGGCTTTCTTGCATCTTAAGCGTTAGGTTCAATTCCTAATCTAGCTTGCCTAAAAGACAAGACTATTAGCTGCACGCAACGGCCTGTGCTTATTTCTATTTGGTAAATAAATTCTTCTTTTTTAAAGCGTCAGGATAGTATCCTGATCTAGCTTGCGAAGTGCTTATTTCGGCGAATATTATAAAAGACAAGACTATTAGCTGCACGCAACGGCCTGTGCTTATTTCTATTTGGTAAATAAATTCTTCTTTTTTAAAGCGTCAGGATAGTATCCTGATCTAGCTTGCGAAGTGCTTATTTCGGCGAATATTATCGCATTATCCCCTTTTATAATTTGGCTTCGATTTGTGTGACGGCTTTCTTGCATCTTAAGCGTTAGGTTCAATTCCTAATCTAGCTTGCCTAAAAGACAAGACTATTAGCTGCACGCAACGGCCTGTGCTTATTTCTATTTGGTAAATTAATTCTCCTTTTCAAAGCGTCAGGATAGTATCCTGATCTAGCTTGCGAAGTGCTTATTTCGGCGAATATTATCGCATTACTCGCATTTATACGCATGTTAAGTATTAAGCTGTATTATACAGGCATTACAGTGCTAATTTTAGTAAATCAGAAAGTTATTTACAAATCCGTTACGTAGTTAAATTTAAAATTTGTAGTAACGGTTCCTTTGTGTGCAATACGTGGCTATTCCATATTTTTGTACAAGAGTTGCCTTATTAAGCTGTATTATACAGGCATTACAGTGCTAATTTTAGTAAATCGGAAAGTTATTTACAAATCCGTTACGTAGTTAAATTTAAAATTTGTAGTAACGGTTCCTTTGTGTGCAATACGTGGCTATTTCATATTTTTGTACAAGAGTTGCCTTATTAAGCTGTATTATACAGGCATTACAGTGCTAATTTTAGTAAATTGGAAAGTTATTTACAAATCCGTTACGTAGTTAAATTTAAAATTTGTAGTAACGGTTCCTTTGTGTGCAATACGTGGCTATTCCATATTTTATACAAGTTTGCCTAATTAAGGCTATTACTTAGTGTTTTCCTTAATTATTAGAGATTTTGCTAAACAATAAACGGAGATAACCGTGCTAAATCCCTTCTTAACGAATTATTGTAGTTCAAATATCTTATAGCGATTTGCCGACTATTTCAGTGTTTGATCGGGACCGGCGCGCTTAAGGCGTTCTGTTTGCTGGGTGCAGCCCGGGTCCGTAGCAGCTCCGCGCGCACCTTGCTGGCTAGCTGTGTGCTCGGACGGAGTAATTTTCTATGTCGGGCGGTCGCGGCTGAGACTGGATTTAACTGGTTTGAGATTTAATTACTTACTTATTTCATTGTCGTTAGCGCCTTCGATATTTATTGTTTGAAGTTATGGCACCACCGGAAGGGGCAAAGTTGGATGTGCCGTCGAAGGTTGATGATTTGTCTAAGCTTATTAAGCAGCGCGGTAGTATCAAAGGCCGGCTAACTAAATTCAAACTTTAAAGGTGCAAACAATGAACTGGGTAAATTTATTAAATCCAGTCGTCAGTCTATAACTAATTTTGCTAATGATGAAGGAATTAAATTCATGTTTAGTCCAGCTTATTCTTCCCATTTCGGAGGGATCTGGGAAGCCGGGGTTAAGTCGGCTAAGTTCCATCTTCGACGTATTGCTGGGGGGGCTTCCCTGACGTTTGAAGAGCTAGCAACGCTATTTGCACAAGTCGAAGCTATTTTAAATTCTCGACCCCTAACGCCTCTTTCGTCGGACCCCACTGACCCAACTCCTTTGACTCCAGGGCACTTCCTTTGCGGGCGGCCTCTCACTTCGGTACCGTCCCGACCTATTACTACAAAGTACCCCAACAGATACGAACGCATAGAGCAGTTGAGGCAGCACTTCTGGGACAGGTGGCGACGAGAATTCATAGCAGAGCTCCAACAGCGTACGAAGTGGAAGACGCGGCAGCGAGAGCTTCGAGTCGGGGACCTCGTCATTTTGAAGGAAGATCAACTACCTCCTCTTCAGTGGCGCCTAGCACGCATCAGCCATCTATACCCTGGGAAAGATGGCGTCAACCGTGTCGCTGATGTCATCACAAATCGAGGCACAATAAGAAGAGCAATCAACAAAATGTGTATTGTTCCTACTACAGACGTTGTCGAAGGGAAGAATGGTTTACCTACCCATTAAGGGCAACAAATCCTGAATTCTGTAGATAGGACTCATATGAAATCACACCTGAAGACATACAAGAAGAAGATACATGGGAACAAATCAACTACTTTACTCCATCGGGTGAACTTCACCGCAACGACTATATTGCAGGTTGTCGAAGGGTTGACTAGACCTATATCCTAGACCCGCGAAAGGCAACACAAAGAATCTCTGCAATTTATTGTTGAAAGCCAGTCTTTCAACGCCGGGACGATGTACGCGCGGGCATCGGACGACGGCAAAGGACGGGGCGTTTGAAGGGCAGATCGGGCGGCTGCGCTCGCGCACCGCCAGTCAGCGAGCCACCTCAGCGTCAAGCGCATGTCGCGCAGAGCTATTTTGTCATTAATTTCGTGCTTGTGAAATAAATAAATGTATTAAGAATATTACATTTTTATTGTCCTGCTTGGACAACCAATATAATAGTGTCTGAGTATCTCTGCTGCCTTCTCCAGTTGGTCACTTTCTAGATCAAACTTTTCATTTAGCGTCGTGTAGAAAAAGTCTTCAGTTGTAAAGTCATCACCATGCATCCTTGTCGTGTCTAACTTTTCCTGCTCAGTATTTCCAATTAGAATGGGAGTGTTCCTTATTTTTCTTTCATTTGATAGAGCGTAAGGTACATTGTCGATGAAGCTATCGACGCCGCTGAACGATTTTTCCACGCACGGTTTGAAATCTATGTTTAAATCCTGGGACGCACCAGTGACTAAGCTGTGGTCGGTTTGAGCCAAAAATGCCAAGGCCTGTTTATTGTCAGTGGTGTTCAGACCTAAGTAATTTGCCAGCTTCACCGCTACATCTGGATCTCTCTTACCAAACATGTATGGGCTAAGAGGTGTACCACTCTCTGCTATAACTTTGTCAAATAATTTTTCCTTGGATGAGTATGATTGTAACAGAACTATGGCTGATCCCGCACTTTGACCGGCCAAAGTAACTTTGTAAGGGTTACCACCGAATGCAGCTATATTACTCCTTACCCACCGCAATGCTTCGTGTACGTCTCTAAGGCCTTGGTTTCCAGGTACAGCAGGGTCATCTAGACACATGAAGCCGTATGCTCCCAAACGGTAGTTGACCGTAACGACAATAACACCCTGTTTCACCAAGTTGGGTGGTTCGTACTCATTTGCACTTCCTCCTCCGAAACCGCCCCCGTGAACCCACACTAGGACTGGAAGAGGGTTGCTAGTACTCGCTTTATTCGGTACATATATACTTAATTGCAGACAGTCAATAGAGGCGTCATCTGAACTAGCGGAACTTTCGAAGTTGCTGTGTCCAGTTTGAGGACATTTTCTTGAGTTATCATTAGCATTAAAAACTTCTTCTTCGAATGTTGGGGCCTCTCGCGCAGCCTAGAAAGGTAAATTTATATTATAAACTTTATTTTACGATATAAAGTAACATCATGACAGCACTACACTTACCACAAACGGGTCACCTGAATCTACTTTTGCATAAGGTATTCCCAAAAATTTAGAGTATTCGCCATCGCTTGCTTTGATTCCTTTCACCAGGCCCTGACTGATCAACACTAGGGGGTCTACTCTTTCTAATGCATCATGGGCTTTCAATAAAAATAAAATATTGAGCCATATCAATGTTTTCATTGCGCAATACACAGAAACAAACTGTTCAAGTAGCTTTCTACTTCGGTAATGCCACTGCCACTGAGCTCTTTTCGCCGGCTTTTATCTGGAATTTTCAAGTTGATTCATATCAGCTTGCCTAATGGTAATCTTGCATCTGAAGTGTTTCGATAATATGAATCGTCAATCAATCATGTCTAGGGTTCCGTAGTCAACAAGGAACCCTTATTATAGTTTCGCTTTGTCCGTCTGGCCATCTCTCCGTCTGTCCTTCTATCCGTCCGTCCGTCCGCACGTCTATGGATTAGCTTACTTATCCTTACTAGTTGAAAGCTGTCTATCTAATTTATCATCTTAATGCCACAAAGCATTTAGTCCGTCTTTGTACCTTCTGATGTTTCTCCGGACTATTGCGTTGACGTATTAGAACGCAGCTTATCTGATGTCCATGTTCATGATAATCAAACACGTTAAGCGTTCACTTAGAGCTGTAGACATTTCAAAGGGTCCGGAAGCTAATAACATTCTGCCAATATTTTTAAAGAAAGTTGCTGACGTAATTTATAAGCCACTGCAAAATATTAAACTGTTGTCTCAAAGAGGGCGTCTTTCCCGAAGTCCGGAAAACCGCTAAAGTGGTTCCTGTTCGTGGAAGGATCCAAAACCGACGCAACATATATTCCCTATATTCCTTTTCCACGTATTGTCTAATGTATTTGAGAGACTTTATCCAAGACTTTACGCAACATAATTTTACCACACTGCTGTACGTTTTTGTCAAAAAAGGTCAACAATAACTAATCTTATCATATATACCTCTTACCTGTTCAGAAGTATGGACTCAAATCAACAAGTAGACAATATTTATACTGAATTTTGCAAGGCCTTTGATAGAGTTGATCACCAAATCCTTTTAGAAAAAATGTACTTTAATGGCATTTGCGGGAACTTGTAGAGATGGTTAAAATCGAAAAGTGGTTTTAAATGGATACGAGTCTAACAGCGTCCACCTTACTTCTGAATTCCCTCAAGGATATATTTTAGGCCCTTTATTACACTGACAGTTGTTTTAAGTTCTGTAATTTCTTACTCTACGCTGACGACCCAAAATTTACCACACCATTGAAAACGATCCGGTTCCAGGAAGACTTAAATAGGCTAAGTGAGTACTGTCACATAAATAAACTGAGTTTTAGTACAACAAAATGTAAGACAATTACTTTTACGAAGAAGTTCAACTGCAATCTCACGTCTTATACACTCAGCGGACTATACATCCCTCGATAAAGTTTCAGTGAAAAGAAACCTCGGAATTAACCTGGATTCCAAACTCCATCTGGATGTCCAAATAAACCACATGATATTGATAAATAAAGCCTACAAAATGTATGGGTTCATTATGCGTCTCGAAATGGATTTTAAACAACCCTCTACTTACCTCCTCATATATAAGTCGTTAGTTAAATCACAATTAGAATATGCAGTGTCGATATGGAATCCCTTCTTTAATAAGTACAGCAACTCGATTGAGATTGTTCAGAAAATAATCTTACGTGCCATGCAATATAGGTGTAATCGTTAACGTCTTAGCTACCAGCAGCTGCTCGGCAAATACAAATTACTTGACTTGCACAACCGGCGCATTATTCTGGATGCAATGGTTCTATACAACTTGTGCCACAATATGTTCGACTGCCCCAGCCTGAGCGGGGCGCTCGAGAGTACCAACTAGGTATTCGCGACAAAGACAAAATTACTAAACGAATTGTAACCTAGCGCTATATACAATATATTAGTTAATAACTAATCTAGTAATCTGTGGAAACTGTTTGATTTATGTGTACTTTTTGTGTTACTGTTTTTTGTCCCAAAAAAAACATTCTCTGCCAGTCAAAAAGCGTATCTACAAAGCGAGCTCACTAGTCACCGGGATCAAAACTATCTCCATACCAAATTTCATCTCAATCGGTTCGGCGTTTTAAGCGTGAAAAGGTATGAGACAGACGCACAGACAGAGTTACTTTTGTATTTATAATATTATTATATGATTTAAGTATGAATTTGAATAGTATGGATGGATTACGAAACAATACAATGTTGGTGCCATTGAAAATTCTCTATATATCTTAATATTACATCGGTGTCGTACAAGTTAACGGCCCGTCTGATGGTAACCGGTTGCCGTAGCCTATGGAAATATTTTTCGTTACTGGTCATTGTCGCCAGCTAGGTTTGTATATTTGCCGTAAACGGACTGGAATAGGTCCCAAAAGGCATTCCTCTCCTTGAGGAATCTGCTTTCCATCCGGAGCTCCGAGCCAATGTTGAGGTAAGGCCGGGTTGTCTCGCTGACCGGGGTCCATTGCACGGGGAGCAACTCAGAAATCTCCGGAGTTGGGTTTCTGAAACATAAAGAAACAGAATTTTATCTTCGAGAAAATATGAAAGTGTAGAATTCTGTTGGTAGTCGAAGACAGACTCATTATCAAGAAAGCAAATTATTTCGTCATCAGGGATAATCATATTAACATTTGCGTGTAAACTTTTAAGCCTTATGCATACAAAGTAATACAAACTACAAAACCTTTTTTACTATCATGTGTTTTATCCCTTTCTCACTAACACAAATGTCAAAGTGACGTTAAAGACAAACGAATTTTAAACGGTATTTTAACTAAAGTACTATTTATGAACGTTTATGAATAAGGAATCTTTTCGCAGTTACTAAATATCA
Source organism: Epinotia brunnichana (assembly GCA_963854355.1). Taxonomy (NCBI): domain Eukaryota; kingdom Metazoa; phylum Arthropoda; class Insecta; order Lepidoptera; family Tortricidae; genus Epinotia; species Epinotia brunnichana. Next base: position 3,453,707 of record OY977940.1, read on the forward strand.
CAATTCAACATTAAACCATGGATGATGGTGCAGAATTGGATAAAGTTGCTAGTATAAGGTAAACGTTTCACTCCTCGACACTGCACTGGTGTATGACACTGATTTGAAATAAAGTACCCATGTCATACACTAGTGCAACGTCGAGAACTAGGCCGTTTAACTTATAGGCTTACCCGTATTTGATAAAGTTGGACCACAAAGTAGTAATGCGGTCAACCATTAACAAGTCATCTTCTGAAAGTTCTTTGCGTCCTGCGCCAATGAACGCCATATCGAACAAGTATGACAGCTCCGTTGAGTGAGACGCACCTTCTGCCCCTGAATCCCCTACATACGAAAACACATATCCATAAATTGGATTGGCATTATCTCTAATCAAACTCGTTATCGTGTCTTGAATAGGATGGTTAAATACAAAATCAGACAGAAAATATTCAGCTTCTATTTGAACGTCATCTGAAACAGACTTATCACCAACATAATAGTGTCTGAGTATCTCTGTGGCCTTCTCCAGGTGGTCGGCTTCTAGATCGAACTTTTCGTTAAGCATCGTGTGGAAAAAGTCTTCAGTTAAAATGTCATCGCCATGCATCATTTTGGCATCACCTAAGTATTCCAGGTCAGTATTACCAATTAGAATGGGAGTGTTCCTTATTTTTCTTTCATTTGATAGAGCGTAAGGTACATTGTCGATGAAGCTATCGACGCCGCTGAACGATTTTTCCGCACACGGTTTAAAATCTATTTTTAAAGCCTGGGACGCACCAGTGACTAAGCTGTGGTCGGTTTGAGCCAAAAATGCCAAGGCCTGTTTATTGTCGGTGGTATTCAGACCTAAGTAATTTGCCAGCTTCACCGCTTCATCTGGATCTCTCTTACCAAACATGCCCGGGCTAAGAGGTGTACCACTCTCTGCTATAACTTTGTCAAATAATTTTTCCTTGTTTGAATATAATTGTAACAGAGCTATGGCTGATCCCGCGCTTTGGCCGGCCAAAGTGACTTTGTAAGGGTCACCACCGAAGGCAGCTATATTACTTCTTACCCACCGCAATGCTTCGTATACGTCTCTAAGCCCTTGGTTTCCAGGTACAGCAGGGTCATCCAAGCACATAAAGCCGTATGCTCCCAAACGGTAGTTGACCGTAACGACAATAACCCCCTGTTTCACGAAGTTGGGTGGTGAGTGTTCATTAGCACTTCCAAATGCGAAAACGCCACCGTGAATCCACACTAGGACTGGAAGAGGGTTGTTAGTACTCGCTTTGTTTGGGACATATATGCTTAATTGCAGGCAGTCAATAGAGGCGTCATCTGAACTACCGAAGGCTTCGTAGTTGCCGTGTCCAGTTTGAGGACATTTTCTTGAGTTATCATTTGCATTAAATATTTCTTCTTCGAATGTTGGAGCCTCTCGAGCAGCCTAGAAAGGTCCAGTCAGTATATTATTAACTTAATTTTACTTTATTAAACAAGTCAAACTAAAAGATAAAAAAAAACTTAATCCTTTTTTTAAATATAGATTATGAGGAATCGAACGACACCTCCTGCCAAAATCCATAAAGCCGTTTGGACTGTAGTCCGTGAAATACAATTTACTTGTCTCCATAGATAGATAGGTACATACATACGCTCGAAAAACATAAACCTCCTTTTGGGGCAGTCGGGTAAAAATATAATGATAGCACTTACCCCAAACGGGTCATCCGGGTCCACTTTTGCATAAGGTATTCCCAAAAATTTAGAGTAGTCGCCATCGCTTGCTTTGATTCCTTTCACCAGGCCCTGACTGATCAGCACCAGGGGGTCTACTCTTTCTAATGAACCATGGACATTCACTAAGAATAAAATATTGAGCCATATCAAGGTCTTCATTGCGCAAAACACAGGAACAAACTGGTCAGGTAGGTTCTACTGTGTTATGCTACTGCCACTGAACTCAGACTACTTATTTTTATCTGGATTTTTAAAATTGATATGAGACGTGCTATCTTCTATCTGAAGTGTCTCGATTGGTAATACCTATGAGTCGTCAATCAATCAATCATTTTTATTGACTCGTCATAGAAAATAGAGCCGAGTGTTGCATAAAAATTGCACAGCTACGCTAAGCATGCACATATACCTTTCGGCGTTTGTAAGGCAAATGAATGCAATGTGAAATGTAACATGGAGATAATACTCTATCGTTTTGAGAGGATGTAAGATCACAAACTGCTTGAGTAGAGGTTTTGGGCCTACCAGCTCATAATTAATTGCGAAGGTACTTTTATTTATAACTTAAAGCACGTATCATAAATTTACACCTGCTTTCCCAAAACTTGGCAACCAAAATCCAAGAGTAAGATCGATAAACATGACTGTTGTCGGTATGGATAAATTGTAGATTGTACAACAAGGGCATAAAACGAGCCATTTAACCTGAGACGTTTATTAATTCATTTATTTATTCAACCAACTTGGATCATACATTTAAATACTATACACAAACCATAAAAAATACAAATACATGTCAAGGTTAGTAGGTAAATTTCATCTTACATCTAAAGTGTTAGTAGACATTATTTCCCATTACATGCAGTGCACTGCAATGGTTTAGGTAGGCACCATCCAACCTGCCTGCAAACATTGCCAGAATGCTGTTGGTGCTGACCCTTACCCTATTGAGCAGCGATGCGGCTTTTTTATATCCACCCGAACCACCGGCGAGGGTGGATAGTTAAGTCGAGGCAAATAAGCAGTGTGTATAACTCGGGCCCGAGTTATACACACTGCTTTTCACTTCGATTGCGAAAAAATAACAAATAATTGCAAAATTAAATGAAATAATAGCTCATTTCTGTCACTTAACTTTTTAAAGTTTTTATGTTTAATTTTCGACACGTGATATTAGACTTAGGTACTTATTACTGCCAAGTCATTTAGTGGTTCAATACGTTTTAAAATAATAATTGACTCCTATTTTATATGGTTTTATTAATTTAGTAATGGAAAACATGGATGTGATAGCAAATCAAATCAAATGACAAGTTTATTCTACGAAGTTTTATCGTGTGTGTGGCTGTTAGGCCCGAATATCTTAGTCTTTAAAACAATTTTACTTTGTGCACTAGAGCATAAAAGTGGCATTTTGTGCAGCATACATCCAGCACAAAGGCGAACGTTGCGAGCACGAGAAGTGATAAACTAATTAAATGCTAAATAAATAAATAAATAATAAATAGCAATTTATTTCAGACATTCATCCATAGGTATTACACATAGGTGGGTATATACATAAAAGCAAAAATGATAACAAAGGAAATTTTGAATTTTAAAATAATAAACATAACTAAAAGAATTAACTAAACTACTAATAACTAGGACCGTGCTAAGCATGCAAATGCAAGCAATTACTAATTTGAATAGATACTGGCAGCCTATACATTTCTGCATACAAAATGACTGCTTATATTTTAGTTTTCTTGTGAGATGAGAAACGAAAGCTGTGCATAATGTATGTTTAGTTTATTAAATAAGCTTGAGAGTAAATCAACATTTCGTACAATTAAGTATCTAAATAAAAAGGGAAACAAGTACTATTCAAAATATTATCTTCTCCGCTACGAGTAGTCGCATTGACGAGCGAGGTTGCTATATTTGCCGTAAACCGACTGGAATAGGTCCCAAAAGGCATTTCTCTCCTTGAGGAACCTGTCTTCCATGCGGAGCTCTGAGTCAATATTGAGGTAAGGTCGGGTTGATTCGGTGACCGGAGTCCATTTAATGGGGATCAAGTCGGAAGTGTCCATGGTTGGGTTTCTGAAAGAAAATAATTGAAGGACCTTGGAGTCAATTTAAAATATACATGTGGCGATGTCTTTTGAGAGTTTACTATCAATACTTCAGATTAAATTGAGAGTGGATTGTTATGCCAGTACACTTGAGAACTGATATATTCCGTCAGCAAAGATATTTACGATATCAACGATAAGATACTCAGTAGATGTATGATTAAGTAATTTAGTTACCATGACATCAATGGGAGCTTGGTAAAAAAGTCTTACCCGTATTTAACAAAGTTGGCCCACAATGTAGCCAAGCGGTCTGCCATTAGCTGATCGGCCTCAGAGCGCTGCTTGCGTGTTAAGTCATCCATATCAAACAGGTAACTTAACTCAGCCGAGTGAGCTGCACCCTCCTCAACAGATTCCCCAACGTAGCTAAACACATACTCATAAACTGGATTGGCATTGTCTCTTATCAAGCTCGTTATCGTGTCTTGAATAGGGTGGTAGAATATAAAGTCAGACAAGAAATTTGAAGCTTCTTTTTTAATGTCTTCTGTAATAGGTTTATCTCCAACATAGTTATGCCTGATAATCTCGGCAATCTTTTCTATCTGATCTTTTTCTAGATTAAATGTTTCTTCTAGAACCGTATAGAAAAAGTCCTTCTTGTAAAAATCTTCGCCATGCATTAATGTTACCCAATCGGTTGTATATTCTTGGTTAGTATGACCAATTAGAACGGGGGTGTTTCTTATTTTTCTTTCGTTTGATAGGGCGTAAGGCTCACTGTCAACGAAGTTATCCACGCCACTGAACGATTTTTCCGCGCATGGTTTAAAATCTATTCCTAAATCGTGGGAAGCACCGGTAACTAAGCTGTGGTGACTTTGAGACAAAAATTGCAAGGCTTGTTGATTGTCAGTTGTGTTCAGACCCAAGTAGTTTGCGACCTTCACCGCTGCATTGGGGTCTGCCTTCCTAAATATGTTCGGGCTAAGAGGTGTTCCACTCTCTGCTATAATTTTATGGAATAACTTTTCCTTAGTTGAAAATAAGTGTAGCAGAGTTGACGCAGAACCTGCACTTTGACCGGCCAGAGTGACGTTGTAAGGGTTGCCACCAAACGCAGCAATGTTACCTCTAACCCACCGCAATGCTGCGTATTGGTCTTTTAGCCCCTGGTTTCCAGACACAGCAGGATCGTCAAGGCACATGAAACCGTAGGCTCCGAGGCGGTAGTTGACCGTAACGACTACTATGCCTTGTTTGACCAAGTTGTATGGTTCATATTCATTGGCGCTTCCAGCAATGTAATAACCTCCGTGAATCCATACCAAAACGGGCAGAGGATTGAGAGTGCTTGCTTTATATGGTACAAACACATTTAACTGCAGGCAGTCAGGAGATTCGTCATATATACCAGTGAGAAGTGTCGTTCTTGTTTGAGGACATACTCTTGAGTTATCATAAGCATTAAATATTTCTTCTTCGAATTTTGGAGCGTCTCGAGCAGCCTAAAAATTAAATTAAATTAATTTGGGACTTTGGCATAAAAAAAGAGAGGAATAAAATGGTTGACTTACCCCAAAAGGGTCATTCAAATCCACTGTTGCATAAGGTATTCCCAAAAATTTCGAGTAGTCGCCTTCACTAGCTTTGATTCCTTTCACCAGGCCCTGATTGATCAGCACTAATGGGTCAACTCTTTCTAACGCACCACGAACTTGTATATACGCTAAGAATAATATATTTAGCCATATCAAGGTCTTCATCATAAATATGAACAACACGTTCAAGTAGCGTCTACTCTTGAGATGCAACTGCCGTCAAAATGCGAGATAACTTTTAGTTTACCGGACTTTAGAATTGATGACGTGATATTGTACAATGTACATTTGAAGTGTCCCCATTATCCGTAGTGATCTTGGCAAGTTATCTATCTTGATAATACCTGTCTATCAGTTGCTAGGTAACCATTTAGGTTTTTAGTCCCAAATTCCCAATATAAAAAGGTAACCTGACGGGGAAAAACTTTTGCAAAACATTTCAAGAAAGATTTTTTTATTTCTAGAGAACTGAATAATTTCACATCACATATTTACATGACTTACTAGATGATATGTGGATATATTTAGGTCATACACAGTGTGAAACTGTTTCACAACTATTTCAATCGTAATGCTTAATTAGCGTTAATAATGTCGATACAGCGTGGAAATCCAATACGAGCAAAGAATTAAACTAGACGGAGGGTTTAGTAGCGTAAACATTAATTAACGGGACTTTTTAAGTTACACTTAATTGAAAGACTATAATGAATTTTTGAAAAAATTCCGAGCAGCAATGTAACGCAAATGATTCTTGGTGGTGACAAGTACCTAACTGTCAACGAGACATTAACTTGAACATTTAACGTTACATTGCGGGCTGAATTATTTTGTATGGTTAACTTTTTCGTTGTAATTTTAGGAAAAAAATATCTTAATACGCTTCTTAGGTCCTGTACTAACCACCATTTAAAGGTTTGCTCGTATTGGATCTCCACGCTGTATTTACCCTAATTAACTATTTTGGTAGTTATTGTCCATGCCAATTCCGATAACAGCACTACGCTGCACCAAAAATGCTACAAAATTAACGATGTCTGTTTATTACTCACCTCAGTTCACATAAGCTGACATGAAATGAATTAAAATAAAATTGATTGAGCATTATCGTGATGGTCGCACCACACTTGGGGGTACGTGTTCACGTTGCATCGTTGCCTCCACAGATGTATGAATATAAGGAGATCGGACATGGCGGCCGAATTGTATAGAGCGAGCCTGTCGCAAGTACATTAACCCACACAACGCCCAAGTAATTGACAAGACAAAGCACGCACACATCTAAAACACACACACTTGTATACCTACACGCTTATTTGACAATAAACGCGCATCATATCAGGCATTTTGGGAAAAAACGTAATATTCTCTGCTCGCAGCACGCGTGCACAGTATGGCAGTGTATGCCCATTGAGCATACAGCTGCGACACGGCCGCCGGCGGCTTGTCCTCTCTCTAGTATTCTATGCTATGAGGTTGCCTCTCTTACATTTGCCGTAGGAAGGAAAAAGATGGAACACGAATATTTGGGCAAGCACCACCAAGTGTAGAGCGACCATTACAGAGACAAAAAACAGAGCTGTTAAAGTTATTTTATCAATTTAGCTTTAAACATACTTAAAGAGTTTCAATCTTTTACATAATTTGGTAATTCGTTAAACACCCGTTTTCCTTCATAAAAAACGCTGCTTTTACCATAACCAGTTCTAATTTTGCGTAGTTTTAATTTGTTCGTGTTTTTAGACAGTACTTAAATGTCCGTTGTGAAAAGTTAATGTGTGAATGTATTTGATTGTTTAAGATGTTATTTACAAAAAAATCTAACAAAAAGATACGAACCCAAATCTCTGTATGAGCTTAATACAATGAAATTTCGACAGCTCTTCTACTGCTCATCGGGGTACTGCTGGGGACATGGGTGGTGTACGGAGTGGTACGCTTCATCATGTCCCGCGTGTGGCGCACGGGCAAGCTGCGGTACGGGGACAAAGAGCTGGCCATACAGCAGAGGCTGAGGGCGCTGGACACGTTCCGAGGGTAAGTCTAACTTATCACTAGCTCGGGTAAGTCATATTATACATGGGTGGTGTACGGAGTGGTACGCTTCATCATGTCCCGCGTGTGGCGCACGAGCAAGCTGCGGTACGGGGACAAAGAGCTGGCCATACAGCAGAGGCTGAGGGCGCTGGACACGTTCCGAGGGTAAGTCTAACTTATCACTAGCTCGGGTAAGTCATATTATACATGGGTGGTGTACGGAGTGGTACGCTTCATCATGTCCCGCGTGTGGCGCACGGGCAAGCTGCGGTACGGGGACAAAGAGCTGGCCATACAGCAGAGGCTGAGGGCGCTGGACACGTTCCGAGGGTAAGTCTAACTTATCACTAGCTCGGGTAAGTCATATTATACATGGGTGGTGTACGGAGTGGTACGCTTCATCATGTCCCGCGTGTGGCGCACGAGCAAGCTGCGGTACGGGGACAAAGAGCTGGCCATACAGCAGAGGCTGAGGGCGCTGGACACGTTCCGAGGGTAAGTCTAACTTATCACTAGCTCGGGTAAGTCATATTATACATGGGTGGTGTACGGAGTGGTACGCTTCATCATGTCCCGCGTGTGGCGCACGGGCAAGCTGCGGTACGGGGACAAAGAGCTGGCCATACAGCAGAGGCTGAGGGCGCTGGACACGTTCCGAGGGTAAGTCTAACTTATCACTAGCTCGGGTAAGTCATATTATACATGGGTGGTGTACGGAGTGGTACGCTTCATCATGTCCCGCGTGTGGCGCACGAGCAAGCTGCGGTACGGGGACAAAGAGCTGGCCGTACAGCAGAGGCTGAGGGCGCTGGACACGTTCCGAGGGTAAGTCTAACTTATCACTAGCTCGGGTAAGTCATACTATACATGGGTGGTGTACGGAGTGGTACGCTTCATCATGTCCCGCGTGTGGCGCACGGGCAAGCTGCGGTACGGGGACAAAGAGCTGGCCATACAGCAGAGGCTGAGGGCGCTGGACACGTTCCGAGGGTAAGTCTAACTTATCACTAGCTCGGGTAAGTCATACTATACATGGGTGGTGTACGGAGTGGTACGCTTCATCATGTCCCGCGTGTGGCGCACGGGCAAGCTGCGGTACGGGGACAAAGAGCTGGCCATACAGCAGAGGCTGAGGGCGCTGGACACGTTCCGAGGGTAAGTCTAACTTATCACTAGCTTGGGTAAGTCATATTATACTTGCCATCATCCTCCTAGATATATGACGTTTACTTCTGTAGAAAAGAGAGTGTGAACGCTTTGAACTCCAGAAGCGCAATAAGCCCCACTGCGCAGGATACTTTAAAATTGATGTTTCGTAGTTTAAGAGATAAAGATGTTATTCATAATAGAATCCTACTACATCGCTATTAAAAATAATCGAGCACATATCTATCGCCTTGATAAGGCACTCGCTCTTTCAACTGAGCTGTAGATCCAATGGTCGATAAATTTGGCATGTTGTATCTTTGATCAGCAGGCCGATCACGTAACGCATTGTAGTAGGTACGTACGTCAGGTAGATCTAGATGTCAAATGATTTATGGAAAAATGACAGTTGAATTGTCCTAACGCGCGTTCAAAACGTTACGTGATTACCCGTCAGTCACCGAAAAGGTTCTGGACGGACACGAACTTCAGCAATGAAGGCCACGGCCATTAATGATGTCTACTTTTTGGTAGTTTACAACGGATTAATGAATTTTCAAAGACATACAGGGTGGGCCCTGTAACACGAGCAAATATTCAAAAGGAGGCTTCCTTAGAGCATTTGCAGTAACCCCTTGTGGTTGTTCTTTTCTCCGTAACCACAAGGGGTTGTGGTTACGGAGAAATTTTGATGTAAAGTTATGACCTCCAAGTAATGTATCTTGGCACCACGAGATCATATCACGGCAGTCAATGCAGATTTTGAGGTAACATCATGTAATGAGTCATAATAGTTTTTGCATTTTTGTGTTCAACAGATAGTTTTGTGATTTTTTCTTTTTTTTTGTGTTTTTAAAATAAAAAGTTACTCATAGCAATACTCCAGAAGAGTAAAAAAATACAAGTATACTTATTAAAAAAAAAAAAAAAAATTTCAAAAAAAAAATTTTTTTTTCGCATAAAACCACTTCGAAATAATTGTTCACAAGCTTAATAATCTACCGTTTAATTTTTTGCCCCAGTTACAGGGCCCACCCTGTATGTAGTTACGTAACTTTTCAAACGACAGTTAGAACAAATCAACTGTCATTTTTTAGATCGATCACGTAACGCATTGTACGTGCGTCAGGTAGATCTAAATGTCACGTTTTATGTGGAAAAATGACAGTCAAATTGTCCTAACGCGCGTTCAAGACGTTACGGGATTACCCCTCTGACCAATCGACGCAATCGACCGACAGGATCAAGTCTTTTTGTAGATCGACGAACGAGGCTGTGTTTTGATCCTAGTAGGTAAAAGAGGACATGGGTTGATATTATAGGTCGCTATATATGATCTCTTAATTTGTTTCTATCAACCAATAAGTTATGAAACCCTTTCGATCACAGGATGGCCATAGTGTTCATGATCTTCGTAAACGACGGCGCCGGCGGGTACTGGTGGCTGGAGCATGCCACCTGGAACGGGCTGACAGCTGGAGACCTGGTGTTCCCCTCGTTCCTGTGGATCATGGGTGTTTGCATCCCGCTCTCTGTCAAGGGCGCCTTCGCGAAGGGCGTGCCGCGGTGGAAGATCTTCATGCATATTGTCAGGGTGAGTAGACGGACTGTTGTACCAATTAGTCAATGAGTCCATTCCAGCTATGGGCTACGAGGTAGATCGCTTATAAAATGAACAGGCCAGGTTAAAGCAATGGATCATGCAATAAAAAACAAAGTAAGCGTATATGATGATGATACATTAGATCTTGTTTGTTTGTTTGCTACAAACAAAAGACTTTATGCCCGACATAAACTCGATCATGCTAGCGAGGCTAAATTCTACTTAATTTGTCAAATTAACCTGCTTTAAATTAACCCGCTTACAAATGACACGACTAACGATCATTAGTTGTCTATTTCTTTTTAAGCATTGTTAGGAAAGCCACGATCTATTTATATAATTTATTTTATTAATTCCGTGGGAATTTAGTAGGGCTAGTATGCAAATTATGTAACGACATTAGAGTGATCATCAAACGTAACTTGCAGAATAAAACACTCACTTTGTCATAATCATAAAATAAATTAAGCATCGCCAACTGGTGACTATAAACTGGAACGCATTTGAATCTTTTAAAAAGCGTATACCAAAATATAAACTTAAAACACACTGACACAACAAAATAGCTAAGCAAACCTTCTCGATAGGGAAGACTCGATAAAATTAAATAAATGGCACTCATATGGGTTCATTCCATTGGGAGCTACTTTGCTACAAACAGACCCTGATACACATGTTAACCTTATTGCACCTCTCGTTTATGCCATGTTATGCCTTGTTTATGGCCTAGCGACGTATACGGCGGGGCGACGTGCGTGCTGTCGAACTAACATCCTCAAAAAACGTCTCACTCGCAAACTTTACCTCCTTTGGTTACAATACGCGCCACATAAGTTTGCGTCAGTGAAGTTAGCCTCAAGTCACCGCCCGCAAACCCGTCGAACCCCTCTGACACCTTTGCGATATTACTAGTAGCTAACATCAGAGACGCAAATTACTGTATACGTGTATATAGCCATTAAATAAAGTACAGTCACCAATAAAAACCTCTCTTCGAAATATTTCCACCAACATGTTTCACTGCATAAGTACCTACTAGTAAGTACAGATTTGTAACCACCGACCGGTATGCGGTTCCCGGTGGTCTTATGTAAACTCTCTGACCGGTTCTTCAGGTTGCAAGGATGGCGCGATGACCTTTCTGCGTCTGCGCATTGCGAAAAGATAGTTATATAATACGCGATAACATTGTAATAACTGCAATAGATTGGTTTGTACGGGAATTGCATTGTATGTGGGATTAATGTCAGAGGGTAAAAAGTCGTACGTAACACATTGCTTTATTGTGGGTACAGGTGAGGTTTCGACAGAAGGAGGGTGTTTTTTACTAAATGGCAAAAGTAATGAAGTTAATATTCGCTGCGAACTCGTTGCTTTGTATCGTAGGGAATGTATGATTGAGATAACGGCAATCAGCTATTCTAAAGTAAGATGCATTTACAGTTAGATACCTACAGATAAAGTTAGGTACTAAAGTTTTTCCTTGTCAAAGTCTATGTCATTGATATAATTGAAATATCATATCTAGGTACAGCCACGGACTTTAATCGTTGAGCCATTTAGAGCTCACTTTATACTGAACACTTCAAAACTAAACTATTAAAAACCAAAATTATTTGACATCTAAGTGGCTCAACAATGAAAGTCCATGATTGTATATTTTTTTATTATTCATTTATTTCGAACCATTTAGTCCATATACACATTATACACAATGAAATAAAATAAGAATTAAAATTACAAATTTGCATTATTATAAACATTACAATATAAACAAAAATTAAATAAATATTAAAATCTTAAAAAACTATCAGACTATTAGCCATACCCGTATGCATGGCGTTCCAATGTCCCACCATCGGACAATCCAATCTGTCAATAATGGTGTTCAACAGGCTGCTGGGACTGTCCCGCATGCGACGCATCAGGGAGGCAACTCGTTTGCGCATTATTGCCTGAAAGCTATCGACTCGAGCTTCCGCAAACATACCCGATGCGCTGCAAAATCGAGGCAATCCCAACAACATCCTAAAACCATTATTGTATTGGACACGTAAGGCATTGATAGATCTCTGCGTGCACTTGACCCACAGGCTGCAGGTGTAAAAGGTCTGGCAAAACGCTTTAAATAGAGTTATTTTGACATCCCTCGTACACCGTGCGAACCTGCGAGCCAGCATATTGCTTCGAACTGCCAATGCCCTACGCTCCCTCTCCACATCAAGATCATCAGAGAGGTCCTCGGTGACCCAATGCCCCAGATACTTAAACTTTGTGACTCTCGTCAACTCACTTTCTCCAAGTTTCAGCGGTGGTACGAATTTGGGTTTCATGTTCCCCGCGTTGAACACAAGTAACTCGCTTTTCTTGGAGTTATATCTGAGACCATGGGCCATCGCGTACCTCTCACAAATGCCGACCAAAATTTTCAGAGCCCCAATTGAAGGGCCTAGCAGAGCCATGTCATCCGCGTAGCTCACATTGTTCATAATTTGGCCACCAACTGAGCACCCGACTCTGGCTCTGCTGAGCTCATCAATCAGGCTATTTATGTACAGGTTGAAAAGCCGCGTAGAGGTCAAGCCTCCTTGCCTCACGCCGCATTCCAACCTGTACTCTTCCGAGTAACAGCCCGCCCATCTGACACTGTTCCGCTGGTTATTTATTTATTTATTCGTATGGCTAATTCAATCGTTCTTATAATCTAATGTTCATCTGCTGGACCCATTGGATAGCCTCGTCATTTTCCAAGGTGAACAAGTCCTCCAGTTGCCCGCTGTACTTGGTGAGCGGGCACGCACTGATGATGTGCGCGATGTCCTGCTCGGCGGCGCCGCACTCGCACGCCGGCGAGTCTCTCCATCCACACTGGTGCATGTATGCTCGGCTGCGACCACAGCCGGTCCGTAGTCGATTTAGCTGGCACCAGTCTCTTCTGGGTAGTGAGAACCCCGGCAACTTCACAGTGGGGTTTATTGAGGTTAGAACAGCCCCGACATCTCTCGGTGGATTTTCTGCCCATTCTTGCTTCCACTGCTCCGATATTTCAAAGTGGCTACCTAGAAGCTCCATGGCCGTGAGATACGGAGGATGGCGCGACTTTAACCGCTGCGACGGCGGATTGGTGAAATCTTCGTGTACCGGTAGGTCCGCTGGTTATGATACCAATATTCAAGAATATGGACTAATTTTTTAGGAGTAGAGGTCTCCCTCAAGAGCTTATCCCACTGTATATTGTACGAAACAAGATCGAACGCCTTCGACAAGTCCAAAAAACACGCGTACACCGGAGTATTCCGTGAAGTGTAGTAATTAACCGTGTGCTTGAGCCGTAAAATTGCTGTCTCAGTGGAAAGACCTGGTCTGAAACCGAATTGGGCCTCATTCAGCTGTATACATTGTTGTACAATAAAAATGAAAATATATTTTACAAAACTATTATTTTTATTATACCATACTTTACTGGCAGGTACCTACAAGGTACATCTATGTACGTATTCTGTTGATGGTACTTATTAAAATAAAAGGGTCTAGCAGGATAAGCTAACAAGAGTGGCCCCCGCAAGGGATTTGGTTGTAATTTGAGGTGCAGTAGTGGCAGGACTTAAGAACACTGTATGCGTAATATCAGCCTTCGATCTTCTTTTGTTTCAGACTTATTCACGATAATGTAAAAAAATCAAGGTAATTTTTAAAGTGATATTTTAGCCAAACCAAGCAAGCGAGAGTAACCAAATAAATTCAGAATAGAGGAGCATAAAATGGAGTTCATAATGCATATTTTTACAGACATTCATATCCTTGAACTTGGATGAAAAAAAAATAGTTTTTTTTTTCGCTTAATTTTTTTGCCACTTCTCGCGGAGGCACAACTATCAAAAAATTACTCAATAAGCCACAATTGTCAACTACGTATACATTTAAAAACATTTTAAAAAATCATGGTTCGTCATGTCAAAAAAAAAACATTTACATACGTATGTTTACTATATCATATCATATCAATAGAGTAGTAGTGGCAAATTTTGACATGACGCACCATAATTTTACAAAATATTTTTAAATGCATATGTAGTTGACAATTGTGGCTTATTACGTAAATTTTTGATAGCGAGAAATGGCAAAAAAAATAAGCGATTAAAATGACTATATTTTTTTTTTCATCCAAGTTCAAGGATAAACGTGTATGTCTGGAAGCAGGTGTAAATGTTGTTGATCAACGTCAATTATTTTTTCATAATGAACCAAAGAGGATGTTATACCTACCTACAGACTGATTTGCCACTACTACTCTATTGATATGATATAGTAAACATACGTATGTAAATGTTTTTTTTTGACATGACGCACCATGATTTTTCGAAATGTTTTTAAATGTATACGTAGTTGACAATTGTGGCTTATTGAGTAATTTTTTTGATCCGCGAGAAGTGGCAAAAAAATTAAGCGGAAAAAAAAACTATTCTTTTTTTCATCCAAGTTCAAGGATATGAATGTCTGTAAAAATATGCATTGTGAACTCCATTTTATGCTCTTCTATTCTGAATTTATTTGGTTACTCTCGCTTGCTTGGTTTGGCTAAAATATCACTTTAAAAATTACCTTGATTTTTTGACATTTTCGTGAATAAGTCTGGAACAAAAGAAGATCGAAGGCTGATATTACGCATACAGTGTTCTTAGGTCCTGCCACTACTGCACCTCAAATTACAACCAAATCCCTTGCGGGGGCCACTCTTGTTAGCTTATCCTGCTAGACCCTTTGTTGAATTTGTGAGGCTCCTGTTAGCATTGCAGTTGCATTCGGTTAGAACACACATTTTTAGGAATTTCGTGCATTAGACAACATGATTTTAAAATTGTCGTTTTGGAATTTTGTACGATGTTGAATTACGAAATTATGCTTAGGACCCTTATAGTTATAAGTTATAAAAATACAATGCATCGATTTATTCTTACAAGACGATCAGTGCAAAGTCCTTTAACCATATAAAACAAAAAATACACGACCAGCCAACGGTTTGCTGATACTACAATCATAATTACGTTTTGTCACCTCAAAAAAAGTTGATATCGGATACGAATTGATTTGTTTATTTATGCACGCACCAGATTTAAGCACGCAACCGTTCACTTTCGCACTACTTGCGTCATTTCCTGATTATTGATCATTCCGTATCTGATCTTGGGTGCATACCTGCCGTATGCCTATTTAGTTTTTGCGACATACTTCGTTGGAAATTCTTCGCGTGTCGGAACTCTCTCTGCAGTCGTGTATCTGCTCAGCGTTCGTTCGATTTCCCGATCGGTTTTTCTTGGTTGTATTTCGTAATTGGTGTGTATTAAAATGTTTCGGGAAATTTTGTTTTCGAATCAAAACATGTTTTCGATCTTGTTTATTTGATCTTGTAATTGAGTAGAGTCGACAAAATACTTAGGTGAGTTGGTTATTTAGCCAACTTTTCTTCCTTTTCAGGTAAATATTCTTAAACCAAGAAATTAATTAAGAAGACGTTGGTCATTGAAATCGCAATAAATCTAAATTATCTTGAGCCAAGATTTTTTTCTCTTAGTTCGAGAGAATCATCTTAATTCAAGATGACATCTGTTTCATTCAAGTTATTGGCGGTCCACCTGTAGCTGCTTCCTGCAGTGGGAATTAAATTCTGCAAACCGGATGCGTTTGAAAAGTTCTCAAGTCCACTTCCATTGAAAAGTTGTTTTGAGGAAAATATAAAGCAATGACACGTTATATACTTAATTCCTTGTGGTGCGTTTGATCATTACTGGTCGGCTATTACGGACTCGACCTGGTTTAGATCTGGTGGTTGGTACAAGACCTAATAGCGTGATACAGAGAAACATATAAGCAGATTGAAAAACAAAATTATCCTTCGTGTCCTACACAATGTAATTACTAATTTACATAGTTTTTCCTAGCATGCGGGGATCGAATCGCTCGTTTAGGCCTATGCCTCTCTCATCCAAAGGCCGCGTTTCGGCACATGCGTAATGTTGCGTGACGTGACATTAAAAGCGGTTACATACTGCAACTTATTGCAACGATACAAGTATGCGTTTCACGAACGCGCAACTGTATAGCGACACTAGCCATTAGATCACCTCCTGTATCGATACCTTAAGCTGGAAACGCACTGACAGCGGTGGCGACGCGGTGCGGCACTGCGCGGAGGTGGTACCGGTTGTAAATGTTCGAGCTAATACGAAAGGGTCTGCACAGAATACCACGTCGCGCCGCGCAGTTCTGTGCGGATCCTTTTATATTAGCTCAAACATTACAACCGGTTCCGCCTCCGCGCCGAACCGCACCGCTGTCAGTACGTTTCCAGCTTTATCGCGTTTGTACTTTGTAGTGCTGCAAAAATGGCCATGTGTAAACCGTTTTGACTGTCAGTATTACATTTGCGCTGTAGCATTATACTGCACGGAAGTGTTGCGGTACGCATGCAGTACTGCATTTGAATCGCCCCGCATCCACGCATCCCGCGCCAACCCGGAAGCACTAAATAAAGAATCACGAAAAGCAAAAGAATTTGTACTGACTTGGCTGACAATAGTAGTAATCATTTATATTCATTTCTCAAACATGCAATGAAATGTCGTCATTACGTGGGTTATATCAGGATTCAAATTATCACGTTTCGGGCGGATCAACTCGAAAGAACTGTAAAGGAATTTCATACGAAATTGAAGGCTAGGCCTGGAAGTAATTTTTAGGGTTCCGTACTCAAAGAGTAAAACGGGACCCTATTACTAAAATTCCGCTGTCCGTCCGTCCGTCTGTCCGTCCGTCTGTCTGTCACCAGGCTGTATCTCACTGATACCGTGATAGTTCCAGCTGAAATTTTCACAGATGATGTATTTCTGTTGCCGCTATAACAACAAATACTAAAAACACAGAATAAAATAGTTTTTTATAGATAATGGTACGGAACCCTACGTGCGTGAGTCCGACTCGCACTTGGCCGGTTTTTTATTTTTTTTATTTGCCGGATTCACGCGTATCACTATCCGCCCTCCCTACGGTCGGCCGTCTATACCTACTCAACCGGCAAGACCTTCTTTCCCGGCGTCCGCAGTAATGTACTACTATTATTGCACCACAACATAAGAAAAACATGATACAGGAGTAGATTAATAATAAATAATAATAAATATTTGCGGACAATCTTACACAAATCAACCTAGTCCCAAACTAAGCAAAGCTTGTACTATGGGTACTAGACGACGATATAGATACTTATATAGAGAAATACATACTTAAATACACAGAAAACATCCATGACTCAGGAACAAATATTCATGCTCATCACACAAATAAATGCCCTTACCGGGATTCGAACCCAGGACCTCTAGCTTCGTAGGCAGGGTCACTACCAACTAGGCTAAAGCGGTCGTTAAATAAGTAATGTTAACAACAGGCGATCTTATAGCTTTAGAGCGATCTCTTGCAGACAACCAGACAGTTGACATTGACAGCTGACAGATTACTGATACCGCAGCGAGCCCGCACCGACAAATGCGGAAGTGGCCTAAGATGAAGGTAACGCCACTTTTCTAACGTAGGGTCATTTCGCCGGTTGGCGACCACCTAATTTCATGTGCCGGTTAGCGACCACTTAGCTGACTTGGTGAACTGAAAGCATATTTTCTCGTTTTTTTTGTAAATTCCTATTCCATAACTACAAACAATAAGGCATACGACTGACTGTTTCAATAGGCTCTGTAGAATTGATGTTATCTTCAATTGAAAAAAAACCATGTTCTTCAAGTGGTCGCTAACCGAAGGTGGTCGCGTAACCGGCGAAATGACCCTAGACCCTCAGTACAGAATAAGCGAAAACAAATTCTTCGCAAGTTGCTCTTATTTGTCCATTCGTGCATGTTATATTGAGTCGGCTAACGGTTTTTAGATTGCTAACCTTCGAACGCTCGTATCTCTACATCGTTCTAATTTAAAATATCAGCCTTAATAACAGTACTTTTTCAATAATACGAGTAAAGAAAGATATTAAGTAAAGAAAGGTTAGTGTGATATGCGATCGACCTCAAGTCACATGTCCATTATACTAGTCAGTCCGTTGCGGTCTTTACTGGGTGACCGATATATGCTTAATGATCTCTATTAGTGAAGTGATTTGTCTGTGAGTTATAAATAGGCATATTATGTTATTGATTGATATGAAACGATCTTTTTTTATGTGGATACAGTCGAATGGTGGTGGACCACTTTCTTTGCTGACTACTTAATGTGAACAAGATAAAAGTAGATTTCTGTCCACTTCCAGTGGTCTTCGCCCAGGATTTAGCAAATGAATTCCCTGGCAATAATAAATTATACGAAAAATACCTCTTTAATTATTATTTTTAGATTATGCGTGTATATGTATAATGTAATGTAATATACCGTAACCTCGGGGTACATTAACCCAATGGAGGGTTACTTTGGCCCGCATAAAAACCACACATAGCAATGTCAAATAATAAAAGTACCAACGTGAGCAGTTAGCTGAAACTAAAAATAAGGTGATCAGACCACTCTTAAACTCATAAAAAAGCGGAGGACCAAGTAATTCGCTAAAGCCAAAGTAACCCTCCAGGGCCAAAGTACCCCGAGGTTACGGTACCTATACCTAATGTAATGAATATTGTAAATAGCCTTATGATTTCCGACACAGTTTATATTATTATGGAGTAAATTGAATTGAATATATTATATGCTTTTTTTTGGTGAAAATATCAAATTATACTACTTACCCAATTTCAATGGCTAACCCAGCACCCAAAAAGTGGTGAAGAAGTTTTTTCAAGCTCTTTCTTTATCTGTTCCAGCGTTCCTGCATCATGTTCCTTCTCGGCGTGGCCCTAGGGACCATAGCTGGCAACAACGCCCTGCGCCACATCCGCATCTTCGGCGTCCTGCAACGCCTTGCCGTGGCTTACTTCGTGGCAGCTGGCTTCTACGCGCTCACAGCGCCGAAATACTTCACGCCACCCAGGGTACATGAGGTTTGATTGACTGTCTAGTTTCCAGCACTACGCTAATTGGAATTGCACAGGTGGTTTGGGAGCACTTTTGTATATTGCACATGGTATTAGGTACTTTGATATTTTTTATTGGCAAGCTTTTGGTGAAGCAGATGAGACCCTGCGCTCATCAACAAGGTACAATTGATATTTTCAGCCATGTTTCGGAGAAGGTAAGTGAAACCCTGCACTCATGCGAAAATAACTTTGGAGGTGTATATAAGAATTCCTCTACCTAAAAGTACTAACATTTCATAATTTTAAGTCCATGATTTGACTAGCTCCTTGTATTCTACTCGAAAAGAGGAACACGCTGGTAGTTTTATGTTTCCAGTATTATTTATGTTCAATTTTTAACGAATTTTTAAAAATGCAGTCATAGCAAATCCAATTCTACTGCATTAACCTTGCTTTAATCTTGTTTACATATACCAAATTAAAAACAAACATTGTCAAGATGGCGTCAATGTAACCCACCCGAAAATGACATTTAAACTTTTTACACGTTTTCGTCGAAACGGGACTAAAGCAAGGTGCCTATTCTGCAGTAGAATTGGATTTGCTATAATGCATTTTTAAAAAATCTTAAAAAAATTAAAATAAATAATACTGTAAATATAAAACTACCAGCGTGTTCCTCTTTTTGAGTAGAATACAATGAGCTAATCGAACTAAGGGCTAAAAAGTATGAAATGTTGTCAATTTCAGCTGTACACTCGGCCTCATAATTGGCTGAACATTGTCGTTATCATTCGTTTGACAACTTCATAATGGCAGTTAATGCGACACGGTACAAAGGTGAAGACCCTTGTGAGGCTGACCGTACATACCTAATACCTATAGTTATAGGCTATTGGTGGTGACGAAAGTAGCCTTTACCTCACACTTGTGTAGTCTATTTTGGTAGACACGTTTCTATTTGCTGCTGTTATTGGCTAATTCTGACTATACCCCTCATTGATTGTTTTTCAAAAAGCTGCGAATACTTTAACTTTGAGTATGACATAATGAAAACCACTACGATGCCGACCGACCCCACGGAAGCATAGTTTACAATTGAGAGAGACAACTTATATAACCACATTTAAATTCAGAGAAGTCCAGGAATATAATGGCGTATACCATGCACCAGTTATACCGTGAGTTAGGTTAATTAACTCCGAAAATCCGTTTTTCCAGTGTTTACATATTTGTTTATATTTCAGGGAGCTTGCGGACAGGCGCTGAAGGACGTCCTGTCATGCGTGTGGTGCTGGGCGCTCGCAGGAGTCCTGGTGGCTGTCCACACAGTTATCACCTTCGTGGTTCACGACCCTGACTGTCCAGCGTGAGTCCACAACCTTAATTAACAGTCAGGGTGTTCCTTCACCCACATGTGTTGAAGTCCTGTCGTGTGCTTCACGCTGGCAGCCCTGGTGGCTGTCCACACAGTCATCACCTTCGTGGTTCACGACCCTGACTGTCCAGCGTGAGTCCACAACCTTAATTAACAGTCAGGGTGTTCCTTCACCCACATGTGTTGAAGTCCTGTCGTGTGCTTCACGCTGGCAGCCCTGGTGGCTGTCCACACAGTCATCACCTTCGTGGTTCACGACCCTGACTGTCCTGCTTGAGTCCACAACCTTAACTTACAGTCGAGGTGCTCCTCCACCCACAGGTGTTGAAGTCTTGTCGTGTGCTTCACGCTGGCAGCACTGGTGGCTGTCCACACAGTCATCACCTTCGTGGTTCACGACCCCGACTGTCCCGCGTGAGTCCACAACCTTAACTAACAGTCGAGATGCTCCTCCACCCACAGGTGTTGAAGTCCTGTCGTGTGCTTCACGCTGGCAGCCCTGGTGGCTGTCCACACAGTCATCACCTTCGTGGTTCACGACCCTGACTGTCCAGCGTGAGTCCACAACCTTAACTAACAGTCGAGGTGCTCCTCCACCCACAGGTGTTGAAGTCCTGTCGTGTGCTTCACGCTGGCAGCCCTGGTGGGTGTCCACACAGTCATCACCTTCGTGGTTCACGACCCTGACTGTCCAGCGTGAGTCCACAACCTTAACTAACAGTCGAGGTGCTCCTCCACCCACAGGTGTTGAAGTCCTGTCGTGTGCTTCACGCTGGCAGCCCTGGTGGCTGTCCACACAGTCATCTCCTTCGTGGTTCACGACCCTGACTGTCCAGCGTGAGTCCACAACCTTAACTAACAGTCGAGGTGCCCCTCCACCCACAGGTGTTGAAGTCCTGTCGTGTGCTTCACGCCGGCAGCCCTGGTGGCTGTCCACACAGTCATCACCTTCGTGGTTCACGACCCTGACTGTCCAGCGTGAGTCCACAACCTTAACTAACAGTCGAGGTGCTCCTCCACCCACAGGTGTTGAAGTCTTGTCGTGTGCTTCACGCTGGCAGCACTGGTGGCTGTCCACACAGTCATCACCTTCGTGGTTCACGACCCCGACTGTCCCGCGTGAGTCCACAACCTTAACTAACAGTCGAGATGCTCCTCCACCCACAGGTGTTGAAGTCCTGTCGTGTGCTTCACGCTGGCAGCCCTGGTGGCTGTCCACACAGTCATCACCTTCGTGGTTCACGACCCTGACTGTCCAGCGTGAGTCCACAACCTTAACTAACAGTCGAGGTGCTCCTCCACCCACAGGTGTTGAAGTCCTGTCGTGTGCTTCACGCTGGCAGCCCTGGTGGGTGTCCACACAGTCATCACCTTCGTGGTTCACGACCCTGACTGTCCAGCGTGAGTCCACAACCTTAACTAACAGTCGAGGTGCTCCTCCACCCACAGGTGTTGAAGTCCTGTCGTGTGCTTCACGCTGGCAGCCCTGGTGGCTGTCCACACAGTCATCTCCTTCGTGGTTCACGACCCTGACTGTCCAGCGTGAGTCCACAACCTTAACTAACAGTCGAGGTGCCCCTCCACCCACAGGTGTTGAAGTCCTGTCGTGTGCTTCACGCCGGCAGTCCTGGTGGCTGTCCACACAGTCATCACCTTCGTGGTTCACGACCCTGACTGTCCAGCGTGAGTCCACAACCTTAACTAACAGTCGAGGTGCTCCTCCACCCTTAGGTGTTGAAGTCCTGTCGTGTGCTTCACGCTGGCAGCCCTGGTGGCTGTCCACACAGTCATCACCTTCGTGGTTCACGACCCTGACTGTCCAGCGTGAGTCCACAACCTTAACTAACAGTCGAGGTGCTCCTCCACCCACAGGTGTTGAAGTCCTGTCGTGTGCTTCACGCTGGCAGCACTGGTGGCTGTCCACACAGTCATCACCTTCGTGGTTCACGACCCTGACTGTCCCGCGTGAGTCCACAACCTTAACTAACAGTCGAGGTGCTCCTCCACCCACAGGTGTTGAAGTCCTGTCGTGTGCTTCACGCTGGCAGCCCTGGTGGCTGTGCACACAGTCATCACCTTCGTGGTTTACGACCCTGACTGTCCCGCGTGAGTCCACAACCTTAACTAACAGTCGAGGTGCTCCTCCACCCACAGGTGTTGAAGTCCTGTCGTGTGCTTCACGCTGGCAGCACTGGTGGCTGTCCACACAGTCATCACCTTCGTGGTTCACGACCCCGACTGTCCCGTGTGAGTCCACAGCTTTAGCTCTAACAATTATTGTTCCTGTCCCTAGCCACAGGTGTAAGTCCTGTCGTGTGATGCTGGGCGCTGGCGGAGCCCTGGTCTACACGACTGTGAACCACGAAGGTGATGACTATCCGGCGTCTGCGAATCGGAAACGATAACGCAGGTAAAGCAAAGATGGCAGCTGTCAGTCATTGGATGGGTGACCGCCTGTTTGAGTGGTTACTATAAATGAGCGCTTCCGTGCATTGGAAGGCACGCCAAGCAGTTGATCCCGGATGCTGTCTATGACAGTAGTCGTTTAGCCGAGTTAGAGGCCTTCGGGCGGCTTAAGAACCTCTAACAGTCGAGTTGCCCACTCACTTGACAAAGGGGGGACAACTGTCACTTGCGTCCGCAGGAGCTACCTACCACTACCCTGCACGTGTCCCCTGGGTGGTACTAAAAAGTGACAAACTTAAAGGCCAAATAATGTATGCCATACGATTAAATAAATCACCTTCGTGGTTCACGAGCTTGATTGTTTATCGTGAGTCAATTACCACATCAGCTCCAACGGGACAACACAGTTTGTGGAGGAAATTTGCGAATAGAGATGATTTGGGAACGCAAAAGTAGCCCACGAACAAATTGAATCGACGATCTGGTGAAGGTTGCGGGAGTACTGGATACAGAGATAAGGTACTTACCTATGCAAATATAGCGGAAAGTGGGGAGCCTTTAAATTTCTTAACTACATCATAGAACATTTCTATTCTCCTCTCTTTTCGTAATGTGTAAGACAATAATAGGTAGATTGTACAACAAGTGCATAAAACAAGTCATTGCACCCAAGTATAAGATAAAATGGGTTTTTAGTGCACTCTGCTTTTCACCTCGATTTCGAGGAAATTAAACTAAAAAACATTTTAATTGGGGTTACGTTATTATAATTAAACAGGTCCTCGTGTGGCCCGCGGGTGGATTGTATTTCGTGCACAAGAGCATAACATCAATTTTCAACACACCTGCTCGTAAAGTAGGTCTTATTACAGCGTATTTACACTGATAATGCAGAATATTACCCATGCCGTGCCTTTTACATTACATTATCGCACTAGTGCCTTTTCATTACATATCTTTTTAAATATTAGCAAAATAATGCAGAATATTACCCATGCCGTGACTTTTACATTACATTATCGCACTAGTGCCTTTACATTACATATCTTTTAACATTTTTTTTTTCCTCGCAAATGTGTTGAAAAACGTCGTATGAAACACGTGAGCATTGGTCATTACACTTCTCGTCTCCATTAAGCCTTCGCCTTCGGCTCAGGCTTAAAAACTGACTCGAGTATAATGACCAACTTAGCACACTTGTATCATAATGTACTATTAGTGAGGTTACACACAACATATAGACGAACTTTACAAGCATACAAAGTAAAAGAATAATATAATTGTTCTTCTAGTGGGTACCTCGGGCCCGGCGGCAAGCACGACGACTGGGCGGCGCCGGAGTGCAGCGGCGGCGCGGCCGGGTACA
Source organism: Epinotia brunnichana (assembly GCA_963854355.1). NCBI lineage: Eukaryota > Metazoa > Arthropoda > Insecta > Lepidoptera > Tortricidae > Epinotia > Epinotia brunnichana. The sequence continues at coordinate 3,478,025 of OY977940.1, forward strand.
TCGACCGGCTGCTCCTCGGCTCCTCCCACCTCTACCAGTGGAGCGACCAGCGCCGCGTCTACGGCGGCCCGGTGACCGACCCTGAGGGACTGCTAGGTGAGAGCTGCTCAAGTTGCTAAAGCTACGGTGTTCCACATTGCACTTAGTACCGATGACCGCTGGAGCGGTAAGGTTCTCGAGTGGTGACTACCGCATGGCCCAGCGTGGGTAGAGGTCGGGTGGCGGAGAACAGTACAATATGGCACTCTTTGGGGGAAGCTCTAGCGCTGAAGCTTTACTGGGAGTAGAATCTGGTTCAACTAAAAGTTGGCGCAAATCAAACCTTTTTTCTTCATAATCTTCAAATGCCTTTGGTAGTACAATAACGGCAGTTCAAACGCTTGGATGTCCATTGTGGTAGTTCCAATTATAATTGTAGTTGTTCCATGAAATGTATATATTTCCACAGGCTGTCTAACATCAGCAGTGCAAGCGTTGCTGGGCGTGCAAGCAGGAGCGACTGTGTTACTCCAGCGCTCGCACAAGGCGCGTGTGTCGCGCTGGCTGGCGTGGGGACTGGTGTTCGCTCTCGCGGGCGCGTTACTGACAGGCTTCAGCAGGGAGCATGGCGTTGTGCCGGTGAATAAGAACTTATGGTAAGATTTGTAGTAGACTGTGGAGGTAGACTGGTCATATTTTAATTTTCAGTGCAATTGTAGGTTTGAAGATAGAGAAAATGTGCTGAACAAGAACCTAACCACTCGAAAAGCTGATTAATTTAATTACGCTGGAAAACTTAGTTTCTCATTCTAAAAGACATCGTAGGTCCACTAAGCTTATCTTATCTTATCTTATCTAGGTGAGGGCCCTTTCGGATGCACTTCGACCCAGTGGGATCTTTTGTGCATTTGCCCTCTCCTTTATACCTGCTCCCAGGCTTGCTCCACTAAGCTAAGTTTGTTGCTTTTAAAAAAAAGAACTTGCAATGGCTATAAGAATTGTTTGATTTTGGGACCTTGAAATAGAGGCGGACCCCATCACTCGACCTGATAACAAACATACCTACTTAGAGTAGACTTGTGGGAGTGAAGAGATCAGAATCTCAATTTGTCAGGTCTTATAATCATTATACTTAAATGATCTACTCCCCAGGTCCATGTCGTTTGTCCTGGTGACTTCATCGTTCTGCCTCGTCCTCCTGGCCCTGTGCTACGTGTTCACGGACGCCTGGAGACTGTGGGGCGGAGGACCCTTCAGGGCCCCTGGTCTCAACGCCATAGCTCTTTACGTCGGCCACAGCGTCTGTTACAGAATGTTCCCGTTTCACTGGAAGATCCCTAATATGGAGACGCATACTGTGAGGCTGGTTGAGGCCGTTTGGGGGACCGCTCTTTGGGTTATTATTGCCCATGTTATGGCGAAGAAGAAGGTTTTTATATCGCTTTGAATTGTGGTGTGAAGTTAATACCCATACTGTAACAGATTCCAATTCTAAATACTCTCATTGTTAAAACTTGACTGGCCAGTAATGTAACTTGGACATATGTGACTCTATTTTTTTTACTTACCTAGTTATTCCAGTTCGGATATACAAAGGGATCTCAGCTACTTTTTACTGCCTGACGGCTATACGTTACTATATGCCCTCCGTGATAAATATATAGTTCTCTGATATAATGTATGGGTATTTTTATTAGGGTTCCGTAGCCAAATGGCAAAAAACGGAACCCTTATAGATTCGTCATGTCTGTCCGTCTGTCTGTCTGTCTGTCCGTCCGTATGTCAAAGCCATTTTTTTCCGAAACCATAAGAGCTATACTGTTGAAAGTTGGTATGTAGATGTATTTTGTGAACCGCATTAAGATTTTTACACAAAAATCAAAAAAATCATTAAGTTTTAGGGGTCCCGATACACAAAACTGAAACTCAATTTTTTTTTTCATCAAACCCATACGTGTGGGGTATCAATGGATAGGTCTTCAAAAATGATATTAAGCTTTCTAACATCATTTTTTTCTGAACTGAATAGTTTGCGCGAGAGACACTTCCAAAGTGGTAAAATGTGTCCCCCCCCCCCCCCCCCTGTAACTTCTAAAATAAGAGAATGATAAAACTCAAAAAAATATATGATGTACATTACCATGCAAACTTCCACCGAAAATTGGTTTGAACGAGATCTAGTAAGTAGTTTTTTTTAATACGTCATAAATCGTAAACTGCAATTTATTTAACGGAACCCTTCATGTGGGAGTCCGACTCGCACTTGGCCGCTTTTATATTTTAAATAAGTTTTAAAAGTGAGCATTTGACTGTCGTAAAGGGAGGAAGTTTTATTTTGCCAAGTTAGCTTAAAATAGTTTTTAAAGACTGATTATTAGATGTAGTTCTAGCTGTGTATTCTATAATTATAGCTGAAATTAAAATAATATACAATAATTGTCAATTTAAATGCTATCGTTGTCTAACATATCCTTAAATTCTACTTAAGAATGCTGACGTAAAACTGTCTAGTCTATAAGGTTATTCCCACCTGTTATCACCATTTTTTACTACTGACTGGGATGTTTTTCCCATCTTTTACCACTAAAGTACTCGGCACCGAGTACTTTAGTAATTCCCAGTTCCCACTGGTAAAAGATGGGGGGAAAAATCCCTGCTGTTACTGCTACTAACAATTTAGTGGTGGAATAACCCGTCTATAATCATCACATTTCAAAAGCTGTATACTTGTAGTTATTTTAAGTACGCCGAAATAAATTTTGGAAATAATAATTGTAGTGTTTGAATAGCGACGCCTTCGACACCTACCTAGAAACATTCGTCTCTTACTAGCAAGAGCGATCGGGAAGATTGCTTTATGCTGGATATAAACACGATCTAGCATGATCACGTTAAATACGGACATAGTCGTCTAGTCCCCATAACACAAGCCTTATTGGGCAAACTATGTGGCTAGTTAGATTTGTGCAAGGTCATCATCCTCCTAGCGTTATTCCCGGTTCTCCCCTCAATGTGCGGTACCTATCCTTTAAGATCACCTGTCCCGATCACCAAGGTGATCGTATTGGACGAATATGTTTTACGAGATCACCCAGGTGATCCTATTGTACGCGTTATCCAGCACGATCCCCATGGTGATTTTAGTGGACAGAATTATATCCAGTAGGATACCCCAGAAAGAATAATATTAATTTCTGGGGTACCTAGTTGATCTTACTGGATAAGTTCGTCCACTAGAATCACTTGCAAAGTAATATTACTTAGTGGGGTATCCTACTGGATATAATTCTGTCCACTAAAATCACCCAGGGGATCTTGCTGGATTTGGCGTACAATAGGATCACCTGGGTGATCTCATAAGACATATTTAACAACCACTGTAGCCTAGTTGGTAGTGACCCTGCCAACGAAGCCGGAGGTCTCGGGTTCGATTACTGGTAAGGGCATTTATTTGGGTGATGAGCATGAATATATGTTCCTGAGTCATGGATGTTTTCTATGCATTTATTTATCAATTTAAGTATGTATCGATATACATACTTATATTGATAAATAAATGCATAGAAAACATCGCCGTCTAGTACCCATAGTACAAGCTTTGCTTAGTTTGGGACTTATTAGTTGTGTAAGATTGTCCCCAAATATTTATTTATTATATTCGTCCAATAGGATCATCTGGGTGATCGGGTCAGGTGATCTTAAACGATACCGCGGCTAAAGGAGCCTGGTGTCCTTTGTGTAAGATGTTATCCCAATATCTCATCATCATACTATTAAACGAGCAATATTATATATATATATATATATGTATATTTGCAATCACGTTCTCGGAAACGGCTCTAACGATTGCGATTAAATTTGGAATGCCGGGGTTTACGGGGGCGAGAAATCGATCTAGATAGGTCTCATGTCCGGGAAATTTCGTTTTTCACCCGAGCAGAGCTCGGTCGCCCAGGTACTTTATTTACTTATATATCAATTACTTTAGGTACTCCCGATTGCTAATTCATGACCAAAAAATCTACAAATTTATTACTATTAAAAAAGAAGCGGGTTGTATCGGAGATACAACCGATAATTAAGTTCAAGTGGATACTTTTTCTTTTCTTTCACTAAAATCTGTATAAGTACAGATAAATCATTTGACTCGCGATACATTGAAAATGGCGGTCATTTCAGCATTATTTTCATATCCGCCTCATAAACTAAATAACATTTTGTGATTAACAACTAATGGCAAATAAAGAAGTATTGAAACTTTAAAGTATTGAAGTATTAACAATTATTTGAAATCAGATTAGGCTTCTCTGCAAAAAGTTATTCCGGAAGTCACGTGATACATTTTGAACTGTACCCCTATACAACCTATACCCCTGTATTCCTGTACCAGTATCCACTTCAAAAAGATGTTCACATACTACCAGGGATTTTAAATAAACAATTTGCATGCCTGAATCATACTAGAAAAATAAATAAAATTTCCTCAATTTTGACATTAGGCAGCGATAACAATAGTTCTACGGTATATTTTGTTCTCTTGTATTAGCAATCGGCCTGTATCTCATTTGGGGAATAAAAACGCTGGTGTACAATATTTTGACGCTTTATTTATCTCAAGGGTGACAGTAAAATCCGTAATGTCATTGAAAATAATAATAAAACAAACGATTCAACAAATGATGACTCAAGGTAACAGAGAGTAGTTTTAACAAATAAAACTATCAATAAAATTACACTTTACATGAACAACAATGACGCGGTGATGGCCGCACAGGTATCATCCATTCGGGGTCAGACGCGACCGATTATTGCACAAAATTTTATAAAAATATGTTTTCAGCGAGTTGAGCATATAGGTAATTACATATATAGGAGCGGCCGAAGTGCTCACAAATAATCTGAACACGTCTCTATTGTCGAGGCATTAGAGGCGTGTTCAGATTATGTGAGCACTTTGGCCGCTCCGATATATCTGATGGCGACTGTACTTAGAGTGAGTTTATTTGAGTTGACGATGGACGTCACATCACTCCATTACGGCTCAGCCACGACTTTGAGCGGCGGCGATACGTGTTGTCCTTTTTTAACATCAGCCAAGTCGGCGCGCAACAGCGGCTTCCGTCTCACTCGTACTGTATGTGGTGACCATAACGCCATCCATGCTACGGGGGCATTATCACGCGATAAGTGATAGGATAAGCGCGTCGTCTCGTTCTATCAAACGGTGTCAGCCAGGGACGGATGCTCTATCCTGTCACATATCGCGTGATAACGCCATCCATACTACGGGGCCTGGACTGATCTTACTGCGCTGTATTTCTTTTTTGGCAAATACAGAAATTCGAATATGCCGACTGGCCTCACGTTGCCACACTAGGGATTTATATCAGATATATTCCTCGCGCTTTCGGCTTTGCGATATGAGCAGACCTTACACATCGCTCTCTGGCAATATAATAGGGAAATGAATCTCACATTGTTATATTCAAAAAACTTCTCAATCTCCCCCACAACTAGAAACTCACACAAGTACCTCAAAAGTAAGACTTGCTCTATTGACCTCGAATGGACCATACATGATTGCTCAAACTGAAGTGATCCTCGCGTACTAATGTAGATGTGTTTGGCATTTCGTTTACATTAAGCGAATACACGGGCAGCGCCCGAACATCATTAAAATATTAAATTCCATAACTTAATATCAACTACTTTAGTTAATTTATATAAGTCGTTTTGAATTACATCACTCCTTTGTATACGGTAAATGCCATATTAGGAATTATATATTTTACAAGTTAAATACTCTATTTTTATATAAATATAGTATTTTATTTTCTAAGGATACTTTCGCATTGTCATTCGTTATAGGGACTGCCTACAACACTTATTTCATATTGGTAAATCATTGCTGATAGGCACGTATGCAGTTTCTAGTTATACATAGTATCCTATAGGGCCGGCTGCAGCCTAATTGCAGAACATATCCAACCGCCATCGGGCCATTTTGATGACGTCCGAAACATAGGGATAGTATCAAATTATTCATATCTAACGCGGTCGGTTAGTTTTGCAATTACACTGAAGGGGACCCTGCCAATGCCATTCAACCAATAGCTACGCTAATCTAGACATCTTGTATAGCAAGAGACAAGTAAAACTGTATAACGTATATATTTCTAAAAATTCATTAGAAAAAATCTCTTAAAATATATCTTCATTATTTCAATAACGACCCCTGATGAGTTGGGGATTATATAAATTGATATATTAATTTAGCACGATTTATAAATATAACATTTTCTTAAAACTCTAGATAGGAAGAACTTCAAACATGTACAACAGAACATAATAATTGCACACAGTAACATATTAATACCGAAAGTATAGAGTCATAATACAGTTGCAAAGTCATAGCAGTCCCACAGGATGGCTCTTTAATAATAAGAGCGCCATAGGAAATATATAAGTCGGTGACAAGGCCATCTAGTGAGAGTTTTTTGACATTATCACTTCATGATAACTCTCTACTCTCTGCCAAATACGGAACAAACGCCTCACAGGACGGTAGTCGGTAGGAATACATAGAATACAATTACACTAGTCAAGCGCAGTTAAATAGACATAAAATGTAGACATAATTAACAGTTTCAGGTAAAAATTTGTACAGCAAGTTGATATCTACATTTTGTTAATTCGTAGGTTAATCTATTATTAATAAGTACTGGTGCTCACTTTAAGTCACTCATATTACTACAAAGAAAATGGAATGTTTAGTAGTTTACTAGAATGTTAAAGGACGTGATAATCGCCCAGCACCTTACATCAAATACTGTTCGTAAACGAAGGCTAATCACATTATTAGTTTACACCGAATGTTAGTTACAGTACTGGCCAGTAATACATCACTTATAAGATTTGAAAAATAAATATGAAGTATTCGGATTAACGCTTAAAACGTGGAACGATTTTATTGGTCAAACAAGGGGCCTACATAGTCCACACCACTTTTACAGAAAGGATATACGTCTTGTAATATCGTTTAGTTATTTCGTGTGGATGCAAGTGATTTTATTAAAAGTCTCATATATTTTGCATTGCTGGACTTATATTTATATGTATATATTACATAAGCTATAAAAAAAAAGTTCATTTATCAAAATATAGTGATATACTATTGGTCAATACGGTAAGTTGAAGGCATGCTTGTCGTTTGTACTTGTCCACAGAGCGCAGTTACTGAGATTGATACAGCTATACTAGGGTTCTCGACGAGACCCTTTACGGCTTCTACGAGAGACTAGACATTACCGAATACATCCACCGTACGGTCGGTTCCATAGCTCCTTTAGATACACAAATATATCTAATGTTATCTTAAAGATAAAATCTCTAGAACGATACATTTCTCTTTATAAATGCAAATTCATGGAATTCAATTTAAACGTTAAGGCGGGGGTAGTGACCTGTGCCCCGTCTTACATATTATGCTACCAAGATTCCCGAAGAGTACCTATCGCAGCGACCTCCCTTGGATTTATTAAAGGGCTCGCTAGCGCAGGCACAGCGGCATACTAGTAAAACGTATGCTTTGGGTAACAATTAAAATCCTTAACCTAATTTCACATAATAATAAACACACACAAATTAAGACTTAGGCTATTTAACGCTCTTGCAGCATTATTAAAATATATTACGAGATTTCAAACAACACGCCTAAATTATCGACATTGACCCTACATTTCCCTGTCGTCGAGTCTTCGTACGTTGCAAGTGCAGTTTTAAAAATAAATATCTAGTGTGGCACTTGGCTTACACCTAACGCAGGAAATATCCAGCACCACAGAACCTATTACTAAAAATATAGTGAGCAACCATTGAAACGCTAACAGTTCTTCCCGTTCCTCGTATGTAAATACTTCCAAAATATACATTGATAAAAATACGCCGTTAATACAGTCGTGGTGTTGTGAGACGTCACGAGATTGGAATTCGCTTTCTCAACCATAGCTTTGAGACCATATTTTAGATTTTGGCTAGGATCTGCATGATTTGTATATGAGGAGTCAAATATCTGTAGTAATATATGATTTGAACATGTGACACATAGTTGCTATGTAATTATTGTTTTATATTGTGGTTTTCTGATAAACTTAGCGCAGTCAAATTATTCACCTACATCCCCGCGAAGTGACAAGCGTCTTCCAATTATTTTATAATTCACTTGAGAGCTGAACAAGGTAAGGATAGAAAGAAAGACATACATATTACTTGGAAAAAAATTGTCTGATACAGAATGTTTAAAATCGTAGTCAAGGTAAAAGTATCTAATTAAAATTAAGAAACATTAGAAGGCTACGTCAGAAAAAAAAGCCTCTTCAAGAAGCAATAAATAGTTTAAAAGTCATGTTAGGTTAGAAAGTGTTCATCAAAAGACAGTCGTCACTTCGCTTATCGTGATCGTGACGTCCTCACTTCACGACCGACACACTTTGACAGTACAATTTCAGACTACAGCTCTCGGGCCAGGAGTATGTAGCGTGTGACGTCACAGGTTCGGTCCGTGACGTCACTTGCGAGCACCCCTCGTCACCAGCGCCTGGAGGGACGCCAGTTGGCTTTGGAGACTCGCGTTCTTGTGTTCCAAGGTTTCTACCCTTTTTCTGTAGTCGGAGTTCTCTGAAACGAGTATTTCGACCTTCCTCTCTAGTTGGTCCATGTATTCCTTCTTTTTGCGTCTGCTTTCTTGTGCTGATATCTGTAAGATAAGAAGTAAAAGTTCGCTCATTATCGACTTAGTTCCCTGACACACAATGGCCCATTACCTCTAGCCGCCCATAGGGGTTTATAAAAGAAATCCCCGTCTTTAATGAATAATAGGTGCCATTCTAAATTGGTACAGACTTGCTTTTGTTTTATTACGTTTGATTTTAAAACAAGGCAATCTCTTTTTCTAATAAATGTTTTAGTAGGCAGAAACGTCCGCTAACGAAATTCTAAATTTCAATCAAAGTGGAACATTGAAAAATTACGGAAAAATTCCGCTCGTGGCGAATAATATTAAATTTTCCACTGTAATCGAAATCTCTTTTTCCTATTACTGTTGATACAAATTTAATCGCCAATATTGTTCTTGTACGGTGGGCCAACTGGCCGTATTATGTGCTTCTCCATCCAAATACTCTGTACAGGCGGGTGGTGTGACGCACACTACCACACCACACCACACCACACCACACCACACCACACCACACCACACCACACCACACCACACACACACTATGTTGACTAGTATACCAAGTGTATTCTGCATTTAGGCGCGAATCAATAATTATTTGATCGACTTCTGTAGTTAGGCATGTGTTCAGGTTGCTGCCCTCGTCATTTTGATATGATAAAGATAAGATAAGATATTGTTTATTGTCAGAACTGTGCAAAATGTGGTGAAGAAAAAACTTAGTATCATCATTAATTGGAACATGAGAATAATACACCGACAATTCCAGAGCTTGACAAAGCACGAGAAATGACAATACATAAGCCGGAATGATACTCATATGACCTGTGATACTCTCTGATGAGCGCTGACGCCTGGTTCAAAAGGACACGTCATAAGAGCACGTGAATTGAGAACTCGGGTGAGTGTGAATCGAACCGTACTAAATGTATGAAACCGATATCGTTCTATCGCTTCAAGACACGAAACGTCAGAAAAATATATACTCGTATCAGGCTCAATTTAAGGTGGGTTACACTTAACCGTCTGTAATCGTGAGTGGTGTTCGTTATAATCTGAATGTATGGAAAGTTTGATATAGTACATTGTGCATTAAGGACCGTAAGAACAAACTCGACTCCTTAAAGGCCCTCCGCCTTTGGCGTCGGGCTTCTAATAGACTCTCGTTAGTAATCCCCTTACTGCCCGTGATACACACAATGTTTTTCATCACATTTGCGAGGAAATAAATAACTACAAAAGACAGAAAAATCTAAGTTTCACCACTCAAAAATTGACGAAATCGACAACTTCACTTACAGATTTGAGGAGGGCGAGGGGGCGTGGCGCCTCATGGCCGGCTAGATTTTTTTCAACCAATCACAGAGAAGAATTCTTGTGACGCGCGTCCAACTAGATTTGCCAACCAATTTGTTTGATTTGTTTTTAACCAATCAGATCACACACAAGCTCATAACTCCCTAGGGAGTTATAAATCCATAACTCCCGTGGGAGGTAAATCGGGTGTAGCTGCTCTATAAACTTGCCTATAATACACCCTTTACGAGCAAGTGTGATGAAAAGTTTATAAAGAATGACAGCAACCAGCGCTATATTAAACGTCGATTGGCCTGTAATCGTAATTTGGTGCAACCCGCCCTTAGCATATGTTTATGTCGAACATCGAGCTTGATTGACAGTAATAGGGGTGTAGACTAAAATTTATTATTACTTCAAAAGAAAGAAGGCACAAAAATATGCCTAATGAGTAATGACGAAAAGCCCATTCGAATATCTCAAAAAATTACGAAGCTACAACCGTTTTAATGTTGCTTGTTGGAGAGAAAACGCTCCGGGATCGTGACGTCACCATCGTCTAGCGTCATAGTAAATGACAATCATTTCATATGATGGTGCGTTGTGCGGAAAAGGGATAGAACATACCCCCCCTTAAAACTTTGGACGCTTATAACTTTGTCATAATATAACCTCTTGCGTTGTTTTTTTCTCCATTTGACTACATTTTTAATCGAGAAAATGCAACATTATTGATTATTTTGTTTAGTGCCTACACCCCTATTCTTGTAACAAGTATTGATCAGCAATCATTCTCAATTAATCAGTAATTGGAGGAAACACGAATCGTCGTTACCTTGTTCTTGATTTTCCTTCTGATTTTCTTGAGTGATTTCTCCTCAGCCTTCGTGAGTGGTAGACGTGTGGGCACGGGGTAGCCTTCGGCCAGGAGTGTGCGTTTCTCTTCATCTGTTAGCACCAAATGGCCCGTTGATCCTTTCTGTAATAAAAAAATTGGTTGTCTATAAAGTCGGTTTACGGACGATAATTTTACGTGATACGTCATAAGAAAACATTGTGCTGCCATACGAACTTTGGACCCCCATTTCACCCCCGCAGAGGGTGAATTTTGAAAAATCCTTTATTAGTGCACCGCTAGTAAGCTTATAAGGAATCTATCTATGTGCCAGGAATCTCTAGAATCAGCAGTTTGGGCTGTGCGTTGATATATCGTGACAATGAGTTACACTTTTTCGTGCGTGCAGCCGGCGTTCGACGATTTATAAGACGTTATCACGTCAAAAATAAGCATTTTTAAACCCTAAAACTAAATACCTTTTTACCTCTTCTAAATAATAAAACGATTTGAACGGATTTTATCGCGTATGGTATGTATAACGAACATAACGAAGACAATATTATTAGCAGACGCCTGTGTTTTGTGTCTTTCTCACAAGCACACATTTCGTATAAACACAAACTAAAATTGAAGGACGTTTGACAAACGCCACTTACACTACTACAAATTATTTTTGAAATATTATTCTTCGATCTAGGAATTTATTCATTTCAGTCTGGAGTATTGTGTTAACGGCGTCGGCCCGGACACGGCTCGGTCGCGGGCCGGGCTCGGCGCGGTGCAATACGATGCCGGATTCATACTTGTCTGACATGATGCTCTCTGATGCGCTTTAAAGCCTGAGACTAGCCATCACGTCAAAGCGCTGATGTAGTATGAATATGACCGTAATAAATGTATGAAACATATCGTTATGTAGCGTCACATCTGACAGACATAAATCCGGCTTACGTCGTCCTTTATGCCAAGATGGGAACTCACCGGCTGGGTTGATGAGTTGCCGCGAGTGGTGCGACAGGTAGAGGTGGAAGCCTGGGCAACATTAATTATTATAGATGCCACTCACCGGCTGGCTACTGATGAGCGGCGTGTTGATGGGTTGCCGCGAGTGGTGCGACAGGTAGAGGTGGAAAATGCCTGGGCAACATTAATTATTATAGATGCCACTCACCGGCTGGCTACTGATGAGCGGCGTGTTGATGGGTTGCCGCGAGTGGTGCGACAGGTAGAGGTGGAAGCCTGGGCAACATTAATTATTATAGATGCCACTCACCGGCTGGCTACTGATGAGCGGCGTGTTGATGGGTTGCCGCGAGTGGTGCGACAGGTAGAGGTGGAAGCCTGGGCAACATTAATTATTATAGATGCCACTCACCGGCTGGCTACTGATGAGCGGCGTGTTGATGGGTTGCCGCGAGTGGTGCGACAGGTAGAGGTGGAAGCCTGGGCAACATTAATTATTATAGATGCCACTCACCGGCTGGCTACTGATGAGCGGCGTGTTGATGGGTTGCCGCGAGTGGTGCGACAGGTAGAGGTGGAAGCCTGGGCAACATTAATTATTATAGATGCCACTCACCGGCTGGCTACTGATGAGCGGCGTGTTGATGGGTTGCCGCGAGTGGTGCGACAGGTAGAGGTGGAAGCCTGGGCAACATTAATTATTATAGATGCCACTCACCGGCTGGCTACTGATGAGCGGCGTGTTGATGGGTTGCCGCGAGTGGTGCGACAGGTAGAGGTGGAAGCCTGGGCAACATTAATTATTATAGATGCCACTCACCGGCTGGCTACTGATGAGCGGCGTGTTGATGGGTTGCCGCGAGTGGTGCGACAGGTAGAGGTGGAAGCCTGGGCAACATTAATTATTATAGATGCCACTCACCGGCTGGCTACTGATGAGCGGCGTGTTGATGGGTTGCCGCGAATGGTGCGACAGGTAGAGGTGGAAGCCTGGGCAACATTAATTATTATAGATGCCACTCACCGGCTGGCTACTGATGAGCGGCGTGTTGATGGGTTGCCGCGAGTGGTGCGACAGGTAGAGGTGGAAGCCTGGGCAACATTAATTATTATAGATGCCACTCACCGGCTGGCTACTGATGAGCGGCGTGTTGATGGGTTGCCGCGAGTGGTGCGACAGGTAGAGGTGGAAGCCTGGGCAACATTAATTATTATAGATGCCACTCACCGGCTGGCTACTGATGAGCGGCGTGTTGATGGGTTGCCGCGAGTGGTGCGACAGGTAGAGGTGGAAGCCTGGGCAACATTAATTATTATAGATGCCACTCACCGGCTGGCTACTGATGAGCGGCGTGTTGATGGGTTGCCGCGAGTGGTGCGACAGGTAGAGGTGGAAGCCTGGGCAACATTAATTATTATAGATGCCACTCACCGGCTGGCTACTGATGAGCGGCGTGTTGATGGGTTGCCGCGAGTGGTGCGACAGGTAGAGGTGGAAGCCTGGGCAACATTAATTATTATAGATGCCACTCACCGGCTGGCTACTGATGAGCGGCGTGTTGATGGGTTGCCGCGAGTGGTGCGACAGGTAGAGGTGGTTGCGGCGCGGCGGCGCGGGCGCGGGCGCCGGGGCGTCGTGCGCCGGCGACAGCGCGCCCTCGCTGTCGGACGACGACAGCGAGGACGGCGGCGTGGGCGGCAGGTGGAAGCCTGGACAAATTAAGTAATGACGTTATGTCAAAAATCTAGTTTTTTATACTAGTTTTTGTTTCTGACTGTACTTTCTCTTGCGCAGTCATCAACTAGTTATTGAGAGGGTTCCAATGAGTCCAAACACGACGGGTTTATCTTGTGTAGTTTAGTAATTGCTATGGTCACATTCTCTTTTCAGTGAAAAAAAACTCTTCCATAACTTCGTTGTTTCGGGTTGCTCATCGAAAATTTTCACGCGCCGCCACTAAAAGTGGTCTACCAGACCATTATAAGAACGCGTTACGAGCGCTCATATCCACACACCGCATCAGCAGCTAACACTCGCCCTGGTGGTAAGCTGTTACCGTGGCCTATTTGGATCATTCTTGTCAGCTTGAGTTGATATCATTAATTATAAAATTCATTGCACAAATTAAAGATAAATTATTTTAAAATTATATGAACGTACCTGATCCTGAGCTAGAAGTGACCTTGATGGACAGTTTGTTGGAGTTGAGTGTGGTGGCGAGGCGCGGCGCGGCGCTTAGCAGCAACTGAGGCACCCCAGCCGCACCGACTTTCTGCAGCACGGCTTGTGGCATGTGGATGGTTCCCGTCTGGAAGGATAGGGATGAGAGTTAGAAAATAGTTTATTCATGGCGCTTTAAAACTAAGAGAAGTAAAGCAACAAGTAATTAACATCGCTATTGGAATGGTCTCCATTCAGCTCGGTTCGCAAATCAGAAGTTAGAGTACGCGTTTCATTCTTGTATTCCAGAGCCATTATATTTTCGCGATGATATACGTAAATTCAGTGTTTCGTGCGCTCCACTTATTATATAGCAAAATAAAAAGGAAATGCCTTTAAAGGAATCCATATTAATCACAAGCACGCGTCCTTTGAAGTCGTATTTCCTAAAATGGAGATATACTTTAATATAGCCTTCAAACAAGTTGGATTCAATAAGAAATGAATAAAGTATATCCTTAAATCATCAAAGTCTAGAATATTTAAGTGGCTCAAAGCTTTTAAAACTTTGCTCGGATCGTTTGGGTTCATCCAAAATTAATCGTCCCGATGCTAACTACTTCTAATTAGAAGCCCAGTTAGGGCCCCGACATCTAGCGTCTCCCACCGGCGTCGTGTGAGCGTTCTCATACAAAATTGTGCGTTGCGTCGACGCGGCGTCGAACGCTCACACGACGCCGGTGGGAGCCGCTAGATGTGGGGGGGCCCTAATATTGTACGGCCAACTCCACGTGTACACAATTTTGAGTCTTATCGCCTGGACATAAGTTTCGAAATGTTTAGTATATAGTAAGTTATAAACTCGTCGTTATTCGTACAGCCGCTGTAACCGGGCCTTAACTCATTACGTCCCCAATATCGGCATGCTCTCGTTTCCAAATATTTCCGCGAACTACCTCGATAATTATGCCTAATTACCTTCAGGTTGTACAAAAAAGTGGCAAGTTAAAAATCGCACGGTGAAAGTTGTATAGCGACTTGAGGTGGTTGAACTCTTTTGACCCTAGTTTTAGGGTACCTTGGTGACTAGTGAATCTAAGGCTCAGTTGTTTCGAACCGTTAAAAAAACGGATTTTTAAAAAGTCGTAGCACTTGTTTGGATCATAATTTCATAATACAGCTGCCCTAAATTTAATTAGCAATCTTGAGGCCTTTCTCCAGGGACTGTAGCTAGATTCGAATCCTGAGTTTATGACTTTCGCTCGATAGAAAAAAATCATGAACATAAGGTCTAAAATACATTTCAAAAATTCGTAAGTAATTATGCACAGAAGCTAAACGTATTAAAGTTGGTTCTGAAAATTAGCAATATCATGTTTAAGGGAACTTAGCTATTACTTTGTTATTTATTTAAACGCTCAAATAATTAAAATTAAAAAAACATGCTATCCGCGCTTCCGAACACGCACTTGCATCTCGCTTACGCTTAATGCTCAGTGAGAGGGAGAGAAAAAAAACCGGCCAAGTGCGAGTTGGACTTGCGCACGAAGGGTTCCGTACCATTATCTATAAAAACGGCAAAAAAAATCACGTTTGTTGTATGGGAGCCCCCCTTAAAAAAATATTTTATTTTGTTTTTAGTATTTGTTGTTATAACGGCAACCGAAATACATAATCTGTGAAAATTGCAACTCTCTAGCTATCATGGTTCTTGAGATACAGCCTGGTGACAGACAGACGGACGGACGGACGAACGGACGAACAGCGAAGTCTTAGTAATAGTGTCCCGTTTTTCTCTTTGAGTACGGAACCCTAAAAAACGCACGGCAGAAAGCTGTAGTGCGCGCCTAGCCTAACAGAGGTCTATCTGACTTGTAAGATGATAATAAAATTAGAGTGCTCTCATTCTGACTCGTTAGGCTTGTATGTTGTACTTGTCGTCTCATCAATATGTCCTATTCAGATAGATCCAAGTCTAATTGAATAGAATAGTGTTAAATACTCACTGTGTGGTCAATAACGTAATCAAGGTGTGTGACAGGCGTGCCAGGGGTCGGCGAGGGGGGGCAGGAGGACGCCGGCGATTCCGGTTCTGACTTCGGCTCTGCCTTCACTTCCATGGGCAGGTCGCTGGACCGCCGCCGGCTCCACGCGCTGGCGGGGATGGTAGGGTAGCACTCATCTTCCATGTCTGGAATAAATGGTTTATTGTTAAACAAAACTGAAAAAAGGTTGGCGACCGCTGGAAGCGTAGAGACTGTACAGTTTATTGTTCAACAGGTCACCTGGAAAAAGGTTGGCGGCCGCTGGAATCGTAGAGACAGTTTATTGTTCAACAAGTCATCTGGAAAAAGGTTGGTGCTTGCTGTGGCGGTAACGTTTGTAATATAGGGAATTGTATGAAGGTAGTCACATGGGTACCTTTCCTGCTCGATCTCTTTCATCACCATCAAATAGCAATTTCAATGATATTTTGGGTATTTGTTTTTACAATGATAGTTTGCGATATCGCCTACATATTTTTGCAATTTTGCTTGAGGCGTGCTTATGTACAAGCGTGCGCGTTTCCATGGTCGCCACACGCGTCGTATATCAATAGACAAGGCATAACTTTTAATTACATTGAATAAGATTAACCTACAATGCGGCCAGAACTTTTATATAAAAAAAATAACCGAAAATACGATTAATTCCCACCGCAAAAACTTATTGACGACGATCTTGCTCTCACGCGTAACCTATTGTGTATAATGTGTATAAGAGCAGGATGCAGCAGATCGATTTTTCCAGAATACACGGTATGACGCGGTAATCGTTACCCTCGCGACTAGGTTAGCTAGCAGTACACACGATTATGCATGCAGCAACCACTTCATTACATACGTGTACTCTAAAGGCAACAACACATGTACCTTAGAAAATATGCAAAATCTTTTCCGACGTTTTAGTAACCGCTAATGCTTTCAAATGAGTCGATGAAAAAAAATCGGAAAGTTATCATAATTTTTAATATTTCATTTTATTTGAATGATTGAATTTCTAGTAGTTCTAAATACGCTGTCAAAATATTTTTTTGCAGAAGCTGTTAAAAGTTAAAAAAAAGTTGTCTTTAATCTTTTTGGGAGTTTGATTATATTTTGTAATTTACACTTTGTTGTGATCATTTGAGGGTTTACTATCCGTAGATATAGCAATTAAAACAAACGAATTCTGACGGTATTTTATAAATAAAGGCATAGAGATCTTCAAGTTCTTGGCTTTTACAGTCTCCGCGTCCAAGTGCCATTCTCTCCGCGAGTGGTCCCATATTTTTGCGAAAGTTTACCAGCAGTATAACCCCTACTTCTTAATGGTCAGTATTATATTCACCAGAGCTGTCCGAGGGGCGTGTGAGGAAAGATGTGCGAGCTGCGTGTGAAGAAAGATTCGCGAACGTCTGGCAATGGTACTCGTATTGAGATTATTTCCTCGCACACCGCTCTACCTCGCACTGCTCAGGTGGACTTACCCTAATGGGGGCTATGCGTGCGCGCAGTTTCCGTTTGCTCAATCGCGTAATCAAGCAGAACATTTTGGTGGAAGTGTTAACCCAGACTGCATGCTTTCCACCCAGCATCCAATACAGTTCATGCGAATTTGCGACGTAATTAGTAAGTGGTAAGGCACGTTTTGCAATAACACGCAGTTTGGTTATGAGGTATAATTTTTAATTGGGATTACAATGAATATGAATAATCAATCGTATACGAATACACGGCAACGCTATTTTTGAACGACTTAATAAGTTCAATTCGTTTTCCATCATCATCATCATTTTCAGTCTGTAATCGCCCACTGCTGAGCATAAGCCTCTCTTCGCGTACGCCACTTATCCCGGTCCCGTGCTAGTCTCATCCAGAAATGACCCGCGGTCTTTTTTATGTCATCAACCCATCGAGCTGGTGGACGACCAACGCTTCTTTTTCCTGCAATTGGTCACCAATCCGTTAACGTTTTGGTCCACCTACCGTCACGCTGCCTGGCAATATGTCCTGCCCAACTCCATTTGAGTTTGGTTATGACTTCGCCGACGTCACGCACCTTAGTGCGACGTCGGATCTCAATATTCCTCACTCGGTCTTGTAGCTTAATGCCGAGCATGGCGCGCTCCATGGCTCTCTGTGCTACCCGTACTTTATGCACAGTCTCCTTTGTGAGCGTCCATGTCTCAGCACCATACGTCATTGTGGGCAGGACACACTGATTATAGAGACGAGTAATTCGTTTTCCAGGTGGGTTATATTATTATATGTTGTGAACTTGCTTGTATGTGCACCATGGATATGGAATAGCTGACTAAGTTTTTGGCTGTTCAATAAAAAATATTTAGTGTAGATTTCTTTATTTCCCTTGTTCCTTGGAGATAACTATGGTCAGGTAACTGGTTATCTGTGAAGATTTTTTTTCCTCAAAGATAGCCAGTTATCTGAGGCTCTAGTATAAGTTTTATCGATACATTTACGTTTTCGAACGCGTTTGCGTTTAGTTTCAATTTGTATGGCAACGCGTAGTTCCTAATAGTTACCACCAGGGGCGCTGTTCGCGTTACCATACAAATTTAAACTAAACGCAAACGCGTTCGAAAACGTATTGTTACGATAAAACTTATACTAGAGCCTCTGAGGTTTATTCCCTAGTGGATGTTCTCATAGGACAAGTTGTTCAGTACAAGCACCTTTCACTGTTGCTATTCCTGATCATGGCCCTGAAATCACGCAGTAAGTAGGTATAATATAGGTTATGATTAGTGCTTTCACATTGTTTAGGCATTTATTTTAGTCATCTTTAATCTATCGTTATGATCATAAAATACCCTGTTAACGAATTTGCTGTAAATTATGATATTGAATACTCATCCGTCCTACTTAATATTTAGCTGTGTTTGCAATGCAACAGCAACAACACGTCATCTGCATAGCTACTAATTACTTTTGCAGACGTCTTTACATCATCACTAAAACGTGATTAACTGTAGGAAATCAGCGATATGTTTTGCGTTCTAATTTGATTTGAATTCGCTCGTTTCCACGGTATATTTGTTACCAGCGTTGGTACCACTGGTAACAGATGCCAATTTTTCAAGGCAATTCCCATCTTATCTTATCTAGATGGGCCCCAGTAGGATCTTTTGTGGATTTGCCCCTTCCTTTATGCCTACTCCTAAGCTCGCTCCATCATTTCGACAAAACGGATGATACAGCACAGCGAGAGCACGTTGAATTCCTTTGGTTGGCCGTTACCGAAGTAATTCATTCTTTGGTTGGCCGTTACCGAAGTAATTCATTCTTTGGTTGGCCGTTACCGAAGTAATTCATTCTTTGGTTGGCCGTTACCGAAGTAATTCATTCTTTGTCTGGCAAGGGCATGACTTTCACACAGTAAGTGTTCCATAGTTTCATCCTCCTCGCCACACATTCTACAGTCTAAACTATCCGATAGTATACTGACCAAGAGATTCTTGACCCCGAAGGGACCTGTGAATACCCCAGATATAACTCTAAGTTGCTTCCTGCTGGATTTAAAGAGTTTTTTGGTCTAGCCCGAGTCCACTCCTTCTATGAAGAGCTAAGAGTGCCTTAAGCCAGCCTCATTCCTCCACTCGTGTTGGTGTTTGGCATTAGCGTAGGCTTCTAAGGCGAGAGTCCCACAAATGAATCTGGACTCAGAAAGCAAGCTCATCTGCTATTTCGTTGCCGATGAAGCCCTCGAATTCCCATGGTAACACCACTAAAGTGTTGTAAGACCTTTAGTGATAACAGTTGGGAATAGCCCGCTTCGAAACGCCTGGGACATCGTATCAGAACGAGTGCGAAACACAATGAATATATACGAAACGTTAGTAGTAGATCTAAATGTCACTTTTTATATGGAAAAATTATAGTTAAATTGTCCTAACGCGCGTTCGGAACGTTACGTGATTACCCCTCTGATGTCCCCTGATTGTTTACGCTAATTGTAGGCCTAAAATAGCTATTAAAATTTTACATAATGGAACATAATATGTATTATATCAATTTGGGAGCTCGTCTATTATTAGGAGAGTCGTTTGTCACTATTATTAAGCACTTTTATTAAGAGCTTATTTTCGGTGCCATCTGCTCAATTGCAATAAGTGATACAAACATATTGAGATTTTATTGAAATACATGCAAACATAGCCTGTGTCCTATTCTGATGTGTTTTTTGCGATTTAGAGGATAGGCACAAACTTCTACGTTTACAAAATTATAATTAGGCCCTTTTATATGAAAAGTTGTTACAGTGACTTTTCATTTCAGAATTTTGAACCTTTAGGTTACGCCACCGAACACCCTACGCAGAATGGAAAACTCTATTCAGCCTAATATGAGAAAAAAGTGTCAATGTTTTTTATATTTCCTTTCTGTTACTTATCTACTACACATGCTTGAATGAAAATAACGGAACGGAAAAATGGAAGTTGTATGAAAAATTTGAGACGCCATTTTTTCTCGAATTAGAATGAACAGAAATGAAATGAAATTATTTAATTGCTTTAAACATGGAATACAAGAGGTATGTTATATTATAATTTAGTTGCAAATACATGTTTATATAATGTTTTTATTTTTGAACACATTATAAAATTATATATTCATTAGGAAGTAAATTTCAAAAGAAAAATAAAAGTCAAAAAAGCATTACATCAATAACATTAGGTACCTACTATATAATATGTTCTTTTAGCCAGTCAATTAATTTAATTTTAAATTGATTGAGTGCTTTAATGTCATCAGCTCATCAGAGTATCGATTCTGCGTACAGATAAACAATTTTTTTTTAATCTGCGGTGAAATGTCAGTTTAGAACGTTTCATAAAATAGCCCAGTCTAAAGTGGACTCGAGACCCGCACCGCCTTACGCCCGGCCTATTCATATCCAATCCACGTTCTAAGACTGGACAAGTGGACACAGTTCAAATGACTACTTTACACGTCTAGTTACTCTAGACTAGACAGGCCGTTGACACGCCAAATCAAGACAATACAAAAGTCGTTACATTGTTTTACAAAAAACATATGTCTAACGTCAAAAGTCTGTAGGAACTATAAATTATTTCGTTGTAAATGAATAGTTTTGCGTTTATATGCGTATACGTGGGTTTGTGTTCATATTGCTAATAATTATAGCGTCCATTACTTCCATATACTATACGTACTATATTAAATAGTGTATTTTGAAATATAGAACTAGCAAGATGAAACTTTTTTTTTCGATAGAGAGACTCGACAAGAAAATACTATAATATAATTGCCTCTATTATGCGCAAAAGTGTAGGTAGCGTCCCTGGTGCGTAGAATTCGGGGCAGCCCAAACACTCTTCTGAGTACCATTATATGACAGATTTGAAGGGGCGCTAGTATTTTATCACGAAAAACTATACCACGAACGAATTTATCACGAAAACTTTATCACGAAAAACTTTATCATTTATTTAAAGGTCGCAGTTCAACCTAACACTCCTCCTCGCTTCGCTCGTCGTCGCACCTACCCAGTTTTCGTAATGTGGTCTTTTCATGATAAAGTTTATTGATGATAATGATTTAGTACTGACACGATTTGAAGGCCGTACCCAGGACTGGAACGATATTCATTGTTTGTTTTAATAATATTTTAAGTAATGTATATATTTTATGTACCTAACTAACACTAGAATTAAGTTTTTCATATGTTTTATACTAACAACTAATGGACATGTTCTGAAATAAATTATTTGAATTGAATTGAATTGAATACTTAAACAAACCTGCTCACAAACTTTGACGAGAATCGGTTGAGAAATGCGACCTGTAGAGGAGAACAGCCGGACAGCGGGACAGACACCGGACATACGAACGATTTTCGTTCCAAGCATAGAACTTCGTTCGCTTCGGTCGCTCGTTCGATGAAATGAAATAATGTCAGTGAAATGTAAGTTTGCATGTATAAGTAGAGGAGTAATCTCTGAAACTTTTTGTTCGTTTTATTAGGGTTTCGTACTATTAGAGTAAAACGGGACCCTATTACTAAGACTCCGCTGTCCGTCTGTCTGTCTGTCTGTCTGTCCGTCTGTCACCAGGCTGTATCTCAACAGTGATAGTTAGACAGTTGACATTTTCACAGATGATGTATTTCTGTTGCCGCTATAACAACAAATACTAAAAAACAGAATTAAATAAATATTTATAGATAATGGCCCGGAACCCTTCGTGCGCGAGTCCGACTCGCACTTGGCCGGGTTTTTTCACCATTGTATAGAATGTACCGTCGGGATGAACATACTCGTAGGTTATATTTTATCCCGTAACCCGTAACTCCGCATGGGTTGGCCATTATAAGTAGAGCCCCACGGGCAGCTATTTTGAAATATACTCGCATATCATGCGCCTGCATATCTTGGATGTTCAAAGACTTTATAACGTTTCTTAGTTAAGAAGTTTGAGGTCATTTATAAATTTACTGTCAAGAGATTAAGCATAAATAGGTACCTAATTGGTTACGGCAAGAAAATTATATAAGCATTTTTGTGAACCATACACAACTTAGACGAAAGAGATTCCTTAAGTTTTTAACCTATACTTAGCCATTTATAGTATGCAAGAATTAAGTGATTTAGGTAACTTGCTTAAGGCGACGTGAGCTCAGAAAACGTTTCCGACTACGACTTTTTAAAAATAAGTCGTAGCGCTTGTTTGGATTATAATACGGCTGCCCTAAATTTTATTAGCAATCTTGAGGCCTTTCTCGAGGGACAACAGCTATTCGAATTCGGTTCTAAATATTACTTTTTTATTTATTAAAACGCACAAAAAATTAAAATTAAAAAACTTGATATCCGCGCTTCCGAACACGCACTTCCATCTCGCTCACGCTTATGCTCAGTGAGAGGGAGAGAAGACCACGAATCTACATCGCCTTAATACGTTAGGCAGAGTATTTATATGTGCATAAAGCGTACCTTTACATAAACGTGTAAAAGGATGTTTAGGTGTAAAAAGTGTAATTATTAAAATTATAGATTCTTATATTTTTCCAGTTCAATGAATCTATTAAAAGGAAAACGTTTGTAAGGATGACGTTGATTGCTTTACAATAAGCGGATGATTTTGCCCTTAAAATTTGTAATATTTTATTTTAAAATAAAGTACCTAAATTATGTTTAAAAAAGCGGCCAAGTGCGGGTCAGACTCGCACATGAAGGGTTCCGTAAAATAAATTGCGGTTTACGATTTATGACGTATTAAAATAAACTACTTACTAGATCTCGTTCAAACAAATTTTCGGTGGAAGTTTGCATACTAATGTACACCATATATTTTTTTTAGTTTTATCATTCTCTTATTTTAGAAGTTACAGGGGGGAGACACATTTTACCACTTTGGAAGTGTCTCTCGCGCAAACTATTCAGTTTAGAAAAAAAATATATTAGAAACTTCAATATCATTTTTGAAGACCTATCCATAGATAACCCCACACGTAAGGGTTTGATGAAAAAAAAAATTGTTTCAGTTCTGAGTATGGGGAACTCCTAAACTTAATGTTTTTTTTTCTATTTCTGTGTGAAAATCTTAATGCGGTTCACAGAATACATCTACTTACCAAGTTTCAACAGAGATCTTATAGTTTCTAAAAAAAGTGGCTGTGACAAACGGACGGACAAACAGACAGACAGACATGACGAATCTATAAGGGTTCCGTTTTTTGCCATTTAGCTACGGAACCCTAAAAATACGTGTCTTCTTAATACGAACGTCTAGAAAATGTTATACCTATAAGTTTGCTTTATAAATGCCGGGACACAATGCATCCCAATGTGAGTTTGTGTACTTTTTCAAGGGACTCTAATCTGTATGTCCCGGGGACAATGGCCAAAGACTACACTACACTTTATTAGAGGCGTTTGACATTTGGAGATGTGTGAGTCACCCCGAGTGCGTTCACCCGGCGGTTCCTTTCACCAAAATGGTTTGCAAATCAGATAGGTGGGTCCGGCTTGAGTGATGACTACACAAATCGACGCTTAAATATGTATTCATATTATCAAGTAACAATATTTACATAACGAACTAGCCCCATACCTAGTAAGCTCAAACTATGTTGCTTTAACCCAAATTAAATCATCCAGCCCACCACCACTTTGCCTTCCTAAGTTCGTCTTGCCTATAGTTTACGTAATTACCTACGGATACTGCATGAGATAATATTATTGTTAATATTAAGTACGTATGTTAGTGTAGGTGAGTCTATAATCTATGTGATTAATGTTATCTGTGTTTTCTCTGCCTAAAATAAATAAGTAATTATAAATAAACCATTTACGAACAAAATATAACCTTTACATTGGGACTACTTAATATGAAGTAAAATAGGACGAGGACGACAATAAACTTATTTATGAGGTTTAGATTAGGTAAAATACTTATGACACCTTTTAGACTGAATATCTAAAAACAATATGGCCAAAATGTTATAAATATTTTTTTATGATTATGGCCAACAGATAACATATTATAATATATTTTGGCCAGCTCTGAAAGCTCTTAGGTAAAATATATATGATACCTATTAGACTGAATATCTAAAAACAATATGGCAAAAATGTTTAAAATTTTTTTTTTATGATCATGGCCAACAGATAAGGGGGCGTCCACAAATTATGTAACGCAAATTGGAGGGAGGGGGGGGGGGGGTCCGGCCAAGCGTTACGGTCCTGTTACATGAGTGGAGGGGGGGGGTTACAAATTTAAGAATTTTGCGTTACGTAATTTGTGGACGCCCCCTAACATGTTATAATATATTTTGGCCAGCTCTGAAAGCTCTTAGGTAAAATATTTATGATACCTATTAGACTACTGAATATCTAAAAACAATATGGCAAAAATGATTTAAATATTTTTTTGAGATTATGGCCAACAGATAACATGTTATAAATACATTTTGGCCAGCTCTGAAAGCTCTCTGTGGAGCGATCGATCGAAAAAAACATTTTGAGATTTCATGTTTGATCCCTTGGTAAAAGTTGTTATGGTCTACAGATTTTTACGGCTGTATTCATAAGGCCTCTCACACACTGGCGCGGCCTGGCCGCGGCGGACAATAAAAAACTTGTCATGAGCTGTCAAATTTGCTACGGTCCGCCACCGCAGGCCGCGCCAGTGTGATGCAGGCTTAAACGTTCTACAAGTCTATTTTAACTAAAATGGCGTTAAAATTCGTTTGTCCTCAACTGTCCCTTTACATTTGTGTTCGTAAGAAAGGGACAAGGCACATTGTATAGCCCCTAAAATTTTCCGGTAGGTATAGTGAAGGAACTGAGTAGCATGATGTAAATGCTTTGTCCTCATCAAACACCGAATTCAAACTTATTACCTCTAGCATATGCTTCGCATGGTCTGTACAACATTTACAGTAAAATCCACCCTGCATTTGCGACGGTTTTATACATGAAATAAGGAGTCTAACATATGAAGCCACAGTAATGTTCCTAATGCGCGGAAATTAACTTTTATTACGGAAATATTGTTTCAAACGAAATGAGAAATAAAATGTACCACGCATTTTATATAAACGTACCTATTCCCCGACAGCTCTAACCTTTCAGACATCCAAATACAAACATAATTATGATTATTATGAAGTACAAATGCAGATTTGTATGCAAGGGGACATACATACAAAGTTACACATTCATAACTTTTTACCTCTTTATAATATTAGTACCTATATATAATTAGTATAATTACTCAACTTTTTAATTATAATTTAACAAGAACTTTGGGTTTATCGCTGAAAACGTGTCAGAGCTATAAATCATAGTAGAATTACTTTAAATACGTGCTGGATCCGATAAGTTTCTGATTACGTAGGTATTACGTTATCGCAATTACATTGATTGCTAGTTATAAGAGCATTTATAATTGGATACTCTAATGAAATAGATTCGTTGAATGTTTATGTTTGATGTCAATGTTTTATTACGACAAAAAATATAGCTGAAATAGTTATTTGTTATAAAAGGGTGCAAAGTTGTATTTTACCCGCGAGTGTGGAATTGAAACCCGAGCAACCGAAATGATTCTATAGTTGAACCCCGAGCGAAGCGAGTGGTTCTAAATGGAATCCTGAGCGTAGCGAGTGTTTCAACACACGAGAAGTAAAATACATTTGCACCCGTGTGTAACACAAAACTTTTCACCTCACTGTAGCGAGGAAAGTGCAACATGCAAAACAACTTTATTTAATTGAAATAATAAATTTGCACCCTTGTATAAATAAAAATTATACAAATAACTATTTTTTTTTATTTTTGCAAGTGCTAGTCGGATTTTAGTTTTCCCATACATTTTGAGACCCAGCGCCTGATGAAGGCAACAAGCAATTCTGAAAAGTTTTTTTGTATGGGCGCCCCTTAAATATTTATTTTGTTCTGTTTTTTAGTATTTGTTGTTATAGCGGCAACAGAAATACATCATCTGTGAAAATTTCACCTGTCTCACTATAACGGTATTCACGGTTCATGAGATACATGAGATACGCTCCAAGGTCAAATTACTTTGCCCACTAGTGGATAAATTCGATTTTGCTCACTGGTTTTAACGGACAAAAGACGGCTTTCCGAGGCAGTGAGGGGAAAAGTATATTAATGTGCTTTTCATTTCATTGTTATATCGGTCGCATCCTGAAGGTCTGCTAGGACTGATGCCTGGCGTAGGCACTTGTTTTTGTGGGAACGACTGCCACCAAAGCTGTTATTCTGTACGCTTCCCCTCACCTCACCTCAAACGATTCGAAGACGCCGTGGTTCGTAGTAACTAACCGTAATCAGAGGTCTGGTTTACACCTCTGATTACGCTTAGTTAACTACGAATCACGGCGTCAGGCAAGATATATAAGAGTGACGGGTGAGGTTAAAATGAATTCAGAAAAGCATAGCAGACAGGCTAACGCCCAAACCCTAACTTCGTTCTTGCGATTGCATATAGCCCACCATGGAGGCACTGGAACTCCATCCACATTTATTATCACATTTCATTTTATAATTTTATATTATAAATTAATGTGTCGATCACTTATTATATAACGAACTTCGAGGTAGCACCTCTGAACCAAAAGGAAGACAGAATCATTTGAACTTTTCGACAAATTATTAGGTAACTACGTATTCTCACGAAACCGGCATCTCTTAGGATGACATGGTGGTAGAAAAATGTAATAAGCGAATCTATACCTTAGGTACTTACGTCTGATGGACTGTGTAAATATGTAATAACCTTAACGTCTGATGAACTGATGATGTTATCCGAAGGCGAAACAGTTAATAAACATTTAATGTTACTTAAACAGCGTTAAATAGGAATTCTATGAATAAACATGTCGCGTATTTCTAGCATATCGTAATAAATCAGTTCAAACACACTAAAAATCTACGTGCCTCTGCAAAATATTAGAACTTTATTCAAATCATTAATAAAATCAGTGCGATAAGATACTGCAGGATTATGTTACGTTTGAAACAGACTGTCAATTCCAACGGTCTTTTGAAAATCTTTTCACCTACACGTCACATCCTCATTTGGTGGTGCAGAGTCGGTGACTTATCAGTAAGTCGATACAGATTCTTTACTGCATCTACATTTCTATGAGTGTTATCCCTACCCGGCGGTGATATACCTAATTTTAAAGACAGTATACCGACATGAAAAAGATCTAGGTGACATCAGTACCTGCTCGGTGAAAAAGTTTAAAAAACTGTAACATGACTACGGTAAAAAACCGGCCAAGTGCGATTCGGAATCGCGCACGAAGGGTTCCGTACCATTATTTATAAAAACGGCAAAAAAAAACACGTTTGTTGTATGGGAGCCTCCTGTAGCCTAGTTGGTAGTGACCCTGCCTACGAAGCCGGAGGTCCCGGGTTTGAATCCTGGTAAGGGCATTTATTTGTGTGATGAGCACAAATATTTGTTCCTGAGTCACGGATGTTTTCTATGTATTTATTTATCTATACAGTGTGTGTCTACGACCCGGGCTTTTATTAAGACCGATGATAATTACCCTGAGAAAATTACGGTTTTTTTG
This sequence comes from Epinotia brunnichana, assembly GCA_963854355.1. Taxonomy (NCBI): domain Eukaryota; kingdom Metazoa; phylum Arthropoda; class Insecta; order Lepidoptera; family Tortricidae; genus Epinotia; species Epinotia brunnichana. Next base: position 3,506,111 of record OY977940.1, read on the forward strand.
GAAATAATTCAATATCAGGCTAATTAGTTGTATACGGCTTTTATATGTTATTTTAAACAACCTTTACTATGGAAATCAATAATTTTATGGACCGGAAGTAAGGAAAAAAAATTAACCCGCAAGCAAAAATGCTATCAGTATTTTTATAATGAAAACATGTTTGAGTACACAAATTTGGAGACTTACTACCTGAATCCAAAAATATATGCATCAGGAAATAACAAATATTTTACGACCTTGAGATAATACTGAATTTCATCTGGCCTATAGAAAGGTTTATTCATAAACAAAAATAAGTGGATTATGCGCGTATCCCAAAGAACGTATATAGACGTAGTTAATTATAAAGTAAAGAAAGTTTATACCATTTTCGCCTGATTTTTACGGAATTTATGAAGATTACTTTTCATTATTTTTTACCGTATCGGTATTAAATTTAGGTGGATTATTAATGAGTATTTAGTCAAAATACCCACCCTATTTTTTGGTGTAAAAATATGGCTGATATCGATATATTGTTGTGTTTTCATAGAGCGAAACCGTAAAGTTCTCAGGGTAAATATGCTTCGTTAACAATCGTTTGCACGTATTAGTAAATCATAACTATGTAAATTAACTGCACAATTAAATTTCCAAAATCCTAACCTTCAATGTACTAGGTGTATGACGTCGTACTAAACAAAGTATGAAGAGCTGTCATTTACACTAACTTGTCAATTTACTTCGCTGTACATTGCTGGCAATTAAAATTTTGCTAGAAAATTAGCAAAGTCTGAAATTTCGTTTATAAATTAAATTAATATCATAATTACATTATCAATATACGTTAGTTTAACCTCCTTTAAAAAAAGCCCGGGTCGTAGACACACACTGTATAAGAATGTTTATCGTCGTCTACTACCCATAGTACAAGCTTTGCTTAGTTTGGGACTAAGCCGATTTGTGTAAGATTGTAAAAAAAAAAGATTTATTTAAAAGGTTTTTAGTACCTATTTGTAGTTATAGCGGCAACAGAAATATATCATCTGTGAAAATTTCAGCTGTCAAACTATCACTGTTGTTGAGACAGCCTGGTGACAGACGGACAGACAGACGGACAGACAGACAGAGGGACAGCGGAGTCTTAGTAATAGGGTTCCGTTTTACTCTTTGAGTACGGAACCCTAAAAAGACAAAAAGAATTGCTCGAATCGATTGATAGGTACCTTATTCATCAAAATCGGTGCAGTATCTTAAACGCTACGGTGGAACAAGTAAGTACAAACATAGACTGCTAAAAACATATCCCTCCTTTCGGATTACAAACCGATGAACGTCGAATATGGCGCCCGCGCCGGCAGCTGTCATCCCATAGAAACTCGCAAACTTACGATACATTCAGATTTTAACGAACACCGCATACAATTACAGACGGTTTGGTGCAAACCACCCTTAGACTCCCAAAATTGAGTCGCATAATAGTGGTGTAGACTCAAAATTTATTATTACTTCAAAAGAAAGAAGGCAAAAAAATATGCCTGATGACGAAAATCCCATTCGAATATCTCGTAAAATTACGAAGCTACAACCGTTTTAATGCTGCTTGTTAGAGAGAGAAAACGCTCCGGGATCGTCACGTCACGATCTTTTAACGTCATAGTAAATGACAATCGTTTCATATGAAAGTGCGTTTTGGGGAAAAGGGACAGAACATACCCCCTCTTAAAACTTTGGACGCTTAGAACTTTGTGATTATTTAACCTCTTGCGTTGCTTTTTTCTCCATTTGACTACATTTTCAATCTTTTTTTGAGAAAATGCAACATTATTGATTATTTTATTAAGTGTCTACACCCCTGTTATGTCACGAGGTGTAATATTCGGTCATGTTTGTCATGAATGTCGATATTGTAGATAATAGCGCTTAGTATGTTATTGTGCACAATCGTGATGATTTATGGCGGCCGTTGTGCGATTAGTGTCACGGAGGTGAGTGAGAAGGCACGACCTGAATATAAATATTGTATTTATTACATATATAAACATTCCTATAAAACTAAAAACTATGCTGACCATCCCGGGGTCTCAAACTGTCTCTATACCAAATTTCATCAATATCAGTTCAGCGGTTTAAGTGTGAGAAGGTAACAGACAGACAATCAAACAAATACACAGACAGACAGACATACAGAGTTACTTTCACGTTTATAATATTAGTATGGACACCGGTGCCCCTGAATTTATTAATTTCCGTTACTATGTTTCCTCATTTTGTAAATATTTTATTTAGGTAAATGACTCGAATGTTTGCGTTGCACTTAGCGATTCGTCGAGTTTTCAAAGAGCGTTTTAGCCATTGTTAACACATTTGCGATACATTTAGCGATGTCCAAGAATAGTGAATAGGATATCTCAATATCACTGTAAAAATAAAATGCAACGGTAAAAATCATGAATTTCTGTCATGTCAATAACTTATTTTGCAACTTATTCAATTCTAATAAAGCGAAAACGTATGGTTCTTTTTGACGTCTATGGTGCAGTCGCCATCAGATATATCGGAGCGGCCAAAGCGCTCACAAATATCTGAACTCGTGTCTATTGCCGAGGCATTAGAGACGTGTTCACATTATTTGTGAGTACTTTGGCCGCTCTGATATATCTGATCGCGACTGTACATATGTGCAACAATCAGACATTTTGAATATTTTTTATGCAAAAGAAATTATATCTGTATGTTTTGGACTATGAAGATAATCGATAGCTATACACAGAAAAAAATACAAACTTGATTCGAAGTAAATATTCTTGAACGAGGAAATTAGTTAGGAAGATATTAAATTATCTCTGTTGGAGCGAAATTATCTTGATTTGATTGATTGTTATTTTTTTCTTAGTTCGAGGGAATCTTCTTAATTCAAAATAATATCTATATCATTAAAAAATATTAGCGGACTTCCTAATTTGATACCAGTAATATTTTTAACAAAACCAAATGATCTCTTTAGAGATCGATCATACAGATGGATCAGTATGATAAGTGGCAACTATAAGCTCGCCCTGTATGCGCATATGACAATGTCATTATCAGAGCGCATAGCGTGTGCGACCTCTCGCGTAATCACCGCATTCGTCGTAAATACAGTCATTAGTAAATACGTAACAGTATGTAATACATACGTGTTACACATACCTATATCTAGTATTTCCCCGTATAACTAGCTCTCTTGCTTGCGTGTGGCTCATATTTTCTATATTTTAGGGCTTGCTCCAACTGGCTGTATTTATAAATTCAATATTGTTTGCACTAAAACTATGAATGAATGAATGAAATTTATTGCGTATAATGAATCCAGGTTATGTAATTGCAGATATAGTTGCATAAAGAAAGTTTCACTGAACTCTACCTTTGCAGGTGTACACTGTACACGCTTATCTTAATAATTAATAGTGTTACGTTCAATTAAAAATGTCCACAATATTGTATACAATACTTAACAGAGAAGCTATGGCCCTACACCACAGACAGCCTGTTTCGTTAAAATAAAACATACAGTAGCTCTAGTATAAGTTTTATCGATGCATATACGTTTTCGAACGCGTTTGCGTTTAGTTCCAATTTGTATGGCAAAGCGAACAGCGCCTCTGGTGGTAACTATTAGGAACTACGCGTTGCCATACAAATTGAAACTAAACGCAAACACGTTCAAAAACGTATAATATGTATCGATAAAACTTATACTAGAGCTACAGAGTATTAATAAAAGCTAGCAATTTCGATGTACGTCTTGTACACGGGTGATCCCAAAATAATACTACTTGCTCTCTTATATAACTGTATTCGCACAATGTCTCAAAATTACAGTACAGTAGGTAGTAGCTTAAGATTAAAAAGACAATGTATGCTCTGGATCCCTATACTTTGGGTTAACCCATCGTTACCCAGTTTCCCGATGTAACAGCGACATCTAGGGGTAACCTTTGTAACTAAGGTTAGAATGATTTAGGTTCCTTGCAAGTGTTGAAATTAATACTATAATTGGGTACCACTAGCGCCATCTGTTGACGGGCTTAAGGAAACCTAATAGATTTGCAGTGGCGATTGAACATACCGCCCACCAAGGACATTATGAGACATGTTGTCCTTAATTCCGCCCACCATGACACTAACAACAAGTGGATTTCTTAAATACTAAATAAATAACTATAAACTATCAAAGCAACAGATAAACATATTTTCTCACATACGCATCAGGGATGGGTAGGCATGCAAGATTCCTTAAGATATAAATTACGTTACATATAATTGTTGTGGAGATCTTCACATTAACAAACTCAAAAAAAAACTATTATTTTTCCACAGGAAGAACACAGATCTTTCCCACGGATCTCTTTATGCTACCTCCCTTGCACTTTAAACTAACGACACGTGTAATGCCGTCCAATCCAGGGTGTTTGTTTGTAATTCTACCGTATAACCACTTAGCCGGAGGAAGATCATCCTCTTTAACTAAGACTACATCTCCAACAGCCGGTTCCGAGACTTGATGGCCCCACTTGTACCTATGATAAAACTGTGTCAGGTATTCACGCGACCAGCGACGCCAGAAATCTTGGACCATTCTTTGAGTAAGCTGCCATCTTCTTAAATTGCTTATGTTTTCTGCTTCAAAATTGTAGTCTGGTACTAACACTAAGGGTTCTCCTACCAGGAAGTGGCCGGGAGTTAAAGGCATTGGATCGTTGCAGTTCTCATTCATCTTAGAAATTGGTCTTGAATTAAGACATGCCTCAACTTGGGCCAATACGGTAGCCATTTCCTCGTACGTCAAAGTCGAGGTACCCACGACTCTTTTGAGGTGATATTTTGTGGATTTGATACCAGCCTCCCAAAGCCCCCCGAAGTTCGGAGAATGAGACGGTATGAAGTGCCAATTCGTGCCATTTGTGGCTAGCTCGTCCACTATCTCTGAGAGCAAAGAAGCCCTTTCATTGGCAAACAAATGCTTCAGCTCACGAGCTGCACCCACGAAGTTCGTGCCGTTGTCACTCCAAAGATCTGTGCACTGACCACGGCGTGCTGTAAATCTCTTGAAGGCAGCTAAAAATCCTTGCGACGTCAAGTCACTAACTGCCTCTAAATGGATGGCTCGGGTAGCCATGCATATAAAAAGACAGATATAGCCCTTATACGCATGGTGACCTCTGCCCTTCGAGGTTAATTGGGCCAGCGTAGTCCACTCCGCTGTGACGAAACACTCGGGTAACAGTCCCTCTTGCTGTAGGTAACTGCCCCATTAACTGATGCTGAGTTGCAGCAGCATATCGTATGCAGACAACGCACTTTCGAACAAACAGACTCACCAGATTTTTTGCCCCCACTATCCAGTACTTGGATCTTAAATAATTTAACATTAGCTGTGGAGCTCCATGTAAGGTCCTTTGATGTGCATCAGCTACTATTAAATCAGTGAAATGTGACTTGTGGGGCAAAACGATGGGATGCTTCATATCTTCACTGATTTGAGCATGCTGAAGTCTTCCTCCTACTCTTATTATTCCTTCTGCGTCTAGCGTAGGATTTACAGAGGTAAGTTTACTTCTTTTACTGATGGGTTTTTGTTGCTTTAAGTTCAGCATCTCCTCAGTAAATTGTTCGGCTTGAGTAAGTCTTATGCATACCATCAAACTGTTTTGTATTTCTTGACTTGACAACCATTTATTGAATACTTGACCTTGACACCTTTTAACGAATCTTTTACAGAAAGCCAACACGCGGATCAACCTTCTCAGGTTAGAAAACCTAGACATGATTTCAGTTTCAGGTGTGATGCCTTCTTCAGCAGCACCACAGGTTTGTATGAAACATAACTTATTACGTTTTTCTTCTAACTTCGTTTCCTTGACAATAATATTTGTGTAATTTAAGTTTTCCTGTTTCAGCCAGGTCGGACCCTCTTTCCAGAGCAGCTCATCGACGGATTGGTAAGTACCTCTGGAGGCGCAGTCAGCGGGGTTATCTTTCGACACGACATGGGACCATTGTTGAGGTTCCATTGAGGTAATAATTTCAGAGACGCGATTCGCCACGAAGGTCTTCCACCTATTCGGGCGACTGTTCAGCCAAGACAGCACGATTGTTGAATCGGTCCAGGCATGAATCTTCATCTTATCGATGCCCATTACGTCCGCTACCTCTATTAATAACCTCGTCAAGAGAACTGCGCCACAGAGTTCCAGCCTCGGGATAGAAACCTGTTTGATCGGAGCTACCTTCGTTTTAGCCGTGACTAATGAAACGTGTACTTTGCCATCACTGTCGATGACGCGAGCATATACCACTGCTGCAAATGCATCTGACGAAGCATCACAGAAGCCTTGCAGTTCCAGAGCTTTGTCCCCGGCACTAGAGAGGATCCATCGTGGAATCTTAAATTTGGTAAGTTGTGCCAAACCTTCTCTGTAGGCTAGCCATTCCTTCAGCAATTTTACTGGGACCTCTTGATCCCATTCAATTCCCGAAAGCCAAAGTTTCTGTATGAAGATTTTGGCTGTTATGATCACCGGTGCCAGCCACCCTAGGGGATCGAATAGTCGTGCAATATCTGAAATTACATTTCTTTTAGTTAATGGCATTTTTGGTGGGGGAAGCTGCACTGCGTACTCGAACTCGTCGGTGTTCCGGTTCCATGTAAGTCCTAAAATTTTCATAACTGAGTCCATTTTAAGTTGCACATTTTCTGTTTCCTCTACATTTTCACTTTTGATTTCTTGCATTAGCTCTTCATTATTTGTTGTCCATTTCTGTAATTCGAATCCTCCTTTTGTTAATAGTTCAATCAACTCTTTGTGTATCTGTTTTCCTTCCTTGACAGTTTGACATCCGGTCAGTAAATTGTCCATATAAAAATGGTGCAGCACTCGCTCAGCAGCCAAAGGTACAGTCGCTCCTTCATCATATGCGACCTGATGCAACGCACGGACTGCTAGATATGGTGCGGACGCTGTTCCGAAGGTCACTCTTAGCAGTTTAAAGTGACCAATCTCATCTTGCGAGTTTGCTCGCCACACGATTCGTTGGAAGTCTGTATCACTATCATCGACTTTGACCTGTCGATACATCTTTACAATATCTGCGACTAGGCAGATAGGGTTCATGCGCCACCGAAGAATGATGTGACGTAAATCAGCTTGTAAGGCCGGTCCTACCAATAAATTTTGGTTAAGGGAAACTCCGTTGATCCCGGGACATGAAGCGTCGAATACGACCCTCAATTTTGACGTGGTTTTGTCTTGCCGAATTACAGCATGGTGAGGTAGGTACACTACATTCGACTTGTGTTTTTCTTCTTCAGTTACTCTCTCCATGTGGCCTAATTCGAGGTATTCTTTGATGACTTCGGTGTATCGAGTTCGCAGTTGGGGATCCCTGTCAAATCTTTTCTCCAGTTGCATAAAGCGTCTTGTAGCTATGGCTTCAGATTTGCCGTACTTGCAACTAGGGTCTCCATCTCGGAACGGAAGTTTAACAATATATCGACCTGTACTATCTCTTTTTGTTGTTGCCTTAAATGTTTCTTCGCATTTCTGTTCTTCTTCGGTGTAACTTTCATTTGGAGATTTTATCGGAATGTCTGTCTCAAGTTCCCAAAACCTTTTGAGAAGCTCATTTTCGTTAACTTGAACGTGGTTTACACTTATGTTATAGTGTTCTGATGAATCAGGTGCATGAATTGGTCCGGATAAAATCCAACCCAACGAAGTTTTTTGGGCTACTATAGCACCTGAAGATCCTTTGATGATTCCGTCTTCTAAAATACGACCATAGACGTCAGCTCCAAGGATCAAATCTATTTTGTTTGGTTCATTAAAGGATGGATCGGCTAGCTCGATGTTTTTGAACTTAGACCATAGCTCGACAACGATCCTCCTTTCTGGTAGGACGGATGTCAGCTTGTTCAACACAAAAGCATTAACACTCACGTTGACTTTTGGATCGAGAAGTGATTGAATATTTACGTTGACCATTGCCTTAGACGCTAAAGGAGCGCCTTCATCACTTCCCAAACCCGAAATTGTGCTTTTATGTTGAATCTTCCGCAGTCCCAGTAGTTGGACAGCGGACTCTGTGATCAAAGAAGCCTGAGATCCCTGGTCGAGCAAACACCTGAGTGTGATTCCTGAGCCATTCTTCGATTGTGCCTTGACTAAAGCCGTTGCTAGCAATACCTGATTACGGCTAGTCGAAAAATGACTCATGACGTTGCTACAAGTGGGTTCATCGTGCGATGGTGAACTTGTCGAAGCACTGTGCACAGCTACGCTGAGCTCGGCTGATTGATTCGATACCTCAGAATCAGCCGCTGAGGTGATATTCTTGGGATGCAGTAAAGAGTGATGTTTTTTGTTACATATACGGCATCGAGTAGATTGGCGGCAATCAAATACGGAGTGATTAATACCTAAACAATTAAAACACAGATGACTGGATTGGACGAAATCACGACGTGCATCAATATCAACGTTCGCAAAACCCTTACAATTGCTAATTTTGTGATCATCGGAACAGTAACTACATGACAGCGCAGCTAAGTGATGGACCTTTGGATTGGAAGCAGCGTTGAACCCCTTGTTAGCATAGCTATTGAAACCTTTATTACTAAAGCTAGAAGTGTATTTTACTGAGTTTGGTTCTACGAATTCTAACGCTCTGAACCGAGTTTCCAAAAATCCATAAAACTGTTTAAGAGTGGGCATATCTTCAGACAGTTCACAAGATTTGATTTCCCACTGTTTTCTCGTTTCACAATCTAATTTTAAACAGATTATGTGAATAACTATAATGTCCCAGGTTGACACATCAACCCCAATGTTTTCCAAAGCATGCAAACACTCGTTCGTTGTATCCAACAGCTCCTTGATCGCATTTGCAGATTCCGATGTCAGATTTCGTTGGCTCATTAATCTTTTAAGTATGTGATTAGCCAGATATTTCTTGTTATTATATCGCCTTTTAAGTTGTTCCCAACACGCATCGTAATTTTCCTGACTTATATTGACGTGTCTCACAAGTTGCTCTGCTTCACCAACTAAATGGCTCTTGAGGTAGTGTAGTCTTTGCACATTGTCCAATGACTTGTTGTGATGAATGAGCGATATAAAAAGATCGTGGAATGTCGTCCATTCTGAGTACTTCCCGGAGAACACAGGTATGGTAATTTTTGGCAGTCTTATATTCGACGTGGTAGGTTCTGTATCGGACTTCACGTTTGTAGGATTCGACTTAATCTCTAACTTCTGTAGTGCCGATTTCAATTCAAAATTATATTCTATGTACAATTCCTCAGTGCTTCCATACGCGTCGCCTGTAACATATACACTGGCGTTTAAGACTAAAGGATCGGTATCCAGCACAATTTGAGTGTGCGTCGAATTAAATTGTGCCCATAACTCTTCCAACATTTTCAATCTAAGTTTCAGATAATCCTCGGACTTTAGCCGCTCTTTCGGTGACTTTCGGAAATTATCCTTAGCCTGTTGGATCCGTTTCATTAAATCATTTTGTACTCTCAGATTATTTGCCATTTTGAACGTTGAAGCCTGATACAAATTTATTCTCAGTTCAATTATCGTGATTTTTTATAAGTCTCAAACGATGCAAATTCGCCTAAGTCCAAACTGATGCAGAATTTTCTAAGTGTTTGAACAACTCTGGCTAAAATCGGGCATGGATTCCCCGTAGTTCCAACTTTGAGAGAACTATTCTAAGTCCCTAGAGCTCAATTTTACTAAGTCCAAATCCTCGCTAAATTTACTAAGTCCAAATATTAGCTGAATTTTCTAAGTCCAAATCCTTTTAGTTAATCTTCAATTAAAGCTTCTAATGAAATATAATGGAAAGTACTCACAGTTTGTCTTCACTCACTCACACGCACACACTTATTGATGACGATACACGCTGCGTTGATGACGTCACACGATGCTGATGACGTTCGACGATGCTCCGATGACGCCACGATTCTCCGATGACGTTTCCGCCCACCTTCAGCAGCAACCCGCTACTGTGTCGGTGGTCAGGATTCCTGCCGCCAGATCAACCTCGAGCACAATCCAGTTCGAAGGACCATTGTACACGGGTGATCCCAAAATAATACTACTTGCTCTCTTATATAACTGTATTCGCACAATGTCTCAAAATTACAGTACAGTAGGTAGTAGCTTAAGATTAAAAAGACAATGTATGCTCTGGATCCCTATACTTTGGGTTAACCCATCGTTACCCAGTTTCCCGATGTAACAGCGACATCTAGGGGTAACCTTTGTAACTAAGGTTAGAATGATTTAGGTTCCTTGCAAGTGTTGAAATTAATACTATAATTGGGTACCACTAGCGCCATCTGTTGACGGGCTTAAGGAAACCTAATAGATTTGCAGTGGCGATTGAACACGTCTAAATATTTGAATTATGATTAGGTAGATTATTTGCGTATGCACTAGACAAACATCCATACTAAGTAATCCATACGAATATTATAAATGCGAAAGTGTGCGTGTCTGTCTACCTGTTTGTCTGTCTGTCTGTTACCTCTTCACGATTAAACCGCTGGACCGATTGTGATGAAATTTGGTACAGAGATAGTTTGAGTCCCGGGGAAGGACGTAGGATAGTTTTTATCCCCGTATCATCCCCAACCCAAAGCGATTAAATGGGCGTGAAATTTTTAATGGAGCTACGATATAGACGAGTTCCATGCGTCCGTTCATGAATTTGATAATGCGTAAGCGGCAGTGACTGGTACCAATAAAATTAGAAAAAATCAATTAATGTTTAAGATATTATAACCACTGTCAACAAGCAATGTCACTACAATTGTATTCAAGTTACATCACTACAAATCGTTACACCATGACTCATTGCTTTCCACACAGTTTAATTCGCCATTTACTTAGAAAGTAAAACGTGCTGCAGAGCATTTCCTTATTTCGGCTGGTTGGAATTTATAAATATGGAACGCACGTGAGCGACAGTCCGCGCATTCTGACACAGACTTGCGCCTGCACATTGCTGGGCAGGTATTCAAAACCGTTAGCATTTAAAAGTCTACGAATGTTCTTTGAATGAAACTGAGTCAAAAATTGCGTAATATTTGGAAAGATGTATTTTAAAGGAAGTATAGAGAGGCAGGGGAAGGCCTAGGGATAGCCTATATATTCTAGCCAAATAAAACATAAAGCTGATATCGAGTCATATGAGGAAGTCAAGAGGCTGGCAATGGATAGAGAAAAGTGGCGGTTACTCCACCGACAAGAGCAAGGCTCTTAAGTAATGATGATGATGATAGAAAGGGCAATGTGCCCCGTCCCGTTCCGCCCACTGAGGAGCGACTCGAAGGGCTTTATCGGTTTCCTTGTTCTGCTGCGGATAGCCTCATTTCTGATGCGATCACGCAGAGAAACTCCCAGCATAGGAAACACTGGAAACACACACACACACTGGTCGTGGTCGTTGTAGAACCGATGGCTGTTCGGGCGGAAAGGTTCTCGATTGGTACGACCTGGTAAAGGTCCGCTGAATGCGGGTGGCGCTGAACCGGTCATTGTGGCACTCTTTGGGGGAGGCTTACGTGCTGCAGTTGACGTCTTTCGGCTGATATGATGATGATGATGATAGAAAGGGTTATGAGAGGGTGTTTCGCGTCTTTGTGGATTGAACGAGCTACTTCTAAAAGTAGTTTTATTTTGACTTATGTAAAGGACAGTCACCTGTTGAGGGGTCCCGTTAAGGTACAGTCTGATAATCCGCGTCCACATGCTTAAAGAGAGGGAGAGAAAATTACGAGGACGCGGATTCTACGGAGCACTGTTGAGGTACTTTTTGTACACTAAGTTAAGTAAACAAGCACTGACAAGGGAAACCTTTTTATAGCTGACTGTATTAAAATTATAATAGAGACATGTTTCATAACATAATATTCTACTTTCAGAACATAAAGCTATTCTTATACGTGTCGTTTATTTTATGGTATTTTTACTGTACACAACGCATCATTAAAAATTATTTACCTCAACAAACTATCGTTCGCAGTTCTATGAAACAGAGAGCAAAGAACTAGTAAAAGGTAATGACGCGTATATTTGTTTGTAAACCGCCATAAATTTGGCGGAGTTAGCTCATCCATCAGTTCCATCACTGAATAAATATTATGACACATTTCCAAGTAATGACTAGTTTTAACGCCGCTTATCGTCTTTAGCTAGTCTTAGAGTTACGACCAAAAATAGAGTTATTCCAAGATGAGTTAATATAAATTGGCATTTAATCGCAGTCTTATATTACCAGTTGGACCAAATCGGCCTTGTGTATTAATAAAAATGCTCCGCTTTGATGAGCAATGCCCGTCTCACTCACGTCGCTTCATCAACTAAACCTCAAACACTTAGTTTAGCAGACCACCGACTTTACTCATACCACTCAAAATGGTCAACAACCAAACTAAGTCAACTCACTGTCAACTTTGGTGTGTATTGACGACGGCGGAGCAGATTCGCCAGAGTTATACAAGAGTACCGCGCCCATCCTCACGACACTCGCATCGCTCAATAATCAAACCTCTAAGTCTACTCACCGTCGACTTTGGTGTGTAATTGTGTATTGGCGATGGCGGTGCAGATTCGCCAGGATTCCACCAGTGATGTATCTGTCCATGCCCACACCCCTCGCACTGGTCAACACGCAAGCCTCTACTTAGTCTACAACTCACCGTCGACTTTGGTGTGTAATTGTGTATTGGCGATGGCGGAGCAGATTTGCCAGGGTTCTACCAGTGATTTATCTGCCCATGCCCACACCCCTCGCACTGGTCAACACGCAAACCTCTACTTAGTCTACAACTCACTGTCGACTTTGGTGTGTATAGGCGATGGCGGAGCAGATTCGCCAGGATTCCACCAGTGATTTATCTGTCCATGCCCACACCCCTCGCACTGGTCAACACGCAAACCTCTACTTAGTCTACAACTCACCGTCTACTTTGGTGTGTATAGGCGATGGTGGTGCAGAGTCGTCTGAGTGCAGGCTGTATGAGTGCTCAGTCTTGATGGGCACCGCGCCCAAAGCCGCGTCCGTCATCAGACGGTCGTGCAGCACCACACCGGACTTGGATTCCCGCTCGATCAGCCAGTCACTCTCGTCCTCGTCCAGGACGTTGTCCATTTCCTGGATAAAACAAAACAAAATATAAATAAGTTATAATAAACAAAAAAACTTATATTATGAATGTGCAAGTAATTATGTTTGGCTGTCTTGTTCTCCCATTAAATGCTACTCTCTTTCTCTCTCTTTCTCTGTGGTCAGTCTTTCATGTCTGAACATCGTGGTCATGGTGGGATGCAAGTCTGAAACGGACGAACTGTCTCCATCGGCTCCTATCAGTCGCAATGTAAGCGACGGTGTAAAATTGATTAGACTATCTACTTGGTGAGCGGCCCCTTTAAAATGCTACAGTAGTCTTTGATTAATGTCTAATTTTTGGAAATTGGTTGAAAAAGGAGCTTGTGCGAAAGTTTCACTAAAGCTAAAATATGAATACGAAGACTTTTAGTAAGTAGTGTCATCTCAACCGAAACTTTATTATCCAGATAAGATACTTGTTACTCAGAGCGAGGATAGATTAACAATATTAACAGAATCGCTATCAGCTATTGATGTTAATCGCTGTCATGAAATCATATTTACATGAGTTAACAGCAAGTTATTGTCTTTCATAAACGGTGGTCATAAAACTAACGGCTCCCCGCGTGGAGTAATCATTTTGTTTGCACACGAGCTCAATGAAAGGTCGATAACCTGTCGTTTAACTCTCTTAATCTTAAAATTACAAGATAGATATATATCAGTACAAAATGATATCAAACGTAGATTTTTTGATCAGTGTCATTTTAGCTGTAATTGTGTGGTCGGAACTCAATTAGCACGACGAATTAAGGTCATTTCACTTGTCATAAATGGCATGCTGCATTTTACTTCCCGTGTCAACATTTTTACTTGTTAACAGAAAAAAGTATACTATTATAATGCCCCAGTGACCAAATGCAAGTCTTATGACTAGGACAATTTATGATGGGTTTAAAGAGGGAGATTTTACAGTTATCATGGCTTTCACATCTGTCCAATTGACATAACTAATGTGATTTCAAGAAAAACCATTTTAAAACGCAAAAAAACATTTACATTGTTATTATTTGTTACAGTTTTGGTACAGTTACAGTGTTATTATTTGGTTCAAACAAAATGGCTTAATCCTTAACCTAACGAAAACCCACTTCATGCAGTTCGACCTATCCGGGCGCAAACGCCGTCCACTGCATGTGAGCTTCGATAGCGGCAGCATCGAACAAGTTAAAAGTACATCCTTCCTAGGCTTCCACATAGATCAAACTTTAACATGGGAGAATCATATTGACTCCCTATGCGGTAAAATGGGTAGAGCTTCTTTCGCCATTGGTAGACTAGCTACTACCCTCCCACTGCATGCTGTTCGCGACTGTTACTTTGCCAGCATACAGTCTCTTATACAGTACGGGCTCGAGCTGTGGGGACGCGCGGCTGACTGGCAGCGTGTTTTCCGGCTGCAAAAACGAGCTGTGAGAGCGATGGCGCGAGTGCCATGGCATGAGTCGGCTAAACAATATTTCATCGACTTAGGCATTCTTACCTTGCCAAGCCTCTTAATACTGCAAATAGCCGTCTACACCAGGGAGAACCTGGACAAATATCCTAGACGGGGGGATGGAAGCGATCGCGTCACGCGTTATAGTCACAAACTGGCACCGGTGCCTCGAATGCTGGTCAAAATGGCTAAAACCATACACGTAATGGGTCCTTCTGTATATAATAGATTGCCAATAAGCATAATAGACGCCCCTAGTCCGGTCAGTTTCAAAAATAAACTTAAGGCATGGCTTGTTGAGCAGTCGTTCTATAGTATTGAAGAGTTTTTAAATTCAGAATAGTATAAATAATAGCCAACTATGCTAATAACCTAAGCTTATTTTAATACTATAGGTATATATTTTACTATTATGTTGACATGTAATTTTTTATTACCAATAAATTATGAGTATGAGTATGAGTATGAGTATGAGTATTATTGTTTGGAAAGCACTTAATGATCGAAATATGTAAAACTAGTACCATATTTTCTTTTGATCGTACATAAACAAAGCAACCTAGACGAATTTGTTCGTAATAATTATAATGTTATATGAAATGTAATCTTGACAGAGAATAATGTGTCATAATAAATAGACACTTTCGTCGTGTTAAGTAAGTCTCGTGTTAAATTGCCAGTAATCTTGGCTCTCGTAATAATTAGATCTGTTCCTGCGGGCGTCACAGCCCAGAGGATGTCTAATTGACCACGCGCACGAAATAATTCAATTAGTTTGGAGAAAACTTAGTTACATTACATTCAAGTCCGACCATGACTCTCACCTTGCGCGGCCGGGCCGTTGCCTTTGGTTATTAGTATCTCTGTGGCAACCGTTTAGATCGTCTCTGGTGGTAACTATATTAAAGGTTAGTTTGGGAATCGTTTTGTGCAGCCAATAGGGAACATTACGCAAAACTCTTCGTAGGTGGCGACACTAGCAGCGTTGACATTGTATCTCGTTTCCACTTGCGGTATTGTCTATGCAAGCATCCTTGTCACTCATTTGACAATCAATTGTGCATGTGTGTGTGAATTCCTATATTCCTATACTGTTTTACTATTAGTGGTAGTGCTGCCTCTGGCGGCAGAACATTGCAGTAATGTTCCCTATTACTCGGATGAATGGGCTAATAAATGATACATAATTTGTTGTCTTCTAGCAATAAGGTACATTTTTGGAACTTTGCGATATATTCTAATGTATTTATGTCAGTGTATGAACGATCATTCGTTCATATATACTTGTGCAGTTTATACTCCTTTTTCTAATATTTTCTGCTTCGCCTACTCCATTAGGTACTAATGTTTAATAATTTTTGCGTCATCTTCACTACCCAGAATGTCTGGAATAGATCGCTGTTTAGCAATAACACCGCCCGTTGTTGTGTGTCTACCATTGTTTATGTATTTTTTTTAGTGTACTTACTATTTTAGTCAGAAATAAAGAATATTTGCATTGCATTCAGCTAGTCGTTTACGTAACGCTTTGTACGTACGTCAGGTCTAAATGTCACTCTTTGTATGGCAAAATTACAGTTGATTTGTCCAAACGCTCGTTCGAAAAGTTACGTGTTTAGCCCTCTCTGAACAGAAAGCATACGTCCGGCTCATTGTAAACTATGACGTATCGCGTTGCGTTCTGAGGTTGTTAAGTAGACTGTGAAGAAAACACGCGCTCAATCATATGGTTTTCCAAGTGCGTTTCCAAGATCATCACGATAAAGTCTCCGAAGCGAGAAATTAATACGCATCGAAACAAGTGACGCTCGCGTGTTTAGACACTGAGATTCCTCAAACGTGAGGTCAATCACTGTTTGCCGTCTGTTTTGCTATTCGCAATGGCCCTCACCTTGGCCGTTGCGAAGTGAATGATCGCTGCCCGAACACGGTCGCTGACCCCACGCGCGGAGCGACTGTTGATGTGCTTCCTTGGTCACTCGTTCATTTACATCCATGCCTAGACAAATGTGGAAATTCCCATAGAATCTAGGTATATCGTTTGGGGCGTGGCGAAGATTGGATCGCAGAATGTTCAGTATTTGCAGTTTAATCGGATTTGTTGCACTTTCGAATTTCTTTGAATACTTTGATGTGCTTCTTTGGTCAGTCATTCATTTACATCCATGCCTTGAATAAGTGTGGAAATTCCTATAGATTCTATATCGTTTGGGCGTGGCGAAGATTGGATTGCAGAATGTTAAGCATTTGCAGTTTCTTCGGATTTATTGTACTTTCGAATCTATTATATAATTATTTAAATACTTTGATGGGCTTCCTTGGTCAGTCATTCATTTACACCCATGCCTTGAATAAGTGTGAAAATTCCTGTAGATTCTATATCGTTTGGGCGTGGCGAAGATTGGATTGCAGAATGTTAAGCATTGGCAGTTTCTTCGGATTTGTTGCACGTTCCAATCTATTATACTTAATCATTCTTTGATAGCTTTGATGAGCTTCCTTGGTCAGTCATTCATTTACACCCATGCCTTGAATAAGTGTGGAAATTCCTATAGATTCTATATCGTTTGGGCGTGGCGAAAATTGAATAGCAGAATGTTAAGCATTTGCAGTTTCTTCGGATTTGTTGCACTTTTGAATCTATTATACAGGTTGGAAATAGATTTTGGGTCAGTCAGGGCAGCTACCAGATCCCGTGTTGCTAGGCGAAAATGGTCTTAGGAGATCTTCCTTCGATTTCAAATTAATGAAGATTGGCGTGTACAGATTTTGGAAAAAACATACAGGGTGCGAGAAAATTGTCATTTTTGACAAACTATTTTTTGATGCCAATCGATCCCATTCCTGTCCAGGATCAAAAGCTTGTATGGAACCAAAAATAAATTTCCGGCTAGAAAAGCCATAAATCGAGATAAAGTTTCCCCATACAATTTGTATGAAAATGAAAAATATCGTGATGGATTATTGAACGATGTTTTATCACAAAAATATTATCGCCTCTTACAATTTGCACATCTCATAGTAACGTCTAACAGGCTCACAATAGAATAAACAAATATGTCTATAGCGACGCGAAATTTAGTGCCAGGGCTTTGAACCTTCGTCACTGGTGGTATTCAGGTGGTAGCATAGCTTGACCGACGTGACAGAAATGGTAATCTGACGGCATGGGAAACAAATGCCGATCGGTGGCAGTCGTAGATAATGGAACGGTGATTTGAAATGTTTGTACATTAGTACCTAATGCTGATTTGATTTGATGACGGGGTCTACCTGCAAGAATGTGGTTCTGGATTCGATCCCAGTTTCATACAAAAGGTAGTCTATGTCACCGGGAGCATAACTTAGAATCGATTGATACCTCATTCATCAAAATAAGTTCAGTATCTTAAACGCTACGGTTGAACATAAATACAAACATAGACTGCTAAAATCATATCTCGTCCTTTCAGCTCTTCCGTCCGTAGTCGGGCAAAAAGAGGACCAATCCACCTTTGTTCCACTATATGAATATGGTTTTCACTTATTTCAAGCAATGGTTTCTCTTAACTTAGTTTGCTTGCACCATATCATGACATCTTAAGAAAATGATTACTGCAAGGGGCGTACTACAAGAATATTTGTGACAACGTATTGTGATACTGATAGTCATCTTAAAACAAGTGGTTGAATCACTGTTGATTCGATTAACATTTGTTTGTGACTGGCGATCCATGTGCTTAATTTACTGTTACGTAATACATACTGTTATGATTATTGTCTGCGAAAGACGTTTACAAAGTGACATTTCATAAGTAGGTAAACCATGGGCGCAGTCAAAATTGGTTTGGCCGAATTACAAGAATTTCGGCAGAAAGTCGACTGTATATTGTTTTCAGAGAGCAGTTGGTTTTGAAGCTCATTCATTCATGACGACGATTTTGGAGATGCTATGCAACTTCACAACTACTTTGCACTCAAATATCAGACTATACCAGAATTCCATCGTCATCAGGTCGAATTTTCCTCGCAGTGCCTCGTGATTCTAAAGAACCTATTCGTATTACCTTTTGCTTTCAGCAGGGAGCATCTGTATGAATACACCCTTGATGTCTTTATGGTGGAAGTAGTTGCATAGGCTTTTTTGGTTAGCATGCCTCATCTTAGACCTCGTATGATCCACCAGCACGAGTAGTACAAAACCGCGCGCGAGTTAAACTACCCGTCTCTGTCTAAGTGTTCTAATTATCTATAAAGAGACGGAGAGTCTATCTCGTTCGCTTGTCCTGAGTATTGTATTTTTGTAGACGAGGGTCAAAGGGATATCATAAATGAATGAAGTCTTGGTCTAACTGTAAGTGTTGTTGACTCATAAGACGACTTGACATACTTGACCGTAATGTTAATTAGAAATTAACACTTATGTAATTAAAACAGGCTGCAATTACGATCCCTGTCCCGGCGGACCAAAACTCACTTTCTACTCTATTGTTATACGGAACAGTTACGAGTTACGACAATAGCAATCGAGGTTTCTAGAACTCCCTGTCATAAATTGATCCCTGGATGCGTGAGAACTGTTCGTGATCGGAGATCAACAAGCTGGTTTGTCACAGTCACAGTTGACAGCGGTTCGATATATTTTGGCCTAGAATTTCATGTTGCTATTATGAGTCTGAGTGTCAAAATTTGATGGTATTAAGCAGCTTAAACAAGTTTATTAGTAAACATCAGAATTGAGCAATCTATACTATAATAAAGACGTTCTGTGAAATGTAATACATGTATATGTTTGTAAAACATAGTTAATTGGTGTTTAAAATATCAGTGGAGAATCACTATGTTCTTGCTAATGAGGCGTAAGGATTGTAAGTTCGTATGTAGGACAATTCGCCCAAATTAACACGTCTGATTTAAAAAAATATTTTACCGGTATAGATGGAATGGATCTCCAGGATGGACATGCTGCGGCTTGGCTTGCGTCCGTAATACACGTCACTACTATATATAACGGATCTGCGGGATATACATTATGCTGTAATTATATTATTTTATCCTAATGAGCGCGTATCCGTGCGGGTGGCTTCTTCTAAATAAATACAAAATGGATTCCTTTTAGTTGAGAGCACGTTTCATTGAGAACAGAGCGCAGATTCAAGCATATAAGACATCATCCAATTAGTCCGAGCCTGGAGTCGCACCTTTTAAGAAACATCCTTATCTGCCGTGGGAACGCCAAACCAAACCGCTCTCTCACGAGCTCGAGGCGCTGTCATAATAGTTATAATTGCTCTTTCTATATGTTTGATTTAAAAGCCCGATTTAGCCAAAGTGGGCTATGGACTACTTATCTGAGATCAAAGGTCAACACTGCATATGATTTTACTTCTAATTTGTTTTTTAGAAGTCAGTTTAATCCGTCTCTGTTTTAGAAATAGCTGATGAATGATGGCTTCAGATGGTATGGCTGTGGAATAACTTATAGGTTTATGTAAAAAATCGAACAGTAATATAGAAGACTAAGTATAAATGTAAATATTTTCTCCATTATCCATAGCTTCTTCCTTCAATGTAGGTACCAATATTTTTAATACATTCAGAAACTGTCAGTCGCTATATACGGATATGCTTCGAAGATGCCCACTTTTTGATTGTCAATATGTTTGTCGCTCATGAGTCATGAACCGAGTTGAAAATTATATTCTTGATGGGTCAGCTATATGTTCCTTTCTTATTAACCGACTTCAAAAAAGGAGGAGGTTCTCAATTCGGTTGTATTTTTATTGCTCATTTGAAAGTATTATCTGATGACACGACGCTGGAATGCTCTAACATTAAAAAGTGAGTTGAAATTTATATTTTGAAATAAATCTTGTTCGCATTCTTACTTCAGTATTTCGCAACCGTGCCAATTAAAAAAATATAATTCAATAAAAAACCATATGCCGAAAGAAAGTCGTCAATATTTCCAAAGGTCGAACTTGTACCCTTTACAGATTGAATGTGGCGTACCTCTGTTATGGCACTTATGGCCGCCTCTGTCATTTGCGCTCACATTCGCACGATCTCCATTCATTGTCTTTTGAAAGGTTAAAACAAATAAAAAATGTTATTACACGTTTTCGATCGTGTGCTGTCGCAGTTAGCCGGCGCGTGATGTGAAATGGTGGTTTGGTAATAACCGAATGATATAGGTACATTCTAGATAGGTAAGTAGAATAGGTACTAATATTCAATAGGTATTGAATATCATTAACTTAGTCGTTATATTTATTTTTGCGTCTAGACATTAATTAATTGTGACTATAAATATTTGAATCATAAATATGAAAGTTGACATTTTATGACAATTCATATTCTATTCGGCGATTATAATATAAATGAATATAGATTAAGCTACCTTTAATGTAATTTTATATTATGAAATAAAAAAATCTAAATGTATTAAACTAGTATTAGCCCGCGCCTTCGTGAAACCCCGTACCAATTTTCATCTCCGATTTCATCGCTTTTGAATGAATGATGATCGACTTTCAGTAGCTCTAGTATAAGTTTTATCGTTACATATACGTTTTCGAACGCGTTTGCGTTTAGTTTCAATTTGTACGGCAACGCGTAGTTCCTAATAGTTAACACCAGAGGCGCTGTTCACGGTGCCATACAAATTGAAACTAAATGCAAACGCGTTCGAGAACGTATTGTATCGATAAAACTTATACTAGAGTCTCTGGATTAAAAAGTATCCCATGGTTTAATCCAACATAGTAACTATTTGCGCTGTGAGCTGTAGAACTCGAGACCCTGCCTATTTTTTTTGCATAAAGCTGAATTGACAAAAAAAAAGGTATAGGTAAGTATATAATTATGAAACCTGCTCACAAAATTTCACGAGAAGCGGTCGAGAAATACGACTTGTAGAGGAGAACAGCCGGACAGACCGCGGACATACGTCCCGTACATATAGTCCTATTTACGAACTAAATTTAAACTTACGAGTATTTCAGCTTCTGTGCATCAGTTATGAAGTAACAAGGTAGCATAACTTGTCAAGTTGATGAACTTTAGTAGCTGAGCCTAACAGATATTTAGGACAGTAGAAAGGTCAGTGTAGTCTAGATTGTTCGCACAATTAAACACGGTTACACACGTGGGGCATGCTTGATGCAACGCCCAATGAGCCGGTTTCAACGATATTGACTTGCATAATAAACTGGGTTATATAGCGCATGGGTTGAAGCTACGGTAGCCTAGTGGTTCAGGCATGCGGCTGTCAAGCGGCGGTCGTGGGTTCGAATCCCGGCTCGTACCAATGAGTTTTTCGGAACTTATGTACGGAATTACCGTTAGCTTTTCGGTGAAGGAAAACATCGTGAGGAAACCGGTCTAATTCCAATAAGGTCTAGTTTTCCCTCTGGGTTGGAAGGTCAGATGGCAGTCGCTTTCGTAAAACTAGTGCCTATGCCAAATCTTGGGATTAGGTGTCAAAGCGGACCCCGGGCTCCTTTGGGGGCACAACCGGGAATAACGCTAGGAGGATGATGATATAGCGCATGGGTCCTCGCAAGCTCTACAAATCCACTAAAATATTGGTCTAATTGAGAAAGAAAGAAATAAATAAATAAATAAATATTACGGGACAATCTTACACAAATCAACCTAGGCCCACGGTAAGCTCAATAAGGCTTGTGTTGTGGGTACTAGGCGATGATATTATTTATAATAGATAAATACATATAGATACTTATTTACTTATATACATATATAACATCCATAACTCAGGATTAAATATTCGTGATAAACACACAAATAAATGCCCTGACCGGGATTCGAACGCGGGACCTCCAGCTTCGTAGGCAGAGTCACTACCAACTGGGCTACGGAGGCCGTTAAAATACATTAAAGAATGAAGACATTTATTCACTACACAAAAGAAACACAGAGACAAGGGAGACATCAATACAAATCACACATATTGTATGTGTCTTCGCGGCAGTGAATCGGTCGCTGTCTCGGCATAATAATGCAGAGGTGTCAGACAGACACCTACAGCGCTGGTTTTCAGACAGCACCGTACGTGACCCACGGAACGCAACACAACATACTATAGAGCAGGGTTTCCCAACCAGTGAGGCGCGCCCCACTTGGGGGGCGTAGAGTGATCCAAGGGGGAGCGCAGGGAGCGGCTCCAGATTTAAATGTTCGAAAACTTACCGTTTGTCGTAGAAAAAGGACAGATTGCATGTTGAAGATGATCTTCGCTGTGCATTAGGGGGGGCGTATTATTTTAGCATTACGTTGAGTGAGGCGCATAGGGTAAAAGGTTGGGAAACCCTGCTATAGAGTATAGACACATAATAAACACATATATAATTAATGTACAACTACACATAATAAATAAATAATTAATGTAATAAATTTGTAAAATATGTAGCAGTAGCACAAGATTGAGATTTGTTTTAGAATAATAAAGGGTATACCCGCTGGTAGACCACAAGCTCGATGGACCGATGATACGAGTATCTGCCGAACCGGAAGCGAACATTGGATGAGATTAGCATTTAACAAAGGACCGAGGAGAGTGGCGTAGTAAAGAAGAAGCCTATATACTCAACAGTGGGTGGATTACGGGCTGAATAGATAGTGTTATGAGGGTATGTTAATACAACGTAGATAGATATATATCGATAGTAGTTATAACTTAAAACTACCTACATAAACTGAAAAATTAAAACCCCGCATGCAACAAACATAGTTAAGCTATATCGACAAGCAAGGCTTTGGACCAAAAACACCGCGCTCAAAGCGGTTGGATAGACAGACATATACCCTATATGTTAACCTTGTAACACCCAAGCATATATAGAGTGAACAAATAGACTGAAGCTAATATAATACACCTACTCCCTACTGAACCAGTAAACAAAATGTTTTCTTGCCGTCACTTAACATCATGAATTCATTGTTTAGCTGTTAATAAAAATGTGATTTGTATTGATGAACGCACTATGCCCCAGCTATTAAGTAGATTAGATTATTTGTTTCATGTTAAAAGATTACATTACTAATTTAATTTGCATACATGTCAAAAGAATAAGATTATTTTAAAATCATTTTGTGGCAAATGCGTAAGTATGTGTCTATAGTTTTTTTTATGTTTTTTTTTGTCACGACTAAATATTTTAATTTTTTGTCTTTCTCTACCGTAAGCACTTCGCTATGCGTGTAAAACGAGACACGCTGAAATTTAGAATGGAATTGGAAATTGTATCAAATTGAAATGAGATTGTTAGTCGCAAATAGGCCAGTTGTGCCACAACACGACCGCACAAATTGCCAAATTCGGTTCATTATTTGGAAGGCAACTGGTCGTGTTTCCTGTGGCGTCGACCGTGGCGCGAAGAATGGCTGTTATTCGTGCTTGGTACACTGTACACTCAGCCAAGAAAGTGCTCTACCATTTTGTCACCCTATTATTCATTTATTTAGTCTTCATGGCATAAACGAATAGATTAGATTAGATTAGATTAGATTTTTTTATTTCATAATATAAGATTACAATATAAATTAAACTAAGCTTTACCTATATGAATTTATATCATGATCGTCAAATAGAATATTAATTACAATGCAACAATTCATTATTACATAGAATATTGATGTCCATAATAAAATATATAATGTCTAAGTTTATAGCACATAAAAGATCGTCAGATTACCGAAGTAGGTATAGGTACCAAAATAACAATAAAAATTAACAAATACCAATAACTATATTATAAGTTATTACAAATGTCAAAAATCAGTGATTCCTAATATTTAGTGTCCATGTATTCTTTCACAGAATATAATGGATTTTTCAATAAAAAGATTCTCAATTGACGTTCAAATGTTTCGTCACATGACTCAGTCCGCAATTTGGCGGGTAGTTACTTAATGACGTAAGCATTCTCGGCCTGTCAGCCTTTGGGCAAAGCAAACAAATTGTGTAATTATTTGTGTTAAGGGCATGATTTGGAAAATTAAGATATTTTTCAAATTCTATATAACCTGAAATTAGAAAAGCGTAAAATTTTGGATGTACTTATGGGTCTTGACTACATATTTTGTTTACTGTCCGAAACGTGTCTCTTACACGGGGGCTTTACAAGATTCTAAGCACCCCCTTAAGGTTCAAAACTAGTAGACCCCTTTCTTGCCTCACCGTACCTTCTTCATTTTACTTACAATAGGCGATACCAATTATAAACTCACTACTGTTGCTTCTCCCAACAGATAATTGGGCAAGTCAAAACACTGTTGGGTACAATTACAATGCAAAATGTATCATCAACTTCGTTTGGATGTTATGAGAATAGATTACTTCCATCAGCCATTGATCGTGTGCTCTGAAGCGCAGGAGAGATAGCAGTGAGACTGAGAGAGTTTTAATACAGGCTGATCGTTAAGTCGTGAACGAAAGTTTTTTCTTATTTTGTTCCATAGCCATGAAAATACAATTAAAAAACCGACCTAGTGCGAGTTGGACTCGCGCACGAAGGGTTCCGTACCATTATCAATAAAAATATGTATTTTATTTTGTTTTTAGTATGTGTTGTTATAGCGGCAACAGAAATACATCATCTGTGAAAATTTTAACTGGAACTATCACGGTATCAGTGAGATACAGCCTGGTGACAGACAGACGGACGGATGGACGGACAGACGGACGGACGGACGGACGGACGGACGGACGGACGGACGGACGGACGGACGGACGGACAGCGGAGTCCGGTTTTACTCTATGAGTACAAAACCCTTAAAAGTACCTACCTACTTTCGGTGAGTAAAGTATACAATAACATATTGAACATCTTTTGAAAAATGGCATACCTAGTAGTTTTTATTATTTGTCATGCTGTTTAGACTTTAGAGTCTGTTCACGCTAAGTCAAGCATTGAAGTTTTGTATTTGGCAACACCGCCTTAAACATCAAATTTCCATACAAATACGGCGTTTCATGAGTAGTGTCGCCAAATTATTTATTGTATATAAATGTAAATGTGTAATCATGAGTCCTGATAAATTTAAAACTAAAATATTAGTCATAATGTCACAGAATAAGTAATAGTACTACGTACAGAAAGTTCTCTGTTAACAAATTCCCTGTTTAGGTACGCCAAACGTGCCTAAATGAGGCCATCCCTTTCTATCGCATGCAACGCGCTGCGACCCGTGCGAGCGTCCCGTACCAACGCGCGGCAACTACTAATGGGCCGCCAATTTGGCGGCCGCCGGCATGTACTTGATAATGTCTGCAAATGTTACCATAAGTTATACACTGTGTTTATTTAAAGTAAGTAGGTAAGGACAGAAATATTGATGTCCAAGACTTATGAGTTACCCTGTATACCTATACGCAGTAAATACGAAACCATATAAATCAATTAGTGCTGGTAACCAAACATTCTCTTTATTGAATTGTACTGATTGGTTTCGGCTGTGTGAGAACGTACACGACCATTTTGGATGATTTGTGCAGTAATAAAAAAAAAACAGGTCAAGTGCGAGTCAGACCCGCGCACCGAGGGTTCCGGACCACCCCGTACAATCACATACTTAGTGCGTGTGAATTTATACTGGACATACAATTTTCAGTGATGTAACTAAAAATTTACGGTTTTCGCAATTTTTCCTGTGTCTGTGCTATAAGTCGTTGCTTTGTACCAAATATCAAGATTCTGAGTTCACGGGAAGTACCCCGTGGGTTATGATTCCCTTGCGAGTTTCGAAATAGTATTTTTCACAATCGTGTTATAATAGAGAGCTTTTTAGTCGAGTACCGTGTTTAGGCCACGAAGCTTGCTGAGTGGCCTAAGTAAGGTACGAGATTAAAAAGCTTGATTATAACACTATTGTGAACAATACTTTTTGTACGAGTTCATTAAAATTAATTTTCTACGAGTCAACTGAACCAATTAAACAAACTCGATACTGTTGAAACGAAGTGCAGCTCATCGCTCGTACGCTTGTTGATATCTTAAAAGACATCAACGAGCGTACGACATCAAAGCGATTCTATTGGTCCAATTCATTACAGTTCAGTAAAGCAGCCACGTGATTGGTCGAATTTATTTTAGTTGTCTGGAGCGTATCGAAAAGTAATTATTTCGATTGTTTCGACAGTAACATGGACTACAACTATGAAAAGAGTGACGTTGCAGTATTATCTATGAAATCTTAATACACAGATTTTAATCGTCGAGTACAAAAATTAATTAATTGTCATCTCGTATTAGTTGCCTTATCACATTTCCACTTCTGTTTAATAAAAAATAAATAAGTACCTAGACATATTTGATTGCAGTTTAGGTACTTTGACTTCGTGCTTTCTACGAATCATCATCATCATCATCATATCAGCCGAAAGACGTCCACTGCTGGACATAGGCCTCCCCCAAAGAGTGCCAAAGGGACCGGTCCTGCGCCACCCGCATCCAGTAGTATATTTCTACAAATAGTACGAATATTTTTTTTTATTGTTGTTTTTACAAATAAGGATAGGTACGGGATGATTATGCTTGCAGTCAAAACTTTATGATCTATTCTGAAGTTTATGGTGATTGTTAGGAAATGGGATGATGTTAAGATATGTTAGCTATTATATTTAATAACTATGCTAAATCATACACACAAAAGTTTGTTTTTATATTTTTTTATCGGTGTACTAAAGTGTTTTTAATTTTGCCTTCGCTGGCTTTTTATGGTTCCGTACCTCAAAAGTTATTATTAAGTTAATTTTAAATTTATATCAATCAATCAATCGTTTATTTATTGCAGATAACAAAGATCCATATATTTTAAGTCTTATCTTAAGGTTCACATGTATCTTTAATTATAATGTCGTGTAATGTGATGTTGAATAAAGTTCTATTCTATTCTATTCTAAAAGGAAAAAAGCGGCCAAGTGCGAGTCGGACTCGCACATGAAGGGTTCCGTGAAATAAATTGCGGTTTACGATTTATGACGTATTAAAAAAAAACTACTTACTAGATCTCGTTCAAACCAATTTTCGGTGGAAGTTTGCATGGTAATGTACATCATATATTTATTTTAGTTTTATCATTCTCTTATTTTAGAAGTTAAAGGGGGGGGGACACACATTTTACCACTTTGGAAGTGTCTCTCGCGCAAACTATTCAGTTTAGAAAAAAATGATATTCGAAACCTCAACATCATTTTTGAAGACCTATCCATAAATACCCCACACGTATGGGTTTGATGAAAAAAAATTTTTTGAGTTTCAGTTCTGAGTATCTAAAATCTCTCTATCCCCTAAAACTTAATGTTTTTTAATTTTTGTGTGAAAATCTTAATGCGGTTCACAGAATACATCTACTTACCAAGTTTCAACAGTATAGCTCTTATAGTTTCGGAAAAAAGTGGCTGTGACATACGGACGGACAGACAGACAGACGGACGGACATGACGAATCTATAATCCGTTCCGTTTTTTGCCATTTGGCTACGGAACCCTAAAAACGGAACCCTTATAAAATCACTTCGTTGTCCTTCTGTCTGTCTGTCCGTTATCTCGGGAATGCGTGGAGGTATCGAGTTAAGATTAGAACAATATATTCAAGTCTACAGTCCCTTGAAGCTGTGAAAAAATCAAACTTCTAAGTAAACGTAAAAAAAAGATACGGCCGTTTATGCCACAAAAAACGTACCTATATAGTTCGACACTCTCAAGGGAATCAAAATTTATAGGATAGTTTTCGTTGACCTAGAACTATGAAATTTGGCAAGTAATATCGTCTTATATTACACGTACAGGAAAAAATGTGAAAACTATACATTTGTAATTGTGTACGGAACCCTCGGTGGGCGAGTCCGACTCGCACTTGGCCGGTTTATTTATTTCTACTTGCCATAACTTTACTTCGAAAATATGCGATATTCAAATAACATTGATTGTATGTAGGTTTATGCAGACACAGCTGCATTCGCTGGCTGACTATTTTAGAATACCTACTTAAGTAATTTTCTGACTAGTTAATATTTTAAAAAGCGATGAAAGAATAGGGAACATTACTGCAATTTTCTGCCGCCAGAGGCAGCACTACCACTAACAGTAAACCAGTATAGGAATATAGGGATTCACACACACATGCACAATTGATTGTCAAATGAGTGACAAGGATGCTTGCATAAACAATACCGCAAGTGGGAACGAGATACAATGTCAACGCTGCTAGTGTCGCCACCTACGAAGAGTTTTGCGTAATGTTCCCTATTAAGCCGCGTCCGCTGCGCCATGTTTTCGTGGTTTTTAAACGTCAAAAATGTTTTGCCAGTCAAAACAATACCCTATTTGTTTGTCGAAACTGACGGAAAAGATGTTAGATGTTTGCAAACACCGAAAACACGGCGCAGCGGACCCGGCTTTATGTTGCCAGTTATCATTATAACTTGTTTTACGGGTCTACAGTTTCGATTGAGGCGTTTTCTGATTTTAAAGAGGTAATTGTCCCAAATATTAACTGGTCAGCAACCCAGTTAACTGGCGAAAAACGCCCTGTATTAAATTACCCTGTATTGAATTTTCTTTCATTTTATGATGGAAGGGCTCTTGAAATTCAAAATATAAATGATAATACACCCGATAATAAGGCACATGACATGTCATTAAAACCCCTAAAAAGTCCATACAAATATTATAAATTCGAAAGTAACACTGTCCGTCTGTCTACTACCTTCTCACGCCTAAACTACAGTACCGATTGTGATGAAAGCTAGAATGAAGAAAGCTACGAAGGGGAATATTTACAAAAATCTAGGTACGTAGCAAGCGTGACCTGTGGGGGCTGTGGGAACAGCCAGGAAGTTATAGTTAGTCGATGCCGCTTCAGAACTCAAATGGGAAATCGCGCTCTTCGCGAAACTTTAAAAACATTTAATTGAAACTTTTGGGCAGATACCGTGGATTCCATTTAAGAATGGAAAGAAGTCTGCACCTTTTAAGTAAGTTTTACGATAAAAAGAAAACAATTATGGACATTTTGCTCCCACGTCTTGCAATGATAACCGTAAAATTTTAAAAGTGGGTTCGCATAATTGCTTTTACTTAGGCTTTGAAGATTACGCTATAAATAGTTAATAACTCTATCCTTTTTTTCGTGGGTGCCGTAAGTCGTAAGAGTGTATTTAGTGGTTTCAGGGTTTTTGTTGTGTTGTAGGCGATCGACTAGCAACCACCAAACCCACAATTACTGGAAATTGGAAGGGGCTTTGCCTACCCCTTATACACATTCTAAAGAATGTAACATGTTTTTTTTTATAAAAAAAAAGTTCCTCATAAATGAATAACCAACGTTTTCATCGCCACTTAGCATAAGAAGTGTCCATTTCCGAGCACTGAATTTGACTTTTAGTTACTAAGCACATGGCCATATCAGGTCACTATCTGATGATTGGATCCTGGAGAAATCAAGAGAAATCTCCAAATTTTATAGGCACACTTGAAACGATTAGGGTAGGGTCACTTCGCCGGTTACGCGACCACCTTCGGTTAGCGACCACCTGAAGAACATGGTTTTTTCAATTGAAGATAACATCAATTCTACAAAGCCTATTGAAACAGTTAGCCGTATGCATTATTGGTTGTAGTTATGGAATAGGAATTTACTAAAAAAACGAGAAAATATGCTTTCAGTTCACCAACTCAGCTAAGTGGTCGCTAACCGGCACATGAAATTAGGTGGTCGCTAACCGGCGAAATGACCCTACTGATTTGAAGTCGGATAAAACTTTGTTTTTAAAGTGAATTAACTGCGGACGATATGATTATCGAGTTCCTCTGTCCAGAATACATTCAAAAGAACTTTGACCAAGCATACCTAACAGTAATAAGAGCACCAAATGTGCACTCGATCAAGATAATGGGCAGTACGAACGGTACCGAGTGA
Source organism: Epinotia brunnichana (assembly GCA_963854355.1). Taxonomy (NCBI): domain Eukaryota; kingdom Metazoa; phylum Arthropoda; class Insecta; order Lepidoptera; family Tortricidae; genus Epinotia; species Epinotia brunnichana. Next base: position 3,536,681 of record OY977940.1, read on the forward strand.
ACCGGATGCGAATACTATCGGCCGGTGAAAGTAGATCTCACAAAAAAATGATCCCATTCCTTTGCGCGGCTTGTTCCAAGCGACATTCACTTAGTGCACTGTTTTGAAAGGATTCGTGATGCGCTTGGGCAAGCCCGTCTCAGATCTCAATACCTATGATGCTACACAGGATAAACTAGTGCCTCTGTAAGCTGTAGCACTCGCGATCTTGTCTTTTCTATAACTGGGAGGAGGTCGCGTCTATGAGACCGGAATGGCGTAATAAAGTCAGAAAAGGTGTAAATATTCTTTTGAAGTAGCTTCGACTTGAACACCTGGTCCAAATGCGCCATTTACGGAAGACTCGACCTACATATACTTACAGGACAGCGGGTCACCGGACATACGAACGGATTTCGGCCCAAGCTGAAACGGCGAACTAAAGCGCAAAATACACATGCAAGAAATTGCATGCAAGTTTAACTTACATTATTACGGGGTTTGACAGATGGATTGAAGAACTCGGTATACCGGTTACCCGCAATGTAATGAAACTTGCGTGCAATTTATTGCATGTGTATTTTGCGCTTTATACATGAACGCAAGTAAATTACGTACGTTCAGGATAAAATAACATGTTTTCAAGAAAATGCGAGCGTCTTAGCCAATAATCGGATTATCACGGAAAGACAGTTTTAAAGACGGCTTTACGCGATTTTAGTAATTTTTCGACCCTAATCTCCAGTATAGGCTCGACTGTGTTGCGATTTCATGGTGATGAATTGATGATCAACATAATGTAGGTACTATCGTATGGTTTTCCAAACGCCGTGCCAATGGGGCTAGGTATAATACCTACTAGCGATATCTCATATTTATTAGTGATAAACTGAAGAGTGTCTGAGTACGAGGCTGCGAGCAAGACACACAGCGGTTGCAAGCGAGATATCCAACTTAATGATTTATGGCCCCATTAGCACGATGAGTTTGACCCTATACTACCATGACACTCCTATATATCATCAGACCTACTTATCATAAGTGATGAGTGAATGTCGGAGCATAGGTATATAATACAGGGTGTGGCCTGTAATAAGAGCAAATATTCAAAGGGACGCTTCCTTAGAGCATTTGTAGTAACCCCTTGTGTCCCACTCATTTTAACTTTTTTTGGATTCGGAGATATTTTGATCTAAAGTTATGACCTCCAAGTAATGTATCTTGGCACCACGACATCATAGTATGATTTCTGCAAGGTTCGATTGCCCGTATATGACTCACGGCATGCATGCAGATTCATATACACAGGAATATAAAATAGCCTGCACCTTTTTGTTTAGTTCTTCTTCGTCGACTTTGTATCTAATTTATTTATTTTAATTCTCTTTTTTGACATTTTATATTATTTTAATGATTATTTTAAATTGATTTTATTGTGAATATTGTACTTATTTTAATGTGTAGGTATGTGTGGACCGTTGTTGTCTGAAATAAATAAATAATAATAAAAAATAATAGCACATCAGTCAATGCGGATTTTGAGGTAACATCATGTAACGAGTAATAATAGTTTTTGCATTTTTGTTTTCAAAAGTAATTTTTGTGATTTTTAGGGTTTCGTAGCCAAATGGCAAAAAACGGAACCCTTATAGATTCGTCATGTCCGTCCGTCTGTCTGTCTGTCTGTCCGTCCGTATGTCACAGCCACTTTTTTCCGAAACTATAAGAGCTATACTGTTGAAACTTGGTAAGTACTGTATTCTGTAAACCGCATTAAGATTTTCACACAAAAATCGAAAAAAAACATTAAGTTTTAGGGGTCTCCATACTCAGAACTGAAACTCGAAAATTTTTTTTTCATCAAACCCATACGTATCTATGGATAGGTCATCAAAAATGATATTGAGGTTTCTAACATAATTTTTTTCTAAACTGAATAGTTTGCGAGAGACACTTCCAAAGTGGTAAAATGTGTGCCCCCCCCCCCCCCCTGTAACTTCTAAAATAAGAGAATGATAAAACTAAAAAAAATATATATGATGTACATTACCATGTAAACTTCCACCGAAAATTGGTTTGAACGAGATCTAATAAGTAGTTTTTTTTAATACGTCATAAATCGTAAACCGCAATTTATTTCACGGAACCCTTCATGTGCGAGTCCGACTCGCACTTGGCCGCTTTTTTGATTTTTATTTCATTTTTTATAGTGTCTTTAAAATAAAAAGTTACTGATAGCACTCCAGAAGAGTAAAAAAATACAACTAAACTTATTTCGAAGAAAAAAACATTTAAAAAAAAAAGTATTTTTTTTAAGTTTAACCATGTGGAAGTAATTGTTCACAAGCTTAATAATCTACCGTTTAATTTTTTGCTCTTATTACAGGCAACATCCTGTATATCCCCGACTCTATTGTAACCAGCCATCAACTTAAACAATCAATAATAATAAAAACATGAACGCATCATGTATGTCATCACTGTCATCAACTATGCATAGTATGCAGATATGCTGTCTGTTCTAACAAAATCATCATAAAACCATAAGAGCGTATCTACCTTCAAACCAATAATACTCTTAAGTCCTATTGCTTCAGGACTATAACTAAATACAATATGGGCCAGTGCTACCCTATCTAATCACAATATGTATAATACTCGATTGTTATCACGTGTCTTATATATCTTGAACTGTATACGTAATAAGAACTATGCGATATAGGTAAACTGGGCGCCAGCGGCAGTCACAGCGTACTTTATGAATGACCGTGTCGATTTGGGTCGTGAATGATACGATAGGTACTGACAAACTCATACACGCTTCAGATGTACAGTTAGCGGGTAAAGTAACAGATATAGTGCTGAAATGAAGACTCTATTGTTAAGGGAATAAGAGCTTATGCAGAAAAAGATGTGTGTTAATAGGGAACATTACTGCAATGTTCTGCCGCCAGAGTGCAGCACTACCACAAACCGTAAACCAGTAGAGGAAGATACGGACTCACACACACATGCACAATTGATGTCAAATGAGTGACAAGGATGCATGCATAGACAATATTGCAAGTGGGAACGAGATACAATGCCAACTCTGCTAGTAAGCCGAAATTATAAATTGATTTGTCATTTGCCGATTATTGTGTCTAGACGAAACCATAAAAAGATTAGCGTCCGGTGAAATTCCGTGTTCATAATACTGTTCATATACAAGTTTTCTACATCATATCTGCCCGCACGACTCCGTCTTGTATTAGAAACACAAGCAGCGGCGGTATAAAATTTAGCCTATGCCCATTCTGAAGGTATTTTTATTAATCAAATGAGTATTTTCGAAAATTACGCCCTACACAAAACCGTACAAACTTACAACCTCCCAGACTTTTCGCCTTTATAATCCTTCCATGCTTAATAGTATGGAAGGATTATAAATATAAAAAATAAATAAAAAAAATAAAAAACCTTTATTTCAGACCACTGGTCCATAGTATGTTAGTAACAAATTTAAATAAAATGCTAAAGTGTGTCTGCCTGTGTATTACCTCTTCAGGTGTAAACCGCTGAACCGATTTAGATGCAATTTGGCATATAGAGATAGTTTGAGTCCCGGGGAAGGACATATAGGATAGTTTGTATCCCGGATATCATTCCCTAAGGCTTTTAAATACTAACCCTATTAAAAAATGGTATGATTTTATCAGTCACCTAATAAATGCATTTTCAGTTCCTAGAATAATAGATCTGTCACCTAAATTGAATCACCTAATAATAGTAAAAGGATTTTTACTAATCGGAAACGTCCGCTAACCAAATTCTAAGTTTCGATCAAAGAGGAAAATTGAAAAATTGAGGTCGCGGGTTCAAATCCCGCTCGTCGCGAATAATTCTTCAATTTTCCTCTTTGATCGAAACTTAGTAAAAGGATTACCAAAATATCAATTAAGAATTACTTGGAATTATTATCTATCATCAAATAATTATTTTGGGCGTGGGTAGACCCCTCACAAGGTGGACTGATGACCTGGTAAAGGTCGCGGGAGTCCGCTGGAGGCCGGTGGCGCTGGACCGGTCATTTTGGCACTCTTTGGAGGCCTATGTCCAGCAGTGGACGTCTTTCGGCTGTGTGAATAATTATATTGAAGAAGAGAGTTGACTGAGCACCGCTTCCGTTTCTGGGACTCAGTCTCCCGCCCTCCCACCAGAAACTCGCTTCGTCGGCCTTCTCTTTCCTCCTTCGCGAGCTTCTGACTCCGCGTGGAAGTGGGGTGCGCTAATTCAAATGGTGACTAATATGTAATTAAATAGATATTATAATTAGGGTATTGCAGATTAGTGACACATCTAAGGGCTTGTGCACAAATCACGCGAGGTTTTTTCGGCTACTTTTTGACCCCCCCCTTGGTGATATTTGGTGAGGTTCTTGGCTACCCCCCCCCCCCCCCCGTCCCTCCCCCACATAACCTCACGTATATTTTTTTCATTTGACCTAATTGTAAGATAAATAGTATTGGACATAGTAAATCTTGTTTATTTTTCTATCTTAGTGAAATACACTCGCTATTTTGAAGTGCTAAGTAAAGATGTATGGTTAATGACCCCGAGAAATAGTATTTACTCGTGTGGTAGAGATTTTTCCTAGTTTCGTTCGCTGTAAAAAAATATACGTGAGGTCTCCTTATACCCCCCCCCTATCGAACCTCGCGTGATTTGTGCACAAGCCCTAATACTTAGGTGACAAAAAATATTGTTGCCATTAAAATATACCCATGCATAATCGTGACGTTTCCAACCGTTTATTTCCGTCACTGAACTGAAAGCACTTCTTATTCAATGTAACGAGCCCGTGGGCCTGTTGTGGGAGGGAGGACGTCATCGTCTATCGTCTATCGTCATCGATCGTCTAGACGCGGGTGTTTGTGACGTCACACCCTCCCGTCTCACTCGTGCCTAGTAAAACTTGAACCCTAGATTTTAAGACGTTGGTAAGGATACGGCCCGATAGTAAGCAAACGCTGGAGCGGGACGCTTACGTTTGTGTACTAATAAATTTCAACTTTCTAGGACTTCAGGAAGTACCGTCAGGGTTTTGATCACAGATGTATGAATATAAGGAGATCGGACATGGCGGCCGATTTGTATAGAGTGAGCCTGTCGCAAGTACATTAACCCACACAACGCCCAAGTAATTGACAAGACAAAGCACGCACACATCTAAAACACACACACTTGTATACCTACACGCTTATTTGACAATAAACTCATCATATCAGGCATTTTGGGAAAAAACGTAATATTCTCTGCGATCAGCACGCGTGCACAGTATGGCAGTGTATGCCCATTGAGCATACAGCTGCGACGCGGCCGCCGGCGGCTTGTCCTCTCTCTAGTATTCTATGCTCTGAGGTTTTGATGATCAACGTGAATGACTAAGCCAGTGACGAAATCGGCGTTTTTAATATATAAATAAAATGTAAAGTATAAGAGTTATGATATTGAAACTTTATATGTTGGATAAGTCCACTACTCACATCGCATCCCGAAATTTTTGTTTATCTGGTATAATCCAAATACAAGTTATGAGGGTACAAAAAGACGACGAAGAGCTTCAAGAAAACGAAGGTAGTGCCCTGCCCTTGCGCTTCGCTTGGCTCGTCGTGTCGGGAGCACTGCCGTGCCCCCAGATAAAGCCTTTTATTCCGAAAATCACATAGCAAAGAAATACTGTTCTTATGGTGACGTGCTTTTCAGTTGGGCTGCTCCGGAGCGAGATGACATTATGTTGTGCCCAACCTATACCTATATTCATAGATAGTATGAATACGTTTACGGTAGGATCGAAGGACCAAGGGGTAGAGGTAAGAGGGGGGGGGTATAAGGTTTGTACAACAACTAAAAGTAAAAGCAAATGTCTTGTCTTACCGGGACCTAAATAAATTAGCCGAGGACCGAGAGAACTGGCGCCTACTTCACCGACAAAAGCCAAGCTCTTAAATGTTGATACGTTTACGGTAGTGACATTAAGACAGGGTTTAAGGGTTTAAGGGTTGTTCGCCGAAGCCCGTGTAGACGGGTTTCAGGCGATCATGCGCAAAAAGATAGCATCGCTATTAGACAGGGTGAGAGCAAGCGCCAACAGCATACTAAAGGCAATATCGTGGAGGTTTGACTGTCCAATCCTATCTTATTGGATTGGACAGATTAAGGGCGTTGCCCAATTTATTATTTAAGAATATATTTATACTTACTTGCTGTTACTAACCAATTTAGTATTAAGTCACATGTTACTAACACACTATGGATCACTAGGTCTGAAATAAAGTATTTTTATTTTTATTATTATTTTTATTTAAGGTGATGTATGAGTAAGCCTTGTGAATAGCTGGCTTCGGCGCCTATATACGCCCTTCAGGCATGAAAGAGCGTAAGTGTGCAGTATTCCATAAAACATATTCCTTTTAGTACTATGTTGACATAACCGGGTTAAACTCGAGTTGCTAAGTGTTGTCTGGAGTTAAGAGTTGGTTGGTTATAATAGAAAAATGGCATCATAAATGCTACAGCAAACGATGAGTATGTATGTAGGTATGTAAATACTTTATACATACGTAACAAGTAGGTATACCAAAAATAATAATCCGATATCATTAAGATCATGTAAATATGTACAAAGGCGAGTATTCGTAATTCCTTATAGGGTGTTTTTCCTTGTATTTCTTGTGCGTATTAGATTAGCGTCAAACATAATAAGTTGCATGTTTTATTATGTAATAATTTGGCTCACAAAACAAGTTAAAGTGAATTACATAAATACAATACTAGCATAAAGGTTCAGAGGGGTAAACATGTAACGTTTCGAGCGAGCGTCAGGATAATTCAACTTTCTGTCATTTTCCCATACAAAAAGTGACATTTAGATCTACCTGACGCGCATACAATGCACAATGCGTTACGTAATCGAGGCTGGACTATAACTAAACATGTGTGCAAGGTGTAGAAGGAAAAAAAAGGCAAAACAAGTGCTAAGCAGTATAGTGTGTAGATGATGTTATTTATTGTACAACCTTGTGAACTGAAACGTAAAATCATATACAGTGTGTGTCTACGACCCGGGCTTTTTTTAAAGGAGGTTAAAATAACGTATATAAAAAATATAATGTAATCATGATATTAATTTAATTTATAAACTAAATTTCAGACTTTGTTCATTTACCAACAAATTTTTAATTGCCAGCAATGTACAGCGAAGTAAATTGACAAGTTAGTGTAAATGACAGCTCTTCATACTTTGTTTAGTACGACGTCATACACGTAGTACATTGAAGGTTCGGGTTTTGGGAATTTAATTGTGCAGTTAATTTACATAGTTATGATTTACTAATATGTGCAAACGATTGTTAACGAAGCATATTATCATCAGTCTTAATAAAAGCCCGGGTCGTAGACACACACTGTATACGACAAACAACATGGGCTCTCGTCAACTGCCTATAAGTCTACGCCCAGGCAGCCGAGTAACAACCCACGCCACGCATTCAGCCTACCCACGGTACAGACGGTATAGCTTCAGTCCGATACACGCTACACATTCCAGATGCATAGTATGCATACTACAAATTCCACACATATTATACCTACACACTTTCCAATTGACAACATTTCAAACTATGAAAGAAAAGGTTGCCTAATTCGAAAACCATTTTAGTAATTGTGTTACCTGAACGTAATAAGTTAGTATTCAGATTTCATTTCTCATCCGTTTTCAAGAAAATCGCAAAATTGTATAAATGTGGTTTAAGCCGTGTGACGTCAATACTACAAGTCTACAACTGTCATATGAAAGGTTTGCAAGCTGCCATACAGAGTCGTAACGTTGACTTCATAATTTAGTTACGACCTTCTGGAATTCGCTACTTTTCAATTTGATATTTCTAAATGAAAATTACAATTTAGGGAGAAAGAAAAAAAACACGAGCCACTTAAAAAAAACATTTTCTTGCGAAATAAATGATAATATGGCCCACTTGAAAAAAAAAATGTTGTTAATTAATAACAAGTTGTGAAAAAATTATAAAATTAAGGGAACACAGAAAAAATCCGAAGAGTCATTCATTGGTCCAAAACCAACACTATTCCGAAGTTTCTTTTCCAATTTTTTAGATGATTTATTTGAATGGGGGTGTTTGGTAACAGGATATGCAAAGCCGAAAGTAGGTGATAGTTTAGGCCATTTAGAACATTTTAAGCCATACATGTCTTAGACAAATGTTTTTATTTTTTTATTTATTTAAGTTTTAGATTTTTCTGAGATAACTCCAAAATGTCTAATTACTTTTATGGTGTACTACGAGTATAGACAGACGTTGCACAATACGGCTTTGCATCCTGTTACCAAACACCCTGTATAAATAGATAAGGTTAGGTTAGTACTATATCCTGAAAACTCCTTCAGCGGAACATGGTTTTTGGAATTATGTAGGTAGGTAATTCGGAAAAATATGCTTTCCGATAAGATTACTCTTCAAAATTATGTAGTGTTACTGAAAAATAAAACTCTTCGGCTAATACTAGTGGGAGGTTGTTTAAAAAGGGGTTTTTACAGGTTTTAAAGGGATGGTAATAAGCATGCGAGTCCCCTGGAGTAACTTTTTTTTTATTCAAAAAAATGAAATTACATTTTACAACTTTCATATAGGTAAACTCGCCAAACTGTGACGTTTGATGGCGAGAAACGCTCGTCGTCGACGACGCTCGACGCTGGCATCCATAAGCTAAGGTAACCCTTTAGCATCAGTGGGCCAAACATAAGAGGGTTGCGTCTGTGTATTTTCCAAAAAAATATTTTTTTGAATAGTTTCTAACAACTGAATTGACAAAAAACATCTAGGTACTATATAATATATAATTATCCAACCAGTAGGTCGATCACGTAACGCATTGTACGAACGTCGGGTAGGTCTAAAACTCTAAATTTCACTTTTTATATGGAAAATTTACAGTTAAATTGTACCGACACGCGTTCGGAACGTTGCGTGATTAGTGATTACCCCTCTGCTCAGAAAATTTCACGAGAATCGGTTGAGTAATGCGACCTGTAAAGGAGAACAGCTGGACATACGAAATAATTTTGCCCAAAGCTGAAGCAGAGAACTTCGTTCGATCGCTCGCTCGTTCAAATAAAGGACACCTCACACCTCTAAGCCAAGCATATATAATCCCGTTGCCATAACCAAAGTTTGCGACAACTCTAACTTATGTCAGTTTTACAGCCACCTTAATACTGAATTTCCACAAGACCGTAACCTCTTTAAGGAAACTCGACTTTATCTCATAAAGGGTTTGGTTGATTTTGCATTAATAAGATGTGCGTGGGTGTTATCGTCATTCCACACGCGTAGGAAGCTGCTATGCACAACGTTCCGTCTAATACAAACAAGTTTAAAGAGCTCCGATTACATATGGTTGTTACGAATGTGGAGATCAAGTTAGAATTGGTCTAGTGTGGTGAGTTGATTCTGGTAAATCGCATATGGTAGACCATGTTAAAAGTGAATTCTACGGGTAGTTTGTTTTTCCAGTAAAGTAATTTTAACACATCGATGCGCTATACAGGCATCGTGGCACATAATAAATAATTAATAGTAGGTACTACGTACAGGCCCCGATTTCACCAACTTGACAATTGTCACCTGACTGACGATTTGCCATACATTGCTCGTTCTAGAAGTTAAGGTGGTTGCTAGGTTACCTGTGGAACCAGCAATGTACAGACAATTGTCGTTGTCAGGTCGCGTCACGTCTCAGCATCAGTTGTGCTAGACCCCCTGGTAGATAAAGGTCGCGGGAGTCCGCTGGATGCGGGTGGCGCAGGACCGGGCATTGTGGCACTCTTTGGGGAAGGCCTGTGTCCAGCAGTGGACGTCTTTCGGCCGATATGTCGATAATGAAGCAGTTGCCACTAAACTTTTGTACTTTGATCTATTGTGTGAAATGTATATTTTTTAAACTGTTACCTATTGTGTTTACATACATACTTATTTAAAAAAAAAAACTACGAGTAGGTAATATTTTGACGACCGCTTTAGCCTAGTTGGTAGTGACCCCGCCTACGAAGCAAGAGGTCCTGGGTTCGAATCCCGGTAAGGGCATTTATTTGTGTGATGAGCATGAATATTTGTTCCTGAGTCATGGATGTTTTCTGTGTATTTAAGTATGTATTTCTCTATATAAGTATCTATATCGTCGTCTAGTACCCATAGTACAAGCTTTGCTTAGTTTGGGACTAGGTTGATTTGTGTAAGATTGTCCGCAAATATTTATTTATTTATATACTATAGGTACAGTCAGTATCAAAACAAGCTACGCATACGAAGACGTCAGACGTCCTTATTAAACGGGAATAAGAGCTTTAAAAGCTATTTGGCGTCTTCGATCGCGTAGTTACGTTTGATGCTGATTGTACTTTAAGGCTATTTACTCGTAGTTGTGAATCGGCTCAGCCATTTCTGAAATATAGCCGGGTGTCATGTAGCGAGGCTGTAACGAGCTCCGGAGAGGAAATTTATTTTTAAATGCCACTTGTACAGTCGGGAACACCAGTTGATTTTCGGGACTGAATTAATTTGCCTTTTAGTGTATTGTCACATCGACTGATATCACACAGTTCCTACACTTCCTACAAGTAAGCATTCCCAACGATTTAGTTAATAGTCGTAAGTGGGAGCTAGTGGGAAAACTTGACCTTATTGGGATTAGACCGGTTTCCTCACGATGTTTTCCTTCACCGAAAAGCTAACGGTAAATATTCCGTACATAAGTTCCGAAAAACTCATTGGTACGAGCCGGGATTCGAACCCACGACTGCCGCTTGACGGGCGCATGTCTGAACCACTAGGCTACCGTAGCTTCTAGCTTTCAAAAATAATTTAAAAAATATGCACTCTAATTTTCTAATCCGCTTGAGAGCTACGATGCCATAGACAGACTCGCATTCAGTTTTTAAACTTATAGCACATGTCCGTCGGAGTAAAAAATATCAACGCCTTCCGCGTCCGACTGTACCTTATCGTTATCACCGGGGGCGTGACGGTGACGTCACCCCGCCCACGCGTCGCGACGGCAATTTTCTCAATTTTCCACCGCCGTGGCGGCGGCTGCTACCCCCTGATAACCGACCGGTTTCAGCCGGATTTGTCGCCGGATTAAATGTCTATTGGGTGTTAAAGGAGTGTGGCGACATTGTAGAATCGCGTGAGTTGCTATATGTTGGACTGATTTTCCATGAGTTGAAGCTATGTTAGACAAGTAACATATAGCTTATACATACCTACATACATAGATTCACGCCTTTATACCCAAAAGGGGTACCTAGGCATAGCACATGAAACTTATGTTCCAGCGCCACACCAGTCAACGCCAGTGGACGTGGCGCAAGCAACATCTCCTGAAGATGCGATGCCTCGTAGGGAGGCGAAACACGTGTCGAGGTCTTGTCATTATCGGTGGTGGTTCGCTGTTATTATTTGCACGTTTAATACGCAAATAGTTGCATGTCATCTTCGCTGATAGGTACCAGCTCGTTATTTAGCGGAGTAGCAAAGGAATAATTGTTCTCGTAACTATTCATATACGTTTATCTTTATCTGTCGCTGTGGGAAAGGGACAACACACATTTAAGTCCAAGTTTCTTAGAACGTATTTAAGTATTGTCGTCTAGTACCTATATGATATCACATGACTTATTCAGCTTACTACGCTACGGGCCTAAGTAGGTCGGCCAAGAAAGTGGTAGACCAGTTTTGACAATAGTTTCTGTGAGATCTGACTGTCGCTAAGGTTACTGTCATAATATTATTGCAAGTGGAAATCGACCTTGTTGATTCATGACGTTCAAATGGACCTCGACGGTAGGGTGGTAGACCACATTTTTGGCCGACTGTACTAGGCTAAATCGATTATCGTTATACAGGATGTTCCCAGGAATTTCCCTTAACTTCGGCATATTGCAGAGTACATTCACAGAAACAAATTAGCATAATTATTTCTTGAGAAAAAAAAACAAAAAAAATTTTTGTTTCGAAGTTTTACAAATTCATTTAATGTAGGATTAACGGTTATTGTCTTATTGTACAAGGGTCTTGAAACACGTGAAATAAAAAATATGTTATATTTATATCGAACGAACTCACTTTGTAAACCTTCTTGTAGTGTATGGGAACCATACAAGATTTAAAAAGCTGTTATGAAGTCACAGTTCAGAGCCATTTACAGTTAAATCTGCAAAACTGATAAAATTAAACATTGAATATCTTGATAACAGTAAGAGTTAAGATACTACTTTCTTGGAGAAACTTTATTTGATCTAAACTATGCCCCTTGCAATTATCGGAAATTGTCATGAACACGCTGTAATATGTCAAACTATTACGAATAAATATTATCTACGCCTGTTACGCAACTGTGTAACCAACTATTGCCAACATAATCCGATTTATCTGGTAATGTAATTACTGCTTGTTGTATCTGACCACAATAACTAGAACCATATTACTTAGGCATAGCCCACTGTCCGAGAGACCTTATTAATGTTGACGGCGGTGCTTTGGTGCCATACAGCGATTGAAAGCAAAATAGATTCAAATTATCCTATTTAGTTTGTATTTAATGTTATAATATTATGACCAGTACAATTGATACAAATATATACTTTTCTAAGATTTTGTTCCCATTGATATGTATTTCCGGAAGAATTTAAACAAAGTGCATGCACTGCTCTGACGCATAATCTCTAATCTTTGCTCAGAGGGGTAATCACCTAACGCGTCGCTACAATTTAACTGTCAATTTTCCATATAAAGTGACATTTAGACGCGCCTACAATGCGTTACGTGATCGACCTGCAGGTCTAAACTAAACTAACCAAAAATGTTTCGTAATAATCCAGTGTCGATGTTAAAAGTTGAAAGTAAACTTCGTTCGTTTTGCTCGTTCAATTACCCATATGGTCCCTTCAGGGTCCACATCTATTTGATTTATTGATTCGATTTATTGACAGTTATAGAAACTTCTACTGAGATCAACATACGAGTGCTACTTTCGCCGCAAATAAGTCATTAGAGTGTGTAGTGTGAATGCATGTCGTTTGTGAAAATCCCTTGGACTACGACGGTATTGGAAAAAACAAAACACGTCTAAGGCAGTCATTTGCACACGTTACAAAATTAACGATGTCTGGTGATAACGGTATCACCAGGCATCGTTAATTTTGTAGCATGTTTAGTGCAGCGGAATTGGCATAGACAATATCAATCAAAATTATTAATTAGGATAAATATTGATCTTGTTAAGAATTCGAGTCTCAAGTTATCTCTTGCGGGATATACTGAACAACATCACATGAGACCGACCACTTAAACGCAAAAACAACAGCTATTCCATGGATTAACTCTCAATTGACCCACAATATACCTACAAAAACTCGGGTGGGATCCCGCCACAAAGTACTTTGTTACCCGCAATCTAGGAGTCGATCAGAGATTTCATTTGCGCATTCTAGTTTGATATCTAGGCCGACATGTTTTTCTGTTGCCCGTTGTCATGGTTACCTCTCCTCGAAGACACTCGTATGGAAATGAGCGCGCATATCTAATTAGAATTGAAACTCTAAGCAGTGAAGAAGAATCCTTGAAGTGTTTTGTTTCAGATGAAAGATTCCTCGATGGCTGTACCTACCTACTGTATACTTACGTAGTTGATCTACTCTAAAAACTTGCAATCAAAGACGTTTGTGTACCTATGTATGTACATTATATAGTAAAAAAAATAGGAAAACTTTGTATTTCCGTACCAGACGTACCCGATTATTTGCTCTTGAAGCAAACCCATACCTGTGGTCTTGGCCCGTGAAATGAACGAGTAACGTAGTAGCTGTCAACTGAATTCCACCTCAGTGAAAAAATGCTCTAACTGCCTACAATTTTACAGGAAATATACTTCCTTTAGCTCGAGCGGTTCTCATCAAGCCGTCACGGTATGAGTACGTAAATAACAATAGTCGGGGAACCTTAATGTTTACAAAATTGGGTATCGCGGATCGGTCACGCGTTCTATGTATTACGGCGTGATTGCGAAACAACAGCCTTTGGTGTCGGTTTCAAGAGGCAAATAGGTAGAGTACATCAGATTGTCATCTTGCTTATAGAGGGATCAGCACAACTGGGAAGTTCATCCACCGTGCAGAAGATACAGCCATAATAAGACTACTATTTGCTTTGTAAGTATGTGTTCTGTTCCTGGCGGAGAGTAAGGTCGCCAGAACTCCCAATAATCTGTTGTTGATGGACAACAGCTCAAATTGCAGTCAACTCAACAAATGCTCTAGCTTACGAAGTCTGCAACGTGCCTTTAGAGGCGTAGCTCTAGAGCTACCAGCGTCCATAAGTTACGGTTTCACATTCCATAGGAAAGAGAAGACTTGGCGGACCAAATGCACGGTGGACGGACGACATACATAAAATAGCAAGAAACTGGCAGCAAATTGCGCAAGATAGGGAAAAATGGCATAAACTGGAGGAGGCCTTTACCCAAAAGGGGTCCAAACCTATTAATTAGTGAAATAGTATTTACTTTTTTATACTATCTAGGCTAGCCAGGTCATGGAATAAATGGGGTTTTTATTTTATTAATTCCATAAAACAGGCCGTACGTTAGTTTATCACCGCATAATATTTATATCCGGAAGCACGTGATTTGTTAATACAATTTTTAAATGAACAAAACGAACGAATATAATGAATGTCACCGGATCCTATAGTACCCGTACACGTTATCCACTAACATAGTTTAGATTATTTATTATGGCCGCCATTTTATAAAACTGTCATTAGAATTTGAATCTTCTACTTTGGACGGTAGAGTTGCTTTTTGACTAGGAAGCTATAGGCAATTAGGCCAACTCAAATAATCTCAAGTAACTATACTAGTTACAATGTATGAATGAATGTGACAATGACAAGATTTGGCGCAGCGTGCGATAACGACTGATAAGGGAGGAAGGAAGACTTTATCAACGGAAACGTGTGTTACGTACACCATCAAGATCGGACCTTTTACTATGATTACCTTACGTAATTTGGCATAGTGGCGTCACGTCAGAGAACTTTAGACAGCCTGGAGTGTGAGACTTTAAATAAAGTAGTCTTCCCGTGGCTAACGGAACACTTATATGCGATCATTGCGATCAATTGTGTCTGCCACAGACTCAATAGCAAAATTTACTCAAAATTGACAAGTGGGAATCAATATTAATAGAACGGTATCGTATCTTTGTTTTGTCTGTTAAATCAGCCTAAACATGACTTTTTTTGGAATCACATCAGGAAAGCCTAATACTTACTCATTGGAATTTAATTGTAATTATACTTATTAGCTAATAGCAAAACAGAACAGAAATAAAATTTCGCGATCAATACACATCGATAAGTAGGTACCTACAATAATATTTTTTAGGTTCACAGTAATATCTGGCGTAGCATTAAGTACCCACGTACCTACTTACGTATTTTGTATAGTGTAATATGTAAATGCGTTGCTGATATAAACGGTTCCAATAAGCAATAGGTACTGCGAACCACGTCTTAATGTTTTCAAAGAATCGAGGGGAAACCCAAAGACACAAACAAGCTAAGTATATGTTTAACCTTATCTTCTTATGCAGGAGTTACTTTAACGAATAAATATCTGAATATGAATACAAGTAACCAAATCTGCTACTAACTGTGTTGTAGTTCCGGCACAAAAAAAAACGAATGATAAGGTTTGGTTGAATGGATTTTGATTACGATATTACGAACGCATGTTGTTTTAAATAATGAACCTAATTTGATTGCAATAATAAGACTGTCAATTAAATTACCCAATTTAATATAATGGTAACCTTTATATCGTATCTCCATCCCAACTACCTCCTACAAACATCGACGTAGGTAGGAACTGTAGTATTTACGTAACATTTTTAGAGCAATTGAATTATAATCAACCGTAAATCAATATCAGACTAACGTTAAGTGTAGTACTAAAGCGCTAAATAGTATTTTGTATAAACATTCCAGCACTGACGCTGATTGTATGAAGCCGGGAGAAAATGTAAAGCGGCAAGGAATGTCAGCTCAATTACCGTCACCCAGCCGGCTGCGACTGCCGTGCGCTGGCGGCGATTATAAGGGCGGCAATACACATTAGATTTCGTGTCTGACAGTCTGATCCGGTCTGATTGTATTCACTCGATTAAAGGATGACTCACGCTAGAACGGGCCGTGTCCGGCCCAGGCCGTTTTCTAAGAAAAACATGGAAAAACGACGGGCGAGAAAACGTATGGCTCATACTCACGCCCGGCCGAGCCACGGCTGAGGCTCGGAAGCGGCTCGGTGCCGGCACGGCCCGGCCGTGGCTCGGCCGGGCTTGGGTATGGCTCTCTCTTAGAAAACGACTCGGGCCGGACACGGCCCGTTCTAGCGTGAGTCATCCTCAACGCGTCATTTACGAACGCTCTATCTTTATCATTCGCGCGCATAATGTATTGACAACTCGATTGCTCAAAGCCTTTGTAGCGGTATAAATTGTTCTGTCTGCATTTTTACATTTGTCGTGAGTACGATAAAGGATTATCATACGTCGGAGGGTCCGATATCACACTGTAACGTGGTTCATCCTTGTAAATGTAGAGCGCGCCTTCAGACAACCGGATTGGGAATAAAATCGTGAAGGCCTCCACACACCGGTCGAGGCGCGGGCCCGCGCAAGTTGTAAAACATTGAAACTACACTTCAAACACACATCGAACGCGGGCCCGTCGTGGGCCCGCGGACCCGCGTTCGATGTGTGTTTGAAGTGTAGTTTCAATGTTTTACAACTTGCGCGGGCCCGCGCCCGACCCGCGCACGACTCGCGCCCGCGACCGGTGTGTGGAGGCCTTTAATGGCACGATGCTGCTGTTTCCGTCTGACTCGCACGTCCGATCCGATGTATAAAGGCCTCCACACACCGGTCGCGGGCGCGGGTCGGGCGCGGGCCTTGTAAAACATTGAAACTACACTTCAAACACACACCGAACGCGGGTTTGAAGTGTAGTTTCAATGTCTTACAACTTCGCGCCCGCGACCGGTGTGTGGAGGCCTTAAGGATGGGACGTGTATTGAGTATTCACACAAATATTGAGCATGGACGCCTGCCGATAGCCAGACCAGACTATCGGATTCGAATATCGTATGGGAAATCCGAGCGTGTACCTACTGGTGCTCTAAGTGGTAATTTACTTATAGTTAGTTCTTTTTGATTGCTTCTGTGTTCTTACAGGACGATTAGGCTATAATTAGTATAGGAAAAAAATGAAAGGGCCCTCATGCATAAAGCAGTGAAGCCAATTAGATTTTCCATATTTGAAATTGGTAGTATCGTATCGTACGGTATGCAAACTCATTAGTTACTTAGCTAAGTATTGCTAACTTCGATTAATTCCGTCCAGATGTGAATAAATTAATTGCCATGTTAAAGTTAAGCATAAATAATTGTCGATGGCAAAAAATATAATAATAGCGATTTGTAAACAATAGTTAGGTACCAATACAATTACATACAAGAAATTCCTTAAGTTACATTTACCTATACCTTTACTTATAGCTTGCAGTAGTTATGTTTCTTTTTTGTGTTCAACGTAACATATTTCTTTATTGTTCGTGGAATACAACCGTTTGTCTAACTGGTGTATGTCAATTATAACTAGTGTCTCTATAACCTGTAGAACTCGTGTCCGTGTTTTTTTTTAAATTACCAAATCCTGAATCAAAAAAAAAAACGATATAGTTATAGAACTTGCTCACAAAATTTCACGAGAATCGGCAGAGGAGAACAGCTGGACATACGAAAGAATTTTGTTTCCAGCCGAAGCAGACAACTTATAGTTCGCTTCGCTCGCTCATTCAATAAATAAATATTTGCGGACAATCTTACACAAATCAACCTAGTCCCAAACTAAGCAAAGCTTGTACTATGGGTACTAGACGACGATATAGATACTTATATAAAAAAAAAAATACTTAAATACATAGAACAATAAGAAAACATTTTTAAGCAATAAAAATTTCGTTTAATAGTGGTTCAGGCATGCGGCTGTCAAGCGGTGGTCGTGGGTTCAAATTCCGGCTCGTACCAATAAGTTTTTCGGAACTTATGTACGGAATATTTACCGTTAGCTTTTCGGTGAAGGAAAACATCGTGAGGTAACCGGTCTAATCCCAATAAGGTCTAGTTTTCCCTCTGGGTTGGAAGGTCAGATGGCATTCGCTTTCCCGGGTTCCCTTTAGGGGCACAACCGGGAATAACGCTAGGAGGATGATGACATAGTGAGACATCGTAGTCAGGATGCGATAGACACATATTTTAAAATCGGTATTAGACCGGTGTACAATCGCATCGCGTTCTGCATGGATAAGTGAATGCTTATGCATAGTAAATAGTATAATTTTAAATGTATGAAAGCACACGTGTGATATTTATTCCGCACATGCCAGTTCCAATAAGAAAAGGCCGTGGGAAAGTTATTGTTAAGTATTACCATTTAAATTAAGTTCCAAGTATAAAAACTTGTATATTATCGTACTAGAACGATAGCAAACTTTTACTCGAAAAACTATAATTTACTTACGTAACAAAGTTTTAACCGACTTCAATTGAGTACTCGGTCATGTGTGCCTATCTGCCTATAACATTTTAAGAGCTCCCTCGATTTCTCCAGGATCCCATCATCAGATCCTGACCTGATTACCATGGGACCTAGGAATGATATTACCATTTCAAACAAAAAAAAAATTTCCAAATCGGTTCAGCCGTCTTCGAGTAGGTATTCGGGGAACATACATATATATTCCGACGGTTTAGTTGAAGTCGGTTAAAAAATACTAACAACTGGACTGCATAATCCGACTCCGCACGTTGTCATACATTTTAAGTAAACTTTGTCAACTACCGTAAACGTCTACTACCTAAAATAGTACATTATGATACAAGTGAGCTATGTTGATGTACATCAGAGGCGGAATTGTCACGCGAACCGCATTTGGTTATGAATTTGTTATCGGGAAGTGAACAATAAAATAGGCCTAGATTTTAGATTTGCAAAGTTTAATCGCTTATAAATCACAAAAATGAGTTGTTTAGCGTGTCAAAATCCAATTATTACCAGTCTTGAGATGCTGAGATGCGTATTATGTAAAAGCACATACCATTTTATGTGTGTTGGTATGTCGAAGTCGCTGTATAACAAAAATATAGGGGAACTCGAATGCTCCTGGCGCTGTCCGTCGTGTACAAATGTTACAACACGAAGAAAAAACGACAACAATCCACTCCCTAAACAATTGGAGACCACATCACTCGAAGACTCTAATATGGCAATTAATAATATGTCTATAGACAACTTATTAGGAGACGAGACACAGAAAACCCTCTTTGATGACACCGTCGGGTCCGGCGGGTCCGTCGGAATACATCAACAACACTCAATGCCACAGCAAACTCTCACTTTATTAGAACAAATAGGCTTACTGCTCGATTCGAAACTGGAAAAAAATAACAATACTATAATAGACAAAATGAAACACCTTATACACTCGGAAATAAACACGGCTATTAGTAAATTAAGGCATGACTTTACTTCAGAGCTCAACAACCTACAGGAAAACCAGCAACTTTTGACAAAACAATTAGAGGACACCCAGCTGAGAATTGATTTTCTAGAAAGCGAAAACCTGAAATTAAAAAGCGAAATGGATCAACTACAATCATGCATTTCAAATAAAAATATCTCAGACTATACTTTAAAAAGTATCGACACTGAAAAGAAATTTGTTATTTACGGTCTAGACGAACATTATGGAGAAAATGAATTATCTTTATTCCACCGCATCGACAACATGTTTCATGAATTATTAAATATAAATATAAACGGTTTTATCGAATCGGCTAAGCGTATTGGAAAAAAAGGAAAACGTCGCCCGCTTGAAGTGGAGCTCATAAGTAAGCGAATGACAAACTATGTCCTACAAAATAAAATGTGCTTCAAAGACACTGGTTATGGAGTCTCCGAAATGTTAGACGGCGAAGCCTTACAAAAAAGAAAATCTCTAAGAGAACACCTTCTAATCGCGCGTCGAAAAGGACAGTTTGCTGTAATAAGGAACAACCGGCTATACATCAATGGAGCTGAATACAACTCGCCAACGCCGAAATCCTCAAAAGTTTGTTCTTCAGCCTCAGAGGATAATACCATCTTAAGTAGGACTCATAATGGCGCAGTCGATTCAAATAGGACTAATAATTTGGAGAATAAAAAGGAGAACAGAAATAGCGCACCTTGCGAGCTTTTTCGTGTATAATAACTTATTCATCCTTCATCAAAATATAAACGGATTGGTGCATAAAGCTGACGTCTTAAATGTTCACTTGGAAGAATTGAGAAGCTCAGAAAAACCAATCGATATAATCTGCATTACAGAACACAATATGAAGCCAGGGGACGAAGAACAACTTTTAATTTCAAACTATAATTTAGCAACTTGTTACTCTAGAGAAAACAGAAATGGAGGGTCTTGTATTCTAGTCAAAAATTGCCATAAATACGTAGTCTTAACAGATGTTCTATCCACCTCCATTTCAAATGTATTTGAATGCTCGGCTATTGAACTGAAGGAACATGAAATTATTGTAATTTGTGTATACAGACCTCCTAAGCTTGATAATTGTGCTATAGATATATTCTTAAATAGATTAAACATAATTTTTTCTAAGATATGTTATAGAAGCAAGAAAATTATTGTCTGCGGCGATTTCAATATCGATACATTAAAGAGAACTAAACACTCTCTACAATTCAAAAATTTGGTACTTGGCTATAATTTAAGATTAGGAATAACAGAACCTACGCGATTGCAAAGTAAAACATGTATTGACAACATTTTGCATAATGTACGAGGTGGTAAAACAGAAGTGATTGATTTGGCAATTTCTGATCACACAGCCCAGATATTGAAATGCCCAGTTAAAAAAACTTACCTACTGCCATACTGGTATATAAAAAAACGAGACTATAGCGCAGAAAATATAACAAAGTTTGTCGAATACTTACAAAGTCTTAACTTCAATAGTGTGTATATGGCTAACAACCCAAATGAGGCTTTCGAATGTTTTATCGATGATTTTCAATTATTTTATAACTTATGTTTTCCACTTGTCAGATACAAAATATCAACTTTTAAAAAACCGAAATGGATAACTAATGGTATTCGAATTTGTTGTAGGAAAAAAAGGAATTTGCTCTGGAAATATAGACTCTCTCCTAATACACGGGACAAAAACTACTTAAAAGTATATTCTAATAGACTTAAAAAAATTATATCACTCACGCAAAAGTCTCAAAATGACTATTACATTAAAAACTCATCTAATAAATGTAAAGCTACATGGAATATCATAAAAAAATCAAAAACTACCTACTTGAGGGAAAATATTACCCCCATAAAACATGACGGTATACAAATAAATGACACGAAGATTATCGCACAAACATTTAACGCGCACTTTGTTGAACAAGTTACATCAAATAACAATGCTGACATCATATCTAATAATCCTAATTCTATATCAAAAAATAATCTTACTATGACATTTAAATCCTCTAATTCCATTTTTATGAAACCCACATGCCCTCATGACATTCATACTATAATTAATTTATTAAAAAATACGCCTAGTACTGGTTTCGATGGCATTTCATGCAAAATTGTAAAAAAAGTAGCGCATATAATAGCACCAGTAATCAGTTATATTACAAATCTATGTATTGAAAAGGGTAGTTTTCCTGAAATATTAAAGACAGCCGTAGTGAAACCTCTATTTAAGAAGGGTGACAAAGAAAATATGAATAATTACAGACCAATAGCCCTATTATCAATCTTTTCGAAAATTATCGAGAAAGTTATTTACAATAGCCTTTACCAATACTTTGAGACTCACGACTTATTTGCAGCAGAACAAAAAGGTTTCAGAAAAAACAAGTCCATTAATATGGCAATTTATGATCTTTTAAAAAAAGTTATGACAGAGCTAGACAAAAAAAGACCCGCTGTTGCTTTATACATGGACATGTCGAAGGCTTTCGACTTTGTTGATCATAACATTTTGTTAAATAAATTATATAATTATGGCGTACGTGGTAATGTTCACGATTTAATTAGATCTTATTTAACCGGACGAAAGCAAATGGTTACAATAAATAAAATTTGTACGAAATCAAAGACTGAAATATCTGTATCATCTGATTTTAAAGAAATAAAATAC
The DNA here is from genome assembly GCA_963854355.1 of Epinotia brunnichana. Lineage (NCBI taxonomy): Eukaryota > Metazoa > Arthropoda > Insecta > Lepidoptera > Tortricidae > Epinotia > Epinotia brunnichana. The sequence continues at coordinate 3,559,044 of OY977940.1, forward strand.
GGAGTGCCCCAAGGCAGTGTATTAGGCCCCTTGCTTTTCCTTATCTATATTAATGAGTTGCCATTGACTACTGAGCACTCAATGATCATGTTCGCCGATGATAGTACAATAATATTTACTGGAAATAATACACAAACAATACAGATTGAAATTAACAAAGCAGTTGACACAGTAATTACATGGTTGAATACGAATAATTTATGCATTCATTTAAATAAAACTAAGATAATGAAATTCAAGCAAAGAGTTGATAGAATACCAAATCTCACCGTGACATACAAAAACCACCAAATTGACGAATCAGACCTTACTAAGTTTTTAGGATTAAGTTTAGATAATAAGTTGACATGGAAAGATCAGATTGACATTATATGTAAAAAACTTTACAAATTCTCATATGCATTATATAATCTTAGTAAAATAGTAAGTCAACCAGCTGTTCTAACCGCCTATCACGCGTATGTTACTTCGACTTTAAGATACGGTGTCATGTTCTGGGGCAATTCCACAGACAGAGAAATGGCCTTTAAAGCACAGAAACGATGTTTACGATCAGTATGTAAAATACCATCAACGGAATCTTGTAAACCGCATTTTATCAGACTTAGCATACTTCCACTACCGTGCCTCTACATATTCGAGACCGCAGTTTACGTTAAAAACAATATGCATCAGTTTTCTGTTTTTAACAGTACTCGCCAATGTCATAAAATATTTACGGAATCAATAAAAACGGGTCTTCTTGCTAAAAGTGTTTTCGGAATGGCACCGAAAATCTATAACAAATTGCCAAAAAATCTATGCAAAGTAGAAGATTTAATAGAATTCAAAAAAAGCCTGTTTACCCTTTTAGTAAAAAAAGCCTATTATTCACTGAATGAATATTTTACAGATTGTGAACTATAATAATATAATACTTACTCTAAATTAGATGCATGCTGCTCCATCTTCTCATAAGTATTTGTATGCCATATGGCAAAACATAGTGGTACATAATTTTAAGTTCTTTGACCATCCATATACCTATGTTTACAAATAAATGATTTTGAATTTTGAATTTTGAATTTTGAATGTAGCGTGATAATAGAGCCGAGGATGTAATTATCAAAGCTCACGCGTGTATTTACCCGTTTTTCAACACATTTGCGAGGAAAAAATACTTTTCATAAAATGAAAATGTTACCGGCTCCTAAGTTGTTTCCTTTAGTTATTGATGACAACAGGTTTTTACTCACATACATTTGTACATATCCAAGAATGTACAGTGGCGTCAATTCTATTTATCACTTTTCTATTCACACCGAGTCAACATTTTTAATAATAACCAAACACGCATCATCAATGTTTACAAATATTTGTGAAATTACTTATAATGGCGCGCAACTATATTTTTTTCGTGAAGTTCGCACAGTGCGCCCGCAGCGAGGCTTAGATGAAATCTCTAAACAGCCAATACAAAATAAAATAAATATTTTCTTATTCAATATAAATTCATGTAAAATGTTATCAAAAGTAAATAGTTTTACTAAATGAAACGTTTCTATATCATATACAAGAAGAAATAATCAATTAATTCACAAGAAGGATTTAATTTGTTTAGTCGAGTAAGAATCCATTTGCCAAGAATTAAAAACAAACCTGTATAACCCGGTCAATTTAAGAATGCGCCGAGTCCATACCTTGCTGCAAGGTGCCAACGTGTCTTAATCGGGATATAAACATAACTACACGAGTGTCGTAATGTTATAAAACACGCGTGTTTAATACCCAGGATTATGAGCCTAAAAGCGGCACAATAAGAGGCACGTTACGAGCAAATGTGTTGAAAATTATTTTACAATGCACTTGCTCTCAAAGTGCGCCTTTATATGGTTCAACATAAACACGGGAAGTCGTATATGCCGGCACGGCGGTGCCGGGCGGAGCCAGCCCGTGCAGGAATGGATTTCGGGCCAAAATTCCCACACACTGTGCGAGAATGAGATTTCGTGACAATTGCATAGCGTAATGCTATGCCGCTCATAACTATTAGGGGCTGCCCAACTGGGAAACTGCCTCCATAATATAGAAGATCGCGGCAATATTAACACCACTACTAGTGTGTTTTACTATGGGTACTAGACGGCGATATATATACTTATATAGATAAATAAATGCTTAAATACATAGACAACATCACACTCAGGACTCAGGAACAAATATTCGTGCTCATCACACAAATAAATGCCTTTACTGGGATTCGAATCAGGGACCTCCGGCTTCGTAGGCAGGGTCACTACCAACTAGGCTACGACAGCTGCCGGCTCCATATTAAACTTTGATCGGCGTGAGTAGGGTGCAACCCGCCCTGTAGTTAATAAATGTCAACATAATTAATCTTCAAGTGAATACAAGATAGGTGCGGTGCAGAGGTCGTGGTATACCTACATCTACCTTAGTACATGAATCTGGAGTAGTGACTAATTGAATAATTTAATTAATCGATTATCAATTACCGATAAGCGTATGAGTGCACTTATACAATATATAGTAAGCCGTCCTCATTTTGTGCGCTCATTACTGAGACAATAACTAGGCCATACCATATACCTACATTGGTGAATAAATTAGTGCACGTTGCGTGGGTATTGGAAGTACTGTGTTGCACTTTTTTGAGAACGGTGAACGGGCTGCTTATAAAAATAAGATTCTATCAAAAAAAGCTTTGGTACAAGCTTTTGTTGCCGACTGCATTTTTTTTAATAGTCGTTGAGTAAGTTCCAATGTGCCAAAACATAACAATGTAATCTTGTGTCATTTAGGATTCTATGGCCAGCTTCAGTCTTCATTACCGTACCATAGATATAAAGTTTTTTTTTTTATTAAGTTATAGCATTGTCAATTGTCATCCGACTTACATAATGGTATAAAATGTCAACTCGATTGTGCTTCAGGAAGTTGGTCTTAACCTGCAAGATTTGTCCCAAACTGACTAACACGGTGTGTTATTCCATAGAAATAAAGCTTGTAATTAGTAGGTATATGGGGATGAGTATGAAGTGATTTATTCCTAACTATAAATAAGGTGGTAAAATACAGAATTTTTGACTAGTGATGTTTCTGGAAACTTGGCAATTTTTCTTCAACGATACCGGCAATAAAGACAATAGGGATGTTGATACCTAATAACATTATCAATTATTTGTATAAAGTCAAATGGATAAAAAGTAACACAAGTGTCCAATGTTTTATTTAACACGGGGTTATAATTCTGTCCCTTTCCGCAAAACGCACCTTCATTTTAAACAATTGTCATTTTCTACAAGCAAGATTAAAACTGTTGGAGCTTCGTAATTTTATATGGTTGTTCTTTTAGCTCAAGTTAAAGCTACGTTTACACGAAGCCTGTGTTTGTTATTGGCCTCGTATAACAAGCCAGCACTGGATGCCAGTCCTGGCGGGAATAGAGCGCCGTCCTATTTTCCAAGCCAGTGACTGGCGCCAGCGTTAAGCAACAAACAAACAACACTGCAAACAGGGCTGTACAGCCGATAGGCTAGCAGCAAACGCTCAAACAATAAATCTTTTTTTCTATTTTTTAAGCTTTCCCGGGGCGCTCTCCCTGGCCAGGCCTGTAAAGCTAGCGCTCGCGAGGGTCAAATTAGCATGCGTAAGCCAACCTTTGACCCCCTTGTAAGCGAAATGGCTGGACAATCGTTGGGGTTTAGTGGGTAGTCTGGGCCCGGTAGGCTGGGCCCGGGTGGGGTAGAAGGACCGGACGGGTGTGTGGGGGCCAATCTTCGAGCGTTTGAACCGCTCGGTTCTAAAGTCATTGTCGGCTCAAGATTATTTCAGCAGAGGTCAGTTAGTCAGTCAGTCAGTTATACTGGGCGTTTTCCGCAAGTCGACATCCATTGTGCCTATTTTGCGTGAAACGGCGGTGTGGCGCTACTCTAACCACCCCAGCTCGTCTAAAAAGTTGGTGAGTGCCTTGGTGTTGCTGACTGCGTCCCGTAGTGTGTTTGGAGAACCTAGGTGCTTTATTCTGTATACTTCTACCTCCTTGCAGTCCAGTAGTATATGTTTAGTCGTTTCTTCTGCCTCCATGCACGCTCTGCACATGCAGCAGAGGTAAAACATACCGCGGAAACTTAAATCAAAAAATGATCGGCACCGGTATTGGCTTGCGTCTTCATCAAAAGTGGACTCTGATATTCGTCTCTTTTAATATTTAGTATTTCGTAGAGACGACAATGACGAAAAAAAAACGCCTTAAAAACGCTGAATATTCGCCCGCTGACACCAGGGCCCACAGACCCTGCAGCCCTGCCCTGGAGTCCTACATACACACCCGTCCGCTCCCCCTCATGGCATAGCATCAACGCATTCTCCCAACGGAAAAAAAACTGACTTAAAAATAGGCCGGCGCTCTATTCCCGCCAGTGCTGGCAGTCAGTGCTGTAGATACAATATAAAGCCAGCACATGGCTTCGTCTAAACAGGGCTTTACTAGCTTCGTCTAAACCTTGCTTAACATCACAATTGCAAACTTTGTGGCGCGTATTGTAACAATATTGGGAATTCGCGAGACTAGGTCAAGGTGCCTCTTTCACTCGCTGCAACGGGACGCGAGCGCATCTCAATGTTTTGCGATGCCGTTCACGTACAGGTAAAGCGAAAAACCTTTGCCAAGTGAATTTCAACCTTATATCAGTGTCGTTTAGACTGATTAGGAAAACCTACACTAGCTTTATCTGTATTTGTAAGTCCTATTTGCATGATCTAATGAAAACAAGGCTTTAAATACGCTATAGAGGCTGGTGATGATGGCAGCGACCGTATACCGGTTTACATTATTTTCATACCAAAATACCGGTATTCAGTTACGGTATCGCGCTTATTTTTTTATTTTTGTATTCTAACCGACTCATCTTTTATTGCAGCTTCATTCATTACCTAAAGATTGTTAGAAATTATATAGTTAATACGCAGTGGTAATCATTAATTTGTTTAAATGAGTATGTATTATGACCTAAAACTTGGATTAAAGCAGGACTGACAGTTGGAAGCGCTCGACCAATCAGAGACCGCCAGGTGTTACTGCGGCTCTCTGATTGGTCGATAGTAATGGAGGGAAAAGTAACGTCAATGTAGTGGCGACCTGGTCCCATGAGGGATTTTTCGGAGTCAGTCTTGATTTAGCCAGGGAGAAGTCAAATACTATTTGTAATGTATTGTGTGTTAGTCTTATACTATTCATTAATACTGTGTCTTAATGGTAAGTTAACAAAGTGAAGGATCAATATAATCAGTAAGTAATTCAATCACTATGTTTGTTTCATTTGAATTTCACCTTCCGCGACTTCGTATGCACTCTCAAGTCGATGATATTTGTTCCTTAATCGAATAAAGCAGCCAATTGCGCTTACATCTCAGAAGTGGGATAAGAAAAGTACCTTAAAAGTACTAAGCTCACTACTATTTTTTTTCCTCCTTTTGTTTAAACTTACCGCTAAGCCCACGGAAACTTGTTTTTGTTCCTATAATCAGAGCGTATGCTGCTAGTTCGTTTCTTTGTAAAATAATATCAAAGGTTAAAGCTTTAAATACCGCGGTAAGAGTCATTCAACAGCTAGAATTGCTAAAATGTTAGGTCACATGGTTCAAAGCAGGGTGATGTATGATTGCGACGCATTATTCCACTTCGACTTTTAATCCACTTGAGCGTGTATTTATTGTTGCTAATAAAATAATGTACAGCTACTGAGTGCGTTGACTAATAATTTGACAAGGTTGGCTTCAGGATTGACGCCCTTTATCCGGGTTTATACAGGTACCAGTAGTAGTAGGTCTTATTTATTAAACAATAATATTTATTAAATTTATATGATAATGTAGCTGTTGTTGAATGCGTATTGGTGTTTAAATAAAACTCTGGTCGGAATACATTTTTATTTGTTCTTTTTTTTTACTAAAAATACAAAATATTTCTGGAGCTATACTTGCTTCTTGTGTCGCTTAATAGTTTAACTGTACCCTTCATCAGTGACTTCGCGAACAAATTATACGTTTCAGGATATAACAGAAGAAGCAGCTCGTGGAAGGGAACTTTATATCCCCACGAGTCCCACAAAGGATACATCGAGTTATCTACGGTTGCGCAGCACGCCCCGACGCCGCGCCAGGCGAGCAGTCAGACGGCGCGGCGCTTGCGCGGTCGCTCCAGTCGGCCCTCGCGGGGGCGCGTCAGCCGCTGCTCTGGAGCAGGAGGCGCAGTCAGCGGTCGCGCGGCTAGCGGGCAGCGTAGCCACGCGGGCAGCCAGCGGGCGCGCAGACGGGCAGTGCAGCCACGCGGGCGGTCAGCGGGCAGCGCAGCCACGCGGGCGGCCAGCGGACAGCGCGGGCAGTCAGCGGGCAGCGCAGCCACGCGGGCAGCCAGCGGGTGCGCAGACGGGCAGTGCAGCCACGCGGGCGGTCAGCGGGCAGCGCAGCCACGCGGGCGGCCAGCGGACAGCGCGGGCAGTCAGCGGGCAGCGCAGCCACGCGGGCAGCCAGCGGGCGCGCAGACGGGCAGCGTAGCCACGCGGGCGGTCAACGGGCCGCGCAGCCACGCAGGTAGCCAGCGGACAGCGCGGCCACGCGGGCAGCCAGCGGACAGCGCGGCCTCGCGGGCAGCCAGCGGACAGCGCAGCCACGCGGGCAGCCAGCGGGCAGCCAGCGGGCGCGCAGACGGGCAGTGCAGCCACGCGGGCGGTCAGCGGGTAGCGCAGCCACGCGAGCGGCCAGCGGACAGCGCGGGCAGTCAGCGGGCAGCGTGCAGCCACGCGGGCAGCCAGCGAGCGCGCAGACGGGCAGTGCAGCCACGCGGGCGGTCAGCGGGCAGCGCAGCCACGCGGGCGGCCAGCGGACAGCGCGGGCAGTCAGCGGGCAGCGCAGCCACGCGGGCAGCCAGCGGGCGCGCAGACGGGCAGCGTAGCCACGCGGACGGTCAACGGGCCGCGCAGCCACGCAGGTAGCCAGCGGACAGCGCGGCCACGCGGGCAGCCAGCGGACAGCGCGGCCACGCGGGCAGCCAGCGGACAGCGCAGCCACGCGGGCAGCCAGCGGACATCGCAGCCACGCGGGCAGCCAGCGGACAGCGCAGCCACGCGGGCAGCCAGTGGACATCGCAGCCAAGCGGGCGGCCAGTGGACATCGCAGCCAAGCGGGCGGCCAGCGGACATCGCAGCCATGCGGGCGGCCAGTGGACATCGCAGCCAAGCGGGCGGCCAGCGGACAGCGCAGCCACGCGGGCAGCCAGCGGACATCGCAGCCATGCGGGCGGCCAGCGGACAGCGCAGCCACGCGGGCAGCCAGCGGGTGCGCAGACGGGCAGCGCAGCCACGCGGGCGGCCAGCGGACAGCGCAGCCACGCGGGAAGCCAGCGGACAGTGCAGCCACGTCGGGCAGCCGGCGGGCATGCAGCCGGGCCGCCAGTGGGCAGCGCGGTCATAGTGAACGACGCACCAGGGACATCTCGGTGAGCCCTCTCATAATACTAACATATAAGTAGATCTTGTATCGGTTTAGAGACTATTGGATTGACCTACTGGTCTTCCCCGTCAGTCTCCTCCGGTTAAGCTCTGTCCGCAATTCTAATGACAAATATTTTAAAACAGCGTTTGTGAATACGGTCCTTTACGTCCTGTTGTCTCCCGGTGCCGCGAATTCACGGCATCCTCCCGTCAATGGAATTTATATTCAATTTAAATTAGAACAGAGTTGCATTTGTTTTGCATCATTCGATTTTAGAAAAAGAACAAAGTCTACTCTAGTCCGTATTTTGATTTGATTTAAATTTAATTGCCTATTTTCCTGGTATGGCGGGATACCTCAGGTTAAGGTGTCGGAGGTTATGAAGCTATTTAATAATTATAACTAATGGAATCAATATAACTAGTAATCTTCCCTTACTCTTGAGGATTCGGTAACTTTGTAGTACAACGTATACCTATAGATATAACACTTTAAACACTCGCGCTTTGTACACATATTTAAATTATTGTTTTTCACGGTTTTAACGCGATATTTATTTACCTTTATTTCTGACCTTTCTACACGGGTTTCACCGGTCATGGTCGCAAATGGCAGTCGACCCAGCAAGTTGTCAACGGAGATATGGGTGTATAGTATTTTACTACCCTCCAAAATTCGATAAAAATATAATAGATGCCGTCCTAGCGTATGCCCGAAATAGATAGTGGTGAATTTACCTTAATAGATTGGGAAGTATCAGAAGACTGATACATTATTGACGTCTAATGTCATTTGTGATTTGGTGGTATTATATCGGTGACGGCTATCCCAATAATGTATTGTTTTCCTCTGGGTTGGAAGGTCAGATGGCAGTCAATCATAATCATAAATCATTTATTCAGTCACACACTAACTAAAAAGAAATAAGTCACTTTCGTAAAACTAGTGCCTATGCCAAATCTTGGGATTAGGTGTCAAAGCGAACCCCGGGCTCCTTTAGGGGCATAACCGGGAATAACGCTAGAAGGATAATGTACAATATTTTGACAGATGTGGTGGCAAACAGCAAAGATTCCGTATGCGCGGGGAGGGACGGAAAATGTGAGATTGTATCTCGTTCCCAATTGCGGTATTGTCTATGCATGCATACTTGTCACTCATGCGTGTAGGTATGTGTGGGCGAGTCTCTCTATTCTATTCTACCTCTATGGGTACAAATCATTATACATAGATGACGTTGAAGCTAAATAGGACTTGTTAATTTTACCCAAAGATGTTATGCCATTTAAATTGTTGATAGGATAAACCTATACAGAACAACCTCACACCGTTATACAAAAGATCAGTCATCACTTGGATACACTCTAATTTGATCAATTAGTGACCGTTAGTAACAAGTTCAAAATAACATTGCGATCGTGATTTAGAAATGGGGGGTGAGTTATTCTGTTGTAGCTGGGGTATTGTGGATGCCTGCCGGAGGAGTAGGACATATTGTAGCTGTTTGCTCTCCTCGTAATCTCTGCTTATTGAAGAATGAGTCTTTGATTTCTCGCGATCGTGTAGCTCGGGAGGAAAGTAGATTCCGAACAAATTGGTATTCCTGACATATCTGAGGCTGATTCAGGATATGAAGAAAACCTTTCATCTCGGGATAAAGAAGGACTTTTAAATTTTTTAAATAAATAAAGAGCATTGTACCTATCTAAATATTCTAAATACATAATAAAACTTGGAATTCAATTTTTACATTAAATATTATTTAAATATATATTATTTAAATTAAATTACAATTATACCTAATTATTTCACAATATTGAATTCACGTTACCTTTTGTCTAAAATGCGCTTTTGAAAGGGTGCAATGCTTATATACTGGTTCTTATAGACTCTTACACTAAAAACGCTTACTTTGTTACGGTGTAATTTCGGCATCGACACATTAACTTTCAGACTCACAGCGCCATCTATTGCAGAACGGCGCAAGCGACGATTCCGACATCTGTTGACCAACGGAGGAACTGCGCCAGAGCGTTTATCATCTCGTTCAAGGCAACGATATAAGTCTTTTTTTTGTGTGTTGTCAAAGCGCTAGGAATAATCCTTAACTTTTAACAAGCTATTAGAAAATATGATCATATTTGATTTTTGATAAATAATTTGTCGTCATGCATCCAAGGCATAACTACAGGTCTATACCTCTATGGTATTTGAACAGAATATGGGGATTGTCTATGGTAGCTTCTTTTTTTTTTCGGCTGTCAAAAGCAATGAGAAGTTCTTCTTCGAAAATGCGTTGAGCGAAAAGGTCGCAATTTTTGAGAAGTGCTCGCTTCGGCCGGGAGGCCATTTGTTTAACTTAAATGTAGCAGCATACATCCAGTGACACAGAGATGCTTTGACGCTTTGGAAATGTCGGTGAGTGAAATGAAATTGTCGCCGATCTAGCGGAAGAAATATTTATCGTGTTCAAGCGGCGGTTTTTTAGAGGAGGGACATTGCTTTGTTTCAGATGTAACACACTACTTCTTAAAGAAGATATCTGGGAGGCGGAAAATCACCAACGCTTAGCTTTGAACTCTTGCCAGGTAAAGCTAGTTCTAGTAATTTCTGTCGAAATGTGGTCGGAGAGAAAGTGATAGTTGTTTGTTCGTTCAAGTCTTAAATGTTGATTGTGATTTACAGCGACAACGTGCTGGCTGCCTTGCGGGGGCTCCAGTTGCGGACAGGCAATTGAGCGGGCGCAGGAATTCGCGTGCGGTGATACGCCCCTTTTGTACTTCACATGCGGATGCCGACACGAGCAGTTTCTCATCTGGGAGCCTGGGTAGACGCAGTGGACCGCAGCGGGACGTGACGCACGTGTAGCGGGTTTCTAGAGGTGACCTCCCTCCATTTTTTTTGGTGTCATTCATGGAATCTGCCATGAGATATTAATGTTGTAATTTAATAATGCAAACGAGCCTCACACAGACCTAAGCGTAATAATAAAGCCTACTTATATATAAAGATTCAACTTTAGAGTCAAACTTCGTCCTCGGTCAGGGACCTATATTTTAATCTCATCTGAGAGAGCCACGCCGCTATCCCTACAGTAGAGTTAAGGTTTAGTAAATATTTAAAACGATTGTGAGAACTGTAATAAACTTGCTTTCTGTAATTGAATCTTTGTTCATATTTCTATGTGGCTAGCTACTAAATAGGTCTCCTGCATACAACTCTTTTGCATTTTAGAGTATAAATTGAAATGCATGGCGCCCTCTTTAGAAAGCACTAATTGCTCCTATGACCGTGAACCCAAAGCATACCCACCTCTGTGAGAAATCTATCTGACTGACTAGCGCGGTGCATAAAATCAAGTGTGGACGACTCTTCGAGTTCGTCAGGTTGCTGTGACACACATAGGTAAGTGATAGCCGTCTACGCATACCATCAAACACGGTTTATCTCGTTACATTTTGGCGCCCAACGTGGGGCTTTGGGGTTGAGGTTTCAACGGTTATCGGTGCATGGTGTTTTTTTTTGATAGTAGGAATTACCTGTATTAGATGCGGTCTGAGTAGGGTTGTGTGAGGCTTATCTTTTGTTGAGTTACATAGTCTTTATCAAATATCTATATCTACTGTTCATGTGTCAAAACATTTTACTATTTGTGTCAACGGGTGTAATTTTTTTTTCTCATCACTCTGTAGAGTGAAATATAAATTTTGGTGTTCCAACTGGACACAATATAAGGTACTGTTTGTAACTATTATAAATTAACTGTCAAACTTGACATTTCAATTCTCCTGAACTAAACTTGGAATATTTTTTTACTGCTTTGTGTGAAAGCAAAACTATGCACTGCAATATACAGTTACTGGCACATAGAATACTTATATATAAATGGTTTTACCATGTTTATTTGTATTCTATGGAATGGTAAATTCATGTAACACTTCTCAAAATACTTAAGGCAATAAGCCAATCATTAAAATGCTTGATAATAAGTACTACTTATTTGTTAAATTAATTAATTAATTAAATGGCATTAGGCCATAACCTTATTACATATATATGTATATGTCATTATTTATTCTTGGAGTGGAAAGAAGTATATCTCACTCATAACTTTAAGTAGGTATGAAGGTTCAAGTAAGAATTTTACTTTTATGTTAATAATAGCTTGCTACTTCTACTCTGCTCTTTTAAAACTGTAATAGCCACAATGCAAGATGGTGGTTTTATTTTGTATGTTACTATACAACATTACTGAGTCAGTATATTTATAGGATTTAAGCTTAATTAATGGTAAAAGAAATACTCTTCTTTTTATCACTGTAATACTCAAAGGAGTATTCTCTTTCTTTGTTCAGAAAAGCTGAATGTTATCTTGTGTAACTTATTATTATAATTACTCAGGGTTAGATAACATGACCAAAGACGAACTGTTTTATTTGTATTGCAAGCGAAAGGCTTAGAGGTAGATCCTATTAGCACTGTGGATGAGCTCAAACAACAATTTAAATCTGCTAACTGCGCTTTATACCATAAAAGCGAATTCTTTTATCTCAGGCTTGTCCATTGATGACGAATTTCAGGTCTGCGAAGGAGATGTTTGTCGAAGCTGGCTCATGTCATCTTAAGGTCAACAACTGTTACTGCGGGTTGATCGCTTCTCAGCTTCGTGTTGCAGCGGTCGTTGGGTATGACTGGCTACCTTTTCAAGGTGTTCACTAGTGTTTGAGGTTAGACATTTTATCTTTCATATAATTGTCGTAGGATTCTCTTGTTTGGGGTAACTGGCATTTAATCCGTATTTTCTTAAATATTGGGTGGGAGTCTATTTCTCCTCTGAGAGTAGTATTCTACAGTACCACATGAAGGGCATTCTATGTTATAGTTGTACAGATGGATGTTGTCTCGTTGAAGCTAGCGACATCTTTTGGATAGTACTAGATGTGAATCATTCTGTTGACGTTATGGTGGTTTCTTTTCTTTGGGGTCGCTTTAATGGAATTTAGTTCCATGGTATGTATGTTCGCATACATATAGACACAAAATAGGAAAGAGTTGGAAAACTTTTATGGAAACCTAATAACTATAAGTATCTGAACTGTATGCTATCACAATTCATTTAATCGGATTTGACTTTACAATTTCACTCAGAAGTCACAACCAGACTGACACAGTCAGACAGAATACTATTCGAATAAATCATTAGAGTTACTATGAGGTTAATGATAATGACCTTGACCTATTTGTTAGGTAGACTCATGTTTTATTTTCAAGCTTATTTTGGATAACCACTGATTGGTGAAGAATTCATGTAGGTATATTAGGTAATAAACGAACCGTAAGTAGCCATTACGTCTGTCAATGTGAAACCAGACATGGATTTTTTTTACAGTTTGAGTAACCCTTATTCGTTGAGTCAGATATAGGAACGTAGTATTTCCTAGGTAAATGCCTGTAGGTAATTATTATGCACTCAAATCGAAATTCCCGGAATGTACAGTTGACCTCGATATTAGGATACACCTTCGAGTTGGCCATCGATTGTGTTAGGTAACAATATAGGATAAATATCAAACACACTAGTGCATGCTTTAAGTGTGGTTTGTTAGGTAAATAAATAGGTAAGTAACGTAGCGTAGAACTAGCGCATCGTATAGATAGCTAGGTTTGTAGTTAAGTTCATAGAAGTGGGGACGCCCGCATAGCATAGCATAGCATAGCATAGCATAGCATAGCATAGCATAGCATAGCATAGCATAGCATAGCATAGCATAGCATAGCATAGCATAGCATAGGCATACGCATACGTATGGCATAAGTCGCATGATAGGAACGCGCGTGTTAGTTTAGGTAAATAACTGTCGACGTTAGGCTTAAGCTACTTGGAACTTCTGTATCCACTTGATATTATTCTACTGCTGAACGAAATAATTCGGTACTTCTCTAAAAGGACAATAAGTCTTCTTATCTCTGCTTCTGTCATATGGACATATCTAGTATAACTTTTAAGATCTACTACTTAAAGATTTCTGTGTGAAAAAGGGGTTGTTATTTTTTAGTCTGTTACGATTTCTACTTGGTGCATTAAAGTGAGTAGGTATATATCACGGGTATATGTCTTATCAACATATGCAAGCGCTGGTTTTAATCATAGACAGTACTTCCTAAAACTTTACGTTAGTGTTGCTTTGTTATGGTAATTGAAATATTTCAGAACGTTATGGGCAGCAAGCTGGAAGCTTCACGAGCAGTCAGCGGCATTTTATCGTTTTGAACTTTTCAAACTTTTGAAAGCTAGTTTTAGCTTCTAACGAGACGCTATGACACCTGTCATATCGCCACGTACATCTTTGGATTTATTTTGCTCCTGAAGGAGGAACTCTTGTGTAGGTCAGGGGTCGATGACCTTTCGTATGCGGCATGGTCGTACTATAGGCTGAGCTGCGTATGATGTATAGTGAAGGCAGTGCGCTTTCTTAGTGGGATGGTTGGACAAGGAGTTATGTATATCCTCTCTCTCTACAGGTTTATATTGACATAGAATTTTGAAAAAAAAAAAAAAAAAAAAAAAAAAAAAATTTTTTTTGAAAAAAAAAAAAAAATTTTTTTATCTAACTGAAGCGGTAATGTTACGGTGTAATTTCGGCATCGACACATTAACTTTCAGACTCACAGCGCCATCTATTGCAGAACGGCGCAAGCGACGATTCCGACATCTGTTGACCAACGGAGGAACTGCGCCAGAGCGTTTATCATCTCGTTCAAGGCAACGATATAAGTCTTTTTTTTGTGTGTTGTCAAAGCGCTAGGAATAATCCTTAACTTTTAACAAGCTATTAGAAAATATGATCATATTTGATTTTTGATAAATAATTTGTCGTCATGCATCCAAGGCATAACTACAGGTCTATACCTCTATGGTATTTGAACAGAATATGGGGATTGTCTATGGTAGCTTCTTTTTTTTTTCGGCTGTCAAAAGCAATGAGAAGTTCTTCTTCGAAAATGCGTTGAGCGAAAAGGTCGCAATTTTTGAGAAGTGCTCGCTTCGGCCGGGAGGCCATTTGTTTAACTTAAATGTAGCAGCATACATCCAGTGACACAGAGATGCTTTGACGCTTTGGAAATGTCGGTGAGTGAAATGAAATTGTCGCCGATCTAGCGGAAGAAATATTTATCGTGTTCAAGCGGCGGTTTTTTAGAGGAGGGACATTGCTTTGTTTCAGATGTAACACACTACTTCTTAAAGAAGATATCTGGGAGGCGGAAAATCACCAACGCTTAGCTTTGAACTCTTGCCAGGTAAAGCTAGTTCTAGTAATTTCTGTCGAAATGTGGTCGGAGAGAAAGTGATAGTTGTTTGTTCGTTCAAGTCTTAAATGTTGATTGTGATTTACAGCGACAACGTGCTGGCTGCCTTGCGGGGGCTCCAGTTGCGGACAGGCAATTGAGCGGGCGCAGGAATTCGCGTGCGGTGATACGCCCCTTTTGTACTTCACATGCGGATGCCGACACGAGCAGTTTCTCATCTGGGAGCCTGGGTAGACGCAGTGGACCGCAGCGGGACGTGACGCACGTGTAGCGGGTTTCTAGAGGTGACCTCCCTCCATTTTTTTTGGTGTCATTCATGGAATCTGCCATGAGATATTAATGTTGTAATTTAATAATGCAAACGAGCCTCACACAGACCTAAGCGTAATAATAAAGCCTACTTATATATAAAGATTCAACTTTAGAGTCAAACTTCGTCCTCGGTCAGGGACCTATATTTTAATCTCATCTGAGAGAGCCACGCCGCTATCCCTACAGTAGAGTTAAGGTTTAGTAAATATTTAAAACGATTGTGAGAACTGTAATAAACTTGCTTTCTGTAATTGAATCTTTGTTCATATTTCTATGTGGCTAGCTACTAAATAGGTCTCCTGCATACAACTCTTTTGCATTTTAGAGTATAAATTGAAATGCATGGCGCCCTCTTTAGAAAGCACTAATTGCTCCTATGACCGTGAACCCAAAGCATACCCACCTCTGTGAGAAATCTATCTGACTGACTAGCGCGGTGCATAAAATCAAGTGTGGACGACTCTTCGAGTTCGTCAGGTTGCTGTGACACACATAGGTAAGTGATAGCCGTCTACGCATACCATCAAACACGGTTTATCTCGTTACAACTTGAAGCCTGTTAGGAACATCGATTAATTCAATTTTTCAATTCAATTCAAATAATTTATTTCGGAACATTGTCCATATTTGTTAGTAAGATTAATGTATTCCGAAAATATTTTGGGTTTTTTTTGGCGTCTCTCGGTGAATCATATATATCATTCACTAGTGAGATCTTTGGGAAGTTTTTGTGCGATAGGAATACTAAATATTACTGTATTGAACGCTGTATCCACACCCAGGGTCACGGGCAAGTAGAACGCTATAATATAAATTTGGTGGACGGTTTGACAGCCAATAGCATTGGCACGGTTGAGACCAAATGCTTGATGTGCAATGAAGATTGTACATACTTACTACTTTAAATTCAAGGGCTTAATCGCACCCCCTCTGAGGCGCTATTTGGCACCAAATAAATAATTGGTTAATGGCACCTAGTGAAAGTCGCATTCTTCCAGAGTTAAGTATGTACCGATGTTACTAGCGCTGATAGTAAATGTGTAAATGAAATGAGAGAAGACATAAATGCGCCCGTTAAAGCTTCACACGAAGCTCGTAAAGCTTCACACGAAGCTCAGATATTGTCCTATGCTGCAAAACGTTGCAGTCCTAAAAGTTCGAGGTAGGATATTTAGTACGTGTCAAAAAACAAATCCCAGCGACTGAAAATAATAAAAAGCTATAGATTTACTTAAGTTCTAGGGTCCATATGGACTAATTAAAATATACGATGTTCATAGGTAGCAGATTGTTGACACTCAGATGATGAAAAATGGTTATAGACGCTATTCCTCTGTAGTAGCAGTTACTTTGATAAAATCAAGCCTAGGGTGAATTATTTCAGACCTCCATAATGAAAGGCTACTAATTAATTAGTGTGATATACAAAATTTTATATATGTACCGGCAATGCAGAGGTCACAAGTTCGAGTCTTGTATTGGGCTTCAGACGATGATGGTGTCATTGTCCATTATATTTGTTATCTGTGTCATATCGTGTTCTCGTCTCTCTTCTTTTCTTTGTTTTATAAATATTTTAAACCTGTTCAAAATTGATGTTAATGTTAAAAAAATAATGCACTAGTGCAATTGTATTTCGAACATCATAGTAGTTAATAAATGAAAATCATCTTATACCCATATTTTCAGTTTTCTGGCCATGTAATAATTGCCTGTTGATTACAATCATCTTTAACCCATTTATTTCAGTGTTAAGGCCATGAAATAATGCATGTTTATAAAATTCATCTTTAATCCATTTATTTCAGTGTTCAGGCCATGAAATAATGCCTGTTTTTGAAAGTTATCATTAACCCATTTATTTCAGTGTCCAGGCCATGGAATAATGCCTGTTTATAAAAATCATCTTTAATCCATTTATTTCAGTGTTCAGGCCATGAAATAATGCTTATTTTTGAAAGTAATCACTAACCCATTTATTTCAGTGTCCAGGCCATGAAATAATGCCTATTTTATTGAATCGCACTGGCCTGAAATAATGCCCGTATGCGAATACATAATACATCACTCGCACTGGCCATGAAATAATGCCCGTATGCGAATACATAATACATCACTCGCACTGGCCATGAAATAATGCCCGTATGCGAATACATAATACATCACTCGCACTGGCCATGAAATAATGCCCGTATGCGAATACATAATACACCACTCGCACTGGCCATGAAATAATGCCCGTATGCGAATACATGACACATCACTCGCACTGGCCATGAAATAATGCCCGTATGCGAATACATAATACATCACTCGCACTGGCCATGAAATAATGCCCGATTGCGAATAAAATTCAGGCCATGAAATAAAGCCTGCCAAAAATAATAAAATAAATGTTTATATTATATTACTAAGTAGTTTACTCTTACAGGCCGTGATATAATGTCTACTTACTTGCAAATCAGTAAATCAAATCCATAGAGTACACTCTAGATTGTTTATTGTGATTCATATCGTTATGTTATTAATGAAATAAGTTGTAAACATGAAATAATGATAATTGCAGATGTATAATGCTACAGCTGGTCCATGTGTATGATATATTAATACAAAATCCAACATATTTTGACAATGTGTAGCAAATGTATTCCATTACACGGGTATAAACTCGTACGTATTATTTATTCTTATTTGTTAGTTAATATTACGATTTGATGTGCGAGGTCGTTACATCTATTTTGGATGGCCGACTGTTAGAAATTATATAGTTAATACGCAGTGGTAATCATTAATTTGTTTAAATGAGTATGTATTATGACCTAAAACTTGGATTAAAGCAGGACTGACAGTTGGAAGCGCTCGACCAATCAGAGACCGCCAGGTGTTACTGCGGCTCTCTGATTGGTCGATAGTAATGGAGGGAAAAGTAACGTCAATGTAGTGGCGACCTGGTCCCATGAGGGATTTTTCGGAGTCAGTCTTGATTTAGCCAGGGAGAAGTCAAATACTATTTGTAATGTATTGTGTGTTAGTCTTATACTATTCATTAATACTGTGTCTTAATGGTAAGTTAACAAAGTGAAGGATCAATATAATCAGTAAGTAATTCAATCACTATGTTTGTTTCATTTGAATTTCACCTTCCGCGACTTCGTATGCACTCTCAAGTCGATGATATTTGTTCCTTAATCGAATAAAGCAGCCAATTGCGCTTACAAGATCTATCGGAAGACCAGCGCTGGCAGCAATGCCAGCATTATGCTGAGATAGAACCGTTTCGTGACAAACGCTGTGTGTTGTTTGTCTCGAATAAATGTTTCTTTCTTTCTTTCTAAATACAAAGAATAGGTAACGAAAAATTATTGAAGATTTTTTTTTTATTAATTCCTGTAAAGTATACTCGAAATCATTTAACATGACCGGCATTATACAAAATTGTCATTGGAATTTTAATCAAATAGATTGGATTGTAGAGTCACTTTTTCAGCGGATTCCTACGATGCAACACGGTCTACAAAATTTTGTTTGTATTCCTACCTCGATGACGATGGCTCGGCAGTCCCATACTTGTCCAATGCGGTTTGGATCCTTCAAAATGTACACTTTCCTTCCTTCCTTTATTTGGTACCAAGATTACAAACTAACATAACTTAACAGAAAATGGTACAAACCAGGAAACGAAACTATAAGCCACTGTTTGAAAATCAGAAGGATACAATATTCGAATTGACCGGAGATTTTTAAGGGTTTTATTATATTACATATTCCTTGCACTACTTGTATTGTACCTAATGCTAACGAAAAAGACAATCAGCATCAAAGGGAGCTACGCAAACGAAGACGTCAAAAGTCTTTATTTATAGTAGGTTAGCGTAGTTACTTTTGATGCTGACTGTTACGGTCAACCAATTTGATTCCTAGGCCAACATAGAACTAGTTACTAGGATTATTGCGTCGCTATTAGGGTTTGCAAGATCCGCCAATATTTCGGATCCGGATATTTCGGATATTTAAATTCAACAGATCCGGATATCCGGATCTTTCGGATAATACGGATCCACAAGGTTTTTTTGTTATAAAGTAGGAATTGTAAGGCCAAACTAAGAAAAACAGCTATAAGACCGTATACTGTAAGGTTTTAAATAGGTAGGCATTTTCGAGGTCATAAGAGGTATAAAATTTTATTATGTTTCAACTTTTTACTTACAACAGTTACAACTACAAACTAACTGGCAAAGTTAGTGTTTCATCACTGTAAGCTGTAATATCTATAACCAGGTCGAAGTTAACTCCGTACCTGGTGCTCGTTCATACATTACAATGAGCTCCATGTACGGAGCTAGTTAATTCAATAGGGTTATAATATCAAGTAGAAGGAGAAATTGACATGATGACCCGCGGCCTTGCCGAGCCAACACGGGAATCGTGAAAATTAAGGGAACAGGTGTTGGTCTAGCAGAGGACATTCCATTAGGCCAAAATATGTCTAGATATAGCATAAATAATTTACTTTAAAAACAAAGTTTTAACCGACTTCAATTCAGTACTCCGCCAAGCCACATGAACGTTACCACATTTATTTTGCAATTTACTACATGAACTGATTTCCGAGAGCAAATGCGTTGATTATTAGAGAAAAAAACCAAATCACTGTATGTGAGCCGATAATATTTGAGGACTTCCGTCGATTCCTCAAGGATCTCAGAATTACACTTGGCACTTCATTGTTTGCTATTTCAACGCAATCATATCAGAATCTGTGACGTACTTTTATAGTTTGAAGTAGGTACATCTTCATCATCACTTCCACCATCACCAAAATGATGATTTCCGGGTGTAAATACACGAGTTATAATAGAAAATACCGAAATTACTACACGCGTGCCTAATATATTTGAGGAGTTCCCTCAATTCCTCATAGTTCCCATCATCCAACTGGGGTTTTGAAAACAATGGGACCAATCTAGAAGCATATACTTTCAATTAAAAAAAGAATTGTACAAATCGGTTCATAAATGACGGAGTTCTGTGTAACAAACATAAAAAAAAAACATCCGAATTGAGAACCTCCTCCTTTTTTTTAAGTCGGTTAAAAAGCGGTATATCTTATTTTACATGATCATATTATAAGTCAAGAACATCATAACAAATACTTAAAAAATAATTACAATTATAAAACGTAGGTATTGTTGCTGCATTTACTTTTTACTTCCCGTGTCAAATATAATTCTTAAATATTTCTTTAGGTACATCTAAACTAACCCTCTTATTCATAAAACGTAAACTGCGTCTGCTTGATAAAATGTTCTTATTCCCTTTTTTTACGAACACAAATGTCAATGTGACGGATAAGAACCAACGAATTTTAGCGCTTCGAATTTTAGTTAAAATAGGTTTGTAGAATGTTTATTAATACGGCCGTAGGTCTTTAATATTTAGGTAGGCATAGTATAGGTAATATTGGATTTATTTTAATTACTAAGTGCCCACAGTAGATTACTGCGTCTGCTTGATAAAATGTTCTTATTCCCTTTTTTTACGAACACAAATGTCAATGTGACGGATAAGAACCAACGAATTTTAGCGCTTCGAATTTTAGTTAAAATAGGTTTGTAGAATGTTTATTAATACGGCCGTAGGTCTTTAATATTTAGGTAGGCATAGTATAGGTAATATTGGATTTATTTTAATTACTAAGTGCCCACAGTAGATTAGTGCGTTTAAACCAACGCCAACTTTCGCCATCAAACTGCGGCAGTTTTACTATAGTTTGTAGTATGTCGATTTTATTTTGTGACCAACATATAAAAAATAAAAAAATTGGTCTGGGATGATGAAGTGGCGAATAAAAACAGAGATTGAGAATGATTTACATTATACTTTCAGCGTGGACTCGGCAAATACTCCATTTTGTAGCTGTATTTTCGGTTTTCATGGTTGTATTTTAAGGATCCGTAATATCCGAAAAATCCGGATCTAGGAGATTGTCAGATCCGGATCCGAAATTTCGCGGATATCCGGATCTTTCGGATATCCGGATATCCTGATTGCAAACCCTAGTCGCTATGTACCAGTTAAAATGACAGGGTTCTACGGTGGCCTAGGAATCAAAATGGTTGACTGTACCTCTAAATTCCACAAATTGTTTCCTGTAACTTCTAACAATTACTTAAAATTCAAATTGTTCATTTAAGTGATATTAAAATGGAAATCCTCTCAAGCGCGCTCCGATTAAACGTGAACGAAGGGACAGGGTCGCAGAGCGTCATTTGTTTCGCCCAAGGCCCGTCCTTGGCTGGAAGGCTGCGTCGAACACTGGAACAAATTGAAAAAATAGAACAGGGTCGGCGTTCCAACCGCCTTTTTTGACAGATGGCGTATCCTTTGAATCCTTTGATGCCTCTGTCATTCATGGCATGGAAGGCTGCTGCGAACACAGGAACAAATTTACAAATAGAACAGGGTCGGCGTTCCAACCGCCTTTTTTGACAGATGGCGTATCCTTTGAATTCTTTGATGCCTCTGTCATTCTTGGCTGGAAGGCTGCTTCGAACACAGGAACAAATTTAATAATTTACTTTAAAAACAAAGTTTTAACCGACGAAAAATCAATCATCCCCTATTTTCCTACCCTTAAGGTTGGTTTTTTTTCCAAATTTAAATGGGACCAACTTCGGGGTATACCCTTTCCAATAGAAAAAGAATTATCAAAATCGAACTACTCTGTAAAAAGTTATGCGTGGTCATACATTAAAAAAATATATATACGCGTCGACTTGAGAACCTCCTCCGTTTTTTTCGTCGGTTGAGAATAGAACAGGGTCGGAATTCCAACCGCCTTTTTTGACAGATGGCGTATCCTTTGATGCCTCTGTGATTCTTGGCTGGAAGGCTGCTTCAAACACAGGAACAAATTAAATAATAGTTTAGTTTAGTTTCTTTCATGCAATAGAACAGGATCGGCGTTCTAACCGCCATATTTGACTGATGGCGTATTGGCTGCTTTTCAAAGATAGTGACATGACGTGTACCATCGGCGTTCTAACCGCCATATTTGACTGATGGCGTATTGGCTGCTTTTCAAAGATAGTGACATGACGTGTACCTACATTAGTTCTGCAAAAAAAATCTGGAATAGCAATGCATAATTGAAAAACTCTGTGGGCCCAAGAGGGTTGATACTTTGATACCACTGCCCACGAAGCGGACGGTTCTGGGTTCGAAGTGTTCGAGCCCCGGTAATAAAGGGCGAATACTCGTAATATTTGTGTGATTAGCATGAAAATTTGTATAGTGAGCTATGTTATTC
Organism: Epinotia brunnichana; assembly: GCA_963854355.1. Classification (NCBI taxonomy): domain Eukaryota; kingdom Metazoa; phylum Arthropoda; class Insecta; order Lepidoptera; family Tortricidae; genus Epinotia; species Epinotia brunnichana. The sequence goes on from OY977940.1 coordinate 3,581,467, forward strand.
AGTATTTATATCTATTAAATATATCGTTTTCTAATCATAAAACCAGCCTTGTTGAGCTTACTATGGGCTTGTTCGGTTTATGTAAGGTTGTCCCGTGATGTATAGAAGTACATAAATATATATATACCTAAATATAATCTCAATCATATCAAAATTCCTGCCACCGGTCTATTATTAAAGTCATTAAAATGCGACCTACTTTCGACTAAGATTGACTCCTTAATTGGCACACGTGTGCTGCTTACTTTTCGTTCAAGGTGAGAACGGCCCGTATTCCATCCGCAATATTTGACAGAGGAGATATCCCCACTGATGTTTTTTTTACTACGACATTAGCCAACAAGCACACGGCCTACTGGTAAGAGGACAACGTAGCCTTTGGACGCTTCAGGCTTAAGAAGAAGCAAGCACATTGTTGACCCTAGCTACAGCAGGTCATGGAAATCAGGCGACCTTACTCAGCACCAGGAACACAACACCAACTAACTACCTGAAGGTACTTTCCCAGCTGATCTGCTCCAGATATGAGCGAGTAGAAATTCCGCTGTGCCCCTCTCTAAAACCTCTTCGTAAACCAATTCGATTTCACGGCCACCAATAGGTACAAAAATAGCAAAGTTGAAAGCGGGCATTGAACAAAGTAAATCGTGATAAGGTTTCACAGTTAACTATTGATTGGGTAACGGTACAAATACGGAAACTTAAGGCATACTTTTTAGGGAATACCTAAAAAGAGTTAACTAGATCCACAATAAAGAGTATACAGGCAGTATTCATAAACGCTCAAGAAACCTATTCTAGCTGAAATGCCGTTAAAATTCGTTTGCCTTTATCTTTCTGCCTTTGATATTTGTGTTCGTAAGAAAAGGATAAAACACATTTTATTTTTCAGAGGTATTTTAAGTTTGAATAAGGGTTTATGTATATTCCATTAGATTTGTATAAGCGAGGAGTACATACCGTTGTACGAGCGACCGTGCTGTGTTGATTTAAAAATAGCAACATCCCCTAAAGGCCCCTTTCTTCCAATGGGTGTCATGGGAATTGGGCTGAAGTGAGTTATGGGTGATGGGCTAGCAAATCTTTAAACCTGCAATTGTTAGTGGCACTAACAACTAAATGTGCCTACTTAGACAACAACATCTCCAGCAAATGCGTGCACTCAGAAGGGGTAGGAATGGTGTACCCTTACCAAACCGTCCTTACAGGCCCGGCCTACGAAGGCCTAATTTAGGGAGGCCCCACTGGGACAACTCCCATCTCAATAACAGAGATGCCCGATTTGGTCCGAGAACCTACCAAAGGATCCCGGACCCAATCGATCGCACCTCCCAGAAATACCCGACGAACCCGGCCCGCCTGGCGAATAGGCATTGGCAGGGCACTGATTTAACATACAGTTATAGCCAAGCCCAAGCCTATAACCTGTACTGTAATATTGTAAATACTGTGTAAAGTAATGTAAATTCTGTGTAATTAATTAGTTTTAATATAGTAATAATGTCTCAGAATATGTTATACCAAATTGTCCTTATGTAAATAATATTGTATAGTTTTTAATTCGTCCAATTGCAGTCCTCTAGGACATAACTATTGTTTAATTTTTTTTATTCGTCTTTTTACACTTTTGTTTATTTTTATTGTACTCTACTCTACTATTTTCTGACTCTTTACTCTTTCACTTGTACTTGTGTTCCTTTTCCTTCCTTCTTCTCCCTCTGAGAGGCCCTTAAGGCCCTCAGAGAGGATATACCGTAACATATCCGTTACTGGCCGCACTGCAGGCCAAACGGAAAAAAAAATGTGCAGTAATTTTGATATGCTTAACACTTTTCTTGTTAGGTAGAACTGACACTAAATGAATGTCTGGGAATAATTTTACTTCTCAATACTACATAGGTACATACATGGTCATAAAATAAAATTTAAAAAAACAATATTACATAAATATTAAGGGTTATACTACTAATAAATACGGTTAAACTCATATACCTACTTATTAAATGTCACTACGGGCGACATACTTAGAACTTTTCGGGTGGTCTTCTTCGTTCGGGACGAGCGTTCTAGGTTTGAACATTACTAACGAACGTTTAAATTCGACTACTTAGATATAGTATAATAAAAACATTTTGCAATAACGAAGGAACATAGATGGCGTTCAAGTCAACACATTTTGCACACTTTAATAATGTCCTTTTTGTGTGACAAAATAAACAAAGTTATTTTTGTACATTGGCTTGACTTTCAAATACCTAATCATAATCAAGGAGGTATTCACCGGAAGAGAGATTTCCTCCTCTTTGATATTCCTAACTTTCCTTTTATTTAATGAATATTGTGAATGTAATTAATTTAATGAAAGGTTACATCTAGTTCCTCAAAAAAACAGCAAATACACGTTTTTGCATCAGTATATTTCTTTGTATTTAGATAAATGAAAAAAGCCGTAGGTACTTATCTTTAAAAAAAGAAAATATACTTTACGTAGATAAGAATAAACATATTAGCGGCGAAAGCAGTCAAATATATCAGCATACGTTTTTATATTAGTACCATATAGGGAGTAAATAGGTACCTATATGATAGTTTTGGTTGTTAACAATCTATCTACCTAATTCTCACTGTAATACCTAACAAAGAAGTAAAAAAAAAAAAAAAAGTAAAGTTGGTTGGTGTTTAACAAATGTGTAATATTTGAACCTTCACAAGTAGTCGTGATTCATCTCATCATACTGACCCATCATTAAAATCAACACTATATTCCGCATTGCCGCCGGCAAATTGTTATCAACATCAATATAAAGCATTTAAATACACCGTTTAAATTGACAAGCCCACTTTCACCCGATCCAGTTGTTCATTGTGGAAGGACAATGGCACTTTCAAACGTCCTCTTTCGGCATTCACGCAATCATCTATGAATTCCATGAAGTATGTTTTCCGGCCGTGTTTTGTTTAGAGTCTGTGCTATACAAGCTAGATATAGTAGGTATGTTGTGTTTTTAGATAGTAAGTGTACGGCCTGAGTGTACTCTCCGCTCCGAGCGGAGTTTTGTTACGTTATATATAATGTATAAAATCTAAAATGGTTACTAAACAACTCATTTTTACGAAAATTTGAAAGGTCGAGCCTTAAGTTTACCTCAACGCTCTCCCACAAATATATCTTTACGCCGCAATTCGTAGAAAAAAATATCCATACCTACTTGGACCTTGACCCAGAAAGATGCGGAGATATTAGAAGCGTTTGAGATGTGGTGTTGGAGGCGAATGGAGAAAATTAGCTGGAGAGATAGAGTAACCAATGAAGAAGTGCTGAATAGAGTGGGGCAAACCAGGCAGCTAGTTAGGAACTTAGAAAATAGAAGAGGGAAGATGATAGGGCACCTCTTACGACATGACAACTTCGTACTTAACATAATTGAAGGAAAGATAGAGGGGAGACGAGGAAGAGGAAGGCCTAGAATAGACTACATGGAGCAACTCAAAAAGAGAGTTGATGTTGGGTCATATCGTGAGGCCAAAGAGATTGCGTGGGATCGGAGTAGATGGAGGGCCTACTTTGAGCTACACCGACAAGAGCCTAGCTCTTAAGTAAGAGAAGAACTGTAAATTATTTTCCATTTAAGGAAAACGTCCGAGTGCTCGACGGTGCACTAGCATCATCATCATCATCATGGTCATGGGCAGTTTATGTCAAAGCAATATGGGTTAAATTCGAACGCAGGGGATTTTGCTTCATTCGAATTAAAGCCATGTCACTTTGACATAGAGTGCCCATGCCATATACTAGTACAGCGTCGAACACTTGGACGTTTATTTTACTGCTCAATGACCTCATCTGAACCAAGTACAAAAATTGCTTTGCAAAAATAATCACATTCGATCTACAAAAGAAGTGGGTTAAAATAATAAGAATCAGAAAATACTAAGTTCGCGCATTTGATTGCAAGGAAAGGTATTTGCCAAATTGGAATAACAATATCTAAGTCAGCATAATTATTCTAATGTATATTTACTCGTAAATAAGTTGCATATATTGACCTGTAACTGGACCCTTCATAGAAAATGCTGAATTGCAATTGTTGGCTATTAAATATTACGTTCTGTTTAATAACTGCGTAATGTAGGAAACTATTGTATGTTTGTACGTATTTTAAGCACAGATGCAGTATTTCAATAACGCTGACAATTTAAAACAAGGAAGGGATCATAGATAAGTTTAATTGAGCCTCAAAATGGGAAAGGGATGGAAACACCAAACAAGTATAAGCAGTTCAAAAACTATAACCCAACTACGGAAAAGTATTAAAAAAATATTTTTTATACTAATGGATGCATACGTGACACGGCGCATAATTTCGAATCGATTGACACCTGGTTTATTGATCAAATCATCATAATTTCCTTGCCCTTATCCCATTTACTTGGGGTCGGCGCAGCATGTTTTTTTCTTCCATACTTCTCTGTCAGCCGTCATCTCATCACTCACTTCTTTTCTCTTCATATCGGCTCTCACACAGTCCATCCAACTTTTCCTTGGCCTACCTCGTCTTTTACATCCATCCACATTCATACCTAATACTCTTTTGGTCACATGACTTTCATCCCTCCGCATTACGTGCCCATACCACGCAAGGCGATTGGCCCTACTTTTATGCTTCCCCTTACATACACATTTCTTATTCGGTCCATCCTCGTCACCCCACACATCCATCTTAACATTCTCATCTCCGTTACATGCAATCTCTTTTCATCCGTCACCTTTAAGGCCCAACATTCCGATCCATACATGACGACAGATCTCACAATGTTCTTATAGATTTTGCCCTTTAGCCTAGGAGGCATTCTGCCTATCTACCTATATCTCTGTTTATTGATCAAAATTGGTTCAGTATCTTAAACGCGTGGCACCTACGTAACTAAACACAAACATAGACTGTTAAAACATATCCATTCCTTTCAGTTCTGCCGCATAGTCGGGCAAATATATTCACAAAAATTGTGTAACGAAAAAAGTATCCACAATCACCAATTTGCAATACTTACCTAGTAAAATATTACAAGTTCTCTCCATATCTGTCTCTAGAATCATACAGGTTTGTGTTGAAAAAAACTGGTCGCTCTTGCAGCGTCGACCTCAGACCGAAGGCACAGTAACTCAAGGAGCTATAAAACAATATTCTACAGGAATGCAGGGTGCCTATAAAGGTTTCGAAGGCCGACCACCGGCCACCTGCGGGGTGTGTTCAGCTATCCATAAAACCGCTAGAGAATAAGACTGTATAGACCACAATACTGTAACGAACCAGCTTTAAAACTACACTAAGGCGCGGTTTTACAAAGATCCAATGAAAAAAAGTTCTGAGTGACCTAAATTAGTTTCTATCAAAAAATTCATTTTGGTACAAGCTTTTATTGGCCACTGGACTTTTCTGTATACTGTCATCAACTACTCATTGAGATGATTCTAACGAGCCCAAACCCAACGGGGTTACGTCGGTTAAGTACTGAATTCATGGACACCTTCTGACTCCATGATCAGCTAGATGGTACCATCATATTTAATTGTCATCCAAACTATACCAATACCCAAAATTTCAGCTCAATCGGTTGAAGATATCTGCTTCAAAATTGAGTTGCAAGATTACACCGAACACAGGTACCTACAGAGTTACATACATCACAAGTTAATAATAAAAAACATGTAAAAAGTTAAGAAAAGAGATCTTATCTATAATATTATTTTCTTAAGAGATCTCATTTATAATATTTCTGCCTTTATCCTGTTGTCCAGAGAGGAAATGATTTTGATGAGGAGTCGATCTCTCGCGCCACTGTAGACCCCGGCCGGCACCGCAAGCTTCATGGAAATCGTATAAATATTAAATTTCTTTTTATAAGTATAGGATAAAGACATATTATCTGTCAGATTGTAAGTTTCTCAACCGGAACCTCCCAACCATTATCAAAAATTATGTGTATAAAAAGGACCTTTTGAATATATAATTACTATCTTTAAGTAAAGACACAACGATATATTTCGAATGGAATTTCGGCGTTTAAAGGCAAGTTAGTCAACAGAGTTTTGAAATTTGATTACATAGGCTTAAATAGGCTATTAGGCTTCATGGTCGGCGTAGATAAACACCAATATATCAGCAATCAATTCGAGTAGTCGGATATCAGCAAATAAATCGATTTCGCATGTTAGCTAATTATCGATTTCATCGACATGTAATCATGTAAAGGATATAAATCAGTTTAAAATATGATCATCATTGATTTATCGAAAAGGGAAGTATTGGTACTAATACAGTGTTTAGCTCAGTGTACGATATTTTTTTAATACTACGACGGTGATAAACAAGAATGCGATACATGTCTTACGTTAGAAGCAAAATGTTCATCAAAGTCGTATAGATTTTCTTACGCTATAGGGGGGGAGGTCAAAAAGTGGTTAAATTTGTCTTACGTAATAAATGAATAGGACAAATAATAAAGGAATTAGGGTTCATTGGTAATGGTCAACCACTTAACTGAGACGGTGCAGGAGGGGGCAGGCGGGTAGCAGACCCGCTCGTTACCCTTTGACATCTCTCCCCACCACCTCCCTTCAGCACCGTCTCAGTTAAACCTGCCTGTCCCAGATTCTAATACCGGCAGGAAGTATTCGTATGACTCTTGCATGCTTTCTACGTATTTTTTGTCGATCAGAGAGAGCAAAGCGTAGCTTTACTAGTTCAATTTGTTGTGATCTCTGAAACATAAAAACGAAGGCATTCCGTTGAAATGCTTCACAAAATTGCTGTCTGCATTCTATTGACGGTTGAATAGCTGCAGAATCGGTTTCCCAAAACTGTACTTTCTCAGTCACGCTACAGCAAGTTATGCCATTGACAATCCGTCTCAATTCGCCTCACCACTCAAACCTAATTTTACTTGGACCGGTTTTTTTTTATACCACGGCAATGCCAAGTACCTAAGCATACGGTCTGCCCGGAGTAAGCTGACTTCAGTACCTATAGTACTATGTGCACCGGATGGAACCATCTAAAATACCTCGACGTATCCTAGCTTATTGCAGTAGCAAACGCCAAGAGAAACGTTGCTAGACCGACGTTGTATTTCAAGGACTGCGCTAAGCGAGAAATTGCGTTTAAAATTTACTATAAGGCCTGGGAAAAGTGTGCTGTCGACAAAAAAACAATGGCGGAAACGCGTTGTGGACGGAAGAGCGTTGTGCGATGGAATCTGGTTCCAGACACTTGACGTAAACCAGAGCCACTGGCATGAATTTTGTTTGCCAGAAATGATTTCCGGTCTCGTCTCGGTCTTCACAGTCACCAAAAAAGCGGCCAAGTGCGAGTCGGACTCGCACATGAAGGGTTCCGTTAAATAAATTGCTTTCTACGATTTATGACGTATTAAAAAAAAACTACTAACTAGATCTCGTTCAAACCAATTTTCGTTGGAAGTTTGCATGGTAATGTACATTATATATTTTTTTTAGTTTTATCATTCTCTTATTTTAGAAGTTACAGGGGGGGGGGACACACATTTTACCACTTTGGAAGTGTCTCTCGCGCAAACTCTTCAGTTTAGAAAAAAATGATGTTAGAAACCTCAATATAATTTTTGAAGACCTATCCATAGATACCGGGTTTGATGAAAAAAAATTTTTGAGTTTCAGTTCTGAGTATGGGGAACCCCAAAATTTATTGTTTTTTATCTATTTTTGTGTGAAAATCTTAATGCGGTTCACAGAATACATCTACTTACCAAGTTTCAACAGTATAGCTCTTATAGTTTCGGAAAAAAGTGGCTGTGACATACGGACGGACAGACAGTCAGACAGACAGACAGACAGACATGACGAATCTATAAGGGTTCCGTTTTTTGCCATTTGGCTACGGAACCCTAAAAACGACGTCTCCACAGCAATGGTTAAATCGTCTGAAATTGACGTAAAATGATGATTGGTTTAAGGATTAATTTCGTTGGAAACTAGAGACATGCAGGTCCTACACTATTAACAAAACGCACCTCCGGAAGCTCTGACCTAACTTCCTACCAGGAACACAGCACCACAAAGATCAAGTAGTTGTGTCATTATCTTTGCGGTCTTCTGTAAGGTGGAGGTTGACCCAGTCGGGCAGCCCCAAATATGCTCTTATTCATATGTACCAATAAAGTCAGAGCTTTGACTTATACTGGCTTCTCTGAAGCGATTCGGTCAACGTTGTGAATAATAGTTTAGTGAAAGATAGCATCAACTAATTAGAAAACTAATTTGATTATGTGACACGGAAATATTGAACGCGATAGATTCATTATAGATAAAAATTACATTCTTGAAGTCCCCGGGCGGTGTTGGGTTAGATAGAACAGCACCACTGGGGCATTTACCTTTTAAAATGCACATACAGATTTCAAACTTCTCACATAATTATATACACAACACAACATAAATGTGTACCTACATAGGTAACGGCACAGTAAAGAGAGGTAGAGCACAGCGGAATGTCATCTCGCTCATATTTGGAGCAGCCCATCTGGGGCGGTACCTCCACCTTACAGAACCTTACTTGCTCTGTAGGTATAGTTAAACCAATTTGAACGGAGCTCATGATTGACCATTGTTCTGATCTTATGAATAGACAGTGTTTGCGAACGCGTGCCAAATTTTGCAAAAAAAATGTTATCGCCACGTAAAATGTTCATTGAATAATTAATCTTCTTTTACAATATATTCCAAATTAGCTACGAGACAAAATACCACACACCGCGCCTTATTTCTGGCTCGCTGGGTGCGGGTTTTATTATCTTTTAGTCCATTTTGTCATATTGAATAAGACGATACAATTCATTATACAATGAACATTGTATGTGGCGCTAACCTTTTTCTTGCAAAAAACGGCACGCGTCCGACCACATAGTCGTATTGTTAGACTTGAATGCTCTTGTTCTGAAGATAAGAAGATTAGTCTAGTTCAGAAAATCTCAACTATAATGTGGTGTCGTGTTCATGGTGGTGAGTAAGCTCGTCAGACCTCCCGAGCATGAGCTGAGACTGCTGAGAGAGAGAGCTGCAAGTAGCTATCAACACAACATCATACGTTGCACATTCAATAAAGGTCGAGAACGGGCTTGCGATTCTTCTGGAATCGCAAGCGTCCATAGGCTACGGTGTCGTATACTTGTTTGCCACCGTCGTATTAAAAAACATACAATCTCAAATCTGGATAACTAGCGTAACCAGTCTAGCGACTTCTGAGATGTTCGTCCAACGTATAACTAATTTTGGAAGTTTTCTCGAGACTCGCGACTCGAGGCTCGACAGTCATCGCTCTCATGAAACTCAAGGACGAAGCGGAATAACAAAGTTATGGTAGTTTGATGATTTGCATAACTAGATTTATGGGATACTCTATGGTAGATGGGTCATTGTCAGATTTAGGTTCGCGTCTCTTCGGTGGACATTGCCAAAGTTAAGGGCTATAAAGCCTAATTTTTGGTTGATCTCTGAATCCGCATAAACGGCGTTGCCCCTTCTATAATTCTATGTGATAAAAATATATTATATGTGAGCGTAAGCCCTTAACTATGGACCACCGGAAAGATGATTTTTGTTTTTGTGACTGACAATGACCCAGATAGGAACAGGAAAGTGAGGGTTTAGTGATGTCTTCTTTCGTACGTATGATCGCACATTATCTGCAAAGATAGGCCAATGTCAGTCACCTGAACTCACAAAGGGCGCTCTCGTTTGCCAGATTTTATTTTTTTCTCTTTTTCTTTATGATGATGATCGTGAAAGTTTAAATGAGATAGCATTATGCCTTCAGTCGTCCGGTTATGCCACGATAATAGTAATATATAAAAAGGTTTTTGTTGTTTGGGGACAGTTTTACACAAATCTACCAACACAGACCAAACTAAGAAAAGCTTGTACTTTGGGTCAATTCAATATACAAACTTGTATAGATAAATAAATACTTAAATACCTAAAAAAACCTTCAAGAACCGTGGATTCGAACCCGGGACTGCCAGCTTCGTGAGCAACAAACACTAAAAAGTCGCAAACGGAAAGCTTGCAATAATGAATATCTTAATCCACATTATATTCCATAAATAAATGATTGTAACGGAAGGAAAATCTCATAGTTGCATTCCCTATAGATTACTCCATACAATACAGTAGTAAAAAGTATCGACTCAAGAACATTTTCATAACTTAGTCACCTCACCTTGAACTTTAAAGGTAAAACACTATAATAAATGGTGAATAATCGCACAATCGAGGCTAAGAGCTCAACAATCGAATAGGAACAAAAGAATCGATTTGATGTTCGCAATCGATTGTCTGGTTGAAGAGTTGAGTTGACCACTTCCTTTTTATAACGTGTTGAGAAAGCGTGGAAACAACTTTTAGTAGCGTTTAATTTGTGATATAATACGATTTGTCTATGAATAATGCCACAATATGTTTTCGTTTATAGTTATAAGTGTTATAATATAACCTATGTTAATTTTTATTGTTCTTGTTATATTTTTGTATTTTTTTCTAGCTTCGTTTGAATATAAAATAAATTGCAGACCATACATATAAGCAATCCCCGTATAAGTTTGAACAAATTAAGGAAATAAATGATTATGTATTGGTATATGTACCATTGAAAAATTTGGTGGCCGAGAATCATTTCGGGTACTGAAACAAGCATAAAAAGTTCAAAAAACTTTAACCCAACTACGGAGAATTAACTGAAAAAAATACGCTTTTTTGTCACACAAAATAGCCTAGTCACCCAGAGCATAATTACGAATCGACACCTCATTTATCAAAATCGGTTCAGTATCTTAATCTCTACGGTAGAATACTAAAATCATATCCCTGCTCTCATATTTGGGCTCTGCCGAAAGAAGCTCTAAAGTTCAATAATATACTCGTAAGGACTAGCTGTGACATCAGTTAAGATAAATCGGGAGTGATTTTCTAAACTACAGCGTTGCATCTAGATGTGCAAGGTCTTGCCAAGCTCTGTCGCAACGGAGATCTAATGTTCATCCTTTCTAGAACCTTACATGTCAGTCTTTAGATGTAGATAGCTCTAAGTTACTAAAGTGTTGGCAGATAGCGTGGATGCATCTTGGTCCTGTTCCAAGAAATGATGCAACAGGCAACTGATCAAAAATATGGATACAAATTGAACCTTACTGCTAAACACTAAAGTTCTAAATTTTACACATTGTATTTACAAGGACTTACAAATAGGTTTAATGAGATTCTGATCACATCTCATAATTTACAAGCTTTTTCTGAAGCTACGCTTGCGTTTATAAAAATAAATCAAGTGTAAAGTTGACTTGATTTTTAGCTATAATAAAAATCAATCACCGCAAATCGCAACATAACGTTCTACTGCCGAATGGTCGACGTCAATAATATGCATACATTTTCGCCTTATTACGAAGGATTAAGGTCCAAAACTGTAAACATATCTATGAAGTAGACCGTACCAACTAATTCATAATTTCAAAACAGCACTGGCCGCTATTGAACATATCGACCTGAAAACTTACCAGAAAAAACTAAATGTGTTAATGTAACTGGCCAGTATTTCAAAACAAAAGAATGCACCGATACACATTATTTATGTATTCGGCGCAATGGCTACTACGAATAGAAAACGTTGTAACGCATTTGTCGTAATATTGATGCACAAGTAGGTACCTGAATAAAAAATAGCGATTGATCTCTTCGGTTTGGAGTTTCGAAATCAAATTATGTTCAAGTTAATCTGTGTTAACTTCAATTGTAATTCAAATGTAATAAAGCCATAAGATATACAAAATGTATGTGACGAGATAGGTCAGGAGGAAAATATAATACTAATATCTACTTAATTATTAATAATTAAAGTCGCCCATATATAAGTTGTAATACCTACTAAAAATATTTGAGTCAACTCAGTTGCATCATGGTAATCCGTTAAATAACCGATTCTACCATCCAAGCTAGTAGGTTCAAATTCGAATGACAGTTTAATAAAATGTCGATCACAATGATTTCAACCATACAGACTTGACGGTCGCGCCTCAGATATGATTACACTTTAGTTAGGTGAGGTTAGGACCATATTCCTCTGTAATAAGGCGAAAAATGTATATATCTTGTATATGTACGTGTACAAAACATGGGGTCGTTTCGATCTACATTTAGAATTCCAATTTGATTTCAATTTACTTTGAATCCTACATTCATCGCCCACTGAAGAAGTGCCGAAATGAAGTGTCAGAAAGAGAGCTAGAAACAAATGAAAATCAAATTGTCATAACTAAATTTATGTCTCGAATGGCCTACTATGCAATTGTTTCTCATATTCATATTTTAATAAGATAGGTACTTCATTGTCTACACCAAAACAGCGTATTGTCGACTGTGTGAAAATCGAGCTCTTACGTCGTTTAATATAATTAGTAACCATGTTAATTAGGATTTCTTAGCAAATCAAGCTTTCAAATATCAGCAAGACTGCTAGTAGTTCCTAGGTTGTAAAAAGCTTGAATAAGTCGTCAAAAAATCAATTCATTAAAAAGTTTGTCGTTTCTTAACACTGACAGAGAGAAGACAACACCTGATAGTGGAATAAAATCTCGCTCACATTTGTGTCATACACAATCGTGTATTTAACAGACAAAACTATATTAATTAAAAAAAAACTCCTTCCATTCAGTACTGTGACAGTCTGTGATGAGCAGAGTGCGAGCCAGTACCAACAGCCTTCTGAGTGTTGTGCTGGACAGGTTCGACTGCCCTGTAGTGAGGCACTGGAACTCCATTCACATGGGTGATAGGCCTAAAATATTTGACATTAAATAATAAATAATAAAAGTAATTGTTCAAGAATGTTTAATTTTTTTAACTATAAACAAATTGACATTCGCAGAAATATTATTATTATGTATTATTTTTTATATTGACATTGCTATATTCCTTTTCTTGTTTGTTTTTAATGTATAATTTGTACTAACCTCTAGTTTGTAAGTATGTGTATTGTAATTACCTACCTAAGCACTAACATTTATATGGACCCTGAGTCTGAAATAAATAAATAAATTAAAAGTACTCCGAGCTCCGCCAAGCCACATACAAAATCATTTACACATTTCTTCAAAACAAAATCCTAAATCGCTTAAAAAACAAAAAAAAATTGTTTACTTCAGACCGAGATCCATAAAAGTGTTAGGAACAATTGGGACTATATTAGTATTAAAGTGTGCATATAAAATGTAAAGATTTCCGTCGATTTCTCCAGGATCTCACCATCAGATCCTGACCTGGTGGCCATGGGACCTGGAAAGGATGCATTTTGAAGCAAAAAAAAAATTTCCAAATCGGTCTTCGAGTAATCGGGAATACATATCGTTTCATACCTTTAGATCACACTCATCTTATGTACTCTGACGTGACAGCTCATTTCGTGTCAGGCGTCAGAGTGCATCAGAATCACGTCAGATAAGTGTAAATCCGGCTTTACTACACACAATACAAAGCTTTGCTCTCACCTCTCTCACAGATACTGTAAGTAATAGCAAATGTGAAAGTAATCAAATGTCACGGCTACTTGCGTAACCGCCTTTCTAATGTCAAATCAAACGGCGTCAAAATCGACGTCACAATTAACTTTATTCAAATAAATCCCAACAAAACAATTAAATCAAAAATCTCAATCTTCAATTCAATTCAATTAATTAAAATTAAAATGATAAAATAAACTTCTAATTAAAGGAAAAATTTAAAAATAAGGTGTTGTGAGAAGGAACTGATTGAAAGATTTAGGAGCTGAGACAGATTGTTCCGATAGCTCAGTTGGTAAGTAGCGACGGGCCATGTATGCCTGTGGTCGCCGGTTCAAATCCGGCTCGGAACCTAAATTTTTAAATTTTTCCTTTAATTTGAAGTTTATAAATATCGTTAGCAGCGTAACTGGCTCAAAATCATCAAGGTGCAGAATTGGCTTTGCCCGCAAATTATGTCTTAAATCTTAAACTGTACGCTGCCCTGTCAAAGTTTATAAATATATAAATTTTGCGACGATATAAACCAAGAGTCATCATTATAGCTAGCATTTTTTTTTCATGAAACCAATTTTGAAATTTGCAACCTTGGTGATATTGAGCCAACTGCTTCATACAAAAAAAGCGGCCAAGTGCGAGTCGGACTCGCACATGAAGGGTTTCGTAAAATAAATAGCGGTTTACGATTTATGACGTATTAAAAAAAACTACTTACTAGATCTCGTTCAAAACAATTTTCGATGGAAGTTTACATGGTATACACCATATATTTTTTTTAGTTTTATCATTCTCTTATTTTAGAAGTTACAGGGGGGGACACACACACATTTTGCCATTTTGGAAGTGTCTCTCGCGCAAACTATTCGGTTTAGAAAAAAATTATATTAGAAACCTTAATATCATTTTTGAAGACCTATCCATAGATACCCCACACGTATGGGTTTAATGAAAAATTTTTTTTTGAGTTTCAGTTCTGTGTAATGGGACCCCTAAAAGTTAATGTTTTTTTCGATTTTTGTGTGAAAATCTTAATGCGGTTCACAGAATACATCTACATACCAAGTTTCAACAGTATAGCTCTTATAGTTTCGGATAAAAGTGGCTGTGACATACGGACGGACAGACAGACAGACATGACGAATCTATAAGGGTTCCGTTTTTTGCCATTTGGCTACGGAACCCAAAAAAGTAATGAAAAAATATTTACTTATTACCACAACGATTAGTGGTAAGCATTTGAATGTACGTTCGTCAAGTTTGACACCAGATTCAAAGTATTCAAACCATTTTTACCCGACTGCCTCAGAAAGAGGATTATGTTTTTCAAGCGTATATGTATATATGTGGTCAAGAAAATTCTATTACACGGGCTGCATTCCATTTTTACAACCTTTCTATTAACTTGCAATGTATATACCTAACTAACTATGTATGTAACTATGTTTGTTCGGGTGGAATCTTGCAACTCAATTTTGAAGCAGATATCTTCAACCGATTGAGCTGAAATTTTGGGTAAAGGTAAAGTTTGGATGACAATACAATATTATGTTACCATCGAAGCCGATCTGGTGATGGAGACAGAAGGTGGCCATGTGAAGTCTGTACTTAACCGACGTAACCCCGTTGAGTTTGGGCTTGTTAGAATCATCTCAATGAGTAGTTGATTACGGTATACAGAAAAGTACAGTACTTATACAATAAAAGCTTGTAACAAAAATTAAATTTTTGACCGAAACTTATAACATATGAGGTGTCGTTGGATTCATAATCGTGAGACTGTGAGTGACAGACTATTATAATATTTGAATAAAGAAGTTGGGTTTTTTGGAAAAATCTTTTGATTTCACTTTGTCACAATCACAACATGCATTATAACCTAACCAATGTTATCTCAAAGTAGTGTATAGAAAAGTGAACATTTAAGGCACAAGTGATTTTGCTTGTCATATGTATTTAAGTATTTATTTCTCTATATAAGTATGTATATCGTCGTCTAGTACCCATAGTACAAGCTTTGCTTAGTTTAGGACTAGGTTGATTTGTGTAAGATTGTCCGCAAATATTTATTTATTTATATAAGCAACCAAAATGAGTGTATCAATAATTACACTGATTTCTAAAGAATTTACTTTTATCAATTTCGAAAGAAGTAATTTATTTGACTGTAATGTAACATATGTATGTATGCTGTTGTGTTAGGTACATTGTGTTGTTTGTATTTACATACTTACACGACTCAAATCTAAAAACCACATGAAAATTTTACATTAGTTTCATTATTAGAAGCAAAGATAATCAGAAGTAAGAATCATTAACAGTACAACCAGTCTTACCCCAAAAGATAACTCCTAAACAAATCTCTAAACCGAATTACCCGACATAGATATCAGTAAAAGTAATGTAGAATTAATCATTATCAAAAGCTCAAATCGCAACCGTATTTTCATAGCAATAAATTTCATAGCGGTTTGTCGGTATCAGTTTAAGTGGTTTGTGATTGTTTGTTCACAGGCAGTAAGTAGAATTCACACGACTTATGCGTAATTTCAGAGGTCGCGTAGGTTACAAAAACATACACTTGTTTGCTTTTGTACCATCGAGTTAGCGCTTCGAATTAAATTTTACGTTGATTCTGGTATAGACGGAATGCGGAATGTTATTTTTATTCCCAGACGGAAAAAGAGGGGTGTTATAATTTTGACTTGTCTGTGTGTCTGTGTTTGTGTGTGTCTGTCTGTGGCATCGTAGCTCCTAAACCAATGGACCGATTTGAATGCGGTTTTTTTTATCCGTAAACTGACGTGATCGACATGATTCTTAGCTGCGTTTTTTTTTTTTTTTTTTTTTTTTAATGTCTACATGAGAGCAATAAATCCTACTGCTGCGCATTATTTTGTGATCATCAACGAGTGTCAACTAATCTTTACGGGTTAGGTAGGTACAACTTCCAGAGGGATAATAGAGGTTGATTTAAACATGTTGGCACAGAATAAGTAATAGTACAAGATGTTGGCACAAATAATTGCCGGTCTTTAATGTGTACTTAGGTACTTATTAATACGCATAAATCTCTACAGTTTTGGTTCTTGTACTTCTTGTACGCCCTTTTAATACAATGTCAACTTCAAAGACAGCCCTTTGAGGTGTAGTTGACCCAATAGGGAACTTGCATCTTCATATTTTATTACGAAAAACAAAAGTATAATTAGCATTAAAACAACTGCAGCATTAAAACTTTGTAATGATTTATTTTTCTGATGTTATATGCATTTGAAATCTGCGCGCGCCGGCACCACCCGAAAACGCTCTATACTTTTTTTTTTTTTTTTTTTTATTTTTTTTTTTTTTTAACCCAGGGAAAATCTTCATAGATTCCATCGCGCTTTGGGGAAGCGCGGTGGATATGCCGGATTCGTACCGGCTAAAAACCCTGGGGAGTTCTTCCCACTGCCTGTGGCGGAGTCACGGGAACGCTCTCGCACACATCCGCGACTCCGCCAGCAGTTGTCCAGCTCACCGGACCCACCTGTGGGGGATTTTTTTTTTTTTTTGAGTGTTCCCCCCACCATCATTTGTGGCGTACGTTTTTTTTTTTTTTTTTTTTTTTTTTTTTTTTTTTTTTTTTTTTTTCCCGCGCGCCCTCCTGTTCTGGGACCTCGATCCGCTGGGCGACAGTTGTCCCCATGCCTGTCACCCGGAGGTCCTTGCTATGGGGGCAGCCGGCGGTTATGCGCCTGCCGTCTGCGCCCGGGGCGCCTGCGGCGTCGTTGGTCGGACGCATTTGAGTCCTCCCTGGCCCGTTCCGCTGTCTCCTTCTGCCGCATTACCTCCTCGCAAAAGGAGACTGCCACCTGCCACGATCTCTCGCTGTCGACCATGGATTGAATCACGGCCGGCAGCGATATATCGGGTCCCACTGCAAGTGAGAGGCGAGCTCTCTCTTCGTTGAAGGCGGGACACACTTCCAGCGTGTGCTGTGCTGTGTCTTCCGCCCCTCCACACTGGTGACAGACGGGTGTCGGTTCCCTCCCTGCGATCTTCCACAGATACCTCCCGAAGCAGCCATGCCCCGTGAGCATCTGTGTGACGTGGAAGGAAACCGCACCCCACTTCCTATTGAGCCATGCCTGCAGGACAGGCCGCACTGCAGTTATGGTCCAGTGGCCAGCTCTCGGCTGCTCTAGAGCTTCCGTCCACTTCCGGAGAAGAGTTTGGTGAGCGTCTTCTCTCCATCGCCTTATCTCCTCGAGGCCTGGCTGGTCTCCTCTGTGGCGGGACTCAGCTGCCCGACGGTACACTTCCGCCAGCACCTCGGCGTCCAGCTCCCAGGGTGGGGTGCCCGCCAGAACGCAGGCCGCCTCAAATGAGATGGTGCGATACGCTCTCGATACCCTGACCGCCATGACCCTTTGCGGTTTCCGCAGGTGGGCTTTGTTCTGGTAGGCGGACAGGGCGTCCACCCAGATGGGTGCCCCGTACAGGGCCATCGACCGCACTACGCCCGTGTACAGTCGGCGGCAGCCTGCTTTCGGCCCGCCCACGTTCGGAAGAAGCCGGCTTAGGGCGGAGGCTGCACTCACGAGCTTTGGGGCCAGTCTCCGGAAGTGCTCCTTAAAATCCCATCGGCTGTCGAGGACGAGTCCGAGGTACTTAATCGTCTTCTCGACGCCAACAGATACTCCGCCGACAACAATCTGAGCACCAGGTGGGGGCGCCCTCCGAGGTCCGTGGAAACACAGGGCTTCTGACTTTTGCAAGGCGACCTGTAGTCCCAGTTTCCGGATTTTTTCCACTACGTGGGCCACGCCCGCCGTTGCCAGGAGGGAGGCGTCTCTGAACGTGCCACCACGGGCTGTAACGAGAGTGTCATCGGCGTAGCACGTTAGTTCAACCCCCCGCAGGTTGGCGCTGCGCAGCACCCAGTCGTAGCCGATGTTCCACAGGAGCGGTCCTAAGACTGAACCCTGTGGAACACCGCACGACACGTTCTTTTCTACCCACCGATCTTTGGTGGGGTATCGGATAGTCCTCTCCGACAGATATGCGGCCACAACCTGGCCCAGATACTCCGGCACGTGGTGGTATCTGAGCGCCTCTTTGATGGTCTCCCAAGGGAGGGTGTTGAACGCGTTAGCGTAAAACGCTCTATACTAAACGGGCTTATGCTATGACGTCACAGCATAGCCTTTACTATGGAGTATGTCATTAATTTGCGATTATCTCCACAACATTTACATTTAAGTCTATACTTGTCATACAAAATATCATTTCTAATTTAATATTCTATGTAACTGTTACGTTATTTTATAGAAAAAATAAAAAATAAATTTTCGTCATTTTAACGTTAGGTAAAACTAATAAAATCGTTTTTTTTTTTTCTTTTGTATGATATCTCTACGTATATCCGCATCGATTGAGTGCAATTTATTCGAAATTGAAGTCCCATGCAAGTTCCCCATTAGGTATCAATCCCAAGCCGCAATTTTAAATCGGTTCAGCCCTTTATGAGATATTGAACTTTAAAATGAAAACGTCTGGGGTTTTTCAACTTTTCTAAGTTGTAATTATTACAAGTTTTTTTTATTTTTATATGAGTATATAAGTAGGTGTATGTAAGTTGTCCGTCAAAATTTGCAATCCATTTTTCATTCACTTGCCGTTATCCGATTGAGCTGAGATTTTGGGTTATTTATGTATTTATCGTATGGCGGTTACACACTGGTAGGTACATATGTATTAGTATCGATGTCGCTGATAGAGTTCCAGTGTGCGCTGCGAGGTTCAGAAGGAACAGTGCAGCTGCCGAGTTTGTTGTTCTTTTAGCACCACCCGGAGGTCACGTGTAGGGTTCCTAGGGTTATTCCTACGGACGTAGAACAACAACGACCTCAACAACAATTTTGGGTATTAGTATAGTTTGGATGACAATTCAATATTTATGGTACCATCAAGCTGATCTGATGATGTAGACAGATGTATTTTACTGACGCGACATAACGCCGTTGAGTTTGAGCTCGTTAAAATCGTCTTGTTGATGATGGTATACAGAAAAGTACATTCGGCAATAAGAGCTTGTAATACCAAATATTACATTTTTGACAGAAACTTATTTGTCGCTCGTGTTGATCAAAAACACTCCCTGACGTTCGTGTTTTTGGTCATCGCCACTCGTTGGGAATTACCTACTTTCCGCACTTGTATCATAATAGTTATTTATGATACAAGTGCG
Organism: Epinotia brunnichana; assembly: GCA_963854355.1. Lineage (NCBI taxonomy): Eukaryota > Metazoa > Arthropoda > Insecta > Lepidoptera > Tortricidae > Epinotia > Epinotia brunnichana. Next base: position 3,601,280 of record OY977940.1, read on the forward strand.
GAATGTAGGTAATTCCCAACGAGTGGCGATGACCAATTTACACGACCGTTAGGGAGTGTTTTTGATCGACACGAGTTGGGATTTAGCTATCCGCACGTGTATCATACAACATTTTACAATGCATCATGCGAGGAAATAAAAAAAAAATGCATAAAAGGTGAAATTCTAATTGTCACGAAATCTCATTCCCGCATACTGTGCGGGAATTTTGGCCTGAAATCCATTCCGCACGGGCGCGGTCTACCACGCGCCACACCAGTGCTGGCATCGACCACTTCCCGTGTTTATGTTCAACCGTATAAAGGGGCACATTCAGAGCAAAGTGCATTGTAAATAACTATTTCACAGTACGATCTTATTATTCAAACTGTTTCTAACGGTTAGTTTATAAAAAGGGCGGTTTTCACGAGTCGAGTGAATCCTATCAGATCGGCCGATAAGATTGCGAGTTTCGTGGGAAACCGCGTGTGAACGGCCTACTCGGATACTCTAGTATACTTCACAGCTGTTCACAACACGACTAACAGCATACGTCAGACCGATTAGGAGTTTTAATTGCGAATAGCTAAGCATAAGCTAGGGATCAGCGGTGAGGTAATATAAGTGAATCAACATCATCATCATCATATCAGCCGAAAGACGTCCACTGCTGGACATAGGCCTGCCCCAAAGAGAGCCACAATGACCAGTCCTGCGCCACCCGCATCCAGCGGACTCCCGCGACCTTTACTAAATAAGTGAAAAGCAGCATAATAATATATCTACCATAAAAAGCGGGCAAAAATATCTGACACGTACTAACGGGCACAGGAGAGACATGTCAGTTATTTATAAAAATAATAATTAAAATAAAATAAATATTTGTTGTCGCAAAAAAACAAAAAACACCAAATCACAAAATCGAACGCTGATAGGTACGGTCAACCAATTTGATTACTAGGCCATCATAGAACCTTACCGTTGTAAACGCTACGTCAGTACGGGTTACTAGGATTATTGCGTCGCTATGTAGCAGTTAAAATGACAGGGTTCTACGGTGGCCTAGGAATCAAATTGGTTGCCCGTACTTATAAGCTTTGCTTAGTTTGGGACTAGGTTGATTTGTGTGAGATTGTCCGCAAATATTTATTTTATTTTATTTATTTATATAAAACAACACAAAACAGAAAATAAATGAATGGGACGTGGGACACTATTGTCGCACTCATTTATTTTGAGCATATATGCTTGGGGCTCAGCGTTTGCTCCTAGCCTGTCGGCAGATATTGATTCTATTGACAGTAAAAATCTTCGAAGCTGTGATCGGTTGTAGTGTACTTTAGTAATATAGTAAAGAAACGGGTACGGTCCGTATACGATTGTTATGCAAAGTGTACCCGTTTTCTACATATTCAGTTTGATGTACGGTGTATGATCCGTCTATGAAAGCAGTTACGCAGCTGTTTCAATGATGGTTCCTGGGATGCATCCTAAAGCAAAACATTCCTTGATTGCATCTGACAACTAAATTGTTTCCCCAGTTTTGCCACCGATTGTTGTATGCTAAAAAGAGTCGATTGTGATGTAATTGGCTCATTGTTGAATGGTAATTGTTCGACGCGCTTTGACTTTCGTTTGATTTCCATCGTTATAGAATTACTGAAAAAAATATTACTCTGTAAGGTATCATTAAATACACCTAAATATCCTATCACAACCAAAGTTTTAACAAATATAATATAAGTTCACCTTTTGAACTTTTTTGTACAATAAAAATTAAACAAATGAACAAAAAATATTATCCTTCCTTCTGAATTAATCGAAACCGAAAAAGAATAAGAAAAAAACATAGTATGAATTCCAGTTCAACCTAATTGCGTAAAACCTCGCTTATCGCATGGATAACATGAAAGAAAACTCTTAAATATATCCCGCATTTTTTCTTATCGCTTCGTAGCAACAGCGTTGGCAAACTGCATAGCTAGTTAACATAAAATCGACTAAGTGCATAACGAATCGTATTTTAATACAGTTTGCATGTCTATTAACTTTACATAAAATGTTTAGCAATTTGCGAGATTCGAACTAGTCAACCTTATGTTAAGGAATTTGGAGCACGTTTACAGTTAAATATCATTGTAATAATTTATGTACCTACTACGTCATTTTTTTGGTCTACTTGTGATGCAAATCGTTAAGAAAGAAATTACTTATGACGTGTAAATACTTGTTTATAATGAAAAAGTATTTGTTAGATCATTTTTCTTTTGTTTATCCCTGGAAATATAAAAAATTCTCATTTTTTAAGAATAAGCAATTTAATTGAAGTTTTGAATCGTTATTTTCCTTAAGTTTTCTTTGGTGCCTATTAGAGTAAACTAGACAGACACTTTCATTAAAAATTAATAAAAATTAAAAACGTTTTCAGCCAGGATTTTGCAATTTACTTAAATAAAAAAAAAACAAGTATTAAAGTGAATGTTTTAAACTTATTAGCTAATAACTATTAACAGACAATAAATTATAAACCCGCATCATCTTTTTCAGCGTGTAATCGCTCACCGCTGATGATGATAGAATGAATAGCCAATATTACAACTATTACCTACCTGTGCGTTCCTATAATTGGCTCTTTGTATCCACTGTCAATGTTCAATGAGTGAATATAACTGTTGGTTCTCCTAATTATAAATAAATAATTATTAATACATTATTAAGCTACGGTAGCCTAGTGGTTCAGGCATGCGGCTGTCAAGCGGCGGTCGTGGGTTCGAATCCCGGCTCGTACCAATGAGTTTTTCGCAACATTCATACGGAATATTTACCGTTAGCTTTTCGGTGAAGGAAAACATCGTGAGGAAACCGGTCTAATCCCAATAAGGTCTAGTTTTCCCTCTGGGAAGTTCTTCTGGAAGGTCAGATGGCAGTCGCTTTCGTAAAAACTAGTGCCTATGCCAAATCTTGGGATTAGGTGTCAAAGCGGACCCCGAACTCCTTTAGGGCACAACCGGGAATAACGCTAGGAGGATGATGAATTATTAATACATTATTATGGTCGAAAAACTGTTCATGAATGTCACTATTATTATAAATTTGCCGTAAAGAACGTGTTAAATACACACATCATACTTCAAATATATTAAAGATGTTAGTGGTTTTGCTCTTAAGGCATATTTTTGTATCTCCCCGGGGAAATTCACTTTTGCTGAAAACGGAATTGCTGAGAATGGAATTACGTCTTTTCAATCATATCTTCAGCTTATAGTCCAGGCAATGAACTGACAGCTTGTATGGAAAATATGTCAAATTTGGAAATAATTTATAATAGCAGATTTTTTATATGTAATGGATATATTATCAAATTAAATAGTTACTTAGTGACAAAATCTAACAAAATTTCAGACATCAAAAAAATGATAACTTAACTAGCTTCTGAAAAGTCAGAAAAAATATTAATAAATGGGTTTATCTTTATTTTGGTTCATTTACATTTGCTTTATAATATTCAAGATAAATAATTAAAAAAAAACAATTCATTCTTTTTTTAAATCTATATAAATACTTCCGGATGGAAAGTTTGTTGGATTCTTGAATAACGCATCATAGATCAATGTTTTAAAATGATATAAAGAAAAAAACGCTATTATAAATTAATGTTTTTCAAAACCGTATTTTGCCTGGAGTATTATGTTCGCGTTTCTGGCATTTAGTTGTAATTGCTTAGCCGTTTAAAGAGTGAAATATAGGTACAGTTTGTTTACGATTTTACCAGAGTGTACCCGTTTTTTGCACTCGGGTGTACATACAATTCGGAGATTTAACGAACATCAACAAAATAGTAATAGCTAACTAACTATTAAGCTAGCTAACTATTTAAAACCACGTGCAATATAAATTAGAAACCGCAGAAGTGCTTAATGGTTACTACTTAGTTGTCAAACTTGTTTTAAAGTGTTCGACCTATTTTGTCAAACGTACATACATAGAAAGAAATTTTAGCGCAGTTCAAATGTCAAAAATGGCAGGTTGCGTGCTACATTCAATAATGGATGATGTTATGCATAATGATGCCAAGAAAAAAAAATTGAGGCTATATTGATTATTCTCTTCGGATTTTTTGTTATAATGAATAAGACTACAGTATAAAGCAAAAAAAAATGCTTGCATACTTAGAAAGAAAGAAAGAAAGAAAGAAACATTTATTCGAGACAAACAACACACAGCGTTTGTCACGAAACGGTTCTATCTCAGCATAATGCTGGCATTGCTGCCAGCGCTGGTCTTCCGATAGAACCGTCGAGTGAGTTCACGGTGGATAACAAACAAAATAATGATATAAACTTAATTAAACACGAGAAGGGACAATTAACGAAATTAAAAATAGAACATAAAATATAATAATATTGTCCAGTGGTCTATGAACGCAGCCATTTCACTCCTGCGCGATCCGTAACAGCACACTAGCGTCATTGACACTGACAGTGACAGAAGTGACAGGTGGCACTGGCAGACAGGCGTCATTCTTTTCAATTAAACATGTAATCAACAATAATGTTTGAAAATCTACAATATGCTAAGTATAATTAATTCGATTTACTTATAACTGAGAAAAAACACGTACCATGCAAGGTTGAAAACCGGTTACAATTTGAAAAGTGATCATTACTACACACAACTATACCCAATAAACAATAACGAAGTGAACACATTACAACAAATACATAATAACAAAGGGGTACTGAACAAAACGAAAAACAATATTAAAGCAATGCCGAAGGGACGTAACACAGTGGTAAGCATAAACAGATATAACAATAGCATTTTATTTTTATTTAAATACAACTTGTGTCTAGCTGGCAAGTTTCCTGGCTTTTCTGATGCTCAAGCAGATACTTTTTAAGTTTGATTCTAAAACTATGGACATCTTGCAGGGTTCTTACTGGCGGTGGAATTATATTCCAAGACTTGGTTGCTGCATACCGGAAACTTCCTCGGAAAGCTGCTGATGCGTGCTGAGGTGTCATCAGCTGTAACTCGCACTGCCGACCACCACGTGACCTCCTGTTAGACAGCTTCTCAAAAAGATACTTGGGGGATTTGTACTTGAGCACTCCAAAGAGCAAACAGGCCAAGTGACAGAAGAGTACACGTTGAATGAGTCTTCGTGTTTTGGCAAGAAGACGTGGTCCATACACTGTATCCACATAATTCAACTTAGATAGAACTAAGGACTCTACCAACCTAATGCGCAAGTTTTCATTTATAAATGGGCGGATTTTATAGAGGACCTTAAGTTTGTAGAAGCAACTCCTTACAGCATTTGCAGCATGCTTCTCATAACGAAGCCCACTATCTACCAATAGCCCCAAGTTACGTGCCTCATATACACGCTCGATGGGTTCATTCTTTAAGACGACATCCAGATTATGTGCGGGCTGAATACTTGTTATTTGATGTTTACTGCCAAAAACTAGATATTTGGTTTTGCTAGGATTAAGCAGCAAGCAGTTACTAGTAGCCCAGGAAGTTATTCGACTGAGATCCGAATTAAGTTTTTCAATCGCATTATCAATTTCAGATGGTTTACATGAAATATAAACCTGAATGTCATCTGCATAAATATGGAATTTACAATGTGTGATCTGTGATACAATGTCGGCGGTGTACAAAATAAAAAGGATTGGTCCAATTACGGATCCCTGTGGCACTCCTCTAGTGAGGCCAATCTTGTCCGACAATAGAGTGGAACCATCATTTAAAGTCAGTTTTACACACTGATACCGATTATGAAGATAGCTGTCAAACCACCTCAGTGTACTACTATCAAATCCGTAGTAGCTCATCTTAGATAGCATTAAATTAATATTCAGGCAATCGAAAGCTCTAGAGAAATCAAGTAACACCAACAGTGTGCACATCCCCCTATCCTGAGAGTACAATATATTGTCGGTGACATCAAGTAAGGCAGTCGCTGTGCTTGAAGATCGGTTTAACCTACTTGGTAGCCTACGAAGCTTGATGTCCTGATGGGTTCGAATACAAGCATGCAAGCAAACAATTTATTTATGTGATGAGCACGAATATCTGAGTCATGGATGTTTTCTATGTATTTAATTATTTAAACATTTATCTATATAAGTATGTTTATCGTCGTCTAGTATCCATAGTGTACAAGCTTTGCTTAGTTTGGGACTAGGTCAATGTGTGTATGATTGTCCCCAATTTTTTTTTATGCCAATTTTAACTATGCACCAACGAGTTGTATACCTTTTACTTAATTCCATCCAATGTATGATTGAACAGCTCAGTGATCGATCGTGAGATCGTGACTTTCACGCTAAGCCTATCATTATGTGGTGATTTGACATTGACATGAAAAATGTCTAACCGATTCAAGCATTAAACTATAGGTACGTTCAATTCACAACCAACATTCCCCGTAATTTATGGAAATATCGTGTTAAACTACTAACGGGGCCAATGAGTAATCAAAAGAGGACAGCATTTAGTATTCTCGGTTTTATAAATATCCGTTAGACTTAATGTCGGTAAATAACGTCAGTTTCCAAAAAACCTTTCGTTTGGTCTAACGCAGCATTTTATAGCCGGGCTTTGATAGATCAAATTTGTAGTACATTATGATTTATGATACAAGTGTGCTAAGTCGCCTTCGGCTCAGGCTTAAAAACCGATTCGAGTGTAATGACCAATGCTCACGTGTTTCATACGACGTTTTTCAACACATTGCGAGTAAAAAAAAATAAAAAATGAAAATGTTAAAAGATATGTAATGAAAAGGCACTAGTGCGATAATGTAATGTAAAAGTTACGGCATGGGTAATATTCTGCATTATTTTGCTAATATTTAAAAAGATATGTAATGAAAAGGCACTAGTGCGATAATGTAATGTAAAAGGCACGGCATGGGTAATATTCTGCATTATCAGTGTAAATACGCTGTAATAAGACCTACTTTACGAGCAGGTGTGTTGAAAAAAGTGTTACGATACACCACAGCCGACTTAAAGTAGTGATTTATAGAGAACCTGGATTACAATAGGTGACAAATTGTCGTCGTTGACTGTCATGTTGTTGCGTAAACATCCCCTAGTCTGATGCCAAACAGTCAACTTGATACCTTCTGTTATCATAACTTTAATAAAATAAACACCTGTTTTACTATTGATAGCTGGGCGTAGGCCTTCCCCAAGGTACGAGAGCGAGGTACAAGGTACAAGACCCGCTCTCTATGTATACATGTATTACTATAACTAAATTATGTGTATAGACAAAAACGTTAAGATATTATTAAGACATAAAAAAATGGGTGTTCCTAAGAACTAATAGGTCTTATCTTATCTTATCTTATCTAGGTGAGGGCCCTTTCGGATGCACTTCGACCCAGTGGGATCTTTTGTGCATTTGCTCTCTCCTTTATACCTGCTCCCAGGCTTGCTCCATCATTTCCACAACGCGGATGATGCAGTTCGCCGGGAGCACCTTGAATTCCTTTGGTTGCGGGTAACCGTTACCAAAGTAGTTCATTCTTTGTCTGGCAAGGGCATTATGTGTATAGACAAAAACGTTAAGATATTATTAAGACATAAAAAAATGGGTGTTCCTAAGAACTAATAGGTACTGCCCACGCACTTGTTTCTGACAACTAGAGTTGCCAATTTAGCACACCCCAAAATTGAATGTGCATGGCAATTTGGCAAATGAAATTACCAAGCGTGCTTGAATAGGTACAATTAAATAGGACCAATGTAGAGGCCTCGGCAGAGAGTACAACTTTGTACCCTTTGTCATTGAGAACCTCGGTCCCAGTGCACATAAGTTATTTGCGGAAATCGCGAAACGTCTGGTTGATGTAACTGGTGACCGAAGTGCTGGCGGCTTTCTCGCGCAACGCATCAGCATTGCAATTCAGCGAAGAAATGCCGCCAGCATCCTCAGTACAATGCCTCTAGGGCCTTTGAATTTAACAAAACTTAGTTTTGATTTAATTTAGTTAATGTTCATTATTTTCTTTTAAAATCCAAAAACAAGTGAGCGGTTATTACATCATAAAATGTAGTAATAAATCATGTGAAATGCAGATCTTCTTCCAACATACAAGTTAGTACCCGTTTGGAAGTGTTTCATGGGGTAATTTTATTGCTTCAATTTGAAGACAATAGATCAACTAAATTTAAGGAAAATTATTAGAAGAAAATGGGTGGTAATTTTTTTTTATTGCACGTCTTTTAGCGATTAAGTTGTAAGTGTCCGAACTTATAGCTATTATTTTATATACTTCATGCTAAACATTACACTTATATCAATGTTTATTGTCACGGTAGAAAAAATGCAGCCGTATTTTATGGCAAAATTGTACTGTTATCTATTGTACGAGTATATGAGTTCCAAGGACGGCAATAATCGTGCGCGTAATATTGGTATTATCTAGGTGTTGTGCTGTATTGAAATATGTCCGGTCATACCTGTTCGTGGAAAAAAATACGAGGTATGTTTAACAGAGCCGATTATCATTACGTTTGAAGCAAAAACATGCATGAAAAAGAATATAGTGGCTCTCACTTGACTTTGTTACGTTTATTTTAACCGCTATTTTCACTGAGTACTTCGATGTATAACGTAAACGTACTCTTTGAAGCCCAGTAGGTACATACAAAAACGGGTACATTTTCTATAGGTAATAAATAATAATTGAATCCCTTTAACTAGTTTAACTGTTTTTACGTGTGCGCAATGTATTTACCGATATCTATTTTAAATAACTTTTTCTACTGGTCGACTTTAATCTTTGAATTAAGATTTCGTACACGAAACTAAGATCACATACTTTTTAATCCTGGAGCTCCACGAGCTCGTCACGGAGCTCGTATGGTTTCATAAGATAACCGCCAGCAGTCATCTTATGAATCCAGGAGCTGTATAAGATAACTGTGAAGACATCAACGCGTATAATTACTAAGCTGCTGCGCTTCATTTCAGCAGGGCGATTTTCAATAGATACCAAGTTTGTTTAATAAATTATGATTTCCGTTGACTCGTAGAAAAAGTATTGTATACAATAGTTATATAATTAGCTTTTTAAGTCTCGTACCTTAATTAGGCCACTCAGCAAGCTTCGTGGCCTAAACGTGGTACTCGACTTAAAAAGCATCCATTATATAACGATTGCATAAACTACTATTACAGTGTAGGTATAAAACTCCATGTTAGTTATGTTTAGTAATAGGTTCGTTTTTTATCTAAATACCAAAAAGAATATGAACACATACCTTGTGCGAAATAATCCACCATAAATGTTTCTACGGAGTAATCGATGATACGGTTGGTTGTTACTTTGATAAGAAGTGTACAAACATTAGCTAAAAGAAAGTACTCTTAAATGTGACTGTGATAAGGAATCGAAGGTCATTTTGTACACATGGAGTTTTATTAATGTGAGTTTATAGTACTGCTGATAAAAATCATTACATTTTTAATCTTTATGATATGCAAGAATATTAACACATTCACTGCCAAGAAGCTACAAGCTACGCTCGGAGCACGGCGTAGGCGCCCGCTAGACGGGTTCCTGGTAGTAAAAGTGTTAAAAAGGTAAAAGCACCGGTTTGTTCTATGTTAAGTGTCTTTCTAAGTCAGGTCCCAGCAAAGGGGCCCTCGATTAATAAGTTAATACCCTATTGTATATTTGTCTTTTTGTTACTTTAAGCTTTGGTATTGGTTAAATGTACTCGTATTTATAGGATTACCAACGGACTACATATAGCTCATATGCATAGTTATTCAGTCTTAAACTAGGAGACTCGTCATAAAAGATATACAATGTTTAGATACTAATTTAGTTATGTGGCTCTGTATATACTCATTAAGTTAAAATTAAGTTGTTTAAATATAAACAAGACATGTTTGTAGGTAGAACATGCTTTCCCTGTAAGTTAGGAAGCTTATCATTGAATACAAATTAGCGTCAATAAAGGATAAAGTAAATTACGAAGCCCACAAAGTAAGGAGCGGGCACAATCAACCATAACCATAACAGGTTCGCCGAAAGAGTTCGTTCACCTCACTCGAGAGTTCCACAAGGTACGAACTTACGCCTATTGGTTTTACTATTTATGGCGATGGTGCTAATGCTCGATGTGATCATCTAAAATGGGAAATTATTCCATAACAACATGATAAGTAAATGACTTGTTTGTGAGAACATAAAATTACACTATTTCACAGAGAGTATTTTTAAAGTCCACGCTGTAATTAAATATCTCGTGAGCATTATGCGCCCGCATGGTATTTAGCCCGCATACATAAAAATCAATACCAATATATCAGAAAAGTAGGCGTGCTAATGCTAAATATGCCACATTTTCCTATGCAAGCAAGATATTTTCTTGTAAAAAATATACGGAACAAATTGGGTACTTTTATGTCCATTAACTGGAAATTGGTAAAGCGAGCCGTGGTAACTGAAGTGGAATGAGAAAAACAAAATGTTATTTCACGATTCGGTCGATGCACTAAATGTACAATTAAGTAACGCACTTTGGAAGTTACTTTTCGCTCTCTTTTATTTGGGGATTTGATACGGGCTCATTTGGTATTTAAATTTTGACGTCTATTAATACGGGTGATGCCAATGGAGGTCACAGGATCCTGTTTATCATAGCAACATGTCTTTACTTCTGCTTTAATTTAAATAGAAGCCTTATATTCTCAAACAACTTTTCTCTTCTGAAAGACTATATTTGTTTTTTTTGTAGACCTTCTTCCATTAATGGTCAAGTGCAATAAAAAATCATTGACATTTTATAGGAACTCTACAAAAACTATAGCCATTATCATTGACCGTAGACCGTATATTGCAACTCATAACATATCTAAATTAGAAACCCGTGAATATATATATATATATTATATATTTCCAGGATTTGCGATAAGCATTTAACATAAATATTGACAACGTAGGACAAACCGAAATCGCGCAATTATCACTTTGCGCCGTGCGGCGGGATTCCCTCTGTACTGAATAATTAGTATGATTACCTACTATGAAGAGGATAAAGATCTATTATAGGAGCATAACATACAGTTGGTTCTAGATCAGTAAGCGCAATATTAGCATTCTGTAATATTTTGTGTTATTTAAACACAACGTTCGTTGTACACTATTTGTTATTCCAATAGTTACTCAAAAATCTCAAAGTCTAATTAGTATTTCTATTTCTATGTCATGTTTGGTAGGTTACAGTTAATGACATTATGTTGATTAATAAATAAATAACATAAAAGTAATAAAGAGAAACGGGCACATTTCGTATAACATTTTGTTATACAACGTACCCGTTTTTATAAAAAAATATTTGGAATGTATGTTAAAGACACGAATGTAAAACTTAATATTAATTTTGATTGTGAAATAATCCGTTTTGACTTTCACCTAAATATCACACAAAATCCCATTTATCTTATCAATATACTGTCCTTGGAATTGAAACACACTAATAAATTACTTACCGAGAATTTAGATTGCGCTTGCAAATCGAGGGTACCGATAGATTTATCAAATAAATGCTCCAATCATTGAAAGCTTGATATATGGGCTTTATTTATTAAACAACTTACATAATTCAAGCCAAATCCATTGTACATACGTACTTGAAATAATTAAAGTATTTCAATTAATGAACTTTCTTCAAACCAGTCTCTGAACCAGTCCTTTAGGTAAACGAAACTAATTAGCCGATAAAACGCTACATCCTTTCCAGATAAAGAAGGAAGCCTGCCATGTTACATAACAAGAGGTACGCCGTTTGGGAGAACATGCCAACTACCGTGTGTTTACGGACGCATAACATTGACATTGGCGATGTGTAGAACGAGTATTATACTCCTAAGGTACATCACGGCTGGTATGTCCGCGTAAAATGTACAAACGCGACTTACATTTTATTTTTGGAATCCGTTTAGTTTTGATGTACCATCAATTAGACGTACCTAACAAAACTGGTAACAATAACTCATACGAGGACGCACATGCACTGCTTCTTTCTTTATACTTTGTTGTTATACATGCCAGCTAGTTTCTTTGCTAACGAGTTAGATAGGTTGAATTAACTTATAATAATGTAATTAATAATTTATCTTTGCTGGATACTATTTATTTATACTTGCCCGACCAACCAGATACTCTTTGTGCCCTGAATACAACAACATAAATACACAATAAATCACATCTAAAGAAGTCAATTGTGAATGTGTGGGTGGGAATTGAGTCGTGATTCCCGTGATGAACATCCTAAGTTTATCTTTTTGACCGGGGAATTCCCAATGGTTCTGCTCTCTTGTGGTTATCGTTGTATATTTCCGTAAAATTTCTACGTTTTATTTATGTAAAAAAATATGAGCTTGGATGGTTGCTATTGGAAGTTTGTAATCATCATTAAAATGTTTTCTAATACAAAGTTATAAATAGTGTTGATGGCTTAATAAGTATATATCTTTTTTATTCCACTTCCTTTGGAGGAGTAACGGCTTACATTCTATACGTACTCAATACTACTGCAATACAAAACGTACTCGAAACTACCGAGTAATATTTAAAAAACACTAAACGACGAGGTAAAAAAAACCTATTAAATGTTTTAATAGATTAGATTAAAATAAATGGTAGCCGGTCATTATTAAATGCTCACCGACTAACACCAGCACCGCGTGTAGGTACTGCTTGCTTATTCAGCACTTACCTGAAAAAAGAACATAACATTAAACTTAGGAATTCATTTTATGTGTAAATGTAGACAAGTTAAGACCCATTAAAAATGGTACAGAGTATATAAAATCAATATACAAACTGTACCCATTTTTGATGTTTGGTGTGACGTGACTAGTAAATTAGAATGGGGAATGGATGAAAATTTTAGAAGTGCCTGATTTTTTTTTTTGGTGATAGGAATAACCTTCCTTAGCACCAGAAAAAAGTAGCAGACTTTTCAGGTGCATCAATTATTTTTGAAAAATATAAACAGTTTCCTCACTTACGTTTTGGGTTTAGGACGGCGAATGAGACATTTTCCTTGATACGTCTCATATTACAAAAAATATCTTAAAAATCCGTGGTAAACTGACACTAGCAATGATATACCTGCAGCAGCTATATTTGTCATTGTCAGGGTCAGATATTCAAAAAAATTTTTGTAATATGAGACGAATCAAGGAAAGTTTCTCATTCGCCGTCCTAAATCCAAAACGTAAGTGAGGAAACTGTTTATATTTCTCAAAAATAATTGACGCACCTGAAAAATCTGCAATTGTTTTCTGGTGTTAAGGAAGGTTATTCCTAACACCAAAAAAAAATCAGGCACTTCTAAAATTTTCATCCATTCCCCATTGTGCCTAAGGCATCATATCATACGTACTTATTTTGGTCGTCGTCTTGAAAATAAAATCACATAAAAATGTGTCTCGTGCGTTATCTTATCAGTCAATGTTTACGTATAACTATTTTTATTTCTAATTATGTAGATAAGAGATTTGTTCAGTTAATTTGACTTTTTATACTTGCTAAGATAATTTGAATGTTTACCAAACACTCTTTAGTTTACAATCATTAGTAATACATCCGCTAAAGGTCAAACTCGGTCAAATAACTCTGTGTAAAATGACTTTTGCTATTTTGACAAGGTTAGGTACTTACAGGTAATTATTTTTGTGTTCTTACTTCATTTTTAGGGTTCCGTACTCAAAGAGTAAAACGGGACCCTATTACTAAGACTCCGCTGTCCGTCTTTCTGTCTGTCTGTCAGTCTGTCCGTCTGTCACCAGGCTGTATCTCATGAACCGTGATAGTTAGACAGTTGAATTCTTTTAAGTATTTCTGTTGCTGCTATAACAACAAATACAAAAAAACTGAATAAATTAAATATTTAAGGGGGCTCCAATACAACTACCTGTCTGACACATGGTTACTATCTAATTAACATATATTTACTTCTAATCCTTGCAATATTAAGTAAGGACAAGTTGTAATTTTTTTTTATTAAAACTATGCAGAGTCAGCAATACAGGTCTATGGGATGGGTCAGTATGGAAAACCCTGAAGTTGTCAGAGATTTAGGTATTGCGGTAGTTATCAATTCAGGAGACGTAATTTTGGTGAATTAGAACTTTCAAATATTTTCAAGTCAACTTTTAACTCGCTATTTATTCTTAGTATAAGTATATAGGTAACAACGAACAAGAAGAGTTAAAGTAGAAATGTCAAATATTTACCACTAAAAAAACCCGAATATTAAGCTAATTTATGAAAAAATAGCAGTAGTTTAAAAAAACCGGCCAAGTGCGAGTCGGACTCGCGCACGAAGGGTTTCGTACCATTTCTATAAAAACGGCAAAAAAATCACGTTTGTTGTATGGGAGCCCCCCTTAGAAAATATTTTATTTTGTTTTTAGTATTTGTTGTTATAGCGGCAACATAAATACATAATCTGTGAAAATTTCAACTCTCTATCTATCACGGTTCTTGTGATACAGCCTGGTGACAGACAGACGGACGGACGGACGGACGGACGGACAGCGAAGTCTTAGTAATAGGGTCCCGTTTTACTCTTTGAGTACGGAACTCTAAAAACGTGCAAAAAAAAAATAAGAGCAACTATGATAAGTTGATAAGATTCCGAGTATTATGATTTTTGACGCAGCAATAAAATAACTAGCTCCTTAATTAATTACCTGGTTTCTTCATTATTTTATAACACAAAGATACTTGCATTTTCAATGCATCATCTTATTCAGGTTTTTTGACACCATCGACCTTAGCTAACTACAACAATTATGATAATTTAACTAAGTATGTATGTAGCGAACTTTTCGTGTTTTGAAATCTCGGTTTTATGCACCAAACATGAATTTTCGTAAACATAACAATGAAATCATATTTCATTGATAACAACAGAAAAATCTGACCGATTTTATTACTGCAGAAAAACTTGTAGCACGAAAACTTCACTTCACTCCTTTGGTGTGCAATAAAGAGAATTTGTTTTGTATAGTAATTACTTTATCATTAATCTAGGGACTAAGGTATCATTTTATCTACAAATGAATTTTCATGTCAAGAAAGGTTCATCAAGATCGTAACAAGTGGGAATCCGTGATCTGATCACTGCCTACCCCTCCGGGAAACGGGCGTGATATGTGTATGTACTCGTATGTATGCTACTAGTTCCCCGTTGAATGGCCCTAGCAGAAAAAAACCCACGCGTCATAGGCCCCACGTTTTATGAACGTCTTCCTGCCGAAATACGAAATGATCTATGTGACCAAACATTCAAACGCCGATTGAGAAACTTTTTTGTTGAATAAGTCATTCTACTCTGTAAACGAATTTATGGACCACAAACCTGGAATTTAGTAATTAAAACTTTGTGACTTTAGTACCTATTTGACGATCCACTGCCGGAGATAATATTTCTGACATGATTATACGAGTATTGCTCTTAAATTTTAAATGTACCTGTTTCTTGCTTATTCAAATAATTTTATTGACAGATGTATCTATTTGGTTTTTGACGATCATAATAATGACTTCATGTAAATTGACATACTAATTTAATTTATCTTTATGTATTATTAATCTAATCTAATCTATGTTATGTTCATGTGATGTGCCTACCCGTTTAAGGTATACTGGCGTGAGTTTATGCTGTTTCATGTGATATTGCTACAATTCATCGAGCTATTTGACTTCGCTATTCTGGCAAAACATTACTGTTTCGTATGAGGATACAACAGCGGAGTCAAGTAAATATTTTTTAGATGTATTTTTTTTAATCCTCATTAAGTAAATGAAAGATATGCAAATTAAACAACCTGTCGTCAAACAACGCATCCGTCGCATTTCCACCCACTGAACTCGATACAAGATAAACCATTGTTTTTATTCTAAGTTCATCGCCCTGCGGTGTTGCAATTTAACTTTGCAATTTTGCAAACCGCTTTTTACCAGCAACGCGTAATTCGAGCCTTCTGTCTAATCAAACCAGTCTACGTAGAACCGCCACGACCGACAAGATTAAGGGGAACATAAGGAGAATGTTATAGCACAGGGACCAACTTGGCTGGTGTTGACACGGCTCTGTGACTTGGTTGTGTAAATTCTTTCACGACATAATCATGGCGTAGCGTCGGTCGGCGTTTATTGAATAAACGGATTTGTATTCGCTTAGTGTCATTTACACCCATGGCAAGAATATTGAGCAGATGCTTGTCATTATGAAATGAAAACAAACGCCTTGATATGAAAGTTAGACCCAAAGTCATGATACGCCTACACCTTCTGTTCTCAAAAGTAATAATAACAGGTACACTTTACATATATATGATTTCTATACAAAGTGTATTCAATTCAATTCAATTCAATACAGGTGATTTTATTAGCCAAAAGACATTGAGAAGAACGCACGTCGCTTGAAGTCGATGCGGTCCACTGCACGGAACCGTAATCGATCTTCGTGTGTTCGTCCCTACGTTCCTCAACTGATAAAGAAATCACTGTGGTGTATTATAAGTGTTAATAGTGTACCCCAAATTGGGGACCAATCAAAGTCCAGTGACATTTTATTGGCTGGCTGCTTGCTCTCCGCTTCGGGCCATTTTTACAAGACCGCGGAGCAGTTTTCCGGGCGGCGCTGAACTCAGCGCTGATGAGAAATTCCGCCGCCGACCTACACTGCGCACTCAAAGGAGTACCTACTTCGGCTGCAGGAAATTTAACGGAATCCGATCTTTAGTGTATTCGCCCCGACCCACGTACTTTTTACACTTTTAATATTATTCAGCTAGCCTGCAGGAATTTAAATACATATTTTTCTATTGACTGTTTTTGCCGTATACAATTTAACTATCATCTGTGTTCGCCGTATCCCGTATAATCATTAAGACGCATTAAAATTCGATCTTTCTAGAAGTCCTTTCTTTGAAGTCAGTAGAAAACAATTATATTCAACTACGGTATGGTTTTGTCGTGCCCGAAACATTACTTGAGTATTTTTATGTCAGTACTGGCAGCTCGGGTGAGCGATCTCATAAATGTTTAGCAGCTAATAAACTGGAATACGTCAACCAGCATCATAGCTTTAAATAGAAATGCTAGCTAATATCTTGGGAATCCAAAATAATCGAGCTTAGGGTATCAACGAGTAACGTCTAATCCCTTCATGCGGACGTCAAAATTGTGACTTAGTTGTAAAACAATAGGTTCAAATGTTTAGCACGGACCCGTAACCTCAACGTACGAGGAGTTAATAAAGGTTATATTTTTTAAGCAGGATTAATAGTTTAGTCGGAGAAGCTAATCGAAATTTTGTATGGACGAAACGTCAGTTCACCTTTCTTCTTAAGGCAATTGTCGCGAAGCCACTTCTGTTCACTCTCATGGCCGCGAATGAGAACCTATAGCATTCAAGCTAAGACACCCGTATTAGCATATATGCAACTATAAACATACCCTTACAACTTGCGGAATCCTTTATATATCTGACATAGGGGCTGCCGCCTCGTGCGTGCCAGCTCCCTATGACGTGTGGGGACTTTCGTCCCCGAGAATGTCCTCCAACCTCCCCTTATAGACATCCCTTACCACCATTGATACTGTCCCAATTCACACGCTATTGTTTCAGTTACCCGGGTGCACCCTTGACTGATGATGATATGGCCTGAAGCCGAGACTACCGAACTACCCTGTTGTTACACTTGTAACTAATCCTCTAACACTAAAGAACTCCACAACTAAGAACTGTGTTGTGTGTTCTACAGGTCACGTACATGCGCGACCTGTAGGAAAACCTTATTCATCTACATTATATACCAATACGCCTCCCAAAGAGAATGAGACCTGTGGACGCACATAAATACATCGCATCATAAACTATCATCGTCCGATCTGTGAAAGCACATGAACACACTTGTAAATGATACCAAATCGTTACAATATCATAGGACGCATCGAAAGTGATTATGGAAAGAGCTCACCCTGGTTTTCCTCCAAATCAACCACTACAAACCGCACTTGACTGTTCGTTCCCAATATAGCCGTTAGGAACTCTGACAGCCCGCCTCGCCTACCTGTCAACCTTGTTATAAAAATGATTCCTTGTAGGTGTTGCTACTTAAGATAAATCGGCTGTTTGAGACATAATTATAAACACCAATGTAAATACTATCGTGAATCATGACCATTCACGACAGCAATAGTGGCATAGTCAGTTTCTGAAAACAATTGGCCAGATACTAAAATTAGATATGACGCTAGAGTACATTGGTCTACATGGATCTACTTAAAACACTATAATACACGCAGAGGAAGCGGGTACACTTATATAATCTGTACCCGTTTTCTTTGCTTTGGGGTATATAATATTTCACGCCCTATTCATAGTTACACGCTAATCGCGTAACTTTTTCATTGCATATTAGTTTGTTCAATGAGCTACAATATACTCCAGAATATTGAAAATGGGTTTAGGATGTTTACCCGTTGGTTTTGCTTTGCGTAAATAATGCGTCTTGTTCCAATGAAAATATCGGAACGGAAAAATAACATTGAATAATTAGGGATACGATAACGAAGACTATTAGTTGAGTTAGTTGAACTATCTATAAAAACGTATGTATACACACATGCTGATAAATAATAATTTCATAAGAAAAAATATACACCGGCGTATCTTTCATAAAGTTGATAACAACAAGTGCTCCATATATAAGTAAATAGTGTCATATCTTGGCCCTAACAGATTAGTGTGATGAAATCGTAGTAAAAAATAAGATGTAATAATCATTTTACATCCGAATGTACGTTTACAGCTTTTTGTAATTTTGGGAATCCGAATCTAAAATGTATAAAGGGTACAGATTGAATAGGCATTATACAAAGTGTACCCATATTTTTGCACGCATAGGATATTCAATTTAATCTGCTCTGCTTACCCTTTTTGGGAATACAGGCGGCTGTACCTATGTCTGACTTTTTATAAAACTGTAATTAAAACCTTCTACCTTAGACGGTAGAGTTGCTTTTTGAATGGATTACTCTGATGCAATTTGAGTTCAAATAATATCAAATACAAGTACCTAAGTTGGATTATTATTTTATTAACAGTCCCAATATACAAAAAAAACTAAGTATATAATATGTACACATAAAAACACAAAAAACTGCTATTAAATACGTTGATAATGTTAAAATTATAATAATATTACAAGAGTCTAACATAGAAATAAAATGTATCTAGGTATAGGTACTAATATGTGATGTAATTTGTGAGTGCTATAGTTAAGTTGAGAATGTTCAAAATGTCACACAAAATATACAAATAATGATAAAATACCTACGTAACAAAACTAATGTATAAAAATGAAGTTGTTTATCAAATGCGTACCTATATATTCTCCTAGCAAGACCCATGGAGTCTTATTACCGCACTTTCTTCACCGAAGGAGAGGCCATTTAAAATTTAATTTAAAATAAGTAAACATAATATTAATGTAGTAGCAAATTAAAATTTAATTTCTTATATAACAATGTGTCAATACTTAATCAATAAATGGCTATTCTAATTCTAATATTTAAACCTGCTCTCTTTAGCCTCTCTATCTCTGTAAAGAAAAAAACAAATGAAACTTTCCAGAAGAAACTCCGATACGGTAACTGCAGTAGCAAAAACTTTGACTGCAACTCAACTAGGTAACATAATAGGGGTGTAGACTCAAAATTTATTATTACTCCAAAAGAAAGAAGGCAAAAAAATATGCCTAGTGACAAAAATCCCATTCAGATATCTCAAAAAATTACGAAGCTACAACCGTTTTAATATTGCTTGTTAGAGAGAGAAAACGCTAGGGGATCGTGACGTCACGATCCACGAGCGTCATAGTAAATGACAATCGTTTCATATGAAGGTGCGTTTTGCGGAAAAGGGACAGAATATACCCCCTCTTAAAACTTTGAACACTTATAACTTTGTGATTATTCGGTCCCTTTACTTTTTTCTCCATTTGACAATATTTTTAATCCCCTTTCGAGAAAATTTATCATTATTGGTTATTTTATTTGGTGTCTACACCCGTGTTAGGTGGAAAACTAGTACACACATCGCATAACTATATATACAAGGTAACATAAAGGTCTAAATCAGTATCGACAAGGAAGTTTAACCTATTTTCTTGTGTCAGACAGGATGGGTGTGTCATAAAGTTTATGGCGCGAGAACTGCTTTTGACAAAATGACTTGTGTAAGATGTGCGCTTCAGTGAAATCATGTATTGTATTGACAACTTATCCCTATTGACATTTAGTTATTGTTATTATCACTAAACACAGTCAGTCTTAAATAACTCTATTTCATAGTCATATTGGATATGTTACTAAGGACAATAAGGTTATAATTTATTCTTACAAGTAATATTTGTATATATATTTGTAATCACGTTCACAAAAGCTCTAGCGATTATGATGAAATGTGCAATATAGGGGTTAACGGGGGTGATAAGTCGATCTAGCTAAGGGCTATATCTGGCAAAATTCTTTTTCTCCATTTTCACTAGAGCAGAGCACGGTAGCCCAGTACCTGCTTTCATTTTAAACAGCAAGTCAACAAGATTCAAGTCGATTTAAACTAGGTTACAAGATGTTTATAATTAATAAGTAAAATGTGCTTACTTTAATGAGTATTAGTTAGCCTTAAAACTAGGACTTTGTAATCATATACACTGCACTTTACATAAAGTATCACTAATATTCAATATCTTACAAGCATTCCGTTCTTACGAGTAGGTACCTACACAATGGGTTACGCAAGAGAGGGAGCAATATATTTACGTTTTATATTGGTGCGAAAATTGCCCTCTTGTAACCCTTAATAAATATCACACCACATCCAAACAACCGCAAATTACCTATACCTTTCGAGATAATGACTCCTTAAAACGACTTTTGTCTGCCTCTCACAAAAAGTGTCAAAAAGAGATAAAAAATCACGTGTCGAACCGGCCGGTCGAAATGGTCTCGGAATAGCAGTAACGGTACCGATGGAATGCAGGCGGGAACAGGTGATCACAATACTTGCACTGGCCAATCTATGCAGGAGCTCCGAATTTGGAAATTGGACTTTAACACAGAGCAGGAAAGTCCAGATTTAAACGTCATGATGTTGAGCAATCTTGGGCTATGCATCTTCTTTGTTAGTTTTATTGGATAATGGACTTTAGCGTTGAATGTTTAAGGTATTAATTTGGTTGATACACGTTTATTTGTAGTTGAAATGTTGAATGAATGATGGGACAGTAAAGTTGTAAGATTGTCCGTTCGAACAAGTCTGGGTTTTGGTGCAGATTTTATCTAGGTACATCATGAATATGAAAACAAATGTTAGCTTTAGTTTTTTCATTCGTATTTAAAATAGAATCATTAAATGTAGAAGTCTTAGCTTTATCACTTTCCATATATTAGGTAGGTATGTTAATTTAACTGTCATGTTTAATTTATGATTTCGGTACATTATGCATTATAATTATTCAGGTACATTATGCAGTATAGACACGGATATACACTCGAACGATATTCATCTCTTTTTTGACAGCTTGTGATTCGAAATTTTATGATATCTCGTGGTCTCGTAAAGTTTGCCAATATCTACTTCATCTTTTTATTTCTATTAGCAGCATTTGGCAGATTAGACATGACCGCTTTTAGTAGATTTGGAAAAAAACCGGCCAAGTGCGAGTCGGACTCGCGCACGAAGGGTTCTTGACCATTATCTATAAAAATGGCAATAAAATCACGTTTGTTGTATGAGAGCCCCCTGTAGCATATACTCGTAGTATCCGCAAAACTATCTGGCCGGTCAGGTCGTAAAATATTAGAAGCATGCTATTATTACACACAAAAAGGTTTCATTGTTACTTTTATTGCCCTACCGGCCAGATAGTTTTGCGGATACTATAGTTGGTAGTGACTAGTGACCTTGCCTACGAAGCCGGAGGTCCTGGGTTCGAATCCCGGTAAGGGCAGCATTCATTTGTGGGATGAGCACAAATATTTGTTCCTGAGTCATGGATGTTATCTATGTATTTAAGTATTTATTTATCTATATGTATAAGAAGAGTAATCGTCGTCTAGTATCCATAGTACCTACTTACAAGCTTTGCTTAGTTTGGGACAAGGTCGATTTGTGTAATATTGTAAAAAAAAAACAAGGTTTTTTAGTGTACTTATTTATTGTTATAGCGGCAACAGAAATACATCTGTGAAAATATCAACTGTCACTATCACGGTTTATGAGATACAGCCTGGTGACAGACGGACAGCGGAGTGTTAGTAATAGGGGGGTTTTACTCTTTGAGTACGGAACGCTAAAAAGACTTCAAATAATATAATTTGGCCAAACTTTTTCCCTTTCGTAGTATACATTGACGTCATTAATTAAAATACCGTGTCCGTTAAAAACGGCCAAGTATGGTGTTCCGGAGCGTTCATCCGGTTGATTCAAATTCAATTCAATTTGGGCAAAGCAATGCCTCTCCCTTCCTCCTAGCGTGTTGAAAAAAGAAGTAGCAGTTCTAAGGCTCACGGTCTTCTCTCCCTCTCACTAAGCATAAGCATGAGCGAGATGGAAGTGCGTGTTCGGAAGCGCGAATATAATGTTTTTTAATTTGATTTTTTTGTGCGTTTAAATTAATAAAAACCGGCCAAGTGCGAGTCGGACTCGCGCACGAAGGGTTCCGTACCATTATCAATAAAAATATTAATTTTATTCAGTTTTTAGTATTTGTTGTTATAGCGGCAACAGAAATACATCATCTGTGAAAATTTTAACTGGAACTATCACGGTATCAGTGAGATACAGCCTGGTGACAGACAGACGGACGGACGGACAGCGGAGTCTTAGTAATAGAGTCCCGTTTTACTCTTTGAGTACGGAACCCTAAAAAGTAATAGCTAAGTTCCCTCAAACATGATATTGCCGATTTATAGAACCAACTTTAATATGTTTAGCTTTTGTGCATAATTTATTACGAATTTTTTATAAGTGTATTTTAGACCAATGTTCGTTATTTTTTTCTAGCGAGCGAAAGTCAAAAACTCAGAATTCGAATAGCTATAGTCCCTCGAGAAAAGCCTCAAGATTGCTAATAAAATTTAGGGTAGCCAATTAAATTTAGGGCAGCCGTATTATAATCCAAAGTCAAACAAGCGCTACGACTTTAAAAAAAAACAGTTTTCTGAGCCTACGTCGCCTTAAGAGCCCGTTTACGTGCTCACTAGCGCCACTGATAAATAATTGTGATTATTTAAATTTTACGATAGATATTTAAATAATTTACTTTAAAAACAAAAATTTAACTTAACCTACTTCAATTCAGTACTCTGCCAAGCCACATGAACATTTCCACATTTCTTTTCCAATTTACCAATTACAAGCCATCTGTGGTCTTCATCATCACTTCCACTTCACCAAAATTATGATTTCCGGGTATAAATACACGAGTAATAATAGAAAATACCGAAATTGCTGTCTATCATCCAAATGAAGTTTTAAAAACAATGGGAACAAAATCTGGAAGCACATAGTGTACTTGACTGGCGATGCAAAATGGTAATATACTCAATAACTATATCTATATATAATGGTGGTATACTCTCTCCTTCACGCCTTTACAGTACCTATCTAGTCATGCATGTAGGTATTGAAACACCTTAACTATATATACGGGTAATGTTATTAAAAATGTGCTCTTAAATATACTAACGCAATACAAAGATTCTAGTTTATAAAACATGGGTCAGGATAATGTAACATCAGTACATATCATCATTAGGTACCTACATATATATATGTATATACATGTGTTTTCATGCATTGCCTAAAATAGGCTTTAAAGCCTATGACTTTGGCCACAGGAAGGAAGTCGCGCATCTAATGCTCTTATTCATAAACGTCCATTAAACATAGTTTAGTTAACATGCCGTTTAAATTAATGTTTGGAGAAAGTGATAAAAGACATTTGAGACAACAGAGGTATGTTAAGCTCTATGAATAAGAGTAACTTTTGTTTGACTCAATGGTTATATCAAAATTGTGATTAGCCAGACATCGTTAATTTTGTAGCATTTTGTAGAAACTATTTCAAACGTAATGCTTAATTAGCGTTAATAATGTCTATATTTACCCTAATTAACAATTTTGGTTGATATTTTCCATGCCAATTCCGAAAACAGCACTGCGCTGCATCATAAATGCCACAAAATTAACGATGTCTGGTGATTAGGCATCCCAAATTAAAAGTACTTATCTAATTATTCAAACGTTTCCTGAGTCATACTTTTTTATGCACACTCCACACGTCTTCAATTATAGGTAGTTAACGGTACCGTCACACTGTCAATCCTATCAGGCTGTTGATCAATCACTAGTTCCGCTTACAAACCTACTAAACTTCACCTTCAAGGGTCTTATTCAATTGTAATAGGGTATGTAATCGCTTGATTGGAGTCATGGATATGCTGGTAGGTTAATGGAATGGAGAAACGTGCTTGAATGATAAAAGTGACGTGTAGAAATGTTCTTATGTGCACACACCGTTAGGTGTTTCATTAATGGCTGATTTCGATTCGTGTTTGGACGGCGAGGATAAGGCTTCACTCCCAAGAATCGCTACACGCTACGCTCGTAGCGGATCTCGTAGAACCAAAAAAAAACATGTAAAGTGATTGCCAAGACTCCCTAGCTCATATAGCTTTCAGCGTTAAAAAGAAGCGGGTTGTGTCGGAGATACAACCGTTAATTAAGAGGATTGTGAAGTGCCGATACGCGGCGCGAGTAGGTATTTAAAAAAAATCTATCTGTTTCACACCGCTCTGTGCCTCACCCGTATCGTGCGATAGAGAGAGTAGCAAGTCCTGGAGGCAATTGCCTACATTTCCTTGTTGAAATATTGTTTCGGGTGATAACGTTTTTACCCCCCTAAATCTTTATGAAATGAAATAATTTTGGTATTATTGGATTCAGTACACTTTAATCTATGTCCGTACGTTTTCTTTTTTCAGTAAATCAGTTAAGATTAATTAAAAAAAAAAAACCGATAGAAAAAGTTTTTAAGTCAAAAATATCGATTTTTAGATGCTAATTACTTTTAACGCAAGCAATATTCCTTAAAAATCAAAACGTACAGACCTAGTTTTTTATTATATCTACAACATGTCCAAAAATTATAAAAATCGAACAATGTTTACAGGGTGAAAAACGTTATCGCTTTTTGTATGAAAAATTACAGGTTCACAATCCTCTTAAGTTTAAGTGGATACTTCTTTCTTCCTGTCCTAAATGGGGACTTTGCAGTTGCATGGGACTTCAATTTCGAATAACTTGCACTCAATTGATGCGGATATACGTAGAGATATCACAGAGAAGAAAAATAAATAAAAAATAAAACGATTGTATTAGTTTTATCTCACCACGTTAAAATGACGAAAAAATATATGATTTTTTCGATAAAAAGTTGAAAATTAAAATTAAATTAGAAATGATATTGTATGTACGAGTATAGTAGACTTATACGCAAATGTTGTGGATATAATTGCAAATTATACTTTTGATTTTCGTAATAAAATAAAAACATGCAAGTTCCCTATTGTATCCCATGGATTTGCGATTGATTTCAAGGCCTCCACACACCGGTCGCGTGCGCGGGCCCGCCGCGGGCCCGCGCAAGTTGTAAAACATTGAAACTACACTTCAAACACACACCGAACGCGGGCCCGCGGGCTCGCGTTCGGTGTGTGTTTGAAGTTTATTTTCAATGTTTTACAACTTCTTTCAACTTGCAACGCGCACGCGACCGGTGTGTGGAGGCCTTCAATCTAAAGGGCAAATCTACTTAGATAAGCATATTCAATGAATTGTTAAATTCAAAGTGTTTTGATTATTTAAAGGAATCTGCTATTATGGTGTAGGTACCCGTAAAATATATGTATATCTGAATTAATTCACTAAAATCTGTATAAGTACAGATAAATCGGTATATATGGCAACATTGACTCACGTTGCTAATTTGACTCGCGATACATTGAAAATGGCGGTCATTTCAGCATTATTTTCATGTCCGCCACATAAACTAAATAACATTTTGTGATTAACAACTAATGGCAAATAAAGAAGGATTAAAACATGTAACAAACAGTTATTTGAAATCAGATTGGGCTTCTCTACAAAAAGTTATTCCGGAAGTCACGTGATACATTTTGAACTGTACCCCTATACAAGGAACGAGCAAAGAAGTATCCACTTCAAAAAGTTATCAGATCATAAGTAGCGCCAAGCTTCCTACACCAGACCGCGTAACTCTACCATTACCAGCCACGCTCTAAACATTCGACATCTTGGCTAAAAAGTATAGACCCGTCGCTTATTAATATCATCATAAATTCATTCGGTGCGAGAGTCTATGCGGCGACCGGGATGTGCCCAACAAAGCTATACTTTTTAGCCAAGATATATATTTTTTACAGCGTGGCTGGTAGTGGTAGAGTGACGCCGTCTGGTGTAGGAAGCTTGGCGCTACTTATGATCTGATATCTTTTTAACGCTGAAAGCTATATAAGCTAGGGAGTCTTGGCAATCACTTTACCTTACTAAATTAAGATGTATCGGAAGACTAATACATTCTTGACGTCTAATGTCATTTATAACTTAGTCGTGTTATATCGGTGACGTCAGTTTCAGTACAATATTTTGATTGCTGGTGACAAACAAAAATTCCGTATACGCTATGAGGGACAGAAAATATGACACTGTATCTCGTTCCCACTTGTGGTATTGTCTATGCATACATCCTTGTCACTCATGTGTGTATGTGTGCGTGAGTCCCTCTATTCTATCCTACCTCTATTATGAATTCCATATTTAGCTGGCCAGTACTACTAGTAGGACTCACAATAATTAGGTATTTTTTCTGACGAAACAGCACGAATCCAATACAGGGACTTCAAATTTGCACCTTATTCCTTTGTAGTAAGGTGAAAATATATTTTAGTCGATGACATTAGATTAAAATCAAGGATATCCAGTGACCCAATCAGATAGTATTAGTCAAGTCTAGCCTATTTTAATGTCAGTAGGTAAAATTTATTTAGCACTATAAAAACTGTTTGTGTTGAAATCATTTTGATCCTTATTATGTTATTATGCACGTCCGGTGACAATGACATTTAATAAAAAATCAGAGGTTAACTGTTCACCTTCTTAATTAGCCCCATATTTATGGACTACAATCAAATATAAATCATTGCCAATATTAATGTTCTGATCTAATAGTAGAGCGATAGAGCCCACGATGCTAAATGTGGATTTACTCGAGCTTCGTAGATTAGGTGATAGATAGAAAAAAGCGGCCAAGTGCGAGTCGGACTCGCACATGAAGGGTTCCGTAAAATAAATTGCGCTTTACGATTGATGACGTATTAAAAAAAAACTACTTACTAGGTCTCGTTCAAACCAATTTTCGGTGGAAGTTTGCATGGTAATGTACATCATATATTTTTTTTTGTTTTATCATTCTCTTATTTTAGAAGTTACAGGGGGGGGGACACACACACATTTTACCACTTTGGAAGTGTCTCTCGCGCAAACTATTCAGAAGCTATGGGTTTGATGAAAAAAATTTTTTTGAGTTTCAGTTCTGAGTATGGGGGCCCCTAAAACTTAATGTTTTTTTTCAATTTTTGCTCGCTCGAGTAAATCCCAAAATTTCCGCTTGGGCCCCCCTCCCCTAGGTACTATAATGCAGATTGCAGACCCATATCCTCATTTCACGTGACAGTTGAACACCCGAAGGGCAGTCCGTTTAGTTCACAATTAAGCTGCCAGTACTTTCTTATTCTATAATATCGCTTTTAAATGTACACACACAGATAAGACATTTGACATCTATGTCAATTAAAACCATGATAGTTTTTTTCTTTACAGCTATTTAAAAATAAATAATTGATGGTAATTCCTCTAAAAGCTACCGTTACTCGTGCCACTAACTTAAGTGATTATTTTAATGATCTTCAAGTTAATTATGCCCAATTTGTGTTAAAACTTGTCAAATTTAAAAAAGGAATGTCTAAATGTACAACTTGTATGGAATAAATAGTGTAACAATGTGCTGCTAGATGGCGCTGATTCTTTCAAGTGAAATCTTACATCGCACTATATTCCTATCCATTAACCAATCGTATCTCGGGTACGCGGTACCTAGTGAAATTTTATTTATTCACCATAACATCCTCATATCAGCTGAAAGACGTCTACTGCTGTACATAGGCCTCCCCCAAAGAGTGCCACAATGGCCGGTCCTGCGCCAGTTGCGCCACCCGCATCCAGCGGACTCCCGCGACCTTTACCAGGTCATCAGTCCACCTTGTGGGGGGCCTACCCACGCCGCGCCTTCCGGTACGTGGTCGCCACTCGAGAACCTTTCCGCCCCATATGCCCACCCATATGAATGTTTCGATAGCTAACATAAGGTATAGGCGATGAAAATATTTAGCAAACATAATACAGTAATAAATAACCTTACAAAACGTCATATTAACATTAAATATCGTTCCAACAGTCAAATGTCAATAATAGACACAATTACCTAAGTTCCGTTTAAGCAAAGCAATGCAGCCTTGTCCTTAATCAAAACGTGATTGATGACAGTCAACACAAATGCTTAACGATCTTTGCAAAACTTCTTTAAGACCTTAAAAAGGAATTAAAACGTGATGAGGGACCACATACACACAGGATTTTGGTTGTTTATTTCTGGAGTCTCGGGATAAGACAGACATATGGCAAAATAACAACGAACCCAGTATTCCTCGTCTAGATGGATTTCTTGGAAATCTCCAAATTAAAGCGTCATCTTGTCATCTAAGCGCGAAGCGGGCGTCTCAGACGAAACTCTTCCGCCACGAAATCAACCATATCCGGGCCAAACCCCTAAAGAAACCGATCTCAATCTTACACTTAACAGTTATAACATCAATTACTTTGTCGCTATCAAAATAACAACAATAAGATCGGAACGTGCAGCGACAAAACACAAAACGAGGCAGAATGAATAGTTCGTTGAACTGGCGAATGGCGAATGTCCGAACTTTTTTCGCTCCGGACCGCTACTTTACACACCATTTCGTGGGCCTTCGGGCAGAGATTGGAGGTCTATCTGACTTGATACATTGGTATGATATTCACCCGTTCTTGTTTTTCAACACGCAAAAAACGGCGAAGGCCTTAGTTCAAGTTTCGGTGACAGTTTACGAGTGTGTTAAGCCGAGTGGACGTTGCGAATTAGGGTTGAATACCTTGATGGTTGCAAACAAGTATACGGCCTGCTTGATGGCAAGCGGACTCCAGAAGAATGGCAAGCGTGTTTCTGACCCATTATTTGAGATATTGATTTGAGAATTCATTGTCGAGCTAGAGACGTCTGCGGGTCCCTTACTCTCAACAAATCACATACTCGTACTCGGGAGTTCTTGTGACCTTACTCAACACCACATACCTACAGAGCAATTAGTGATGTTATTAGGTATAGCTGATCCAAATATTAACGAGATGTCATTCAGCTGTTCCGAGTTTCTCTAAAAAAACTCGCCTGCACGCGTTGAACCATATTGTGCGCAACAAATGTCATATTAATATCATATCAATATTATCAATGCAAACTCGAATAGATTATGGTCGTTGAATTAACCATTACGGAAAGGTAAGCTTCTGTAACTTCTCACCTTTAAAATGCATTCGTAAAAGTAATCAGGGCCTTTGAGGTTGAGGAAAAACGAACACTGTGTTTTATTCACATTATTGTATACATTTTAAAAATACTGTTTTACACGGGTCAATATGGCGTTAGAACCGTGTAAAACAGTACTTTAAATGAGTACAAAGCGCGATAGAGAGTTTAAAGTGTTATATTGTATACATTGAAGACATTGATGGATTAGGTCGTGTTATTTATAAGTAAAATTAAGAACCAAGGTAACCGCTATAGCCCTCCGAATCGCTTAACTTAAGGCAGTGGGCAAGGAACATTGCACTTATACCCGATAGCCGTTGGGGCGTAAAGGTTCTCGAGTGGCGACCACGTAGGACCCCCGCAACCCGCAAGGTGGACTGATGATGGTAAAGGTCGCGGGAGTCCGCTGGATGCGGGTGTCGCAGGACCGGTCATAGTGGCACTCTTTAGAGGAGGCTTATGTCCAGCAGAGGACGTGTTTCGGTGGATATGATGATAATGAAAATTAATATACAGCGCCTCCCGCACCTCGCGCAGTTAAGAATCCGTACTGACTATACTAGTAGACTGACAGCTGATCGTTTACCGATACCTCACTGAGTCCGCACCTGCAAATGCAGAACATATCTACACCCACCCTCCTCTGATAAATAGATAGAGAGATAGATGACTAAGGAACTTCGATAATGAAGTAAAATAATACCATGCCGTGCCGCCCACGCGAAAAATCTGCCGTTTTCTTCAAAGTAAAAGAATATAAAGCATAGTAAGATGGTATAAAAAAATCATTAGAATTTCAAAAAATCGACCCAGCGCTTATTTAGGTAATAATTATCTTTTAAATTATTAAGTTTCAGCGTAACGGGTTCTCGCGTACCGGTTTTATATACAGTCACTTCCATAATATGTACTTACACCTTTTTTACTTACGTCTATGCAATAAGGTTCAGAGTTGTGTAGATGTTTTTAGAGCAGACAGCACGGTCAATGAGCGTGGAGCACTCTCTCACGACACCGTCTCGAAAGTGCGGGCTTCTCAAATATTATAACGGTCTAAGTAAAGGCCAAAACAACCGCTAGTTACAAAATTACCAAGTGTCGGATCGAATGACAGGTCAAGTTGAGGAAAGAAAGATTTGTTTGGTAACATAGGCATGGGTTTACGAAATTTTCCTTTTATCCCGTCACAGTTCAAAAGGGCAAATAAGGTGTGGATTTTTTTGCCGTGCGCTGAAATCTGCGCATCTATCAGATAGATCTAATTGCAGGGATTCGCGCCGATAAATATGCGATCCGAGGCTGCCCTTATTACCGCTCGTGGTGAGTATGATATATTACGTATTCCTCCCCTAATATCCAAGGGAGTTTTCGTACACGTAACGGGCAGTAACGGACACTTTATGGCCAGGTGTGACGTAAAAACTATAACTGTTAGGTCCAAATTGTGTCGAGGAAGTGCTCTCAAAAAGCCCTTAACGAGGACGATAAAAAGTTTTAACAGACTTATTTGAGGAGCTCCCTCGATTTCTCCAGGATCGCATTATCAGATCCTGACCTGATGAATATGGGACCATATAGGAAAGATACCCTTTGAAACGAAAAAAGGATTTTCCAAATAGCTCCAGGAGTCTTAGAGTAATCGGGGTAAAAAATAAAAGATTCCGACGAATTGAGAACCTCCTCCTATTTTTTCACGACTGTTTTTTTTAGTGTTTTTATTTGCAAAATGCAAACAAAAAAATAGAAAGTTATTACCTTAAACTAAAGATTCGCGAAACAGCGAAGCAGTTTGTTGGCGATGTTGATTTTGAAGTCGAGTAAAAAGTTGAAACAAAAGATGAAGAGAAGAGAGTACATAAATCGTGATAATATTAATAGGCATTTCCTTATGCAATAACTATCACAAATATGTTATCAGCAAGGTTTTCCGCATGATTTTAATAATCCATTACGTATCGGGTTGAAAAATGCAGTTTTTTTCTTTAATTGCTTCAGCACAAACTTTGCTTGGAATTTCCTACGACATGATTGAGTGGTTTATTCTCTACACTGACATTTAAAGAAACACAGTTGCACAATGATAATGCGAGAATTTGGCCTACACGGTTAAAATTTAGGTTCTAGTTGTTTTTTGTTTCGGATTATTGGTTAGTATTTATTGAATACCCGTATATTTATCACAGATCGAATGTACTTCGGGACCGGTATATGCGTAGGTATAATCGAGGCACAAAATTAAGATCCAGAACGGGTCTTTTTCAGTTTGTAGGTACATTACCTATGACCCTAATGCTAGAATTTTTATCTGAGTTAACATTAATGAATATTAAAGCAATGAAATGTCCTTTACCTTCGGTTTTTATCTTTCCTGCCGACTTTCAATTAACGGAAGTAAGGAACCAAAGAAATTACTTTCCTTTGTATCAACTTCCTTTGTCCAACAGTTAAACTTAATAGGATAGATAGACGGTCACTGCCTAGAATGTCGACGAATATTATTACCTAATACCTACCTACCACTGCGCGTATTAAAATGTAACAGTATAGGAAATTGTCATCACGGAACGGAACATTTTTACGTGACACCTGGGCATAAAGCGGCAATTACCACCCGCTACACGTACTTACCTAAGTGGAACTTCCTGACCAGTGCGAGAAGTAATATTTATTACAGCCAAGTGTAAAAATATGGGTGCATACAAGTTATTATACTTATAAACATGTCCCTTAATCATGATTAAATCGATACAGTCATAATATGTGGGGTACTCCCCACGGGCGGCAATAAAGAAAGCCTCAGATCGAATATTTATCGCCCGCCTCAGCTCGGGCGTGAAATACCGATGTAACACAATTTTCGTTTTACCGAATTATACACTGTAATTAGTTACATACATACCTACCACTACCACCGTAGCCATTAACGATTAAATTGGACTACCTCTCTGCAAAGGAAACGTACTTCACTTGAGACATTTTACACCACCGTTCACACCGAACTTTCTTAAAAAAGTTGTATTAGCAAAGGAAATCACTGAGACTTACAGCATTTTAAGTATAAGCCGCACAGTTACGTACTGACACAGATTACCGACAGAAGTTAGGTGTTGTTGGCAGAATTATGTCACCGAGAACCGAGACCGGTAGCTCGGCCTTATACATAATACTCATAAATTCCGACCAGGGCCTGCATTCAGCGCAAATAGCTTATATACAAAAAATATATACTATCGCTTTAGAAAAAAATATTAGGAAGACCGTCAAATATCGTTTGTACGCGTTTGTTTAGTTTAGAGTACGTGTTAGACCGAGATATAAAAAAAAATAGTAAACTACGCCAAATTTTGGGATTAAGTGCCAAACACTAGTTAGTAAAGCCCCGACATTTGCATTTCAAAGTTCAATATCTCAAAAACGGCTGAACCGATTTTATTGAAACGTAGCTAAGAAACACCTCGATCACGTCAACTTTCTGATTAAAAAAACCGCATTCAAATAGGTCCATTCGTTTAGGAGCTGCGATGCCACAGACAGACACACACACACACACACATACACACACGCACACACAGACTGACTCACAGACACGTCAAACTTATAACACCCCTCTTTTTCCGTCGGGTGATAAAAAGAAGAACGACACTCGATTTCTCATGACCTTTATAGTTGACATTATTTAATGCAGTCGATTTTTTTTTACTGTAATTAGAATTGGAACCTTCTACATTGGACGGTATAGTTGCTTTTTGAACGGACTAGTTTGATGCAATTCGGCCAACTCAAATAATATCAAGTATACGTATAAAATCGCCATCGAGATGGCGACAAAATGAGTGACCTTTAGACAACGAGTTCGGCTTTTTAAACCGCTGATTCAAGTTACCCTCGGTCCAAAAATGTCAGAAAAGATGTTTTTCTCAAACATGCAATGAAATGTCGTCATTACGTGGGTTATATCAAGCTTCAAAGTATCACGTTTCGGGCGGATCAACTCGAGAGAACTGTAAAGGAATTTCATACGAAATTGAAGGCCTAGGCAGGGAAGTAATTTTTTTTAAATCTTTATTTCACTATTTGTGGCACAGCATCACGGCATTCAGCCATGAAAATTAGTTTGATTTGAGTAGTTTTTATTTTTTTATTTCATTGCATGTTTGAGAAAAGCAGTATACATGCCTGGCCGTCAAATTCAAAAATGTATCAATCTAATTCGATTTACACGCATTGCCCGCGTAATTGCGGAAACCCTCAACCCCACAGCCTTCAAGTAACCCCATTGCCGGGAAAATAGATACTAATTTCCATTCATGAGTTTAAAAATAGAACGGCTTTGTGGAAGTTGTGCCTGTTCATGCTGCGGCTGAAACGCTGCCTACAAGCATTGTACTCGTTCGAGCTCAGATGTACTTAAAATAGATTACAAAGCTATGAAAGGGCTGTGGGTATTTTTGAAGGATGGCATCATTTGGTTACGCTTACTGAAACAGGGACACATCATATGATGAAGTTATGTATAATAATAAAATGGTGTTTGAGAAATGTAAGTTTGCGTGTATGGGGTTTCCTCAGTACTCGTCCGATTTAAAATTTTCTTTCATCGGTAAATAGAATGGAGCTTTGGGGTGGACATAGGCTATATTTTATTCCGTGACTCTGCTGGGTTCACTGTAATACGCCGGCAGCTGTTACTAGGTTAATAACGGATAAATGTATTCTCATACATTGTATCGCTGAAAGAAAGGAGAGAGAAAAAAATGCCTTTCTATGGCTACAAAAAATGGGAAGGGGAAGACCTCAAACGACCTGGCCCATATTTCACCAATTTGACAATTGTCCCCTGACAACGACAATCCTCCGTACATTGCTGGTTTCACAAGTAACCTAGTGATAACTTAACTTCTAGAACAAGCAATGTATGGCGAATTGTCAGTGTCAGGTGACAATTACCAAGTTGGTGAAATAGGGGCCGTTTGACGAATGCCCAGAGAGACATGAATACCCTCGGGCAAAGAAGAGGTTACCAGCCAGCGGACAACATGGCGCATGATAAAGAAGCCGACCCCGTGTAACGGGAAAAGGCGAGGACACGCTTCGGATGAGGCGGAAGTTGTTGTTGTTAGTCCACTATCTGTCTGTTGTCCATCACAGAGTGGACAGCCCGGCTGTGCTCGAGAGGATTGGGTTGGTGGTACCGAGGATCCTCCAGAATTTGGATGGCGTGGCGGTAGCGCCTCGCCGCCGGCCGCGCCTGCTGCAGCATGTGTCCGCTCGCACGTGCTACGCTCGACACGCTCCTACCGCGCGCGCAATTTCCTTGTTGCACCAAATGCTCACTCAGCACGAGGAGGCTGACATGTTTGCTGATCGCTTTTCTAGATTATGCCGTATTGCTAAGCAGTTTCTTGACAATTTAAATTTTAATGAATAATTATTTATTATTTGAATGTATATCTATCATTTTTAATGTACCTATTTCATCATTTCGAATGTTCTACTTATATAATTGACGACTTTTCTTTTTGACATTGTGTATTGTATTCTGTTATATGTAATAATTTATCGTGTAAGTGTTTTGGTGTTAATATGCTGTAAACTTACATTGTATTTAAATGAATAAAATGAAAAAATGAAAAAAATGACAAAGAATAAGTATCGCTGAAAGTCGATCAATTATTTCAGGATACTGCATGAACCGTTATTAATTCAGAATTTCTTGGAATTAATTACTGTCACAAAACGGGCACAAAAGAAGATGAATTGTCATGCCACGTAAGATGCTAATTGCGTATCAGTCGTGCGCAATGTCATACAAAAACACTAGAATGAATAGAATACTCTCACGAGCATGCACTAATCTAAAAGTTATGGTAATCAACTTTCAATTAATCTAACTATATTATTACAAAGGAATGACTATCATTAATTTATGATTAATAGGTACTTGATTTAAGTGTGATTCATATTAGATAAACTATTTTCGTATTTTATACCGTGTCTTGTCTTGTGGAACAATCGTAGTGCTAGCGTCATATGATGTTTACCTTATTAATAGTGTCAATATCATGCCATTTCTGAATTAACACTTTCGGACCCGCAATCTCAATTTAAGCGTTGTAACGTATACCTATAGACACACATTTGACCATTATAGACGTCCTGCCTAGCTAGCACACTAGGTTTTATGTCGGCGAAAATGTACTGAGACGTCACGTAAAACGCGACATAAAGCCTAGTGTGCTAGCCCCCCTGTTCGTCATGTGTGTTTAAGTAAAACGCGACATAAAGCCTAGTGTGCTAGCCCCCCTGTTCGTCATGTGTGTTTAAGTAAAACGCGACATAAAGCCTAGTGTGCTAGCCCCCCTGTTCGTCATGTGTGTTTAAGTAAAACGCGACATAAAGCCTAGTGTGCTAGCCCCCCTGTTCGTCATGTGTGTTTAAGTAAAACGCGACATAAAGCCTAGTGTGCTAGCCCCCCTGTTCGTCATGTGTGTTTAAGAACGTGTATTAAACATCTGTAAGTACGAATATGTGTTTATCCTCTAAGTCATAGGTATGAACGTATACCTATGTCTAGTATCCAAAACACAAGCCTCTTTGAGCTTAATGAGTTAGATCGATTTGTGTAATATTGACGTTGAAAATCTTCCTTTAAAATAGTACATTTCGATGCTAGTGCGGAAAGTATGTCATTACTTTACGAGTGCAGAGATATCTTGCCACGAGCCGTAGGCGAGTGGTAAGACTCGGGACGAGTGAAGAATGACATTTCCGCACGTGTAACGAACGACGTTTTTTAATACAGTTGCGAAAAAATAAGAAAAACAACAAGTAAGAACAGTATTAAAAAAAAATAGTTTTTGAACAACTTCATTATTTTTCA
This sequence comes from Epinotia brunnichana, assembly GCA_963854355.1. NCBI lineage: Eukaryota > Metazoa > Arthropoda > Insecta > Lepidoptera > Tortricidae > Epinotia > Epinotia brunnichana. The sequence continues at coordinate 3,637,974 of OY977940.1, forward strand.
ACTGTATTACAATGATGTTACAGAATTAATAATATGAAAGTTTCAAATTCCTTACTTGTTGTTTTTTTTTATTTTTTCGCAACTGTATTAAAAAACTTCGTTCGATACACGTGGAAAAGTAAAAAGCACCAGTGCGCAAAATACAACTTTGCGCACGATTTGCAGCTACAAAAAGTACCACTTTTTGAGCAACTGTATTAAAAAATGCTTTTTTGCATTTTACAAAACGGTGGAACGGAGTAGGTATCCACATGGATAATTACGATGATAATAATTACTTTTTAATCGATTTCTCCGTATAGACTCGGCCTGTGCTCATTTCATAAAAAAATATGTAAATTTAACAGAAGGTACATTTATGTCAACGAATTGTCAACCAGTACCTTCAGCAGTCATTCATTGTATATCCACTATCAAATAATCAATTTACTTTAATACTTAGGCACTTACCAAAGTTTACTAAGAGCAAAATGGAAAATTGATGCGTACTAAAAAACCTTTTTCGAAGCCATTTCATAAATCAGTTACAATTTAATAATACAACTGATAACAATAAAGCTAATCTGATCGATTTCTACAATTCACTTTCATATTCGGTATCCCATGCTGGTATCTATAAAAAAATACATTGTTCATTCGTCAGCTATGAGGGTAATTTGGAGAAGTAGCGATGTTGAGTTTGTGTGGGAAGTCCAATTGCGACCAGTGTCTGAATTGGACCGACTTTGCAGCCAACCTTGGCATTGCATTGCATAATGCAAGCAAAATGGGTTTCAAACAACATCAAAACAAAAGACTATCTTACTGTTATGTTATTCAATGTAGTGAACAGGTAAGTTTTCGAACAAGCGTTAGGACAATTGCAACTGTAATTTTCCCATACCTTGCAAAAAGTGATATTTAGATCTACCTGACGCACGTACAATACGTTACGTAATCGACCAGCTGGTTCCAGAAAACTTAAATCATGGGCCCATTTCTCAAAAGCTTGTAACTTGCAATAACAAGTGAAAGTGTCTTTTCAACTTCTTTTATTAGAAAGAGATTTCCGCTTGTAAGTATTACTATATTATAGTTTATAGTTACCTTTTGGTACTTGGGCCCCTATGGTATTTATTTTTGGCACCTACATTTTATGAGGGACATCTTGGTTACAAGCTCAGAGCATAGAATACTAGAGAGAGGACAAGCCGCCGGCGGCCGCGTCGCAGTTGTTAGCTCAATGGGCATACTCTGCCATACTGTGCACGCGTGCTGATCGCAGAGAATATTACGTTTCTTCCCAAAATGCCTGATATGATGCGCGTGTATTGTCCAATAAGAACGTAGGTATACTAGTGTGTGTCTTTTAGATGTGTGCGTGCTTTGTCTTGTCAATTACTTGGGCTTTGTGTGGGTTAATATACTTGCGACAGGCGTACTCAATACAAATCGGCCGGCATCCTTATATTCATACTCGTACATCTGTGGTTACAAGCATCCCTTCCTATTTGGTTTGGCAGCTTAGGAATCCGCATAATGTCGACTGTTGCGTCCCCAGCCTTTTTGTCGTCCACCCATAGCACGTCACGTCTCATGAAATATCCTAAGGGCTCTGCCCACAAACTATGAGACTGCGGGCTTGGAAGATGCCTAGAATGCTTTTAAAATTGCTTGCCCGGGTGAATATTTTCCAGATTACCCAAAATCTCAAAGGACTTACGATATTTATCTTGTATATACTTAAGAAAATAAATGTGTTGAATATTCATTATAACGATCATATTATTGTCTTTTTTATGCAGGTCCAATGATTATTAAAAAAAAAACGGCCAAGTGCGAGTCGGACTCGCACATGAAGGGTTCCGTGAAATAAATTGCGGTTTACGATTTATGACGTATTAAAAAAAAAACGACTTATTAGATCTCGTTCAAACCAATTTTCGGTGGAAGTTTACATGGTAATGTACATCATATATTTTTTTAGTTTTATCATTCTCTTATTTTAGAAGTTACAGGGGGGGGACACACATTTTACCACTTTGGAAGTGTCTCTCGCGCAAACTATTCAGTTTAGAAAAAAATTATGTTAGAAACCTCAATATCATTTTTGAAGACCTATCCATAGATACCCCACACGTATGGGTTTGATGAAAAAAAAAATTTTGAGTTTCAGTTCTTAGTATGGGGACCCCTAAAACTTAATATTTTTTTTTCGATTTTTGTGTGAAACTCTTAATGCGGTTCACAGAATACAACTACTTACCAAGTTTCAACAGTATAGCTCTTATAGTTTCGGAAAAAAGTGGCTGTGACATACGGACGGACAGACAGACGGACGGAAATGACGAATCTATAAGGGTTCCGTTTTTTGCCATTTGGCTACGGAACCCTAAAAAACAAACAAAATATACGATATGTTGAACTTCTAAGCTTACACATTGTCGAGTATTTTAGACAGATAAACTTAATCTTTTTAATTCAAATCCGTCCTTGAAAGTGCACCTAAAAGGAAATCTAGTGCGAAGTCTAGGTGTGAAGGGCACGGAATGTCTAGTCTCGAGCAGCCGAGTGCCACTTATCCAATCAGACCAGTTTAGCTACAATGTAATCGTCTATCAATTTATATCCTACTCATACAAAACCTGCTGGATCCAGTCTAAGCTCAAATACTTTCGAAGTGTTGCGTTTCAAATTAACTGTGGGAATAAGTACGATATTTGACTTATAGTCAAATCAGAAAAATCAGAAACGTATTGTTACGCGTGAAAAACGCGCTTTTTTTTTCTTCCTTATTGAGCTGCAGCGCAGCCAGCAACAAATTTAGTCTGGGATAACCTCCCTGGGAAGTTAAAGGCCGAGCCACACCGACTGCGTGTGCAGCACGTATGCGTGTAAAGAACGTACACCGCTGCGTTGAAGTATGCATCCCCATACGACATGTCACACCGGATTCGTCTGCGTAGACGTGCACGCACACGCAACGCACACGCATCCGGTGTGACATGTCGTATGGGGATGCATACTTTACAACGCTGCGGTGTACGTTCTGCACACGCAGTCGGTGTGGCTCAGCCTTAAACCTGAAGCCTGAATTACACTGGCACGGCCTGCGGTGGCGGCCAATAGTAAACTAGACAATTACAACCCGTTTACTATAAGTTTGGTCCCTGGCGTCTATCGATCGTCATAGATGCCAGGTCCACACTTATAGTAAACGGGTTCTACTGTCAAGTTTACTAATATTGACCGCTACCGCAGGCCGCACCAGTCTGTGAGAGGCTTGAATCACACTGCGGTCTGCGGTGGCGGCTTTGACAATAACTGTTGCGTAACTTATAGACCACCCAGGGGGAAATCATTGTAGGGAAATACGTGTGCATTGCATTTAGGCATTCGTCTATTACTAGCTAGTAAGTTTGAGACGGACGAATGCCCGTAATATACAAGTATAAGTATGTAAAGTATGTCAGAACGTGCATAGATCGACGAGTAAACTACTATATTAACGTAGTTATTCCATATTTAAAGCGGACAACGGCCGGCGCTAGCGGACGTAATCCAAAAATATGTACACAACTTTGAGCCTTACCTCCCTGACTTAAGTACCGACATGTGTACATATTTACCAACACTGTACATAATTCAGTTATGTTATGATCGACTAAACGCTGTGTTGTATGCGTAAACCACTGGAGCGGAACAGAATCAATGCAACAATAGCAACGCATCGTAGTTTTTCCGTTGTACTTGATGATACTGTTTGATACTATACCTAGTCCTTCTGTCGTGTCGTTATGCTACAGGTGCATAGTAAACAGGTAGACTGTAATAGGTAATTAGTACTGTTTTCCTATTCGTTCTGACAGACACAGAAGATCTACAGTCAAACAAACGACGCTTGACGGCTAGAACATTCAAAATCTCCGCTCTTTGTGTGTGTACTTTCGTGTATAGTCAGGGTCATCACACGTAGTAAATCTTTTTAAAAATTGTTATGAAATACATATATAAGTATGATCGAATCTGGCTTAATTACTTTTTTACTTACCTAATTAGTAACTTTTAATCGGAACCGCGACAATAATGTAAAAATAAAGATAAGATTAAAGTCAAAGTACATTTGCTGAAGTTATTATGCGGTCGGATTCAGATAAGCAAAAAACGGTAAAAAAAACGCTTTTAACATCCTGTTAAATATTATTTGCTTCATTAATACATTTAAGGTCGTTTTTGCACACACGCATCGAATTAATTTGATTTAAGTTTATTACAAGTTTTTTATTTAACTTGCACTGTTGTAGGTATATGTAGGTACCTAAGTATGTAAATGACCCGTGTAAAGTAATAGTTAAAGCGCAATTTCTACATGAAAGAAATTGCAAAGTTTAACTACATTGAGGGGTTTGATAGATCAGTTGAAATCAATACCTATACCTCGGTAACCCTCAATGTTATGAAGCTAATAGCATGCAATTTGTTGCATGTGTAAATTGCACTTCAAATATCTGTACAAAGCAAGGTGATGATTTCTATGTAGTTAATTTATGATATGTTTTTGTCTTCGTCCTTTTTGTTTTCCAAGAAACTCAACAGATTGCTCACTGCACTAGCTAATTGTTCTGTGAGAAAACTGGAAGCAAGGCGTATCGTGCGAATAAGTAGTAAATCAGACTTGATGTCAATGTCGAATATTGCACGCAGATACCTACATTTAAAATGTCTTTGCTAGCCGACATTTCATAAAAACTGTCAGTAGACTTTGAATCTTTTAGCTTGGGTGTTAAAGTCGCTTCTTGAACGGATACTTTCGGTCGCTCGTATACCCATCATCTAGCATCAGTTTCTACTAGTAATGATTGTTCAGATAAATCTGGTAAAGACCCGCATGATCCCCGTAGCTTCCTTTTCCTTGATAGTTCTATAAAGGGTTATCTTCTTCCTCATAATATGTTGTTAGACTTGTTAGCACAAATAAGGGAAACGTACCAGTGATCGACACAGGTACAACACTCGACAGCTCGACACTTTGAATTAATTCGTAACAATAGCTGTCAATATAACACTTTAAAATCTCGCGCTTTGTACACATATTTAAATTAGTGTTGACAACTTGCTGGGACGCTTAGAATAATAACGCATAGAAACGCAGTTCACGCGCAACGGTGAGGCCACTAAAACTCGGCCATAAATGGCCCAGTACGCCGATCGGTGGAACAAAATTGGTGCGTTTGTGTGCGTATTGGCGCGTGTGAATAGGAGTTGATCACAACTACATGAATCCATTTTATGCCTCACGCTTGGCGCGTCGGCCGTATGAAACTATCCTTCTATGCGTTATTATTCTAAGCTGGGACGACAACCCGTGCAGTGCAACCCGTGTCGAAACGTCAGAAATAAAGGTAAATAAATATCGCGTTCGACCCGTGTAAAACAGTAATTTTAATAGCTGTCAACTATTAGGAATTAGGGTGTCAAACACTGGCACTGAGCTTCTAATAGCTTTTCTTGCTTTAGTTATAGCTTTTATTGTTTAATCAAACAATTTTACGTTTCAAGAGAGTTAGGGCACATGCTGCGGCCCTACTGGGGAAGTATATCCCCCTTACAGAAGACCACATCCATAATAACAACACTTAATTGCTTTGTGGGTATGTCGTGTTGTGTTCCTAGTGCTGAGATAACGTCGCTAGAGCTCCTAAGATTGCGCTGTGTTGAGAGTGTGGAACTCGCACAGATAGCGGGTGGCGGAGCGGCGCGGCACGGAGGCGGTACACCGGTTGTAATGTTCGAGCTAATATGAAGGGATCCGCACAGAACGGCGCAGCGCGGTATTCTATACGGACCCTTTCGTAGTAGTTCCAACAATACAACCGGAACCGCCTCCGCGCCGCGCCGCTCCGCCACCGCTGTGTGCGTTTCGGCCTTTAACACAACGAATCTTCAAGTCAATAAAGGGTCGGCAGCACGCTTGTGGTTCTTCTGGTGGTCGTCGTGAATGACCGGAATTCCACACTTGTCTCCAAACAGCTGATCTTTATGAACAATTCATTCCGGATACAAGCAATGATCGACAATAGGTGCACGATGCGCGCGGCTATTGGCCACCAGTAACTTCTGGAAATTCTAGACTCACGACTCAGTATTATGACTATTATAAGTGCATGTATAGGTTCAGCGTTCTTCCTAGTAGCGTTAAAGCCGTCGCTATGCGGATAAAACAGGGTTTGATTTATTGAAACGTATTATGTTGAATACAAACGACCTTAGTCCAATGTTCATGTGACGCTGAAGCAGCGCAGTGTCTCGAGACGGGAGTCTTTGACCAGCGTGTGTTGCCAGTGATGACATATGGCACTGAAATGTGGTCGAATACAATGGGCCTCATGCCCTCAGGCTCAAAGTCTCCCATAGGGCAATGAAGAGGGCTATGTTGGGAATTTCTCTGCGTGATCGCATCTGAAATGCGGCTATCCACAGCAGAACCAAGGTAACCGATATAAACTAAACTTAAGTGGCAGTGGGCGGGGCACATTGCATGTAGAACCGATGGTGGTTGGGGCGGAAAGGTTCTCGAGTGGCGACCACGTACCGTAAGGCGCGGCCTGTGTAGGCCCCTCACAAGGTAGACTGATGACCTGGTAAAGGTCGCGGGAGTCCGGTGGATGCGGGTAGACGCAGGTCCGGTTACTTTGGCACTCCTTGTCTTTCGGCTGATATTACGATGATGATGAAAATACCTAATAGTAATCACGAAACCACGACCTCTTTCAAGAGAGAGGGATGTTGAAATCGGTGAAGATATCCAGAAAAAGTGTGGTGGCAGAGTAGTTCCTGTTTTTCGACAAAGGGTCGTTAGGTTGGTATCATAGCTAGCAAGTGACGAGTTTATCGGTTGTTAATTAATTAAGGAACAATTTATTCGATTACGTCTAGAGAAAACTTTTACAGATAGATAAGTCAAGGCAGAATGGGCTTTAATAGCTTGTTATAGAAATGAAAATCACGGAAAACGAAGTGACTTATGATGACTTGGTCATCATTATGACATGGTTCCATCGTTCTAGGGCCGGAGAGCGTTCATAGAACTTTATCAAATGTTCATACTGCCGCTCGTCGCCCCGCTACCCGCCGGCGTCAAGACCGAGCCTTAACGATACAAAATTGCCAGTTTACCGGCAACATCACTTTTCTCAAACAAGACCACGTGGCAGCAATCGATTAAACGCTATCCACATGACGTTAAAGATATGTGTACAACTTTGCACCTTATTCCTTTGTAATAAGGGTATACATATATTTGACGTAGATTTACTCGATAATTCCTATGAAAATGTGTGGAACCGATCACGATAACGATCACGTGTGCGGGCAGGCAACCTTACGTAAACACACGCGTTAGATTTTCCATGCTCGCCATGTATAATGGCTGTTTGGAGACCTTATGCGACTCTAACAAAGTTCTAACTAAGTACGCAAAAAAAAAATCCCCCCCCCCCCTTTATCTCCGAAGTTTACCGAGCGAAAAAATTAAAAAATATAGATATGATTAATATGAACGGAAACATTAGGTACCGGAAAAGTATAACGATTCCTCCACCCGGTGTTTTTTTTTTAATTCTTCAAAAATCATTTAATATTTAAGTTTGTAATTTAATACTTTTGTGTTGAATTTTTTTCAATCAAATTTGTATGGAAGTATTCAAAAAGTTACTTTCTAGTAAATAAAAAAAGATTTATCGAATTTGGTTCACTTGATAAAGAATTATCTCTGAAAAACCAACATAGATTTTTTCTTAATAAAGCGTGGTGAAAGTTTGTACGGAACCCTCGGTGCGCGAGACAGACTCGCACTTGACCGGTTTATTTTACTTGCTTATGCACGATTTAAGACTGTCACAAACTGGCGCGGCCTGCGGTGGCGGCCAGTTGTATACTATGGTCTATGATGATCCTTATCAATGATTTAGAACGCGGCCTTGATTATCGTAGTATGACTTGCCTTGCCGCTACCGCGGCCGCCACGCAGGCCGCGCCAATCTGTGGCAGGCTATACAATAGTAAATGATGTGATTGATGTGTTCATCTGCAATTGGGGTGCATGCAAATCCAAGTTGGGTAAATCGCCAGTAGCTGCCCACCCTTCAAAGCTGGCACCCTCTAATACTAAAAATGAACTCTGTGGCTCGGAAGCGGCTCTCTGTCGGCACGGGCCGGGCGTGGCTCGGCCGGGCTTGGGTATGGCTCGGCCGCGCATAAACGTCGTCGTTTTTCTCTGAAAACGGCCAGGGCCGGACACGCCCCGTTCTAGCGTGGGTCATCCTTAAAGGTCTATATGTTCTGTGTATGTAGTATTGCTGTTTGTTTCAAAACCAAAACACGGTGTTTTGCACACTATAGTGTACAGGAAAATCACGTTTTCCTTGTTCGGACTGTTCACTACGAGGATGTGGGAGTTCTTAGCAACGTGTCGAGTAACCCGGTCCCATGAATATTTAATATTCGGTTTGTGATCTATAAAACATATAATCGTAATAATAAGTTCAGCTAGGCTATTCTGTAACTTGACCTCACCACAGAATCGGAGCCTCAAGACATATTTGCGGGTGAACGGTGAGGTGAGATTAAAACAGATTACAGAAGGGTTATTCCCACCTTGTTACCGCCAATTTTCACCAGTGGGATTTTTTTCCTATCTTTTACCACTAAAGTACTCGGCACCGGGAAATTATTCCCCGTAGTTCACTGATAAAAGATGAAATAAAAAGTGGTAATAAGTAAAAACCCTCTAAGCAAATAACAGAATAGCGGGGCTGCTAGACTGCTATAACCTGTTTTTAACCCCCGACGGAAAAAGACGGGTACCTATTATAAATTAGACGTGTCTGTGTTCTGTCGAAAGGCGCGGCGCGGTATTCTGTGCGGACCCTTTTGTATTAGCTCGAACATTACAACCGGTACCGCGCCGCGCCGCTACCGCTGTCAGTGCGTTTCCAGCTTAAAATAGTTCTGGGTGTGATCAAAAGCCGTTTTGTTTACGATATAATTATGTGTGCATATGCATAGATTAGCGAACACCAGTATTCATTCTAAGGTCACTGGAACGGCGCAATGTCATGGTCACCTTTGCATGTGTGTAACCTAACCACGTTTAAGTAACGTGAAGTTAATTAATCTGCGAGTCTATTATCGTTATCGTCAGCCAATGACGTAAAGCTAACCAAATTAGTGAGAACGCGGCGCGACTAGCACATGACCGCGCGCGAGATAAACTTGCCGTCTCTTTCTCGATATTCTAATTAGAAAGAACCGGATAGTATATCACTATGGGCTTCATAAGAAGGCTCGAAGTTACCCAAAAGGAAATGGAGAGGGCTACGCTGCGAGATTTTCTGCGTGATCGCATCGGAAATGAGGCTATCCGCAGCAGAACCAAGGTAACCGATACATTAGCCCTCTGAATCGCTAAACTTAAGTGGCAGTGGGCGCCACATTACTACACGTAGAACGTACAATACGTTAAAAGGAAAATAAGGAGATAACTTTGGAATTGTATTGTAGAAGTATAAGTAAAAGTTATAAGTAAGTCCTGTTTTGGCTTCTGAAAAACGACAAAATACTTAGTCAGTCATTTTGTTTCCTAGTTTAGATTTTTAGGTGTTAAATTTAAAGGTAAGGAGCATACGGTCTGGTTGTCAAAGATCAATCTATAGCCAACCCCAGACAACCTTTGGTAAACGGAGATGTAAGCATTTAAACATACTTAATTATCTTATAAATGTTGTTTATTTATACAGAAACTGTAAAACTTAAGTATTTATTCTATCACGACGTGATAACCGATTAAATTATCTACCTTGCTGTAAAATATCAGACTCGTAACTTAAAAAAACATCGGAGATAGGATGCTTTGAAATTTTGGTGATTGATGGACAGGTTACTTTTGGAAGTTGTAAATTATAGGTATGGTGTTTTTAACATCGTCGAGTATGGCCACGAGTAAGTCCACTTTAGCTTAAAACAAGGTAAAATCATGTTGTCAAAACAACTATTATTTTCAACTTATTGTCAATCAAAACGGAAAGGTAGCCGTAAAACTGTTTAAGAAGCTATAATTTAAAATAGCAGCCGTCCTCGACATTTCAGAACTGCGGTAATGCATATTTCAAAAGGCGTGATTGGCGATCGGTTATGTAATGTCAACGAACGGTATTACGGTGTTGTAATAAATGAGTATGAGTATAATCTGCTAGGTGCCCGCGCAGCTTCGCCCGCGCATTAATTATAACAAAATTATTTATTTGTATTAGAATCTTCGTAATTTTTTTTTTTTGAAACTTGACATTTTAAATTGTGACTACCGTAAATAAATTAAAATTTAATGCATGCCTACTCTTATCACTCAGTGAAAGCATGTACAATTTCGTATGCCTCCGGGTACGACATAGTGAAACAATACCGCTTTTACCACCGTCTGCAATATTATGTTATGTGTACCTATGATCGACGAATAAAGTATTTGTATTTGTATTTCAAAGAACGCAGGCAACACCGCGGGATTAAATATAGCCTTAAACCATCCAGAAAGTACAGTCGACGCCAAAAATATGTTTACAGTTTTCGCCTTATTACAATGGAATAAAGTGCAAAAGTGTAAACATATTTTTGGCGTCGACTGTACATTCTAAATGCAGGTGAAACAATTTTTGAAATCGGATAAGCGGCTTACCTAAATCATACAATATTAATGAAAAATTAAAAAAATAAGTTAAGTACTTCAAATGAAAGTTTGTATGTAATGGGTTAGGTATACCCGGAACCGCTAGTGCGTTAGTAGCTAGTGCTTTCTAGGCTCAAAGAGTACAATGCCATTGTATTTCATTGTGAAGTGTAACCGATAATTGTTTACATTGTACTAAGTATGCTTCTTGGTTCTGTGGAAGGCAAACACGCTATAGCTCTCTATAGAGCAGTGTTTTTCAACCTTTGGCTCGCTTCTTGGATGGGGTCGCAGCTGCTTGAATTTTGTAAGTTAAAAGATGTAGGGATTTCACATTTGTAATATAGAAAATATAATTTATGAACAGCGCAGAGTAGGGGGTCGCGAAATATTTTCTTACTCGGGGGGGTCGCACCATGAAAAAGGTTGAGTTGTACTAGTACCACTGCGCTAGAGGAAGGATTCCAGTGCCCTGGACTGATGCAATCAAGAGGGCTGCAAAATGCAGTATTTCCCATGCAGTCCACTTGACGAGGAACCGAACTGCATGGAGGGCTATAAGCATGCGGTCACGATTCTCAGTCATGAGGGATCGACTAAGAAGAAGTATGCTTTAACTACTAATAAAAAGCTGTTAATACCGATATACCTTTCGTTTTAATTTGAACCTTGCTACTTTAACAATAGAGTCACTGTTCGAGTAAAGTATTTGAAAAACATGGGCTTTGTTGGACCGATGGGTATGATAAGATCAGTTCTAGAAAAATGATTCTTACTAAACAACATATTGCTCTGTTGTCTACATACTTGCTAAGTTTTAAGTCGACCTAGTGTTACTATTGAATGGAAGTAAAAATACACCACAATGTTCCAAGCCCTTCAAGTCTAAACTTCAGGTGAAAACTTTTTGTATGGGGTCTTTTTGAATATGAAAATACTTTTCCGAGCATTATGTTTTACAAAAATTGTTACCACTTATGTAACAAACGTCCGGTCGGTAGACGTTATCGGCCGATAAATTGTATTCGCCCACGGCAAATCCGAGCCGATAACGTTATATTAGGTGTAGTAGCGTGCGTAGGACTGTACGTACGTATTTACCTATATGTAGTATAAGTATGTATAGGTCAGTTTGACGCAAATTCCGAAAAGTTTATCAGTGAAACTAACCTCAGTTGAGTTTTCATGATTTACGGTTGTTGACCGAGCGAGCGAAGTGAAAGATCTCCGTTTCACAGCTTGGACAAAATTCTTTCGTATGTTCTCCTCTACTTGTACTAAAAATTTATTGACTGATACATATTCGAGTTTTTAGCTACTCAAATTACAAAAAAGACTTCAGTTATTAGGGGACCGATTTTTGACTTATGAGCGCTCGAATCTTTCACTCGAAAACTGTAAAAAATTATGGGATCCTATTTCAAAATAGCGATAGAAAATTGAAAAGCCATAGGTATTGATTGACCACTCGTATTCAATTATATCGGTAGAAAGTAAAATTTTGACACTTACAATCGTAATTAATTTTCGAGCGTTCGAAAGTCAAAAATCGGCCCCCATATATATGTTAGAGTTTAAGCTTGAGTACTCTGTGTGATAATGATAATGATAAAACTTGATACACATTCACAACGCGACTAACCAGCCGAACAGGACGCAGCTGCCTTTAAGAATGAGAGGCAAATAGGCTTAAATACGTATTACTTTCCCATTTCATCAAACATCTGCGTCCCATTGTGTTCCATCTAGCTTTTAGAGTATCCGCAAACCTGACTTTCATCTGTTTTACTCTTGCGCGGTCTTCCAAAGCATGTTTCACATTTATTATCTTCTCACTTGTCAGTTTGGTTTGTGGAGACTATAATCATTTGATTAACTGTAAGTGTAGCCCTTCGGGAAAGGAAAACCTCGACAGAGAGCTCATTCTACAGTCGGGGTGGTCACCATAGGAAATATTTATTTACTATAACCTGTCTATTTAACAGAGTTAGCAAGGCGTTCTTTCTGTTGCACTTTTGTATAAAAAATGAAAGGGACAAGAAACTGCCAGTGGGCGTCAACAATCGCACGTCGATGGCGGGATCGGCTTAATACATGCCGCTTGTTGGAATATTCGTAATATTTCTCGTGATTTTTGTTTGTAGTTAGAGGCACCTCAAATAATTAACTTATTGATAACAATGACATTGTCATGTCATGTTTATTCATCTATAAATCATAATCATCCATGCACAATTCTCCTCAATGCTCTCTTTAGTGAAGTTGTCAGTTTTGAAAGCGTCCGCACTGTACGAGCGACAGATGTTGACTAATTTTGACAGGCATGTAAACCTACCTTGTGCCTGTGCATCGTCATTACCGCTGACCAATTACGTGCATTCTCTGTTTTCTAGTACTAACTCTGTTAAATAGACAAGGTATAGTAGCTCTGTCAGTTGTAGAACTCGCGGACCCGTTTTTTTAGTATAAACCTTGTTAAAAGACAAGGTATAGTAGCTCTGTCAGTTGTAGAACTCGCGGACCCGTCTTTTTTAGTACTAACTCTGTTAAAAAGACAAGGTATAGTAGCTCTGTCAGTTGTAGAACTCGCGGACCCGTCTTTTTTAGTACTAACTCTGTTAAAAAGACAAGGTATAGTAGCTCTGTCAGTTGTAGAACTCGCGGATCCGTCTTTTTTAACCCCCGACGCAAAAAGAGGGGTGTTATAATAATAAGTTTGACGTGTCTGTTGGTCTGTCAGTCTGCGTGTGTCTGTCTGTGGCATCGTAGCTCCTAAACGAAAGGACCGATTTGAATGCGGTTTTTTTTATTCGAAAGCTGATGTAATCGGTATGGTTCTTAGCTACGTTTCAACAAAATCGGTTCAACCGTTTTGAATTGAACTTTGAAATGAAAATGTCGGGGGTTTTCAACTTTTTTAAGTTGTAGGTAGTTATTCAAACTTTTTTTTTCAATTTCGAAAAATGTAATCGACAAAAGAAAGAGGGAAAAGAGGTGTGATTATATGTATGTGTGTAAAATAATTATAAACCTATAGTTATCGAACCTGCTCCCAAAATTTCACAGGAATCAGTTGAGAAATGGGACCTGTAGAGAACAGCTGTACAGCTGGAACTTTGGCGCCAGCTGAAACGGAGAACATCGTTCGCTTGGCTCGCTTGTACAAAAAGAATCCTAGAGTTCTGTAAAAATGTGACAAGCTTTTGAAATTTTGACTCATATTAGCCCTTCTGGTAGCGGCTTCCGGGCTGCCAGAGCCCTTGTATCACTGCGACTATCGCTGATCTATTGAGCCCTTCCAAAGTCAAATAGATATTTCTAGCACAACCATTTCCCATCATCAAATTTTCCTCTAGACCTTCAATGGGATTCCAACCGATAGTCACGACACGGAACAAAAAGGCCCAAAACCGGATACGCAGCCATAACAACCTATACAGGCAGAAATGTTTGCCAAATACGACTGATGAAGCCGTACAACATGATAACTAAGCCGTGTGAGCCGTGTGAGCCTAATATTTTTACTATGAATATGTTATTACTGAAGACTATTGATCTAGAATAAAGTGTATACCTAACTTTTCCAAATCCTAGAGAAAGTTGTAAACTTACGTCAACAAAATACCTTAGATACCTTTAGAGGGTTTCGACAGGGAAAACCTTTTGTCACTTTCGAGGTGCAAATTACACCAGAACACGTGAGACGGTGACATTATCGTTCTCAATAGGGTAGGGGACTCTAATACTATTATTCCTCCAAAAGTAAGGAGGCAAAAAAATACACCTAATGACGAAAATCCTATTCAAATTTAAAAAAAAAATCGAAGATACAACCGTTTCAATATTGCGTCCGGGGTCTCGAGCGTCATAGTAAAGTAAATAACAATCGTTTCATGTGAAGGTGCTTTTTACGGAAAAGGGACAGAGTACCTAAGTTAAGGGGCTACCCGAGGTTTTCATCGATTTTTGACTAGTTTTGAATCGATACAAATACTTTTGCACTACAGATAGAATTATAAGGCAAAGGGCTTTCGATTCTTTAATCTTTAACCTCCATTTTGGTGTACCATATTTTGAAAGAAATGAACAGCTAATTTTTTATGATTTTTTAAAACATTGTCTAAAAAAACACCTTTTTTGTTATAAGATTGCTGTGAAAGATCTAACATATACGAAATCTACATATTTGGGTTCGTCTCTGATGTCTCTATAAACGTGTGTAGGGTTTTGATTTAAAATTAATTAACACAAAAGTTATGGCCAGAAAACCTGTTTTTTGGTCTAAAATTGTTCAACTTTGATGCCAAATATCTCGAATAATATGTTTGAAGTAAATATGGGATACTATATTGCTTAAAGCTGTTGTTGTTAATATGATAAGCTAGAAAAAACATTAGAAAACTAAGGGATTCAGATCGAAGGGCATTGGCGTATGGGATCCCCTTAAGAGGGGGCACCTCTTAGCTTTGGGCACTTAGTATAACTTTGTGATTATTTATTGTTTTGTGTTACTTTTCTCTGCATGTGACTATATTTTTAATCCTTTCACTAGAAAATTCAGCTTATTTATTATTTTATTTGGTCGTACTCGCTGTCACACAAAACGCGACAACCTTAATTTGACGAAAGAGCACGTGTTAAATCAACTCAACCTAAGGGCCTGTTAACACATTGATTAGTCAGATTAGTGATTAGTGCGAGTCCATACAAAAGTTACTCGCACTTGCAGCAAATGTATGTCGCACTAATCACTAATCAAAGTGTAAACATCCCATAATATACATACTTCCGGAAGAACTGAAATATAATCGCGACATTAGAAAACTATGGCGTTACAGCGAGTCGGTGAAGCCTTATACTATCTTCCGATGCGACTGCGTTACATAAGGTGCAATTCTCATGCAGAAACGACTTATTTATCTATGAGGTCTGTACTTAAGTACTTATTACCTTTTAGTTCTAGCTGGAGTATTGTGCAGTGTTCGGATTTAACTATTGTTTATCATCTGAATCGTGTTATTACGGTAGAGGCCATCATATTGTAGATCTGTATAACTGATAACACGAGTCATGGTTGTCATGTCATATTATCCAGTGATGTGTATTATTTCCATTGATACGCCATCTTATTTACACTGTAAGAATATTATTGAAATAATTACTCAAAAGAGATCCGAGATTTTTTTTTTGTCATTAATTTTCATAGTTGGGTGAATAACTTTTTAGCGTCCTCCCCGTTTCTATTACTTGCTGTTTAAAAGGAGATTACAATAAAATATAATGTCTGCTGTTGTTAATTGTTATTACTCAATAAATTAAAGCGAGAGACTACATGACAACTATGTATAAAAAAATATTCATTTGCCCTTTTGCATAATACGTTTTTATGCGAAATGCAACATAATTTTCAAATATACTGTTTATCTGGCTATAAGAACGTACTTATTGATTTTATCAAAGGCACATGTTGTGGTAACTGATAGTGGTAATGAAGAAAAAACGAAGATACAAGAAAAAGTTGATTGATCCATTTGAGAAACATGATTTTATTAACCTGTAAAAGAGAATTGTTTGAGAAGAAAATGACGCGGTCTAGTATTTAATGCACCTCGCTTCTAACCAAGCCTAAAAAACCTTCAAGTAGTGTACGACCAAATCCAAATATATGTATACTAGTTTGAGTCTTATACCCTAGTAATAAAATTCAATACATATTTGTATTATAGACGCTGTTATAGACGCTGACGATTCAGAGAATTTATCGTGACGTCCAAACAAGTAGTCATTCTTTAGGATCATAACTGCAGTGATGATAGACACACAGATTTCTAAGAAAAGCTAGTCAAACTAAGGCATAAAATAGTCAAGTGAAGACTTGAGATTGGAACAGAGTTGCCATTATGGTCTCGTCTCGAGCGTCAGTTGTTTTAATTATTGAATTATGCAGTGTACGTAAATCATGCTACATAATAGACTTACGTCGATCGCCATGTGTCGTTAATCATGTAAAGTACACATGACACTGATTTTACAATAAGGAACTAAGGCGCATCATAAACTGCCGCCGCACCGTGTGCGGAGCCTCGTACAAATTTCGCCGCACGGAGATGCGGTGCGGTATTTATACACAAACTGAGTTACTTATTGGCGTACAACGTTGCGAAGTTTGCGAAACGTCACTCCGCACGCCGGACCGGAATGCGGCGGCGATGTGATATCCGCCTTGCTAGTGATTGATTTGAGACTGCACTCATTTCATGAGTTTACCAACATTATACCCTGCTAGGAACTGGCAGGAACTAAAATCACTATAACTCATTATATTTATGACATAACAAAAGCACAATAATGATTTAATGTACATAATTAAACGTGTACAAGTTGAAATTTATAATTTTTATTTCTGCATTCCGTGATAAGTCCAAAGTTATCGTACATGTTGAACTAAGATATCTTACTTTACGAACCAACAGGTAGGTACATCTATTATTATATGTAAAGTCAGAAGGTCAAGGCATGCATTCAAATCGTAAGCGTGATATGCACCCTACTGTACTGATTAACTGTATACTGTTGCATTCATGTGCGTTTTTTAATAAATTGAGGGCTGTCAATCTTTGCGTGTAGTACTTAGGCTACGTTTAATAGACAGGCACACGATATAGCTGGTTTGACTGTGGAGCTGGACATTTTAAAAAGTCTACCCAATTAGCCGTCGTCAAACAAAAATGAACTAAGAGTCCGTTTTGTGACGACAATAAAATAAAGCATAAAAATTACGTTAAAATTAGCTAGTTTCACATTTAAGTAACGTATTTATGCATAATATAATAACTTATAAATTGAAAAGAAAAATTTTCGTGCAAATTGAATACTTAACTGTCGTCACAAAACTGACACTGAGTAATTTTTTGTTTGACAACTCACGCTAAATAATCAATTATGATTGGCAATTCTTTCGCAGATAATCCTATAAAGGCATATAAGACCAGTCCAGTTTGCCATATAGACAATTATTAAACGTAGGTTTCACAACTAGAAACTCATAGGCAAGTATACAACTTATATAATGAAAGACGAAGAAGTCTTTGGTATTTATAATTTAGTGTTACCTATCTTTGACATTACTGAAAAAAACGGTAAATGTAATTTTTCAATTCTATATATCCCATTAAAGTTTTCTTACGTTCATTAAAATCAAAGTATCTGTAGGTCACTGTCGTATCAATCAGTGTTACAATGTTAAAAGTGATAAAGCTATAATAGGATTAATAGGTCACATAGTATCGTCCTGTTGTCATTAGTTAACAATAATATTACGTAACTAGAGTGCGAGATAATACCTTTTTCGATTCGATAAGACCATCATAATATGATTGTCTTATCGAATCGAAAAAGGTTAAAAAAAGCAAGGTGGGAGTCTCCTTTTAAGTAATAAAGATAGGGTTTAAAGCAAAATGCATTTTCTTGTAGGTCAAATGGGACTAGATAATCAAGGCTCTGCCTGTTCTATAAATTATCAGACTTTGAGCTTCCGTAAATAAATGTCATTATACATTTTAAATAAATTAATGAAAATAAGTATACGGAGCAGAGGCAGACCAAAAAGGAGATAGCGGGACGATTTGGACGCGTTCTGCTTGGGTTGGCGAGAGCATGCCAGCAATAGGGCCGCGTGGAGGAAAATGGGGGAGGCCTTTGCCCAGGAGTGGGACACCCAAACTGGCTAAGAAAAAAAAAAAAAAAGTATACCTACTACCTAATCTTAGGATGGATGGAGTTTAAGTGATTAATGAACAAGTTCTCGTGGATGAACTCGCGGGCAAAAGATAGTATATTACACATTTTTTCGGCCTCAACGACGGCGCAGCTCTACCCAACATCGTCCCCTAACTCCTCTCTACATACAACTATCCGTTCTTTTTTTATATTTATATTTGTTGTAAATATTTGTTTATAATGTATAAGTAATAAAATGCGAGTTCGGAGTATTTCATAGTATTACACATGAATGTACAAAATGTGCCCGAAGTTTTCGATCAAAAGAGATGAAAAAGGATTTCATTAAAACAACATAACTGATACGATTAAATACACGATGATAAGTTTTTGCTACAAATTGATATTGAACTTGACCTGAATGCTGATAACATATTCACAGTGTACGCAGGCCCCGTGACCAACAAAACATGTATATAATGAAATAAATTCATATTGTTATAGAAAAGGCTGTTTAAACATTGCGTTCGTTGTGAAAACACCAATGCCTGTAATTGATGATAACTTATCCCATCGAGTTTTCTTTAAATAAGATAGCTTATCTAACCTAGCTTATTACGAGTGGTATACACTATGTGTATATTACCTTATTCTTCGTAAATAACGAAGTTACATAACCGGCACAGTCAAAGTGTCAAATTCGCGAATAATCAGCATCAGAAGTAGCTAAGCAACATAACACGCTCAAAATGACGTACAGAGATCCTTATTCCCTTGACATTTACAGTTCGTGTGTAGATCATTTTGAGCACTAGGACCGCTTCGCAACTTCTGCTGCTGACTGTACTCTAGGTAGGTTAGGCTCGTTAGGTAGCTTCAGATGCCTGAAAGGCAAACCACCCAGGGATACGAGCCCCGACGTGCGGGGCTCCGTCTAATCGTCGACCTAAGAAGAAAATGGCGAAAGGGTGATGTTAAGTAATTATTGTACAGGGAACGAGGCGAAAACTAACATGAAAGGAAATGAAATATTTACTGACAAAAACATGTTACATAATAGATACAAGCCGTTGGTTATTCCGTGTGTTACAGGACCCAGATGGTTTTTCCCATGAATACAGCCAATTGAGCCAATGAGTCTTACACGATTTAAATAGATGGGTCTTATGGGTAATTTCCCGGACCAACGCTAAGGATGATGATGGGTATCATCAACATCATCATCAGCCGAAAGACGTCCACTGCTGGACATAGGCCTCCCCCAAAGAGTGCCACAATGGCCGGTCCTGCGCCACCCGCATCCAGCGGACTCCCGCGACCTTTACCAGGTCATCAGTCCACCTTGTGGGGGGCCTACCCACGCCGCGCCTTCCGGTACGTGGTCGCCACTCGAGAACCTTTCCGCCCCAACGGCCATCGGTTCTACGTGCAATGTGCCCGTGCTACGTGAATGATGGGTATATATACCTTACCCAAATAATACTCGAAACCGGCACGGGCAAATGAGGAAGTAGTTGAAAGAGCGTTGGCTAACGCACTTGTAGGTAACGGGACCGCATGGCGTGAGTCATATTTAAGAAGAAATTGAACACAGACCCCACTGAATCTATTGTTTTGGTCCTTATTGTGATTTTCGGTTCAGACTTCTAAAAATGACCTCGAGTTTGCAGAACATATTAAGGTGGTTCGATTGCCATACCAAACGTTATTTGACATTCGCAGGCTAACGGCGGTGATATTTCAAGAAATTTGTGTAACAAACTTACATAAATTGGCTTTCCATTTGCGCCAAATTCCCCCTTTCCTAGAATAAACATGTATAAAGTAGTATAAACTAGAATAATTTGAGAAATTGGTTTGGGACGTGATATTTTCGGAACACCATTTTTCTCAAATATACAAGTTTATTCTAGGAAAGGGGGAATTTGGCGCAAATGGAAAACCAATTTAAGAAAGTTTGTTACACAAGTTTCTTAAAATATCACGCCGTTAGCCTGCAAATGTCAAATAACGTTTTGTATGGCAATCGAACCATCTTAAAGTTTCAAATTAAAAGAAAAATTGTAAAATTTAGGTTCCGAGCCGGAATCGAACCGGCGACCACAGGCATACATGGTCCGTCGCTACTAACCAACTGAGCTATCGGAACAATCTGTTCCTCTTCTTACAACGCCTTAGGCCCTTTTTTTTTTTTTTTTTGACGGAGTGGAAATGCACTTACGCATCCCCCCCAGCCGGGAAGCTATAATGGGGGGTATGTGGGACTCACACCCTCCAGCCATCTCTATTTAAAGAGAAGGGGGAGGGAGTCTACCCACTAAAACCACTCCGGCGTTTCCGTCCCTGCCGTTAATGGGAGCGCCATGGGATCGCGAACATGTCACCACGACGCCCCCCGAACGTCTTAGGCCCTAAGGCGTTGTAAGAAGAGGAACTGTTTGAAAGATTTAGGGGCTGAGACAGATTGTTCCGATAGCTCAGCTGGTTAGTAGCGACGGGCCATGTATGCCTGTGGTCGCCGGTTCGAATCCGGCTCGGAGCCTAGATTTTTCCTTTAATTTGAAATTTATAAATATCGTTAGCAGCTTAACTGCTTTATACAAAATTAATTTCATATTAAAGATGTAATAGGTATATACGATATATGTATATACCTATAATTAAAATGAAATGAATATAAAATTAAATGTCAAGTCAGGTTATTCCTGTGTATAATCACAATGTCAAGATGAATACATATTATACTAACTGCCCGCGTGGCTTCACCCGCGTATTGCAAGGAACGCAGGCAATCCCGCGGGATAAAATATAGCCTATAACCACCCAGAAAGTCCATTCTACACACATGTGAAAGAATTTTTGAAATCGGATAAGCGGTTCCGGAGATTTCCCAAAACATAGAAAGCCACGATCTCACAGACACTTCCTCTTATAAGACGAAGTACAGTTAACCCTTTTCCAGGCCGGCAATTGAAACATGACAATCAAATGTCAGTCTTATTCATTGACATTAAGATACATGTTTGACAGTCTGTAGGTGGTCAATATAACGCCACAGCCTGGAAAAGGGTTAAGTTTACTACGTAGATTTCAGGATCCTTCTCTGTCAGGAACACGACATACAGGAATCCTGACATTTTAGTATCCACTGGAATACCTGTACACTTAACGTCAGGATTTTTCAATAAACGGACTGCTTTACCTAATGAAGAATAATGTATTAGTTGAATGAAGGTATTCTCAGGTGACCTCATTGTCTTTGGGCGTCATCCTCTATGGCATTTTGGCAATCATATATGGTTATTACCACCTTCGACACAGCAGCTCTGAACTGAACAGAGAACGGGTGGTTTTTCGGAAACATTTAAGATGTTTAACCCAAGCTATAGTCTGTCAAGCGAGTCGTGTCTCTGGAAATTTGGCAAATTCTTTATAATAGTAATAATTTCAGCTATGAAATGAGCTGTCAGTTATAAGTAATTATTACGCCGCAATACAATTCGTGTTATCAGCATGCGTTTTCAAATTTGACGCCATTTCAAGGGACTCGCTTAATATACTCTATCCTTCTTCTATATACCTCTCTACCTGCCTATAGTGCCTATCCAACTTTTTCTAGTTTTCTCAATATTTGGCAGTATGTTTCGGTTTATTGCACTTATTTTTAGTAGCAGCCGCTCTTTATTAGAGGTTGACATGAATGCTTTCACAATTCGATTCTGGTAGACAATATGTTATAGTGAAGAATGACAATTGTTTCAGAGAACAACTCTCTACTGCTGTTTATAACGCACCTTACCTCACATCGACCAGTTTAGGCCAGACCTCCAAATACGTGCTGGCATTAAGAATTCCGGTGTCAAGATATACTAGGTGAAAATCATGTTATGAATATTTGCGCGGGCGGTGAGAGGAATGCAAAAGAGAGTGCGCACGAGTCGCTTGTCCCTCCTTTCACACGCGAAACGATACTATCTGTAGCATATCCTGCCATTATACGATTATGCACCTTATTCCGTTGAGATAAGCATACATATGCACATTTATTTTAGGGTTATTGGGACGCGCTGTGGCGTTTGATTTTTGTATTCTCGCGGTTGTTTCTGCGGGCCTTTTGAGAGACTCGTGAAGCATTCGTCTCTTTCAAAACAACTTGATAGAAGTTGACAGGTGAATTGAGAGATTCACAAGATATTAAATGTAGTAACAAAACTTGAAAATCGAGAAACAAAACACAGTCGTGAAAGGCTCAAATCAGGGGATTAACAGCGCCGATGTTTATAGATCGGGATTTTATAAAGTGCTCTCCTAGATATTACCATAAAAACAAGACGGATATTCCAATGAAACTGAAAATCCAAAGAGAGCGAAACCAACAGAGCCACAATGTCATACATAGGCAGTTGTGTCAATAGCTTGTTTTTGAGCCGATACCATTCGATATTATAGTGATCGTGACGCAACGCCAGCGAGTATATTCACGCAATATACCTACTCATTGTTTCGCTGGCACACACGAGCGTTCTTGATGTGAAATCTTCATACTTATGATATTGTTCGATCTGTCCCACTCAATCACGTTAGAAAAGCATAATAAATTTGTTCTTGTTTGTATTTTCACGCCCTTCAAACGGTAATGAAGGAAATGTCTGTTTTGGTATAGTTTACAGACAACTAAAGCTTGAAACGCACTGACAGCGGTAGCGGCGCGGCGCGGTGCGGCGCGGAGGCGGTCGGTACCGGTTGTAATGTTCGAGCTAATATGAAAAAGTCCGCACAGAATACAGCGCCGCGCCGCGTCCCGCCGCGGTATTCTGTGCGGACCATTTCGCATTAGTTCGAACATTACAACCGGTACCGGGGCGAATATTCAGCGTTTTTAAAGAGTTTTTTTTTTCGTCATTGTCGTCGCCAGCAAACACTATTAAAGAGACGAATATCAGAGTCCACTTTTGATGAAAACGTAAGCCAATACCGATACCGGTACTGAGTCTTTTTTGATTTAAGTTTCCGCGGTATGTTTTATCTCTGCTGAAATAGTCTTGAGCCGACAATGACGTTAGAACCGAGCGGTTCAAACGCTCGGAGATTGGCCCACCGCCTCCGTACCGCGCCGCGCCGCACCACCAGCGCAGCGCCACCGCTTTCAGTGCGTTTCGGCCTTCATAGCTGGTTTTAAAAGAAGCGCAGGCAGGGGCAGCTCACTCCGTGATTTCGTCGCGCCGCTACAAGTACATGCCGGCCAACCACTAAGTTGATACCTTTTTTAGTGTTTGCCGCGCGCTGCTGCGGAAGTTCCGCACGCGTTTGCGCTTTACGTCATTCACTTATCAATTCGCTACGGCTACGTCAATGCAACTTTTAACAGGGAATTTTGTAAACAGTGATCCTTCTGTAGGTACGTAGTACTATTATTTATTCTGTGGCGCAGGTGTAGGAAGGTCTTAAGCGACGCTAGTTGAGATACCACTTTAGCTAATATATTTACCGTCCCGATATCGTGTCATGGTCATCGGAAAACTCGTTGGTCGAGTCAGGATCATTTTTGTCATAATCTAGGGCATGTGCCCAGCTGATTATTATTCATGAATGTAGATTGTAGGCCGAATTCGATTAACTGTCAGTACCACGCGGAATGAACTTGTAAATATTGTACCTAATTCGCTGTGAAACGTTTTTTTTTTTTTTTTTATATATCGATACCCTAGTTCACAATCGTACTAATTACGGGGGAAAAAGTGGTGTAATTAGGACGATAGTGCACAAATCATAAAGTTACAATTTCAGTGACAAATAAAATGTAATTAGTACGACTGTGAACTAGGGTATCGATATATTCAAATTACATCTTACAAAACATTTATATTCAACATTAAAACATTTTTATTGAGTTAGGTTGATTTGATACCTAGATAATAAATAACTAGGTACATAAATATTTGCGAACATTCTTTCACAAATCGACCTAGTCCCATTTTTTTTTATTTTAAAACTGCCTACCCCTCTGGAAAAGAGGCGTGATTATATGTATGTATGTATGTATAACGCAAAAAGAGGGGTGTTATAAGTTTGACGTGTCTGTGTGTGTGTCTGTCTAAACGAATGGACCTATTTGAATACGGTTTATTTTATCCGAAAGCTGATGTGATCGAGATGGTTCTTAGATACGTTTCAACAAAATCTGTTCAGCTGTTTTTGAGATATTCAACTTTGAAATGCAAATGTCGGGGATTTTTCAACTTTTTTAAAGTTGTATTTATTACAGAAACTTATTAATCTGACAAGGTGCCATTTTGTGACATTTTCTCCTTGCGTTGTTGGACAAAATATATTGAGTTCAATGATTCATGTTTTGTTTGGTTCATTATGACATTGGATTGATAAACATAAACATTTTAAAAACATTCACTACAGCACGCCCTCTAGGAAGCAACAAGCATTATTCTAGCGTCGACTCGAATATGAGCCGTTTCCCACGGCTGTTATTCGGAACACGCTGATGCGCCTCACCTCACACGTCTTGCCCAACGAAACTAGACTTCTACCTGCGCTTAATTACTACGAATCGCGGCGTCAAAATATATCTGTGATTGAAGGGTGGGGTTAAAAACAAGTTAAAGAACAGCGGGGCTGGAAATGGGACCTTAGCGCGGTTGGCGCTAACATCATTAATCGTCGCAATTGTATTCATCATCATCATCACATCACGTCCACTGCTGGACATAGGCCTCCCCCAAAGAGTGCCAAAGTGACCGGTCCTGCGCCACCCAATCCTGCGCAATTGTATTAGATTGTCGTTAATAATGGTATACACGCCAACCATATTATGTCACATAAGTAGAACTACATAATATATGCATTAACTACATATAGTTAGGCGCGACCTTCAACAACTTAATAAAACGAATTATCAACGTTACATCATCTAGAATTCATTATAAAATCACCTACAAGCAAGCGACATAAAATACAAGCGAAGACATATTTTTAATCCAATAATTTATGATAAAATCTGACGTCCAATGCAATATGCCCGCATACTACTGAGTTAAATATTTTTAATCAGTGAAGTAAACTAGGGTGGGGACGACTAGTTCAGTTTTTTTTTACATACCTACTTAATGTGTTATATATGGTTATAGTAGCGGCTAGTAAGTAAATTATCGTGGTAAAGTTTTTGGATTAGTTGTAATATAAAATACAACTACTTAATCCAAAAACTTTTTGGATAAGTAGGTATATGTAGGAACTAGGAACAGGAAACTAGAAGTTAGAATTACAACAAGTTAAGGGCAACACACACTGGTCAAAGACTCTCGTCTTGAGACACTGCGGAATATTGGACGAAAAGATGGTGCCGTAGCTTCCCGAATGCTGCCCAGCCGAGTCGGATTCGACGATTGACCTGTTTCTCAAAGTTGGACCTACCTAACCGGACACTTGGACAGTCTGTCCTAGGTATACATAATCGTCTACAACTTCGAGCGTAAAGTGTCCGATTGAAATGGGAGTTGGTACTGACATATGGTGGTGATGACATATGGCACGGAAACGTGGTCGCTTACTATGGGCCTCATAAGAAGGCTCAAAGTCACTCAAACGGCAATGGAGAGGGCTATGCTGGGAGTTTCTCTGCGCGATCGCATCAGAAATGAGGCTATCCGCAGCAGAACCAAGGTAACCGATATAGCCCTGCGAATTGCTAAACTTAAGTGGCAGTGGGCACATTGCACGTAGAACCGATGGCCCTTGGGGCGGAAAGGTTCTCGAGTGGCGACCACGTACCGGAAGGCGCGGCGTGGGTAGGCCCCCCACAAGGTGGACTGATGACCTGGTAAAGGTCGCGGGAGTCCGCTGGATGCGGGTGGCGCAGGACCGGCCATTGTGGCACTCTTTGGGGGAGGCCTATGTCCAGCAGTGGACGTCTTTCGGCTGATATGATGATGATGATGAAAGGCAACAAGTTGCATAGACTTACTACGCTTACAGACGTCGCAATTTTTAGCTCACAACGGATTGTAATGACATCGCTAATCCAGATTGTCACGATCGTATTCATTCGATCGTACATCATTAATGTTTGGCTAATATCACGGATTATCTTATTGTTCTTTGTGGACTACAACTGTAAGAATGGAAATTAATGCGACATTATTTAGCTGCCATTGTGATAATTGAATCTCAAGGTTAATTACTAGATATCAATTTATCCCTTAAGGCCGAAACGCACTGACAGCTGTGGCGGAGCGGCGCGGAGGCGGTACGAAAGGGTCCGCAACTCCGCACAGAATACCGGCCGGGAAAAAAGCGTTCTGTGCGGATCCTTTCATATTCGCTCGAACATTACAAACCGTACCGCCTCCGCGCCGCGCCGCGCCGCTACGCCTGTCAGTGCGTTTCGGCCTTATCTCGCTAGCCAAAGCCGAGTAATACTTTACATCCAATTTAGCAAAGATAATTGCAATTAATTGCTATATGCCGAAAGATAATCGGTCTAGACTATTCGGCACGTATTACTTATATCAACGATGTCAAAGCGCATAGTTATTGATGATATTAAAGATAAGCTAAGAGCACGTAATCTAGATCGAATAATATGTTGTACGTGTGTAAATTGCGTAATTAGAGTACCTATTAAATAATATTAATAATGCGTCACGAATAAATTAAGCGACGAATGGCGAAAATAATGCGTTCCTTGCAGTGAGACACGAACATGTATCTCTCTGCTGTCGCAATATCTGTTCACCACCGCGTGACGTCATATTCAGCGCTCTGGGTAGGGTGTGAAGCACATTCAGCAAGCGCGGGGACGTAAAAGGTACAATTGAACACAATTAACCTATAGTGGTGTGAGCTATAGAAGTCGTGAGTCTGCTTAAAAAAAAGATTTAATTAAAATTTAAAAAACTTAATCGACAAAAAAAACCTGTTTATAATTATTGAACCTGCTCACGAGAATTTGTTCAATAAGGACTTTTAAGGCGCCATAGGTCTTCTCTCCCTCTCACTGAGCATAAGCGTGAGCGAGATGGAAGTGCGTGTTCGAATTCGAAAGCGCGGATATCATGTTGTTTCGGAATGTTTCAGAAAACTAGGTAAATTTAAAAAAAAATAAGTACTTAAAAAAATAAAGTTATTGCTCATTACTTTATGAAGAAGATTACAAAATGTCATCTTTTTCAGATAAAAAATGGAGCAGTAAAATGGTTACAAGTGGAATAATAGTTCACTTTAGATTTTTTTTGTCTACTTTCTTTTGTTAAAATGGATTTCTACGAAAACTATATTACTTCTCATATTATGTTATATTTTTTTCGACCTGAAAATTGTTACGTTATAATGTATAAAATGGTTACTAAACAAAAAAAACTCATTTTCACGAAAATTTCCAAGGAGCCGGCCAAGTGGATTCAGATCGTAGATAAAACTTCTCTTAAAATAAATAAGTTCAACGTGGTTTCACAATGTAGACTTCACTTCGACGCAGCTTGTCTTGTTTTTTTTTCATAAAGGTCTTGTCTTATGGGAAAATCTGAAGACTTAAGATCTTCTGTGAATGAGTGTTTATTTAGTAGGTAGCTGCAAGTTTTTATATAACCAAGTCCCGTGGCTAGATTTCCCGTGAGCTTTCTGGACCACTCTTGCGTAGGAAGCTGATTTGTTGTTGCATTAAATTGTCGTGGGAATTTAATTGAGTAGGGCTTATTCCACCTAAATTTCATAATACCTTATTCACGATTACCACTAATTTTCAAATTACCATGGGCTCATAATACCTAAATCTCAAATTGTCTCATTCTTAAAATGAACGAAATTCATTATGACTTTGACCCAAAACGTCATATTCTCTAAATACCTAAAGATTGAAATGCGCAAATTCCTTCAAATACCGAATGACTTCTGTCATTTCTATGACAAAATATTAAAATAACTAAATTGTTTTGAAGTTTGGGCATTATGAGACTAAGCTATTTTGAAATTCGGCCATATTAAGAATATGGTGTGTTATGAGAAAAAAAGTTAGGTATTCTGTGATTTAGGTATTTTGACACTAAGTTCTTTTGAGATCTAGGACTATTGGTAAAAGGGTAAAATGGAAAATAGGTGGAATAAGCCCTACTCATTTAATTGTATGGTAATTAATCATCGCGATTATGATTGCTTAATTATAAAGGTATTAATAATAGGTATTAATTGTTTTACTGGAACACGGAATTTGACAACCGTAAACATAAATTATATTTATATTAGCTTCTGCCCGCGAATCCGCCCGCGTGGAACTCGTTTATATAATAGCTTCAGACAAACTTACATCCCCCATTTCACTCATCAGGGAGTGATTTCCGGGATGAAACCCATCCTATATCCTATGTCCTTTCCCAAGATTCAAATAATTATAATCATAATCTTTATTTGCATTAACATTACCGGGTACAGGTGTTACAGAATAATTGGTAAGTTTACATGTTTAACCATAATTGGTACGCAAAATAATTCATTAAATCTATGTATCTAGAAAAAACAGTAGGTACGAGTACTTGTTCAATTTTGAAACATAGGTATTACACATTCACACATATATACTTACTCACTTAATGATTTACATAGATATCTAAGATATTACATGTCGAAAAATTAGTTTAAATTGTAGAAGTTTTTGTTACTAAGCCATTGGTGTAGTTTCTTTTTAAATAACTATCTCCGTATTTATCGGTTCAGCAATTTAAGCGTAAAAAGGTAACAGATAGACAGAAAGAGATACTATCGCATTTATAATATTAGTATGGATTGCCAACAAACAAAATTATTACTAGCTATTCTAAATATTTTTCAATAAGATATGATTTAACGACGTGTGTATCAATACAAGTACAAAACGATGCTGTAGTTTTGGCTGTAGCAGTTACTTTCATTTGACATGCATTGCTAGATCACTTTATTTTGAAGAGAAACAACGAAGAACTATTCTCAATTCAAACTTCGACGTTAAACAGTCTATCAAGCCTCTAAGTTATTTGCGTAGCACTAGAATCTCTGAACGGATCGGTACGTACACTCAAGAGCTCAATGTCGTTGGGCAGCAAATACTATAGGGCCTATTGACTAGTGGCTACATTGTATTCTCGACGAGAGTTTATACCTAAGTAACTGTAGGTAAGACCGTAAGCAGGCCTCTTGCCACTTCGCTACTCCCGCACACCTCCGAGCCTGTAAATTCACCCGGATATTTTTGAACCTTTGCGAACGTACAACTGTTCAAAACGCGACAATTTTAACTAGACGAAAGAACAAGTGTTATGCGGTAAAGTGGGATGGCATATGTTTAGGTACTCGCTGTCAATAATCTGGTTTGTTAGATAGAGGTAGAGGACGTGCTGTGGGACCTCCCATACATAAGTACTATTTATTGTATGGATAGTATACCTACAGGCGACATGTAGCGCGACACGAAGTGCGACTTGTCAGGCGACTAACTATAGAGGAGGCGGGAAACGTCAGTTGCCTGACAGCTCGCGCGAGCTGTCGTGCAACATTACGCCTGTGCGTAAACGCGGCCTAATGGTAAGTGATACGTATTCTCGTAACATTTGGGTACTTATTACCACTGTTAGTATTTACTATTACAGTTAATATGAAGGGCCACGTTAATGAAGCATATTATCGGGAAAGTGATGGCTTCTAGTGAGTGGTTTAATGAGATCTAAATTACCATGAATCGTGTCTTATGGCACAGATTAATTAGATAATACTCTAAGAGGTTATTACACATGATCCAATATTTCAATTGTTATATTGTTGTTTATTGTAGACAGTTTCAATTGTTCTCGTTGATGGTTAGTACAGTCAGCATCAAAAGTAACTACGCAATCGAAGACGTCTAAAGTTCTTATTCCCTTAATAAAGACTTTTGACGTCTTCGTTCATACTTTTGATGCTGACTGTACATATTATTCTTACAGGCGAAAACTTATGAGTGTAAATTAACGTTAATAGCACATATTGAGAGTTGAAATCAGCGTGACCACCACCAGAGAGAAAATGGCAGGCCCAAAAACATTTGACAGCGCGCAGCGGTGGCGGCGCGGCGCGGCGCGGCGCGGCGCGGAGCAGCGCGGAGGCGGTAGGTACCGGTTGTAATCTTCTCTTCTTTCCCTTGTCCTGTTCCCATTATTTGGGGTCGGCTTTGTAATGTTCGAGTTAATATGAAAGGATCCGCACATAACGGCGAGACACGGCGCGGTTCGCCACAGCAGTCATTGCATTTCGGCCGCGCGGTATACCTACTTGAGATTGCGTTTCGGCCTCTAGCGCGCGGTTCTTGAGATTATTTGAGTTGGCCGAATTGCATCAAAGTAGTACATTCAAAAAGCAACTCTATCGTCCGATGTAGAAGATTCACATTCAAATGAAAGTTTTATAACAATTCGGCCACATTAATAATCTCAACTATACGAGGGCTTTCTTTGAAGCCCGGGAACATAATCACACATTTTTAAAAACAACCGGTTCTACTTGAAACATTGGGGTTTGGTAATCGACTCGTTGGGCAAGCGAGTTTCCTATCCATTATCGTCAATTAAGACCTTCATTAAGCCGTGTGGAAATAAGGCAAAGAAGCGAAGATATAAAAATACTTCAGCAGAATTTAATAAAATCAAGAGTTTATAGAGAATTGAACTACTTACAGACGGCGGCGTGAATAATTAAAACACTAAAAATACATTGAATACTAATCAAGTCAGCATAGCAAAACCAGTTCCAGCAGAATCGCTTATCAATTCAAACTGCCAATTAAATTCCCAAAATCTCCACCTATCACTTGACCGGTGAGCATGTTAGTAAAAAAAACTCGCCGCGGGCCCCTCAGTTCAACGTACTAGGTCGACGCACCAGCGTTTTACCGTACGGTAACCATAAGAAATACGCCCAGTCAACGCGACCAAACATCGTTAACACACGCTTGGGACCAAATCACGGCGGCGGAATGCCTTCGCAACTTGACTGGGTTGCACTAATAAGCAGCGCGTGACGTCATGGCATAGCAGGGAAACAAGTTACAGGTGCCTGCTGAGAGATCTCAATGACCTCCAAAACAGGGGTCTGAGTAAAAACTTTGAGCCCTTCATTACGCGAAGATCTATTGAGTTATTGGACCGTTTTACGGTGCAGCGTTGGCGCGAGATCATGTATAATGCATACTTTAATTTTAATAGATACGAGTAAGTTTATTTATTAGTTTGTCACTAGTTACTTAAATATTAACTAGTTATTTAAATAAAATTTGCAGCAAAAATGTAGACATACACATATACATACAAACATATAATCACGCCTCTTACCCAGAGGGGTAGGCAGAGATCACGGATCTCCATTTGCTACATATATATGTACATATAGTTATTCTAAGCTACTATATGTATAATGCGAGGTCAATTTTCTGTAAGAGAAATCTGTTTTTACGAGATACGTGCATGAGATTTTTACAGCAAATACCTTTTCATATAACAATTGTACAAATGTGTACTCATTAAATCCTACTAATTAGTTAACTACTGTTGGATTTCCAAAGCACTAAGTAAGTATTCTTAGAAACCATTTCATCGGATCTAATCTAAGATATGAATTCCAAAAAATATCTAATCACTTAAAAGTATAGGCTTTGTTTTTTGTCTTTAGTAAATTTTGAGTGAACTTTGGATACTGCTTGTCTGACTTAAGGGGTTATTTGAAGGATAGAGTTAAGACCAAATGTACTTAAACAATTTTGCATAATTTAGGAGTAGGTACGCGAATACAACGAAATCCTACACTAATATAATATAAACGCGAAACGAGAAGTTAGAATTTTGGTTGTTTATAACCACATCAAAACTACCGGATTTTTACAAGCTTTACCTAAAACTAACTTGACCTGTTCGTATGTATGTAAGTAATGTAAGTAATATATGTACTAAGTATGTAAGTTGTCCGTCAAAATTTGCAATCCATTTTTCAGTCACTGAAGTTTTAGGTAAAGTTTGGATGACAATTCAATATTATGGTACCATCTGATTTGATGACGGACATAGAAGGTGGCCATGGGAATTCAGTATTTAACCGACGTAACCCCGTTGAGTTTGGGCTCGTTAGAATCGTCTCAATGAGAAGTTTGATGATGGTATACAGAAAAGTACAGTCAGCAATAAAAGCTTGTACCAAAAATTAACTTTTTGACAGAAACTTATTGATTTTAGGTTGCTATGTTGACAGACACAAAACCAGGCCTCGCTCGCTTGAGATGATATCATATTGAAATGTAATCGTTAGTTGCGAAATAGAGGCAGGTGTAAAAACTAAAAAGCAGAAGCAAAAAGTATTTACCGGTGAGCGCACTATCTATAGAGCCCGTTCTAGTTTTTTGTACAGGTTCATTGGTCAATGTTTTTTTATTTCGCTACCTGACGCACCTCCGAAACAGTTATTTAGATGGAATGTGTTAAGTTGAGACTGATGTATAAGCTTGCTTTACGCCTGAGAGAGTCTTGTTCGATAGGTACATGTTAGCTTGTTAGGAGGTGGAAGAAAATTATATTACCCTTGAGAAAACAGAAGAGTAACAAAAAGCAAAGGAAAGTAAAAAATATTTATTGACCAAGAAAGAGTAACACTATGTAACATTTATCGGCAACCCTCACACTAGGCTAGGCCTGTATCGTGGGAGTTAATAAACATGCGCAATTACGCCAATTACCCATATTATATACAGCGGCCATATTGAAAAATGATTAACATTAAGAAATTAAATTAAATATATTACTACTATAATTTAGGGTTGCCAACCGTACTATACAGGGTGGAATTTCATAAACTGTACATAATAAAAGGAGAAAAATTTCAGCCAATTTCATCGGTGAAACGGTGTTTGTTTTTTTTCTAGTTATTAGTTTTTTTTTTACAAAATTTTGAAAATTTTTGTAAAAACTCGGGTAATACACCTAATTCAGACGGTATAACTTTTGATCCAATGGTCCTAAAATGAAAATAAAAAATGCAGAGTATTACCAAGGGACAGGTTAATAATTCTTAATAACAATAAAAAACCAACTAGAAGAGAAAATCCGCAAAAAAAAATTATTGTTTTTGAAAAATGGCTACAAAAATTACGAATTTTAAAAGAAAAACACAATTTTCTGAAAAAAACGCAGATTTAGTTACCATTTTTTTTGCTTAGTATTAAACCTCACTTAATGCCGATTCTAAAACCGTTTTTAAACTGTCTCAGACTTTGAAAAATACCACGCAAATGGGTACGTAAATCAAACCATAATTTTATTAATTTTAATCCTCTTAAAATCCTTAATGACCGTTTGTTCACAGGTAGTTGAAGGGTGTTATTGGGTTTTAGGTGGAAATAACAAATTACGTACTTAGTATTAATCCTCACTTAATGCCGATTCTAAAACCGTTTTTAAACTGTCTCAGACTTTGAAAAATACCACGCTAATGGGTACGTAAATCAAACCATAATTTTATTAATTTTAATCCTCTTAAAATCCTTAATGACCGCTTGTTCCCAGGTAGTTGAAGGGTGTTATCGGGTTTTAGGTGGAGATAACAAATTACGTACTTAGTATTAATCCTCACTTAATGCCGATTCTAAAACCGTTTTTAAACTGTCTCAGACTTTGAAAAATACCACGCTAATGGGTACGTAAATCAAACAATAATTTTATTAATTTTAATCCTCTTAAAATCCTTAATGACCGCTTGTTCCCAGGTAGTTGAAGGGTGTTATCGGGTTTTAGGTAGAGAAAACAATAGGAAGAAAAGTAGTCCTAAAAATTGCGTAAATAAAATCATGTATTTTAATTAAAAGTCATAAATTCGATTGATAAACCTTATTAAAGAAAAAACTTATTCTAGTGTTGCAAAGGGCGTTCCCTGTATGGTATTAATTGTTCAAAATGACCTCCTCTTTCTTGAAGGCACAATGTGGCCCGAGCTTGAATTTGTTGCGTAGCCCGTCGAATCATTCCCGGATTATTTTTTATTTCTTGTGCTGCATTTAAAATTCTGTCGTGCAATTCTGCTTCGGTATTGACGATTCTGTGATATACCCGTTGCTTCATATCACCCCAAAGAAAATAATCCAACGGCGTCATATCAGGCGATCTTGCAGGCCATCCAACGGGGCCGTCTCGGCCGATCCACCTATTGGGATATTGCTCATTTAAAAAATGTCGAACTCTTAATGCCCAATGAGCTGGGCATCCATCCATTTGGAGAAACAGGCGTTGTCTCACATCTAACATCACATCTTCCAATAGCTCTGGGAGCTCGTCTCTCAGTAACAGTAAAAATCTGTCGGCGTTCAAAGTATTCGGTAAGAAGACTGGTCCAATCAATTGATCGTCGAGTACCGCTGCCCAAACGTTTATGGAGAATTGGTCTTGAAAATTAGATGGTCTTACTAGGTTTGGATTATCGTGAGCCCATGTGTGTAAATTTCTGAAGTTAGTTATTCCCGTATGAGTAAATCTTGCTTCGTCCATCCATAAAATTCTTCTAGTAAATTCCGGATCCCTTCTGATATTGCCAAGTATCCAAGTCGACATAACACACCTAACGCGGGTATCGCCAATTTGCAAATTTTGTACCCGTTGATAATGAAATGGATGCAGTCCTTCCTTCTTCAAAATTTTCCAGACAGAGAATTTTGAGATTCCGTGCCTCAATGCCAAGCGTCTTAGACTCGTGGTTGGGTCCGCGTACAAGTCTCTGAGAACTGCTTCTTCTATGGCAACATCAATTATGTTTCCTGGCTCTCGGCGATCTCGGCCACCGTATCCCAGGCCAATATTGCACAACCGGCGATGAACTTCTTGAAAGTGGCGAGCAGCAGGTCTTGGAACGTCATTAGGATACTGCTCCAAATAGGCGATACACGCAGCTCTTGCAGATCCATGGCACAATCCATAATAATAGTGCATGTTGGCTATTTGTAACGGCGAAAACTCTCGTAAGCGGGGCATGATGATTTAAACTGAACAAGTACTGGAGTAATCAAAGAAGTGGCGAGCAAAGACAAGCAATTGCGATTTGCGAGCGACTGAATAGTTGACCTATTGCCCAATGCCTTTATACCCCTCATATTATCTCCACCTTCAACCCAAAAACACCCTTCAACTACCTGGGAACAAGCGGTCATTAAGGATTTTAAGAGGATTAAAATTAATAAAATTATGGTTTGATTAACGTACCCATTAGCGTGGTATTTTTCAAAGTCTGAGACAGTTTAAAAACGGTTTTAGAATCGGCATTAAGTGAGGATTAATACTAAGTACGTAATTTGTTATTTCCACCTAAAACCCAATAACACCCTTCAACTACCTGGGAACAAGCGGTCATTAAGGATTTTAAGAGGATTAAAATTAATAAAATTATGGTTTGATTTACGTACCCATTTGCGTGGTATTTTTCAAAGTCTGAGACAGTTTAAAAACGGTTTTAGAATCGGCATTAAGTGAGGTTTAATACTAAGCAAAAAAAATGGTAACTTAATCTGCGTTTTTTTTCAGAAAATTGTGGTTTTCTTTTAAAATTCGAAATTTTTGTAGCCATTCTTCAAAAACAATATTTTTTTTTGCGGATTTTCTCTTCTAGTTGGTTTTCTATTGTTATTAAGAATTATTAACCTGTCCCTTGGTAATACTCTGCATTTTTATTTTCATTTTAGGACCATTGGATCAAAAGTTATACCGTCTGAATTAGGTGTATTACCCGAGTTTTTACAAAAATTTTCAAAATTCTGTAAAAAAAAAACTAATGACTAGAAAAAAAAAAAACACCGTTTCACCGATGAAATTGGCTGAAAATTTTCTCCTTTTATTATGTACAGTTTATGAAATTCCACCCTGTATTATATAGTATTGTACTATATACTGTTGAAGAAATATATACTTAGTACGCAAAAATACTATATTTTGGGGGACCTTACGAAGTGTTCGGTACAAATTGCCGAGGTTTTACTAAATATCAGTGGCGGAGTGCCCATACAAGCCGATTGCCTAAAATGTTTTTTTTAGTTGTATATTCTAAACTATTTCATAACTTTTTTGTTTTGGGTTGTCCATAGAAAATTTCCACGCGCCCACTGCTAAATACTAAATAGCAACATTGGCCAGCCAAGTAGTTAGTACCTATATTTTTTCACAGTGTACTATATTTTTGTCGTTTTTTTCTGGAAAATACTATATCTCCCCCAAAATTAGTTGGCAACCCTAAGTAAAATACTACTATTACTCACTATTTAGATATTGCACACTATTAAAGTACAAAAACAGTAGGTACACTCAGCGTCAAATACTTTGTAGCAACCAAAGTAGTCAAATACCGACTTTAGGGTTTTGATTGTGATTCTGATTTTCCGATTTTTTGATAGTAAAAAGCTGAGCCGAAGCCAGCTTACTTTATGTCTTAGCTATATATTTTACAAACAGACATGAACACGCTATGGCAAAAGTATTTGGATGTCTCCCGAGCGTGTGTGGCTCCGTGAGACCTCGCAAGTCAGTGTTTTTATTTTTTTTATTTTTCCAAAAACTGAATTGTCATAAAAAAAAACATATAATTATCGAACCTGCTCACAAGATTTTACAAGAATCGGCTAAGAAATGCGACCTTGTATAGGAGGACAGCCAGACATACGAAAGAATTTTGTCCCAAGCTGAAACGGAGAAGGAGAACTTCGTTCGCTTCGCTCGCTCGCTTAATTAGGTTTGTATTCCACTTGTTCAATTTCTGTTCAAGATCTTTGTCCAAGGGTACTTGCATCTCACATTCTGCTGAGACGCAATGCACATTGGACAAAATCTTCATCATCATATCAGCCGAAAGACGTCCACTGCTGGACATAGGCCTCCCCCAAGGAGTGCCAAAGTGACCGGTCCTGCGCCACCCGAATCCAGCGGACTCCCGCGACCTTTACCAGGTCATCAGTCCACCTTGTGGGGGGCCTTTTTTTTTTTTTTTGACGGAGTGGAAATGCACTTACGCATCCCTCCAGCCGGGAAGCTATAATGGGGGGTACAAAATCTTGGACAAGGGGAATATCACCCTTAACTACATTTAGGTGTTTAGCGTGGCTACTATGAGAGTTTATATCTTTGTAGCGTTTTTCCCGGTTGTGCCCGAAACGAGCTAAGATTTGGCGTAGGAACTAGTTTTACGAAAGCGACTGCCATCTGACCTAGACCCAGAGGGAAAACTAAACCTTATTGGGACTAGACCGGTTTGTACACGATGTTTTCCTTCACCAAAAGGCCACTGTTAAAAATCGAATGATTTTTCGAAAATAAGTTTTTTGAAAAAAAACCCTAGTGGTAGGAGCCGGGATTCGAACCCACTACCTCCAGATTGAAAGTCGCGTGCCTCGGCTACAGTGGATACTTAATATAAAAAAAAACATACAATTCGAGTATCATTGAACCATAAAAATAATACAATTATACTTACACCTAAGTTAATTAAAATTAAATAAAATCTGAACTTAATTCAAATCAAAATCAAAAAATCTAAATCAATTATTCATTCTGCAAATTGGCCACAAGGGCAGTTTTACATGTCAAATGGTATTTTACAATATAATAATAATAATCTTACACAATAATCATTTAAAAATTGCGGATTATAACCATTAAGTAAACGGTTAACAAACTAAGTGTCCTATATGAAAACAAAAAAATCCATAATTGCAAAATATTATCCATTACATTCGATATAAGGTCTGTATATGTTAGTTAGTTACCTATAAGAAAATGGTCAAGTCAAGTCGCTTCGCAATGCGGATACAACATTCTTACTCACTAGTTATCATTCTTGTTGTAAGAATTGCTCCGTGCGTGTTTATTTCCAAGCATAGATCACGATAAGTTGTTGCTTTAATTTTTTTTTTTTTTATTCTCTCTTTAAGGCTTATAGCTAAATTTACATAGGTACAATTAATCTGCCAAACCACAATGCGGTTTGTTGGCAAACAACGCTCCTAATTGATTTTACATTTTATTAGCTAAAAGCTGTATGAATAGTAATATATATGTACGGTATTACTTATGCTAGATACAATTAAAGGAATCTATAAAGTTACTTAAGATAGCTGAATTTCATTTTTTAATGTATTTAATAAGACGTCGCTTACTTTCTTCTTAAACAATTGTTTTGTGACAGTTGCACTCTTTGTCTCGGACGGCAGGTCGTTATATATTTTCGGAACTAGGTACTTTCTATGTCTTTGGCCATAATAATTAGTAAACCTAGGCAATATTAGTTTATCTCTGTCTCTGTTTCTAACAAGCCTTTGAGCACCAATAGGTTGTTTAAACTCGTCGTTACTAAATTGTTCCACAGCCAACAACAACATTACTTTTTTATGGACTGGCAATATTTTACATTCTAAGAAAAGCTGTTCGTAGGTGTTATTTTTACATTCTATTTTTGTTTTCTTATCAACCATTAGTTTCATGAATCGTATCTGTAACGCTTTTATTTTGTCTAAGTAAGTCTTAAATGTCCGACCATAGCTTGTCAATCCATAGGATAAAAGTGAGTCTACGAGCGCATAGTACACTGTATACATAGTAGCCTTGTCTAGTACAAAATTCAGATGGTGGAACTTTACAAGCACCGATCTTAACTTATTGCACACACTGTTGACATGCGGTTGCCATGTGAACTTATGGTCCATAAGCAGGCCTAAGTACTTGTACTGTTCCACCACCTGCAGCTCGGCGCAGGCATTTAAACCATACATGCTGTAGATAAGTTTTTACGTAACACCTGGCCTGGCCGTAAAGAGGCAATTACCGCCCGCAACTTCCTGGCCGGTGTAAGATTTTGTACGGGCTCGTACGTACCTAATAAAGAAAGCCTCGCATTAGGCGACTATAAGGTAGGTACTAGGTATTTATATTTTATGCTACGTTTGTGGCAAAAAAGCGTATGGCTAGTTGATGTTAAGCGGTTACCGTAGCCTAAGGATGCCTGCAATTAGAGAGAAGTTTTATTAATTAATTAATTAATCGCTTACTCAAATTAAGTAGATTCATAATTTGGTGATAATAGTAGTGACATTGGACTACCCATACCTACAATCACAGAACAGTAAAAACAGTTATTAATATGTCTGCCATATAAATATAAAAAAAAAATTTTTGGTACAAGCTTTTATTGCCGACTGTATTTTTCTGCATTATTATTATTATTATTTTTTTGTGGGCCTTAATATGCCGCTTCGACCAGCAAGTGATCTATTGTAGCAGCCCTTGTTTTAGAGTTCACCGTTAAGTCCCGTTGCCTCCAGGAAATTCCAGATTCTTTGGGCGGTGATATGTTGTACTTCTTGTGGGTGCATTATGTGCCGCCCTAGGTAGGTACTTCTTTTATGCATGAGTGGTCCGCAGGAGCAGAGAATGTGCATTGCAGTCTCCTCTGTCTCCTGGCAGAACCTGCAAGTTGTGTCCTGCTTCATACCCATTTGAAACAGGTGTTTGTTCAATTTGCAATGTCCTGTCAGGATTCTTGTCACTGCGCAGGTTTTGTGCCTTTTGAATTGTAATAACTCTTTAGACAGCTTACTATTGAACCCTTCGATCAGGGCTTTAGCTTGTTTTTGTCCTTTGGTGAACTTCCACAGCTTGATTGCCTCTGATTTTTCCGCGTTGTTTAGCAGAGAATATGCTTTCCGTTTTGTGATGCCACAGAACGGTTCCGGGCCGACTAGGGCCGTGTCTGCGCCCTGCCTTGCAAGTTCATCTGCTCTTTCGTTTCCTACAATGTCGGAGTGCCCTGGTACCCATCTAAGTATGACTTTGTTGGAGTTCGCCAGGGTGTTTAGATTATTTTTACAATTCTGGACTAGTTTAGAGTAGGACTCTAGTGATTCTAGTGCCAGCAGAGCAGCTTGGCTGTCCGAGTTGATGTAGATATGTTGGTTCCTTAGGTTTCTTTCAAGATTTATCTCCACGCATTTATTTAATGCGAAGAGTTCAGCCTGAAAGATTGAGGCCTCCTTCCCCATGCTGACGCTAGCTTTGAACTTTGGCCTCTCACCGTAGATACCACATCCAATTTTTGATCCATCTGTATACCAAATGTGGCTTCCCTCCTTGAAGTCCATTTGGTCATTTGTCCATTTGTCTCTCGGAGGTATTTCCACTGTATACAGTCTAGTGAATTTGCATTCCACGTATGTGTCGTCAGTGGGCATGCTTAGGTTTTTGTTATGAAAAACAAGGGCCTCAAGTTTGCTTAGCGCTTGAGAGCGCCATTTTGGCCTTGTTAGTGTGCATATCCTGTAGATGCACTGCTTCGCCTCCTTTTGCACTTGCAGGTGGAGTGGCGTTAGATCGAGCAGTGCATCCAAGGCTGCCCCCGGTGTTGAGCATAAAGCTCCTGTTGCTGTTAAGCAAGCTGTACGCTGAAGACTGCTTAACTATGTGATGGCTGTCTTTTGGTGGACTTTGTTACACCAGACTGCAGAGGCGTATGTGATTATCGGCCTCACTACGGATTTTTCTGCATACCATCATCAACTACTCATTGAGACGATTCTAACGAGCCCAAACTCGATGGGGTTGTGTCGTTTTATTGCGGATTACTTACTAAGTATGGTACACAAGTTGGTCGTTTATATTAACAGATTTTATTATATTTTACAATATTTGTGAGCGTTGTCGAACTCTAAAGTAATATAAGGCTTCGGGTCCATCAGTATTATGTTATGAGAGAATGTTGTAACTGTTGTGAATGACAGAGACAGATAGATCATACTGATGGACTGAACTGACGCCAGAATTAGCGTGTAACCGAATCCTTAAAGCCTATTTGTGAGCGTTGCCGAACTCTAAAGTAATATAAGGCTTCGGTTACACGCTAACTCTGGCGTCACGTCAGTCCACTCCATCAGTATTATGAGAGAATGTTGTAACTGTAGTGAATGACAGAGACAGACATATCATACTGATGGACTGAACTGACGCCAGAATTAGCGTGTAACCGAAGCCTTAAACCCTTTCGATGTGTGTTTGAAGTGTAGTTTCAATGTTTTACAACTTGCGCGGGCCCGCGCCTGGCCCGCGCCCGCGACCGGTGTGTGGAGGCCTTTAAGGTTTCATTAGATAACCGAATTTTCAAAACATTGCATTTAAATTATCGCCTCACTTTAGCTACTCAAACGTCTTAGTGTACGTGCCGATAATTTATCTTAAACTTAGGCCGCTGGAAAATCCTAGACAAATGATTCAGTCATAGAGAGTTGGTAAGTAAGATAACAGATAACTTATCGACTTAAGCAGTAGCTCTAGTATAAGTTTTATAGAAACATACATTACGTAGTTCCTAATAGTTACCACCAGAGGCGCTGATCGCGTTGCCATACAAATTGGAACTAAACGCAAACGCGTTCGAAAACGTAGGTAGGTATATTATGTATCGATAAAACTTATACTAGAGCTACAGATAGGTACCTCTGTCCGTATAAGCACATTCTAACACGTGTTTATCGAAAAACGATAAATCGTCGTATCATTATCATACATTCCCAAATTATTCTTTGGGTATTATATTCGTATTTATTGCTTAGTAGGTACCTAGGTAGAAGTTGGTAGTAATTCGTAGAAGGAAAAACCCGAAATAAATTCCAATCATGATTAGTTATTAGTGTTATTGTTATAAACCTACACAATAATCGCCCCAAATTAAATAAAATTATAGAAACTAGGTCTGTACGTTTCCTATTAGACTAATTTACAAATAAAGATAGCAAAAATCTAAGAAAATATAATACCTACATATAACTAATGCTCCAAAATAACACATAATTTGATGGGTATCTAAATATATCGACATTCATATGCCTATATTGAAGAATGAATAACTTCGACTTTGATATAAAATTATTTATTTTCCTGAATCGTATACATAGGAAATTTTAAAGGACGACGCATCTTCCTTCCTTTAAAAACGGAATAAATTTTTAGAAACTTTCAAAATCTTTCAAAATCCCAGGCGAATAAGAATCTTTAAATCTGTCATTCAAATGCATTTTATAACATAATTATAATGTGTCGATCCCAGATAAAAGGGAACTTTGGCGATTAAGACGCTATTTCCGTAAGGACGCAATTAAAAATCGACCTTATTGATATCGGCAAAGTGGGACCTTTGAGAACGAGAAAGATACAATTATAATCATTACCAGTAAAAAATACTGAAATCACAGGTATCAAGATTGGCCAGGGAACCACAGATCAAGAATACTAGAGCTATCGCAGATATATCGTACATATCGGCAATAATGTTGTAGGCAGCTACAACTATAAACAAGAATTACTTGCCATTGTTATCAGCTGACTGTTTTATTATATTAAGCTAACCGCCTACCTCACTAAATTATCAACATAGATATCATATCACTAATCAACGAGCACGAAAACAAAACAGCCTCAAACTCCTTAAGGGGGTTCGATTGCCATACAAAACGTTATTTGACATTCGTAGGCTAACGGCGTGATATTTTAAGAAACTTATGTAACAAACTTTCATAAATTGGCTTCCCATTTGCGCCAAATTCCCCTTTTCCTAGAATAAACTTACATAAAGTAGATTAATTTGAGAAATGGATTTGTCACGTGATATTTTGGGAAAACTATTTTTCTCAAATTAATCTAGTTTATACAAGTTTATTCTAGGAAAGGGGGAATTTGGCGCAAATGGGAAGCCAATTGATGAAAGTTTGTTACATAAGTTTCTTAAAATATCACGCCGTTAGCCTGCGAATGTCAAATAACGCTTTGTATGGCAATCGAACCACCTTAAAGTACTTAAGTACAGGCAAAACGGCCGAAGCGGACATATGGGTTTCTTTACTTTTATGCCTCTGTCATTTCTCATTGAAAACAGTGACATAAAAGTAAGATTTAATTACCCGTCCGTCCTATAAACATAAATACGAGTATATTATGGTTGCGAGCGATCATTTAACTCGTCCTTTGCAGATCAGCTGTTTTTTTTCTATAGGATTTTGCCGGGGATTCGCTGCCCCGGTAGAGGACGGGCGTGGTCGACTTTTTATAAATTCGCTGCCCCGGTAAAGGACGGGTGTGGTCGACTTTTTATAAATTCGCTGCCCCGTTAAAGGACGGATGTGGTCGACTTTTTATAAATTCGCTGCCCAGGTAAAGGACGGGTGTGGTCGACTTTTCATAAATTCGCTGCCCCGGTAAAGGACGGATGTGGTCGTCTTTTTATAAATTCGCTGCCCCGTTAAAGGACGGGTGTGGTCGACTTTTTTATAAAACTTTCATTGAAATTGGAATCTTTTACCTTGGATGGTAGAGTTGCTTTTTCAATGGACTAATTTGAATTCGGCCAACTCTAAACAATCTCAAGTTTATACTGCTCATGATTTTTTTACAGTGACACTTAACAATTGCATGTTTAAAGACGGAGATAATTGTGATATTGCAGTGACAGGTTGCTTAGCCTGCAAGTCCTGCACAACACACTCAACGCTATCGCGATGTGAAAAAGAAATAAAATCTGTCAAATGTCGCAGATAAAATACCGGTACTGAGCACATTCCAATGCGCATTTCCGCTGCATTCCAAGTGACTGTTTTTATATGCACTGCTCCGCCCGATCCGTTATTCGCACTTCAACACAATTTCCACCCGCTTTCCGTGCCTTAAAAAGGTTTTCTGGATAGAAAAGTAGGTTTCCTATGTTAGGTTTACCTAAGTGAGAACATGTAAATGTAGACAGACAATTATTAGTCGTTAAACTGTTGACAGAGTCAATTAATTTCTCATTAATATGGATTTACAAACGATTGCAATTGTGTAACGTTAATTTAAAGTTGATTTATCGAGGCTGCTCTGACCGGCCGTTATCAACTTTCACAGATACACGCCGCTGCACTCTTTACGCGGATTTCACCGATAAGCAAGCAAGGCCTTACCGGGTCAATGTCAGCATCCCAGACATCCGTTAGGTCGTTGGAGATGTCAAAGTAGCTCTCCATATTGGCCGGGTTCAGGCCCAATCCAAACAGAAAAATCCACAAGTTATTGTTACCAAGTTAACTTTAACTTACACAGTTCACTGAGCACTCGCGTTTACGTTTCACTGTAGACGGCCATTTGTTTTCGCGATAAAATAACTTTTATGAAGTTTGACGGCACGCGAGGAATGTTCGTTGTACATTGGAGCGCGGACGTGCGTTCGCTGCGGGCGTCGGCCGGCGAATGAGGCGCGAGGCGCCCCCCTCCGCTCATTCATAAGATAGGGGGTAAAACGTGAGTCGGCTGACGTCGGGTGCTATAGCCTATACCCACAACAGGTGGGCATACGGGCCCTTTGTAGACAAACATGGATAA
This sequence comes from Epinotia brunnichana, assembly GCA_963854355.1. Classification (NCBI taxonomy): domain Eukaryota; kingdom Metazoa; phylum Arthropoda; class Insecta; order Lepidoptera; family Tortricidae; genus Epinotia; species Epinotia brunnichana. The sequence continues at coordinate 3,682,806 of OY977940.1, forward strand.
GGGGATTTACAACGCCGCCAAATTCTGGTTGCAAGATTCTTTCTTACATGATTGAACGAGCGAGCGAAGCGAACGAAGTTCTCCGCTACAGCTTGGTCCACAATTCTTTCGTATGTCCGGCGTCTGTCCGGCTGCTCTCCCATACAGTTCGCATTTCTCGACCGATTCTCGTGAAATTTTGGGAGCATAGGCTGAATAATTATACTTACCTATATCATGTATTTTTTGTCGATTTTTTAAAGAGACTTTTACAGTCCACAGATCCACTGGTGTTGTTTTGGAATTACTTTTAAAATGATAAGTCGGGGTTTTTGCCTATAGTATATATGTACTCAGCGATATGGAACCATGTGCCGCTAGGTCACATAGGGACGCGACGCGAGTGACATTGGACTACCCATACCTACAATCACAGAACAGTAAAAACAGTTATTAATATGTCTGCCATCTAAATATAAAAAAAATAAAAAAATTTGGTACAAGCTTTTATTGCCGACTGTATTTTTCTGCATACCATCATCAACTACTCATTGAGACGATTCTAACGAGCCCAAACTCGATGGGGTTGTGTCGTTTTATTGCTGAGTTCCTATGGCCACCTTCCAGCTCCAGCATCATATCAGCTCAATTGGATAACAGGAAGTGACTGAAAATGGATTGCAAATTTTGACGGACAACTTACATATTTACATACATACGAACCTGCCCCGTAGCATGGATGGCCTTATCACGCGACAAGTGACAGGATAGAGCATCCGTCCCTGGCTAACACCGTTCGATAGAACGAGACGACGCGCTTATCCTATCACTTATCGCGTGATAACGCCATCCATGCTACAGGGCTGCAAGTTAATATAAAGCTTGTAAAAATAACATACAATAGCAACTTAAACTTTTTTTTTTTACTGAAACCAAAAAAAGACATTTCTCATTCCAAAAAAATACAACTTGGTTGCTTAACATGTAGATCTTTGATTAAATCAGTATTTAAATTGGCAATGGCTAGCCATTGTTTTAAGAGTTTATTGGCAGATTTTTGAGTTTACCTCAAACTACCTTATATAGGGCTTTATTATAATCGTATTCTAGAACATGCACACAATCAAAGTCATCATCAAAGCGGATCATCTTTCTTGGTACAAATAATTAACCTTAAAAATTATTTTACATGCTTAAAGGAATCAAACCCCATATATTGAGATCCTCTAGTAAATCACCATTGAAATATTTCTGCCATCTAAACATCTAAATGTAAAAATAACATACAATCGCAACTTAACTAAAAACAAAAACCGGCCAAGCGCGAGTCGGACTCGCGCACGAAGGGTTCCGTACCATTATCTATAAAAAAACTATTTTATTCTGTGTTTTAGTATTTGTTGTTATACGTTAGTATCTCTTAGTAGTCTGTGGTTATAGCGGCAACAGAAATACATCATCTGTGAAAATTTCAGCTGGAACAATCACGGTATCAGTGAGATACAGCCTGGTGTCAGACAGACGGACGGACGGACGGACGGACGGACGGACGGACAGCGGAGTCTTAGTAATAGGGTCCCGTTTTACTCTTTGAGTACGGCACCCTAAAAATTGAGATCTTTGATTAAATCAGACAGAGTATCTAAATACAGACAATTGAACTTTAAACTATAATGCCACCTTATAGGGTGCATACTAATGGTATCTAGCAAGTACATTAATTCTTCTGGTGCATCATCTTCAAGACACCGGTAAAGCAATATATTTTCTTCCAACACATACATTTTCCCACCTGGTTTGAAGTAAAATGCATCTTCGCCTTGCACTTACTGCATTCTATGGAGCGTGATACTACTGTTCAGTAATGATTTTTGAGCACCAGTTTTGATTTTTGCAGAGCATATTTTCATTTTTTTGGCATCTAGGTACTTCAGTTTTAGTCTTAGTTGATAAACGTTTTCGTCTAGAATTCATTGCGGGAGGCATTGCTACCTTCATAGCGTCACACTTTTTAGTTTTAGAATTATTATTGGTATTATCAGAGAGTAGTCTTCGAATTTTTTGTTGCACATATGTCAAAACGTTTCCACGATTGTGCACATTGTCGGAAAATAAATTGTCGTAATCTGTGTGTAATTTTAAGAGATCGCAATCATTATCAAGAATCTTGAACTCAGGAAAATAAATCTCAATCCTGCTTTCGATTTTCACACTTTCCAAGTCATCCTTGCCTCCGATTACGTTAACGTCGTAGTCATGCTTCCCTGTACAGCAAACAGGTCCATCACCATCAATAGTAAGAATAGTGTCAAATACTTAGTTCTGTATTATATTTCAGCCCTTCTTTCTTCGGCATCATGCCTTTTATTTTGGGTTTCTGTGTATTTTGATGGTGCACTTCGACATTCAGAATAACTTCTGGTAATGAAGTGGCTTCGTAATCAGATTGAGCTGGACTGACAGACTGGTCAGTTGGGTTATAATTACTTTGTTGCCGGTCGCCGTCGTCAGAAAGGGATGTGCGAGTTTCGGTTTGCAGACTAATTGAAGGTTGAATAGGCAAAGTTTCTGAAGCAATTCTTGGAAATGTGCGTTTTTTGGTGAATAGCAGTTGCTTGCGTATTATATTTCAACGTCTCGGTTCTATAGTAATTTTGTGTGGCGGATTTGGAGGGTGTTTTTAAATAATCCTTACTAAATAACCAAACCAATTTTAGAAATCTTCTTATGTTTTTCTTGTAGCTATTACATTTAAGATTTGTTTGAGTAGGATTTTGAAACTAAATAATCGATTTTTTATTCAATTTTAACTAAACGCCGACACACGTTTTCTCATTTGTCGTGCAACTTTACGGAGTTGTATTTATTAAACTGTTAATGGTTTGAGAATATGTATATGTCACCGTTAGATTGTGAAAACCGTCAGTTTATAATCTAACCCGTTATATTGTAAACTGACGGAATATTGTGAACTGCTAAAATAATTCATAATTTTACGCATTCATTTTCGTTAGTTTATAAACTAACAATGTCATATCATCAAATTGTAAACTGAATCAAATTTGCCTGATTTGGAACGCAACATGTGCGCTGTTTGGTTGAGCAAATTATTCCACTTGCATCAGTTTCCACTTACGTCAGAACATGATTGTTTTTTTTTTGTTATTCAGACATTTTCTTCCATTTATTTCGACACCCAGCAGTGTCGACGGAGCCCCGCTGCGCGGGGCTCCTATTTCTGGGCGCTTTGCCCTTCGGGAAACTGAAGGTACCTAACTAACCTAACCTACTTACCTAGTCTTTGTGTACGTTCCGTAGCAAGCCGATTTGATCTCAGTTCACAATTTGATGATTCGACATTGAAAGTTTATAAACTAACGAAAAATATTGCGTTTAATTGTGAACGGTTTTGGCAGTTCACAATATTCCGTCAGTTTACAATATAACGGGTAAGATTATAAACTGACGGTGTTCACAATGTAACGGTGACATATACATTATTATTGTAACCACACTCTTTGTAATTATAACAACATATAATTTATATTTTTTTGGAAAGAATTGTGAACTCTAGCCACTAAACTGTGACTGCCGTTTTTGCTGATTATGATCGGTATGCTCTTAATGATGCACGTGTTCATGGCAATTATTTTATAGTAGTTTATGTGACTGTACATAATGAGGGACATTAAACACGAGTGTGGGTTTATGAAACGAGCCGAAGGCGAGTTTCATAATAACATCACACGAGTGTTTTAATGCCTAATTATGTACAGTTACATACACTATTTTATCTACCCACATGTTATAAATCCTCAATGATGTGTTCGGGAACCATTAGAATAACCTGTATTGCACCGCCATGGCCGACTAGATTTCAAATCATGACCGACAACATCATGCTGCACGACGCCAACACCGGACCTGATTTCCATAATAACATCGACTGTCGATGCTATTATGATTTTTCATACATTATAATAACACTGGCACAGATAAAACGCTGATGTTACGTTACTGGTTGCAATTATGGTGGTCGTTATATATGGTTTCCGAACACATTCTAGAGGATTTATAACATGTGGGTAGGTAAACAATAATAAAAGCGAGATGGCTGTTTACGACCTCAGAAGTTTCGGGCCTCAAACATTTTGTCGGCGTCTTTTGTAACCTGATATAAGATAACATAAGTAATCATACCAATAATAAATATTTACTTTGTCTAAGTATGAACACATTTGCACTATAAAGAGTTTAGGTACTTTTGAAGTAAACAAACCAAATTGTGCTCACGTTATAAAGAATTTACATTTTGCATAATTTCATAAAACATAATGATCCATTGTCATAAATATTCAGATGCATAATAGTACATTATGATACAAGTGTGCTATGTTGGTCATTACACTCGAGTCGGTTTTTAAGCCTGAGCCGAAGGCGAAGGCTTAATGGAGACGAGAAGTGTAATGACCAATGCTCACGTGTTTCATACGACGTTTTTCAACACATTTGCGAGGAAAAAAAATAAAAAAAATAAAAAATGAAAATGTTAAAAGATATGTAATGAAAAGGCACTAGTGCGATAATGTAATGTAAAAGTCACGGCATGGGTAATATTCTGCATTATTTTGCTAATATTTAAAAATATATGTAATGAAAAGGCACTAGTGCGATAATGTAATGTAAAAGGCACGGCATGGGTAATATTCTGCATTATCAGTGTAAATACGCTGTAATAAGACCTACTTTACGAGCAGGTGTGTTGAAAAAATAAATATAATAATTTTGTATGAAATTTATTCATTTTTATGCTGTATTAAACATAATGGCAAAAGTGTTTATGATATTATAAGACTTATATTATTCGAGCAATATACTTAATAAAATTTTGATAATAGTTTTTATGGTAATCGTTTACAATGTGTTTCGGACGTATAATGCATATGAATTTATACAAAAAGTGTTTAATGACGATTGATCCGCTACCCTTTAAATTATTGAAACAGTTAAAATTTACTCAGTCACTAAATTTTGAATACAAAACTCCGATATGATCACGTCTTTAGGCGTCCATTCCGTTACGTTTGAATGTCCCCTTATACGTGACCACAAATATTGTAACTAAATGGACGTAACGGAACTTATACTTCGCAGATTAAAACACGTGTTTAAGGTGGTTCGATTGCCATACAAAACGTTATTTGACATTCGTAGGCTAACGGCGTGATATTTTAAGAAACTTATGTAGTTATGTAACAAACTTTCATAAATAGGCTTCCCATTTGCGCCACATTCCCCCTTTCCTAGAATAAACTTGTATAAACTAGATTAATTTGAGAAATTGGTGTGGGACGTGATATTTTGGGAAAACTATTTTTCTCAAATTAATCTAGTTTAATATACAAGTTTATTCTAGGAAAGGGGGAATTTGGCGCAAATGGGAAGCCAATTGATGAAAGTTTGTTACATAAGTTTCTTAAAATATCACGCCGTTAGCCTGCGAATGTCAAATAACGCTTTGTATGGCAATCGAACCATCTTAATATACAATTTTAAACAATTGTAATAGTATTTTACTGGAATCATGTTCAATGATAATGACATATTAAAATAATTGAGTCACATTAGCTGAAAAATAATAGGAACTTTCGTAATCTCGTAACGGAACCCGGACACTCGTTTTTGGGTCTCCCACTCGACGCACCGTTCGCTCGCGATTTCTAGCCACTACTGACAGTTTGTAAACAAAACAAATAATGTTACGTAACGATATGTGATGCTAGATGAAAATAAACACGTAATTTGGTAATAAAAAAACCTCGTTCCCACAAAATCATCGTAACGGAGTGTGGACATGTCCACTTTTCCAAAATCACTGGACAAGATTAATTTTAGTTTATTACGTAAAAAATACTTTAGCGAGATAAATATAAGGTTTATTTAAGAAAATTCATGTTTTTCAATATCAGAAACATGTATTTCCAGGCACAATATACTTACAAGTCCTAATACTTCTAATCGATACTTGAAGTTGGCTTTCCACAGGTGGACAGGCCAAAATCGAGGGTCGGCAGCCAGAAAAACTAAGAAAATGTTGTAAATTTAATGCTAAATGATAGGTTTTTTGGGTTTTTATACGATTTAGATATATTATTGACGTTTTAAAATCGCTACAAGTACAATTTTTCAACGTGTTTCGCTTTTGTAGGGTGTCAAAGGCACTGGACACGCCAAAAACACAAGGTACAAGAAAAATAAAAAATGCCCGTAACGTTATATCCAAACAGCAATCATCTGAAACCGGCTTCGTGAGCAATGACGCGTAGTATTTGTTATACAAGGGTGCAAAGTTGTATTTTACCCGCCAGTGTGGAATTGAAACACGAGCAAGTGAAAGGATTGTATAGTTGAACCACGAGCGAAGCGAGTGGTTCTAAAATAGAATCCTGAGCGTAGCGAGTTTCACCTCACTGTAGCGAGGAATGTGCAACATGCAAAACAACTTTATTTAATTTAAATATTAAATTTACACCCTTGTATAAAAAAATATAACAAAAAACTATTTTTTTTTGAATTTTGGTCAAGTGCGAGTCAGATTTTAGTTTTCCCATACATTTTGAGACCCAGCGCCTGATGAAGGCAACAAGCAATTCTGAAAATATTCTTTGTATCGGAGCCCTCTTAAATATTTATTTAATTCAGTTTTTTTAGTATTTGTTGTTATAGCGGCAACATAAATACATCATCTGTGAAAATTTCAACAGTCTAACTATCACGGTTCATGAGATACGCTCCAAGGTCAAATTACTTTGCCCACAAGTGGATAAAATGCGCTTTTGCTCACTGGTTTTAAAGGATAAAAGACGGCTTTCCGAGGCAGTGAGGGGAAAAATGAACTGCACACGACTTTATTCTTAAGAAATTAAGAGCGCGTGCAGGTAATTTTGAACACTTGGCCCGCTTAGCTACTTCTGCTGCTCACTGTACAAGTGACCCTTCGATCTGCAAAGCGTTCATTGGTTATAGCGATAAGTGACATGATATAGCATCCGTCTCTGGCTGACACCGTTCGATAGAACGACGCCGTTATCTTGTCACTTATCGCGTGATAAAAAACCGCACTTCTAATAGTTTGTCACAGCTACATTTGTTCTGTACTGCGCTATGGTTTGGTATTGTGGGGTAATTCAACAGATATTCAGCGAGTGTTCATAGCACAAAAAAAGTGTATCAGGGCCATAGGCGTTAAAAAGTGGTCTGAGTCATGCAAGCCGTTGTTTAAGAAGTATGGGATCCTGACAGTTCCGAGTTTGTACATTTTAGAAATCTGTAAATTTGTAATTAACAATCCAGAGTTATTAACTAAGAAATGTAATGACGGAAAGCGTTCAGCTACGCATAAGGCGTTAATAGCTCCTGAATGCCGATTACAAGTCAAGGAAAAAAACTGTTATCACATGGCTATTAAAGTGTACAACACGTTGCCTATCTCATGGACAGAACTCCCCAAGAACAAATTTCTCTCTAAGCTGAGAACTTTATTGGTTGACGAATGTTTTGATACAATAAATGAATTTTTCAATAAAATGAAAGTAATTAAACATAATAGATAATTGGAAATAAAAATTATTAACTAGGATTAAGTACTGTAATGTAAATTTTATTGACATAATGGGGAATGGATGAAAATTTTAGAAATGCCTGATTATTTTTTTGGTGATAGGAATAACCTTCCTTAGCACCAGAAAAAAGTTGCAGACTTTTCAGCTGCGTCAATTATTTTTGAAAAATATAATCAGTTACCTCACTTACGTTTTGTGGTTAGGACGGCGAATGAGACACTTTCCTTGATCCGTCTCATATTACAAAAAATATTTTAAATATCTGACCCTGGAAATGACCAATATAGCTGCTGCAGCTGTCAATATCATTGCCAGTGTCAGTTTACCACGGATTTTTATGATATTTTTATGTAATATGAGACGGATCAAGGAAATTGTCTCATTCGCCGTCCTAACCACAAAACGTAAGTGAGGTAACTGATTATATTTTTCAAAAATAATTGACGCATCTGAAAAGTCTACAATTTTTTTCTGGTGCTAAGAAAGGTTATTCCTATCACCAAAAAAAATATCAGGCGTTTCTAAAATTTTCATCCATTCCCCATTGAATATTTTCTGTATATAATGTAATTACTTTTTTTTTATGATGGTTTTATATTTGTAGTGACATGTTCCACTATTATTATAAATATTATAATTAATTTGATACATAGTTTTAAAATTATTGTATACCGTAAGGCGGTTGATTGTGACACACGCATAACTTAGTCCTATAACAACTACTGTACTCGCACAATTTGACAATAAATGATTTCTGATTTCTGATAAGGCCATCCGTGCTACGGGACCTGCATAGCGTCCATTGGTTACAGTGTCCGGTAACCGTCAGATGGACAGTACACTTGTTTTTGTATGGCATCGTGGTATTAAAAAAAAAACTTTTCCAAATATTTTTTATTTAAAAAAAATACCAAATCATGTGTCACCTATGTAGGTATATTGCATGTATCTTTTGCTTAAGCGCAGAATAAGTAATAGTACTACGTACAGAAGGTTCTCTGTTAACAAATTCCCTGTTTAGGTACGCCAAACGTGCCTAAATGTGGCCATCCCGTTCTATCGCATGCAACGCGCTGCGACCCGTGCGAGCGTCCTGTACCAACACGTGGCAGCCACTGAATAGAGCCCTTCGAAGGGGCGACCGGCATGTACTTGTAGCGGTAAACACAAATCGCGAGTGACATTCATTGCACCAATGACGAAATAATAATAATAAAAATAAATAAAACTCATTTATTTCAGACTCATAGAATCCATAAGTTTGTTAGTACATAAAATAATTTTAAAGCTAAATGTTAGTAGGCAAAACAGAAAAGAAAAGAAAAGTATAATTTGTACGCTGAGAGGCACTGTGTCGTTCAGGGCAAAACTCAGAGTTATTTTACCCTCCCCGTCACAATGCCAACCCAGTGCCCTAACATAGGGCAATCCCAACGTCCTTCCAATATCCTCAGAATGCTGTTCTCACTTCCTCGCACTCGTCTCAGCAGCGAGGCGACCCTCTTGCGTATGATGGCATGGAAGCCATCAGTGTGCGCTTCGGCAAACATGCCTGACGCACTGCAGTGACGAGGCAGCTTGAACAGCATCCTGAAGATATTGTTGAATTGCACACGTAACGCATTGTAGGCTCGCTTTGTATGCCTCATCCATAGACTGCACGTGTAAAAAGACGTACAATAGGCTTTAAAGAGTGTCAGCTTGACTTCCCTTGTACACCGTGCAAATCTACGGATGAGCATGTTGCCCCTGATTGCTAATGCTCTTCTCTCCCTTTCGATATCCAGGTCATCATTCATATTCTCGGTTACTATATGACCCAGATATTTAAACTTACTGGATACTTTTAGGGCCTCACCGTTCAACATGACCGAAGGTACACTTTCCGGATTATACTTACGGGCTTTAAAGATCACAATTTCACTTTTATTTGAATTGTACCTAAGACCATGTCGTTCAGCGTAGCTCTCACACCTTGCAATCAGTTGCCTTATGGAGTTTATTGAGGGACCAAGCATCACCATGTCATCAGCATAGCTAATGTTGTTTACGCAGACATTGTCAATATGGCATCCGACATGCATGCTGCTCAGCTCTCCAATCAACTCATCTATATACAAATTGAAGAGGACAGGATACTACATATCCCGCCAGGGAAAGATGAGGCTGAGATTTGTTTAAAACTTTTTATATGGCAACAGTTATTATCATTGTCAAACGTCGCTAACTAAGAATGTAACTGTTCCATAATAAATTGGACTGTTTTTGCTTTTTAAGAGAATTAAAGGGTGGCTTACAGCTAATTTTATCCACATTGAAGAATATGATATCAAGTTGAATTATGTTTCGTCAAAATTGAAATTTTGCAGTGGTTTTGATTGTTCTTCTTAAATATAAAGTAGAGGCTGACAAGACCAAATTTGTTGAAATTGATATTATTTGAGCAGTTGTATAAGAAAAACTATTTGTTCTAGCACATCAAAAAAAATATAAGTTAATATTCATCATATTTCCAAGACCGCAGACGGACTCGAAACATAATTGGATGAAATCGGCTCGATAGAAAATAATTGCAAAGATTGGTCTTAAAATCATCTTAAACGGTTCTATGTCCTTATTTTTTTGACGTATGGGTCTGCAATTAAAAACATGAAGTCCACATATCCATACCTAAACCGCTAACGAGCCATATTTCACAAATAATCCACACTTTTTTTTATTTCAATATTTATTCATTATTTTCTTCTAAAACCTGGCCGCTCAAGTAACACTCGCTCTCGTTTACTCCGATACAAATAGACAGTGTGCGCGTTTTTGGTGTTGACAGCGCCTTAAAGAGTTTTATTTCATATAACTTAACTTCATTCTGATAAGTTACAATGTAAGAATTGAAAAAAAAAATTGTTCAAGTTTCATTATTATGTTATCGCGTTATACTATACAATACCGTGTTGCAAACTTGCAACATGCTGTTTTTTTTTAAACTTTGCCGCTATTTTCTAGGCATTTTTCCCTGGCCAGACCTTAACATTCATTTAGTAAATACAAATTCAGGGCATTATATTTAGGTAATCTCATATTCCAATTTAATTTCATTAAATATAAAATATGTCTATCTATCAGTGGCGGCGGGTTAAAATTTCACTGGAAAACCCGGAGAAAAAAGGTAAGCCGGTGGGAATTGGCTTGTATGGGCGCTCCGCCACTGATATCTATGTAATACGAGTATAAACGGTGTAACATGAGGAAACCGAATAATTTTAACAGCGTATTCCTGAGGTCGTAAGAAGCAAAAAATGTTATTGAACCCAGGTCGAAATGTTTTTTTTTTAATGTTTTCATACATAATAAAAAAACCCGTTCAAGTGCGAGTTGGACTCACGCACGAAGGGTTCCGTACCATTATCTATAAAAACGGCAAAAAATCACGTTGTATGGGAGCCCCCTAAAAATTTTTTTTTCTGTTTTTTTTGTAAGTAGTTGTTATAGCGGCAACAGAAATACATCATCTGTGAAAATTTGAACTGTCCAACTATCACGGTTCATGAGATACAGCCTGGTGACAGACGGACAGGCAGACAGGCGGACGGACAGCGGAGTCTTAGTAATAGGGTCCCGTTTTACTCTTTGAGTACGAAACCCTAAAAATACTGGAGATATCATTACAACATTTTTAAACAGAAACGCAAATACCTCAAAATCAATCTGAATCCAGCAAATATTACTTAATACGCCGGTCAGGAATTTGTTGTTAAAGTTATTCGGTTTCCTCATGTTACACCGTGCACAAACATAACTAAGTAATTCAGGGTTCGGCCACGACTTGAGGCAGCGGCGGTGCGCGATGCGTGTGAGCGAGAGGCCACACTCCGACCTCTCGCTCACACGCATCTTATCTTATCTTATCTTATCTAGGTGAGGGCCCTTTCGGATGCACTTCGACCCAGTGGGATCTTTTGTGCATTTGCCCTCTCCTTTATACCTGCTCCCAGGCTTGCTCTCTCACATGTATACTTCAGATTATATGAGTTGGCCGAATTGCATCAAAGTCGTCTATTCAAAAAGCCACTCTACCGTCCAAGGTCCAAGACTCCAATTCGGTAAGCATACATTTCCTGTGTTTCCATTTCAGTATATGGCGCATAAAGTCGTGGTCAACGCACTGCCGACTACGCTTAATTAAGATACTATGCTTAAGATAAGTTACATATAAAATTTGTTCTAGGGGGGCGCGCGGTATTGAACCATAATAATTCAATAAATAGTATACAAGTATAAATTAGACAGTATCGCTTACAATAACTTATACACATACATTCCCATCTGTGTTTGCATGAGGAGTAGATTTTTCTAACCAGCAAGATTAACTACATGTTATATTCTCCACTTAAGGCGACGTGAGCTCCAAAAACTGATTTTTAAAAAATCGTAGCTCTTGTTTGGATTATAATACGGCTGCCCTAAATTTAATTAGCAATCTTGAGGCTTTTCTCGAGGGAAATCAGCTATTCGAATCCTAAGTTTTTGTCTTTCGCTCGATAGAAAAAAATCACGAACATAGGTCTAAAATACACTTTAAAAAATCATAACAAATTATGCACAACAGCTAAACATATTAAAATGTTTGAGGGAAATCAGCTATTACTTTTTTATTTATTAAAACGCACAAAAAACAAAAAATAAAAAACATGATTTCCGCGCTTCCAAACACGCACTTCCATCTCGCTCACGCTTATGCTCAGTGAGAGGGAGAGAAGACCACGAACCTACGTCCCCTTAAGTCCGCAGTAAGCTCGGCCGAATTTCACCTTCCCATACAAACGGAGTTTCGTTCTCATTTTAAAACTACGTGTTGGATGGAACTATACAATGGCATGAGGCATATCTATGTCTGTAATTAGTTTATATGGCTCCAGTTAAACAAACAAAATACAGCAAAAACATGTTTTATATGAAACATTTTAATTCACTGTATTTTTTAGCATATGGTATCGGTAGCTACATCAACTAATTACAGACCTGGATATACTTAAACTTATTCTAAGTACTAAGTTTTAGAGCAAACTAGCTAGTCGTTTTAAAATGAAAGCGTAACTACGTTTGTATGGAGAACCGAGCTTGCCGGTGACTCTTAAAGGACTGTACTGGAAAAATATCGACCTTGCGGTCCAAGTAAGAAGGTTTAAATCATTATAACAGATCTTGCTAGTTTTCATTTACTACAAATCAACTTCAAGCATAGTTGCATCAAATCGTCCGTCAGCGGTGTTCGTTAAAATCTGAATGTATGGAAAGCTTGACAAGTTTCTATGGAATAAAAAAAAACACAAAAAAAATGGAACTGTTTATTTCTTAAAAAAAAACTTAAATTTACATTAATTATAGCTTTAATCTTTTAATTTTAAAATTTTTAGAGCTATAAGGTGTTTGGGGCAGCCCCCGTTTACAAATAATATTAAATTATTACATATATATTTTATTTATACATACTTATTATATTTATGCACTCCTGGGCCCCAAATTACAGGCTTTGCCTAGTTTGGGGTCCACCAGATACTGTTTTTGGTCGAAAAATTTATTTCTTATCAAATAAACGAATTTATTATTATTATCTATTTATTTTATCTTGTTTTTATATATTTTAATTTATTTTCAGTGCTTACAGCATTTACATTTTTATGAGTGCTTCTTAATTATATTTTTGGCTCTAGTAGGATTTTCTAGTATAATTTCTATGACTTGTCTAGAGAAGCCATTTAGTATACACCGTGGGCGTTAATAACCCGAAAGATTTTAACCACGCATTCCGGAGGTCATTAAGAGTAAAACATGTTATATGAATCCAATACAAATTCAGCAAAAAAAAAAATATATATTTTTCTGTATTTTTTTCGGTTTTTGTAAATAAAATTTGGATAAGTATCGCTTCCTGGATGGAAATCGTCCCTTTTAATAAAATGGTAACAATTATTTCTCCAAAAAAGAATGAATTTAGTGAGTGGTAGCTGTCACTTTGATGTATGTCAATAACGACTCGAAACTTGGCAACATCGGTAGCAACGTCTCCATCAAAAGAGCTTAATGCACTTTACTAATCACAATAAATAGTTTACATGAAAATGATACTATCTTCAGAACTAAGCAGGATTTGACTGGGGTTCAAATAACATTTTCATCACACTTGCTCGTAAAGGGTGTATTATAGGAAAGTTTATAGAGCAGCTATACCCGATTTATCTCCCGCGGGAGTATGGATTTATAACTCCCTAGGGAGTTATGAGCTTGTGTGTGATCTGATTGGTTAAAAACAAATCAAACAAATTGGTTGGCAAATCTAGTTGGCCGCGCGTCACAAGAATTCTTCTGTGAATGGTTGAAAAAAATCTAGCAGGCCATGAGGCGCCACGCCCCCTCGCCCTCCTCAAATCTGTAAGTGAAGTTGTCAATTTCGTAAATTTTTGAGTGGAGCGGTTGTATGAAACTTAGATTTTTCTGTCTTTTGTAGTTATTTATTTCCTCGCAAATGTGATGAAAAACATTGTGTGTATCACGGGCAGTAAGGGGATTACAAACTCGACTCATTAAAATTCTAATAGACTTCTAATAGACTCTCGTTAGTAATCCCCTTCTTACGGCCCTTAATGCACAATGTACTAATTTTGCGCCTAATGACCTAAGGAATGCGTGGTTAAAATATTTCGGGTTATTAACGCCCACGGTGTATAAGGTAAGTAGTTGTCGTAATACCGTTTGCCATATTCATTCGTCGCCGTGAATGACAGTTGCCGGCGTTATATTTACCGTTGATCGGTCTGTAATCTGTAATAGTTAATGCAACACGTACGCCCTTAGTTAATTATTCGTAGCGTATTTGGTGATCCGAGCCGGATAAAACACTTAACACAAGCACTTGTACGTTCCGAAAGAATCAAAAATATCTGAGCAAGCTTAAGCTCTTGCACACATCTGCTCACATATTTTCGACTAGGTACTTTGTCCTTGACATGATTCGTAGCAGGATTAAGATAGACTTCGCCTATACAGTGTTTTTTTTAAATGGGACAGTATGGGGAAATCCGAATCAGAAGGAGATAGAGGAAAAGTGTCCAAGGAGACATTAGGTGTTTTCTTATGTAAACAAATTTGGCTCATTAAAATTTTTGGTCAAGCGTGAGTTGTTCTTAAAAAAATATAAAGTTGGTCAATTTTTTTTTGACGCGGGTCGGCTCTGTATCATGTAAGGATTATTTCATTGTATGGAAAGAAAAAAATCTGAACAGCAGAAGTTGGTCAAATTTAATGAAAACTAATCTTCATACAATTGCAGTATTCGCCTTTTAATATTGTTACAAGTGCCTAGGCGTGTAAAAAAATATTTAAGATTATTCCATTTTTAAATTTCGATAAGAGCTCCAGATGATTCAAGAGAAGAACATTTTTTTTTAATCTTCGTAAACATCATGGCACGCGATAGTCTTGAAATTATAAAAAAAAGAATTCAAATTTGATTTAGATTTTTTTCTTATGGGGTTACCTTAAGGGTCGAATTTATGAATCCCGATACAACTCCGTACAAGAATTAAAAGATGCTGTTTACAACACTTTAAACACAATTCACCATAAGTCTCTGTTAAATGCAACTAGAAGTGTCTTGAAGCGTGCTCGTACCTGCATAAGACAAGACGGCGGCCACATCGAACATTTACTCAAGTAATAAACCAACTGTATGAAAATTAGTTTTCATTAAATTTGACCAACTTCTGCTGTTCAGATTTTTTTCTTTCGATACAATGAAATAATCCTTACATGAAACAGAGTCGACCCGCGTCAAAAAAAAATTGACCAACTTTATAATTTTTTAAGAGCAACTCACGCTTGACCAAAAATTTTAACGAGCCAAATTTGTTTACA
Source organism: Epinotia brunnichana (assembly GCA_963854355.1). Lineage (NCBI taxonomy): Eukaryota > Metazoa > Arthropoda > Insecta > Lepidoptera > Tortricidae > Epinotia > Epinotia brunnichana. The sequence continues at coordinate 3,698,318 of OY977940.1, forward strand.
TAAAAAAACACCTAATGTCTCCTTGGACACTTTTCCTCTATCTCCTTTAGATTCGGATTTCCCCATACTGTCCCATTAAAAAAAAAACACTGTATATTGATCAGATGCAGATAGACTCTAATAAATGCATTTATAATAATCTGGGTCGTGCCTTCCTCCTCTGTCACATAACACGAGCTCTTTCGTTTTGCTAGGGTTGTCAAGTTTACGCGTCTTACGCATATCCCAGTAACAATACTATTATCTATTCCCAATGTAGTCCGCCAATCACTGCTACCATCTGCTACAGGAATACAAATAGGGAACATTACGCAAAACTCTTCGTAGGTGGCGACACTAGCAGCGTTGACATTGTATCTCGTTCCCACTTGCGGTATTGTCTATGCAAGCATCCTTGTCACTCATTTGACAATCAATTGTGCATGTGTGTGTGTATCCCTATATTCCTATACTGGTTTACTATTTGTGGTAGTGCTGCCTCTGGCGGCAGAACATTGCAGTAATGTTCCTTATTGAGGGGCTGTTTACAAAAACAACATAACTGATTCGACGCTATGTCTCAGTGAGAGCAGTTTAGGAATTAAGTGCATCTCTAGTTGTAAGCATTTGTTACCTACTATTAGTGTATTGTGATACATTTGCTTCTGTTGTTTCTCCAATCATCATCATCATCATATCAGCCGAAAGACGTCCACTGCTGAACATAGGCCTCCCCCAAAGAGTGCCACAATGACCGATCCTGCGCCATCCGCATCCAGCTCCAATAAATAAAATAAAATAAAAATATATAAAGAAATCGAATTATTGCTATGATTACGTCCGTCTGTGAACACGCTACAATTGTGCAATATACATTGTTTAATTAGGAAACCCAAAGTTTGCCCAAAATTACCTGTCTATCTTTAAAATTGTATTACTCAGCTCTACGGAACTTATAGTAATATAATAATTATATTCTCTTAAACATTTATGTATTTAATTTAAATGCAATACATTTGCTAATAAAACAGTTTTTGTAAATTCAATAATTATTTTTACTATAGGAATGTATATTATTTTTGCACAAAAATAACATAACTGTCAATAATTTTACAAAAACAGCATAAGTGATAAAGTTATTTTACACATCCAAGATGCAAGTGTAACTCTATGGCCTTACGCCTGCATAGTTAATGGAAGGTATTGTTCAAAGAAATCATATTTTAGGAGAAATTACGATTTTTTCGCTTCCTGTAAAATCAACACCAATGTAGTTATGTTGTTTTTGTAAACATCCCCTCAATTGTATTACAACGCAATAAGGTCTACTTGCCTCCATGCAGCACACACTACGCTCTGCTACAGAAATACCAACTGTATTACAACTGTATAAGGTCTACTTGTGTCTGGGCACGGTGAACAGCGAGGGTATGTGTGTGTGCAGCGCGTGCGTGCCTCCGTGCAGCACACACGCGCGGCGCACGTGACACTTCACCAGGTACGAGCTAAACTGTGGACAAACATACACACGTTAGTTTCTAATAAAGTACAAATTAAAAAAAAAACAAACTTTCATCAAACTCATTTTAACCCGTCACGCGTCCTTTAAACTACGCTTTGTTAGTGAGAAAGGGACAAAACACATACCCTTTAACTTTGACAATGTCTACCTTGTATGCCATCGACTTAGTTTTGGAATAGAATGACGCCTTCAATCGGATAAGTTAAAAAAACTTACATACATTATTTGGTGGCCCATGAGGGGAACCTATTGAACTACTAACCAGTTGGGCGGTCTCGTCTTCAGCAGAGGCTACAACTACCGTTTTCTTCAGATCAGCCGCCTCTGTTAGAGCCTTGTGGGTGTGAGGCCGCACCGTCGTAGTATAAAAAAAAAACATTTTTTGTGGTGGCCCATGAGGGGAACATCGAGCTACTAACCAGTTGCGCTGTTTCGTCCTCAGATGACGCTACGACGACCGTTTTCTTCAGATCCGCCGCTTCCGCGTCCCCTGACATGAAGGCTCTCCTTGTGGTTGTGAGACCCAAAAACTATCCCATGTCCTCCGGAATTCAAACTATCTCTTTACCAAATTTCATATCAATCGGTTCAGCGGTTTAAGCGTGAAAAGGCAATACACAGAAAAACAGACAGTCAAGTTACTTTCGCAATTATAATATTACTTTGGTTTTGTGGTGCCCCCTGAGGGGAACTATTCAAACTACTAACCGATTGAGGCTACAACCACAGTTTTCTTCAGATCGGCAGCCTCTGTTAGAGCCTTGTTGTGTTGACCGAGGTGAACACAAAACTTACATACATTGTGATTTACATACGGTCTGCCTGCTTACCATATGTACGATTGCGACCATCGTCGGAGTATTAAAAAAAAATTTTTTGGTAGCCCATGAGGGGAACTTATTAAACTACTAATCAGTATTCAGGAGAGGCTACAACTACGGCCTCTGTTAGAGCCTTGTGGTTATGAGGTCCGATGGACTGTAGCGAGTGTTAACCGAGTTGAACACAAAACTATGGTGTCTGCTTTGACGATGTTTACCACCATCATAAAATTTAAAAAAAAAATTTTTTGGTGGCCCATGAGGGGGAACTATTCAAGCTACTAACCAATTGGGCAGTTTCATCTTCAGCAGAAGCTACGACGACGGTTTTCTTCAGATCGGCAGCCTCTGTCAGAGCCTTGTGGTTGTGCGGCCCGAGGGAGTGTAGCGAGTGTTGACCGAGGTGGACTCCGCTGTAGGGTATGTTGATGCTGCCTTCTATACAACTCTTTTCGTAGCTGCAAATGATAAGCGTTTATTTAATAAATTAAACTAACACACGTTGCAATTTCAGGAGTCTTTATAAGTCATAAAACGGCAGAGTTTCATGTTCTAGAATTTTTATTTAATTTAGTTATTGTTAATTTTCATCTTGTATTTACTTTAGAAAATAAATGCCATATTAGTGCAATAAAATTTGTAGACTTACGTATTTTTCATAACCGACTACATAATTGATAATACTCACAGCAAATTGGACCTGATGTCGATAACTAGGCACTTGTCCTGGCAGATGAGGGAGAAAAAGTCAGACAGGCTGATCCGCGGACAAGATTCAGCACACAACACGTCCAAGGGTATTTCTACTGCGTCCTGAAAAAAAAATTGTATTGAAATAATCAACGGATGGAGTTGCAGTGGGCGGGGCACATTGCACGTAGAACTTATGGCCGTTGGGGCGGAAAGGTTCTCGTATGGCAACCACGTACCGGAAGGCGCGGCGTGGGTAGGCTTATGTCCAGCAGTGGACGTCTTTCGGCTGATATGATGATGAATCAACGGATGAAACATACAAAATATCATTATACTAAAGACCGCAATAGCCTAGTTATAGGCAAACTTCAACCTTTAAACAGTCTTGCCAATGTATGAGACTAAGTGATTATCGCACCGTTTGTCTCGGTCCAAATGGATGGACGTAACATTTTGACTACAATCACGGACGCACCAAGTAGTGTAGTACTTAGAGCACTTGATAGTGTGGTTTCGACATTCCCTGGCGCGTTGCGTCCAAATGGATGGAGTTTGACGTTGAAGTTTATAGTCCAAAGTGGAATTTTGACACATTGGATAGCGCGTTAGAGCGTCGCGCTTTGGATATTCAGTTGTGATTGTTACATTTTTTTTTCACCATTCATGAACAGCGAAAACTCAATTACCATTGGATCCTTAACTTCGGCGTCGTTAGTGAATCGCCTGTAGGTCACACTGCGAGGCGAGCTGCGACACATCTCGATAGATTCCTGTTAAACAAGGTCACATTTATACAGTACAGTCAACAGCAGAAATAACCTTTTAAAATACTGCCCAAAATTCACAAACCAGAGATTTAACCACGAAATCACCTGCCATAATCTCCATATAGAACCATACAACCTGCAGGAAATCATTCGTAAATAAACTACAATAGCCTCATTTTGCAAACTCGCCTCCTCCATAGTTAATAACCATAGTTAAATGGCACATAGTTCACTCTGCATTTCACCCATCATCCATTACAACCATCACTCATCGTCATCATTGATACACAGAATCACTAATTCCATTAGAAATCATTTATCATAAAGTAAGCGCGGATTCAGTCGCCCGTATCCTTCGCGGGGACTGTTTCTGAGTATATCAGAGATAAAAAAAAACTGCAGAAATGTCTACTCCTCATTACCTTAAGGCAGTGATTCTTAATATTTTGTTAGGCATGGGCCACTTTCAGAATTTCTAAAATACCGCGGACCCCTGTTGAAGTCTATACCTAACTACGTTAAGAGTGAACGAAGAGGCGGTGGACCCCTAGCAATGATGTCACGGACCACTAAGGGGTTCATAGACCACACTTTAAGAAACCCTGCCTTATGGGCTGTATACACTTTGTTTGGTGTTAGGGTAAATCGCCAGTTACCCGTGCAGAACTCCATCCAACCAAAACACGACCCTTGTCCAGTCGCCATCACATACATCGGAGCAAACAAGCAACTCACAAACATCGGAACACAACTCTATTTTCAAGGCATTAGGGTGCATGTTCCGATATTTTTGAACACCCTGTAGTGTACCGATGTATGTGATGGCGACTGTCCACCAGTACCTTCGCCGCGGCTACCGGACATTTAACCACTATGGCACCCATCCCGAGCTTCGGTTAATCCGTCATACCCGTTCTGCCTCCCCGGACAGGACGGGATGCGTAAAGGCATTTCCCCAACGTTAAAAAAAACATAAAAAATAAAAAAAGGGTAAATCGCCAGTAGCTGGCCGCCCTGCAATAACTTGTCCCCTCATACTAAAAATTAACTCTGTTCCCCTACAAACAGAATTCAATTTAATAAGACGTGGCCAGTAATTGAAACCTTACAAAAAAAACAAACATTTATTCTGCAAATAGGCCACAAGGGTACTTATACATGTCAATCAAAAAAATAAAATAAAAAAATTATAAATCTTACAACAATAATTATTTGAAAGTTGCAGTTTAACATAACTAAATGTCACTAAATGAAAACAATAACTATTACAAAAAATTATCCATTACATTAGATACCTACAAGGTTTCTATCAGAATCTATCATCTGAATTTTCAGCCACTTGTCGGTATCCAATTGAGCTGAAATATGGTATACTCATGCAAGTTCGGTGACAACTCAATATTATGGCACCACAGTACTGTCTCCATTGTCACTCGGTCATTATAATATTGCACCGTCACCGAACCTGCAAATATGCAAAATTTCAGTTCAATCGTTTGATGAGAACTGCTTTTTAATTCAGGTCCAAGACCTACCCTCACCTAACCCACTAATGACAGACTGATATGTAGATGGCATTCGTTGGCCGAAGTAGTTTTAACCAATAAAAAACTTTAAACTCTCGCGCTTTGTACACATATTTAAATAGGGAACTTGCATCTTTTTATTTTATTACGTAAATCAAAAGTATAATCGAGAGGAATACCAACTGTAGCATTAAAATTTTCTAATGATTTATTTTTCTGATGTTATATGCATTTGAAATCTGCACGCGCCGGCGCCCCCGAATACGCTCTATATTAAACGGGCTCATGCTATGACGGACGTCACAACTTATATTCTCGGCGCGTATACTATGGAGTAAGTCATTAATTTGCAATTATCTCCACAAAATTTGCGTTTAAGTCTATACTTGTCATACAAAATATCATATCTAATTCAATATTCTGTGTAACTGTTATGTAATTGTCATTTTAACGTGAGATAAAACTAATACAAATTTTCTTTTGTATGATATCTCAACGTATATCCGCATGGATTGAGTGCAATTTATTCGAAATTGAAGTCCCATGCAAGTTCTCCATTACTGCTGGGACGACAGTTATCTGCGAGCATGACCGGTATCGAAACGTCAGAAATAAAGGTAAATAAATATCGCGCTAGACCCGTGTAAAACAGTAATTTAAATATGTAGTGTGAAACGAGTTCGGCGACCGAAGGAGGGTAGTCGCCGCTTAACTTTTTCGACGCCAACGACGCATATATCCGCACCGCAGGTTCAACGCCAACGACGCATATATCCGCACCGCAGGTTCAACGCCAACGACGCATATATCCGCACCGCAGGTTCAACGCCAACGACGCATATATCCGCACCGCAGGTTCAACGCCAACGACGCATATATCCGCACCGCAGGTTCAACGCCAACGACGCATATATCCGCACCGCAGGTTCAACGCCAACGACGCATATATCCGCACCGCAGGTTCAACGCCAACGACGCATATATCCGCACCGCAGGTTCAACGCCAACGACGCATATATCCGCACCGCAGGTTCAACGCCAACGACGCATATATCCGCACCGCAGGTTCAACGCCAACGACTGATATATGCGCCAAGGAGCCCAGCGCGATAGCAACCTTCTTGCATTGGCAACTCTTGTTGATTTGGCGTGTGGTTGATAATTTGTCTATTTGACAGAGCGTGGAAAAGGTTAAAGCTTGTGAAAATGACAATTACCTTTACACATTCTCCTATGTCGATCTCCGGCAGGTCAGAAAACAGCAGTATGCACTCGTTGAAGCCAGATTCTAGAAGTGTGTCTCTTAGCTGACGAAGGATCCCCACTCCCATGAAGATGGGTAGCAAGGGACCTTCCACTAGGAAAGCGTCCCAGAGGTGCAGGATTTTGTGTAGAGGGAACACATCTGTAAAAGAAAATCATATATATATAGTTTTTTTAGTTTAATTAAAAAACAAACAGCCATGTACAAAATAATGCTAGCAAATATAGACAGGAATTAGGCCTTAAGTTTCATATATTACTACGTATCAATTACAAGCAAAAAAAAATTAAACACTAGAAGTAATAATGTATTTTGGTTTTCCAAAAATGACCAATATTTATGACTTTAGAAATCTGCAAAGAGAATCTGTTTAATTTTTAATAATTTATCAAAACACATTATATTACTCAAAATAAATTGTTGAATTACAAGTTAAAGTAGGTAGGTAAATCATACAATAGAATTATGAATTATCTATCGCTTTGGGTAGGCTGGTTTCCCACAGATTTTGAAGTTGGATCGGTTAGTACTTATATTTATTACTTATTATATACACGGTGATCTTTAATTCGTTATCTTTTTTCTAATTCTGTAATTGATACCAAACACGATTAACTCGAAGTTACCTACAACAAACGTTATTTTTTTCTGAATAAACTGAATAAGGAATTACTTTATAATTCAAAATCATTGTCACCCGAACGTTAGTTTGCGAAAATTTGACGTGTACAGTCGCCATCACATACATAGGTACACTATAGGTGTTCAAAAATATCGGCACATGCACCCTAATGCCTTGAAAATAGAGGTGTGTTCCGATGTTTGTGATGTGCTTGTTTGCTCCGATGTATGTGATGGCGACTGTACCGTGTGGTGTGTTTGACGTATCTACTTAACTACAAGAAATGTAGGGTGACCAAACATTCAATGGACATTAGTGTTAACATTATCATTAAATTTAATTAACTAAACAGTGATTTAATTGGGAATGGATGAAAATTTTAGAAGTGGCTGATTTTTTTTTTGTGATAGGAATAACCTTCCTTAGCACCTGAAAAAAGTTGCAGACTTATCACCTGCGTCAATTATTTTTGAAAAATATAAACAGCTTCCTCACTTACGTTTTGGGTTTAGGACGGCGAATAAGAAACATTGCTTGATCCGTCTCATATTACAATAAAATATCTTAACAATTCGTGGTAACCTGACACTGGCAATTATATTGACAGCTGCAGCAGCTATATTTGTCATTGCCGGGGCCAGATATTTAGAAAAAAAATTGTAATATGAGACGGATCAAGGAAAGTGTCTGATTCGCCGTCCTAAACCCAAAACGTAAGTGAGGAATCTATTTATATTTTTCAAAAATAATTATCGCAGCTGAAAAGTCTGCAACTTTTTTCTGGTGCTAAAGAAGGTTATTCCTATCACCAAAAAAAGAATCAGGCACTTCTAAAATTTTCATCCATTCACCATTGCATGAGACCTCATACATTGAAATCCGTTTTGGCTGTTTATCAATATTTTTCGGCTCCTGATCACGGATTAAAAATCTAAAAGTAACTATATTAACCGATCCGTTATATTTTGTTGTATTGTTAAATATCATATTTTTGTGAAGAAGAAATGTTTTCTTTCTTTCTTTCCATATCACACTCACGTGAGAACATGGTCAGGAACCAAGGTATGGCGAACAAGTTGGGCTCGAAGCTGATCTCGAACAAGTGCGTGTACAGTTCGGGCTCGTGGAAGGCGACCATCTGCCAGAACTTGGCCAGATACTCCTTTATGACTGCACTGTTGTCCTGGAAAATTAATGAAATTTTAACAGGAGCTTTTTACGGTGAACGAAAACATCTCTACCCTCTTGAGTTGCAACATTTACTTATTATTATTTATTTATCGTATGGCGGTTACACACTGGTACATATGTATTCGTATCGATGTCGCTGATAGTGTTCCAGCGTGCGCTGCGAGGTTCAGAAGGAACAGTGCAGCTGCCGAGTTTGTTGTTCTAATAGGGTAGTAATAACGTTGTGTTGCTAAATGGATAGTAAACCATCAAATTACTGTAATTAGGTATAAATTACAAAATACCTATAATAAAACCATAAAAAGATACAGACCTTGAAAGTTTTTTTTATTGTCCATGAGTAAATTTAAAGCTACCAAGAGAATCTTTACGCTTTCATAGAAACAAAATTGTATGACAACTATGGACCCAAACGCAGTATTTCGCGTCCGAAACAGCTCTTTACTTGATTTTCCATACAATAAATAAATATTTAAATAACTATTTTGGGTCAATCTCACACAAATCGATCTAGTCCCAGACTATGCAAAGGTACGATATAAATTATTATATAGATAAATATTTATTTATCTATATAATAATTTATATCGTACCTTTGCATAGTCTAGGACTAGATCGATTTGTGTGTATTTACATAGAAAATATCCATTAATTCATTCATATAATTTATTGCATAACATGTGTTTTACATTGGTGTTAACCCTTTTCCAGGCAGAGGCGTTATATCGACCACATACTGCCTGTCAAACATGTCTCTTAATGTCAATGAATAAGACTGTCACTTGATTGTCATTTCTCAACTGCCAGCCTGGAAAAGGGTTAAAATACAGTTGGTTTCAATTCAACATGTATCCATGACTCAGTAACAAATATTTGTGCTCATCACACAAATAAATGCCCTTACCGGGATTCGAACCCAGGACCTCCGGCTTCGTAGTGACCATGCACTACCAACTAGGCTACAGAGGTCGTAACAATATAACAGTATACAACGATTAGTACATGTAGCAAACTATGACGTCATACTATTATGCCAATTATTATGAAGCGTTTCGGCTGCCGCCAGCGATGTCTTTGACTCAATTTTGTGGGAATTTATGTTCTTTCATTGTAGTTGCTTTAACATTTGTTTCTCTCCAAAAATTGGTACGCACGGCTTCGTAATTTTTTTTTATGTCACTAGCCTATATTACCTTTAGGAAGAATTTGTGAAGGAAACGAGGCACGAACGCTGACAGGCAAGCAAAGGCGCGCGCTGAAAGAACAACAAGAACAACATAAATATGTTAATACCATCGTGAAGTCTCGAACATACAACTTTAACAGAAATATCTACAGTAGAGATGACTTTAACACTTTCAATGCCTGAACTCACTAGGTGAGCTAAAACGGTTTTTCGGTTACTAGCGTAGCGATGCAAAACCGTTGGCACTGAATGTGTTAAATTAAATTTCATAGTAGCCTAGTGGTTCAAGCATGCGGCTGTCAAACGCCGGTCGTGGGTAAATCCCGGCTCTTACCAATGAGATTTATGGAACTTATGTACGGAATATCATTCGATTCACCAGTAACTTTTTGGTGAAGAAAACCATCGTGAGGAAACTTGCATGCATCTTGCATTTATCAAAAAGCTAAAGATGTCTTAAATATCTAAATGCTTTTAATATATTAAGGAATTTATGGAAAATTTAGACGCATCGAACTAAGGCCAAAATGTACCTATTTCCTGAATAACGCATAATAAAGTAATGAATGATATTAAAAAAATCATAATACCATGGATGCAACAAATAAATGAAATGAAATTTATTTATTTTGAGTAGGTTAAGTACTATAATTATTGTAATAAGCTTCTTTTTGGCAAAAAATGACTGACTGTTGAGTTTCGTTCGGCGTGTCTTCTTAAGGCGCTCTTATTAGACGATATTTAGGTATTTGCGGAGGTGAGGCAGACGGAGCGGGAGACGCGCGTCCCGCGCACCCCGCTAACGGCCTTATTCTGTTGGCATCCGTATTCGGCTCGTTTTTGCGGATCATACGATCAAATGTTTGTCTTCTTGAAAAATTGTTTTATTTTTCAAATCTTGGTTGATTTGTGTAAGATTGTCCCCAAATATTTATTGTTTATTTATTTATTTAAATCTATTTTTTTAAGTAAATAAGGAATAATAGGTAGTTACAGTTCTTAAGTACATCGTAGTATGATGACATCAATTATGGACACTTATTTTCCAAAGATATGTTAGTACAGATTTCTTCATCATCAATCCACCTATCGTTTTCCCAGTTCCTATGTGGGTGCTTCCGTTTTCCAAATACGTAGAACTGATAAAATAATAGTACATCTTTACTTCCTAAGGGTGAACATCACCAATTATGGATTGTACTAATATATTACAGGTTTTTTAAACCGAAATAAAATCGATTACTTCTAGGTAAAGTTATAGCGCCGGTTAACGCCCGCTTAAGAAACCATCAAAAATAATAAACAAATAGCTATGTTCATCTATTTATCTCCTGGCAAATTATATTATTACCATGTATGTCTTTCCCGCTCACGGGACAATGATGTCCCGGACCTTTGGGAGGCATGCGTGGGGCTAGGTACCTACAAAGTACCAACGGAGCCAACACGTCGAGGCCCTTTTGACAATTTAATGAAATGCAAGGAGTATTATTACCATAATTATTACCTTTGTTACATAAGTATGACTGACTGATCAAAAACTGGATAATTAGACCACTGTTAGTCAGAAGAGCATTTTATTATACAGGGTGGTTATTTTAAGACCAGCAAGTTCTTCAGTACATGACTATGTCTATTAAAAAAATGTAATTTGACCAAACATCATATAAAAATAACAAATTCAATTTGTCTCTTAAATACCTAAACGTGTTATGTCACTGCGCTCGCGCGGCGCGTGCTGCCTACCAGCGGCCACATCGCAATGGACCTTGATACTCTCAACAAGCCAACAAGATTGGACTTATACTTGGCTCTATACTTTAGGCAAAATACGGTTTCGAAAATCATTAATTTATAATAGCGTTTTTTTGTATAATTCATTTTAAATCGTTATTCTAAGATGCTTTACACAAGAATCCAACAAATTTTCCAACCGGAAGTAATTATATAAATATAAATTAAGCTTTAATTGTCTTTTTTTGTTTGATTTATATTGAATTTTTTAAAGCAAATGTAAATTTAGGTAAAAGCCTCCTCGATCTCATGCCATTTTTCTCGGTCTTAAGCCAACTGCATCCAGCTAGGTCCGGCGACCTCAGTTATGTCATTGGTCCAACGTCTTCGTCGTCTACCTTTCCTTCTTTTGCCTTTCGGCCCTGACCAGTTTGTTGCTTTCAGTGCCCTTCTTTTCTCCTAATAACTAGCTTTTGCCCGCGACTTCGTTCACGTATAACATGTTATCGTCTAAATGTTTGTTTAAGAAATTTAAATGTTTGTTTAATAAAAAAAAACATTGAAATTAGTTTTGTACAGTCAGCATCAGATAGTTAGTAGCAGCCTAGGTAACCAAATATATCGCAACACGTCTTTTACTACTGGAGGTGTAAGGATGTGTTACGATATATTTGGCTACTTTGGCTGCTACAAACTATATGACGCTGACTGTACCTAGTCTTTAAGTAAACAGTCTAAAACCGAAGAAACAAATCTCTCTTTATTTCAAAATGTCTTGCTCTCTATACAAACTTAGAACCCTCTTTGAACTCTCATAGTAAATAGTCTGAAACCGAAGTTACAAATTTCTAACTTTAAAAATGTCTTGCTCTCTATACATAATTCGAACCCCCTTTTAACCTTCTTAAGTGATTAATAATTAAAAAACCGAAGTTACAAATCCCTTACTTTAAAAATGTCTTGCTCTCCATACAAACTAGAAGAACTGTATATCCTAGAAGTAGGTATTTTTGTCAAGACCAATCCAAGCATGTTCAGTAACGTTTCAGAAGGCCGCAGATTTCCGACACGTAAACAATACAAACAAAAATTTAAAACTTTGCAGGGTAGCAACAACACAGCGCTAATCAGAGGTGGAATCTTGGGAATGGCACCAAACATTTTCAATAAAATTCCAGACCGAATTAAACACTGGATATTAATAAATTTAAAAGACAATTGACTTCATATTCAGATTCCGATTCAGATTTGTTTATTATCATAATTTTACAATTGAAATCATAGTACAATGAATATACAGATAAAAATGTGTTAAAATTATGACTTGTCAGTTACAATAAAATACAATAGATGTGTACAGTTGTGTACAGAGTTGTTATTATTTGTAAATAAAACTATTTACAAATAATAACAATTCTGTACACAACTGTATTATATATTAAGTATATAATAATAACAATTCTGTACTCATACTCATAGCATAATGCTATTACATAAAATAGAGAAAGAAAACATAATACAAATATTAACGTCAAGCTTTTAAGATCTTGTTATTTAGTCATTTGTAAACTATACAGTGTTTTTTCAAGCAATAGTTGTTTTACATGGAAGCGAAAAGAGTTGTCGTTCGTTATGGTTTTAAGGTTTGAAGGTAGCCGGTTAAAAAGTCTTTGTCCTATTAACTTCGGAAGTTTTGTGCCTATACTAAGTCTGGGCGAGGTTGTTTTGAAGTGGATACTTCTTTGCTCGCGTTCTTGTATAGGGGTACAGTTCAAAATGTATCACGTGACTTCCGGAATAACTTTTTGTAGAGAAGCCTAATCTGATTTCAAATAATTGTTTGTTACATGTTTTAATCCTTCTTTATTTGCCATTAGTTGTTAATCACAAAATGTTATTTAGTTTATGTGACGGGCATGAAAACTATGCTGAAATGACCGCCATTTTCAATGCCTCGCGAGTCAAACGAGCTACGTCAGTCAATGTTGCTATATATACCGATTTATCTGTGCTTATACAAATTTAAGTGAATTAATGCAAATATATATTTTAAGGGGACAGCCAACAAAGAAGTATCCACTTAAACTTAATTAACGGTTGTATCTCGGACACAACCCGCTTCTTTTTAAGTTATTCGCATTTCTCATTGATCTCGAACTATTTTCACCTCTCCTTTGAAATTCATTTGGATAACGTTTAACATACATCAAAACTTCCAATATATAAATTGAAACTGATGTTAAGATACTAAGTTTTCTTAAATGTTCGCGACACGTGTATCTGTACTTTGCATACGCAAGTACTCTAATTGCACGTTTCTGGATCTTTAGGATGCGCTCATAATCCGTATTGTTGCCCCAAAGCATTATCCCGTATGAAAGTTGAGAGTATATGTACGCATAATACAGCTCTTTGAAGCAACTTTCTGACACAAGTAGTCTTAACTGTCTTAGAGCATAGATCCCTCTTGCTAACTTACTTCATAATGTGTCTATGTGATCTTTCCATGACATTATTGGATCAATCATTTCAATCAATAGATCAATATTTGATTGAAAAGTGTTATTATACCATTAAAGATTACTTAAACGACCCTACGACATAACATGGTTCCATTCCAGACATTCCTTAGTTATAATATTCTCTAGTTATAGTATTTTTTGAGAATTTTTGAAATGTGTTTGAAGTATTTAACACCAATCACTGTATTGACATTTTATTTTTATTTTTATAAATATATTAGCTGGCTGAAATATTTTGTAAACCTACATTGTGGGTAATGCACAGAAGTCTTATATTTTGTATACCAACAATACTTGTAAAAGTTGTAACCTATGTTTAACAAAATAAATTTAATTGAATTGAAAGTACTTAATTTGTATTCTAATAAGTAATCTTTATGCAAAAATTTAAGTCTCTAGCTCTAAAAATAAAGTTTTTCCCATACAAACTTTGCACCCCTATTTACCCCCTTTAGGGGTGGAATTTCCAAAAATCCTTCTTAGCGTTGCCTACGTTGTAAAAGATAGTTCTGGTGAAAATTTCAACTCTCTAGTCTTAGTAGTTTCGGCTGTGCGTTGATGAGTGAGTGAGTGAGTGAGTCATATCAATAACTCCATACCAACAAAAGGTATGTTCACTTAGATAACGTCACATTTATTTGCTTTAGTGGGCTTATTTTTAAGAGGGCGTGGCGGGGGAGGCTTTCTTGGTAGTTATTTAGAGAAGCAGCGGCGGCAGAGTGAGTGCGAGATGTGAAACGGCATATTTTAGTGTTTTGTGATGGGTATCATGTGCACAAACAGCTGACAAAGTTTTGCAGCTGTATTGGGGAACACCCTGTAGTACTTTGTACCCGACTGCCTCAGAAGGAAGTTTATGTTTTTCGAGCGTATGTATCATCATAATCATCATATCAGCCGAAAGACGTCCACTGCTGGACATAGGACTCCCCCAAAGAGTGCCACAATAGCCGGTCCTGCGCCACCCGCATCCAGCGGACTCCCGCGACCTTTACCAGGTCATTAGTCCACCTTGTGGGGGGCCTAACCACGCCGCACCTTCTGGTACGTGGTTGCCACTCGAGAACCTTTCCGCCCCAACGGCCATCGGTTCTACGTGCAATGTACCCCGCCCACTGATACTTAAGTTTAGCGATTCGGAGGGCTATATCGATTACCGTGGTTCGATCGCGCAGAGAAACTCCCAGCATAGCCATCTCCATCGCCCTTTGAGTGACTTTGAGCCTTCTTATGAGGCATATAGTAAGCGACCACGTCTCCGTTCCATATGTCATCACTGGCAACACACACTGGTCAAAAACTCTCGTCTTGAGACACTGCGGAATATTGGACGAAAAGATGTGCCGTAGCGTATGTAGGTATGCATGTATGTCTATGACTAAGATGAGGAAGGGCCGTGGCCTGCTGCTGGTGGAGTGGCAGGATCTTTTTCCGCACTCGTTTTTAATAGAATCTACTAAACAGCAAGTAAATATACTTCAGTTCACCAACTCGTTTAGGACTTTAGACTAGGTAGTCGCTATCCGGCGCAATAGCCCTAAATGCTTTTGATATATTTCTGTATGAATAAATAAATCTATTATTCGTACAGTCCATAATTGGAACCATTACCCCCCCCCCAACCATGTGCTCGTGTCCGAATCCGATTTACATCCGACTACTTACTACCTAACAGTTCTAAATACGTATTCAGGATAACTGAAGATTTTTATTGACATCTTGTCAATATGCTCCAGCTACCTATTAATACGTTTTAGAAGCGGATGTAGAAACGCTTTAATGTAGTAAATATCGCATACCTTATATTTGTTATTCTATCATTTCGAATGTGTTCTCCAGCATGTATTAGCGTTTCCTATTCCTTTAAGTATTTTTATTTACCTTGATAACTCGAAATAATTGCTGCAAAAAGGCGTATTTGCGTGCCAGGTAAACATTCACAGGTCCGTCGTCGGCAGTGGCCACGGGCGTACTAAATTGTACTCGCCACCGCGCATGCATGACGCGGACACCCGGTTTTTCAGACAAATGACCAAATGTATTGAATTATCAAACATATTGAAATTCTAAGAAGCCGGTAGATAGATCTACCAAAAAGCTACCTATCACAACAAATTTCATTGTAATGTTCCAAATAACTTTTGAGATATTTCGAGTTTGGTGGTAAAAAAGCACTGTTTTGAAAGGCAAAATCTATCGAGGTTTTTGTAAGCAATCGTGATTTTACGAAGTACGAACATAGCCAATGAACTGAAGATATACATATCAAAAATTTGGATCTCTAGCAATAGTACAAGTATACTAATAATCGGTTTGGAAAAGGCACTTTTTCGATGCGCAGCTGCATACAGCGCCTTAACAATGGTCTTCTTTTTCAGAAACGCTAGTAGATTTTTGACTTGTAAAAGTGCTATTGCGGCCTACTTGCAGAATAAAATCCATTTCTTTATTCATTACACGTAGAACCGATGGCCGTTGGAGCGGAAAGATTCTCGATGGCGACCACGTACCGGAAGGCGCGGCGTGGGTAGGCCCCCCACAAGGTGGACTGATGACCTGGTAAAGGCGGGAGTCCGCTGGATGCGGGTGGCGCAGGACCGGTCACATTGGCACCCTTTGGGGGCGGCCTATGTCCAGCAGTGGACGTCTTTCGGCTGATATGATGATGATGATGATTTATTTATTTAATGAAATCTGCGAAGAAATTCGAAAGTGTATGTGAAGTCACCGCACTTGGCCAGTGTGGGGCTGCCCATTTTGCATATCTCTCATACATGCGTGGCTTGTGCCCAGCAGTGGGATGTTTACAGGCTGGTTAAGATGACGCATATCATAAAAAAAAAGAAAAAAAAAAATTATACAGTACTATTTAGTCAAGGTAGCCCATACAAACCTTCGTTGCAGAAGTTTAGGTAGAGAAACGGAGCTGTGAGGGAATCCAGCCCTTGCCAGTACACGTATTGAGGGTTAGTGAGTAGCCAGGCCTTTAGCAACCGTTTTAACCCTCTGTGACCTGCCGCCCCGCATAAAAGCCAGCAGTACTGGTGGCAGCGGGGGATATCCACGTCTATCTGTATAGACAAATGATACAGTTTCAATATTTGTTTATTTAAGACTAGCTTCTGCCTGCGACTTCGTCCGTATCGTACTGCATACAAACTCGTTTATATCCTAGCTCCATACAAACTTTCACCCCCTTAGGGGATGATTTGCGGGAAAAAAAACCATACTATGTCCTTCCCCGGAATTCAAACTATCTTTATACATCATTTCAACGGTGATATGTCCACTAACCTGTCTGTCAGCAGTGATATGTCCACTAACCTGTCTGTCAGCAGTGATATGTCCACTAACCTGTCTGTCAGCAGTGATATGTCCACTAACCTGTCTGTCAGCAGTGATATGTCCACTAACCTGTCTGTCTGTGGGCGTGGGTGTCTCCTTGTCTATGCGCTCGTACCGGTCGTCCACGTCCCCGACGACCCCCAGCAGGGCTGCCCACACGTCGCCACGGATCAGCGGTGGGATGTCCACTTCTGCTTCCGCGCGGATGTACGATGTCGTGTAGGGGTAGCCCTGGAAGGCAACGAGCATGTTGAATGTACACTTGTGGGCCAATCAACATTTATTTTGTTGTTATTCGGCCCCGTTAGGTAGGAGACAAAATGACAGACTTTCTTTGAAAAGGAACGAGTCCAGACTCGGGACCTTTGATAAACTAAAATAAAAAAGGTTTATTAATTCCATTACAGCATTTTTTACAGTCCATTAGGTAAGTTATAAATTAAGTATGAAAGTATTGTATTTCTTAAGCCGCGTCCGCTGCGCCATGTTTTCGTGGTTTTTAAACGTCAAAAATGTTTTGCCAATCAAAACAATACCCTATTTGTTTGCCGAAACTGACGGAAAACATGTTAGATGTTTGCAAACACCGAAAACACGGCGCAGCGGACCCGGCTTTAGATAAACATGCAAGACTAGAAAAATTAAAATAAAAAAAAATTAAAAGATGTTAGGTAGATTGCTGATGGAACCTCTCGCGGGTAAAAGATCCGCAAGTAAATGTACTCTGCCCATTATTATACTATTTTTTTTGTATTAAGTGCTGCCCATAGCAAATAGTATGGCACGCTCATTTATTACTAGCACATAAATAACAGTAGAGGCGTAGTGCCTTATCCTATATCCTATAATATTAAACGAGTAATATTTGTATATAAATTTGTAATCACATTCTCGAAAGCGACTCTAACGATTTCAATTAAACTTGCTGTACCTATAGGCGTTTACTTACGGGAGCGAAAAATCGATCTAGCCAGGTTTCATTCTCTGGAAAAATCGTTTCCTCTTTGAAAAACTACGGTAAACGCCGACCCCCGCTCCGTCGCCCAGGTATACTTTAACTTATTTCAACTGGGCTCATGAATGCCCTTTGTTCTGAGCTTATGAAAAGACATTGTTTGCGAACACGTGCCAAAGTTTACAAAAAAGATGTAATCGCCACGTAAAATGTTCATTGAATAATGAAATCTATCTTCTTTCACAATAGATACCAAATTAGCTACGAGATAAAATACCACACATAGCGCCTTATACCTGGCTCGCTGGGAGCGGGTTTTTTTTATAATTTAGTCCATTTTGAATCTACTGAATAAGACGATAGAGTTTATTATACAATGAACATTTTATGTGGCGCTAAACTTTTTTTTGCAAAATATGGCACGCGTCCGCAAACAAAAGCAGATAATACCAATGAATGAATGAATTAATGTTTCTTTATTTCAGGCAATAAACCCATTGCTTTGCATTACAATATATATGATACAAAGAAATAAAATAAAATAAAATCCATGACTAATACAATTACGTACAATCATTTGCGATTCGGGTGCCGATGCGCAGAGAGTGCAGGAAGATTGCATTTCGGTACAAGTTGTTACTGGCCGTCTCAATAGGGAACATTACGCAAAACTCTTCGTAGGTGGCGACACTAGCAGCGTTGACATAGTATCTCGTTCCCACTTGCAGTATTGTCTATGCAAGCATCCTTGTCACTCATTTGACATTTGATTGTGCAATGTGTGTGTGAATCCCTATATTCCTATACTGGTTTACTATTAGTGGTAGTGCTGCCTCTGGCGGCAGAACATTGCAGTAATGTTATTATTATTATTATTTATTATTATTTTATTTTTAGACAGGCAGCTGACGCTGATACGTCTAAATCATAGTTCACTTAGCACAGGTTCTCACTGCTATAGATAGTTTGTCAAGTCTGTTTTTAAACTGATTAACACTTTTCGAGTTCACTACTTCTGAGGGTAATTTGTTCCATGCATTAACTATTCGATTTGTGATTAAGTTTTTGCCGATGTTTGTTTTACATTTATTTGCTGTCAATTTAAAGTTGTGTCCTCTCGTGCGTGTGTTTGTATGTCGAGTGAACAGGTCGCTCAGTTCTGGACAGTCATAATAGTCATTTAAGATTTTAAAAGTCTCAATCAATTGCCCCCGTTCACGTCTCTTTTCGAGTGTTGTCAAGCCTAACTTCTATAGCCTTTCCTCGTAAGGCAATGATTTGAGCTGTGTGGGAATTTTGGTGAATCTTCTCTGAACTTTTTCTATCATCATAATGTCTTTCTTGAAGTATGGGTTCCATATCTGAAATAGTATTTTTCACAATCGTGTTATAATAGAGAGCTTTTTAGTCGAGTACCGTGTTTAGGCCACTTTTGTACGAGTTCATTAAAATTAATTTTCTACGAGTCAACTGAACTAATTAAACAAACTCGATACTGTTGAAACGAAGTGCAGCTCATCGCTCGTACGCTTGTTGATATCTTAAAAGACATCAACGAGCGTACGACATCAAAGCGATTCTATTGGTCCAATTCATTACAGTTCAGTAAAGCAGCCACGTGATTGGTCGAATTTATTTTAGTTGTCTGGAGCGTATCGAAAAGTAGTTATTTCGATTGTTTCGACAGTAACATGGACTACAACTATGAAAAGAGTGACGTTGCAGTATTCTCTATGAAATCTTAATACACATATTTTAATCGTCGAGTACAAAAACCATATTCCAGAATGGGTCTCACATATGTTTTGTAGATTTTTAGCATGGTCTCAGTTGTGAGTATATGAAATGCTTTTCTAATGATGTAGATAATGGAGTTAGCTTTTTTAACCATTTTTGATATGTGAGGTTCCCATTTGAGGTCATTGGACATAAGGACTCCCAGATCTTGTTGAGTTTTTACTCCTGCCAATTGCACATTATTCAAAATATATGGCAGCTTAGGGTTTTTTCTATGCATATACAGGACTGTGCATTTACTTTCATTGAGGTTTATCAGCCAATCGAGGCACCAATCTCTAATATTCGCCAGGTCTGATTGAAGCTTGCTGTGATCCACGAGAGGGTTAACAAAGAGTTTGGAGTCATCTGCGAAGAAGCTGAAGTTGGATACAATGGTGGCCTGTAAGTCTGTGACGAATAAGCTGAACATAGTAGTTGAGATCACTGATCCCTGTGGGACACCACCCCAGACGTTAAACTCGTTTGAAACACTATCAGCGATCCGAACTCTGAATTTTCTATCTTTCAGAAATGATTCAATCCATAGCAGAAGCTTGCCCCTTATGCCGAAATGCTCTAATTTAGCCAAAAGGCGACGATGGGGTACTCTGTCGAAAGCCTTTTCATAGTCAAGGTATATAACATCGATTGGTTCTCCATTGTCCAGTTTTTTTGACCAGACTTTGACACAGGCCATTAAGTTGGTGACAGTGGATCTTCTCCGCATGAAACCGTGTTGTTGGTCAACAATGACATGGTTTTTATCCAGGAATTGCCTGATCTCATCATTTATGACACCCTCCATTAGCTTAACGGCAAGACAAGTTAAACTGATCGGTCTGTAGTTGTTGGGATTGAGTTTGTCTCCCTTTTTGTAAATAGGCGTTACCAAGGCATTTTTCCACTTCTGTGGTACTGTAGATGTAGAAAAAGATTCGTTCATTACATGCGTAAGTGGTGGTAGGATAGCTCTACACTTCTTTAGTAAAACTGCTGGGATCCCGTCAGGGCCCATGGAGGTATCTTCTCGGAGTTTCTTCAGTTTTTTCGAGATTTTGTCTTCAGTGAAGACAACGTCACATAGGGAATCTTCTATTCGCGGGTATGTGATTAGCGGAGTCGTGTCGTTAGGTTATTTTATGTAGTTGTTCTCAAACCGTTTTGCGAGCGCGTTCGCAATGTCTACTTCACTTGTAACTGTATGGTCTCCGTCAAGCATAACACGGGGAACGGAAACTTTTGAACACAACTGTTTCCTTATGTAAGCATAAAAATCCCTATTAGCACATTATTAGAAATGCGTATTCTTTTCCAGAACGACGCTATTCGATATCTAATAATGGCATAGAAATCGGGTACCCTGGCGTCAGCAAACATTGCCGATGCACTACAGAAACCAATGTATACCTGGCTAACAAAGAACCATTCATGAGCTCAGTTGAAATAAGTTGAAGTATACTACCTACTTAACAAAAACAGAGTATATGAAAGAAAGAAAGATAGATACATTTATTCACCAACACACAGGACGCATATTAAACAAAAAAAAAACAGTAAAAAACATGCTCTGCGGCAGTGAACCGGACCGAGGTGTCAGTCAGACACCTACAGCACTGATTTTCAGCCAGCACCATTGGTGATTCACGGAAACGTCATACAATTATAATTTTATTATCTTCACAACTATATAATTGTGAAAGGTGAGAGAGAAGTAAACATAAATACATAGTGAGATAGTACATGTAGGCACTACCTTCATGCAGCTTCAATATAATTATTATATATGTCTTTCCCGCTCACGGGACAATGATGTCCCGGACCTTTGGGAGGCGTGCGTGGGGCTAGGTACCTACAAAGTACCAACTGAGCCAACACGTAGAGGCCCTTTTGACAATTAATGATGAAATGATATATAATGAAATTTGATAATGAAATGCAAGGAGTACACCGAGCGGATGCTGTCCCTGCCCGTGTCATGGAACGCACACAGAGACAGCACCCGCTGGGGTGTATAGGGGACTATTGCTGGTTGATGGAATCTAAAGAAAACGGGTTATTGGGTGAAAATGATGGACTTAGTGGCTGGGCTATTGGGTGAAACATCGGACGCCTGCCTAATAAACTGTATCATTTTTTATCTCTGGCAGACGGTGACTCGCCAACTGCTAGATGGACCCCTATTAATAGCGACATTAAAAATGGCCTAAGGGCAACACCCGTCAGAGAGGCTGGGGGGGTAGAGAGGTGGCACTGGACTTTAAACATATAGCCAACTCGCCACTTAGGTGTCCACATCTACCCTCGAGCAACAGCTCTTGCGACTCCACTCTGGACAGCCAGTTAAGGCAAGCCAGAGGTGGGGGGCCTGTCCAACCAACCACCCGATCGGCTCAGCCTGACCACAGGACACCCCCAGGAGCAGGAGGGTACGTAGGGTCGCTACTCCCTAACTGCCCGCCACAAGCTGCCTTACGTTGACTGATTGCACCAGAAATCTGGTGGGCGATGGGGCCGTCACGTTATTATTATTATTACATTACACATTAAAGTAAATTTTACTATTAAACTAAAAACAAGATAAAAAATGTATGTTGTATTTTGTTTCTTTTAAATAAACGAAATTTATTTTTATTTTATTATAAATAGTAATTGGCATATTTTTTGCTGTCAAAAGTGCAGGATTAGGATTAAGATTTTTGGAGCGTCAACAAATAGCCTTTAAGCTTACGCTTATATGAACTTAGTATTACATTAGACTCACATGAATCAACCTCTGGAACCAAAGCAGCCTATAGAACTGGTACTCCGTGTCTCTTTCTCTGATAATCCTTGGCAGTGCCACAGCATCCAACTCTTTCCTTCTTTCATGCATCAACGGATAGTAATCGTGTATGGGAATGTGTGAAAGTCGGGTTTTAAGTAACTCTAGACTGTATTTGGCTATGCGGCGATCGAATAGGGCTCCGACTTTGCCACCCACTGTGCAACCGTCTAGGAGGATTGCTCTGAAAAAAATATAAATTATTTTTATAAAATGCAGTGAAAAGGAAACAATACTTAGAAAAGTTGAAAAATCCCCAACATTTTCATTTAAAAGTTCAATATCTCAAAAACAACTGAACCGATTTTGTTCAAACGTAGCTAAGAACCATCTCGATCACATCAGCTTTCGAATAAAAAAAAAACCGCATTCAAATCGGTCTATTCGTTTAGGAGCTACGATGCCACAGACAGACACACAGACACGTCACACTTATAACAACCCTATTTTTGCGTCGGGGGTTAAAAAATATGCCTTTTGAATGGTTTGGTGGAAATATGGTTTTACTACATATTTTTATGGTTTGGAAGTTTGGCTCTATATTATAGGTCCATCAACTTTTTTCCACGACGACGTCTCCCGAGTCACTATTTAAAGTTATCATTTTTAACCAAGCAAGTATAGTAATGATTTTGGGCTATTTATGGATTACTATGACGTCATCATCATCATCATCAAATCAGCCGAAAGACGTCCACTGCTGGTAATAGGCCTCCCCCAAAGAGAGCCAAAGTGACCGGTCCTGCGCCACCTGCATCCAGCGGACGTACGGATGTATGTACGTACGAATGTAGAAGATTTCTTTTTTTACTATGAGGTAAAAAAAAGAAACTCAATGACTGCTGTTTCTTGGGTCACGGGAAAGATGAAAAAGTTGATTGACCCTTGTAAACCGATCTATATAGGCTTCAGAGTGTATTAGTACTAGACTCTAGAGTAAAGCTTAACACTTTCACTGCCACGCGCTATGATTGTGTTAAAGAACACTGAAAAAAAAAACCGGCCAATTGCGAGTCTCTATAAAAACGGCAAAAAAATCACGTTTGTTGTATGGGAGCCCCCTCAAATATTAATTTTATTCTGGTTTATAGTATTTGTTGTTATAGCGGCAACAGAAATACATCATCTGTGAAAATTATCAACTGCCTAACTATCACGGTTCATGAGATACATCCAAAACAAAATAAAATAAATATTTTTATTGTTAATGGTGCCGAACCCTTCGTGCGCGAGTCCGACTCGCACTTGTTTAAATTTACGACACTATGTGTAGATTATATTTTCTAAAAATTCAGAGGTGATCGAGATCTAACTGATTCGACTTGTAAAGGCAAAATTGCACCATGTCGCACAGGTCGTTGTTTTAATTAAAAAGTAGACTTGATTTTACATACATACATGCATACATATAATTAAGCCTCTTTCCCAGAGGGGTAGGCAGATATCACGGATCTCCATTTGCTACGATCCTCACAAACCGCTTTCACTTCACTCACTTTCATAACATTTCTCATACATGCTCGTCGGTTTAGTGTACTTTTGACCTGGCCTTTTTGTAAGACTTGATTTTAAACTTCAATAAAAGGTTTATTACTTCTGATTTTCAAAATAGACCGGAATAGCCACAAAAAAATATATTTGGCCATAAAATTAAAAATAAACCTTAAATTTAATCCGCTAAGGTTTAGATTCGATCAAAAGTAGATTTACATTTGCTTACAAAACGTACAGATTTGTAATACGTCCTGGTACACGAAAAGTAACTGCTAGACGGAAAAGCCCCAAAACCTAGGGAAAATCCGTCTGCTGACAAAATCATATTTAAATAACCTGAAGTATTAGCTATTTTACACAAATATCCTCAAAAAGTTAAATAAATGCTTAACCTGTTATAAGCATCAAGGTTAATAAAAAGTTAATAATTACATAGTTATGGCCAACCAAATTGAACTTATACAAAAATACGACGGTTTTGCCCTCATTGACTTAATAGGGTCCCTTAACCCTTTGGGTTCGGAACCCTAAAAATTAATATCTTAATACCAAATTCTATAACTGTCTGGAAATATTAAAAAAAAAATTGTAAAATTATTTGGTTGCCGCTACGTGCTCACTAATTAATCAAGCTATGTACTCCGTAATAGGGAACATTACGCAAAACTCTTCGTAGGTGGCGACACTAGCAGCGTTGACATGGTATCTCGTTCCCACTTGCGGTATTGTCTATGCAAGCATCCTTGTCACTCATTTGACAATCAATTGTGCATGTGTGTGTGAATCCCTATATTTCTATACTGGTTTACTATTAGTGGTAGTGCTGCCTCTGGCGGCAGAACATGGCAGTAATGTTTCCTATTGGCGCATACTAGTATTTCAGCTGTAAGTACCTTTTAAGATTAATTTAAATCAATGATGTATATACGTTGTGGTAATTAGACCTAATCGCAGACACAATTCTCAAGAATGACCCACCTAATGTCTTAAATAGATTTTAAAATGTTAATGTTTAAAGTTTAATTTTTTATGGAATAATGTTCTGAAATAAAAATATTTTTTTGTTTATTATATATGTAATGAGGACGTACAGTCGCCATCACATACATCGGAGCAAACAAGCAGCTCACAAACATCGGAACAGACCTCTATTTTCAAGGCATTAGGGTGCATGTGCCGATATTTTTGAACACCTATAGTGTACCTATGTATGTGATGGCGACTGTACTTATATAAATAAATAGATACTTACAAAGGCATAGACAATATAGGCGGGCTGCTCTTAATGAGTCCATTCTTCTTCAACTCGGCCTGAACATCTCCACCGGCCAACTGCCACCAGTGATACAGGAACTGAAGCTTGCAGCCCATGAGACCTCGAGGCGGCTTGCTTTCCACAGGCAATTTTATATCCATATGGGACAAGTGTTCGACTAACTCTGCGAACGTGGCGCGTTCGCTTGGGAGGATTTTGAGGCATTTTTCTATAATGGTTCTTAGGTCTTCTGGTAATTGCTGAAACGAAGCATATTTTTAAGAAAAATATACAAATAGGGGTGTAGGCAACAAATAAAATAACCAATAATGATGAATTTTCTCGAAAACGGATTGACAATTTGGTTAGGATACGTACACACCTACAATCGATCCGTCAGATCGATCCGTCAGAGATGGAAGCCGGAAAATAAAATAAATAATTTTTTCAACACACCTGCTCGTAAAGTAGGTCTTATTACAGCGTATTTACACTGATAATGCAGAATATTACCCATGCCGTGCCTTTTACATTACATTATCGCACTAGTGCCTTTTCATTACATATCTTTTTAAATATTAGCAAAATAATGCAGAATATTTAAGTCACGGCATGGGTAATTTACCCATGCCGTGACTTTTACATTACATTATCGCACTAGTGCTTTTTCATTACATATCTTTTAACATTTTCATTTTTAAGTTTTTTTTTTTTCCTCGCAAATGTGTTGAAAAACGTCGTATGAAACACGTGAGCATTGGTCATTACACTTCTCGTCTCCATAAACCGACTCGAGTGTAATGACCAACATAGCACACTTGTATCATAATGTACTATTTTGAGCGGTAGATCGATAACTGACCGGCCGGGGTGGGTGGCAATTTGTTTCAAGTGCATGTATGTGATGAAGAAGAATCATGCCAGTAGGGTAAATCGCCACCGTTCAACAACTCGCAACGTTATACTAAATTGAATTCTATTATAGGTGAATAGAGTTAATTTTAGTATAAGGTGGCCAGTTATTGAACGGTGACGGTTTAGAATCAAATGGAGAAAAAAGTAAAGCAGGGGCATTAAATAATCACAAAGTTATAACTTTTATAAGCGTCCAAAGTTTTAAGACGGGATATTGTCCCTTTTCCGCAAAACGCACCTTCATATGAAACGATTGTCATTTGCTATGACGTTCGAGGATCGTGATGTCACGTGGTTGCAACGAATAAATGAAAATGAATATGAATCCACGATCGTTGTCTCTTTCTAACAAGCAATATTAACCCATTCAGCGCCCATGACGACACGTATGCGTCAGAGCGCTACGAGCGCTTTTCGCTACATACCTGCTACGGACTACGGCGTAGCGCTGCGAGATTAACGTGGCCGTGACAACGGTTGTAGCTTCATAATTTTTACTTTTTCTTTTTCTGGTCTGGATGCCATGGTTCTGTGATGGCTTTAAATACGTTAAACCATAACTTATAATACAGTATTTGATGCTCTCATAGTTTTATATTAAGGTCAGGTATGTAGGTTTCTTAAATTAAAAATGCTTACTATTATTCTTTTTTTTATATTATTTTTATTTATTGACGACCGCTTTAGCCTAGTTGGTAGTGACCCTGCCTACGAAGCAAGAGGTCCTGGGTTCGAATCCCGGTAAGGGCATTTATTTGTGTGATGAGCACGAATATTTGTTCCTGAGTCATGGATGTTTTCTATGTATTTAAGTATTTATTTCTCTATATAAGTATGTATATCGTCATCTAGTACCCATAGTACAAGCTTTGCTTAGTTTGGGACTAGGTTGATTTGTGTAAGATTGTCCGCAAATATTTATTATTATTATTTTTATTATATCTACTAAGCTGCCTCGATGAATGTGTTGACATTGTTCTACTTTTATGTTTACAGAATTTTCAGTATTGCCAATCAAAGCTAAAACGGAGTTATGCATTATGTGCACTTGGTTCTGTCAACTAAGCATATAAGTTCTTGTAGCATGGACAAGGGTATTTTATATTAACCTAGTTTTAGCTAAAATCTCTATATACAATGAAACAGTGTTGACACGAAAAATACAATTGGAACACATTCTTGCAAAACTACAATTTAGTTAATGGCTCAATTTTTCTGTAGCTCTTCCAACTCTTTATTTCTGATAATTGGTGGTTAATTTTTACACTCAAAAGCGATGTGTGTATTGTTAAGTTCCCCTCTTCGAATCGTATGGCCTGTCCATCTCCATTTGCGCATCGAGATGGCAATGGGTTGTTTCCTGCACAGTGCACACACTCCATAAGTCCTCATTTCTTATGGCCTTTGGTCGAAGACTTCGAAGGATCAACCTCAGGGACTTATTGACGAAAACCTGCAACTTATTCGTCAGGCCCTTCGTCACCCACCCTTTTCACTTTCTGTGGCATGGCATTAAGTTAATATTTCGTCGGGTGACAAGCAAAACTCACTAAGTAACAAATACCTACTTAAATCAAAGGTCGTATCTCGATATTGACTACGTACTGAGATACGAGGTTTTGAAGAGCAGTGACAGTTTTGGTAGTGACTTTTGCTTGTCACCCGACGATTTGTTCAAACACCTACCTTATAAGCATCGTACAAGTCGTTCTCCCTAGCGATCCTCTCAGCCGGACTCCCAGCATGGACGAGCGTCAGTATCCGTCGGAGGATCGGTCCCGGCTTCAGGTTGTTCCAGAGCTTGCCCAGACAGAGCTCTAGGAGTATAATGCCAAAGGTCCATACGTCGGCTGCCGGGCCACCACCGCCTAGGATGGTTTCGGGGCTCATGTATCTTGGAAGGCTGGAAATTATGGATGAACAGGATACCTACTTATTGGTAGCGTAATTGGCTACTTTCCTAAAAAAATATATGTAGTCATATTGAACACATATTCTTTTTTTGTCAATCAATCAAACAATTATATAACCCACAGATGTATGAATATAAGGAGATCGGACATGGCGGCCGATTTGTATAGAGTGAGCCTGTCGCAAGTACATTAACCCATACAACGCCCATGTAATTGACAAGACAAAGCACGCACACATCTAAAACACACACACTTGTATACCTACACGCTTATTTGACAATAAACGCGCATCATATCAGGCATTTTGGGAAAAAACGTAATATTCTCTGCGATCAGCACGCGTGCACAGTATGGCAGTGTATGCCCATTGAGCATACAGCTGCGACACGGCCGCCGGCGGCTTGTCCTCTCTCTAGTATTCTATGCTCTGAGATATAACCCATTAAAGTTCTGAGTGACATCACAAAGTGACGTCACGCGGAATTTTAACGGCCTGTAGAATACGTGATCAATATTTTTTGATAATTTAACTGACAGACTAATTAGAATTATATATTTTTACCCAGGTAAGTACCCAATTATAATTAAAACTCTAATGTTTGACTAAGCAAAAGCTTTTTTTTACAATTTTTTTACAGTATAATTTTATTGTATATACAGACACAATGTATATTGTTAAAATGAATAAATATATTATCATTGTTTATAATAGGGAATGGATAAAAATTTTAGAAGTGCCTGATTATTTTTTTGGTGATAGGAATAACCTTCCTTAGCACCAGAAAAAAGTTGCAGACTTGTCAGCTGCGTCAATTCTTTTTGTAAAATATAAACAGTTTCCTCACACACGTTTTGTGGTTAGGACGGCGAATGAGACACTTTCCTTGATCCGTCACATATTACAAAAAATATTTTAAATATCTGACCCTGGCAATGACAAATATAGCTGCTGCAGCTGTCAATATCATTGTCAGTATCAGTTTACCACGGATTTTATGATTTTTTTTTGTAATATGAGACGGTACAAGCAAAATGTCTTATTTGCCGTCGTCCTAAACCCAAAACGTAAGTGAGGAAACTGTTTATATTTTTCAAAAATAATTGACGCATCTGAAAAGCCTGCAACTTTTTTCTGGTGCTAAGGAAGGTTATTCCTACAACCAAAAAAAAAATCATGCATTTCAAAAAATTTCATCCATTCCCCATTATATGTCTTGCTTTTGTTTGTGTAATAAATGCCATCAGTTGTCTCCTGACTCACAGGACCAAATCTCTTCTTCTAAGTTGATCCCTCGTGGCTAAGGTTTCTAGTCATGTGACAGGACTGAATAATAACACCTAACAGTTGATTGATATATTTCTAACTTAAGATGGTTAAAATAAATCAATTTTGTAACTTACCCAAGTGGAAATAATACTTCGTTTCCTCCCCCTGTCATGTAATACATTCCATAATTAAATAGCTTCACTCTCCCCTCACTGTCCACCAAGATGTTATCATCAGACAATGTTCGGTGCTCCATGTCCTGCTCGTGAAGATATGCAAGGCTGGTGGCTACTTGGAATGCAATGTTTTTCACTTCGCTGTAGGAGAACTTTGAGGTGTATTCGCTGAGGGATTTACCTATCACTTCGGCGACCACTATGATTCTTTCTGAAATGGAAATTAAAGGTTTATGAATGTGCTTATATTTGTGTTAGTGATAGATATGGTTTTTTTTATACCACACCATGGCATACAAGCTTACGGTATTGAGAAGAATATTGACCATACAGTTATTGTTATTGGTAGTAGTAAAAATCTAGCTAATTCCATTTACAATGCATTTATCTATTCTGTCATTTAGCCCTCATCATTCATCATCATTTTCAGCCTGTAATTGCCCACTGCTGAGCATAAGCCTCTCTTCGCGTACGCCACTTATCCCGGTCCCGTGCTAGTCTCATCCAGAAATGACCCGCGGTCTTTTTTATGTCATCAACCCATCGAGCTGGTGGACGACCAACACTTTTTTTTCCTGTAATTGGCCACCAATCTGTTAACGTTTTAGCCCTCAAAATACAAAATTAATTTGCTTTGTAAATAAGTTGATTTGTGCATAACTAGTTCTCAATTACTCCAAACTTTAAACAACCTTGGTTGATCACCGTTGGACTGATGCAGTTAAAGGAAACTCATAGATCTCGATGTTTGATTTCAGTCATGAATATGTGAAGAACGTCTCGTAATTGAATGGGCCAAAATTCATTTTATGTCCAGTGCGCCCCGTAGTCCTGCTCTCCGCCTGTTCTCTTTTACACAGGTCGCATTTCATAACCGATTCGCGTGAAATTTTGTGAGCAGCTTTGGTAATTCTACATATATTTTTGTCAAGAAAGTTTTTGGAAATGCATCGAAACTTTTTAAAAGGCTTGCACACTTGCCCTACACCTCACAGAGCCACTACTATTAGAGTAGTACGATTTTGACAGTGCTGGGTTCCAATCTCGTGAAGGCGAAATATTTGAGTGATGAGCATAAAATTAAATATTTGTTTCCGAGTCAGTTTTCTATGTATTTCAGTATTCCTGAAATATATCATCATCTAGGACCCATTACACAAGCCTAACTGGACGTAGTTTAGGGAAAAGGATCCAACCCACACTATGGAAATTTTGAGATTGGAACATTCTGTCTTAAACAAAAGTCATACATTTCAATGGTGATATCTTGTGGGTTGGATCCTTTTCCCTAAACTACGTCCAATTGAGCTTACCATGGACGATTTGTGTAACATTGTCCCTTAATATTTATTGGCCCTTATTATTGTTAATTTTCAATTTACACAATGATTTACAATATATTAATTAACAAAAACAAAACTTAAACCTATACACTTAAAACTAGTATATACATACACCCCGAGGTCGCTGCCTGTGGGAAGGGTGCCCATAAGGCTGGCCACATTTCCTCGTTGGATAGTTCCTATGCGTTGACCGAGGAAGTAGCCAGCCCTATAGTCTGCCGAGTTCTCCATATTAATTTATGAAACCATTCTTACCATGTTTCCCCCTTATAACATCAAGATAAGTGCATAGATTAGGATGCTCAATGGTGAGCAACCGCTGCGCCCAGCCCAGTATTGTTATGGAGCTAGGCGTCAACGGCAGTCCGTTGCTGCCACACATTTCACCAGGATGATTCTTCGCGAAATATGTGCAGGCTGCAAACTTATAGTCATCTTCGTTCATGGTGAATACTAAAACACTGTCTGTTTATACTGTTGAGAAATTAAATGGCGATATTTGTATTTTACATACTGTTGTTCATAATAACATTTTCTAACTTTCTTTGCAAAAAGAACGCCCCCGATAAAAATGTAAATAAATAAGTGTCACTGACGTAAGTGTCACATTTGACAGTTTGTAGCTTTTTTTAAATAAAATAGTTTATGGCCTGGATACGAGTTGGATAGTTGGTAGCAAGGGTAACGACAATTGGGTTAGGATGCGTACACACGCACAATCGATCCGTCAGAGATGGAAAATAAATAAAATTCGAGCGGTGTATCAATAACTGACCGGCCGGGCTGCCCGGGGTGGATGGCAATTTGTTTCAAGTTACGTTAGTACTTAGTATCTCTTATTAGTCTGTGGTTTCAAGTGTCTGTATGAGAGGAAGAACAAACACAGAGGGCCTACCGCTAACGGCATTCGAAGTTTTCCCTCTCTGTCGCACTTACGTACGAACTCGCAAGTATGACAGAGAGGGAAAACTTCGAATGCTTTTCGCGGTAGGCCCTCAGTAAAAACATGCTAGTTATTTTGAAGTGGATACTTCTTTGCTCGCGTTCTTGTATAGGGGTACAGAGGGCCTACCGCGAAAGGCATTTGAAGTTTCCCCTCTCTGTCATACTTACGAGTTCGTATATAAGTGCGACAGAGAGGGAAAACTTCGAATTCCGTTCGCGGTAGGCCCTCAGTTCAAAATGTATCACGTGACTTCCGGAATATTTTTTTGTAGAGAAGCCTAATCTGATTTCAAATATTTGTTTGGTACATGTTTTAATCCTTCTTTATTTGCTGTTAGTTGTTAATCACAAAATGTTATTGAGTTTATGTGACGGACATTAAAATAATGCTGAAATGACTAAAATGATCACTATTGTCAATGTTGCCATATATACTAATTTATCTGTACTTATACAGATTGTAGCGAATTAATTCAGATATATTAGGGCAAAGAGAATATAACACTACCATTAGGGTTCCATAGCCAACAAGGAAGTAAACAACCGCTTAAACTTAATTAACGGTTGTATCTCCGACACAACCCGCTTCTTTTTTTTATGGCTCTGTCGATCTATTAGCCATTGTGATGTCAATTTAGATTTAAAAAATATTTTATTTTTATTATTTATTAACCAAAGATATAAAAAACTTATTCTAAAACATGTCCCTGCAAAACTGTTTGAACAGTTTGCCTGCAGGTAAGTCTCTTTTATGCTTAATATATATAGCATAATAATAACATCGTTTTTAATCCTATTTTATACTTAAATGCTAACTTATGAATCTTGTTATAAATATGAGTGTGATATGATAACGCTTGCTTGCAAAATAAGCAAGCAAGCAGTTACTTAAGTGTAGGTATGCAGTAGGTGTTTTTTTAGTGCTTTTTTAAATTTATGTTTATTTGGTTCATTTCGGATGTCTTCGGGTAAAGTATTTAAGAAGTACGGAAGTCTCTTGGCTAAAGTACGGTCTCCAAAATAGTTATCAACCCGAGGTACTTCATACTTACCCGCGGACACCGACCTTGTGCTATGTTTGTGTTCTATCGGTATTGGGCTATGTACTCGATTGCTATGATTGTTAACTGCTAAAAGGTATTTATGTTTTAGGCTAACCGGAAGTATTTTACAGATTTTAAATAATTTTGAATAATCGCCCTTGCAACTGTTTTTTGTTTTTTTATTTACTAGTAATTTTAAGAATCTAATTTGCAATGCTTCAAGTTTGTCTATGTAAGATTTGAATGTAAGTCCATAGCAATCAAGGGCATATCCCAGCACCGAGTCTACTATAGCAAAGTACAGACATTTTAGTATATTGCTTGGTACTTTAAAGCTAAGGTGGTAAATTTTTCCTAGGAGTAATCTTAATTTACTACAAATATAGTTAATATGTTGTAGCCAGGAAAATGTAACATCAACCTTGACGCCAAGATATGTAACACAGTCTATCTTTTCAATATGTTTGCATTGGCAATTATTTAAACTATTATGAAGACAAGTAAAACTATGGGTATACATAAGTGGTGAGGTTTCAGCTATTGACAAATAAGGTGATTGAATGATGAGGAATTTGGTCTTATCTGTATTTAACACTATACCATTATCATGGGACCATTTAACGACTGCGTCTATGTCCTGTTGAACCAAGCGACAAGTTTCTGAAAGGTTGGTTCCGGCAAGTAGGTTGCATAGATCGTCTGCAAACATGTGCGCGGAACAGTGACGCAGTACTCCACACAGACTGTTAACGTGCATGAGGTAGCACACAGGTCCACACACGGAGCCCTGGGGGACCCCGCAGCGCACCCGCGTCTCGTCGCTTAAGCCGTCGCCTATCTTGACGCGATATGAACGTGATGTGAGGTAGTCCCGGAACCAGCAGTTCAGCGGCTGCCCCACACCACATTCGTCCATGCCCTTTAAAAGAGTGTCGGTTTCCAAGGTGTCGAATGCTTTTTTAAAATCATAAAATATGGCTACAACAAATTTCTTATCTCCTAGGTACGTATTTATCTCATCGGTGAATCTTGATAAAAGGGTAACAGTGCTTTTATCTTTTTGGAAACCATGTTGACAGTCGTTAAGTACTTTATTTTTTTGAAGAAAAGAATTAATTTGGTTTATGATACTTTTTTCGATCACCTTGTCAATGCTAGATAGAATGGATATAAGTAGGTCTATAATTGGATAGTACTTTACGGTCGCCTTTTTTATGGATTGGACGGACTAAGGATTCTTTTAACTTGTTAGGATATTTATGTTGGGCTACTGATAAATTGATTAACCGAGCTATGACTGGACTCACCTTATCCATCACTAGTTTCAAGTCGGACATGCGTACAAGATCGCTCCCCGGTGCTTTATTTTTGTTCATTTGGCGAATGACGCGTTCAATATCCTTGCTACGCACGGGTTGCCATCTTATATACACGTCCGGTTTATTTACATAACTATTACGGTCTAGCCATTTTTCGTTACATATATGTTTGATCTGTTCGATCTCATCAGAGAAGTTAAGTGCGAACTTGTCACAAGTGTCTTTAATACTGCCTTGGTTTTCTACGTTACTAAGGACGGAACTATCTAAAGATTGTTTATTATTACCTAACAGACTATTTATTTTATCCCAAACTTTCTTAATATTATTATTGCAATTTAATATACTTTGCTTATCATAATCATTCCTACATTTAAAGGTAGCTTTATTACATCTATTTCTATACCTAGTATTGGAAATAAACATCCATTCGTTTACTTAATCTATGGAGCTGTCAAAATGACGTTCAACTTAGCTGTCAAGTTGACTCTGTATACCATTCCCTTCTTACCGAACCTGTAATGGCGGATGATGTGCTTAGAAGTGCTAAGTACTAAAATAAACGATATAGACTTATTTATGGGGCTTTTAATAGTTAATTCCATTAGGTTATGGGCCCAGCGCCCATGAGTAAGTCAGATCGACAAAGGATAGCGTAGAAAAGTGAAGAAATCCCAAACGTGGTAAACGGCCATAAAAAAAGGTCACATGTGTTTCAATAAGGGGTAGGCTTCTTACTTTCAGCTTTCAGCCTAAATAAGCAAAATATTAAGAATGGCGACGTCCGCGAACCATATTCCACAGCTAGAAAGTGGAAACTTCGAAAAAAAAAAAAAAAAAAACAAATATCTAGAGTACGTGAAGGGCGCAACCACAGCATTTGAAATGATCGACAAACTGAAGGCTGTATTTCAAAGGAAAAGTACGCTAAGTACCTTATGTCTCAGGCGAGAGTTTATCAACTTAAAATGCAGAAAAGAAGAAAGTGTACAAGAATTTCTTAATAAATTCGAAAAGTTGACACAGGACATAGAAGCAAGTGGAACCAAAATAGACGAGAAAGAGAAGGTTTGCCAGCTATTGCTTAGTGTAGAAAAGGCTTATCAACCTTTGGTAACAGCTTTAGAAATGTCCAATGTTGAACTCACAATCGAGTTCATAAAAGGAAAATTGCTGGATGCAGAAATGAAAGAGAAAGGAAATCACAAAGAAATAAACAAAACTAAAGGCGAATATGTGTTTCAAAGCTATTCAGTGAAGTGCTATAGTTGTGGAGGTCTAAATCACTATGCCCGAAATTGCCCAAAGAAAACCAATAACTACAGGGGCCGTGGCAACTTCAGAGCTAGAGGGGCCAGAGGAGCTGCAAATGTCGGAGAGAGGCACACCAATTCAAATGCCATAACGTTTGTAGCAGCTCAAGCTGTATCAGCTGATAATAAGCCCCAGTACAAAGAAGAAATCCAACTCGTGATCGATTCAGGGTCAACATACCATCTGATAAACAAAAGATATGAAAAGTATATGACCAACATAAAACAAATTCCACAAATTAATATAAGAGCGGCCAACGGTGGCATCATTAAAGCTACATGCAAAGGGAATTTAACAGGAATGTCTGAAGAAGGATACGAAGTTACAATAGAAGATTGTCTAATAATAGACAACTTGTCACATAATCTTTTATCAGTACTTAAACTAAACGAAAAGGGTCTTCAAGTAATATTTGACAAGGAAATAGTACTTATACAGAAAGGTAACATCAAAATACAAGGCGACTGCAATGGAAAATTATTTACTATGAAACTTGACCTTAATAGAACACATGCATTGGTATCAAAAGAAGAAGACAACCTTTGGCATAGAAGAATGGGACACCTTAATTATGGAGGAATGAAAATCTTAGGTCTACCTTTATCTACAATCAAATGCACAATATGCATGGAAGCTAAAGCAAGCAGATGTCCATTCAGTGAAAACCCGGTACCTAGAACCAAAAGAATAGGCCAGTTGGTGTACTGCGATATAGGAGGGCCAGTTACGCCTATTACTCATGAAGAAGAGAAATATTATCTAACGATAATTGACGACTATTCGCATTTTATGGAAATACACCTACTACACTCAAAGAGTGAAGCGAAGAACTACATCATGAAATATATAAAAATTATGAAAAATAATGGAAATAATGTGAGACGAATTCGAACAGATCGAGGTGGAGAATTCCTCAACGAGGATCTTGCTTCATTCTATGCAGAGCACGGAATTATACAAGAGACTACATGTGCCTACACCGCCCAGCAAAACTCTATTTGCGAGAGGATGAATCTCACTCTGGGAAATAAAGTCAGAGCTATGTTACTAGAAACAAACCTTCCTAAGTACCTATGGGGCGAGGCGATGAGATGTGCTGCCTACACTATAAACAGATCACCTACAAAAGCACTACAAGGAGACACGCCAGCAAAGATATGGTATGGTAAAAATAATTTAAATAAAGTGAGAGTTTTTGGTGCGAAAGCTTGGA
This sequence comes from Epinotia brunnichana, assembly GCA_963854355.1. Classification (NCBI taxonomy): domain Eukaryota; kingdom Metazoa; phylum Arthropoda; class Insecta; order Lepidoptera; family Tortricidae; genus Epinotia; species Epinotia brunnichana. The sequence continues at coordinate 3,735,242 of OY977940.1, forward strand.
GCATGATCTTTCCAAGGCCCAACAAACTAGAGCCTAGAGCGAAGCCCATGAGAATGATAGGATACTGTGGATCAGGATACAGACTATGGGATCCAAAGACCAATGAGATAATAGAATCGCGAGATGTAAGATTTGATGAGTCAAACTACAGATATGAAGACAGTGAAAAGGTTGTACAAACTATTATCTATGATGAAGAAGAAGAACCTTCAAAATCTAACTACACTACACCGGAAATGACAAACATGGAGAATACAAAAGAACCAGTTCAAGGCACAGAAGAACCAGCACAAGGTACAGAAGAAAACCAGGAACAACAACCTCAACAACGTGAAAGAAGAAAATAAAGTTACCCAAGAAATATGACGACTATGATATGATAACCATAGCATACGCACTGCTATCTGAAGATCCTATAAGCTACAAGGAAGCTATACAAAAAGAAGGATGGTCGGAAGCCATAAAGAAAGAACTACAAGCTCACAAGAAGCTAAGAACATGGGAGGAGTGTGAATTACCTAAAGGACAGAACATAATACAAAAATTAAAAGAAGAATTTCAAGCAAAAGACATGGGAAAAATAAGCAAATTTTTAGGAATGGAAATATCTCAATCCAAAGATGGGATGGAAATTAAACAAACACAAATTATAGAGAAAATTTTATTGAAGTTCAACATGCAAGATTGCAAGGGATGCAATACACCAATGGAAGTCGGATTAAAAATAAATGAAAATGAAAAAGTGATGAACGACATCCCTTACAGACAACTTATAGGTGCACTTATGTATCTAGCTACAATAAGCAGACCAGACATAGCCTATGCTACGGGATTTTTAAGTAGATACATGATTCGCCCAACACCAATTTTATGGACAGCTGCGAAGAGAATCCTAAGATACCTGAAACAGACAAAAGAAAAAGGATTAGTGTACAGAAGAGAAGATAATAATAATTTACTAGTCTTTTCAGATACAGACTGGGGAAGTGAACAAATTGACAGGAAGAGTGTCAGCGGTACTGCAATATTCCATCAAGGCAACTTGGTCAGCTGGAGCTCCAAGAAGCAGTCATCAGTATCACTGTCTACAGCAGAGTCGGAGTACTATGCAGCAGCTTTATCTGTAAGTGAAACAGTGTTCATTAGAGAAGTGTTAAAAGATTTGAATTGTGATAAGAACTTAATTTGTTCATTGCTCATTGACAATCAAAGCACAATTAAAATGATTGAGAGTTACGAAAATAGTAAAAGGTCTAAACACATTGTTGGATTTCGTATGTTGGTATGTCCGACTTTAATCTGTTGTCGTGTCTATACTCGCGATTCCTATACCTACATCATCCCTTTCCAACATGCGCACTGATATATCGCTTCGTCCTTGTCACATACACGACGTGTGCGCAACGCTCGCCCCACCTGGCGAGAGAAAAGTGTTGTTGAATTCTCACCCCGCGTGCGTGTAACATCCTCCGCTGATAAAAGACATTAAATCTTATTAAATCCGCCGCAAATCTCTGTACATCGTTTGAAAACTATATATGCTGTCAGCTCAGCATTAAAAGGTGTTCGACTGTTAGTGAAGTGAAGGTGTTTTTGGACAATTTGGGATTACGCTGCGCGCCCCACACGAGCACATGGTGTGCCACGAAACGCTAGCGTGAAGGAGGAGTTCACCCAAATCACAAGTAAGTGCGCATGGCTCCTATAACCTTCTGTTAGCTGATTCATCCACCTGTTCCGATTTCCAAAGGCAGCTAACTTTCCTGCACAATTTCGCATCAAGTAGCTACGACAATAGACCACACGGTTGGATACCTACATACAGTCCACTAACGCGCTAATCTCTGAAAAGGGAAACTAAAAAGCGCACCGCAAATTAAAACACCCTTGCAGGGCGTGATCAAAATTCAATTCTGTACGCCCCAAGTTTTGGTCACTAACGATCCGGATAATTATATTTCATTCCCAACCTAGGATTTATATCTATTTAAAGTAGCTCCTTGACATTATATTATATAATTTACCCATAGATACGTAAAATCTATGTACTTCGCATCATATCATCGTATCATTATTCTATAGATACTAACATTTCAGCAACGCATTAACGATTCTTAGTTTTCAATTGATGTACACGTCACAAATACATGCTATTGTTCTCACTGGCTCGGGAGCGCTGACCGGTTTCGTTCATATCTACCCGCTTTTATTTCGTTCTAATCTTTTCTCGAACTACCGCGTGCCGCGCGCTCCGATCTGTGCCGTCAATAGGTACCTATACGGTCATCGCTTAACCTACTTTGTAGACGGAGAGTTAAACCGCCTTATTCTCACAAACTGTTTCTTTTTTGTAACACATTTCCTTTGTATACTTTTATTTCCCGCGATTTGTGTTACATACCTACATCTATTTTAACTGCACTTTTATTTCCGCGACTTTTGTCAAACATTTAGGTATTATAACCGCTTTTTCCCGCGACTTGTGTTTACGAGTAGGTACTCACATTTATTTAACCGCACTTTTATTTCCGCGACTTTTGTCAAACATTTATTATAACCGCTTTTTCCCGCGACTTGTGTTTACGAGTAGGTACTCACAGTTATTTAACCGCACCGTTATTCCCGTAAATCGTGTTTACGGACATTTATTTGAACCGCATTTTAATTCCCGCAAATCGTGTTTACTTATATTTTATTTGTGTGGGCTAAGTTTTATAGTCACACTCAACGCGCAACACCATGCCACCGAAAAAAGACCCTAAAGACGAGGCGGCTAGGGACCCCGTCCAGAATGAACTAGTTATTTTAGAAGCTAAGCGCAGTGCCTTCTTCGCCCGCTTACAAACCATATACAAATTGTCGGTTAAGGCGTACGAAGACGAAATTCAACGTAAAACGTTCTTAAATAGCGTATCAAATCTAGACCAATTGCGATCAGATTTTGAGCGTGTTTTAGACTCGTACAATGAATGCGTTTTACGATTAACGCCTGATGCAACCGCTGATTATCAGTCCTGGATCGCGTTTGAGGATATATATTGTCAAATCAAACGCATTCAGTCTGAAATCGAAAGTTCGCCAGAGTCTCAGCGGCCTTTGCAATCCGCTCTAAAGCATAATCTCCCGCCTATGCAGCTAATGGAATTTAATGGCGACCTTCGTAATTGGCCATTATTCTATGAACAATTTAAAAGTGTGATTCATAACAACTCACGCTTAACAGATAGCGAACGCATTCAGTTCCTAGTAGGTAAACTGACTGATAAGGCTAGGTCGGTATGCGCGGGGCTGCCAGCCACAGGGGAAAACTATCCCATAATTTGGCAAGCGCTGGTTGATAAATATGAAGACAAACGCGCCATGGCAGCCGGCTATATCAATCAGCTGTTAGACTTTAAACCCATAGCGAATGGGTCCGCTTCTAATTTGGAGTATTTTCTATGTAATTTCGACGCCTCCGTTAAGGCGTTTAAAGCGCTTAAATTACAAGATTTAGCGGATTTTTTGTTCTTGCATATCGCATTACAAAAACTAGATCCCGAATCGATAAAATTATTTGAGATGTTTTATCGCAAGGAAACGTGTCCTTCGTACAAAAATCTTATTGATTTCGTCAAAGAACAATCCAGGGTTGCATCGCATTCGACAACAAAACAAACATTTTCACAATCACAACCGAGATCTAATAACAATAAAAATATACCGCTACCAAAAAACAATTCGACGAAAACATTCGTTAATACGCAAACGCCCGCGATTGATTCTTGTTTGTTGTGTAAAACTAATAAACACGAACACTTATATCAGTGTGCCGCCTTTACAAAAATGTCCCCGTACGAAAGATTTGATTTTGTAAAAACTAATTCCGTGTGTAACAATTGCCTTAGTTATAAACACAAATTTTCCGCTTGTATGTCACACAGAACGTGTAGTATATGTAATGCACAGCACCACACGTTATTACATTTTAATCCGCCGCATAAACAAACTTATTTACCTAACTCGCATCAAACCAGTACCAACACTTTTGTTGACAAGGCGAATTCCACACCGCCATACAGCAGTAGAAACGGGGTGGCAAGCAATTTGCAGTCTTATCACCCGGCCGATAGGGTCGATAATGGTTTGAGGCATGACTCAACGTTGAATCATTTGTCGGCTCGAAGTGCAAATGATGATGATAACTTGAGAACGCTTATGCATAAAACAACCTTATTAGGGACCGCAAAAATTCGACTTTATGACGCAAGCGGTAAGGTTCATTATGCAAGGATTCTGGTCGATCCTGGAAGCCAATCTGATTATATAACGCTCGAGTGTTGTAATCGATTAGCGCTGCCGATTTCGAACCAGAATCGTTTTGCCAGGGTTCTAGGTATTGGGGGTTCGTCCCAAAAAATACTTGGGATGTCAATAGTGCAATTTAGTTCCCGATTCGACAGTAATGGCGATAACTCTTACACTATTCAGCCTCTGGTGGTGGAATCCATTACGTCACACTTGCCTGACTCGCCTATCGACATATCTTTGTTTGATTGTTTTAAGAATATACCTTTGGCCGATGATTGTTTTAATGAGCCCGGGCCCATTGATATGCTTATAGGAGCAAATTTATTCTGTGACATCTTACTTTCTGACAAAGTCCGAAGTGCCGGCTTGCCTTCGGCTTTGGAAACCACCCTGGGTTACGTCATAATGGGGGACGTCACTGTGACGTCACCTCCGCGCGCGACTCGTGCTCTCTGTGCGTTTACGCACGAACCGCTTAACCAAACTTTGGAAAAGTTTTGGAACTTGGAGGAAGTACCCTCAAAGAAATTTCTACGTCCCGATGACAAGGGATGTGAACAAATATTTACCGCAACGACGACGCGTAACGATAATGGTTCTTACGCAGTCGATCTTCCCTTCAAGCAAACGCCAGATAATCTGGGCAATTCTTTTGTAACCGCTAAAAGAAGATTTTCGATGCTCGAAAATAATTTCTTAAAATACCCGCAACTCCGCGACAAATATGATGACGTCATTCGGAATTACCTGGATAAGGGGATTATTTCTTTGGTTCCGCCCGAAGAGTCCTCAACGCCAGGGTTTTGTCTACCTCACCACCCGGTCATCCGGAACGACAAATCCACGACAAAAATCCGCCAAGTTCTGGACGGCAGCTGCAAATCTGACAGTGGACTGTCATTAAACGACATCCTACATACCGGCTGTAATTTGCAAGCAGACATTTTTCACATTCTTTTGAATGTTCGCATATTCCGCGTTGCCTTTTTTGCTGACGTCCGCCAAATGTACTTATGCATAGAAGTACATCCGCACCACCGCTCTTTTCAACGATTTTTGTATCGCTTTTCGCCTGAAGTACCTTTGGAGATGTATAATTTCAACCGGGTCTGTATTGGACTCCGGTCTTCGCCATTCCTCGCGCTTCGCACGCTCCGCCAGCTCGCTAGTGACAAACGCGAGAAATTCCCGCACGCTGCCGCCGTTCTCGAAGGGGACGTTTACATGGATGATCTAGCTTCCTCTGCTTCTTCGTCCGAGGAAGCAGTTGCGATAGCGAATCAACTAATCAGTCTCTTCGAGGCTGGCGGGTTTGATCTGGTCAAATGGACTAGCAACTCTCCGCAGTTGCTAGAGCACATTCCCATATCTCACCGCCAGTCGGAAGACGTCTCCTTCGGTGACGGCGACACTTTGAAGATTCTTGGTCTTCGACGGCTTCCCGCTTCGGATGAATTTGTCTTTGACGTTTCTCCTCCGCAACTCAGTGGCACGAAACGTTCTATTCTTTCAGCTACTGCTCGTTTGTATGACGTGCTAGCACTCGTCGGCCCTGTCATACCTTATTCCAAGTTTCCTTTAAAGGAACTATGGCTCTTAAGGATGGATTGGGACGATTTGCCACCACCGCACATATCGCATTTATGGGAGCAGTTCATCAGTGAGCTTCCACTGATTTCAGCTCTTAAATTTCCGCGTCAATTCGGTGTCGAGCTTGACGATGTTTTGTCTCAGCGTCATCCAATTGCGGATACGTTTGCATTTTCTGACTCTGAAGTTGTCTTATGTTGGGTGCACTCTTCACCTCACAGATTCTCAACTTTTGTAGCGAATCGCATTGCTCAATATCAAAATAATTTTGCAGCTTCTAAAGCTTACCTAAATGAGCTTCACACGTTTCTTCAGTCTGATCCGTATTATACGCATTTCAAGGAAGAACTTGCAAAAAGTCGAATTACTTGGCGTATGAGCCCCCCAAACTCGCCTCATTTTGGAGGCATTTGGGGAGGTAACATTAAATGCTTTAAAACTCATCTTCATCGTGTTCAAATCCTGACATACAAAAAATTACTTACCGTGCTTACTCAGATCGAAGCAATTCTTAATAGCCGCCCTCTTTATATACTAAGTTCTGACCCGTCAGAACCCACCGCGCTAACGCCAGCTCATTTCATGTCAACCTCGCCGTTGCCGCGTTTGCCCGCCGCCGACTTAAGCCAGGAGCGACCGAATCAATTAACTCGTTTTTCAATGCTAGACTCGCTTGTCCAATCATTCTGGAAACGGTTCCGAGTTGAGTATCTTCACAACTTACAAAGCAGAGAGAAATGGAATACTCCAGACAAGCCGATAGCGGTGGGAACAATAGTTTTAATAAACGTTGCTAACGCGCCACCCTTGCAGTGGCCGCTCGGAATAATAACTCGTGTATTCCCTGGGCGAGACGGTGTTGTCCGCGTTGCTGAAGTGCGGACCCGCAACGGTACGCTCGAGCGACCGATCGTTCGGCTGTGCCCGCTGCCTACGCAGTAGGGTTGCCACCACATACATATCTATGTATACATATATATATTTTAAGTTACCATAAATAGTAATTCTTTTAGTATAATTACCTAATGATAGGTAAATTGTACACTTCGCTTGTTTTTAGTTATATGGTGCGATATCATCTTTTCCTATGTACATCCATATGTATATAATTATTATTTTTCTCTTTGAAGGGAACCCTTCAAGCCGGGGGAGATGTTGGATTTCGTATGTTGGTATGTCCGACTTTAATCTGTTGTCGTGTCTATACTCGCGATTCCTATACCTACATCATCCCTTTCCAACATGCGCACTGATATATCGCTTCGTCCTTGTCACATACACGACGTGTGCGCAACGCTCGCCCCACCTGGCGAGAGAAAAGTGTTGTTGAATTCTCACCCCGCGTGCGTGTAACATCCTCCGCTGATAAAAGACATTAAATCTTATTAAATCCGCCGCAAATCTCTGTACATCGTTTGAAAACTATATATGCTGTCAGCTCAGCATTAAAAGGTGTTCGAGTGTTAGTGAAGTGAAGGTGTTTTTGGACAATTTGGGATTGCGCTGCGCGCCCCACACGAGCACATGGTGTGCCACGAAACGCTAGCGTGAAGGAGGAGTTCACCCAAATCACAAGTAAGTGCGCATGGCTCCTATAACCTTCTGTTAGCTGATTCATCCACCTGTTCCGATTTCCAAAGGCAGCTAACTTTCCTGCACAATTTCGCATCAAGTAGCTACGACAATAGACCACACGGTTGGATACCTACATACAGTCCACTAACGCGCTAATCTCTGAAAAGGGAAACTAAAAAGCGCACCGCAAATTAAAACACCCTTGCAGGGCGTGATCAAAATTCAATTCTGTACGCCCCACACATTGACATTAAAGCTCATTTTATCAAGGATATAGTGAACAAAGGTTTAATAACATTGAAATATGTGTGTACTAATGAAAATAAAGCAGATAAACTTACCAAATCATTGTGTCATGTTAAACATAACTATTTCTGTGAATCTCTTGGATTGTATTAGATATCGCTTTAGATTTGAATTGTACTAAGTTGTTACTATTGTTATGTTTATGATTAATCTCAAACTTTGAGGAATTTCAGACCTGTTTTATGTATATGTAAAAGTTAACCTCTAAATTTAGGTTAAGTAAGACACTCAAATGTCAGTCATTGTGACAGCTCATGAGTGTTGCTACTTTCGAAATGTTATTATCATTTGCAAGTTCAAGTTAATTTGTCATAAGACTTGATCTTGAGCCGGGGTATTGGAAATAAACATCCATTCGTTTACTTAATCTATGGAGCTGTCAAAATGACGTTCAACTTAGCTGTCAAGTTGACTCTGTATACCATTCCCTTCTTACCGAACCTGTAATGGCGGATGATGTGCTTAGAAGTGCTAAGTACTAAAATAAACGATATAGACTTATTTATGGGGCTTTTAATAGTTAATTCCATTACCTAGTATAATTAAGCCTCTTTGACATATTTTTTGGTTCGTTACTCCATACTAAAAATAACCTATCACGTTCTGAGATCATTTTTTTTTTTTTCAAATTATCAGATATCCAATTCTTACTGTTTCTAAACATTATAAAGAAATAGTTTCTATTCCTGAAAACCAAATATATTATATTAAAAGCCCAAATAAATACGACACTGTTATGAGTAACGAGACACAACTACAAAGTTAGTAACAACACAGCACACTTTTTGGAAATAGTTAAATCACTTTGCTATTAGAAATAAGAATACAGATCAAATCCATCATGTAGATGGCTGTCTATTACAAAGTGATATGTATGTGTATTTTACAAAACGAAAATGAATGTTGACCATGTGTGGTATTAGTCCATCAACAGAGTTTTTTGGTGTTATCTTAGTTTTAACAAGCAAAGCAAATCATACGTGCAGGTGTATGTAAACATCGCGTTAAATAATTTTAAAAGAATCATGTAAGAAAACATTAAATGTCATCTTCTGATTCCACATAAAAGTAATTCTATAACCACAAACAGTAACAAACACACAGACCTTACGACTTACGCGTACTTACGACTGACTGCAGGAGTTTCTCAACTTTATAAGTAAAAATATATAATTTTCCACCACTTTTCACTTCATTCTTAACTTTAAACATTCACAAATTTAATTAAGAAGCTCTCAGTATTATCTATTTAATGTTAAACTCACTATTGCCTCCAAAATATAGTAATTTACGCACCAGCAAGCGAGCCAGTTGATACTTGTTTGAAACGCGCGCCTTTAGACTAAAAAATCTAGCGAACTACTCGTATTGGGCGAATGTTGGTGGCATGTATGAATAAAAGTAGGTTAAAATTATAAGGAAGAAGCGAGACAGAGATTATGGAGGGATGTATGTATAGGGAAGACGAGGAAAAACATAGTTTAACAAGATAGGGCTATGGGATATGGGACACGCGGGCAAACAACTCCTTTTTGATTTTGGGTATGAAATGTAACCGCGGGCAGACAAGTTTTGTGTCGCTTTTTCAAAGTTGCGTGTCATAGAAGCGGATAAATGCCGGAAGCACACCGTCCTGCAAAATTCTATCCCTATCTCGCTTCATCTATAACTTTCTACCGCTCCGCTCATGCCATCCACCGCGCTCGGACGTCTGGCGTAGGCTAGAGTTTAAGAGAGAGAACAGAGTAAGTTTAAGAGACAAACGGTCTTTGATCGCTGTATACAAACTATTCCCAATAGAAAATCAGCAGACTAGCAATGATGTACAAGATATTGACAAAGATAGAGATAGTGAGGTCAGAAAAAGTCTGACAAACCACAAGAATCGGATAGTCGGATCCGACGTTCTGAAACGAAGACGCACGTGTATTGACGCTTTAAAAAAATAAATCCTACCTGCTGTCAATTGTCCTTGTCAATGTCTTGTCACTTCATTTCATTTCCATTGTACATGTAATTCGTCGCAAGAAAGGAAATAGTTTTGCGCAGATTATTTTGGTGAAACGGATTAAAGATTCTTTTACAATGTGCTAATTACATTGTTATTTCACAGTCTACTTGTTATTCGTTTTGAAAGAGACTAGGTAACGCTAGATTTATAACATTTTGCACATTCTAGCGTTGTCATGGCTTGCGTGCAGAACCCAGTCCAAGGCGACTCTGAGAGAGAGGAAGGAGAGATTGTAGATGATCTCGATGAGCTCTCGGACATATCGTCGGAGGAAGAGTACCTATTGAGGCAGAGGCTGCATATGCTAGAAAAGTACAATAATGTCCTTGAACGTAAGAACGCGAAGCGAACTATCTCTGAAACTGGTAAGTCGACGACATGCACATCGTGGTAGACATTTAGGACTTTTGTTTCTCCTGCTTTCTGTAGATAAGGGCACTAAATGGTTCCAATGTTCCAATTATGATAAGAGACCATAATTAGGTTTGCTTCACAATCATCAATCATCCATCAATTGAGGATTGTAAAGCAGGTTGAATTAAGAAACAAGTTGGTGAACTTTCACCCCTTCCTTTGATTGCAATTTTGAGTTTCATACTTCTCATTCTCAAAAACTTGGTCCAATAATCTCAATGCTTTAATCAAAGATCAATTTTCATCCAAAGTTAAGTAATAATTCATGAGTATATCAAAGTAATACACATAAAGCCAATTTTGACAACTACTTTAGCCAAGAGTCACTACCCTTGCCTATGAAGCTGGAGGTCCTGGGTTCGAATCCTGGTAAGGCCATTTATTTGTGTGCTGAGCATGAATATTTCTTCCTGAGTCATGGATGTTTTCTACATATGGTTGAGGAAAATGAAGGTATGGCACATGTCAACTCTATTTGAATGATATTAAGGTCCGAAAGTGCTCTAAACATTCTATTTCCTCAAATGTATATAAATATTTAAGACAAGCCAAGCTAAGTGCAAGGGCACTACCTACCTTTTCTCGAAGTGCTTCATCGTTTTTTTAACATTCATAACTTGTGCATTATATCAAGTTTATATAAGAGGCTTCCATCAAGTCTCCATGATTTTACTGAGTTTGTAAAGCACCATTGTTTATTAGTACAGTCAGTCAATTAAATTCAGTCCACTGTAGATTGACTTTAAAAAAAATTACACAAATACAACCAGTTGCAAACAATGCAAAATGCCATTGTAGGCTCATTGAAAAAAAATAGTCTAGAGATTGTTGAGCACTTTAATAGAGAAAATTATGTAATAGGTAGACATGTTTCGGTGATTTTACGAACTTTCCTACCGACTGCTCCCATTTTTGTCAAAGTTCTTGCAGATTTGGATTCCCTTTCCCAGTAAATTTGTAGTAGCCCAGGACAGGCTTGTTGCTTAAAAATACCTGAACATGCCATGCCAGTTTGCTGGTACATTGACAATAAAGCAACCAGGGGAGTGACGGCGGTTGGAATGCTTATAGAATCACCCGTTTATTACATTTTCCTCTTCTTCTTCTTCCTGCTAGACCTTGTCCCATTTATTTGGGGTCGGCCTTCCTTGTCCGTAATTTCCATCTAGCACGGTCCTGTGCCACGTCTTTATTTAAATGAGACTCTTTTAGGTCCTTTTCGACCGTCATCAACCAGGTAGTAGGTGGTCTTCCACGTTTTCGTTTCGTGGTAGGCAAGTCGAGGGCAAGCTTCACCAAGTTTATTACATTTTCCACCATATTAGAAAGGTATAAGGTGCAAAAGTTTAAACATAATATATCTTGGTCATCGACAGAACAATATGGTATAAAATTAAAAATGAGTCTACACTTTTTATTTCATATTAATTATGAACTTTGGACTGTTACATGATTTTAGCAGGGACACAGATATACTCCCTAGCAGTAATGGTAATGCTCAAATGTTTCCATTTGATTTCTATGCAATAAGTTTTTGTGTATCACAGTGATTGTATGTATTGATAGAGACACACACACAGAGTGACAGTTTCATCTACATTTAGTATTCGTTGTTTTTAATTTAAGTGTGATTATTAAAAAGTAACTAGATTATTTAGTCAATAAATCGAAACATTCCGTGTAACATAATTAAGAAATGATTTTTGATAAATAATAACTGACTCTACATTATTGCCTATTTTCAATGTCAAAAAGTACCGCAGGTTTCCGAATTCCTATGTAAGTTACATAAGGTCAAAGTAATGGAATAGTCCACTTAAGGTGGTTCGATTGCCATACAAAACGCTATTTGACATTCGTAGGTTAACGGCGTTATATTTTAAGAAACTTATGTAACAAACTTTCATAAATTGGCTTCCCATTTGCGCCAAATTCCCCCTTTCCTAGAATAAACTTGTATAAACTAGATTAATTTGAGAAATTGGTTTGTCACGTGATATTTTGGGAAAACTATTTTTCTCAAATTAATCTAGTTTATACAAGTTTATTCTAGGAAAGGGGGAATTTGGCGCAAATGGGAAGCCAATTGATGAAAGTTTGTTACATAAGTTTCTTAAAATATTACGCCGTTAGCCTGCGAATGTCAAATAACGCTTTGTATGGCAATCGAACCACCTTAAGACTAAATATGTTGTTGGTAGCGAAACATAATGATATTCGTAAAATAAATTCAGTGTATAAATCTTTTACATTTTGTATTATTTCAATGATATTTTGTTAGTCTTTCAGGGATTATTAAGTAAAGTTCTGTAGGTGTGGTTAATTAGGAAACAAGTGGACATCTCAATTTTTAAACATTTGCTATAGTAACTTACGCATTTAATTTGCATTCAAAGTATTTTGTAATTGGTTTGTGTGGTTCAACCACCTTGAATTGTTTTGTTTACTACACTTATGTGTTACAAGCACTCTTTCTTCTCAAATATATTATGTTTGTTGTGGTACAGTCAGCTAAGAAAGTGGTGTCTACACTTGAACCTTAGTCTCGATATAATAGAGTCGAAAAGTGGTAGATTAGTTTCTTGGCTTCGTGTACATATATTTACAGTCACAAAAATATTATACTTACCAAATATTTATTTTATGTTGATATCAAATGGTTGTGGTTATTAATGTTATTATATTAGAAATATAACTTCTTTGTGTGTTTGGCTATGACTTCAATTCATCGTTTTTACTTTCCAAGTTTAAATCATCAGCTAAAAATGTTGAATCGCCAAATTTATTAGGATACACATTATTAGATTTTTTTTTATTATATCGAAGTTCGTTATTATGTGTAAATACGTGAATCAACTTTTAATGTACTCCCTGTTTTCTGACTTGTCTCACGAAATATAAAGTTTTATAAAAACTCCATATTTGTTTATTAAGCTCACACTAGGCTGTTATAAAACTAGATAATTGGGCCAACTTTCGGTCATGATATGTCTAAATTAAATATTATTATTTCAATGATATAATTAGTAACGCAGTAGACGTTGTTGTTGTTTTGTATGTAAACCGTGTCTTTTTCACTGCATTACCAGGTTTTTGCAGGAATGTAAAAGGCTTTCATGCGTGTCACATGTGTTATTCATTAATTTGGATGACTAGTTTTAATGTGAATAATATTTTGTGACAGTTAAGTCAATACATAGTACATTTTTATATGGCTGTAGAAAAGGAGTTGGCACTTTAAAAGTTGAATCACCCAAATAGACTTAGCATTTTTATATATTTACTTGACAATATGATAATTTTTGCATGCAATACTTCATTATGCACTGTGATTCTTAAATATAACTTTTAGGTAAAAATGGAAAGAATACAAATGCATTTCTATGTGATCTATCTGAAATATCTGCAACTGAGTTGGAAGAACCATATGTAGTATCTAAAAATATTAAGGAACAAAGGCATTTAAAATCATATCACAAACCAAAGAGAAGAAAAGATCCTCCCACTGTCAATAATTTAGCAAAACGAATTCACAGAAAAAAATCTAATAAAAGTAAAAAAAAGACTGCTAGACCCGAATCAAGTGACGAGTCTGATGATGAGTATAGGAATAAAAGAAGAAAACTAGCTCATGCTGTAGCAGTCAACAAGACTAATGTTGACAAAACATCTTTGAAAGCAAGGTTGGAAAAGATGCTCTGTGGTTCACATCAGGAAACAGAAAAAATCGCTTCAAATACAATTAAAACTCCTCTTGCATTGGTTTTTAAAGGAGCTTCTCTAGAGAAGATACACAGCCCCGAATCTTCCATTGAAGTTGAGAAAGATGAAAACAAAGATAATTTACACAATGCTACACATGTCTATGAATCTATAGACTTATGTTCCATGTCAGATATAGCATCTATATCTGATACTAAAAGTGAACATAATGGTAGTAATATAAGTGCACCATCAGGAGGCCACGACACAGTTGATTCAGCCCAGGAACCTATTGCGAATGCAGAAAACGTAATTATCGACGAAGCAGAAAACGTAATTATCGACGAAGCAGAAAACGTAATTATCGACGAAAGAGGAAACGTAATAATCGACGAAGCAGAATACGTAATTATTGACGAAACGCAAAAAAATAGTGATTCTGATGAAGACTTGGAAATACTTAGAGAGCATGCTCTGAAAACGAAGACTGTCAAAACAAATAGTAAAAATAATGAATTAGAAAAGCAAAATACAGACCATATCGCTGAAGCAAAAGAGGCATTTTTGCTATCGGGAGAAGAAGATAGTTACACTGCAGAACTTCGTTTGATTTGTCTTAAATCCGCTTTATTGAAAAAAGCATTTGAAAGAAAACAAAAGTTGAAGCAAAGAAGAAAGCGGATGTCCCAGTCTTGCAATTTGAATGATGAATTGATGAGAGAACAGATCGAGTATATGAATCTGTTGTCAGATAATAATACTGATATAGAATCAGTTGATATGGATATTGGCTCTGACGGAGATGAGAAGAGTAAAGATTTTCCTATTGAATCTTCAAACCTTATTAATACAGAATTTGAAAAAGTAAACCCTACAGAAATTGATGAAAAGACCGTTATGAAACTAATCAATCCTAAGGAAGATGAATTTGAAGAGGATGAGGATCTTTTACGTGCCAAATTATTAACTTCATTGAGTAAAAACTTGCCTAATCTTGTACATCCTAATGTTATGAATAATGCCACAGGAAGTGATTCACTGAAAAAAGACAAAGAGACTGAAAAACAGGCCAACAATATACCAGAGGAGAAAAGATTTATTATTAGTATAGGAAATTCTGATTCAGAAGGGGAACATGAAGCCACAAAGAATTTGACTAAGATGCATATGAAATTATCTGAGCAGGCAGAATTTCAACAGAAACTTGATTTGTTTTTGAAATCGACACGGATGGAGGTAGAGAAGAGTGTTCTTCCAGATGTTATACAACAACCTTTAGTACCGCCCCTGCCAAAGACTAAAGAAAAATTCGTCCCAAAGGTGAGGCAATAGTAGTGTTCAAATGAATGATAATCAAATGTAAAGACCGGTGTTGATATTGTTGTTAAATTTTCAGACTGTGAAACATCTGCCAAAATCAGAACAAATAGAATACAAGAACTTGGTCAAAAGAATGGCTGAGCTGGAAAAGATTAAAAACGCAAGACAGTCGTCGATAAATCTTGTCAATACGGGAACACAGCAAAAAGAAACTTTAAAGCCTCATAACTTTGGCACTCGACAGCAGCCTATGAATAACGACTTAGATGAGCAAATAGCATTGTCAAGGTACTGGTATTTTCTAATATTTAAACATTCTTGAACCATTGTTTCTTATCATATGTTTATCTTTTCAGAAAAATAATAGCAGAAGAGTCAGCTAAAGTCCTTAAACTAAAGGAAGAAGCGACAAAGTTGTCACACAAATATAAGATTGTATCGACAGAACTACGGAATATTGCAACTGCTATAACTTTGAATAAAAAACAACAGAAAGTTTCTCAAATTAAGTTATCCAAAATAAGAACACAACACCAGATTCTGATAAACAGGTATTGGTACTCATATCTGAAAAAAATACTTTTTTCCACGATATTTTGAATGCTAGTTCATTTTCAAATCTTAGTTTCAGTGCTGCTTGCAAATTTAATCATTTTCAATCGTGTTTCACAGTACAACCACAACAACAACTACTTCAAAACATTCCATATCGAACGGTAATCTAGCGGCTCGTCGCCCGCAAAAATTAACTTCTGCTGCCTCTAAACGACCACAAAAAGAAAACGCCCCACTCAATGATGAAGTAAAGACAGTCCAACTGTACAGTCCTAATACACTCAGTGAACTTCAATCAGTTAAAGTGAGCGTGGTCAACGATAGAATGGAAGAGCCGAATCCTAGATTATCAGTTCAAATAGATGTTACCAATAATACGAAGACTGTAAAAATACCGAAAAACCCTGTTAAGAATAGTTTTGAATTAGAAAATAATGTAGAACCTAGGATTGATGTGAGAAGTATTGGTGCCAATGAAGAGTTTGATGATAGAGGTGGCAAGAAAGATAAAGATCGAACTATTAGCAACTGGGGCAGTAAAAATAAACTCAAAGATGAAGATTATAAGTCACCACTCCAAGCATTAGGCTCTGCGAAGTAAGTAATCATTTTAACTGCATGTCATTGTAACATCTAAAGCATTGAAATAAGTTTTCTTTTCAAGTGAAATAAGGTAATTTTTTTAAAGTTTTTACTGCAATTTGTTGAATTTTATTGGTGATACCATAAATGTAGGTACTAATGTTGACGATGTAAAGATTAAGTAGTGTGATAATGATAATTTTTACATGGATGTTCTTCATAACCTTAATTCTGGAGCAGTGGTTAGATGATCTTCATTAGCTAAGAGGGAAGTCCATCTCATACACGGACAGTAATAAAATAAGTGACACCAAAGCGAATAAGAACACAATACCACTGTTCTATTTTTATTCATTCGAACTATAACTATCTAGACATCTTCAACTTTAGTAACGCTTGCCTGAGCCTATGCGGTGGTCGCGCTTCTATCGTTTATTACTGTGGATAAAAACAAACGATGTGGATATTTATTAGCAAAGGTAAAATCGTTATTACATTTAATTCAAACACTCTCACTTGGTATTTTCATACCGATGTCAAGAAGTATCCCCGAATGAACTGTGGTTACAATTTAATCTTTATTGCTTCGATTGTTAAATTGCTATTTGATCGTCCTTTATCAGGGTGCCTAGAAAACCAGGGCCTTTAGCATATAATCTTATTGGCATATGCTAAATTGCATTAATTTTAGTGTATTACTGTAGTAGTTATTTAAATTCACGTATATCATAACTCTATACGAAACTAAGAGTTAATTTTGTCAAACGAACGCAAGCGAAAAACGACCTTGTGATCTGACTATGAGGTAGCTTTTTATTTGCGTTTTTTTGATAGGATTTACCTACTACTTACCTACTTTATATTTTACACCAAATAATTACAAATTTGTCTTTTTGAAACGGAAACGATTTAATAGCCGTTCTATTATAGCGTTGTTTCAATGATTAATATTCAAACCGCAATGTGGTAAACATGGAATCATTCGTATAATTCGAGATGTTTTATCCACGGCGATGACTATATATGACACGTGATCATACTGGTCATCATTATGTAAATGCTAATATTATTTTTGGATATCCCCATTAGGTGTATTCATAATAGATCAAGAAAATGTGCATGTTTCAATTACCGCTTCCAATAATGTGGATGGAGATTGCGTACGCACATGGCCCAAGTGGGGTGTAAGTATGCATTTTAACTATCCACAGCGAATTACCTAATCAAAGTATAAAACATGATTTTCAGCTGGGAGGAAGACCCTAACGCTGTGCTCTGCCGTTTCGAGATTGGCGGACATTGCAAAGACGCTGATTGCAAATATCTACACCCGAAACAATGACACTATACATATTCTCTGTACTTCCACACACTGCCATACTACACATACAGTAACACATCCACATGTTCTATGACTTTATCGAGCAATGCAATGGATTCTACAAATAATGTGTAAAGTATATAACATTGTATTCTGTATCACGGACCTACCGTTTTAAAATTGCTAACCAACTAATAACTTATAGTTTGAGTAAAAGTGCACAATTTATGATTTTGGGTTCATAAATAGTATAAATTATAAGTAAGTTTTGTTCGTAACAAATAACCATACATCTAGGTTATTTGCCCATTATAATTGACGTCATCCGATTGGTACGCACTTATCGAAATTCACGATACCTATAACTCGATAAGCGCTCAAATGTACTACATAGTTCAACCTTGGCGCTAAAAGTTAAAAGTGTTTCAATTTCACGGTATATCATTTACGTAATTCGCTTATTGACATTTGTTTGTGACTACATTTTTTTTATGTTGATTTAAAGTTTGGTACACTTGATTAAACATTTTCTTATGCGATTTTAGTTGCTGAACACGCTGACGGCTGCCTCTTCCAGTGGTAAGTTGCGCGTACTTCTTTAGTCATAGTGCATTAGTGCTCTCTTTGGATTCTGTGTACCTATTATCGGACCCAGCGACGCTCATGGTAAACTGTATGTTCTAGTTAAGTTTTATGATAAATATTTTGAAAGATACAATATTGTACAATGTGAAAAGTCTAATAAATTATTATTTTGTAATATCTTTGTTTCATTTCATAACACCACTCGTTTAATAACTGCAAAAGACTAGCCAAAGGGACGAATGATATTTTGATGTTCTTTAATTTTTATAAACACGATAAAAATTAAAGAACATCAAAATATCATTCGTCCCTTTCTGACTAGAGTCTGACCAGCGAGTCGTGACTGACCAGAAATGTATGGAGCCGTCATAAGTAGGTACTTATAACTGACAGTTTATTTTATAGGTAAAATTGTTGCCATATAAATAATTTGATAAAAATGCTACTGTCACGACTCGCTGGTCAGACTCTAGCAAATACATCGCCCACACCAATGTATGTTTTCAACCGCTCTGCCGCTAACACGGTTGACTCGCCAGACTGCCAATAAAGATACCGACTGTCAATGGCCTACGTTTAGTAACAAAACCGACAGGTTAGAAGTGACTTAAACATCACTTTAGTTAACCTTAATCGGCCATTGTTTTTTAAATTCCCCATATACCTTTTAATTACTTCTAAGCTACCTTTGCATTACTAGGTACTAAATGTACTAAATGAGGATCGAAATGAAATAAAAGTTAATCTTACAAATAGACATTTTATTCAGACATTGTAAAGAAAATACAAAGTATAAGTAAAATATTTTCCTCCACACAAAGATAGAGACAAATAGTTACAAATTTATACACCTACGTATATTTTTAAGAATAATCTCGATATAATTACATGAGAATAGAATATTTGTAAACGACTGCACAGACGAGCTGGCTCAGGATGAATTCGTCCCCATTACTCCAAAAAAGCTTTATCATTGACTCTGACATTCTTGATTTTTCACCTTCCTAGGTGCAGTCGCCATCAGATATATCGGAGCGGCGGCGGGGGTTTTAGTGCTCACAAATATCTGAACACTTATGAATGTGGATGGATGTAAAAGACGAGGTAGGCCAAGGAAAAGGTGGATGGACTGTGTGAGAGACGATATGAAAAGAAAAGAAGTGAGTGATGAGATGACGGCTGACAGAGAAGTATGGAAGAAAAAGACATGCTGCGCCGACCCCAAGTAAAAGGGATAAGGGCAAGGAAATGATGATGATGATGAAATATCTGAACACGTCTCTAATGCCTCGACAATAGAGACGTGTTCAGATATTTGTGAGCACTTTGGCCACTCCGATATATCCGATGGCGACTCTACTTGTAGGTACTACTTGTATGGTTGGACTTTTAATAAAACTGTCATTAAAATTGGAACCTTCTACATTGAACGCTAGAGTTGCTTTTTGAATGAACTAGGTACTTTGATGCAATTCGGCCAACTCGCATCATGAGGGAATGGGCAGTAGTCCCCACACTGGCCCAGTGCGGGCTGGAGGGGGGGGACTTCATACACCTTTTGATTAGATGTTTGCCTTCACCGAAAAGCTAGCGGTAAATGTCAAATGCGATTCCGTAGGTACCTACATGAGTTCCGTAAAACTCACTTGTTCTCGGGATTTGAACCCACGACCGCCTTTTGACAGCCGCATGCTTAAACCACTAGGTTGCCGTAGTGTTTTTAGGGCAGGTTTATGTTAATGATATCGCATTGCGGACCAAAGAAAAGGAGACGCTACACGGGCCGATATCGGCCGGACTGCATGACGGCCGACGCGTGATTCGGCCCGTGTGGATACGTGTCGGAAGCACGGCGGCCGGCCAAATCAAAGGTCACTCCATACTACATTTTCTGTGACCTTGCTTAGCCGTCCGACAAAATCGGCCCGTGTAGCGTCTCCTATAGGAGAAACTTTCTTCATAGGAATGGAGACCTCAGTACCTCACCCTAAGCCAAAGAGGTCACCTCTAAGTGGTAACGAGAGATACATGTACATAGGTAGAATAATACGTATCCATACTAACAGTTACAGTGGATGTGGGCACAGTTGGAGCGAACGTGACAATTATCGATAAATAGTTACAATATTTTACTAACTATAGGTACCTTGGCCAACTATGAGGGTCGGTCTGGAACATTTTTGGAGATTTAACAGAAAAGGACATTACAAACGATGCAATTAGTCACACCGACTTGCTATTGTTTGAATGAAAGCTATGCATTGCTGTCATTGTTTGAATGAAAGCTATGCATTGCTGTGTGATAGATATACACAAAATCTAGTCATAAACGCACACTAATGGCTTACATGCCATCATACGCAAGAGGGTCGCCTCGCTGCTGAGACGAGTGAGAGGAAAGTGAGAACAGCATTCTGAGGATATTGGAAGGACGTTGGGATTGCCCTAACAGCCTGTATGTTTAATATTACCTCAAATTGTAACCATACATAGCTTTTAGTACTTTGAACCGATATTGTAAGAAAACTGTAAGTTAATTCTTTAAAGCCTACGCCAAAACCAAACACCAACACGAGTGGAGGAATGAGGCTGGCTTAAGGCACTCTAAGCTCTTCATAGAAGGAGTGGACTCGGGCTGGACCAGAAAACTCTGGAAATCCAGTAGGAAGCAACTCAGAATTATATCTGGGGTGTTCACAGGTCATTTCGGGGTCAAGGATCTCTTATGGGACTATCGGATAGTTTAGACTGTAGAATGTGTGGTGAGGAGGATGAGACTATGGAACACTTATTGTGTGAATGTCATGCCCTTGCCAGACAAAGAATGAACTACTTTGGTAACGGTTACCCGCAACCAAAGGAATTCAAGGTGCTCCCGACGAACTGCATCATCCGCTTTGTGGAAATGATGGAGCAAGCCTGGGAGCAGGTATAAAGGAGAGGGCAAATGCACAAAAGATCCCACTGGGTCGAAGTGCATCCGAAAGGGCCCTCACCTAGATAAGATAAGATAAGATAAAATAAGTTAATCTTAACTACAAAAGCGTAATTAATATTTGAAAATTTATCGAGCAGCAATGTATAATGCTTACACTCATTTGACACATGGAAGAAGCGGGTTAATTGTGACAGTTGTGACGTCACATCAGTAAGACAATGTAGTGATACATTGCGTGCTGAATTATTTTATAAGGAAAAAAAATAGTAGTTAAGAAAAAAAATCTTGTTTTATCGGTTCATAGCCCTAACACCTACCTCTGGTTACAATTTGAGGTAATATTAAAAATACGCGCTGTATATTTTAGGGCACTGGGTTGGCATTGTAACGGGGAGGGTAAAATAACTTAGAATTTTGCCCTAAACGTTACAGTGCCTATCACAAGGATACATCACCGTTAAATCTCAGAAAGCATCCCAGACCCAATGACCCACCATAAATTGTGTACGTTATATTGATAAAGAAGTACAATCATTTAAAAATAATCTAATTTCCTTAGTAAAGATCATAAGTATTGGTGTTTCAAAGCTCAATTTCATTCATACACATTGAAGACCAGATTCTGGCAGTAATATATATTATCACTTAGAATTGAACACGAAGGACTAAAAGTATCCAGCAGGCTAACTGTGGCAGTAAAAAGTAGCTGAGCTTATTCACCCATCTCTTTCTCACGTTTCAATGAAGTCACGGTAATAATAGAGACAAGTGAAAAGCGTCCGTATATTTAGTGCAAAACACCTATTGACTGGTACAATGCGAATCCCTTTTTAAACCCCGACGAAAAAAGAGGGGTGTTATGTTATAAGTTTGACGTGTCTGTGCGTCTGTCTGTAGCATCGTAGCTCCTAAGGGCGAATATTCAGCGTTTTTAAGGCGTTTTTTTTTGTCATTGTCGTCTCCAGGAAATACTATTAAAAGAGACGAATATCAGAGTCCACTTTTGATGAAGACGTAAGCCAATACCGGTGCTGAGTCTTTTTTTATTTAAGTTTCCGCGGTGTGTTTTACCTCTGCTGAAATAATCTTAAGCCGACAATGACTTTAGAACCGCGCGGTTCAAACGCTCGGAGATTGGCCCTTAACGAATGGAGCGATTTGAATGTGGTTTTTTTTTGTCCGAAAGCTGACGTGATCGAGATGGTTCTTTGCTAATACGTTTCAATAAAATCGGATCTTTTTGAGATATTAAACTTTGAAATTTAGGGGGTTTTTCAACTTTTTTTAAATTATGACCACCTTGAATTGTTTTGTTTACTACACTTATGTGTTACAAGCACTCTTTCTTCTCAAATATATTATGTTTGTTGTGGTACAGTCAGCTAAGAAAGTGGTGTCTACACTTGAACCTTAATCTCAATATAATAGAGTCGAAAAGTGGTAGATTAGTTTCTTGGCTTCGTGTACATATATTGACAGTCACAAAAATATTATACTTACCAAATATTTATTTTATGTTGATATCAAATGGTTGTGGTTATTAATGTTATTATATTAGAAATATAACTTCTTTGTGTGTTTGGCTATGACTTCAATTCATCGTTTTTACTTTCCAAGTTTAAATCATCAGCTAAAAATGTTGAATCGCCAAATTTATTAGGATACACATTATTAGATTTTTTTTTATTATATCGAAGTTCGTTATTATGTGTAAATACGTGAATCAACTTTTAATGTACTCCCTGTTTTCTGACTTGTCTCACGAAATACAAAGTTTTATAAAAACTCCATATTTGTTTATTAAGCTCACACTAGGCTGTTATAAAACTAGATAATTGGGCCAACTTTCGGTCATGATATGTCTAAATTAAATATTATTATTTCAATGATATAATTAGTAACGCAGTAGACGTTGTTGTTGTTTTGTATGTAAACCGTGTCTTTTTCACTGCATTACCAGGTTTTTGCAGGAATGTAAAAGGCTTTCATGCGTGTCACATGTGTTATTCATTAATTTGGATGACTAGTTTTAATGTGAATAATATTTTGTGACAGTTAAGTCAATACATAGTACATTTTTATATGGCTGTAGAAAAGGAGTTGGCACTTTAAAAGTTGAATCACCCAAATAGACTTAGCATTTTTATATATTTACTTGACAATATGATAATTTTTGCATGCAATACTTCATTATGCACTGTGATTCTTAAATATAACTTTTAGGTAAAAATGGAAAGAATACAAATGCATTTCTATGTGATCTATCTGAAATATCTGCAACTGAGTTGGAAGAACCATATGTAGTATCTAAAAATATTAAGGAACAAAGGCATTTAAAATCATATCACAAACTAAAGAGAAGAAAAGATCCTCCCACTGTCAATAATTTAGCAAAACGAATTCACAGAAAAAAATCTAATAAAAGTAAAAAAAAGACTGCTAGACCCGAATCAAGTGACGAGTCTGATGATGAGTATAGGAATAAAAGACGAAAACTAGCTCATGCTGTAGCAGTCAACAAGACTAATGTTGACAAAACATCTTTGAAAGCAAGGTTGGAAAAGATGCTCTGTGGTTCACATCAGGAAACAGAAAAAATCGCTTCAAATACAATTAAAACTCCTCTTGCATTGGTTTTTAAAGGAGCTTCTCTAGAGAAGATACACAGCCCCGAATCTTCCATTGAAGTTGAGAAAGATGAAAACAAAGATAATTTACACAATGCTACACATGTCTATGAATCTATAGACTTATGTTCCATGTCAGATATAGCATCTATATCTGATACTAAAAGTGAACATAATGGTAGTAATATAAGTGCACCGTCAGGAGGCCACGACACAGTTGATTCAGCCCAGGAACCTATTGCGAATGCAGAAAACGTAATTATCGACGAAGCAGAAAACGTAATTATCGACGAAGCAGAAAACGTAATTATCGACGAAAGAGGAAACGTAATAATCGACGAAGCAGAATACGTAATTATTGACGAAACGCAAAAAAATAGTGATTCTGATGAAGACTTGGAAATACTTAGAGAGCATGCTCTGAAAACGAAGACTGTCAAAACAAATAGTAAAAATAATGAATTAGAAAAGCAAAATACAGACCATATCGCTGAAGCAAAAGAGGCATTTTTGCTATCGGGAGAAGAAGATAGTTACACTGCAGAACTTCGTTTGATTTGTCTTAAAATTTTATATGTATATAAGTATTTATATGTATGTATCTATTATATATATCATCGCCTAGTACCCACAACACAAGCCTTACTGAGCTTACCGTGGGACTAGGTTGATTTGTGTAAGATTGTCCCGTAATATTTATTTATTTATTTATTTATTTATTTAAATCCGCTTTATTGAAAAAAGCATTTGAAAGAAAACAAAAGTTGAAGCAAAGAAGAAAGCGGATGTCCCAGTCTTGCAATTTGAATGATGAATTGATGAGAGAACAGATCGAGTATATGAATCTGTTGTCAGATAATAATACTGATATAGAATCAGTTGATATGGATATTGGCTCTGACGGAGATGAGAAGAGTAAAGATTTTCCTATTGAATCTTCAAACCTTATTAATACAGAATTTGAAAAAGTAAACCCTACAGAAATTGATGAAAAGACCGTTATGAAACTAATCAATCCTAAGGAAGATGAATTTGAAGAGGATGAGGATCTTTTACGTGCCAAATTATTAACTTCATTGAGTAAAAACTTGCCTAATCTTGTACATCCTAATGTTATGAATAATGCCACAGGAAGTGATTCACTGAAAAAAGACAAAGAGACTGACAAACAGGCCAACAATATACCAGAGGAGAAAAGATTTATTATTAGTATAGGAAATTCTGATTCAGAAGGGGAACATGAAGCCACAAAGAATTTGACTAAGATGCATATGAAATTATCTGAGCAGGCAGAATTTCAACAGAAACTTGATTTGTTTTTGAAATCGACACGGATGGAGGTAGAGAAGAGTGTTCTTCCAGATGTTATACAACAACCTTTAGTACCGCCCCTGCCAAAGACTAAAGAAAAATTCGTCCCAAAGGTGAGGCAATAGTAGTGTTCAAATGAATGATAATCAAATGTAAAGACCGGTGTTGATATTGTTGTAAAATTTTCAGACTGTGAAACATCTGCCAAAATCAGAACAAATAGAATACAAGAACTTGGTCAAAAGAATGGCTGAGCTGGAAAAGATTAAAAACGCAAGACAGTCGTCGATAAATCTTGTCAATACGGGAACACAGCAAAAAGAAACTTTAAAGCCTCATAACTTTGGCACTCGACAGCAGCCTATGAATAACGACTTAGATGAGCAAATAGCATTGTCAAGGTACTGGTATTTTCTAATATTTAAACATTCTTGAACCATTGTTTCTTATCATATGTTTATCTTTTCAGAAAAATAATAGCAGAAGAGTCAGCTAAAGTCCTTAAACTAAAGGAAGAAGCGACAAAGTTGTCACACAAATATAAGATTGTATCGACAGAACTACGGAATATTGCAACTGCTATAACTTTGAATAAAAAACAACAGAAAGTTTCTCAAATTAAGTTATCCAAAATAAGAACACAACACCAGATGCTGATAAACAGGTATTGGTACTCATATCTGAAAAAAATACTTTTTTCCACGATATTTTGAATGCTAGTTCATTTTCAAATCTTAGTTTCAGTGCTGCTTGCAAATTTAATCATTTTCAATCGTGTTTCACAGTACAACCACAACAACAACTACTTCAAAACATTCCATATCGAACGGTAATCTAGCGGCTCGTCGCCCGCAAAAATTAACTTCTGCTGCCTCTAAACGACCACAAAAAGAAAACGCCCCACTCAATGATGAAGTAAAGACAGTCCAACTGTACAGTACTAATACACTCAGTGAACTTCAATCAGTTAAAGTGAGCGTGGTCAACGATAGAATGGAAGAGCCGAATCCTAGATTATCAGTTCAAATAGATGTTACCAATAATACGAAGACTGTAAAAATACCGAAAAACCCTGTTAAGAATAGTTTTGAATTAGAAAATAATGTAGAACCTAGGATTGATGGGAGAAGTATTGGTGCCAATGAAGAGTTTGATGATAGAGGTGGCAAGAAAGATAAAGATCGAACTATTAGCAACTGGGGCAGTAAAAATAAACTCAAAGATGAAGATTATAAGTCACCACTCCAAGCATTAGGCTCTGCGAAGTAAGTAATCATTTTAACTGCATGTCATTGTAACATCTAAAGCATTGAAATAAGTTTTCTTTTCAAGTGAAATAAGGTAATTTTTTTAAAGTTTTTACTGCAATTTGTTGAATTTTATTGGTGATACCATAAATTTAGGTACTAATGTTGACGATGTAAAGATTAAGTAGTGTGATAATCTGATAATGATAATTTTTACATGGATGTTCTTCATAACCTTAATTCTGGAGCAGTGGTTAGATGATCTTCATTAGCTAAGAGGGAAGTCCATCTCATACACGGACAGTAATAAAATAAGTGACACCAAAGCGAATAAGAACACAATACCACTGTTCTACGGCTGAACGCAATGAGAAAGTCATATGACCAAATTCGAACTATAACTATCTAGACATCTTCAACTTTAGTAACGCTTGCCTGAGCCTATGCGGTGGTCGCGCTTCTATCGTTTATTACTGTGGATAAAAAACAAACGATGTGGATATTTATTAGCAAAGGTCAAATCGTTATTACATTTAATTCAAAGATAACACTCTCACTTGGTATTTTCATACCGATGTCAAGAAGTATCCCCGAATGAACTGTGGTTACAATTTAATCTTTATTGCTTCGATTGTTAAATTGCTATTTGATCGTCCTTTATCAGGGTGCCTAGAAAACCAGAGCCTTTAGCATATAATCTTATTGGCATATGCTAAATTGCATTAATTTTAGTGTATTACTGTAGTAGTTATTTAAATTCACGTATATCATAACTCTATCCGAAACTAAGAGTTAATTTTGTCAAACGAACGCAAGCGAAAAACGACCTTGTGATCTGACTATGAGGTAGCTTTTTATTTGCGTTTTTTTGATAGGATTTACCTACTACTTACCTACTTTATATTTTACACCAAATAAATACAAATTTGTCTTTTTTTGAAACGGAAACGATTTAATAGCCGTTCTATTATAGCGTTGTTTCAATGATTAATATTCAAACCGCAATGTGGTAAACATGGAATCATTCGTATAATTCGAGATGTTTTATCCACGGCGATGACTATATATGACACGTGATCATACTGGTCATCATTATGTAAATGCTAATATTATTTTTGGATATCCCCATTAGGTGTATTCATAATAGATCAAGAAAATGTGCATGTTTCAATTACCGCTTCCAATAATGTGGATGGAGATTGCGTACGCACATGGCCCAAGTGGGGTGTAAGTATGCATTTTAACTATCCACAGCGAATTACCTAATCAAAGTATAAAACATGATTTTCAGCTGGGAGGAAGACCCTAACGCTGTGCTCTGCCGTTTCGAGATTGGCGGACATTGCAAAGACGCTGATTGCAAATATCTACACCCGAAACAATGACACTATACATATTCTCTGTACTTCCACACACTGCCATACTACACATACAGTAACACATCCACATGTTCTATGACTTTATCGAGCAATGCAATGGATTCTACAAATAATGTGTAAAGTATATAACATTGTATTCTGTATCACGGACCTACCGTTTTAAAATTGCTAACCAACTAATAACTTATAGTTTGAGTAAAAGTGCACAATTTATGATTTTGGGTTCATAAATAGTATAAATTATAAGTAAGTTTTGCTCGTAACAAATAACCATACATCTAGGTTATTTGCCCATTATAATTGACGTCATCCGATTGGTACGCACTTATCGAAATTCACGATACCTATAACTCGATAAGCGCTCAAATGTACTACATAGTTCAACCTTGGCGCTAAAAGTTAAAAGTGTTTCAATTTCACGGTATATCATTTACGTAATTCGCTTATTGACATTTGTTTGTGACTACATTTTTTTTATGTTGATTTAAAGTTTGGTACACTTGATTAAACATTTTCTTATGCGATTTTAGTTGCTGAACACGCTGACGGCTGCCTCTTCCAGTGGTAAGTTGCGCGTACTTCTTTAGTCATAGTGCATTAGTGCTCTCTTTGGATTCTGTGTACCTATTATCGGACCCAGCGACGCTCATGGTAAACTGTATGTTCTAGTTAAGTTTTATGATAAATATTTTGAAAGATACAATATTGTACAATGTGAAAAGTCTAATAAATTATTATTTTGTAATATCTTTGTTTCATTTCATAACACCACTCGTTTAATAACTGCAAAAGACTAGCCAAAGGGACGAATGATATTTTGATGTTCTTTAATTTTTATAAACACGATAAAAATTAAAGAACATCAAAATATCATTCGTCCCTTTCTGACTAGAGTCTGACCAGCGAGTCGTGACTGACCAGAAATGTATGGAGCCGTCATAAGTAGGTACTTATAACTGACAGTTTATTTTATAGGTAAAATTGTTGCCATATAAATAATTTGATAAAAATGCTACTGTCACGACTCGCTGGTCAGACTCTAGCAAATACATCGCCCACACCAATGTATGTTTTCAACCGCTCTGCCGCTAACACGGTTGACTCGCCAGACTGCCAATAAAGATACCGACTGTCAATGGCCTACGTTTAGTAACAAAACCGACAGGTTAGAAGTGACTTAAACATCACTTTAGTTAACCTTAATCGGCCATTGTTTTTTAAATTCCCCATATACCTTTTAATTACTTCTAAGCTACCTTTGCATTACTAGGTACTAAATGTACTAAATGAGGATCGAAATGAAATAAAAGTTAATCTTACAAATAGACATTTTATTCAGACATTGTAAAGAAAATACAAAGTATAAGTAAAATATTTTCCTCCACACAAAGATAGAGACAAATAGTTACAAATTTATACACCTACGTATATTTTTAAGAATAATCTCGATATAATTACATGAGAATAGAATATTTGTAAACGACTGCACAGACGAGCTGGCTCAGGATGAATTCGTCCCCATTACTCCAAAAAAGCTTTATCATTGACTCTGACATTCTTGATTTTTCACCTTCCTAGGTGCAGTCGCCATCAGATATATCGGAGCGGCGGCGGGGGTTTTAGTGCTCACAAATATCTGAACACTTATGAATGTGGATGGATGTAAAAGACGAGGTAGGCCAAGGAAAAGGTGGATGGACTGTGTGAGAGACGATATGAAAAGAAAAGAAGTGAGTGATGAGATGACGGCTGACAGAGAAGTATGGAAGAAAAAGACATGCTGCGCCGACCCCAAGTAAAAGGGATAAGGGCAAGGAAATGATGATGATGATGAAATATCTGAACACGTCTCTAATGCCTCGACAATAGAGACGTGTTCAGATATTTGTGAGCACTTTGGCCACTCCGATATATCCGATGGCGACTCTACTTGTAGGTACTACTTGTATGGTTGGACTTTTAATAAAACTGTCATTAAAATTGGAACCTTCTACATTGAACGCTAGAGTTGCTTTTTGAATGAACTAGGTACTTTGATGCAATTCGGCCAACTCGCATCATGAGGGAATGGGCAGTAGTCCCCACACTGGCCCAGTGCGGGCTGGAGGGGTTCACCGAAAAGCTAGCGGTAAATGTCAAATGCGATTCCGTAGGTACCTACATGAGTTCCGTAAAACTCACTTGTTCTCGGGATTTGAACCCACGACCGCCTTTTGACAGCCGCATGCTTAAACCACTAGGTTGCCGTAGTGTTTTTAGGGCAGGTTTATGTTAATGATATCGCATTGCGGACCAAAGAAAAGGAGACGCTACACGGGCCGATATCGGCCGGACTGCATGACGGCCGACGCGTGATTCGGCCCGTGTGGATACGTGTCGGAAGCACGGCGGCCGGCCAAATCAAAGGTCACTCCATACTACATTTTCTGTGACCTTGCTTAGCCGTCCGACAAAATCGGCCCGTGTAGCGTCTCCTATAGGAGAAACTTTCTTCATAGGAATGGAGACCTCAGTACCTCACCCTAAGCCAAAGAGGTCACCTCTAAGTGGTAACGAGAGATACATGTACATAGGTAGAATAATACGTATCCATACTAACAGTTACAGTGGATGTGGGCACAGTTGGAGCGAACGTGACAATTATCGATAAATAGTTACAATATTTTACTAACTATAGGTACCTTGGCCAACTATGAGGGTCGGTCTGGAACATTTTTGGAGATTTAACAGAAAAGGACATTACAAACGATGCAATTAGTCACACCGACTTGCTATTGTTTGAATGAAAGCTATGCATTGCTGTCATTGTTTGAATGAAAGCTATGCATTGCTGTGTGATAGATATACACAAAATCTAGTCATAAACGCACACTAATGGCTTACATGCCATCATACGCAAGAGGGTCGCCTCGCTGCTGAGACGAGTGAGAGGAAAGTGAGAACAGCATTCTGAGGATATTGGAAGGACGTTGGGATTGCCCTAACAGCCTGTATGTTTAATATTACCTCAAATTGTAACCATACATAGCTTTTAGTACTTTGAACCGATATTGTAAGAAAACTGTAAGTTAATTCTTTAAAGCCTACGCCAAAACCAAACACCAACACGAGTGGAGGAATGAGGCTGGCTTAAGGCACTCTAAGCTCTTCATAGAAGGAGTGGACTCGGGCTGGACCAGAAAACTCTGGAAATCCAAATTATATCTGGGGTGTTCACAGGTCATTTCGGGGTCAAGGATCTCTTGGCCAAGATGGGACTATCGGATAGTTTAGACTGTAGAATGTGTGGTGAGGAGGATGAGACTATGGAACACTTATTGTGTGAATGTCATGCCCTTGCCAGACAAAGAATGAACTACTTTGGTAACGGTTACCCGCAACCAAAGGAATTCAAGGTGCTCCCGACGAACTGCATCATCCGCTTTGTGGAAATGATGGAGCAAGCCTGGGAGCAGGTATAAAGGAGAGGGCAAATGCACAAAAGATCCCACTGGGTCGAAGTGCATCCGAAAGGGCCCTCACCTAGATAAGATAAGATAAGATAAGATAAGTTAATCTTAACTACAAAAACGTAATTAATATTTGAAAATTTATCGAGCAACAATGTATAATGCTTACACTCATTTGACACATGGAAGAAGCGGGTTAATTGTGACAGTTGTGACGTCACATCAGTAAGACAATGTAGTGATACATTGCGTGCTGAATTATTTTATAAGGAAAAAAAAATAGTAGTTAAGAAAAAAAATCTTGTTTTATCGGTTCATAGCCCTAACACCTACCTCTAATTACAATTTGAGGTAATATTAAAAATACGCGCTGTATATTTTAGGGCACTGGGTTGGCATTGTAACGGGGAGGGTAAAATAACTTAGAATTTTGCCCTAAACGTTACAGTGCCTATCACAAGAATAAATCACCGTTAAATCTCAGAAAGCATCCCAGACCCAATGACCCACCATAAATTGTGTAAGCACGTTATATTATTGATAACGAAGTACAATCATTTAAAAATAATCTAATTTCCTTAGTAAAGATCATAAGTATTGGTGTTTCAAAGCTCAATTTCATTCATACACATTGAAGACCAGATTCTGGCAGTAATATATATTATCACTTAGAATTGAACACGAAGGACTAAATGTATCCAGCAGGCTAACTGTGGCAGTAAAAAGTAGCTGAGCTTATTCACCCATCTCTTTCTCACGTTTCAATGAAGTCACGGTAATAATAGAGACAAGTGAAAAGCGTCCGTATATTTAGTGCAAAACACCTATTGACTGGTACAATGCGAATCCCTTTTTAACCCCCGACGAAAAAAGAGGGGTGTTATAAGTTTGACGTGTCTGTGTGTCTGTCTATAGCATCGTAGCTCCTAAGGGCGAATATTCAGCGTTTTTAAGGCGTTTTTTTTCGTCATTGTCGTCTCCAGGAAATACTATTAAAAGAGACGAATATCAGAGTCCACTTTTGATGAAGACGTAAGCCAATACCGGTGCTGAGTCTTTTTTGATTTAAGTTTCCGCGGTATGTTTTACCTCTGCTGAAATAATCTTAAGCCGACTATGACTTTAGAACCGCGCGGTTCAAACGCTCGGAGATTGGCCCCTAAACGAATGGAGCGATTTGAATGCGGTTTTTTTTTGTCCGAAAGCTGACGTGATCGAGATGGTTCTTTGCTAATACGTTTCAACAAAATCGGATCTTTTTGAGATATTAAACTTTGAAATGGAAATGTTGGGGGTTTTTCAACTTTTTTAAATTATATAGGGGTCCAATCATGGACCTATAATACTTAGGACAAGCTATGTTAATCATATGCCACGGCCGAGCGAGCGTATACATTTCGATATAGTCCAGGCAATGAACTGACAGCTTGTATGGAAAAAATGTCAAATTTGGAAATAATTTATAATAGCAGATTTTTTTTATGTTACAGTTAGTAATTAAATAGTTACCTAGCGACAAAATCCTACAAAATTTCAGACATCAAAAAAATGATAGCTTAACTAGCTTCTGAAAAGTCGGAAAAAATATTAATAAATGGTTTTATCTTTATTTTGGTCCATTGACATTTGTTCTATAATATTAAAGATAAATAATAAAAAAAAAACAATTTATGCTTTATTTAAATCTATATAAATACTTCCGGATGGAAAGTTTGTTGGATTCTTGAATAAAGCATCTTAGAATAATGTTTTAAAGTGAAATAAAGAAAAAAACGCTATTATAAATTAATGTTTTTCAAAACCGTGTTTTGCCTGGAGTAATAAGTGTGACAGAAAGGGAAATATCATTCGTAGTCTTGTCATAGTTCCACTTTTTGATTTCCTAAAGCTGATTTAGTTATTATTATTATTTTATAGCTTCATAGGACCCTTTCCGCCCCAAATTGTGGCAACACGTAGGTAGGTACCTATAGCTTGTCCTGAGTATTATAGGTCCATGGGTCCCTTGTGGCACTCTGGGGGAGGCCTATGTCCAGCAGTGGACGTCTTTCGGCTGATATGATGATGATGATGATGGGTCCAACAAAGCCATTGTGTAGCCACGTTCCGCAAACGCTTCGAAATGAAAAGGCCATGTTTGACACATACTTTACTCGAATAGTGACTCTACTGTTAAAGTAGCAAGGTTCAAATTAAAACGAAAGGTATATTAGTATTAACAACTTTTTGTTTGTAGTTGCAGGACTTAACAATTAGCGGTTACATTTAACAATGAATGATGATTTGTCGTTTCTCTGTGCCTTAGTACAAAGAGAAGTGAATTTGTTCTAGAAAAGGGATTTGTACTTTACCAGATCTCAGTAGAAAGTGCCGGTATTCACTTTCGCGGGATTTTCACCTGGGAATATAAGGTTGAATATGCCATAAATTGGTAAGTTTACCCTACTTTCTACTTCCACGATTTGCTGAGCAGACTTATAGAGACTGTAATGTAGTTTCGTTGAATAACTGAATTACCTACCTAGTTAAGTTGGTTATGGCTGGAAGGTAAACGTCAATACATGTTATATTGTTATCTTGTTTCTTGCTTAACTAATCTTATTTATTAACAAATAAATTATTCTTAATTTCGTTCGGTTTTACAATAATGTATTACTACTTACATACAGGCTTGAGTTAGTTTACTCTGGGAAGACCCGACTTCTAAAAACTCATAAAAAGAGAAAAAAAAGTAAAAAAACGTTGAATCGAGCACAGCTTCGTTAGCTCAGTTGGTTAGAGCGATCGGCCCGGTCGGTCGAAAGGTAGGAAACGGCTCGAAACAATTAATTTTTAAATGTTCTTCTTCAGTTAAAAAATCTAATTGTTACGATTCTTAGGTGCTGTTTCGATGATCCTTTTTAAGGTTGTCGCACACGTAACCGCTCGGCACCGCCTCAACTCAAGCCGGCCTGTATTATTTGTAAGAAATTCATAGTGTCCGACCGAAGGTTCGGTTTCGGCTTCGGCCAGTTTCGGCCGTAGTTTCGGTTTCGGCCAAAAAACGGCCGAACCTTTCGGCCGAAACTTACGAAACGGTACTTCGGGTGCGCTCGTGCCAACCGGCGATATGGCGTAGCTCGCCGGCCACCGGCTCAGTGACGTGACGCTTCGTGTGCTTGTTCCCGGAATTATGGTAACTTGTAGTAAACCTTATTTTATTTTATACAACCTTCATGAGTTTCAGAAGAATGTAGAATGTAACCATTCTTAATATGTGTATAAAATTTTTTTCAACGATTTTACCAAGTCTACAAAAGTTCGGTGTCGGTTTCGGCAAAAAAACATGTTTCGGTCGGACACTAGCAAATTTCATACTGTAACGCACACATATCGGCACCGGAACAGCATCGCCTCGCCTATGATAAGGTGAGGTGGCGCCGGTCCGGTGCCGAACGGTTACGTGTGCGACAACCTTTAAGTCTCAGAGCATTGAATACTAGAGAGAGGACAAGCCGCCGGCGGCCGTGTCGCAGCTGTATGCTCAATGGGCATACACTGCCATACTGTGCACGCGTCCTGATCGCAGAGAATATTACGTTTTTTCCCAAAATGCCTGATATGATGCGCGTTTATTGTCAAATAAGCGTGTAGGTATACAAGTGTGTGTGTTTTAGATGTGTGCGTGCTTTGTCTTGTCAATTACTTGGGCGTTGTGTGGGTTAATGTACTTGCGACAGGCTCACTCTATACAAATCGGCCGCCATGTCCGATTTCCTTATATTCATACATCTGTGCTTTAAGTCTTTTTTGGAGGTTTGGGTCAAGTTTTTAGCTTATTCGAAGGATCATGGAAATACATTCAATAGGGAAGGCCGGTGAAAGCTAATTGTAGAAGGTGCTCTTCTACATTCCATACTCGTACGATGAGAGCAGGCCTTTAAATAACGCTATTTTCGCATAGCACTATCGTTTAAAATGTTATTTTTCCTTTAGGCTTTTTAAAGCGTTATACTCAAAACGATATTCGACGCGCTGTACCTAAGTATTATAGCGGTATCCATAAGGTTATAAATCCTAACCAATATTATAAAAGCGATACTTTTTTAAACGATGTAGGTACCTAATAACTTTATAACGTTATAGGCTACCCCTTTCTCGCATTCAGTTTTGCCTACTCGTGCGATGTCAGCGCGGCCCGCATTTTAAAACGATATTATAACGTTATTCGACCGTATTTTATAATGTTACGATTTTGTTATAACGATATTTTTCAACACTCACGAAATATCTCGTTATGATATCGCTTTTTTCATAACGTTATAAAGGCCTGGATGAGAGAGAGAGACAGAAGATCGATGGTACCTAACTGCTTATGTAAATCATACCCAGTTCTTAGGCAAAAATCTTCGCCATAGCTTTCATCCACAAGCTTTTATTTCCAGCCTTTTTCGGAAAACGGTGGATTCCCACCTGGGAGCAATTCGGGACGAAACATAGTCATTTTCGCAAAAATAAATATAAATTACTTCTCGCCATAAAATTGAGCTTTTTAAGGACCATTATTACTGTCAGTTTGACAGTTGCCTTACCCATTTTACACCATCGCTTACATTGCGACTGACAGAAGCCGATGGAGACAGTTCGTCCGTTCCAGAGCTATACTTAACCATGAACTTCAAATCTCGAACTTCGTATATCTCCGTCTCTATCGCACTTATGGTTTATGGTACTCGAGCGACAGAGACGGAGATATACGAAGTTCGAGTTTCTAAGTTCGTGGTAGCGCCGCAGATCTGCATCCCACCATGACCACGATCTTCAGACATGAAGTCGACCTCTGGTCGGTACCAGAGAGAAATGGAAATACAAGCTGCGCTCTAATGTAAGGTTGATGTACCAACTTCTTCAGTTCTGTCATAAGTGAGAAGATTAGATACAGCCCGTTTGTGCACTTTCAGCGGGTTTTCAGGCTAAAATAAACTCCTGAGCAACGCCATATGTCTGTGTATGTGTGTGGCGTGGGTGTCCTAAAGGTACTTGGCGTTGAAATAACTTTATCTTACAATCAGCTTTTAGAGTGCTGGCAACTGATTATTGAGCCGTTATTATGATTAGAATAGGAATGCGATGTCGACTCATAAACATTTTGACGCAGGTAAGTACCTACTTATACTTACCTA
Organism: Epinotia brunnichana; assembly: GCA_963854355.1. Classification (NCBI taxonomy): domain Eukaryota; kingdom Metazoa; phylum Arthropoda; class Insecta; order Lepidoptera; family Tortricidae; genus Epinotia; species Epinotia brunnichana. Next base: position 3,771,606 of record OY977940.1, read on the forward strand.
TCAGTACGCGACAGCAGGAGTATAGGCGACATGTGAGGACCCTCATTTTTAACTCCCGCCTCGTCGCATAGGTACTACATGGTTTGTAGGTATGTGGTAAAAATGTCTACTCAATTCCCATCCTAAGACTGTCCACCAGCTGGGCCAAGCTAAGCTTTATCTCCATACAATTGACACAGCTTTCGTAGTTGTATCTTGGCTGATCAGTATGAAAATATAGCTTATGACAATTTTAGTTTGTACTGATTGATTTATGATTTGATTACGGATCTGGGATGCTGGTGGCAAAGCATAGTCACGTCTCGAACTTGTTTCTACGCAATTGGGGGTAACCCAGATCGCAAGTGTAGCCAGAGCCTGTTTATCTAAGCGTGTGCCACATGGCGACGGCCTTGCGGGTCTCTTGAGCCATCTGCGCCCAGTGCCGGCCCTCGGCTGCCGTCTCGGCGGCGCCGACGCAGCACCAGCCGACCACGAGCCCGCTGCCGCCGCCGGTCACCACGCACACCTGGAACAACGACATCAACATTATTAGCATAGGGGATTTCGGGAAGGCTTGCCTGCGATTAAGAGAGGCTTGAGACCAAAATGAATGTGTATTACTATGGCGAAAGGCGACAGATTCTAAGTGGACTGTATCAAAATCGAGTCCTTGCGCAGTCGCCGTGTTTTTGCAGAATGAATGTTAATGTTTGAGCAGATTGCGTATCGGCTTACCTGGAGGTCTTGAAGGCAGGCTCAGCATCCGATGAAGGCACTCCCTAAGGCTAAGCCCAGCGCTGGATCCAGTTAAGTGGCACCCCTGGTTCTACCACTCTCAGATGCACACACATATGTAATAGCCGAGTCGCAATCTCTTCATGAGTATTTGATTCCTGATGAGGTTAGATTTTAGTAAGGACTTATATGCTTGGGGCCTACGCCTCTTTAGTGTTAGCCCGCCGCATAGTATGAGGAAGTCAAGAGGCTTGTGCTAACTGATAGTAGCAGGTTGTTCCTATCTTTTTTCCCACACTGTTTATCTATCGGCACTGCAGCGTTGGGACAAATGACAACATCACACTCAGCGATTACTCTACCAAAAAAAGAGAGTAGGTATATGTTATCTGTTGATGCTGATGGTACCTATCCAAAGGATGATTCACAGTACACCGTTCTGGACCCATGCCGTGCCCTGGCCAATGCCGGAACATAGGTATAATATGACCCCGTTAAATACAGTGTTAGTCACAATCCCATAATTCGCCTATTAATATTTGTCTTCTGTTTCTTACGCGATTTTGAAGGGCGTCATCGTTTGCCGGCCGGTGCATGGGTGAATGTATGGATAACTCATAACATAGTACCTCAATGGAAGCCTCTAGCAGATGTCCAGACGCCAGACTGAAGGACAGCGCCTCGTTCCACACGGGGTTGTGGATCTCCTTCCTGTTGCTCTTCTTCTTCTTGACTCGTTTGCCGTTCACCAGGAGGTACACTTTCACGTACACGTCTGAAATCAAATTGATATACTTAAAAATAAGTATGACGTGGTAACAGGGTTTCATTAATTAGATGCGTTTCTAATGACTCTAAGTGAAACATCGAAGTGGCCAGTCGTTATTGGTCAGCGCCTCAGTGTTGCCAGTTGAGACAGCAAGTTGCCTTTAATACACACGACGACATAGATACCTTTTAAAGGATGAGAGAATGAAATAACACTACAGAAATTATTCGCAGCTCCAAGATGCAGAGATAACAGGTGTTCCTGCAACTGGAGGATATTTCACCACGAGGGTCAGCGGTTCAGCGGATGGTAGGTAAGACAGAGACAGCAGCAGTACTTGCAGCTTCAACAGAAGCTTGTTTTTTCTCACACATACTAGCCATGGAGCCAGGGGCAGCTTCAAAAACTTGAACTAAAACATACCTAAAGGATCTCTTTCTTCCTCAGGTGATAATAGATTCCTCGCTTTCAACACCACGACGGTCGGCCATACAGTGGATGGCAGGAAAGACAGAGACAACAGACGTTCTAGCAGCTCCTACAGATTCTTGTTTTTTCTCAAGCATACTTGCCTTAGAACCAGCACGGCTATCACAAGACAGCGCGCGAGCTATCTCGATTTTTTTCGTACTATCCGTCTCTCTCTTATTAGAAAACTTAGAAAAAGACGTATAGTGCGAGAAAATTCGAGTGCAGGAGTAGTTTGACAAACTTGATCTAAACGTACCTAAAGCGTCTTTTCCTTCTTGAGGTGGCAATAGATTCCTCGCTTTCAACACCACGACGGTCAGCCGTTCAGCAGACGGGAGGTAAGACAGAGACAACAGGAGCTCTTGCAGCTCCTCTGGTGGCCTGCGCTCGCGCGACAGCTCGGCCCACACTTCGGTACCCCCGGCGACTTCCACTCGAGATAGTGAGACTTTGGCTGAGCCCATGACTTCGTTGCGGGAAAATCTGGAAACAGGAAGTTGGGATTATTTGAAGTTTGTTTTTGCTTGATGATTCAAGAGAATATTATTATGACTGCAGTGTTACCAGCTCTAGCTAAGTAACGGCCAAGTAACCGCTAGGTTTTCTTAACAAACTGTTCGTTGAATGCCAGCTTGCCATCCATTCTGTCTCGAATAAGTTTCATTTCATAAGTCTCTGAAGGTTTTTACCTATAGATGGGTAAAATATTTTGGGGTGGTGACCTATGGCCTACGACTGGACCGCACTCCGATTCCCTAATAGTTCTCAAAATTATTTTCCCCATACAATGGCTGACCGACCCAAAACGAGTCTCGGCCTCTGACACGACAACAACTTGTCTCGATCTTGCGCCACTTCCTGTCCGTTCAAGGCTGAAGGTCTGATTCGACGACGTCATTCCAACGATAACTAGGACACCCATGTCACCAGGGAACAACTAAAAAGGAGACCACTTAGCGGTTATCTGGCGGCGCAACTAACCTGTCATAATCAAACACCTGAAGCAACAGCGTCTTGTCTCTCAACTCGTCATGGGACACGGGGAACTTGAAGTGCTGGTCGAAGAACGGGTTCGCCTCGTTCCGGTGAACGGGGGTTTGGCGCATGCGCGTGTCCACTTCGGGGAGCAATGTCACGCGCACGTATGGGTCGTTGAAACCGCCCGCTTCGTAGCCGGCTAGGTCGTGCGCTGGAAACCAAAGATAGATGAAAAGATAAGCATGGGTTAAACAAAATGTACAGCTACCGCGAAATGCTAGTTTCGTTAGGTCGTGTATCTCCCTCTCTCGCTTGAATTTGTAAGTGCGCTAGAGATTAGAGATACATGAATGAATCAGGTTGGCGTTTCGCAGTAGCTACTCAGATCACTCTTAGCAGGTCAATCGGTAACGCTTTGTACGTCCATTAGGTGGAGCTATAATTTATGTTATGTTGTTGTCTTAACTTAATGCTCGTTCAAAAAGTTACGCAATCACCCCTCAAGACATGTAATACTAAGGACAAGTTGTAGTAATAATAATACCACGTCCGATAGAGATGGTATCTAGTATACAAATCTCAATAAGTGTGACAGACAGGGAAATATCATTCGTTGTCATTGTCATAAATCCCACTTTTTTAATTTGCCACGATTAGTATGAGGTTGTGGAAAGTAAACCATTGCCCGCCCAAATTGGCCCAAGGTGGCTACTCATTAAACGATCGAACGCCTACTTCAAGCGTAAATGCAGCTGACTAAGTTCTCACACTCGATTATAAGGGGGGCTTCGCGTTTAGTGTATAGGCCTGGATGGGGGGCCCTTAGCGCGCTGATGACACCTGCGCCAGGGCGCAGAGAACTGACAGATTTTTCAGTTTGTGTCATGCTTTTCAAAATCCTTACCTTCAATAAGATGCACTTCCAAATCCGATCGATCAAAATCGTACTTCAAGCGTAAATGCAGCCGACCCAGCGACGGGCCCGCGCCTTCTAACTCGATGACAAGGGGGGCTTCGCGTTTGGTGTACAGGTCTGGTTGGAGGGCCCCAAGCGCGCTGATGGCCCCCGCGCCGGGTGACAGGGGCCCGACGCCGCTGCTGCTTTCCACAAGGGAGTTGCTGCGATCTATCCGTCTGAAATTACAAACGTTGGTGTTATTTGGTAGTTTCAGCATATTTCTTATATACGTCTATATATTTATACTAATTATGGAGGAATAAAGTTTTCGCTGATTAACCGGTGGGAACATGGAACAACTTCACGGTGTGAAACAAATGTTTTTAAACCAGAGATGAAAGAATAGCAAAAGAAAAAAAACCTGAAAACTAAAATCAAACATCTTATTGAAGATACACATACATTATTGAAGTCCTTTTTGCATTCTTTTGGCAGACATTTTTTGCTCTACAAGGCGCAAACGGGCAAGAACTTAGGTTTTTTTTCAATTTGTCTAGAAACAGAAATAACCAACATAAATTAATAATTAATATACAGGTTCAGGTTAGTTCAGGGATTATGACCACATCTCCTAACTTTCCCGCCCCTTTTGCACTGGGGACCGATTTTTGACTTTCGAGCGCTCGAAAATTTAATAAAAGTAAACACGATTCTAGTGTCAAAATTGCAGGCACTTACTTTCTACCGATCGAATTAATTACGAGTGGTGGGATAAAACTCGTTTTTAAATTTTCTGTCTATTTTAAAATAGAATTCCATCTTTTAAGACCGTTTTCGAGTGAAAGAGTCCTCTGACACGGTTCCCTGACGTGACACGCGGCTCACTGTTTAAACTCCAAAAGTTCAAACGTCAGATAAAATCCGATCGTTATTGTAATAACTGGGACCATCCTGTCCTTATCAGGTCAGTTCCGAACTTAACCCGCAGTAGCAGCTGCAAATTATGTCCCATTCGTTCTACGGACTCATGGAATTGGCCCGACCGTTCGGCGATAGGACAGCTACCTCATATTGACTTAGAGTCCCCGGCAAGCTCGGTTCTCCATACAAACGTAGTTCCGCTCTCATTTTAAAACGACTAGCTACATAGTTTGCTCTGAAACTTTGTACTTAGAATAATTTCAGGTATATCCAGGTCTGTACTTAGTTTATGTAGCTTCAGATACCATACTCATACCTAATTTAAGTTTTTCATACAAAACTTGTTTTTGCTGTATTTCGTTTGTATTATACAGTGTGTGTCTACGAACCGGGCTTTCATTAAGACTGATGATAATATGCTTCGTTAACAATCGTTTGCACGTATTAGTAAATCATAATACAATTCAACACGTAGTTTTAAAAAGAGAACGAAACTCCGTTCGTATGGGAAGGTGAAATTCGGCCGAGCTTGCCGGGGACTCTTAAAGATAAACGACCACTATGCGTGTGGATTAAATGGTAAATTTTTATTTCCTAACTTCCCATCCTGATCGTATTTTAATGCGTTGCGTACTCGCTTCCACTCGAGCCGAGCCAACGAGACAGAACGAGAGCGAAACGTACTACAACGCTATGGGGATGTGATAGGGATGAACCGAACTGAGACCCTGTAAGTGCATACTCGAATTCAATTACTGAGACCCATTTTTGGGATTCAAAACTGAGGGGACACTGCGAGAGAAACATCTTCACTTGACATCAAAGATGAGTAGCTATGTCTTACATTTTTGCACCTTATAATATTCGTTTGGAATAAGGAAATAGTTATTTGTTATACAAGGGTGCAAAGTTCTATTTTACTCGCGAGTGTGGAATTGAAACATGAGCAAGCAAAAGGATTCTATAGTTGAACCACGAGCGAAGCGAGAGGTTCTAAAATATAATCCTGAGCGTAGCGAGTGTAACAAACGAGAAGTAAAATACATTTGCACCCGTGTGTATAGTTGTTATTTTCTAAGCCGTCCGTTCTGCAGTGCGGCGTTCTTTAGTGCGGAACGGACGGCTTAGAAAATAACAACTATAACACAAAACTTTCCACCTCACTGTAGCGAGGAAAGTGCAACATGCAAAACAACTTTATTTAATTTAAATAATAAATTTGCAACCTTGTATAAAAAAAATATAACAAATAACTATTTTTTTTTGGATTATGGTCAAGTGCGAGTCGGATTTTAGTTTTCCCATACATTTTGAAACCCAGCGCCTGATGAAGGCAACAAGCAATTCTGAAAAGTTTTTTTGTAGCGGAGCCCCCTTAAATAATTATTCTATTCTGTTTTTTAGTATTTGTTGTTATAGCGGCAACAGAAATATATCATCTGTGAAAATTTCAACTGTCTAACTAGTTATCACGGTTCATGAGATACATGAAATACGCTCCAAGGTCATATTACTTTGCCCACTAGTGGATAAAATACGATTTTGCTCACTGGTTTTAAAGGATAAAAGACAGCTTTCCGAGGCAGTGAGGGGAAAATCGTTTATATATTTTGCACCCTCGTTATGTATACATATTTACGCCGATGAATACCCCCCTATAACGAAGTTAACTAGGGGAGGCAACGGATCTCTCGTGGACGAGAACAGCGTCATGTTTCGGCGTGTAACAAATTACAGTCAATTTGTTACAGTTTCGAATAGAACTGGGCGGGGACACAAGTACTCACGTACAGAAATACCAGTATCTAACAAACCCGGTCCAGGACAGATAACCAGAATCATGCCTTCCTTTTTTGTCGCTTAACGCGTGCTCTATCTAATCGCTAGGGATTTTTCGCGTCAATGGAGTCACTGGGCTTAATTTAATTTGCCTTAATCAAGAGATTGACACATTTTTACATGTAGACCATCTTTTAGTGGATTCATCTTATTTACGAGAGTAAGTATGTAATATATAATGAATGACTATGTAATATTCAAAAGAAAATTTTAAAAATCTGTATATTCTCAAGGAACCATATAGGGAAATTTCTGTATATTGCGTTTATGTCGCACATAAGCATCTCTTACTAGCAAGTCATCATCATATCAGCCGAAAGACGTCCACTGCTGGACATAACCCTCCCCCAAAGAGTGCCACAATGACCAGTCCTGCGCCACCCCCAACCAGCGGACCCCCGCGACCTTTACCTACCCGGTCATCAGTCCACCTTGTGGCAGGTCCACCCACGTTGCGCCTGCCGGTGCGTGGTCACCACTCGAGAACCTTTCTGCCCCAACGGCCATAGCTCCCACGTCCAATGTGCCCCGCCCGAGTGCCCCGCACTATAGTCTGTGATCTGTAAGAATGAACTTTTGACAGTTATGTATTGACCCTTTTATATATGAACCTAAGGCTACCAGTTAAAGGATAGGTCTTAGCTTCATATATATAAGGGTCAATTCATAACTGTCAACAGTTCATTTTTACAGATCACATATTATAGCAAGTATGTAACTTGTAGCGAGCGGGATGAATGCTTTACGTGCGTTGTAATTTACTTTAAAAACAAAGTTAATCCCCTATTTTCCTACCCTTAAGGTTGTTTATTTTTACCAAATTTATATGAGATCAACTTCGGGGTATACCCGTTCCAATAAAAAAAATATTATCAAAATCGAACTACTCTGTAAAAAGTTATGCTAGGTCATACATAAAAAAAAATATACGCGTCGACTTGAGAACCTCCTCCGTTTTATTCGTCGGTTGATAAAAGTGATCATCTATATACGGCTAAGTATAGCGAGAAGCAAAAAAATAAAACGAAATTTCACTGGTTTTGCATGATGTCCAGTGAAACTTTGTTAACTTTCCTATTTTCCTATCACTGTACACTCTCCATCCAGTAACATAGTTAGGGTATTTTTGTGAACTCTCACCAGAAGTCAGAACAGTACTGTACTGACATTGAGAAGTAACAGGAAAATGAACTTTTGCCTGCGTTACTACAGTTTTCTAACTCACGAATTATTCGCTCACAGGAGATATAAAACCAACAGCAAGTCGGCTCTTAAAAAATAAATGATGTTAATGACGACGATCGCATCAGAAATGAGGCTATCCGCAGCAGAACCAAGGTAACCGATATAGCCCTCCAAATTGAACCGATGGCCGTTGGGACGGAATGGTACTCGAGTGGCGACCACGTACCGGAAGGCGCGGCGTGGGTACCACAAGGTGGACTGATGACCTGGTAAAGGTTGCGGGAGTCCGCTGGATGCGGGTGGCGCAGGACCGGCCATTGTGGCACTCTTTGGGGGAGGCCTATGTCCAGCAGTGGACGTCTTTCGGCTGATATGATGATGATGATGATGAATGACGACGAACAGATTTAATTCGAGAAAGAGAAGGTATTAAGCTTTAAGTAGCGCGATTTTGAAAGGTGTCATCGTTGAATGGGGAACTCTGTGACTGAGTGTCGGCCAGCGTTCGAACTCGGCACGATTCCAGATCCAATAGGAAGAGATGCGAGGCTAGCAACGCTATTGGTGGATTTATTCCTCGCATACCACTCCGCTGCCTCGCACACCTCTGGTGGATACTCACTCACCCTAAAGTGGCAATTATAATTATGTCACTATACTGCCAAGATGACGTAACCACACATTAACTCAGTTTCACCCAATAAAAAAACCAGCCAAGTGCGAGTCGGACTCGCGCACGAAGGGTTCCGTACCATTATCTATAAAAACTATTTTATTCTGTGTTTAGTATTTGTTGTTATAGCGGCAACAGAAATACATCATCTGTGAAAATTTCAACTGTCTAACTATCACTGTTAGTGAGATACAGCCTGGTGACAGACGGGCAGACAGACAGGCATACAGACAGACAGACAGACAGACAGACATACAGACAGACAGACAGACAGACAGACCCTAAAAAGTGGAACTATGATATTATGATGATAAGGACAACGAATGATACAATCCCTTTCTGTCACACTTATTGAGATTTGTGTACTACCATCTCGCTCGGTGGTATTATTATTACCATAGCTTAACCTGCTTATTATATTTAGGTCCTTGTGTGAAGATGACAGTTGACCGAAGTAGTTTGTAACAAGTTCGCCGACCGCATTAGGAGACCGAAGCACGGTAATCGCCGCTTTATTACAAGCTTTTATTTAGTTTCACCTGTCTCGTTGTCTGTAAATCTTGCAAGTTAAATTTGACCCACTTCCCAGTTTCCGATTGAACTGAAATTTTGCATGCATAATATGTATATCACATGACAACATGGAGCTGATCTCATGCTGGAGCTGGAAGGTGGCCATAGGAACTCCGCAATAAAACGACACAACCCCATCGAGTTTGGGCTCGTTAGAATCGTCTCAATGATTAGTTGATTATGGTATGCAGAAAAGTACAGTCGGCAATAAAAGCTTGTACAACCAAAAATTAAGTTTTTGACAGAAACTTGTTTCACACAATCGCGATCGACTTACGTAGGTATGCCTAGTGAGTTAGTCGTAGGCTACCTATCTGCGACTCATCGTACCGCCACGCGGACGTCCCGACAATTGAGTTTATTCCAATTTGCGACGGGTGCGCTCCAGATTGATCGCAAGCCCTCAGAAGCCCATCTTACTCGACGTATTGGCATATCAAATTTGCATTTATTACCCGCTCTGATAGGTTAGGCCGTTAATCGATCATAAAAGTGTAAAAGACCCGTTTATGGCTTCCGCGCACAAGAGAAAGAGATGGTGTGGCATCAACGGGGACCACCTTTTTGGACAAATACTGATGAAAATCTGAATTTGTAAAGTAATATTTGTACTTATTTGCGTCTGTCATATTTAGGCGAGCGAGGACGAGATATGTGAATTCGATAATTATCAAACTACATTTAAGCCGGCTACTGACACACCTGCTGCAGGGGCAATACCGGTCGCACGGCGGTTGGACCAATTTTAGGCTGTTCTCTACACACTAGCCTGCCGTTCAGTGTGTAACTGATAGTCCCGCTGAACGCACGTCCACGAGAATGCCTCCTGTATTGTCGAAACACCAGAGGATTGGTATCGCCTTGGCACTTTCTGTGGTGCTACCAAAAAAAAAAGGAAGAGAAGATATTGGGTGAAGAATTGGTTACAGAAACGAAGCAAATTGTGCCACATTGTGTGCCATTTTTGTCCACTCCGCTCGGTTGTCACCAATGAACTGACTGGAATTGCCCCAATCCTACTACACACGCAGCAACCTTGCAGGGCGGTAGACACAATCTAGGGAGCTAGGAAGGTCTTGCGCCCCTGCCGCCCTGCCGCAGGCCCAATCTAAAAATTGCTCCTGCTTGCCTACACACATCACAATTAAGGAGGCAATCAAGGGTCCAATTCCCATATTGCCCCTGCAGCAGGTGTGTGAGTAGCCGGCTTTAGAGTGGCAAACTCCGGCCCTGAATTGATATGTGAGAAAAGTTTTTGTACTGTCAATTCGTTTATACATATTTGTAGCAGCCCATTTAATCATTTAATCATCATTTAATTAGCCCAACTGGGGTAGTACCTCTCTACTATACCTTATAGAATGCTGCAGCCGTAATGTGCGTGCGTGTGCATGCGTGCGTATGTGAGTGTGTGTGTGTTTGCGAGTACACTAGTCCAGCCTTGTAAATTCTTTGCAAAAGTGTGTTCATATCCAATCTAAATTTGACATGAAATCGTACGTTTAGTCACATGGACCCCGGTCCCAACGCTCCAAATTGATATGTGAGGAGCGCTATTACATTGTACATATCGCGTTGATGTGAAATGACGTATCGAGTTCTGTTAGGTTTCGTTGAGACACAGTTGATATATATTTAATAATAATAATATAATATACCTAGTATTAAGCTTAACACAAGATTTACTACCGCTACGCTCGTAGCCGAAAAGAAAGCGCCTACGAACAGAGCCTGTCACTGAAAGAGTTAAAGCAGCAAAACAAATCCGTACGCACTCACACATAGTAAGCACACGCCTCGCCAGTTTTAAAGCAGCAAAACAAATCCATAATAAAACCGGCCAAGTGCGAGTCGGATTCGCGCACAAAGGGTTCCGTACCATTATCTATAAAAACGGCAAAAAAAATCACGTTTGTTGTATGGAAGCCCCGTTAAAAATTTTTTTTTTGTTTTTAGTATTTGTTGTTATAGCGGCAACAGAAATACATAATCTGTGAAAGTTTCAACTCTCTAGCTATCACGGTTCTTGAGATACAGCCTGGTGACAGACAGACGGACGGACGGACGGACAGTGAAGTCTTAGTAATAGGGTTCCGTTTTACTCTTTGAGTACGGAACCCTAAAAATGTCTGATTGGAAGCACTCACTCATATTCACACGTGTCGCTACAATAAACTCAAGCGGACTTCAGCAGAATTGGCTCACCTCAGGAATACGCTCGCCGTTCCATAAAAAAAAGGTTCGTGATGGCGTATCTATGTTACCCTTGTGCGTGAACACTGGTCATCCAAAGTTTCAATAAAATAACCTTTCTACAAAATGAGCCCAATAACCTTTTTAAAATGGTAATGCCGCAATTATTTTTTTTACGATATAACTTGCTTCTCTCGCCTTCTCGCCCTCTCAAGTAGTTTGGAGCCAAGGTGAAGTGCTCTTAAGCTCACTTTACAACCCTCTACAAGGTTGCAGTAGAATTAAACCGACGTATGTGGTGTTAAGTTAATGGTGGTGAGTAGCTAAGGTAAGGTCGCCAAACTGGCAATGATAGCCAAATCAGCAACATTTTATAATACGCCAAAAGCAGTATTTTCATGGTTTTTCTTTATTCCCAAAAAAAACTTCATCAATTACCGTGAGGTGTGTAGCATGTATGTGTAGTATGTAGTATAAACGTATGTATAGATATAAGATTGAGACGGAGAGAGTGGTGTGTTTTCAGTTACATTATAATCGCTTACAAGTAAGCTCGTCTTTCTATCCTCCCCCCCCCCCTCCACACCTCATGGCGACCTTGCCATGCGCGAGCGTCGATACGGGGAAGCGTGGCATTGAGCGGTCGATCTTAGACGAACTATTACGTTGTTGTTGTTATTAGTTATATGCAAAGTTCGGTTGTCCGGGCTAGTGCAAACAAAATCGTCAAGAAAGTCTAGAGGCCGCATGACACCGAGTCAAGTAATAGACTCCGGAAATACAGTCGCCGGAAGCTACTAGCGGCGAGTTAGGATGCCAACCGCACGGCTGCCAACCACAACTAACAGACCGATCAAATCGGATACTCTTTATGAGATGGCAAAACGATTTGCTACTAAACTGTTGCTGCTGTTTTATGACAATCGCAATTCATCATCATCATTATATCAGCCGACAGACGTCCACTGCTGGACATATAGGCCTTCCCCAAAGAGTGCCACAATGACCGGTCCTGCGACACTCGCATCCAGCCGACTCCCGCGACCTTCACCACGTCATCAGTCCATTCAGGCGCCTTCTACGTGATCGCCACTCGAAAGTTTTCCGTCGTAACGGTCATTGGTTCTATCCCATTGCCACTTAAGAATCGTAAGTAAAAAAACATTACAATATCCCGGTGTACAAAATACTACATAATAAAATGGTGAAAAAGGTAATTATTAGCTGGTGATTTGATTTTTTCCCTGCTTACTTTAATTTATCTGCTTAGTTGTGGATAAAGGTTATAATTTTACACTCTTAATTGTAACGAATTCTTCATAAATCTGTTTCCTCTGCCAATTTAAAGTAAAAAACGCAAAAATATACCTTCTTTCCGCTTGTATTTTAATGCTTAATTTTATCATTGCCCTGAAAGCAAAAAAACATTGTGAGAGAAAGGAAAAAAACAAAGGTATAGTATATATATATAGTATATAGTATAAATTAGATAACCGTTAGCCGTTTTTATAAATACATTAATCCAAATTATATTTCGTAGATTTAAAAACAATAGTCATTAACCTAGGTACTCATCTGTCTGTTCTGGTAATCCTAAAATTGGTAGTAAAGTTTTAAATGTTATTTGGCTCGCACGGTAACCGTAAAGTGAAAGCACACTTTTTGCTCTAGCAATTTTTCCATCTGTCAATGTGCCTAGCAGGTGCCAGCGCCAACACAGTTAACTGACCAATCGTGCACTGTGCATTGTAATAAGGGTCACGAATTGTCAGTTAACTGTGTTGGCGTACCTACAAAAATAGAACCGTGTAAGCAAAGTAGCGAACGCGCTCTCAATTTCCGATCGAAGATGAGGCGAACTCGTTTCCCGTCGCATAGTGCTTCCTGTCTGCACAGACGTTTCAGTTTTACCATTAAAAGGTTAGGCTTTGGTCGCGACATGGTGGCGTTGATGGGATTGAAACGAATCTGGTCAGACATTCGTTTCAAGCCCAGCATCTCCACCATGTCGCAACCCAGTTTAATTGGTTAGGTTTTAAATATACACCCTGTTTCCAAGCTGAAAGCATGAAAATACATCTTACCCTGATGCGATTTTACATGTTGTCGAAAAATCACATATTGAAGGACACCCGCCGTACTATATGGCGGTAAAGAATATGAAGAATACAAGAAATAGTTGAAAATAATGATTTTCATGCGATCAGCTTAGAAGCAGTGTTTATTTAAAACTCAACCAATTTACACGAGTAAAGTATAGTTTAGCTAAAGGAGAAGTAGCAGCCTCAGTAGCATTTGCCATCAACAGTTTTGACCAGGTATTGACATCTAGACTAGACTTTGAAGTTGGATTTTAACACGACACAGTTAATTCGTTGCGAGGCATTTCGAGGAAAAGGCTCTCGACGAGGGTTTAATGGAAAGCCATGTTAAACAACAATTTTCATAAAAAAACTACTAACACAGTCACCAGTGTCAATATTGGGCATAACAACGTGCTCATAAATATCTGACATAATTCTATTTCTAATGCACTTTGACGAGTCAGCTAGGTCCCAACTTACAGTGCTCAAACCTGGTCATTGACTGAGGTTCAGAAGTCCAAAACTCAAGGTTTGCCAGCAGGCGAACGGCGCAACATACTAGATCTTCGCAGAACTGGGGACCGATTTTTGACTTTCGAGCGCTCGAAAATTAAATAAAAGTAAATACGATTCTAGTGTCAAAATTGCTGGCACTTACTAACTCTCTACAGATTGAATTAAATACGAGTGGTGGATAGCACTCGATTTTAAATTTTCTATGTCTACTTCAAAATAGAATTCCATAATTTATGACCGTTTTCGAGTGAAAGAGTCGAGCGCTCGAAAGTCAAAAATTGGTCCCCTGATCGAATCAGAAACACGCAATTGCGCTCCAAATACAAATTGTAAGTAGAGTCAGGTGCCAAGTAAAATTGTACAAACTGAAGTAAAATTGAGCTGGATATGTCTGCCGTATGAATCCGGAAAGATGGGCCAGGATAAGTACGGAATGAACCCCGCAAGACGGCCAAGCTGGTTAGCAGACCAAAAAGGAGATGGCGGGAGCATGCCAGCATCAGGGCCGAGTGGAGAAAAAGGGGGAGGCATTTTCTGAGCAGTGGGATACCTAAACAGACTAAGGAAATAACACTAAACTAGAAGCTGTGTCAACTGTAGACCGCGCGAATCTCTACAAAAAAACGAAAATTATAATCGAAAGAAATATCCTTTTAAATTATCGAACACGCTCACAAAATTTCACGAGAAAGGGTTGAGAATAGGGAACATTACGCAAAACTCTTCGTAGGTGGCGACACTAGCAGCGTTGACATTGTATCTCATTCCCACTTGCGGTATTGTCTGTGAAATCATCCTTGTCACTCATTTGACAATCAATTGTGCTTGTGTGTGTGAATCCCTATATTCCTATAGTAGTTTACTATTGGTGGTAGTGCTGCCTCTGGCGGCAGAACATTGCAGTAATGTTCCCTATTGCAAGCTATAGACGAGAACAGCCGGACATCTGGAAATCTGGACAGACAGACATACGAAAGAGTTTCTTTCAATTCGCTCGCTCGAATGAAAAAACGTAGACGAATTTGTCCGTTAACATTCTAAAGATATAAATATAGACTGCTCTAAACATCCGTAATGCAGGAAATTGTAAACGTATCCGTATCGACAGCGGATTAAATTGAGAAGATTTGATTAAATCGCGAGATGTTTCAGAGGCTTGGCATTTGGCTGGATCCAATAAACAACAAATACTTAGGTGGTGAGTTGGTGACCTACATTGGAAGCAGTTATTAACAGTGTATTCACAGTACTGACCAATTTACAACTCAAGGGAATTGTCAGAACGGCAAACACCATAGCTGATGGAGGTGTCAAAATAAATATATTTACCCTTAAATCTCACAAATTACCACAGACCACTACCCACCGTAAATTGTGCTGGTTATTGTTGGATTTTGACGACCGGTTAGCCTAGTGAGTGACGCTGCCTACGAAGCTGCAGGTCTTGGGTTCGAATCAGCTAATAGTGCACGTTGCTAGGGGAAAATACTTCACTTTCGGATACCGACGCCATATTTTAGTATGTTGTTAGGCATGTCCCCTGGATTCCAAAACTGCCGGGAGACAATCTCTAAGGAGTCGATCTCCCCTATATTGTATATGGAATCACAATGTAGGCAAGAATTATAGCATATTTGTTTAGCTTTGACATGATATAACACACGTTTATATATATTACATGGTTCAGGTAAAAATCACACTTTTCAAAAACCCTCCGCGGCAATGAAGATTATGGCATTACTGATGACCCTTTAGAGACTGTCTCTCTGCAGTTTTGCGGTGCACATAACATGTCTAACAACATACTAAGATTTCGTGCTGGTTTCTGGAAAATAGTAATTTTGATAAAATTAATCTTGTAGGGAAAACTCGCTTTGCGTTGTTGGTTTTTTGAGCACAATTTTCCCAATTTTGCTCTTGTCTTAAAATAAATAAAACTAAAATGCAAAGCTGAAATACTTACATTCGTGTATATTTTCTAGTTTTGTCGCAAAGTCTAAAAGTCATTAGATTTCTCGTGATGTTTTTTATACTTTTGCTAATAGTACTTAAACTAGCGTTTATATTGATATAATTTATCAATGAACTATTGACAATTTATTCAGCTTTCATTTGGCACCCTACATGTGTATACACGTTGCATGGTTTGGGTGTAATTTAAACTTTTCCAAGCGCGGCCGCGGCATTTTTGATGACGTCATTACAGGGGAGACAGATTCCTTAGAGACTGTCTCCTGGCAGTTGTGGAATCCAGGGGGCATGCTTAAAAACATACTTAAACATGGCACCGGTATTTGTTCGACGGAATCCCCTAATAACACACACTATAAGGGCAAATATTTGTTTGATGAGTATGAACATTTTGTTTCTGAGCCTTGGATGTTTTCTAAGTATTTAAGTATTTATATGTATTAAATATATCGTCGTCTAGTACCCATGACACAAGCCTTATTGAGCTTACTATGGTGCTAGTTCGATTTGTGTAAGATTGCCCCTAATATTTATTTATTTATTGTTTATTTAACTAATAAATATTGACACAGCATTACAGGCTTACTTAAATCGAATGAACTGTGATAGGAAATATTCACTTAAAGGTACCAACGCAATCAAATACGTACTAACACACGTATTTTGATCTACATGTAGAGGTACCCAAGTTGCACTGCAACACTTAATCTTAAACAGACTTTTTAATCCTATACTATTAAACGAGCAATATTTGTATATATATATACTAGCTGTTGCCCGCGACTTCGTCCGCGTAGAACATGTTATCGTCTAAATGTTTGTTTAAGGAATTAATTTTTAAAATCATTGAAATTAGCTTTGTAGTCTTGTAGTAAACAGTCTAAAACTGAAGTTACAAATCCCTTACTTTAAAAATGTTTTGCTCTCCATACAAACTTTGAACACCCTTATAATACCTTTTAGGGGATGAATTTCAAAAAACGCTGAAATGAGTTTTGTAGTCTTTTAACAAACATACTAAGATCGAAGTTACAATTCTCATACTTAAACATTTTCTTGCTCTGATAGTCTGCATACAAACTTTGAACCTTTGAATTAACGCTTTTCGGGGAAAAATTGAAAAGAAAACACTAAGTTTTTTTATTGTAATAAGTATTTTTTCTACAAAATATCAAGTCTCTAGCTCAAAAAATGGGTTTCCCATACGAACCTTGCACCCCGTTTTATTCTCATTAGGGGTCGAATTTTTCAAAACGCTAAAAGTACTTGATTTTTATTGTAATAAGTAATCTTTCAACAAAGTTTTAAGTCCCTCGCTAAAAAAATATTTTCTTCATTCAAACGTTCTTATAAACCCCTAAAGATCGAAGTTTCTAAAATGCTGAAAGTATTTAATTTTATTTTTAATTAGTAAGCATTCTACAAAATTGTAAATCGGCTAAAAAAATGTTTCCTCCACACAAATGTTGCACCCACTTTTAACCCCCTTAGGAGTGGAATTTACTAAAACGCTGAATATCCTTTTTTTTGTATTTCAATAACTAATCGTCCTACAAACTGTTAAGCTCCTATCCCAAAAAGAGTTTCCCCATATAAACTTTGCAGCCCTTTTTAACCCTCTTAGGGGTGGAAATTTCCAAAACGCTGAAAGCACTTTGTTTGTACTCAAATAAGTAATGTTTCTACAAAGTTTTAAAAACCCCCTCAGGAGATGATTTTCGGGATAAAAACTATGCATCTTCCCTGGGACTCTTACTATCTCTATACCAAATTTCATCTAAATAGGTTTTATCCAAATTTTCACCCCCTATTTCATTACCTTGGGAACTATTTTCGGGATAAAAACTATCCGCTTTCATTCTCCGAGACTTAAACTATCTCTATACCAAATTTCATCTAAACGGGTTCCATCAAAAGTTTCATCCTCCATTTCACTACCTTAGGGGGTGATTTCCGGAATTGAAACTATCCTATGCCCTTTCCCAGGACTTAAACTATCTCTAAACTAAATTTCATCTAAATGAGTTCATCCAAATTTTCACCCCCATTTCACCCGCTTAGGGGATGATTTCCGAAATAAAAAATATTCTATTTCCTTCCCTAGGACTCTAACTATCTCTATACCAAATTTCATCTACATGGGTTCCATCAACATTTGCACGCCTAATGTCACCCCCTCAGGAGCTGATTTTCGGGATAAAAACTATACATTGTGCTTCCCTGGGACTCCTACTATACCAAATTTCATCTCCATGGGATTTATCCAAATTTTCAAAACTATCTAATGTCATTCTCCGGGAATCAAACTATCTCTATACCAAATTTTATCTAAACGGGTTCCATCCAAAGTTCAACCCCCCATTTCACCCCCTTAGGGATGATTTCCGGAGTTAAAACAGTCCTATGTTTCATCCAAATCGGTGCAGCGGTTAAGTAGCACCATACAAATTTTCAACCCCAGTTTCATCCCCTTAGGGGTGGATTTCCGGGATAAAAACTACTCTTTATGTCCTTTCTCAGGACTCAAACTATATCTATCCCAAATTGTATTCATATAGGTTCCATCCGAATTTACACCCCTGATTTCAACCCCTTAGGGGATGATTTTCGGGATAAGAACTATCCTATGTCCTTTCCCAGGATTTAAACTATCTCTGATACAAATTTCGTCATAATTGGTTACGTCCAAATTTTCACCTCCTCATTTCACCCTCTATTTTACCCCCTTAGGGGATGATTTCCGGGATCAAACCTATCCTTTGTCCTTCCCCGGGACTCAAACTATTTAAATACCAAATTTCATCCAAATCAGTGCAGCGGTTTAAGTAGCTCCATACAAATTTTCACCCCCAATTTCATCCCCTTAGGGGTGGATTTCCGGGATAAAAACTACTCTATGTCCTTTCCTAGGACTCAAACTATATCTAAACCAAATTGTATTCAAATGGGTTCCATCCGAATTTTAACCCTTTATTTCACCCCCTTAGGGGATGACTTCCGAAATAAATACTATCCTATGTCCTTTCCTAGGATTTAAACTATCTCCAAACCAAATTTCTTAAAAATTGGTTACCTCCAAATTTTCACCCCCTCATTTCACCCCCTTAGGGGATGATTTACGGGATCAAACCTATCCTTTGTCCTTCTTCGGGACTCAAACTATTTAAATGCCAAATTTCATCCAAATCGGTGCAGCGGTTTAAGTAGCTCCATACAAATTTTCACCCCCAATTTCATCCCTTTAGGGGTAGATTTCGGGGATAAAAACTACCCTATGTCCTTTCCCGGGACTCAAACTATCTCTATACCAAATTTCATCTAAATCGGTTCAGCGGTTTAGGCGTGAAGAGGTAACAGACAGACAGACAGACAGACAGACACACTTTCGCATTTATTAAGCCGTTTCCGAGAACGCGATTGCAAATATCCATATCCATACTAATACTAATACTAATATACTAATACTAATACTAATATACTAATATATATATATTAGTATATTAGTATATTAGTATTAGTATTAGTATATTAGTATTAGTATTAGTATTAGTATGGATATGGATATTTGCAATCGCGTTCTCGGAAACGGCTCTAACTGGGGTTTACGGGGGCGAGAAATCGATCTATATTGGTCTCGTGTCCGGGAAAATTAGTTTTCTCTCCGTATTTTCTCCATTTTCATCCGAGCAGAGCTCGGTCGCCCAGGGACTCACAATTAAACAACACAACTCTGAAAACTAAAACAGCTTACGCGGAAATTTATTCTATCAAGAAGGATGGCGATAAAATTCCATTTAGTATGTACTTTGCTGTTACTTTACACTATGTTAGAATTGAACGAACAAGGGGAAACTTTAATACAATGTTCGGTAACGTTCAAGAAGTGGCAACGGCAAAAGATGCTAGAAGCGCTGAATAAATTATAACCTACTAATGTTATGTCTAATATTCCGCAGTGTCTCAAGACGAGAGGCTTTGGGTGGGTGTTTGGCCAGTGATGACATATGGCACTGAGACGTGGTAACTCACTATGGGCCTCATTAGGCTCAAATTTACCCAAAGAGCAATGGATAGGGCGGTAGTTTCTCCGCGTGATCACATCAGAAATGAGCCTATCCCCAGCAGAACCAAGGTAACCCTACTAACCTTTGACTTTGATTTTTGACTTTGAACCGATATATAGCCCTCCGAATCGTTAAACTTAAGTGGCAGTGATCGGGGCATATTCCACGTAGAAGCTATGGCCGTTGGGGTAGAAAGGTTATCGAGTGGCGACCACGTACTATTTAGCAGGCACAGCGTCGGTAGATCCCCCCCACAAGGTGGACTGATGACCTGGTAAAGGTCGCGGGAGTCCGCTGGGGGTGGTGCAGGACCGGTCATCGTGGCACTCTTTGGGGGAGGCCTATGTTCAGCAGTGGGCGTCCTTCAGCTGATATGATGATGCACGTTATGTCATGCATGTCATGTCCATAATTTCGATAAATTTCGAAGGAAATGTACATCTAAAAAAAAAAGTGCTACCAGCGCCGTCGCATCATTCTCAATATAGGTATTATAAAATTGTGTGTTTTTGTAAGGAAACGCTCACACGATGCCGGTAGTGCAGTAGCTGTCTAAGAAAATTGTTAATTCCCGTGGTCCCCCCGGCACACATTTAAAGACAGGAAAATACAGGTTCCAGCGACATAGCAACATAACATATTGGCTCTAAGTATGACACCGATGCCTACCCACCAATGTCCCGTTTATTGAAATTTATCCGATTATTTGAGAGCTAGAATATGTTTTATATATTTCCGATTTGACACTATCTCACTTTCATCATATCGGATTTTTGTGCACGCAAGAAGCTTAAAGTTTGGATTACGAAAAATCTACCAACACCCCATTTGTTAGATTCAGATACACCAAGTGTGATGAAACTTACCTCGGAGGCATGAGTAGCGGCGACAGGCAGCGCGGAGGCAGATGCCTCGGGCTCGACGGCACGGGCGAGTCGGCGAGCGACGCCAGCGAGCCGTGCGCTTGCGCGGCGCGCACGTCCAGCGAGGCGGCGCGGAGCGGCGACGGCGAGCGAGTCACGCCCGTGCCGCCTGCCTCGAGCGTGCGCCCGTCCGGCGCGAAGGTGCGGATGGCGGGGGACGACCCGCGGTGGCTCTGTGGGAAATAAGAGGTATTTAATAGACTTGTATGTATTTTCCTTGGAATCAAGTGCCAGATAGAGCCTCCAGAGGATCGAAATTGGAGGACTGCATATAATCCGCCGCGTGATTTCAGCCCGTGTGGATAGATCATCGGGTTAAAGATATTTATTGCCTCAAAAGAAATTTTGATTTCACTTAATGAGAGCTTATAGTTATTTACAAATTAATACTATTCCAGCGAGCGTGTTTGTTTACATAAATTAATATTACTTAAACCTAAGACTAAATAAATAAAAATAAAAAATAATAAACAAGCAAATCATCATCATCATCATATCAGCCGAAAGACCCACTGCTGGACATAGGCTGCTAGGCATACGAATGCCAAAATGACCGGTCCTGCGCCACCCGCATCCAGCGGACTCCCGTGACCTTTACCAGGTCATCAGTCCACCTTGTGGGAGGGGGGGGGGGGGTCTACCCACGCCGCGCCTTTCCGCCCCAACGGCCATCGGTTCGTGTGGATAAATGCCTGTACTATATTTTCTTTGACCTTCCCCGGCCGTCCACCACTCTCGGACGTCTGGCGTCAGCTGTAAATTACATACGAATGTCTGTCAACTTAAACCAGGGGTCTTTAGATCAAGAAACCATAGTTTATAAAAAAAAAAGTACCGTGGAAAAAAAAATAGGAAAAAATGCGGCTACTTTGATAACTTAGAATGTAGTATAAAAGCAGAACTGTTTGAAATTAAGAAAATTAATCGAGTATACAGCAATATAGATACTCGTATTTAACTAATATATTCACTGCCACAATTCACCCACAAGTAAAAACAATGATTTCGGAAAAACCTAATTGATCAAAGTCGCCCCCCGTATCAAAGTACCCCATTCCACTCGTACTGGCTTCCCACGTCACCTTTAACTAAAAGCACACACAGTCAGCAAAGTTTTACACTAGTTTACTTCTAGCAACATCCCTTGAGTGTCTCAAGTCCCTTTATCCCTGAAAACACTATCCAACCAATATTCATTTAGTAAAATTGACGCCAGATGTGACTCAGCATTACTTTACTCTGAAAGGATAGGGTTGGCAATGAATTTCAACACAATGGGGACACGAGAGGCTAATCTAATAGCGGTGAAGTCTATTTGACTCGAGGCATGGCATTAAGACTTTTTTTTTTTTTTTTACTTGGGGAAATGCCTTTACGCATCCCACCTAGCCGAGGAACTAGGATGGGTATGACGGGCTCCCGGGAATCCCCCGGACTACCGTCTAAAACCACCAAGGTATGCCTTCTCTGCCGTGTAGAAGGGGCGTCATGGGATCGCGAACATTTCACCACGACGCCCCTCGGCAACAGCCGCAGCTGCCCTCACTACTGAGGCAAAATCCCCCCCTCCCGTCGTAAGCGTGCAGGGCGACACCACACGCTTCCCGACCCGACCAAAGGATCTCTACGCCGGGAGAGGGTGATAGACCTCGGATTCACCCTCTCAGGTCCCCTTGTAACTTTTTATAGAGGTTTTCTCCCTCGCAATGGCATTAAGACTACTGAAAGCCCAAAATTTACCTCAATAGACGTGCACTTTACCCGTGCATGGACCAACATGCAAAATTTTAATAAAAACCTGCCAAGTGCGAGTCGGACTCGCGCACGAAGGTTTCCGTACCATTATCTATAAAAACGGCAAAAAAATCACGTTTGTTGTATGGGAGCCTGCTGTAGCCTAGTTGGTTCGCATCCTGGTAAGGGCATTTATTTGTGTGATGAGCAGAAATATTTGTTCCTGAGTCATGGATGTTTTCTATGTATTTAAGTATTTATTTATCCATATAAGTACGTTTATCGTCGTCTAGTACCCATAGTACATGCTTTGCTTAGTTTGGGACTAAGCCGATTTGTGTAAGATTGTAAAAAAAATATATATATATATAAAAAATATTTATTTATCCTGTTTTTAGTATTTGTTGTTATAGCGGCAACAGAAATACATCATCTGTGAAAATTTCAGATGTCTAACTATCACTGTTGTTGAGATACAGCCTGGTGACAGACGGACAGACAGACAGATAGACAAACAGACGGACAGCGGAGTCTTAGTAATAGGGTTCCGTTTTACTCTTTGAGAGCGGAACCCTAAAAATCATGTTACAAATATGCATTAATGTCGGCGTAAGTGGTTCGGCGTGGTCGGTTCGAATCCCGAAGAACCCAAGGACTTCAGCAGGCCATAGACCCTAAACCTGTTGTCAAATGGTGGTTGGGGTACCTCGTATCTATTCATTTAAACATCAAGGTAACGAGACTCTTAAGCTCAATTATTGTTTTCTATGATCTTGCTCTATCCATATTATTACATTTGCATAAGACTTGAGACCGCTTAAATCAAAACACGTTTCACAAATACCTCGAGGTACAGTCGAGTTCCAAAATATGTGCACGGTCAAAGTGATCAAAAATATGTGAACACGACTTTATTGTTAAGGGCATAAGGTTGTTCAGATATTTTTGGACCTTTGGAAACGTACAATATATTTGGGTAAGGCCGCGAATATAAATTTTATTATAAGGTATTACGCGTTAAAAACTGTCAAGGTCGCAAGTGACATAATTGATTGAAATCCTTTTAATTAAATAATACTAAATAATTTTCGTCCAAAACTGTAATTTTTTCGACCACGAGTACTTAAAGAGCCCTCGTATTTTCATAACATTGAACTTCTTATGGTCGTGTTTTTGTTTAAACAAAAAATATGATAATATATCGATTAATTTACTGTCTGCGGAATCATGATAATCAAATGATTTTTTTTTATCGTTCTTTCTTATATCGAACCTCAATTCCACGTTTTCGTTACGGATACTTTGGTGAATACTGTACGGTGTACTGTATGTTTTTGTATACTGGCAACTCATATTCTATTAGGGCAACACCGGCAAGAAAACCAAATCTCGTCAGCTTGTTGACAAATGGCATTCAAAGGTAACGGATACAAATTTGCACTTGCGAGTTCTACTCCTCACAAGAGTCAGTAGTGGTAAAAGTGGTGGATTTATATCCCGACCAAGCTAAGAATGCACCTCGCCAAGTGTAACTTGTTCGACGCGAGGTGCATTCTTAGCATGGTCGAGTTGTACTTCTAAAGTGACTATGTGATTATATTATAAGGGTAAGTAGTAGAATATGTTTGTTTTCAACACACCTGCTCGTAAAGTAGGTCTTATTACAGCGTATTTACACTGATAATGCAGAATATTACCCATGCCGTGCCTTTTACATTACATTATCGCACTAGTGCCTTTTCATTACATATCTTTTTAAATATTAGCAAAATAATGCAGAATATTACCCATACCGTGACTTTTACATTACATTATCGCACTAGTGCCTTTTCATTACATATCTTTTAACATTTTAATTTTTAATTTTTTTTATTTTTTCCTCGCAAATGTGTTGAAAAACGTCGTATGAAACACGTGAGCATTGATCATTACACTTCTCGTCTCCATTAAGCCTTCGCCTTCGGCTCAGGCTTAAAAACCGACTCGAGTGTAATGACCAACTTAGCACACTTGTATCATAATGTACTATTAACCGGTTGTTTTTTCATACGTGAGTGAATTAATATATTCAAAATGTCGTTATTTCACCATAATCAACTTTTTTCAAAAATACGTTACACTTTCTTGTATCAGAAAATTCTTTATGGAGGTGATTTTAATATAGCCAGCACAAACAAAAATTACAATAATAATACATGAAAAACTTAAAAATAGGGGTAAAAAAAAGAAAAGGTATTAGTCCAAATGCGGGGGGGGGAGAGCAGCACCGTCGTCAAAGCCGAGTTTATAGCGGTGTCGTGTGGTGGCGCGTATGACGGCAATGCCAAAAATACGTTACACCTTCGTTACTATTACGATACAGTTTTGCAAAATGCTACGTTTTTAGGGTTCCGTAGCCTATTGACAAAAAACGGAACCCTTATGGATTCGTCATGTCTGTCTATCTGTCTGTCTGTCTGTCCGTCCGTATGTCACAGCCACTTTTTTCCGAAACTATAAGAACTATACTGTTGAAACTTGGTAAGTAGATGTATTCTGTGAACCGCATTAAGATTTTCACACAAACATAGAAAAAAAAACAATAAGTTTTGGGGGTTCCCCATACTCAGAATTGAAACTCAAAATTTCTACGTGGGCAGAAAATCCTACTTCCTGGCCAGGGAGAGACGTACAAGTCGTACAACTGTGTACTATTACGGAACCCTTCATGGGCGAGTCCGACTCGCACTTGGCCGCTTTTTTAAAAATAACGGTACGAAAAAAATATGATAAAGGGAATTGCACACAGAAAAATACTAATTTTAATAAGAATGTATTACATTCTCAATGATAGAATATACTTTGAGGTTTATAATAATTAATTAATACAAAACACACACATACGCACACGTACACACACACACACACACACACACTTACACACACACACACACACACACACACACACACACACACACACACACACACACACACACACACACACACACACACACACACACACACACACACACACACACACACACACATATAGTTTAAGCTAGGCTTAAGTACCTATTTTTGTATCTTTGGAACATTATAAAAACCATTTTAACGTTAGAACTACCTATAATGTATAATTTGGAAGAGCGAGGTCTCCTGACACAGGTTATATAATACCTAATAGGAGGACTCGACCACAATGTATTTACCACCTAAGGTTAAATGGAAATAAATTTATGATTATGATTATGATTATGATAGAACCCAGTATGCTAGGTGGGTATTTTTATGTCAAATGAAAAGTTACTATTAAGTTAGACTAATGTTTAAATAACTATAAAAAATAAGTTTTGCGAATTAGAAAGTGTAGAAACTGAAAGCGAATTTAATAACACTTCTCTATTCTATTGATTTGAAAATACTTTTTTGATTGTTTTTAGACTTTTTAGTCGATACGAACTTCATTTTATTTTATAACAATTTTTTTCTTAGCTATACTCTAAATGAAATATTGAGAATATTTACCAGTATGATCTAGGCTTTATTACAACTTTTGTTACGTTTTAGGGTAGGTAACGTCACGTATATTTTTTTATGTTAATCTATGTCACATTGGTCAAAATTCGCGGCCTTACCCATTTATGAACTCGACTGTACAGTGAGACACATGTATCGTGCATTCCAAATGTTTTCATTAGATTCATTAGAGTCTACAATTACAGCACAAGAAAAAACAAAAATGGGATTCTATGGTACGACATCAACACCTTGCACTGCCAGGAACCCGCGTAGCGGACGCCTACGCCGTAGGCGCTTTCCTCAACAAACTGGCTACGAGCGTAGCGTTTCTTGGCAGATAATGTATCTAGCGGGCTCTAAAGACCCCATTACTAATGCTAAAAGTCACGTCACTACCTGACCATTTTATGCTAAAACAAGCAGGTAAATTGCTTTTTCATCACACTTGCTCATAAATGACGTTATTCCTTGCCTGTATACAGAAGGACAATGGCCTAAATTGTTCCCGCGGGAAATAATGGCCCCATGGGAGTAATGAGCTTGTGTGTGATCTGAAGAATTCTGCTGTGTGATTGGTTGAAATATTGAAGCTACGCCCTCCACTCGCACTGATCTGGAAGTGAAGTTGTCAATTTCGTCAACATATTGATTGGTGCGCTTGTATAAAACATAGATTTTTCTGTCTTTTGTAGTTATTTATTTCCTCCTATAACACGGGCGTAAGTCGCCTTACGGCGTCGGGCTTCTGATAGACTCTCGTTTGCAATATTCCTCATACGCCCCTTGTTAAACAATGTACTATTGTGGTCGTAAAAATTGTGGTTTAGGAAGACAAAAAATAGACCCATTTTTTTTTGTTATATTTGGTAATTTACTATTTGTTTCGATAAATTGATGATTAACTATATATACATAGCGACTACGTTATAAATATTAACTTGACCAACCCATCCTACGAAAAGAAATCAATACGGAAAATACACCCGGAAATCCCACGTTGTGAGGACGGGCCACGAGGCAAAAAGAATAAAGTGATCGAGCATTAGCAGAATCGTTCGGTTGATTTGTGTTTAAAAAGCGCAATAAATAAAGGTTGTGCGTATCGAGTTATACAGGTTGTGGTATGTAGGTACCATAAAAACTCCCAACTTTAGTCCAAATCACTTAATTGTGGTCCAAATTAACTCAAATGTTATGTGGTTGGGTCATTGTCAGTCACAAAAACAAAAATCATCTTTCCGGTGGTCAATAGTTAAGGGCTTACGCTCACATATAATATGTTTTTATCACATAGGATTATAGAAGGGGCAACGCCGTTTATGCGGATTCAGAGATCAACCAAAAATTAGGCTTTATAGCCCTTAACTTTGGCAATGTCCACCGAAGAGACGCGAACCTAAATCTGACAATGACCCGGTTAGGTCAGTTAGGTGTGACTATTATTGCACAAGTTTAAATAAAAATGTATGAAATAGCTAACACAAAATTAAATTAGTGAGTAACTTTTGAACTGACGTTGGTTTTACTATAGGCTAATTAATAAGCAGATCAACAATTTTATCCATGTTGTTAAAATATAATTGACTTTCAAAACAAAGTTTTAACCGACTTCAAATCAGTAGCCAAACAGCTTCAAGTTTGCCTATAAAATTTGAAGAGTTCCCTCGATTTCCCCAGGATATCATCAACATCATCAGAACTGGATTTTGGTGACAACGGGACCAATCTGAAAGTATATGCTTTCAAACAAAGAAATAATTTTTCAAATCGGTTCGTAAATTACGGAGTTACCGCGTAACATATACACACATAAAAAAAAAATATATAGACGAATTGAGAACCCCGTCCTTTTTTGAAGTCGGTTAAAAATAAATTCTAATTTCACTTACCTCAAATTACATCAAAAACTTTTTGTTTTATAAAGCAACAAACAAAGTATCAAGAGCCTTAAAATAATAATTAAATAAACAAGCAAGACGGAGCATTTTGACGTTTCATAATAAGTTGGTAATTTGAATATCATCATTCCTACTATCCGCCCCAGATTTAGACCATAATCTGTATTTATTTCAAACGTCGCGCGTCATTTGCAATATTCGCCGCGGTCATTTTTACGTTTTTCCAATATTCATTTTAGCAGACATCACGCGTTGAAACCAGAGTTGGGGATTCAAGAATAAAATCATTATTTAAATAAGAATGTGAATAAAATCACGTTGATTCGGACGGACGGACGGACGGACAGCGAAGTCTTAGTAATAGGGTCCCGTTTTACTCTTTGAGCACGGAACCCTAAAAATATGTATTGAATGAATCCTTTCATAAATACGTTCCGAAACCGTAAGTCGCGGGCACAAGCCCAATGAGATTATTTTTGAGCAAGCTGCATGCACACATATTTTTGTACTTGACTGTGTACGCCTACGACGGGATCAAAATGATCTACACACACGTCTGTATTACCAAGCTTGAATAGATGCTTTCGAAGTCTTCGCTCGCGTAGCTAATTCTGGTGGTGTACAACATGCATTTTGAATGAGAACACAAAGCTGGGTCCAGTGCATCATTAAGCATTCCTTGTGTTCCACCACGCTAGCTTATTGATGAATTCATAAGCTTTGTGGACCCGGAAGTGCTATTAGGATGGAGTACTGCCCTAAATTTATTATTAGGGGCAAATGACGAACACATCCGTTGTATTCACAAGAGGGTCTATATGACTATACGTATTGTATAATGACAGGAACAGAAATCGAATTAATTTTTATCCAATTTACTTGTAAGTTTGGTTTACGCTGGAAAATAACAAAATCCACATTGTTATTTTCCAGCGTAAACCAAACTTACAAGTAAATTGGATAAAAAATAATTCGATTTCTGTTCCTGTCATTATACAATACAGGGTGGATTTAATAGGACATATTTTATCCTTATCACATTCACTGCCAAGGCACTGCTAGGTAACCGATATAGCCCTCCGAATCGCTAAACTAAAGTGGCAGTGGGCGGGACACATTGCACGTAAAACCGATGGCCGTTGGGACGGAAAGGTAGGAAGTACCACGTAACGGGAGGCGCGGCGTGGGTAGGCCCCCCACAAGGTGGACTGATGACCTGGTAAAGGTCGCGGGAGTCCGCTGGATGTGGGTGGCGCAGGACCGGTCACTTTGGCACTCTTTGGGGGAGGCCTATGTCCAGCAGTGGACGTCTTTCGGCTGATATGATAACGATGATGATGATGACATTCACTGCCAGGCACCCGCAAGGCGGGTTCCTGCAGTGAGTGTTTATTTTGGTATATTAGGTAAAAGTTTCTAATAAAATCTATGAAATCATACAGTTAGTCATCTCATGGAAATAGAAAGAAAGAAAGATACATTTATTCACTAACACACAGGACACATATATTAAAAGCAAAAATAAATAAAAATAACAGTAAAAAACATGTAACAAGTGTGTCTCTGCGGCCGTGAACCGGACACTGGCTCAGCATTATGCTGAGGTGTCAGTCAGACACCTACAGCGCTGATTTTCAGCCAGCACCGTTGGTGACTCACGGAAACGTCATACAATTATAATTACACAACTATACATATAATTAATTGTGCAAGGCGAGAGAGAAATAAACATAAATACATAGTGAGATAATACATACAGCACTACCTACATGCAGCTTTAATAAAATAATAACTACGTTACACATTAAAGTAAATTTTACTATTAAACTAAAAACAAAAACTAGATAAAAATGTGCAATTGGCATATTTTTGCTGTCAAAAGTGCAGGATTTTTGGAGCGTCAACAAATAGCCTTTAAGCTTACCCTTAAGAGGGCGCTCGTTTTTTGGTCAGGAATAAGCGAGAATGACGGATTTTTGACGTTGTAATTCTAAGAAACGGAGAGCTTTTTCTAGATCCTGATTACTTATTTGCATAGGTAAACTCCTCATATTGGTCCTAGCCGCCTCCAATTTACGAAAAACTGAAAACTTTAACCGAAAATACCCGATTACCGACAGTAGTTTTCTGAAGAGAGCGCAGAGTCATAAGTTTGAGCCCCTAATACTCCATGATGTTATATGAGAACCTACTTGTTTTTTTCTATTTTCACTAGCGTAATATGTTGCCATTGCTCCTAGCCGCCTCGAATTTTCCTTATTCTGCACGTATATATATGTAAACTGTTCTCAATTACACCATATTTGTCAACAAAATCGTACTGAAAACTCAAGGATTTTCTCATTATTGTTGAATAATTTTTGTATTGAATCTTAAACAACATTAAAGTTCATGCTTGTACCAACAAGATCCAGTCCAAAAAATATAACTTTTGTCAAAATTTATATTTATAAATAATTATTCAAAACTAGTATAAATTTACCGTCGCGCGGGAATATCTCTCAGACACTCTCAGTACCGGCTGAATAGCCCTCCGAGACAGACGTGTAGTGTGTTTATTTGTGGCTATTCACGAAGCCAACCGGCCACTCTTCAGATAAAATAATATTATTTTGATCTCCGACTAGGCATAGTTGTTACCAACCTCGGGGTCAAACTATACTGGGGATACATTCGTGAGGCTAATCGAGACAAGTTATGAATTGCATAGCTGCCATATATGACGTAGTGTAGCGAAAAGGCTCAAACCCACCGGATACGTAACATTTAAAATTGAACCTTCTACCTAAAACAAAAGTCATACATTTCAATGGTGATGTCTTGTGGGTTGGATCCTTTTGTCTAAACTACGCGTTCTATAGTCAATTATTATTGTACGAGTGATCGTGATACTTGATAGATTTAATTTATTTACTAGTTAGTCCAGTCATCGGAATTCTCGTAACATTTTTGAGCTGTCATGGGGACTTCTCGTTTATCGACTTCTGATACAAATATTTTGTCGATACATTATAGAGCACAACACAACATATCAAAGAAGATTAAAAGTAGAGGTAAACAACAGGCGGTCTTATCGCTAAAGACCGATCTCTTTTAGATAACTTTTGACTTTCTGAAAATGTTAAATAGAGATTTGCAATGAAATCAATGAAAAATTAATAGTTAACAATTTTACATTTAATCAGTTCAGTTCAGTAAAATTCTTCTTTGTTACCAGGTACACGTTTTTAGGTTTCCGTACTCAAAGAGTAAAACGGCACCCTATTACTAAGACTTCGCTGTCCGTCCGACCGTCCGTCTGTCTGTCACCAGGCTGTATCTCAAGAACCGTGACAGCTAGAGAGTTGAAATGTTCACAGATTATGTATTTCTGTTGCCGCTATAACAACAAATACTGAAAACAAAATATTTTTTTTTAAGGGGAGCTCCCATACAACAAACGTGATTTTTTTGCCGTTTTTATAGATAATGGTTCGGAACCCTTCGTGCGCGAGTCCAACTCGCACTTGGCCGGTTTTTTTCTTACGATGTGAATCACTTGATACATGTTTTTTGATATTATTTTTTTTGAACTGTTTCAAATTAACATAACAAACAGAACAGTGTATCACGGAATCTTGTTATTTATAAACCAGTTCCGGGTACGTTTCTAACCATTTACCAATAGTAGATTTACGAGGCATTTTCAATTTGAACGAGTGATTGACATAATAATAATCAGTCAACGTAAGGCAGCTTGTGGCGACCCTACGTACCTGAGTGCCCCTGGGGGTGTCCTGTGGTCAGGCTGAGCCGATCGGGTGGTTGGTTGGACAGGCCCCCCACCTCTGGCTTGCCTTAACTGGCTGTCCAGAGTAAAGTCGCAAGAGCTGTTGCTCGAGGATAGATGTGGACACCTAAGTGGCGAGTTGGCTATATGTTTAAAGTCCAGTGCCACCTCTCTACCCCCCCAGCGTCTCTGACTGGTGTTGCCCTTAGGCAATTTTTTAATGTCGCTAATAATAGGGGCCCATCTAGCAGTTGGCGAGTCACCGTCTGCCAGAGATCTGTCTCTGTGTGCGTCCCATGACACGGGCAGGGACAGCATCCGCTCGGTGTACTCCTTGCATTTCATTAAATTGTCAAAAGGGCCTCTACGTGTTGGCTCAGTTGGTACTTTGTAGGTACCTAGCCCCACGCACGCCTCCCAAAGGTCCGGGACATCATTGTCCCGTGAGCGGGAAAGACATACATAATAAATAATAAATCTTTTATTCACAGGCGAAACATAACCCAAAATACAAATACAAGTTTGACAAGATACTTAATTAAAATTAAAATGTTAAACTAAAACATCAAAAAAATGATCCCCTTGTTCTTCGTACATTACTGAGTTACATTACTAGTAATGTACAAAGCAAAAATAGTCTTCGTTCAAAACTGGGTAATGTAGGAAGAAACTTTCGTTCTTTGCACATTACTAGTTCCGTTGGTATGTTGCCTCCAGGCCCTAAGCTAAGTCTAAGAATTTCTTAGATACCAACCGCTGCAATGATGATTGTACGGCAAAACTATTTAATTAAGATCAAATGCTGCTCTGTAAACTCTTGATTTATTTATTTAATTAAACTTTATTGCACTATACAACGGAAAGTAAAAATGGCGGACTTAATGCCATGAGGCATTCTCTACCAGTCAGGCATTTTAATTTGATTGAATTGATTGTGCCCCTTCGGCCGTTTTCTAAACCGTTAAAGAGCCATTTATTTTCTTCCACCATTGCTCTCTTCAACGGATTTGCGTTTTCCATATTGGTTGACCAAGGTTAGAGAAATTTCTTAGATACCAGATTTATAATTCCACGCACAATTGTTAGCTATCTGACTCCTAAGTGAAGTTCTTAAATATTTCATCATGCACAGATAGCCAATATCGGAAAATAGGGCTCTCCAGGTCGTTGTAGATGACCTTGAGGATCTCGTCCTGAGAGCGCCCCAGCCTGTCCCAGAAAGCGGCAACTCTCGCCCTCATTACGGCGAAGAAATCTGGCACCCGCGCCTCAGCGAACATGCTGGACGCGCTGCAGTAGCGCGGCAGCCGCATGAGCGTGCGAAATGCATCATTATATTGCACCCTCATGGTGCTGTACGACTTTCGCATAAATTTATACCACAGTTGGCAAGTGTAGAAACACTGACAAAATGCATTGAACAATGTCATTTTGACTTCATTGCTACACTTACCAAATCTGCGTGCCAGCATGTTGCAGCGGACTGATAAGGCCCTCCTCTCCCGGTCAATATCCTTATCGTCTTTCAAATCCTCGTTTAATTCAATTCAATTCAATAGTTTTATTTCAGACCATGTGATAGTGCATATACTGTTAGTAACAAAATAAACTTAAAACTATGTTAGCAATTATTATTATACATTTTAAAAAAAGCGGCCAAGTGCGAGTCGGGCTCGCACATGAAGGGTTCCGTGAAATAAATTGCAGTTTACGATTTATGACGTATTAAAAAAAACTACTTATTAGATCTCGTTCAAACCAATTTTCTGTGGAAGTTTACATGGTAATGTACTCAGAGCATAGAATACTATATAATATATTCATACATCTGTGGTAATGTACATCATATATATTTTTTTTTAGTTTTATCATTCTCTTATTTTAGAAGTTACAGGACACACATTTTACCACTTTGGAAGTGTCTTTCGCGCAAACTATTCAGTTTAGAAAAAAAATATGTTAGAAACCTCAATATCATTTTTGAAGACCTATCCATAGATACCCCACACGTATGGGTTTGATAAAAAAAATTTTTTTCAGTTTCAGTTCGAAGTATGGGGACCCCTAAAACTTAATGTTTTTTTTTCGATTTTTGTGTGAAAATCCTAATGCGGTTCACAGAATACATCTGGGTCATTGTCAGTCACAAAAACAAAAATCATCTTTCCGGTGGTCAAAAGTTACGGGCTTACGCTCACATATAATATGTTTTTATTACATAGGATTATAGAAGGGGCAACGCCGTTTATGCGGATTCAGAGATCAACCAAAAATTAGGCTTTATAGCCCTTAACTTTGGCAATGTCCACCGAAGAGACGCGAACCTAAATCTGACAATGACCCATCTACTTACCAAGTTTCAACAGTAGGTATAGCTCTTATAGTTTCGGAAAAAAGTGGCTGTGACATACGGACGGACAGACAGACAGACAGACGGACGGACATGACGAATCTATAAGGGTTCCGTTTTTTGCCATTTGGCTACGGAACCCTAAAAAGAACTGCAGTACTAATTGACATAAGTCAAAGTTGAACAGTTTAGGAGACGTCAGGCCCCCCTGCCGTACTCCACATTCCAACCTGTAATCTGTGGACAAAGTCCTGGCCCATCTCACCTGGTTTAATTGGTTTTGGTACCAGTACCTCAACAAACCTGTACAATCACCCGGAATATCTGCTTCCTCCAGTTTTGCCCAGAGAATATTGTAGTCCACTCTGTCGACGGCCTTGGAGAGGTCCAGGAAGCAGGCATAAATCGGTGTTTTTCTAGCCGTGTAGTACTGTCGGGTACTACACGGCTAGAAAAAGTAGTAGTGCCAGACAGCAAATTATTATTCTTATTACTGACAACTTTAAAACTTGTTAGTTTATTTTATACAAAAATAAGTTGCTGTCAAAATGTTCATTTTTGGTACAAGCTTTTATTGCCGACTGTACTTTTCTGCATACCATCATCAACAACTCATTGAGACGATTATAACGAGCCCAAACTCGATAGGGTTGTGTCGTTTTATTGCGGAGTTCCTATGGCCAACTTCCTGCTCCAGCATTAGATCAGCTCCAAATCATCATAATATTGCATTGTCATGCGATATACACATGCATGCAAAATTTCAGCTCAATTGGATAACGGGAAGTGACTGAAAAATTAATTACAAATTTTGACGGACAACTTACATACTTACATATTTACATACATACGAACAGTGCAAGTTAATATAAAGCTAGTAAAAAAGAATGAATATACTTTGTCATAGTATTTTAATATAAATAGAAAACATGTGCACAAAAATCAAATACTTACTTTGTTCAAGTTAGAGCATCATGTTAGCGAAGTAATGTTTACCACTTTTTAGTGCAAGTATCAATATCGGTCACGGAGCGAATTCGAACGGTGCGCTATACAGCTATTTGCATCGGCAAGCTCCGCGTTTAGTTCTATCCCGATCGCACTTACATATAGCTAGAAAGGGACGGCACCCGCGGCTGGTGTGATCTAGCTGTGCATGTGGGGGTGAGGTACGTTTGTGTGGGTGGTAGTAGTATTTACACACACAAAAGCACTACGCCTGTCAAAATACCGAATTCTGAGCGAGCGCTTTTTTGAAGAGCACTCTTAAAGGTGTATCTGCTAAGCGCCCCTTGGATAGGGGGAGGGATATCATTCCAGCACTTAGACGCCGCGAACTTGAAGCTACCTCGGAAAGCAGCGGTTCGGTGCATAGGAGTTATGGCCATTGCCTTGAATCTGCGCGCACTCTTTGACCATACCAGTTTATTGAAAAGGTAAGATGGGGTTTCGTGCCTTACCACCCCGAAAAGCAGAGTGGCAAGGTGCAGGCGTCGGCGTGCAGACATGTTAAGCAAGTTAGCGGCGTTCAAGTATGGAGTGATGTGGGACCGGGGAGGGACTCGGAAACAAAAACGAGCACATGCGTTCTGCACTCGTTGTATGAGCCTCTTGGAACGACCAGTAATGCACCCGTCATACACGACATCACAATAGTTTAACCTAGATAATATAAGCGATTCACATAGGTCGACACACAAATCGACACTAAGGTAATCACGTATATTATATAGGACTTTAAGGCGATAGAAGCAGTTACTCACAACATTTAGTATGTGGTTCTCAAAGCGCAAATTCTCGTCCATAAGAAGGCCGAGGTTGGTTGCTTCTACCACCTGCTCTATTGGTTCGCCCATGACGGCGACATTCCCGGAAGTTCGAGCATCAAGGGTATTACGGATTTGATGTTTTGACCCGAAAACCACATACTTCGACTTGCTAGGATTAAGAACCAAACAGTTCCTCTCCGACCAAGGGGAAATATGAGCAAGGTCCGCATTTATCGTGTTAATGGCAGCAGATGTGTCTGACGACGCACTAGACAAATAAAGTTGCACGTCGTCCGCGTAAAGGTGATACTTACAGCTCTTTATACTGTTAGTGATGTCAGCGCTATACAGTATAAAAGTCCAAGTATTGAACCCTGCGGTACTCCTCTTGTCACAGGACAAACAGAGGACCGCAGAGCACCACCATCCACCCTACGCAACGAAACTGCCTGCGTACGGCCAGACAAATAGCTACTGAACCATTTTGTTGCAGTGACATCAAACCCGTAATAAGACATCTTGGATAATAGAAGAGGTACGCTAATGCAGTCAAAGGCCCTGGAGAAGTCTAAAAGAACTAAAAAGGTAATTTTACCAACATCACGAGCCTGTAGGATGTTATCGACTACATCGAGCAACGCAGTAGCTGTCGATCGACCCTTGCGAAAACCCGACTGCAGTTCAGGGAGTATGCTATTTTTTTCCAGGTAATCGGACAGCTGATCGCAAATTACCCGTTCTATTATCTTCGATGCACAAGGAAAAATACTTATAGGGCGTAGTTGAGACACGTCAGTAGGATTTGGTTTTTTAGGTAACGGGATCACCTGAGCAATTTTCCAGTCAGCTGGGAAAGTCATAGTCAGAATGCTCATATTAATAATGTAAGTCAGTACGTCTGTAGTTCTGGGTAATGTCAGAAGCAACATGTCAATGTCAATTGAGTCGAGTTTTTATTGATGTAATGATTTTTTTTTTTTTTTTTTTTTTTGTGACGGCAGCAGCTGTGGTTGCAGAGAGCGTGAAAGTGTTGTCGTTATGTCTATGAAATTCAAAAAAAGTCAAGTCAGATAAAGTCATGTCCTGTTTTCCAGGAATATTAAGAAAATGCCGGTTGAACAAGTCAGGATCATCAAATTGTGCCGGGAGGTCAGTCTGCGTCTGTGAATCTGGAAGAACAGTGCGCTTTAAGTTTTTCCAGAGAGTCTTCGAGTCAGTAATGTCATTGATATGGTGCGTGAAGAAGGCGCGTTTCTCGCTATAAATGGCTTTTATCACAAGGTGCTTCAGGTCGAGGTAATATCGTTTGTGAACATCGCTCTTGGTTCGTTTGTAACGTGCGTGAGCCTCGTTTCTGAGGCGCATCATGAGCCGAACGTTGCTCGTGAGCCATGGTTTAAGTGCCTCCTTCACCACTATCGTCTTTTCCGGCGCATGTCTGTCAAAAAGTCCAAGTAACAGTGAGTTAAATAGTCAATACCGAACACTACCTATAGTCCACCGTCAAGATTAAAATACTGACCGTGTCTTATCCAAACTCGACATTGGCGGAATCATCAAGGCTTTGATGGAGCCATATAAACTAAAAATTGAATTGAGTTAAATAGTCTAACCATGTCATTTACGTCGTTAAGTAATAAAATTTGTTCCCAGTTTATGGCGTCAAGGTCATTGTTAAATTCAGTAAGGTTAATGTCTTTCAGAGGTCTATAAGTAATACGTCTAGGTGTCGGTTTCCGTTTTGAAATGAAAAGAATGTTTCCATTATTTGATTTGAACTGAGTTATGTTAAAGAAGGCCGATAGATTTTTCCAACCTGTATTATGCATTTGTCGAAATATTGAGTAAGTATGCCTCATCAATATGATAAGTCTTAAAATGCTCCTGCTTCTAAACCACTCCGAAAAAAAAATGGTAATTAATTATTTTAAAATCTAAACGATATTCCGAAATGATAATTTGTTTTGACAATATGATTTTGTATACCAACTTCGCAAATTAAGGCGACGGTTCCGTAAGTTTCATGGTCTTCTCTCCCTCTCACTGAGCATAAGCGTGAGCGAGATAGAAGTGCGTGTCCGGAAGCGCGGATTTCATGTTATTTAATTTTAAATTTTTGTGCGTTTAAGTAACTAAAAAAGTAATTAGCTAAGTTCCCTCAAACAATATATTGCCGATTTTTAGAACCAATTTTAATATATTTTGCTTTTGTGCATAATTTGTTATGAATGTTTTAGGTATATTTTAGACCTACGAGTATGTTCGTGATTTTTTTTAAAATCTCTATAAAAATCTCTCAAGAAACGCCCCAAGATTGCTAATTAAATTTAGGGCAGCCGTATTATGAATCAAACAAGCGATACGACCTTTTAAAAATCTGTTTTCTGATCCTTCGTCGCCTTACTCCATGCGCGGTTAAATTTGCGAGCGAGTGAGACAATATTTTGTGGGCTACAGTCGCGTTAAATTATTCGACCTACTTACAGAAAATCATGCTGAGTGAACGCCTTTTTCACTATGTTATACATGTTGATCCAAAAAAATTAATGTTATTAATTTGTGACACAATGCGCTTCGTGCGAATTAAGATCAATGTAAATTTTATTTCAATTCACTACGTTTCGTCAGATAGAGGTCTGGTTTTAACCCTGTTCGTTACTTGGGCTTTGATCTTATAAATTACTTGCTGTGTTGTTATTATGTACGTCTACAGAATTATTCGTACTCGTAACAACGTATTCCTCTCAAGAGTTAGATAGAACGAGGACACATTGATTGCAAGTTTTTGGACCTCATAATATCACTTCTGGGATCGGAGTAGATGGAGGGCCTACTTTGAGTTACACCGACAGGAGCCTAGCTCTTAAGTAAGAGAAGAAGAATATCACTTCTGTATAATATAATTCATTATGCAAAAGTGAACCATTTTCGAGATATAAATCGGAAGTGAATTATCTCGATAATCGTTCACTATTGCATGATAGATTAGAGGGTTAAAATTGCAATCAACCTGTTTTATAACATCTTGAGAAGAATACGTTGAATCACTAATAACCCAGTTAAATGTTCACCGTGGTTACTTAAATTCAGTTTAAAAGAAGCCATAAACGGTCGCGGTTATGTTGATTGTATGGTATAACTTTACTAGTCCAGATGAATTTACACTATAACATTAAAATTTGCTAATAAAGAACACATATCAATGTTCTAAATTCTTACTTCCCGGATTTAGTCGTTAACTCCAAAACTTCATTAGGTCTCAATGATTTTAATCCTGAAATCGTTACCTACTTATAGAATTGTTAACTTTATATATAAAAACATACAAACATCTTGGAAACCCAATGACATCAGAAATGTATGTATTCAGACAAACGTAAATTTACCAATGACACAGTCGGAGAAACCATTTGAATATGTGACAGGTAATCGATTTACGCCCTGTATACTAATTAAGATGCCATCACGCGTAAACTGGGTGACGTGTTCGTGTCAAACCTAGATTAATCTAGATTGGATTAAGCTAGTATTTGGTATGCAATGCAATACATCGGTACAGAATGCACCACGGATTTAATCCTGATTAGCATACGGGGAAATAATTTCCCACATCGATTGTTCTCGTGAAAGCGGGAACACATACCCACGTTTTTTTTAATATTGCCGAAATGAGGATAAACGTGATGAGGAAAAAATATTAGCACTAAAACAGTATTTAAAATACTGCTAAAATCACAGAAAAACAGGTAAAAAGAGTGTGCCAAAACGCACGTTAACATTAGCAGCGTACAGACGTCCTTTGCTGTTACAGAGACAGAATGAAAAGCCTGCTAGATGTCCCGTAATGTGAGAATCCTCAAACATGGCACAGTATCACGACTGAGGCATGGGACGTGCATTTGCGTCCCTTAGAATGGTGAGGACTGCAACCGTTCTTAACCCTTAAAGCTTTCCTGTCACTTTTTTAGTACAGTTACTAAATGCCGGGCAAAGTTTGAATGCGCCTGCAGGCTAGAAAAGTAAATACGCCAAACGAAAGGGCGAGAATATTACTTTATCTTTGTCGAATACGCCAACAGTATGCAAAGTTCAATTTGTGCGCGAGCGTCAGTTGAAGTCAAGGATTTTCTGAATTTGCGTCGGCTTTTGTTTCTGGCCCCATAAAATAAAAACGAAATAAAAAAAATTGTTTGCATTTTGTTGAATTAACATTCAGATGAGATAAACTTTTGTTTTTAATATAAACTTCATTAAATATTTAATTGATTCTAAGTCAAAAAGGATGATTTATAGCTTGTCCTGTTTTTGTGACATTATCGATTGTATATGTAACTACGTACCATTTAGCATGTCATATTAAACGGACAGTGCCGACTTGTGTGGATACAAAGTTTGTTTTACATTGTGACAGAAAACGGACATTGCCATTATTTCCTTTAATTAGTTTATTTATTAACTGTCACTTTTATAGGACGTTGTTGCTTTGGAGTTGTGAATTATATATAAATTATTTTTATCCTAGTTTCACAATGGCGTGGAAAAATGTATGGCACGCACAAAAAATAATGGCGATGCTTGCGCCATCTGACTCGGAAGAGTTCAGTGAAAAATCTTGCACAAAATATAATGACTCGACCAGAGGGGTACTTACGTGATCGACCTGCTGATCACGGTCTGACCTCTAGCACCCCGTCTACAAGTAACTTTTGTCCTCAACAACAAACACAAAATCCACCTTCATTACTATCAATGTTGGTACCGAGTACATCTTCGACGTCCATATATAGTTCCAAAACCTAGTTCACCGTTGTCATGGGGCACTTCAACGCAAATCTGGGCAAGAGAGATGGTGAAGAGCTGAGAGTGGGGCAATTTGGAGTTGGAACTCGAAACCACCTGGGCCAACTACTAGTTGGCTTCTAAGAAGGAGTGACCGATACATGATGAACTCCTTCTTCAATAAACGCGAGCACAGAAAGTGGACCTGGCTAAGAGATTGAGGCCACGGTGCAATTAAAAACGAGACTGACTTCATCCTGTCGACGAGGCAGGATACATGATACATTATATGATGTCTCTGTGATCAATACAGTTAAACCCGGGAGCAATCACCGTCTGTTAAGAGGCACATTGAATATATGTG
The DNA here is from genome assembly GCA_963854355.1 of Epinotia brunnichana. Classification (NCBI taxonomy): domain Eukaryota; kingdom Metazoa; phylum Arthropoda; class Insecta; order Lepidoptera; family Tortricidae; genus Epinotia; species Epinotia brunnichana. Next base: position 3,812,542 of record OY977940.1, read on the forward strand.
TCAAGCAAGCGCGCTCTCGATTGATGAAGTCTCCGTCCAGCATCAATCCAAATTCGAAACTTTACATTGCCTAGACGGCGAAGTGGACGAATTCAACGACGGGTTTGTGGAAGCTGCCCGTGCCTGTGGGTCTAAGTTCTTCAAGGCCCACGATCTGCGCCAATTCAATACAAACTATTGAAGACGCCATCCAGCGTAATAAGGGCGCTAAAGTGTTCTCGAGAGATCTGTCCATTGGGCAGAGCCAGCTCAGCTAGTTGAAAACTGAAGAAGGTAGAATCTTTTCTTCTAAACCTGAGCTTTTGGTTGAGATAGAGTGCTATGCGGACAACTATGCACATCAACTCGCGGACCGGAGGTTAGTCTGGCGAAAAACCCTAGAGCTTGACTAACCCCAAACTATACCGACGATATCCCAGAAAACAGCCTGTACGAGATTGTAATGGCTCTAAACAGCTCAAGAACAACAAGGCACCAAGTGAAGACGGAATAACAGCCGAACTCCTGAAGGCAGGTGGAAAACCGGTCCTTACGGCCCTTCAAAATTTGTTCGATTCCATCTTACTGGAAGTAAAAACGCCAAAGGCATGGAATAGAGGTGTGGTGGTGCTGTTCTTCAAAAAAGGTGACAACACCCTGCTGAAGAACTACCGACCCATCTCACTTTTCGTTCAATATTCCGCAGTGTCTCAAGATGAGAGTATTTGACCAGTGTGTGTTGCCAGTCAGTGATGACATATGGCACTGAAACGTGGTTACTTATAAGCCTCATAAGAAGGCCCAAAGTCACCCAAAGGGCAATGGATAGTGCTATGCTGGGATTTTCTCTGCGTGATCGCATCAGAAATAAGGCTACCCGCAGCAGAACCAAGGTAACATCCCTCCGAATCGCTAAGCTTACGTTGCAGTGGGCAGGGCACATTGCACATAGAACCGATGGCCGTTGGGACGGAAAGGTTTTGAAGTGGCGACCCCGTACCGGAAGATGCAGCGTGGTTAAACCCCCGACAAGGTGGACTGATGATTTGGTAAAGGTTGCGGGAGTCTGCTGGATGCGGGTGACGCAGGACCGGTCACTGTGGCACTCTTCGGGAGAGGCATATGTACATCAGTGGACGTCTTTTGGCTAGTGTGATGATGATTTTGTTCAGTTATTCAAGCTTATTTTTAGTTTACAACACTTTTTTAATTTTGTTTTTTAAACTCCATGACAGCATTGTCCGTTTTTTAGGATAACATCAAGAGCATTAAATTTATACGATTCGTGGCAATGGCCGTTTTAACGGACGTCCTGAAAAACTTACTTTCATAATGTTTTTTTTTTTTTTTTCTTAACAATAGTTCTTTTTTTCCAATAACTATCACAAAAAACATTCCGAGTGATAGCTGGCTACATTCCTTCATGTCTTGCGATGTTAAGGGAATAAGGTAAATGTTACAACGTCGATGAGAAGTAAAAGTGGCAACCCTAACTAAACAAAAGAGTACATGCTAGGCGAGTGAGCAGGATGCCGTGATTTGAGTTTTCTACCTGTCACACATCGGTTTTGTTAGGCAGAGGACCTTCTGTGCCTACTTAAATACTAATCTATTCTGTGCTAACGCCTCCGTTGCACGCTTAGAGTATCTAAAATATATACAGAGGAGCTATATATAAGAGTACCTACACTACCTACACGTGCCACCGTTGCTACCATAAGGGGCGGAAAGGCTCTTATGCAGTTAAATTATATAAGAACGGGTCTTAAAATGGCTAACGGATTACCATAATTTCGTCAGGCAATGGTTTATTTGCCGCAACTCCATACTAAATCAGTTGCGGCAAGTAACAAAAAGTGGAACTTAGACAAGGACAACGAATGATATATCCCATTCTATCACACTTATTGATATTTGTATACTACCATCTCGCTCGGTAGTGGTATTATTATTACCATAGCTCATCTGTAGAAATCTTTACGGCGTGCAATTTTTTACTTGATACAAAATACATAGCAAAATGTGAATCTATCCATGATTCTGAGCAACTTTTACTATAGAACCAACTTTGTATTACCTATGCCAAAAAAATCCAACTGCTTCATAGACTTTGCTCATTTTAGACTGAGGAAAATGTATTGAATAGGTGTTTTTTTTTTGCATAACTCAAAGTTGGTCCCTTAGTAAAAGTTGCTCGGAATCATGGATAGATTCACATTTTTCTATTTTGTATCAAGTAAAACATTGCACCCTGTGTTCTAAGATGCGCAACTAAAGTTGGTACACTAAGTATTCTTAAACTGTGATTTCAATTCGTGTTTTTCCTACTTATTCTAAGTCGCAGAGATAAGTCGTTGGGAAGTTTCCGAGCGCCGGCAAAACCAAACCGCTTAAAAAGAAATTCTCTCAAAGAAGCATTCGTTAAGTTTGTTACTGGCGACATTTTGCCGTAAAATGTGCACGGATCGTGGTTTGAATTTATTATTAGGTTAGTTGGCAAACCACATTTTGTAGTGTCGATATTCATGGATAGCGGCCAGCACTTTATCGAGAAAAGCTATTTAGTTACCTCTATATCCACACTCCCACACTAATATTATAAATTCTTCTTTCTCTGCAGTAATGTACAATTTTTGTATGATGGGATGATATTGACGACGCGACGACTTACCGTAGCCCTGGAAGTGCCGCTGTCCAAGCTGCTCTGAGATGATATGGAGGGGGTGCGCGCGAGTCGCGCGTGCGGGAGCGAGCTGGCTGCACGCGTCTCCGAGCTGAACGGCTGCACGCGGCATTGCTCTTTGGAGATCAGCATTTCCTGTAAATGTAGGCAGGTTTAGTATACGCACATTAGTTCATTTTATAGCCATAATTAAAATAAGGTTTAATACTTTTTTAGGGTTCCGTACAAAATGATAAAAAAGGAACCGTTATCGTGCGACTCTGTCCGTCCCTCCGTCTTTCACAACGTTAAATATCTGAGGAACGACTTGTGCTTTCAATTTCAAATCTGGAGTAGGTAGTTATACAGAAGGCTAATCCACGTGTAGAAACTGTACTTTTCTAACATAAAATCTTTATATTTTCTGTGAAAAATTACTAAAATGAGGGAGGGCAAAAATTCAAAGTCTATATATTTATAGCTAAAACTTAAAAAATGTCAGTATCTATCATGTGGGTAGTTTGAGATATGGGGTAGGTTGGAAAAGGCATGCAACAAAATAATAAATCAGTCTAAGCTCAGCTGGTGGTTTCATTGGACACTTCCCAATACCTACGTAACATGGCGCAGCCGATATGAACCTACTCGTAAAGCGCATTAGTGTATAATTTTATAGCAAAAAGTAAAAGTGTTTAACTACGTACGAACAGTAAAAAATAAAGTTAGTAGTGCGTTGATGTGTGCGCGCGAGTGAAATACGTAAATACGTTAAACGCAGACAATGGAGTCGGTGTTGCATCCGCCATTACCGTTTAAATTCGAAAATAACTTAATTAATGTTACTTCGGGCAATTTATGTAAGGAGTGGGAGAAATGGAAAAAAGGATTTTTAATTTATTATGAAGCTTGCGAGTTGGCTAAAAAAGATGTCAAAGTACAAGTCAACATTTTACTACATGTGATAGGTGACAAATGCCGAGATGTATATGATCAGTTTCAAGGAGACAGTAAAACTTTACAAGAGGTATTGCAGAAATTTGATAATTTTTTCCTTCCAAAAAAGAACCTTACTGTGGAAAGGCACCGATTCTTCACACGCAATCAGTTAGAATTCGAATCTATAGAACAATATGTGTTCGAGTTGAACAAAATGGCGGCAAAATGTGACTTTAAAGACTTGTCAAGTGACCTTGTGAGAGATCGACTAATATGTGGTATTCAGGAAGCAACTTTGCGAGAGAGACTTCTCCGAGAAGGTGATTTAACGCTGCAAAAAGCTGTAGAGATATGCAGGCTAGCAGAGATGTCCCGTGTCCAAGCTGATCACATCAAGCAAGAAAAAGTAGAACATCACGAAATCGTATGTAAATCAAATGAAGGTCAACCAAGTTGCAGTCATAAACAACAGTGCGAGGTTAAAAATGAGCAGGTTGTGCATGCAGTTAGCGCGAACAGCCCGTCCGGAGGACGCGGGCGCCGTCGCGGCTCGTGGCGCGGCGGGCGCCCCGGTGCGTCGCTCGCAGGGCGCCCTCGCGATGCTCCCGTACACGACGCATCAGCAACGCGTGGGTGGCAGCGGCCGTCACAGCATCAGAGGACCGGCGGCCATAGCTGTTCGAGATGTGGCTCTACACATAGAAGATTCCAGTGCCCGGCGTTTGGACAGCAGTGCGATAGGTGCCATGGAAGGAATCACTACTCAAGAATGTGTCGCGTGTATGAAATTAGAGGGGAATCCACCGATGAGGTAAATAATAAATTTATTAATGATAATGAGTGGGCTGTTAACTTAGCCATAAATAATAAGAATATCAGGTTTAAACTGGATACGGGAGCTGATGTTAATGTCTTGCCGGAGAGGTACCTAAAGTCATTAGGAATAGAGAGAACATCCCTTAGCTCAACATCGATGAAAATACATGCATATTCGGGGGAATCCATACCGGTGACAGGGAAATGCAATTTAAAAGTTATTTATAAAAATAATACATTCATTTTGGAGTTTATAGTAGCAAAAGTTAACTCAAGTCCAATAATAGGTCAGTAGTGAACTGTGCTTAATTAAACGAGTCAATGCGCTGTCTGCGAGTGGGTCCAATAATAAAACATCTGTACTAAACGAGTACCCCGATGTGTTTGAAGGTATGGGCTGTTTACCCGGGGAATATAGGATACAGTTACAAGATCATGCTCAGCCAGTAATCCATGCCCCAAGGAAACTGCCCATAGCTTTAGTAGAACAGGTCAAAAATAAGTTAAAAGAAATGCAGGAACAAGGTATAATTGTTAAAGTGGAGGGTCCCACCGACTGGGTTAACAGCATGACTGTTGTCAAAAAACCGAACGGAGACCTACGCATCTGTCTTGATCCGAAAGATTTGAACAATGTCATCAAGCCAGAACATTTTAAGTTGCCCACCTTAGACGAAATTACTTCTAGTCTAGCGGGGGCAAAGTACTTCAGTACACTTGATGCAAAGCAGGGATTTTGGCAGGTAAAGTTAGGACAAGCTAGTACTGATCTATGTACGTTTAACACTGCCTTCGGTAGGTATAAATTTCTCCGCATGCCCTACGGAATTTCTTCCGCGTCTGAGATATTTCACAGACGATTATATGAACTTTTTGATGACATAGAAGGAGTAAAACTATTTGTAGATGACCTATTAATTTATGCTGATACAAAAGAATTACACGATATACGGTTAAGAAATGTATTACAAAGATGTAGGGAAATAAACATAAAACTAAACAAAGAAAAATGCAAAATAGGCTTATCAGAGATAAAATACTTGGGTCATAAAATCACGCAATACGGAGTAAGCCCTGATGACTCACGCACCAGTGCTATTATGAACATGCCGACCCCCGAGAACATCAAAGATTTGGAACGGTTTCTAGGCTTAGTTACGTACGTAGGTAACTTCATTCCTAACCTTTCCGATAAGACCCATATATTACGCGAATTGTTAAAGAAAGACGTACAATGGCACTGGGATTCGAGGCACGATAGCTGTTTAAAAGCGTTAAAAAAGTGTTTGTGTAATCCTCCTGTGTTGCAATATTACGATGTAAACAAACCGGTAACAATTTCAGTAGACGCGAGCAAACATGGCCTCGGAGGTTGCTTACTCCAAAATGGTTTACCGGTTTGTTATGTATCAAAGTCGTTGACTAAGACAGAGCAAGCGTACGCACAAATTGAGAAGGAGCTTTACGCATGTGTGTTTGCTTGTGAAAAATTGTATGCCTATATATATGGAAAAAATGATATAACGATAGAAACAGATCACAAACCATTGGTGAGCATAATTAAAAAACCCTTAGTTAACACTCCCGCTCGATTACAAAGGATGTTGCTAAGGCTACAGCCGTATACGTTTAACTTAATATACAAGCCGGGCAAGTATTTATATATAGCAGATGCGTTATCTCGTGCGGTGCAGACAGGCGCGGGCGCTGACAACGACAGCAGGTCGGCCGACCTCGATGTGCGCGCGCAAGTGTGCGCTGTCTCGTCTAGCAACCCGCTTACTGATACACACTTTTTAGAAATACAAAAATACACACAAACCGACTCCGAACTGCAGGAACTAATTAAAATAATAAAAAGAGGATGGCCAGTCTATAAAAAAGACGTTAGCGATACATTAAAGCCCTACTACGGTTATCAAAGTGAATTGACCATTGCCTACGGCATAGTCTGGAGAGGCAATCGTGTTGTCATACCAAAATGCATGCGCTCGGAAATGCTTAAGCGCGCGCATAGTAGCCATTTAGGAGTAGAAAAATGTAAGCTTAGAGCACGTGACATTATGTTTTGGCCCAACATGAACTCACAACTTCAGGATTATTTATCGCATTGTCAGGCTTGCTTGACATATAGAAAACAAAATGTCAGGCAACCTTTGATGCAGCATGAACCACCAAAAAGAGCCTGGTGTAAAATAGGGATAGATATATTTCATTACAGTGGTAATTCTTATCTGTTGGCAATTGACTACTACAGTAAATTTATAGAAGTAGTTAAGGTTAAATCGGTGTGTTCAAAAGTTGTTATTAAGAAATTAAAACAAATATTTCGACGTCAGGGCATCCCTGAAGTGGTCATGTCAGACAATGGACCCGAATTCGCATCAAACGAATTCAGATCTTTTTCAAAAGAATGGTTTTTCAAGCACATTACGTCCTCCCCCCACTTCCCCCAATCAAATGGTCAGTCGGAAAGAGCCGTTCAACTGATTAAAAAGATGTTAAAGAAAACCACATTCGATCGAGCTGACTTTAATATAGCACTATTAGAGTATTTGAACACGCCACTAGACAATGATTTACCTTCACCCGCCGAACTGTTAAATAACAGAAAGCTGCGTAGTTGTTTACCGTGTGCTCCCACACTACTCGCCCCCAGAATTCCGCGACACGTCGAACAACATTTAAAATCACGCCAAATTAATCAAAAACTATACTACGATAAAAGTGCTAAGAATTTGCGAGAATTAGAAGTAGGCGAAAAGGTTAAGGTTAGAATAAACAATGAATGGCATAACGGAACTGTACATGGTACTGCAGGGCCAAGGTCATATCTAATTAAAATGAGGTCAGGCAGGGTTTTAAGACGCAATCGTAAACAGCTGATCATTGACTCACCGCACCGCGTAGATCGGGCGCACAGGGCTATAGGTACATACGAATATGACGATATAACTGTACACTCACCGCCGGCGCTGGCGCCGCCGCCGGTACACAGCTCCCGTGATCCGTACCTAACACAAAGCCGCTCAATAAACAATACTAATTACGTTACTCGTTCCGGCAGGACAGTCATTCCTCCTGATCGGTGGACCTACCCTGTGCAGGAACTTCGCCGCAACTAGACTAAGTACCTCCTTAAATACTTACATCGAGTAAAATGTTATACCGTATGTAAAACAAGTCAGCATGTTAATTTTGTACATATAATAATAGGGTGTGATGTCAAATACATAAGAACCAATTAAATAAATTTTATACTTATACTATAAATTTGATTATACGTACTTATAAATGTATTCATTGCATGCACGGAACAGTACGCAAAGTTAATAGGTAAGAACCTAATATATAATAATACCGTTGTAAATCAATAAATTAAATTAGCACTAAGCAGTTAATATACAATATACTTAATTATAATAGAAGGCATGTATTTTTGAAGAGAAAATATAGATGATCTTATAAAATTTCTTAATACCTAATGTTGTAAAAATATATATATATATGTTTATATACATAATGATAAAATATAATGTGCATGCTTATAGTTTAAACCTGTACCTAGTTGTTTACATATCACTTTTGTTTTTCTTTTTCAAAAGGGGAATTGTCAGTATCTATCATGTGGGTAGTTTGAGATATGGGGTAGGTTGGAAAAGGCATGCAACAAAATAATAAATCAGTCTAAGCTCAGCTGGTGGTTTCATTGGACACTTCCCAATACCTACGTAACAGTGGGGTATCAGTATCACACGAAAGGGCTCGACTTGCCCATTCTGATACATTTTTTTTTCTACAATGGTTATATTTCGGTTTATCAAGGGAAATGTTTTTGTTTTTGCTATTTACCTTATTTTAATAACTTTCAACTAGACAAAAGGGCACCTAGTACAGTAGAGCAGGATTGCTTTTTTTTCAAGTTTTCCTCAAACATCAGTTTTGACAGATAGATGACCTTAGTAACTTACGTAGTTACTCTATTAATTCTGTTTTATATGTTAGTACAAGCTTTGATGGAGAAGTTTGAATTATTACATGTACCTACACTCGCCTGATTATAATTTCATGAACGAGACGTGAAAGAACATGTCCACACCCTTCTATTCATAGATATATAAAGTAAATATAGGCCCAACCCGCACGAGTAACTCGTCCAATGCGGTGGCCCTCAACTAGCAATTGAGGGCCACCGTGCCTTAGTCTGTGGCAGGACGCCGTACCGTTCAGCTGTCAGAGTGTGTCAGAGCCGACTGTCTCAAAATGCCCATTTGCGCCGTAAAAGGGTGCAAAAATAATGATACAAAAGTAAAAAAAGTACATGGGATATCGTATCATCGGTGTAACACATTTTCAAAAGAATTATTTGGTTACCTAGCGCCATTACGTTTTGTTAGTTAGCAACCGCTAGTCAATCAAAAGTAACCTTGTAAGAGCGTCATTTTTATACTGTTGGATGAACCATTGACTATGGACATTGTTTCATAATATATAGCTATACATTTGATTGTTATTGTTTCTTATACGTATCTTTTACTAATGTAGGTAAGTAGATGCATAAGAATAATGAACAAAAGAAAGTCGTTTGTAATGTATTTATTTGAACACTTACTTTAATATTTTCAACTTTAACGAGTCGATTCATCGTTCATTGTTTGACGAAGAGACACATAATGTCATGTTATTTGGCTCTTATGACAATTAATATTTATTCATAACATCACAAAATGTTATTACAACAAATACTACTTAAAAACCAGAAAAAAAAGCCCGACCCATCTTCCACGGAATTAATGACATTCCATCCGGTTTCTTGCCATCGTCCCTGAAAATGCCGGGCGGCTCTATCATTTGCCACATTGTAAAGTGGTGTGCAACTAAGAATAAATATTTGTGTTATAATTATTGTGAGCCTTTGTGGCCTAAGTCACTAAATTGCGCCCGAGATTTCGTCCGTGTGGTTTTCTGTCATTTGGAGAAAGTAGTGTTTTGTGTATTATACTAATTTATCTTATGTTTGTTACGGAAAAATCCTCTACCGCATCCCTGACAAAATTTCGTGACAAACCGTTCAGTAGTTGAGCCGTAAAAGTAAATAGGTAAATATACAAACTCACTTTCACATTTATAATTACTTATTTATTACATAGGTACCACTATCTCTATGTGATGTTTACATCAACCCCGCCAGCCACTTCATTAATATTAAGAGAAGTCCCCCTGACAAGGTTACTCCGGCCAGCCAGACGTGTGGTACGCAGTCCGTACAACAGATGGCGCCATTCATTTTTAATAAGGACAGATGTCAAGCGAATTGTTCGGACGGGCGTATCTTTATAAATCTATGCTTCTATTACTTATTACAACACTGTAAAACGGAGACACGGAACATTGCTGCGTTCTCTTGTCAATGGTACATAAAATAGCGTTCTTCAGTTCAGAACGTTCCCGGGAATATTCTCGAAAGTGTCTGATTTATATGGGGAATATTATTAACCCGGAAATATTCCCCAATACTCCATATGCAAATCAAGAACTGTAGGCACACCACTCTGTTGTGAATGAATGCCATAAAGAAGTAACGACAATAACTGACATAACCTCAGAGCATAGAATACTAGAGAGAGGACAAGCCGCCGGCGGCCGTGTCGCAGCTGTATGCTCAATGGGCATACACTGCCATACTGTGCACGCGTGCTGATCGCAGAGAATATTAAGTTTTTTCCCAAAATGCCTGATATGATGCGCGTTTATTGTCAAATAAGCGTGTAGGTATACAAGAGTGTGTGTTTTAGATGTGTGCGTGCTTTGTCTTGTCAATTACTTGGGCGTTGAGTGGGTTAATGTACTTGCGACAGGCTCACTCTATACAAATCGGCCGCCATGTCCGATCTCCTTATATTCATACATCTGTGGACATAACCGCCAATCATACTAACATTTTACGTAACCATGTATTTTGCTGAATAAAGCCTAGTTATTTCGGGCATTGTCTACTTACTATCTCAATTTATTCAGTAAATTAAGTATGGATAAATATTTACGTCCCGAGCGGTTCGACGCGGATCCATTGTCAAACACCGACAATACAATAACTTGGTCTCATTGGAAAAATACGTTTCAAAGTTTTCTGGCTTCGATAGAGCCGTCTGACAAAAAGTGCAGCAATGAAATGAAATACCAATTGCTGGTCAACCATCTATCACCAAACGTGTACTGCTACATACGAGACGTGAAAATTTACGAAGACGCCATTACAAAACTTGACACCATCTTTGTTTAACCAGCCAACGAAGTTTATTCCCGATTTAGACTGGCCAAAAGGAAACAGCAACCTGGCGAAAACATAGACAGATACATTCAAGAACTAAAATTACTAGCTAAAGACTGTGCCTTCAAATCGGTGTCCGCCGAATGAAATGAAAGTGAGTCTGTCAGAGATGCATTTATAGCCGGCCTATCTTCGGCCGCCATACGGCAGAGGCTTTTAGAAAATACCTCTATGAGCCTAGACGATGCCCACCGACAGGCGCACTCACTTGAAACGGCGAATCAAATTAACAACGAATACTTTGAACAACCGACTACCAGCACGTTCGTTAATGCAACCGCTGCACCTAAACCAGCTTCACAGTACGACACCTGCTACTTCTGTGGATCAAATAGACATTTGCGCCGAGCATGTCCAGCTTTCAACGCCACATGTTTAACATGCGGCAAAAAGGGGCATTTTGCAAAAGTATGTAAAAGCAAATCTCAACAACAAAACGCCTCTGTAGCCTGCTGCAACGAAACACAAGATTTTGTTCGGGATGCCCCACCCGCTTCACTATCCTGCCTCAGCGCGGCCACCAACGATCTTAGTAAAGCAACCATCGCTATCACCATTAAAATGGTAATATCAGTACTAAAGCTCTCATCGACACGGGCAGCTCCGCAAGTTTCATTAACAGTCGGCTCCTCGAAAAACACAAATTAAACAAGATTGCTTGTAAACAAAACGTTACTATTTATGGCCGCCACACACATGGTCTCTGCTGTAGATGGATTTTGTGTATTAAATATTGATATATTGGGACAAAGCATCGAGGCTACATTTTTAGTACTGCAGGGGCTATGCGCTAACGTCATAATTGGATATGACATTTTTCAGACACATAATGCAAAACTCTATTCTCTACCACGAGCGAATATTGAGCCCGTCCATTTCTTCCCGAACCTACTGCCCGACTGCAAACCAGTAGCCATCAAGTCAAGAAAGCACTCACCAGATGATGCTGCTTTCATCAGCGCAGAGGTCAAGAAACTCCTGGACGACAACATTATCGAACCGAGCCAATCACCAAGGCGAGCTCAGGTTCTAGTGACGTCAACCGAGAACCACAAGAAAAGGATGTGTATTGATGCATATCCCTTACCCAGTATTGAGGATAACGTCACCAAGGTATCCAAGTAAAGAGTGTTTAGCAAGATCGATTTACGGAGTGCCTATCATCAGATACCAATTCTATAACATGAAAAACCCAACACGGCATTTGAAGCTGATGGCAACTTATATCAGTTCTGTTCCATCCCATTTGGGGTTACGAACGGGGTTGCTGCCTTCCAACGAGCTATCAATACGATCCTGGTTAAAGAAGAAACTCAAGGGATTTATGCTTACCTCGACGATATTACTGTATGCGGACGCGATCAGGATGACCACAATGAGAAATTGAAACACTTCCTAGACATCGCTACCTACCCGCTACAACCTGACATTAAATTTAGAGAAAAGTGAATTTTCGAAGCAAGAAATTAACATCCTGGGCTATAACATTCATGACAGCGTTATAAAGCCTCACCCCGAGCGACTACGCCCACTTTTAGAACTCCCCATTCCAGAAAATACGGCATCACTAAAGACGAACTCTAGGCCTTTTTGCACATTATTCAAAATGGGTCTCTAACTTTTCAAAGAAAATCCATCCACTTGTTGCGCATGAAACTTTTCCGTTTTCACTGGAAGCCACGAACGCTTTTCAACAAATTAAAAAAAAATAGCAAATTCGACTCTGCACGCAATTTATGACAATATTCTATTTACCGTAGAAACGGATGCGTCAGACTATGCTATCGCTGGAACCTTATCACAGGAAGATAGACCAGTCGCTTTTTTTTCACGGACACTTTCCCCATATGAGCGAAATTATCCTGCGGTTGAAAAAGAAGCAACGGCCATAGTCGAATCAATTATGAAATGGCGTCAGTTTCTTTGTGGAAGAGTCTTCCTACTCATAACGGATCAGAAGTCGGTAGCATATATGTTCGACCAGACACACTCATCCAAAATAAAGAATGACAAAATACAACGACGGAGATTGGACCTGGGTATATTTAAATATGACATCGTGTACCGTCCAGGTAAAGATAATCTAGCCGCTGACGCACTATCTCGTGCAAATGTGATAGATCCATTCATGACAAAAAATGACCTGCGGACAACCTCTGCCACCCAGGAGTCACTAGGATGAGTCATTGGGTGCGAAATAAAAATCTACCATACTCAATTGAAGAAGTTAAACAAATGACATCTTCGTGTCGCGTATGTTCCGAATTGAAACCCCGATTCCACAAAAATTGTGGGACCCTCATTAAGGCAACCTCACCGTTTGAAAGACTTTCTATCGATTTTAAAGGGCTATTACCAACGGAAGGCTCTAAAAACCGTTATATTTTAACTATAATCGACGAATATTCACGCTTTTCATTTGCATACCCTTGCCCAGATCTTACTTCAGAAACGGTAAAAACAAAGTTAACTGAACTATTTGCAACGTTTGGGATGCCGACCTACATACACAGTGATCGTGGGACAACCTTCTTATCTGACGATTTAAAACAACTTTTACAGGAGAAATCAATAGCTACAAGTTATACGACACCCTACAACCCTCGTGGAAATGGCCAAACAGAACGGTACAATGGGATCATCTGGAAAACTATAGAATTGGCCCTGAAGACACATAACTTACCTAAAACCAAGTGGGAGCACGTGCTGACAGGTGCACTCCACGCTATTCCTTCTCTGCTATGCACAGCGACAGACTGTACCCCAGAGTCATGATTCAATAATTTGAACTGAAATTTTCGACCTTATTGCATTGTGAATGTTCTAACAACATTTAAAGGAAATGGGTCGTAAATTAAAGCTCGTGACTGTATATGTTTGGTCGATAATCGATAACAATCGAGGATCGAGCATGAATTTGTTTAAAATCATACTAATAATTACACGGTACTACTAAATGTCACTATAAGCGACATGTTTTGAACTCTTCGGGAGTTTCTCAGGGATGTGTGTTTTCGGGGCAATGTCGCTTGTACTGCCGTTCACGTGAGTAATGATTGACCTTGTAATGATTAGTATGATTTTAAACATGTCTCACGATAGTTTAAATTCCAAGTATTTTTTTTTGAACTTTGACTGTTTTTTGTGCCAGTATTGCAAATACAAATCATTTATTTCGGAACTTAGAGCTATAGTTAGTGTTTTAGTATTAAAGTATTTATTTTATTCATCTCTGGTCGTGTAGTACCCATAGTAAGTATGAGCTTTGCCAAGTTTGGGTAAACCTAAAGGTCAAATTGTGTGGTTGTCTCCAAATATTGAATTATTTTGGCGTTTATGTGATGTGATGTGATGGATTTATAATTTATTAAAGCATTCATATTCATATGTTGTTAGGATTTTTTAGGATATTTTTCAATTCCGAACTAAAAATTCGGTGTTTCACGGCTTGTCAGAACTTTTTAAAGTAGCGCACCACATGTTCTAGAACATATCACACTCTAATTGCCTCTACTAACTTGTGTGCTTATAACCACCCTCACCAAAACCACAGTTTTAGCCACTTCCAAAGTTTCTAATCGATCTAATTTGGCCTGGGAATCAGTATCGACGTAGCGTAGTTATAATTATCATAGTTCCTAACTCATCAATACTTTGTTTGAATTCAGAATGTCTGTGGAATTATTTGAATTAGGAATTATTATTATAGAAAAAAGGTAATTAACGGTTGCTTACATGTATACTTCACCTGTATAAGTAGGTATTTAAATAGTATGTATTTAACATTAAATCAAATCTCTAGTTATATTATAACTAAAATTTGTAAATAATGATGTTGAGCTGAACTAAAAACATAATTAATCACTAGATGATAAAATCCTAAAGCCTGTATGTAAGGAACCCCAGAACTACTGAGATTTTTTTCTTTTCTGCTTATTAAAAAAAAAAAAACAAATCGACCAATGTAGCACTTTTCAATTTCAAGTCAAAATGTATGGATATCTATTTCATCATACATTATTCAATATAAAATGACTGACACACCTACATTACTAGTTACTCATTTTAAAAATCAATAAGAGAAAGAACTATATAAGGTCTCTAAGCGACCAACTACAACTGAATGATAAAATATAACATAAATCGGAACACGATGAAATACTACGTCCTAGTGCCATTGTTATAGCAGAAAGTAGTTTCTTCGTAAGATTTATTGTGAAGCCAGGGTTTAAAGTCGGTAAGGGAGCATGAGGGCTTACTTACAGACAGCATTAAGCCTCTTACAACAATATTCTGTAGGAAGGCGGTGGGATGTGGCGAGGGCGAGATATATTTACTTTTAGAAAATTGGCTAAATCTATACTGTTGCGTCGGAAAAACCCTGTTGCATTTGTGCGAGGATTATTCGCGAGTGAATAACAGGCGGAGTTGCACAAGCTTTTCCTTTATTTTTGTCAAAACTGAAAATGAAAATTTTTGATGAAATGGTTTGCAGGAAATCAAAATCAAAATCAATTATTTATTCTGCAAATAGGCCACAAGGGCACTTTTACATGGGTCCAACTGGGGAAATACCGTAAACCTTTAGTCCAATTCGCTTAAATATGGACCAAATGAACTCGAATGTTACACGATCCGGTGTGACCATTATTGTGGATTTAGTATATGAGAGGCAATGTAACTACAAAAAAACCCGACAAGTGCGAGTCGGACTCGCCCACCGAAGCTTCCGTACAAAATTACAAATGTATATTGATATTTATATTTATTTATCTCATAATATTACATTGCATTATAAACTACATTAATGTCAATCTATAAGAATTAATACTATGATCGTCAAGGGTACAATCGTTAATAATTAATAATTTAAAAATACAAAAAACACCTCACGAACGCCTCAGCCTTACGGCTGCATGAATTCGTCCATGTAATATATTGTATTTTCTAAAAGTAGTTTTTTTTAATTGGGACTGGAATTCCGATACACTGACCACGTCTTTCAAACTCTTCGGTAATTTTTCATATAGGGTAGGCCCCATTACTTCAGGGTCTTTGTCACACAACGCTAGCCTTATTCGAATTTTTATGAGCCGATGTGCATTTCGAGAGTTGAAGTTATGAACTTCATCACCTCGTTTAGAAGTTTTTAAATTTCGTTTTACATGCATCACTGTGTCGTGTATGTACAATGAGCTTACAGTTAATATTTTTTTGGATTTAAATAAGGCTCGACAAGATGTCTTCCTTGACACTCCCGTTAAAATGCGAAGAGCTCTCTTTTGGCGAATTAAAACTCTTCTACTATCCGTTGAGTTTCCCCAAAGGACAACACCGTAGGATATGATAGAATGTATATAGGCGTAATACACTTGAAGGAGGGTTTCCGACGACACTAGTTTGCTCAGCTCACGCAGTGCGTATAGTTTTCAGATTGTTCCCTGTACTTGTAGTATATGCCGATATTACTTGCAAATTTCGTAGTTCTAGGTCAACGGAAAGTACCCTTTAAATTTGATCCCCTTGAGAGTTTCGAAATATACGTTTTTTGCGGCATAAACGGCCGTATCTTTATTTACTTTCATTTAGAAGTTGATTTTTTCACAGCTTCAAGAGACTGCAGGCTTGATTATATGGTTTTAATTTTAACTTGATACCTCCACGCGTTCCCGAGATAAAAGGTATTAACAGACAGACATACGACATAAACGGCCGTATTTGTTTGATTTTTTTCACAGCTTCAAGGGACTGTAGACCTGAGTATAGTGTTTTAATTTCAACTCGATACCTCCAGGCGTTCCCGAGACAAAGGGTCTTGACATACAGCAAACGACAACAAAGTTATCCTGTAAGGGTTCCGTTTTTACTTTTTTAAAGTACGGAAACCTAAAGAAGCTAAGAAAATAACAAAAATAATGCTAGTATTGGCAGAAATTTACTAGTCCTCTTGTTACCATAGTTATTGTGCTTACAGAAGACCGCTGTCATAGTATCCCACCTATACTTACTTGCTCTGTACCTATAGGTATGTTGTGTTGTGTTTCTGGTGGCGAGTAAGGTCACCTGAGGCTATAGTATAAGTTTTATCGATACAATACGTTTTCGAACGCGTTTGCGTTTAGTTTAAATTTGTACTGCAACGCGAACAGTGCCTCTGGTGGTAACTATAAGAACTACGCGTTGCCATACAAAATGAAACTAAACGCAAACGCGTTCGAATACTAGAGCTACAGAGCTTTCGAGGACGCCCTGTGTGTGTTGCGAGTGAGGACCAACATTTTGTCCCTAACTCTCAAGAGTCTCAATACAACGAACCTTTTAAGGATGATTCACGCTAGAACGGGCCGTGTCCGGCCCGGGCCGTTTTCTCAGAAAAACGACGGCGTTTTTGCGCGGCCGAGCTATACCCAAGCCCGGCCGAGCCACGTCCGGGCCGTACCTACACCGAGGCGCTTCCGAGCCTCGCCCGTGGCTCGGCCGGGCTTAGGTATGGCTCGGCCGCGAAAAAACGCCGTCGTTTTTCTGAGAAAACGGCCCGGGCCGGACACGGCCCGTTCTAGCGTGAATCATCCTTTATTCATTAACTAGCGACCCGCCCCGGCTGCGCACGGGTTTATATGTATGCAAATAATAATAACATGCATGTATTACACATATAAACCTTCCTCTTGAATCAGACAGACAGACAGCGGGAAGCGACTTTGTTTTATACTATGTAGTGAAAAGTCGAAAATGCGCCTGTGATTCTTCTGGAATCGCAAGCGTCGACAGGCTACAATGTCTAATATGTCTACGCCATAAGCATACCATCGCTGTAGCAAAAATAATGTCTACGCTCACGCTTGCTTTAAAAAAACTGCCACAAGAATTGGAACCTTCTACCTTGGACGGTAGAGTTGCTTTTTGAACGGACTACTTTGCTACAACTCTGCAAACTCAAATAATCTCAAGTTATACACTACAATTCCGCTAAATGGGAATGCAACGAATAACCAATGAATTTGCATAATGACAGTTTTCAGGGAAAATAAAGCGAGTTGTTGTTTTAGGTTAAAGTGTACAATAGATTTATCTGCTTATGTGTTTGATTAAGTAAAAATATTTTTTAATATATACACAGAAAATTAGTTTCCTTTTCTCTCCAACTCTTCTCAGCACTTCTTCATTTGTGATTTTTTCTGTCCAGCAAATTTTCTCCATGAAACGATAGAGAATAGGAGAGGGAAAATGATTGGTCACCTTTATTATACGACATGACGCTTTTGTTAATAACATGGATGGAAAGGTAGAAGGCAAACGAAGACGGGGGAAACAAGGGGGATAAGGAGGTATCAGTCATGTCGTATAAAGAGGTCAAGGAGGCGGCCCTAGATAGAGTCAGATGGAGGGAGCTACACCGACAAGAGTCTAACTCATTTTATGATGACGGAAAGTACATTTAATAATACGGTACTATTAAGCCTAAAGTCACATACTAGCACTTGGCTAGCGTCGGGACTACTGCCAGTTCCTTCTTATCTATGAGAGAAGGCCTGTGTCCAGCACTGCAGTGGAACATTTATAGGGTGATCTGGGTGATAGTGATGATCAGACCGTGTGTAACTCGCATCAAAAGGAAAAACAACGGATCCCTATAATAAAGTACAGTGAAATAATTGGAGTACACTGTAATTCTGTTACTTTTATGCATAGAGAGAGAGAGAAAGGTTCGTGGTCGTGGATTAGTAGGCCAAACGATATCCTCATCATCGCCATCATTAATAAGACGTCCACTGCTGAACAAAGGCCTCCAATGATTTCTACGATTGGTCTTGCGCTGCCCATAAAACATAGTTATCCAAAAAAACGAAGTATACATACACTTGGACTTCCATGGGACTTGTCATCTCCGAAGCTGTCAGTAGAGTTATGGCTCTGACCACTGCTCGCGCTCGATGTTCTTTCCCTCGCAGCTCTGGCCCAAGACTCCAGTCTCTTTTGAGCTGCCCAGACCCCAGGCGGACCAAGTCCACTCATCTCGACTGGTTCAATTCAGTTTTCTATCACTAGCACAACATTTTGAAAGCATTTGCGTTCACGGGTGTTGCTTTTGTAGGTCCGTTATTCTGGTTTAAACTGGTTATTTCACTGACAAACTTTTCAAAGAGTTCGGGGTTGTTAAGTTCGTTGCTCTGGTTATTATAACTTGCACTTTGTGGTCTTCAGCTTTTTTCAATATTGTTAAGATATTTAATTATTTAAATTAGATAGGTAGCTAGAACAAATTATTCACGGGCTAACTGAAGCACGTAAAGCAAATAAAAGGATTATTATAAACTATGTATCGTAATCATGTGTTTTTGTTTTTATATTTGTCTGATCAAGCCCAAGTATGTATCATAGATTAACCGACAACAAGCCGCAAGCTTAATGCGTCCTGCTCCTACTCAAGCGTGATCAAATGCGTGAGTCGGTCCCACAGTGGGACCGACTCATACGCATTCGCGACAATAGGTATCTAATCTGTTCATTAGTGGGACTCCCACTAATGAACAGATTAGATACCTATTGTTTGTATCACAATGCAGTTCAAGCTCAGAACATTGGCGTGAAATGCATACATACGAGCACGTACTCATACTTCTAATTATGTATCAGGTGATAACAATATCTGCGCCTCACTGCGGGTCGATTCTATACACGTTACACATTCCAATTAGATTATGAATTTACAATCAAATTACCTAAGCGAATTAAACTAACACTGTTAGGCTGGAAATGATCTATATATTATGAACAAATGCTGTTATGTATTTTGATGGTCATAAGAGTCGAATACTTTCTAAATATCAGTTGGACTAATTGCCAATTTGTATAAAACACTAACACAATCGTGTGAAGTACAGTACATCAGTACAATATGGATACACCAAAAGCACAGTTATGCATGAGTACACTTCATAATAATATTCGGTTCGTAACACCTCAGTTCACCAAGTGTCAAACACCTCAGGTAACTTGAAAGTCGTCTGAATACACAAAATGGACGAAAGTTGATTACTAACGTAACGAACATCGGAGCGGCCTTATGTCCTTTAGAATAGGGTCGTGATTACATATTAATTAGGGCCCGTATATACATTTTTGAGTCTGAACGTAGGTCGACCGGGTTCGCAGACAAGTTTCTGCGCCCACGTCTTTTTATTCGTAAAACCCCGCCACGACAGACACTGTGTGGGAGTCTTTACTCGTACTACTATGTTATGAATATTCAGCGCAGATAAAATTCTCCCTACCTTCGTAAATATTTATTATTCTTGTACATACATTCACGCCCGCGGTCCCAGAAGGGATACTCAGGGCACCATTAATAAATGTTCAATGCCACTTCTAGCAATTGTAGCTTTAAAATCTGAGAAAATGTGATATTGGCAGTGACAGGTTTCTAGCCTATCACCCACAACACTGCTCAACCCGGTCCCGTACTCAACTTTTACGACACCAATAGAAGAAAGATTGTACTCTTCTCCATTTAAATAAAGTTGGTATAAATGTTAAGGACGTCTCGTTTCATACATTGTAAACACAACCCGTTCAGTGTTATGAAACTCTTCAATAACAGACTATGCACATGTTATTATTGCACATAAAACGATACTGTTATCATAAAACGGTACATCATTTAGCTTTTACCCACCAGTTACGGTGAAAATATAGCTGCAATGTGATTTTTGCAGACAAAACGGGTTTAATATAGCTCCGCGAGTTTATTTAGGGCGGACGTGTACATCCGTGTGATCAAAAGCCTCTCTAGCGAACTCGATAAGTTGATTGATGACGGTAGATGCCTCTGTAGAGTTATGAAAACAATACCCCAATTCCTTTCCCGCTATAGATTGCAGGTTGTCATTGCCGCGCGATATTAATGAATTCAACCTGCCCCCATGTTGGGCGCCAATTTTTCACCCGGCCCCACATTGGGCGCCAAACTTAATTTACTCCCATTTTAATCGAATAACTTCGCAGTTATTATATTTACGGAGCGCACTATCTCTACGATCGACTGTGGCTAGCATTCGAGCACGTACGTAATACGTGCGCATATGTGGATTGTTTTATTGAACGTTAAAGATAAGATTTAGTCAAAATCGTGTAAGTTGGGGCGTGGGTTAGCTGACATCGGATTATGGGCTAACTGTTGCGCCTAAAGCGTTCCCTCGGTGACATTATCTCCACTAAATTGCCTATTTATTCAAATGAACATTTCTCAAGCTGGCCGGGCTTGAGATTACAATGTAGGAACTCAATTAAGTGAAGATGCTCTTAAAAAATGATTACTGAGATTTGAGAACTCTATCATGATTTTAGGTTACTCACAATGTAATACCGTAGCGATTATATCCTATATGTAATTTTATTAATAAAAAATACACTTCAAGACACTGCACACGTGCTACCCTTTACCATTACCACCTTTAATTATTAAAGGGCTCCCTCAGAAGACTCACGAACCGACTTAATCGAACTTTTCACACATTCTACAAGTAGTTGCATTGAAAGTTGACCGTCACTCGATCATACGTGTTATTGAAGCCCGTTCGTTTATTCTAGGTATTGATTGCTTGGAAGAGTTGAGCACGGAGTTTGGGTCATTTATTAGGGACACGTTTAGGGGTGTGATATTAAGGTTTTTGGTGGCCCGATAGGAGCGTTCGGCGCTGCCTTTCGCGCACACTGGTGCCTCCCGGGAATGTGTTGCCAGCCCTGGCGATCATTCTCCCAACCAGTACCGAATGAACCCGGCCGTGTTATTGAGATTCCGGGTCAGCAAACACAGCAGTCATCAGATTATGTAGTTAGCGTGTGCACTGGCATTGTCTGCTTGAGATAAACATGCTTAGTAGATAATTTAAGTCTGAGCTAGTATGATTATGTAAAAGTAAAATGCTTGCTTAGTGCTGTGATTGAAATGTGTCATCACTCATCGCCATTTAGTCAACCTTTCATTTTGAGAACGGTTTTGTAAATGTCATATTTTCATACTATTAGAAAACCTCTAAAAAACTGTATAGATTGGGTTTGTTGCAATAACGTTGAACTATGTTTTTTGTGATACGTGAATGCCATTTCGTCAACCTTTCATTTTGAGAACGGTTTTGTAAATGTCATATTTTCATACTATTAGAAAACCTCTAAAAAACTGTATAGATTGGGTTTGTTGCAATAACGTTGAACTATGTTTTTTGTGATACGTAAATTAATGATATAAAAAAATACAAAATGCTAGTATCACTTTCTATTACAAAGTTCCTTTATGCATGCTGTGTTCACCTGTAATTTAAACCAATTTGTATTAAGTGCTCGTGTTTGTTATTGCCGCTACAGGTGGTCCTTTATAATAAATAAATAAATAAAAGTTTGTCTGAATAAAAAACGAGTGACAAATATACCAAAGATGATATAAATTAAAAGAACAATCCGTGATCTTGCAAAATGATCATCTATGACAAACATTACATTACTATGCCCCCTTGCAATTAACGGAAATTGTCGGTAAATCTACCCCGACTTCGACTACCGAAAATTTCCCAGCTACGGGTAAAATTCTCCCCACAAACCAGGGTAACGCGGCGAGGTGGCAACCGCTCGCGACGGCGCATTTTGGCCGCGTCACTTTCTTCGAGGATAAGCAACAGGTAAGGAAGGTCACAGACTCGCGTCGGCAAAGGGGGGGGGGGGGGAGGTTGGGCATTGGGACTAGTGGGTAAAGCATACCCTGTTACCCATTTGCGAATGCCCAAGACTAGGGAGTCTTAGCAATCACTTTACATGTAATGTTTTTGGTGGGATTACTATGACATAAATAAGTGCCCAGTTTTCTTCCAAGATATTTAATAACTCATATGTACCTTTAATAAAGACTTTTGACGTCTTCGTTTGCGACTGCTACTTTTGATGCTGACTGTGCCACATAACGATATGCTTACCATAACAATAGGGTTACCCTATCAGTAAGGGTCTAAAGTAAAGTAGTATCATAAAGTTACCAAATTGATAAGGTTACCAAATCGATAGGCTAAAGCCTGAAAGGGGGTTTTCCGGTCCTTGTAATGGCCACACCCCGTATAAAACGCGCGTGCATCAAGTATAACATTGATATCATCACGTATGTTGAGTTGTGTCAGACATACCTCATGGTGAATCAAAATATCAACACTTTCACTGCCAGGGACCCGTCTAGCGGGCGTCTATGCCGTAGTCGCTCTCCGCTACATTCGGGGAAAACCACGCAATCGGGATATGTGTTAAGGAGCCCCCATAACACGCGCTTTTTGTCGAGTTTTGAGTTGATATTCCTGCGTCAAAACTATAGGTACATTTATGGCACAAATTTATGGCCTATAGGTTTTTTGAAAAAAAAAATATATTGTTTTTTATGATTTATTCAAACATGGTCCAAAAAAGCTCTGTTTTTGATATAATTATGTTGTTTATGCACAACATACTTATAATATACATAAATATTGACTGTTCCTTATTGACGTCTTTAACAACCCAAAAGAGATTTTAATTTTCAACTCAATTTCACAAAAGTAACGTTCAAAAAACTGGTTTTTGGCCTAAAATGCCATACTATGTCTCAAACTGTGGAAGCTGGGAGCCCCTTAACACTTTCACTGCCAAGGATCGCTACGTGCTACGCTCGTAGCCGACCCCGTGGTCGGCGGGTTGCTGGCAGTGAAAGTGTTAATAGTTTTTTTTTAATTTCGATAGACGTAAAAATGTTATGTTAATGAGGATCAAATAATACTATCAACAAGTTACTTAAGGAAGCTCAGAAAAAACGATTATGCAAGTCAATGAGTTCTGAAGATCTTAACGTTAATAACTGAAGTTGAACGTTGTTAACACTTCCAGACTCAATTATAGTTCGGTTTTTTATATGCTTAGAGTAGGTCCAAGTAAAGATTAGTCTATAGACTGGCAAATCATCGGCTCGTTGCCATGGTTACGTCTCCTGGGTTACTTTTAAAAACTATGATATTACGGGGTTCAAATTTGTGTGTGTGGTTTCTTTTAGAGAGCTCGCTTGTGTTGGCATCTAGTAAAACTGCTGATTTCACGCTTTTCATATTTTACTAGCTAATCCAAACACAATTTTAAGCGTTTTTATTTTACATAAAAACGACGATAATTATCGATTTCGATACTATAAAATTATAAATGTGTATGATACATTTAAGATGATGCTAATCTGTGATGAAATTCCAAATTTAGCCAACCTTCAAAAACGTTATAGGCCACAAAAATTTAGAAACATAAGTATAGACCCAAATACGTATTGCCACCGTATAACAATGCATACGGAAAAAAATAATGTGGGAGTATTAGTTACCTTACATATTAAATGAATGGCCTAATGATGTTTTCCAGAAACTTATTCAAAATCCTCACAAAATAAAAATCATCACAAAAATATGTACTTGCCAACTAACGATGCGCGCCCGAGCGATGCACAAATTATGTAAAACTACCCTTTTCTTCACTATCAATTGTAAAATGAGCGACAGCAGCGACAGATAAACCGTACGCGGTTTTCGTTCGCTGTTCGAATCATGATGAAATTAGTTTATAAGTAAATAATAAATAATAAAAGTTTAGTTTTAAATAATATGTCAAGTATAATAAAATTATTAGGCTTCCCAACGACACGTTTATAAGTATATTGGATAAATGAACGAAATAAAAAGCAACCTTACTGAGATTGGTCCTTAATATATAACAAGGAAGCGGAATAACATTAACTTAACCTTAAAATCCATTTTACCTTCTTAAAAATATTCGACTTTTCCTTTGTCCGTTGCCTTCGCCGCTGGCATTATGGGATACTTGATACAAGGTTTTATTAGACTCGTAGCTTCGAGCTATGTACGATAAAGACATATTATACACCCAATACTCCAGGCAAAATACGGTTTCGAAAAACATTAATTTATAATAGAGTTTTTTTTGTTTATTTAATATTAAAACGTTATTCTAAGATGCTTTATTCAAGAATCCAACAAACTTTCCATCCTGAAGTAATTATATGGATTTAAATTAAACATTTTTAGGCTTCCGCACCTCGAAAGGAAAACGCGGAACCCCTATAGGATCACTTTGTTGTCCGTCCGTCCGTCCGTCCGTCTGTCAAGACCCTTTTTCTCAGGAACGCGTAAATGTATCAAACTGAAATATATATTTAATACTCAAGTTTCCTGTCCCTTGAAGCTGTGAAAAAATCAAACTTCTAAACCAAGGCAATCAAAATATACAGCCGTTTATGCACATTTTCGAAATTCTTAAGGGATTCAAAACCTACAGGATAGTTCCCGTGAACTCAGAATCTTGAAATTTTGTACGAAGCAATGTCTTATAGTACAGATAAAGGAAAAATTGCAAAAACCGTATAAATTTTATTACATCACTGAAAATATAATGTCCGGTATAAACTGACACGCACTAAGTATGTGAATACATACTTTGTGAGTGTCAGTTTATAGTGGACTTGTTTCTATTATACGGGGTGGTCCGGAACCCACGGTGCGCGAGTCTGACTCACACCTGACCTGATTTTTTGTTTCATTTATCTTGAATGTTATAGAGTAAATGTAAATGAACCAAAATAAAGATAAAACCATTTATTTATTGTTTTTCTGACTTTTCAGAAGATAGTTAAATTATTATGTTTTTGATATCCGAAATGTTGTTGTATTTTGTCGCTAGGTAACTATTTGATTGAGAATATATCCATAACATTTGTCAGTTCATTACCAGGACTATAAATCTAATACTTACTGTCTGCATTCTATATTTAATTTAATTCGAAAGCAAATTCTCCATTTTTTTTATTTCGTAGGTCCGGCCGTCTGTCTGAGTGTTCTCTTCTACAGGTCTCATTTCTTAACCTTTTGTAAGTGGGTTCAATAATTATATAGTTTTTTTGCCGATTCAGATAAAAAAAAAAGTGTGTCCTAGGAGTTATGCAGCTCATAGACCTACTAGTATTTAATTAGAATTCATTATTCGTTTCGTGTTTCATGACCCAGGTTGGCCTTATGTTTACGCATAACGTGGACAAAATGAAGGAAATGAATTTCACTACGAGCCCTTGTTGATACAGGCACCCAATTTCGGAACACGTATTTGACGTATTCAAATCATATGTGAATCGTGTTGATTCAGGCGCTCCCTCTTGCACAAGCGTGTAGCTACGTGTGTGCGATTGAGATGCACTAACATTGACATTGGTATTAAATAGAAGGTTAAGTTTCGAAATTGAGGCCAACTAGACGATTCATTGAATTATGTACGCGGGTTGTGTATGAGGGTGCAACTATGTAGTTAAGGGCGTGGTTCCAAATTGCTTGAGGGCTGATTACTCTTCAGATAAATCGTATATTATGACCATGGATGACCTAGTTAGTGTACGTAGTTCCCCCTGGGCGATAAGGCCTCCAGGGAGGTTATCCCATACCATATCTGTAACTGTCCGCACCGCAGGCCAAACAGAGAAACAAAAAAAAAAACCGGTCAAGTGCGAGTCAGACTCGCGCACCGAGGGTTCCGGACCACCCCGTACAATAGAAACAATACCACTATAAACTGACACGCACTAAGTATGTATTCACATACTTAGTGCGTGTCAGTTTATACTGGACAATTATTTTTCTGTGATGTAACTAAAAATTTACGGTTTTCGCAATTTTTCCTTTATCTGTGCTATAAGACGTTGCTTCTCACCAAATTTCAAGATTTTGAGTTCACGGGAAGTACCCTGTAGGTTTTGATTCCCTTGCGAGTTTCGAGAATTTGCGGCATAAACGGCTGTATCTTTTGATTGCGTTGGCTTAGAAGTTTGATTTTTCCACAACTCCAAGCTCCAACACGAATCTACTGTGATTCGAGTATTTGATTTAAATTTCAGCTTGATACCTCTACGCGTTCCTGAGAAAAAGGGTCTTGACAGACGGACGGACGGACAACAAAGTGATCCATAAGGGTTCCGTTTTTTACTTTCCAGGTACGGAACCCTAAAGAGCAAAAAGCATGTTTTCCACTGATATTTAATATTACAAAAGAAAACGAGGGTTATCTAACTGGAGGTATCTTTATGTTCGTCTATAGGTACCAAGGTAACCGAAGGTATAGCCCTCCGAATCGCTTAACTTAAGTGGCAGTGGGCGAGCCACATTGCACGTAAGAGCTGATGGCCGTTGGAGCGCAAATGTTTTCGAATGGTGATCATGCACCGGTTTTAAAATATAGCATTACCTCCGTGCAAGTGAAAATTCACATCATTAATGTGGTGTCCAATGGAACGTCCTATTCTCCCAGTATCAGTATAACCCAAAGACTATATTCATACTGAGATAGACAGGCAACTCGACCAAATTGAGAAGGCATTTAATGCTTGCGTATACAGGCGCCATCTCTTCTGCGATACTTAAAACTTTTCTTTGAATGTACAAAACATACAAAGAGTGCGTCGGTCACAGGGTTTGAACCCCGGCTCATCGACTCCAAATACCCCTAGGCTACTGATGTCTTATGACAATACGGCGAAATTTGAAATACATTGTCAGCCTAGCCTAACAATCGCTAGAGCTTCAGAGAGTTCGCCACCTATCAAGTAGGTACTATTTTCAATAAGAAACTGGATTTGCATTAAGTTCTAAGTTCGCATAGCATGGTATAACCTACGTGTGTCGTAGACATAGCTACGCGGCTGCGTAGCGGTCGTAGCCCTCGAAACTTTCGTAGACGCGTAGCAAATTAACTGCCCAGGGCGAGTCGTTTAAGATATTAAGAGGAATGCCTATCTGCGATTTTCCCATACAAATGCTCTCGACTGTTTCCTCCCTGGTTTTTGAACCTAGAGCAATGATTTTTTTCAAATAAGATAAATATCATCAATATCTTTGCCGCTACGTTTTGCTTTTTTGGATATTTTTATTTTAAAGAATCGTACAGCGCCTCGAAAATCGCAAAAACGGCTTTATTGAATTCGCTGCAAAAAAAAAGGCGCAGTATAAAAATATGACAACAAATATCCAAAAAATCAAAACGTAGCGGCATAGATTATTTCTTCCTCTTGCAGTTTCCTAAGTTTTATAATGATTGGTTGCGTTTTGGAGGAGGAAACAGTCGAGAGCGAAACCTTGATTTTTGTGTTTTTTGGGTGGGAATTTTAGTCCGAGCTGCAGTTGTCCTTGTCGCACGAATTGGAGGCGGAGGCAGTTTCTAAATATACGTACACAGAAGGAATAGTGATGGGCAACAGTCGTTGGCATGTTTTGTCGATACGCTAGTGTAGAAAAATTATCGATGACTCTGCAAATATAGGCTACATCAGTCACCTGAGAGCTCACGAACGACGCTCCAATTAGCCAGGCATTGCTCTTAATGAATACGTTGGATCATTAATTTTTCATTTAACTTTTAGCTTGTGCTTGTTAAATAAATAAATATTTGACATGTATACCTATTTTATGTTACCTAACGTTCGCACGAAACGTTACGCAATCGACCAGGTAGATTAAATTGACAATATTTACTATACCCAGAACCATAATTAAAGTCCATCAAATCTACTACTGTGTTGCCATTTAAGTGAAACATTCCATTAATAGTAAATTTACTCTTGGCGAAAAAATAAAATAAGTAATTAATGTATTAATGCTACAAATATACGGTTTAACTCACGTATTAAGTAAATGTCACTACGACATTTAATACGTGAGTTTAACCCACAGATGTATATAAGGAGATCGGACATGGCGGCCGATTTGTATAGAGTGAGCCTGTCGCAAGTACATTAACCCACACAACGCCGTGGGACGAGGTCGGGGCCGCGACACTGCAGCGCCTCGGGCATGTTCGCGGAGGGGCGGCTCGACGACTTCCACGCGAGCATCAGGAAGCGGTGTTGCTCGCTACTGAGACGGTGCACGGTGGTGCGCCAGCTCGAATACCATCCTGTGCACGCTGGCCGACCGGTGGGACGAGGTCGGGGCCGCGACACTGCAGCGCCTCGGGCATGTTCGCGGAGGGGCGGCTCGACGACTTCCACGCGATCATCAGGAAGCGGTGTTGCTCGCTACTGAGACGGTGGCGCGCCAGCTCGAATACCATCCTGTGCACGCTGGCCAACCGGTGGGACTCACCGTGGCTGAGGCTCTGGGTGCAGTTGCATGTCCCCCTATGTCTTTACACCTAGACCTATATTAATATTAATACTAACCCTAGAATGAAGTAACATGTTACTAACAATTTATGGACTTTTTCCGAAATAAAATTGATTGAATTGAATTGAATTAAATCTTTTTTTTTTTTAAATATTAAATATTGTTACTAGGTCGACTTGTTTAAAGTTGTCCCCAAATATTTATTTATTTAGTCTTTCGTCACAAATTTCGGCAAGTTCAATAATCAGCTCTAAATCATTCAGCCAAAGTTCAATATCGCGGAGCGCTTCAACTATCTAATAGGCTTGATAACTTCTCATTACATTTAAATGGATAGCTTGCCTTAAAAAGCGACCTTACTGCATGGGAATAAAGACTCGATTTGTATAACAAGTAATGCGAGCTGCCTGAATTTGAACTTGCAATCTCTTGAAAGGTTTCTTGGCTGTTTTGAGGAAAACATGAAATAATAATTCTACACAAAGGATTGTTTACTTACATTATCTATGAGGCGTGTGTCCATTATACGACGGGGTACAGTCAGCATCAAAAGTAACTACGCAATCGGAGAGGTCAAAACCTTATTTCCTTTCAATAAAGACTTAAAGACTTTTGACGTCTTCGTTTGCGTAGATACTTTTGATGCTGACGTTACAATTTTCACCGTCATTCTTATCATATTTAACTTGGAAAAACAGGAGTGATAAAAAAAATGGGTGAAAACAAATACATTTAAAACAAAATTAATAATAAATATCAACAACACACAACAACTAAATTAAAACACCCCTGATATTTTCATTTCAAAGTTCAATATCTCAAAAACGGCTGAACCGATTTTGATGAAACGTAGCTAAGAACCATCTCGATCACGTAAGCTTTCAGATAAAAAAATCGCAGTGTCATTCATCAGTTGCATGAAATAAATAATTCGGAATTTGAATTTTGAATTTGAAATCGGTCCATTCGTTTAGGAGCTACGATGCCACAGACAGTCACACAGACAGACAGACACGTCAAATTTATAACACCCCTTTTTTGCGTCGGGGGTTAAAAATACAAAATGTCAATCGTCCATTTTGTTGAATTATAGTCGTGAAGTGTGCAAGGCGAAGACCCTCCGGCATACATACATACATACCATCACGCCTTTATCCCTAAAAGGGGTAGGCAGAGCACATGAAACTTGTGTTCCAGTGCCACTTTTAGCATAAATGTGGGTATAAAAGATCGACAAAATGTGATGTTGCAGTGATAGGTTGCTAGCCCATCGCCCACAACACACTTCAACTCCGGCATACAGCTATGATTAAAAAACACTTTTATTACAAGGACACTAACTAGGCGTGTAGACTAAGATTTTTTTACGATGCCATTCAAACCTGTTTTTGGAGAGGAACAAATGTTTGTATGGGAGCAACATAAATACTTAAAAAATGTGCGACAAAGATTGACATTGCTGGCGGCCGCCAAAAACGCTTGATACTAATTGACTTAAAAGTATGACGTCACAATCCGCTATTTACACTAATCGTTGTATGAAAAATCAAGTAAATTGCTGGTTCGGTCGCGAAATATATACTGCGTTTAAATAGGTCCATAGTTGTCTTACAATTTTGTTTTTATAAAAGCGTAAGGATTCTATTAGTAGATTTAAATTTACTCTTGGACAATAAATAAAATGCAATTTTTTTATGAACTTTCAAGGTATTTTATACTTTATTATAATAATTTGATTACTTACACATTACTTAATTTTAATTTTTAAATCTTAAAATACAGCTGTTTTATTGGTGCCTTTACGTTTAGAGCTATTGTAGT
The DNA here is from genome assembly GCA_963854355.1 of Epinotia brunnichana. Taxonomy (NCBI): domain Eukaryota; kingdom Metazoa; phylum Arthropoda; class Insecta; order Lepidoptera; family Tortricidae; genus Epinotia; species Epinotia brunnichana. The sequence continues at coordinate 3,843,293 of OY977940.1, forward strand.
TCTGTACGTTATGAAGCCTTTTAAAAGCAAGTGTGATGAAAAGAGTATTTGTATTGTACTATTATTTATTCTGTAATACATATCGCCTTATCCATGTTCATCCTTAGAACAACTCGCTCGGAAGCTTTACTGAGGTCATCGAGCATAGTACTCAAGTCCTCCATGGTCTCAGCCAAGACTACTATATCATCAGCAAACCGAAGGTGAGTTATGTACTCGCCGTTGATGTTGATGCCTAACCTTCTCCAGTCCAGAGTCTTGAAAACGCTTGCGTGGGTAGGCCCCCCACGAGGTGCTCTTTGGGGGAGGCCTATGTCCAGCAGTGGACGTCTTTCGGCTGATATGATGATGATGAAATATCGCCTGTGAACACGCGATCGGCACGTGTTCGGTGAAACATGATTAAAGATGGGTCTGGAAGGGCTTCAATCAATGAGACTTGGATCCATTAGATGATTGTAGTTAGGTAAGAAATAATTTCAACACCGACTTATTTCCATTTAATCTATCGTCATCAACATCATATATCAGCCGAAAGAAGTCCACTGCTGCCCCAAAGAGTGCCAAAGTGACCGGCCCTGCGCCACCCGCATCCAGCGGACTCCCGCGACTTTTACCATCATCAGTCCACCTTGTGGGGTCTACCCACGCTACACCTACGTGGTCGCCACTCGAGAACCTTTACGCCCCAACATCCATCTGTTCTAAGTGCAATGTGCCTTGCCCGCTGCATTGGATGACAATTAAATATTATGGTACCATCGAGCTGATCTGATGATGGAGACAGAAGGTGGCCATGTGAATTCATTACTTAACCGACGTGACCCCGTTGAGTTTGGGCTCATTAGAATTGTCTTAATGAGTAGTTGATGTCGGCATACAGAAAAGTACCGTCGCAATAAAAGCTTGTATTAAAAAAATAATTTTTAGCTGAAACTTATTAATCTTATTATTAAATACATTGCATTTCACTTTCGAAGAAAATCTCGCTCGTTGCCGATACCAATAATATTAGGTATTATGCATATTATGTCGACAGTATAAGCCAAACAAACGTTATCTCTCAACACAGTGCATCCCAACAAAAAACTCAATTACTTATACTGTATAAAGACGTCTGCAAAACATTCAGGCGAAACAATGATAATTCCAACCCAGGCCGACAATAACTCACAAAGGCACGTGTTATCCGTGTCCGAATTGTGCCGAGTGCCTGTTGAGCGAGGCAACAAGTGCTGCATCGATCAGTGACGCACGGCGCCCCACCCTGTGTGGTGTTGCCTTGCTTTTTGGGAGATTTACTGACTTTTTTGCCTTTGATATCGCGTTTTGGCCTTACTTATCCCCATTTGTGGATCCATAAGTTGGGTATGGGTACGATTTGGGAATGTAGATCAAAAAGTTGGGAATGTGGATCCATGAATTGGAAGTTGAGACGATTTAGGGATGGAGACGAGTTAAGAATGGAGACAAGTTTGGCACAACAATAACTCAGAAAGGCATGTGTTATCCGTGTCCGAATTGTGCCAAGTGCCTGTTGAGCGAGGCAACAAGTGCTGCATCGATCAGTGATGCACGGTGCCCCACCCTGTGTTGTGTTGCTGTGCTTTTTTCCCTTACATTTACAGATGTTTTTGGGCTAGCAGTAAAACCCTTTTTTGGGCGTTTTGGCATCGAATGTCGCATTGGCTTTACTATATAATTTTCAACTCGTTTCCTACGGTATAATTTGGGACCGGGCCCACGAACCATATAGGTTATAGGTTATAGGTTGTACGCGGGCTGGGTTTCCGCAACTCGACGTCATAAATGCGCCTATTTTGCGTAGGGGTTTTGGCACTACTGTTATTCGTGCCAACCCAGTTCCACCAGCCCACGAACCATAAGTTGAATGAGGATTCATGAGTTCATGTTTGGAATGGGATCGAATTGGGAATGTGGATTCAAACGTTGGGAATTGGGACGATGTCGGAATGTGGATCCATGGGTTGGGGATGGAGCGAGGTTAGAGCGACAATAACTCACAAAGAAGTCAAAGACACGTTTTATCGAGAACGAATAGTGCCGCGAAACTGAAAGCGAAAAATTTGATTGAAAATAAAACATATTTGTTAGGATTTATTCATAAATATTATGAACTGCAAAATTCCCGATATTTCAGGCACGTGGCAACCCCGAAATTCATCGGCAGGTCTACAAAATTTATCTTCTCCAGTCGTTTTGGGTCGTGATATCGGTTACCTACATACATGTAATTTGGAATCTTACAGGACATATTTTTTTCGGAATTTACTCGTAAATAGCACTGTGGTACTGTTGTAGCTTGATGTTATATTATTTTTTATTTATTTTAAAAGGTTCGCCAGCAGCTTCCTGACTCACTCACTCACTTAAATCAACGCCCAGCCCAAACCGTTGAACTTACAAAGCTGATCTTTTCACAACAGGTAGTTTATATAACGTGAGTTGATTTTTGAAAATTCCACCGTTAAGGGGGTAAAAAGGGGGTTGAACGTTTGTATGGGAATGGAGTAAAATTTTAAGTGAGAGACTTGAAACAGTTGAAACTTTGTGTATAGAGTTCTTATTACAATAATACAAGAAAAGTAATTTTAGGGTTTTGGAAAAACCCACCCCTAAGCAGGGAAATTATTAGAATTATTAGACGTAATTTGGTATAGAGATAGTTTGAGTTCCGGGGAAGGACATAGGATAGATTTCATCCTAAAAATCATTCCCTAAGAGGGCGAAATGGGGGTGAATATTTGGATGGAACCCATTTATGAAATTTGGTATAGAAATATATAGTTTGAATCCCGGGGAATGATATTTTTATCCCGAAAATCATCCCCTGAGGGGGTGAAAATTTATATGGAGCTACGATATAAACGAGTTCCACGCGGACGTAGTCGCGGACAGATGCTAGTTAAAGATATAAATGGGTTGGTTCTTAACTAAATGCACAAGCACAACCAATTATAGGCAAACAAACTGCATGCATGTCATGTTTCAGGCCAGTTATCTATACTTATGTTATAAAGAGGGAAAGTCTGTGAGAATGTAGTTTTGTTAGTTTGTACTTAGGGGATAACCTCCGGTACCAATTATCCGATTTTAAATTTGATTTCACCTGATAGATTTGACTTTATTTTACATCGCGGTGGAACTTGCGTTCTTTGTAGTAGGTACCAGTCACGGACTCTAATTGTTGAGCCATTTAGGTGTCAACTAATTTTGGATTCCATAGTAAGCTTTGAAATGTCCAGTATAAAGTGAGCTCTAAATGGTTCAACAATTAAAGTCCGTAACTGTACGCGGGCGGAGCCTCACGTGTAGCTAGGCCATACTTAATGTTATAAATGCGAAAGTGTGTCTGGGTAGTTCTACCATTTCGTGCAAATCGGCATAATTTGGGAGAATTTTTTTTTGGTTTTTTTTTCTATGCCAATGGTAAGAAACCGGAAAAAGAAACACTGTAATATAATTCATTCTGAATTATACGCATAATTTACCGAGATATAGGCAATAGTTTTTTAAAAGGAATAGTAAATGAAGTACTAAATATGGTAATGGTTATACTATGTTATGGGAATGAAAATGCGATGTTGGTAATGAAGGATTAAGCAAAAAAAACGTTATAAGATTATTTTTTAATATCTCAAATGGAAATTATCTGTCTGTCTGTTACCTCTTCACGATTAAACCGCTGAACCGATTTCAATGAAATTTAGTATAGAGATAGTTTGAGTCCCGGGGACGGTAGAATAGCTTCTATACCAGAAATCGTTCCGTAAGGGGGTGAAATGGGGGGTGAAAGTTTGTATAGAGCTGCTATATAAACGCGGACGGAATCGCGGGCAGAAGCTAGTCACTTATAAAATTTTAACTAAACGCCCCAGTGCCTGACACTGCCCAAATACTGGACACATTTAATGCTATTCATAGCAAAGGTGACAAAACAAGGTGTCATCAAAATTATTGTATTGAATATTGTAAAATTTACCTTGTGTTAGAAAATTCTGTAATTTTAAATGAACGCTTAGATTTATGTGATGAATTTGGGAGGTGATTTGAAAATATAGTAGGGAAACCTGCTTACTCCGAAAAAGAAGCTTGTTATAAGCAAAAAAATACATGAACTGAAAATAAAAAGATTTTAGGCTTTTAGCCCTATGTCACCCGGACCACAATATCGAATTTATATCTTATTCATCAAAATCGGTTTAGTATCTTTAACGCTACGGTGGACCACACGTAAATATAACAATAGACTGCTTAAATAATCCCTTCCTTTCGGCTTTGCATTAGTCGAAAAGTTAGAACACCTTAGAAAAGTTGAAAAGCCCCCGACATTTTCATTTCAAAGTTTAATATCTCAAAAACGGCCGATTTTGTTGAAACGTAACTAAGAACTATGTCGATCACGTCAACTTTCGGATAAAAAAAACCGCATTCAAATCGGTCTATTCGTTTAGGAGCTACGATGCCACATACTGACACAGAGACAGACAGACACACAGACACGTCAAAAAGACGGGGGTTAAAAAGACGAAAATTGAACAATAAAATTCTTACCCAGGCACCTAATCTAAGTAGGCTAAAAATTATAATATCTCAACGATGGTCTTGCCTCGCTGTGAGACTATTTCTCTGAGAGACTGTCACGAAAAAAGGGAGAAAATGCAGTTTTCACCAAAACACCCAATTTTTATGCAAAACTCTATTTTTTTTAATTACGCGGCGGCGCCCTGAAATAGGTCGTTTGTCATTATCTCCACTTATAATAAATCTCTAAATTAAAAAAAGAATCAGCCAGTTTGAAACTAAGCTTTGCGCGGTTCGAATGTTCTCAGCATCCCATGAACGGAAAAATATTAAACATTTTATATAGGTACATTATTATTCTAGCTGCAACTTAGGATAGTTTTTATCCGACTGCGACAGTTAATTAATTTTCCGAAATATACGACTTCATTTAATTTTTCATTTATTTTTATTGAAATCAAACGCTGCTCCAACTGTCAGCTATAAGAACCGTCAAATTTTCGTCAAAATGGCGGAATTGCTTTGCCTTTCACTTATTAATAATTTAAATCCCGTCTACGATAGACCTTTACGAGACAAATGCTAAAATATAAACCATAAAAAAATATTCGATTCTGATATGAGAACTTATATGCGCAAATGTCGTTTTATGTCGTAATTTCAATAAATGAAATCAACAAATTTGAACAATATAATTAACACGAATTTGTTTTTTTTGAATGACAATGGCACGCGCTCGGCGCATTCAGCCAAAGTACCTGCGGCGCTACCACGAAAACCGATACTCAATGTTCATATATTTGCATCCCTGTCACTCGAGTATGGTTAGTGCGATAGAGATAGAGATACCCGAATATTTTCGAATTCCGAAGTTCGTGGTTATAGCTCAGGAATCGAAAATATGGTAAATAATCATAATGTATTTTCTCGAAAAATAATTTAAAATAAATATAGTCAAATGGAGAAAAAAACAAAGCAAGAGGTTATATAGGTAATGATTAAGTTATAAGAGCCCAAAGTTTTAAGAGGGAGTATGTTCTGTCCCTTTTCCGCAAAACGCACCTTCATATGAAACGATTGTTTTTTACTATGACGCTCGAGTATATTGACGTCACAGTCCCTCATCGTTTTCTCACTCTAACAAGCGACATTAAAACGGATGTAGCTTCATAATTTTTTGAGATATTTGAATGGGAGTTTCATTATCTTCTATCTATTTATAGATAATAAATGCCTATGTCCTGACTGACTTATTCACTCAATCACTCACTCACTCACTCATCAACGCACAGCCGAAACTACTAATCTTAGAGAGTTGATTTTTGCACAGTATGTTGCTTTTATAACGTGGGCTAGGGATAAAAAGGGATTTTTGAAAGTTCTACCCCTAAGGGGGTAAAATGGGGGTGCAAAGTTTGTATGGGAGAACCTTTTTTTTTGAGCTATAGACTTAAACTTTGTAGAAATATTAGTTATTAGAAAACAAATGAAACACTTTCAGCGTTTTGGAAAATTCCACCCCTAATAGGGTTAAAAAAGAGAGCAAGCTTTGCATGGGCAACACTTTTTTTTGAGTTAGACTTAAAACTTTGCAAAAAGATTAGTTATTAGAATACTAAAAAAGAACTTTCAGCGTTTTAGAAAACTCCATCCCTAAGGGGATCCTTAAGATCCTTAAGAAGGGTAGCCAGTGTTGTGTGGGAAAAACTTTTTTTTTTACTAGACTTAAAACTATTCAAAATGTTACTTATTAAAATTAATAATAAAGTACTTTCAGAGTTTTAGAAAATTCTACCCCTAAGGGGGTTAAGAAAGCTTTGTATGGGCAACACTTTTTTTGAGCTAGAGACTTAAAAGTTTACGAAAAAAGTTCTTTCAGCGATTAGAAAAATTCAACCTCTAAGGGGGTTTAAAAGGGGGTTCAAATTTTAAAAGGCGAGCAATAAAATTTTAAAGTGTGAGTAAGAGTTTTTTAACTTCGGTCTTATTCTGTACGTTAAAAGACTACAAAACTGATTTTAGAGTTTTTCCAAAATACTCAAACTTTGAACCAATTTTAACACTCTTAGGGGTGTTAAAATTGGTTCAAAGTTTGAGTATTTCAAGGCATTTTTAAAGTATGAGATTTTTAACTTTGGTTTTAGACTGTTTGTTCACAAACTAGAAAATGAACATCAACTTTTTTTTTAATTAGGTATCCCCTAAAAGAGGGTTCAAATTTTGTATTGAGAGAAATCATTTTCTAAGACGATAAAAAGTTCTACGCGGACGAAGTCGCGGGCAACAGCTAGTTTTAAATAAGACTGCCGAAGGCGCTTGCCTACCGACCGACTTTAATTGCAACGGTCAACCTTAAAGACATGCACACGATTATGAATCTTATTGCCAAGCAATAAGCTCCAGAATGTAGACATATTTATGAATATGACTGTAAGTGTACCAAGTTACCAACGCCGGTTCTTCGACTGCTTTTCGCAACATCGTATCAGACGCTTTGTAATGATTAAATTGTTGACTCTATTTCAATGGAGATAGGTTATAGGTTGTATGCGGGCTGGGTTTCCGCAACTCGACGTCATAAATGGTTTTGGCACTGCTGTTATTCGTGCCAAGCCAGTTCCACCAGGAAGCATAGCATACCCTTTACGTTGCCGACGGCCTCCGGTAGTGACCCCGGTGTTCCGAGGTGGTTTGCCCTGTATTCTGCCACTCCAGGACATGTCAGGATGACGTGGCAGACTCTGCAGAGAGGACTGTCTGTAACGCCTCGAGTAAAAAGGTGTTTGTTTATTAGTAGTGCGTGACCAGTCATGGCTCCTGTCAGAAGACGGAGTGCCGGCCTCTTTAGTTGCTTTAGCTTCCTTGACAATCCGGGGTTGATTGTCGGGAGGGCCTCCCTGGTTTGCCTGCAGGTTTCTAGGGTGTTCCAATGTTTTTGGTGTTCTACCTTGGTGTTTAGTCGCAGTGTGCTCCGCAGCCATGCAGAGTAATTGTGGGTTCCGGCCCTACAGCTCTTGACTCTGAACCCTCTCTAGCCAGTGCATCCGCTGCGTCGTTGCCACGTGAATTGCTGTGCCCTTTGATCCATAGCAGGGTTATGTTGCTGTTACTACATACATACCTCTGATTGGGTCTTGTGGCACTCGTGTATCAGCCCAGAAGTTGTTGCGTGACCTTGTAGGGCTTGCAGTACGGATCGACTGTTGGAAAGTATGCGGATGGGATATCCCCTTACCTCCCTGGAGGCGATTGCGTGAGCAGCCATTATTATGCCCATACACTCTGCCTGGAAGACGGTGTTGTGGGTTCCTAATGGTGTCGAAATGCGTATGTTTAGGTCCTCCGAGAATACTCCTGATCCGGTGCCTGACCTTGTCTTGGACCCGTCCGTGAAGATTCTTAACTCTCTGTGGTTAAGTCTGTTGTATATGTAGGGTAAGCAAACAATGTGGGGTACGGAGGCCAAAGACTTCATGCGGAGTTTGGGTCGCCGGCTGCGATCCTCGTTCCGGGTCGTTCCTGGCTCAACAGATTTCGTTGGCCATCCAGCGAGACAACGCTGCCAGTGTCATGGGAACTTTTGGGCCACCAACGATCCGGGGCGGTCCTTTTTGTTAGTTTAATGTTATACTTTAATTCTCATGTAAGTGAACTGTTTTGAACTCTTTCCCTATCCCTAGAAAGTATCAGAGCATCACTAAATAACAAAAATTAAAATTACCCGTATTTAATTTACATAATTATGACATGTAATATTTATAATATTGTAAACTTATGACTTATTTTATTTATGACGGTTTGATGCAACCACCCCGAGTTTCTGTTAATAAAATAATGTAACTAGTATTTTGTATTATTATTATTATTTTTGTTTGTGGGCCTTAATATGCCGCTTCGACCAGCAAGTGATCTATTGTGGCAGCCCTTGTTTTAGAGTTCACCGTTATAGTATTTTGTATGCAGGTAGCTCGTAATCTGTCTTGGATTAAATGATGAACGCTCAGTACCTACGTGTTTTATTCTTCAGTGGCGAACGAGGATTAAAACATATCTATAGATATCGGTATAGTGCAACGACAAGTCGACCAACCTAGGAGAGTAAGTAGTTAAGCCGCCAGTGAGATTAGGTTTTGATGAATACTTCTAATATTTACTGTGTACCTAAATATAGGCTTACGTATGGTCTCAGATGATTAGCGGTATAACAATCAAAATTGTCAAAACGGGTTAAATACGTACTGTATAATAATGTACTAAGTACATACTACCGGTTATAACTTATTATAATACTAGCTGTTGCCCGCGACTTCGTCCGCGTAGAACTTTTTATCGTCTTAGAAAATGATTTCTCTCAATACAAAATTTGAACCCTCTTTTAGGGGATAATTAAAAAAAAAGTTGATGTTCATTTTCTAGTTTGTGAACAAACAGTCTAAAACCAAAGTTAAAAATCTCATACTTTAAAAATGCCTTGAAATACTCAAACTTTGAACCAATTTTAACACTCTTAGGGGATGAATTTGGAAAAACTTAGAAATCAGTTTTGTAGTCTTTTAACGTACAGAATAAGACCGAAGTTAAAAATCTCTTACTCACACTTTAAAATTTTATTGCTCGCCATTTAAAATTTGAACCCCCTTTTAAACCCCCTTATAGGTTGCATTTTTCTAATCGCTGAAAGAACTTTTTCGTAAACTTTTAATTCTCTAGCTCAAAAAAAGTGTTGCCCATACAAAGCTTTCTTAACCCCCTTAGGGGTGGAATTTTCTAAAACTCTGAAAGTACTTTATTATTAATTTTAATAAGTAACATTTTGAATAGTTTTAAGTCTAGTAACAAAAAAAGTTTTTCCCACACAACACTGGCTACCCTTCTTAAGGATCTTAAGGATCCCCTTAGGGATGGAGTTTTCTAAAACGCTGAAAGTTCTTTTTTGTATTCTAAAAAGTAATCTTTTTGCAAAGTTTTAAGTCTAACTCAAAAAAAAGTGTTGCCCATGCAAAGCTTGCTCTCCTTTTTAACCCTATTAGGGGTGGAATGTTCTAAAACGATTTGTGTTCTTTTTTTGTATTTTAATAAGTAATCTTTCTACAAAGTTTCAAGTCTCTAACTCAAAAACATAAACTTTCCCTGATAAAAACTTTGCACCCCTTTTTATCCCCCTTAGGGATAGATTTTTTCAAAACGCTGAAAGTCTTTTTTTTTGTATTTTTATAAGTAATCTTTCTACAAAGTTTTAAGTGTCTAGCTCAGAAAAAGTGTTCCCCATACAAACCTTGCACCCTTTTTTAACCCCCTTAGGGAATGATTTTTGTAAAACGCCGAATGTAGTATTTTTCATGTTCTAATAAGTAATTTTTCGTCAAAATTTTAAGTCTCTATTAAAAAAAAATATGTTTTTCCCATACAAACTTTGCACCCTATTTTACCCCCTTAGGGGTGACATTTTCCAAAACGCTGAAAGTACTTTCTTTGTATTTAAATAATCTTTCTACAAAGTTTTAGGACTCTAGCTAAAAAAATTGTTTCCCACATACAAACTTTGCACCCCTATTTTAGCCCCCTATTTTTAGGGGTAGAATTTTCTAAAACGCTGAAAGTACTTAATTTGTATTCTGATGACTAATCTTTCTACAAAGTTAAAGTCTCTATTTAAAAAAAATATTGTTTCCCCCATACAAAATTTGCACCCCTATTTTACCCCCTTAGGGGTAAATTTTTTTAAAACACTGAATCTAGGTACTTTATTTGTATTCTAATGAATAATTTCTCTACAAAGTTTTAAGTCTCTATTTAAAAAAAAGTAGTTTTTCCCATACAAACTCTGCACTCTATTTTACCCTTTTAGGGGTAGAATTTTCTAAAACCCTGAAAGTTCTTTATTTGTATTCTAATGACTGATCTTTCTACAAAGTTTTAAGTCTCTATTTAAAAAAAAAATGTTTCCCCCATACAAACCTTGCACCCCTATTTTACCCCCGTAGGGGTGGAATTTTCCAAAACGCTGAAAGTGTTTCATTTGTATTCTAATAACTAATTTTTCTACAAAGTTTAAGTCTATAGCTCAAAAAAAAAGGTTCTCCCATACAAACTTTGCACCCCCATTTTACCCCCTTAGGGGTAGAATTTTCAAAAATCCCTTTTTATCCCTAGCCCACGTTATAAAAGCAACATACTGTGCAAAAATCAACTCTCTAAGATTAGTAGTTTCGGCTGTGCGTTGATGAGTGAGTGAGTGAGTGAGTGAGTGAATAAGTCAGTCAGGACATAGGCATTTATTATGTATAAATAGATAGAAGATAATGAAACTCCCATTCAAATATCTCAAAAAATTATGAAGCTACATCCGTTTTAATGTCGCTTGTTAGAGTGAGAAAACGATGAAGGACTGTGACGTCAATATACTCGAGCGTCATAGTAAAAAACAATCGTTTCATATGAAGGTGCGTTTTGCGGAAAAGGGACAGAACATACCCCCTCTTAAAACTTTGGACTCTTATAACTTAATCATTACCTATATAACCTCTTGCTTTGTTTTTTTCTCCATTTGACTATATTTATTTTAAATTCTTTTTCGAGAAAATACATTATGATTATTTACCATATTTTCGATTCCTGAGCTATAACCACGAACTTCGGAATTCGAAAATATTCGGGTATCTCTATCTCTATCGCACTAACCATACTCGAGTGACAGGGATGCAAATATATGAACATTGAGTATCGGTTTTCGTGGTAGCGCCGCAGGTACTTTGGCTGAATGCGCCTAGCGCGTGCCATTGTCATTCAAAAAAAACAAATTCGTGTTAATTATATTGTTCAAATTTGTTGATTTCATTTATTGAAATAACGACATAAAACGACATTTGCGCATATAAGTTCTCATATCAGAATCGAATATTTTTTTATGGTTTATATTTTAGCATTTGTCTCGTAAAGGTCTATCGTAGACGGGATTTAAATTATTAATAAGTGAAAGGCAAAGCAATTCCGCCATTTTGACGAAAATTTGACGGTTCTTATAGCTGACAGTTGGAGCAGCGTTTGATTTCAATAAAAATAAATGAAAAATTAAATGAAGTCGTATATTTCGGAAAATTAATTAACTGTCGCAGTCGGATAAAAACTATCCTAAGTTGCAGCTAGAATAATAATGTACCTATATAAAATGTTTCATATTTTTCCGGTCATGGGATGCTGAGAACATTCGAACCGCGCAAAGCTTAGTTTCAAACTGGCTGATTCTTTTTTTAATTTAGAGATTTATTATAAGTGGAGATGAGATAAAAATATTATCAATTTAGAATATTAAAGATGTTTACGAACTGACCAGTAACAGTCTGGCCTTTGATTACGTCCAGCGGTTATGAATGTAGGGGTCAAATTGTACTGGGTGCTAGTTGATATTGAGAAAAATATTTGTGAATCGATAGGCCGTAGCAGTAGGTTAATTACGGTTTGTTTTTATAAATAAAAATGTATTTAGGTAATAAAGATGGAGGTGTTGTATATGTAGGGTAAGCAAACAATAACTAGTATTTTGTATGCGGGTCGCTCGTAATCTGTCTTGGATTAAATGGTACGTGTTTTATTCTTCAAAGTCCTTCCTGGGGAGTTTCGTATAGTTCAACTTTGTACTTTTTGTCAAAGACGAACTGTCTGGGGATGATGTCTGAAGTTGCCCCTATAAAGGGTTCCCTACCTACAGCCTCGTAGAGTATTTCAGTGTGAGGAAGCCTGGGCGGTCTCCAGAGATGCTGTTTTTTGAGCCGTATGGCTATTGCCAGTGCCTCTTGCCTGATGGAGATGTGGAGCGGCGGAATGTCCATGATGGCTTCCAGGGCTGCAGTCGGTGTAGTACTCATGCAGCCACTACCCGCCATGCAGGCCAGTCTCTGGAGGCGTTGTAGTTTAGCTTCGACCGTGGTTAGCGTACGAGGCCACCACGCCGTAGCTTACTATTGGTCGGATTACTGCCTGGTAAAGCTATAGAGTGATCTTGGGGTTTAGTCCCTAGATCCTACCTACCATTCTATTGCATTGCCAGAAAGCGACTGTAGCTTTTTGGTTTTTATTGTCTAGGTGACTGCTCCAATTAAGTTTGGCATCGAGTATTACACCCAAGTACATTACCTCTGTTGACAATTGGAGTTCTGTATTGAACAATCTGGGTAGGCGGTAGGTCCCCAGATTCCGTTTGTTGGTGAACATTACCAGCTCGGTCTTCCTTGGATTGACTATTAGTTCGTTTTCATTGCAGAAGCGTTCCACTATGGCGAGTGCGGAGCAGGTGACATCGCACACTGTACCTGCATGGTTGCCGCTGGGGAGTATCGCTATATCGTCAGCATACCCAATGGTGTAGTGATGACTGTTGTTTAGCTTGGTGATTAGGCCGTTAACCACCATGTTCCAGAGTAGTGGTGAGAGGACGCCTCCCTGGGGGCATCCCATCGCTACTTGTGCTTGCTTCGTTGTCTTCCCCGAGCTTGATGACCGTTTGACTTAACATGTTGTGTATCCATTCAATCATAACCTCATTCACTCCATGCCTTCCCAGTGCTGCGGTTATGCTGGTGAATTTAGTCTTGTTGAAGGCTCCCTCGATGTCAATGAAGGTGCCTAGACACATAGTCTTGTTTTTGATCGCGACTTCGGCCTTGGTAACCACCGCATGAAGCGCGGAATCTGTCGATTTACCTGAACTGTACGCATGTTGGTTCTGATGCAGGGGCACCTGCACTAGCGCCCTCTCTCCCAGATGTCTGTCAAACAGCCTTTCCAACGTCTTCAGCAAGAAGGAGGTTAGGCTTATTGGTGTAACGGATTTGGGATCCGTGTCATCTTTTTTACCTGGTTTCGGTATGAAGATGACCTTAACTTCTCTGCACTGCCTGGGCACAAACGTGTGTGCCAGGCAGGCACCCAGGACGATGGTGAGCCTGTGCGTTAGCGCCATCCCGCCCCATTTCAGTAGGGCGGGGAAAATTCCATCTGGTCCTAAGGATTTGTTCGAGTCAAAACTGTCAATGGCCCACTTTCAATGGAGATATTTAAGGGAAGTCTTTTTGTATTCGTAACGTGTTCGCATTAAAACAATATATATATAACTAGCTGTTGCCCGCGACTTCGTCCGCGTAGAACTTATACTTAGAAAATATAATGCAAACAAACTTCTACTTACCATCTTAAGGGATGATTTCCGAGGCAAAAACTATTCTATATCCTTCGAAGGGTCTCAAATTATCTCTATACCAAATTTCATCTAGGTATATGGATTTTATCCAAACTTTTACCCCCTATTTCATACCCTTAGGGAAAGATTTTCGGGATAAAAACTATCTAATATCATTCTTCGGGACTCAAACGACCTTTATACCAAATTTCATCTAAACGGGATTCATCCAAATTTTCACCCCCATTTCACCTTAGGGAGTGATTTCCGGAATTAAAACTATCCTATGTCCTTTCCCAGGACTCAAGCTATCTCTATACCAAATTGTATTAAAATGGGTTCCATCCGAATTTTCACCCCTAATTTCACCCCCTTAGGGGATGATTTCTGGGGTGATTTTTGAGGGTTGCCCAGGACTTAACCTATATCTACACCAACGCGAGTTTAAGCACAATTCTCTAATCCCGAATGATATGAAAATATTTTGGCCGCGCCAGCGGAGTCACGGTCGAAAGAAAAAATCCATTGTAATCCTTGCATGTAAGTTTATACTATAATAAATAAATGAAATAAAAATAAATATTAGGGGCCAATGAAATCTTACACAAATAGAATCAGCCCATGGTAAGCCCAATAAGACTTGTGTTATAGGAGCTAGTTGACAATACATGGTGATTTTTAATTCGTGATCAGGAACCAATTTTTCTAATTCAGTACTTGATGGCAAACACGATTAACTCGTAGTTATCTAAAACAAGCGTTCCTTTTTTTCTGCGTACATTTGAATTAGGAATTACGTTTTAGCTTGTTGAAATGTTCTAAATCGGGACAGGTCTAGCGTAGTGTAGGACCATATCTATATTTCCGAGTGTCCGTATACAGGGTGTGGCCTGTAATAGGAGCAAAAAATTAAACCGTAGATAATTAACCTTGTGAAAAATTATTTCCACATGGTTTTATTAGAAAAAAAGAATATTTTTTTTATTTTTATTTTCTTCAAAATTTCACCCCCCCCTTTTCACCCCCTTAGGGGATGATTTCCGGGATAAAACCTATTATATGTCCTTCCCCGGGACTCAAACTATTTATATACCAAATTTCATCTAAATCGGTGCAGCGGTTTAAGTAGCTCCATACAAATTTCCACCCCCAATTTCAGCCCCTCAGATATAAAAACTACCCTTTGTCCTTCCCCGGAGCTCAAACTATCTGTATACCAAATTTCATCTAAATCGGTTCAGCGGTTTAGGCATGAAGAGTTGACAGACAGACAGACACACTTTCGCATTTATAATATTAATATGGAAGTATGGTTTATTAGTATGAATAGTATGGGTTCTTTCCGCTTGTCTTTCAAATAGAGGTGTAGCTGTAGACTCACTTCAAAAGAAAGAAGAAACGAAAAATTCATTCAAATATCTCAAAAAATTACGAAGCTACAACCGTTTTAATGTCGCTTGTTAGAGTGAGAAAACGATCAGGGACCGTGACGTCACGATCATCGAGCGTCATAGTAAAAAACAATCGTTTCATTATAAAGGTGCGTTTTGCGGAAAAGAGACGCAACAAACCCCCTCTTCAAACTTTATACACTTATAACTTAGTGATTATCTATACGAGTATAGCCTCTTGCGTTGTTTTTTTTCGAGATAATACAACATTATGATTATTTTGTTTAGTGTCTACATCCCTATTTTCGATAAGATAAGATAAAATAAGATTTCTTTATTGTCAGAACTGTGTACATTTAGTTGTTTTGGGTAAAATAAAGTCCAACAGCTTGCCCATTTCGGACGTACAATATCCTATACTATTAAACGAGCAATATTTGTATATATATTTGCAATCACGTTCTCGGAAACTGCTTTAACGATTTCGATGAAATTTGGTATGCAGGGGTTTAAGGGGGCGAGAAATCGATCTAGATAGGTCTCATGTCCGGGAAAATTCGTTTTCTCCGTATTTTCACCATTATCATCCGAGCGGAGCTCGGTCGCCCAGGGACTCCTATACTATTAAATGAGCAATATTTGTATATATATTTGCAATCACGTTCTCGGAAACGGATCTAACAAATTCGATGAAATTTGGAATACGGAGGTTTACGGGGGCGAGATATCGATCTAGATAGGTCTCATGTCCGGGAAAATTCGTTTTCTAGGTATTTTCTCGATTTTTACACGAGCAGAGCTCGGTCGCCCAGGGACTTAAACTTAAAGCTAGTCAAATATACTAAAACAATAACAACAATAGTATTTCCAAATAAGTTTAACCATATTCACACATAAAATATTAATTTAGATCTATCCGACATCCGTATTTTCTTTTAAACCACGAACTTCGGAAATAGGGAACATTACTGCAATGTTGTGCCGCCAGAGGCAGCACTACCACTAATAGTAAACCAGTATAGAAATATAGGAATTCACACACACATGCACAATTGGTTGTCAAATGAGTGACAATGATGCTTGCATAGACAATACCGCAAGTGGGAACGAGATACAATGTCAACGCTGCTAGTGTCGCCACCTACGAAGAGTTTTGCGTAATGTTCCCTATTCGAAAATATTCGGGTATCTCTATCTCTATCGCACTAACAAATGACAGGAATGCAGATATACGAACTTCGAGTTTCAGTTTTCGTGGTTTGGCTGAATACGCAAAGAGCGCGCGCGCGTGGCATTCAAAAAAACCAAGTTTATATTGTTCGAATTTGTTGTTACATTTGTAGAAATAACGCCTTAATTCGACATTTGCGCATATAAGTTCGATTAATTTTATATTTGCTTTTGGTACCTATGTGTCTTGTCAATGTATATCGTAGACGGGATTAAAATTATTAATAGGCGAAAGAAAGGCAAAGAAATTCCGCCATTTTGTCCGTAGTATTTCTTATTAGTCTGTGATTTTGACGTTTCTTTTAGCTGACAGATGTGGCGGCGATATACTTTAAGAATAATAAATGAAAAATTAAATGAAGTCGTATATTACGGAAAATAAATTAATCGTCGTAGTCGGATAAAAACTATCCTAAGTTGCAGCGGGAATAATAATGTACCTATATAAAATGTTTCATATTTTTCCGTCCATGGGATGCTGAGAACATTCGTACCACAGAAAGCTTAGTTTCAAACTGGCTGATTTTTTTTTAATTTAGAGATTTATTATAAGTGGAGAAGATGGAGATTACAAGATTTCTAATTTCAAGAGTATAATCTCAATAAGGTCTAGTTTTCCCTCTGGGTTGGAAGGTCAGATGGCAGTCGCTTTCGTAAAACTAGTGCATATGCCAAATCTTGGGATTAAGTGTCAAAGCGGACCCCGGGCTCCTTTAGGGGCACAACCGGGAATAACGCTAGGAGGATGATGTATAATTACAAGATTTGGCTTGAGCACCATTTTTACGAAACCGACTGCCACCGACTTTTCAACCCAGAGGGAAAACTGGACCTTGTTGGGATAAGATCGGTTTCCTCACGACATTTTTCTTAACCGATAACTACAACTTACAAGAGTTGAAAAACCCCCGACATCTTCATTTCAAAGTTCAATATCTCAAAAACGATTCAACCACTAGGCTACCATAGATTTTTTCTGTTACCGCTCGGCTAGACTGGTTCTTGTCAGTTACCGTATTGAAAATGTACTTTTAACTTAGTATTCAGTTTCTGTATTTACGTATATTTCACTATCTGAAATCAAAGTTGCGTTCGGTCTGTCAAGTTGACAGTGACACTGACACACAGTTTGGCGACGCGTTCACACGATGCAATCTGCCGTGCCACTCTGGCGTCGGATTTGGAATAGTTTTAAGATATATTATGTTTAGCGTAGGTATTTGTTTTGTGTTGCCTTCCAGGAGGTAACTCATGTAAAGGTTCCGACGGAAGACCAGCGCTGGCTTTCTAGGTTAGCACCATGCTGAGTCGGGACCTTTTCGTGGACCCTGCTAATTTTACGTTCTGTGTTTTGTTTTTACACCCATTGTTTTGTCCACGAATAAATGTTTTCTTTCTTTCTTTCAAAAGGGTATGATGTCCTTGAGGAGTACTCAGAAAAATCCGTTCAAATTTCAAAAACAGATGAATAACTAAAGAGTCCAATAGGATGTGGGTTTATAGGTCAAGTACGGGGAAGCGAGATGTACAATAATTACCACAAGACCGAAATGTCTTAAGTACAACCCAAGCGCTGCAATACAATGAACTTTATATCTCTCTCATCAAGGTTTATTGTTGATTGTTTGTAGATAAAGGTACTTTTGAAATGTGTTGATCGGATCTCGGCATTCCATTAAAAGGGTCCAGATGGCTCTTACAGATATTAAAGCTTCATAATTTGCATTAGCGAATTATAATAAAATACAGCTTAGATATAGATTAAGGGTAGATTAATGAACTTATTCCGTGCCCTATGATTATGATAATTATTGAATACAAAGGGCTTTGGGATTCCATGTTAATGAATAAAGGTGGAGTTCAATGGTTGACATTAACTGATAAGTTTAATATCGTCGTTTCGTACCCATAACACAATCCTTATTGAACTTAATAAGGGACTAGTTCGATTTGTGTAAGATTGTTCCCTAAGTTTTTATTTTTTATTTTTTTTGACTTTGACCGCCACCGCAGGCCGCATAAGTTTGTGACAGGCTTCATGGTAAGCGGGTGGCGGGTACCGTAAACCATTCAGATACTTAGCTTTGCCAAGTCAGTATTATCCAGACGAATGATAGGTGCTTGCTGACCTATTGATTTGAGGATACGCTGTATTGGCAGCAAGAGAAATATGCAGGTCCCTCACTCACAACTCACAATATAACTCATCCTTGGAAGCTCTAGCCACCTTACTTACCACCATACAACACCACATATTTACATACAATACATGCACCTAGTCAAGTTATCAAGTTATGTTGTTGATGTGAGGTACTCATTTGGATTCCTAAATGTATAATATCTTGTTTATGTCCTGTCCTTATTTATGTCCTTATTTATGTACAGTCAACCAATTTGATTCCTAGGCCACCGTAGAACGCTGTCATTTTAACTGCTACATAAGCGATGCAATAATCCTGGTAACCCGTATTGACAGCATTTAAAACGGCAAGGTTCTATGATGGCCTGCCTCGGAATCAAATTAGTTGACTGCACGTATATTAATAACCCTGACTGTATGTATAACTTTTAATTATTAATTTATTTAATCTTCATTGCACAAAATAACTTTTCGTACAAAAGGCGGACGTGAGCAGTAAGCATTCTCTACCAGTCACCGTATTTTGTCGTTGAGCCAGGAACCCACCACATTTTTAGTTTTTAGTTTAGATTAAGTTAATATTGCTCAGACGAATGCGAATAATGAATCTTTTGTGTATTATTTATTGCTTAACCTGTTATAATATTTCTGTACTTTTATTTGTACCTACTTTATTTTGAAGTCTCTTCTTTGTTTATGAAACTTAATGAAGCAGAGAAAGCAACCTAACCACGCGATCTAGCGGCACTTTTATGAAACTAGAAGGCTTTATAAGAGCTTTCCTTCTAAGCTTGGCAAAGAGCGCTTTCCTTGAAGCTTTGCGAAGGAGCGTTGTAGCAACATTAAGTTGGTCGCCTTTTCGCTAGATGGCGTGCATGAGCCACATTAAACGTAATAATAAGGTGCTAATAATTAAGGTACCCAATACTTTTAAAGCTTATTGTACTCTTCTCTTGGAGTAGACTTAAGTATAAAATATTTCAAAGTTTATGTAAGTTTTTGGAGATATAAATATAACTTCGGTACGTAAGACTGTTAATGAAATAATCATTAGTCAGTGATTTATACTTGTTTGATTACCTTTTGGAACGTCTTGACATACCACTTCACTTAGCTAAAGGTCAATGTCATGCTATTTGTTCGATGTCCGACGATGTTCCTTTGACAGAAAGTGATCACTTGTCAGTTCTGTTATTACACGGAATAATTATGTTTAGGCAGAATTTTAATTTATTTATTTTGTATTAAAAATTAAAACAATCAAATCATATTAAGTAGGTTTTTCTTAATTGAACGAGCGAGCGAAGCGAATGAAGTTCTCCGTTTCAGTTTGGGCAAATATTATTTCGTATGTCCGGCGTTTGTCCGGCTGTTCTCCTCTACTGTTCGCATTTCTCAACCGATTCTCGTGAAATTTTGTAAACAGGTTCATTAATAATATAGTTCAGTCATTGATGTTATATAAACAAAAACCGGCCAAGTGCGAGTCGGACTCGCGCAAGAAGGGTTCCGTACCATTATCTATATAAATGGCAAAAAAATCACGTTTGTTGTATGGGAGCCCCCTATAGCCTAGTTGGAAGTGACCCTGACCTTGCCTAAGGGCATTTATTTGTGTGATGAGCAGAAATATTTATTTGTTTCTGAGTGATGTTTTCTATGTATGTATTTAAGTATTGATTTATCTATATAAGTATGTTTATCGTCGTCTAGTAGCCATGGTACAAGCTTTGCTTAGTTTGGGACTATAGGTCGATTTGTGTAAGATTGTAAAAGAAAAAAATATATATTTATTTATTCCGTTTTTAGGGTTCCGTAGCCAAATGGCAAAAAACGGAACCCTTATAGATTCGTCATGTCCGTCTGTCTGTCCGTCCGTATGTCACAGCCATTTTTTTTCCGAAACCATAAGAGCTATAATGTTGAAACTTGGTATGTAGATGTACTTTGTAAACTGCATTAAGGTTTTTACACAAAAATCGAAAAAAAACATTAAGTTTTAGGGGTCCCCATACACAAAACTGAAACTCAATTTTTTTTTCATCAAACCTATACGTGTGGGGTATCCTTGGATAGGTCTTCAAAAATGATATTAAGGTTTCTAAGATATTTTTTTCTAAACTGAATAGTTTGCGCGAGATACACTTCCAAAGTGGTAAAATGTGTGTCCCCACCCCCTGTAACTTCTAAAATAAGAGAATGATAAAACTCAAAAAAATATATGATGTACATTACCATGCAAACTTCCACCGAAAATTGGTTTGAACGAGATCTGGTAAGTAGTTTTTTTTTATACGTCATAAATCGTAAACTGCAATTTATTTAACGGAACCCTTCATGTGCGAGTCCGACTCGCACTTGGCCGCTTTTTTTTAGTATTTGTTGTTATAGCGGCAACAGAAATACATCATCTGTGAAAATTCAACTGTCTAACTATCACGGTTGATGAGACACAGCCTGGTGACAGACAGACAGACAGACAGACAGACAGATGGACAGCGGAGTCTTAGTAATAGAGTCCCGTTTTACGATTTGAGTATGGAACCCTAAAAATATATAGATTTATAACAATAAATTACGCTTACGCGCGAGCTCGAATACTTTCTCGCTCGCACACTGCAACGACGTCACCCGAGCGCCGAGCATCGCCGAGGTCTCCCGAAGCCACACGACCCGACCGTATAAAACCAGGCGCCGGCGCAGCATCAAGTCACTTAGCTAGCGACAGCCATAGCGGAAGCGCACACTGCAGCCCTATGCGTTTGTCTTTAGTCGGGAGTACGATAGCCCACACTGCGGTCTGCTCCTCAGGTCATTAGTATAGTAAAGGAAGATCGATAGCTACATGCGGTCATTTTCCGATACTTTAGCTAGGATACCTAACGTATGCCACATGAATGAACCTTATACTTTGTAATTTAATCAGTTTATGTGTTAAATAAATGTAACGACGACATTGGCGTTTCACTACTACCTACAATTTGGCGCCCAACGCAAAGAAGAACTACCCGATATTTTGTGACAGAAGTACCCTACATTA
This sequence comes from Epinotia brunnichana, assembly GCA_963854355.1. Lineage (NCBI taxonomy): Eukaryota > Metazoa > Arthropoda > Insecta > Lepidoptera > Tortricidae > Epinotia > Epinotia brunnichana. Next base: position 3,864,814 of record OY977940.1, read on the forward strand.
TTTAATAATTTTGGATAACTACCCCACAAAATGGGTCCAACAACACAACCTACTGAGCAAAGAGCAGTGCAGTCAGTGACATCGATACAGTTGACACAAGAACAATTTACAGAGTTATTAAGTCGTATACCATCGTCATCTGCAACTATGACTTCAAAAAACTTTGTACCGTGTACTTTACGATTTCACGGTGAATATAATCGGAACAAAGTGGATGAATTTATCAACTCCGTCAAGTTGTACAAGGAAATGGAGCGTATTACGGATGAAGATGCCCTAGCTGGTTTACCATTATTATTAAAGGGCAGAGCAAGTGACTGGTGGCAAGGCGTGCGTGCCGAGTGCAAGACATGGTCAGCGGCATTAAAATCTATTTATGCCTCGTTCGCGCCACAAAGGGAGGCTCATGATATTTATATTGAGTTCTTCGCTACACCGCAAGGGGAAAACGAATCAATAGACGATTTTTTGTGCCGTAAGCGACTATTACTTGGAGTGCTACCACCAAAAAGGCAAGACAAAGAAGATGAGCAACTTGATTTTGTTTATGGGTTGCTAAAATTGGAACTAAAGAAATCGATTGCGCGTTCTGACGTAAAAACATTCGCCGAATTGTTACAGAAAGCTCGACACCAGGAAGCGTTATTAGTTCCGAAGCCAAGCACATCTACTAACCCAGAAACCACCAAAAGGTTCGTTAAAAATATCATAAGATGTGTATTTTGCTCAAAAAGGGGCCACACATTCGATGTATGCCGCAAGCGCCTTGCGCAACTGAATAGCAATGACCCAGGGCCGAGTAATAGTGTAGTAAAACCGGCTGTGACCTGCTACGGCTGCGGAGCACCGGGGGTGTTCAGAAGCAATTGCGCTACTTGCAATAACAAGGAAAGCCCGCCTAAACCAGTGGAATTTTACACAATAGAAACCACAAGGGAGGATCACGTTAAAATACCTACTATTGAGGTAAAAATTAACAACTTCACTGGCTATGCACACTTAGACACAGCTGCACGCACAAGCATCGCTGGGGAACACTTGTACCAACTATTAAAAGAAAATGGTGCATACTTTATGGAGCGCATAGCTACAGTTACCCTAGCAGATGGGACAATGGGAAACAGAAAACTCCTATCAACCACGACTGAAATAATGATTGGCAATCGGCTTAAACCAATAACGTTTACAATTATACCAGAAGCCACTGATAACCGCACACTCCTCGGCATTGATTTCTTAGAATCAGCGGGCATAAACTTATGTCCGCCACAAAGAACCTGGCATTTTATCGATAAGCCAGAAGAAGTATTCCCATTCCTCCAACTGAGAAATCACAGGAACATACCATTATTGAAGGCTGCGAGAGAGTTAACTTTCAACGACGAAAACATGGAAAAAACACTTCCTGACTTCCTTGTGTGGGCACAAGAACTTAAATTATTGTCGCCTTTGCCGCAAACACCATCACCACAACGAGATGACGCTGATACTTCACCACCGAAGAGACCACGCTGGCAGCTAATCAAGTTCGACACGCCGCCTCGGTCAGCGCGTACCCGTGAACCAGCCGACAACGAATCGCAACTCGATCCACGTGTTGATTATATACCAATAAATCCTACCTCACTCTATTCGATTGATATATTATTACAACCCCACGAAGGTCAGTCCTTTTCACACGAAGAAAAAACTCAATTCAATGACCTATTGACTGAATATAGCGATATTTTTTCAAAAGAGGGTAATCCAACTACTTACACTGAGCATAAGATAGTAACAGGGAATAGTCAACCTAGAGCAGTAAAACCATATAGACTGTCTCCAATCCGTCAGCAGCAACTTAAAACAAAATTAGATGAAATGATTGGTAGTGACATCATAGAAGAATGCGACTCACCGTGGTCAGCGCCGGTCATTCTTGTTCCAAAAGGTGATGATGACGTAAGAGTATGCGTAGACTATAGGAAACTAAATGAAATAACTACACCAGATAGATACCCGCTGCCACGCATCGATGACTTACTCCACCAAGCTAAGGCAATGCCATATATGACTACTATCGATCTACAATCAGGCTACTGGCAAATAGAAGTAAATGAATCGGATCAACTCAAAACTGCGTTCGTCACGCCATTTGGGATGTATAAATTTAAAAGAATGCCCTTTGGTTTACGAAATGCTCCAGCCACGTTCCAGAGACTAATGGACAAATTCATTCTTGGCCTACGAGCAGAATGCGTCTTATGCTACTTGGACGACATAATAATCCGATCAAATTCATTTGCCCAACACTTACAAGATCTTCGAGAAGTATTTGAAAAGCTCAGGCTGTATAATTTAAGAGCCAACAGGAAGAAATGCAAGTTCGGATGCACAGAGATAAAATATTTAGGTCACTTAATAGTCCCAGAAGGAATAAAAGCGAATCCTGACAAGATTAGCGCAATTATAAACAGGCCAGAGCCTAAAAACTTATTTCATTCTTACAAACTGCTTCATGGTACAGAAGATTTATTCAAAATTTTGGCAATGTAGCAAAACCACTAACAAACTTAACAAAAAAGAAGGTTCAGTGGAAATGGAATAAAGAACAACAAGAGTCATATGACACGTTGAAAATAGCACTTACTACCTCACCAATATTGAAACAAGCTGATTTTGAATCTCCATTCACCATTAAAACCGATGCAAGCAAATATGCTATCGGAGCAGCTTTACTTCAGGGGGAGGGTAACGATGAACACCCAATTGAATACGCGAGCCGTTTATTGACGCCGGCAGAGCAAAATTACACAGTGACCGAACAAGAAGCACTCGCTATTGTATGGGCAGTCACACGCTTCAGAGGTTATATAGAAGGCACTAAGTTCATCACAATCACAGATCACCAACCTTTGAAATGGCTAATGAATCTTAAATCACCGACAGGCCGCCTCGCTAGGTGGGCTTTACAACTTCAACCCTATAACTTCGAAATTAATTATAGCCCAGGTAAAACAAATATTTTGGCTGACAGTTTGTCACGTCCACCATGTGATGAACACAATGAAGATTGCTTAATATGTCAAGTGGAAATTGACTTACCTCAACGGAACGAAGCAAAGATACGTGAAGAACAAGAAAAAGATGAAGACGTTAAAAATATAATAACTGCTTTAGAAAATCAAACTGGATCTGAAGATTATATTCAATGGTCTAGAAGAGGATACTTGTTGCACAACAAAATCCTGTATCGATTCACACCAGATCAGGAGGATGAAAATGCAAAATTAGTGGTACCTAGACATGAAATACCGGAACTCCTGAAATCATTCCATGATTCACCTACAGCTGGACATCTGGGAGTGGACAGAACAGTGAAACGAATTGAAAATAACTTCTATTGGCAAAAATTACGTAAAGACGTAATAAAATATGTAAAAACGTGCGTAGAATGTCAAAGATACAAACCAACTAATCAAAAACCAAGTGGCTTGTACCAGTCTACGCCTTTAAATCGAAGGTTTGAAGTTTTATCCATAGATCTATTTGGACCACTACCGAAGGGGAAGAAAGGCGAGAGATGGATACTTATTGTAGAAGACACAGCCTCTCGGTGGGTAGAACTGTTCGCACTAAACGAGGCAACAGCCGAACAATGTGCCCTGACTTTACTAAATGAGGTTTTCCTACGATATGGACTACCACGAAGAATTACAAGCGATAACGGAACACAGTTCATATCTGCTGTGATGCAACAACTAATGTTTTGCTTGGATATAAAACATTTTCTAAGCCCAGTGTATCATCCTGAACCAAACATTGTAGAACGGAAAAATAGAGATTTGAAATGTCAAATAGCAATCATGGTCCAAAACAAACACAACTTGTGGCCTGAATCCTTACCTGCGATACGGTTTTCAATGAATTCAGCATATATACAAAGTACTGGATTCTCAGCTGCGTACCTGACCTTTGGAAGAGAAATGAGAACGACGTTTGAAATTGCACACCACTTCAGTGAAATTGTCCAATCAGAGAAATTTATACCAGAGATAACGCCCCAGTTAAAACGACTAGCCAATAATCTCACCATTGCTAGAGACAATATGGAAATAATGCAAGATAAAAATAGAATGAGGGCTAATCAAAATCGACGGCCTCATTCAGGCTATAACAAAGGAGATCTGGTATTAGTTGAAACTCATCCAATCAGCAATCAAGAAAAACAATTTTCCGCAAAGTTTGCACCACGACGTGATGGTCCATACATAATAATAAACAAGTATGGAAGTTCGACCTATGAAATCGCTAACATTAACGATCCAAAAAAACCAATAGGCAAATACCACACTTCTGCCCTTGCAAAGTTTGAACAAAGATCGAACGAGACTCCAGCTCCGATAGCACCTATTAGAGGACGAGGACGACCAAAAAAAGGACCAGACATCATGAATCCTGAATCCTGGCCCTCGCACGGGACGTCCGCGAGCGCCAGAGGGGGAGACTATAACAATAAATTACGCTTACGCGCGAGCTCGAATACTTTCTCGCTCGCACACTGCAACGACGTCACCCGAGCGCCGAGCATCGCCGAGGTCTCCCGAAGCCACACGACCCGACCGTATAAAACCAGGCGCCGGCGCAGCATCAAGTCACTTAGCTAGCGACAGCCATAGCGGAAGCGCACACTGCAGCCCTATGCGTTTGTCTTTAGTCGGGAGTACGATAGCCCACACTGCGGTCTGCTCCTCAGGTCATTAGTATAGTAAAGGAAGATCGATAGCTACAAGCGGTCATTTTCCGATACTTTAGCTAGGATACCTAACGTATGCCACATGAATGAACCTTATACTTTGTAATTTAATCAGTTTATGTGTTAAATAAATGTAACGACGACATTGGCGTTTCACTACTACCTACAGATTGAGTATTATGTTGTCATTATGTTGTCTATACGAAATTCCCTGTTTAAAAATGCCCAGGCATATCTGACAGACGTTTACGTTTCTATTGACGACGCGAAACTGAGGCAAGTTAAAATGACTCAATTTTAGTGTGCCATTTGTAGAGCGCTTATAACCTATTTACCTCTTTTTTGTAGTAGTTGATTCAGAGTTCTACAGTTGACCTCTGTGAGCCACTGTATATAATAGGATTATTTATAAGTTTATAACTATCTACTCGCAAAATATATCTTTAGATGAACCTGAGCAGACTGAGGGTATAATTAATAATACCGATATAGAATCTCGGGACCTTCATTACAAAATGTCAACAGTAATTACTCTTACCTGATTAAATTCAAATATCAAAGTAACAGACTAGCAGAACTCATGTTGCGACGCGACTCGAGAAGAGAGAACCTTGCTTTTGCAAAGGGAGTGAGATAGAAGCCGCTTATACTACTACTATTATCAAATACCCGCTGTGCGCGGGGCCATAAAGTATGCGCGAGACGTCTCTTTTGCGCTCTCTGACGCACCAATCATGGCAGTTAAGGCTCGACAGTCAACAGGGGCAGCGTTTTCGAGTTTTTTAAAACAATCTCAGACGTAGAAAATAGGGTTCAAAAATCTAAAAAAAAGATACGTATTACTTAAGGATCTAATCTAATCAAAGTCGCATTCAGTTACGCGATCTAATGAACTTCACTCGATAGAAAACAATCCCAAAGTTACCTCTTTTTGTAAAGTTTATTCAATATTATGACTAAACTATAGATATTTTAAATCTTAATTACTATGTTTAAATACCTACAAAATGCGCGAGCGCGGAGGCTCGGCAGGCCCGATCAGTCGCGCGCTGGCCCATACGGACGACGACTCAAGGACGTTAGCGGGTGTACAATGCTTAAGTGCGGCATTGATTGGAGTTCGTTGTTGTTTTACGTCCGTATGAATAACCCTAGGAACCCTACACGTGACCTCCGGGTGGTGCTAAAAGAACAACAAACTCGGCAGCTGCACTGTTCTCCCTGAACCTCGCAGCGCACACTGGAACTCTATCAGCGACATCGATACGAATACAAGTACCAGTGTGTAACTGCCATACGATAAATAAATAAATTCAATTCAATTCAATTCATTTATTACTCAGATAACGAGTTCCATTATTTGTTAGTAGTATCCTTAGAACGACTATGTTAGTACTTAATATATCAAAAATAAATAAAATCATTAATGTGTTAGTTCAAGTAACTTAAAAACTTATGTTAGTAGGTATACAATTTACATAACATGGAGTTGGTCCCAGTGCTGCATTATGGGACAGTCCAGCCTATTTGCTATTATTGCTAGGCGGCTGTTGGGGCTGTCCCTTACACGGCGCTTGATGCCGGCGGCAAATAAGGGCGACAGGAAACGCAACGGAGGTGTCACTTTTCCGCATATTTATATTAGTCCCGCGCGTCGCGAGAGCTAACGAGTATGCCTATAATTTAGTCGTGCGGCTAATAAAACTTGCTTCCACTATCCAGCCCTTAGAGACATTTGAAACATACAATTTGAACTTGATGTCACTTAGTTTTACGCATTTTATTTATTTTAAATTTACCCCAAGAATGTACCTATACTGTGTTTTTTTTGTATGTTTTCTATGTATATACTATATCGTCGTCTAGTACCCATAGTAGAAGCTTTGCTTAGTTTGGGACTAGGTTGATTTGTGTAAGATTGTCCGCAAATATTTATCCCATAAAAACATCCCATGTAAAAAAAACTCTTCCGCTATAAAAAAGTGGTGAGAAATTTCGTAGAGCCAAGTCAGGCATTCTTATTAGTCTTTATTTGCTTGCTAAATGAAATTCTGCAACTTGGGAATCACACAACTTTAATGCATATACTATTTTTTGCATACCGCGTAGTCGGTCTGCGACAAAATTGAGAAATAGGTATTTGTACAAACTATTGCCGTCGCGTTGCGCCCAAGCGACCGCGTGCGATGCGCGATAGGGACAACCGCAGCTCAGACCGATTTTCACTACAAAATCTTGACAAGATCGATGCTTTGTATTCCCCTGTTTTCTCCGCCAAACCTGCGCCGATTCAATTATGTTTGGTGTTGAAATTTAGAAGAAGAGTAGACCTATGTTTTTATTATTTTTTTTTAACGTAAAAACTTTTCATATTTGTCTGGTAGTCATCTGAATATGACAGTAAAAATGGGGCATTTTTTTAGGTTTTTGAAAATTCGTATCTGTTTTGGTAATTATTTTTTGGGAAAAAGTAAATTACAGGAGCATACATACAGTACACCTAGATTTTATAAAAAAAAACGAGTCCTCTAGAGGGATACACCAGGAAGGAAATAGGGGAATCCGTTTGTATGGAAAAATGCTGCTAGGATACCCTCTTAAACTATGTAAGTGTGATTGCCAAGTCACAACATTTTATTTAGCCACCACTTTATACTGTGGAAGAGTTCCGAGACTTGGCCTATTTTTTACATGGAATGTTTTTATGGGATCTCATTTCTTTTTGTAGGTTTATGTGTTATCAACTTTGTATGGAAATGTTATTTTACCAACCGCAAATAACGTTTGTATAGTTTTGCGGGAAGCAACTGTAAAAGTAACTATGTAATCGCATGTATTTGTATAGGATTACAAACTCACTTATGCAGTTTGTATATCTCAGAATCGTGACAGAAACTGCAATATTATTAGGTTTTTTTATGAATGGATAGGCTAAAAACTAATTATGTTCAAAATTTGGAGCTTGTGGGTCTGTTAGAAGTACCTTAGAATTACGATGATCATAAGTGAGTCAGTGTATATGTCAGTGACAAAACTAAGAAACTTTGACGGGCAATAGTTCTTAAAATTAAAGTTCAAATTGAATGTTATTTAGAATATATGTAATTCATATTATGCCCTATAAGTTACTGAAAATTCAGGGTTCTGGCTATGGCCATCACAAAATTACAGGATGTTGAAAATGGCCTGAATGGCTTCGAGAAAAGGATGGTACCCCCAGATTTATTTTATTTATTTATTACTGACGCTCTTGCGTCTCAGGAGTCAGTGCACTCTAAGCCTACACTTTTTACACGACTGCCCAACGAAAAGGAGTGTGTGAGGAATGTGTTCAGGGTCTATGTAAATATGTGAGATCCTTTATTTCACAAGAACTAGTCAACGCCTTAACCGATTTGGATAAAAGATAACGTTAGAATCCTTACGTTAACCCGGGTTAGATAGGGTATATGACGTCACAATAAAAACAATATGGCTGATTATTATGATCAATATGAATGAATCAAAACGATTCTAATCAATCTTAGTACAGTCAAAGAATTTTATTTCCTACCCATTTAGGACTATTTCAAAGTGACACTGTAAATAAAATCATAAGAAGTCTCTTACGTTTTGATTGATTACGTCACTTTGACAAAGTCCAAAGTTGGTAAGAAATTAAATTCCTTGACCGTACCTATATAAACCTTCAATCCAGGCCTACGTTATTCTCATGATCAGGGTTTTCTTGTTGTTATTATGTCAGCTTGGAGACAAAAGTGAAAGAGTCGCTTCGAAAAATTATTATAATGCGGACTCTTAGCATGCCTAGAAAATGCCCTACCATAAAATGGGTTTACTATTGTCACAAAAACACATATCTGGTGAATGTGTTGCGAAAATTCAGAATCATTAATCATAATGAATCATTTATTTGCTATAAAACACATTTTGAAATGCATGCAAAAATATATAACATACAAATTAAACTAACACAAATAATATTATTAACTTACATTAAATGACACAAAAGTAGAATAATCATTTTATAACTTTAATAATAATAATAATGCACTTAAGAGGTAAGTACGGATAGAGAAAAGATAAACAAAAAAATTAACTGGAAAATAATTGTCGCGAAAATTTGTCAAAAATTCTTGCATAATATTATTTGTTTAACTTCTTTACTTCGCTAATCGTTAGGTCATTCGTAAGGCGCTAACGCGGATGCTTGCTTAGCGCTTAGCGCCTAACGAATAACTCTGGTCCTGTCAGTGCGTAGGTATGTAGCCTAAGAGACAAAGCTGTTTGTTTTTCTGTCTTAATTAAATGCAAATGTAGAAGTAATGGAAGTAATTAACATCACATGAGGAATTGAATTTAGAGCGAAAACGCGCCTCCAGACGGAACATAATAGCATTTACATACGATTGCTGAGACGTATTATAGTCTTCACATACCTTCTTCATTCTACACACGACACATTCATATCATAGGGATGCCTGTATTCCGAAAAGGAGTACACAGAGGACAATTATTTTAATGTATAGTACTTCTTTGAGTTTGAGATGTGATACTGCAGTGATAAATTGTTAGCCCATCGTCCACAATTCATTTCAACCCTACTCCTGTGGAACATATACTACTTATTCCGAGCAATCTAGACCTTATATTCTATCTAAATAAAATTTCTGATTTCTATCCTCATATCAAGAGTATAAAGCTATGAGGTTGTAATTTACAACCTCATAGCTTTTTTCTTTTTTTTGAGATTATTACAAACTAATAGACATCCGACCATAAACATTCTTTCACCAGTTTATAGATACAAATATTTATTCATAAAAGTCAATGTTTTACAAAGCAGGCAATAGGTATAGGTACACAATAACTAGTATTATTAATGAACTAGCTGTTGCCCGCGACTTCGTCCGCGTAGAACTTTTTATCGTCTTAGAAAATGATTTCTCTCAATACAAAATTTGAACCCTCTTTTAGGGGATAATTAAAAAAAAAGTTAATGTTCATTTTCTAGTTTGTGAACAAACAGTCTAAAACCAAAGTTAAAAATCTCATACTTTAAAAATGCCTTGAAATACTCAAACTTTGAACCAATTTTAACACTCTTAGGGGATGAATTTGGAAAAACTCTGAAATCAGTTTTGTAGTCTTTTAACGTACAGAATAAGACCGAAGTTAAAAATCTCTTACTCACACTTTAAAATTGTATTGCTCGCCATTTAACATTTGAACCCCCTTTTAAACCCCCTTAGAGGTTGAATTTTTCTAATCGCTGAAAGAACTTTTTTCGTAAACTTTTAAGTCTCTAGCTCAAAAAAAGTGTTGCCCATACAAAGCTTTCTTAACCCCCTTAGGGGTGGAATTTTCTAAAACTCTGAAAGTACTTTATTATTAATTTTAATAAGTAACATTTTGAATAGTTTTAAGTCTAGTAAAAAAAAAAGTTTTTCCCACACAACACTGGCTACCCTTCTTAAGGATCTTAAGGATCCCCTTAGGGATGGAGTTTTCTAAAACGCTGAAAGTTCTTTTTTAGTATTCTTATAAGTAATCTTTTTGCAAAGTTTTAAGTCTAACTCAAAAAAAAGTGTTGCCCATGCAAAGCTTGCTCTCCTTTTTAACCCTATTAGGGGTGGAATTTTCTAAAACGATTTGTGTTCTTTTTTTGTATTTTAATAAGTAATCTTTCTACAAAGTTTCAAGTCTCTAACTCAAAAACATAAACTTTCCCTGATAAAAACTTTGCACCCCTTTTTATCCCCCTTAGGGATAGATTTTTTCAAAACGCTGAAAGTCTTTTTTTTTGTATTTTTATAAGTAATTTTTCTACAAAGTTTTAAGTGTCTAGCTCAGAAAAAGTGTTCCCCATACAAACCTTGCACCCTTTTTTAACCCCCTTAGGGAATGATTTTTGTAAAACGCCGAATGTAGTATTTTTCATGTTCTAATAAGTAATTTTTCGTCAAAATTTTAAGTCTCTATTAAAAAAAAATATGTTTTTCCCATACAAACTTTGCACCCTATTTTACCCCCTTAGGGGTGTAATTTTCCAAAACGCTGAAAGTCCTTTCTTTGTATTTAAATAATCTTTCTACAAAGTTTTAGGACTCTAGCTAAAAAAAATAGTTTCCCACATACAAACTTTGCACCCCTATTTTAGCCCCCTATTTTTAGGGGTAGAATTTTCTAAAACGCTGAAAGTACTTAATTTGTATTCTGATGACTAATCTTTCTACAAAGTTTTAAGTCTCTATTTAAAAAAAATATTGTTTCCCCCATACAAAATTTGCACCCCTAATTTACCCCCTTAGGGGTAGATTTTTTTAACACTGAATCTAGGTACTTTATTTGTATTCTAATGAATAATTTCTCTACAAAGTTTTAAGTCTCTATTTAAAAAAAAAGTAGTTTTTCCCATACAAACTTTGCACTCTATTTTACCCCTTTAGGGGTAGAATTTTCTAAAACCCTGAAAGTTCTTTATTTGTATTCTAATGACTGATCTTTCTACAAAGTTGTAAGTCTCTATTTAAAAAAAAAATGTTTCCCCCATACAAACCTTGCACCCCTATTTTACCCCCGTAGGGGTGGAATTTTCCAAAACGCTGAAAGTGTTTCATTTGTATTCTAATAACTAATTTTTCTACAAAGTTTAAGTCTATAGCTCAAAAAAAAAAGGTTCTCCCATACAAACTTTGCACCCCCATTTTACCCCCTTAGGGGTAGAATTTTCAAAAATTCCTTTTTATCCCTAGCCCACGTTATAAAAGCAACATACTGTGCAAAAATCAACTCTCTAAGATTAGTAGTTTCGGCTGTGCGTTGATGAGTGAGTGAGTGAGTGATTGAGTGAATAAGTCAGTCAGGACATAGGCATTTATTATGTATAAATAAATAGAAGATAATGAAACTCCCATTCAAATATCTCAAAAAATTATGAAGCTACATCCGTTTTAATGTCGCTTGTTAGAGTGAGAAAACGATGAGGGACTGTGACGTCAATATACTCGAGCGTCATAGTAAAAAACAATCTTTTCATATGAAGGTGCGTTTTGCGGAAAAGGGACAGAACATACCCCCTCTTAACATTTTGGACTCTTATAACTTAATCATTACCTATATAACCTCTTGCTTTGTTTTTTTCTCCATTTGACTATATTTATTTTAAATTCTTTTTCGAGAAAATACATTATGATTATTTACCATATTTTCGATTCCTGAGCTATAACCACGAACTTCGGAATTCGAAAATATTCGGGTATCTCTATCTCTATCGCACTAACCATACTCGAGTGACAGGGATGCAAATATATGAACATTGAGTATCGGTTTTCGTGGTAGCGTAAACCGTGATAGGTACTTTGGCTGAATGCGCCGAGCGCGTGCCATTGTCATTCAAAAAAAAACAAATTCGTGTTAATTATATTGTTCAAATTTGTTGATTTCATTTATTGAAATTACGACATAAAACGACATTTGCGCATATAAGTTCTCATATCAGAATCGAATATTTTTTTATGGTTTATATTTTAGCATTTGTCTCGTAAAGGTCTATCGTAGACGGGATTTAAATTATTAATAAGTGAAAGGCAAAGCAATTCCGCCATTTTGACGAAAATTTGACGGTTCTTATAGCTGACAGTTGGAGCAGCGTTTGATTTCAATAAAAATAAATGAAAAATTAAATGAAGTCGTATATTTCGGAAAATTAATTAACTGTCTCAGTCGGATAAAAACTATCCTAAGTTGCAGCTAGAATAATAATGTACCTATATAAAATGTTTCATATTTTTCCGTTCATGGGATGCTGAGAACATTCGAACCGCGCAAAGCTTAGTTTCAAACTGGCTGATTCTTTTTTTAATTTAGAGATTTATTATAAGTGGAGATTAAATCGGATGTCAATAAGGTCGCATGTCTGAAAATATTACTTACTAATTTGTGATATAACGTTAAGGTTATGTAGAAGGGACCTTTACCATGGACGTATAAGCCATATTTTGTCCTGCAACTTTGCTTGCGTTCTATGGACACGGGCGGAGCCAGGCGGCAGCTAGTAGTATTATTTAACATGAGGAACACTCCCAGTTCGACGATCTATTTGTAACTGAATAAAATAGACAAAATACCCACACATCAAATAAAACATTTTTCACAAACAGATTTCCGTTTGTGCCCCGGTGAGAAAACACAAAGACCTCATGTAAATTTGCTCGGAAACACAAAGTTTGGGAACTTTTCTCACGTCCTCCAAACAAAGGAATATTTAGGTGAACGCTCGCTGGGACACCGCGTCTGTTGCCATCCGAATGTAATTATTTTGGTACTCTTTTGAAAGCAAACCGGAAAGGTGTTTTAATGTTAATCGCCTAGCCCAAACCGATAAACCTAGAAAGCTAATTTTTTAACAATAGATAGGTAGTTTATATAACGTAAGGAATTTTTGAAAATTTTACCCTAAGGGGGTGAAAAGGGGGTATGTATGGGAAAGGAGTAAAATTTTAAGTGGGAGGCTTGAAACTTTGTATGTGGACTCCTTATTGCAATACAAAAAAGTAATTTAACCAGTACTAAGTACCCGCTTAGGGGTGGGTTAAATAGAGGTGCAATGTTTGTATGGGGAAAACTGTTTTGAGCTACAAAATTAAAACTTTATGAAAAGATTGATTGATAGTTTGAGTCTCGGGGAAGGACACATGATAGTTTTTATCCCGGAAATCAACCTGTAAAGGGGTGAAATGAGGGGTGCCAGTTTGTAATATATGTCCCACTGCTGCCATAAGAGGGAACCGGCAGTAGTCCCCACGCTGGCCCAGTGTGGATTGGGGACTTCACATGCACCTTTGAATATCTTCGCAGATGTATGCAGGTTTCCTCACGATGGTTTTCCTTCACCGAAACCTAGATTATAAATTGTGGTAGACAACAGGTCATATTGCGCAAGAGCGATCTCTTCTAGACAACCTTAGGGTAGGACACACTTTACTTAGTGTAAGACTTCGCTTAGGACGTTAAGCGGCTAATCCGACGACAAGTCGAAAACACAAACATACGAATACTCTCAGACAGTAAATCGGTACTACAAGCACTGAGCAGTGATAACATCACATCTAGCTTGATATACGAATGTCACCTAAACCTCACAGAGGTGTGCGCAGATAAAAACAAAGTTACTATACAATGGATCAAGGGGCACAGTGGCTCAAGAGGAAACGATGCAGCGGATGAACTGGCCAGGAAAAGGCTCAGAAACAACGGCATACGGACCGGAGCCAATCTTGCCCCTGCCACAAAGCTACATATACAATCAACTGGACCAACACACTAAAGGCCTACACCAAAGATACTGGGAGGAGATAGACACATGCAGACAGACCAAAGAAATTCTGTCGAAACGCGACTACAAACTCACAACCACACTACTAAGGACACATAGAAACCAACTGCGCAAGATAGTGGGTATAATAACAGGACACAACACCTTGAACAGACACCTCTATAACTTAGGTATCACATACAGCCCCATGTGCAGAGCGTGCATGGAGGCAGAAGAAACGACTAAACATATACTACTGGACTGCAAGGAGGTATACAGAATAAAGCACCTAGGTTCTCCAAACACACTACGGGACGCAGTCAGCAACACCAAGGCACTCACCAACTTTTTAGACGAGCTGGGGTGGTTAGAGTAGCGCCACACCGCCGTTTCACGCAAAATAGGCACAATGGATGTCGACTTGCGGAAAACGCCCAGTATAACTAACTAACTAACTAACTAAATACTCAGTTTAATTTATTTCGATCATTCAGTGCTTTTCAAACATAACCATACTAATGTTTTTGCGTTTAAAAATGTTTTTCCCTGAATTCGCATCACGATTAACGCACGGTTTTTCTGTTCTTATATAGGTATTTCGATCATAACGTCACGGGTTTTTCGCCTATAGTATAAACCGCGTACCTAGAGTGCGCCCACGTTCACTCTGAAACAAATAAATTGGCCACACTAGTCTATAAAAGCATTATTTTAGAAATTAGACGGTTAATGTGTTGTTGCCATATACTTTTAATGCAAACTTAGCGTGTGTATTTATGTAGGTTTGTAATTACTTATTTACCGCGCGGGTTGAAAGGCATCGTTGGATTCATCTTGGCGATCAGCTTCTTAGGATAGACGTCATAAAAAAACAAAATGGCGGATTTTAAGTGGTTTAATATATATGTGCTACGATGTTGTTTCTCCAAACATATCGTGTCTGGTATGAAAATGAAGAGTTTTAAAAGCTGATTACAAAATTTATACTAATCTTACGTTTAAAAGCAGGAGAGTATTTAAAATTCTCTTTAAATTCAACTTGTTTCTAATTAGGTACGTTTCATCGGACTAGACTTTCTAATAATCTAGCCCGCAATACAACTTTAAGTAGGTAGTCATGGTTTTTAAATATTAAAAATAGATCTTAAGAAAAACCAACAATTGAGTTCAGATATTGAAACGAATAGAAAACTTGTACCTACTCCAATTAGAAGATTCATTCCATGAATCTCCTTTGACCGAGTTAATTTTTAGATTATTTTCTTAGGAAATGGGAAGGGTTATGGGGGTCTGAGAAGTTATTTTAAGACTGTTTTAAGGACAGCCAAAAATAATATAATTGTTTTTTGTGTCGCGATTTGTTTCAAAAAGAATGATTGATGAGAACGAACCTTTAAACTTATCCATGGCTTATCGCTAAGAAAACTTGGCAGATTTGATCTGTTGATTCATTCAGAATGCGTGTTTTAATAGTGATGTTTATAAAACGTAAAAACGATTTCATAGTATGAAAGTATGGGAATAGAAATAAAGTTCTTGATTTTTATATAAATGTGCTGACTGACTTAAACATTACATAGTAACAGAACATCGAGCATTTGCCGTTTTTTAATTTGTCGAACTGTAGGTACAAAGAACAGAACCAAGCATATGCCTTTTTTTTTAATCTTTATTTTAAGAGTTTTGTCAACATGACAATGTCACTCTATACTGCAACTTACTAGCTATTACAAATTAAATAGGTACTTAACACTATGCACCCTAGCAGCCGGCGGTCATTTCCGTCGACATATTCCGCTCAATAAGTTTGCATTTTTAATGAAGAAAGTCCAATCACCAGAATGCTCAGAATGTGGTAAATTAGAGGATGCATACCATATTATGGTGGACTGTGTGCGGAACGGAGATAAGAGAGTTGAACTCTTGACTCAAGGCATCGACCTTAAGCAGCTGGATGTCTGTAACAGGGTGTTGGCTTTCCCTCTTTCGAGGGAAGCCAAGGCTCTGTATGGCTTGGTTCTGGTCGGCAAGCATATGCCTTGATCACACGTACCGAGCAAACTGACGAAACAGTGCTCGGTGCGTATAACATAGGGAGTGACTGTTTAAATTATGTCTTTACATCACGAGCACAACTGTAATTTAATTGTAGTATTATTTATATTAAATTTCCTGTGATGACTACCCCGTTGCGTTTTGTTAACATGTTATATTATGAGTATACCCTACACCTATATATTTGTTTTTCTTTGCAGTTTATTTTATCGTTTTTGTTGTTTCCGCTTGTTAACTGTTTAGGTTTATTTATTTAGTATTTATTTATTTCATATTTTGTTGTACGTTTAGGTTTATTTCATAGTTGATACCGGTTGTCGGCACTTATGTTAGTTTTAAGTAAGGTCCCCACTGAAAATCAGCGCCTCAGCTTGCTGTGCCTTGCTGTGGCTTCATGCTGAGTGGGGATCCTATTTAACGTCCTAGTATTTAAGTCTTTTATTTTGCTTGTTCTTTTTATTGTGTAATTTTGTGACGTTAAATAAATGTATTTTCTTTCTTTCTTTCTTTCTAAATACGCACCGAGTACTCGGCCGAGGGCACTGTCTCGCCCGTTTGCTGGGTACGTGTGATCAAGACAATAGCGCCAACCATCGCTACTAATATTTTCGCGATCGTTCTAGCGAACGCTCCAGTAAGTACTGTGCGGGAGGTTTGGGCGGAGAGGAACGGCGGCGGAACTATAACAAAATTGCTCGGCTCGGCAAAAAGCTCGAAGTAAATACTGTCGTTTCGCTAGAATACTCGCTAGAATGCTCGCTAGAATACTCGCTAAAACGACTGTTTATTTTGAGAGCTTTTAACTGTACTTAATGTACCTAACTTCGCTGAAGTAAATGATCATGTGTAACTATCAGTAATAATACATCGTAAAAATAGCAAATATGAGATAAAGCGCGATGTCTCCCGATTGTTTTCGTCAATTTGTGTCAACAACCAATAATAGTAGAGTAAGTTAGACTTTTTAAGGTAAAAAAGGTAGACGAATTTCAAGGCTTGAGGTCGCGCACATCTTTTCATTTTGAACTAGCAAGTACACAGCTTGCTAGATCAAAATTAAAAGATGTGCGTGACCTCGTCGATTGAGCGACCTATTATAATATCGACATAATTCTATGATATCAAAACCAATTGAATAGGTACCTAAGCGAAACCCGTCACTTCTATTTACTTGTGACAATTTCATGGCGAGGTATACAATTCGTAGGTATACAATATATATCGATACCGCTGGGAAACTAACTTGCGCTCGATGAAGCCCGATTGCAATCGATGGCGCTGGCGTAATTGGAAGTTCTACGTGTGCGAGATATTGTTTCAAAGAATTTAATCGCAAGGTTAAGAGGAAATTATCGCGTCCTTTGAAACGCCATTCTGAACGAATTTGGAAACAATAATGACTGACTTTTAGATAAGTACATGATTCTTGAGTACATGATGGTTTCTGATTATACGAAACATGAGTGCTTACAATTTCCTTTTATAGGAAAAAAAACCGAAATTGCGTATTTATTTTCTTTTTTTAGCTGCCTACTTAAACAACAGGTACAATATTCATCGAACAAGTTTAAACGATGGTAATTGACCTCATCTAAATCCCAATTAAGGAAATGTCAATTCACAATTTCACAAAGTTAGATATTATTTAAATTTACCCAAATAAAAACATTCTCGAAGAATGCTGGATCTTGTTTTCTCGTGCGCGGAAGGCATAAGAATGTCTCTTTCACCGCGTGGTTTATTTGTGTCGAGGTATCCGCTTAAGAGGAAACCTCACACACTGATCAAAATGCCCTTTTGAAATAGATTAGATAAATATTTGCAAACAATTTTACCTATGAAAATAATACCGTGATACTGTGCCTGTTAAAAACTTTTTTTAAGGCCTCTTGAATGATATCTTAAACATCGAGCAAAACTAAACGATTATATCCATCCGAGCTGCAGGCGAGAACCCATTTTATGTCATAGACTTACCACTGCTAAACACTCTGCTTTTCATGTAGATTTCGAGTAAATTAACCAAAAATGTAATATAAGGGTATATAAGGAGATCGGACATGCCGGCCGATTTGTATATTTTGTATTGAGTACACACCTACGCCTGTCGCAAGCTCATTAACCCACACAACGCCCAAGTAATTGACAAGACGAAGCACGCACACATCTAAAACACACACATTTGTATACTTACGCACTTATTGGACAATACACGCGCATCATATCAGGCATTTTGGGAAAAGACGTAAAGTAGACCGCAGATGTTCAAATAATTTGTCAAATTTTACGTCCTTGGCAAATTATTTGAACGCCTGTGGTCATGTTTGACGTGTTTGTCAAACAAACTACGTGATTGGCTGTTTATTTGAGAGATTTAATTGACGGCGTGTTTGGCATAATGTTTGAAGGTGTATAGTCGCGCGATCGCCGCTTTGAAACTGGACTGTGACCACGAACTTCGAAATTCGGGTATCTCGATCTCTATCGCACTTACAATACTCGAGTCGGGAGTTTAGAGTTTCGATTTTCGTGGTAGTGCCGCAGAAGTCTTGTTTGACAAACTTGTTTGTACGTGTGCGCTGATGTTTGATGAGAACGTACAAACAAAACGTAAAATTTGTCAAATATGTTTGATCGTTTACGGGCTACTTTATATTCTCTGCGATCAGCATGCGTGCACAGTATGACAGAGTATGCCCATTGGCCTAACAGCTGCGACACGGCCGCCGGCGGCTTGTCCTCTCTCTAGTATTCTATGCTCTGAATCCTCAGATCGATAACCGCGTAGTCGCGTTGTCTTAGGGGGATCCCCCCTAAGACAACGCGACTACGCGATTATCGCAATAAGTTCGCGTGATCAAACATAATTGGATTCGAATTAAATATGTGTCCTAATTGACAAGCGATCAAACATATTAAACTCGAATATGTGTCCTAATTGACATTTGCGCTATCGCGCGATGATCGCGTAGTCACGTTGTATTATATTATTAGGACGATCCCTTACTAGGGATATGTTATCGTATTTGAACTTGGGATTCAAATTCATATGGGCTGCAGGGGATCGCCCAGCCCACGGCCGCGCTACTCGCGGGGGTGGATATTACTTCATGCACAAGAGCATAATAAGCCATCTTAGCAGCCTACACACAACATTAAGACTTTACGATCATGAGAAGTTAAATAGTAGATCGTACAGAAAGTGCATAAAAGGAGCCATCGGCGAGGGTGGATAGTTAAGTCGAGGGGTAAAATTACTCTCATTTATGCCCGGATTTATACACTCTGCTTTTTAGTTCGAGTGCGAGAAAATAACAAATATTTGCAAAATTTCATAAAATAAAAGATCATCAAACCCACTTACATTTTTTAAGTTTTTATTTATTTATTTATATTTGGAGAACCAACAGCTACAGAAATACATTGATAATAAACATAAAGCCAATTACAGGTTCCCACCGATGGCATGATAATAAGTAGGTACTCACCTAAACATTTGTGAGATCACTATTTTACATTTATGTTTAATTTTCGACGTATCGATATTAGACTCATACAGCCAAAGTCATAGAAATGTTTCCATACGTTTTTAAATAATAATTGATTAATTAAGTAATAGGTAATAGAAAACACGGAAGCGACATAGATTAAAGCAAAACAAATAATAGTATTTGTTTAAACGGACGAGCTTGCGAGTAGCCATTGCGGCTGAGGCTAATATAGTGTTTTTCTCAAAAATGGGGGAATAAGAAATACTTACTAAATTGAAATCAAGAAACTTTAAATTAAATATCGTTGCACCACGTGAAAATATGAATGATTTCCCGCCGTTTTTTTAACAGAATCGCAAGTGTATATTTCCACCGAAAAACGCAGACTATTTGAGAGACATACAAAAACGTCGCGTATGACGTATAAATACGTATTTTTCTGTTGCATTGCACACGCGACGTTTTTGTATGTATCTCAAATAGTTTGCGTTTTTCGACCATGTGCCGTCTTTTATATATAAAAAAAAAAGATTTGTTGTCGCAAAAAAACACAAAAAACAAAATCACAAAATCGAACACTGATGTAGGTACTTATATAAAACAACACAATACAGAAAATAAATGAATGTGACAATAGGCTCGGGGCTCAGCCAGTTATACGCCAGTTTCTACTTTCTAAAAAGTTTGGTACTAGACAAATAAAGGAATTTATATGTAACATTCCAGGCGGCCTGCAATGTCTTTATTTTTTTAATTTTGATCTGATCTTAAACTACCTATACACTGTATAAGTATACAGAGTGTTTTTTTTAAATGGGACAGTATGGGGAAATCCGAATCTAAAGGAGATAGAGGAAAAGTGTCCAAGAGACATTAGGCGTTTTTTTATGTAAACAAATTTGGCTCATTAAAATTTTTGGTCAAGCGTGAGTTGTTCTTAAAAAATTATAAAGTTAGTAAATTTTTTTTTGACGCGAATCGACTCTGTTTCATGTAAGGATTATTTCATTGTATGGAAAGAAAAAAATCTGAACAGCAGAAGTTGGTCAAATTTAATGAAAACTAATCTTCATACAGTTGGTTTATTACTTGAGTAAATGTTCGATGTGGCCGCCGTCTTGTCTTATGCAGGTACGAGCACGCTTCAAGACACTTCTAGTTACATTTAACAGAGACTTATGGTGAATTGTGTTTAAAGTGTTGTAAACAGCATCTTTTAATTCTTGTACGGAGTTGTATCGGGATTCATAAATTCGACCCCTGCAGAAATAACTTACGTTCCAAATTTGAATTCTTTTTTTTATAATTTCAAGACTATCGCGTGCCATGATGTTTACGAAGATTAAAAAAAATGTTCTTCTCTTGAATCATCTGGAGCTCTTATCGATTATCGAAATTTAAAAATGAAATAATTTTAAATATTTTTTTACATGCCTAGGCACTTGTAACAATATTAAAAGGCGAATACTGCAATTGTATGATAATTAGTTTTCATTAAATTTGACCAACTTCTGCTGTTCAGATTTTTTTCTTTCCATACAATGAAATAATCCTACATGAAACAGAGCCGACCCGCGTCAGAAAAAAAATTGACTAACTTTATAATTTTTTAAGAACAACTCACGCTTGACCAAAAATTTTAATGAGCCAAATTTGTTTACATAAAAAAACACCTAATGTCTCCTTGGACACTTTTCCTCTATCTCCTTTAGATTCGGATTTCCCCATACTGTCCCATTTAAAAAAAATACTCTGTATAGTATTCCAATATGTAGCGAGTAATATTTACTTTGCGGGCAATTTTTGAGAAAAATAGCAAGTTAATTCTACGAAGTTTTATTGTGCGTTGTGGCTAGTAGGCCGATTATCTTAGTATTTAAAAACGCTCCCGAAGCACTGGCGACCTTAATCATCACCAGGAACACAACACCAAATACCCACAAAGCAAATAAGTTAGAGATGCTATCATAGCTGCGATCTTCTGTAAAGATTCTGATATGATTCCGTTGAAATAGCAACTAAATAATTATGTGCCAAAGGTGATTCTGAGATCCTTGAGGATTCGACGGAACTCATTAGGTTTTTTTTTGGTACCTAATAATCAGCGCATTTGGTCTCGGAAAGTAGTTCATGCGGTAAAGTGGGAAGGACGTGTGAAAATGGTCACGTGGCTTGGCGAAGTACTGAATTGAAGTCTTAAAGTAAATTATCAACTGTAAGTATATCCCGCTAGAGTTAACTTGAGACTCGAGCGCGTACTAACGTCATACGAACCAGGTCTTATTACGAGTAAGTTAACTCTTGTGGAACACTGACCACAGAAATACGAAGTTCGTAATTCCGTGGTCAGTGTCGTCGTTTTCGCTTTGTCGCGCGGACAAGGAGCTCATTAGCGACATTAAACTTGCTGTCTCTGTTTAAAAGTTAACGAGACACTTCACCTCGGCAGTTAAGTGTAGAAAGGTGTAGAAAGTTCCGCGTGACGTCACATATTGCTTGAAAGTGCATAATGTGACGTCACGCGAAAGTTTAACGGGCTATGTCTTCATCAATTTTTGTTTGATTGACAAAATAAAATATATATGTCCAATCTTTTTAGGTACCTAATCTAACTGATGGACTAAATAATTATTTTTTGGAAAGTAGCAAATTGGTGGAGTTATTATGGCTGCGGTCTTATTGTATTTATTTATTTATTATAAAGAAACAAACAGTCTTTCATACTTTCACACTCCTAAAATTATAATTGCATTAATGAAACTAAACTACTTATGAAAGATACATAACTTGAATATAAAACTAAAACTACCTAAAATAAAATTACTTAAGCTAAAAATTAAAAATACCTATCAAAATTTGGTGCCCTTGGTAGGGTACCCATCACGCAGGCAGCGTTCCCGCACTGGATTGCGATTGCAATTCTCTGCGCGAGAAAGCTGCCCGCGCGAGGGTCGCCCGTTGCCTCCCTCAGCCGCCTGCCAAGCGCCCTGTGGAGCAGCTGTGCGCCCCTGCCCCACGAACCAAGTGTCTCGACGCCAAATGCGACGAATTCGTATTGGGCGCCGAGACAGCTGTATTTGGCAACCTTTAGACGCTCCCGAGCGTCCGCCGCCGCGCCAGCACGACTGCTGGTCGATGGAAAGTAGGACGCCGCTAGTGTGTCGGCGCAAGTGGCGTCCCACACCAACGCACGGCCCATCCTCCAGGGAATTAACGACATCCCGTCGGGGCGCTTGCCATCGTTCCGCACTATTTGGGGCTCCAGAGCGGCGGGAACTCCGGCACTGACGAGCGCCCTTCTCAGAATGTCGTTAAGGGCGGCATGACGAGACAGGCGGCCGGCACCCGAAGAGCAGGCGAGCCCGTGGTGGCCGAGGCTATCTACAGACGATCCACAAGAAGCACAGCTGTGGTCGGCACAGAGAGCGACTCCGAGCCGGAGACCGGCGGCTATGCGAAGCGTCTCTGGGTCGATAAAGGTGCCGGTGTTGGGTGAAGGATAGGCGTGGAGCCAGTGACCTGACTCTGGCCTAGATGATGCCAGAAGCCTCGCTCGGTCCCTGCCTGTTGCGGTGTCGAGGAGTGAGTTTAGGGTTGAAAGTGATGCTATGGTATCCCAGGCCCTTTGAATCTTAGGTCGGGATGGAAAACTTTGATTCGGTCCAGCTAGCCAGGCATTCGAGGCCTCAACAAGGCACGCAATCTTGCAGTTTGTAGCCGGAGAGGCTTGAAGAATTTTACCTGCGAGATCGGAGGTGCTATGAATTGAGGCCAAGAATGCCGGCAGAGCAACACTTGAAATTTTACGGGTACCCAAGCCACCATACCTTATCGGTAAGGTGGCTTGGGTCCATGCCTGCTCGCTCAATTGGATATTCAAAATGGATTCAATTTGGGATTTTAAAAGTAGGTCAATAGGTCGGAGTAGGTGGGGGTATTTCCAAATAGGACAACAGCGGAGCAAGTAAGTGAATTTTGGAACGAGTTAACAAAATTTTAAAATAAACAGAGCAGAATTGATGGTTGATTTTGATGGTTGGCGCGATGTTATTAAATTGCTGAATAATTTCGGAGGCCGAAGAAGAATCTATATTATCAGAAATAAATAATTCGCATTTATTGAAATTTAGTTCCAGCCCAATATCTCTAAATTTATTTTTAATTTGAAATAAATCCGCTAAGACAGTCTGCGAATCGCCACCCAGAGTGCCATCATCAAGGTACCACACGTTTAATTTAGAATTTAGACTGTGAATTATTGAATTAATTGCCAAACTAAATATGGCTGGACCGAGGGGATCACCCTGCTGACAACCCACTGCCGAAAGGATCTCATTGTTTTTGTGCATTAGTTTAGATGGACAGTGATAACACTGTAGTAAAAAGTTATAAATTTCCGGAATAGTTATTTTTATTTCATTCAGCAGGGTGTCCCTATTAACCGAATTAAAGGCATTCTGTACATCTAATTTTAAAAGTACCTCACATGCGTCGCTCTTTAAAAATGTGCGTACGGCATGAACCGCCGCCTCGCAGCCGCCGCGTGTGCCGAAACCAACCTGAACGGGTTCAAAAAGGTTTTCTAATTTTTTACGTGTTAGTCTGACGCAGACTTTGGCCGCTAATCGCCGTAAAGTCGAACCTACGGCGATAGGCCGCACGCCACCGTCTTTTTTTGAGAGGGCAATGAGGTTCACCCCATAGATTACCGGTGTTACTTCTTGACACACATCTCCCATCAGCATAAGATTGACCAGCTTTGTTATGCTGGAGACAAGGTGCTCACCAGTTATACCGCTGCCATGACTGGTGAGGTCAGCCAGATGCTGAGGGGAAATGCCGTCTAAGCCAGACGCAGACCCTTTTAGGAATGATAACAGCACGGCTATCACAAGACGGCCGCGACATACTCTCGAGCTCTCTCGCACTATGCGTCTCTCTTTGATTAGACCACTTAGAAAGAGACGCATAGTGCGAGAGAGCTCGAGAGTATGTCGCGGCCGTCTTGTGATAGCCGTGCAGAGCTGCTAAAATATCTTTGCCGGTGGCTTGGAGACATGCCGAAGGATCAGATGGTGGGTCCACGAAAATAGGGCTGGAAGGGCCTGGTGGGTGTTTTGATTGTAAAGCAGCCGCGGTTTCCGGTGTATCAGGTGCCGTGGTGTCATTGGAGAAGAGTAAGCGAGTTGCACCCTTAAGGTCACCATCGTGGATTTTCTCCTCGACCTTCTCAAACAGGTTATATTTTCTGGTATAGGATCCAGGGCGTATATGGGAAGTGGGCATGTTCGGCGTTTGGGTATTAATATTGATCTGTTGAGTTAGAGAGATGTTACTGTTTTTATGCTCGTGTACGTGAAGGATTTTGTAAGAAAATGTTAAAAGGTTGTGCCATTCTTCAGCGTTATTGTGCCGAACGCACTTGTTGATAGTGTTGGTAAGTGCTTCAGCTACTGCTGATCTTGCACCGCGTGGCAAGCGTTTTATTATTGGCGTTGACTGTTTGAGCTGGCTGAGGAGAGTCTGAAGCGGAGCTGTGGCGTTGGGTAAAGGCGTGGGAGCGCTGAGGTTTACGGAACTTGGCGTGGATATACTTATTGGGAGGATACGTACCCGATGCATTCGCGATTGGTGAATGTGTAGGCCTCTGGTAGATGGAAAATTTTTGTTACACACACAGCACTTGTAGGCAACGGGCACGATGCCAAAACATATACGCGATACACATCATCATAAATTTAAGAGCCAGGCTCTTGTCGGTGGAGTAATCGCCATTCTGTTCTTCTTTCTGCCACTGTTTTGAGCTCCTGATACGACATTACATTAACTTTCTCTTTAGCTTGGTCCATAAACGCACGTCTTGGCCTTCCTCTGCCTCTCCTTCCTTCAATTTTTCCTTCAATTATAGTTTTTATGTAATTGTCATGTCATATCAGGTGCCCCAACATATTTCCCCTTCTGTTTTCAATAGTTTTTAGTAGACATCTTTGTTCTCCTATCAAATTTAGAACCTCTTCGTTTGTTCTTCTTTCTGTCCAACTAATACCTTCCATCCTTCTCCATGCCCACATTTCAAATGCGTTCAGTCTCTCTCTGTCACGCTGGGTTAGAGTCCACGTCTCACTTCCGTACAACGCTATGCTCCAGATGTAGGTCTTAATAAAACGTTTTCTGATCTTTCGAGATATTTTCGCCTTTAATATTTGCTTTTTGGCATTGAAAGCTTTTTTGGCCATGGCTATGCGTGCGATGATATCCGAAGTGCATCTGGAGTTACAGGTTATAATGCTGCCTAAGTATTTAAAGCTTTTGACTTGTTCAATGGCTGAACCTCTAATTTTTATGGGATCTATGATTTGGTTTGTCTTAGATGCAATTAATGTTTTGGTCTTATTTATATTTATTTTTAGTCCAAATTCTGTGAAAATGAGGTCCATTTCTGTTACGAGCTGTTCAAGCTGTGCAGAATTTTCGGCTACCGCTGCGATGTCATCAGCAAATCTTATAAAGTGAAACTTTTCTCCATTAATTTTAACACCGCCTTTTTCTGATCCCAAAATTTCTCGAATGGCGGTTTCAATGAAAATATTAAAAATCAAAGGCGAGAGTGGACAACCCTGCCTTACACCCTGTTTTATTTTGGCTTTTCCCTTCTCCTGTCCTATTTCTACTATGGTTTCTTGATCTTTATATAGTGCATGTATAATTCGCCTGTCTCTATAATCTATTCCTATTGTACGCAGAATGTTCATCATCTTTATCCAGTCTATTTTATCAAAGGCTTTCTCTAAATCTATGAAGGCTATATGAGTGTTCAGGCCTAGTTCCATTCTCCTATCTACGATGAGTCGAAGAGCAAGAATATAATACACAAGAACGAAAAAAAACCTAAGGTCATAAAAAACTTATAAATGATTACTATCTAAAACTAAGTAAAAACATAAACATTCACAATCAAAGTCAACTGTCAGCGGAAAGATTTGTTGAGTGACGCTTGAACGAAACTGGCCAAGCGCGCAGGCGTAGCTTGGCGTTTCCCGTGGAGACACAGCCCCTCGGCCAATAAAACAATCCAAAATCTTGTTGCTACTGGATACGTGAATAAATATCATTGATATGTTATGACATATGGCGATGGCGATCTTTCAAATTATAGCTTTTCGTATTGCAGCATTTGCAGCTGATCGATGCCACTTTAAGAGCCACCCACACTCACATGGCTGCATTACCGACTTGTATGCATGCCGGGCTCGTGTATCTGTTAATTTAATAGAATTTATTAATCTATTTAAAAATGAAAATTGCCGGGAGACGTCAAAGTTACGTCGTTTATAATTCAACCTAAAAATCATAGCCAGATAGTTACTTACTTATAAAAAAACACCACACAACCACTACCTCACCACCCCACAACTAGGGATTGAAACCGGTTATTTTTTGTATGGGAACTGTAACCGGTGTTTTTCGTTCTTTGTTAATTATTTCATTTTCTAACTGGGAAATCTAATAATACGCACTCGTTACCTCAAAACACAACTGAGTCCTACATATGAAGTATAAAATAGTTCGAGATATGTGGTTATTTCGATGTTTTTGAAAAAAACCGGTTACAATCCCTGCCCACAACCCACCACTTCTGACAGGTCGAGGGCAGGAGGCAGGTACTTCTACAGATGGGCTGGTCCGAATATGAGCAAGAGGTTACTTAAGCCACCTCTCAATAGTACCTATTTTGCACCTGCCGAATTTTCATTTCGGTAAAAGAAATCAACAAAACACGTTGCAGATAGAAAAGTGAAGTCTTCGGGGAAATAACACCAACGCGGTGTGTTGAAGCTGATTTTATTTTGCTTATTTGACATATTTTTACGTACAATCAACGTGAGAAATATGCCCAATTTTAGTTACCTACAAGTTTATTTTTTATAACACTAAACTGGTAACACCGAGATGCTTGGCCAACCACGAGTGACCATTTACTATTGCCGGCAAAGACTTATAAATTAATTGTTGTACTATGATGTCAGTTATATTTTTGGTGCCATGACCAAGATAGATTGTAGCGTTGACAGCTATAATGTACTCTAGTGTCCTTAACATTCGGAAAAAAGGAGTTTTTTTTCGTTGAGTACCTATCTGTCTATGGATATAACTTTCGGTCATATATTCATAAACGTCGAACAAATAATTTTTACTAAAATGGCGTTAAAATTGGTTTGTATCTGCCCAGCTATCACGATTTATCGTTATTATTTACGTAACATTTCCGCCGTAAAATGCGACGATAAGACCTATCGTGCTAGGGCCTCTGTTAATTTGATATTTGGGTTCATAAGAAAGGGAGAAAACGCATTACATTAAACAGAGGCATTTTAAGTTTCATGAATAAGTTGGTTCGACTATAATATATCTGCTCCTTATTAGACCTACTTCAGTATTATCTTCATTTACCCGATTCTACCTACACTAACCTCAATTAAAAAAAATCTTTCATTTGTGTACAGAATAGACTTCTGTATGGACAAAGGCTATATCTTCTTACTTGATTAAATTACGAATAAATGTCTTTTCTACTCTTCTCTAAATCCCATGCATAACATGTATACCTATCCTTGAAATCATAGAGTATGTTACGTGAGCAATATTCCTTTGCTATTCCGCTAAAAAACATGCGTGTCCATCAGCGGATCTCCATTATATATGCATACCTAATAGTTGCATCTCATCTGAGATGCGACTGGTGCGATGGCTTGCAAGACAGCCTCAGTTGCTTGGGCCTGACACTAAAAATTCGCCATACATTGCTTGTTCTAGAAGTAAAGGTGGTCGCTAGGTTACTTGTAGAACTAGCAATGTACAGAGAATTGTCGTTGTCAGGTGACAATTGTCAAGTTGGTGAAATAGGAGCCGTTGGCAGTATTGGCTTCCCTAGAGACAGTGATCCCCCTACATATTCTCTAGCACTATTATTATTATGTGCTGTGACGTAAACAACCACTCGCGATGGTGGGCGGTACAGCTGGATCAAAGATAATAAGTTTCCTGTATCTATCTACCTTTATATTGTCGTCAAATATATGTTTACAATTTTGCACCTTATTCAATTGTAATAAGGCGACAAATGCATACATATCTTTGACGTTGACCGACGGCCCATGAAAATGTGTGCGCTGTCATTCCGAAATGAGAATTTCGTTTCGGTGAATGCATCTTATTTACTACCGGGGGCTCGCGCGGCTGCGCCCGTTACTCAGAACGCAGGATGATAAAATGTCTATGTCCATCCAGAATCCAGATTCTATGTACTGGAAAAAGAACTTTGAAATCGGATAAGTAGTTTCAGAGATTACCCCTTACAACTTACAAAACTAGAAACCACATTTCAGAGACAGTTATTATTTATTATATTAGTTTATAGATTAGTATAGGGCTCACGATCACGCTCAAATACTTCGGGCACATTACTCGAAACGAAAACTCCATGGAACGACTTCTTGTCCAGGGACGGGTAGAGGGAAAGCAATCGCGCGGTCGTTCTCCTACGCGCTGGACGGATTCGATAAAAGCTGCGACACCATCTTCCATCTTATCTTATCTAGGTGAGGGCACTTTCGGATGCACTTCGACCCAGTGGGATTTTTTCTGCATTTGCCCTCTCCTTAGTCCGGTGTTCCCGTGATGCTGAAGACTAACAAGTGGAGGAGCATCGCGGGGGCTGCTTTATCCATACATCATCATCAAACCACGACCGCTCTGACAAGAGTGAACGACTGAAGAGAGAGAGAAAGATAGGGCTCACGGTCACGCTTTATCGGCTACTAATAGTAAAAAAAACTAAGAGATTCCATTTTTTTTCTCAAAACCGTTAAAAAATCATTACCAGACGGCTTTAGTAAAAAGAACTAAGAGATTCAATTTTTTTCTCAAAACCCTTAAAAAATCATTAGCTTTAATTATCGGCTTTAGTAAAAAGAACTAAGAGATTCAATTTTTTTTCTCAAAACCCTTAAAAAATCATTACCAGACGGCCTTAATTATCGGCTTTAGTAAAAAGAACTAAGATATTTCATTTTTTTCTCAAAACACTTAAAAGTTAATTACCACAGACAAACAAGGTCATCCAAGCTGAATTTCGAAAAGTAAAGTAAAACCCGGTTAGAAAATAGGCACTAAATAGAAACTTAAATCTAAAAATACCTTGATGAACAAGTTGATAAATGATAAACAACTCAAAGGTACCTATATACTTTGTGGGTACACCAAGTGTTTTAATTAAAAAGTATGAAGATTAAATTTGCTTTTTCAGCGGATGGAATGAATTACGGTCACTACCGTTCGTGAGCTGCCTGTTGAGATGTTCTTTAAGGTGCTGAAAGTATATATTTTTTTTAGAAAATTGAAACGATGATTATGAAGTAGAATTGAGTAACGACTTGTAATGAGCATTCTAGCTGTACAGGTAATGTGAGATGCTGAGATGTGTAAATGTGTAATGTTACAGGTAAAAAAGCTCACAAAATAATCAGGAGCGTTTTAGCAAGTATTATTATTTATTATTTTATTTATTTATTCAGTAAAGCACTTTACAATGACTTAAAACTAAATACAACTTCCCACAAAACTGTTTGCACAGTTTGACTGTGGGATCCATGAGTCTATATAATTTGAGGTAGTCTTAATGATAATGAGTCTATATAAAGTGGTAAAGTTCTAATCAGTCTATATAATTAGTAAAGTCTTAAGAAGTATGAACAGCTGGCCCCGTAGCATGGATGGCGTATCACGCGACAAGTGACAGGATAAGCGCGTCGTCTCGTTCTATCGAACGGTGTCAGCCAGGGACGGAAGCTCTATCCTGTCACTTGTCGCGTGATAATGCCATCCATGCTACGGGGCCAGCTTTAAATGATGTTGTATAAAGCGGATAGGTAACTAGATATAAGATATTAGGTATTTAAGTATTTAAATACTGTCGAGATAGTGTTGCTTCAAGCTTTTTGCCGAGCCGAGCAATTTTGTTATAGTTCCGCCGGCGTGCCTCTCCGCCTACACCTCCCCCAGGTCATTGTGGTACTATACTTGAAACCGTATATAGATTCCAAAAAAATAACCTCAAAATAATAAAATAAAATGAAACAAACTGTCACCGGCAAATTCAAACCTATCCAAATGATGGACGTAGCTAGTTTTTAGCTGTGAAGAATAATCGTGGAAATGTTTGTAGAGATGTTTGGCTCAGATGCTTGGTTCTGTTCGTTGTTTAGTTCGACACATTTAAAAACGGTGTTTGGGTTATGGTGGTGTCGGGGCGTTATTATGATGAGAAACTCCCAGTACATGCAACAACAACGCGGTACATGAATGTAAATTGAGAGAACAAGCAAAAATGAGGAAAGAGATCGAACCAGCTCGGACAAGCCTTTTTATGTAAGTCCATTCGTTCATTCTGCTCACTCTGAACGGAATGAACGAATGGTACAGATACAATAATATTGACTGCCCTGAATGCGCATATTTCTGCCTGGGGCGACGAGTGGCGTTTTCAACCGCCACAGGTGAATGCTCGACGTTCTGTTACATGTTTGTTATGTCGGGGTACTTGATTTTTTTTATTTCTTCACTATTTAACTACGATATGACCTAATCCAGTCCAGTTAAAGAGCAGCTAGACTGGAGCCAAGAGCTAAGGCACGCGACTTTCAAACTAGAGATCTTGGGTTCGAACCCTGGTGGGTACCTTGTGGAAACCAGTCTTATCCCAACAAGGTGTAGTTTTCCCTCTTATACATCTCGCAAGACACCCACAAGTTATTAGACCAGCCATACTCAACCTATTTTCTACGAGGGCCGCAAATACATTTTAGCTAGGCCACAAGGTACATATTTATGGTTTTTATACTAGGATTGCATGGTGGATGCAGGGCCACTAGCAAGAGTTCGGCGGGCCGCTGGTTGAGTAAAGCTGTATGGACTGATGACCTGGTAAAGGTTGTGGGAGTCCGCTGGATGTGGGTGGCGCAGGACCGGTCTTTGTGGAACCGGGTGGTGTCTCTTTGGGGGAGGCATATGTCCAACAGTGGACGTCTTGCGGCTGATATGATGATGATGATGACATCTCGCAAAAGCCACAACCAATATGGAAGAAGACAGCCCATAGCCATGACGATTCTGACAAGAGTGCACTAGTGAGAAAGCGTACAACAACTTAATGAATTAATTTAAGGGCAGAGTTATGAAACTGGTAGTGATACTGATAAAGTTTGTAGTATGTATCGTACTTTCTTACCTACATGTAAATAGGTAGACTCGTGGCTTCAACTTAGACGTTTGTAGCGAGACAAATTTATGTATTGAATTTAAGTTTACGACTATTCGAAATTGCTTTTCGAGTAAGTTTTGGTAAGCTAACTGAGTTACGGTCCGTGGTGACTTCAACTACCGATAAATTATTTTTAAATAGCGTCAGAAGACACGGGAACATGTAAAAATAATTTCTTTTTGCCCCACTACGGCAGTGCCGAAACGAAAAGACATGTTTTTAGTGTCTATATGCTTGTATATTTACGTATTGTCCATTGTAGTGTCCACGACCGCTTTAGCCTAGTTGGTAGTGACCCTGCCTACGAAGCAAGAGGTCCTGGGTTCGAATCCCGGTAAGGGCATTTACTTGTGATCACACAAGCTCATCAGAGCTCGAATATTTGTTTCTGAGTCATGGATGTTTTCTATGTATTTAAGTATTTATTTCTCTATATAAGTATCTATATCGTCGTCTAGTATCCATAGTACAAGCTTTGCTTAGTTTGGGACAAGGTTGATTTGTGTAAGATTGTCCGCAAATATTTATTACTAGCTGTTGCCCGCGACTTCGTCCGCGTAGAACTTTTTATCGTCTTAGAAAATGATTTCTCTCAATACAAAATTTGAACCCTCTTTTAGGGGATAATTAAAAAAAAAGTTGATGTTCATTTTCTAGTTTGTGAACAAACAGTCTAAAACCAAAGTTAAAAATCTCATACTTTAAAAATGCCTTGAAATACTCAAACTTTGAACCAATTTTAACACTCTTAGGGGATGAATTTGGAAAAACTCTGAAATCAGTTTTGTAGTCTTTTAACGTACAGAATAAGACCGAAGTTAAAAATCTCTTACTCACACTTTAAAATTTTATTGCTCGCCATTTAAAATTTGAACCCCCTTTTAAACCCCCTTAGAGGTTGAATTTTTCTAATCGCTGAAAGAACTTTTTTCGTAAACTTTTAAGTCTCTAGCTCAAAAAAAGTATTGCCCATACAAAGCTTTCTTAACCCCCTTAGGGGTGGAATTTTCTAAAACTCTGAAAGTACTTTATTATTAATTTTAATAAGTAACATTTTGAATAGTTTTAAGTCTAGTAAAAAAAAAAGTTTTTCCCACACAACACTGGCTACCCTTTTTAAGGATCTTAAGGATCCCCTTAGGGATGGAGTTTTCTAAAACGCTGAAAGTTCTTTTTTAGTATTCTAATAAGTAATCTTTTTGCAAAGTTTTAAGTCTAACTCAAAAAAAAGTGTTGCCCATGCAAAACTTGCTCTCCTTTTTAACCCTATTAGGGGTGGAATTTTCTAAAACGATTTGTGTTCTTTTTTTGCATTTTAATGAGTAATCTTTCTACAAAGTTTCAAGTCTCTAACTCAAAAACATAAACTTTCCCTGATAAAAACTTTGCACCCCTTTTTATCCCCCTTAGGGATAGATTTTTTCAAAACGCTGAAAGTCTTTTTTTTTGTATTTTTATAAGTAATCTTTCTACAAAGTTTTAAGTGTCTAGCTCAGAAAAAGTGTTCCCCATACAAACCTTGCACCCTTTTTTAACCCCCTTAGGGAATGATTTTTGTAAAACGCCGAATGTAGTATTTTTCATGTTCTAATAAGTAATTTTTCGTCAAAATTTTAAGTCTCTATTAAAAAAAAATATGTTTTTCCCATACAAACTTTGCACCCTATTTTACCCCCTTAGGGGTGAAATTTTCCAAAACGCTGAAAGTACTTTCTTTGTATTTAAATAATCTTTCTACAAAGTTTTAGGACTCTAGCTAAAAAAATAGTTTCCCACATACAAACTTTGCACCCCTATTTTAGCCCCCTATTTTTAGGGGTAGATTTTTCTAAAACGCTGAAAGTACTTAATTTGTATTCTGATGACTAATCTTTCTACAAAGTTTTAAGTCTCTATTTAAAAAAAATATTGTTTCCCCCATACAAAATTTGCACCCCTATTTTACCCCCTTAGGGGTAGATTTTTTTAAAACACTGAATCTAGGTACTTTATTTGTATTCTAATGAATAATTTCTCTACAAAGTTTTAAGTCTCTATTTAAAAAAAAGTAGTTTTTCCCATACAAACTTTGCACTCTATTTTACCCCTTTAGGGGTAGAATTTTCTAAAACCCTGAAAGTTCTTTATTTGTATTCTAATGACTGATCTTTCTACAAAGTTTTAAGTCTCTATTTAAAAAAAAAAAGTTTCCCCCATACAAACCTTGCACCCCTATTTTACCCCCGTAGGGGTGGAATTTTCCAAAACGCTGAAAGTGTTTCATTTGTATTCTTATAACTAATTTTTCTACAAAGTTTAAGTCTATAGCTCAAAAAAAAAAGGTTCTCCCATACAAACTTTGCACCCCCATTTTACCCCCTTAGGGTTAGAATTTTCAAAAATCCCTTTTTATCCCTAGCCCACGTTATAAAAGCAACATACTGTGCAAAAATCAACTCTCTAAGATTAGTAGTTTCGGCTGTGCGTTGATGAGTGAGTGAGTGAGTGATTGAGTGAATAAGTCAGTCAGGACATAGGCATTTATTATGTATAAATAAATAGAAGATAATGAAACTCCCATTCAAATATCTCAAAAAATTATGAAGCTACATCCGTTTTAATGTCGCTTGTTAGAGTGAGAAAACGATGAGGGACTGTGACGTCAATATACTCGAGCGTCATAGTAAAAAACAATCGTTTCATATGAAGGTGCGTTTTGCGGAAAAGGGACAGAACATAGCCCCTCTTAAAACTTTGGACTCTTATAACTTAATCATTACCTATATAACCTCTTGCTTTGTTTTTTTCTCCATTTGACTATATTTATTTTAAATTCTTTTTCGAGAAAATATCTTATGATTATTTACCATATTTTCGATTCCTGAGCTATAACCACGAACTTCGGAATTCGAAAATATTCGGGTATCTCTATCTCTATCGCACTAACCATACTCGAGTGACAGGGATGCAAATATATGAACATTGAGTATCGGTTTTCGTGGTAGCGCCGCAGGTACTTTGGCTGAATGCGCCGAGCGCGTGCCATTGTCATTCAAAAAAAACAAATTCGTGTTAATTATATTGTTCAAATTTGTTGATTTCATTTATTGAAATAACGACATAAAACGACATTCGCGCATATAAGTTCTCATATCAGAATCGAATATTTTTTTATGGTTTATATTTTAGCATTTGTCTCGTAAAGGTCTATCGTAGACGGGATTTAAATTATTAATAAGTGAAAGGCAAAGCAATTCCGCCATTTTAACGAAAATTTGACGGTTCTTATAGCTGACAGTTGGAGCAGCGTTTGATTTCAATAAAAATAAATGAAAAATTAAATGAAGTCGTATATTTCGGAAAATTAATTAACTGTTGCAGTCGGATAAAAACTATCCTAAGTTGCAGCTAGAATAATAATGTACCTATATAAAATGTTTCATATTTTTCCGTTCATGGGATGCTGAGAACATTCGAACCGCGCAAAGCTTAGTTTCAAACTGGCTGATTCTTTTTTTAATTTAGAGATTTATTATAAGTGGAGATTATTATGTATGTCTTTCCCGCTCACGGGACAATGATGTCCCGGACCTTTGGGAGGCGTGCGTGGGGCTAGGTACCTACAAAGTACCAACTGAGCCAACACGTAGAGGCCCTTTTGACAATTTAATGAAATGCAAGGAGTACACCGAGCGGATGCTGTCCCTGCCCGTGTCACGCACACAGAGACAGCTCCCGCTGGGGTGTATAGGGACTATTGCTGGTTGATGGATTCTAAAGAAAACGGGTTATTGGGTGAAAATGATGGACTAGTGGCTGGGCTATTGGGTGAAACATCGGACGCCTGCCTAATAAACTGTCTCATTTTTTATCTCTGGCAGACGGTGACTCGCCAACATATTATTATTATTATTTATTGTAGCGTTTAAGATAGGTAGCAGTGGCGCCAGTGGCGGTGCGTCCATACAAGCCGATTCCCACCGCCTTGCCTAAGATGTATTTCTATAACCTACATATCTCATATCTTTTTATCTCCGAGTTGCCCATCGAAAATTTTAAAGCACCGCCGCTTATAGGTACTGAAACCATTTTTATAAAGGAGGTGTTAATCGATTCGAAATTATGCTACGGGTGACATAAATATGCTCTACCGCTCTTATGTCCTAGCCTATGTCACCCGTAGCGTTATACTTATATATATAAATATTAGCTAAGCAGGCATGCAGCGAAGGCATTGAATTTCCCTTCCTACCCTCACATAGTGATTGTTTATATCTAGTCAAGGTTAGGTGTCGTAATTTATGGAAGGAATACTTTGATGAAAGGTCCCGAGACAAGGGTATTTGGTATAAGACAATACAGCCGCAGCCTCTGAATATTCCTTGGATTGATAACAGCCCGCTGAGTAGGCAAGATCTTGTCCTTTTTTTGCGATTGCGTTCCGGACACATTCCATTGAATAAGTTTGCATATCTCATGCGCAAAGTAAATTCGCCGTTATGCAGTGCGTGTAATCGCGTAGAAGATGTTTAGCATGTATTAATGGAATGTGTCCGAAATGTTGCAATTAGGCGACAGATATTCAAGGGCAGTTCCATCGGATTATGCAATAGCTATTTATCCAATCCAATGTCTGAGATGGTCGGAAAGATATTAGAGCTTGTAAAATATGGTCTGAAGGACAGATAAATTTGTTTACATTGTAAAATAATTAGTATAAGTGTACAACTTTGTTAATTAAGATAAGAGGCACTTATCGAGCGATATATTCGCAATAGCGAAAAAGCTCATAAATAAAAATAAAAAATAAAAAAAAAATCTTGGGATTAGGTGCCAAAGTGGAGTCCGGGCTCCATTAGGGGAACCGGGAAACGCTAGAAGGATGATGATGTAGCTTAGCTGCTTAGGTTTTATGTTGGCAATGCTCATGTGCATTTATCAGGGCTAGGGGTTTATTTTCTAGGGGTTTTACTGTTTATGTTTTGTGGTAGGGGAAAGCGGTAACCGATATAGCCCTCCGAATCGCTAAACTTAAGTGGCAGTGGGCGGGGCACATTGCACGTAGAACCGATGGGCGTTGGGGCGGAAAGGTTCTCGAGTGGCGACCACGTACCGGAAGGCGCGGCGTGGGTAGGCCCCCACAAGGTGGACTGATGACCTGGTAAAGGTCGCGGGAGTCCGCTGGATGCGGGTGGCGCAGGACCGGTCCATCAGTGGACATCTTTCGGGTGATGATGATGAGGGGAAAGCGGGGCACCTAGATACAAGGGGCACATTCGTACACCTACGTTATTTCCTTACACAGAAACTGTAATTTACCAGCGGCAACGCTATTTAAAACATGGTTTTGTAAGTGCGACGGTGAAGCTCGCCAGGCAGCCGTTGCCGGTCGGCAAGACACGTGTTTTCGGGGCTGCTTCGTAAAAAAATTACTTCTTTTTGTTAGATTTGTATTGAGAGTTTTTACAGTTCACTGGATTTACGTTATGATTAACATTGAATAATTCTAATCAGTTTACAGGATATATCGTCATTTGATCAGTCAGTTTATTTTTAATTAATGTTTTTTGTTCTGGCTACTGGGGTGCTGCTTAGATTTAATGTTTGTAATGCTCATGTGCATTCACTTAGCCCCAGCAGTAAAAATCTTAAGTACCTAAGGCACTCACAAGTTAGTAAAACATGTGCGTAGTCAAGAGAATGATTGTAAAAAAGTTTTCGAGATCTAAGTACCAACTTACTTATTTATGTTCATATAGGTATTACTATTGAAACTCGCTGGTTTACCTTAGGATTGTATTTTATTTTCATGGTTGCGACCTTTTAGATTATTTTGCTTGAAGCATGTGAAGTATTGTTGAAAGTTTTTGTGTTTTTTTTAGTTTTAGAAGTTTTAGTGTGTGTTTGTTACTTAATAACATGATATTGAAAATCGTTTTCAAAAATAGATGTTATGTAGCATAATAGACCCAATAACGTCAATAAATATACTTGGTAGTGATTTTAAATTGCTTAATAAAGTTTAATACTTACTATAAGTAAATGGAATGTAAACTTTGCGAGCGATAAGTATTTACGAGTTGGCCCGATGAAAAAACAATATTCACAACATCTGTAGTTATGTAGTGAACGCCTTTTTAATAAAAAGATTATAATTGAGGGTTCTTGGATAGGTAATTCAGTTATCCAATGTCTCGTCCGGTGAATCCTACGAAGACGGAACGTCGTAACTCGGAAGGTAAATGAATATTATAATGCACTCGTTTTAGAACGATCATCATTATCATCATCATATCCGCCGAAAGACGTCCACTGCTAGACATAGGCATCCCCCAAAGAGTGCCACAATGGCCGGTCCTGGGCCACCCGCATCCAGCGGACTCCCACGACCTTTACCAGGTCATCAGTCCACCTTGCGGGAGGCCTACCCACGGCGCGCCTTCCGGTACGTGGCTTAGAACGATACCTTGTTAAAATAAAGACGGTATCTTGCGATTGGAATCGAGGGTAGCCCGAAAAAATGGTGACAACGGTCGAGAGCAAAAGAGGGACTCCAGATCGCGGAGTGTTCATTTTAATAAAGGTGCCGATTGCAATCATAATTGTGCCACATGGTATGGTAACTGTGTTAAACTGTGTGCACTAATACAAAGGCCCGTGTCTGTGGTGACGCCCTTTTACGTTACGCGCATAGTAGTAGAAGTTGAAGCTCTTCCTCATGGGGCTGGGCATAAATTGTGGTCACTTTAAGACGTAGTTTGTTATGATTATGAGTGGGCTTGCTTTGGTCAGTCTGAAACCAGTACCTATTTCGTCGTAGTGATAATAGCACCTGTGGCGCGGTTGGTGAACGTCTGCTTACTGAGCCAAGCGCCCGAGTTCGATCCCCGGCAGAGGTCTACATTTTTATCTTTTTGTATTTTTTGTGCATGTTAGTTTAGTTTTTTTTTGTGTTTAATTTAATTTTAGATTTGGTTTTTATGTCTCTTGCAGACCTCGTCATTTTTGATCGTTTATATACCATCAACTTTAGTTTTATTTTTATTTGTGAAGTTTACTCTGATTATACCATGTCAACAACATAATCTTTAATTAATTATATGATTATAACCCACGGAATCTAAGATCACCACAATATCGCGTTAGGTATTCACCTAGCAATTTATCACAACAACCTAGAGACGCAGCTATAAGATGGAAAGAGACAGCGAACATTCAATTAATTGACTTTTAAGGCGGTTGTTGTGACAAATTGATAGATGTATAGAACGCTTCTGGTCCGTACATAACAATCTTTTAAAAATGTGTTTATACTTACTTAAATCGCGACAGTTTAAAGTGAATGATAGGGTTGTGGGTATGTTTGTTTTTGTTTGATTTGGCAAGCGCACTGTAGTGCCGGTCTAATTACATCATAAATTCGAGAGAGCATGATAATTATTGATGTGGTTAATATAATCGTCGTCTAGTACCCATAGTACAAGCTTTGCTTAGTTTGGGACTAGGTTGATTTGTGTAAGATTGTCCGCAAATATTTATTTATTTATTTATTTAAATACCCCAATCTATAAAGGCGTATTTTATCGCGTAAATTATTTAAGTGAGCTTGCCCTTTCCTTTTTTTCTTCTTTTTTTTTTACTACTTTTTTACTCTTTTAATACTTTATGTAATTGATTAGTCTAGTTCAATGTACAACTGTGTATACTTCTATTGTGATGTTAACTTCTATTAGATCGCTATCTGTGAGAACCTATAATTGGCCTCCTATTTCTATATCCTTTTATATCTGTTGTTAACCTGTTTTGTGAGCTGTTGGTTTTCCAATAAATAAATAAATAGCAACTCTACCGTCCAAGGTATAAGATTTCACTTAATTCCAATGACAGTTTTGTAAAAATTCGGCCACATTCAATTAATCTCAACTATAAGTTAGCCTATTTGTAACGCAGTATGTAACACAACTTTCACTTATTTCTTTGGCCATATCACAATATTAACTAATATTGAATTGTCTGAGATTTTTCCAAAAAAAAGTGTACACCAACTTTGTTTTTTAGATTTTATTTTTTTGGCTCCTTCTAACGAAAACAATGGTAAGCTGAAAAAAATAGTATTGTAAACATTTTTGGAAACCATCCGTCTCCAAGAAAGTTAAAAATAATAAACATAAAGAAACAATCAGACTCAAAGGATCGATATGTATCTAAGTACGTTCAATAAATTAAAAGCTAAGTGTTAGTAGGCAAAAATGCTACGAAGCTAGAGGTCCCGGGTTCGAATCCCGGTCAGGGCATTTATTTGTGTGTCTATCACGAATATTTGTTCCTGAGTTATGGATGTTACATATGTATATAAGTATCTATATGTATTTATCTATTATATATATCGTCGCCTAGTACCCACAACACAAGCCTTATTGAGCTTACCGTGGGCCTAGGTTGATTTGTGTAAGATTGTCCCGTAATATTTATAAAAAAAAAAAAAATATTTATAAAAAAAAACCGTTAATAATAATCGATAAAAAATAAATTGCTGATTGGCACTGTAACGTGCAGGGCAACATTCTAAATTATTTTACCCTCCCCGTCACAATGCCTACGCAGTGCCTTCACATAGGGCAATCCAAAGTCCTTACAACATCCTCTAAATAGTAGTACCGTAAAATCGGGTGAGTAGGGTTCGCGGGGAGAGTTGGGTTATGAATGGGGCGAGAACGGTTGAAAGGGGGGTGAGATGTGATTTTAAGGCTACTGCTACAAAAATAATGTATTCCAATTAAATATAGAGCTATAGTAATACTCATAATAAAAAAATATCAATCCAACAATCTTCCAAAATCACCTATGTATGAAAACCTATCTCACCCCAATTACGAGGGACAACGTAACGACTGTATTTTTGCGCATCACGTTTGGTTTAAATTCTTCTGAAAATACCTTACAGTTCTCACGACACAGGCTCGACCTAGTGTGAGGACTATAGCAACCCTAATGTTAAAAATCTTAAGCTAAGCTCTTTGTAATTCTTCCTGTTTGTAACTCTTTAGGTAAATAAATAAATTTTGTATTGTATTTTTGTATTGTATTAACGGGGTAACGTGGGTTTTCCTGTTTATCGCCAAAGTTATGAAATGGAACTATCCAAAATACTCGTAAAATAAATACTAAAATACAAACGTCCGGAACACTTATTATATACACCATTCAGTTTGAATATGTAAAAATAAAATGATATCGAGGTTTGAATGTCAGTTTTGACCCTACTCACCCCATTTTACGGTATTGATAATTAGTAAAAACTTACATTCTGTGCAACATCCATCGGAGCCAGCAGCGGGGGTTCTCTCTTCCGCGGTCTCCGCCACATCAAAACAAACGCAGCTACCACAAGCACCGATCCAGCCCCGAAAACTGCGCCCCCCATCGCGCTCCAAACACTCCAATGCTCTACATCCATATTCCCTACCCTCGATTCCAATTTCCCCGAGTCCAAGTTAATGTTCGTCCATAGCGCCCCGCTGTGCTTATCTGCGAGATAAGGAAGGGTAACTATATCGATCGATGATACAAGTATAACATATGTTGATTATGAAAGGACATATTTTAATGTCGCTAACATGATTGAAACTGTTATAAACAGATATATTTACAGTTGTAGCGTTCTTAATATTTTGACATGGCATAAGTAAGTCTACAGAAATTGATCATTAAGACTAATATTTGGTTGATTTTTTTGTACCAATTCCAAACGCAATGACAATGCTACATAATTTACTTACACAAAGTCTGCTTATAAATCTATTTAAAACTGCGCATACTTAGTCAAGTAACGCAAATGCCAAGAATTAATGGCATCAAAAACATTTAGATGGAAATACGCAAAGTCAAACATTAATCCGTATCGACTTAACACCTCACAACCCATAAAAAAACGAGTCAAGGCACGCAAAAAGTTCAACGACATAACCTTATTCGCAAAAAACAAAAGAGCAACGCCAGTTTCGAACGCTTACCCATAACTAGCCGATAAACAATTTGTTGGTAAGTATGTTGATTAAACAAATTGTTGAAACCAATTGCGGGACACGTGAACAGGGCGGGCGGGCGCGAAAGACTGGCGGCTGGGCGGCGGGCCGCCTTATCATTAGAGTTGTTTACTTCGGCGCGATAACTGGCTGGCATTCGTGTTTTATCTACATTGCGTGGATTGAAATGTAGATACATGTAGTTCAGGAGCACTAAAAACAGGAGACCCTAAACGTGTCAATAAGAAAATCATGAGTTCAAGTTTCAGTCGCAGTGTAAGTAGCACGAAAATCACCCTTGAAAAAAAATAAGAGCGACGAAAATGTGTGCATTTAAAGATACATATACTCACAAGAAGATGGTTAATTTAGAACTGTACATTGGTACGGTTCTAAATTAATCCTAAATAGGTATCACAGACAGCCCATATGTGCAGAGCGTGCATGGAGGCAGAAGAAACGACTAAACATATACTACTGGACTGCAAGGAGGTAGAAGTATACAGAATGAAGCACCTAGGTTCTCCAAACACACTACGGGACGCAGTCAGCAACACCAAGGCACTCACCAACTTTTTAGACGAGCTGGGGTGGTTAGAGTAGACACCGCCGTTTCACGCAAAATAGGCACAATGGATGTCGACTTGCGGAAAACGCCCAGTATGAAATGAAAATGAAAATGTTTTATTTCATAGATTGCTAGGTTACATTGAAAATAAGGTTGGGTCTTCCTAGTAGGTAAAAAATACCTGTGTTAGGAAGACCCGCTCCTCCATAAAAAAGCAGTTAATGTTAATTTTTTATATGTAGGTAAATATTTATAACATAAAATAAAAATAAAGACGAATTAGGTATCACAGGCATAGTATCGTGACCCTAAAGTTGAGTGTGTGTGTGTGCGCGTTTGTGTGTGTGTGTGTGCGCGTGTGAGTGTGTGTGTTAGTGTGTGCGTGCGTGTGTGTTAGTGTGTGCGTGCGTGTGTGTTGTTTGATAAAGTAGGTATATATTATATATAACATTTTCCATTTTGTTATGTTTTACTAACTAAGTATAATAACTAACTAATCCTAACTATTCTTGTCAGTGTAATTTTCGTTTGTTGTTTTGTCTGATAAAGGTAGTTTTTTTAATAAAGAAGAATAGAAACTATTTTATTGGAAGCCTATTAACACCACATTAGCTACGAGACAAAATACCACACACAGCGCCTTACAGCTGGCTTGCTGGGAGCGGGGTTTTTTTTATTTTTTAGTCCATTTTGAATCTAATGAATACGACGATAGAGATAATTATTCAATGAACATTTTTCGTGGCGCTAACCTTTTTCTTGCAATAATTTACTTTGAAAACAAAGTGTTAACCGACGAAAAATCAATCATCCCCTATTTTCCTACCCTTAAGGTTGGTTTTTTTTCCAAATGTATATGGGACCAACTTTGGGGTATAGCCTTTCCAATAAAAAAAGAATTATCAAAATCGAACTACTCTGTAAAAAGTTATGCGTGGTCATACATAAAAAAATATATATGTATATACGCGTCGACTTGAGAACCTCCTCCGCTTTTTTCGTCGGTTGAAAAATGCCACGCGTTCTCAAACAAAACCAGATAATTGTGTACCTGGCTAATAAAGAACTATTCATGAGCCCACATCATAAAATCTAAAATATATGTGGTGTTCTGTTCCTGGTGGTGAGTAATGTCGCCCGGGCTCCCGAGGATATTATATTGTGTTTTTTATTAATTTATCGTATGGCATAAAACTCTACTTAATTTTTTATGATATTAGATTTAAGGTAAGCAACTGTATCCGTCGAGAAAGTCTTGAAAGCAGCCGAATTCCCGCTAAATTTGGTGATGGGATACTCAACGATGATATGGTGTAACGTCTGATCTGGACAGCTACACTGGCATTCCGCTCACTCGCACCATCCCCATCTGTACCAAAGATATGCGCAATTTCCGACCCCTGTACTGATACGGTTTAGTAAACACCA
Organism: Epinotia brunnichana; assembly: GCA_963854355.1. NCBI lineage: Eukaryota > Metazoa > Arthropoda > Insecta > Lepidoptera > Tortricidae > Epinotia > Epinotia brunnichana. The sequence goes on from OY977940.1 coordinate 3,908,730, forward strand.
GGCCCGTCTAGATTCCTCAAAACCCACAGGCCATGCCCCAGCATCAAGCTCAAACAGGTCCCCAGAAACTGACCTGGCTTCCCATTCCTTAATCCACGAAGGAAGTGAGTTTTCAGTTGGTACTGGGTCGTGGAACTTTAATGCGAGGAGTTTTCGGGACTTGAGTCTGAGGGTCTTTAGTGTGTCGAGGTTCGGTCCTGGTGTAGGTATAAGCCTGTGTTGAGAGTCAGGTACCAGAGTTTGTCTCTAGCTATCAACACAAAAAAAATCTTCAAGTCAGTAAAGGGTCGGTATACTTTAGCGAATTTAAAGTGAGCTCATGAATGGGGAATTATTCTGAGCATAAGAATAGCCATTGTTATCTCTCGCACGAGCCAAACTTTGCAAAAAAGTGGCTTATACCTGGGTCGCTGGGAGCGGTCTTTTTATTATAGTTTAGTCCATTTTTAATCTATTGAATAAGACGATAGAGTTCATTTTACAATGAACATTTTATGTAGCGCTAAGATTTTTCTTGCAAAAAATGGCACGCGTCCGACCACACAGTCGTATTGTTAGACTTGAATGCTATTGTTCTGAAGATAAGAAGATACTCTCAACTATAACGCGCTTGTTGTTTCTTGTGGAATCACAAGCGTAAATAGGCTACGGTGTCAGCTTACCTTACTATTCAGAGTAGTTGCGGTGTCCAAGAGGCAACCGAATGGCTCGCGGTATTTGAGCTCCGAAGTATTGTAGAACCACAGCCGATTGAAACAGCGGTTACCTAAAAGTATCCCCTCCTATTTCCGCCCAGTCCAAGTTGGTTCAGTTAAGGTTGCACATGGCGGTTCCACAACGCTTCGGGAGCTCAAATACCGCGAACGCGGTTTCGTCTTGGACACTGAAACTACACGTCATTGCTTTACCTATAGATACCGTCTTTTTGTTTGTGACCGTCATAACCCGGCAGGCAAAAGAAATCCAAAAGCGAACGTTTCTCCAAGTTCTCCGTCATTTTTACACTGGCAAGTGACCGGAAGCATAATTTACTTGCATTCAGTCTCTGCTCTCGCCGTATACAAATAAACACACTTTGCATGTGTGCGTAAAAGTATTGGAGGGTTGATGTTTTGATGAGTTATCTTTATGTTGAGAGGAAATACGTAGTCCATACAAAAAATTGTCTTTCATTTGAAGTTGTTTATAGAAGACAATTATATAGATATAAAACAACACAAAAGAACAGATGGCAGACGGACTATAGGTAGGTACTTATAAGTTTTTTAGTATGTATCTTTGTTTTGTATTTCGCTTCTCATGCATTTTTACAAACCTGTGTTTTTAGGGTTCCGTAGCCAAATGGCAAAAAACGGAACCCTTATAGATTCGTCATGTCTGTCTGTCTGTCCGTCCGTATGTCACAGCCATTTTTTTCCGAAACTATAAGAACTTTACTGTTGAAACTTAGTAAGTAGATGTATTCTGTAAACCGCATTAAGATTTTCACACAAAAATAAAAAAAAACAATAAATTTTTGGGGTTCCCCATACTTAGAACTGAAACTCAAAAAAAAAAATTCTCATCAAACCCTAACGTGGATAAGTCTTCAAAAATGATGTTGAGGTTTCTAATATCATTTTTTTCTAAACTGAATAGTTTTCGCGAGAGACACTTCCAAAGTGGTAAAATGTGAGTTCCCCCCCCCCCCTGTAACTTCTAAAATAAGAGAATGATAAAACTAAAAAAATATACGATGTACATTTTCATACAAACTTCCACCGAAAATTGGTTTGAACGAGATCTAATAAGTAGTTTTTTTAATACGTCGTAAATCGTAAAGCGCAATTTATTTTACGGAACCCTTCATGGGCGAGTCCGACTCGCACTTGGCCGCTTTTTTTATAGTAATTTTGTCTTTTTTTCTGTTCTTTGCAAATCTGGGGCCATGGTAGTGCCCCCGCCAAGTCAAGCAAATATATATTTGACGACCGGTGTGTGTAGTTGGTAGTGTATATTTGCGTGATGACTTGATGAGCATGAATATATGTTTCTGAGTCTCGGGTGTAGCGATATGTTAAGTACATCGTCGTCTAGTACCCACAACACAAGCCTTGTGGAGCTAACCTTGGGGCTAGTTCGACCTGTGTAAGGCGTCTCGTAATATTAATTAATTAATTTATACACACTTGCCACTTGGTGGTTCAGGCATGCGGCTGTCAAGCAGCGATCGTGGGTTCGAATCTCGGCTCGTACCAATGAGTTTTTCGGAACTTGCGGAATATTTACCGTTAGCTTTTCGGTGAAGGAAAACATCGTGAGGAAACCGGTCTAATCCCAATAAGGTCTAATTTTCCCTCTGGGTTAGAAGGTCAGATGGCAGTCGCTTTCGAAAAACTAGTGCCTATGCCAAATCTTGGGATTAGGTGTCAAAGCGGACCCCGGGCTCCTTAAGGGGCACAACCGGGAATAACGCTAGGAGAATGATGCCACTTGGGGGCACCAGTCCGTGAGGCAGGTCACCTATGAGATGGAGAGACCAGATTAAAGCTGCAGTAGATGCATCAGTACACGCAACTGACATGCATAAGGAAGGCGACTGTCAGAGACGAATGGCGGCGTGATGTGATGCTTGCTACCAACACCTGGAATGATGACCACGATCACTCTGTCAAGAGTGAAACGACGAAAAAGGGGATTTATAAACATTTTTTTAATAACAAATAACTAAGAAAAACTAAAGCTAAGAAAAAAAATTGACTAAAAGTCCAAAGACGCTGGCAGCAATACCTTTGTGTGTAGCTATAATAGCTACCCGCGGCTTTGTCCGTAAATATAGCCTATAACCATTCAGAAACTCCATTCTACACGCAGGTGAAAGAATTTTTGAAATCGGATAAGCGGTTCCGGAGATTAGGTACCACATACAAACTTATATTACAAAGCTACAGTCTCACAGGCTTTTTCTCTTTATAATTATTATTCTAGTCTAGATATAGACTAAACGTCACTAAACCGTCGTGCGAGCCTACTTTAATCATTCTTAAATTAATTATTAAAATAAAAGTTAGTATTTTTATGAAGGCTATACTTAGATGTTTTCGCCGGAGAATCACAATTTAATAATATTAATATTCAATTTCATTACTGGACTTGAAAATTAATTACTGAAGATTTATAATTAGGTATCTCTATAAAAATATATTAGTAAGACTTCGGAGGGCGGTCAGACTATTTATTAATTCTTAAAAATATTTTTAATATGCAGCAAAATTTGGAATTTCGTGGGTTTTCGTAGAATAGTGTTCTGCTGATGCTGGTCGATTGCGTAAAGTTTTGTACGTACGATACGTAGATCTTCATGATATTGGGAAAATGGCGTTGAGTTGTCCACAAATACCAACCCTGGTATGTGCTTGTTTGTCATATCATGTAATATTAATTAAATACAAACCACAAAATACTTAGCCTGTAATTTCGCGCAAAATTTCCAATCAAAGTTCCTAAACTAAGCACGCAATGTATCGGCAGCGTAGCATAAAGACTCAACGGCTACCGTTGAGAAAGTAATTGAGTGTACTGTTGTTATAGTTCACTCGATGTGAGATGAAAGACTATTCTTAGCGTGGACTTATGTTTGCAAAGCAAAAGGAAACAAAATCGTGATGAGATATCAATGTTTCGCGCGATAGTTCTCGCTCAGTCGCCAAAGATGACTTAGGTACAGAATTCTTTACAAAAAATGTAATACAATATTTAAATTATTTAGTGAAAATACTTTTTAAAGTTACTTTTTCAAGAGCAAAATTAGTATAAAATAGATTTGCTTTCCGTATTTTAAACTCTGAATTGGAAAACAATGAAAGTGTTTGTCACATTATTAATAATTATATGACAAAGGATTCTTTTTGTTTAGTTTCACAGCTTATGTTCTTCAAAACACACAGAAACAGCTGGTGATTGCTCCACCGACAAGAATAGGGTAATAAAAATAAATAATTAACATATGACAAGAATGCTACCCTTAAATTAAAAAAAAATACATCAATAATCGCCTTTTAGCAGCCCTTTATCAAATACGTATGTAATGTCCGCCACAAAATGCAGACCTTGGATAATTAATTTACCTCGTCAACCGAAATATTACTTAAGGTGACTGTACTGAAGCCACTTTAGTAGATAAATGTTTACACTAAGCTTACCTTAATTTGGATGCCTCTGAGAGATTGTAGAAAGCTTCAAAGTGGCAAAACTGTAGCTGCATGTTAACCATTAATCATCATCATCATCATTATCCTGACGACCGCTTTAGCCTAGTTGGTAGTGACCCTGCCTATGAAGCAAGAGGTCCTGGGTTCGAATCCCGGTAAGGGCATTTATTTGTGTGATGAGCACGAATATTTGTTCCTGAGTCATGGATGTTTTCTATGTATTTAAGTATTTATTTATCTCCACTTATAATAAATCTCTAAATTAAAAAAAGAATCAGCCAGTTTGAAACTAAGCTTTGCGCGGTTCGAATGTTCTCAGCATCCCATGAACGGAAAAATATGAAACATTTTATATAGGTACACTATTATTCTAGCTGCAACTTAGGATAGTTTTTATCCGACTGCGACAGTTAATTAATTTTCCGAAATATACGACTTCATTTAATTTTTCATTTATTTTTATTGAAATCAAACGCTGCTCCAACTGTCAGCTATAAGAACCGTCAAATTTTCGTCAAAATGGCGGAATTGCTTTGCCTTTCACTTATTAATTATTTAAATCCCGTCTACGATAGACCTTTACGAGACAAATGCTAAAATATAAACCATAAAAAAATATTCGATTCTGATATGAGAACTTATATGCGCAAATGTCGTTTTATGTCGTAATTTCAATAAATGAAATCAACAAATTTGAACAATATAATTAACACGAATTTGTTTTTTTTGAATGACAATGGCACGCGCTCGGCGCATTCAGCCAAAGTACCTGCGGCGCTACTACGAAAACCGATACTCAATGTTCATATATTTGAATCCCTGTCACTCGAGTATGGTTAGTGCGATAGAGATAGAGATACCCGAATATTTTCGAATTCCGAAGTTCGTGGTTATAGCTCAGGAATCGAAAATATGGTAAATAATCATAATGTATTTTCTCGAAAAAGAATTTAAAATAAATATAGTCAAATGGAGAAAAAAACAAAGCAAGAGGTTATATAGGTAATGATTAAGTTATAAGAGTCCAAAGTTTTAAGAGGGGGTATGTTCTGTCCCTTTTCCGCAAAACGCACCTTCATATGAAACGATTGTTTTTTACTATGACGCTCGAGTATATTGACGTCACAGTCCCTCATCGTTTTCTCACTCTAACAAGCGACATTAAAACGGATGTAGCTTCATAATTTTTTGAGATATTTGAATGGGAGTTTCATTATCTTCTATCTATTTATCTCCACTTATAATAAATCTCTAAATTAAAAAAAGAATCAGCCAGTTTGAAACTAAGCTTTGCGTGGTACGAATATTCTCAGCATCCCATGAACGGAAAAATATGAAACATTTTATATAGGTACATTATTATTCTAGCTGCAACTTAGGATAGTTTTTATCCGACTGCGACAATTAATTAATTTTCCGAAATATACGACTTCATTTAATTTTTCTATTATTTTTATTGAAATCAAACGCTGCTCCAACTGTCAGCTATAAGAAACGTCAAATTTTCGTCAAAATGGCGGAATTGCTTTGCCTTTCACTTATTAATAATTTAAATCCCGTCTACGATAGACCTTTACGAGACAAATGCTAAAATATAAACCATAAAAAAATATTCGATTCTGATATGAGAACTTATATGCGCAAATGTCGTTTTATGTCGTTATTTCAATAAATGAAATCAACAAATTTGAACAATATAATTAACACGAATTTGTTTTTTTTGAATGACAATGGCACGCGCTCGGCGCATTCAGCCAAAGTACCTGCGGCGCTACCACGAAAACCGATACTCAATGTTCATATATTTGCATCCCTGTCACTCGAGTGTGGTTAGTGCGATAGAGATAGAGATACCCGAATATTTTCGAATTCCGAAGTTCGTGGTTATAGCTCAGGAATCGAAAATATGGTAAATAATCATAATGTATTTTCTCGAAAAAGAATTTAAAATAAATATAGTCAAATGGAGAAAAAAACAAAGCAAGAGGTTATATAGGTAATGATTAAGTTATAAGAGTCCAAAGTTTTAAGAGGGGGTATGTTCTGTCCCTTTTCCGCAAAACGCACCTTCATATGAAACGATTGTTTTTTACTATGACGCTCGAGTATATTGACGTCACAGTCCCTCATCGTTTTCTCACTCTAACAAGCGACATTAAAACGGATGTAGCTTCATAATTTTTTGAAATATTTGAATGGGAGTTTCATTATCTTCTATCTATTTATACATAATAAATGCCTATGTCCTGACTGACTTATTCACTCACTCACTCACTCACTCACTCATCAACGCACAGCCGAAACTAATAATCTTAGAGAGTTGATTTTTGCACAGTATGTTGCTTTTATAACGTGGGCTAGGGATAAAAAGGGATTTTTGAAAATTCTACCCCTAAGGGGGTAAAATAGGGGAGCAAAGTTTGTATGGGAGAACCTTTTTTTTTTGAGCTATAGACTTAAACTTTGTAGAAATAATAGTTATTAGAATACAAATGAAACACTTTCAGCGTTTTGGAAAATTCCACCCCTACGGGGGTAAAATAGGGGTGCAAGGTTTGTATGGGGGAAACAATATTTTTTTTAAATAGAGACTTAAAACTTTGTAGAAAAATTAGTCATCAGAATACAAATTAAGTACTTTCAGCGTTTTAGAAAATTCTACCCGTAAAAATAGGGGGCTAAAATAGGGGTGCAAAGTTTGTATGTGGGAAACTATTTTTTTTAGCTAGAGTCCTAAAACTTTTTAGAAAGATTATTTAAATACAAAGAAAGTACTTTCAGCGTTTTGGAAAATTTCACCCCTAAGGGGGTAAAATAGGGTGCAAAGTTTGTATGGGAAAAACATTTTTTTTTTAATAGAGACTTAAAATTTTGTCGAAAAATTACTTATTAGAACATGAAAAATACTACATTCGGCGTTTTACAAAAATCATTCCCTAAGGGGGTTAAAAAAGGGTGCAAGGTTTGTATGGGGAACACTTTTTCTGAGCTAGATACTTAAAACTTTGTAGAAAGATTACTTATAAAAATACAAAAAAAGACTTTCAGCGTTTTGAAAAAATCTATCCCTAAGGAGGATAAAAAGGGGTGCAAAGTTTTTATCAGGGAAAGTTTATGTTTTTGAGTTAGAGACTTGAAACTTTGTAGAAAGATTACTTATTCAAATACAAAAAAAGAACACAAATCGTTTTGGAAAATTCCACCCCTAATAGGGTTAAAAAGGAGAGCAAGCTTTGCATGGGCAACACTTTTTTTGAGTTAGACTTAAAACTTTGCAAAAAGATTACTTATTAGAATACTAAAAAAGAACATTTATCGTTTTAGAAAACTTCATCCCTAAGGGGATCCTTAAGATCCTTAAGAAGGGTAGCCAGTGTTGTGTGGGAAAAACTTTTTTTTTTACTAGACTTAAAACTATTCGAAATGTTACTTATTAAAATTAATAATAAAGTACTTTCAGAGTTTTAGAAAATTCCACCCCTAAGGGGGTTAAGAAAGCTTTGTATGGGCAACACTTTTTTTGAGCTAGAGACTTAAACGTTTACGAAAAAAGTTCTTTCAGCGATTAGAAAAATTCAACCTCTAAGGGGGTTTAAAAGGGGGTTCAAATTTTAAATGGCGGGCAATAAAATTTTAAAGTGTGAGTAAGAGATTTTTAACTTCGGTCTTATTATGTACGTTAAAAGACTACAAAACTGATTTCAGAGTTTTTCCAAATTCATCCCCTAAGAGTGTTAAAATTGGTTCAAAGTTTGAGTATTTTAAGGCATTTTTAAAGTATGAGATTTTTAACTTTGGTTTTAGACTGTTTGTTCACAAACTAGAAAATGAACATCAACGTTTTTTTTTAATTATCCCCTAAAAGAGGGTTCAAATTTTGTATTGAGAAAAATCATTTTCTAAGACGATAAAAAGTTCTACGCGGACGAAGTCGCGGGCAACAGCTAGTCTATATATAAGTATGTTTATCTTCGTCTAGTACCCATAGTACAAGCTTTGCTTAGTTTGGGACTAGGTCGATTTGTGTAAAACTGTCCGCAAATATTTATTTATTTATTATAATATCAGCCAAGACGTCTACTGCTGGACATAGCCTACATAGGCCACCCCCAAAGAGTGCCACAATAATCGGCCATCCACATTTTGCGGACTCCCGCATCCTTTACCAGGTCATAATTCCAAATGATCCATTTGATCGACCCTTATCAGGCGAGTCATGTGTTAATGGGAATTCATTTAGGCTAACCCATGTTGGATACTTGGTTGGGTTGTTATTATGTCGGTATTCATATAATTTAAAACGTAGGTATCTACCCGGACGATCGAGCTCTGCTCGGGTGAAAATACTGAAAATACGAAGAAAACGAATTTTCCCCGATGACCCTGTAAATTCGTAAAATCCAAATTTTATCGAAATCGTTCGAGCCGTTCGTTCTGGAGATTGTGATTACAAATATATGTACCTATACAAATATTGCTCGATTAATAGTATACGATGTAAGTATTTACTATTTAGTGGCATACGTACATTTAGGCTATACTTACATACTTTACGTCGGTATCCATATTCGCTAACAAAATGTTATCTATTACTTATTCTGTGCTGTTATGCAGGTTGGTGTAAATTTTACTGTAAATTATGCTGTGTTAATCATTGTTTTGGTTCAATAAAAAAAAGTACAATTTAAAACATGACAGATTTGCTTAGTTGATGAAACCTAACTTACCTTTAATTATTTTAATAATAAGCTCCACGGTCGATGTCGCCCAAGGCGACTGCTCTCATCTCCGTAATGGGAAATTGATGAAAATTTTAAAAATGCCTGATTTTTTTTTTGGTGATAGGAATAACCTTCCTTAGCACCAGAAAAAAGTTGCACACTTGTCAGCTGCGTCAATTATTTTTGAAAAATATATACAGTTACCTCACTTACATTTTGTGGTTAGGACGGCAAATGAGACACTTTCCTTGATCCGTCTCATATTACAAAAAATATTTTAAATATCTGACCCTGGAAATGACCAATATAGCTGCTGCAGCTGTCAATATCATTGCCAGTGTCATTTTACCACGGATGTTTATGATATTTTTATGTAATATGAGACGGATCAAGCAAAGTGTCTAAAACCCAAAACGTGAGCGAGGAAACTGTTATATTTTTCAAAAATAATTGACGCATCTAAAAAGTCTGCAACTTTTTTCTGGTGCTAAGGAAGGTTATTCCTATCAACAAAAAAAAATCAGGCATTTCTAAATTTTTCATCCATTCCCCATTGTCGCTGGTGTACCTACTCGTACGTCGCTAACGTAGTCAATCTCGTTAAAGCGTTGTAATTAAGAGCGGTTACACACGGGCTCTTTCTGCAGTTCTACAAACGCGATACAGTATCGATAGGTCAATGTGGTTTTGGTGATCCATGGCTCGTGTCGCGCGACAGTTACCCTGAGAACTTTACGGTTTCGCTCTATGAAAACACAACAATATATCGATATCAGCCATATTTTTACACCAATAAATAGGTTGGGTAATTTGACAAAATATTCATTAATAATCCACCTAAATTTAATACCGATACGGTAAAAAATAATGAAAAGTAATCTTCATTAATTCCGTAAAAATCAGGCGAAAATGCTATAAACTTTCTTTACTTTATGATTGACTACGTCTATATACGTTCTTTGGGATACGCGCATAATCCACTTATTTTTGTTAGTGAATAAACCTTTCTATAGGCCAGATGAAATTCAATATTATCTCAAGGTCGTAAAATATTTAATTAAAATGCCGTTATTTCCTGATCCATATATTTTTGGATTCAGGTAGTAAGTCAAATTTGTGTACTCAAACATGTTTTCATTATAAAAATACTGATAGCATTTTTGCTTGCGGGTTAATTTTTTTTCCTAACTTCCGGTCCATAGAATTATTGATGTCCATAGTAAAAGTTGTTTAAAATAACATATAAAAGCCGTATACAAATAATTAGCCTGATATTGAATTATTTCCAAAAAAACCGTAATTTTCTCAGGGTAAGTAGCGCGTTCGTGAAACACGCATTTGTATCGTTGCAAATTATCGCCGTGAGTCGCTCTGACGCATGACTCACGAAAGTTTAAATTAAAAAGGACTCTTAGCTTTTATGAAACGCAGGAACGAATTATCATATTCATTTATTGGGGTCCGGGTCCCCTTATTTCACCGAAAAACGTTTCACCGAATGCATTGTTTCATCGAATTTTTGTTACTCAGAAACCGTTAACTTTTTAGGTACAGCTAAAATCGATAAAACAGGATACAACCGTTTGCAACCTAATTTATTCCATGATCCACTGTTTTCTGAACTGTGTTGTATTACAGGGTGGGCCATACATTTTTGCAAATGGCAACACTGATAGTATTATAATAAATTATATAGTTTTTGAGTGGAGGGAAATTTGACATTACTTTATGCAGTTTTATTTGCAAAAAAGCGTTTTACTGATCAACAACGAGCTTTTTGTGTAAAACAGTTTTATAAAAGCAACAATCAAAAATTTAGGAGGAAGCCCGGATCTCACTCCCGCCGATTTTTTCGTGCGGGGATATTTATAAAGTCGAGTTCTAAGTTAAAAAAACCGAAGACAATATCCAAACTCATGCAAAACATCCGCGATGAGATAGTCGAGATCCCTCGCAGCATGTGTCAGCGAATTTCCCAAAGTCTGCGTAGTCGTTTGCAGGAGTGCCAGCGTTGAGATGCGGGTCATCTCAAAGATATTATTATCAAAAAATAAATTGCATTAAGTAGATGTTAGTCACAAAAATTACATGATCAGGAAAATAACTTTCATGGTTTTATTTTCATCAAAGTTTCAAAAGTGCAAGAATTTTTGGCCCAGCCTGTATTATTGAGGTGTGCAATAAATTGTATTTGCATTGTATTTGTATAACCGTATAAATAAAAATAGATCAATTAAAACTGGATTGCTCTCAATGCAAACTTAATTCTTATTTATTCGTTTTGACGGATCCTAACTAACTTTAACGGGTTGTTTTACCGACAAATGTTCCATCGAATGTACCTATGTTTCGCAGAATTTTCATTTCAGAAGACAGTGGATCAAGGAATAAAATATTAGGTTGCAAACAAACAATGCAAACTTAATTCTTATTAGTTTTGACGGTTCCTAACTAACTTTAAGGCCTCATAAGCCAATGTTACTGTATATACAGTCTCAGAATTATTCCGTAGTACTTACCCTAATGTTGACTGATGGCCGGGATTCCAGTTTCTTTATTAGATTCAGGCGCGAGTAGAATACACAAGCAAGTCAAAACAATTTCGTTACCATTTGTTGGAACATTCTTAAATTTTCACCAACAAATTGAAAAGCAATCTATGAATACATGAATAAGGGATTACCTGCCGCAGATGTAATGAATTATCGGTTTTTCTGTGAATTTTTAGGTGTGATAATATTATCTTTCCTTTTAGGTACTTTGGTTGATCTAAATTGCTACGGTTGTGTTTAGTGAGTAAACCTTATTTTGAATGGCGTGAATTTATTGGTTATTTGTTGCATTCCTTTTGGCCGCATATTTACCGCTGCGCAAGCTACGGTGGCCTAGTGGTTCAGGCATGCGGCTGTCAAGCGGCGGTCGTGGGTTCGAATCCCGGCTCGTACCAATGAGTTTATATCAACGTACGGAATATGAACCGTTAACTTTGCGGTGAAGGAAAACATCATGAGGAAACCGGTCTAATCCCAATAAGGTCTAGTTTTCCCTCTGGGTTGGAAGGTCAGATGGCAGTCACTTTCGTAAAAACTAGTGCCTATGCCAGATCTTGGGTTTAAGGCACAACCGGGAATATTGCTAGGAGGATGTGTGTGTTGCATTCCTTTTAGCAGAAATGTGATGTAGGTATGAGCATTATTATTTTCGTTTTCTTTATCTTCCTATCTTTAATTAATTATGTGTGCCAATCGCACAATACATATTTATTGTTTACTTAAACGTACTTAGACATTTTTTTTGTTTATGTACTTCGACGGTGGCGAACAAACCGTCTGATGGGAAGCAGAAATCGTTGCCCGTGGACACTTGCGGCTTTGGTACCTTTGTTAGAATATGGCATTGCGTCACATGTCCGCTTTTTGTACGATTAGTTTTTCTTTTGTTGTAAGTGTGGGACTAGTCGAACATAATAAACACACTGTTAACTTAAAAAGGTGCGACCACAGGTTTTCAGGTTTATTACACGACTGCCCAACGAAAAGGTTACACGACTGCCCAACGAAAAGGAGTGTAATGTTTTAAGGTTTAATGTGTACGTATGTCTTATTCTTTAATCCACCAGAACTAGTCAACGCCTTAACCGATTTAGATGAGTGGGGTATCGTTAGAATCCTTACGTCAACCCGGGTGACATAGGATATATGACGTCACAACAAAAAAATATGACGGATTATATGATCAATAATGTGTGAACTGAAGAAAAATTTTTTTTCATATCCCGTCAAGTCGGGTATCAAAATGAGGAGTTTGAAAAGGCGATTTCAAAAATATAAACAACTTACGAGTATGTATTTAAAACTCAATTGTATTAAATTAGACTTTTCAAAATAGAATCGCGAATTGCAAAGAGTATAACCATTCGGGGCTTTTGAATTATATATCAAAAGAAAGGATTTTGAAAGCTCATCATTAATATAATACATCTTATATGTTTAAGTACACCTCCGGAGAGAAAATCCTAAACGTTCTACATCGCACTATTGAAAATTTCTCTCGATGAACGCCAGTCCTGGTCTGGATCGACATTTGCATGACATTCAAATATAGACTCTTTGAGTACTGATACTGATAACAAAGATAATACAAAAGTCACGCGGCGTTTACGACCTTATTAACTGCAAATCATTGCTTTTTCTGCGCATACTAAGAAAACTACCATGGTACGTTATAGCCAATTGTAATTACGTACAATATGGCGGATTATATGATCAATAATATGTGAACTGAAGAAAAAAAAAATTTCCTATCCCATCAAGTGGGGTATCAGAATGAGGAGTTTGAAAAGGCGATTTCAAAAATATGTACAACTTACGAGTATGTATTTATAACTCAATTGTATTAAAACAGACTTTTCAAAATGGAATCGCGAATTGCAAAGAATATAACCATTCGGGGCTATTGAATTATATATCAAAAGAAAGAATTTTGAAAGCTTATCATTAATAAAATACATTTTATATGTTTAAAGATATTAAATAATTCTTCTGAATTTTTAAGAATAAGTCTTATAACTGTTCAATGAACTAACATTAGTAGGGAGGCCAATTGGAAAAAAGTCGTCAAATAACAAAGTTCGTTTGACTGAAGGGGTTCCTACCAACAAGTGGTATCGTTGGATTCAGTGAGGTCCCCCGAGTATGAAAAGTGCTGTTGTCGCTCTCTAAATGTGTGGAGGGGATAACTATGACGTCACAAAGTTGGCGGCGAGTGGTATCAAATTTTATCAATTATATCCCTAACTACTCAACGTATTTGAACGAATGAGGCATCAAATGAAAGCTAATTAAGTAGTCAATAAAACATGTCTTACAATATAAAATGTACAACTTATAATTAAAAAGAAACACCTAAAACATATATTTTTTAAACTTACCTTTATTTAGATGCAAAAAAAACAATGAAGGAGGCGTTATCGTCAAAAAAGACTTCAAATAAACAAAAATGCTACATTTATCCTTTATACAATTTTTTTTGAAAATTTGGAATCGGGTCATAAATTTATTTGTGTATTTATTTGTGTATTTATCACGAATATTTGTTCCTGAGTTATGGATGTTATATATGTCTATAAGTATCTATATGTATGTATCTATTATATATATCATCACCTAGTACCCACAACACAAGCCTTACTGAGCTTACCGTGGGCCTAGGTTGATTTGTGTAAGATTGTCCCGTAATATTTATTTTATTTATTTATTTATTTATAAAAAAGTACACCACGGCTATTTCACCACGGGCGCGGCGACCGAAGCGGCGCGCGCGCGAGGGTTGCCGCGCGTGAGCGTGCGCGGTTTCTTGAGTTTACCAAGATGAGATATCATATGAGAGGTATTTGAATATTTAGTTAAATTTTTTTGATAGCTAAAACTCTAGCATTTATATATTATAAAAAGCAGTCAAATTAACGTAAAAATATTTTCCCAGTGTGTATTTAAAAGAAAAGAATTAAAATATGCAGTCCACATACAAATATTATAAGTAAATAATATATTTTTACAACACACTTTTAAAAATTATGATCATTTTGTTGAAAGAGGTTTTGTCTAAACTCTCAAATACCATAAATTTAAAATGTCAGACCTACTTATTCTGTTGTTGTCACTCGTGTCTGTCAAGATTAAAATAAAACAACGAATATATTTATTATAATGTGCGTTTTTAATTGCTTAAGTTAGTAAAAGACTCTCCAATTCTAAAAGGGTACAAACCTTAGACACCACTGCGTCTCATAACTTTATTAGGTTATCAGTCCCTGCTACGAAATGGAGAATTTTACGAAACTACATATTGTTTTGCTAGAGGGAATACATGGAAATACAAAGCCGTGAGTATACTACCAACCATCCCGCACGCGCTGGAGATAGTGCAAGGCTTGTTCCTGAAACCCACAGCATCCGCCCCTGGCTCATCAGGAGATGCCGCAGTTGCTGCTGGCACGTACAATGCCAACTAAGACCGGTATGTAAAAGCCGACGCAACTGCTCTTCTGATAATTACAACCAATATGCAAGAATACACGCTTAGAAAAATCATAGGTCAGGTTTACAAATGCGAGAGATGTATGGCTTGAATTGCATAGAATTTATGACGGCGTGGACGAAGACAAGTCTTATAATCTATGCATGCGCTTTTTTGGTTTAAAAAGGATCCGGCAGACGATATAGCCACGCACATGCCGAAACTTTAGAACATCTGGACGCAGCTGAATCAGGAGTTTAGTAAAGATATGACTAGCGAGTTACTGCTACGAGCTACGAGCACTGCTACTCCTATGCAAGATTCTCGATACGCTCGACGAAACTTACTTCTCCTTTAGAAGCAGCTGGCTACTACATGATCCTTATGTCTGTAGAGACTAGAGATCACTGAAATATTTTCAATCAATCCTGACAACGAGTACTGGTACATGGATAACGGCGCCACAAGCCACGTAACAAACCAAGCTAATATGTTCCAAAATTATAAACACTTCAATGATATTCGTACTGTAACAACGGCCAATGGTAATACAAAGTTCAAAGTTCAAAGTATTTATTTGTCAAAACACAGGTTATAAAGATGTTATAAATGCAGCTTGGTATCGCTATGTCTTACCCGAAGGTGTAACAAAATATAGGCTTCAATTAATGGTCAATATAAACATAAATTTTCATGCAGCGTGCTTTTTTTTTTTTTTTTTTTTTTTTTAAATACATAAATATGCGAGTTCAAAATGTATCTTTTCTATATTCGTCAATTGAATAGTATGCCTTTTCCACTAGAAGAGCAAACAGTTTCTTTTTAAACATCATCAAATTTTCTGCGTTTAAAATGTTTCTTGGCAACTTATTGAAAATTATTGAAGCCATCCCAAGAACACTTTTTGAGAGCAAGGCCGTTTTACATGAAAGGGTATTGCAGATTTTACCCCGTTGACGCACACTGTTAAAACTAGGGAAATTATTTTGATTAAATTTAACATAACAAGCAATTTCGTAGATATATAAGCATGGCAGAGTCAATTTACGTAGTCTAATGTAATGTGGCTTACATGATTCCATTGGCGGAATACCACATATGGCGCGAATACATTTTTTTTGACTTCTAAAAACGATCTCACGGTCAGTGCAATTACCCCAAAAAATTATTCCATATCGTAAAGTCGAAGTTACATATGCATCATATGCTACAAGAACCGCTGATTCACTTACTACTTTTCTTAAGTTATACAGTGCATAAGAGTATTTGTTAAGTTTTTTACAAATTGTTTCTATTTGGTTTCCCCATGTCAGCTTATTGTCTAGACTTAAACCTAAAAAGTTAGTGGCACTTGTTTCTTCTATTACATGGTCATTATAAGCTACAGTCAAGTTGGATATGTTATTAGTCCGTTGTTTAAAATTCATTATTTTAGTTTTGTCAAGATTAATTTTCAAGTTATTGTCATTGAGCCACTCTATTATCATTTCTAGAGTCCTATTTATGTTATATTCATAAGTGTTTAAATCTACATTTGCATTTTCTGCTGAAAAAATTATTGTGCTGTCATCCGCAAATAGTACCATCGGAAAGTCAATAGCCTTAGGCAGGTCGTTTATATAAATAATAAATAATAGAGGTCCCAGTATGCTACCTTGCGGAACACCATATTTGATGTCTCTAAATTCCGATGAATATGTCATTTCAGTTTTGGATTGGACGCATAATCTACTGATTTGTGTAATTTGTTTACGGTCACTTAAATACGACTTGATTAAGTCATGTATATTTCCACGTATTCCATATTTAAACAACTTGTCTAATAATACTTTGTGATCTACGAAATCAAATGCCTTAGTCATGTCCATATAAAGCGCCTTTATCATCACTGTTTTCAATAAATCAAATATGGCCATGTTTATTGATCTGTTTTTCCTAAACCCTTTTTGTTCGTTTGTGAATAGGTTTTTCTTTTCAAAATACTGATAGAGGTTGTTGTATATTACCTTTTCAATAATTTTAGAAAAAATTGAAAGCAATGCAACAGGGCGGTAATTGCTAGGATTATCTTTATCCCCTTTTTTATGAAAGGGCTTAACGACAGCTATTTTTAATTTTTCTGGAAATATACCGTACTCTATACAGAGATTTACAATGTGGCAAAGCGGCTCCACTATAATATTACAAGTTTGCTTGATCACTTTCGTTGCTATACCATCATATCCCGTACTATTTGTGTTCTTTAGTGTACTTATTATCATTCTTATGTCATTTAAATTCGTCGGTCTCACAAAAATCGAGTTTGGCGAGTTATTTATAAAATAATTGTATTGTCTTTTGTCATTCTTAGCAGTAAGTGTGTGATTAGATTTATTAATGTCTGTATTTATGAGGTCAATAAAATAGTTGTTAAATGTCTGAGCAATATCTAAAGGTGTTGTTATGATTTTACCTTCAGCTTTTATTTGCTGGATGTCTTCCTTGGGATGTTTGGTTTTAGGATTCTTAATAATGTTCCATGTCGCTTTTGATTTATTTGATGAGTTTTTAATATAGAAATCATTTTGTGATCTTTGTGTTAGTGTAATAATTTTTTTGAGACGCCTCGTGTAGGTTTTTAATTGTGTTTTGTTACTAGAGTTAGGTTGTAATCTATATTTCCAGAGTAGTTCCCGTTTTCGTTTACAACACGTTCTTATTCCTTTCGTTATCCACCTTGGTTTATTTATAGCTGTTAATTTTACCCTGATTGTAGGGAAACATAGGTTATAGAATAGATTAAACTCCTCAAAGAAATTGTTGAATGATTCATTCGGATCATTCGTCTGGTAAACGTCACTAAAAGTTATGTTTTGAAGGCATTCCGTAAATTTCGACATATTATCTGCACTATAATCCCTTTTTGTGATATACCAATGTGGCAAAACACTTGTTTTCTTTACTGGAAATTTAATTACTTGAGCTGTGTGATCGGAAACTGCTAGATCAATTACTTCAGCGGCACTTCCTCTTATGTTATGAATTATATTGTCAATGCACGTGTTGGAACTAAGACGTGTTGGTTCTAGTATTCCTATCTTAAGATTAAAACTATACAGCACATTTTTGAATGCCAGTGCATGTTTGGTGTTTTTTACTAAATCAATATTAAAATCGCCGCAAATAATAACCTTTTTACGATTTTTAATACAAACTTTGTATAAAATAGAGTCGAGTTTGTTGAGAAATAGTGTAATAGCTCCCGTTTCATATTTTGGTGTCCTATAAATACAGATGACTACAATTTCATGTTCAGTTAACTCTATAGCTGAACATTCAACTGAATTTGAGATTGACCAGTTAATAATGTCATCTAAAACTACGTACTTATGTCTGTTTTTTACGAGAATGCATGAGCCGCCGTTTCGATTATCTCGTGAAAAACATGCCGCTAATTTAAAATTAGACATAGCCAACTGAATTTTATCATCTACTTTCATATTATGTGCAGTTATGCACAGGACATCAATAGGCTTATTTAATTCTAACAGTTCCTGAATATGTATACTTAACAAGTCAGCTTTATTAATTAGACCATTAACATTCTGGTGTAGTAAAAATAATTCTTTATACACGAAAAAGATCAGCGCGTTCATTACTTTCGTCAACTATCACGTTATTTCCTTCAGTGTTATCTTGGTTTGAAATTGCTTGCGTATCTGTCAAGGTATTCCCCTGACTAAGATGGTTCTCGTTGTCTAGTTTTGGAATGAATTCTGCTCCATTCACAAATAGGCGATTGTTTCTGATGACCGCGTGTTTGCCATCCTTGCGCGCTTGAAACAAATGATCTCGAAGTGTGTTCCTCTTTTTAAGAGCCTCGGTTTCTAAAACTTCGGACACCGCATACCCACTGTTTCTGAAGCAAAATGCATTCTCCAGAACGTAGGTGTTCATCCGTTTACTTATTAGTTCTATAATCAAGGGTCGACGGTTTCCTTTTCTACCAACTCTCTTTGCAGTCTCGATAAATCCGTTTATATTAATATTTAAGATAACTCTGAACATGCAGTCAATTCGTTGAATAATGTCTGATTCCGATTCTCCGTAGAATTCGTCCAAGCCATAAAGAATAAATTTCTTCTGTGATTCCTCACCGCGTGCGTTTAAGTTATGTTTATTTGTCAGGCTAGTTTGTATATCTCGTAGTTGTGACTTAATTGTTTCGTTTTCCTTCTCCAAATCTCTTATTTCCAAGTTTGTTCTTTGTAGTTCGTCATTGAATACTTCTTGTTGTGATATTATTTCGTTATTTTTATTTACAAAGTCTTTACGAAGTCGTTCTATTGCAGTATTAATTTCAGTCGTAATTAAACATTTAATGCTGTTTATAATGGTGTTATTGTTTTGCAACAGCTTCTGATCTAATAAAGTACTAATATCCGCTAAGGTAATGTCCGGTGATTTGAGTTTTGTTTCATTCGATGCTGTACTTTGCGTGTGTCCTAATAAGCTCTGGGATTCATCGTGGGATAATAGATCATCAATCGACATATCGGTATTATGTATAACTGTGGAGACCTCATGCTGCTTGCGAACTGGAGTATTGTCGTTTCTGCGTCTGTTAGTAACATTTAAACATGATGGGCAACGCCATAAGTGCTCAAGCTCTCCAATTTTTTCCTTGTAATAAGAACTTGTCATACCAAGACAGTGGTGGTCATATGTGCCATTGCATAACACACATTTCAACATTTCTAGTTCCTTTATTGGTAAATTGCACGCCAAACAATTCATTTTTCTTGGCAATTTATCGTATTATTTTAATTTATAAACTTTGGAGTCCAATTCGGACCGTTTGATCGTAAGTACAATACGGACCGCTATCTGACAGGTTGAGATTAGCGAACTAGCAAAAAGCAAACATGCTTGTCATATGCGGCTACGAAGAAACACCTCTATGTTATCGTTGTGTGGGTTGCAGCGTGAGCGTTGATTGGTCAGTGACTTCACAAGGTTCAAAGCAATGGAAGCGAAAATTAACCCTTACTAGCCGTTGGCAGTTGATGTCATATTGTTTATGTTATAAAAACTTACAGTTCCGTGGATAATAAATGAATTTTAAGTCACTTCTCCTTCACTCAGTGTCTGTTCTTTTCATTGTCAATACTTATGAACAAAAATATCAGAAATATCACATTTTAACACATTTAAAACTGCGAAGTTAACAAATACACGTCTATTCGAATGAAGGCGCTTGGACGTGCTTCTTTATGGCCTTCTTAATTGCTACTTTATCAATGCTAAAGGCAAAGGTTCAGTAATAATTCAAGCAAACATTAAAGGGAAGCTACAACGTGTGACAAGTAAGATGTTTGGTATGTTCCAGCTATAACATAAAACTTATTCTCTGTTCTAGCTGTCCATGATAAGATTCCGATCAACGGAGAAGCGCGGTTAGTAGAAAAGCGGCAGAAATAAGGAGGACTATACAAATTGAATGTAAGAGTCGTACTTCAAGAAAACCCCGTTGAAGTCTGTGGTACATCCAATACCGTGCAACTGTACAACGAGAAGTTGGCTCATCAGAACAAGAAACACGTCAAAGGCTCAGCTTAAGTGGCTGATTGGGGGCGCAGTCGGAAAATGACGAAAGGCCATCACCAGAACAAAGGGCAGCCTGGTTCCGCTCGCTCTACCACGACTAACGTCTGCGATGTCACCATGCCCCGGATCACGAAGCCATAAAGGCAACCACCTGGTGGTCGGAGCAGATTGCCCAGCTGCGGGTGAGTTGCCTGGCAGTGCGACGTCAGTACACAAGGACTAGAAGGCGCAGACGGGCTACGCCGGAAGAGAAAGTGGAGACCTACGCAGTGTACCGGGAAGCGACCAAGGCTTGCACAATGCAATCGCTGACGCCAAATCTCGGTCGTGGGATGAGCTGCTGCGAGACCTGAACCGAGATCCTTGGGGACGCCCTTACGATTGTCTTAGGAAAGTTGCGGCCATGGACTCCCCCACTGACGGAAACACTAGAACCCGGCTTGACGAGGCGAGTGGTGGACACGCTGTTTCCACTGGATCCGGCTCACAATACGGCAGGCGTGATCGCGGAACCACAACCAGGGTCTTGGTCTGAAGAGTTGGAGATATCCCAGGCCGAATTGAAATGGGCCGTGACGCGTCTCGCTGTACGAAATACGGCACCGGGACCCGACGGCATTTCCGGCTGAGCATGGAGGCGCTAGGCCATAGGCTGGCCCGCTTTTTCAGAAGCTGTCTCTACCGGCTGCTTTTCTGGGAAACGGAAGGAGGCAAAACTGGTTCTCCTTCGAAAAGATGGAAGGCCTGCAGACTCACCGTCAGCATATCGGCCAATATGCCTATTGGATAACGTGGGCAAGCTTTTTGAGCATATTATCTCCCTTCGCGTCAACAGGAATCAGAGGTAGCGATGTTCCAAACCTATCGGATAGTCAGTTGGGCTTCCGTAAGGATCGATCAACAGTGGATGCGAATGATGCGATCCTTCGCGTCTGAGCGCTGTCCTGAGCGGTGTTGGCAATTAGCCTTGACATTGTCAACGCTTTCTATTATCTTCCTTGGAGTGCAATTCAGAGAGCTTTGGTCTACCACCAATTGCCTTCTTACCAGATGACTGTGATTGGGGCTAACTTATCTGATAGGAGCATCCGTTACCCCGGCCGAAATGGCGCTGACACACAGAGGGATGTAGAGTGCGGGGTACCCCAGGGGTCCCGCATATGACGCAGTTCTAAGAGCAGTACTCCCCAACGGCATCAGCGTCGTTTGCTATGCAGACTTATGTTCTTGCCGGAGGAGGTGAATTTATGAGGACCACCAGACTGGCGGAGCTATTAGGCGTGGCCGTCGGAGTAAACAAGATCCGTAGTATCAGACTTACAATTGCGCCACACAAGACCGATGCGCTTTGGCTACACGGACTGCGTCGCAGCCGGGAGCCTCCAGTCACTCCCGTGCTGGTTGGAGAGGCAGAGGTCCAAGTAGGGCAATTTATCAAATTCTTAGGCCTCACGTTAGACGGCCGATGGAGCTTTGACGAGCACTTCAACCGGCTTGTCCCCTGGATCCGAAGAACCCACTGGTCCATAGACTACTGCTAAATCTGGGAGGGCCTGAGGAAGGAATACGCCGGCTCTACGCTAGGGTTGTGCGGTCTTTCGCGCTATACGGGGCGCCCGTATGGTGAGAAAGATTGACGCAAAACCGACGTAGCAGAGCGAAGGTACTTGCAGTTCAGCGGCAGATAGCCATTAGGGGCACCCGCGGATACCGTACGATATCGTACGAGGCGGCTGCTCTTCACGGTTCCTACCGCTGGATATCTTGGCAGAAAAGGATGCCCAAGTGTACAATGCCTTGCGCGCAGAAGGGAGCGCTGTGGATGATTAAATTAAGGCGTTTCGAGAGGATGCCCATAGATAGGCCACAATTCACTAGCTGGCGTGAGCGACTGGGAGAGCCGGGTAGTACATGGCAGCGGATAATCACCGGAATTCTGTCGCACTTTGACCAGTGGCTGGAGCGGAAGGGTCGTGTGACCTATAGATTTGCTGCTTCGGTGAGTACATATACAGAATAGCTAAAGAGCGGACAGCACGATGTCACCATTACTGTTTTGACCTGGACTCTGCGCAGCAGACGCTCGAGGAATGCCCAGCGTGGCAACCCCTACCGCTCTCATAGCGGCAATATTGAGAAGAAGCTCCGCTTAGAATGCACCTTTTGTGAGAGTGTCAGCGTACCGATCCTGCTCGGAGGAGGAGACGGTGACGATGACATGTCGTAACTTTTTTTGTGCTCCCACAAGCCGCTGGGAAGTGCTCCTCAAACACAGCAAAGCATCATTGATTTTTGGGGTGACACCTACAATATCCGCACCGGGTACCACCCATGCTATGCTTAGCCACTAGAGCGCAGTTTATTTATTTTTGCCCTGATTTACAAAATTCAAAATGTTTATTGTGGAAATTATATGTAGCTATTATTTAGTTATAATATTTTTATGATCATTGCATTTTTTTTAAATACACGTACACACCGTAAATATAGTTAGTATATTATTTTGGCTATTAAAGAAGTTTTATTAAGCATTCAAATATCTTTTATATGATATCTCATTTATCCAAATCAGTTAAGTAGTTATCGAGGTACACTCAAGAGACCGCGCACGCTCACGCTCGACAACCCTTGCGCGCGCGCCGCTTCGGTCGCTACGCCCGTGGTGTAGGTACCTACTTATTTATGACCCGATTCCAATTATTCAAAAAGAATTGTATAAAGGATAAGAGTAAGACATGTTTTATTGGCTACTTAATTAGCTTTCATTTGATGCCTCATTCGTTCAAATACGTTGAGTAGTTTGGGAGATAATTGATACAATTTGATACCACTCGCCGCCATCTTTGTGACGTCATAGTTATCCCCTCCACACTTTTAGAGAGCGACAACAACACTTTTCATACTAGGGGGACCTCACTGAATCCAACGATACCACTTGTTGGTAGTTCAGTCAAACGGAATTTTGGTTTTAGCCAATTGGCCTCCCTACTACATGTGGTTAAAGCCTTTATTTAAAATTGTGTTCTGCATTTTAAAAGACTCAAAGTACATTATTAAATAATAAGTCTTAAAACTAGATAAGTAATAAGTATTATTGAATCATTTATTATTCCAAAGAAGTAGACTTGCATTACACCTACATATTTAATGTAATCCATCCATGTAAGCATGTATACATTTGGTAGCAGATCTTATATTACAAAGTTTTATTCATAGAGAATTTTAAAATACCTAAAAAGAAAACAGTTTGGATGGCAATACATTATGATAGGTACCATAGTAGTTTGTGCAGTGTTAATTTACCAGTTAATGTGCCCTATGGATATTTCAGTGATGACAGAGTGGTATATAATCACTGTTAAATCATAATTAGTCCAGTACGCGAACACTGTAATTGGTCGTCAAACTAACATACTTAATTCACAAGTCAGATTTTTTTCGTCGTGATGAGTCGACAATTTAATTTCCTTGCACCTTTTCTTTACAATAGAATCAACCACCAACATTTAAACATCAGACAGTGTAGTAAATATAACTTAACAAAATCTATCCGAAAATGGTCTATGTCCCTTGATTATTTTGAAACTGAAAAAAATCTCGCAACTGTAAAATAATAACCCCTTACACAAATATTAGTAAACAATTGATCCATCAATGCCCACTCTCTTTCATTCTCACACAAACACGCACACAAACACACACACACACATACACACACACACACACACACATATATATATATATATAAACAACGCACTAACACACAGTTAGATAAATTAATTTAAGCATTAGTTACACCACGTAGCAATTACAAAAAAAAAAAAAAAAAAAAAAAACTGCATGTAAATTTCAATATAAAAGAAATCCTTTATTTCTTTCCCTCAGTACCAATGTAAGTAGTATTATTATTATTATTTAAAAAAAAAAAAAAATTAAGTAGTAGCGATCTCATAATGAGCATTAGAACTCCCCTGTTCCCTATAAGACAGGTTTACCTAGTTTAGGGCACAGGACACCGTTCCTAGGCTTATCTAAAAATAGTGCACTCAATCTATCATATCTTGATGTATTACTTAAATAAGCTGATGTACTGATTCTACAATAAATATATTTTCATTTTCATTCATTTTCATTTTTTTGTTATCAGCGAGAGTACATTAAATACTAAGCGAAAAATATTTTTTAAGATTTTCTAACGAATAATTAACTTTTTTGTTAGGAACACGTGTAAAACTTTGAAAAGATTATACAAGTCATTGTTTTCTCCAATAATGCAACGCATTTGATTATTCAAAATGTGACCTATCGTTTTCTAATAGTTTTGTTAATAGATTACGTCAGCAAAACCGGATACGATTTAAAAAATATATAAATCTCCTTAAAAAAATATTTAAGTGACTAAGTAGTGGAAGGCTTTCAACATTGAATTTTTCATATAAATTTAACCTATTGATGAATATATTTTTTATTCAAACTGTCGTTATCTTTGATAATTTTTAAGACAATTCAGTTACCAAAACTCACTTGAATAATCTTTTAGAGGGATTTTTTTTTATCGTTTTGGATTATACTGACATTACCTATCCATTGACGAAAGTTTTAGTAAATTATAGGGAAGGTTGTAACAGTTAAATGCGATACTCTATATTGAAGAAAAATACCACTTGTATAATCTTTCCCTGGATTTACAAGGGTCACTAAGAAAACGCTGTGTCATACCTAAATCCACGTTAGAATTCACTTTCTCTTTTTACTACTAGTAGTACTCATTATATTCTAAATACTAGCTGTTGCCCGCGACTTCGTCCGCGTAGAACTTAATACTTAGAAAATATAACGCAAACAAACTTCTACCATCTTAAGGGATGATTTCCGAGGCAAAAACTATTCTATATCATTTGAAGGGTCTCAAATTATCTCTATACCAAATTTCATCTAGGTACATGGATTTTATCCAAACTTTCACCCCCTATTTCATACCCTTAGGGAATGATTTTCGGGATAAAAACTATCTAATGTCATTCTTCGGGACTCAAACGAGCTTTATACCAAATTTCATCTAAACGGGATTCATCCAAATTTTCACCTCCCATTTCACCCCCTTCCCAGGACTCAAGCTATCTCTATACCAAATTGTATTAAAATGGGTTCCATCCGAATTTTCACCCCTAATTTCATCCCCTTAGGGGATGATTTCTGGGGTAAAAACTATCCCATGTCCTTTCCCAGGACTTAACCTATATCTACACCAAATTTCATCAAAATAGATTACATCCAAATTTTCACCCCCCCCCCCCCTTTCACCCCCTTAGGAGATGATTTCCGGGATAAAACCTATTATATGTCCTTCCCCGGGACTCAAACTATTTATATACCAAATTTCATCTAAATCGGTGCAGCGGTTTAAGTAGCTCCATACAAATTTCCACCCCCAATTTCAGCCCCTCAGATATAAAAACTACCCTTTGTCCTTCCCCGGGGCTCATTTCATCTAAATCGGTTCAGCGGTTTAGGCGTGAAGAGGTAACAGACAGACACACTTTCGCATTTATAATATTAGTATGGAAGTATGGATTATTAGTATGGATAGTATGGATTATTTCCGCTTGTCTTCCAAATAGAGGTGTAGCTGTAGACTCACTTCAAAAGAAAGAAGAAACGAAAAACTCATTCAAATATCTCAAAAAATTACGAAGCTACAACCGTTTTAATGTCGCTTGTTAGAGTGAGAAAACGATCAGGGACCGTGACGTCACGATCCTCGAGCGTCATAGTAAAAAACAATCGTTTCATTATAAAGGTGCGTTTTGCGGAAAAGAGACGCAACAAACCCCCTCTTAAAACTTTATACACTTATAACTTAGTGATTACCTATATAGCCTCTTGCGTTGTTTTTTTTTCGAGATAATACAACATTATGATTATTTTGTTTAGTGTCTACATCTCTATTTTCGATAAGATAAGATAAAATAAGATTTCTTTATTGTCAGAACTGTGTACATTTAGTTGTTTTAGGTAAAATAAAGTCCAACAGCTTGCCCATTTCGGACGTACAATATTAAACTTAAAGCTAGTCAAGTATACTAAAAAAATAACAACAATAGTATTTCCAAATAATTTTAACCATATTCACACATAAAATATTAATTTAGATCTATCCGACATCCGCATTTTCTTCGAAACCACGAACTTCGGAATTCGAAAATATTCGGGTATCTCTATCTCTATCGCACTAACAAATGACAGGAATGCTGAGGGCCTACCGCGAAAGGCATTCGAAGTTTCCCCTCTCTGTCATACTTACAAGTTCGTACATAAGTGCGACAGAGAGGGAAAACTTCGAATGCCGTTCGCGGTAGGCCCTCAGATATACGAACTTCGAGTTTCGGTTTTCGTGGGTTGGCTGAATACGCAAAGAGCGCGCGCGCGTGCCATTCAAAAAAACCAAGTTTATATTGTTCGAATTTGTTGTTACATTTGTACAAATTACGCCTTAATTCGACATTTGCGCATATAAGTTCGCATATCAAAATCGATTAATTTTATATTTGCTTTTGGTATCTATGTGTCTCGTCAATGTATATCGTAGACGGGATTAAAATTATTAATAGGCGAAAGAAAGGCAAAGCAATTCCGCCATTTTGTCCGTAGTATTTCTTATTACTGTGATTTTGACGTTTCTTTTAGTTGACAGATGTGACGGCGATATACTTTAAGAATAATAAATGAAAAATTAAATGAAGTCGTATATTACGGAAAATAAATTAATAGTCGCAGTCGGATAAAAACTATCCTAAGTTGCAGCTGGAATAATAATGTACCTATATAAAATGTTTCATATTTTTCCGTCCATGGGATGCTGAGAACATTCGTACCACAGAAAGCTTAGTTTCAAACTGGCTGATTCTTTTTTTAATTTAGAGATTTATTATAAGTGGAGATTATCAAAAAATCGCGCTCTTGTGAATTATCGAAGGTGCATTCTGTTTATGTACCGGACTAAATAGTGATGTAGGTTTACCAAATAAAATAACCAAAAATGTTGAATTTTCTCGAAAAAGCATTAAAATATAAATAAATAAATATTTACGGACAATCTTACACAAATCTACCTAGTCCCAAACTAAGCAAAGCTTGTACTATGGGTACTAGACGACGATAAACATACTTATATAAATAAATAAATCGTACATTAGAAAACATCCATGACTCAGGAACAAATATTCGTTCTCATCACACAAATAAATGCCCTTACCGGGATTGGAACCCAGGACCTCTTGCTCCATAGGCAGGGTTACTACCAACTAGGCTAAAGCGGTCGTCAAATGGAGAAAAAAGTAAAGCACTATTATAAATTATAATATTCTGTGGCAGGGGACTAAACAATCACTGTAACTCGAACTATGACTAAGTAGATCTCGTTTATCTATAGTTT
The DNA here is from genome assembly GCA_963854355.1 of Epinotia brunnichana. Taxonomy (NCBI): domain Eukaryota; kingdom Metazoa; phylum Arthropoda; class Insecta; order Lepidoptera; family Tortricidae; genus Epinotia; species Epinotia brunnichana. The sequence continues at coordinate 3,936,680 of OY977940.1, forward strand.
TTAATGAATGCTAAATGAGGTAATAATTCAATACAACAGGGATTAAATTATAAAACCACATTTGGTAAAATATAGTTAGACATAATTAAATCAACGTATGCACATAACAAAAACTTAATACTTAAATATTTATGTACTTAAACTGCCGACGCACTCTAGAGAATAATATTTCACACATGTTTTGAGTGGCTAAAATTTATTACTATACAAACTTAACTAGTTATTGTAATTTTAAATATTTTACTCAAAATTAAACCTTATTACGAAGCAATAACGGACTTCATAACGTCCACATCTTGTGGAGCAATCGCAATCTTGATTTGTGAAGCCTATGGCTTGGCGACATAAACAGTACCGACACTAGGAATATGATCCATAAAAAGACAAATTTAATATTGCTGTCAAATCTGAGATAAGCGTATGATTATTTAAATCAAAATAAACCTTATCACTATGACGATACGAAGGTGGTCGAATTGGTATATTTTGCATAAGACGGCAGAAAGTGCTGGTCAAACACTGTTCCTTGATGATGCCGCAAAGTGCCGCGTGAGATTGTTTTGTACAAATTTAATTATGGTATTGTATTGGTCGTATTTAATGAAGAGAATAGAGTCTAAAATAGATTATGCAACTAATTTCAGACGTGAGCTTAAGGGGGGGGCCGGGGAAGCTTTCTGTAACTCGTAAGGCAGGATGCTGGACATTCAAATCTTGGAGCTTGAGGGTATCGGTCGGGGATCTCTGTCGAAGGAAATAGGTCTCAATCTAGGATACCTAAGTTGTGTCTGGGCATGTATTGTGCTAGTATTCGATTGCGCTGGTTTAGTCTTTGATCAGACACAACATATGGTAATTTAAAGGGAGAATTCAATTCGTAAATATTTATTGTACTTACATACTTAATTTGGTGGTTTAATCTCAATTAAATAGTGTAAATCTTAAAGTTATTGTGAAGTTGATTTTTCGTGAATCTATTGCTGTTAATACTTTGTGTTCAAATAAGAGTGGTTAATAGTGATTATTTTTGACTAGAGTTAATTGGTTTAAAGTATAATAGTTTGATGGAGTTTGCTTTAATTTAAATTAGTGTTTTAATGGGGTTAGGAGAATCTTGACTGATACTTTCAAGCCATTCGTTTTTAGCTATATTTTGGATTGACATTGAAGCTGGATCGAGCCTAAATTCGTAACGTAAACATTCATAGATACTTTATTGTGAAGGCGAGAAGGTTCAATATTGTGTGATTATTTTACATAGTATTGAACTATTTCGATTCTTATTAGATTTTGAGTTTATTTTGGAAAGTTTTATTAATATTTCGAACCAGATCAATGCCTTGATTGGATGTCAATCTAACATTGTACACGCTCCCTAACGGTGCCAACAGCGTATACAATGGGATCCTGTTAGAAGTAGGCCAGGCTCAGAGATACCTGGCACCGTCTCTTTTATTTGCATAGATGGTGTAGCCTATCATAAATGGGCCTCTTCCTTGGCTTAAGGTTTGCCGCAGGACTGAAGCGAGAGGTCGCAATTTAAAATAAGTCGACCGCTTGAATTTATTCACTCGTTAAGGTTTTGTGTGTGCTTAAGGCTTGGGTCTTTTATTGAATATATATTTATATGTTATACACACGCAATAGGGAGTGCATTTCACAGAACCTTGTCCACGGACCGTTGTGAAATGTACATTACACCGGCTATAGGTTGCCTTCTCGGATTAGCCTGCCGAACGATTTACAGCGTAGATCCCTAGCTTAGGTTTTACACATCACATAACACTAATAAAATTAATGATGGGAGTTTTGCATACAATAGTTTAGGGACTAGTGGAAGGTAGGATTAGGAATAAATTCATACGTGGTAATAGGGACTTAGGAAACAAGGATTATTCATCCAATAACATTTATTTGTAGGATTAATTTGATAATTATGAGTAGAGAAATTAATGGTTGGTCTTAATTGAGGAGAAATGTAGAGTTTATGTAGTTGAATGTGGCATTCAGGTATGGTAATATAATTTCATATTTTATTTGGTTAGGGAAACAGTTTGGTTTCGGAGAAAGAAGCAAAACTGTTATAGGGACCAGTGACAGGCAGAGCAGATCGCTGATGATTGTAGTTACGGGCGAAATAATACCCTTATAACTACTAGCTATTTCGTACTTAACTATTTGTGGAATACACATTCGATTACAATAAATTCGATATTTCAAATGCCTACACATCACATAACACTAATAAAAGTAATGATGGGAGTTTTGCATACAATAGCCTAGGGTCTAGTGGTAGGTAGGATCAGGTATAAATTCATACGTGGTATTAGGGACTTAGGAAACAAGGTTTATTCATCTAATAATATTAATTTGTAGGATTCATTTGATTATTATGAGTAGAGAAATTAATGGTTGGTCTTAAATGAGGAGAAATGTAGAGTTTGTGTAGTTGAATATGGCATTCAGGTATGGTAATATAATTTTATATTTTATTTGGTTAGGGAAACAGTTTGGTTTCGGAGAAAGAAGCAAAACTGTTATAGGGACCAGTGACAGGCAGAGCAGATCGCTGATGATTGTAGTTACGGGCGAAATAATACCCTTATAACTACTAGCTATTTCGTACATAACTATTTGTGGAATACACATTCGATTACAATAAATTCTATATTTCAAATGCCTACGATATAAAGGCAAATATATACAGAAATAGGCGTTATATACCATAAATTGCCTGTGTTATTAAGTTTATAACACAGCAATATTGAAATAAAAAGGTTTGTCTAAGTTTGTTTCGGTATTTCTTCTTATTCAAACCGTCAGGTACGAAATACTGGTAGATTCGCTCGTAGAGTCTTAAACTCATGAGGTAACTAGGCAGGTAAATAAGGTAGGATCATTCATACTCCATCCTAAGCAAGAAAGTAGCTTTGTGTGAGTAAAAGATTACCACACAACCCGTCGCTAAGACTTTGTTCAAAATATGAATACATAGGCTGAATATTAGTGTGTTTAAGGTGTCAAAATAATCAAGATAATAGAAAATCTAAGAGCTACGATCTTGCTTATCCGAATGATTAATAGGAGGTTGGTGTAAATTAACAAAAACATATAAAATAATTATATTAATTGATTTGACGGGTACATTATTTTGAATTAGGATGCAGTAGGTGAACGAAGGAGTAGGTAGATAGATAGAGAGGAGTCAGGGTTCAATTTGCTACACATAAAAGAATTTGGGTTGTTCGGAATAACGTAGTAGTAGATGATCAGGTGGCCAATATTTTATTATTATTATTTAGTTAGTTAAAGTTAATTTAAGGGGGGGAAGTTACATTTTGGTGCCGTGACCAGGATCTTCATATATTTATAATAAATGAAACTGTTTAGTTACATTTAGAGTAGGTCGGTTTCAGGATAATTCAGTAGCCTATTTTAGGCTACATTTTGTTGGCGTGGAATGGAAATGTGTGCATATTAGGACTTTGACTCTTCCTTCTAGTAAATTTAATGCAACAAGTAGTATAATTTATTGTTATAACTTCAAAATTACATTGAATAGGTAGTACAATTAATAAATATTTAGGGTTGTCTGGAGTTGCGCGCGTTCATGGGTTGCGATGATCACTTGATATCGAACGGACCTTGCGCTCGTTTGCCATCGACGTAGCGTTCAGCAAATTCTCGTTGTTCTGTCGTAGGTATGTTTTATCTGCACCTGAAGTAAAATATACAAAAAAAAAGTATGTAAGTGTTTGAAGTTCATGACGTCATTTTCATATTTGTACGAAGGTTTTAGAGTCAAAAACTATAGGGGGCGTGTGGGCGTAAATTGTGTTTAGTATGTATGTATGTATGTGTAAGGTAGTTAAACAATGTGAAAATAAAGTTCGCAAAAGAAACAAATTTTAATTTTCTCATGTAACATTTTAGAGTCAGCAACGCACATGTGTTACCCTAGTATCAGTGGGGGCGTAGTCACGTTTCACGCCGAACGCGTGTAAATATTGGTTTTGTGGACACTGGATAACAGTTGATAAGGGATCGTGCATTGAGAACAAAAAAAATTGGGTCACTGGTACACGCAGGTAGTCTCTGAGTTAAGACAAAAGAAAAAAAAGTTGTCTTTGCCGTCGACTTTTGTCTCTTTACTTTTATAACTTACGAGTACGTAGAAATTTGCAATCAGGAATTATAACGTCATTGATAAGTTTTGAAGTAAATAATGTGAAATCGTTAGGAATATTCTAGAATTGAAACTATGATAAAAGGGGCTAATATTATAGTAACAAACAAACTGGAGCGATCCCAGCGCGTATACCGGCTGTGGATCGAACAACTGCGTGCAAATGTAGTATTGATAGATTTCGGGCTTGGTGGTTCTTGAACGCATGCTAGATGTCGCAAGTGATCCTCACATGACATAAATATATAAGTTTAAAGGGTTTTCAATTCAAAAAAATAAATAAATACATATAATTATATAGAATATTTAGCTTCTAATTTTTATTTTTTTTTTGGTTTTATTTCAATAGTGATATTATCTAAGCTTAAAAAAAAAATTAAGTAATATGATATGGTAATTACCTTTATAACAGAATAATTCACACATTGATATACAGCATACCGGGGTGAATATTGGAAATCCATAATTTCGCTTGCTTTGCTTTTTAATAACCTAGAGTATCATCATCATCATCATCATAGGTTTCCTGTAATCATAGCAAAAAGAAATATGAAACAGACATACAAAAAAAAAAACATTTATCGAAGATTGGTTATTTTGAGGGACGGAATTTTCAAGTTGTTTCAAAATCACATCAGGTATCATATTACCATACATTAATTTTAGTCACTATTTTGAGTACTAAGATTGTAAAACGCAGTTGTAAGAAAGGAACAAAGGTTCTGTTATAGTTTAGAATTATTAGAATTATTTTTGAGCAAAAATAACAATAAACAAAGCAATTTTTAACAACACTGCCAGCGCTATAAAAATTCATGGTACTTTTTATGGCTCGCACATTTGTCAATAATAACAAAAAAATGAACTTTCTATAATTAGAAACCAATACCACATGGGCCTCTTACTTGGCTTAGGTTTAGTTAGGTTAGGCAATTGGTTGATACATTTTTGTAGGTACGTTTAGGTTATGGAATGTAAGCGTGGGTCAATCTTTTGTCCACATTTATGGTAGAAAAAAAAAAACTAGTAACAAATTGTTTCGAAGTAAGTATTTGAGAATTTCTAGCAAGGGTATAATCGAGCTAAACTACTAAAATATCATAAATAAGTATAAATATAAAAGGAACTTACTTGCGTGATTGTGTTTGGACGCTTTCTCAAGTGCCTTATAGTTGTCCATTGTGAAGTAAAGTTTTTTTCGTGCATTCCATGTAGTGTTTGGTTCACTTGTGCTGAGAACTTTCTGTTACTAAAGCTTAAGATCATTGTTGTCTCATGGACTGAGGGATTCACTTATTACACTTACACTAAATTCAGGCAAAAGTACTTTAATTATTCTAGAATAACACTTGATAAGATCGTCGATCAAAATTATCGGTTCTTCATGTAAACAAAAACCACAGACAAGGCAATCTGTACTTAGCAGATAAGCCGCGTCCGGACGTTCGAACGAGTAGGATTGCATGCAATATGAGTCGTGATTTAGGTCCGTCTAGACAGCTGAGCCAGGTCCAGCTAAATCTTAGTCATCGTATTAGATTATTTTTCTCAAACGAAGATCGGAATAAAATAAAATTAACTTGGTACGTCTATTTTTAATTTATCACAAAGAATAATCATCGGTAAATGATGATTCATCATTACTATAAGTTAAGGGACGTTTAATCGATTATCTATGGTTCGATCAAGAGTAGTACTCGTGAGTACTCTCTACAAGATGGCGCGATGTGTACAAAGCTTATTTTATTTTCATGTATGGCAATACTAGGCGTCAACTAAGGGATTTTTTTTGGTGAACAGCTAAAAAAATACATTCATATTTACAAGACTACCTATAGATATTTCTTGAGAAATATTTAATTACTGAAGTATTAATATAAAAAAATTCGGCATCACTAAACATTGTAGTGAATATAAAAAAAAAGGAGGAATACTTTCCGAACGTTGCGTCCCAAAGTCGAGTGCAGGTACTGCGAATGTCAAAACAACAAGATGTCGTATTTACTTTTAAAAAAGGTGTAGAAAACTTAGTTTTGTATTATAAATTCCAGTTTTGGAGCATAAATAGTAGTGTAATGAGACGGTTTCAACTAAATAACAATAAGTGTTTGAAGACTTGATTCGGTATCAATACATTATGTGGGTTTCACAGTACTTCCAAAGGAAATTAGTTTGTGAATAGTGTGACAGTTTTGTTTGTATCGTTTAATACAGATAGGTGGTTGATATTTTAATTGGTATCGATCGATACAAGTTATGAGAAAAAAATTAAACGGTGAATTTGACTTATGTCGATATGCAGCATAGATTATAATTAGAAATTAGACACTATAGGAACAACTTGTATAAATTATTAATGAATAGATACAAACAAATACGATTAGAAGTCAAAAACATAGCTCATTACATCAGATAGATCAAGCCAAGACAGATTGAACATAAATATTTATTTTAAATCTATAAGTAATTAATTAATTAAAATGAAGTCTGAATCTTAATTAGTAATAAGAAATTGGTGTCATAAAGTGTTGCAGTTATCATTCACCTAAAGAAGAAACATATTTTATTGCTTTCAATTTTATTTTTTAAATTATTGAAATTGAATGTTGTAATTGGACATTTTTATACTAAAAATCAATTACAAGGCATTTTATGTGCATTTTAAATGTTGTTGCATTGTTGGGCATTCATTAAGGGAAAAGGGTTTAATTTTAATAATTATTATAAACAAATAAATAATTTGTAGAATCATCGGTGATAGTATGCATTGTTGCATTGATTACATATCTGGAATTTTGGCTACCTGTAACAATCTAGTGAACAAGCGAATGAGGAATTGATGTGAGTGCTTGAGTGTATGACAAATCTACTCGGAGATGATGAAAATTAGGTGAAGTTAGAAAAGAGTGTGCAGATTTGGGGGAACCTTTTGTGAAAATGGGTTGTTGCAAATAGACAAATGTTGGATAGTAATCAACCTGGATTTGTTGGTATTTGGGGGAATCGAAATAACATATTAGTTAGTAAAAAACTTATCCGTAGGTTCAAATCGTATTACGATTAGCTCATTTCATGAGAGTTTTTACTGACTACACACTATACATACGCTGAGATTAAATTGGTATACACACCACATTTTGGAGAAGGATATTTGACATCGAATTATTTCAAAAATGAATAGTCGACGTACATTCAGTTTTTGAAAATGATAAGTTTACTTCAAGGTTTTTTAAATTGAGGGTTTTTCTTTTATGGAATGAACTAAGTTTAGTTATTTTAATATATATTTTCATAAGTTTTGGTCGATGGTGAGAAGTTATCTTTAGTAAGATAACAGTGGTTTAAATGATAAAAAGTAGGACTACTTTTCATCCTAGAGATGACATGTTCATCATAAAATAGTAGCATAGTGGTACAATATTTGACATACAAGTTAAGTTTCGTTTTCTAGAATTTTATAATTTTTTTAGATAATTATCAATAATTATCATAGTTAATCGCATTTTGAACTTTAATGTTCTGATCGTCATTTCATTTTATTGTTGGATTGTATTTAATGATGGATGGTGATGTCGGGCCATTGTGGTGATAAATGGCGAATTAACTAGATTTATAAATGGACATTTTATATATTGGGGTGGAAAGGAGTCTGAAGTCAAATATCTCATTCAAACATGTGACACTCTCCAAGAAAACTTGATTGAAAAAGGTGATAACGTATCTAGACTTGATTCGAACTTTAATTAATGAGAAATGAACATCTCAATACTTATATAAAGGTTTTTTCTGGTTTGCGTGGAGAGTCTTTGTGGAATCACTCATTTCCGAACAATGTGGATAGAATTGGAGGATGCCCAGCCAGATCCAAAGATTCAGTTTGATGCTGCAAATTCGGGGCGTTAGGTCCTATTAGTCTCACAAACTAGTATTTCGTGCAAATGGAAAAGATTTGGGGAAAGGATTTTCATGTATCATTATTGAAGTTCAAAGAACTAAGTTTTATACCGAGTCATTAACAATCAATGAGTATTGGTTAAACACACCTCACACAAACACACGTTTAAGATGGGGGGGGTTGCTACGCTAACAAATCTAGGAGATATTTTCTTTATAAATAGTAGTTCGAGGACTATCCGTGAATTATATGTAATTACACGTCTATTCCTCGAGGGGGCGATTATGTAACTCGAACTATGACTAAGTAGATCTCGTTTATCTATAGTTTTTAATGAATGCTAAATGAGGTAATAATTCAATACAACAGGGATTAAATTATAAAACCACATTTGGTAAAATATAGTTAGACATAATTAAATCAACGTATGCACATAACAAAAACTTAATACTTAAATATTTATGTACTTAAACTGCCGACGCACTCTAGAGAATAATATTTCACACATGTTTTGAGTGGCTAAAATTTATTACTATACAAACTTAACTAGTTATTGTAATTTTAAATATTTTACTCAAAATTAAACCTTATTACGAAGCAATAACGGACTTCATAACGTCCACATCTTGTGGAGCAATCGCAATCTTGATTTGTGAAGCCTATGGCTTGGCGACATAAACAGTACCGACACTAGGAATATGATCCATAAAAAGACAAATTTAATATTGCTGTCAAATCTGAGATAAGCGTATGATTATTTAAATCAAAATAAACCTTATCACTATGACGATACGAAGGTGGTCGAATTGGTATATTTTGCATAAGACGGCAGAAAGTGCTGGTCAAACACTGTTCCTTGATGATGCCGCAAAGTGCCGCGTGAGATTGTTTTGTACAAATTTAATTATGGTATTGTATTGGTCGTATTTAATGAAGAGAATAGAGTCTAAAATAGATTATGCAACTAATTTCAGACGTGAGCTTAAGGGGGGGGCCGGGGAAGCTTTCTGTAACTCGTAAGGCAGGATGCTGGACATTCAAATCTTGGAGCTTGAGGGTATCGGTCGGGGATCTCTGTCGAAGGAAATAGGTCTCAATCTAGGATACCTAAGTTGTGTCTGGGCATGTATTGTGCTAGTATTCGATTGCGCTGGTTTAGTCTTTGATCAGACACAACATATGGTAATTTAAAGGGAGAATTCAATTCGTAAATATTTATTGTACTTACATACTTAATTTGGTGGTTTAATCTCAATTAAATAGTGTAAATCTTAAAGTTATTGTGAAGTTGATTTTTCGTGAATCTATTGCTGTTAATACTTTGTGTTCAAATAAGAGTGGTTAATAGTGATTATTTTTGACTAGAGTTAATTGGTTTAAAGTATAATAGTTTGATGGAGTTTGCTTTAATTTAAATTAGTGTTTTAATGGGGTTAGGAGAATCTTGACTGATACTTTCAAGCCATTCGTTTTTAGCTATATTTTGGATTGACATTGAAGCTGGATCGAGCCTAAATTCGTAACGTAAACATTCATAGATACTTTATTGTGAAGGCGAGAAGGTTCAATATTGTGTGATTATTTTACATAGTATTGAACTATTTCGATTCTTATTAGATTTTGAGTTTATTTTGGAAAGTTTTATTAATATTTCGAACCAGATCAATGCCTTGATTGGATGTCAATCTAACATTGTACACGCTCCCTAACGGTGCCAACAGCGTATACAATGGGATCCTGTTAGAAGTAGGCCAGGCTCAGAGATACCTGGCACCGTCTCTTTTATTTGCATAGATGGTGTAGCCTATCATAAATGGGCCTCTTCCTTGGCTTAAGGTTTGCCGCAGGACTGAAGCGAGAGGTCGCAATTTAAAATAAGTCGACCGCTTGAATTTATTCACTCGTTAAGGTTTTGTGTGTGCTTAAGGCTTGGGTCTTTTATTGGATATATATTTATATGTTATACACACGCAATAGGGAGTGCATTTCACAGAACCTTGTCCACGGACCGTTGTGAAATGTACATTACACCGGCTATAGGTTGCCTTCTCGGATTAGCCTGCCGAACGATTTACAGCGTAGATCCCTAGCTTAGGTTTTACACATCACATAACACTAATAAAATTAATGATGGGAGTTTTGCATACAATAGTTTAGGGACTAGTGGAAGGTAGGATTAGGAATAAATTCATACGTGGTAATAGGGACTTAGGAAACAAGGATTATTCATCCAATAACATTTATTTGTAGGATTAATTTGATAATTATGAGTAGAGAAATTAATGGTTGGTCTTAATTGAGGAGAAATGTAGAGTTTATGTAGTTGAATGTGGCATTCAGGTATGGTAATATAATTTCATATTTTATTTGGTTAGGGAAACAGTTTGGTTTCGGAGAAAGAAGCAAAACTGTTATAGGGACCAGTGACAGGCAGAGCAGATCGCTGATGATTGTAGTTACGGGCGAAATAATACCCTTATAACTACTAGCTATTTCGTACTTAACTATTTGTGGAATACACATTCGATTACAATAAATTCGATATTTCAAATGCCTACACATCACATAACACTAATAAAAGTAATGATGGGAGTTTTGCATACAATAGCCTAGGGTCTAGTGGTAGGTAGGATCAGGTATAAATTCATACGTGGTATTAGGGACTTAGGAAACAAGGTTTATTCATCTAATAATATTAATTTGTAGGATTCATTTGATTATTATGAGTAGAGAAATTAATGGTTGGTCTTAAATGAGGAGAAATGTAGAGTTTGTGTAGTTGAATATGGCATTCAGGTATGGTAATATAATTTTATATTTTATTTGGTTAGGGAAACAGTTTGGTTTCGGAGAAAGAAGCAAAACTGTTATAGGGACCAGTGACAGGCAGAGCAGATCGCTGATGATTGTAGTTACGGGCGAAATAATACCCTTATAACTACTAGCTATTTCGTACATAACTATTTGTGGAATACACATTCGATTACAATAAATTCTATATTTCAAATGCCTACGATATAAAGGCAAATATATACAGAAATAGGCGTTATATACCATAAATTGCCTGTGTTATTAAGTTTATAACACAGCAATATTGAAATAAAAAGGTTTGTCTAAGTTTGTTTCGGTATTTCTTCTTATTCAAACCGTCAGGTACGAAATACTGGTAGATTCGCTCGTAGAGTCTTAAACTCATGAGGTAACTAGGCAGGTAAATAAGGTAGGATCATTCATACTCCATCCTAAGCAAGAAAGTAGCTTTGTGTGAGTAAAAGATTACCACACAACCCGTCGCTAAGACTTTGTTCAAAATATGAATACATAGGCTGAATATTAGTGTGTTTAAGGTGTCAAAATAATCAAGATAATAGAAAATCTAAGAGCTACGATCTTGCTTATCCGAATGATTAATAGGAGGTTGGTGTAAATTAACAAAAACATATAAAATAATTATATTAATTGATTTGACGGGTACATTATTTTGAATTAGGATGCAGTAGGTGAACGAAGGAGTAGGTAGATAGATAGAGAGGAGTCAGGGTTCAATTTGCTACACATAAAAGAATTTGGGTTGTTCGGAATAACGTAGTAGTAGATGATCAGGTGGCCAATATTTTATTATTATTATTTAGTTAGTTAAAGTTAATTTAAGGGGGGGAAGTTACATCACAAAGTTATAACTGTTATAAGTGTCCAAAGTTTTAAGAGGGTATAATTCTGTCCCTATTCCGCAAAACGCACCTTCATATGAAACGATTGTTTTTTACTATGACGCTTTCCCCGACCGTTTTCTCTCCCTAACAAGCAATATTAAAACGGTTGTAGTGTAGCTTCGTAATTTTGTAGATATCTGAATAGGATTTAAACTGGGCTTATTTTTTGCCATCTTTCTTTTGGAGTAATAATACATTTTTAGTGCACATCCTTATTAGTGCAAATTAGGTATACTTACTTACGATACCTATAAACCTAATTTAACACCACTCTACAAGGATCACTGTAATACGGGTTGTAGGTATGGGTAAATATATGTATTTGGCATTTTATCTGCCTATCCCAATGGCATAAAGGCGTAAATAAGTATGTGTAGGTTTGACACTATATGCAGACCCAAATGCAATGCAAGCACTTGCCGGCTGCCGCCTCCATTTTGACCAGGTACGAGCTATGTTGACAAACCGAGAGTAGGTAATCCGATAAAGTTCTCATCCTACCTATCAAGAGCCCTAATCCCCCAATACGTTGAGTAGTCATGTCTATCTCGCCACAGAATGTTTAAGCAACTACGAATTGCTCAAGTTGGAGTGCCTAAGCAAAATAAAGATTAGGTACGTTATTAGTCTGGTCTGGGTCGGAGAGTCTGAGATATATACAACTCGACCAAGCTAAGAATGCACCTCGCGTCGAATAAGTTACACTGAGCGAGATGCATTCTTAGCATGGTCGGGATATAAATCCAACACTTTTACCACTACTGACTCTGTGAGATGTAGAAATCGCAAGTGTGTTTTCTATAAAAAATATTTGATTTTAAAATTTTCCGAAAACTGAATTGGGAAAAAAATAACTAAATACCTAATTAACGAACCTGCTTACAAAATTCCACCAGAATCAATTGAGAAATGAGACCTGTCGATAGAGGAGAACACCTGAGGGGTAATCACGTAACGTTCCGAACGCGCGTCGGTACAATTTAACTGTCAATTTTTCATATAAAAAGTGACATTTAGATCTACCCGACTTTCGTACAATGCGTTACGTGATCGACCTGCTGGACAGCCGCACAGTGGGACATCCGGACATACGAAAGAATTTTGGGCCATGCAAGCTGAAACGGAGAATTTCGTTCACTTCGCTCGCTCATTTTATAAACCACTTTCTTTCATCATCATCATTATCGTATCAGCTGAAAGACGTCCACTGCTGGACATAAATCTCCCCCAATGAGTGCCACTATGACCAGTCCTGCGCCACCCTCATCCAGCGGACTCCCGCGACCTTTACACTTTCTCTATCGGTCGGTATCCCACTAGGGGAGGTTCTTGGCACGTAGACAATATTCTCTGCACAGCGAAAAACGCGCAGTATTGGAAAAATTGCCAGTGAATGCAACTTAAACTACGTATCCCCAACAGTTGCCGTCCATACTTTATTAAACTCAAATTATTGACTCTGCCGTGTATTTATATATTAAAGAAAAGAAAGAAAGAAAGAAACATTTATTCGAGACAAACAACACACAGCGTTTGTCACGAAACGGTTCTATCTCAGCATAATGCTGGCATTGCTGCCAGCGCTGGTCTTCCGATAGAACCGTCGAGTGAGTTCACGGTGGATAACAAACAAAATAATGATATAAACTTAATTAAACACGAGAAGGGACAATTAACGAAATTGAAAATAGAACATAAAATATAATAATATTGTCCAGTGGTCTATGAACGCAGCCATTTCACTCCTGCGCGATCCGTAACAGCACACTAGCGTCATTGACACTGACAGTGACAGAAGTGACAGGTGGCACTGGCAGACAGGCGTCATTCTTTTCAATTAAACATGTAATCAACAATAATGTTTGAAAATCTACAATATGCTAAGTATAATTAATTCGATTTACTTATAACTGAGAAAAAACACGTACCATGCAAGGTTGAAAACCGGTTACAATTTGAAAAGTGATCATTACTACACACAACTATGACCAATAAACAATAACGAAGTGAACACATTACAACAAATACATAATAACAAAGGGGTACTGAACAAAACGAAAAACAATATTAAAGCAATGCCGAAGGGACGTAACACAGTGGTAAGCATAAACAGATATAACAATAGCATTTTATTTTTATTTAAATACAACTTGTGTCTAGCTGGCAAGTTTCCTGGCTTTTCTGATGCTCAAGCAGATACTTTTTAAGTTTGATTCTAAAACTATGGACATCTTGCAGGGTTCTTACTGGCGGTGGAATTATATTCCAAGACTTGGTTGCTGCATACCGGAAACTTCCTCGGAAAGCTGCTGATGCGTGCTGAGGTGTCATCAGCTGTAACTCGCACTGCCGACTACCACGTGACCTCCTGTTAGACAGCTTCTCAAAAAGATACTTGGGGGATTTGTACTTGAGCACTCCAAAGAGCAAACAGGCCAAGTGTAATTTTCGACGATGTTGCATTTTGAGAATGTTGTGTTTGTTCAAGAATGGTGTGACGTGGGCCCTCAACGGTATGCTAAAACAGAAGCGGGCGCACGCATTTTGTACACGTTGAATGAGTCTTCGTGTTTTGGCAAGAAGACGTGGTCCATACACTGTATCCACATAATTCAACTTAGATAGAACTAAGGACTCTACCAACCTAATGCGCAAGTTTTCATTTATAAATGGACGGATTTTATAGAGGACCTTAAGTTTGTAGAAGCAACTCCTTACAGCATTTGCAGCATGCTTCTCATAACGAAGCCCACTATCTACCAATAGCCCCAAGTTACGTGCCTCATATACACGCTCGATGGGTTCATTCTTTAAGACAACATCCAGATTACAAGCCGCTCTTTTTGTCCGTGAAAATCCTTATCTGTTTCAAAAGAAAAAAGATTGCGAGACAACCATAACGCAGTATAGGAATAAGTTATTGCTACCAAACGCTAACATGACAATGTATAAAAATAGTCCACATTATAAATGTACTCTAATCTATACATATAATAAAGCTGAAGAGGGTCGAAAGTCTGTACATGGAAGATATTCGAAAAAAAATTGGCTAGGGATACTTAAAATCGATAACAGAACACGTTCCAACAGTTTTTAGAATTTTTGTCTGTTTATCTGTTTATCTGTTTGTCTGTTTATGTGACCGCGCATCACGTGAAAACGGCTCAACCGATTAAGATGAAATTTGGTATAGAGATAGTTTGAGTCCTGGGGAAGGACTTAGGGTAGTTTTAATCCTGGAAATCAACCCCTAAAGGGATGAAATGGGGGGTGGAAATTTGTATAGAGCTACTTAAACCGCTGCACCGATTTGGATAAAATTTGGTATATAATTAGTTTGAGTCCCGCGGAAGGTCAAATAATAGTTTTTATCCCGAAAATCTGCCCTTTAGTGGGTAAAATGGGGGGGTGAAAATTTGGATGTAATCCATTTTGATAAAATTTGGTTTAGAGGTAGTTTAAGTTCTGGGGAAGGACATTGGATAGTTTTTATTCTGGAAATCTTCCCCTAAGGGGGTGAAATGGGGGGTGAAATTTTGGATGGACTCCGTTTAGACCAAATTTGGTATAGATATAGTTTGAGTCCCGGAGAATGACAATAGATAGTTTGAATACCGAAATTCATCCCCCAAGGGGATGAAATAGGGATGAAAATGTGGATAAATCCCATTAAGTTAAAATTTGGTATAGAGATAGAAGGAGTCGCAGGGAAGGACAATGCATAGTTTTTATCCTGAAAAATCATCTCCTGAGGGGGTGAAATGAGGGGTAAAAAATTGGATAGAACCGATTTAGATGAAATTTGGTATGGAGATAGTTAAGAGTCCTGGGGAAGGACTTAAAATAATTATTAGTCCACAAATCATCTCCTAAGGGGTGACCCCCTTAGGAGGAGGAATGGGGTATGAAAATTTGGATGGAACCCATTTACGGTATAGCGAGTTGGAGTCTTGGGGAAGGAGATAGGATAGTTTACTCCCGAAAATCATCCCCTAAGGGGGTGTAATTGGGGGTGAAAATTTGTTTGTTACCCATTTTGATGAAATTTGGTTGAACGATAGTTTGAGTCCCGGAGTATGACAACGGATAGTTTTAATCCCGAAAATCATCCCCTCAGGGATGAAATAGGGGGTGAAAATTTGGATAAAACCCATTTAGATGAAATTTGGTAAAGATATAGAAGGAGTCCTAGGGAAGGATAATGCATAGTTTTTATCCCGAAAAATCATTTCCTGAGGTGGTGAAATGAGGGTTGAAGATTTCGATAGAACCCATTCAGATGAAATTTGGTATAGAGAGAGGTCTCAGTCCAAGGAAAGAACATAGAATAATTTTTATTCCGGAACACATGAAATGAGGAAATAAGGGGATCACATAAGGGGGTGAGAAATGGTGGATGAAAATTTGGATTGAACCCATTTACGGTATAACGATAGTTAAGGAAGGACATAGGATAGTTTTATCCCGAAAATCATCCCCTAAGAGGGTGTAATTGGGGATGGAAATTTGTTTGTGACACATTTTGATAAAATTTGGTTGAAAGATAGTTTGAGTCCTGGAAAAGGACAAATGATAGTTTCTATTCCGGAAATCATCCCCTAAGGGGGTGAAATGGGGGCGAAAATTTGGATGTAGCCCATTTAGATGAAATTTGGTATAGAGATAGCTTGAGTCCTGGAGCATTCTCCATGATTTTCGGGATAAAAACTACCCGTTGTCATAACAACGGATAGTTTTTATCCCGAAAATCATCCTCTAAGGAGGTGAAATAGCGGGTGAAAAATTGGATGGAACCCATTTACGGTATGGTATATAGCGGTAATTGGGAGTCCTGGGGAATAGGAACATTATATAGGTAAATATATGTATGTGACGTTCCAAGGGTAAAGGTACCTTATGGCGGTAGTTTCGAAGATGTTTTCTAAAACGGGGTAAAAAATACGTTTTATTATGGCTATTTTGAAAACTATTAGATGTAACATTTTGTTGATGTACCTATCTTTATAAAATTGTTGACGTGTCTTTATTTTTAATATAAAATATTTAAATTACAAGTCAGTTAATTTAATCCTACGGTTTAGTAGAAAAGGTCCTTACGGCCGTGTGATATGAAAATATGCAAAATAATAATGAAAAAAGCCTACATGCATCTATTATGGTGAGGCGGGTCATAGAAACCAAGTTTGCGGCGGAGTCTATTTTGTAAAAAAAGGCGTTCGGAGTAAGCTAATCTATAAAATCATGCAACTCAGCCATAATGACCCTTTCCTTCATACAATCCATACTAATGTTACAAATGCGAAAGTAACTCTGTCTGTCTGTTAACTTTTCTTCCTTAATTTGGTTGAAATGAAATTTGGTGTAGAGACACTTTGAATTCCGGGGCCTTCCCAAAGAATCCTTACTAAAGATAGTTTTTATCTGGAAATTCATCACCTAAGGGGGTGAAAAGGGGGGAGAAAGTTACGATATAAACGAGTTCCGCGCGGACGAAGTCGCGGGCAAAAGCTAGTTACAAATAAAATCCCACAAACAATTAAACAAGAACGTAACGAAAATATATTTAATAATAAATTAAAGAAATTATTAATTGAGAAATGTTATTACTCAGTAGACGCATTTTTAAATGATGGGTCTTTATAAATTTTATGAATGACATATCTAAATTGACATATAAAAATATTGTAGAAATAATGTAAAAATAATATGAAATTAAAGTCAAACTAATTGTAATTAAAATGAATGAATATGTATTTAATGCAAAAATGTTAATAATGTTGTTAACTATTGTATGCATGTTAGTATTAAGTTTTGTGTGTCCTTACAGGGCGTCATGGTCTGACCTGAATACTGAATGTAACACCTTAATTGCAATGTACATGGCTTTACAAATGAATAAAGAAGAATAAATAATATAACTTACTTATTCTATCAAAGTTCATTGCTAGTAACGTCACGCATCGATTCTATTAAAAATTGTGTCAATAGAAAAGTGTCTGGCTTCGCAACTCTCAACGTACACCTATACTGGTACAAATGTAACCATTAGCGAGGCCGGGGGTGCTTCAACTTTTCATTGGTTTGGAACCTTATCATAGAGAGCTAAAGTTTAAAATCATGTGGTCCTATCCTATTACACTGCTCACTAAGGGTAAAAAAAAACAATAGGATACAAGTGACCAGTATATTTAGGAGCTTATTCCTTTCTCTAACTCTTCCCTCTATTACTAGGTCTAGGAGGACGTAAGTTAATAGTAATTGAACGGGTTGGGCTCCTTTTCTAACAAATAAGTTTATCCGAATCGACATATTGGTATGATACGAGTATCAATGTAATTTGTTATACTGGTAAGTACCCTACATTATAGTACCTACCTACTCCATATATTTATTATAGGTAAGTATAGAAAAATAGCGTGTTAATCGTTATGCGATTCCAAGGAAGACCAATTTGAAACACAAAAAAAACCGGCCAAGAGCGTGTCGGGCCACGCTCAGTGTAGTGTTCCGTAGTTTTTCGTCCGTCACAGTAAGTGTGTGAAACTATTTTGTAATATTTTTCAAAAACTATTCAACCTATCAAGTTCAAAATAATTTTCCTAGAACGTTTTTATGAAGTTCTACTTTTGAGATTTTTTTTATATTTTTAGAACTTATGGTTCAAAAGTTAGAGGGAGGGAGAGTTTTTTATACTTCTGGGGCGATTATCTCCGAAAATATTAACATTATCAAAAAATGATTTTAGCAAACCCCTATTCATTTTTAAATACCTATCCAACAATAAATCACACGTTAGGGTTGAAATGAAAAAAAAACACTCCCCACGTTACGTGTAGGGGTAGGTACCCAAATAAACTTCACTTTTATTTGACCACTTTGTCGGCGTGATTGATATACATATTAGTACCAAATTTCGGCTTTCTAGTGCTAACGGTTACTGAGATTATCCGCGGACGGACGGACAGACAAAGCGAAACTATAAGGGTTCTTAGTCGACTACGGAACCCTAAAAAACAGTAGATTGCTTTGTTTCAAAAGATCTTAATGATCGAAATAAGTCGACATCCTCCCCCTACAGTATAGCAATCAGAAATGCATCTTGCAAATACAGGCAAAATAGTTTTTTGAGACGCGCCAACAAGTTGTCAAATGAACTCTGACACGTGTGCCTTGGCGTGGAAGCGGTGAGATTGAGGTAGATGTCGAATACCTACAGCAGAATGTCGTCTTGCTCATATTTGGAGAAGCCTAAGGGCTCGGCCATGGCTATGGCTATGGGCTTGGAGCGGCAGCGAAACATTATGGAATGGAGCTTAGTGCAGTGGTTTAGGTAAGCCCCATCCCACCTGCCAGCAAACATTGCTAGGATGCTGTTGGTGCTGGCCCTCACCCTGCTATGTGGCGAGGCGGCTCGCTTAAGTAGTAAGAGGATAGTGTAGCTGTAGCTTATGGACGTGTGCTACTCTAAAGGCCTCCACACACCGGTCGCGGGCGCGGGTCGGGCGCGCGTCGGGCGCGGACCCGCGCCCGCGACCGGTGTATGGAGGCCTTGATAGACGTTCAACATGGCCAGGGGCCTCTGTGATTCCGTCGCGCCGCTACAAGCATGTAGGTAGCCGGCGGCCGCCAAATTGGCGGCCCATTAGTAGCTGCCGCGTGGATGATGGAGCAAGCCTGGGAGCAGGTATAAAGGAGAGGGCAAATGCACAAAAGATCCCACTGGGTCGAAGTGCATCCGAAAGGGCCCTCACCTAGATAGATAAGATAAGATAAGCTGCCGCGTGTTGGTACAGGACGCTCGCACGGGTCGCAGCGTGTCGCGAAGCCACTTCTGGTCACTCTCATGGCCGCGAATGAGAACCTATAGCACTTAAGCTAAGACCCGTATTAGCATATATGCAACTATAAACATACCCTCTCAACTTGCGGAATCCTTTATATATCTGACATAGGGGCTGCCGCCTCGTGCGTGCCAGCTCCCTATGACGTGTGGGGACTTTCGTCCCCAAGAATGTCCTCCAACCTCCCCTTCTAGACATCCCTTACCACCATTGATACTGTCCCAATTCACACGCTATTGTTCCAGTTACCCGGGTGCACCCTTGACTGATGATGATATGGCCTGAAGCCGAGACTACCGAACTACCCTGTTGTTACACTTGTAACTAATCCTCTAACACTAAAGAACTCCACAACTAAGAACTGTGACGTGTGTCCTACAGGTCACGTACATGCGCGACCTGTAGGAAAACCTTATTCATCTACATGATATACCAATACGCCTCCCAAAGAGAATGAGACCTGTGGACGCACATAAATACATCGCATCATAAACAATCATCGTCCGATCTGTGAAAGCACATGAACACACGTGTAAATGATACCCAATCGTTACAATATCATAGGACGCATCGAAAGTGATTATGGAAAGAGCTCACCCTGGTTTTCCTCCAAATCAACCACTACAAACCGCACTTAACTGTTCGTTCCCAATATAGCCGTTCGGAACTCTGACAGCCCGCCTACCCGTCAACCTTGTTATAAAAATGATTCCTTGTAGGTGTTGCTACATAAGATAAATCGGCTGTTTGAGACATAATTATAAACACCAATGTAAATACTATCGTGAATCATGACCATTCACGACACTCCCGGCCCCCCAGAAAACTGGCGATCATAGATCCAATAGAGATTATCATCTTTCACAGCTTTATTTAACTCTTCCTCAGATCTTTGAAATTACCGTTCTTTTCCCATTGCAAATATTGACAAGCTCTGAATCCTATCGATCACCTTGATTGGGCCCAGTAATCCACATAGTTTCTGATAGCTGTAACGTCTGATAAGTTCATCTTGACGCACTTTTCTAAACCAGTTCCAAGCTCTTCGTGGGGCCCGAGTAGCCAACTGCGAGGTCCTCTATTCTTGAGATTTTGACCAACCAAGCTTCATCGTGTCTTGGCGTTCCATGTCGTAATAAACAATCAATCATAATATGTCCTATATATATCGTAAAACCATATTATAGATTTGCTAGTGTATGAAAATACTTCTATACATTGTGCATAGCTGATTCATGTATGTACATACTTTTAGGTTACCGCAATAGGATTTGCTTTGCCTTGCTAGATTGAAACGAATATCTGGCCAGTTTTTATTATTATCTTTATACTTGTTTCCTTTTTCCATGGAATGGAATCCTCCCCCGCGGGCAAAATTGCTTACGTTATTAAACGAATGCACGAAGCATTACCACTACTAATGTTAATTTATCTGTTAATCTATTGATTTCCCTGATTCCTCCTCGACCTACTATAAATATTTAAAAAATATTCTGCGCGGGTCAGTGTGATTTTTTTTTTTATTTTTTTTTTTTTTAAGCGTTTTCTTGTCTATACAATACGAATACACTCCACTGATCACCTAAAATAACATAGGATAGAACATGAAGCTTGAAAGTAGAGCCAAACAACGGGCTGCCCTATGGCTTGACGTTGTTTTTTCTTTTCTTTTCCTAAGACCTGGTTATTATTATTTATTATATAATACCGAAAATTAATTGAATTCTTAAATAAAATGTGATCCACCACAAACTAAGTTTGACGGTGGAGTGAGCACTCAGTCTCAATATAAATTAAATGAATTATGTCTCATACTTGATATAAAACCTCTTTTACTAAGACTATATTTAAAAAAATACTTTTGTAAAATAGTTTTTGATTTATTTCATACGACGTATACCTCGATAACTGAAATAACGTTAATTCATTACCTCGTATAACTCGTACTTTATTGTTGATTCATTTTCGTCTTGTTTCATCATTCTTGGCTAAATGACCTCATGTTACTTCCAAAGTACACAAAACAAATATACAGTTTATTTTAATTTTTATAAATGTTTTTTTTTTTGTTTTTTAATAAAATGTTGTGTTCTATTTTGATTGAAGGATTATGTATGCCTTTATGTACTGTTAATAGAAACGTGCTTAATTATTTCTGTTTACTAACTTTTTTATTATACATTTAATAATCGCACCTCTCTGTAACGAAAATAATCTCTTATCTCACCTGTATTAATGGAACCCTCTGTAAATGAGACAGATATTCATACACTTGGATATCTGAGACACTTGTTAAGTGGAATACTTCTTTAAGCGAGACACATCTGCCGGTCCCTTGAAGTCCCAGTTATGTCAAAGTTTAACTGTACACATTTGGCTACATCTGCACAGATCTTGCCTATTTTTACGCGCAGTTGTATACGTTTTAATTCAACAATGAAAGTAGTATGCTACGGTGATTTTCGACTCCAATGCTCCACTATCAGTGGTCAAGTCAAGCATTTACCGACCGTGAGAAATATTTTTCTCAGCCTCAAATCTGATCTTTAACAGCCCATTTTATTCTGAGCGTAAATCCAAAATTGGCTGAGCATTGCCAAAATAACCTGTATTGTTGTGGCACTATTGAAATTGCTCAATTGTGCTCGAGTCTGAGGACCACCAAAAATAATTCTGAACACCATGGAAACTGTTCTGATGACCGCTAAACCAAGACCTCTGAGCCCTGCGAAATCTGTTCTGAGGACTGCTTAACCTAGGCCTTTGAGTCCTACGAAAACTGTTCTGAGGACTGTTCAGCTTAACCTAGGCCTCTGAGCCCTACGAAAACTGCTCTGAGGACCACTAAATCCAGACTTCTGAGCGTCGCGAAACTGTTCTGACGATCGTGAAGCTGTTTTGAGCACTGCCAAACCAGTATTTTGAGCACTCCTAAAGTGTAATAATGATATGTTGGCATAATTTTTGGTTGAGTTTTAAATAAAGACTTTGTTTCTGAGCTGAAAGCATGAAAATCATCATTTTCAACTATTGCTTGTATTCTTCCTATTATTTACGTCTTCCACGAGCCACCGAGAGCGCCATATAGTATGACGGGTGTCCTTCAACATGTGATTTTCCAATAAGATTTTAGGCTTTGCGATATTGCGTATCTCAATCCTCGCACACGGTCAATATGCGCCATTACATTAGTTCTTATGACCGTGCGACGTTTTATCATGCCTCCTCCCATAGTGTATCGGTTATTAATGATGTTAAACTTGTTCAAATATTCGCTGCCCCTCAACCGCTTAAACTCTTTAGTAATCATGCACTGTGTCTGTCACATCAGTATAAATGACTAAATAAAATATATATGTGAATTATTTCCTGGACTACAGAGATACCAGTTTACGCTATAAAATGTATTTCTGCTATTAACTTTAGTGTCACTTGCAGCAGTTCATATTTCATTAGTTATCGATGGATAGTCTCTGTATGAATCTCAGTTTATATACATTGATGTGACGTGCTGCAGTCCAAAATGTTTGCGACATCTAGCGCAACGTTCAGGTCTTTGTACTAGGTATATGGAAAATCAATTGTGAGCTTTGGATCAGATTGGTCCTTATAGTGCTTTTCCGAACCTTTCAGATTTAATTAACCTTGGTTTATCAATGTACGTAGAGATTCTTCTCTCTTCTCCTTATAAGTACTGTATTCATTCCGGAATTGGTCATATAGTGTGATGCCCACTCGCTAACACAGTAGGTTAATATTTTAAATCACATTGAATTATCGGTCACCATCAGTATAAGTGACTTTCCTTTCCTTCCCTTTACCTTTACCATCGGGTTTTAATACTTCTTCATTTTGTTCAATACTCTTTCATTGTCTGTCCACAATATTTTCAACATTCTCCTATATAGCCACATTTGAAATGCATTCAGTTTTTTAATTGTCAATTTATTTAAAGTCCAAGCCTCTGCACAATACACAAGGATTGACAATACATAGCATTTAACTAATCTCCATCTCAGTTTTAGATTTATATCCTTATGTGTGTATAGTTTTTGCATTTTCAATACTGTTTTTAATACTTAACCATGTAATTTTTGTTATGGCTGATATACCAACACTGGTACCCTGGTACCTAGATATTGTTGCCTTAGTACTGCCTCGTGAGATATCACAAGCGATATGATTGAACGCCTTCTCAAAATCTATAAAACGAATGAATTATGTTTGAGTATCATTTAAAGAACATCTCTAGGAATGATGGAATAATGTTTCTTGATTTAATTCTAGCTCGTAGTTGTCCATAAAAGAATTATGTACCAACTCGTAAGGTACAACAAATGATACAATTCATCAATATTAACGCGTGAATTTGTTTGATCCTTGCATACAGTCGGCGTCAGCTTATCCTACGAGCAGGTATATTCATATCGAAAGGCAAGTTCACCATATGATGCTTATGTATGACGTGTAGTAACATGGGGACAGTCAGGTACTTAGTTACTTAAGTTCATGTTTAATGCCGTTGTTGATCGTGTTTTGTATTTTAGAAATGAAGTCCCAAACTTGAACTCCTTTCTGTTATTCATCGCGGTCTGCTGAAATTCTTCTGATGAAGAAAGCGTGATGTTTCGTAAGTTTAGCTACTTGAGGTAACACTGAAAACTAGTGGTCAGTTCCAGCTCCAAGGCTATTTGTCTGCGGATGTCCAGGTTTGAGTCTTCTGAGCTGAACTATCAGGTGCCCGAATAGCCATGTTTTTAGACATACAAATTGCTTTGAAAGTGTCAGATGCAGAATCACCTAGGCTCTATGATTTGCCTCTCAGAGAGGCGTTAGACTCATCGGCCTCCACATCGTGTATTGACTGTGTGAACTGTGTCTGATAAACCTGATTGATAATGAACATTATACATTTACACTAATGCTTTTTAAAACTAAAACATGGCCCACTAAACATAACTACCAATAACACCATTGTGCCTCAGGTAAACGCATCCCGATTCCTTGAATACTAGCTCAATAGCGACAGCCATCTCGGTTTATCACGCCTATATTTGCTCCCAAATACGATATGGGATCGTACTATGGGCAAGTTGCTCCGAAGCAAATAGAGTATTCATTGCCCAAAAGAAATGCCTCAGAGCAATCTGGGGTCTGAGAAATGTAGACTCATGGAGACAAATCTTTATAAAAAATAAGTTTATGACAGCGCCTAGTATATATATTTTTGAAACTGCCAAATTAGTAAAGTCCAATATGTCACTATTCAAATTAAATGACAACTCTTACCGTAGAGCAGTTACGCATACGGCCTTGTCTATGCCAGCTCCAAGACTAGAAATTTACCGCAAAAACTGCTACTACATAGCTTGCTTAATTTATAACTCCATACCGAAAGAAATTACGGACATGTTTTACAATAGTTTCTGTAGGAAATTGAGCACCTGATTGACCGAAAATTGCTTTTATTCGGTCCAAGATTTCCTTAAAACAACTTATTGTAGGTATACTAAGTACGCACAGTAAATGTTAAGTAAAATTCGTTTAAAAATCCTATTAATATAATACTATGACAATGGAATTATTTTAGTCATTATTATACTGGACTTTGTTAATATGTTGAATATTATTGAATTGTAAATGTTGTAATGTATGTGACGATTTTCTTTAAATATTTGCACGCCATCAGCCGGCAGAATTGTGCTGGACTATAAAATTGAAATGTAACACTTATAATTAAGGGCATTTATTTGTGTGTTTATCACGAATGTTTGTTCCTTAGTTATGGATGTCATATATGTATATAAGTATCTATATGTATGTATCTATTACATATATCATCGCCAAGTACCCACAACACAAGCCTTATTGAGCTTACCGTGGGCCTAGGTTGATTTGTGTAAGATTGTCCCGTAATATTTATTATTTATTATTATTTATTTATTATAATGACCATGATTCAAGCAAATAAACGATCTATCTCTCTATCTATCTATTGACTTCATGATCGATTCAGGGTCTCATCAGGTCATCATATATTGACTACTCGTATGTATGTGACAAGCTATCCGCTGCGTGCTACGCACTGTCTAGACTCGCACTTATATTGTCTCTCAGTAAATTGAATCTATTTGATTCTAATTTAAGGGGTAAATCTTCGCGCCGGTGTATGGCAAAGGTTCGCACGGCACTGCCTTTTTTACAAGAAACTTTAGGAACTTAAGTATAGTTTACTGACCCTTTGTGCTACACTGTAAATGAGGTTCTTCAGAATGATCATTGTCCCCAGCACATTCCAAAAATTGTAAATTCTTTATATTTAGACATGTAAATGAGATGTACAATTTTCAATAAATAATCTAAAATCTAACATTTAAGAGTCCAATTACGAAATATTTAAAACAATCATAATTACAAATCTTTGTTTAACCATAACACTTGATTATACTCAAGTCTGAAGTCTAAACGTATTCTATCTACGAGCCGAACCTTTCGGTTGCACCTACAAAACGTATTCGTGATTCGCGAGATTCACTTAACGAAGTCACGTGAGTTATCTGACTATTTACTTTCAAGTCACAAATGAATTTACTTATACAAGAATTCTGGACACTACTGTGTAAGTCATGGTTTATAGCTAAAGGATTAAAAGAAACTAAGCACCAAAGCTTTCATACCCATTTTACATCCTGATTCAGAGCATAGTATCGGAGTCAACAAAGCTAAGTGTTTACGATTTCTAGGTGTACATCTTGTTGTATTTACTAACTTGTTGTAGCTATGGTTACGCATGTAGGATATATTCATGATTAAATTGTAAGTAATGTTACTATTATATTTATCGTTGTGTATGGAAAGCATTTAAATGATTAATACCTGCTGATTATGGTCAATATTGCAATTGACAATATTGTCAACGTATCACGTAGGTATCCGATGAATCTTCATTGGTTTATATTTCAAGACTCCACTTGATTTATTGAGTGACAGATACGTGATGATGATATTTTTTTTTTATAATAAATGAATTTTTCCCTGCCCTCTAACAATCGACTTGTACCTGAGGGTCACCAGCCACCTCCACACATTATTTTGGAGTAGGTATACTATTTGTGTATCATACTGACAACATTGTTCCATCCCCTGTTTTATCACAGCTGAGCATCACGCACGACCCAACACAGTATACTCACTATGCGACTCATAATATGTCTGAACTCACTTCTTTAACTCTTTAACCAGCATTATCTGATATATCACAACTGTCAATAAATAACACTTCCTTGATTTTCTATGACAGACCGCAAAAATTGGCTATGTCAGTCACCTGAGGGCGCACCAGCGACGCTCTCCGCATTGATTAGCAGTCGCTGAGGCCGAATACGGCTAGGAGAAGATGATAATGACACAGTTAAAATTGCGAGTAACTTATTTTACGTTAAAAGTTAATCCTTCTCGGCATAACCTGGTAATGAAATCATAGCAACTATGCGTGATCGGAAGTCAGACCTAAAGTACACTAGTGGTCTTGAGATAAGTTGCTGGTAACCAAACAATAATGAAGTCAACATCAATTAGATCCATCGAATTGCTGTCAGATCATTGACAATAACCGCCGAAATAAAAGTGAATCAGCACAAAAGCCTACTGCCACATACTAATAATACAAAAAACAAGTGAATTCCCAGGATGCTACCATTCTTTTGATCTCAATAATATGGTAGAATAGATATGAGCAACGTATACCGATTTCAGTAATTTATTCGGTATAAATGTACCTATAAACAAATACACTGATGAAATCAGAACGAAACTTGAGAATAACATCATACTGTCTAAAACTTCCTCCTCCTGACAACAAGAAAAATATAGGAAAACCACAAATTGCTCCCAAAGGTTATTATTTGTGTCTGCAGCTTATAGTCTCCTAAGTTCGTACACCCTTGAACCTCTGACGTCTTGATTGCAATCAGAACAATGAATCCGATTCACCAGAAAACATTTACTTAGGTCATGTTTTCAATAAAAAAGTAACCATCAAATATAGTACCTGAAAGAACAGGCTTTGCTCTTTGTTTTTTCCAAAGAAAGGAAGTTGATTCTTTTCACCTCCGTAAACCCGTGTAGTAAATAAATTACATTGAAATCTGATGCGCTGTTTACGACAATCCATTGACAATCAAATAAATATACCAATGCTGCTCATTGAATAGTTTAGAATAATTATATTTTGTATATAATCCCATAATTTGTCATTGAGTCAGTAAAAAATACAAATGCTATACATATTTTTTGCATTTATAAGGTCCAAACCAGCCACGAATGTACTTTTACCTACTTTAGTATGATACCAATAAATATTTTTGATTTTGATTGAGAGCCGTACCCATTACCCTATTTATCGTAAGATGACATTAAAATGTACTACTTATGGAAGGTACACACACAAACACACACTAAACATTGATGAATGGTATGGTTCTGTTATATAACTTGGTTTTAACTGTAACCTTTGCATAAGGAGCACCTCTGACATAATACAGTGATAGTTTGCTGTAAGTATGTTTTCTGAAAAGTCGGAAACTTTTAAACCGATTAAGGCTTGGCATCTCAAATTTTGGTAAAAATGAGTTGTTTAGTAACCAGTTTATACCTTATAACGTAACAATTTTCGTGTTGGAAAATAGATATCATAATCTGCAAGATATAAGAAGTGACATTGTTTTCGTAGAAATCCATTTTAACATAAGAAAGTGGAGAAAAATAAATCTAAAGTCAACCCTATTTTTTCACTTGTAACCAGTTTACTGCTCCATTTTTTATCAGAAAGAGATGAAATTTCATAATCTTCTTCATAAAGTAATGAACTATAACTTAATTTTCTTACTTTCTTAAATTTCGTCTCGTTTCTAAAATATTCCGAAAAACATGATATCCGCGCTTTCGAACACGCACTTCCATCTCGCTCACGCTCACGCTCAGTGAGAGGGAGAGAAGACCATGAACGTGCGGGGCCTTAAGACAGGATTTTAATAATGTTTATCTCTTTCTCGTGGATGGTTTTAAAAATCTTTAGATTAACTTTATGAACAGTTATCTGTTTTTGAGTAAATCATGCACATGCTACATTTAATATTGGTTTAGCAGGAAGTTGGGGCAAATAAAGTGTTAAACAGATGAAGACTGGCTTAGATCCCAGCATGCTCCACCATGTCGCGAAGCCACTTCTGGTCACTCTCATGGCCGCGAATGAGAACCTATAGCACTTAAGCTAAGACCCGTATTAGCATATATGCAACTATAAACATACCCTCTCAACTTGCGGAATCCTTTATATATCTGACATAGGGGCTGCCGCCTCGTGCGTGCCAGCTCCCTATGACGTGTGGGGACTTTCGTCCCCAAGAATGTCCTCCAACCTCCCCTTCTAGACATCCCTTACCACCATTGATACTGTCCCAATTCACACGCTATTGTTCCAGTTACCCGGGTGCACCCTTGACTGATGATGATATGGCCTGAAGCCGAGACTACCGAACTACCCTGTTGTTACACTTGTAACTAATCCTCTAACACTAAAGAACTCCACAACTAAGAACTGTGACGTGTGTCCTACAGGTCACGTACATGCGCGACCTGTAGGAAAACCTTATTCATCTACATGATATACCAATACGCCTCCCAAGGAGAATGAGACCTGTGGACGCACATAAATACATCGCATCATAAACAATCATCGTCCGATCTGTGAAAGCACATGAACACACGTGTAAATGATACCCAATCGTTACAATATCATAGGACGCATCGAAAGTGATTATGGAAAGAGCTCACCCTGGTTTTCCTCCAAATCAACCACTACAAACCGCACTTAACTGTTCGTTCCCAATATAGCCGTTCGGAACTCTGACAGCCCGCCTACCCGTCAACCTTGTTATAAAAATGATTCCTTGTAGGTGTTGCTACATAAGATAAATCGGCTGTTTGAGACATAATTATAAACACCAATGTAAATACTATCGTGAATCATGACCATTCACGACACAGCGCGTTGCATGCGATAGAACGGGATGGCCACATTTAGGCACGTTTGGCGTACCTAAACAGGGAATTTGTTAACAGAGAACCTTCTGTAGGTACGTAGTACTATTACTTATTCTGTGACATGGCGCGTCGCCGAGTCTTTAACAGTACTTAACTTACCTATTATGCAACAAAGAATGTCTCAGATCGCAGTTATTTGACGCCCGAGCCGAAGGCAAGGGCGATAGCGATAAATATGCGATCTGCTGCTACTTTATGGCCAGGTATGATGCAAAGATACTTACGTAACTCGGCATTCAGACGAATATAACGACACCTTAGGGCTTGTGCACAAATCACGCGAGGTTCGATAGGGGAGGGGGGGTCAGGAAAAAATCACGAAAGATCACGTTGGGGGAGGGGGGGTATAAGGATACCTCACGTGTATTTCTACAGAGAACGAAACTAAGAAAAAACTTTTTCTCGGTTTCGTTAAACATAAATCTTTACTTAGAACTTCAAAATAGCGAGTCTATTTCACTAATATAGAAACATAAACAAGATTTACTATGTAAAATACTATTTATCTTACAATTAGGTCGAATGAAAAAAATATACGTGAGGAAGGGGGGGTCAAAAAGTAGCCGAAAAAACCTCGAGTGATTTGTGCACAAGCCCTTACTTATGTGATGCTGCAGTGATAGGTTGCCAGCCCATCGCCTACAACACACTTCAATACATAATTAACAACTTAGAAAAGTTGAAAAACCCAACATATTTTCATTTATAGTTTAGTCTCAAAAACGGCTGATCTGATTTTTTGTTGAAACGTAGTTTGGGACTGGGACCATCTCGATCACGTCAGCTTTCGGATGAAAAAAAACCAAATTCAAATAGCTCCATTCTTTTAGGAGTTCCGATGCCGCAGACAGACACACTTAAACTCAAACTTATAACACCCCTTTTTTGCGTCGGGGGTTAAGAATACGGGGGTAAATAATGTATCGCCTCGCTCCGCCGTATTCCGGAGCCGCTTAGGCCGAGGCAGAAACAGACCAATATGGTACCTAGAGCGATTAGCGACGCGACAGCGATCTTCACCCAAGTTGTACAGAAATCGCAGTCGCGTCGCCAATCGTCCCAACCCAACAGTGCGGCCGGCAGGCGTTAATGCCCATATTTATGTAGTGAGTCGCGCCCGAAGCGCTCTGGCGCATAAGTATATATATTCGGCAGTCTGGTAATAGTAAAAATCTATAATCAGTTGGATGTAGAGGTAAATGATGTGAAGAGGCGCTTTAGACGCCATCTATCTGTTAACCAGTGAACTAGGGAGCCTGCTTCGTAACATTAAGTTCATGTTTTTCAAGCAGAAGCTTGGAAAGCGGCAGCACGCAGCAAGCAGTAGTTTCACGATTCATTCACAGATGGCGTGGTTATAAATAATAATTTTTATTAAGTACTGCCACGATAGACCTAATGTCAAAAAAAAAATCATACAGCGGTTAGTGGTTACCGTAGCCGTGTCTCATGGGTAACATAGGTAGATTGGGAATAGATTAAGACATAAAATAAAATTATGATTAAGCTAACAAATTACTTTAATGGCATACTTTATTTTTCACCTAACTAATGAATAAAAACTAAATAACAATAAAACTTTATGATTTCCAGTCCACTGCTTGCGGGGATCTCTTTTCGAACGGGTATGTCTGCTTATACCTTGCTATCCCGAGACATACAAAAGCTGAAACAATTGAAAATAAAGTTTATATTGTTTTCAGGTATATATGAGTCTTGGATAAAGACATTTAGAATGTTCATAAACATTCATAAAATCTATTTTAGTTAAATTTGTTTCTCTTTATCTCCCACTTTGATAGTGGTGTTTGTAAGAATGGGACAAAACACATTTAATTAATCAGACACATTTTTAGTTTTCACTTAAGAGACTCCGGACTAGACAGGGTGGTTGTAATTATTTCCGGCACCAGTGGGGTTGGAAAGATAGTGCTATGTGTGAAAAAATCCAGACCATAGAGCATATTGTCCAACACCCTCTGACATCTTATAGTGGACCTCCGGAGATCTATTTGACCTTCCCCATGACACAGCCACCTGGTTTAGATCTCTAAGGTGTTTTTATAGCAGCTTATTCAATGTACGCCATTATGATTAAATAAATAAATTAAATTTTAAGTTCTATGAATTTTTGATTAAGAATCCCCGAGCCGTCCACACGCTCACCAGAGCGGCTCGGACAAGCCGCTCGCATGCACTCGGTCGAATTTGCTCGCCGAGCGACGCCCACACTGAGATAGGGCGAACCACGCTCGGCTGAGCATGCCTCCAGTGTGTAAAACAAACGAAATAAAGCAAAAACAAGTTTTGTATAAAAATTTAAATTCACTGTATTTTTTTACTACGGTATCTGAAGCTACATAAGCAAATAATTACAGACCTGGACATTCCTTAACTTATTCTAAGTACAAAGCTTCAGAGTAAACTAGCTAGTCATTTTAAAATGAGAGACTTGCCGGGGACTCTTAAATAAAATTATTTAAATGGATTTTATTGCAGATACAGCAGGGTAGTGTCCGCTGCCAGTGTTGCAGCAATCCGGATTATAGAGACCATGGGATTAGTGGGGGTCGGGATTACTGGTATTGATGAAACAGATATGTTGTAATATTTGTTTTATAAACTAAGCTTAAAAATCCATTTATTCAGAACTAATACAAGAAATTTTTGAGAAATGAAAATTGATCCCATTCGAATTCCTTCCCAACCAGTCAGCTACATTTTTTACACTTTGACTAAGACTAGAGTCAATTGCTGGTCAGCTTGTAACAAAAAAAAGTTACTTACATAGAGATAAGGTGGATACCAATATTCTTCCAGGCAGAGTTTTGTTTTTAAACGCTAAATTGGCGAGGTAACCTCCAATGCCTATAAGACCCACCGCTCCTACGACTCTGCAACTCAAACAGTCGCGAGACGTGACCTCTTCGGCTTTCACAGACATTTTTTGATGTTTTAATAGTACTTTAGTATTTACTTTGCATAATATTTGTTCAGAATCAGAATATTTACAAGAAAGTCAACCACAACACAATCGACTGAACTGAGTGAGTTTTTCTAAATGATAAACGTCAATGTCAAACGTCAATGTCAAATGTCAATTATCTGACAGTAAACGTCAAAATTGGTAACACGTTTAGTTACTGCTTTAAAGAAATGCACTGTGATTTGTATAAATTGCAGCAAGTGCCGGTGATAACGTAGATGTTGACTGTGTAAAAGAAGGTACAGTCGGCAATATAAAACTTGCTTTAAAAAAAAACCGGCCAAGTACGAGTCAGACTCGCGGAAGAAGGGTTCCGTACCATTATTTATGAAAACGGCAAGAAAATCACGTTTGTTGTATGGGAGCCTCCTGTACTAGCCTAGTTGGTGGTGACCCTGCCTACGAAGCCGGAGGTCCCAAGTTCGAATCCTGGTAAGGGCATTTATTTGTGTGATGACCACAAATATTTATTCCTGAGTCATGGATGTTTTCTATGTATTTAAGTATTTATTTATCTATATAAGTATGTTTATCGTCGTCTAGTAGGTACCCATAGTACAAGCTTTGCTTAGTTTGTGACTAAGCCGATTTGTGTAAGATTGTAAAAGAAAAAAATATACGTATAAAAAAAATGTATTAATTCTGTTTTTTAGTATTTGTTGTTATAGCGGCAACAGAAATCATCTGTAAAAATTTAAACTGTCTAACTATCACTGTTGGACAGACAGTCAGACAGACAGATAGACAGACAGACAGACGGACAGACGGATAGCGGAGTCTTAATAAAAGGGCCCTGTTTTACTCTTTGAGTGGGTACGGAACCCTAAAAACGGATAAATACGTTTTTTATTTTATTTTCTGTCTCTTATGTGCTGAAATGTAAATATTTATGCAATCATTTTCTTCTTTCGTCATTGCTGCATTTTGAGGTTATACATTTGTCTTCTGTCTTTTTTTGGTCATGTTACTGTTAGAATGTACATAATTAAAGAAAAAAGTAAAAAAGTAAAAAGTCATTTATTTAAACAGAATGAGTTTTACATAGTTACCAGAGGTCCCCACACTAGGCTACGCCTGTATCGTGGAGAACCAGTTAATTTTTAAACATCAGAAATAAGTTACCACAGAATTAATTACATTTGGAGGAGTAAGAAAAAATATTTTACATTGAAAAGTTTATACTTAGAGACTAACTTAGATATTAAAGATAGCTTCAGTGTCGGCATAATTTAACGAATGAAGAAATTTAAAAATAAGTGATTTGGCTTCATTTTTTGTGCTGCCCGTTAGGTTACAATATTTCAGTAAAGTGTTATATATTGCTACCCTTATATAATCGCCAAAACGTTTACCAAAGCTGGAAAGAACTCTAGGAACTGGTAACCTAAAGACGCGTTTTTTAAGTAGTGTGTCGTAGCAAGTCATATATTTAGAGGTTTTGTGTGTACATAATGAAATTTTAAGGATATAAAGTTGACGTACGGTTAAAACGTGTGATTCGGCATACAAGGTCGCAGTTGGATATCGAAAGGGCCTCTTTAACATGACTTTCAGCACCGAACGTTGCGCTCTTTCAATTTCCAACATGGTCGTCTTTGCTGCGCTGCCCCACGCTGTGATACAATAACTGATTACTGACTGGCACAGCGCAGTGTAGACTAGTAGTAACAAAGAGCTATCTGCAGACTGCCGAAGTTTTTTGAAAATATAAATAGATTTTCTAATTCTTGCGGAGAGTTTGTTTATGTGGTGCTTGAAATTTAGTTGTTCGTCGACAAATAGACCCAGGTACTTAATAACGTCAGTGCGCTGGATGGAATCGCAGTTACAGATGGCAGGGAAGTCTTTACAAGAATGAATTTTTATAACGGGATTGAGGGACGGTTTCGATGAGGCGGTTTTGTGAAAGCAAAGAAATTTTGTTTTATTATTGTTAAGGGTCAAAAGGTTGGCACGAAACCAGTCGGAGGCAATTTTCATGCCTGTTTCTGCAGCAGCAACTGCTTTTTCCCAGCTAATGTCATTAAACAGAATTACCGTGTCGTCAGCGTAGCAAATTATTTCAGAACCTGGAATTTGCAGGTTTAGGATATCGTTGATGTAAATAATGAAAAGAGTGGGTCCGAGTATGCTTCCTTGCGGTACGCCAAATTTAATTTGCTCCGTAGTACTGCTAATAGAACCCACTCTGACCAGTTGACTCCTCCCGGACAGATAGCTCTCAAACCACGTCAGCGGTACACCACGTATGCCTAACATTTGTAGTTTCCGTAGCAAAATTGGAAAGGAGACAGTGTCAAAGGCTTTTGCCAGATCTAGAAAGATACCCACACACTTGGAGTTATTATCTAGGTAGGAAGAAACAAGGTTGGTAAGAAGTGAGGTGGCGTCCTCGGTGGAAAGGTTCTGCCTGAAACCGAACTGTCTCTTAGATAGAAGACCGAACTTCTCAAGGTACTTAACTAAACGAGTGTTTACCAGCTTTTCCAGAATTTTTGAAAAGGTACTAAGCAGAGATATCGGTCTATAGTTTCCAGGAATATCTTTGGGGCCGTCTTTGTGAATTGGAACGACCGCTGCTATTTTCCAATGCTCAGGAAAACAGCCCGAGCTGAGGCTTAAATTATAAATGTGAGTGATGGGCTCTATAATATTATTTTTGACACACTTTATAAGCTTGTTATTAATCCCGTCCAGGCCTGGTGCACTGTCATCCTTCAGTTGCATGATGATGGATTCAATTTCTGTACAGTCAGTAGGCTGCATGAAAAAGCACTTGTCCGTGACACCACCGATTTGAATTTTGTTGGCGAGGTTTTCTTCTGTCTCTCCTGTTTGTGATATAATGTTTTTGGCTAATTTTTGACCGACGGATGAAAAGAAATTATTGCAGTTATTTAATGACTCTTTGGGATACGGGGTGGAAATGAGTTCAACTGGTTGCTTATTTTGTTTGTTTATGTTACAGATATTTTTAACAACGTTCCACAGTTTCTTTGTATTGTGGTTATTGGCAGAGAGTTCAAGATTTTCATGTTTTTCTTTTAGTTGTTTTAGGAGATTGTTACAGAAGTTTTTGTACCTATAATAGGTTAGTTGGAGAATTACATCATTCGGAAACTGTTTTGATTTTAGGTGTAGCCTGTCGCGATGTTGTGCACAACGTACTAGTCCGGGGGTCATCCAGGGTTTTAGTGTAAATTTAGATCTGGAGATTTTTATTTGTTTAGAGTTTTTGACTACGGCATTTTGTATTATAGACATAAAATTGCTAGTTGCGATTTTTACATCAGATTCACCATATACTTTATGCCAGTCATTAGATGAAAGCTCATTAGAGACACCTTCGTAATCAATTACTGTTTTTATTCTATTTGGTTTCGGGTGGGACAATGAATGAGACGAAATTTCGATAGCTGCGGCTTTGTGATCTGTCACGTTGAGGTCACAGACCAGACCAGATACTTGTCGTTTAGTTCGAATAAATATATGGTCCAGACATGCTCCTTCCCGCGTAGGTAGAGTGATCGCCGGTACAAGCCCATGCTCAGCAAGAAGACAAAGGTATTCTGTTGCGTTTGTGCATTGCTTATTAATGGAGATAATGTCGATATTTATGTCACCAGTGAGAATTAACTGATTGGCATGCTTGAGCGTTATCAGTGTGTTCTCTAGGTCACAAAGGAAATTTGTAGTGTTTTTAAAAGATGGTGATCTGTAAATACCGAGTATTGTAAATTGTTTTGGAATATCTATTAGCAAACAACACGCCTCATCAAACCGTGGTTCTGATACAGTTGCGTTCCAGAGATCTTTAACATATACTACGACGCCGCCGTTCTGATTTATGTTGTGTGAGGTATGATAAGAAGAGTAGCCGGGTATTTGGTCTATTGCTAATGTATCTTGTAATCTGCATTCAGTTAAAACAAGGACGTCAAACTCCACGTGTGTACGGTGTAGGTTCAGAAGGAAAAAGTCGAAATTTTTATTTATACTGCGAATATTGAAAGTTAAGACTTTAAAGTTCGTTTTGGATTTAAAAACGGTATTACAAGAGTCTGGGCTGTGTACTTCATGACAAGGTATATTTAAAACAGAATCTATATCATCTCCTATATCAGCGCTAATCATTTTGGGAATAAAATATAAGATATGTTATTGTTGGATAGATATAGTAAGTACATGCACTTCCTTCATAATTATTTGAGGTGATTATGTAGTAAGGTAACACATTTTGACTTAGCGGAAACATTATTTCAGATAAAGCTAGACTAGAGTAGGACGGAAAAAGAGAGCTCTTGGCGACAGTTAAAACGATCTTAAGATATGATAAACTATTTCGAAATAAGTGGCCTTGTAAACGTTTGCTTATTGTGAGCACATCAATTGGTACAGTAGACAGTGAGTTTTTTGTGTCTAAGTTTTTGATTAAAAGATAAGAGATATAGAGTTGATACCTGGGGCAATGTAACGATTTAGTTTTGCTTGCAGTTGCTTTTGTGCTGACTAGATTTGGCTTAGAATTATCCTTGAAGGTCCACATATTGTTTAGACTTAACTTATTTTGAGATCCATGTTGACATAAGAGGTACACTTTTATATAAAATTTATATGAAATAAAATATTCGACAGCACCAACATTTGCTGTTGGTAACATTACAGATAATAGTAATAAAATGAATAGTAAACAACTGCTTTTAATTACTACTGTCTCGAAACGGCTGGGCCTGGCTTCTGGGTGCAGGATCTTTTTGAAGCTTATCCAACACTGCTTCCGATGTGATTCGGACTACCGAGCTTGTTTCGGTACGTCGCAATTACTACGTATTTTTGTTTTAAAACCATATCTGCACTTATTAATTACTGTTTTTATAATCGTCTTCTCTCTTTTGTGTTCGTTTCCGTATGTTTCGGAGTAAAATTATTGCGTGACAAACTAAATAATAGAAAAGTTTTTTGTAACTTGCTCGTTCGCAGCCAGATGGCGCTGATAGACGTCAGAGACGCAAGCGCATCGGCTGCGTTCAGTAATAATGTAAATTTTAAGGCCGTGTCGGACAGCAGGGAACGTCGCCCACAATGGTCTCGCCGGAAGAACAGCGCTGGCTCATGAGCCAGCATTATGCTGGGGCGAGACCATTTCGTGAAAAACTGCTTAGTATAATTAGTTAATACAGTATTTTAAGTTCCTTGTCACGAATAAATTATTTCATTTAATTTTTCATTTCATTTGGTATCATAGATGATGATGGTAAACAATCGTGCTTCCTCACTCCTCCAAAAGCAGCCAAGTCTTCTCATGACAAATTTTCAATAAGCACTTCTAATACAATTTAACCTCAGCGGCGTCAGCCTTCCTCGAGTCATCAAGCTCCTCTGGGCCGGTTTTTCAAACCCCAGATAAAACATATCTGTCAGCTAGGCTGTCCTTTTCTTATATAAAAAGTAAAAAAAAAGGGAAAAGGATAGTGATAATTTTATCTGACAGATACATTTATCTGGTGATTGAAAAACCGACCCTAAAAAAATCATAGCGCTACCTACGCTCGTAGTCGATAACATGTGCCGAACTCCGTATGTAGAGCGCTAACGGACAGAGCGCCCACCCAGTGGGTTCCTGGCACTTAAAGTGTTAGAAGTACTAAAAAATGATTATGATAAGTATTTCACTTTGGTATTTTTAGGTACCTTCATTTGTTTTCATTTGTTAAGTTTCGTTGTAATTGGGAATGGATGAAAATTTCAAAAGTGCCTGATATTTTTTTTGGTGATAGGAATAACCTTCCTTAGCAACAGAAAAAAGTTGCAGACTTTTCAGCTACGTCAATTATTTTTACTTACGTTTTGGATTTAGGATGGCGAATAAGACACTTTCCTTGATCCGTCTCATATTGCACAATTTTTTTTTAATATCTTTCCTAGCAATGACAAATATAGCTGCTGCAGCTATCAATATCATTGCCAGTGTCAGTTTACCACGGCTATTTAATATATTTTCTTGTAATATGAGACGGATCGAGGAAAGTGTCTTGTTCGCCGTCCTAAATCCAAAACGTAAGTGAGGAAAATATTTATATTTTTTAAAAATAATTGACGCAGCTGAAAAGTCTGCAACTTTTTTCTGTTGCTAAGGAAGGTTATTCCTATCACGAAAAAAATAATCAGCCACTCCTGAAATTTTCATCCATTCCCAATTGCTTAGAACTTTTTGTCAGGCGCCTATTTTATTTTCATTACGAAATAAATGAGTAAGTACCAAGCTTGAGACGTATCCAACCGACGATAAAACTTCCTTATTTATCGCAACAAGTTAACAAGCCGAAATTTCTCCAGATTCACCCTTGGGAGTCCCTAACGACATTGTTACTATACCTCTAGGCGTTAAAGCTCACCCAAACAATATTCAAAGAAATAGCCTTATAAATTTCCTTTGACCAAAAAGTTACGAAGTGAGAAGCTTGGCTGCCATTGTCTATGCCTGTTGACCCAGTTTCGAGCAGGCTGGCTATTTTGTTATGAATGCTTCTTGACTCAGTATAAGTACTCGTAGTGTCTATGATAGCTCGGGGAGGCAACAGGTTTTCTTAAGGCTGATTTAGGTACATTCTGTTGAGTGTTAAGTGCGAGTTCGTATTCTACTTATATTTTACCACAATACCGCATATACCTACTTACTAACATAATATTATAAGTATTATTTGGTAACAATATTTTTTTAACTGAAACTTTATCTTCTTGACTCTTATCGATCTACGTTTTCGATAGTGTCAAATGTAAGAGATGAGGAGCATATATTATTTATTAGCCAAATACTATAAAGCATAGTAGTATGGTTTGTTCCAGTTAAAATGACGAAAATGCACTTAACGTGGGATGTTACAACTACTCTTTGTTGCTAAATATGAAAGGAAATAATGTCATAAAACTGACCGAAGTGTGGCACATGTATAGGTACTACTGAAGTAGCAACTGTGTTCTATTGTTTACGCGTAATTGTTTAAAAACAACCCTACTTCAGGATAACAATGAAACAATACAATGTCGGTTAAACCTTAGCTTACCTAAGTACTTACTTAAAACCAACTCTGGTATTAAGTAGTTTTAGTCATTTAATTGGAACAGACTATTAAAATTTGGGGACAATCTTACATAAATCGACCTAGTCCCAAACTAAGCAAAGCTTGTACTATGGGTACTAGACGATGACATACATATATACTTAAATAGATAAATAAATACTTAAATACATAGAAAACATCCACGACTCAGGAACAAATATTCGTGCTCATCACACAAATAAATGCCCTTACCAGGATTCGAACCCGGGACCTCTGGCTTCAGGTCACCACCAACTAGGCTACAGAGGTCTTCAAACTTTATCTTCTTACTGTAAGTTTTTTTTACATTTTTCACGTAAGATGACTGTCACAACACTTGGTATACCTACCTACGCACAGCAAGCCAGCTAAGTACCTACGCACGCAATCGAGGTTCAATAACGCCACGTCATTACGGTCTGCAAATAGGGGGATTTCTGTAATGACTAATTTCGAAAGAGCAAGAAACTAAGTAGTCATTTATTTATTTATATCCTGTAGTCATACTATATTTCCTGTTCAATAATCAAAACATACAAGAATTTATTTTAAAGCACATCGAGTAAATTTATGTGAGATACTTTGTGAAACCTGCAACTAAATATTATTTAATAAAGAAAACTTTTAAATGCCATTTATGAAACCTACAAGATATATAGGTACAAAATAAACAAATTAATAACTATACTATAAGTACCCTATTCATTATAAGATTAGTAAAAATCGTGCGTTGCGTGCGATTTCAAGGAGAACCATTTTTAAACGCAAAAAAATGAGTAAGTTATCGTATGTTTGGTAACACTTAATGTTCTAAGTTCTAAAGAAGTAAAACTAGTATGTACCTACAATATTTCCCTTTTATATTCTAGATTTTGTAATGTAGGTACCCAATTGACTATGTATGATTAATACGAAATAAATGAATATCAATATGGAATGGGGTATAGAAGACGATATATAATCGAACGAGCTATCGAACCGAACGAATTTCTATGCTTCAACTTGAGCCAAAAATCGTTTGTCCGGTGTCCGCGCGGTGTCTGTCCCGCTGTCCCACTCTTCTCCTCTACAGGTCGCATTTGTCAACCGATTCTCGTCAAATTTTGTGAGCAGTTTCGTTAATTATATAAGTTTTTTGTCGAAACAAATTTCGAAATTAAAAAAAAATCTCTTTCACAGAGCCACTAGTAATAAATGTTTAATACACTCAAGAGCAAAAGTTTCGGGTCACCCTAAATTAAATAACCGCAATAGGTTTTCTTAAATATTTTACACTAGTCTTATTTACATAATATACTATTCTTCGTAATACCCAAATGTATTAGCAATTTCCGGGATCCTATCATAAAAATATCAACATCCAAAAATGACGATTTTTGCGATATCTCGCTGCGGCTCCGTTAACGCTGTTTTTTTTCATGGGTTTTTACGAGTCCGATTTAAACCTGGTAACGTGTTTTTTTACTGTTATTTCTGCAGTTTAGATGTAAAATTTAGTAAAGATCATGACATGATTAAAAAACTGTACAGCCTTGCCCTATTTTAGGAAATATGACGGTATTTCACTGACCCGAAACTTTTGCTCTTGAGTGTAGATTAGACGCAGATTTTACTAACGTACCTAGATTTATAGGTAGGTGTCAACATTTTACCGCGAATTTTGGTAGCGGGAGTCTGCTGGGATGCGGGTGGCGCAAGACCACTCATTGTCGCACCCTTTGGGGGAGGCCTATGTCCAGCAGTGGACGTCTTTCGGCTGATATGATGATGATGGTGACAGCATTTTAAAGCACACTAATAATGCCCCCCTTTTTTTTATTGATCTGAAGCAAGTTAAACTTCACTGAACAAAATACAAAAAAAAAATTACAAATGGCGAGCTTAATACCAAATGGCATTACCTATGTACCAGCTAACCATTGGACTAAACACAGACTTATAAAAGGTGCAAAGAAAAAAGTATGATAATTCCTTAGAGATTGATACAGGTACATAGTTAAGTATGTTTACATAACAAACACACATGTTGTTCAATAAGTAGTGAAAACAAAACGTTGCGGGCAAGTGATTGTTTCTTAAGTTATTGTTGAAGACGCAACAAGTCTGAGTTACGAGCTATAACAGTTCGGTAACAACCAATAAAACAAACAAAATACGGCGAATTAAGAATCGAAGGAACAGTAGGTATACGAGTATATTATGTTCTAACATTCTTACAACTCAAACTAGGTGACTTATACGTTCCACTGCAGCCCACCTATTCTGTAACATCGCTAACGCTCACCTACAATTATACCTTGACACCGCGATGCGTAGTAATTAAGCGTATGTAGAGGTCTAGTATCGTAACAGCCGGGGGCTAAAGAATAAGGGGCTAAAACCCCGCTATTCTGTAACTTGTTTTAAGTTCATCTCAATGCTCACCCACAAATATATCTTGACGCCGCGATTCGTAGTAACTAGTAACTAAGTGTAGGTAGAGATCTTGTTTCGTTAGGGGTGACGGGTGAGGTGAGGCGCATGAGCGCGTAAAGAATAACAGTCCAGCCCCCCTATTCTGTAACTTGTATTAAACTCACCTCAACGCTCACCCACAATTATACCTTGACACCGCGATGCGTAGTAATTAAGCGTAGGTAGAGGTCTAGTTTTGTAACAGGTGACCGGCGGGGTGTGCCCAGTGCAAGTTGGGAACTTAACACCTTTTTCTTTCACCGAAAAGCTAACGGTAAAATATTGAATTTTATTCCGTACTTACATAAGTTCCGAAAAACTCATTGGTATAGTTGTTATTTTCTAAGCCGTCCGTTCTGCAGTGCGGCGTTCTTTAGTGCGGAACGGACGGCTTAGAAAATAACAACTATACGAGCCGGGATTTAACCCACGGCCGCCGTTTGACAGCCGTATGCTTGAACCACTGGACCACCGTAGCTTTTTAACCTATTCCGTGTAGGTTTTTTTTTTTTTTTTTTTTTTTAATTTAAAGTTCCAAATAATTCATACTATATACATAATATAAACATATTTACAGCTATAGTACGGTCTAACTATTTACTATTTAAGTAGGTATGTTAGTTTACATCAATTTAATATATGTACTTACATTCCGTTTACTGTATCACTGAATTTGAGTAGATATTACTAAGAGCTATTTATTATGTCACGCTTCTTGTGAAATAAGGGCTGCATATTATTCTCAAAGTGATAGAGATTGATATTCTACATTCTAGTTCAGTGCCTACATTCTGCGACTAAGATTACATACGTATCAAATAAACATTCAATCTGTTTTAGTGTGTACTACTTCCACTCACGCGCAATAAACGAGTAAGAACGAGTGCACTGTAAATAAGCCACTAATGACTTTAGCACCTAATTATGAAAATCTGCGATAAGTATGAATTATTTGGAACTTTAAAAAAAATAAATAAAAATAAACTTATAAATAAGGCCTCTCTAGGAGTACCTAGGAATAGAAAAAACTTATTTTCGCAAATAACAGTAAGTAAGTAACTAAGTCTCATATTGCATTTGAATATGGAAGTGAGCGGGTAAAAAAAAATGTGATTGGGAACAGAAACAGGACTCATTGGGCCACTTGCTATTTCTACTAAACTGGCCTCTCGCGCATCTAAAATTTAAATTAATCCGATTGTGATTTACAATGACACTAAAGGTAGGTACCAGCTTGGAACCCGACCGCAGACGACGTGTGGCAGCGACACTGGTTTCTATGTATTTCTATACAAATTATTTATTTCAGACTATAAAATCCATAGTGTTAGAGGTTACAAACTTAGAACTATAGTAAGTGTTTCATAATTATGCTAAACTTAAATGAATGACGCCTGAGCACCGGTAAAAATAAACTTAAGGCATGGCTTGTTGAGCAGTCGTTCTATAGTATTGAAGAGTTTTTAAATTCAAAATAGTATAATTAATAGCCAACTATGCTAATAACCTAAGCTTATTTTAATACTATAGGTATATATTTTACTATTATGTTGACATGTAATTTTTTATTCTCTCTCTCTCTGTCAGAGAGCCATGGAGCGCGCCATGCTCGGCATTAAGCTACAAGATCGAGTGAGGAATATTGAGATCCGACGTCGCACTAAGGTC
Source organism: Epinotia brunnichana (assembly GCA_963854355.1). Lineage (NCBI taxonomy): Eukaryota > Metazoa > Arthropoda > Insecta > Lepidoptera > Tortricidae > Epinotia > Epinotia brunnichana. The sequence goes on from OY977940.1 coordinate 3,980,627, forward strand.
CGTGACGTCGGCGAAGTCATAACCAAACTCAAATGGAGTTGGGCAGGACATATTGCCAGGCAGCGTGACGGTAGGTGGACCAAAACGTTAACGGATTGGTGGCCAATTGCAGGAAAAAGAAGCGTTGGTCGTCCACCAGCTCGATGGGTTGATGACATAAAAAAGACCGCGGGTCATTTCTGGATGAGACTAGCACGGGACCGGGATAAGTGGCGTACGCGAAGAGAGGCTTATGCTCAGCAGTGGGCGATTACAGGCTGAAAATGATGATGATGATGATGTAATTTTTTATTACCATTAAATTATGAGTATGAGTATGAGTTTTACAGGCGCGTGCAGTTGCACATAACGCTGCAGCAGCGGCGAGTCCCAGCGGTGGGCTAGCATACTCAGGATACTATTTGAGCTGCCACGACTGGGATAGAGGAAAAACGCACATCGTTTTCTCATCGTTTCGTATGAAAGACCTTTCGTAGCTAGCGAGAGGTTGTCGGGCGTCGCCTTCATAGAAATAAATAGAAACCGGTAGTGTCGCTGGGACACGTCGTCTGCTGCTGTCTGCGGCCGGGTTCTAACAAGTATCTTTATCATCCGCGGCATTTTCATGCGACTTTATGCTTGTATTAAATACGTATCCAATGTTTCAGGAAGAATGCTGGCCCTGTTCTAACGGCGCCGACCTATTCGATGTTGCCTAAGGGCAAATAGCGAAAGGGAACGAACACAGTTACCAGTATCCAGTTACTAATATATACTCGTACACATGAATACGAATGTGCAGCTTGATGCAGTTATTTATCAACAAAACGACGAAATAAGGCATTAATGCCTGAATCACACCGGCAAGGCCTGCGGTCAATAGTAAATTTGACTATAGCTGTCATAATTACTATTGACCGCCACCGCAGGCCGCGCCAGTCTGTGAGAGGCTTGAGTCTGGCAAACACAAGTCTTTATATTTATTTCATACTATAGCTTCTGAGACGAGACGACGACACCGCCCGCCCGCCGGTGGAGAGACGACGTCTTGGGCGTCGTGGCAGTAGCCGGGAACCACTGGGTCCATCAGGCTCGGAAATGGGAATAATGGCACAAATGGGAGGAGGCCTTAGTCCAGAGGGGTAATCACGTAACGTTCCGAACGCGCGTCGGTACGATTTAACTGTCAATTTTCCATATAAAAAATGACATTTAGACCTATCCGACGTTCGTACAATGCGTTACGTGATCGACCTACAGAAATACATGGTTCCCACATACGAGCATAAAGCCGGCCACCCACGGTAGGTTATAACCGATGGTTATGCCTGCACAGTTCGTTTGTGCAGGCATAACTGAACGTGTGTATGAATGAATGAATGAATGATATTTATTCAGGTAACACAACATAAGTAACACAAGACAAAATACATTAACAAATACATCGAAGACGTAGATCGGGATGTGAACCTGAAATGGCCACCACTCAGCAATGCAGTTGGCACGGCTAGCGTGATCAACGGCGCTGGTTTTCTGTGGAGCCAGCAGGGTGTGCGGGACAGCGTACTGTGCGACTTGTGTCGGATGATACAATAATGTTATTAATATAAAATATACCTTGTTGAGCCATTAAGTGTCTTTTCAGTTTGGATTTGAACCCTCTAACAGTAATGCTCTCCTTGATTGGTGGTGGAATGTTATTCCAGCATTTCGACAGCATTATGACAAAACTGAACGTGTGTATGACACAACTGAACGTGTGTGTGCACAGTTATGCCCGCACAAGTGAACTGTGCAGGCATAACCATCGGTTATAACCTAGCGTGGATGGCCGGCTCAGATTCTGAGGTGGCCGGCTTAAGCTCTAGCATAGGTAGTTATAGGTATATTAAGCAATTTATTTTGTATTTTTCATTTTATTTACCTTTTTTTTAAATTATTATGTGTTGGGGAAATAAAGGCTTTTTTAATTTAATTTAATTTTATTATAGCTTCTGCCCGCGACTACGTCCGCATGGCACTCGTTTATATCGTAGCTCCATACAAACTTTGAACCCCCATTTCACCCCGTTAGGGAATGATTTCCGGGATAAAAACTATCTTATGTTCCCCGGGACTTAAACTTCTATAGCCAATTTCATCTTAATCAGTTCAGCGGTTTAAGCGTGAAGAGGTAAAAAGACAGACATACACACATTTATAACATATGGATTATTCATTTGAACAGCAGCCCTACATCGATCGTGAACAACATTTATTTGCCAAATATGCGGTCGTAGCTGTCGCTCTCGTATCGGCCTAATAAACTTCCACGCTATCATAAGGAAGCGTTGTGCCTCCGTGCTTACCCGCCTGCGCACGACCACAAACAGCATCCTGAACGTGTTTGCTGACAGGTGGAACACACCCGTGATGAAGAGGTGGTTGGCCCTTCACGGTCCTTGTTATAAGTAGTTTAGTTAATTCTTTTAGTTATGTTTATTATTTTAAAATTCAAAATTTACTTTGTTATTATTTTTGCTTTTATGTATATACCCACCTATGTGTAATATCTATGGATGAATGTCTGAAATAAATTGCTATTTAATTTTAATTTAATTTATAAAGGACTCTCACAGACTGGCGCGGCCTGCGGTGGCGGTCAATAGTAAATTTGACAGTTTTGTCGAGTTTGAGTAAAGTTGACGAGTCATGCAATTTTATCCCGCACAATTTTATGTAGGTATGTTTTTTGTTCTTTTTTTATACTACGACGGTGGCAAACAAGCTTACGGCCTGCTTGATGCTGGTACACCGTCGCCTATGGACACTTGTGACTCCAGAAGAATCACAAGTGCGTTGCCGACCTATGCTACGCCTATGGACACTTGTGTGTTGTATTTTAATAATCACAAAACACAAAATATCTTTCTTACACTTATTTTATAGTGCATAACGATAACATACCTACTTAACAATAGTATAGGGAGAAATTTAATTCAGAACAATAGTCAATTTATATAATGCCTGACGATCTGATTCCATGTTACGCACCAGATACTGGGAGGTCAATTTGACTTGATATTTCGCGTACCAGAATGTTAAGAAGCATTGGAAAATCATGGAAGATATTTTTAACTTAACCATAAGTATATTTCTTTAATAGAACACAAAACACTATTGATTATTTCTTACACAATAAAAAAAATGCGAAGTTAGGTTCTTATTTGCCTTTTTTACTGAAGTGAAAGATTCGGTGAACATACATTAAAAATACATACAGTGCACAGTGGAATACCTTAAACCTCCAACAACCTCCTTTTTTGCGGTCGGTTTAAGAGGAAAATAACTGAGGATAACTCAAACAATACCTACATTATATACTTAGTTAAAATGAGGGTACCTATTTATTATTTTACGGTTAGGTATTTATCGAAGCTAGCCCAACAAAGCATTGCCAAAGAGGGACATATCTTTCCCTCAGATGCAGATTTCTGCAGATGTAAATAAAAGTGTCTCTCGCGGCGTGGTTAAAGAGAATCGAAGAATCACCTTTACATGACTTGCGCTCATTTGTTTTGTAAATTTTGCTCTGCGCGCGTGGCTTGGGTGACATTCATATCATTCTGAGATGCAGAATGTCGAGTTAGATTGACCTCCAGTTGTTATGTAAGCGAAAAATATCATTACATGAAAATAACGACTTTTATACAATGTGGCATCTCGTGCACAACGTCATGAGGTCACTACAAATAATAAATATAGTCACAACAGTGAGACGTACATATATGTAGGTACATATATTATGATGATTATGTAATATAATATATTATATGCAAATCAATTTAATAACAATATATAATAAGTAACTGTGCCTTAGAGGAGGAATCCCTTAAAACCGAAAAAGGCACCATTCAGCTAAATTCAGTTATTTTGAAATGGCTGATGGCTTACCATAAACAACCTACTTCGATAGTCTTTTATTTTTCACAAAAACGCTGCTCATCGCGTCGGTACAATTTAACTGTCAATTTTCCATATAAAAAGTGACATTTAGACCTACCCGACGTTCGTACAATGCGTTACGTGATCGACCCGCTGAGCTGCTGCGGATACGATTTTTTAGACATCTGGGGATGCAAATTGATGCGGAACTTCTGTGGTTGCGGATCCGGATGTCTACAACATCCCTGATTCGAACCCACGACCACCCTAGGATCGTTAGCATCGTAGACCCGTTCCACTATACTCATTGGGTTAAACCAGTTATCAACACACACTTCATAGTATATAATGTCGGGTGACAAGCAAAAGTCACTACCATAACTGTCACTACTCTTCAAAACCTCGTATCTCGGTACGTAGTCGATATCGAGATACGACTTTTGATTTAAGTAGGTATTTGTTACTTAATGAGTTTTGCTTGTCACCCGACGATATACTACTTAAGAGGGCGTAGTGGCGTGGACTTCTCTCCCTCTCACTGTGCATACGAGTGAGCGAGATGGAAATGCGTGCTAAAAGCGTGGATATCATGTTTTTTAATCATATTTTTTTGTGCGTACATTTATAAGCAAAATCCTTTTACCAGATTTGAGAACTTATCATTGTACAACTATTGAACCAAAAATCATTGTTAGAGATGGGAGAGTCTTAAAGATCCAACCAAAAACATCCAAAAGAAGGGTTAGGTTTGAAAAATTAAAGTATCGAGAAGTACATTGGCAATACCAATCGTATTTTCACTTTTAAAAGACTGAAGAAAAACAGTTTAAAATTCATATACTGTAAGGACAGATATGTAGTCACTATAGATGTTGAGATCTAGGTCGATAAACATTGGCAGATTTGCATATAGGGGCTCTAAAGAAACTTCATTATATGGAAACGTTTGGATGTTCCGATTTTTGTTACCTAACTACGCAAACAACTGACCGGATTAAGATGAAGTTCGAGTATAGTTTATAACCACTAAAAATCATCCCAAAAATCCTCTGGACGGGACGAAGTCACGGGTAGGTAAATGCTAGTAGAGCATAACGAAATGTGTTACTATTTTATTTTATACATGGAAATACTCATAGTTAAGTGAATGCGCTAATAAAACGGTGTTTTTGCAAAGCTATTAATTATTACAAATGACTCGAAACATGTCCTGTTATCGACTCATATAATGTAAATAGTTAATGATAGTAAAAGCGGTGTTTTCAAACGCATTTCCTTTATAACTTTTTCTATGTAATTTGAACCCTTATTGTAAAGTAATAGGGCTTTGTTTAATATTTATGGTGATATCTAAATATAACTAAGTATGTGTATATGATGTATTGATTGCATTTGGTATAATAATGTAACTGTTATGAAGTGGAGTACCTACATTAAAATTACATACACACATTAAATAATAAAGTTAATTTTTAACAGTTAGTAATCGGGATAATTTCAATTGAAATTAGTCACAATGACGTTTAACAGTTCCAGTACTTGGATTTGAACGACGAATACACCTTGAGTTCTTTCGCCAGTTACTCGACCAGCTTCAGTTAACAACAAAGTGGGTCCATTTCGCAAAGCTACAAGTTACAATGTGTAAAGGCATGACCATGAGTGGCCATAACTTCGAGCGGCTGCGGCTGCGACAGTGATATAATAATAAAAAAAAAACCGGTCAAGTGCGAGTCAGACTCGCGCACCGAGGGTTCCGGACCACCCCGTACAATATAATAAGTCCACTACTGTATTCACATACTTAGTAAGTGCGTGTCAATTTATACTGGACAATAAATGTTCAATGATGTAACTAATTACAAATCGTCTCGTACGCAGGCTTGATGACTTCCAGCCTCCCGAGCAAGTCGGTTTTCGAAGAGGCTTTAGTACCGTAGACCAAATCCACACGCTCCGCCAGGTTATACAGAAGACTGAGGAGTATAACCTGCCTCTCTGCTTAGCGTTTGTGGACTACGAGAAAGCCTTCGATTCCGTCGAAACCTGGGCCGTATTACAGTCTCTCCAGCGGTGCCAAGTTGACTACCGCTATATCGAAGTACTGAAGTGTTTGTACGAGAACGCCACTATGTCAGTCCGACTCCAGGACCAGAACTCGAAGCCTATTCCGCTGCAGCGGGGAGTCAGGCAAGGAGATGTTATTTCTCCAAAACTGTTCACCGCTGCACTGGAGGATGTATTCAAAACTCTGGACTGGAGAAGGCTAGGCATCAACATCAACGGCGAGTACATCACTCACCTTCGGTTTGCGGACGATATAGTAGTCTTGGCTGAGACCATGGAGGACTTAAGTACGATGCTCGATGACCTCAGTAAAGCTTCCGAGCGAGTTGGTCTAAGAATGAACATGGATAAGACGAAAATCATGTCAAATGCCCATGTAGTACTAGCTCCCATTAGAATCGGACACTTTACGCTCGAAGTTGTAGACGATTATGTATACCTAGGACAGACTGTCCAGTTAGGTAGGCCCAACTTTGAGAAAGAGGTCAATCGTCGAATCCGACTCGGCTGGGCAGTCTTCGTCCCATATTCAGCAGCAGTTTTCGTCCCATATTCCGCAGTGTCTCAAGACGAGAGTCTTTGACCAGTGTGTGTTGCCAGTGATGACATATGGCACTGAAACGTGGTCGCTTACAATGGGCCTCATAAGAAGGCTCAAAGTCACCCAAAGGGCAATGGAGAGGGCTATGTTGGGAGTTTCTCTGCGTGATCGCATCATAAATGAGGTTATCCGCAGCAGAACCAAGGTAACCGATATAGCCCTCCGAATCGCTAAACTTAAGTGGCAGTGGGCGGGGCACATTGCACGTAAAACCGATGGCCGCTGGGGCGGAAAGGTTTTCGAGTGGCGACCACGTACCGGAAGGCGCGGCGTGGGTAGGCCCCCCACAAGGTGGACTGATGACCTGGTAAAAGTCGCGGGAGTCCGCTGGATGCGGGTGGCGCAGGACCGGTCATTTTGGCTCTCATTGGGGGAGGCCTATGTCCAGCAGTGGACGTCTTTCGGCTGATATGATGATGATGATGATGTAACTAAAAATTTACGGTTATTGCAATTTTTTACCCACGACGGAACGGAGAAGGTATATGCGTTTAGGGTGAGAGGCTGTTTGTTTGTTTGTGTACACCAATGTTCCCATTTATTTCCAAAACGGCTTAACCGATTAAGATGCGGTTTTCAGAAATGGGTTCGTGGTTCATTTGGGGTGGTTCGTAGATAGGTGTTATGATCTTTACTCACCAGGGGGCGCTGTAGTAAACGTTTTAAATGAATTTTCTCAATTATCTCAAATACAAACCTACAATCTTACGCACGATATTCCTCCTCCTCCTCAGTCGTACGTAGGTCAGTCGTGGTTGTTCTGATGGCATACGAGGTTGAGGGTACACGTAGGTTTATGGTTAATCTTCGAAGGCCATTTCGGCTTGAACTGCTGGCTGCTGCTGCTAGCCGCAACGGTGCGATATAGTTTATTAAAAAAATACAGTAGTAAAACCTCTTATATTATTTTTTCACGTCTTATTTGCAAAAAAATTAGAACATAAGAACTGTCCAGCATACATACATACATCAGCCTATTGCAGTCAACTGCTGGACGTAGAGTAGACCTCCCGTTTTCGCCATCCAGTCACTACCAGCTACCCTCCTCAAGTCATCTGACCGGAGGGCGTCTAACACTAAGGCGTGGCCTCCATGCAAGAACCCACTTCCTCCACTGACCATCGGTTCTGCGACAGATGTGACATGTGACCCGGCCCACTGCCACTTCAGTTTGCTACACTTCTGAACTATGTCAGTCACTTTGGTCTTCTGTCGGATAATCTCGTCCCGGACTTTGTCCGTCAGCGAGATCCCTAGTATAGACCTTTCCATAGCTCTCTGAGTGACATGTAGTCGGTGAGCTAGCTTCACCGTCAGGTTCCACGTCTTAGCTCCGTAAGTCATGACTGGTAGGTCGCATTGATCGAACACTTGGACTTTACGCATTGTGGCAAAGATCATTCGAAGACCTGACGCAACTTCCCAAATGCCGCCCAGCTAAGCTGCATGCTGCTGTTAAGCATGCGACGTATCAAATATTAGTTATTTATGATACAAGTGCAAAAAGTAGGTAATTCCCAACGAGTGGCGATGACCAAAAACACGACCGCTAGGGAGTTCGACACGAGTTGGTAATTACCTACAACATTTTACAATGCAACATGCAAGAAAATAAAAAATATACATAAAAGATAAAATTTTAATTGTCATGAAATCTCATTCTCGCATGTATGTGGGAATATTGGCCTGAAATTCGCCCCGCCCGGCACCGCCGTGCCGGCATAGACAACTTCCCGTGTTTATGTTTCAGATCAAGTGCATTGTAAAAGAATAAAACACATCCTTACCAAATTTATGTTGGATATTCGCCTTTAGCGTTGTTTATTATAACGCAGAAAAATGGACCAAAACACTATTACCATAATGAACTCTTAAGCAAGATGATGTTTCATAAAGAACAGCGTAATATTATTCCTTAATGTCCCAAGACATCTTTATTATCGCTGACAAAAGGGTCCTATTTCGAATTAGGTCATGTTTACATTAGTTACAGTACCTAATGTCTCACCCTGTGAGGATAATCTAATTCGTTTTGTTTCGTGCTCTTCGTATTCGGGTGTAATCGATATTGGATACGAGTAGTTTCCTCATGTTTAAATTCGTAACAATAGTCGCTATATGGACAAACTAAATCCCAACAGACCATCTATGGACCGTCTCCAAGGAAGATTATTTGCAGCAGGGAGTCAAATCGCCTGAAACAAATAAAATAAAATAAATTAAAGCGGTATACCGGAATGTTTCGCTCATTTTGTGACTTTCGGGGCGATTATCTCCGATTATATTCATTTATTCAAAAAAAATGCTGAGGAACTGTATGTATATATATACCCATTTTGAAAGGCCTATCGATTGATGTACTACACGTGTACATACCATGATATTTTTTTTGACTCGCAATTACATGTATGGAGTGCAACCCTAAATAAGTATTTTTTTAGCAATTTCATTACAGAACTATGTAGCGGCATTAGTGGCTAACAAAATACACCTACCCTCCGAATTTTATTCAAATACACCTTACGTATTATAGTTTTCGAGTAAAATGCCTGTGACAAACGGACAGACGGACATGACGAAACTATAAGGGTTCCGTTTTTGCCATTTCGGCTCCGGAACCCTAAAAATAATTTCATAATTATCATTAACTTTTCGATGAAGGCAAACAACGTGAAGAAAACGGCAGGTATTTGACGCCTGAAATCAAGACAAGCCGATAAATATCCGGGACTTTCTTTATAATCGCCCATGGTAAATATAAAATACTATGATATAATTTAAAACCTCCTTTCTATCGGCCAAAGCCAAAGTGGAGGGCGAATATTCAGCGTTTTTAAGGCGTTTTTTTTCGTCATTGTCGACTCCAGGCTCTAGTATAAGTTTTATCCAATACAATACGTTTTCGAACGCGTTTGCGTTTAGTTTCAATTTGTATGGCAACGCGTAGTTCCTAATAGTTACCACCAGAGGCGCTGTTCGCGTTTCCATATAAATTGAGACAAAACGCAAACGCGTTCGAAAACGTATTGTATGGATAAAACGTATACTAGAGCCTCTGGAAATACTATTAAAAGAGACTATTTGATGAAGACGTAAGCCAATACCGATGCTGAGTCTTTTTTGATTTAAGTTTGCGCGGTATGTTTTACCTCTGCTGAAATAATCTTGAGCCGACAATGACTTTAAAACCGAGCGGTTCAAACGCTCGGAGATTGGCCCGACCACCTTAAAGGCGCATTTTGGTTCCAGCCGTATACTCGTAGCATTGCAAGCGATTCAGTTTTGAATCTGGTCAAATTTGGCTTTGGCAGATGGTACAGTCAAAAAAACACGCTCAAAATGATCTAGTCAGTCCTTATCTCAGAGCATAGAATACTAGAGAGAGGACAAGCCGCCGGCGGCCGTGTCGCAGCTGTATGCTCAATGGGCATACACTGCCATACTGTGCACGCGTGCTGATCGCAGAGAATATTACGTTTTTTCCCAAAATGCCTGATATGATGCGCGTTTATTGTCAAATAAGCGTGTAGGTATACAAGTGTGTGTGTTTTAGATGTGTGCGTGCTTTGTCTTGTCAATTACTTGGGCGTTGTGTGGGTTAATGTACTTGCGACAGGCTCACTCTATACAAATCGGCCGCCATGTCCGATCTCCTTATATTCATACATCTGTGGTCCTTATCGTCCTGACATTAGAGTCGTGTGTAGATCATTTTGAACACTTGACCCGCGTAGCTACTTTTGCTGCTGAATGTATGAAATACATATATATATATATATATATATATATATATATACGTGGCCGGCGATGGCGACCCTAGCTAGTTGCGGGCGTGAGCCCATATGGCTTGCGAAGCCGAACTTACTCTTAAACACTCGGTCGCAGGAAGCACAGTAAAGCTGACCCGAGCTATTGTACGTATAATTGTAGTTGGGCTTTGGGCGCGATTTTCGTGCCTGACGTCTCTCATCAAGGTCGACGAGCCACATACTATTACAAATACTATTGAAGAATAAGTGTTCCGTTGGGCCAATTTTGGTACGAACCGCAAAAAAAAACGTTCATTGGGTTAATATATGCTATTACGACTGAACCTTTTACAAGCAAGTGTGATGAAAAGATCTGACTGTTATTTGACTAATTTTCGATAGGATATCTTTGATTTTGATAAATAGAGCACAATTGTAGTATATGTGTTTGCCCTTTGACTTTGCTCCTCGATACCTGGGGCGTAAAGTAACCGCTTTGCATACGATGAATATTCTACTTCGTTATTGTGTTCTGTTCGCTCCAGTACTGATGTAGCCTCGCTCAATTGCATAAACAACTGTTAGTTCTGTAGAACGTTTAAGGTGGAACAACGGCGAGAAGTTACCATACAAATTCGAGGTACGTACGTACATAAATATCTGTACACGCCTTTTATAAAATTGACAATAGAGTCAGGACTCTATTACCAGAAATAAGGACGTAAATAACTATACAGGTATAAATATTTATGTCCTTATTTCTGTAAGTATATTAATACCCCTGACTGTGCATTGCAAGTCACAAAACAATTGTATGCTACATATTTTATCAAGATTATATTCATCATTAATTTAAGAGTTAGACTCTTCTCGGTTTAGCTCCCTCCATCTGGCTCTATCTAGGGCCGCCTCCTTGACCTCTTTGTACGACGTGACTGCTACTTTTTCTTTTATTTGTTTCATGTAACTTAATATTATATTACCTACCATAAAAAATATCAAAATTCATAAATAAGCCTAATTTGTATGAGACTTTCATAATGCAAAAATACGAACAACTGTTTTGTCAATCACATTGTATACTCGGAAATGCAGTACCTAACAATCCTGACATGAAAGGAAATAATATATGTAAATACATGTTGGATTCGCACTTAGCTACAGGTACCTAATTGTATCCGGCAACGGTCAGAAACACAATATCTAATTATTTATTTATAGCCGGAAATTATGTAAATAATCGTTTTATTGAAGTTACAAATGTTACAATGTCTTATAAATAAAAGTTATTTAAATATACATAGCTTGATGTTGTCAATTCAAATAATTTACACCTAAAATCGGAATTAACACATGCAAGAAATTGCATGCCAGTTTAACTACATCGCGGGGTTTGATAGATCAATTGAACCATCCTGGGTAACCCGCAATGTACTTAATGCAACTTGCACGCCATTTCTTGCATGTGTATTTTGCGCTTAAGATGGTTATGTTATGTTCTGACAGTTTGTGTGTAGTGAAGTACTTTATATACAGGGTGTATTATTCAAACGGGGCAGTGAGGGAACATTTGAAACTTTAAGAGATACGGAGATTTGCTCTTAGGATTCACGAGACCGATTTTAGAAAAAATAAAAATTACATTCAAAGATTTTCAAAAAAGCCTTATACACGGCCGGGAATCGAACCCGGTCAAATCTGTCTAAATATCAGAGTTCCTTTTTTTTTGCGTAAATAAATAGTGCTGGATGTAAGGAAGAATTGGTACTAAGGAACCCTGTATCCTACAATCACAGGAAAATGCCGAATTTCATAGTTTGATGTACTGAAATGGATCTCCCCATACTCGTACTAAGCCCCTTAGTAAGTATGGGGAGATGTGACGTCTGAAACTATGACCACCAATATGTATATGTATACACCACAAACTTACAGAAATAAATAAATAAAATAAATATTACGGGACAATCTTACAAAAATCAACCTAGGCCCACGGTAAGCTCAATAAGGCTTGTGTTGTGGGTACTAGGCGATGATATATATAATAGATACATACATATAGATACTTATATACATATACAGGGTGGAATTTCATAAACTGTACATAATAAAAGGAGAAAAATTTCAGCCAATTTCATCGGTGAAACGGTGTTTTTTTTTTTTTCTAGTCATTAGTTTTTTTTTACAGAATTTTGAATTTTTTTGTAAAAACTCGGGTAATACACCTAATTCAGACGGTATAACTTTTGATCCAATGGTCCTAAAATGAAAATAAAAAATGCAGAGTATTACCAAGGGACAGGGTAATAATTCTTAATAACAATAGAAAACCAACTAGAAGAGAAAATCCGCAAAAAAAAATATTGTTTTTGAAAAATGGCTACAAAAATTACGAATTTTAAAAGAAAAACACAATTTTCTGAAAAAAAAAACGCAGATATAGTTACCATTTTTTTGCTTAGTATTAAACCTCACTTAATGCCGATTCTAAAACCGTTTTTAAACTGTCTCAGACTTTGAAAAATACCACGCTAATGGGTACGTAAATCAAACCATAATTTTATTAATTTTAATCCTCTTAAAATCCTTAATGACCGCTTGTTCCCAGGTAGTTGAAGGGTGTTATCGGGTTTTAGGTGGAGATAACAAATTACGTACTTAGTATTAATCCTCACTTAATGCCAATTCTAAAACCGTTTTTAAACTGTCTCAGACTTTGAAAAATACCACGCTAATGGGTACGTAAATCAAACCATAATTTTATTAATTTTAATCCTCTTAAAATCCTTAATGACCGCTTGTTCCCAGGTAGTTGAAGGGTGTTATCGGGTTTTAGGTAGAGAAAACAATAGGAAGAAAAGTAGTCCTAAAAATTGCGTAAATAAAATCATGTATTTTAATTAAAAGTCATAAATTCGATTGATAAACCTTTATTAAAGAAAAAACTTATTCTAGTGTTGCAAAGGGCGTTCCCTGTATGGTATTAATTGTTCAAAATGACCTCCTCTTTCTTGAAGGCACAATGTGGCCCGAGCTTGAATTTGTTGCGTAGCCCGTCGAATCATTCCCGGATTATTTTTTATTTCTTGTGCTGCATTTAAAATTCTGTCGTGCAATTCTGCTTCAGTATTGACGATTCTGTGATATACCCGTTGCTTCATATCACCCCAAAGAAAATAATCCAACGGCGTCATATCAGGCGATCTTGCAGGCCATCCAACGGGGCCGTCTCGGCCGATACACCTATTGGGATATTGCTCATTTAAAAAATGTCGAACTCTTAATGCCCAATGAGCTGGGCATCCATCCATTTGGAGAAACAGGCGTTGTCTCACATCTAACATCACATCTTCCAAAAGCTCTGGGAGCTCGTCTCTCAGTAACAGTAAAAATCTGTCGGCGTTCAAAGTATTCGGTAAGAAGACTGGTCCAATCAATTGATCGTCGAGTACCGCTGCCCAAACGTTTATGGAGAATTGGTCTTGAAAATTAGATGGTCTTACTAGGTTTGGATTATCGTGAGCCCATGTGTGTAAATTTCTGAAGTTAGTTATTCCCGTATGAGTAAATCTTGCTTCGTCCATCCATAAAATTCTTCTAGTAAATTCCGGATCCCTTCTGATATTGCCAAGTATCCAAGTCGACATAACACACCTAACGCGGGCATCGCCAATTTGCAAATTTTGTACCCGTTGATAATGAAATGGATGCAGTCCTTCCTTCTTCAAAATTTTCCAGACAGAGAATTTTGAGATTCCGTGCCTCAATGCCAAGCGTCTTAGACTCGTGGTTGGGTCCGCGTACAAGTCTCTGAGAACTGCTTCTTCTATGGCAACATCAATTATGTTTCCTGGCTCTCGGCGATCTCGGCCACCGTATCCCAGGCCAATATTGCACAACCGGCGATGAACTTCTTGAAAGTGGCGAGCAGCAGGTCTTGGAACGTCATTAGGATACTGCTCCAAATAGGCGATACACGCAGCTCTTGCAGATCCATGGCACAATCCATAATAATAGTGCATGTTGGCTATTTGTAACGGCGAAAACTCTCGTAAGCGGGGCATGATGATTCAAACTGAACAAGTACTGGAGTAATCAAAGAAGTGGCGAGCAAAGACAAGCAATTGCGATTTGCGAGCGACTGAATAGTTGACCTATTGCCCAATGCCTTTATACCCCTCATGTTATCTCCACCTTCAACCCAAAAACACCCTTCAACTACCTGGGAACAAGCGGTCATTAAGGATTTTAAGAGGATTAAAATTAATAAAATTATGGTTTGATTTACGTACCCATTAGCGTGGTATTTTTCAAAGTCTGAGACAGTTTAAAAACGGTTTTAGAATTGGCATTAAGTAAGGATTAATACTAAGTACGTAATTTGTTATTTCCACCTAAAACCCAATAACACCCTTCAACTACCTGTGAACAAACGGTCATTAAGGAATTTAAGAGGATTAAAATTAATAAAATTATGGTTTGATTTACGTACCCATTTGCGTGGTATTTTTCAAAGTCTGAGACAGTTTAAAAACGGTTTTAGAATCGGCATTAAGTGAGGTTTAATACTAAGCAAAAAAAATGGTAACTAAATCTGCGTTTTTTTCAGAAAATTGTGTTTTTCTTTTAAAATTCGTAATTTTTGTAGCCATTTTTCAAAAACAATCATTTTTTTTGCGGATTTTCTCTTCTAGTTGGTTTTCTATTGTTATTAAGAATTATTAACCTGTCTCTTGGTAATACTCTGCATTTTTTATTTTCATTTTAGGACCATTGGATCAAAAGTTATACCGTCTGAATTAGGTGTATTACCCGAGTTTTTACAAAAATTTTCAAAATTCTGTAAAAAAAAAACTAATGACTAGAAAAAAAAAAAACACCGTTTCACCGATGAAATTGGCTGAAATTTTTCTCCTTTTATTATGTACAGTTTATGAAATTCCACCCTGTATAACATCCATAACTCAGGAACAAATATTCGTGATAAACACACAAATAAATGCCCTGACCGGGATTCGAACCCGGGACCTCCAGCTTCGTAGGCAGAGTCACTACCCACTGGGCTACGGAGGCCGTTAAATAAATATGTATACAGACCTTATTACTACGGAAGTAAGGTTGTTGTATACATATTTTTGCAACTTTGGGTATATACATATTGGTGATCTTGACTGTAGGTACCTATTGTTTGTAAGGGGAGATCCATTTCCGTACATTAAACTATGAAATTCAGAGTTTTCCTGTGATTGTAGATACAGGGTTCCTTAGCACCAATTCTTCCTTACATCCAGCACTATTTATTAACGCAAAAAAAACGAACTCTGATATTTAGACAAATTTGACCGGGTTCGATTCCCGGCCGTGTATGAGGCTTTATTCAAAATCTTTGAATGCAGTTTTTGTTTTTTCTAAAATCGGTCTCGTGATTCGTAAGAGCAAATTTCCGTATCTCTTATAGTTTCGGATTTTACCTCACTGCCCCGTTTGATTAATACGACCTGTATAATGTATTTGAAGCAGGATTTTTGTCTTAACTACACTTCTTTACGCGCTCATGCGCCTCACCCCACCCGTCACGCCTAACGAAACTAGACCTCTACCAACGCTTAGTTACTAAGAATCGCGGCGTCAAGATATATTTGTGGGTGAGCGTTGAGGTGAACTTAAAAAAAGCCAGAATAGCGAGGCGGGGAAGTACCTGTGATCGGTGGCCAAACTTGTGCTGGTTCCTTTGAAGTCAAGTTGTACTGATATGTTGTGAATATCCTTCTCTCGGCCCGAAACCGGGGTCCTCTCGTATTAATATGAAAAGCTCCATATGCCGTGGTAATTCGACCTATTCCTTGAAAGGGGTTATACTAGAACTAATTTGCAACAATTTATGTCCAGTCAACCAGCACGGCTATCACAAGACGGCCGCGACATACTCTCGAGCTCTATCGCACTAACCGTCTCTCTCTTATTAGACCACTTAGAAAGAGACGGATAGTGCGAGAGAGCTCGAGAGTATGTCGCGGCTGTCTTGTGATACCCGTGCAGGGGTCGAAACTCGCTAGTTTCCGAGATATTCGAGTTTTTAGTTTGTATGAAAAAAATTCTCCTTGCAGCTGGTGATTGTGACAAAAGTACTTCCATTAGGATGGTAAATAGTTATTTGTGTCACAAGGGAGCAAAATAGTATATTTACGGCAGGGGCGGTGTATTGAATCCTGAACGTAGCGAGGGATCCTACAATAGAATCCTGAGCGTAGCGAGGGATTCTAACGTAGGATCCTGAGCGTAGTGAGGGATTCAAGTGTTAACGCCCAAGACGAAAATAATTTTGCTCCTGAGTGACACATGTAACTTTTCACACCGACTATGAGGAAAACATTTAAAACAAAAAAAACAACAAAAAATAATAAAAAGAACAAAAAAAAGAAAAAACAACAAAATCAAAAAAAAACAAAAAAACCAAAACAAACAAAAACAAAAACAAACGAAACAAAAAAAACACAAAAAAACAGAAAAAAAGAAAAAAAACAACAAAAAAAAACAAAAAAACACGAAACAAAAAAGAAAATAACAAAAAACCCTAAAAAAATAACAAAAAACCCTAAAAAAAATTCAAAAAAAAAGAAAAAATACTAAGAATACAAAAAAAAACAAAAACGAAGAAAATAACAAAAAACAAAAAAAAAAAACAAAAAAAAAACAAAAAAAAACAAACAAAACTAAAAAACGAAACAAAAAGCAAATGAAACTAAAAAACAAAAACGAAAAAAAATACAAAAAAAACCAACAAAAAAAAACAAAAAAACGGTAAAAAACAATTAAAAAAAACAAAAAAAAACAAAAAAAAATACAAACAAAACAAAAAACAACAAAAAAAAGAACAAAAAACAAAAAACGAACAAAAATAAAATAAACTACCAAAAAAACGGCAAAAAAAATCAAACAAACAAGCAATACAAACAAAACAAAAACAACAAAAAAACGGGGAAAAAAAACAATTGAAACAAACGAAACAAAAAAATAAACAAAAGAAACAAATAAAAACAACAAAAAAACAAAAAATCGGCCAAAAAAACAAAGAAAAAAAAAACAACAAAAAACAAATAAAACAAAAAAAAACAAAAAAATATCCTTATATATATATATATTTATATATATATACGTACATTGCACGTAGAACCGATGGCCGTTGGGGCGGAAAGGTTCTCGAGTGGCGACCATGACTGATGATCGGTGGACTGATGACCTGGTTAAGGTCGCGGGAGTCCGCTGGATGCGGGTGGCGCAGGACCGGTCATTTTGGCACTCTTTGGGGGAGGCCTATGTCCAGCAGTGGACGTCTTTCGGCTGATATGATGATGATGATGATATATATATGTCACCGTTAGATTGTGAAAACCGTCAGTTTATAATCTTACTCGCGATATTATAAACTGTCGAAAAATTGTGAACTGTCAAAACCGATCACAATTTAACGCAATATTTTTCGTAAGTTTATAAACTTTCAAAGTCGAATCGTCAAATTGTGAACTGAGATCAAATCGGCTTGCTACTGAACGTACACAAAGAATAGGTAGGTTAGGTTAGTTAGGTATCTTCAGTTGCCCGAAGGGCAAAGCGCCCAGAAATAGGAGCCCCGCGCAGCGGGGCTCCGTTGACACTGCTGGATGCCGAAATAAATGGAACAAAAGGTCTGAATAACAAAAAAAACAATCATGCTCTGACGTAAGTGGAAACTGGTGCAAGTGGAATAATTCGCTCAACCAAACAGCGCACAGGTTGCCTTTCGAAACAGGCAAATTTGATTCAGTTCACAATTTGACGATATGACATTGTTAGTTTATAAATTAACGAAAATGAACGCGTAAAATTATGAATTATTTTGGCAGTTCACAATATTCCGTCAGTTTACAATATAACTGGTAAGATTATAAACTGACGGTTATCACAATATAACGGTGACATATATACGTTTGTCGATTACGATGAAATTACAATCGATTATTTTATCAAGATTCTATTGGCACATTGCGTAAATGCTACAAGCCAATGAATAAATTAAAAAAGTAGCTTGAACAGAAAAGTAGCATTTTGCTCCCTCTCGTCGGGGACCAAAACTTACTTTTCTGAATGAGAGGTGTGAAAAAACATTTTTGTCACAATCAGCACTTTAAGGCTGCAAGGCGATTTTTTTTCAAACAAACTAATAACTCGAAAAATTAAAATACAATCGTGTTTTGACCCCTGGTTGACTGGACATAAATTGTTGCAAATTAGCTCTAGTATAACCCCTTTCAATAGGTCGAATTACCAGTCGCCCTGTATAGAAGATCCATAATATAGCTCAAAATTGCCACCATAATTCCGTTCTGTGCTTATGACTTAGTCTAAAAAGTGTCTTAAATAAATATTATATTGCTTCTTTCTTTTGTAATCGTAGGTCAGTTAAACTGGTCCATCTAAAGCAAGTTATGTGTCGTGACGTGAATACCCAACCAAGTACGGAGTGAATCCGCAGTCGCCTCTCGTTCCCCGCCGACACCACACCGCGCGAGGGCTGTAATGTATTGTTTACAAATATGGGCCCATGCGTACTGAGATCGGGTTTGGGTTCAATTAAATTCAAGTTACTGTGATGTGTTTGAAGTGATTGTTATTTCGGGATAAACTTTGTGGACTTTGGGTTTTAAAATTTTGGTGAGTTTTTTTTATGTTAGATTTTAAATAAAAGTTATATATTTTATTTATTTATATTCATAAGTTAGATTTATTTATTGAGAAGTATTTTACTAAATTCTTTACGTGTTTTAATAAGACTGAATGATTAGATTTCGATAATTATTCTGTTTATAAACTTATGAGTAAATCAACGCATTCATTTTGCTATCTGATTTCAATATGTAAGTACTACTATAATATATATTATTCTTAAAGTTAAACTAAAATAAATTAAGGTGCAATTTAACTCAAATAACACTTAAATAAATATGAACGCACTAAAATTTACAACACAAATTCACAGAAATATTAATTAAAGTAATAAAAATCATACAGCTTAAATTAATTAAAACTCAATACCTACCGAAAAACCGATCAAATCCGAGTAGAGCCCACGGAAGGGTCCCAAAAAACAAGTTTTTTTTTCAGAAACTCATTTGATGTTTTCAGGAGTTTACTGGCTTTTTCAGGAGTGTGGTTTTTGATGCTAAATTAAAACTTTTTGGCCACTCTTGTTCTAAACAATTTCGGTGAAAGTGTTTATCAGTATTTCATTGAGTACCTATTTAAATTATTTCCATCTTCAGAAAAACACATTTTCCATTTAACCAAAAAAAGATACATTTTAAACTTTAAGATATTTTTAAAGACCGTATTGAAATATGTGAATAAAATATTCTTAAATATATCCCAAACCTGAAACCCCCAACTCACACGCTCACCTACGTCATCGCAATAAAATTGTTCAAGCATTTCCCGCCAAACTAACAATGTTCTTAGAACATTGTTAGTTTGGCGGGAAATTGTTCGAAACATTGTTCTATAACCGCCTTGGCCACGGCTTTGGTCTTAAGCGACCTGCGACCAGCGTTTTATCTGTTCATTAGGCGTGATCCCATTAACCACAATGCGTTGCGCGTTTGTTTTAAAGGCCCTTTCCCCAATGTCCTAAAAATCACAAGAATACTCGTATATAAGAAAATTCCGCATCATGTAAGAATTGAAGAAATATTAACCACCTTGTTAATAAACTAAAAACTTACCTCGTTAGTGAATGCCTATTCTCTCACAGGAGTTCATGGACCATTAAATTACTATAATGTAATAAGTAGAGCAAATATAAATAAGACGGAAGTGTTATAAATACTGTTGTTATCTAATGTGTAATATATAACATGTCGATTTTATAAATATATGCTGTGTAAGTTAGCTTAGTACCTACATAAATATGTTGCTACACCCTAGTTCCCTAGTAGGTAGGGTCCAAGTCTATACCGTCAAACATGCCTACTTTGCCACCAGGGGGAACTTTGCCCAAGAAGCAAATTTTAAAATTTTCCTCTTGGGCAAAGTTCCCCCTGGTGGCAAAGTAGGCATGTTTGACGGTACTAATTAACTTTTAAGAACACCTAGCTGTGAATACCATAGTTGCAATGCAACGAATAAATTAATATTAATGAATATAAATATTTCTGAACTAGGTAGGTATACTGAGGTAATTAATATATATATACGGGTGCCCCTCTTTTTAGGGTTCCGTAGCCAAATGGCAAAAAACGGAACCCTTATAGATTCGTCATGTCCGTCTGTATGTCTGTCCGTCCGTATGTCACAGCCATTTTTTTCCGAAACCATAAGAGCTATACTGTTGAAACTTGGTATGTAGATGTATTTTGTGAACCGCATTAAGATTTTTACACAAAAATCGAAAAAAAACATTAAGTTTTAAGGGTCCCCATACACAAAACTGAAACTCAAAAATTTTTTTTTCATCGAACCCATACGTGTGGGGTATCATTGGATAGGTCTTCAAAAATGATATTAAGAATTCTAAGATATTTTTTTTCTAAACTGAATAGTTTGCGCGAGAGACACTTCCAAAGTGATAAAATGTGTGTCTCCCCGCCTGTAACTTCTAAAATAAGAGAATGATAAAACTCAAAAAAATATATGATGTACATTACTATGCAAACTTCCACCGAAAATTGGTTTGAACGAGATCTGGTAAGTAGTTTTTTTTTAATACGTCATAAATCGTAAACTGCAATTTATTTAACGGAACCCTTCATGTGCGAGTCCAACTCGCACTTGGCCGCTTTTTTTAGAACCTATAATAATATACCTAGTACTTAACTAAACGAATATGTAGCTCTGACTTCTCCAATGACTTCTCTCTTTTACATTGCGCCTAATATATTATAATTTATAATTTTCGTGTAAACTGCCTACTTATACGTAGAAAGATATGACGAAACAGCAAAGATTTCTTTTCTACTATATTCTATACATAACCCTAAACAGGAAATGCTTCCAAAAATGTTCGCAGCGTTTTTTCCCAGTAGGTACGGCTACGCTAATTACATTCAAAATAAAATTACTTAAAAACTTGCATTTACATAAATGTGTAACATTAACGCGCATGTGCATGTTTTAATTACATGTACAGTCAAAGAATTTAATTTCCTACCCATTTAGGACTATTTCAAAGTGACACTGTAAATAAAATCATAAGAAGTCTCTTACGTTTTGATTGATTACGTCACTATGACAAAGTCCAAAGTGGGTAGGAAATTAAATTCTTTGACTGTACGTAGATTCTGACCAGCGAGTCAACTGGCAAAAAAATATTTTAACAATCTCAAGCTGGTAACACGGACCGCGTAACAACAGTTAGTCAGGTAAGAGTTTAATCAGGTAAGAGTTAGTCAGGTAAGAGTTTAATCAGGTAAGAGTTAGTCAGGTAAGAGTTTAATCAGGTAAGAGTTAGTCAGGTAAGAGTTTAATCAGGTAATAGTTAGTCAGGTAAGAGTTTAATCAGGTAAGAGTTAGTCAGGTAAGAGTTTAATCAGGTAAGAGTTAGTCAGGTAAGAGTTTAATAAAAATTTGGCTATAAATATATAAAAAATAAATAAATAAATATTACGGGACAATCTTACACAAATCAACCTAGGCCCACGGTAAGCTCTGTAAGGCTTGTGTTGTGGGTACTAGGCGATGATATATATAATAGATACAGACATATAGATACTTATATACATATATAACATC
This sequence comes from Epinotia brunnichana, assembly GCA_963854355.1. Classification (NCBI taxonomy): domain Eukaryota; kingdom Metazoa; phylum Arthropoda; class Insecta; order Lepidoptera; family Tortricidae; genus Epinotia; species Epinotia brunnichana. The sequence goes on from OY977940.1 coordinate 4,002,707, forward strand.
CATAACTCAGGAACAAATATCCGTGATAAATACACAAATAAATGCCCTGACCGGGATTCGAACCCGGGACCTCCAGCTTCGTAGGCAGAGTCACTACCCACTGGGCTACGGAGGCCGTTAGGGTAAGTTTTACTAATAATTACGGAATGATTGTTATGTTATCTGACGTGGAAACAAATATATTATAAAGATTTTGAAAACAAATGCTTGCGACCGGTCGGTAACCGCTTCTATTGTATATTAGAGGAAAAAGTGAATATTATTCACAGTAAGATACTATGAATAACTTGTAAAATATTTAGTGATTAATTCACCTACCTATAGGTACTAATATTAAAAAACCGGCCAAGTGCGAGATGGACTCGCGCACGAAGGGTTCCGTACCATTATCTATAAAAACGGCCAAAAAATCACGTTTTTTGTATGGGAGCCACCCTTAAAAAAATATTTTATTATGTTTTTAGTATGTGTTGTTATAGCGGCAACAGAAATACATAATCTGTGAAAATGTAATTTCTCTAGCTATCTTGGTTCTTGCCGAAGTCTTAGTAATAGGGTCCCGTTTTACTCGTTGAGTACGGAACCCTAAAAAAGACTACGAGGTTGTAACTTTGTATGCAGTTGGTGTCTCTAGAACCGCTATCCTGAATCTTTTACCAGTATGTAGTAGAATGAACGTTCAGGAAGGACAAAGGTTATATTGTATCCCGCGTATCCGCTTGGATTCTCTGTAATTCGCCAACAAACTGTTATGCAGTTTGGCGAAGACTTCTACTAAGTTTATCGTAATTTTTGTTGAGTAAGAAAATAAAAAAAATAAAAAATACGCATGTACTCCGCACGGCCAGCTAATATAGCAACTATAAACGTATGTTTAGCTTACTGCGTTTATTATTTTAAACTTAAGCCACATATTTTCTGAGACATATTGTTTCTGACGCAGTGTTTACAAACAATTGTTCTCGGTGAACGTACAGCGCTCAATCCGCGACTCCAACGCATACAGAATAATTAATACTAGGTACTTAATTAAGAGCCCGTTAACATGCTCACTAGCGCCACTAGTAATTATTAAAATTTAACGATATATATTTAAAAAAAGTAAGGGCCACTACACACTGTGATTTGTATTTAAGTATCTTTTTTGTTAGAAACTATGACGGCTTCACAACACCCTAGTAAATAGTAGGTAATAGTTCCAAGTAAATAGTCGATTAACAATATTATCATATGAAACCTAGCTAGGCTAGGGTAGATTTCTGTTAAAATAGTCTCATCCAAGTTAGGTTGACTGACATGACAGCTTAGGGTTGACACTATTTTTGGCTATATCATATTACTAGCTTCTGCCTACGACTCCGTCCGCGTGGAACTCGTTTTTATCGTACCTACCTCTATACAACCTTTCACCCCCCCCTTTAACCCCCTTAGGGGATGATTACGAGGATAAAAACTACCCTACGTCCTTCCCCGGGATTAAAATTATCTCCATACCTAATTTCATCTCAATCGGTTCGGCCGGTTCAGTTCATTTGTTACTTTGGGAATTAATTGTATCGAGCGAAGTGTTATGAATCGTGTATTGAAAGCTGTGGATGAAAAGATAATATAATCAAGAATGATATATATTTTTCGCAAGTCTACAAATATCAACGTTTCGCACAAAAATAGGATATGATTGGGGTATTTTTGCATATCTGGCTCAGGGTAGGGCCTTAAGCGTGAATAGGTAACAACAGACATACTTTCGCATTTATAATATTAGTACGGATTTGCGTGCATATTTATAACACGTTGTCTAGCTTTATTGTTGTGAGCAGAGTTTATGTTATATGAATTACAACATAGAACATTAAATTTAATTAATTGAAAACTAACTAGTTTATAACGATGTTTACAAGCATGTGAAAATGTTGTAACGATCATCTTCTATCAGCCCAGGGTGGATCAAGTTTTAATAGGCTTGTTGCGTGGTGTTAAAATTGATAACGTCGTGTTGCTAAATGGATAGTAAACCATCAAATGATTGTAATAAAGTATAAATTACAAAATATAATTCAAATCATAAAAAGATATGAACTTTGAAAGTTTAGAAAAAAAAGTTTTTTTATTTATTGTCCAAGAGTAAATTTAAAGGTACCAATAGAATCCTTACGCTTTTATAGAAACAAATTTGTATGACAACTATGGACCTAAACGCAGTATTTCGCGACCGAAACAGCAATTTACTTTATTTTCCATGCAAACGGTTAGTACAAATTGCACGGTGTGACGTCATACTTTAAAGCCAATCAGTATGAAGCGTTTCGGCTACTGTCAGCGAGGTCCCTCTTTAACTCGACTTTTTGGGTATTAATGTCCTTTAAATGTAGTTGCTTCCATACAAACATTTGTTCATCTACAAAAACTGGTTCGAATAGCATCGTAAACAAATTTAAGGTCACAAGCCCATTGTTAGCATTGTAAACATATGCGATCACATATGCTAAGGTAATAAAATAGATAAGTACATCGTTTATGGGCAATAATTATTACTAAACAAAATAAACCGACTTATTTTATTTATCTATTTATATTTATTGTAACGGTTTCATCACCAAAATCGAACTTAATGTATACAATCGCTACTAGTCAACCTTTATGTCAAACAGGACATATTGCTGGAGACATAAGTGCAACACGGAAATAAAGGAAACGGATACATTACTGGTCTTTGTAAAATACATTAAATAAATAGGTATGTACATAATATAATAGGACATATTAGTTTGTATAATATAATGTTACAAATAGAACATAAAAAAAATGGGTCATAAAGAGTAAAGTTGTCTTTCCTGTGGCCAGTAGGAGCTTACTGTTTTTATCGCATAAAAATATGCAACAGGAGAGACCGTTTATGCGAATTAAGTCCAATCAAAAATTTGGCTTTGTAGCCCTTAACTTTGACAACGTCCACAGGAAAACGCGAACCTAAATCTCTTTGTCCCAAATATAATATAATTTCAGTACATTTACACATAAATTTTAGTACTTCGGAAAGCCGTCTCGACGCAATTGTATAGGTACATGTTTTACCTACTTATAAAAAAAAATGTTTTATTTTTTCGAAAACTTAATTTTTGTAATTTCGGTGTACAGACGGCCTAAAGGCCATTTAACAAAGAAACTTGGCACGTGCCGCAGCACTAATTAATCGAAGTGTTTACTGTTTACTTAACCCTACAACTCGCCGTTAAAACTACAAACATCGTAAATTCCATTTCGCGACGTTTACAAAGAAGAGTGGTAATTTATCAGGATTGTTTTAAACAAATTTACTTGTTCGGGACTTTAATTAGACACAAGATATTTGAAACTTCATGATCGTAAAGAACTTGATTGCAATGGAAGTAAATTAAATGAAATAAAGGGATTGGACCGATGGCCGTTGGGGCGGAAAGGTTCTCAAGTGGCGACCACGTACCGGAAGGCGTAGCGTGGGTAGACCTATGTATTTAAGTATTTCATAATTCATTTATTGCATAGTTATCATGTGTTATAAAATAGGTGTTACGTTAGGGTTAGCTAAGCAAAGCTTAACTACCTAGTTACCCGTAGTACAAGCTTTGCTTAGTTTGGGACTAGGTTGAGTTGTGTAAGACTGGCCGAACATAATATATATAAGTATTAGAAAGGTGAGATGTGGCTTTGTAAAATGTGTTTGTATGTAATTGATAATATCCGGAACCGCTTATCCAATTTAAAAATTCTTTCACCTGCATGTAGAAATAAATTGTAGAATGGACTTCCTGGATGGTTATAGGCTATATTTTAACCAGCGGATTTGCCTGCGTTCTTTGCAAATAGAGGGCGAAGCCGCGCGGGCAGTAGTAATATTATAAAGAGGCAGTTTGTGAGATTGTAAGTTTGTATGTTATGGCTAATCTCCGGAACCGATTATCCGATTTCAAAAACAAGAATAGAGTATATTCCAAGTACCTCTTTGATCGAATCCGGTACCCACAATCAAAGGATTAACGAGATCCGCTTGCATAATAAAAGCTGCTTCAGGTATATGTAATTGGTTATAATTTAAAGTAATTAAATGAAGAGATATGTCGCGTGATATCACGGCGTCGGTTCCGCTATTTATTACCACCGCCTTCGTAATTATTATGTTGCATTGTCATGTTCTTTGTACGTAATAATTAACAGCTTAGAAAAGTTGAAACACCCCCGGCATATTCATTTCAAAGTTCAATATCTCAAAACCGGCTGAACCGATAATTTTTGAAACGTAGCTTAGATCTATCTCGATCAAGTCAGCTTACGGACAAAAAAAGCCGCATTAAAATCGGCCATTCGTTTAGCAGCTACGATGCCACAGACACACAGACACGTCAAACGTATAAGGACCCTCTTTTTGCGTCGGGGGTTAAAAAAACGTGGATTTGCTGTTTGTTTGTATAAAAATGACTAAGTTTAAAAATATAAGAATAAGAAGAATCACAATGTTTATTTGCAAAAAAGTGAAAGGCACCTGTAGATACCTATTATCTAATATTTGAAGAAACATGTATAAGTATCTAAATTTCTGCGTACAAAATTCCTAAAGATAACATTTTAAAAATCAATTTTCCAATGTATCAAATTAGATTAATTAGACTATTTATTTCATGATAAAAAATTACATTACAAATTTGCTTTCATGTCAAAAAAATTAGATTATTTATCACGATCGTCAAAAATAAAGAAAAAATAAGGATATAATATTAAATTAATACAATGTCAACAAATTTACTCAATAACGAGTAATAAAAATAAAACAAAATCAAAAGAACAAACATGTCAACCACTAGGTATCTTCATTCAATTTACAATATAGTGTAATGTGAATTATTGAAGACTTTAGTCTAAGATTACTAAATGTACACCTGCACCATTTTTCTTACATCAAATACCTATACGGTCTTACTCGCACATTCAAAAAAAAATTTAAAAATAACCCCCTTATTAATAAAACTAAATAATCCTGTGTATTTTGTCCCTTTACCACAAATATAAATGTCAAAGAGAGAGATATAAGTATACGAAATATACGGCATTTTAGCTCAAGCTATAATGAATTGCGTTTGCGAATAAAGCCATAAGTAAGTACCTATATAACTTTATGCATCCCAATTTCCCATCAAAATTTATCAAAAAACATTACCATCTCTTTAACGTGAAGGCAAATCACTCGTTGTTTAAACCAGTATTAACCAAGCCATAAAGTTTAACAAATGCAAGCAGGTTAATAGCACCAGCACATCAATCTCATTGCGTCATCACACAGGTAAGGTATTGCCAACCTTTAACTTTCGCCAAGGGTACCCAGAGACATTTGAGAGACAAGTACAATACTTAAGGGGCTCCACGCGCTTTTTGACTAAATAGTTTTGATGAGTTTTGAGTTGATATTCCTCCGTCATAACAATAGATATATTTATGGCACAAACGTTAATCGGTTCTTCAATCCTTTATCTACATTTGCACGATATTTTTTTAGAAAAAATGTCTTTGTTTTAATGATTTATTCAAACATGGTCCAATAAAAGCTCTATTTTCGATATTAGTATGTTGTTCATGCAATTTTATACATGAAATTTACATGTAACTTCTCTAACAACCCACGAGAGATTTTTATTTTTAACTCTTTTTCACAAAACTTACGTCCAAAAAACTGTTTTTTTGGCCTAAAACTGCCAAAGTTTGGTGCCATATATCTCGAAAACTGTGAGTTTTGAAGTAAATATGGGATACTGTTTCGGTAAACCTCGTTGTTGTTACTACGTTAAGCCATAAAAAAACAGTTACAGATTGAAGGTCATTGGGAGCCAAGCCCCTTAAGCCAAGAAATTTGCGTTCACTGGTCGCGCAAAATAAAGGCATAGGTACACTGATGGTGGGAACAGGTGGAGAGACTGTGTGGAAAAGACTATATACCTATCTTCACATCGGGGGCGTTCACGACCCTCGGCAATGAGGAACACGACGCAAGGAGAAGAACACTGACAGTGTAGCGTTCTTTAGTGTAGATAGATCATTTTCTGCTCCTAATATTAATGTGATTTTGTTGTTTGTTTGTTTTCAGCTTTAATTATTGATTGTTTTGTTTTCTTAAATTGTAATGTTTTATTTCCTTTATTTTATTATTATTATGTGTTTATGCGTTGCCTACCGTGTACCGTGCGCTCACTGGATGGTGCCAAAGGAAGACCAGCCGCTGGCTGCAAAGCCAGAATCATGCTGAGTTGGGCCCATTTCGTGACGTGGCATAGATTCACTTTTTTTTTTTTTTTGTCTTGCTTTAAGTAGTGTTTTATGAATAAATGTTTGATTAGGATTCCGATTCTGAAATGAATCTGACGTACTTTTCGATTTTATTATCTGTGTATTAAGGGGACGCCTCGATTCGAGTATACCACACCCCCGGTGTCTTTGCTTATGTCTTTAGTGCACCAGCACGGTTAACCACAGGACGGTCCGCGAGCTGTGTTGCGGCGACATACTTCTTTCTGAGTGTTCTATTTAGAAAAAGACGGATAGTCTGTCTCGCCGAGCTACATATACTACACCAGCGACATAGATCATCGATCTCTTTCTCAATGTTCTCATTAGAAAGAGACGGATAGTCTTTCTCGCCGCGACATAGCTCGCGGGCCATCTCGTGATAGCTGTGCAGAACACTAGATACAAAACTATTCAGAATAAATTGATTGCTTATTAACTTAGAATGATTGTTCCTTAGATATCCTTAAGTTGGTTAAGGGGATGCCTCGCTGAGTTCGCCTTTTGTACTATAATTTGCCATTTGCTGTTCAACATTGCAGTGGGCACTATATTATGCACAAAAACATGTTTCTTAATTTGTCGGTGAAAAAAAAATTGGCACTACTTTAAATTAAGAAAAATAATTTAATCATTATTCACTCAATCATAAAATGTAGCTTTGCGACTCCATTTCTCACTCTCTCCACAATGCCACTGCCAGTCCGTACGCTAGTAAGTATGTAAATATGTAAGTATGTAAGTTGTCCGTCAAAATTTGCAATCCATATTTCAGTCACTTCTCGTTATCCAATTGAGCTGAAATTTTGCAGGCATATGTATATCGCATGATATTGCAAAATTATGATGACTTGGAGCTGATCTGATCATGGAGCTGGAAGGTGGCCATAGGAACTCCACAATAAAACGACACAACCCCATCGAGTTTGGGCTTGTTAGAATCGCCTCAATGAGAAGTTGATGATGGTATACAGAAAAGTACAGTAGGCAATAAAAGCTTGTACCAAAAATGAAATTTTTGCCAGAAACTTATTTATTTATGCTTCCTCTCTCGTGTTGTTTTACAAATACATTTAAAAATATAACAAACAATTGTCTGAATTGACAACATCAAATTTTATTGTCGTATCTATAGTTCACAATTTGTAGGCAGTAATTTACGAAGGTTGAAATGGCTAATGTTGAGTTTGTAAAAGATATTGGTTAAATTAATGTAAGAAGAGAAATGGATTTTATAAGAAAAACCATTTAGTATTTGAATTTTATTCATTCAATCATAAGAAGTTTGTAGATAATAACTACTCAATTTCTCACTCTGTCCACAATGCCACAGCCAGTCCGTACGCTAATACTTACATATTTACATACATACGAACAGTGCAAGTTAATATAAAGCTTGTAAAAATACTGAGGTTGACTGAAGTAGCATGACAAATACGAACGTCTCCGAGAAAATACGATGGAAAACAATCATTATTCCGATTGGTCATATCTTCGAGTGAACGTAATTCCATATGGAAGTATTTCTTTGGAACTATATCAAGTATGTCAATTTTACTTTTTCCATGTCGAGGATTTTCAAATTGACATTATTCATTAAGTTTTTTTTTCATTCGATCAATAATTTCGAGTTGTCAATTTTCCAATTGTGCTGATGCTGAATGACAGTAAATCGAAAATCAGTTCGTATTGTTTCCTAGTCTTCTCTGAATAATGTTTCAAAGAACACGATATTTCTCTCTCGCCTTTCACAATTAATTATATAGTTGTGTAATTATAATTGTATGACGTTTCCGTGGGTCACCAACGGTGCTGGCTGAAAATCAGCGCTGTAGGTGTCTGACTGACACCTCAGCATAATGCTGATCCAGTGTCCGGTTCACTGGCGCAGAGACACACTTGTTACATGTTTTTTACTGTTATTTTTATTTATTTTTGCTTAATATGTGTGTCCTGTGTGTTAGTGAATAAATGTATCTTTCTTCTTTCTTTCTTCTTCTTCATATTTTACAATTCACGCCCTTAGTACAGTTCAAAGGTATATCAATTTCGCGGCTGACTGTACTCTCGCACTGTTCGTGAGGCAGTATACAATAAAGAATGTTATCGTAAAATAAGATAAGGAACATGTTTTGTATGTTGAACAATAAGGATATATGGTTTCAACTGTTTTGACGAATGAAAGAGATTTGCTTTGTTTGTAAATAATGAATGGATCTTTATTTCAGTATCCCATACAATAGAATAAAATATTATGTAGGTACAATAAAATAAAATTGTGCGACATATCTAATGTACTTAAATGTATTTAAATGAAAAGAGAATTTAAGAGTGGTTATCTATATTTGTGGGTGAAATGACGAACCATTAGTTAGTCTTTTTTAAGCAATTCTGATTATCGTTTTAGAAATAAACCGTTATATTATAACTGTTAAGTGTTAATGCCCCATTAAGTTTACTCACAATTGTTTTTGTATTGTTGTATAGGTACGTCCAAAATACTGGTTCTTTGAAAATACCAGCCTAATTATAGTTAACTTCAACAGTAAAATCTATATCCTAAAAGCAAAATTTGCAGCTAATTTTGATTTTGCGGAGCATCTTCGAGACTCTTCCCAGGATAAATATCGCGATGCATTTTTAATGCCGAATGGAGTGCTGAATTCCGCCGAGAATTGAACTGAGTAACGTAGGTAAGTAACACAGGTAAATAAAGATACGTCTTTAAATGAATTCTCCTTTAGTCGATATATTCTTACGGCCTTATAAAGTAGGTGTTGAACGGTGTGAAAATAAAACAGGTAATCAATCAGCAGATTGCGTAAAAGAAGCGTTTAAAGAAGCGTTTTGGATGATGCACTGCAATAGATAGTAGGTGAGATGAGTCCATCTATTGCACTTTTGGCCGAGACATTTTATTACATAGTAATTTTCAATGCGAGGAAATTGCAAATAATTATAAATGGAAATTAATATCATAATACTAAACAAAAGCCAACTGCTACAAAAACATTGTTGGACAGTTTGATTTATCGTGCGACGTCTAGCTAACCACAGTTTTTAAGCCTGAGTTTTGACCATCTTTTGCCACATTTCTGATCTGTGGCGTGAAAAAATATGAAATGCATGCATGTTAACATGTAGTTGACAATGACAGTTTACCGTCAGGTACACGATTGTGGCTTAAATAAATGCATAAATATTCAGGGACAATCTTACACAAATCTAACTAGGCCCTTATCTTGTACCTATGCTGTCGCGAAGCCACTTCTGGCCGCGAATGAGAACCTATAGCACTCAAGCTAAGACACCCGTATTCGCATATATGCAACTATAAACATACCCTTACAACTTGCGGAATCCTTTATCTGACATAGGGGCTGCCGCCTCGTGCGTGCCAGCTCCCTATGACGTGTGGGGACTTTCGTCCCCGAGAATGTCCTCCAACCTCCCCTTATAGACATCCCTTACCACCATTGATACTGTCCCAATTCACACACTATTGTTCCAGTTACCCGGGTGCACCCTTGACTGATGATGATATGGCCTGAAGCCGAGACTACCGAACTACCCTGTTGTTACACTTGTAACTAATCCTCTAACACTAAAGAACTCCACAAATAAGAACTGTGTTGTGTGTCCTACAGGTCACGTACATGCGCGACCTGTAGGAAAACCTTATTCATCTACATAATATACCAATACGCCTCCCAAAGAGAATGAGACCTGTGGACGCACATAAATACATCGCATCATAAACAATCATCGTCCGATCTGTGAAAGCACATGAACACACGTGCAAATGATACCAAATCGTTACAATATCATAGGACGCATCGAAAGTGATTATGGAAAGAGCTCACCCTGGTTTTCCTCCAAATCAACCACTACAAACCGCACTTAACTGTTCGTTCCCAATATAGCTGTTAGAACTCTGACAGCTCGCCTACCCGTCAACCTTGTTATAAAAATGATTCCTTGTCGGTGTTGCTACATAAGATAAATCGGCTGTTTGAGACATAATTATAAACACCAATGTAAATACTATCGTGAATCATGACCATTCACGACACTCCCGGCCCCCCAGAAAACTGGCGATCATATATCCAATAGAGATTATCATCTTTCACAGCATTATTTAACTCTTCCTCAGATCTTTGAAATTACCGTTCTTTTCTCATTGCAAATATTGACAAGCTCTGAATCCTATCGATCACCTTGATTGGGCCCAGTAATCCACATAGTTTCTGATAGCTGTAACGTCTGATAAGTTCATCTTGACGCACTTTTCTAAATCAGTTCCAAACTCTTCGTGGGGCCCGAGTAGCCAACTGCGAGGTCCTCTATTCTTGAGATTTTGACCAAACAAGCTTCATCGTGTCTTGGCGTTCCATGTCGTAATAAACAATCAATCATAATATGTCCTATATATATCGTAAAACCATATTATAGATTTGCTAGTGTATGAAAATATTTCTATACATTGTGCATTGCTGATTCATGTATGTACATACTTTTAGGTTACCGCAATAGGATTTGCTTTGCCTTGCTAGATTGAAACGAATATCTGGCCAGATTTTATTATCATATTTATACTTGTTTCCTTTTTCCATGCAATGGAATCCTCCCCCGCGGGCAAAATTTCTTACGTTATTAAACGAATGCACGAAGCATTACCACAACTAATGTTAATTTATCTGTTAATCTATTGATTTCCCTGATTCCTCCTCGACCTACTATAAATATTTAAAAATTATTCTGCGCGGGTCAGTGTGATTTTTTTATTTTTTTTTTATTTTTAAAGCTTTTTCTTGTCTATACAATACAAATACTGATCACCAAAAAAAATAACATAGGATAGAACATGAAGCTTGAAAGTAGAGGCAAACAACGGGCTGCCCTATGGCTTGACGTTGTTTTTTCTTTTCTTTTCCTAAGACCTGGTTATTATTATTTATTATATAATACCGAAAATGAATTGAATTCCTAAATAAAATACGATCCACCACAAACTTAGTTTGACGGTGGAGTGAGCACTCAGTCTCAATATAAATTAAATGAATTATGTCTCATACTTGATATAAAACCTCTTGATATACAGTAAACTTGGTTAAGTATATAGATAAGTGAGAAACCTCCATAGCTGGAACTCATGCTGAGGTCCCAACACTGAACCACCTCTGTTAGTGGCAGAAACCCAGCCTATATAATGTATCTGGGACTAGTGCTTTCGATTTTATTGTCATCATTACCTCTATAAATGAGAGAGCGAGTGTATTTTACCTCTTTTACTAAGACTATATTTAAAAAAATACTTTTGTAAAATTGTTTTTGATTTATTTCATACGACGTATACCTTGATAACTGAGATAACGTTTATTCATGACCTCGTATAACTCGAACTTTATTGTTGATTCATTTTCGTCTTGTTTCCTCATTCTTGGCTAAATGACCTCATGTTACTTCCAAAGTACACAAAACAAATATACAGTTTATTTTAAATTTTAAAATGTTTTTTTTTTTGTGTTTTTTTTTTTTTGTTTTTTAATAAAATTTTGTGTTCTATTTTGATTGACGGATTCTGTATGCCTTCATGTACTGTTAATAGAAACGTGCTTAATTATTTCTGTTTACTAACTTTTTATTATACATTTAATAATCGCACCTCTGTAACGAAAATAATCTCTTATCTCACCTGTATTAATGGAACCCTTTGTAAATGAGACAGATATTAATACACTTGGATATCTGAGACACTTGTTAAGTGGAATACTTCTTTAGACACATCTGCCGGTCCCTTGAAGTCCCAGTTATGTCAAAGTTTAACTGTACACATTTGGCTATATCTTCACAGATCTTGCCTATTTTTACTCGCAGTTGTATACGTTTTAATTCAACAATGAAAGTAGTATGCTACGGTGATTTTCGACTCCAATGCTCCACTATCAGTGGTCGAGTCAAGCATTTACCGACCGTGAGAAATATTTTTCTCAGCCTCAAATCTGATCTTTAACAGCCCATTTTATTCTGAGCGTAAATCCAAAATTGGCTGAGCATTGCCAAAATAACCTGTATTGTTGTAGCACTATTGAAATCGCTCAATTGTGCTCGAGTCTGAGGACCTCTAAAAAATAATTCTGAACACCATGGAAACTGTTCTGATGACCGCTAAACCAAGACCTCTGAGCACTGCGAAATCTGTTCTGAGGACTGCTTAACCTAGGCCTTTGAGTCCTATGAAAACTGTTCTGAGGACCGCTAAATCCAGACTTCTGAGCGTCGCGAAACTGTTCTGACGCGAAACTGTTGTGAAGCTGTTTTGAGCACTGCCAAACCAGTATTTTGAGCACTCCTAAAGTGTAATAATGATATGTTGGCTTTGAAGGATACCAAAAGTCATAATTTTTGGTTGAGTTTTAAATAAAGACTTTGTTTCTGAGCTGAAAGCATGAAAATCATCATTTTCAACTATTGCTTGTATTCTTCATATTATTTACCTCTGCCACGAGACATCGAGAGCGCCATATAGTATGACGGGTGTCCTTCAACATGTGATTTTCCGATAAGATTTTAGGCTTTTCGATATTGCGTATCTCAATCCTCGCACACGGTCAATAGGCGCCATTACATTAGTTCTTATGACCGTGCGACGTTTTATCATGCCTCCTCCCATAGTGTAATGGTTATTAATGATGTTAAACTTGTTCAAATATTCGCTACCCCTCAACCGCTTAAACTCTTTAGTAATCATGCACTGTGTCTGTCACATCAGTATAAATGACTAAATAAAATATATATGTGAATTATTTCTATTACAGAGATACCAGTTTACGCTATAAAATTTATTTCTGCTATTAACTTTAGTGTCACTTGCAGCAGTTCATATTTCATTAGTTATCGATGGATAGTCTCTGTATGAATCTCAGTTTATATACATTGATGTGACGTGCTGCAGTCCAAAGTGTTTGCGACATCAAGCGCAACGTTCAGGTCTTTGTACTAGGTATATGGAAAATTAATTGTGAGCTTTGGATCAGATTGGTCCTTATAGTGCTTTTCCGAACCTTTCAGATTTAATTAACCTTGGTTTATCAATGTACGTAGAGATTCTTCTCTCTTCTCCTTATAAGTACTGTATTCATTCCGGATTTGGTCATATAGTGTGATGCCCACTCGCTAACACAGTAGCTTAATATTTTAAATTACATTGAATTATCGGTAACCATCAGTTTAAGTGACTTCCGTTTAAATTTTATACTAATGGTATTGGTTTCGCTTTCCTTTCCTTCCCCTTTAACACCTATGTAAGGTCGGGTCTCTTAGTCAGTTTGCGACAGCGCGATTGATTATGAGTTGTCTTTTCTTCGACCAGGTTCTTCACATTTTGGTATACCTATTCCTCTGGAATGTTTGGGAAGGCGAAGTGCAATGTTATCGATATTATAGTATTTTCCTCCTTTTTGAGTGTGTCCGAACCATCGCAGTCTTTGATTGTAGCTACTTTAAAAACTTCCGTGGACGTTAAGTTATGTTATTAATGTCATTATCCTTGCCGTGCACACATGATATCTATTCTGAGTTATCATCCAGGAGCCAAAAAAAATTTCACTAGTTTTTCTGCAGTTCCTAAGATTGGAAGAACAGTCGTTGCTATAATCAAAAATAAATAATTTTGATGTCGGTTTTAAAGAAATCCATGCTGCTGTTTAGATTAAGGTTGAGGATGGAAGTTTCATGCACCGGGACACCGATTTCAAACCCTTTACCTTTACCATCGGGTTTTAATACTTCTTCTTCTTAGGGTGCCATATCCTAACTAACAGAATATGTCGGCGATCATCATGCGAAAGTCTTCCCTGCTCTTCGACGTCCTGGCGAGAGTAGCGGCGTCAATAGTACCGGTCTAGTCCCTTATATTTCCTTATATACCACGTGGTTCTAGGTCTTCCTCTTCCTCTTCTACCTTTTATTTTCCCTTCTATTATGTTTGTTATTATTTCATATTTCTTGTTTCTGTAAATATGGCCAAAATATGCTGTTTTCTTTCGTTTTTATGTTGACTACAAGCTCCATTTTCTTCTTAATTTTGTTCAATACTCTTTCATTTGATACTTTGTCTGTCCACAAGATTTTCAACATTCTCCTATATAGCCACATTTGAAATGCATTCAGTTTTTTAATTGTCAATTTATTCAAAGTCCAAGCCTCTGCACTATACACAAGTATTGACAATACATAGCATTTAACTAATCTCCATCTCAGTTTTAAATTTACATCCTTATTTGTGTATAGTTTTTGCATTTTCCATACTGTTTTTAATACTTAACCATGTAAATTTTGTTAAGGCTGATATACCAACACTGGTACCCTGGTACCTAGATATTGTCGCCTTAGTACTGCCTCGTGAGATACCACAAGCGATATGATTGAACGCCTTCTCAAAATATATAAAACGAATGAATTATGTTTGAGTATCATTTAAAGAACATGTCTAGGAATGATGAAAGAATGTTTCTTGATTGAATTCTAGCTCGTAGCTGTCCATAAAAGAATTATGTACCAACTCGTAAGGTACAACAAATGATACAATTCATCAATATTAACGCGTAAATTTGTTTAATCCTTGCATACAGTCAGCGTCAGCTTATCCTACGAGCAGGTATATTCATATCGAAAGGCAAGTTCGCCATATGATGCTTATGTATGACGTGTAGTAACATGGGGACAGTCAGGTACTTAGTTACTTAAGTTCATGTTTAATGCCTTTGTTTTTAATGAAGTTGTTAATGAAGTCCCAAACTTGAACTCCTTTCTGTTATTTATCGCAGTCTGCTGACATTCTTCTGATGAAGGAAGCGTGATGTTTCGTAAGTTTAGCTTCTTGAGGTAACACTTAAAACTAGTGGTCAGTTCCAGCTCCAAGGCTATTTGTCTGCGGATGTCCAGGTTTGAGTCTTCTGAGCTGTTGTCAGGATATTACTAAGTGTTTCTAACTATCAGGTGCCCGAATAGCCATATTTTTAGACATACAAATTGGTTTGCAAGTGTCAGATTCAGAATCACCCAGGCTCTATGATTTGCCTCTCAGAGAGGCGTTAGACTCATCGGCCTCCACATCGTGTATTGACTGTGTGAACTGTGTCTGATAAACCTGATTGATAATGAACATTATACATTTACACTAATGCACTTTAAAACTAAAACATGGCCCACTAAACATAACTACCAATAACACCATTGTGCCTCAGGTAAACGCATCCCGATTCCTTGAATACTAGCTCAATAGCGACAGCCATCTCGGTTTA
The DNA here is from genome assembly GCA_963854355.1 of Epinotia brunnichana. NCBI lineage: Eukaryota > Metazoa > Arthropoda > Insecta > Lepidoptera > Tortricidae > Epinotia > Epinotia brunnichana. Next base: position 4,018,321 of record OY977940.1, read on the forward strand.
TCACGCCTATATTTGTTCCCAAATACGACATGGGATCGTACTATGGGGAAGTTGCTCCGAAGCAAATAGAGTATTCATTGCCCAAAAGAAATGCCTCAGAGCAATCTGGGGTCTGAGAAATGTAGACTCATGGACACAAATCTTTATAAAAAATAAGTTTATGACAGCGCCTAGCATATATATTTTTGAAACTGCGAAATTAGTAAAGTCCAATATGTCACTATTCAAATTAAATGACAACTCTCACCGTAGAGCAGTTACGCATACGGCCTTGTCTATGCCAGCTCCAAGACTAGAAATTTACCGCAAAAACTGCTACTACATGGCTTGCTTAATTTATAACTCCATACCGAAATAAATTACGGACATGTTTTACAATAGTTTCTGTAGGAAATTGAGCACCTGATTGACCGAAAATTGCTTTTATTCGGTCCAAGATTTCCTTAAAACAACAAATTGTAGGTATACTAAGTACGCACAGTAAATGTTAAGTAAAATTCGTTTTGATAGTACCTATAAATATAATACTATGACAATGGAATTATTTTAGTCATTATTATACTGGACTTTGTTAATATGTTGAATATTATTGAATTGTAAATGTTGTAATGTATGTGACGATTTTCTTTAAATTTTTGCACGCCATCAGCCGGCAGAATTGTGCTGGACTATAAAATTGAAATGTAACACTTATAATGACCATGATTCAAGCAAATAAACGATCTATCTCTCTATCTATCTATTGACTTCATGATTGATTCAGGGTCTCATCAGGTCATCATATATTGACTACTCGTATGTATGTGACAAGCTATCCGCCGCGTGCTACGCACTGTCTAGACTCGCACCTATATTGTCTCTCAGTAAATTGAATCTATTCGATTCTAATTTAAGGGGTAAATCTTCGCGCCGGTGCATGGCAAAGGTTCGCACGGCACTGCCTTTTTTACAAGAAACTTTAGGAACTTAAGTATAGTTTACTGACCCTTTGTGCTACACTGTAAGTGAGGTTCTTCAGAATAATCATTGACCCCAGCACATTCCAAAACTTGTAAATTCTATATATTTAGACATGTAAATGAGATGTACAATTTTCAATAAATAATCTAAAATCTAACATTTAAGAGTCCCATTACGAAATATTTAAACCAGTCATAATTACAAATCTTTGTTTAACCATAACACTTGATTATACTCAAGTCTGAAGTCTAAAGGTATTCTATCCACGAGCCGAACCTTTCGGTTGCACCTACAAAACGTATTCGTGATTCGCGAGATTCACTTAACGAAGTCACGTAAGTTATCTGACTATTTACTTTCAAGTCACAAATGAATTTACTTATACAAGAATTCTGGACACTACTGTGTAAGTCATGGTTTATAGCTAAAGGATTAAAAGAAACTAAGCACCAAAGCTTTCATACCCATTTTACATCCTGATTCAGAGCATAGTATCGGAGTCAACAAAGCTAAGTGTTTACGATTGCTAGGTGTACATCTTGTTGTATTTACTAACTTGTTGTAGCTATGGTTACGCACGTAGGATATATTCATGATTAAATTGTAAGTAATTTTATTATTATATTTATCGTTGTGTATGGAAAGCATTTAAATGATTAATACCTGCTGATTATGGTCAATATTGCAATTGACAATATTGTCAACGTATCACGTAGGTATCCGATGAATCTTCATTAGTTTATATTTCAAGACTCCACCTGATTTATTGAGTGACAGATACGTGATGATGATATTTTTTTTATAATAAATGAATTTTTATCTGCCCCCTAACAATCGACTCGTACCTGAGGGCCACCAGCCACCTCCACACATTATTTTGGTGTAGGTATACTATTGGTGTATCATACTGACAACATTGTTCCATCCCCTGTTTCATCACAGCTGAGCATCACGCACGACACAACACAGTATACTCACTATGCGACTCATAATATGTCTGAACTCACTTCTTTAACTCTTTAACCAGCATTATCTGATATATCACAACTGTCAATAAATAACACTTCCTTGATTTTCTATGATAGACCGCAAAATTTGCCATGTCAGTTACCTGAGGGCGCACCAGTGACGCTCTCCGCAGTGATTAGCAGTCGCTGAGGCCGAATACGGCTAGGAGAAGATGATGATGACACAGTTAAAATTGCGAGTAACTTATTTTACGTTAAAAGTTAATCCTTCTCGGCATAACCTGGAAATGAAAATCATCACTAGTGGTCTTGAGATAAGTTGCTGGTAACCAAACAATAATGAAGTCAACATCAATTAGATCCATCGAATTGCTGTCAGATCTCTTATTGACAATAACCACCGAAATAAAAGTGAATCAGCACCAAAGCCTACTGCCACATACTAATAATACAACAAACAAGTGAACTCCCAGGATGCTACCATTCTTTTGATCTCAATAATATGGTAAAATAGATATGAGCAACGTATACCGATTTCAGTAATTTATTCGGTATAAATGTACCTATGAACAAATACACTGATGAAATCAGAACGAAACTTGAGAATAACATCATACTGTCTAAAACTTCCTCCTCCTGTCAACAAGAAAAATATAGGAAAACCACAGATTGCTCCCAAAGGTAAAATTGTAACCGTCAAATTGATACAATTCATTCGCAATTTATTATTTGTGTCTGCAGCTTATAGTCTCTGAAGTTCGTACACCCTTGAACCTCTGACGTCTTGATTGCAATCAGAACAATGAATCCGATTCACCAGAAAACATTTAGGTCATATTTTCAATAAAAAAGTAACCATCAAATATAGTACCTACATACCTGAAAGAACAGGCTTTGCTCTTTGTTTTTTCCAGAGAAAAGGAGTTGATTCTTTTCACCTCCGTAAACCCGTGTAGTAAATAAATTGCATTGAAATCTAAAGCGCTGTTTTCGACAATCCATTGACAATCAAATAAATATACCAATGCTGCTCATTGAATAGTTTAGAATAATTATATTTTGTATATAATCCCATAATTTGTCATTGAGTCAGTAAAAAATACAAATGCTATACATATTTTTTGCATTTATAAGGTCCAAACCAACCACGAATGTACTTTTACCTACTTTAGTATGATACCAATAAATATTTTTGATTTTGATTGAGAGCCGTACCCATTACCCTATTTATCGTAACATGACATTAAAATGTACTACTTATAGAAGGTTAATTCCTTATGATGTCTTAAAGGTCTTAAATGTTTGCACCACACTAAACATTGATCAATGGTATGGTTCTGTTATATAACTTGGTTTTAACTGTAACCTTTGCATAAGGAGCACCTCTGACATAATACAGTGATAGTTTGCTGTAAGTATGTTTTCTGAAAAGTCAGAAACATTTAAACCGATTAAGGCTTGGCATCTCAAATTTTGGTAAAAATGAGTTGTTTAGTAACCAGTTTATACCTTATAACGTAACAATTTTCGTGTTGGAAAATAGATATCATAATCTGCAACATATAAGAAGTGACATTGTTTTCGTGGAAATCCATTTTAACGTAAGGAAGTGGAGAAAAATAAATCTAAATTCAACCCTATTTTTTCACTTGTAACCAGTTTACTGCTCCATTTTTTATCAGAAAGAGATGAAATTTTATAATCTTCTTCATAAAGTAATGAACAATAACTTCATTTTCTTACTTTCTTAAATTTCGTCTCGTTTCTAAAATATTCCGAAAAACATGATATCCGCGCTTTCGACCACGCACTTTCATCTCGCTCACGCCCACGCTCAGTGAGAGGGAGAGAAGACCATGAACGTGCGGGGCCTTAAGACAGGATTTTAATAATGTTAATCTCTTTCTCGTGGATGGTTTTAAAATCTTTAGATTACCTTTATGAACAGTTATCTGTTTTTGAGTCAATAATGCACATGCTACATTTAATATTGGTTTATCAGGAAGTTGGGGCAAATAAAGTGTTAAACAGATGAAGACTGGCTTAGATCCCAGCATGCTCCACCATGTCGCGAAGCCACTTCTGGCCGCGAATGAGAACCTATAGCACTCAAGCTAAGACACCCGTATTCGCATATATGCAACTATAAACATACCCTTACAACTTGCGGAATCCTTTATCTGACATAGGGGCTGCCGCCTCGTGCGTGCCAGCTCCCTATGACGTGTGGGGACTTTCGTCCCCGAGAATGTCCTCCAACCTCCCCTTATAGACATCCCTTACCACCATTGATACTGTCCCAATTCACACACTATTGTTCCAGTTACCCGGGTGCACCCTTGACTGATGATGATATGGCCTGAAGCCGAGACTACCGAACTACCCTGTTGTTACACTTGTAACTAATCCTCTAACACTAAAGAACTCCACAAATAAGAACTGTGTTGTGTGTCCTACAGGTCACGTACATGCGCGACCTGTAGGAAAACCTTATTCATCTACATAATATACCAATACGCCTCCCAAAGAGAATGAGACCTGTGGACGCACATAAATACATCGCATCATAAACAATCATCGTCCGATCTGTGAAAGCACATGAACACACGTGCAAATGATACCAAATCGTTACAATATCATAGGACGCATCGAAAGTGATTATGGAAAGAGCTCACCCTGGTTTTCCTCCAAATCAACCACTACAAACCGCACTTAACTGTTCGTTCCCAATATAGCTGTTAGAAACTCTGACAGCTCGCCTACCCGTCAATCTTGTTATAAAAATGATTCCTTGTAGGTGTTGCTACATAAGATAAATCGGCTGTTTGAGACATAATTATAAACACCAATGTAAATACTATCGTGAATCATGACCATTCACGACATATGCTCAATAAAGCTTGTGCGATGAGTACTAGACGACGATGTATTTAATAGACTTAAATACATAGAAAACATCCAAGATTTAAAAACATTGTATATTCATGTTCACCATACAAATATTTGCCCTTACCGGGATTCGAATGCAGGACCTTCAGCATTGTATGCAAGTTCACTACCCACTAGGATAAACTGGTCTACCTAACATAATAAACTTAAAAAATTAACACTCACATTGGATCCACCTAGAAAACGAATGGCACCGTCAATAAAAATTGACGATTAGCCAATTGCTAGAAATGGCACTGAAATTTAAGTTCATGTTCGTACTACCACTTTTAGGTATACAGGGTTAATATGTATACATGTAATAAATACAAGATCTAATCTAAAAACAGCGCACCCTTTATAAAGGGTAAATTGTTATTGATGTGGTGTTTGTTCAGTAATTTGTCCTTCCGCTTCCCCACATCCTATCGGAATTAAATTAATAAATAATCAATACCACTGACACAGCACATCGGTAAGCTATATAAATACAAACAATGTATTACTCGTACTCAAAAGAATAAGGATGTTTTTAAACAATTCCCTGTCAGTGTGACCACGCATTACTAGAGTTTATGGCCGGAATAGTCCATATAGTAATCAATTTGATCGAAATGAGTTATCGAACAAGTCAAATTAAAAGATAATTTAAAAAACCCGACTGCTTTTATAGTAAACTAGCTGTTGCCCGCGACTTCGTCCGCGTAGAACATGTTATCGTCTAAATGTTTGTTTAAGGAATGAATTTTTAAAAACATTGAAATTAGCTTTGTAGTCTTTTAGTAAACAGTCTAAAACCGAAGTTACAAATCCCTTACTTTAAAAATGTCTTGCTCTCCATACAAACTTTGAACACCCTTATAATACCTTTTAGGGGATGAATTTCAAAAAACGCTGAAATGAATTTTGTAGTCTTTTAACAAACATACTAAGATCGAAGTTACAATTCTCATACTTAAAAATTTTCTTGCTCTGATAGTCTGCATACAAACTTTGAACCTTTGAATTAACGCTTTTCGGGGAAAAATTGAAAAGAAAACAATAAGTTTTTTTATTGTAATAAGTATTTTTTCTACAAAATATCAAGCCTCTAGCTCAAGAAATGGGTTTCCCATACGAACCTTGCACCCCTTTTTATTCTCATTAGGGGTCGAATTTTCCAAAACGCTAAAAGTACTTGATTTTTATTGTAATAAGTAATCTTTCAACAAAGTTTTAAGTCCCTCGCTAAAAAAATATTTTCTTCATTCAAACGTTCTTATAAACCCCTAAAGATCGAAGTTTCTAAAATGCTGAAAGTATTTAATTTTATTTTTAATTAGTAAGCATTCTACAAAATTGGAAATCGGCTAAAAAAATGTTTCCTCCACACAAATGTTGCACCCACTTTTAACCCCCTTAGGAGTGGAATTTACTAAAACGCTGAATATCCTTTTTTTTGTATTTCAATAACTAATCGTCCTACAAACTTTTAAGCTCCTATCCCAAAAAGAGTTTCCCCATATAAACTTTGCAGCCCTTTTTAACCCTCTTAGGGGTGGAATTTTCCAAAACGCTGAAAGCACTTTGTTTGTACTCAAATAAGTAATGTTTCTACAAAGTTTTAAGAACCCCCTCAGGAGATGATTTTCGGGATAAAAACTATGCATCTTCCCTGGGACTCTTACTATCTCTATACCAAATTTCATCTAAATGGGTTTAATCCAAATTTTCACCCCCTATTTCATTACCTTGGGAACTATTTTCGGGATAAAAACTATCCGCTTTCATTCTCCGAGACTTAAACTATCTCTATACCAAATTTCATTTAAAGGGGTTCCATCAAAAGTTTCATCCTCCATTTCACTCCCTTAGGGGGTGATTTCCGGAATTGAAACTATCCTATGCCCTTTCCCAGGACTTAAACTATCTCTAAACTAAATTTCATCTAAATGAGTTCATCCAAATTTTCACCCCCATTTCACCCGCTTAGGGGATGATTTCCGAAATAAAAAATATTCTATTTCCTTCCCTAGGACTCTAACTATCTCTATACCAAATTTCATCTAAATGGGTTCCATCAACATTTTCACGCCTAATGTCACCCCCTCAGGAGCTGATTTTCGGGATAAAAACTATGCATTGTGCTTCCCTGGGACTCCTACTATACCAAATTTCATCTCCATGGGATTTATCCAAATTTTCAAAACTATCTAATGTCATTCTCCGGGAATCAAACTATCTCTATACCAAATTTCATCTAAACGGGTTCCATCCAAAGTTCAACCTCCCATTTCACCTCCTTAGGGGTGATTTCCGGAATTAAAACAGTCCTATGTTTCATCCAAATCGGTGCAGCGGTTAAGTAGCACCATACAAATTTTCAACCCCAGTTTCATCCCCTTAGGGGTGGATTTCCGGGATAAAAACTACCCTATATGTCCTTTTCCAGGACTCAAACTATATCTAAACCAAATTGTATTCAAATGGGTTCCATCCGAATTTTCACCCCTTATTTCACCCACTTAGGGGATGATTTCCAGGATAAAAACTATCCTATGTCCTTTTCTAGGATTTAAACTATCTCCAAACCAAATTTCATCAAAATTGGTTACCTCCAAATTTTCACCACCTCATTTCACCCCCTTAGGGGATGATTTACGGGATTAAACCTATTCAATGTCGTTTCACAGGACTTAAAGTATTTATATACCAAATTTCATCCAAATCGGTGCAGCGGTTTTAGTAGCTCCATACAAATTTTCACCCCCCATTTCATCCCCTTAGGGGTCGATTTCCGGGATAAAAACTACCCTATGTCCTTTCCCGGGACTCAAACTATCTCTATACCAAATTTCATCTAAATCAGTTCAGCGGTTTAGGCGTGAAGAGGTAACAGACAGACAGACAGACAGACAGACAGACAGACAGACAGACACACTTTCGCATTTATAATATTAAGTATGGATTGTAATTGTTCAATAACTAGGGCCTAAAATAGGCTATGTTACCACGAGGCGGTTATTATAATTTTTATTTAACATTGCTAGAAGGGTAAGGTGGCTTTTAGATCAGAGTAGGTACACACTCTACTTTTCAGTTCGATTGCGAGAAAATAATCCGCCCAAAATGAATAATTAATTCCGCGGTGAAAATAATGTTTTATTAGCTTATGTTGTTTTTAAAAACTGCTTGGTTTTTTTTACAACCTCACTTCGTTCGGGAAAATAACCATCTCGTGGTAAAATGGCCTATTTGAAACCCTAGTTATAAAATCTTATATTTCGCAGCACACATTGTAACACCTAAAATCTACTAATCACCCATTTTTTTGTAGTTTTGTGAAAACATGGATTCAATCCGAGTTTATGCAAAAATGCGGGTGAATTCGTATATGACAACCGGAATTTTGAGGCAACCCTAGTTTTTTCGCGAGAATACGGATCTCGCTGTCGTACGCCGACATAATATATATGACACAATACTGTACGTCGATTCCCTGGGGCTTGAATCCGAAACGTGAATCTGACGTCTTGTAATTGGATTGAAATCGCACTATCCTTAATATAATCGATTTATAGTACTCGAGAAATTAGAACCTATTTTTAACACATCTCAACAACCATATAACGTGAATGCTCAGTTTCCAAAAAATATGAATATGAACTAGTAATAAAATTAGGGACTCAAGCGGCATTTAGACCTGGCTAAATGCAGTGCACTAATTGCACTCACACTCAACCAGTGCACTGAATTTAGCCCGATTTAAAGTGGCCTTCACAAGTACCTAAAACTGTTATAAAGGTACGCTGTTTTGAGGTGCAATCAAATGAATAGATTATTTGATTCTATCATATTTTTGGAAGTGAAATCATTGGTTGCGATTCAGATGATATTTGCAAGTCAGAAATCGATAAAATGGATTTATTAAATATAGGTAACCGAAATAAAACATGATATGAAAAAAATATTGAAACAGTATAGAAGTGTAGATATGGATTACATTTTCTAAATCGTATTATTTTCCTTTCAAACTGCATTGTCCATGTACGTTGGCATTTTGATTGCAGGTGTTTTCAACTCAAGGTTCCATTCATTGCCTCAACGAGTGCACAAAGGATCGCTCTGAACATTTGACAGGACTATGACGTATGACGTCTATCCGCCAGCCTAGTCTTGGCTGCAATTTTGATATTAAAAGTCTAGAAATATTTGTCTCTCGAACACCTATATGTTACATGTATTCTTAGACGGGTATCCCTTATTTTACCGACAAATGTGTCGCCGAATTTTCATTGCAGCGAATTTTTTTTGTGAAACCAGTAACGTTTTAGGTATAGCTGGCCCATGGTAACCCATTAGATTAGGTTAGGCTATTTTTCTAACAACCCTGAAAAGTTTACTGTTTCTGAAAAAAAAAATATTATTGATGAAATGCAAATGCGGCGAAACATTCAATTGATGACGAAAACGTGACAAACAATAAGGGTAAACCATTCTAGACAAAAGATTACTTCTCTATTTAGACCATTTTGATAAAATGCTGTGAAGAGATAGAACATTTTAAAATGAGTGGTCGTATTCAATTTTATCGGTAGTAAGTAAGTGCCTGCAATTATGACACTACAATCGTATTTACTTTTACTACATTTTCGAGCGCCCGAAAGTCAAAAATCGCCCGTCTTTTCGCGCGACGTCCACAGCTAACCACAGTTTTAAAGCCTGGCCCCGTAGCATGGTTGGCCTTATCACGCGATAAGTGACAAGATAAGAGCGTTGTCTCATTCTATCAGCCAGGGACGGATACTCTATCTTGTCACTTATCGCGTGATTAAGGCCAACCATGCTACGGGGCCTGAATTCTGACCATTTTTTGCCATATTTCCGAGCAGTGGCGTGAAAAAGTTTATACAAGTAATAAAATGGTTTTGTTTTTTTTTCAATAATGAATAACACGTTTTACTAAGTATTTATCTTTAAAATATAAATAATTTATTGTTAATTCAGTTTAAAAACGTGTAGGTACATTAAACCTGTATGGAATTACAATGGTGTTGTGACACTTGAAACTTCGTATTGACGTCTTTAACATGAATAGATTGGACAAACTGCTGATTAAATACTTGCGAAAACTATTCAGTATTTTTAAATGGCATGAAACTAGTAAATGACAACCGTAAAGCCAATTAAATAGGGTAACCCCCCCCCCTCCCCCCTTAGTCATTTCGAATTTATTCGCCAAGTCAGTCGTCTTAGGATCTACGTAGCGTTTAGAGAAGCATCTTCTGGTAAACTTTTCCCTACATCCTGGTAACCACCACGTCGCTGCTTTGATATGGACTCCTTATGTAAGATTCCCATTGAACGGGCCGCGTCGTCTGGGACGTCAAAAAAATAAGGACTTCGAACCGTTTAAGATGATTTTTAGACCAATCTTTGCAAACATTTTCTATCGAGCCGATTTTGTCCAATTAAGTTTCAAGTTCGTCTACGGTCTTGAAAATATGATGTATATTAACTTATATATTTTTTTATGTGCTGGTACAATAGTTTATCTTAAAAAACTGCTTAAATAATATCAATTTCAACAAATTAGGTCTTGTCAGCCTCTTAATAGAGTGCACTTGGCAAAAGCCGGACGGAGCCGGTCAGATGCGACGACAGCCGAGCACAGCCGATCGGGTCGCAAGTCCATTCAAATATAAATTGTAGCGCCTGTAGTGAAGCTTCAAATTCCTTTGGCAACTTGTAAAATACGCTCAGACGCGCAATACGGCCCGGGCGGCCTGGGGGCCGATTTTTGACTTTCGTGCGCTCGAAAATTAAATAAAAATGAATACGATTTTAGTGTCAAAATTGCAGGCACTAACTTTCTACCGATAGAATAGAATACGAGTGGTCAATACCACTCGCTTTTCAATTTTCTATCGCTATTTCAAAAGAGCGTTTCGTAATTTTTGTCCGTTTTCGAATGAAAGATTCGAGCGCTCGAAAGTCAAAAATCGGTCCCGTCGGTGAGAATCGTATATTATTCAGGGTGAGCCATCATATCTGATGGGCATTCTACTACCCGTGGACGTCACTGGTAGCCTATGGCTCTGACCCAGTTACGGTATGTATCTACATATGTACCTACCTAATAAGTGATTTACGAAGTATTGCAATTGCGATTGGCCATGTCACGAACTGTGGTAGGTATACAATCCTTGAATAGAGCCTCCGCTCCGTAATATGCATGAGTTAAGTACCGTATACCTACGATATCCAAAATTTCATTTGCTATAACACTAGTGTTATGACCTTATGACATAATTTTTATTCTGAAACCGTTACATTTTCAGGACAGTTGAAATAATCATTGTAAAAATCCCAGTACCTGTTTTAGGTTAGGTTTGTTTTTTAACAATCCTGTTTACAGTTTCTGAGAAAAACTACCTGGGACAAATGATAATTATGGCAAATAAAATTAGGGATTTAATAAGTAACAAGTCAGACACAGTGCCCAGTTAGCGAATAAATATGTCTACACAATTCCAAAACTCTTTATTAACCAATCATGACATAATAAACATTAACTACTAAGTATCCAAAATATCCACTCTTCGTCGCAACCGAGTATTTTATAATAATTAACAAAACCTTACAAATTGAAATAAAATTACCTGCCCATTCCATTCTAAAGGGGGCCGTTAAACATTTTCAAGGGTCATTAGGGTACATAATTGGGTCAATTTCGCTTCAGGTATAATAATATTACCCGTAAATTAATACGCCTTTAGGAAAGTGACTGAAAATTATAACTTTTTGAGGTCATGAAGACCGGAAAATCACATTTTGTACTGGTTATTGGGTGGACATTAATTAAGACGAAGTAGGTATGTCATTGTGGCACTCTTTGGGGTATGCATACGTCTAGCAGTGGATATGATGATGATGATGAGGTATGCCACGATTTGTAGTGAATGCGATTTGAGTTTCTTCATGATTTTTAGCTATGGTACAACTTACAATACAACTATTGTAACTAGGCCCAGTGGTTCAAGCATGCTGCCGTCAAACGGCCGATCGTGGGTTTGACTCTCGGCTCGTACCAATGAGTTTTTTGGAACTCATACCTTTTGCTTTTCAGTGAAGAAAAACATCGTGAGGAAAGCTGTATGTATATCTACACTTAACTTATATTATAACCCACTTTACGTTAAAAACATATTTTTACGAATCTAGTAACTAACGAAGTGACTTGCATTTTTTTGTGATAATTTTAATATCTAAAAATATTTACAATTCGAATTAGAATTAAAGTATCAAACTATCAACTAACAAAAAGGACCGCCCCGGATCGTTGGTGGATAATTTGAAGGTTGACTATTCACTATAATGACACCATGTTAAAAAAATACAAGTAAAGTACCCAATGGTGACTTCTTCTATTTCACTTCTCACATATCGGTGGAAAACACCCTAATGGATGCATGCAATTACCTCACATCTAAGTCTCAAGATTTTATCGTCTGTCTTGCGCCGTTGCTACGAAATTAGTCAGCGGAGTCAAATCGAGTTTGGCTGGGAACTTACTCAATTGGCGGGAGCGAGCTAAAGTTATTTTAACTGCAAAACCTCGTTCCCATCGGGCTTGACACTTCAGAGTTTCAATTATTAGATTTTAGGTGCACACTTCGAAACTTTAAGATTTCAAGTAGATACTAAGTAGTTTGTTTGGGGTTGGCACGTTTTGGAAGGTTCAATTTTAGAGTATTCTTGAGTCCAAGTAGTTTGGGGCACGTACTTTACTAATTACGAGTCTTGTAACCCCAGCCGAAAACGAGGTTTTATAAGTTAAACACCACCCAAAAAGAGTATTGGCCTCCGAAATGAGAGGTCTTATCTCAAAGTGGTCCAGTGCAATAACTAGTCATTTTTTTTAATGATTTTAAACTTTTACCGACTTAAAAAAAGAAGGAGGTTATATGTTCCAATGTATGTATTTTTTTATGTATGTTCGCCGATTACTCCGTCAATTGTGGACCGATTTCCAAAATTCTTTTTTTAGTCGAAGGAGTATACTCCTGAGGTGGTCCCATTGACACCAAGTCAGGATCTGATAATGGGATCCCAGGGAAATTGAGGGCAACCCTCAAATTTTATAGGCACGCGTGTAGTAATTTCGGTATTTTCTATTATAACTTGTGTATTTACCTTCGGAAATCGCAATTTTGGTGAAGTGGAACTGATGATAAAGAAGAAGAAGAAGATTTATGAAACTCCTCAAAGATATAAAGTAGGTACTTACATCAAAGATTCTGACATGATTCCGTTGAAGTAACAACTAATGAAGTGTTAATTCTGAGATCCTTGAGGAATCGACGGAACTCCTCAAATATTATCAGCCCACAGATAGCGACTTGGGTTTTTTCCGTAACAATCAATGCATTTGCTCTCGGAGAGCAGTTCATGTAGTAAATTGGAAAGGAAATGTGGAAATTTTCATGTACCTATGTGGCTTGACGAAGTACTGAACTGAAGTCGGTAATAACTTTGTTTTTAAAGTAAATTATTCGGCATGACTTATTTTCCAAACAGGGCTAACAGGATTACCCGACGTGCCAGGAGTTTCGGGGGAGCGATTACCTTCAAAATACCACAAAAGGTCCTACGACAACCACGTGACATAGCTAGATACTGCCAACTGCTGTAGGGAGTCCCCTAGCGTTTTACTTAAGAGGTGAGAAAAAGGTCCAAAAATACTAAACCTGGATAAGTTTCTGACAAGGTAATAGTGGATGTGAAACCGGCCAAATCGAGAAACCACTACACTTAATATCCCCAAATGAAGGAGCATGATATTGGCTACTGAAGAACTAGCGTCTCTTTTCCACCGACAACAGCCAAATTCGTCGATTATGACAAAACAAATGAAAATAAAAGAAACAAATGGTCAAAAATCATTTAATATTCACAAAACCATTATACCTCATACTCTTGAATTAGCATCACTATCCACAATAACTCAACAGCTCCTCAACCGTACAGGCTTTCTCACAGCATTCTGACACCACCTGCCTCTTGCCTCTAAGTCCATGCAGCCCTTGAGCTTCCTTCGCCACCATCCAAGGTAAAATGAACCCTGTATCAAAGCCATAAGCTTCGTAATAGTCTGGCCTCAGACCATCAAGAGTCCCGATGCTTTCAGATCGTTTGTAGTCCTTGTAACAGAGTGCTGCTAGAGTACTGGCAAGGCGTCTTCCACAGTAGATCTGGGGAGATTCCTGAGCTGCCATTAAGTTGATCACAGCCAGGATAATCACGACTTGAATCTTCATGTTTTTCTAGTGTTACCTACTAGGAACAAGACTTAATGTGTAATGTGAAGTATGGTTTACACTCCATGCTTTTATACTGAAATTGTCAGTATTATAATTCAGAATTTATTCGTGACATGAGGCAGGTAAATGAGAAGAGACATTTCAACGTGGGCTGCGTGGTTATGTCCTAGTTGTTTGACGTCATGGAAGCTCTAATACTATATTAAGGTATACCTCCAAATTAAGCCTAAAATGTCTTATGTGATGAATGTTTAAAAGGAGGAACGCTAACGCACACAATTTTTTTGACCCAAATAACAATGGGTTTGCGTTTATGTTATGTTTCTGTATGACAAAGGCCTAATTTGATAGTCGATATAGTCTAGGGTCAACGCGCATGTCACACTTACTATCAGGTCCGTACGTTTGTCACCGGTGTGGTGTAAAAGAAAAGTCTTAAGAAAAGCATGGTGCTGTACGTATTACAGCCAGTTTCATCATCATATTATCCAAAAGACGTCCACTGCTAGACATAGGCCTCGCCCAAAGAGTGCCAAAGTGATCGATCCCATGGCCCAAGTCATCAGTCCACCTTGGGGGGTCTACCCACGTTGCGTCTTCCAGTACGTGCTAGTGTAAATAAAAATAAGTCATAATGTTACTAAAGGTGAAAGCGCATCCAAAGTCAGCCCATCCATTTATTGGCTACTATCAGGCGGGCTGTACGCTTGATTACCAATTAAGACTACCACCATCATGGATTTGAAAATAGTAGACTGGGTCTCAAGTGAGCAAAATGTATAACGGTGAGGGCGACGTATTGAATCCTGATTCCTGAATGAAGCGAGATATTGTAAAGTAGAACCTTGAGCATAATGTGGGAATCAAGTGTTTAGGTACGCCCAAGGTGGAAATAATTTGACTGAACTGAATTTCTCTTTTCTGAACAGCAAAACAGGGAAGAAAAGTACAACTTTGATCCCTAATTTGAGGGCAACAAGGACTCAATGAATGATTGAGGTGTGAAAAAATATGTGCTCAAAAGAGACCAAAGCGTAGCGACCCCTTGGCACAACTTGTTTCGTCATCAATATATTTCCTCAAAGCAATAACAAGAAAATACCTTTCAACATAAGGGCATCGACAAGAAGCGCAATAACGTATCTAACTCCGAACGTATTTGACGTCCACTTTAGCCTAGTTGGTAGTGACCTTGCCTACGAAGCAAGAGGTCCTGGGTTCGAATCCCGGTAAGGGCATTTATTTGTGTGATAAGCACGAATATTTGTTCCTGAGTCATGGATGTTTTCTATATATTTAAGTATTTATTTCTCTATATAAGTATCTAATCGTCGTCTAGTACCCATAGTACAAGCTTTGCTTAGTTTGGGACTAGGTTGATTTGTGTAAGATTGTCCGCAAATATTTATTTACGTTTATTTTATTTGTAACTAAAGTCGCTCATATTTGGAGCAGTCGAACTGGGACTGCACCTTACAGGTGACCGCGCTATAACACCGCTACTTGCTCTGTAGTTATAATGATGCTATCTATGTTCAACCATAATACGTTGCCGTCATTACAAAGAATCTTCCAGTTGATAAAGGGTCGGCATCAAGAGTGCTATAATCTAATAATCCTTGCGTTCAGATACCTTGTTCGCTTCGATATGATCTGGTGGCGGGCGACTGTATTTCCCACGCTTTTTGCCCAAGATTAAACCTTATTTTATTTTATTTTATTTTTATTTATTTATTAAGTACATCCACATCATATATAATACAATTCACTTAAAGCTAGCATATTAAGATGTTCTGTAGAACGAAATGAAAAGTACGGGATGACGTCATGGCAGATGTCAACGACATTAATTTGTCTCGCAATTGTTCGTGACGAATGCTCCCTAATCCATTTATTAGTCCTCATACTAATGAGATATTGAGATAAGTGACAACACATCCGCGTTGTGTTGACACATTCAGTGCCACTGACGCCAATGCATGCAATGTTGTCTCATTTTTGCCCGACTATGGCAGAGCCGAAAGGAAGGGATAGATATGTTTTTAGCAGTCTATGTTTGTATTTACGTGTGTTCCACCGTAGCGTTTAAGATACTGAACCGATTTTGATGAATCGATTCAAAATTATGCTCTGGGTGACATAGGCTACCTTTTGTATGAAAAAAGTTTTATTTTTAACCGACTTCAAAAAAGGACGTTCTCAATTCGGTTTTTTTTTGTGTTTATTACGCGATAACTCGGTAATTTAGTAATTTATAAACGGATTTGAAGAAAAAAACATTTTTTGAAAGCATATACTTCCAGATTGGTCCCGTTGTCACCAAAATTCAATTCTGATGATGGGATCCTGGAGAAATCGAGGGAACTCTTCAAATATAGGCAAACTTGAAGCAATTTGACTGATTTAAAGTCGATTTGAACTTTATTTTCAAAGTAAATTATAAATTTTTATGCTTTTATTTAACTTGAACTGTTCGTATTTAAGTAAAAATTTTAGTATGTTAAATATTTGCAAACCATTTTTTACCTACTTGCCAGTAGGTATCCAATTGTGCTTAATTCTATGTATATTTATGTGCACCCCGAGCTGATCTGATGTTGGATGTTGGAGACAGAGGATGGCCCGAGCAACTTATAAACCACAAAAGATACAAACGTTGTGTTTGGGCTCAATGGAACTCAATGAGTAGTTGATGACTGTACAAAAGAAGTAGGTATAGTCGGCGATAAAAGCTTCTACCAAAAATTATATTTTTGACAAAATAATTTTTATTAAAAAAAAGAGTAGGTACATATTTAACTACCCAACCAACAAACGCCAACAAAAGTTGCAAAGTTGAGACAGTATTCTTTAAGTTATTGCAACATCTAGCATATTTAGACCTCACAATTCGAAAAACCACTATGTCACTAAATTCCTTATGACTGGCACCTCGAGCGGGGTATAAGAACGTGAATATAGATATAGTGAAATAAACCTTTGCCACACCACCAGTCAACCTTGGCCAGGCAAAATCCAATCTTATTTCAATCTTTAAAGACAGGGGAGAACTATTCTCCCTTGATACATACGTCCGCAGGATTACCTTTGTATACCGCAATGGAGATTATAAGCAAGCTAACTGTAATAACTAGCGAGTGAAACCAGACACTATCCCGGATAGAGCATCTGTTCCTCACAAATCGAGTTAGCGCGAAACGGATTAATGTTTCTAATCCTGAGATAAGCTTAGCCTTTGATAAAAGTGTTGAAGGATCTTATTCCACCATCTTGAAAATTGCTACCGACAGTAACAATTCGACGTACCTTGCTGGGTCAGCAAGCGACTACGTCACGAATGGATTCCATGTCAGCATGATGTTCACGTAATGGATTCCAAGAAGATCAGTGCGGGGCAACTTATTTAGCTGATGGTGACCTTGGACACAAAACGCCAATTGCGAAAAGAGAGGCCTAAACACTTCTACGTGTTCACCTTTAACACAACTGGCCAACTCTGCTGTCACCCATGCAATAAAGTTTTTAAGACTAAGTTTGGCCTAGCCAGACATATCAGAGCTCACAATATCAAATCCATGATTGCTAGGGTCGCCGTCATCGAAATCGATAGGGTCTACCTGCCTCGTAGCAGTTCCTGTTAAGCTGGTCTGAATTGTCAGTCATTGTGTATTCCTTGAGCAACGGCAAATACAATACAATTCAAGATTTCATAGTACACATAACCCTACCAGCTTCGTCTATAACCCTTGTCGGTTATAAGGTTACAGTCGCAATAACATTATTTTACATTTGATTACGACGACACGATAGACACGTGTGTGCATATCTTGCGCTCGCAGATCATAAAGTTTACACGAGTTCGCTTATTTATGACTAGCTTTTGCCCGTGACTTTGTACGCGTATAAACAGTAGTCCCTGGGCGACCGAGCTCTGCTCGGATGGAAACGGAGAAAATACGGAGAAAACGAATTTTCCCGGACATGAGACCTATCTAGATCGATTTCTCGCCCCTGTAAACCCCTGTATTCCAAATGTCATCGAAATCGTTAGAGCCGTTTCCAAGAACGTAATTGCAAATATATATATATATATATATATATATATATACAAATATTGCTCGTTTAATAGTATAGGATATGTTATTTATACGTATAAAGCCATTCTACTGGAAAAGTTAGTAAAAACCGATATACTTATAATGTTTTTACACCACGTCGGTAGCAAACACCTTATGGTAAGTTGTTACCGTAGCCTATGGACGCTTGCAACTCCATAGTTTATGCGTGTATCGGTTTATGGATTCAAGGAGTTCCCATACAAAGTTCAACCCTATTTTTTACCCTTTTGAACCCTAATATTTAAGATTTTTACAGCCAGCCGGGGATTTTCTCGACAGATTAGTAAAGTTTGAATCAAAATCCGTTCAGCCGTTGTCACGCGATGCGTGGTCACATAAACAACAATTCTATAAACTGTTGGAACGTGCTCTATTATCGATTTTAAGTATCCCCAGCCAACTTTTTTTCGAATATCTTCCATATACTTTTCATAGCTTTATTATATGTATAGATAAAAGTAAAGTTATATAATCATCATTATCATCATCATCATATCAGCCGAAAGACGTCCACTGCTGGACATAGACTTCCCCCAAAGAGTGCCAAAATGACCGGTCCTGCGCCACCCGCATCCAGCGGACTCCCGCGACCTTTACCAGAGAATAATTTTAATGGATATAAATAAAAGCAGTCAGTCACTCTTAGTCGATTCACTCTTGTCAGCGTGGTCGTGGTCAATGTAGTGCTGCTTGATGGGGAGGCCGCTGTTGCTGGCCTCACGACATCGCGCCATTTCTCTCTATTGGAGGTTATCATCGAGGCTTGATGCAGAGGCACGCCCGTCATCGCCTTTATTTGATCGGTCAATTGCATCTGCGATCGTCCACGCAATCTAATGCCCTCCAATTTGCCTTAAATAATAAATAAATATTAAGAGACAATCTTACACAAATCAACCTAGGCCCACGGTAAGCTCAATAAGGCTTGTGTTGTGGGTACTAGGCGACGATATATATAATAGATACATACATATAGATACTTATATACATATATAACATCCATAACTCAGGAACAAATATTCGTGATAAACACACAAATAAATGCCCTGACCGGGATTCGAACCCGGGACCTCCAGCTTCGTAGGCAGAGTCACTACCAACTAGGCTACGGAGGCCGTTTATAGATGCCTTGGACGACAAGACAATAGATAATTACTTTAAAAACAAAGTTTACACCGACTTCAATTCAGTACTTCGCCAAGCCACTTGGTACATGAAAATATCCACATTTCCTTTCCAATTTACCACATGAAATGCTTTCCGAGAGCAAATGCGTTGATTATTACAGAAAAGACCCAAGTCGCTATATGTGGGCTGATAATATTTGTGGAGTTCCGTCGATTCCTCAAGGATCTCAGAATTAACACTTCATTAGTTGCTACTGCAACGGAATCATGTCAGTATTTTTGACGTACATTTTACATCTTTGATGAGTTCCATAAGTCATCTGTGGTCTTCATCATCAGTTCCACTTCACTAAAATTACAATTTCTGATATTCTCTATTATAACTCGTGTATTTAACATACACAAGTTATAATAGAAAATACCGAAATAACTACACGCGTGCCTATAAAATTTGATGGTTGCCCTCAATATCCCTGGGATCCCATCATCAGATCCTAAATTGGTGACAATGGGACTCTTTCGAATAAAAAAAGAATTTTGGAAATCGGTCCACAATTGACGGAGAAATCGGCGAACATACATAAAAAAAAAAAACATACATTGGAACATATAACCTCCTCCTTTTTTGAAGTCGGTTAAAACAAGTGCAATATTACTCGAAGAATATGTTCATTATATTTGTTTTACAAAGTGGATTAAGCTTTGTAAGGTAAACGTCTTGGTCCTCAATTTTGCATTAGTGTATGACATGGGTACTTTATGTAAAAGTGACATGGCTTAAATTCGAATGAAGAAAAATCCTTTTAGTTCTAATTTGACCTATATCACTTTGACATAAAGTGCCCATGTCATAAACTAGTGCAAAGTTGAGGACTAAAATTCAAAAAAATCAAATTCAAATATTTATTTGTGACACACAATTTACACATACAAAAGAAATAACACATTTTGCCACGAAATGACTGGGACATATACCTTACAAAGCTTAATACGTTTACTTTAAGTGACGAAAGCGTAACGATTTTCGTAACGAATAGAAAACAAATGCAAAATGACTATACCAATATATTTATAATTTTTGGATTACAGAGTGGATTAAGCTGTTTGTAACAACTTCCATTATACAGAAAAAAACTTCTGCGTAAAATAAAATCGTGCCCAGTTGTAATCCCAATGGGAGGCCGAGAATTAGATCGTTCATCTTTGATTAAGATTTAGGCAACATTCGACAGCTCTGGGGAGCCTTGTGGAGTCAGCACTGAGTTGACTGACTCTTCGGGATTCAGTATGCATTACCTATTCTTATACTTTACCGTTAATGTGCAGCTGTGGTTTCATATATTGGAAATAGGTATAGGCAGGAGAGTTGAGGTAAACGATTACACACACAGCTACATAGAGTACTAATTGCAAAAAAGTTTCTGTCAAAAATTTCATTATTGGTTGACTTTTATTGCCAACTGTAGTCTTCTGTATACCCGTCACCAACTACTCATTGAGACGATTCTAAAGCCCAAACTTAACGGGGCTACGTCGGTTAGGTACTGAATTCCCATGGCCACCTTCTGTCTCCATCATCAGATCAGCTCGATGGTACCATTACACTATGCTTATATCCAAAATTTTCAGCTCGATCGGTTGAATTAACTGGTTCATAATTCAGTTCCTAGATTTTTCACACACTAAGGCAAAGGTCAACTCAAAGAAAAGCTTGTAATAAAAAGGTAGTTACGAATGAAATTAAGTGCGTGAACGTATATATTTTCGAAAAAATATTATGTTCTATTAAAATATTTTTTTTTTCTAAAAAAATAATTGAAACGAAATATTAAGTATTTTTTAAATGTATTCTTTGCATTCGTATTCATACACGTTGAAGACATTAAGGCATGTTATGGTATTTCTCTAGATAAGTGTATTGTATTCTTTTAGAGAAATAAATTCTTAAACCATAATCTCGCAGTTTGCTATTGAACATGCTACCGGTACGAATCGATAACACTTATTTCAAAATCATGCTCTCATTACACGAAATATTTTTATGTTTCAAGCATGCGAGGTCTCCAATATTATCATCCGAAATATCTGGTCGATTCTACAAACACTGGTGACAAAATGGATTTGGATGAATAGTTGCGGAGATTAACTCACAAAGTGCAATCTTCATTTAATCTTTTTATCAATCCAGCAAATCCTCACGTCAATACAAAGTTGGCAACGCGCTTATTACTTATCTGGAGTCACAAGTCCACATGTAGGTATCCGTCTTCCATTAGACATTGTAGGTACTATATAGTTATATAGTACCTACAATGTCTAATAAAACCTTGTCTGAAACTACTACTACTACTTACTATATAAAAACCGTGTCTGAAACATGTTGTACTCGCCTATGCTCCTGTTATTATAACTTAACCTTTAAATTCTTCAGTCTGGTCTAGCAAATTGATCGGTCGAATAAAGCCTAAAATTAACTACGAACTCTCCTAAAATAAGAACTTAGATCATTTGAATGAGGTCTATGTAGACAGATATCCATAATATATATGAGAATAATTTTATTAAAGACAGCACGTTAAAAGTTATAATATCATCAGGAGGGTATATATTAAAATGTCGAGTCAAGTTTGCTTTTTGTTTATAGACTAAAGAAAAATCAACGATACAGAATTGTTAAATGTAGGTAATCCCTGTATACTTACCATCTTTTCGGTCACTTTTTTTTAGAGAGTAAAAAATAAAGGAATAACAATGTAATTTTTTTTCTTTTTCCGCATTTCGAGGGGCGCAATGTAAATGCGATATTTCGTACTTTACCGAGAGCTTACTAATATCATCCAGATCTCCCTACTTGTCGGTATACTACCTGTAGATTTTCGCAGTATTATATCGTGTGCAGGCGCGGTACGCATGCAGTACTGCCTTCACTGCCCCGCTTTCGCGGATCCCGCGCCAATCGGCAAGCACTTATTTAAATGCTGGTTCGCAGTAAATAATCTCTACTGATCTGACAGTTGACTCTGAGAACGGGCGTAGCATGGTTGCCATTTCATTTATCACGTATCGTTGTGGATATAATTGTGACGTAAGTGACGGATGTCTTATCCACAACGATAAGTGATATGAGTTTCTGTAAAAAAAAACATTTTTGGTACACACTTTTATTCTGCATACCATCATAAACTACGCATTGAGACGATTCTAACGAGCCCAAACTCGATGGGGTTGTGTCGTCTTATTGTGGAGTTCCTATGGCCACCTTCCAGCTCCAGCATCAGATCAGCTCCATGTCATCATAATATTGCATTGTCATATATGCCACTTTCATCACGGAAAGTGGGTCGAATTTAACTTGCAAGATTTGATTACAAATTCACAGACAAGACAGACAGACAACGGGACAGGTGAAAGTAAATAAAAGCTTGTAATAAAAATCATGCTACCTCCGCAGCTTACAACTACCAAAAATCAAACAGAAAAAGTTGATCTGATACGAAAGGTCAATAAAAATGCAAGGTTTGCATCAATCGAATCTGGATACCCCGGAAAAGAGGGCACCATGATTTAAAAATGCTTAGGGCATCAAAAAGTCTTCCAGCACTATCCCCTTGTTTGATTTAAAATGGGTATTTAGACCTGCTTGTCACGTCAAATCCCTCGAACATCAACACTGACATAATAGTTACGCTGTAGAAAGTGTTCCAATACGTGCGTATATCTAATTAATTCTGGTCACTGACTGCTCCATTGTGTCGCGTGACGTGTATGTAATCACTGGGCGGTTGACATACTGAGATCTTTTTGTAACAATGCGTGCTTGGTAAGAACAGTATATGGGAGTCTGTCTCGGATATACATTTCGTGTAACAATTTGATTTAAATGTACACGTATGATGGCTGACGCACTTGGACGAGACAGTACGACACAATAGTTGAAGTTAAGGGCCTGAATTGGAAAATAATGAAATTTTCGAAGACTTACTGCTTGTACTAATTATAATTAAATTATTAAATTCGTTGTTCGTCAAACGCCAAAACGCGATTGCCACAAAGTTGGGTAATTATTTTGCTATTTACCTCAGCCAACTAAAAAATAAGACGACATAATAATATACATATATAAATTGTACACATCAATTGATTCAGTTGAGGTAAACGACGGTAAATTGCTTTAACTAAAAATACAGCCTTAGATAAAACCTGAATGATGAACAATAAATACTAGTACTCGTAATAGAATAGCAAACAAACATATCTATAAATGGTAGTATAAATAATTATCATTGACGTAATGTCGAACGTTGCGTGATGATCGAACATCAATCATAAATTAATATCTATCGCATTGGGAAACTGTAATGATAGACGTATAGTTAATATAAATAAAAAAAAAAAATAAAAAAAAAAAAAAAAAATAACAACTGGCTCCCCCCTGCCCTTCCTCACCCCAGCATTCGTCCCGCTCGCAGTTTACTTGCTTACTAGCAAGGAACGAGAGCTTTATGTCCGACATAAACGCAATCATGCTAGGTGCCTGCAACATGCCGCACATGTCTGTCGCAGAATTTGGAAGTGGCGCTATACATTTTCATACACTGACTGTTGTCGCATCAGCCGCGCGCGTCATTCGCACGCAATCGATCGCGCGCGGCTGCGATCGGCCACAATGCACGGAATTACACCTTTAGATGAGTTGGAGAACTAAAATAATATTTTTTCGTTCTTTAAGTAGATTCCTGTTCATCATCATCATCCTGGCCGATTTCGACCACGGCGACTGGAGAGATGGGTACCTAACTGGAGCGTCGTCCGTGATATCTCAGGTGACTGACGTACAGAATGTGCTTACCACATTCCCTACAGGTCGGCACCCCTCCGACAAAATTGTAGTGGATGCTCGCAGGTGGTCGAGCCTTTAACTCCTCGCGCTTAGCGTCGAGTTCATTACGTCTTCGTTTTCCGAAGGCTTGCACATTCACCTTCACTGTATGCCTCCACTGTGATCGATCTTGAGCCAAAATCTCCCAGCGCGATGGTTCAATATCACATCTCCGCATCTGGCGCTTCAGCACATCTTTATAGCGCAGAAGCTGGCCGCCCTGTTTTCACTTGCCTTCCTGCAGTTCTGAATAAAAGATACATAGATAGATTCCTATTATACAACTACCGTTCAGCGTTTAATCAGGCTCTACAGAAATTATATTTTCTTTAGTTAAAGAAACATTGTCTTTCTGATGGTCGCTAACTGAAACTGGTCGCGTAATCGGCGTAATGACTCTGTAACGATAAAAAATAGCACCATTTTTGTTGGTCCTGACTTTAAAATAAGGTATTTGCATTATCATTTTATCTAATTAATACCACAGATTACGTAGCTTAAGGTCCAATTATCTGATAGTACAATCTTAATCTTATATCCAATATTATATTCAGTGTGACGGCGAACCGGCCACGGCTGGTATTATTTGTATAATTGGCTTGGTAAGTTATTTTATCAATATTTAATAGTACATTGTGATACAAGTGAGCTATGTTGATACTCGTATTTACATCAGAAGCGGGATTGTTGATAAGTGAGCGAAGGATGTAATTATCAAAGCTCACGCGTTTCATACGACGTCTTTCAATACATTTGCGAGGAAAAAATCCTTTTCATAAGATGAAAATATTATAGGCTCCCTAGTTATTTTCTTTAGTTCCTTATTGATGGCAACGGTTTTTATTCAAATAGAATTGACGCCACTGCCATTCTTGGCTATGTTGTACAATATGTGAGTAAAAACCGTTGCCATCAATACGGAACTAAAGAAAATGACTAGTAGGGAGCCTATAAAACTGCATTCTTGGCTATGTTGTACAATATGTATCACTTTAACTAATAACCAAACACATATTAACAATGTTTACAAATATTTGTGAAATTACATTAACCTATATTTATGGCGCGCAACAACTTTTTTCGTGAAGTTCGCGCAGTGCGCGCGCAGGTGTTAAAGCGAGACTTAGATGAAATTTCTAAACAGCCAATGCAAAATAAAATAAATATTTTCGTATCCTATACGAATTCGTGCAAAATGTTATCAAAAGTACCTAAATAGATTTACTAAATGAAACGTTTATATATCATATATGGATATATCCAATAAGAAATAATCAATATATTCACAAAAAGGATTTAATTTGTTTGGTCGAGCAAGAAGCCATTCGCCGAGAATTAAAAAAAAACTTAAGAGGGCGCTCGTTTTTTGGTCAGGAATAAGCGAGAATGACGGATTTTTGACGTTGTAATTCTAAGAAACGGAGAGCTTTTTTTAGATCCCGATTACTTATTTGCATAGGTAAACTCCTCATATTGGTCCTAGCCGCCTCCAATTTACGAAGAACTGAATACTTTAACCGAAAATACCCGATTACCGACAGTAGTTTTCTGAAGAGAGCGCAGAGTCATAAGTTTGAGCCCCTAATATTCCATGATGTTATATGAGAACCTACTTGTTTTATTCTATTTTCACTAGCGTAATATGTTGCCATTGCTACTAGCCGCCTCGAATTTTCCTTATTCTGCACGTATATATATGTAAACTGTTCTCAATTACACCATATTTGTCAACAAAATCTTACTGAAAACTCGAGGATTTTCTCATTATTGTTGAATTATTTGTGTATTGAATCTTACACAACATTAAAGTTCATGCTTGTTCCAACAAGATCCAGTCCAAAAAATATAAATTTAGTCAACATTTATATTTATAAATAATTATTCAAAACTAGTATAAATTTACCGTCGCGCGGGAATATATCTCAGTACCGGCTGAATAGCCCTCCGAGACAGACGTGTACTCTGTTTATTTGTGGCTATTCACGAAGCTAACCGGCCACTCTTCAGATAAAATAATATTATTTTGATCTCCGACTAGGCATAGTTGTTACAAACCTCGGGGTCAAACTATACTGGGGATACATTCGTGAGGCAAATCGAGACAAGTTATGAATTGCATAGCTATCAGATATGACGTAGTGTAGCGAAAAGGCTCAAACCCACAGGATATGTAACATTTAAAATTGAACCTTCTACCTAAAACAAAAGTCATACATTTCAATGGTGATATCTTGTGGGTTGGATCCTTTTGTCTAAACTACGCGTTCTATAGTCAATTATTATTGTACGAGTGATCGTGATACTTGATAGATTTAATTTATTTACTTGTTACTATCAGTCCACCTTGTGGAGGGTCCGCTGCAGTTTCCGGTACGTAGTCGCCTCTCGAGAACCTCCCCGCCCCAACGGCCATTATGATTAGTTAGTATGTATGTTAGTTTGGGCGAAATCTTCAAATTAGGTACAATTGCGTATCTTCGGTGACAATGCCATAATATCATAAAGCTGGTCTGATGATGGAGTCGGAAGGTGGCCATAGCAACTCCTAAACTCAACAAGATAAAGCCATAGAATTTGGGCTCATTAATTTGGTCATGGCACGGCAAGACTTTGGTGCTGGATGATTTCCAGAGTCTGATAATGGAGCTGGAAGGTGGTCATGGAACTCCTAAACTAAACTAGATAAACCCATCTAGTTTGGGCTCATCTGTTTTGTCTTGGTAAACACTTTGGTGATGGATGATTTCCAGGATCTGATGATGGAAGTTGGTCATGGGAACTCCTAAACTAGTTTTTTGACCTGTAGTTTTAGACCTATCTTGTTTGGGTTTGTGTGATTTATCTGTACAAGTACCCACGGACCAGCGACATAATATGCAGGGTTATTGAAAATAACAAGATGAATAAAAAACATTTTAAAAAACAAGCTTATATGGCGTTTGTTAAGTACAGCACGATCCTACCTTGCATTTAGTTATTATTTCCGTTTATATATAATAATAACACACACCGGGGGTTTACACTGGAAAGGGAGATTTTTACGTGGTTTTATTACATTTCCGAGTCATCATCATCATCATCATCATATCAGCCGAAAGACGTCCACTGCTGGACATAGGCATCCCCCAAAGAGTGCCACAATGGCCGTTCCTGCGCCACCCGCATCCAGCGGACTCCCGCGACCTTTACCAGGTCATCAGTCCACCTTGCGGGGGGCCTACCCACGCTGCGCCTTCCGGTACGTGGTTGCCACTCCAGAACCTTTCCGCCCCAACGGCCATCGGTTCTACGTGCAATGTGCCCCGCCCACTGCCACTTAAGTTTAGCAATTCGGAGGGATATATCGGTTCCCTTGGTTCTGCTGCGGATAGCCTCATTTCTGATGCGATCGCGCAGGGAAACTCCCAGCATAGCCCTCTCCATTGCCCTTTGAGTGACTTTGAGCCTTCTTATGAGGCCTATAGTAAGCGACCACGTTTCCGTGCCATATGTCATCACTGGCAACACACACTGGTCAAAGACTCTCGTCTTGAGACACTGCGGAATATTGGACGAAAAGATGTGCCGTAGCTTCCCGAATGCTGCCCAGCCGAGTCGGATTCGACGATTGACCTTCCCTTCGACATTTCCGAGTATCACTCTTTATTTCGAAATAAATGTTAAAAAAACCGGCCAAGTGCGAGTCGGACTCGCGCACGAAGGGTACCGTACCATTATCTATATCTAAAAACGGCAAAATATCTATATCTAAAATCACGTTTGTTGTATAGGAGCCCCCTGTAGCCTAGTTAGTAACTTGGTAGTGACTCTGCCTACGAAGCTGGAGGTCCCGGGTTCGAATCCCGGTAAGGGCATTTATTTGTGTGATGACCATAAATATTTGTTCCTGAGTCATGGATGTTTTGTATGTATTTAAGTATTTATTTATCTATATAAGTATGTTTATCGTCGTCTAGTACCCATAGTACAAGCTTTGCTTAGTTTGGGGCAAAGTCGATTTGTGTGAGATTGTAAAAGAAAAAGAAACAAATAAAAACTAAAATAAAAATAAAAAGATGTATTCTGTTTTTTAGTATTTTTTGTTATAAATAGCGACAACAGAAATACATCATCTGTGAAAATCTCTATCTTTCACGGTTCATGAGATACAGCCTGGTGACAGAAGGACAGACAGGCATTCAGACAGACAGACGGACAGCGGAGTCTTAGTAATAGGGTCCCGTTTTACTCTTTGAGTACGGAATCCTAATAAGTGACATAGGTTGTAGGCTCAGAACATAAAAAAAGGGAGAAGTGCCGTACTGCTTAATTCCAACCAAAACCGATGTCCCCAGTTTTCTCCCATCGCAGCGCCCATAGGCACACACATTGAACCGTGTAAAAACAAAGACTCGGGCGTTGCCAGTGAGTCTACGGCAACATGCAAACAAGGGCTGTGATTGGCTTAAACGCACTACACTAGGGGGGCGACAAACGTTAAAATTATGTTTTATCGACATTGATATTAAAATTAATATTATGTTATGATATTGATAGGTAACAACTTCAACAACATGGTAAGTTTATGTGGTGGTATTTAAACTTTTAGCTACAAGTTTAAATAACACGGGTTGTTAACTTACCATAAATCGCAAAAGTAAAAAATATTGACGAATACCTACAGAGTAACATAAACGGCTTTTTATAAGTTCGTGTTCACATACATTTAAAACTCTGGTCACATCGATATTTTTGACCTGTAGGTACCAGGCCGATCCGTATCGCATTTTGGCGCGAAATAATATGTCCATTACTCATATTACGAGATTTAAGGCTAAGGGCGAGTATCCACCAAAGATGTGCGGAGATGTGTTACCATACATTTTACACCTAGGTTTCAAGCAAGCGAGGTGTCAAATATTCGAAAAGTGTACGGCTCTTATTAAGTGGTTGGAAACATTTTTCTTGAAAATGTTACGAACACATTAACTCTTCTCTGTACAGGAAACCAGTTAGGACCTCTGCCAGTAGCATCTATCCATTTTTTTAGTACCTACTCGGATTCTTTGGAAAACTGTAATAAGAAACCGAGATTTCTTCTTCAATTATCACATTTCAAATGAAAGTAAAAAATACTCATTTAAAATAAATTATTGGTAATAATATCACATTTTAAGTTGTTCTGAAGCCATTTGCAACTAAATTATATACTTGTATATACAATTTTAATATGTCTATTTACCGTTCATACTGCAACTTAGTGAAAATCTTATTAGTAGGTACCGTAAACATTTTGTGCCTTTTAATCTTATAAGTATGTTATTAGTTACCTTTAAGATAGGCACCCAACCAAAACAAGTAATTAAATAAAATAAAACAGCGAAAGTAGTCGAAATAAAATAACTAGTATGATATCGTACTTCTATTTTATCGATTACGCGTAAATTGTAACTGCACTTTGGCACCGCTCTAGTTTGCGACGCCAAGCAGCGGCCGTACCACAAAAAAATTCAAGCATCGTCCATATCCATAGTGGTTTAATACATTGCGCCGTGGTTTACTGTATTGAACATTCAATGTACAACGCATAGAACAAAAATATGCTTTTTCGTTCGATATGTTAGTTCGATCCCGAGAAATGAGGCGGCGTTGCGTTTATTTATTAAAATATTAGTTTTTACTGACTTAAGTGAAAATACTAATACTCACATGTGGTGCGTGACTCCACCATTTATGTAGGTTTTAGATTCATTCCTATTTTTGCATGTAACCACGCTACAATTCGGCATTTTGAGTAAACGTGGAAAAACATTTCAGATTCACGGCAAATTGCGACTAACATGCGGTGGGCAGTGACATGCCCATTTGGCCATGTCGCACCGACACGCGCCAAGCCCCCGTTTCATATCTATTCCTTTTTATCATCTGAGGTTTTAGGCTTTTGAATAAAATCACGCATTAATTAATTGTATTCTAGATAAAAAGCTGTGTTTGTATAATTTATAATTTTCAGTTCCTTTGGTAAGAAACGGACATAGCAATTTCTATGAAGGGCAGTTTTTTTTTACTGTCCATAACAAAAAAAAAATTCTTCAAGAAATGAATACGTCAGTACCCAGTAATTTCCTAGTAGTGGGTCGACTGGTATAATTTCATTACATTACTATATATAAATAAGACTCAGATACCATGCAAACTATTAATATCCGTAAAACAAATCATTATTCTTATTACTGACAACTTTAAAACTCGTTAGTTTATTTTATACTAAAAAAACGAAACTAAATATACTTTGTCATATCATAGTATTTTAATACAAATAGAAAACTTGTGCTCAAAAATCAAATACTTACTTTATTCAAGTTATCTAACTTCGCTAACATGATGTTCTAGAACATCATGTTAGCGAAGTAATACTTACCACTTTTAGTGCAAGTATCAATATCGGTCACGGAGTGAATTCCAACGGTGCGCTATACAGCTATTTGCATCGGCAAGCTCCGTGGTTAGTTCTATCCCGATCGCACTTACATATAGCTAGAAAGGGACGGCACCCGCGGCTGGTGCGATCTCGCTGTGCATGTGGGGGTTAGGTACGTTTGTGTGGGTGGTAGTAGTATTTACACACACAAACGCACTACGCGTGTCAAAATACCGAATTCTGAGCGAGCGCTTTTTTGAAGAGCACTCTTAACAACCCGGTTAGTTAAAGAATGCACCGTATTTTATAACACGGCCTGCAATCTTTGAACAAAATATCCGGGCGTTAGTATTGTGGTCACGTGATTGCACGTGATTGGCTAATGCAATTGACTAAATATTTACCGCGCTTCCCTCACCCCCGCACCTACTGCCATCTTCAAGCTGTCCGAGCTGTCACTCTTGCCGCTTGTTTTTGAATTTGTTTGAGCGTTTTAACCAATATATGTTTTGACATAAAAAAATAAATTAAAAATATGCAAATGTCAAGTTGAAATTTGAATTCAAATGTTTGATTGAAAAGTCAGAAAAAATACGGATTTATCTTGCTATTTCGATATGTTTCGCAGCTTTTTCGTTTTAATTAATGTATTTGATCTCTTCGTGTACCTACTCGTGAACGTGTTGAGTTAGAATATTCCAGAGATAGACTCATTATGGGTGGAAATAGTGGGATAAAATTTGTGGTGTAAGAGAAAGACACAGACCAGGATTCTTTGGCTAACTCGTGATCCTAGAGTGCAATAGAGTATTTAAAAGCAACTTTGGCCTTATCAAGCAAGTATAGCCTGCCATATCAGATCTCATAATAGGGATAATTCATATATTATATGTATGTGTCCCCATGCAGGAAGTTGACGCCTTAGGTACCTACCTACCTACCTAAGGTATGTACTTATGTGAACGAGTTAGGATAGTGTGTTGAATAAATCCTAAGCTTTTATACTTAGTTAAACTAAAGTGCTGTTTGGAGTGGAAACCCTGGGGCCGTGGGGACCGGGCGTGAAGGCCCTGTATAAGGAACTTTCGGAGCGGCTCATCCAAACATCCAGAGAGAGCTGGTAGCTATTTTGGCCAAAGGATTAGCCTAGCAATCCAAAGAGGTAACGCTGCCAGCCTTCTGGGCACCATAGCCAACGACGGCGACCTGGGGGGCATTTACTTTTTATAGTTTTAGTTTATAATATAGGTTTAGTTTAATTATAATTCTTTATAAATTTTATTATTTTACCATTATACTTAAATGTCTTAGATAATATTAGATTAATTAAAGTGCTTGAGCGATATACCTACATATTGTAAACATAATTTATTGTCACGGGACTCGCGGGCAAGCTTGCCAAGTCTTTGAGTGAATTCGTATCCTTATTGCATAATTTTTAAATAAAAATACATGTAACCTTTTAATTGAAGTTTTTTTTTAGAATTGTTCTGTAACTTAGAAAATGTATATGTCTATTTAGAAAACTGGTGCACCCTGCAGGATATCTACTTGCCCCGTATAGGTAGGTACAGGTCGGCAAAAAAAAACTACGGCTGGTCCGTAGTTTTTTCGGCCGAGCTGTGCCTACTGTACATAAATGGGGCATTGCTGATCATAAATATATACACATCGTAATAGTTCCAAACCTTCCTGCAGGAGGGCGACACTGCTTCCTACCCATTTGGGCCGCCGACATAGATATCTATTACAATATGTTAAAAATAGGTACTCTGTGCCACTGTGCCATACACTGGCTGTTCGTTTCAGTTCTCATGCCAAAACATGCATCAAAATTAAAAAAAAAAAAAGGTCTCGTCAATTTCAGTGGAACCCTATTGGCTAAAATGGCTGTATGACAGTTGTGCGTCTGATACGTTAGTATCTCTTAGTAGTCTGTGTTTTATAATATGTATAACACGAGTGCCGTAATGTTATAAAACACGCGTGTTTAATACCCAGGATTATGAGCCTAAAAGCGACGTAATAAGAGGCACGTTACGAGCAAATGTGTTGAAAAATAACTATTTATATGTCTTCTCATGTACACCGGTTAACTTTTAATGTCGTTCTTGTAAAAAAGCTAGTTTGCTTTTTGGGCTATCTAGTTCACCCAATCTATCTGACTAAAGTTTGGGAATGAACTCCAATTTCCTAAATATAGATATTCCAACGTTAGCTCTCTATGCTTCCTTTGCCTGCTCACGGACGAACTTGAGACTTCTTTATTGTTATTGCATACGTACATACAATATAAAGTTTGGTTTTTTGCTTTAAGATTTTTTTGTTTACGTAATAGGGATCAGTAAGAAATAAGTAGGTACCTACCTACTTTATTATTGGTTTTTATTCGTATTGCTATTTACTTTCAATTCAATATCAGGGTAAAGTTTAATATGAGATACCTTTAGACGAAATAAAATCCTATGAACTTCCGATTGTCACCTGACTGAAATTTAGAGGAGCTCTGCTGGGAAAATATCTCCATCCACCTTATTAAAAGACCACAGCCAAATAAGCCAGTGCAAAACGAGAGATTAAGCAAATATTAGTCCAACCAGTCGCCTAGTTTTTTTTTTTTTAATCTCTGATATAACCAGAAACAGTCACCGCGAAGGATACGGGCGACTAAATCTTTAATGGAATTAGTGATTCTGTGTATGAATGATGAGTGATGGTGGTAATGGATGATGGGTGAAATGGAGAGTGAACTATGTGCAATTGAACTTTTTCAGGTTATTAACTATGGATGAGGCGAGTTTGCAACATGAGGCTATTGTAGTTTCTTTACGAACTATTTACTGCAGGTTGTATGGTTCTATATGGAGATTATGGCAGGTGATTTCGTGGTTAAATCTCGGGTTTGTGAAGTCGCCTAGTAACGCGAGGCCGCTAGCGCAACATACATACTACTGTTGGACACTGGCTGCCATGGTCACGCAGGACTGGACCCTCGTCATCCCTTTGCGGATTACAGGGTTTCTATATGCCTTTGATTATTTGATTCACAGATGTGTTGAACATGGTATAACATGCACTTGATTTTATATTGAAATCAATCCAGAATTTTATAAACTAAAACGCTGTTTGAACATGAGAATTGTATGTTATAGTCAAAGATATCGCTACAAGTTTCGTTTCCAAGTACTCATATGTCTAGTTTCGTTAGGTGTGACGGGTGAAGTGAGGCGAATGACCGCGTAAGAATAACATCCCTGAGGTGACAATTCATTCGGTGGTGGTTCTGCATTGGCGACGCCGTCATTGACACCAAGTGACAACCCTAACTAGACTAAATAACACGTGCAATACGGTAAAGCGGGATGCTATGATTTGAGTTTTCTAGCTGTCAAAATCGGTTCTAGTAGACAGTGTACCTTCTGTGTCCCATTTCACAAAGCTACAAGTTAAAATTTCAAAAGTCGAAACTTAAAACACTGAGGTGCTTGACCAATAACAAATATTGACGATTTAACCCTTTGAACGCCAAGATCGCCTAAAGGCGACACGTATTGTCGTGCCCGAAGCGCCAAGAACGCCTTTAAGTGTTATGACGTCCGTTGTCAAAACAACCTTCTTTCATATAAGGTTCATAGTTACTCTCTTATGGAATAAAGGTTGGCGTGTCAGTGACAGTAAAAGGTTAAACTTGTAAAATTATAACTTTTAGCTGCGTGAAATGAGCCCCTCTTCTTAGGAACTATTATTTGTGCCTTGAGGTCGGGTACCACAAAACTTGATCTTCTACTTTATGCATTCAATCTCTGCAAGTACAGTCAGTTTCTGCCTGTTCATTTCCTATGACCCAGAATAGAGGTTAGTTGGTAAACGTTGGCTAGAAATAGGAAGGAAATAACGGAAAAGACGTACGGGCGGCGACAACTGCATCCGACGCGAGAATTTACGACAATAGTTCACATTTTCGTTTTAAACAGTGCAATGCATTTATGATGTCGCTTAGAGCTGTTACAGCGCTTTTTGCAGCGATGCAGTGTCAATGCAGATGAGAATGATAATGTCAAGTGATCTATGGTTAGTGTCATGATTGCATTCGTGAAACGCGCGTTTACATCGCTGCGAAAACTCGCAGCGTGTAACCTCTTGGGTACATATTATTTTGAAAACATAGTTTTAGTGAGTTTTTTATCGGATTATTGCAATTATCGAAGAACTTTGTAGTTTAATTTACGGGGCGATAATCATGTGCTAAAGTGTGTTTATCTGATTACTGTGTTGTTTCATCGCATACACATGTTAATTAATATAAGTGGATGAAGCATCCGAGCTAGTTAGTTAGTTAGTTATATTGGGCGTTTTCCGCAAGTCGACCTCCATTGTGTCTATTTTGCGTGAAACGACGGTGTGGGGATGGCGCTACTCTAACCACCCCAGCTCGTCTAGAAAGTTGGTGAGTGCCTTGGTGTTGCTGAATGCGTCCCGTAGCTAACTCGAATTCTGAATTCACGCCCCGCATTCTTCGACTAGAATTCTAATTTATAAATAATTTATTTCTTATTTATAATTTATAAACTTCTTTAGGATGATTAACATGACGATAAGCAGAACCTAGTATAGCCCGACGCCCGGTCACCAAGTCTTTCAAATATTCGCAGCTGCAGGACCTGCACGCCGTTCTGCCTGACCTTTAAACATTATGCAGGCAACGGAATATCAGTTATTATTAATAATCTATTAATATGTGACTGTGACAAACACATTAATTAGACGGATTATATGTCCCGGGCACGACCAGAGGGGTAATTGCGTTTTTAATGTAATTTTTGAACGAGCTGGTAAGACAGCTCAACTGTGTGCGCAGTTGAATGCCAAGAGCAATCCTGTGACGCCTCTTTACAAGGCGGAGCCGGATCTCGTTGGTGGTTTTTGACGGTAGTCCAGCTTTGGTTAGTCCTTCTTACCCGTTCTGGTTTTACCTCGGATAGGACGGGATGCATAAATGCATTTACATAATGTAAAAAAAAAACTGCTGTCAACCACCTAAGCGTCTGTGTACAAAAAATACGCACTTGACCAACACGTGAACTATGAGTTATCCTTTACGTCTTCGGTGACGTATGCGCGAGTGTAGCGGTTGTGTTTGGATGAGTTTCGATTTGACAAAATGTTTAGCGTAAGATTGACCTCATGTTGTATTTGCTTTATCATACATTTCCTTGAGTCATTACATCTACATCCCCGTTATGGGTCATAAGGGTAGATGAGTCTAAAAGTTATAAACTAGCTTAGTCAGAGCATCTTTCACCCGTTGGCAGGTACCTACTTTAAAAGAGATTTACATTCACTAATTCTAGGTCGGTAACGTTTAATATAGTATCAACCCGAACGTTTTAACCTAAAACCTTAACATCCTAGGACAATACACCACACGTCTTTGCCAGTGAAATTTTATCCCAGATATTTACGAAATACTTAGTGTCCAATTTCGTTTGTTTCTATACCACGGTTAAGGCTCGCCATCTTTTTAGGGTTCCGTACTCAAAGAGTAAAACGAGACCCTATTACTAAGACTCCGCTGTCTATCTGTCTGTCTGTCTGTCTGTCCGTCTGTCACCAGTGGGGTAATCACGTAACATTCCGAACGCGCGTCGGTACAATTTAACTGTCAATTTTCCATATAAAAAGTTACATTTAGACCTACACGACGTTCGTACAATGCGTTACGTGATCGACCTACAGGAGTTGAAATTTTCACAGATGATGCATTTCTGTTGCCACTATAAAAAAAATACTAAAAAACAAAACAAAATAAATATGTAAGGGGGCTCCCATACAACAACGTGATTTTTTTTGAGCGTTTTTGGTCGATATTGATAACGGCCACATGTAGACGCTTGAAATATTCACATAATATTTAGTTATATATTAAATTTAAAAATAAATAATTAAAATAAAACAAATATTTAAGGGGGGCTCCCATACAACAAAAATGACTTTTTTGCCGTGTTTATAGATATAGGTACGGAACCCTTCGTGCGCGAGTCTGACACGCACTTGGCCGGTTTTTTTTTATAAAGGCGGTGGGAAAAAAACGTACCTACCACCCTTCTGATGGTAAGCAGTTACCGTAGCCTATGGACGCCTGCAACTACAGGGGAACCACCATTCACGTTGTCAACCCTAACGACTCCATGTTTTAGGATACAAATTTTAATCACTAAACCGAAATTATACATGTTGATGTAAATTACTTTATGACACCCATTTTTTTTACCGATAACCGATAGATACGGGATGATATATATAGATTAAAATAATTACACCATGATAGCGATAAAATTCTATGCATATTTACGATTAGGAGCGAGCATAAACATTGGGAAGTGGTTTTGCGCCAATTGTGCGGGTTAAGAAAATTTGGCCAATTTGAGTGGTGTTTAACCGAGCGCTCGCGTGCTTTGGAAGGCACAATAAGCCGTTGATCCTGGTTGTTGTCTGTAAGCCGAGTTAGAGGCCTTCGGGAGGCTTGAGAACTTCTAACAGTCAAGTTGCCAACTCACTTGACAAAGTCTTATCCCAACCAGGTCTAATTTCCCAAAAGCTAGTGCCTACATAAATGTCTGCACCTAAGTTTCTTTGCGATGCAACTGCGATAACGCATCAATATCACATTGGTATGCGATATGTCGAGTAAAACTGACCTCTTGGTTTACGACCATGGAATCCCAGTGCATTTTCCCATATTTCCCAGCCTTGATTGCTTTTCTAATCTCCTGTTATACCGTTTACCGTTGAAAAATATAAGGGATTTGCGGGAGAAATCCTTTTTTGTAAGCACACGATTGGCATTCCTTATCTCGTTGAGGAAAGGAAGGTTGTTCTTTCCGGCTCAGGCTCCAGCTGAAGCGTGAATCTTTTGTAGGAGATTATAATCTTAGACCCTCGTAAACAATTGGTTGTCTATAAAGTCGGTTTACGGACGATAATTTAACGTGATAACGTTATAAAGCCGAATGCTCGGCTCAGGCGGAACGGGACAATGGGTCATACTTTTTCGTGAGTGCGGTGTTGATC
The DNA here is from genome assembly GCA_963854355.1 of Epinotia brunnichana. Classification (NCBI taxonomy): domain Eukaryota; kingdom Metazoa; phylum Arthropoda; class Insecta; order Lepidoptera; family Tortricidae; genus Epinotia; species Epinotia brunnichana. The sequence goes on from OY977940.1 coordinate 4,056,074, forward strand.
GATTTAAAAGACGATATCACGTCAAAAAACTTTGATCAAATGAAAAGCAGTTTGTATATTAGCAAATCGGCTGCAAAATGTTGCGTTAAAAATGGAGAAAATGTTATTAAAAATATATTAAACGGATATATATTCAAAAAAACCGCTATAACTTCATTAAGTAAATCAATCTAATATTAGGTAATAAAATAATTTATTTATTCCGACAACAAGATCCACGGTTTGTTAGTAGGTAGTTTTCTTAATCCTAGGTACGCTATGTCAGTAAATATTATGAAGCTAAAGATATAGTATTTTACAAGCTTTATATTATTACAAGCTTTAAGGATGACTCACGCTAGAACGGGCCGTGTCCGGCCCGGGGCGTTTTTTAAGAAAAACGACGGCGGTTTTGCGCGGCCGAGGCATACCCAAGCCCGGCCGAGCCACGGCCGAGGCTCGGAAGTGGCTCCGTGTCGGCCCGGCCCAGCCGTTGCACGGCCGGGCTTCGGTATGGCTCGGCCGCTCAAAAACGCCGTCGTTTTTCCTAGAAAACGGCCCGGGCCGGACACGGCCCGTTCTAGCGTGAGTCATCCTTTAAACATGTTAAAATATGTAAGTATGTAAGTATATATGTAAGTATATATGTAAGTATATATGTAAGTTGTCCGTCGAAATTTGCAATCCATTTTTCAGTGACTTTCCGTTATCCGATTGAGCTGAAATTTTGCATGCATATGTATATCGCATGACAATGCAATATTATGATGACATGGAGCTGATTTGATGCTGGAGCTGGAAGATGGCCATAGGAACTCCGGAATAAAACGACACAACCGTATCGAGTTTGGGTTCGTTAGAATCGTCTCAATGAGTAGTTGATGATGGTATGCAGAAAAGTACAGTAGGCAATAAAAGCTTGTACTAAAAATGAATTTTTTGACAGAAACTTAATTAAATAAGTTCAGTGTCGCATTATTGAGCACTCACTTCTAATGGCTACAGTTTTCAGGAGGCTGTTTGAACAGCAGGTCGATATGGATAATTGGAACAGCAGTTGGATATGGTTTTTATATGGATAAATGACAGTTAAATTGTACCGATTTGTCGATCTTTTATACCCACATTTATGCTAAAAGTGGCACTGGAACACAAGTTTCATGTGCTCTGCCTACCCCTTTTAGGGATAAAGGCGTGATGGTATGTATGTATGTAAATTGTACCGACGCGCGTTCGGAACGTTACGTGATATAGAAACGAAATTTTATCGCAAAAAAATACTCCATTGACAATAAGTAGGTAGTAAGATAAAGTTGAGATTATTTCATGTGGTCGACTTTTTCTAAAACTGATATAGGAATTGGAACCTTCTACCATGGACGGTAGAGTTGCTTTTTGAATTGACTACTTGTATGCAATTCGGCGAACTCAGATAATCTAAAGTATATTTATGTGTTTCTGTGTGTTATGTGTGTGTGTGTGTAAGAACTATTTAGTAGGTCCCTCAAATGTTAAAGATCGTGACCCTGTAGGTTGTCATAGCAACATGATGTCACTATCGTTCTCTCAGGTATACATTATAATAATGTCTGTGTATTGAAATACAATTACGTGACATTCTTAACAAGGCAACACCGAAAAATAATACTAGCGTTTTTTTCTATCCTAGATATTAAAAAGTCCGTGAAGCCTTTTCTTTTTCTTGAAACTTGTCTAAACACTCTTCACACACGAAATAGGTTACCATGTTGCTATTATTTCAGCCTGTAACATTCGACCTAGATCTATGAAAAGCTCAAAACTAGTATGAGCCGCTCAAATATTAAAGGCCACATCACACGATACGAGCTGTGTTGAAGGGCTAATAGAAAATGCATGAAATTACTGAAGTTAAGGCCGTGTGGTGAAGGTGAACTTAGGTCTATTTGACTTAAAACAAAGATTTGGATTAGGTTTAGTATTGATCTTACGCGCTTTAGGGCATTTTTATTTATCTATGTAACTGATTACCTACGGACCATCACAAAACTGAACTTAAACATAATTTTAGTTAACCTTTACCAACAACTTTAAATGACACTCCCCTCTTACTCAATCACCACCACGCTACGCTGTAGTCCGCAGCAGTTTGAACTCCTTATCGGCTCGGCCTCGACCTTCCGCGAATTGCGGCGCGGCAAGCCTTTTCATCGCGCGGTGGAGACGCGCTACGCACTGTCGTTAGTTGGGATCACACGCAATGAATTAGAAAAATCGCTGCCGCTGCCGCTGCCGCGCCATGTCGTTGCCAGGCCATGTAGCGAACCGCCGGCGCCCTGTGCGCTACCTCCGACGTCGTAATTAGCGCTGAATCGGTTAAGTACCGGGGGATTTTCCCGCGACACTTGTCGCCAGCGAGGTGTTGCGTAACACATGGAACTATGAAATCTCGACTATATACCGACAATAAATAAAATTCCAATAAAAAGTTTCTCAGTCGACTTTTAAATTTTTCGTCAGATGCTTCGCTTTTTAAATCTTGGGATAGCCGCTCATAATATTAATTTCATAGATATATGTCGGACATAATACCACGTGGGTTTTTCTCTGTAAGTGCACCTACGACGTGGGACTGTTTTTAGGAGCCCCGTTGAACGAATCACCTTGTTCAAAACATCAACCCTCGAAAATGTCGACAAGCTGCTTCTGACAAACATTAAGACTTCGTACAGGTAAAGTGAGTTGTACGCCATGATATAGTTTTTAACGAAGATACCCCTGCGTGTGTGTCTCGTATTCACTCCAGCCATTGTACGTAGGGCACGTTTCTGCAGTATTAGAACTCGACTGGCATCTGTCGAGTTACTCCACATGAGCGAACCATACGACATTAGCGAGTGAAACATTGCGAAGTTAACGAAATCTTAACGAAACTTTCGATATTGAGGGGCTTCAATTTTCGCAACATAAAGACGGCACTACTCAACTTATCACACAGTTTGTCGACATGGCACTTCCAGTTTAGGTTCGAGGCTAAAACAAAACACCTGCACTCACCGTACAATACAATGGAAACGTTGGCTATTACTAAGGTGGAAGTGGAGCATGCCGCCCAGAAAAAAATATAACATTTGACTTGTCAACGTTCAGCAAGCAACCGTTAGTCGTAAACCAATGTTGCAACTGTCTGCATGTGTCGTGGATTTTATTGCTGAGCTGCTCATATGTTCGCGCACTAACTATGAAGGTGGTGTCGTCCGCAAACAGCACTGGCAACCCAGTTGTTATGGCGGATGGCAGGTCTTTAATGAATGTTAGAAAAACGGTAACCTAACGTAAAACTATGTTTTATAAACGAATAAATGAAATGAATGAAACGCCGATCCTTGTGCAACGCCTAAAACTACGCGACCAGCAGCTGCATGAGACACAAGTGTTTGCAGACAGTTTCACCACCTGCTTACGGTCCGACAAAAACTAATAAAAATAATATTAAAGCTGTATATTGATAGTTACAAGTATAGATATTAGTAGAATCTGTATAGATACCGTGACCTCGGTTATTCTTAATTCCATCTCTTTAACTGAACACTGAATGCAATGAATGTTTTTGACTTTGACTAAGGATATCGTTTTATTATTTCAGGTGGGAAAAATAGCTCACCATGGCTCAAGAAAACAGCAACTCTACGATGGAGATGGGCACCAGTGACCAGGTACAACGCATTGTAATACATAGGTCGGCGTCAAAAATATGTGTAAAATTTTCGCCATAACATAATGGAGTTCGGCTAATAGGATCAGGTTGATGTGTGTTGTAGGAGATAGGCTAGCAACCTGTCACTGCAATATCGCTAGTCTATAAGCCTACAATTTCTAGAGCGAACATTGAAAAATAATAAATAATTTTAATTATACGGGGTGGAAAGTTAAAACGGGGCAGTAAGGGCAGCTACTAGATCCCTTGCCGCTACGCAAAGATGGCATTAGGATTTCATTCCTAACTTTTTAAGTGTTGACAATCTAAATTCACAGATTTTGGAAAAAAAGTGCAGTCAGCGAGAAAATCATAATTTTTGACGAAATTATTTTTAATGCCATTCGATCCGATTCCTATTAAGGATCAAAATTGATGATTTTCTCGCTGACTGTACTTTTTTTCAAAAATCTGTGAATGTAGATTGTCATCACTTAAAAAGTTAGGAATGAAATCCTCATGCCATTTTTCCGTAACGGCAAGGGATCTAGTAGCTGCCCTTACTGCCCCGTTTTAACTTTCCACCCTGTATGTGCCGCCGACCCCTCCTGGGAATAAAACGGGCGTGAATATATGTATGTAAATTCCTTCCAGATTTTATGTAAGTACAAGTTATTGATAAAATATTACTTCCTGTAAAGGTACACTTATTCAAATCATCTCAGTAAAATGTCTTCTTATCTAACACGTATCTTTTGACTGCATTCTACACAGAAAATTATACAGATAAGCCATTTATCAATATATCTGAGTTCTGCAAAGCGTAGAATTAGTACAATCTTACGCCCTTAACATTAAAGACGTGTTCAGATATTTTTGAAGCATTGCCACCTTAGATGTTATTGACATTAACTGGATTATTCGCTCTCGTAAGATCAACGACTCGTTGTTATTATGATAATATACTCGTAACTTCAGGCCCTTTTTATTAAGATTGTCTTTTTTTGCTTAACAGGAACTAAATTGAATGGAATACTTTTTGTGCTTACAAATCGTCGGGCACTCAAATATCGCCTTTATTTCAAAGCACTAAGCTTGCAATTGTCTGTTGATCTCATTTAAAACAGGTTTGCGTACGCTGAGAAGATAACCTTTATGAGATAACCCTGAAAATAGCGGGTAATAACTGAATCGAGAGATACAAGTCATTGAGTCGAGTGTTCTTAATCTAGTCAGTCGCGCGCTCAAGTACTCCAGTACTTTACACAAATCCTTAGTATATTATGTGTTAAGAAAATGTGCTAGTGTGTGTGTGTGTCCCACAGGTCCTGGTAGCGTCAGCGAAGAAGAAAAAAGTCACCTACATCATCGGCTTCGTAGCAATGGTGGCCGTGATCGCCGTAGTCGTCACGTTGGTCGTGGTTCTCTCAGGGAATGAGGGCGGAGAATCTTCGCCGATCGTGACGACTGAAGGCCCGACTACCCCCGTGACCATACCGACTACGATCGCGCCGACTGTAGTACCGCCACCGGTTGAGCCAACTGAGCCGACGCCGGAGACGACTGACCCACCTGAGCCGGAGGAACTGCCGATTGATCTGGAGGAGGTTATAAGTGGGGTGTTTGCTTCGCCTTCCTTTAATGGGACTTGGGCTTCAGGTACGATTCTTTTGTATATTTTTTCATTTGTTGTTTCCGTTGGCTTTTGGTGGTGAATCTACGTAGGTAAGTATCGGTTTTAAGTTTAACTCCTGAAAAAAAAATCGAGTGATGACCAAGAATAACCTCGTTCACTTAAATATTTATATTTTAAAAATTTAAGTAATCATGGCTTAATTTTGGACACAATTAAATAAAAAAAATGTCTCTAAACTAAATTTGAAACTAAGTTTAATGGTTATCTCCTATACTGTAATTAAAAATAGATAAAAAAGTGGTTGAAAAGTACTAAAACAATTTAGAAAAAGTAATCATGGCAATCAAAAATACTTGTTAAACTACTTTGTTTAACTTAAGAGCTCTACCTACTTGTATTAAACATGCATTTGTGCCTTAGTGAATTCTAGAGATGAAATGCTATAACATCTTCTAACTTATCACAAGTAGTTAAAGTAAACGTCCCAATATGTGACACCTTAATGTGTAATAAATAACGGACGCCTTTTGTTCGCCTCTATAATTATCAATTAATCATTCAAAGTATCAGTGCCACTGGGACATTTATTTACTACATAATATCGGCAAAAACCCAACCGGTGCCAACAATAATAAATACAAACTTTTCAATTGATTATTTCACATGGAAATTACCTAGGTCTTATTTACCTCCTGATACGAATAGGATGATTCACACTTTTCCTGTAACTTGTAGGTAAATTACCTCTTTAATTGCTTTATCACTGTTTACAATTGCAGGAAGCGACATTTTGTTCCGCAACGAAAACGGGGACTTGGTGCTGTTTGATCTAGACAGTGACAGCACAACCGTCTTGGTATCCAATACTTCCCAGGTATGTGTTCACTAAAACTCTGTAGAAAAATACTTTTTCTCAAAAATGGCCCGCAAAGTGAACATAACTCGCTACATATTGGAAGGTAAAGTGTATAGTTTAAGGCCAGAACAAAATTAAAAAATTAAAAACATTGCAGGCCGCCTGGAATGTTACATATAAATTCCTTTATTTGTCGAGTACCAAACTTTTTAAAAAGTAGAAACTGGCACATAAAAGACGGCACAGGTCGTATTCAGCCAAATCAACTCGTATTTTTCTGTTGCAAACGCGACATTTTTGTATGAGTCTCATTTTTTTTGTGTTTTTCGGTGGAAAAATACACTTGCGATTCTGTTTAAAAAAAATATACTTTGACGTTTAATTTCATGTAATTTGCAGTATCCTCAATTTTTATTTAATTTAGTATTTTTTATTCCCCCATTTTTGAGAAAAGCACTATATTAGCCTCGGCCAGAATGGCAATTGCAGGCTTCGTATTATAATTAAACGGACTCGCAAGTTCGTCCGTTTAAACAAATTACTCAGCCTGCAATTGCCTCCTTCCCGGCCACGGCAATAATGTATTATTGTTATATTGACGACTCCTCCTGAGACCCAGAGTCCGCTTTTAACGGCCGATGCAAAAAGTTTCACAATGTCTGTGTGTCTGTGATGAAATCGGTTCAGCCGTTTTTGAAGTATTGAGCTTTGAAATGAAAATGTCGGGGGTTTTTTTAACGTTTCTAAGTTTTAGTTATATGTTTTTGAATTAGGACATTTTTGACATTTAGTTTAAGTTCAAAATTAATTTTGAAATTTGTACGAAATTTTGTACGCTGGGTCTTGGGGGGGTGCCTACCTATTTCTGTTCGTACAGTCATCATCATTTTGTACTTTTTCATACCATAAGACGGTGGTAAATTAAAAAAAAAGATTAAACCTAGAACTCTTAAATTTACATGTTTCATAAAAGTGTTAAGTAGTGCAAGGCATGACGTGTTGCATAACCGAGGTATACTTACTTAAATATGTAGTTATTTGTAAAAACTTCCTGGTTTAGTTTATTAGGGTTAAGATGGTTCGGATAAAAACAACAGTGGTAACGAGCGTATTATCCGCCAACAAACTGTCCTCGGTTTGTTGGCGGAACATATTTTGTAAAACTAGCGTTCAAGTTTTTGTGAGGTGAATAAAAAAAAATAAGTATACGGTCTGCCTAATGTTAAGCAGACACCGTAGCCTATGAGAGGAGACACAAGCCCGTTCATCATCATCATCATATCAGACGAAAAGATGTGCCGTATATAGCTTCCCGAACACTGCCCTGCCGTGTCGACACAACAAATCCTCAAATCGGTCGAAAAAGGGTCGGCAACGGGCTTGAAACTGTCCTGTTAGGTACAGTCAAAGAATTTAATTTCCTACCCACTTTGAACTTTGTCAAAGTGACGTAATCAATCAAAGCGTAAGAGACTTCTTATGATTTTATTTACAGTGTCACTTTGAAATAGTCCTAAATGGGTAGGAAATTAAATTCTTTGACTTCGAGAAAGAGGTCAATCGTCAGATCCGACTCGGCTGGGCAGCGTTCGGGAAGTTACGGCACATCTTTTCGTCCAATATTCCGCAGTGTCTCAAGACGCGTCTTTGATCAGTGTGTGTTGCCAGTGATGACATATGGCACAGAAACGTGGTCGCTTACAATGGGCCTCATAAGAAGGCTCAAAGTCACCCAAAGGGCAATAGAGAGGGCTATGCTGGAAGTTTACCTGCGTGATCGCATCATTTCTGAACCTCGGTAACCGATATAGCCCTCCGAATCGCTAAACTTAAGTGGCAGTGGGTGGGGCACATTGCACGTAGAACTGATGGCCGTTGGTAAAGGTTCTCGAGTGGCGACCACGCACTGGAAAGCGCGCGTGGGTAGGCCCCCCACAAGGTGGACTGATGACATGGTAAAGGTCGCGGGAGTCCGCTGGATGCGGGTGGCGCAGGAACGGTCATTGTGGCACGCTTTGGTGAGGCCTATGCCAAGCAGTGGACTTATGTCGGCTGATATGATGATGATGATGATGATAATGTGTCGACAGCTACAGAAAAATGCAGGTCCCTATACAATATTGCGCATTCCCAGGAGGTTAGCAATGATTTAATAAAACGAACTTACACGGTTTTGCAAAGAAACATGAAACAAACCTAACCGAGAGGAAACATGCCATCATGCATGCAATCGTTATTATAAAGTAACACTAAGAATTTAAATTTGATGTACTCTCCTGACATGTAAAAACACGGTTTAGTTACTAGGTACCTACTCATACACAGAAAAAAGTCTTAGTCTGCCTCTTCCTACGGTTAAGATGGCAACAAGGACTCAAGGGTACACTGAGCTTCAAAACGAATTATGTACTTAATTAACGGAGTGCTCCATAAGAAATCACGTTCTGCGACCTTTTACTTTTGAAGATAAATACTTAATGAAATGGAACATGGTCGATTACAGACTTACGTTTCACATCCGAGGGACTATAAAATAAATAGTATGGGGTTTTTCAAGAAATTACTTTATGAATTTTTAAGGGATGGAGTTGTATGCGTCCATAGGCTACGGTGACCGAAGAGGCTCGTACATCATCTCATCATCATCATATCAGCCGAAATACTGCTGGACATAGGCCTCCCCCAAAGAGTGTCGAAATGACCGGTCCTGCGCCACCCGCATCCGGCGGACTCCCGCGATCTTTACCAGATCATCAGTCCACCTTGTGGGGGGCCTACCCACGCCACGCCTTCCGGTACGTGGTCGCCACTCGAGAACCTTTCCGCCCCAACGGCCATCGGTCCTATTCTACGTGCAATGTGCCCCGCCCACTGCCACTTAAGTTAAGCGGATTCGCGACGGCTCGTAAGCTAGTTTGCAACTGACGTGGTATTAAAAACACATTTTAATTTGAAATCATTATGTCACTTCCACTCACGCCGCGTTCTATAAAGATCGCAAGCCTACAACCATCCAGCAAGTCTATTCTACACGCAGTAGTAGTTCTCCCTTGTTAGAACTAACAACTTTAGCCCTAATGCTTCACTAGACCTAACCTAGTAATTTTTTTTTATAGTAAACTTTATAGGATTATTGCAAAACAAACCTAAACCTAACCTAATGATTTTTATTTGATGATATTCAAAGAAAACCCGAAAAGTTCACAGTTTCGAAAGAAAATGCATTAAGTCTAGTGAAAAGGTCTAATTAAACATTAGGGCTACAGTTGTTAGGTCTGACAAGGGGGGAGACCCGGTGTGGGTACATGAGCAATAAATTAAAATATTTACCCTAAATTATCAGTAATGCCCAAACTGGCCAGTACATTAAAGGGCATCATATTTTATTATGTTTCGGTTACGGACTCACCCAGCTTGTTTATTCTCGTGGTTTACTGTTTTTTTACTACCTTGCGTTTCACCTTTCAAATAATTATGACAAAAGCTATTAACCTTAACTTACTTAAAAAATACGTTCATTTAGTAACAATGGAAAGTGTATTTTGTTGTTGAGAACTTTCGCATTTTTTGTAATTTTGTATTAATTAATTAAGTATGTAATGAGAATATTTATGAGACCCTGAGGTTCGATTATGTGCTTGCGTTTAGGATTTTGATTTGAAATCAATGTGACTCACGCGCTAGCTAGAACTAGAAACGCAGTTCACGCGCAACGGTGACGCTTGGCGCGTCAGCCGTGTGAAACTATCAATCTAGGCGTTATTATTCTAAGCGAAACACGCAGATAGCCCACCAGCCAACACGAATCTCATCATCATAATATCGGCCGAAAGACGTCCACTGCTGGACATAGGCCTCCCCCAAAGAGTGCCACAATGACCGGTTCTGCGCCACCCGAATCTAGTGGACTCCCGCGACCTTAGACATCAATGCTCCAGTAGAGTGGTTCGGAATCTTCTCTTTCCGCTACTGTAAAAATGAATAGTCTTTTGAATAAATTCATAGTGATAATGATGATAGTGTCGAACGGTTAGGGTAGTAGTTTTGTGGTCGTGGGTGCAAATCCCGGTAAGGGCAAATATTTGTACGAGGAGCCTGAATATTTGTTTCTGAGTCTTGGATGATTTATATCGTCGTCTGGAGTAGGGCAAACCTTGGCTAATCTGTGATATGAAGTTATTCGGTGATGGTTACTTTAAGGTCTAATAGCGGAGTTACTCGATATGTTTACGGCTTGTTATAATTTTCAGTAGGTGGCGGCACTGTCATTCAACTTACTTACGTGCAGCAAGAATCCGAATGCATCCGTCAAAATTAAGAAAAAAAAAACTAAAACCTAACTATCACCGATTAGCCATATTAGGCTCAAGCTTGTGTTATAGGTAGGGCAAACCTTCCCTACCTTTAACACAAGCTTGAGCCTAATATGGAACTATTTCGATTAAATCTTGTGTAAGATTGTCCCTTACAATTTGTGTATTTATGATGATAATATTTTGTATATTTTACAGATCCTTCAGCAATCGTCTCGATTCACTGAATTATCTTCAGACGGGACTCAAGTGGCACTCGCGCACGGCGCTATACCTGTAAGTCTTTTGTTTTTAGTTTTTTAGGGTTCTGTACCCAAAGGGTAAAACGGGACCCTATTACTAAGACTCCGCTGTCCGTCCGTCCGTCTGTCTGTCCATCAGTCACCAGGCTGTATCTCATGAGCCGTGATAGTTAGACAGTTGCAATTTTCACAGGTGATGTATTTTTGTTGCCGCTATAACAACTAATACTAAAAAAACTGAATATAATAAATATTTAATGGGGCTCCTGTACAACAGACGATTTTTTTTTGCCGTTTTTTTATAGATAGGTAATGGTACGGAACCCTTCGTGCGCGAGTCCGACTCGCACTTGACCGGTTTTATATAAATGACTGGTTCATACATTTTCTAAAATGAGCAGTGTATGAAATAGTTGGTTTTATAGATTCAAATTTTGCTATTTCGATCCACGAATTTAATTTCATCCAGTATATGTTCATTTGGTGCGGCCAGGCATTTTGCTAACCATATTCAGGCAACTGCATAAATACATTACAAATGAATGCCAATATTGTATAAGGATTAACAATTTATTCATTTCTATTTTTTCATAATAATTTGATGCATAAAAAACTTAACACTAGGCACTTAAATCTACTTAACTACTAGTATATATACCCTCTCCAAGGTCACAGCCCTTGGGAAGGGTGCCCATAAGGCTGGCTACATTTCCTCGTTGAATTGCAATTCCAATCCGTTGGCCGAGGAAGCAGCCAGCCCTATGGTCAGCCGTATTATCTAAAATTTTTTTCTTTATTTCTTTATAAAGCCTATGGGCGTCAGGACTCCACGGCCCGAGAGTTTCAACCGCGAAGGCCGCAAATATGTAGGTGTTTGTCAGGCCCGCATATTTGCGGCGCTTCGCGGCTTCTGCCGTTGTTGCCGCCCCGCCCCCCCTCAAAGAAGTTGTGGCTAAATGGGACGGGGCCATGGTGTCCACGCAGGTGGCGTCCCAGATAAGAGGCCGACCCATCCGCCACGGAATGAGTGTCAATCCATCGGGTCTCCTGCCATCGTCACGAGCCAGGCCGGGAGGTTCCAGGACGGCAGGCACGTTTACGCTGGCAAGAGCCCGACGGATGACGTCATTAATGCTAGCGTGGCGGGATAAACGGCCGGCACTCTTTGTGCATGAGAGGCCGTGGTAACCCAAACGGTCTACCTCCACTCCGCAGGGGCAGCGGTGAGGTACTACGATATCCGCGCCTAGACGGAGACCGACAGCCAACCTTAAAGAATTGTTGTCTAGGAGAGTTGCACAGTGAATAGAAGGGTAAGCGTGTAGCCAAAATCCGGATTCGGGTTGCGATAAAGCCAATAAACGGGCTTTTTCAGTCCTCGTAGAGGCAGAGTTTAAGAGCCACTCTGATGCCTGGCGGCAAAGAGGTTCATCCCAAGTTCTTTGTACTGCTTTATTTGATGGCAGGGGTTTACCCGGGCAGGCTAGCTGCCACGCATCCTCTGTTTCGTGTAAGTACGCTACCTCAAAATCTCGAAGTGAGGGAGTAACGATTTTACCTATAAGTGGTAACGTACTGTGAACAGAGGAAAGAAAAGCAGGAAGAACGATGCTGGAAATTTGCCTGATTCCAAGGCCGCCATGTCGGATTGGCAGGGTAGCTTGTAGAAATTGCCTTTCATTGATTTGGACGTTGAAAAGTTTTTGGATATGTAGATGCATGATGTTGTCTATTTTTTCGCATAAATTAGTAAATTTCCAGAAGGGGCTACACCTTAATGCGTAAGTCAATTTGGGGACAAAAAGGCAGGACCGAAGAATGAAAAGAGCCATGTGTGAGTTTATTTTGAGGAGTCGGTCAGAGTAATCAGAGAAACGGCGAATTTGGGAATCGACAAAATCCGGGATTGCTTCTTCGAAAACTGGGGCTCCGAGAAGATGAAGTGAGCTATTTGAGAGGACTTTAATGCCTGGACAGATGTTGTTAAAACTGTCAATAATCTGCGATTTATTTACAATTTCAGGACTTATAAAAATCTCGCATTTATTCATATTGAGTTCCAGACCGATCTCTTTAAACTTTGGAATTAAAGATGAAAGGTCGCTGAGAACTGAGCTCGCTTCACCACCCAGGCTGCCGTCATCGAGATACCACATGTTAAATTTGGAATTTAGAGCCGAAATTATGGGATGAATTGTAAGACTGAAGATGGCTGGCCCTAATGGGTCGCCTTGTTGACAACCGACAGCGGAGGAAATATTGTGGTTTTTGTACATTAATTTTGAGGGTGAACTGTAACATTGCCAAAGATATGGATATAAACTAGGGATATTTTTTTGAACTTCTGTCAACAAAGCATCGCGGTTGACGGAATTGAACGCATTTTTGACATCTAGTTTTACGAGTATCTGTTCTTTGGAGTTGAGAAGGTAAGTTCGGCAAGCATGGACGGCGGCTTCACAACCACCTCTAGATCCAAAACCCAGTTGGACTGGCTGAAAGATAGGCTCTAAGTCCTTCACGACGTATTTGCAGCAAACCTTTGATGTTAACCTTCTGAATGTTGACCCTATAGCGATAGGGCGAATGCCACCATCTTTTTTGCCAAGAGCGCAGAGGTTTGCCCCATATAAAATTGGAACAACTTCTGGGTGGACTTTACCTGAAAGCAAAAAATTTACAAGGCGAGTGATGGACGAAAGAAAGTTATTGTTTCTGCCACCCGGAGAACCTATAGTAAGGTCCTTCAGGTGCTGGGGTGTGATGCCGTCTAAGCCACCGGCCGAACCATTCTTGAAAGACATAATGGCGGCCAACACTGCATCTTCGGAAGCTTGAAGACATGGCAGGGCTGGGCTAGGTGGGTCAGGGAAGTTAGGGTATGGATGAGCCGGTGGGTGCTTTGCTAGTAAGGCTGCGAGTGTTTCGGGAGTATCTGGGGCGGCTGAGTCACTACAAAAAAGAATTTTCGCAGCACCTTTGAGGTCCCCATCGTTCACTTTAGCCTCAACCACTTTGGATATGTCTCGATGTTTAAGTCCAATTGGGGAAGTGCGTTGCGAAGTATCAACATTAGTTGAGCGAGAACAATTCAGTTTAATTTTGGCGGTTAGAGAGCGATGTGAATCTTTTTTGGACACATGCAAGGTATTGAAAGCGAATAAAAGAAGATTTTCCCAACTTGAAACCGAGTTATTCGCGACGCAATCGTCAATCGCCTTGGTAAGGCTCGAAGCTACAGAAAATCTGGCCCCTCTCGGGATTCGCTTGATAACTGGGAAGGCTCTCTTATGTTCGCTTAATATATCAGAAAGAGAAACAGCGGCGTTAATAGAGGTGGTAGGGACTGGCGGGTGAAGGGTAGATATGTTATTTCCAAATTTATGGGACTTGCCTTTGTGTATGTTCAATCCACGCTGTCCCTTATAGAATTTGGGAGTGATACAGTATGGGCATTGAATAAACTCGGGTGAGGACTGACTATCTAGTTGGCTGACGGTTTGTGACGGAGAGGTTGACATCAACAAATAGAAATATACACAAAACACTTAATATACACAAAACACTTATAAAGTTTATTTATACATATTGACAGCGCTCGTTGACACGACGACGGTTGTCGGGGAGGCGCGACGGCGCGGCGGCCTGGGCATCCTTATAGTTTTGTAAAGTAAAAATTGTTTGTGGATTCTGAGAATAGGTAAATCAGGGTTCCGTTCCGTGGCTGGTTTGGCCTGGCTGGGTTAATAAGATTGTATCAAACGTGACAAACGTCAGATGGTTTCTGTGGACTCATGGAGAAAGTAAATCTATTCAGGTGGGATTTATTTCAATGCGAAGGTTTATATTATAAATTAGGAAGAAATCTTCATATTTCCTTGACCTTCCCGACCTTGTATATTAATTTAAATAATATTTTTCAGATGAGATTAAATTCTCGTTGACATATCAGTTTTTGATTCGATTGCCAATATATCTTTATTAACATCTCATGGTTATTATTTATCATTCTTATATCCATTCAAACAGCAAACAATAGATGAATAGGTCTCAAAAGCAGCGAGGTTATTGCAGTTATTTAATAATAAAAGATACAAAAGAAACAAAAGTCAGTTGACAGTTTTTTGTCTCAGACGTGATCTACAATATAATACCTACTTGAAAAATCATTACCACAGGCCAGGCCAAACTGAATCTTATGCCACTTATAAGTAGTGCGTACGTGAGCTGTAAAACAAGCAAAACTGAATGAAAAAAAAAACCGAATCGAAAAAAACAATCGATATTATTATTGAACATGCTCACAAAATTTCACGAGTATCGGTTGAAAAATGCGCCCTGTAGAGTAACAGCCTTACATCAGGACATTCGTACAGTCAGCATCAAAAGTAGCTACGCAATCGAAGACGTCAAAAGTTCTTATTCCCTTTTAATAAAGACTTTTGACGTCTTCGTTTGCGTAGCTACTTTTGATGCTGACTGTACATACGAAATAAATTTGGGCCAAGCTGAAAAATAACTTCATCCGGTTCGCTCACTCGTTCAGACATTATCAAGAAAAATATCATCATCATCATCATCATATCAGCCGAAAGACGTCCACTGCTGGACATAGGCCTCCCCCAAAGAGTGCCACAATGGCCGGTCCTGCGCCACCCGCACCCAGCGGACTCCCGCGACCTTTACCAGGTTATCAGTCCACCTTGTGGGGGACCTACCCACGCCGCGCCTTCCGGTACGTGGTCGCCACTCGAGAACCTTTCCGCCCCAACGGCCCACTGCCACTTAAGTTTAGCGATTCGGAGGGCTATATCGGTTACTTTGGTTCTGCTGGGGATAGCCTCATTTCTAATGCGAAGAAAAATATACTTCATATAATATACTCTGAAAACGTGATTTAAAAACGATAGAACACAATTTATTATCTAGGTCACGCCCTTGCCTCGGGACGAGCTGCACTTTTCCGAGCGAAAACTCAATTAACTGTCGTCAATATAAGTGCTTCGCTGCCGATATTGCGAATATGAAATTTATTAAAATTGAACTAATTTCTATCAATACATGTTTACGTTGACGTTGTTTATTCAAGTGGGGCACTTCAGTATCGCATTCGTAAACAAGAAAATTAAATGTGTATTCAATGGATGTTCTATTTGTGAGGTTCCACGCAATTCAAATAGGGTGGGACTAGGTACTCATCCATAATTGAATCGGTTAAATTGAAAACAAACGAACTCAACCTTCTGAATCATTGTTTTTTTTAATTTAGGTACCAATTAAATTTTCAGGGTTCGTTTTTCTCTTTTTCAATCAGTGTCGAAAATCAGTTAAAATAAGAAAGCAGTCTTTTAACTGATTTTCTCATTCCCACATGCTTGAAACATGATGAAGGTTTTATTCTGAGGAATATATGAACAACAAAAACTACTTCAATTAAAAATAAAACACCCCAAACATTACAAAAATGAGACTCAATTTAAATAAAACCGGTCAAGTGCAAGTCTGTCTCGCGCACCGAGGGTTCCGTACAAACTTTCACCACGCTTTATTAAGAAAAAAACTATGTTGGTTTTTCAGAGATAAATCATTATCAAGTGATACAATTTCAACAAAAAAAATGTATTTGGTAGAAGGTACTTTTAGAACACTTTCATACAAATTAGAAGGAAAAAAATTCAACACAAAAGTATTAAATTACAAACTTAAATATTATATGGTTTTGAAAAATAAAAAATAAATACGCTAGGTAGAGGTATCGTTATACTTTTCCGGTAATATTTATGTTAATATTAAATTATATATATATATATATTTTAATTAATTCACATATCCAGTTTACTTTATATTACTTTGTACTATCTCTTTCTTGCATGTGATCGAGAAATAAAAGGCTTTTTTATTTTATTTTATCTATATTATTTTCAATATTTTCGCTCGGTAAACTTCGGAGATAAGGAGAGGGAAAAGTATTTTTTTCTCTGTAAATCAAAATTTTTACCACTTTTATATGATACCCCACTTGGGCTAGTAACTAGACTTTTAATTTATGCTCCCCTTCTTATCCGTCTTTTTTTATAGAAAATAAAAATATGTCTTGCAGGTTCCCAAACAATATTTAGTAATAAATAAGTCCCCTATAAGAGATATCTGTACTTGCATCACGCATTCAATGGTTCAATTGTGCCAGTTCCCCAAGCTAGTTCAGCCCAATTTTTGCAATCGTTTCTTTTCGTCTCTATGTTGATCGTTTTAATAAAATATATTTACTAATTTATCAATTGTTATATATTATGTGCCTACGAATATTTCAGTGCTAAAATTTACCGCTCTGTTTCTTTGGGAACTTACTGGTCCTATTTTTGCTTTTCATCCTCCAAGCACTCCCGCGGGCAACGTTAGGATGAGTTAAGGGTTTAATTTCACTTATGATACATTCCTTATTGTTTTTTAGTACTTATAATTTATACTATATACAGCGTTGCTTTTGATACGAACTTATATTTATCGGCTAGAAGTATAAGTGGTAATTAACACAATTTGCCATGTTCAAAAAATATATTTTTCATTGAAATTAACACGCCACGCATTGTATCGGTGACAAGTTAACATTTTAACTGACATTTGATTGTCTCTCAGGCGTGCAAAATGTTATGTGTGTGGCATTGTTTTGCATTTATACATGGTTTTTTTTTGGAAATTATTTTCATTCGTTAGTTTCCTTTTTATTTGTTTTTTTTTGGCAACTGCCTGCACCTAAATATACGCTTTTCTGTTTAGCCCTGCGGTTGACTGGTGTAATGCATTGAGGCATTAAGTCCACTTTTTGTACTTATGTTTGTGCAATAAAGTTTAAATAAATAAATAAATTGTTGATAGAGAAAACTTCAAAGATTAATTAGCAATTTTACGCTCTATCATTATGGGTTATCATTATAGTGATTTTCCATAAAACTGCGAATAACACTTAAAACTATCGTTTGTTAATATTTATTTTCGTGTAGGAGAGACACTGAACAGCAAAAAAGAATAATAAAAATGTAATATCCAGCATAGTACGCAAGTGCCGCATTTTTATAGATGCTGCTTTTTTAAATCATCGTGAATGGTCTAAGCACTAAAATACCAGCGCTGGCGCCGCCAGCATTTACGCTGAGTTGTGAACATTTCGTGGCAAATGTGTATGTGCGTATGTGTCTGCAGTTTGTTTTATGTGTTTTATTTTGTCACGAATACTTAAATGTTTTCTTTCTTCTTTCTAAAATATAATTCCAATTACCAGGTCTACAGATACAGTTTCCTGGCCAGATACACCGCCTTCGACATCACATCAGGCGAGACCAAAGACATTCTACCCACCGCCGCAACCACCGAAGGCTTCCTTCAGAATTTCGTGTGGGGCCCCTCCGGTACAACACTCGCGTTCGTCTACACGAACAACATCTACTACCAGGCTAACTTGACCGAGGACCCAGTGCAAGTCACTACGAATGGACAGCTCAACGTTATCTACAATGGCATTCCTGACTGGGTTTATGAAGGTACGTGAATTGGTTTTACAATGATGAATGCGTAGTTTCATATTTTTCAAGAGTGAGCCTTAGCTTAGTCACAACAGAGATTCTTTCAAATTGGAATCAGTGTAATTTACAACGAAGTCTTCTATCTGACTTCGTTGTAAATTACACTGATTCCAATTTGAAAGAATCTCTGTTGTGACTTGTTTGGTTGTGTATTCTTGAATGTATTAACACCTTAAACAAACACAAAATCATTGTAACAAAAAAATCATAAGAACAATAAAAATTAACGAGTCAAGAATATCAACAACTAAAACCACCTGTTTGGTTCACACATCAGAAGCTCACCAAAAGTTATCATCATTTAAGCATTGTCATCATCAATGGCCTTTAAGTCTATTACAGACTATACAAGCAGTGTTAAGAAAGGAGACAACGTCTTCCATGGCTGTGTAAGCCAATGCGAGAGCGGCATACACGACCGCAAGCTTGGCAGGTGTAATTTGCCCGCGGCGAACAGGTGCCATGTTGATGCCGCTTGGCTCGATTTACTGCGAGTGTTTTAAACCACGCTTCATCATGAACTTGACGACCATCGGACACCAGTTTGCGCCATGAGGGTTTTTCAGAATGTATTAGCTGGCGGCCCTGTAAGCGAGATGTCTATTTCACAGCACTTGTTAAAACGCCACCAATCAAATTGATGATGATTAACATGATTCGTCATATACCACTTTAAACTCAAGCGCTTTGTAAAAGAATAAAGGTAAATAAATATCGAGTTAGACCCCGAAAAAACAGTATTTGAATATGATTAGTGATGTTATGTTATGACACCTAGACCTCTCGCCCTCGCCAAAATGCCAGTTGGTAAGTAATGCATTCTGAGTAATCCTCATTGGAACATAAAGTGTATAGGTATAGTCCGAATCGTTTTTCGAGAACGGATCTTATCTTAAGACCCATTCGGTACACCAATACCATAGTTTAGACACGTGCTACAAACGCTTAGAAATGAAAAGGCCATGTTTAATAAATACTTTACTCGAATAGTGACTAAAGTAGCACGGATCAAATTAAAACGAAAGGTATACCGGTATTAACAAGGTTTTATTAGTACAGTCAAGGGTGAACGAAAGCGTACATAAATAAGGACAAAAATATCTGTACAGGACTCTATTGTCAATGTCATAAAGGCGTGAACAGATATTTATGTAATTATTTACAGCATAAATACTTAGAACATCGTAAATAAGTAGCAGTTACACTTAACAATCAAAGACAATTGACGTGACTTCTCTTTGTGCTTATTGTGCCTGTTAAAAAGAGACGTGAAATCGTTCTAGAAATGCAATCTCGTATATATAAAGTGGCACTAAAGTCAAACTATCCGTTTCCAGAGGAGGTGTTTGGCTCCAACAACGCCATGTGGTTCTCCGCGGACGGCGGACACTTGGCGTACGTCACGTTCGACGACACAAATGTGCGCGTCATGCGCGTTCCCCACTACGGCGTTCCAGGCTCTCTGGACTACCAGTACACGCAGCATCACGAGATCCGGTACCCTAAGGTGAGGATAAACGTGGCATTGGTTCAGTAATCGTGGATATTTGTACAAAACAAGGTAATTAAATTAAAATCATGTCTTCGAGTATACTAGTAGGTACCTATTACAAATAGGAAAATCGGAGAGTATTACAGTTTATACTCGTATTAGTGTTATGGGACTTGAGGGCACACATTTTGATTTGTCAAATTCTTTGAAATATATATGTTTTTTGCGTAGGTATAAGCAGTCTAATTGCACAATATGAAAAATAGCTCAATTGACTGATTGATTCGATTGATTGAAATTTTGCTCAGTGGATTTTTTATCACGTACCTAAGTGTCTGTTTAATGCTCTGTACCTCTAGTAGTTTTCGAAAGGTTTTTAATGTTTCTGTGCGTCAATCACGATCGCGTCGTTAAAATGAAGTCTATATACGTCGGTAGCGTACTGTAATTTGTTGCAAGTTTAACCCGCGTAGTACTAAATGATTATGTTTTCATGGCTGCCGAAAGTTTGACAAGGAAATTGGTTCGATCAACATCAAAGATATTATCACTTTTGCAACTTATTCCTTTGTAATAAGGCGAATAATGTTTACATAGCTTTGATGTCTAATTACAGGTTTTAGGCACACAATTAAAAACAGGTTTACTGGTGGTTTAAAATAGCGTGGTCAAAAGATGAAATGATGAGATGATGATAATGTAGGGGAGGTATAAACAAGCCATTCAAACTGTTGAAAAGCGATTGTTTGTAAAATAATATGATCGATTTTCAGATTAAATACATGTAATAAGTAATAACTAACAGCGGTAGTTGATTGTGACCTTAATAATGTCCAGGGAAGTTAAAACCTTAAGTAGAATGATGTTTTTTTATTGAAAGAGCGTTTCAAAATTAGGTTAGCAATAAATGGATTGAAAAATGATAACTTCGGTTTTCCTCCGGGCTTGGTAATGGGCGGCAACTCCTAAGAACCAATATTATTAAACAATGGCTTTATTAGAAGAATACTATTAGATGATTTTAAATGTATTTAAGCATGGGTAACGAAGCGGGGTAAATAGTTTTCTATACTAATTTTATAAAGAGGAAAATTCAGGGAGATTGTAGCGTTGGAAGTTTGTTACTTGGGATGTAAGAGAGTACCTAATCTCCGGAACTTATCCGATTACAAGATTTATTTCACCTCTGTGTAGAACGGACTTTCTGAATGGACGCTATATTTTTCATTCCGATTTGCGGGCGGAACTGCGTCAGCCACCAGTGTATTTTATAGTTCGCTAGACGCCGTAGAATGTAAACTATGTCGGTGTCCGAGCTGCCCGGCCTAGTTAAACTTACTCCACGACTGAATTGCGTCAGCCATTCACAGAACATTTAAGGAGAAGCCGAGCCGTTGAACGAGATACTTTTAGGTGTAGGTTACTAAGTAATACGTTCGTTAGTAGGTATGTTGTAACGTGGGAAAATATCAAAATGATCTAGAATCAAAACAAATTGTGAGAAGCTCAGTCGAAAACTATTAAAATACATAGGTAATAAAGAAACCTCGTTTAATACCAGAAAAAATCTCCTGCTAACTTCTAATAGGCACAAAATCGTAATAAACAGTGCTGCTTATAACAAAATAATATCTTATTATAGAGGTATATGGTATCCGGAATGTAAATACAATACCTTCGTGTCGAACACAAACATTACAATAATTCATATAAATCATAAAAATACTTAGGTATAAAAATATCGTGTTGTGTTGCATAATGCTCATGAGAAGAAAAGGCAAACAACACTTTTGTGTTTATTATCTACTTACATACACAAATTTGCTTTCATTGCCCATTTTAGCTTATTAACACTATTGTATAATAATATAAAATCGCTACAGATCCACTCGTATCGATTGACATAGTTTAGTTTCGATATTATGTTCACCTTAATTCGAGCACTGGCGCTAAATACGAGCGAAAGTGGTTTCGCAGACTGGTTTGGCCCATTGCCCGTGTACGGAGTTTGTGGTCATACAAACCGAGATAAATAAACAATAGCTCTGTACCTCTACTAGAATTCATGTGCAATAAATATAACGTTCTTGTTTATATCTTTCAATATTTTAGTACGCGTCTAAATGTGTAACAAGGTTGTAGGACTGAAGCATTTTTGTAACTTCAACTTGTAAGTAAATATGACGATGGTAAATAAAAATAAAATAAAAATCATCAAAAGTAGGTATTTATAATATTATAACGTGTTAAGATTTCTTCAATATTCACTTCAAAATACTCCGATTCGCTTTAGGCCAGTTTTGTTTAGTTTTTATGCTACCTACAATATAAGCAAATTGTACACAAGAATATGTTTGGTTACTTATAACTTCCGTCAGTTTTTGGCCCGTTTATCCATCACCTTTGGCAAATTATGAAAATGTACTCAACACTTTTATGCCATTATCAAATACAGCTCTCGCTTATGGGTTCTGTCTTGTATAATAATGGCAAGGCCTTCGATGCGCCGGCAATTGTTTTGAATCTGACGGTTAGCCTTAGCTAAAGAGAATTGGCAAGTTTTTTGTTTGTTTTACAAATAAATGTAACGTTAATATGTCAGTAATGTCTATTTGAACAGCAGAGGGGTAATCACGTAACGTTCCGAAAGCGCGTCGGTACAATTTAACTGTCAATTTTCCATATAAAAACTTAAAAAGTGACATTTAGACCTAACTGACGCGCGTACAATGCGTTACGTGATCGACCAGTAGGGCGCCTAACGACAGTAGTAGGTAACGCCTTGTGACTTTTTATTTGGAAAATTGACAGTTAAATTGTACCGACGCGCGTTCGGAACGTTACGTGATTACCCCTCAGGTCCCAACTTCATACAAAAGGGTTCTTAAGGGTGGATTGCACCAACTTAAGATTATAGACCGATCAACGTTAAATATGGCGCTGCCAGCCGCTGTCATTCCATAAAAATATTTCAATTGAGCTGAAATTTTGCATACTTATGTAAATTTGGTAGGTAACAATGCAATATTATGAGACCATTGAGCTAATCTGATGATGGAGACAGAATATGGCCATAGTAACTCTTAAACTTCACGAGATAAACCCGTCGTCTTTGGGCTCATTAAAACCGTCTCACTAGTAGTTGATAAGTTTGATAACTGTCACATGTATCAAGCAAAAATTAAAACCTTGACTGAAACTTATTGACCTATACTAATAGTGTGTTTTGTTATCATTTCAGCCAGGCACCACCAACCCGACAGTGACGGTCACACTTCGCAACTTGGAGACTGGTGCCAACACAGTGTACACCGCGCCTACTGACATTACCCAGTAAGTATAGTTACGAGATCATAAAACACATGTGCTATCACATTGGTGACTTTGACTTATTAAAAAAAAAAACTGTATAATTCAATTCGCATTATAAAACGAATACAAGTTAATTTTGCAAGTGAAAATAGTAGTTTATGTGACTTTACATAATGAAGGGCATTAAACACGAGTGTTTTAATACCTAATTATGTACAGTTACATTCACTACTTTATCTACCCACATATCATAAGCCTCGATGATGCATTCAGGAGCCGTATGTTATGACCGGCATCGCGGCGTTGTTTTCTGGCAGCTGTCATAGTTTTTTTTTTAATTCAGAGACAAACTAGAGTCGGCCCCAACTATCATATCGTTCGATATATTACTTACGGTTACGTGCGACATTTGTCAAATTTGTATGCAAATTGACAATACAATTAGCACTAAACGTCATCTCAATTGATATTAGAATAGAGGTCAAATCAAATTTCTTTGTTTTTCAGAGATGTTCGGAATTTGAAAGAAATAATATTATCGAAATCGACGTTAGTATTTTAAAGTGGGCTCGCGGAACCTTGATCCCTATGACAGCTGTCATCTCCGTACAATTTGTAACCTTAAAACGTAAAATTGTACTGAGATGACAGCAGTCATAGGGATCAAGGTTCCCCGAGCCCACTATAATAACATTTTCACAGATAAGAAATTTGTTGTAACAAAACAGTCTATTTTTATGGTGGTCATAATGTTCTCGAACGTATCATGGAGGGTTTATGATATTTGGATAGATAAAGAATATTAATTTACACATGAAGAGAAGGAACGGTCAGAATAATACTCTTAACTAAAAAAAACTATTGCAGACTTGCATTGGCAGCGTAGAACCATGCATGGTATTTGTTTCACAAATACACTCTCTCTCTCTTCCCAGCTATATATCCCACATGGTGGTGGGGTCAGCTTTCCTCGTCTTACTTCTCCACTTCGCTCTGTCCTCGACATCGGTTTCGGATAACTTGCTCTCTCTTATATCTCTTAGCACTACATCCTTCCATCTTGTTCTGGGTCTGCCCCTGGATCTTCGACCAGAGACGGAAAGTTGTAGTGCCAAGTTACCAACATAGTTTGTTTCACAAATACACTACCGTAAAACCATACAACTATAGTCTACTAACCAACTATGGTCCAAAAGTAAACTCATTCGTTTCTATCAATACCGATTTCGTAATAGTGATTTTATACGTTTTTATTTAAATTTGTGTTATTATATTGCCTGTCTTTAAGTTCATCCACGAAAATAGTCGCACCTGAGCAAGTAATATGAGAATTGATTTGGACCATAGTTGGGTGACCTGGACTATAGTTGTGTGGTTTTACGGTACCAATCCTTGTAACTACAACCAAGTCTGAATTTCAGGCCAATCCTGAAAACCGTCAAGTTCGTGACCAGCAACTCCATCGCGCTGATGTGGACCAGCCGCGTGCAGACTACACTGAGGGTAGTCACTTGCACTATTGGGACAGCTGCTTGTACTCAGGTAGGTTTTTTGTAGGAAAGGTATGTACCTACCTTAAGATCTTCAGTCCTACAAATTCAATCTTCCATCAAAAATACCAGTTTACGGCTGGAATAGGTTAACAAGTCGGAATAAAAATTAACAAATCCTTCAATTATAATTTTTGACTTTGAATAGCCTAAGTTAAAAATTCTTCATCTTTACATTTCAACTTGTCAATTTATTCCCGCCATGTACGGATATAATCAAAACCTTCTAAAATTTAGATAGAATGAAGGCATTACTCTTGAAGTTTTATGTACTTCAAGGTTTCATAAATGGACCCATATTTTAAAAGAAAATTTCCATGTGACCAATTTGATATCTATTTTAGCTACCTTTATTAGCAGTACTTGCACCAGCTGCGGTCTCAGATGAGCACCATGATGACGGAGACCCGCCCGGTGCAAGCTATACTGGTACGATTTGAGAATATTTCATCAATATCAACGTTATTACGTTTCAGATATATCAATATACCGAGGCCAACGGATGGATTGACAACATTCCTCTCTTCTTCAACGGGGCAGGAAATGCTTTCATCACCATACTACCTCAAGTAAGTAGAATCTGTACTTTCTTTCCATTTAGTAAAAACCTTTCTATTAAGCAGAATCATAATATACTTATCTACAACTTAAGTGATAATGGTACCATCTTCAATGAATACATAGTCAAAAAAACAAAAGTCTTTCTATAACATTTTTTCATCGGAACAAATTTCATAGGACGAGACGTTAAGAGAATTTACTCTATAGAGTATTATCAGTCTTATAGCGCGTATTAATGCTCAATTTACTTTATTTTATGATCGCATTCCACCTCCATCATCAGACGAGTTTAATCCTCACAACAACAATAAGAGGAAAAATGGTTCCTTATCAAAGTTTTAAACTGTTCATTTGTAGGTATTTACATAGGTATATAAATTTTTCAAGATAATTTTCCTAAAGCTTGTAAAAAATACATATTACTTGAACTAAGCAAACAAAAAGGAAGACCGTTAATGTTTAAAATTAAACAGATACCATTTTGAATTCTTGGCATAAAATAATTTAGTTTCATTCGAGATACTTTAACATCTTCTTAATGAATTTCTTGGTTCAAGATTATTTACTCGAATCATGCATGTATTTCGTTCTGTGCAATAAAGAAATACTTCTTGACTACCACTTGATTCCACCATTATAATTCCAGGCGGTAGGCGGAACTCAATACAAGCAGATAGTCCAAGTATCGGCTCCAGCAACCGGCAATGTGTGGACTCTGCAGAACCGCGTCAACACCGCCCATACCGTTGCTGAGATCATGAAGTGGACTGATGATGATATCATGTAAGATCTCTATGTACTTACTTCGAGTAAAATGAGTGAGTAGGTATCCACCGGAGCTGAGCGAGGAAGTGGATCGATCGCTTGAACGCCCACATCATCATCCTCCTAGAGTTATTCCCAGTTGTGCCCTAAAGGAGCCCGGGGTCCGCTTTGACACCTAATCCCAAGGTTTAGTATAGTCACTAGTTTTTCGAATGCCACCGCCATCTGATCTTCCAACCCAGAGGGAAAAGTAGACCTTTTTGGGATTAAACCGGTTTCCTCACGATGTTTGGCTTTACCGAATAGCTACTGTTAAATATCAAAAGTTATTACGTACATAAGTTTTTGAAAAAAACTTAGTGGTACGAGCCGGCGGAACCCACGACGTCCAGATTATAAGTCGCGTGCGTTACGGCTACAGTTGGCTCTCTTATTGTGTGTCTCTTACTCTATGTATTAACTATAGCAAATGCAACTCTGTTCCAATTTAGAGTGGTATAAGTTCCATTGAAGGAAGCCTTTTAATAGGTCCTTGAAAGCCTAAAGGTTATTTAACTGTCTCTAGAAGGCATATCGTGGTCCCGTTTATCCTCGTAATGCCCAAGTTATTTTTAGGACGATTGATATTAGGGCCCAGGTGTTGGAGATAAACATTACGAGGTTGAACTGAAAGGGGACCTCGCCTATGTGACACCAATAATATTCCCTTACCTACCCAAATTAGTTCTTAACACAGTTAAATATTAGTTAATATATTAAGTATCTCTTCTTTATCCTCGCCTTATCCCATTTCAGTTGGGGTCGGCTCTCCTAATCATGTTTCGCCAGGACATTCTGTCCTGGGTCGTATGTGGGTCTATTTGGGCTGCACGTAGGTCCTTGTCAATAACTGATTGCCATGTGAGTCGGGGCCTGCCACGGCCTCTTGGACCAGCTTCCAAGTTAAGCACACTTCGTGTCATATGGTCATGTGGTCTTCTCATGACGTACCCGTACCACCTCAACCTACATCCGAGCAGTTTTTCCGTTAATATATTAAGTATATAAGAATAATGAAAGCTTTATTAATTGCGGAATATATCATTGGCTTGTATGTGACGCTTAATTTGCGGATATTTTCGCGTACTTACATACAAATTTTACCGTACTCGTAATCCCACTACCTAGGTACTTGACGGAATTAACATCACGATTTTTCTCCACGACTTAACATCTCCATTATCATCAGCCTATATACACGTCCCAGTGCTAGGCACAGGCCTACCCTCATGGATGAAAGGGCAGTAGTCCCCACTCTACCAGTGCGGGTTGAGAACTTCACTTTTTTTATGCAAAGACGGTGGCAAACAATCTTACGGCCTGTCTGATGGTAAACAGGTACCGTAGCCGATGAACACTTGTGACTCCAGAAGAATAATAAGCGCGTTGCCGACCCTTTTATTCACTTGAGGATTCGCTGTGTTGGCAGATAGAGGCATATGCAAGTCCTAACTCCCAACATAGCGAATCCTAGGGAGCTCTGGCGACCTTACTCACCACCAGGAACACAACACCACATGCTTCATAGCATGCAATAATATAGCAACACTACAAAAAAGTGGGGCTATTATGGCTGCGGTCTTCTGTAAGGTGGAGGTACTTCCCCAGTTGGGCTGCTCCACATACGAGCGAGATGACATTCCGCTGTACCTTTGAACACACAACTCAATCTTGAATTTTACATTCCAGTTGGTACAGGGCAACCGCCGTGAACGACTCCGCAGAACAGCACATTTACTCGGTCGGTTCCACTGGCGCAGTCGAATGCTTCACCTGCGACATTACGAGAGAAGATGGCGGCCAGTGCTTGTACAACGATGGAGTTATCAGTGGAGACGGCAATAGGATCACTGTTAATTGCGCCGGGCCTGATGTGCCACAAGTCTTCATTTATGACACCGTAAGTCCTATTGTAAAGTATGTACTATGTACGTAGTATTATTAAAACCATAAATAGCGGAGTTTGACATCGTGAAATTTTATATACTTTTATGTTGAGTACCTTTTTAGGTATCGGCCGAACACACAAATACTCGTATTCCCGATTAGAATCAAAGTCACTGAATAGGAATGTTGACAGAAGAAAATCAGCAACTACGAGTACTTATATCTGAAACGTCAAAACGCTATGTTAGTAAAAAGATTGTAGGGAAATATAAACAAAATGACGTCAGGATTTTCATGGTCAAACAGTGTAAATTTTTTGAACAATGCTAAAAGATGGATGCTGTTTAATTTTTTTTAAATAGCAAAAATAAATTGAAACTCGAAGTTTTCCAAGTGGTTTTGTAAGTTTTGTTTATTGGTTATATCATTGTAAGATAAAAAAAATGTCGTAAACTACCGTATTGTGTCGAACGACCACACAAGCAGGTATCACCGATAACTCCAAGGTTTGCCCTTAGTACTTAGAAGCAAAGATAACTTATTATTTGATAAACACAATAAGAAATTACATTGTATCTTATCTTACTTGTGAATTATCGCATGGCCTTGAAGCATTAGTATGAATCGAAACACCATCTCCAAGACAAATCATTATATGAGCAACACATTGGGTAAAAAAACTGTACAAACTTAAAAAAGTATCTATTAGATTATCTACAAACTGTTCAGGTTATAACAATCATTTTTCACACAAACAACTCACACAATACCTGAATTCCGCCGTAGACCAGCGCTGCGCTGCTGGGGCCGAGCCGGCTGGCTCGAATCGTACAGAGACGACACCCGTCGAGTATAACTATGTCACATGTTGATGATAACAACAAATGTAAATAGCTAATAATACTCGTAAATAGGCCGATTAATATTTTTCAGAACAAAATGACAAGACCGCGTCCGCCGCCCATCTTTTAATTGAATACTTTTACTTCAGCCTCGAGGGGCGCTAGCGCTCATGTCACACGGCTACTGCGAAAAAAGTTCCCACATAGATCTACGTTGTGTGCAATTTAAGGCATTTTTAGCCTGAACAGTATAGACTAATAAGTAAGGCGTTGTATGTACAGTCGCCATCACATACATCGGAGCAAACAAGCACGTCACAAACATCGGAACACACCTCTATTTTCAAGGCATTAGGGTGCATGTGCCGATATTTTTGAACACCTATAGTGTACCTATGTATGTCATGGCGACTGTACCAAGCTAGATGAATCTATCATTAGCTACCGGGACGCTATTTTTTATTTATTTATCGTATGGCGGTTACACACTGGTACCACTGGTATAGTATTCGTATCGATGTTGCTGATGTTGATGTTGTTCCAGTGTGCGCTGCGAGGTTCAGAAGGAACAGTGTAGCTGCTGAGTTTGTTGTTCTTTTAGCACCACCACGTGTAGGTGTTCTAGGGTTATTCCTACGGACGTAGAACAACAGCGACCTCCGGGACGCTATTATTGAGGCTCTAGTATAAGTTTTATCCATGCAATACGTTTTCGAACGCGTTTGCGTTTAGTCTCAATTTATATGGCAACGCGAACAGCGCCTCTGGTGGTAACTATTAGGAACTACGCGTTGCCATACAAATTGAAACTAAACGCAAACGCGTTCGAAAACGTATATGTATCGATAAAACTTATACTAGGGCTAAACTGGGCTATTACAACTTACAATACAACTACTACTACAAACCTGTCATTCATTCATATTATGAAGTTATAATTAACAACTTAGAAAAATTGAAAAAACACCGATATTTTTATTTCAAAGTAGTAGTTTTCATCTTAAAAACAGCTGAATCGATTTTGTTGAAACGTAGCTAAGAACCATTTCGATCACGTCAGCTTTCGGATAAAAAAAACCGCATTCAAATCGGTCCACAGATGAACCAGAAAGTAGGTTTAAATACCTGGGTTGTGCCTTGTTGTACCGAAGAGTGTTTGTAAGTGTAATCAAATTTATGTTTCGCAGATTTTTCATTGCCTTGAAAGTTTTTTTTTAATTTGGATAAATGTTACTAAGCTAAAATAACCTAATCTAATGGTTGTTACATCATGAACTTTTAACTGTACCTACCCAAAAAGGCAATGGTTTCCTAAAAAATAAATTTTCTATGAAATGAAAATT
The DNA here is from genome assembly GCA_963854355.1 of Epinotia brunnichana. NCBI lineage: Eukaryota > Metazoa > Arthropoda > Insecta > Lepidoptera > Tortricidae > Epinotia > Epinotia brunnichana. The sequence continues at coordinate 4,086,147 of OY977940.1, forward strand.
CTGCGAAACAATTCATTCAAAGTAAACGTTTGTCGATGAAATAAGCGGCAGCATTAAAGGTCACGAGAGATTACTCTATCCTTGAGATCCAGGTAAAATTTCAATCAAGATTTTCTCTTTTCAGAACGGCACAATCGAGCTCAGTTGGGACGACAACTCCGCTACAGCGGAGCTGGTCTCAAGCCGAATGTTACCTGTAAATCTGCGGCTATCAGTGCCGGTTGCAGCAGGCTTTCCTGATGCTGACGTACAGCTGCTACTACCGCATGACTACGAGCAGAGGACTAACGTGCCTATGCTTGTTTATGTGTAAGTAAAATCATTTAGACTTCTTTAGACGTTCAGGCCGAAGGCCCACGATGCATGGTCAGAGATATCCGAGCTCGAGCTCACAGTCAGCACCGTAGGTGCCTCACGAAGCGAATGAGCGCAACCGATGGAGACAGCTGATGGACAAGATCAAAAATAGTCACGATGCTCAATTCCTCAATATTAGGATCACTAGATTCACTGATGACAGTCTTGTTTGTAGGAGGGTTATCTGATTCATTGCATTTGTCGCATCGAGTTCTAATGCCTTTATAAATCAGAGTACAAATTTGGGAAAGTAATAATTTATTGAATCAGGCGTTACTTTGCGGAAGTCCATGATATATTACGAGAACAATATTCCTTTGCTATTCTGCTAAAAAACGTTGCTGGTCGATCAGCGGAGATCAAATGCAACTATTTGCGTATAAATATGCAAATAATTACAGAAAACCACCACCAATAATGAAAAAACCTCGACACGTGTTTCGCCTCTCTACGAGGCATCATCAGGAGATGCTGGCAGGAGATGTTGCTTGCGCCACGTTTTTTAGCGGAATAGCAAAGGAATACTCGTATTGTTCTCGTAATTGGGAAAGTAAGACTAATCGAAGTCCCAACTATGTCTCTACTCTTGTACGATCGACGTCAAAGATAATGTATACACATTTTCAGCTTATTCCAGTTTAATAGGCAAGAAAATTGCATATCTTTAACGCTGACTATATGTACTAGGCATCACTAGAAGAGTGTTTGTTGCGTGAGAAGACTCACGCAATTATGAATCGTCTAATGCACAGGAAACACCCCACTTCTCCCGAGTTTATGTTCTGTTCGCCCCTTATCTAGTTGTAGTAGTAGCGACGCTTCTTCGTGGATTCTCTAGTCTAAAGTCTTAATTTCTCATTCCAGCTACGGTGGCCCAGACACAGCGCTCGTCACGAAACAATGGAGCATCGACTGGGGCACCTCCCTGGTCAGTCGGTGGAACATCGCCGTCGCCCACATCGACGGTCGCGGCTCCGGGCTCAGAGGAGTTGCCAATATGTTTGCTCTCAACCGAGCGCTGGGAACTGTTGAAATCGAGGACCAGATATCTGTCACCAGGTAATTTGGTACTTTATCAATCTGGTATTTATATTGATTTAATCGTATTGCATACATTATTTGGCCTTTGAGTTTCTCAAAGGGGGGAAAACTGTCATTTGCGTCCGCAGGAGCTACCTACTACAACCCTGCACGTGTCCCCTGGGTAAATTATCTGGATGGTGAAAGGAGGTTCTACATCTCAAGTTCTAAGTGAATGATAATAGAAGCATTTGTCGTTACTTTTAATTTAGGCTCTAATTAAGTGGGGTTGGCATGAGATTTATGCTAAATCAAGCGGCGTGCGTAAAATTAACAACTATTTATTTTATTTACCGAAAATACATAAAAAAAATACCACTTAGTGCGTTAGGACTGCAGCAAAAAGGAACAGAGTATGTACAACCCCAAATTTGACAGGAACAACACTGACACATTAGAACCTACTGCCGACCATAACATTGATGTCCCTGACTGTTAGCGCAGTGCAATTCTTTAAAGTAAAGTAAAGTATTTATTTATTTTAAACTGTGTAGGTACAAGGTGTTAAATAAGTTGACAGAACCATCAGTCGCCCATTTTGAGCATACAATTTTTACCTTTTACATAAAAAAAATCATTTACTTAAATTGTAAAAAAACATGTTCCATAGAACATGGCTCATAAGCCAGGGTTTTAACTTACACCTAAATCGATTACTACCTACCGCTGCACTAAAGCTGCACTTAAAACAGTTACGTGTACAATGAGTGTAAAAATAATTATATATATGTATAAATTGATTGCAGATACCTCCACGAGAACCTTTCCTTCCTGGACTCGAACCGCACCTGCATCTGGGGCTGGTCGTACGGTGGTTACGCGGCGTCGCTGGCCTTGGCGCGAGGAGGCGATGTGTTCCGCTGCGCTGCAGCCGTGGCTCCTGTTGTTGACTGGAGGTTCTATGGTATGTATTACAGCTTAGTTACTTGGCATTAAAATATAATTTTGTTATGATAATTTGGATTAGGATTAGGATTTGCAAAAAGGGTGCAATAAGGTTGGTATATTTTGCTACTTTGTGTCAGTCTTAGTACCTCTTTTTTTGACGGAGTGGTAATGCACATAGTCCCCCCAGCCGGGAAGCTATAATGGGGGTATGTGGTCACACCCTCCAGCCATCTCTATTTAAAGAAAAGGGGGAGGTAGTCTTCCCATTAAAACCACTCCGGCGTTTCCGTGTCTGCCGTTAATGGCCGCACCGTTCCACGCCTGGATCTGGAATAACATTAAATTTCTTGACTTGAAGTCGAAACTCTGGGCGAAAAAGAAAAAAATATGATTTTAAATTCCAAAAAAATGGTTTGGTTTAAAAGACTAACGGAAGAAACTTTAATAAGTGGCGTAGCATCGTGAGCGATTTAAAAATATATTCATCTCCATTTTATTCAGATGGTTGCTTGTTACAGATCGTCCACTTAAAATACTATTCCATGTTGGTTCTAGGTATTTATTTATTTCCATTTAAAGATTTATAGCATTTCCCCAATGTGATTTCAGACACAATATACACAGAGCGCTACATGGACACTCCTCAGGAGAACCCGGCAGCGTATGCTGTGTCTTCCCTGCTTACTGATGAAGTGGTGAGTTGTAACATCGAGTTTTAACCTGTATTTCTTCCCAAATTTACCTTTATCCAGCATTCTCTTCGTCATTCTTTCACGACAGAGGGTCGTGACCAATCACAACTGTCCCGCTTTGGGTGCATTTTTCATATGTTTTCAATGAATGAATGATCCAGCGATCGTCGAATATCAGTCAACAAACCCTGCAGAAGATTTTCCTTACTAATAATAGGGAAAAAAGTTATCCAGTATTCCAAAAATCAATTTATATGTACTAAAAAGTGTCCCATCAGCATATCCCGTAATCGAACCGGCAAATCTGTAGCAGATGTACGTCAGGGTTGTCACTACCTATGTATGTACTTGTACTACGAATACAAAAAAACACACATGTTATTGAACATATCTTTATTAACTAAACATCTTATTTACCTCCACAGAATTTTGAAATAAACTATGCTTCTGTATAATTACGTCCTTATCCATGAATGTAATGTATGAAAGGCACCATCGTGAATTATATTTACGTTGTGATCCATCTGAACCTTCTTCTCTATTGTATATAGTCACTCCATGTTTCCACTTCATATGGCTAGGTACTTGAGCCTGCCCGCTTCACATATGGGACAGCTGGCCTGTTTCTCTCTTAAATAAGTGATGAACTAAATCCCGACACATCTTTTTAAATCTTTATTATATATCTGGGGTTTATTTAAATATCAGCTTCTTTGTGACATGAAATATGACTTTGACAAATTAACTTTTTTATCACTCGGTTCTTTTTTATTTTCGGCCAGGACTTGTGCAGGTAATTTTTTTATGATAATCTGAGTACTGTGATTTATCCCCTGATAAAAAATGCCGACAGAAGTGAAGGATGTTTAGGGGTAGCGGCAACAGTGTTCAATGTTCTATCGATCTTCAAAATAAATTATCATAATTCTTTCTAAATTTATTGCAGTCAAACTGCGTCGCCTACTTGTGTAAATCCATTTTAAACTCTAAAAAGAGCGTTCCACATCTACCGACGTCAATGGTACATAATTTAAATATGTATAATTTTGTAATGTATTTTTATTAATGTTTGTTGTTAACTCAGTTTCTTGTCCTCTTAAAAGATTGTTTACTGCTGTAACAGTCGTATAACCCGGATTGTTTTTTAAAACAGTTTTAATTTGTGGTAAACTTGTTTCCCTTTTAAATGAAGCCTCGATCTGGAAAGCTTTTTTTCTGTGCCATTTACAATATTCAAAGCTTCACTAACAGTAAGTTTTGGATTTTGCAATTTATTTATGGAAGATCGAATAATATTGCCTATCTTAATATTAACAAACTCCAAATCTTTTCTTATAATGGGATCTCGAAATACTTTTTGTGCTTTTCGAATGGACACTGCTTCATTTGAATGAAATGTATTAATTATTTCCTTAATTTGGTCAAAGTTCGTGTCATAATAGGCCACAGCATCTTATGAATAAAATAACATACACATTTAAACGCATTTAACATTGATGACATTGACATATTAATAATCTTTTTTCTTTGATAAAAAATCAAACAAGGTTTTATCTAAAGAGGGTCAGTAAGGTTATTTTTACTTATCATATCATTATTAGTACTTATCAATCATACGTGCAGTATGCAGTAGAGTAAATAAATTATTCATCGTGATCGCCAACCCTGACATCAAACTGTCAAATGCTATGGTTTTGCTACATCCGTTACGAGGTATGCCCATCAGTTATCCTCAGTGAGAGGGAGAGAAGACCATGAACCTGCCTCGCCTTAAGGATTTCCACATCGGCCATGGCTGATTGTGAAATGTTATCTTGTCCAGGTGGAGGCGTACAGGAACAAGCGCTACTTCCTGATCCACGGCACGGCGGACGACAACGTGCACTACCAGCACGCCATGTTGATCTCCAGGCTACTGCAGCGGCAGGACGTCTACTTCACGCAAATGGTATGTACCGCATTGGTACAGTCAGCATCGTCATAGTTAGTAGCAGCGAATGTATCCAAACGGTTGAACCATGTTTTACCGAAAAATGTTCGGTCGAATGTATGTTTTGCAGAATTTTCATTTCATCGAAAACCATTTTTTTCAGAATCAGTAAACTTTTCAGCATTGTTATAAAACAAACCTAACCCGACGTTTTAGCTGTAGGTACCTAAAAAGTTAACGGTTTCTAACAATGCATTCGGTGAAATAGGGGGACACCGTATCCAAATATATCGTAACACATCTTTACCTTGCTGAGGCTATCCGCAGCAGAACCAAGGTATTAGATATAGCCCTCCGAATTGCTAAACTTGCAGCAGTTGGCAGTGGGCGGGGTACATTGCACGTAGAACCGATGGCCGTTGGGGCGGAAAGGTTCTCGAGTGGCTACCACGTACTGGAAGGCGCGGCGTGGGTAGGCCCCCCGCAAGGTGGACTGATGACCTGGTAAAGGTCGCGGGAGTCCGCTGGATGCGGGTGGCGCAGGACCGGCCATTGTGGCACTCTTTGGGGGAGGCCTATGTCCAGCAGTGGACATAGGCCTGGCCATGACATCCTTACCCTTACAGTAATAAAGACGTGTAACGAAATATTTGGCTACTTTGGCTGCTGCTATCTGGGTATTTCTTAGATAATGTGATTGACTTGTCACAACCATGTGCAAAAGTTAACGCTAGGTACTAATAATTAATTGTTCTTTTTAGGGTTCCGTACCTCAAAAGGAGAAAACGGAACCCTTATAGGATCTCTTTGTTGTCCTGCTGTCTGTCTGTCAAGAATCTTTATCTCGAGAATGCGTGCAGGTATCGAGTTGAAATTAAAACCATATACTCAGGTAGGTCTACAGTCCATTAAAGCTGTGAGAAAATCAAACTTCCAAGTTAACGTAAAAAAAAGATACGGCCGTTTATGCCGCAAAAAAATAATGAGTATTTCGATACTCAAGGGAACCAAATTGTAGACTTGCCGTTGACCTAGAACTGTGTAATTTGGCAAGTAATATTTTCTTATACTTCAAGTACATTCGGCATCACATACATCGGTACACTACAGGTTGTTCAAAATAATCGGAACATGCACCCTTAGCCTTGAAAATAGAGTTGTGTTCCGATGTTTGTGAGTTGCTTGTTTGCTCCGATGTATGTGATGGCGACTACTACAGGGAAAAATCAGAAAACTATACATTTGTAATTGAATCATAAAAAATATAGTCTTTATTTAAGTACGTAATCACTCATCGAGGTTAAGCAACGGTATGCGCGGTCGGAACTCTCGGTGGGCGAGTCCGACTCGCACTTGTCCAGTTATTTTATTTATGGATCTTAATATTGGTGTAAATACTTAAGTAAGTATTACAATATTTAACTGATGGGAAATTCTTAACTTTTGCACATGGTTGTGACAAGTGACGTTAACTATTTGAGAATGACCCAACTATAATGATAAAGACTATTTTGCTGTAATACGGTGACATTTTGTGGAATAAATAAAAAAAAACAATACCTGCATGCGACGACGGACCAATTCTTTATATCCGATATAAACGAGAACAGCAGCTAGCTTAGCTAGGCCGAAGAAGATTTTTTGACTACAAAATTCACTTCAATACTCTAGTCATATAACAGAACTCTGTTCCAATTTAGAATGCAACTGCATATTTTGTTTTGCTTCGTTCACTTTTAAAACAAAAAAAACAACTCATTTCTAATTTCTATTGAAGTTCATTCCAATTTCATTGCCAATATTTTTGTATGGTGAGCAGCTAGTAGCTCTCTTTGTCAACATTAGTAGGAGTAGAATACATTCCTTTGGGAACTCATGTAAAAACTAACAAAAAAAATTTGACGTGATTACGTCTTATAAATCGATGAACACCGGCAGCACACACGAAAAAGTATGACTCATTGCCCCGTTCCGCGTGAGGCTAGCGTTCGGCTTTTAGACGTTATCACGTAAAATTATCGTCCATAAACCGACTTTATAGAAAACTATTTTTTTTTACAGAGTTACACTGATGAAGACCATGGGTTGGTCGGCGTGAGACCCCACTTATATCACGCGCTAGAGAAGTTCCTACAAGAAAATATGCTATAAACAGTAACTTATTTTACTATATATTGCTCAGAGATAGTCATCACAATAACTAATTTATAAGACGAAAACAGAGGGTGTGAAATCAAATCAGCTACTCGTAACAGAAATGAGGATAAACACCTATCTCCTTCTTGAGATAGTACTGAATAAAGAGATGGGAGTACCTATGTTCTCAATTTCTTTTATGATTTTCTGGCCTTGCTGGTATCACTACTTTATCCCGAAGACAAATTGTGGAGCAAGCGGCGATCAAAGATGTGTAATGTACTTTTTTCTTCCTTGTTCCTTTCAGCAAAGTATGGCTAAGCTCGGAATACACGACTACACTAAACACTCTCGGACTTATTCTGAAAATACTTTAAAATAGTGCTACAGCGGGCCTGTAGCACCGTTTCAAGATATCTAATATTCATAAACGTCTAATAACGCTAAGGACGTCGATGAATGAGTCATTAACAGAGGTTTCATGGAGACATCAAACCTCTTAACGACTCGCTAACTTAGCGAATGGTGGACCCTTCTTTAACCTTTTCGACGCCAACGACGCATAAGTATATATCCGCACCGCAGGTTCAACGCCAACGACTGACATATTCGCCCAGGAGCCCAGCGCGATAGCAACCTTGCATGAACATAAGGTTTAACTCCGCAGTAAACATCTTGTTGACTTGGCGTATGGTTGATAACTTTTCTCTTTGACAGAGCGTTGAAAAGGTTAAATACAAGGTAAATATTAGGTAGGGAGAGCTATATTCTCTTGTCACGGATCACGTGACACCCTGACACTTAATCTAATATTAAATGTTAACTAGTCGTTTATTCCGAGCTTTTAGTAGTCGTTTGTGCAGGATGTTAACCACTTTGATGAGCCCGCTTTTTTGAAAACTCTAGTCTGCTAAGGAGATTTACTCTAAAGCTTCTTTAAGGATTTCAAACATTATTATTTTATTTTATTGTGACTTGACAAAATCATATACCTACATCAACATCATATCATTTTCGAAATTTGGATTTGGAATAGGGACCCAGCTTACATGTTTGCATTTATTACATTTTGAACCTTTAGTACCTACGCTCAAAATTCACAAGGAGTTGAACACTTGTACAGTGTCGCTTTAACGTCATGTTTAAACTGCCATACAAAGTCGTCAAATGGCTGAACGGTATCAAAATGTTCAGCTACTTATGAATTCGACTGTTTTTGCAACCTAATAATGATTTAGACAACGTATTATAAGATAATCATATAACATAATAATATATCGAAGATAGCTGCACTTTTTGATAGGATCAGTGCAAAATACAAGATGGCTGATGAAATTCTTATTTTGTTATACATACTTTGTTAATATTTATAATTTTAAGAAGAATGTGAACAAAACAGGGTATGAGCTTCCAATTTAAAATTGACCGAACAATTTATATTTATGTAGTTATTTTACAAATGTGGCCAATGAGTGTGCAATATTTTTATGAGATTTTGTTTAAAGCAAACTTAGATACAATCAGTATTCCTTTACCACGTATTTATGTTTTTGCTTATGGAGTTTAGAAATGTTACACGAATGCAATGTATTAAGTACGTCGTGAAATTGTAAATATTTATAATATCTACGTGTATTTCTAAGTAAAGTCATGTAATAATACATAATAATGTTGCCAACAATATTGTTTAAATAATATCGATATCACGAAGGATTATGGCACGTTATTTCAGAGGTACCTAATAGTTTTAACGTTAAGTATGTATAGTTTCAGTGGAATTTGAAGCAATACCATGTCTGTAAATATTTAAGCGTACCTACTTCGAAGTAAAATGTGTCCTTTTAAATAAATAATATTTTCTATAAAACATTTTCATGCGTTTTTATAACCTGTCATTAATTTGGACCCCAACGTAGGTATACATTTTATAGAAGAAATGAGATGTCTGCCAATTAAAGCAATTCTGCAAATTTCTGTTAGGGCATCTGATGATGAAATGGTCACAACGGAAGACCAGCGCTGGCGCCGCCAGCATTTACGCTGAGTTGTGACCATTTTGTGGCAAAAGTGTGTGTGCGTATGTGTCTGCAGTTTGTTTTATGTGTTTTATTTTGTCACGAATAAATGTTTTCTATCTTTCTGATACGAGATGATAATTGCATAAAAACTATAATTGAAGGAAAGACAGAAAGAAGGAGAGACAGCGGAAGACCAAGACGTGCGTTTATGGATTAAGCTTAAGAGAAAGTTAATATCGCGTTAGACTCGTGTTAAATAGTAGTTTAAATACACTGGGCTGCAAAAGAAGGTATAACACGTTTTAGTTGTCGTCACGTATATAAGTATTATACATACCTACTTTTGCAGCCCAGTATATGTCAGTCAATGGCAAGATTTGTGTGCCAACTTTGCACAATGGCTACGTTTGTGTGACGTAGGAAAGATACATCGTCGGGGAGATGACTTAGGTACCTTGTTTAATTCTACCATGCAATAAACGAGATTTGACGTAGTCTCCCTTTTAACAAGCGAGTCAAACCCGACATGATCGTAATTTCGACTCCTTGATCTTTAACTTCGTCGTAAAAAACGTTATCCTCAAAAACTTGATTGCGTCGCGTTTCAGCTGTAGGTGTTTATCTTTACGTCGCCTTTGCCATTTTTATACGGCGATAAAAATGTTTTCTGTGTGTCGCATGGGTATAACTTTTGGTACATTTCGTTTTTACTGTGAGCATAAAGTTAAGTTTGTTTGATGTGACCGTTATTGATGTAGATATGATGCATTTGATCACTTTTGTTGTGTTTAACATTTTGTCGCAACGTAGAGTAAGTTAAAATCCGACCGACACCTTTACAATACAATACAATACAATTCTTTATTGATAACACCATAGTTACAAGTCAAATGATTAATAAAGGGTTATGGAAATTTGTTAGTTTTAGACTAGAACTTATTGTTGACGACGCCTGTTGCGGGTTCTATCATTGTAATATGAGTTTCTCTGTACGCACTTGCGGAAATTTTTCTGTAATAGTTCTCATTTAGCTAAAATAAATAAAAAATACATTTGGGGACAGTCTTACACATATCCACCTAGTCCCAAAATACGCAAAGCTTGTACTATAGGTACTAGACGACGATATACATACTTATATAGTTAAATAAATACATAATATACCTACATAGAAAATATCCATGACACAGGAACAAATATTCGTGCTCATCACATAAATAAATGCTCTTACTGGTTTTCGAACCTGCGAGCTCCGTCTTCGCAGGCAGGGTCACTGCCAACTGGGCTACAGAGGTCGTCATTTCTTAAATAAATAAACTTTACTTAAAATCAACGTTCTTTATTCTTCAATTTAGGCAATCAATCAATTTACATGCACTTACCTACCTATACATTTCAGTAAACTACCAAAACGGTACGATAAATTATTAACCACTGCCTCTAGAAGAACCAGCTTAAGGGGATCCCATACGCCAATGACCTTCGATCTGAATCCCTTAGTTTTCTAATGTTTTTTGTAGCTTATCATATTAACAACAACAGCTTTAAGCAATATAGTATCCCATATTTACTTCAAACATCACTGTCTTCGAGATATTTGGCATCGAAGTTGAACAATTTTAGATCAAAAAACAGGTTTTCTGGCCATAACTCTTGTGTTAATTAGTTTAAAATCAAAACCCTACACACGTTTTTAGAGACATCTGAGACGAACCTAAATATGTAGATTTCGTATATGTTAGATCTTTCACAGCAATCTTATAACAAAAAAGGTGTTTTTTTAGACAATGTTTAAAAATATCTTAAAAAAATAACTATCCATTTCTTTCAAAATTTGGTAAACCAAACTGGAGATCAAAGATTAAAAAATCGATACCCGTTTGTCTTATAATTCTAACTGTAGTGCAAAAGTATTTGTATCAATTCAAAACTAGTCAAAAATCGATGAAAACCTCGGGTAGCCCCTTAAGAAACTCGGCGCAGCATCGTTTTTTCGAAACAGTACATTTATATATATTTAATTGTTTGCCATCGTCGTGATTGAAATAAATAATATGAAATCTAAACAATGTCTACTTACATCATGAATATCGACTACCTAGTTGCCCTCGCGGATCCACTGTCGTATTGCAAAAAACAAAGCCAAACCCGCTGGATTAAATATAAGTAGGTACTGTCATATGGCACTGAAGGACATATGGCACTGAAACGTGGTCGCTTACAATGGGCCTCATAAGAAGGCTCAAAGTCACCTAAAGGGCAATGGAGAGGGTTATGTTGGGAGTTTCTCTGCGTGATCGCATCAGAAATGAGGTTATCCGCAGCAGAACCAAGGTAACCGATATAGCCCTCCGAATCGCTAAACTTATGTGGCAGTGGGCGGGGCACATTGCACGTAGAACCGATGGCCGCTGGGGCGGAAAGGTTCTAGAGTGATGACCACGTACCGGAAGGCGCGGCGTGGGTAGGCCCCCCACAAGGTGGACTGATGACCTGGTAAAGGTCGCGGGAGTCCGCTGGATGCGGGTGGCGCAGGACCGGTCATTTTGGCACTCTTTAAGGGAGGCCTATGTCCAGCAGTGGACGTCTTTCGGCTGATATAATGATGATGATGATGAGGTACTGTCAAGTGTAAAAATATGGGTGCATACAACTTACTCATAAATATGTCCCATCGTTCTTATCATATTTTATGGAAGGATTAAATGTGGCTTGAATATGTTATGCTCGCTTAAAGGGCTTTGCTTACGGTGGCGTCGTTGATCGGGTCGCCACCTTCCCTAACATATGGTTGAGGGAGGCGATGGCTGAGATATGCGTCATACTCGTGATCGGGTGCTGTTTGTGGAGTCCGGTCTGTTCATGCTTGCAAGGGCATAGAAACTACCTAAATAATAGTGTTATTTATTATCATTATTTTGACGAGAGACATCATTCTGTTCTTGACACGTTTTATTGTTATTGACCCTGTACATCTCTGACAATATTACATTAATGATCCTTTTTTTCTGTTTTAACGCTTAGAGACAGTATACATCTCTATAAGAACATTAGAATAATTATTAATTGTATTTGGATGCTCAGAGACCTTATACATCTCTGGGGTACTAAATTAATATCATAAACTTATTGTTAATTCTGATACAGACCTTATATCGAATGTACCTATTTGATAATTCGGAGAAATAAACTTTTCTATTTCTATAATATTTTACAATTTTGGATTTTTTTAGTTTTCATTTAGTGCCATTTAGTTTGTTAACCGTTTAGGTACTAATTGGTTAAAATCTGCAATTTTAAAATGATTATTGTGTAAGATTATTAATATTATATTGTAGAATACTATTTGACATGTAAAAGTGCCCTTGTGGCCTATTTGCAGAATAAATAATTGATTGATTGAATGATTTTTTTGAAATCCATAAGAAAATCGATTTCAAAAAGTCTAGTTGAAAGATTTTTTCAATTTGGACAACCAGTTTCAAAGAAGAGAAAGCTTTTCCTCTTTGTGAGTGATTTTAGGTTACTTATGTTACCAATAGTAAAGAAACGTTACCAGTACGATGGTGCTGATGAGATGAACGTTGTGCAATTAAATAATTGGCAAAATACAAAATTGCATTAAAGCGCAGCGTTGGACCGTCTACGCCTGGCAAATTGCCAGAGGCATGCCCGATATTCAGTCTGAAATCTCGGATTTCATCGAAGTGGAAATGAGTCAGAATCAGAAACAAAAACTAGGCGGCTTTCCTGAAGAATTGTAAATAATACAGTATTTAAGGTTTAAGGTAAATATCAATAATGTTCAGGTCATACAAGTCATATGTCGCAAAGGCGCTTTACATTTCTGTATGAGTCCAGCGCCAGAATGATGCAGTTTCAGGTTATGTGTGAAAGACTGAAGAATAACTGATATTAAAAGAGGTTTATAACAATATTGAATAGTCAAATCAAATGATGGAAGAATACATCAGTGGCGGCGTGTGAAAGTTTTCGATGGGCAACCCGGAACAAAAAAAGTTATGAAAGAGTTTAGATTATATAACCTTAAAATAAATTTTAGGCCAGCCAGTGGGAATCGGCTTGTATGGGCGCTCCGCCACTGGAATACATTAACGCGATTATTGTGGTAATTCAATCTGAATGCTTTTTCTTATTTTGTCTGTTATTTTGTTTTTGTTCATGTCCCTCGTGTATTCTTAAACATCTGATACCGGTCCACCTTGGGTATCCTTCAGGCTGTTAAAATTAAAAACACAGTTCAAAAATAGATTGATTGGTTTTACTTTCAATTCTGAACTAAATTTACTTTCAGGTTTTCTAGTAGTTAATTTGCACCTTGTATGAATGAATTGATTCAATGTAACTCCACTCAACCAATAAAAAAAATCAAACAACTCCACCGGGCCGCAATGAAATAGAGAAAATAATTTAAAACTTTGTCATTTTCACCCTCGTGCACAAAAAGAATGTAGCCAATTAGTTCATTGCCCACCCGTTTGCGTGATTTAACACGAACTGACGAATCAATTTAGTTCGATCTTTCCAGTATACCGACGGTCAAAGTGACTACAGTCCATCCAACCGTCAGCTGAGAGCATTCATCTGTTTTATACACTAGCGCAAATACTTTGTAGAAAAGGATTGAAGTTGACAGGGTCGCTACTGATTTAATCTACTTTGGTAATAAAGTTTAGTGAGAATTAATTTAGTTGGAGGGACAGGGCTTCACCAGTATCAAGAGTGCTTTAATTTAAAAGTGTTAGTGACAATTATGTGTAATTTACTAACCGTCTCATAAAAAAATATTTTAATCTCAGAACGGTGGTATTGGGGTCGTTCTTTTTTTTTACCGAAAATTTACTGACGTTTTTCTGTTTTTAACCGACTTCAAATAAGGAGGAGGTTCGCAATTCGTGTTTGTGACGAACTCCGTAATTTATTAACCGATTTAAAAAATATATTTCTTTGTATCAAAGCATATACTTCCAGATTGGTCCCGTTGTCACCAAAATCCAGTTCTGATGCTGGGATCCTGGAGAATTCTAGGGAGCTCTTCAAATTTAAATAGGCAAACTTGAAGCAATTTGGCTACTGTTCAAAGTCGGTTAAAACTTTGTTTTTAAAGTAAATTATTATTTTTATTTTTGAAGTATCGATAATTGTGGTTGGCGAGAGCGACTTGAAAAAAAAGCATAGGTTTTAAGGACTATTAAGTTAGTATTTATATACTAACTTAATATAAGGGAACTTTAACTAGTCCTTATGGACTAGTTAAAGTTCCCTTATATATCCAGTGGGTGAAGAATTTAAACGTTATACATTATAATGAATAAGTTATATAAATGACTAAAAAAGGATTAATTAGGTAATCGAAGGAAACCCCGAAGTGATTTTAGGTTATGTAAATTGTTTACCTAACTTAACAACTACTCCCTGGGCAGCTCTGCTAGGGTGAAAATAAAAAAAAATAAGGGTAAAACTTAATTTCCCAGACATTAGACCCAGCTAGATCGATTTTTCGCCCCCGTAAATCCCTATATTCCGAATCTCATTGAAATCGTTAGACCTATTTTCGAGAACGTGATTACAAATAACTATCTATATCGTCGTCTAGTACCCATAGTACAAGCTTTGCTTAGTTTGGGACTAGGTTGATTTGTGTAAGATTGTCCGCATATATTTATTTATTTATTTAAATACATATAAAAAAATATTGCTCGTTTAATAGTACAGGATTAGTACTAGACATCCGGTAACTATTCATCGTTTTTAGGGTTCCGGACTCGAAGAGTAAAACGGGACCCTATTACTAAGACTTCGCTGTCCGTCGGTACGACCGTCCGTCTGTCTGTCACCAGGCTGTATCTCAAGAAACGTGATAGCTAGAGAGTTGAAATTTTCACAGATTATGTATTTCTGCTGCCGCTATAAAAAAAATACTAAAAACAAAATAAAATATTTTTTTAAGGGGGGCTCCCAGACAACAAATGTGATTTTTTTGCCGTTTTTATAGAAAATGGTACGGAACCCTTCGTGCGTGAGTCCAACTCGCACTTGGCCGATTTTTTCACATTCTTTACATTTGAAAATATACAAAACATTTAATGTAATTCTTACAGAAAAATCTACTTTATCTCACCATTTAATATTTGAGGTTAGAAAGTCTCGAAATTTAATATAGAGCCAGATATCTTCACTTAGTTTGTGCTTGTCAAGCAGAATTTCACTTTAAAAGTGTTTAAGCGACGGTGTCGGGTTTCAGTAATTGTACAGGAATGTCAAATAACATCTCGCCCGCAGGTTTTAATTTCGGTTTCAGCTATTTTAGTGATGCATAAGCCATTTTGTATTATATTGTTTGTTGAGTTTCAGTCCTTACGATTCCTCAAACAAATTAAGGGTCGACTACGCATTTGTGAGTCCTCTGAAGTAAGAAGCGTCTATAAGCTATGGTGTATGCTTACCATCCGGTAAGCCGTATCGTTGTTTGCCACAAAATCTTTATGATAATTAGGTAAATAATGACACTGTATACCTATAGGTATTTGATCTCGTCATACCTGCATTCCACTCAATTGCTCAAAGGTTGGCTGGAAGAGGTTCCTGATAGGGCTAAGTTCGCCTTTGTACTTGAATCTTACACGACAATGTTTGTTTTTTTTTTAACCTTTTATTGTGAACAATAAAGTGCTTACATACATACATAATTATGATACACCCTTTTCTTGGCAAATAAAAAGTATCGCCTCGTTTGCTCTACAATGCAAAATCGATAAATCTTAGTCAAAATAACCAAAATGTCATCAAATTGGGTTTACTGCCAATATCAAAATCAAGCGACCGATGCACCCCCTTCAAATATAATATTTCAAAACTCATAAAACGCGCTGTCATCTCAGCGGCGCTACCACGAACTTCGAATCTCGAACTTCGTATATCTCCGTCTCTATCACACTTATGGTTTATGGTACTCGAGCGACCGAAACGGAGATATACGAAGTTCGAGATTCGAAGTTCGTGGTAGCGCCGCAGATTAAAGTTCATTGCGAAGTTTGCCGTCAGTTACAGTTTGACGTTGAAGTAATTTCGTTTGCACCCGTACCATTTTGTCTAGTACCTACCTGAGATTTGCTTGCAGTGGTTAAAATCTTTTGTATCCACATCCAAACCAAATACTAAAAGCATTTTTTTATTGAATTATTTTTTATTGATGTCGTGTTGTATGGTTATAAAATAAAATGAGATTTATTATTGAACAAGCGAGCGAAGCGAACGATTTTCTACGTTTCAGCTTTGGCCAAAATTTTTCGTATGTTACACGGATGTCCGAATGGCCGGCAGTTCTACAGGTCGCATTTCTCAACCGATTTTTGTAAAATATTGTGAGCAGGTTCAATAATTATGTTTTTTTTTTAGATTCAGATCTTAAAAAAAGTAAATTTTTTTTGGAAAAAGACTGGCTCGCGTTTTCTACAGCTCACTGAGCCACTAGTCTTAAGGCGTCCTTTACACCTGTAAGTTACTAGACGTAGACGACTTACGTGAGCAGTATTTGTACTGAACTTACGTAAGAACTTACAAGTGTACAACAGGCCTTAGAAGCATGCCCTTTATACAGTAGTAATCTAGTAATAAAATAGTAAGTGCCATCTTTGAACTCAATAAGAAACCTCCTAATTAGGGAATGCAAACCGGTTGTAACCGAACCCGAAGAAACCGATTGTAACCGATTATTTCGTCAAAACGTTATAACCGGTTTTTAAGAATGTTGAATAACTGGTACCGTTTTTTTTTTGGTAATCCTATTTCTTACTTAAATCGTCCCAATATATAAAGTTTCTTACATTATGTCTGTGATTATGACAAAAGGGTACAGTTTTAGTGGTGAATTATTAGATAATTCCTTAATAAACGTCGAAATCAGAGCGCTCATTCAGTGAAACTCGAACTACACTGCTTTTGCTTTTATTTATAAATAAGAGCGTGTATTCAGTATTTGAATGGTCTAGTATTTATTATTTCGTGTTTCGAGACGATAATTTCCTTGTTTTTAGCATTAAAAAACCGTAACCGATTATATTAGATATAATATAATATTACTTCGGCACTGGAACACCCTACATTGTGCAGGACCCTATGCTAGGGGATGGAGCATCTAACTCCATTAAGTTTATAGGATTAAATTAATTTGTAACACTAACCTTAGTCATAATTCGTGATTGTATACTAACAACTTCTGGACATTAGTCCGAAACAAATAAAGAATTGAATTGAATTGAATATAACCGGTTTTTGGTTATTTTTCCAGCATAACCGAAATCATAACCGATTATAAAATACTAGCTGTTACCCGCGACTTCGTCCGCGTAGAACATGTTATCGTCTAAATGATTGTTTAAGGACTTAAAGAAATTAATTAAAATAATTACTTAAAAAACAAAGTTTAAACCGACTTCCATTCAGTACTTCGCCAAGCCACATAGGTACATGAACATTTCCTTTCTAATTTACCACATGCACTGCTTCCCGAGAGCAAATGCGTTGATTATTACGGAAAAAACCCAATTCGCTATCTGTGGGCTGATAATATTTGAGGAGTTCCGTCGATTCCTAAAGGATCTCAGAATTAACACTTCAAGAGTTGCTACTTCAACGGAATCATGTCAGAATCTTTGACATACTTTACATCTTTGAGGAGTTCCATAAGTCATCTGTGGTCTTCATCATCAGTTCCACTCCACCGAAATTGCAATTTCCGAAGGTAAATACACGAATTATAATAGAAAATACCGAAATCCCTACATGCGTGCCTATAAAATATGAGGGTTGCCCTCAATTTCCCTGATTTCCTATCATCAGATCCTGATTTGGTGACAATGGGACAACCTCGGAAGTATACTTTTTCGAATAAAAAAAGAATTTTAGGCGATGAATAAAAAAAAAAGCTGAAATAAGTTTTGTAGTCTTTCAGCAAACAGTCTACAACCGAAATTTTGTAGTTTTTTAGCAAACAGGCTAAGAACGAAGTTACAAATCTGCTACTTTAAAATTTTCTGACTGTCCATACCAACTTTGAACCCCCTATTAACGCTTTTCAGGGAAAAATTAAGGAGAAGAGTTTTTTTTTGTTGTAATAAGCATTTTTTCTACAAACTATCAAATCTCGAAGCTAAAACAATGTTTGCCATACGAACCTTGCACCCCTTTTTAACCCCTTAAGGGGTGGAATTTTCCAAAACGCTGAAAGTACTTTATTTGTTTTCTAATAAGTTAGCTTTTTACAAAGTATTAAGCTTCTATCTCAAAAAAGAGTTTCCCTCATACAAACTTTGCAACCCTTTTTAACCCCTTTATTAGAAATGTGTTTTCTGGCTGCAACAGAAGATTTTGTAACGTTAATTAATGCATACACAGAATATTTTGTTCTTAATATTTATCAATTATATTACATGTTATCAAATGAATAATTAAGGAACGTAAGTAGGTAGATATATGTATGTAGGTACTTACGATTTTCTGCATTTCACTTAGAATGCAAACCTAAACTTATCGAAAGCAAGCAGACAACCACCTTCGTGCAGCACCTTGAATTTACTAATTAATTACGGATGCAGGTAGTTTCCCCCACAACACACCACCACCCCTCTTATCCTATGGGTATGTCTGTGTGTTTGCCTGCGAGTTCGTCCGCGTAGAATGTAAATGTTTGTTTAAGGAATGATTTAAAAACCCTGAAATTGGTTCACACTATATAGACTCTACATGTCGACTCTACATATACCTACACACTAAATATTTTCAAGAATTTTCATGTCCACAACATTAAATTTCAAAATCGATGCCATTTTCGTAATTAGCGTCACAAAGAACCATAAAAACGACAGTAATATTAATATTTAGACATTTCAACCCCATCGCACCCTAACAGGGAGATGGTATTTCACGTCCGCCACGTTGGATTTTAAAATCGTTGTTTTTTTCGTAATCAGCGACCCGAAAAACCATAGAAACAATACCCATGTTGATTTTCAGACTTTGTCACCACATTTACCCCTTTTAGGGGTTGAATTCTCAAACATCCTGAAACACGTATTTACTCATTTATCGTTAGGAATACTCGTGTGAAGTTTCGAATAAAATAGTCGGACTAATCTTGTTTCCCCATACAAACTTTGGACCCCCATTTTACCCACTTAGAGGATGAATTTTGAAAAATCCTTTCTTAGTGCACCCCTAGAGACCTTATAAGGAACCTACGTGCCAAATTTGGAATCTTTAGAACCAGCGGTTTGAGCTGTGCGTTGTTAATCAGTCAGTCAGTTTCTTCTTTTATATATTTAGATGACCGGTTATTGCATTCCCTACTCCTAGTTTATTTTCAAACTAGCTTTTGCCCGCGACTTCGTCCGCGCGGAACTCGTTTATATCGTAACTTTCTCCCCCCTTTTCACCCCCTTAGGTGATAAATTTCCAGATAAAAACTATCTTTAGTAAGGATTCTTTGGGAAGGCCCCGGAATTCAAAGTATCTCTACACCAAATTTCATCTCAATCGGTTCAGCAGTTTAAGCATGAAAAGGTAACAGACAGACAGAGTTACTTTCGCATTTGTAATATTAGTATGGATTGTATGAAGGAAAGGGTCGTTATGGCTGAGTTGCATGATTTTATAGATTAGCTTACTCCGAACGCCTTTTTTGACAAAATATACTCCGCCGCAAACTTGGTGTCTATGACCCGCCTCACTATAATAGATGCATGTAGACTTTTTTCAGTATTATGCATTTTTCATATCACACGGCCGTAAGGACCTTTTCTACTAAACCGTATTTTATATGTATTTTATATTAAAAATAAAGATACGTCAACAAAATGTTACATCTAATAGTTTTAAAAATAGCCATAATAAAACGTCTTTTTTACCCCGTTTTAGAGAACATCTTCGAAACTACCGCCATAAGGTACCTTTACCCTTGGAACGTCACATACATATATTTACCTATGTAATGTTTCTATTCCCCAGGACTCCCAACTACCGCTATACCGTAAATGGGTTTCATCCAATTTTACACCCCCTATTTCACCTCCTTGGAGAATGTTCCAGGACTCAAACTATCTCTATACCAAATTTCATCTAAATGGGCTACATCCAAATTTTCACCCCCATTTCACCCCCTTAGGGGATGATTTCCAGAATATAAACTATCATACAAAGGCGGCGTTTTTGATGCTCTGCCGTACATAAGCTAAAAGGCCGCTAAAGGCTGTTACGACGTTTTGGAGTTAATGTCACAGCGCAATACAGTAAACAAATATCTATCTACCTATCTAGGTTTCATAGCTCTAAGTTGAAAAACCGCAAAGTTACACCGGTCCTGTGAGCGGCTAAATACGCTTTTTTGCCACTATTACTAGTAAAAAGGCAGTTTATCATTAGATAACTAACTAGAAGGCCGTTAAGAGCTTTTAACTGCTCCATTCTATTTGAGAGCGGGCATATCTTACAACTCTAAAAAGCAGTTATAACAACTTCCATAACTAAAAAGTGGCTACTGTACTTTAACTGCTTTCTAGTGTACAAATAGTACGCTCTAAGGAGGATTACTCCCAAACTAAAAAGCAGTTACGCTTTGAATACATATTTAAAAAGCCGTTAAAGTCACTTAGCCGCTTTTTTATTCGTTTAGATGAATAAATATGGACGCAAAAGCATGGCTATAAAGCCGTCACGGCTTTATAGTTTGGCAATGGTAGAACAAATAGTGAACAGTTCCATAACTATATCGTGGTAACTGGGCATTCCATATCTATAAGGCGGCTACTTGATCCTCGCTCGAAGGAACGAAATCAGTTGCGCGGGCGATCCCGTCGAGCGAGGGTGTGGACACGGAAGGCTTTGGCGCAGTTTCCCGCCAATTCTAATATGCAGCCGCGCAAACTCACTAGGTAAGATATTTTTTAAAGTGTTTTCTTATTCATTTGCGATAAGTATTATGTCCCGTTACGTAAACCCGCCTTTTTTTGTTAACACACCCGTCAGGTGTTGCCGCGTTTTAATTTCTTTAGTCACGTTTAGTACCTACTTAATTTAGATTTAACTTCATGATTTTCAATTCAATTGGGTTCTGAGTTGTATGTACCTATATTTGCTATACTTTGTGACGATATGATAAGCATGATACTATGAAGCTTGCCTGCTAATGGAGACATAAAATGGATATGTGGGTCTCTGTCTCTTATCTTGCTAAAATGGTCGCGCGCGCAACTATGTACCTACGGTCAAGAAAATTGATTAACGTACCTTTTTCACTCTTGTCACAATGACAATACAGGTCAAAAAGGTACGTAAATCAATTACCTTGACTGTACCTACTTAGTAAGACTAACCTGAACCGCACGCGCTGTGTGTTTACTGTTTAAATTTTGGTAATCTGAGGCTGCACTCGTATATTGGGTGATCTGTGCGCAACGTCTAATAACTAATATCCTACTAATATAACTAATATTTAATAGTGTTGTGTATGCATGTTTGTTACTCTTCCACCCTTAAACCGCTGAACCAATTTGGATGAAATTTGGTATGTAGTATGTAGAGAGTTTGTGTCTCAGAATAACACATTAGATAGTTTACATCATCATCATCATCATCTACGCAGGCGAAGTCGCGGGCAGAATCTGGACACATATTTTGTTGGCAATACTGTGACTGTAAGGTTGACTTATTTCATAATATGCTATGAAATGAAATACCTATCACTGTTAAAATAAGGTAAGCACCTGTAAATAATATAAATACCATTAATTGCTTCAGGTATGAACCGAAGACCTCTCGGTTAAAAACAATTTTAGAGAGATGTCAAAGTCCATCAAACCAAAGCCGAAACATTGAAGACATCAATTTGGTCAATTGCCATAACATCCAGTTGCCTGATAACTATGTAGAACCAACGTCATCACACGAAAATCCTTTGGAAAAAGGCTTACCTAAACATTGTGTTCAGGAGATGGTAAATGAAGTCAATCGCAGGGATTATTCACTTACATCTGATGTGTTTAATAATTTTAATGAGTACGCAACCACACAATCTTAATCCTCAAATTTTTTGTCGAATGCTGTAGATTTGCTTCAACAAGCGTTCCCAGAAATCAATACTGAAGAACAATTTGATTTAAGATGTAATGAAAATCTAAGCATAAGCAGCAAAAGTTCTTCATCGTCAGATGATGACTTTTCATCCGATGATACCGTACGCGACAAAAATTATATTCCAGAAACGAGTAGCGACGATTCTGAAAATGAAATTGCGGCCCCAGTATTAAATAATCATCAGAATAAGCGCTCCTATGTGTCTTTGTTTAATACAACTAATGTTATCAAGCGAAGAAATACCATTGACGTAGAAATCATATCCGATACCCAAATTAATAAAACCAGTGGAAGAGTACAAAAAAGAAGGAATACAACAGAGTTACATTTTATACATACGAGTGCAGTCAACAATAACGAAGAGATAAGTATTGATTTACCAGAGAGAAATGATCAAAGTGTACCTGCACCTAAGCGAAAAAAATACGATATAAGTCTGAGTGAAAGAAACGCTGATAAAAGAGAAGACAAGCGAATGGAATATCTGGTTAAGCCAGGATGTAATTCGAAATGTCAGAAAAAATGCACTGCCTTATTGACAGATGAAGAGAGACAGGACATTAATGACAGTTACTGGAATTTAACATGGAGAGAAAGAAGATTATTCATACAAAATAATGTGCCTGTAGTTGTACCTGAGAGACAAAAGACTGGACCACATGTCCGAGCGCCAAGGAGAACGTTTTTCCTGAAAAAACGTGATGATACAAAAGTGTCAGTTTGTAAGGTTTTTTTTTTAACTACACTTGGCTTCAATAAAAATAATGACAAGGTTTTGTACAACTCCGTAACTGATGATGATTTGACCGACTCACGTGGAAAACATACCAAAACATTAGCTTACGATCGTGAAATACTTAAAGAACACGTCGAATCGTTCCATCCTTTAGAGCCACATTATCGAAGATTACATGCTCCTAACCGTAGATATTTGCCGAGCGACGTAACTATCACTTTCATGCATGACCACTTTTGTAAAAAATATCCTCAAGATCCAGTTTCATACGAGTTATATAGGCAGATTGTTAAAGATATGAACATATCTTTTACCCTTTTAGGAAATGAGGAATGTGAGATGTGCGAAAGCTACCAAATACATAAAAAAGAAAGTTCTCATGATATTGTAGACAATATCCCAGCTAACTGCGAGGACTGCACATCATTCGAAATTCATCATAACAAGTATGTTGCAGCAAGACAACTGTACGAAGAACACAAAACTAAACAAGACCCGGATAATATATATTTTAGTGCTGATTTGCAAAAAGTTATAATGCTTCCAAGACTCGACACATTTAAGAAAATTATATTTTGTTTACGCCTTTCCACCTACAATCAAACCTTTGCACCAGTTGGAAATATAACACCGAGTAATAAACCTTACGCTGTTCTTTGGCACGACGCTACAGCTGGAAGGAAGCAAGAGGATATTATGAGTGCATTTTTTTCATTCTTAATGCAATATCGTGACGCTAAACATGTAAATATTTGGCTAGATAACTGTAGCGCCCAGAACAAGAACTGGCTTTTATATTTCATGCTAGCTCATATGGTTAACAGTGATTATATAGGCACAGAATCCATAACCTTATACTACTTCGAACCTGGCCACACCTTCATGAGCTGTGACCAGTTTCATCACCAAGTCGAGTTGTCCATGAAACGGAAAGGCAAAATTTACGACTTTGCAGATTTTACGGAATCAGTGGGATCGGCAAACAAGGGAAAAGTTACAGTGAAATCCATGGTACCTGAAGATTTCATAAACGTCCCTAACTGCATTTCAGATCGTAGAATTCAAAATTCAAATCCTCGTGCTTACCTTCGTAACATCACACAAGCATGTTTTACCAGAGGGTGTTATGATCTATCATACAAAACCGATTTTAAAAATGATTACCAGCAACTCCGCTTTCTAAATGACAAATACTTAAAGAATCCCAGCGCTATTACTTTCCCGAAGCGTGTCGAGCCCAAAGGTACCGATGTTGGTAGAAAAACGGACATAATAAACAAATGCTCACAAGTAATACCCTCACATAAGTTAAAATTTTGGCGTGATTTGCCAGAGTCGCGGTAGTATGTTGCTACAGTTATCTAAGTACCTAATGAATATGCTATTAAGTACCCTAGCTTAGTACTTCCTACTTGTAAGTATCGGTCAATTTGGGCATGTATTAGGTATGTCTCTACTCACTACGAGTATTCATATAAACAATGTAGATCACGGACTTAATAGTTACATTTAATTTTTAAGTAGTAATAAAGTTGATTGATCTCCATAAGTACAAATAATATTGCTTTTGTTATCTACTTCTTTAAGGAACCGTGATAATTATTATTAGCTGTATTAGATTTGTGACTGATATTACGTTTAAGTTAAAAAATATTCTGGATATTTCTGTGAGATGAGTAATAATGATAACTAAAAGTACTGATTTAGTAGAAATAAGTCGTAAGAAAATTGTAAGGGCTTATTTTCTTTAAATATTTTTTTTATTTCTCGTACCTATTTAAGACTGAGGTGTGTCTTTTCGTTAAATAAGAATTACATTGATTTGACGTAATGTGTCATAAGAATTTAATTATTAATAAATTAAACTGTGATTTTTAACATGTAAAAAGATCGCAAAGCGATTATAATTTAAGTGTGCTAACCTTGTTCTACATTAATAAATTATGATTAGCGGAGTTTAATGCTGAACTTCGAATTAATATTGTTATTGAGAATTATAAAAACACTAATTTCTTTGATTACACTTTATTTTTCAGTATAATTATGCTTTTTATTTGATTCCCTTTTGAACTTTTTACTGTAACTTCTTAGATTTGTTTCAAAAAAATTGAGCTATTTGTTAACTAAAAAGCAGTTATTAAATTTTGACCTGAACTTAACTGCCTTTTAATCTAGCTGAACTCACAAAAAATTATTATTGTTACAAATACTAATGGTTTTGTTAGATTAAAAGGCGTTTAAAGACTTTTTGCCACCTTTTACTCATGCATGTATTAAAAGTGTTGACTTATTATTCATACCTAAAAGGCGGCTTTGTCTGCTAGCCCCCTTTTAGCTAGGCTTTACCATTTAACTTCATGTGACTGGTACCACCTATTATACTTTAACCAAAATTACTAAGTTAAAAGGCCGCTAAACATACTTTAGCGGCCTTTTAGTTGTGTAAATTACGTCATTTGCTTTCACTTGTACAAAGCAAAAAAGGAAAATTTACGAATTTATGGTCTTGTTAACAGTTAATATTGAATTGAATATACTTATTACATAGTACTAATCAAAGACTATAATGTACCTTTTAAAATAATAGGTGTATATTGTACTGATTCCAAGAAAAATTAATTCGCGCGTTTTTCGTCATTTCTCAAAATAGTGCTTTTGCATTTAGCGGCCTTTTAGCTTATGTACGGCAGTGCTGTCCTTACACGCGTCGAATGCGAGCGTTGCTTCGTCGTCCCAGCTGATTGGCGTCTTGTCCTTTTTGCGCGCGTTGTGTAGGTATTTGCAGAGTGGGGCTTGAAGAATCGCGGCGTTTTTGATGTTTTCGCGGTAAAAGTTTATCATTCCAAGAAATCGTCGTAACTCGTCTATTGTTTGAGGTTTAGGGTAATCGACGATTGCTTGTACTTTTTCACTAGGCGGCTGGATTCCGTCTTCGTTGACTTCATAGCCGAGAAACTTCACTGATGGCTGGCCGAAGACACATTTGGCGGGGTTTATTGTGATGCCGTACTCGTCGAGTTGTTGAAAAATGGTGTGTAGATGTCTTCGGTGTTCTTCTTCGGTGGTTGATGCGACTAGTAAGTCGTCGACGAATGGAAAAACGTAGTCCAGGCCTCTTAGTACTTCATGGATGAATCGTTGGAATGTTTGACCAGCGTTCTTCAGTCCTGGGCACATGCGCGGGAATTCGTATAAACCGAAGGGCGTGACTATCGCGGATTTTTCGACATCTTGCTCGCTGATTGGTAGTTGTTGATAAGCGCGGTTCAAGTCGAGTGTCGAAAATATTTTCTTGCCGGCGAGTTGGTAGGTAAAATCGCGTATCCGTGGTATGGGATAGCGGTCGGGCTTGGTTATTGCGTTGAGTCTTCGGTAATCGCCACATACACGTAGATCTCCATTCTTCTTAGGTACTACGTGTAACGGTGAGGACCATGGGCTCTTGCTAGGACGACATAGGCCTTGCTCCATCATGTTAGCAAATTCTTTCTTCACGATTTCATATCGATGTGGTGCGATGGGGCGTGGCCTGCAGTGGAGGGGCGGGCCAGTTGTTTCTATGAAGTGTTCGACGTTATGCTTCGGGCTAAGCTTCATAGATGAGAGTCGCGTAGTTCCGGGGTAATCGGCTAGTATATCGTGATACGATTGTTGCACGTCTATGCTGCGCACGGTAGGTATGTTAGCGGCACAGAGCTGAGCGTTCGTCGTAAGTTGCGTCTTGCCGTCGATTAGTCTTCGATTTTTGATGTCCACAATGATGTGGTGGAACTTGAGGAAATCGGCTCCCAGGATAGGCTTCGATACGGCTGCGATGATAAACTTCCACTTGAATGATCGTCGTAGGTTGAGATCGAGTTCGAGCGTCTTTTCACCGTAGGTAGGAATGACGGTGTTGTTTGCGGCGTAGAGTTGAAACGGAAGAGGTTGCTCCTGCGTGCCTTTTCTTCGTGGCAGAACGGATATATTTGCACCCGTATCAACCAGGAAGGTAAGTCTTGATGTCTTGTCGGTCACGAAGAGGCGGTGAGATGTTTCAGTAACGCCGGTTTCCGCCGCGGCCAGCGTTACATTTAGTTTTCCGACGGCGGGTTGATCGGCTTGAAATTGCACGGTGGCGTGCATTTATTCGCGTCCATGCCGAAGCGACGATGGTAGTAGCAATACGGCATTGGCGAGTTATTGCGGCTGCGGTCTTGCGATTGCGATGCGCTGCGAGGACGGGAACGTGACGGAAAACGGCGGCGAAATCGGCTGTTGCGACGATCGTTGTTTTCGTGCGGCCTTGATCGTAGTTCGGCGACTTCGAGCGACAATCTTCTTATCTCGCCGATGAGGTATTGTGTGTCGAGATGAGGATGTTGCTGGTAAGTAGGTTGCGACGGCGGCAGCGGCGGTGGCGGCTGTGCTGATGTCGACGGAATGGGCGACGAAATGGCGGCAACGTGGGATGACGGCGTGTGCTCCATCATTTTGTCGGCGAGAAGAGCGAGGTCGTCGAGCGTAGTCTTGATTTTGAAGGCTTCACTGACTGTCAGCACGGATCGGACGTGTGGCGGTAAATGGTCGAGCCACATCATTTGTATGGTGCTGTCTGGAAACTTCTCGCGGTTCAGATTCTGCATCCTGCGAAGTAGCTGGCTGGGCTTCTGTTCGCCTAGCTCGACCTGTGATAGCAATTTCTTAGCCTGTGCGCTGTTGGATTCTTCATACAGCGAGATGAGACGATTTTTGATTGCCTGGTAGTAGTTTTGTTCCGGCGGCGAGTAGATGAGATCTGCGATGTTCTGAATGTCTTGCTTCTCGAGCTGTGCGATGACCATTTGCGCGAGCTGTGATTGGCTTCTCCTCAGATCGGCGGTGGCGGCTTCGAAACTGCAGAACCATAACAGCGGTTGGTCGCGCCAAAATGGTGGTACTCGGAGTGATAGAGATATCGCGGACACGTCGTGGCTTGCTGGTAATTGCTGAGCTTGAGGTTGGCCGGCAGCGGGAGGTTGAGGGGCGAGCTGAGCTTGAAGTTGACTGCCAGCGGGAGGTTGTGGGGCGGGCTGAGCTAGATTGGGCAGCGGTTCCGCGGTGGGTTCGGTTCCTCCGGCCATTCTTCAGTATTGATGGTTGCTTCTGTGTTCTGGAGTCGGCAGGTCACCACTTTAACAGAGGTTGGGTCACTGGAGAATTACCGGAGGATTGTAGGTACTTGAAGATAAACTCTGTTATAACTGTAGAACTGGAATGAATTTATTTACAAAATAGGCCTAACTATATACAAGAAAAAGGCATACAACTAGTGACATGATTAATCCGCAACATTTATAATATTAGAGCGAGACGGATGCGCGAGAGCAGGAGGGAGATAGGTGGCGTGATCTTGCGCTCGACTCGCTCACCTATAAATAGTCTGGCCGCGCGAATTTCAGTCTTTTACTGCGCCGGCCGTCGAGACGAACACATCGCTGCTCTGCTGCTCCGTGCTTGAAGATCGAAGACGAGAAGCCTCGACAATGAAGACCTTGAAGATGATTGGGTGCTGCATTGCCGGCGTCTTCGCAATTACAAAATGTCCTTCTCAGGACAACCAGAAACTGCTCTTGTCAGAGCAATCAGCCGTTCTTATCAGAACAGTTATTTTCCGACGTCAATCTATTTGTCTCCGTTTCTGGTGGGACACACGTGATTCATCTCTCTATACCTACATGTCCTTTTCCAGGACTCAAACTATCTTTCAACCAAATTTTATAAAAATGTGTCATAAACGAATTTCCACCCCCAATTACACCCCCTTAGGGGATGATTTTCGGGATAAAACCATCCTATGTCCTTCCTTAACTATCGCTATACCGTAAATGGGTTCAATCCAAATTTTCATCCATCATTTCTCACCCCCTTATGTGTTTCCCTTATTTCCTCCTTTCATGTGTTCCGGAATAAAAATTATTTTATATTCTTTCCTTGGACTGAGACCTCTCTCTATACCAAATTTCATCTAAATGGGTTCTATCGAAATCTTCAACCCTTATTTCACCACCTCAGGAAATGATTTTTCGGGATTAAAACTATGCATTGTCCTTCCCTAGGACTCCTTCTATCTCTTTACCAAGTTTTATCCAAATTTTCACCCCCAATTTCATCCCTGAGGGGATGATTTTCGGGATTAAAACTATCCGTTGTCATACTCCGGGACTCAAACTATCGTTCAACCAAATTTCATCAAAATGGGTCACAAAAAAATTTTCACCCCCAATTACACCCCCTTAGGGAATGATTTTCGGGAGTAAACTATCCTATGTCCTTCCCCAAGACTACGACTCGCTATACCGTAAATGGGTTCCATCCAAATTTTCATACCTCATTTCACCCCCCTAGGAGATGATTTCTGGACTAAAAATTATGTTAAGTCCTTCCCCAGGACTCTTAACTATCTCCATACCAAATTTCATCTAAATCGGTTCTATCCAAAATTTCACCCCTCATTTCACCCCCTTAGGAGATGATTTTTCAGGATAAAAACTATGCATTGTCCTTCCCTGGGACTACTTCTATCTCTATACCAAATTTTAACTTAATGGGATTTATCCACATTTTCATCCCTATTTCATCCACTTGGGGGATGATTTTCGGGATTCAAACTATCCATTGTCATTCTCCGGGACTCACACTATATCTATACCAAATTTGGTCTAAACGGAGTCCATCCAAATTTTCACCCCTCCATTTTACCCCCTAAAGGGAAGATTTTTGGGACAAAAACTATCCTTTGACCTTTCCCGGGACTCAAACTATCTTTATACCAAATGTCATCTTAATTGGTTCAGCCGTTTTCACGTGATGCGCGGTCACATAAACAGACAAACAGATAAACAGATAAACAGACAAACAGACAAAAATTCTAAAAACTGTTGGAACGTGTTCTGTTACCGATTTTAAGTATCCCTAGCCAATTTTTTTTCGAATATCTTCCATGTACAGACTTTCGACCCTCTTCAGCTTTATTATATGTATAGATAGATGAGCCAGCGAAGCGAACGAAGTTCTATGACAGCTTGGGCCGAAAATCGTGTCTGGCCCCGTAGCATGGATCACGCGATAAGTGACATGATAGAGCATCCGTCCCTGGCTGACACCGTTCGATAGAACGAGACGACGCTGTTATCTTGTCACTTATCGCGTGATAAGGCCATCCATGCTACGGGGCCTGGTGTCTGTCCGGCTGTTTTCCTCTACAGGTCCCATTTCTCAACCGATTCTCGTGAAATTTTGGAAGCAGGTTTGTTAATTACATAGTTTTTTTCCGACTCAATTTTAGAAATTAAAAAAAAATATTTTGTAACGGCCTCACTTTTATTGCCACTACTTTTAAAGGGAACGTAATATTATACAGACATTGGCAGTCTAAGATTACAAATCAAACGGAGTAATTGCGAAAATTTTCGAACAAGCATTAGGACAGCTCAACTGTCATTTTCCCATGCAAAAAATAACATTTAGATCAACCTAACGTACGTCTAACACGTTACGCAATCGACCAGCAGGAACACCTCAACGGTGTAACGAGGTAACTACGAGTAGGAACAATAGTTATTTGGTATACAAGGGGGGAAAGTTGTATTTTACCTGCGAGTATTCATCTGAAACGAAAGGATTCTATGATCGACCACGAGAGAAGCGAGTGGTTCAAAAATAGAATCCTCAGCGTAGCGAGTGTTTCAACACACGAGACGTATAATAACTTTTCACCTCACTACAGCGAGGAAAATAAGAAAAAGGGTAAGACAAAAAAAAATTGTCACAGAGAAACTTAAACGAGCCAAACATTTAGTAACTACTTTTAACGTTCTAGGTTTTGTTAGTCATCACATCACATGTCACTTAAGCTGCGTTCAAATGTCAAAACTCTTTCTTCACATGTGGATAAAAAGCGATTTTCACAATAGGTATCAAACATACAAAAAGGGCTTTCCGAGCTAGTGAGGTGAAAAATGAGTAATGCAACAACAGTCGTCCAAACACACTTGTTCGAAGCATCTTGACTTGGAATCGTCGAGGGAATCGCAATTTTCTCAGCAACGGTATTTCGTTGCGTTGTTTTCATGAATGCACTTCACTGTAGTGTTTTCTAGATAACAACACTTTTATTTTGTGCCAGTTCAAAGAGTTTAATGTATTAAAACTTAACGTGATTTCACGTTTATTTTTTATACATCAAACTCTTTGGTATATTCAAATATTACCGTTTCTTCTTTATCATCATTCTGTGTGCATGTGTACCTAAGGTATAGTTTCTAATCGATCCGTGCCTGGTACGATAATTCTAGTGAGAGGAACCTTGTTAACTTAAATAATTGGGAAAATAAATACATAACCGCATCAAAGCGCAGCATTAAATCGCCGCGGCCTAAAAGAGCCTCTTTTCAATCATTGTTTTGACGTTCAGAATAATAATGAAATATTATATGATGATGCTGACGATGCTGATGATTGAAGAATGAGATTTTTTGTCACATAGCTCATTTCTTTTAGCGTTTCTAAATTCAACATTATGCATATCCACTCGGTTTTTGCTAAACATACCTGACTATGTTTAGCAAAAACCAACCGCAAATTCAAGAATAGTTATTTTCCCAAACCCAGCATTGCTTTCTTCAAATAATAATTTGGTTAGATATATTTGGTGTTGACAACACACCAATCCATGTTTCCTTAATCCCCCCATACTTCCCTATTTGCACTGCCCAATGTTTGTACTTTTTATTCACAATGCCTCACCGCCTCAAGAAAACCATTATGCGTCTGACCTACCATTACCCATAGTGGTTACAGTTCTCAGGATCAAGTTATACAGGGTCGTTGTACATCAGAGACCGGTGATCGTGGCTCCTGTTATTGACACAGGTCGGTAGGAATAATTCTGTTTGCGAGGGCGGCGATATTGCCCTCGTAAAGCGTCTAGTTTGTTGGCAATCCGGATAAGCTACGATTGCAGTGGAACGAATTTGGGCGTCGCTGAAATACAGCCTGATTAGAGAATATTACTTCTAGAATTTGAGGTAGGTACTAAGAGAATTTTAAGGGAACATTTCGAATTGCTAATTGGAAATAGAAATTCTGTAAGTGTACAAAAATAGTCAAATATTTGCTAATTATTTATACATTTACTATTAACTTCCCGCGACTTCGTCCGCGTATTACTCGTTAATCGCCTTAAAAGATTAATAGGTATTACAACATCTAATGACAAATATCAGACTACTTACAGGGTCAGCATCAAGTATAGCACTATCTTAAAAGCTTTAACTCCCATTTCCACCGCTGTAAGGAATGTTTTCCTGGATAAAACTATCCTATGTCCTTTCCAAGAATTTCAACTATCATCATACCGAATTTCATCTAAATCAGCTCAACGGTTGTAATATTCCACATAAAGTAATATTGTTTTAGATTTTAAATATCTATCTATTCAAAATTGTTGATGTAGATACTTAATTCTATTTGTATAATATCTATGTGATAAATAATATATATAAATTATTATTTTATCTTGTGTTATGTGTATGCACAGAGGCTTATGGCGACACTCCTGTGCACCGCGCTATCGAATTAAAAAAAAAAAACAAACTAATCATGTACGTTGTAGTTTGTCTAATATGGTGTTGTCTCGTGTTTTAGATATTTCAACTGATTAAATCTGCAACTTTTGGACATTTTTTGAATACTTTTGTGTGGCTTCCAACCTGGACGCTGGCATAATTGTCTCACTGTACAATATTTTAGTATTCTTTAAATTGTTGATTTGTGGGCCTTAATACTACTTATGCCTCTTCGACCAGTTCGATCTATTGTAGCAGCCTTTTTTTAGAGTCCACCGCACCTGGAGGCAACGGGCCATCCGTTGCCTCCAGGAAATTCCAGATTCTTTCGGCGGTGAAATGTTGTGCCTCTTCTGGGTGCACGATGTGCCGCCCTAGGTAGGTACTTCTTTTGTGCACGAGTGGTGCGCAGGAGGCAAGAGCAGAGGATGTGCAATGTTTCCTCTGTCTGCTTTCATACCCATTTGAAACAGGAGTTTGTTTAACTTGCAATGTCCTGTCGGGATTCTCGTCACGACGCAGGTTTTGTGCCTTTTGAGTTGTACTCGTAATAGCTCTTTAGTTTATTTTGAACCCTTTAATTAAGGTTTTAGCCTGTTTTTGTCCTTTTTCGATCATTCACGGCTTGATTGCCTCTGATT
This sequence comes from Epinotia brunnichana, assembly GCA_963854355.1. Classification (NCBI taxonomy): domain Eukaryota; kingdom Metazoa; phylum Arthropoda; class Insecta; order Lepidoptera; family Tortricidae; genus Epinotia; species Epinotia brunnichana. The sequence continues at coordinate 4,119,361 of OY977940.1, forward strand.
TTTCTGCATTGTTTAGTATAATTATGTCCAGCAATGTAAATATACTTCAGGTTTAATAACCTCAGGGAGGTAATTATAGCCTTGGCTTTGATGCGCCTTGCTGCATTTGCTTTTATCTCAGTGAATTCAATCTTTGAAATTGAAATGGAATTGAAGATCGTGCAACATTGCTCTGGCTCGATATTTTGCCCGTTGAGATGATACTCATTAAGCTATGTTGAGATTTATTAAACAGTTTGAGGGTTATTGGTTTATTTGCAGCGTTGTAAGTTTGTAGGGGCTAATCTAAAATGGTTTCACCCGTACATAGAATAAGCTCCAGGATGGATCTAAGCTGTGCGCGGGCCCGCTTTCGATGTGTGTTTGAAGTGTAGTTTTAATGTTTTACAACTTGCGCGGGCCCGCGCCCGACCCGCGCACGACCCGCGCCCGCGACCGGTGTGTGGAGGCCTTTAAGTTCTCTGTGATACGCGGGCAGAGCCGCGTGGACAGCTTGTAGTTGCTATTTTCATGAATGTGTATAATTACAAATTGACTAACTAAGAGGTGTGAGTAAAATAATATGTGTTCATGATATAGTTTTAGATTGTACTTTTTTGTAACGTCCTTCAAAAAAAAATATAAGCAAATAAAATTACTCCAAAAGAAAGATGTTCAAATTGTACGCGTAGCATTAATTTGAATACCTGAACGAAACTGATTAAAATAACAATTTTGACTTGTTATCATTTTGTGAATAAAAGTTAGTGTGGACACGAATACAAAAGGTTTCATCAGCGTCGAGATACGAAATGTAACTGTTATAGTTTGAGTATGACAATCTCGAAAATGCAATGTTATCATAACGCGAAACTCAAAACAAGCAAAATTCATTCTGCTTCGCCTGTTGAATTCGAATCAGTAAAGCTACTTATCACATTGGTTGCCAAATATTTGGTAACGCTACGGTCGTAGATGATATCCCGGTTTTGTGCTCTGTAGAGGGAAACGGTTAGGAGTAGCGTGCCTATCGTACGCCTGGCAACGGAAGCGTTAATTGAGAAAAATCTTTGCTAAGTAGCAATTGATAGGAATTATGTAGTGTTTTTAGGGAACTATCAAAGAAAAAAGGAACCCTAGGATCACTACGTTGTCCGTTTGTCTATCAAGACTTTCTTGAGAACGCGGAGGTATGAAGTTGAAATGCGCATAAGTTATTTGCGGAAATCGCGAAGAACTTTCTCGCGCTATGTAGGAATGAGGATTGCAATACAGCGAGGTAATGCCGCCAGCACCCTCGGGTCAAATTCCACGAGAGCCTTTTTTTAGATGTGACTAAATTTCAATTAAATTCAGTATTTCCAGCCGAGATTAATCTAAAGGTTATCGGAACGCAAGCCAATGTAAGATAAGTGCAACCATTTACATAATGATTGCACGTTTACCATATTCTCATTATAGAAAGTTTGCCGTAGGTGAACTTGTGATAGCCTGAGTCGTAGATAAGGAGACTTGCACGTAACGCCAACTTTGCCATAAGTATGCATTAGGCATCGTTCACACAGCAAGGGAATAACGTTTAAGAAAATAGAGGCGGTTTATCTCTATCTACCTTGTGACATTTTAAAGGATGACTCACGCTAGAACGGGCCGTGTCCGGCCTTGTCCGTTTTCTAAGAAAAATGACGGCGTTTTTGCCCGGCCGAGCCACAGCCAGGCCCTGCCGACACCGAGCCGCTCCCGACCCTCAGCCGGGTTTGGGTATGGAAAACGGCCCGGGCCGGACACGACTCGTTCTAGCGTCAGTCATCCTTAAGTCGTGATACAAAATACCATAAAGAGGTACCTGTAGCTTATCTGAGCTTGCGCCCAAATAAAAGTTTGGCTGTTTACTAAAGTACGTTTAATACACCTTTGTAACACAAAAAAGTACACGAATTTAATAACAAAATAAAAGCAAAAATGAGAGCGGAAGGCTATAGACGTGCGTACGGTGCGGGTTGTGGCGACATCTACCCCGTTCCCCGCGCCCCGCGCCTGCCGCGCCCCCCCCGCCATTCTCCGCGTCGGCAACATTCTCCACCCCAGTGCTGCTTCAGCAGCACTCATCAGCCATCGGTAGCCGAGCAACACGAGCGGCTGACCTCACAAACAGACCGGTCTTGGTTTTTATTTTTACCGCTCTTACTCTGCCGTCCTTGCCCGGCATCACCTCCTGTATCAGACCTCTTGGCCAGGTGTTCCGAGGTCCATCGGGGTCTACAATTAAAACAAGGTCTCCCACTTGCAAGGGCCTTGTCTCCTTGTTCCACTTTTTGCGTGGTAACATCTCAGGTAGGATTTCTCGAACCCATCTTTTCCAAAACAAGTCGGTTAATCGCTGGGAAATTCTCCACTGCTTCCTTAAATAAAATTCCGAGTCATCGTATGCACCAAGCTGGGGTAAGTTCGAGGATGACCCGATAAGGAAGTGGTTGGGGGTCAGCGTTTCAGTACTTCCTGGTTCCACGGAGACGTGTGTCAATGGTCGGCTGTTTACCAAATTCTCAACTTCGGCCAAGAGGGTATTTAGAGTTTCGTCTCGTGGGGCACGTTCTTTTAGCACGGTTTTCAGGCTTGCTTTTACTGTCCTTATAAGTCGCTCCCAAGCTCCACCCCAGTGTGGACTTGCGGCAGGGATGAATGTCCATTTTGTTCCCATTTTTAGTGATTCCCTTTTCAGGTGCCCTTCGTCTAATTCTTGGATTGCCTTTTTCAATTCTGTTACAGTTCCCTTAAAGTTCGTGCCGTTATCCGAAAATAGATGGCGTGGCCATCCTCGTCGCGCGGCCATTCTCCGCAGTGCCATTATAAAGGAATCAGAAGTTAAGCTACTTACAACTTCGATATGGATCGCTCTAACGGTCATGCAAGTAAACAATACGCCATACCTTTTTTCACGTCTTCTGCCGACAGTGACCTCTATCGGGCCGAATAGATCCGCCCCACAGTATGTAAACGCGCGCTGATGATGGGCGAGTCGAGCCTTCGGCAAGTCTCCCATTCTCGGGATCTCTTGTTTACACTTGCGTATTCGACAAAACATGCATTTTGATGTTACATTTTTCACTGTCGGCCTTATTCTTATTATCCAATGTTTCTGTTTTAGATTATTCACAACAGTTTCTTGGTTTCCGTGCGCTGCGACAACATGGTAATGTTTTACCAGTAATCGAACTATATAGTCACGCCCATCTAATATCGTAGGCCTTTTTGTTTCAGGTGCGACATCGGCTGCTGCGTCAATTCTACCGCCGAGGCGCAGAACGCCGTGTTCGTCGAGGTAAGGTGACAAGGTAAGTATTCGACTTGTACTAGGTAATAATTTTCTATTTTTCAGGTGATGAATGTCTTCAGGAAACGATATGGCTTGTGAATATTTCAGTAGCAACCTCTCAGCTTTCTCCATAGTTACGTCATCGTCCTCTTCGGTAAGTTTGCATTTATTTATAAACTTAAGCATCACGTAAGTAGCTCTAAGTAGACGCAGCCACGATGAAAATCGCGTAGGATCCGGCACAGGTAAATGATTGCTTGTTTGTATGTGTGTCACATATTCCAATTGCTCCTTATTTATTTCAGTGCTCACTATGTCTTCAGGCCATTCATCTTCTTTATTTTGTAGGAAAGAGGGACCCTTACTCCAATATTCAGGTAACGTAGTACATTCGTAGTTTGCCCTAGTAGGTAAATCGGCGACGTTGAGCCTTGTAGGTATGTATCTCCATTCATGTTTATGTGTACGTTCGTCTATCTCACCCAGTCGGTGCGCAACATAAGTTTTATAATTACGCGCGTCGTTTTTTATCCAATGCAGCACCGTTGATGAGTCACTCCAAAAGGTTCGTCGCTCCGGTTTAATTCTGTGTTCATTTATTATGGTTTCAGATAAGCGAGCGGCTAGAACAGCACTCTGGAGCTCCATTCTGGGGGTCGAGGTACTTTTCAGAGAAGCAACACGGCATTTAGACGCTATAAATGATTGATACACCTTGTTATTGTCTATCCATCTCCAAAATGCCACTGCGCAAATTACTTTCGCAGACCCATCGCAAAAAACGTGCAGTTGTAAGTGTGAATAACAACTCATGCCAGAAACCGGTTCAAGTGCAGGCGAGCGCGCATCGCTGTCTGGTCTGATAGCAGCAATCCCCGTCTCGCTCGCGCTCGCGGGGTGTGCGCGCGTCTCGCTTTCTCCCGCAGCGGCCTGATAGTACCTGGGAAATCGTATATCTTTCATTGATTTCAATTGATCAATCCATTTTAGCCATTTTTGATAAATTTGGTCGTTAATCGGGTCATCCCAGGAAATTTTAAGTAACCAGGTCTCTTGCAGAATTAATTTTCCGTTAATTGTCAAAGGCGATAAAAATCCGTACATATCAAAAATCGACATAACTACTCTTAAGATGTCTCTTTTCGTGGGCCTTTGTTTTCCATTAATTATATTTTCTGGTATTTTCTTTAACGAGACATCAAACCCGAGCGTATCTTCGTCGGGCCGCCATAACAATCCAAGCGTTCGCTCGTCTCCCATGCTCTGTTGCCCGACTTTGAACCTTACAGCATTGTCGCCAAGGGTCTCTTTTGGAATGTCGTTTAAAACGTCTTTGCTGTTACTATTCCAGTTACGCATTTCAAAATTTCCTTGACGATGTATGAAGGTGATGTCGCGGACTAGCTTCGTTGCAGAGTCTTCGTTAGGTAGGCTGTCTATATAGTCGTCCATATAATGTTGTGAGTATATAGCACTCGTAGCGTCAGGCATTAATGAATCGAAGCGCTGTGCGTTCTTGTTTTTTATGAATTGGGCAATGAAGGGCGAACAGTTCGCTCCAAATATAAGTGACGTCATTATATATGTGTTGACAGGCTCGTTAGGGTTGTCACGATATAGGAAACGTAGGGCTTGTCGGTCTTCAGGTCTTATTTTAACTCTGAGGAACATATCTTTTATGTCCCCGGTGACTGCCACTCGGTGTTCACGAAAGCGCCACATTATCCCCAACAACGACTCGAGCAGAGTCGGGCCCTTAATTAGGTAATCATTTAGTGATAAACCCTTCGATTGAGCAGCTGCATCGTATACCAATCGAAGCTTCTGTTTGTTCGGGTTATCTACGCCGAAATGGGGTAAATACCAGGTTTTCGGTGTAACAGTTGGATTTTCTAGCTTTTCAGCGTAATCGTTTTCAAATAAATGTTGTATGCGTTCTTTATATCGTTGTGCATACTCTGTATTTTTCTTCATCTTTAGTTCAACCCCTTTCAGCCTCGCCAGTGCATTCGGGAAGGAGTCAACCATACAATCTTCATTTTTCCACGGTAAGCCAACTTGCCACTTTCCATCAATTAGTTCGGAGGTTTGTTCCAGTATTTCCCGGGCCCGTTCGTCCTCCGAGTTCTGCCGAGGTTTGGCAGATACGCCCATTGAGTCGATGGAAAAGAAGCGCTGGACATCATCATTAAGTTCTTGGAGAATTCTATTGTTTTCCAAAGCAACGCCTTCATCACCGTCGTGAGAGATATGCAACGATGAATGAATGTTCATACGTTCGGTAAGTTGTATAGGCGCCCGGCCATGTAGGCACCAGCCGAGTGGCGTGCGGGTAGCGCAGGGCTCGTGGGGCCCGCCCGTGACCACCTCCAGAGGGACGAGCAGGTGATAATTGTCTTGCCCTATTAATATTTCAGGTTTTAATTTTTTATCACTTAAATGTTCTTTTATATTTTGCAGGTAATTATAGTTCTCACACCTAACTACACCCAGATTTTGTGCAGGTAAATTGAGGTTGTTTACACTGCGCGCACGAATATTAAACATTGTTCCCGATTTGTTAGATAACGCAAAGTCAATCAACTGAGATTCGCAAACCAGTTCCGTACGGTCCCAAGCGCCGCGCACACGTAAACACTCCCTGCGTCCGCGCAGCCCGGCCCGCTCGGCGAGTGATGTACTTATTAAGGAAACAGTTGAGCCGTCGTCAAGCAAAGCCGTTGTATTGATAATGCCGTTAGGTCCATAAATAAGTATAGGTACGACTTTTAATAACACTTCGCACTTTTCAATGTTTATATGCGTAACGATTTCACTAGTTTCAGTCTGTGTGTCAGATTGTATCACCTGCACCTGGCTAGCATGATCGGAGGGTGACCTTGACCTCTGAACTGGTACATAGTGCAGCAGCCGGTGGTGAGGTTCCCCGCACCCCTCTACGTCGCACACCGCGGCGGAACATGTTTCGCGGTCGTGCTGCGATGATAAACACTTGAAACAAATACCGAATTTCTTCACGTAAAACCAGCGATCTTTGCGCAGGGCCCTTTTAAACTTTTTACATTCCGTTAATTTATGTTTTGTTATGCGACAAAAACGGCACTTATCATAAGTCTGGGCACTTTGCACTAAAATAGTTTGCGAGTGGTTTGCACTATGTGTTTCAAAGTTTTTTCGTTTAAAGTCTGATCGCACGGGAATAAGAGACGCACTGCACGTCGACACTTTCACTGCTTCTTCGTGGAGAAAGTCGGCGAGAATATCGAGTTTAGGTTTTATTCCTTCTCTTATCAGGGGATAACTATAGTCTGTCCACTTAGGTAGTAGTACTGTAGGTATCTTAGCTAGTACAATTGAGGCTATGTGCATGCCGTGTAGGTACTCTTCGCGATGTAAGGCACGAACAGCTGCGACGTAGTTTTTTATTTTAACTGCAAACGTCACTATTTCTCTATGGTACTCCAGCGGTAATGGGTTCAGTTTTTTAATTTCCATCAATATTTTAGTTAATATTACGTCGGGATTTCCAAATTGTAGCTCTAACGTCGACATTATGGTTGTCGGTGACGTTCCACTCATTAGCAGAGCTGCGACGGAGTCTTTAGCTTGGCCACGAAGACATTTTCTAAGGCGCCAAATATTTTCAATTTCACTGAAGTTGCACACTCTGGTGGACTCTTCAAATGCTTGTTTAAACTGTAGCCAATCTGTAGGGTCGCCGCCGAACAAAGGCAGTTCCCGCGGCGTGCTTATGCGGCTAAGCAGATTTGCATTGTTACTACTGGTGACAGAGGTGGTTACTAGTTCTTTAAGTACGCTTGCCAGCTGCTGTATTGGACCATCGGTGCCAGCGGCGACTGCGGCTGGCGGGCACAGCAAGCCCAAGTTATCCCCAGATTCGGGGGCAGGCTGTGTCTCCAACTGCTGCTGACTGCGTTCGACCCACCTTGCGACGTCACTTTTAGTGGATTCTGCATCCGATTGTGATGCTGGTGGACTGTATTCTTCCAGTTCGGCGAGATCCGCCTGCAGCCGTTTATCAATAAGTTCCATTTGGATGCGAGCCTTCGCTTCCGCTGCTTCCAGCTCTAACTTTTTTCTTCGTGCCACTATTGAAGATGAAGACGATTTTTTCGATTTGGTACCGACAAATTTGTGCGAACAATGGGCTGGCGGTTCAACGGCCTCCTTTTGTTCCAACTTTAACGCACTACCCACTTCTGAATTTATAGTCGGTTCCTTACTTTTGCTTTGTTCTCCATCCGTTTTAGGCACTTGTTGCTGCTGATTTGCTTGCTCTCGTAGTTGTTCCTCTTTTTTTTGTTGTTCTCGTTTAACAGTACTGCGGGTGTTGACCATTTTGGCTTTAGCTGGCGTACGAAACATTCAACGATCCGGTTCGAAGACCACTTTTGTAGCTTATCTGAGCTTGCGCCCAAATAAAAGTTTGGCTGTTTACTAAAGTACGTTTAATACACCTTTGTAACACAAAAAAGTACACGAATTTAATAACAAAATAAAAGCAAAAATGAGAGCGGAAGGCTATAGACGTGCGTACGGTGCGGGTTGTGGCGACATCTACCCCGTTCCCCGCGCCCCGCGCCTGCCGCGCCCCCCCCGCCATTCTCCGCGTCGGCAACAGGTACCTAAAGTTTGTTACTGAGTAAGTTTGAATGTCTGTGATCTCCGAGAGTATTGATCGGTCTCCAAAAACACCAGTTTATTGAATGCTATATTCCATCCCTGTACACCGTCTAGTTATGAAATAGCTTACCCATAAATCTTACTCTCCCTACGAAGCTGGAGGTCCCGGGTTCGAATCCCGGTCAGGGCATTTATTTATTTTAATAATAAATAAATAAAAAATTTGTGTGTTTATCACGAATATTTGTTCCTGAGTTATGGATGTTATATATGTATATAAGTATTGCAGGAAAACTAGTGTAAAAGTAAACACTCATGCAAATTAATACGAACGTAATTTATTACACAATGACATCGAAATTCTATTTATGCAAGGAAAAGAAAAATGAAAATACATTTTACACAATTAAAGATTGTTGTCGCGGTTGAGTTGTCATTAACATTATCAGAGAAAATTAATCAAAGAAATCAACAGCCTGAAAAGTTACAACTTTGAACCAATTTTATCACTTTTTAATGGCCCTAAAAAAAGGTTACATAGGATGTCCCCAAGTAATAGATTATAACCCTTTTGACGCACAGCACGCAAAGGTAAACAATACTAATATCCCCACTTCCCAACTGGTAACGAACCGCTCCGCCTGTTGTTCGTTATTGGTACGACCAGCTATGGGATAGCAGGACACGGATGCTTTTTAAATAATATGATGAGGGTAAGTAATGATAAACGCGTGGAATGGTGGTATGACGTGAATGGTGATATGTAATGATGGTCCTAAAAGAATTAACCAAAAAAATAACTACGTTGGCGAACAAGAAGCCTTTCTAAATTTAAAAAAAAAGTTGATCCGATAAAATAATCAGAGCCCGGCTATGCACGCTCGGCGCGATAGCGGGTAGTCACCCAGAATAAGAAGTGAGGGAGGGGTCGAAGGTGCTAAGGGGAGCCTAATTACAGATCGAAAGATAGAGGCTAGACCTAACTCCTAATGTAGTACTAATCTGATCGCAAGGGTTCGTAGCCGACGAAACTCGACGAACTGCCCACACGTTGCCTGCGTGGCACAAATGCAGGGGCACAAATGCAGGATGTCCAGCACGATCTCGCTGTCTCAACCGGTTTCCACGCCTGGCGAAACAGACGCGTCCAAGCGTTTGTTTGTGTGTCGGTCCGATACTTGTCCGCCCGAAACTGGCGGCTAGTAACAGAATAAAACCCGTTAGCACAACACCACAACAACTACCAAGCCGGCAAATTAACGGGCCCTAATGATGTAAACAAACACTCACCCGAACTGTCCTCTAGTCCGGCACTACTAATGTCCAATGGTCGATCCAATTCAACATTCGCTGAGAAAAAATTATAGGCCTCCTGTTGCGCTGTGGCTGGAGCCTCCGGAACAATATACTAATCAGAAATGTTCACAACAAAGTGAAGATAGGGCACTTGTACGCCTTTTTATTTAACGCAGCCCCATGAAAAAAAATATCATAGCCAACTTAATATGAATGTTTTCCAGATCAAAACTCAAGTCAGAATGAAGTCTCTCCCAGTCTGTTTACCAAAATTGACAAGATTCGAGAAGAATAATCTACGCATTTCAAAATTTGAATAATTAAAAATAATAGCCGAAAAACCAGCTAGTCCCTCAACACGACGTGCAGCAAGGAGATTAGATACTGCTAAAAAATAATGAACAAAATAAGACACAGATAACGCAATAATAGCGAATGCAGGGAGTTATCACTGCAGATATCCCCCCACCAAAAGAAAACATGAATGACACAACCTAAATCCCATGCCAACCCTTCAAAGAGTTCCATGGACCAGCCTAGATAGGGAGTGAAAAAAACAACAAATGTACCTGAAAAACAAAGTGCCAACAATGAAACGACACCCTAACCTAACACTTGACTAACCCTAAAGACAACACACAAGTCCCATAAGTCGATAATCGACTAGTAGTTCCACGTAGAATTACTAGCCTAAAACCACCCGAGGTTATTTAAATATACAAATTAAATTCTAATTACCGAAAACCTAGAAGTGACTAACATACTATACAATCACTAACATAACATCCCCACTGTGAGGACGTACACTGTCCGCATCCATAGGAGCGGCAGAAATCCACAATCCGATAAAAGGTCTAATCCGAGTAAAGCACTTAAGCAAGAGTCTCACCTATGCGATTGGCACACCACCACCAACTTACCACGCGCAAAGGGAGGAACAGGAGCGTCACACCGCAAACCTTGTTCGGTACAGCCAGCAATCAAATACCAACACTGCAATGAGTGCGGTAAAACAGGTTATCAAATCCCCGACGGGGTGATATCATCCAGTTGTCTAGCGTGAAAGCTAAAGACAAGGGTATAAACGAAAAAACCAGGCAAGACTGTGGAAGCTTCACACGATGTCCTGTTACGTCATATCCAGGAAACACAAATCTTAACCTAACCTAAATACATAAGAAATTGGAATAATCATTCTAAATAGAATCTCACACTTATCGCCGTTTAGCAAACAAGCAGACGACACACGGTTATGACGAGTATACTCGTAGTTACTCACGAAATCAAGTTACTAACCTAAAACAACGCATACCTAAAACTAACACACAAATTGTTGGTACATTTGAACATGACTCGCTTCTAAACGCACACGCCCTACTTGAACCATCGCCGCAAGCTAAGTCCGACTTTCGGCGAAATCACATGCCTAGAGTCTGACCCAAAAGGCCTACGACGTGTACAAACGTTGCACCCGCGCCAAGGATTCACTGGTACATTAATTCAAAGGTTACACCACCCCTATCTAGCACATAAACGGCTTAAACCATAAACAAAATAGCCAAACCAAAACAAATAAACAGCCTAATACAACAATCAATGAGGGAAAAGGACGGACAAACGCGTCAATATGAATTTAGAAAAGGAAGACCCCCAAAACCCCAAACAACAAATAAACAGCCTAATAGAACAATCAATAAGGGAAAAGGACGGACAAACGCGTCAATTTGAATTTAGAAAATGGAAACCCCCCAAAACCCCAAAAACAAATAAACAGCCTAATGAAATACCTAATGAGGGAAAAGACGGACAAACGCGTCAATTTGAATTTAGAAAAATAAGGACCCCCCAAAAACCCCAAAAAAAAAACAAATTAACCGCCTAATGAAATACCTAATGAGGGAAAAGACGGACAAACGCGTCAATTTGAATTTAGAAAAAGACATCAACAACAAACGAAGAAAGAAAAACTAGTCAACCTACTTATCATTTTAGGATATCTTTAATGTGATAAGTACCGACGTGTGCAGTATCTGTGTCAGCCAACTCGTACACCTGCGGGGAGATACGCCTAACCACACGACACTGAACAAATCGCGCCGCAAATTTTCCACCTCTGTACGCGTCCGTCGTGCCTCGTTGAAAGTTCCTGCGCCAGACAATCTGCCCATCGGCAAGCCTAACCGTCTTCCGGTTCTCGTTGAATTTCCTGGCGTTACGGTGGAACGCCAAAACCATCGAATCAGCCACCCTTGCGTATACTTCACGTAAGGTGAGGAGATTTGCAGCGCGTTCGGCCCGACTGAGTCCCACTTGTTGGTCCTCAATCTGGTCATCGACACGCTGCCGATCAACCACCACCTCACGACCGTACATCAAGAAATTCGGTGTGTAAGAAGTCGCCAGGTTAAAACATGAGTTCGAGTACAAGACCACCGAGGTAAATGAAGCAACCATCTACGCTGATCCCCAGCTATAGTCCCAACAGCCAGAATCCCTAAACGCTAGGATCTTGATAACAAGGAACCCAAAAAATAGTCTAGGACCCCCTAACAACTAGAATCCCAAACGTCAAACACCCCAAAAAAACCACAAGAAGCCCAAAAAAATCTGGGACCCTCTAAAAAACTAGGATCCCAAAAAAATCAAGCAAAACCCCAAAGAAAAAAAGAAAAGCAATAGGACCCCAAAACATCAAAGATCCCAGCAAAAAAACTCCAAGAAACTGAGACTCAAAAGCTTAAATACAACCAGCATAGAAAACTACCATCAAAGGTCTTAAAACCGCCTGACGACATAGGAAGGACTGACGCGAACAACCCTAGTCTCGGATTCGCAAAAAAATCACGAACGCATGTCTCACCGGAGAAGGTAAGGTTCCACTTGGTAAGCGACTCATTCTTGATAGCCCCTGAAAACGCGCAATACCACGGCATCGACAACGTAGGCTGAGTCCGACCTTCGATGACATTTCAAATCTAGGGTCTGACCCCTGGGCCTACGATGCGAGCGGAAGAACCAGCGCCATTCGATCAAGAAGGAGGTATCGAAGAATTCAACATCATCACTCCAAAGTCCAAAGTCCGAGCTTGCTGCGCCTTCAACTCCGAGGGAATACGGAGGGTATCACGGATGGAATCCTCGTTGTTTGCTCGCGACATCTTGAAGAAACTACCGTTAACAAAGATCCAGAAACTTAGAACCTGGCAAGGCTAAAATGACAAAAGTCAACTTCAGAAAGAAAATCGACAGCAACCGACACCTATCAATAACAATTGACAGCGTTCGACAACAATAACAATGAACAACAAACACTAACTATTTCCAAATATCCCTAACTATCTCCCACTAGACATCTAAACATCTGATAGTACACCCGTCGTACCAGCAAAACGACACGAATGCCCGTCTGACTATCACATCAAAATCGATACAGTAAAATACTGAGTTCCCAGAAGCCTTAAACCGCACTACGTATTGGAGACCGCACGATTATAACTAACCTGTGCTATTTAAATTATAAACTACCAAACAGTGAAACATCTATGAATAAATTTTAAAATTAAGTATTTATTATGTCAAATCTGAAATAAATCCTCTATTATTATTGTTTAATAAGCCGGGAGCTTACAGAGAAAATAAAATAAAACAAAAAGAAAATGCAAAAAGATGACGTTTGTCGAGATGCGAACCGGCGGCCTCTCGCACACAGTACCGACCCCTAAACCGCTAAGCCACGAAAGCAGATAAGTATCCGTGCAAAATCAAGCAACCTATGAAACTCGCGTACCGGTAACTAACAGACTAATAAATAAGAGAGTCACGCGAATAATTGTCGAAAATAAACCCTTTGGGCGCCGAAACATCTGGAAGCGTCAATCAATAGCAACAAAAACAAAATACGACAAAATAAATATTGGATATGACGGGAAATACGTAACTACGTCTGACTTACCTTCAGGTGCCCTATGTACTACGGGTTCTAAAATAGGAGGAACTATGCTACGAAATCAATAACTCGGGATGTTTCGGTAAGGAACAGGAATGAAAGGCAAAAGTTTAAACAATGTTCTTTTGGTTTTTTATACGTAATAGAATAACAGATTCACATAGAAGTTAAGCTCCAAGTCTCGTGGCAGGCGAAGGGTTAGATGACAAACCACGACGAGGGTTGACAAGCACGGGTAAAAGAAGGTACTGTTCGTTCACCAGAAAGCTAAAATCAAAAAATTAGTTAAAAGCGACCGTTTTCGGTCACCATCCCCACACAACAGAAAAAATAAAATAAAATTATGTCACACAATTTCACACAAGAAAAGTTAAAGAGAAAAAAATCCAGGGTACTTACCAACTGCTTCAGGTGGCAATTTATTTTGTTCGGGCGCCCATTTATTTGCAGGAAAACTAGTGTAAAAGTAAACACTCATGCAAATTAATACGAACGTAATTTATTACACAATGACATCGAAATTCTATTTATGCAAGGAAAAGAAAAATGAAAATACATTTTACACAATTAAAGATTGTTGTCGCGGTTGAGTTGTCATTAACATTATCAGAGAAAATTAATCAAAGAAATCAACAGCCTGAAAAGTTACAACTTTGAACCAATTTTATCACTTTTTAATGGCCCTAAAAAAAGGTTACATAGGATGTCCCCAAGTAATAGATTATAACCCTTTTGACGCACAGCACGCAAAGGTAAACAATACTAATATCCCCACTTCCCAACTGGTAACGAACCGCTCCGCCTGTTGTTCGTTATTGGTACGACCAGCTATGGGATAGCAGGACACGGATGCTTTTTAAATAATATGATGAGGGTAAGTAATGATAAACGCGTGGAATGGTGGTATGACGTGAATGGTGATATGTAATGATGGTCCTAAAAGAATTAACCAAAAAAATAACTACGTTGGCGAACAAGAAGCCTTTCTAAATTTAAAAAAAAAGTTGATCCGATAAAATAATCAGAGCCCGGCTATGCACGCTCGGCGCGATAGCGGGTAGTCACCCAGAATAAGAAGTGAGGGAGGGGTCGAAGGTGCTAAGGGGAGCCTAATTACAGATCGAAAGATAGAGGCTAGACCTAACTCCTAATGTAGTACTAATCTGATCGCAAGGGTTCGTAGCCGACGAAACTCGACGAACTGCCCACACGTTGCCTGCGTGGCACAAATGCAGGGGCACAAATGCAGGATGTCCAGCACGATCTCGCTGTCTCAACCGGTTTCCACGCCTGGCGAAACAGACGCGTCCAAGCGTTTGTTTGTGTGTCGGTCCGATACTTGTCCGCCCGAAACTGGCGGCTAGTAACAGAATAAAACCCGTTAGCACAACACCACAACAACTACCAAGCCGGCAAATTAACGGGCCCTAATGATGTAAACAAACACTCACCCGAACTGTCCTCTAGTCCGGCACTACTAATGTCCAATGGTCGATCCAATTCAACATTCGCTGAGAAAAAATTATAGGCCTCCTGTTGCGCTGTGGCTGGAGCCTCCGGAACAATATACTAATCAGAAATGTTCACAACAAAGTGAAGATAGGGCACTTGTACGCCTTTTTATTTAACGCAGCCCCATGAAAAAAAATATCATAGCCAACTTAATATGAATGTTTTCCAGATCAAAACTCAAGTCAGAATGAAGTCTCTCCCAGTCTGTTTACCAAAATTGACAAGATTCGAGAAGAATAATCTACGCATTTCAAAATTTGAATAATTAAAAATAATAGCCGAAAAACCAGCTAGTCCCTCAACACGACGTGCAGCAAGGAGATTAGATACTGCTAAAAAATAATGAACAAAATAAGACACAGATAACGCAATAATAGCGAATGCAGGGAGTTATCACTGCAGTATCTATATGTATTTATCTATTATATATATCGTCGCCTAGTACCCACAACACAAGCCTTATTGAGCTTACTGTGTGCCTAGGTTGATTTGTGTAAGATTGTCCCGTAATATTTATTTATTTATTTATTTTAAATAGGGAGAGTTTTATTAAAATTATCGGCTAGTATTAACACAGTTTGTGACAAACATGGTGATCACAGAATAATATATACAGGAGATAGACAAGGAGCAAACGGGACAGCACTGGTTTTAAACAGAAAATGGGGAAATCAGGTGGAGAATACTATTCATCACAGTGATAGAATTACATTGACAAAGTTAAAATCACAACCACAAGATATAGTCATAATTCAAGTATATATGCCTACGGGAAGCCACTCAGATGATGAAATTGAAGACAGGTACAACCACCTACATTATTTGTTAGATGCGGTAAACGAAAAAGACTACTTAATAGTAATGGGGGATTTTAACGCAGTGGTGGGAGAAGGGAAGGAAGGGAAAGAGATTGGTCAATTTGGCTTAGGGAATAGAAATGCGAGGGGGGAGAGATTGGTGCAATTTTGCAAAGAAAACAAACATGTCATTGCTAATACTTTGTTTCAACAACCAAAACGGAGACTGTATACTTGGAAGATGCCTGGAGACGTGAATAGATATCAGTTAGACTACATAATTGTCAAGCAAAGGAATAGAGACCAATTGATCTATTGTAAGACATTACCGGGCGCTGATTTAAATTCTGACCATAACTTACTTACTAGTAACCATAATTTGGAGACGAAGAAAATTGTTAGAAAAAGAAAGAGAAAGAATATTGATCTCACTAAACTTCAGGACTTACACGTAAGAGCGCAATATAGCAATACGATAGGAGATAAGTTAAGTTTTTATAAAAGTAAAGAAGAAGTATATAATAGAACTAATGTACCTGATGACATAGAGACTAAATGGAATAATGTGAGAAATATAATAAGGACTAGTGCAGAAGAATGTGTGGGGAAAGAAAAAATTGTGCCAAGGAAAAGCTGGCTAACAAAAGAGATAACAGACTTAATGATTGAGAGACGAAATTATAGAAATAAAACTGATAGTGATAGTATGAATATATACAGGAAACTTACGAATAGAATAACTACGAAGTGTAGACAACGAAAAGAAGAAGATATACAGAAAAAATGTGACTTAATAGATCATTACATAAAAAGAGGACACATGGAGAAGGCATATAGACAGATAAAGGAAATGAATAACCACCATAAAACAAAAAGTACAGTTGTATTGGATGAGCAAGGGAAAATACTTTTAAATGATAAGGACACTATTATGAGGTGGAAGAGGTACATAGAAGATTTATATGAGGGACAGGGATTGGATGATGAAGATATGGAAGCTGAAGGAAGTGTTAACAAAGATAATGTTGGTCCAGATATACTCAGGGTTGAGTTTGATAGGGTGCTGAATAGTATACAGAACGGGAAGGCGGCAGGTGATGATGGGTTGTATATAGAACTCATCAAATATGCAGAAAACGACCATATGAAGGATATGATTTTCACGCTTACTCAAGAAATGTTCAAAACCGGAGTAATACCGAGGGATTTTCAAGTCAGTAAAACTATAACATTGCCAAAAAAGGTAAACACAGTAAAATGCGAAGAACATAGGACCCTGAGCTTAATCTCCCAGGCATCAAAAATTATGTTAAAAATCATTCAAAATAGAATCAGACCAGTAATGGAAGAATACCTTGGACCAGACCAATATGGCTTCAGACAGGAAAAAGGTACAAGAGAGGCCATACTGGCGCTGAGAATGATTATTGACAGGAGAATGGACCTCGGCCAAGACACGCACATCGCTTTTATTGACTTGGAAAAGGCCTTTGATAGGATCAACTGGAAGAGCATGATGAGGATACTGAAGGAAGCAGGCCTAGACTTTAGGGACCGCAGAGTGATTTTCCAACTGTATAGAGAACAGGAAACCATTATCAGCGTAGGAGAGGAAAGTTGCAGAGCAAAGATAAGACAAGGAGTCCGGCAGGGTTGTCCACTCTCACCCCTAATCTTTAACATATTTATAGAATGCGCTATAAGAAAAATAGTAGAAAAGGGCAAGGGAGGCGTCAGCATTAATGGGCAGAAAGTACAATTTATAAGATTTGCGGACGATATAGCAGCAATGGCCCAAAGTTCAGAGGAATTAAGAGAATTAATGGAACAAATGGATTCAATTTTTACAGAATTTGGACTCAGAATTAACACAGCCAAAACCAAAACTTTGATTACATCAAAATTCAAAAAATTAAAGAAACACATTAAAATAAGAGGAATAGATATTGAACAAGTAAATAAATTTAGATATTTGGGTAGCTTAGTTACTGATGACTCCAGGTGTTCAGACGATATTATATCTAGGATTGCAATGGCCAAATCTGCGTTCAACACCAAAAAACAGCTGTTCAGGGCAAGCGTCTCCAGAAAGACCAAAAAACGACTGATCAAAGTCTACATCTGGAGTCTTGCATTATACGGGTGTGAGACGTGGATAATGACTCAAAGAGATAGAAAAACGATTGAAGCTTTTGAAATGTGGCTCTGGAGGCGAATGGAGAAAATAAGCTGGACGGACAGAATGACAAATGATGAAGTGTTGAGAATGGTGGGAGAAAAAAGAAACTTGCTGAACACAATTGAAAATAGACGAGGCAAAATGATAGGTCACTTGATAAGACACGACATTTTCTTTAGAAATATCATAGAAGGTAAGATCGAAGGATCAAGGGGTAGAGGTCGACCAAGGATAAGCTTTGTACAGCAACTAAAAGCAAAAGCAAATATCTTGTCTTACCGGGACCTAAAGAAATTAGCCGAGAACCGAGAGAACTGGCGCATACTCCACCAACAAGAGCCAAGCTCTTAAATATTGATGATGATGATGATGATGTGACAAACATGAAAATGATCCCTATATGAATGCCTCCTAGATCACAATTATAAAAAAACATTAACCATTTAAAAATATAATTGTCAAAATCGCACAAATATCAAAGACATATAAACACTAGCTGCCTGCACGGTTTCGCCCGCATATTGCAAAGAACGTAGGTAAGCTCGTGACATAAAATATAGCCTATACCTAATCACTCAGAAATTCCATTCTACACGCAGATGAAAGAATTTTTGAAATCGGATAAGCGGTTCAGGATATTACCCAAACCATACAAACTTACAAAGCGACAATCTTACAGACTTTTCTTCTTTATAATATTAGTATCACTACATAGTATAAAACAAAGTCGCTTCCCGCTGTCTGTCTGTCTGTCCCTATGTATGCTTTAAAACTGCACCACGGATTTTGATGCGGTTTCTTTTAATAGATTCAAGAGGAAATGTATAATACATGCATGTACTTATTATACATATACGAGTTAACCCGTGCGAAGCCGGGGCGGGTCGCTAGTAGGTAATAATGGAGCAACTCCTTCCTAGCAGCCGTTAAAAAGTGATTCCCATCCTATTATTTTATTTACTTAGCTTACTAGTAAATACAATGTTGGTTCTCAAATAATAAAACGGCATCGTTAAACCATTGTTGGTTTGTCTCGATGCTCAATTCCACAGCTGATTATGACTTTTAACAGCTGAGCATTAACGTTAAAAATATTAGAACGCATTACACGTATTTTATACAATAATAAAAAGATACGGCACTGTTGCACTTATTTGCACAGGCTTCCTCTCATATAGCTTTCTCAAATATAATTATCCATTTATTAATTCATTGATTTCTAAACAATGCTTTTATTTGTTTCTGAGAAACGAATTAGTTAATGTTATAATAGCCACCATTGAGTGTAATGCCTTACCACTCGGATAGTTCTGAATCACGCTAGGTGCCATTACATGCACGCATTACTTTGGAACGAAGTATGGGAGTGTAGCTGCCGGGTACGTTTCTATCTTTTGGTCGTTTCGTGTTCTTCTGTTAAATGAATAAACTTCATGTACGACTATGCTACTTTTTTTTCTTATTGGAGGACTGCCATCAGTCGATAACGACTATTATCAGTTTAGGTGAGTGTCTTTATATGATTGGGTTAAGGAGACCATCGCCTCGCTAAACCACTATGCAGCCTTACACAATGTGCTTTCGTTTTAGGCGTTTCACAGCTTGTGTCGTATCTAGTAACCTTATAGCCAAAGGATTTGGGTGGCCTGCAAGGCGCTCGATATAACGTGTCTTGTGCTTTATTATTTCGTCCTTTATGGTGGGCATGTCGAGGTAATCGTGGCCTGTTGAGATAATGAGGTATGCTACTTAGGCGTGAAAGTTATTCGTAGGTATATGGTAAAGAAGAAGAAAGAAGAACAGGAGAAGAAATTAACTGAGGCAAAGTTAAAAACAAACATCTATTATTTGCAACGCACCCCAATACAATTTCCCCGTGACTTATCTTGACATCAAATTCTCCTTGACAATGTTCTGCCATCTGCCACGGTAAATATAATATAAGAGGTATCTCAACTAGCGTCGCTTTTCTACGCCTCCTTTTAACCCTTTATAAGGCATAAGCATCTAGGTGCTAAAATAAAACTAATTATGTTTCTAGATTGGTTTTTTTTTATTATTTCAGAAAATCAAAAAAAAAACTTAAAAAAAAAAATAAACACGGTGGTAAAAATATTCCCTCTGCCTGTCTGGATCTACTCTGCCTCAGTACGTCATATTAATAAGCAATGCAGCAAGGTGCTATACACGTGGAAATGCACATTTCTCGCAAATTATTTTAGACCTTTTGTCATTTCACATCCGTGTAGAACTAAAAAAAATTACAAAAGGTGCAGGATTGCAGCGTTTATATGTGGGCGTTTCTGTGGGCATGTGGAGGTGTGCCACGTTTGTGATCTCTTGTGCGACAACCAGTAAAGCCTTTTGACGGTTCTCTGATGTGACAGATTTATTTTTCAAGATACAGTTGTGACCGATTGACCGCCGTTTTCTGCTTGTAAACGTACTAATCAGTCCCCTTTTCAGAAAAAACCGTCAACATACAGAGTGTTTTTTTTAAATGGGACAGTATGGGGAAATCCGAATCTAAAGGAGATAGAGGAAAAGTGTCCAAGGAGACATTTTGACGACCGCTTTAGCCTAGTTGGTAGTGACCCTGCCTACGAAGCAAGAGGTCCTGGGTTCGAATCCTGGTAAGGGCATTTATTTGTGTGATGAGCACGAATATTTGTTCCTGAGTCATGGATGTTTTCTATGTATTTAAGTATATATTTATCTATATAAGTATGTATATCATCATCTAGTACCCATAGTACAAGCTTTGCTTAGTTTGGGACTAGGTTGATTTGTGTAAGATTGTCCGCAAATATTTATTTATTATTAATTATTTATTAGTTGTTTTTTATGTTAACAAATTTGGCTCATTAAAATGTTTGGTCAAGCGTGAGTTGTTCTTAAAAAATTATAAAGTTGGTAAATTTTTTTTTTGACGCGGTTCTGCTCTGTTTCATGTAAGGATTATTTCATTGTACAGAAAGAAAAAAATCTGAACAGCAGAAGTTGGTCAAATTTAATGAAAACTAATCTTCATACAGTTGGTTTATTACTTGAGTAATGTTCGATGTGGCCGCCGTTGACCTTCTATGTAACACTTGTATTTATGAGCCTTCAATATCTTCCTTACAGTTGATTTATGAATACCGATAGTTTCAGCTGCTTCCCGTAACGAAGCTTTTGGATATGCTTCAAAATATCCCAATACGGCAATAGTTATAAACTCACTATTGACTATCGTCGGCCTTTTACGCTTAGGTTTGAAACAGCCTTCCTGTCTTAGGTTCTTTATTAAACTATCAAATATCTTGCGATTCGGTACTACACGGTCAGGATAGCGTTCTTGATACCACTTAAGTGCATTATCTCTACTGCGATAATTAAGAAAATACGCCTCAATCAAATCAACTTTATGTGAATTAGTTAACGCCATCCATACTATATACTATACTATAATATGATAAATGCGAAAGTGTGTCTGTCTGTCTGTCTGTCTGTCTGTCTGTCTGTCTGTCTGTCTGTCTGTTACCTCTTCACGCCTAAACCGCTGAACTGATTTAGATGAAATTTGCTATAGAGATAGTTTGAGTCTCGGGAAAGGACATAGAGTAGTTTTTATCCCGGAAATCGACCCCTAAGGGGATGAAATGGGGGGTGAAAATTTGTATGGAGCTACTAAAACCGCTGCACCGATTTGAATGAAATTTGGTATATAAATACTTTAAGTCCTGTGAAACGACATTGAATAGGTTTAATCCCGTAAATTATCCCCTAAGGGGGTGAAATGAGGGGGTGAAAATTTGGAGGTAACCAATTTTGATGAAATTTGGTTTGGAGATAGTTTAAATCCTAGAAAAGGACATAGGATAGTTTTTATCCTGGAAATCATCCCCTAAGGGGGTGAAATAAGGGGTGAAAATTTGGATGGAACCCATTTGAATACAATTTGGTTTAGAGATAGTTTGAGTCCTGGGAAAGGACATAGGGTAGTTTTTATCCCGGAAATCCACCCCTAAGGGGATGAAATTGGGGGTGAAAATTTGTATGGAGCTACTTAAACCGCTGCACCGATTTGGATGAAATTTGGCATTTAAATAGTTTGAGTCCCGGGGAAGGACAAAGGATAGGTTTGTACCCGTAAATCATCCCCTAAGGGGGTGAAATGAGGGGGTGAAAATTTGGAGGTAACCAATTTTGATGAAATTTGGTTTGGAGATAGTTTAAATCCTAGGAAAGGACATAGGATAGTATTTATTTCGGAAGCCATCCCCTAAGGGGGTGAAATAAGGGGTGAAAATTCGGATGGAACCCATTTGAATACAATTTGGTTTAGATATAGTTTGAGTCCTGGAAAAGGACATATAGGGTAGTTTTTATCCCGGAAATCCACCCCTAAGGGAATGAAACTGGGGTTGAAAATTTGTATGGTGCTACTTAACCGCTGCACCGATTTGGATGAAACATAGGACTGTTTTAATTCCGGAAATCACCCCTAAGGAGGTGAAATGGGAGGTTGAACTTTGGATGGAACCCGTTTAGATGAAATTTGGTATAGAGATAGTTTGATTCCCGGAGAATGACATTAGATAGTTTTGAAAATTTGGATAAATCCCATGGAGATGAAATTTGGTATAGTAGGAGTCCCAGGGAAGCACAATGCATAGTTTTTATCCCGAAAATCAGCTCCTGAGGGGGTGACATTAGGCGTGAAAATGTTGATGGAACCCATTTAGATGAAATTTGGTATAGAGATAGTTAGAGTCCTAGGGAAGGAAATAGAATATTTTTTATTTCGGAAATCATCCCCTAAGCGGGTGAAATGGGGGTGAAAATTTGGATGAACTCATTTAGATGAAATTTAGTTTAGAGATAGTTTAAGTCCTGGGAAAGGGCATAGGATAGTTTCAATTCCGGAAATCACCCCCTAAGGGAGTGAAATGGAGGATGAAACTTTTGATGGAACCCCTTTAAATGAAATTTGGTATAGAGATAGTTTAAGTCTCGGAGAATGAAAGCGGATAGTTTTTATCCCGAAAATAGTTCCCAAGGTAATGAAATAGGGGGTGAAAATTTGGATTAAACCCATTTAGATGAAATTTGGTATAGAGATAGTAAGAGTCCCAGGGAAGATGCATAGTTTTTATCCCGAAAATCATCTCCTGAGGGGGTTCTTAAAACTTTGTAGAAACATTACTTATTTGAGTACAAACAAAGTGCTTTCAGCGTTTTGGAAAATTCCACCCCTAAGAGGGTTAAAAAGGGCTGCAAAGTTTATATGGGGAAACTCTTTTTGGGATAGGAGCTTAAAAGTTTGTAGGACGATTAGTTATTGAAATACAAAAAAAAGGATATTCAGCGTTTTAGTAAATTCCACTCCTAAGGGGGTTAAAAGTGGGTGCAACATTTGTGTGGAGGAAACATTTTTTTAGCCGATTTCCAATTTTGTAGAATGCTTACTAATTAAAAATAAAATTAAATACTTTCAGCATTTTAGAAACTTCGATCTTTAGGGGTTTATAAGAACGTTTGAATGAAGAAAATATTTTTTTAGCGAGGGACTTAAAACTTTGTTGAAAGATTACTTATTACAATAAAAATCAAGTACTTTTAGCGTTTTGGAAAATTCGACCCCTAATGAGAATAAAAAGGGGTGCAAGGTTCGTATGGGAAACCCATTTCTTGAGCTAGAGGCTTGATATTTTGTAGAAAAAATACTTATTACAATAAAAAAACTTATTGTTTTCTTTTCAATTTTTCCCCGAAAAGCGTTAATTCAAAGGTTCAAAGTTTGTATGCAGACTATCAGAGCAAGAAAATTTTTAAGTATGAGAATTGTAACTTCGATCTTAGTATGTTTGTTAAAAGACTACAAAATTCATTTCAGCGTTTTTTGAAATTCATCCCCTAAAAGGTATTATAAGGGTGTTCAAAGTTTGTATGGAGAGCAAGACATTTTTAAAGTAAGGGATTTGTAACTTCGGTTTTAGACTGTTTACTAAAAGACTACAAAGCTAATTTCAATGTTTTTAAAAATTCATTCCTTAAACAAACATTTAGACGATAACATGTTCTACGCGGACGAAGTCGCGGGCAACAGCTAGTGATGAATAAAATTACAAGCATGAACTGATTGGAAACAAAATCAAAAATCACAGCTGCAGAAATAACTTACGTTCCAAATTTGAATTCTTTGCTGCAGAAATAACTTACGTTCCAAATTTGAATTCTTTTTTTTATAATTTCAAGACTATCGCGTGCCATGATGTTTACGAAGATTAAAAAAATGTTCTTCTCTTGAATCATCTGGAGCTCTTATCGATTATCAAAATTTAAAAATTGAATAATTTTAAATATTTTTTTACACGCCTAGGCACTTGTAACAATATTAAAAGGCGAATACTGCCATTGTATGAAGATTAGTTTTCATTAAATTTGACCAACTTCTGCTGTTCAGATTTTTTTCTTTCCATACAATGAAATAATCCTTACATGAAACAGAGCCGACTTGCGTCAAAAAAAAATTTACCAACTTTATAATTTTTTAAGAACAACTCACGCTTGACCAAAAAATTTAATGAGCCAAATTTGTTGACATAAAAAAACACCTAATGTCTCCTTGGACACTTTTCCTCTATCTCCTTTAGATTCGGATTTCCCCATACTGTCCCATTTAAAAAAAACACTCTGTATATGGTGGGAAAAATATTCCCTCTGCCTTATAAAGGGTATAAAGTTATAAACAGCCTAACATATTTTTATCAATTAAACAAATACCAATGATTACCATAGAGGCCAAAAATCTCTTCTAATCCATTTATACTCCCTAAATCGTTGAGTATTCGTCTACTCCAACTCATTTTCAACATAATCTGTAACACGCAAAAAAAAAACATGCACATCATGCTCACTCCACAGGCAGAGGGAATATTTTTACCAACATCCAAAATGCTCCACACAGGCAGAGGGAATATATTTACCACCACAAAAAAATCTTATAAAAAAAATTGTTCAAATGCTAAATTAAAAATATGACTGACTCGAAGTACCTTGTATCTTACATAATAAGAATAATACCAACTTACATTTTTCCCGTCCCGTAAATTTGAGATTAACAAAGATTTGTCAACAAGTGTCGAAATTCACTGATTCCCAAACTGACAGCTGTCATAGACTAAAAAAGTGATGTCGACCGTTCATAAGTCCATAATGAATATTGTTAAGGGGGTTTCCACAAATAATAATGCCATAGATAAAAACCGATCGTGGATTCGTTTCAGAAAAAAACCGTCAAAATATATGGTGGGAAAAATATGCCCTCTGCATTATAAAGGGTTTAAACCAATTCTATAAAGCGCACGGGTTACACACGGACTGCAGATGTAACGCCGTCAACCCCAATTCGAACTTAAGTTCAAACAACGCGTCAACGCGTGTCTGTGAAGATATATCAACTATCAGCTCCGATTTTCAGCAGCATGAACCGCGATTCTGATGAAGCAGCAGCTCTCTCTCTGTGCTCTCTGGCAGGGTCGCCATGATATGTGGGTCGTAGGTGAAGTAAATAATACGACGAGAACCGGATAGATACCGTCTGTTTATTGAGAGAAAACATGGGGTTTCACTGTGGTGTTAGTACGTCACTTGCACGTATGTGGCCTTTAAGCTTATCTGTATATTTACCTTAGATATCGAATGTTATTATAAACATCTTATTTGAGTTGTAACCTGGCTATCCTATATTTATTCAATTCAATCAGTATTTTCTTTATTATTTTATCTTATGATGTCATGTACCTACACCATGCCCACACTACGGTGCGGATTTGGCCTGTCCAAAGCATTTGGATCCTTCCTCTTAGTTTTCTCCCCTCTACTTTCCCGGTGACGATTCGTTTTTGGTGATTGTTGGGTTTGCGGGGTACCTATACGTCTAAAGAACTCAAAAAAAAACTAGTTTGTGTTTTTACCTATAATATGAGTACGATAAGATTGCCTCTCCGATTGTACCCATTTTCGAGAAAAAGGCTCTGATACACAGACGACTAACAAAATGGTTCTTAAGATCTTTGCCTTTTGATGCACTAGTCCCCAATGTCATTAGCGAGAGAATCTTATTTAATTATCTCGTAGCAAAGTCGTTAGTTAGGCGTGCCGCGTCATAATGGAGGCAAGGCAATCACTAATTATTTCAGCGAAACTACTGCCTCGCCTTTGAAGGGAGTCTATTTCTGAAGCCTATTTTATATTTGAATTGAATTCGTCTTGGTCGCGCAGGTTTGTTGTGCCTAAGTTCTCATGCGGTGGGTTCTGGGCCCGGTTCGAGGGAACAAAACACTCGTAAAACGTCGATTGATCCCAAGGATATCCCGACTCTTCACGTCTCTGTTTTCTAAATCAGAATTACACGGCAACGAAGCAAAGGTGATATCGAAACCGGTACTAGGGATATTCCAGTCAGTAACAAAAAAAAATGATATTCTATGAGATCCTGAGACGGAACTAAAGGGAACATTCATTAATAATTACTATGTATGATTTTTAGATATTATTTTATTTTAAAGTTCTATTTTTAACTAACTTCAAGAAAGAAGGAGGTCCTAAAGTCGTCTTTTATTTTTGTAAGTATGTTACCCCCATTATTCGAAGACCCCTGGACCGATTGCGAAAATTATTTGAAAGGGTATATTCTTGCCAAGTGGTTCCATGGTCATCAGATCAGGATCTGATGATTGGATCCTAAAGATATCCAGGGAAGTCTTCAAATAAGGCAAAGTACTGAATTGGAGTTGGTTAAAACTTTGTTATTAAGTAAATTATATAAGCTATTATTTCTCGGGTCACCCATAGTGGGGAAATAAGCGAATAGTTATATATACATATTTAGTATACCTATCTAAAACTAAACTACTTATAAAATAAAATAACTTACAAATAAAATATTTGTCTGAGTTCGCCGTCGCTGGGCAACGTGCCCAGAAGGCTGGCAGCATTGCCACGTTGGATGGCAATGCTTATCCTCTGTGCGAGGTATGAGCCAGCCCTCCGGTCACCCGTTATTTCGGCGAGTCGCTTCGAGCACTCTTTAAAGACCCTGTGGGCACTTTCCCCCCAGGGCCCTAAGGTCTCAAGCGAATAGTAATTAAAAGATACTGGAATAAATATTTAAAATAACCAGCTTTAGTAAAGGTGGTAGCTTTGGACATAAAGGTATTTTTACTGTAAATATCAAAGGGCTGGAGAGCTTTCACATTTGTTTATTGCATTCATGTTTTAATAAATTTGTTCAAAGAAAATTAGAAATTGTAAATATATTTGTAAAGAGTAGCTAATGGAATAGCGTGTCGTATCAGTGTATTTAGAACCGTGAGATCTTCGAAAAGACAGTACAGTTAAAAAGTTTACGAGTGCAGCTGCTAACTACCTGGCAGAATGTAAATTTAGACTATAAAAACAGTGTATTTTAATCGCCATACGAAAAATAAATAAATAGAATAGCATTATACATTGTATTAAAATATAAGTGAAACAGTTTGATGCTGTGTGTTGAAACGTTTTACATTAAAACGAAGTGTTGTAAACGATAACGGTAAAACGATTTGAATTTTATCGATTAATTAGTGTTAATTCCGTGAAATCAACCAATAAAGAACCATTCTGAACTCGTTAGTTATTTAGGACACAGGCCTTTTAGGCTGGCTTGGCACAAACGTTCGGAATCCGCGTACGGTTTCAGAATTCGATTTTCGACTTACAGCCCTCTAGAGCAAAAACTATTGACCTATAAACGCCTGCGAGCGCTATAAGTCGAAAATCGAATTCGGAAACCGTACGCGGATTCGGAACTTTAGCGCCCAGCCTTATTTGGCACCTTCAATATTAATAATCAATTTAAATAGAGGTCAACAACGGAAAAAAGTTGCCAGTAGCAAAATGCAAATGAGAATATTGGCAAAAGCACATCCCAATGCGTTATCCTATTAACGATCCAAAATTTACGGACAACAACCAAAGACAAGTTGTGAAACTGTCGTCCAACTTTGCCAAAAGCGTCGGTTGAGTTTCCATAAGCGTAAACCAATTCCGAGTCCTCAGAAACATGTGCTAGTTTTCCAAGTAATCTCTCATATTTCTATAAACTATCCCGATGAGCAATAATACAGTGAATTTGATATATATATCATGTGAAAACTAACTATCCGTATCGGTATAATTTTCTGTCAATAATTTCATTTTTGGTATAAGCTTTTATTTCCGTCGTTACTTTTTTGTTTGTATACTGTCATCAACTACTAATTGAGACATTTCTAACGAGTCCAAATTCAAAACGGGTTAGGTACGTCGGTTAAGTACTGAATTCTAATGGCCACCTATCTCCATCATCAGATCAGCTCGATGGTACCATAGGTACTATTAAATTGTCGGAAACCAATTGAGCTGAAATTTTGGGTAAAGGTAAAAAGGGTTGGTTTGGATAAACTATATTTTTACCCAAAATTTCAGCTCAATCGGTTGAAGATATCTGCTTCAAATTGAGTTGCAAGATTCCACCCGAACAAACATAGTTAACATACATACCACATACTAACATAGTTTGTTAGGTACCTACATGCATTGCAAGTTAATAGAAAACTTGTAAAAAATGAGTACCTATTGAAGATAATATTCAAGTTTTGCTTTCTTGCGAGCATTTGTCTTAAATTGGATCTTACCAATAGTTTCACTGTAGGATCCTATACTATTAAAAATGTGAAAGTTTGGACGTCTGGATGTTTGTTACTATATCATATCACGCTTAAATGGCTGAGCCGGTTTGGATGAAATTTTGCACGAAGATATTTCATAGCCTGGATTAAAATAAATAAAGGATAGTTTTTATCCCGGGTTTACGCAGACAAAGTCGCGGGTGGAAACTTGTCATCAATAAAAGTCTTAGTGTATGGCCTGGACGCTCCGGTACGAGCGGGGCGTGCATCGCCCATATAAAACAAATGCAATTTATATGGACGCTCCATGCCGAAGCCATACACTAAGTATTTAATTATAGAAGAGCTATTGAGGCCTACTTCCAGAATAAATTGAATTTTGGACTAATTCTTTCAACAGCTAGAGGGCATGCCCTGATTCGAGAAGGAAAATAATGTTACCACAAGTTTAGTATCACACAGTAGCCTACAGCAGTAGCTGCTGCAGTAGTCGTAGTCTTTCTTATAGTTAGGTTGTTTATATTCTGTTTTCTGTTTCACCTACTCAAATCATATGATTATTTTGCATCGTCTTCGACCCCTAAGATTGTCTGAAAGAGATCGCTTTTTAGCCATAAGACCGCCTTTTGTCTACCATTATTTATGTTTAATTTACCTCTGTGTTTCTAATATGTACTATTTCTGGTGATCAATAAATCATATTTGTATTGTATTGCACACACTGTAAAGGTAGACCTAATATATATATAAGACTAGCGACCCGCCCCGGCTTCGCACGGGTTTATACAGGGTGGAAAGTTAAAACGGGGCAGTAAGGGCAGCTACTAGATCCCTTGCCGCCACGCAAAAATGGCATTAGGATTTCATTCCTAACTTTTTAAGTGATAACAATCTACATTCACAGATTTTTGAAAAAAAGTACAGTCAGCGAGAAAATCATCACTTTTGACGATTTTTTTTAATGCCATTCGATCCCATTCCTATTAAGGATCAAAATATCTCTTCGGGACCGACTAAGGTTTGACTACTAGAAAGCCCAGAAATCAAAGAAAACTTTTTCCATACAGTTAGTATGGGAATCCCAAAGTGCTTTTTTTTTTTAATGCCATTCGATCCCATTCCTATTAAGGATCAAAATACTCTTCGGGACCGACTAAGGTTTGACTACTAGAAAGCCCAGAAATCAAAGATTTTTTTTCCATACAGTCAGTATGGGAACCCCAAAGTGCAAGTAGTACTTTAGTTAGACGATCATCAAATTGTAACAGCTATCTCCGCCTCCATACAATTTGGTGATCGTCTAACTAAAGGACTACTTGCACTTTGGGATTCCCATACTGACTGTATGTAAAAAGTTTTCTTTGATTTCTGGCCGTTCTAGTAGTCAAACCTTAGTCGATCCCGAAAAGTATTTTGATCCTTAATAGGAATGGGATCGAATGGCATTAAAGAAAAATTGCACTTTGGGATTCCCATACTAACTGTATGGAAAAAGTTTTCTTTGATTTCTGGGCGTTCTAGTAGTCAAACCTTAGTCGGTACCAAAGAGTATTTTGATCCTTAATAGGAATGGGATCGAATGGCATTAAAAAAAAAATCGTCAAAAGTGATGATTTTCTCGCTGACTGTACTATTTTACAAAAATCTGTGAATGTAGATTGTCATCACTTAAAAAGTTAGGAATGAAATCCCAATGCCATTTATGCGTGGCGGCAAGGGATCTAGTAGCTGCCCTTACTGCCCCGTTTTAACTTTCCACCCTGTATGTTAATATTTTACAAAATTTCCTCTTGAATCACTATCTATTTAAATAAACCGCATTAAATCCGTCGCGTAGTTTTAAAGATCGGAGCATACATAGGGGCAGACAGACAACAGCGGGAAGCGACTTTGTTTTATACTATACACGGTGGAATTTAATCGGTGATCAGGAATCCAAAAATCTTAATTATCAATCTCCACAGAAACCAATACGTGAGATCTCGTGCAATGTAGCTCACAATCTAATTAATCACACTTAATTAACATCGGTAAAATGTACACTGACTGAATAAATGGACACCCTACTTTTATTGAAGGGAAGTTACTCGTAAGTGTACATACGTCAAGTGCTTGCTGGCTTTGGCGGGAAACTAGACAGATCAGACGTCAATAAATGAAACGTCATTAAACTTTTCAGACTAAACCATTAGTAGGGTGACAATAAATTTTAATTAAAATTTTATTTTAACTTAAAAATTAGTTATGATAAAAAAAAAACTTGGTTCCACTTAAGTACTACATAAACGTGACCGCCATCGATTACTGAATTAGAAAAATGGGTTCCTGTTCACCGATTAAATTCCACCGTGTATATGTGTAGTGATGATGTTGATTGCATAGTCAGGTGACAATCGCTTTGGTAAAACTAGTAAGTTAGTAAAATTGGCGGAAATAGAAATACAGATAGTGATTTAAGAATCATTTTCCCAACGAAAGAGATAAAGCTGACACAGCAGATTCTATATGTTTACAAAAAAGTTACTTTTATGACTCTAAAGTCTTAAAACAAAATCTTTAAAACCAGTTTACCAGTTTAGTTCGAAACTAAAACTCAAAGTAAACATTGTTTTTAACACGACTGTTATTCTCAATTCATTAAATTCTGATCAAGAAACGTGCAGTAGAAATACTTAGCGCTCAGACGTGGAACTTAGCGTAAAGCATACAGAAATTTCATTACTTCACCTGGCTTGGGAATCACAAATGAATTCTAGATTTTCAGAGCAATTATTCTCTTCGTGTAATTTTCATTTATTTCGAGACACGAATAATGGAGGCACGATTTGCACCCATCTGTTTAATGGATTAAAGTTAACTAATCGAAAGTAAGAAGCCTATGAAATATATAAACGAAAATATTTATTAAACAGATGAGTGTAAATTACTATTAGGTATCGACCTACCAGTTTATATCTACCAACCCAATAGTTATGCCAGGAAAAAAAATTACAGCGTTCGGGCGATTGTGCACTACACTTTCCGGCAGTCCGGTCCGATATGGCACGCTGTTAAATGTACATATTAGTTTGTGCACTATACGTAATTTTACCGTCCAACATTCAATACAAAAAATATCGGACCGTAAATAATCGGACTGCCGGACAGTAAAATTCAGTAGTGTACAATCGGCCTTAGTACGTATATTCCATAGGTTTCATACTTTGGATAAGTATAAAATTTATTCGTTAAACAATTGAATGCAATGTTCAAGAAAAAAAGTAATTTTTGAAGTTTTTATTATTCATAGTCTGGGAAAATCATTTTTTTCCAACCATTAAGCGAGTTATTTTTTAATTTACTATATTCGATATAAAATACTTTCCATTAAAAGATGGATGCAGATTGCGCCTCTATTCGTGTCTTAGGCTATGAAAAGGAAAGGATGTGGTAGTTAGCTCCGAATTCATAATACATAATATGTTACACCTTGTGTTAGAAATGAGCTGGCCCTTCACAGTGAAATGGAAATATGTTTCATTTAGAGTTCAATTAATGTACGCTTTTAGCTAACGTAGGAAAACCGTTCATAATACTGAATGAACTGGACCTCCACAGTGAAAAGGAAATATGTTTCATTTAGTTAAATTAACGTAGGTACGCTTTTAGCGAAAGTAGGCAAACCGGGCACAGCTTTTGAACTGAAGGGAATGCAGAGTTCAGATTTATATGGAAATGTCAAAAAAAACATTTTTGTGTAAAAAAGTGAGTACCGGTACATTCGACTTCAAAGATATATATATTTACACTTTTGCACCTTATTACAAAGCAACAAGGTACTAAAGTGTAAACATATCATTGACGTCGACGTACAAGAATTATAACTCTACTATTAACAACAATACACCAAAACGATGCACGATGCCACCAAACTCAAGTCATAACATTATGGTTCTAGTTTTCAGGATACCTTGAGAGAAATACAGAAATAAAACTTAACACACTAACACAGTTTGTGATTGCAGCAGAGTAATTGTATTCGGGAATCTAGGTTTTTAATTAAAGAACCTTTGAGTAGCTTTGACCTCGATCTTTTCTTTAAAAGAGTTCCTTTGTCTTAATCAAAGTTCAGTTCCCGTATTTTCAGACCTGACGTTATGCAAATCGTGGCAAATTAAAGAAAAGTTCAAAAGTAATTTAAACTTGATTCCTTTGCAGGTGTTACTGAGAAGGGGACGATGGTATTAAAATAAATACTTATCCAGAGCCTATGTTGATCACGATTTGGCTAATATCCCAAGGCCCAACCATTTTTAGGATGCCTGTAATAATGGCCGAATATCCTTAAAATTTTGGTCCTAAATAAACTTAGGTCGTTGGGGTTTAAAGCAAAATGGTCTTATTGCAGTGCTGAAATCCGTAAGATAGAAATAATAGGAGCGACGTTTTCATTTAACGACTAAATAGATTAAAAAAAAAAAGATAGAAAAAGACGAATGTACGAGTATGTTACGTGATAAATAAAGACGCGTGTATAATTTTATTATCCCTTCTGTCGTACTCTCTTTGATAACAAATAATTTTATTCCGAGTCTATTCAAGTTATTCGCTCAATATTTCTTCGCAATCGCAATGGAGCTTTAATCTGAAACAGTTATTTATATCCAAGTCGCTTTGAGTTTTCAGGTATATTTACCTAATGCAGTTGTTTCATGAACTTATTTTTATTTTAGAGACCAAAGTCTTTTGGTAAGTGAATGATTATGTTTCATTTCATGTTACTTGGATGGTACAGTGCATAAAATATGCTAGGTACGTTAAAATTAATGTTAATAAGTTAATAAGATTAAAAATGTGATATTATAATGTCATCAGAGTTTAGCTTTTCATAACACTCACGATAATTGCTCGCTTTCGTCATCATCCCAGTCATATGTCGCCTGATACACCAGCCACGTAGATATCCATCAACTCATCCCGAAGACCTTATCTCAAGGATATATAGTACATTATTGCTGGATCCGTGTGTCATTCAATTTGGTCGGTTCGAAAGGCAACATATGGATAATTAAATGCAAATGATATCCGCCCAAATGCTTGTCACGTATGTGCTCACGCGAGAATCGCTATTTATTTAAATTTAAATGGAAATTTTGCGACATCAGAGTTTTGACGCTGAATTATCAGTCTCGCGAGTATGTTATTGTGAAAGTGTTTTCAAAGCGACCATTTTCAACCCACTTGAAAAAAGGAGGTGGATCTCAATTCGTCGAATTTTTGAATTTTTTATATGTGTTCCTCGATTAAATACTCGAAGATAGGCCGGCCGATAAGGATTTTTTTTAAATATTTAGTTCACTTAGGGCTGTGCCTTAATTTTTACAAGTATATTATTTTGAGCGGTAGGGCACCGATATGTCGTCCCACTCATATTCTAAGGACTCTAACTGGGGAAGTACCTCCTTACATAGCTTATTGAATACCCATAATACCTATAATAGTGTCGTGTTTAAACAAAATACCTAAGTGCAGTTTTATTAACTAAGAAGGTTGCCAAAGTGCCTGCAGGTTTGGTCCTAGAATATTTGGAGTGCGTGGGGTCTACGCCCTACGGCAATATCTTTAAGACAAGATTTGAAAAAAATGCAAATTCGAGGATGATTAAAAGTTAAGGTGGTTCGATTGCCATACAAAGCGTTATTTGACACTCGCAGACATGGGAAGTCAATTTATGAAAGTTTGTTACATAAGTTTCTTAAAATATCACGCCGTTAGCCTACGAATGTCAAATAACGTTTTGTATGGCAATCGAACCCCCTTAACCTTTTTCAGTTGGATTAAGTAGGTACAAAATTTGACCACCATCAGCGCACCATGTTGATGATTTCAGTAGAAAGTCTTTTTGCTAAAATCTTGAAAATTCTTGTTTTTTCCACACCATTCGTTGTACATATTCCAATGGCGATAAATTTAGAGTCGAAAAAGTAATTTCTGACTACGTTTCCACGGTCACCCTATTTAATACTGTCGCAGATTCATTTACGCCTTGTAACAGATACTTGAAATTCGTTCTCACTCAAGTACCTTAATCCGACGCAAACTAACTCAGGAGGATTAATCAGATACCGGCCTTCAAAACTGTTAACTTTAAATCAAATTAACAATAAATTATTTGCCTAAATAATCCCGGGCAATACCTTTTCCAAATTAACTACAATATTCACGTAGGTACTACAAACGGAAATTGGGGATCTGTTGAAATTAATTTTCGTTCTTTAGCAAAATGCAAATTTTATTGATGCTCTGAACAACTGAAATTAAACTGTGCCTCGTAATCCCCGATTTTGATAATAGCAATCTGGTTTTATCTTGCACAAAGTTGGTTTGGAGATTATCGTTATATTTAATTGAGTTGAGATGAGTAAAGTCTCGAGCTTTTACAATAATACGATTCTACCATTCCCATCCACCCAATGTAGTGCTATTCCCGGAAATATTGCCTGAGTTGGGAACATTATCATCATTGGTGCTGACAGTATTTAAGTAGCAATGCTGATTGGTGCTATGGGCCTTTCGTTTAAATAACTGAGACGGCATCTGTGACTGGATAGGCGTAAGAAAAGAGACGAGAAAAGTCACTGGGCGGACGCGGGCGGTTGGTACCTATATGGGGACCCACCCGCGCTGTCTCCGTTAAGTGGTCGACCTTAGTTCAGACTTCAGAGTGCGAATTTCAAACAATCGTCAACAGCAGAGTAATCGCGTAATTTTTCGGACGCACAATAGTCACCTACCACCATCAACATCATCATCATCGTTATCGTCAGCCTATGTGTCCTACTGCTGGGCATAGGCCTCCTCTCAAGAATGAGAGGGTACGGGCAGTAGTCCCCACGCTGAATTGGGGACTTCACGTAGATGTTTCAATTTCATGTCAGTTGTATGCAGATTTCCTCACGATGTTTTCATTCGCCGAAAAACTAAAGGAGGGTATGTCTATATTTAATTCTCGTTCGTAAAGTTACGCATCTACACTGGAGAGTTCAATTTCAGAAGCATTTTCTGCTTTTTAAATTACGTCCTACATTTTGGGTTCAAGGATCTAGTTGTGTTGACGAAATCCTGCGTTTGCCTTATAAGCAATGCAATATGTATATATGTAGTTGTAACTGTTCATAGGCCTCACCATCAGCCGGGCGTAAGCATGTTTGCTGTTATAATGATTGAAAATATCATTTTGAATTATGTCGATCATAGGACGGGCAGAGCTACTTATTACTGTTCAGCCGCGCAGCAATTCTTTTAGCGTCAATGTTGGTCTAATTATCCGGAAGATGGTGCTGTGCCACCTGTATTGAATCCTGAATCGCACTATCGAATTTTTTTCTAGAATAATGAATAATGACGTCTGGTCAGTAGTTTTCGTACAATTTTGAACAAATATCAAAAACTTTACTCTACAGTATATCTTTAAATACACACATTATTTGGTCACCTTTTTGCATTTGCTAGCGCACAGAGATACATATTACCACGAATAGAAAATTGGCAACGAGACATCACTAATTCCAGCAACAAAATATAATATTATTGCTCGTTTTTGAGGTCTTCTTTTGTCGCATCAACTTGGCTGCTGGCGCTGGGTTTTGCTAAGAACAAACCTCATTTGTAAAAATAAATATATTCTGTAATAATCATAGAAACTGAGATATACAGAATTAAACCTAGCCAAAAAGTTAATGTGTGACTTCTGATACACGAATCGTTACAAATATGACTAATACCTATACCAAAATTTTCTAGATCACCGTGCCGGCACGGTAAGTATTTTAGCTAAAGCGGTATCCCAACTAGCGTCGCTTAAGAACTTTTGCACCTGCGCTCATTTTAACTCAGCAGCCCTACCAGCTTAAAGTTACTAAAGTATCATCAAATATCCCTCTTTGTTTCCCAATACAGTTGATGAAAGGGTCCAAAGTTTTACTATTATTGGTATCAATAACAATTCAATCTAACGAACAAGACAAATTGGTACTTTCACCACGTTTTGTGGCATACTTTAAATTAATTGTGCAATTCATTTTCAGAGGTTTGCTCCCCTAATTTAAAATAATGTCAACTGGTCGATTGCATAACGTTTAGTGAGCGTGACCTAACAGATCTAACTTTGTATGGGAAAGTGACTGGGTGAGTGTGTTGGGTTGTCCTAAAGCTCGTTTGAAAAATTACACAAATAAATACCCCTTTGGACAACAAGGTGCCCCTCTGGACTCTATATTTCGCTTTGAAAGATTGCCGAAGAATGTCATACGTATATAATTTCAATACGTTGAGCCAACTAGGCCCGCAGTTATCAGGGCTTGCAAATGGTGTTTGTTGAACAGCCTTTATTTAAAAAAACTCATTCTTTTTTACGGCTCAATTTAAATGAAAATTGTACCGTTTGTTGCTTGTGATTAATTTACCAGGCCCCGTAGCATGGATCACGCGACAAGTGACAGGATAGAGCATCCGTCCCTGGCTGACACCGTTCGATAGAACGAGACGACGCGCTTATCCTATCACTTATCTCGTGATAACGCCATCCATGCTACGGGGCCTGAACATCGCTTTGGATAAAATACTTCTGCTGTAATATTCATGTGTGCAAGGACGTAATGAATCGGGGATTTGCAAGTCCCAGGACGCATCGGTTCGGAAATTAATATGTTAATGGATTTTGTTTGAATCCTTTCGATACAGGCATCAGAAGTGTATTGGGGATTATGATATTGTGAGTAAAATATGTATATTATGTTGGGTATACTACCGATATACCTACCTACACACAAGGGCAATGAAAAGTTTGTATAGCATTTATTTATAAAGTGTAGATACCTGTTTTCTTTGAGTAAAATTACTAAGTACTCTTAAGTGTATTTTGTGAAGTTTCCATAAGGGTTCCATAATTGAGCCTGTTAGGTTATATAAAACGACAATTTTTCATGCAGCTTTCATTTTATCTTCTTACCGAAGATAAATCATTTAAGTGAAACCCATTTAAGTAGGTACCTATTTAATTAAAGTCATTCGCCTGTTACCTATCTTGTATTCAATTACAGCTTGTAGGGTTATTTTGCATTTGAAAAAAGAAAGTTAAAAAAATGGTGCCTATGTATAAAGCAGTAGGTATCACATATATTGCACATTGCATCCACGCAAAGAAGCTGCCGCGAATAAACAAAATCTTAGCGTAAGTTTTATAAATAAATTATTCATATCGTGACTAATTCAATAACTTTTTAATAACTAGGGGGACTAGTGTGGGCGCACGTCACGTCAGAACCCAATCAAAGTTAGTTCGACCCTCGTCTGTCCGGGTGACGCCTTTCAAAAACTCCTTTCTTTGGAAATGCGCACTTTCATTATACGGAGAGTCTTTTTATGAAAATGATGCATTACTTTGCGAATAATCAGAGAACTACTTACCGTGGACTTACCTATTCAAAAATGATTAAATAGATACCTAACTGTGTCAAAAACCGCAAAAAAATAAAACATAATAATGCCACTACCTACACGTACTTAATCTTTAGGTCTGGCTAATCGATGACATGTCGGTCTTCCCGCTGCAATATAGGTATGCCGCTGAAAAGATATGGTGAAAGCGGATCTGCACGAACTCGGAGCTGGCGCTAGCTGGAAAGACATTGCGCAGGATTGAGCGTGCCGTGCTCTTGTGCCGGCCAAGATTCATTTTGGGTTGTCGTGCCAGCCTAGTTAGTTGGTGGATAGTTATTGTTTTAGGTACCAATGTGGTGTTATGTTCCTGGTGGCGAGAACCGCTGCCAGAGCACCTGAGGATGCGCTCCGTTGAAAGTGAAAGACCAGCATTTGTCTCTAGCTGCCAAGACTGCCAACACAATGAATCTTCAAATCAATAAAGAGTAGGCAGCACGCTCGTGATTCTTTTTAGGGTTCCGTACCAAAAAGGTAAAAAAGGAACGCTTATGGTGCGACTCTGTCCGTCTGTCCGTCTGTCACAACGTTAAATATCTCAGGAACTACTTAAGCTATCAATTTGTGGAATAACTGTTAAAAGGGTTAAGACACGTGTATGGAAAATGAAAGAAATTAATATACATTTATATTTCTGTTTAAATGACGAATATGAGGGGGGTTAAAAAATCAAAGTCTAGTAAATAGATCAAGTAGTGTATCATATGAAAGGGCTTGAGTTGCACTTTCTAAAACCGTTTTTATTTTTTTCTACAGTGGGTATATTTTGATTTATTAAGGAAAATGTAGAAAAAAATACCATTCCCCCCTTATCTCCGAAGTTTACGAAGCGAAAATTCTGAAATAATTACATATGAGTAAGAGTATTATAAATTATACAGGAAAAATAAAACAATATCTCTATCTAGCTTATTTTTTTTTATTTATCAAAAATAATTTCCTAATTAAATTTGTAATTTACTTACTTTCGTATGAAATTTTATATTTATATATCTTCAAATTCCTATTTATATATCTTCAAATTCCTATTCCATTCCAGATTATCTCTTAAAGTCCCCTCTTTCAAATAAAAAAAAAATAATTGAAATCGGTAAGCGTGATAAAAAGCTATCGCTGATAAACAAACATACTAGGTTGTAAATAAGTTGTTAGTACCAAAATGCAGAAGTCGCTTTGCAACGGTAACATTTACTATGAGCTGTTTAAGATTGTTCAAGAATGGGGTCCTGACATGATGGGTATGGTGTATGAAAATTTGTACGGAACCCTCGGTGCGCGAGTCAGACTCGTACTTGACCGATTTTTTTTTCTTCTGGCGTCGCAAGCGTATATAGGCGACGGTTTCTGTTTACCATCTGGCATACTGTTATGCTTGATTGCCACGGTCTTAGTATAAAGGAAATATTAAGTTATATTATCTACTACTATTTACATACAGAAAAATAACATTCGATAATCTAATACATTTACAGCAAATTCACAGAAACTCAGGGGATTATACAGACTGCTGAATTAATTTAATATACTAAGTAATGGTAAAGATTCCAAGAACAGCTTTAATATAACAATTTACACATTAAAGTTACAAACTTTAATGTGTAAATTTTGATATTAATATAGGTAGATATTTCAATTATCAAAGGTATTTTTTAATTTCACCATACCATATTAAGTCTCATACGTTGTACGTAAAAAATCTAAATTTAACGTCTGGTATCTGGACGATGGAACCTTAGGAGGCGATGTGGATACCGTTGTTTCCGATCTAGCAACGATAAAGTCGAAA
Organism: Epinotia brunnichana; assembly: GCA_963854355.1. Lineage (NCBI taxonomy): Eukaryota > Metazoa > Arthropoda > Insecta > Lepidoptera > Tortricidae > Epinotia > Epinotia brunnichana. Next base: position 4,158,990 of record OY977940.1, read on the forward strand.
TTTAAAAATACTGGCTTGGAATTAAATTTCACCAAATGCGAACTATATGTTCAAAATTCCAGCTTAAATGTTTTAGATATCCAGCAAAAATGTAATACTCTAAAAACAAATAACAGATGTACTCAAAAACAATACAAACTAACTGAAACACTTTGATGTTGTTTAAGCACTTAGTTTAACCATATTAACTTACATACTCAATTATCGGTCTTAATGTCACCGGGCATGTGTTTTTATTTTATTATTTTTCTTTCTCTTTTTATATTTTGTTAGTATTTAACCCCCCGGATTCACAACACTTCAGGGGCTGCACCCCTGACTTACTCCGCATGATGATGTAATATAAAATAAGTAATAAGTGGTGAACGGTGTTGGCCACACATATTGTATTTATTTTTAAGGCTAATAATTTAAGACTCACTTGTAGTGGCTGTTTGTTTACCTAAATAAAAAAAAAAATAAAAAAAAAAAATACTCTGACGCCTAACATAAATATTGTAGATACAAAAACACTTTGCCTCCTAGGGTCCCCTATTTTCGAGGACTCTTTTCAAGATTATATACAAAATTCAATTTCCAAATTCCAAATCTGTGCCAACCGTCTTTTAGAAATAAGCCCCCATTACGCCTTAACCTTGCTATAATTCTGCCTTTTCGTGCCCAAATTAACGTATGTACTTCGCTGCAGCCCATTTTATAAATTTCAAAGTATATTACCACCACTATACGACCTTATAAAATCAAATTTAGAATCAATTTTGAATATACAGCTCAGCGACCAGTCTTGGACCCAAGCATCCCTCCCCATTAGACATGGTGGGCTAGGGATAAGAAAAATTTCTAGTGTTTCTCTGCCAGCTTTTTTGTCTTCCATCCACAGTTCAGCTAGTCTCATAGGCAAAATCCTTGGGGGTGTCCCCTCAAACTTTGAAACTGCTGGCTTGATGGAGGCAAAAAACGCTTGGTCATCCGCTTGCCCGGGAAAAGATTTCCCAGACCATCCTCGTTGCCAAAGGAGCTGGGACGATGTATGCTGCAAAATTTATTTGATTCTCTCCTGAGCCGCAGTACAGGTGCGGAGCGGGCCAGACTTTTGGCTTCAGGTACCAAGGAATCCGGTGAATGGCTCCACGCTTACCCGTCGCCAAACACTGGCACTTTCTTGGAGCCTGAAACGCTCCGTATCTCAACATGTCTGCGGCTCGGGATTCCTATATGCACTCCACACAGATGTCCCTGCGGCAGTTCTGTAGACTCACTGGGACATCATGGGCTTTCTTGCCAGAAAAGCGCTGGCCGGTTTTCCAGGCACGCCGCTCTGAATGACATTCTACGCCGCTCTCTTGCCAGCGTCAATGTGCCGGCCTTGTTAGAGCCGCCCGGCATTTTCAGGGACGATGGCAAGAGACCGGATGGAATGTCATTAATTCCGTGGAAGATGGGTTAGGTGCTCGTGTGGGACGCCACCTGTGTCGCATTGGCGCCATCCCATCTCCAAGGAACATCCTCCAGAGCCGGTGCGGCTGCAGAGGCTGCGGAAAAGGCCAAAGTTAATAAATATAGGGGTCTCGGCGCTGAATATTGTTCCATTCGGCGTCGAGACCCTTGGTCCATGGGGTCCCAGCGCACTCAACCTAATCAAAGAGCTCGCCAAAAAATTAGCCGACACCACCGGGGACCGAAGAGCTGGCAGCTTTCTCGCTCAACGCATTAGTATTGCGATACAGCGGGGAAATGCTGCCAGCATCTTCGGCACCATGCCGCGGGGACACCCCTTAGTTTAGTAATAAGTAGTTTTATTTAGTTTTATTTATTCCTTTTTTTCTAGTTTTTAAGTTGAATTTGTTACAATTAAAAAGTAGATATAGAATTTTTATTAATTTTTGTTATGTACACAACTATGGGTTTTTAAGTACCATATCATTGAGTACCTAAAAGAAAAGTAATGAGAACTTTACAAATGCATCTATTCTTAAAAGTTGAAGCATATTTACTTATGTAGGTATTTATTGGCCTTGGATTTCAATATACGACTACTTTTTAGTTATAGTAGAAAGTTGGCACGTGTTTGAAAAGGAATCACAAAAAAAAAACGATTGTCTTTCAGAATAAGTAGTCAATTCCTAGACAACGCTTTTTTTGTATACCTACTTCCTTAAGCCTTATAAGTTATTGAGGCATCTGGAAAATATCGAAATATTTATCAGTAATAAAAATGACTTTCCAATGGTTAATTAGGAAACTAGCTAATTACATGTGCCGTGCCGAGTCTATGTGACCGCAACGTCATAAAAAAAATGCATCCCTGTTAACCTTTCCAAGTATTAAAATCACAAGAATCCATCTAAAATAGACCAAGCGAATTCGCATTTCCTCTTAAACAAGTTTATAAGTAAAATCACCCGGCTTGATGTAACCGTGGCTTGCGATTTAGTTTGTCCAACCTTGGACAACTTCATAATAACCTTACTTATTTGCCTCTAAGTAACTACAAAGTATCGGGGATCTGTCAAACAAATCTAGTTTCAGCCTCAACGGGTATTGCCACTTCGGATTGCCATCCCATTTTCTTACTTTAACTGAGTACAGTCAGCAATAGTAGATATTACGCTCAAGACAATCTGGCCTCGATTTGATTTACTGTCACATATGTTTTTGGCGCCCGAGCAAGTGGGCCAAAAAAATCAACCCCTTATTTTTAGAAGGTGTATCACATCGAGAGCCAAGGGTCACCAGCAATGCACCTGTTCTACGCGAGCATGTTGCACTTGCCAGACTTTCGGTCGTGCGTGCCGCTCCCGTATCGGCCTGTATAGCCGTAGGAGACTTAGTCTCTCTCCTTAACACTGATTTTACAGTCTGTATGAGACTGGAAGGCCTCTGATTCATTCATTTGTAAGGTTCAACACTTCGTTTGCCTAAGTAATTCTGCTTTTCACTGTACTTAAGTTTTAACTAGGCATCTTTACCAGAGATTATTAACTTATATTATTAAAATAGAACGGGTTCGCATCTCAACATTTGCGGAACCGACTACTGTGGAAAAGGGATTAAAGTAAGTGGTGGTTTATTTTCAATGCTCCATAGGCATAAATTTAAACTCTTCACTCACAAAAGGTTTAAAAATAAGCATAGTTTACAAAACACCGCAAAACCATTCACCAGTAAGGGTCAAATTTCAAAGGACACCGAACATTCGAAACAACGAATAGGTATAGGTACGACGGAAAGGAAAAAACCCGTGGCTGTTAGTCTGAGCAGGGTAAACAGAGTGTTAATAACGCTAAAAGCCCGCACCAGAGGTCTCCGTCGCAGTACACAGAATAAATAGGTATTGATTTAAACTTTCACAATGGGGAATGGATGAACATTTTAGAAGTGCTTGATTTTCTTTTTGGTGTTAGAAATAACCTTCCTTACCACCAGAAAAAAATTGCAGAATCAATTATTTTTGAAAAATAAAAACAGTTTCCTCACTTACGTTTTGGGTTTAGGACGACGAATGAGACATTTTCCTTGATTTGTTTCCATTTCCACACCTTATTTTATACTATACGAGTAATTTCAAATCATTGGCATCTTGTTCGCACGCTCTATCTGCATTATTTTTATACTATGACGGTTGCAAACAAGCATACGATCTTGATGGTACGCAGATATCGTAGCATATGGACGCTGGCTATTCTCGAATTACAAGCTCGTTGCCGATTTTATTGATTTCAGGATTATTGTATTGAACGTGGGTTCCTCTCTCAATACATTACTTTCTCGGGAGCTCTGGCAGCCTCACTAGCATATACACGGGCAAAGCGTGTGCTCTTTTGTTACTAGCTCGATTGGTCGTATCGACGCCTCGGATGCGCGAGAGCCGAGGTTAGCGGAGACGGCATGAGGATTAGGCTGGTGGGGACTTCGCTGCGTAAAATATATTTAATATGCATTGACATTTGGGACGTGTTGCTACATCTTTAGGGCTTCTTGCTAGTGCTTTTAGGTGTTAACTTAATTATTTAAATAAATCCATTTATCGGAAAAGCGGTGTTTGAGGTAGAGTATAATATTCACCAGACCTGTGCGAGGTAGCGTAGCGATGTGCGAGGGAAAAAACACCAATAGGCAATTAGGCAGTGATGCGTAAAGCGCGTTCCAGATTGATGTAATGCAGCATCCCAACAGGGGTGACCTTGCTTGTTGCCATCCATGTAGACTGCAGATGTAATCCAAATTATAATTACTTTCATCGTCCTTGAAGGACGGGCGCGTGTTCCCATCTAACCAAGGACAGTTGTGCTGTGACAGGCGGCGGGTGCACACTTATGCGAGTGCAAATGTATGTAACGAGTACGTGATTTCACGGCAGGAGGAGACGACTCGCGACTGATTCGCGAGCGTGTTGACGGGTGGATGAGATACCTGTAACTGAAAAACAATCCGCGGGTGGAAAACAAGTTCTCACCAAGGTCACCTCTGTTGGGATGCTGGATTACATACTCAATCATTTATTGCACATAATAGTTATACAGGTGGTCTTAAAATAAACTATGGTGTCACATCATGTAACCTGTCCGTCTGGAACGTGTTTAACCGAGGCTTAGCAATGCTGTTGATGTTTTTTCCTCGCACGCCGTTTCGCTACCTCGCACAACTTGGTGAATAGTCACCCTTAAATGGCTTCGTAAAGACGAGATACAAATCATTACAGACGACACGCACGTCACGTAGAATGCGGAAAAAATGCCTAGAATAATCAACCTTCCTTACTGTCCACATCTGTGTGTTATCGAGTCAGTGACGGCTAAACTTTCAATATTCGTAATGGCGGCTCGCGTGTCCCGTGCTGTCCGGTTGCCCTTGACTCCGCGACAACGTCAATGTCAGTCCTGATGTTTTGCGATTCGAAACGCATTATGGATCATGAAAGTTTTTCAAACAGCTCTATTTTGATTTCCGATATCTTTTGAAAAGCGGCGTTTTAGATGGCGTCGTAAGTGTCCGCGCCGCTGTGAGCGGGGCGTGCAGCGTCCATATAAAACAAATGCTATTTATGAGAATGTTGCACGCTCCGCTCGGAGCGGAGCGTGCACGCATGCCGTACACTGGGTGTAACAAATTTTAGTCTGTAAGAGGCTACTGAAAATATCCCAGGGAACAGTGGTCATAATTGAATCATGCAACAGGCCACAGGGCCTGGTCACGGCACCAAATTGTAACAAAGACGCTGCATAGTTTCTTGTTTTCTACTATTTAATTAAAACTCACGCCAAACGTATAAGTTGAATCGCAAATAAAATAAAATGTGGAGTGTTTTTGTTACAAGAGCAAGATAAAAGTAATAATAATAAGTACCAGAAGATGCCTAGGCTACGCCGAAAGCAACGGGACGGTTTTGTATGATGTTTAGAATAATGCACCATTCTCACCATCCACAATTGTGTGTTATCGAGTCAGGGACGGCTAAACTTTCAATATTCGTAATGGCAGCTCGCGTGCCCCGTGTTGTCCGGTTGTCCTTGACCCCGCGGCAACGTCATTGTCAGCCCTTATGTTTTGCAATTTGCAAAACAAGCATATATGATCTGCCCGATGATAAGCAGACACCCTAGACGCTTGCGTATCACAAGCGCTGCCGAACCTTTATTTATTTGAGGATTTGTTGTGTTGAAAGCTAAAGATCCCCTCACCCTCAACATAACACATCCTTGGGAGCTCTGGCAACTTTACTTACCAGGAACACAACACCACATACCTACAGAGCAAGTAGTGGCGTTCTTTCCCAGATCGGGTGCCTATCTACACTTTCAATGTTTGTAATGCCTCTCACAGACTGGCGTTGCCTTCGGTGGCGGTCAATGTAAACTTGACAGTTATTGTCAAATTTACTATTGATCGCCACCGCAGGCCGCACCTGTGTGATTCTGGTTTAATTGCGGCTCGCGTGCTCTGTGATGTCCAGCTGCCCTTGACTCCGCGTAAACGTCAATGTCAGCCCTAATGTTGTGCAATTTGAAACGCATTATGGATCACAAAAGCTATTACCGAACAACTTTCTATTTTGATTTCCGATATCTTTGGAAAAGTGGCATTTTAGACGGCATCAGTAGTTAATAATAACAGATGACGCACACGTCACATATTATATATATAAAGCGAAGAAACGCAAAAACTTTGATAAAACCTTTCTACAAAATAAAATATTTTGATATCGGATTACCTTGGAAAGTCGTTGCTGCAGCCCGCCAGACTAGTCAGTAGAAGGTAGAAGTAGAAGAGTTCTAGCCGCTTAAAGCCCTAATAAAAGGCATCTCCATTTGAGTAGAAATTATACCATTCAAAATTGGAATAGAGTTGCATAGGTAGGCTTTGCTTCGTTCGATTTTGAAAATAAAAAAAGCTATACTCTCCTTCCTATTACTATTGATTCAAATTTCATTGCCTTTTTTTCTTGTGGCTAGAGCGGCTAGAGGCTACCAACAGCCGTATTTCCCATTTTTGCACTCGTCAATAAAGTGAAAAAATGGGATACCATTTTATTTGTAGTTACACTGTACAAGTAGAGTTACACTGTAAAGAATCAAAGGTTCTGGTTACAGTTTAGTTTGCACAATACGAATAGATTGAATTTGTAGTAATTTATTGAATCAGGCGTTACTTTGCGGAAGTCCATGATATATTACGAGAACAATATTCCTTTGCTATTCCGCTAAAAACGTGCTCATCATCATCATTGAATCATTGGCTCAGTGGACGTGGCGCAAGCAACATCTCCTGCCAGCATCTCCTGATGATGCTTCGTAGAGAGGCGAAACACGTGTCGAGGTATTTTCATTATTGGTGGTGGTTTGCTGTAATTATTTGCATGTTTTTACGCAAATAGTTGCATTTGATCTTCGCTGATCGACCAGCACGTTTTTAGCGGTAAGGAATATTGTTCTTGTAATATGAATTTGTAGTTATTTACGTTTGAATACGGCTTTGAGTCAATAAATGAATGACCATTTGAATAAAAACAATTTTGAAAGACAGGTTCAGTGTTATGGAACTATAGAATAAATACTGAGCGTGAAGTCTTAAGGCTGAAAAGATGATGAGTGACAAATATATGCACTAATATGCACTTTATCATGAAAGTACAGTTCGTTAGAATCTTTTTTTTACAGTTTTGATTACATTAGCGAGGTTAAATTTAACGACCACATCTCTTAGATGTTAATCAATATACATGAACACTCGAAAGCAGCTCGAAAACTCGGGATGTAGTTCACACGTAATAAACGTGAAATCCGTTTTAAATCGTTTTATTTAATGAGTTATAAATAATCGAGGAAACCGAAAACAATATTTAATAAACAGTCAAACTTTTTCAATTACAAACAAATCGCAAATCGGGGCAGAAGAACACAAGGTCTACGATTCAAATTAAGGGAAATTTAGGATAACCATGTCGAAGGGGCCTCGTAAAGTGGTGGAACGTAAATCATAATCACACTCGTGTTAGCAAGCCACATTCCCCAACGATAGATGGACTTAAATCAAGATACGCTATCATTATCCTATACTAAGAGAGTAACGATATTTGTTTCCAAACTTGCAAGTCTATATACAAGCTGTTTCGACAAAAAGACGACTAAAATGATAATCCACCATAGGAAATAAGTATCTTCGTCTGCTAGGTATGTCTATCTTGTTTTGATTTCCTTTGAAACTGGACTAGACAAGATTAAAAACGATTTATAGGCAAAACTAGTCGCTCTGTAAGCTTTAGAACTCGCGAGACTGTTTTTTTGTTCAAAATGTTTTTATTTGATTTTCTTAAAACCATATCGACCAACATAATATATAGAAGGGGCATTGCGAGGCGGTGAATACTTGAATAGGGATCGGGATGATCTTCATCACTGTCCATGTTCTTCGCAATTCGACACAAATAAAAACGCACACGAATACTTCAACTATCCTTTAATTTGATTCACTCATGAGACTACAAAAATATACAGTGATTGATTTAATATTCACGGATAGAACGTTACGACTCGCATAAGGTGTGCACTCCATCGCCGTTGAAAACCCAAAGTGTATTCTTGTCAAATCTGACGACTCTTCCCCCTCACCTCCAGACCTGTACGTTCATCCAACGTACCGTCATAACAATATTCCGCAAGTGTAACGTTTCTTTACAAACCAAAAGCAAACGAATTACTGAAAGAACGCTTTGTAAACGCAGTCCAAATGTCATTGTGACAGCGCCACTCCGACATATAGGATTTTTTTTAACCACGTCGGTGGCAAACAAGCTTATGGCCCACCTGATGGTAAGTGGTTACCGTAGCCTATGGAAGCTTGCAACTCCAGGGGTATAACATACACTCCTTTTTTGAAGAACCCCATACTGTAGTCCCTTGGGAAAACCTCGGCAGGGAGCTCATTCCACAACCAGAGCGTCCGAGGGAGAAAATTTCTCTGAAACCGTGGTAATTGCACCTGCTCACAAAATTTCACGATATTCGACTGAGAAATGCGACCTGAAGAGGATGCGGTAGACGATCGGACAGCCAGACATCTGGACATCTGAACATCCGGACATGAAACGGAACAAATACCTTTTTAGGGTTCCGTACTCAAAGAGTAAAACGGGAACCCTATTAGGTACAAAGACTCCGCTGTCCGTCCGACCATCCGTCTGTCTGTCACCAGGCTGTATCTCACTGATACCGTAATAGTTCCAGTTGAAATTTTCACAGATGATGCATTTCTGTTGCCGCTATAACAACAAATACTAAAAACAGAATAAAATAAATATTTTTATTGATAATGGTACGGAACCCTTCGTGCGCGAGTCCGACTCGCACTTGGCCGGTTTTTTTACTAACCTATGTGGCGATGCGGAGTCGTTGCAGTTTCAGTAATCCGGTTTTTTATTTAAGTAGGTTCATAATTCCCTAACAAAGACTGCTTCGTTATTTAAGAACTAGTTATGCATTCAGACTGGAACCAATTTACGCAATATCTGATCTAAAAAGCAATAAGAGCTTTATCACGCTTTATGCACAAAAGTGACTAACTGCAAAAAAAAAGAACTTTCACAACATTCTCAATATCAAGCTGGAACCAATCTACGCAGCATTCGATCTAAACCTCAAAGAACAGACCAATAACAACTTCATGCATAAAAAGTGGATGGCTACAAATTAAACAGGAAACAACTTTGAAAGCGAGCTCCATAAATCTCAGTTATTCTGGGATTTAGCCTCTGCCGGTTGCCGGTTTATGATTTTTAACGGCTGATCCCTTCAAGCTAACGCTGGGTTTATAGAAGGACACTTTTGGATTGCGATAAGTGCCTTTCTAGACGATTTGATGTACCAAAAAATATTTGATGGCCGGTGGCGCGGAAAGGTTCTCGAGTGGCGACAACTTACTGGCAGGCGCAGCGTGGGTAGACTGTTGACTCCTGGTAAAGGACGCTCCAGCCCGCTGGATGCGGGTGCCGTAGGACCGGTTATTGTGGCACTCTTTGGGGGAGGCCTATCTATGTCCAGCAGTCGAAGTCTCTCGGTTGATATGATGATGATGAAAAAGCATTTTAAAATTAATGTAAATATTTAGTGTGTTTTAATGACAGTCGTCGAATTGATCAAGGGCCGTAGACAAGGTAACAATGGACAATCGCCAACGCCAGTAGATAAGCACAAACATTTCTGGGGGTGACAGATGCCAACTTGCCAACGGTAAGTCTTTCGTCGGCATCTGTCATTGGCACATTGGCACATTTTATTCGTTTTCTATTGGTGTTAGCGCTTGTCGATTCTACGGCCCCTTACCTTTTTACGAAACGTCATAAACGCTACGTTAGTATTTATGAAGTTTTTGCAGAAAATACAGACTAGTGACATGAATGGTTAAATGGTGATCTATTGTGGATATTTTTGTAAGTATTTGAAAATCTTTAAAATAGTAAATTAGTCCGATAATATTATTTCTTTTTTTAACAGTAATTTAAAAAAAAATACTTTTGTCTAATAACGCATTTGGTTAGTTTATTTCACCATGACGTCAATGATGAAATATTTGCAAATTCCAATCACGTACTTCGAAACTATCTTCGATTAGGTATATGTTTCACGGGTTGCCGGATTCTCACAAAACTTTCGACATGTTAACAACATTACTGTCACCTCATCACACATTGTCTAACGCAGTGATTTCATAAAACGTGCTAAAAAGTGGGTTTTTTGTCTGTGCAAAAATTTCCACGTTTTCTGATATCAAATCATCTAAACACAAGTTACATAGGTAATAATTCAATGAACATTAAGGATGATATCACTCTATCTTAAGAGGCGATAATCCCGTCAGGTACATCTGCATCAATCATACACGCGTCGGGTTGAAAGGGGCTCATTTTCTCCAAATAGCGCTTACTCGGCAAAACCTGATGGATACGGGGCAAATCTGATAGAGTTTTCGCCTTTGGTGTGGTATTAGGTGGGCACGTTATTTATAAGTAAGCTACCTTATTATGACAGGACGTTTTACGTGTATTTTGTACGTAAAAATGGGAATTTATTCTGAGAAGAGTTTTTATTAGTAACGGAGTCGTAGTCACCTACCGTACAAATCTTTTAAAATTATTTAACACTAATTTTCTTCTTTCTTCACTAATAATAATAATTGCTGAATTAAGGTCCACAACAACTGATTTTGTCAGACAAAGACATGAAAAATATCAAATATAGTCTCTGATACACAGCCAATATAACGTTTCAAAGACAACAAAGGAATTAACTTCTCGACATCCAGTAGGTAGTAATTTGTATTTAAAACGGTGACCTAGTCCTAGTTTTGTTATTCGCAGAGCTAACAGCTTAGCTGTTATGCACTTCTCAACAGACGAACCAGCATAACTCTTGACTCCCGAAAACGCATAGTTTTTCAGAATCTGAAGCTCACCTTATGCTAGGTATGAGCTCATAGTCGAGCACAAAATGTTTTGTCAATGGTAAGGTAGCGGTTCTAATGAATCCAAAGCAAGAAGCAAAGAGGATCAAGTGCGCTGGGAGCGTAGACTTCTAATAAATTAGTCCACCACGAACGGAATTACACGCCAGGGGCTGACGTACACTTAATTGAAGCTAACCAGCTTAGTAAATCTAGTATCATAGAGTAGTATAGTCAGCCATAGAAAAACGTGACCCCCTTTGAACACAAACTTCTATGTAGGGTGAAAAAGTTTATTTTCTCTTTGGCTAGGTACATCAAAACGAATTGAAATAGAAACAATTAAACGATACATAAATCAAATCTACTAATACTAATGGGCTTGTGACCTTAAATTTGTTTACGATGCCATTCGAACCAGTTTTTGTAGATGAACAAATGTTTGTATGGAAGCAACTACATTTAAAGGACATTAATACCCAAAAAAATCGAGTTAAAGACGGACTTCGCTGACAGCAGCCGAAACGCTCTATACTGATTGGCTTTAAAGTATGACGTCACACCGTGCAATTTGTACTAACCGTTGCATGGAGAATGAAGTAAATTGCTGTTTCGGTCGCGAAATACTGCGTTTAGGTCCATAGTTGTCGTACAAATTTGTTTCTATAAAAGCGTAAGGGTTCTTTATTGGTACCTTTAAATTTACTCTTGGACAATAAATAAAAAAACTTTTTTTTCTAAACTTTCAAGGTTCATATCTTTTTATTATTTTGTAATTTATACTTTATTACAATCATTTGATGGTTTACTATCCATTTAGCAACATGATGTTATCAATTTTAACACCACGCAACAAGCCCATTGTCTTCTTGGTTAATACCTTCGTCAAGTTGGCCAAGGACCTGAGTCGTGGATTTAAGACCCATTCACTGGTTATTTAACAAATTAACAAATCGATATACATTTTGAACATCTTAATTTTGATTATTTCATTTATTTTGCGTAATTTGACATATGCATGATTAATATGATTATTTAATAATTTTGTTGAATATATTTTAATTTTTTGTGTCATATGTTATGACTATTTGTATGCCTTATGGCGAAGACATAGTGAGACCTGTAAAATTTTCATAACACCTCTGTATTTACCTATGTTTTACGAATAAACGATTTGATTGATTGATATGATAAGAAGGTTATATCAGTATTGAATCTCCCAAAGTGGTCCAGGCCTATGAACTATCATAAATTCAAAATGGCCGCCATGTGTTGCTACAAACAGTCTAAAGCGCGTCTTACATATAAGTATCCTAAATTAGGCACTAGCGTGAGGGACGCCGCAATACGTTGGAATGAGATGAAGATATCTCCATGTGCCTAATTTAGGATAATGTAACAACCCCTTTAAACCTGGATACAATATGCCTTTTTTCCCGAATATAATTTAAAAGTGACTCGGAAATTTAATTTAACAAGACATGACCTCCACACGCATAATTCACGGATTTAGTTCTAATTATTCATACGTCTGGCTTTCGTTATGGAGGTAGATTAAACTCGGTATACAACGGCTTAATTTTAAAACGGAATCATGATTCCACCATGGTGGACAACCAGCTAAGTTGAGGGTTGTATTAGATGCGTCGAGTAAAGCATTGTTGACGTCGCTCGGAGCTCGTCCTTCAGCGTCAATTATTAGATTGAATATTCATTTCGCACTGAACGGCTTTCGAAGGCATTTCTGATCTGAAGCTCGGAGTTTATTTATGTTGATTTTATTATAAGCTAAGGTGAATAGTTATAGGAATTAAAAATAGAAAATTAAATAACGCGTGTATTTGCACCACGTTTAGTAAGAATAAATTGATGCAATTATATTTTATGTTTGTCCTATGTAACGAGACGACTTATTTATTACATTTTGAAGTCCTGTCTTATGATCCTCAGTTTTAATTAATACAAATACTCTTTATTGCAACCATTTAATAATTGGGAATGGATGAAAATTTTTGAAGTGCCTGATAATTGTTTTTGGTGATATGAATAAACTTCCTTGGCACTAGCAAAAAGTTGCAGACCTATCAGGTGCATCAATTATTTTTGAAAAATATAAACAGATACCACACTTAAGTTTTGGGTTTAGGACGGCGAATAAGAAACTTTGCTTGATCCGTCTTATATCACAAAAAAAAATCTTAAAAATTCGGGGTAAACTGACTCTGGCAATGTTATTGACAGCTGCAGCAGCTATATTTGTCATTGCGAGGGTCAGATATTTAAAAAGAAAATTAAAATATGAGACGGATCAAGGAATGTATCATTCTCCGTCCTAAACCCAAAACGAAAGTGAGGAAGCTGTTTATATTTTTCAAAAATAATTGACGCAGCTGATAAGTCTGCAACTGTTTTCTGATGCTAAGGAAGGTTATTCCTATCACCAAAAAAATAATCAGGCACTTCCAAATTTTTTATCCATTCCCCATTACAGCAAATCGAAAAATAGAATGTGGAAATTTGTTTAAAAGTACTAAATGTTGTTTTTTTTCTGGCATTAAAATTGTTGGTAATCACCAAATTGTAAGTGCCCGTGCCTACTTACATGCAAAAAAGTCAATTTCTTTCCATTGTTTCGCCGGCTCGTGGATATTTCTGTAACCAGTAAGTCAATGTCAAGGTAGACCGTTTGATAAGGAATTGGTTTTGTGGTCACGCGACACATTTGGCTAATTGGATGAGCTTTGGCCACATCACGAATGACGTCATAAGTACTAAAATTTCTTCAGTTTCGGTATTATGTTCTTGATTTAACTTATAACGCAGATAATAAAAACAAAATCGGAAAAATTATTCGGAGTAAAAAATATATAGCGAGCTATAAATCTCAGAAAATTCCAGTTAGGAAGAAAATTTATTGAGCAAATCAACGAAAGTAACCTTCATTTTCAGAACAAATGGAAGGACCATACAAATCGCAAAACGCAATCAAAGTACGAGTAAGCACACTCCACAAGATTCCGAAGTCCCATTGAAGACTTCATCACACTTTCAAACTCGTAAAACCAGCCAGTGTTGTTGAACTGACAAAAAATTGGTTAGTCGACGTCGTAAAGATAGCAAAATAGGATCTCATCGGTTCCACATTGTCAGCAAATTGTGTCGAGAACTTTTGCAGCAATAGGGTTCACAATTTCACGAGTGCAATGTGCAACAATCTTGCTTGAATTTTCAGCGCCTCAGACAGCTTTCAGAGATCGTCGCCTGGCACTTTACTGGAGTAACAAGGATTCGCTCCGACGACAATATATAAATCCGACGGAATTTTTGTGATAAAATTGTTATTTTATTTCCCAAGGCGCTTTGAGAATGTGACCATATTAACACATTTTCCTCAGATACTTACCTTTCTGATGATTTCGTGTAAACAAAGACAATAAAAATATGATTTTTGGTTTCACACTTTTACTGCCAGGGACCCGCCTAGCGGGTGGCTATGCCGTAGTCGCTTTCCGCTTCATACGCGGAAAACCACGGAATAGGTTACAAGCGTAGCACAAAGCGATTCTGGGCAGTGAATGTGTTAATCATGATCAAAACCAAATAAATGAGCACTACAAAACGTGGGCGTTGCTGACAGTTTACGCATTAATAATGAAAATTCAAGGTTCTCACCCGCGTGTTTTTTTATCAAACAAAAAAAAAATTAAGTGAAAGGTAAAAAAATACGCTCGCAGGCAGCTGATTCAAAGAAAATCACTAGTGTCTGCTAATTAACATACTACTCCGCACAGCGGCAGCGACCCAAAATGAATCTTGGCCTCCGACACGAGAGTGCGCCATTTTTCTCGGTCCTACGCTAACTCTTGCCAATTGAAAATTCGGAGACCATATGCTCTAGCAGTACCTTGGACGTCCGACAGGAAAAGTTAAATTACACCACATGGTTATCGATTACACATACAGTGTGCTATCATACCGATTTATTTATAAAGCGGCTTGCAAAAGTACAAAGTGATAAAAAGACGTGGCCAGTGTGTACTTGTGTAGTGCAGTTTCTTTGGCTTGAGGAATTGTGATTCAAATGTTGTAAATATAAATCGAAATGCAAAACTTAAAAAATAATTTGTAACAGTGAGTTTTCACGTTTGCATTCTAGGTTAAAATATCAGCTTCTGATTCAGAATCAGAGGGGTAATCACGTAACGTTCCGAACGTGCGTCGGTACAATTTAACTGTCAATTTTCCATATAAAAAGTGACATTTAGACCTACCCGACGTTCGTACAATGCGTTACGTGATCGGCCCACAGTTGGTTCTGCTTTGGACTGAACTTTTTAATTACGTTTTTATTTAGTGTCATGTAGTTTGCCAATTCCTTTTTCCATTGTGTGTGTCGTAAGAGTCGACTAGGGCAATAAGGTTGGAGCAAGTGTATTATGTGCGACGGGTTATTAACCTATGATTTCAATATCATATTTTCTCCTTACCTACAATTAGCCTTCCTTAGAAGTACTATTTCATCTCAATTTGCTCATAAATGATGTTATTCCATGCCTGTATACAGAATGACAATGGCCTAAATTGTTCCCGCTGGAAATAATGGTCCCAAGGGAGTAATGAGCTTGTGTGTGATCTGATTGGTTAAGCAAATCTGGACGGCCGCTTACGACAAGAATTCTGCTCTGTGATTGGTTGGAAAATAAAATCGAGCAGGCCATGCCCTGCAAGAACCACATGCTCCAAGCTCTGTGATTGGTTGAAATATTGAAGCTACGCACTGATCTGGAAGTGAAGTTGTCAATTTCGTCAACATTTGATTGGTGCGCTTGTATAAAACATAGATTTTTCTGTCTTTTGTTGTTATATTTTTTCTCGCAAATGTGATGAAAAACATTGTGTATAACACGGGCGTAAGAATATTGCAAACAAGAGTCTATCAGAAGCTCGACGCCGTAAGGCGGAGGGCTTTTGATGACTCGAGTTTCATTCCTCATACGCCCCTTGTTAAACAATGTATTTTTATTCGATTTGAAATAATAGGGGCGGTTCCTTTAACCATATTGCTTTGTAAGTTTGTATGTAATGAGTAATCTCCAGAATCGCTTATCCGATTTCACAAAAAATAATCATCTGCATGTAGAATTAACTTTTTGAATAAGTAGTAACATGCTATATTTTATGCCGCGGGTTTGCCTGCGTTCTTTGCAATACGTAGGCGAAGCCTCGCTGGCAGCTAGTTTATTTAAAAACAACAATCTTTATTTCCTTTTTTACTTATATTTAATTCTAAGTTCAGAAGAAGTATCATATCGTAAAAAATACAACTTCTAGGATTAACTAAAACTTATTCCCTTGCTACGTCTGTTTTAACGAAGCCATATTAATTATAATTATTTCGCCTATTTATATTTCCAGGAATCCTACAGTTTATGCTTCTGCAGTTACAAATGCTGCAATGGCGCAAAATCTGAAATCATGGAAGGATATACCTGGACCACCCTATTACCTGTTATAGGACCATTATCTCAAATTTTATTGAAAAGTAACACATATTTTTATACACTCTAACCAATTTTTGAAGTAAATTTAGCAAATGTAAGTAGTTTAGTAGGTACCTATATTTTATCGATTAATTAGATATTCATAATCAACCACGGAATTGTAATTGTCTTTTTAATATCAATTCCATAAATGCTATCACATATCAATAATAAAAATACTATAATTTTGATACAGGCAATAAAATATCGAAAATATCATAGCCAACAAACAGCTTTTCCACTTTAGTTGAAACGTAATGTTTTTTTTTACTTGTAAAGAAGAGTAACTTCTCGGTATTCCTAAACCGATTGATTTTAAGCAAAATATTAGAATACATGAATTATTATACGTTACAGATACAGATAAAATGGCTGACTACACAGGAGTCAAACTATATGATACTAAGTATGTATAAAACGTACGGACTTTGGTTCCTTAGGTTTCTTTCAAGATTGATCTCCACGCATTTTTTTATTGCGAAGACTTCAGCCTGAAAGATTGAAGGCCTCTTCTTCATGCTGACGCTAGCTTTGAGCTTTGGCCTCTCACCGTATATACCGAATCCAACATCATCACCGTTTTTTTTACATCTGTATACCAAATGTGGCTTTCCTCCTTGTAGTAATTTGTCAATTTGTCCCTCGGAGGTATTTCCACTGTATACAGTCTGGTGAATTTGCATTCCACGTATGTGTCGTCAGTGGGCATGCTTAGGTTTTTGTTATCAAAAACAAGGGCCTCAAGTTTGATTAGCGCTTGAGAGCGCCATTTTGGCCATGTTAGTATGAATATCCTGTAGATGCAGTGCTTCGCTTCCTTTTGCACTTGCAGCCTGCAGGTGGAATGGCGTTAGATCGAGCAGTGCATACAAGGCTGCCCCCGGTGTTGAGCATAATGCTCTTGTTGCTGTTAAGCAATCTATACTCTGTAGGCTGCTTAACTTTGTGATGGCTGTCTTTTGGTTGACTTTGTTGCACTAGACTGCAGAGGCGTATGTGATTACCGGCCTCACTACCGCTGTGTAAAGCCACATTGCAATTTTGGATCTTATTTATGTCCTATCTGGCTCTTGCTACTCGATAGTATTTCCACATAGCCATTTTTGCCTTTTGTATGACGTTATTTAAATGAGCGTTCCGTTCCGTTAGCCTTTGTTCAAAAGTAACTCGTAAATACTTGACCTTATTAGAGTAGGGTATTTCCTGTCCATTCAGTTTCAATTTGGCAAGCTTATCTAGTGTCCTTTTTCTAGTAAAAGGCACTAGTACTGTTTTGCTCGCATTGATGGACAGGTCATTTTCTTTGCACCATTTGTTTATGGTGTTGAGCGTTCGTTGCATTAGGTTCGAGATTGTGTGGAGTCAGGGACCTATGATTATGACTACAAGGTCGTCGGCATATCCTTGCGTGTCATAGTCTTTCATAGTTGCTAAGAGCTGGTCCACTGCTAGGGTCCATAATAGTGGGGATAGTACGCCTCCTAGTGGACATCGTCTTGTGGGTGTAAAATGCATTGAGGGTCAGAGTGACTATTCTATTTGAAAGCATGCTCTGGATCCATCTGATGGTGTTTTCGTCCACGCCCTTTGATGCCAATCCCTTAAAGATAGTCTATGTGGGTGTGTTGTCGAACGCACCCTCAACGTCAAGGCCAACACATAGAGCTGTTTGTTTATCATTCAGGTTGTGATAGGATTCGCCCACCAATACATGTCAGTTATGGAACAGCACTACCCAAAACCCGACGATTTTATACCTGAAAGATGGCTGGTGGACAAAAACGACCCCCTTTACTATGGCAATACGCATCCTTTCGTCAACAGCCCGTTTGGTTTTGGAGTCAGAATGTGCATTGGTAAACCATTTTGATTTATGATTTTCTTTGATACCAGTGAATTTTACTTTTATTACAATACTATCCAGGAAGTACCTGCAACCTAGACTTAACCTAGATGTAACCTAGATTTAAGCTTATTTTGTGCCCTTACGGGGTCCATTTTGTTACTTGTAATATTATGTGTGCAATAAATATTTTGAGTTTGAACGTAATAAGTATAGGGTAACACCTGGTTGTTATTAAAAACTCCACAACAGCCGCTGTCGAGTGACATAGTATTTGCCGCCTTTCTAGGATATAACCGCGTTGTAACCGCGTTCGCCCCCTTAAGTTGCCTTTTTGCTATTTGTTAACCATCAGATTTTCTGATAAAGTCATAAGTACTAAAGTGATAAAAAATTTATAGTTTATATATTAGTACATCTTCGACAGTTTGTCCAAAGATTTTTGATTTTGACTTACACCGAAATATCTATAAAATATAAAGATTATTAATGACAAGTATGTTTTCATGAAATAATAGGTATCTAATACCAATCTGAGTATTCTGTGATAATATTGATAAGCAGTGATAAATTTTATTTATAAATTATAGTCCGCTCAAACAATATCATTATTCCATCATCATTAGTCTTTCCATCGTCGAATGTACGAAAACCTCAAAAAACCATAAGGTATCGACATCAGCACCAAAGAAATGTTATTTGTTTCAGGTCGCCTTATTGCTTAACTAGAGCTGCAGACGTTCATATCCAAAGTTATGGAGAATTTTGAAATTAAATGGAAAGGTGAACCCATTAAAGTCACTTCTACGTCGCTTAACTACCTGACGGGACCTTTTAATTTAGTTTTTACCGACTTGCAATACTCTATAATAAATAATCATAAAATGTTTTTGTTTTTTGACAGGAAATACCTAATTAATAATCTGTCACCGCCGTAAACCTTATGTATTTATACTATAACAAGTATTTGAACACATTTATAAAAAAAAAACAAGTATAAATAGAAATAGAAAAATGTATTGTATAAAACCGTGTAGGTATAGGTACAAAGGTACAAGCATGATATTATGGGTTTCAACAGTTTTTCCCTTTTCGGGCATACAATTTTATAAATAAATCTTAACCTAGTTACAATTTTATTTATAAATATTACACATTATAATAATATTCGTTTAGATTGTTGAAAACCTTATCTATTAGAAAGATTTTAATCACCTTTTGAAGTTATTTCCTTCCAGGCTTTTTATTTCTACATGAAGATTGTATATTTATGGATGTATTTACTTTTGGGACGGTAATAAATATCATATTTGTATTGTACCTACGTTAGGTTTGCACGATCTCCATTGAAAGCATTCAGGGTAGTTTTTAACGAGTAGGCATAATTCTAGTATGTAAATACCAGTAACAGTCAGAAAACGCTTTTCTCGGAAAATGTTTCGAAGTGATTCCACAAATGAAACCTTACATGTATTTTATTTATGAAGATGTTCTTCAAAATGGAAATAACGTGACTAATTCGCTACCCTTTCGGCATTTAATCATTTAATACTCTTATATCATCGACATAATTATAAGGGATCTGAGACTACGAGTAGCTTTCTCGAGATTAAGCCGAAAAGTCGGTATAATTTGTCGGGTAAATCCCGAGCATTTGCTAGGTTAAGTGTGCAATTTATCTCACCCCTACGTCTTCACGATTGACCGATTTCCCGGTTTGCAGTAAGTAACTAGTACTTTAAATGCAAATGAGTAAGTTACCTCTCTGAAAGGAGCAATTCATTAAATAAATAAATAAATATAATAAATATTTTGCGGACAATCTTACACAAATCAACCTAGTCCCAAACTAAGCAAAGCTTGTACTATGGGTACTAGACGACGATATAGATACTTATATAGAGAAATAAATACTTAAATACATAGAAAACATCCATGACTCAGGAACAAATATTCATGCTCATCACACAAATAAATGCCCTTACCGGGATTCGAACCCAGGACCTCTTGCTTCGTAGGCAGGGTCACTACCAACTAGGCATCTAACTAGTCTCTTGATATTATTAATTAAGTATTCTAGGTATTGCACAAAAGCCTTTCTTCCTATTCCCAAGTCTGCACAAACGCATTGTTTTACAACGGTAATTTGCCACATTTGTTGTTCTTCGGAGATGTTACCATTTTAACACAATAGGCGTCCCTTCCTATTGACAATCATGTACAATCCGGGTTCAACACAATAGGTTTTAATTTTTCTCATTATCTTGTATTGAACAACGCTATTTAGATTACTTTAACGTAATCGCTATAGCCGCTGGCCGCTGGATGCGGGTGGCGCAGGACCGGTCATTGTGGCACTCTTTGGGGGAGGCCTATGTCCAGCAGTGATCGTCTTTCGGCTTATATGATGATGTTGATGAATCGCTATTGAAAAGGTTTAATGTGTTAAAATGTCAAACTAGTATTCAAAATAGGAGTAAAGTCAGGAAAACAGAATAGAACGGATGCTACTAATGTTTCACCCTGTACAGTCGACTATAAATATGTATCCACCTTTGGACCATAATAGAATGCAATTAAGGTGTAAAAGTGGATACTTATCTATGTAGTGGACTGTACCTTGCACTTATAATATTAAAGCTAACTACAATCCTTTTAGACGCTGTCTGCTTCGGATAACATCACCTGAACAAATGACCAATAAAATGGCGTTGGAGTAAAAATGCTCTTTGGTTATGTTATACCCCTTTAAGTACCCGTGACACGTTTATGTAACAATATAAATACTGTTTCCACATCAAAATAAAAGAGAACATAAGACTTGAAATCTGAAGTAAACAACATGAAATCTTTACACTAAGGAGCGATCACTCAATAGACAACCTAACGCATTTTTCGTATTTTGTTCGATCATCTAAATTCTAAGGCAAACGTCCTAATACTCGATATTGCACTAGTGTAAGGCATGGGCTCTTTATGTCAAAGCAGTATGGGTTAAACTCGAACTAAGAGGATTCTTCTTCAATCGGTTTTAAGCCATGTTATCAGCAAGGCAAGATTAGAACGTTCTCCCATTGTCATCTTAACGGGTAGCTGGGTTTTATAATCGAACTATGATTATAATGATACCTACCAAAAAAAAAGTTTTATAAAAACATGTCTATTATACAAGCTTTCTATTAACTTGCAATGTACCTAATATGTAACTTTGTACAGATGGAATCTTGCAACTTAATTTTGAAGCAGATATCTTTAACCGTTTGAGCTGAAATTTTGGGTTAAGTTATAGTTTGGATGACAATTCAATATTATGGTACCATCGAGCTGATCTGATGATGGAGACAGAAGGTGGCCATGGGAATTCAGTAGGTACTTAATCGACGTAACCCCGTTGAGTTTAGGCTCCTTAGAATCGCCCCAATGAGTAGAAAAGTACATTCGGCATTAAACGATTGTACCAAAAATGAAATTTTTGACAGACACTTACCTATTTACCTCCGGTTTCAAACGTAAAATTGAAACTGATTGATTATTTTACTCTGGCATTGTTAAAATCTAATACTTTTTCTATTGTTGGTTGCTAGTAGGTATTATAATGATTATATTTTTAGAATAAGGTCTTTGCTTGTTTTTGTTTCAAAATATAAAGATAGCTGCAATCCTCATATGCAAATACGGCCTAGTAAAGCACCCCGCACAACCGGCTGATCATAA
Organism: Epinotia brunnichana; assembly: GCA_963854355.1. Lineage (NCBI taxonomy): Eukaryota > Metazoa > Arthropoda > Insecta > Lepidoptera > Tortricidae > Epinotia > Epinotia brunnichana. Next base: position 4,181,022 of record OY977940.1, read on the forward strand.
TCAAAACAATTAAGAAGGAAAGCATAAGTTGATCCCAGTGCTGCGAAGTTCAGGGCGGTGGAATAAAATATTCCTCTTTTCATAAATAAATAAAATTAAATAATTAACATCGTAGGACCAAAAACCTTAAGTCTATTACAAACAATTCATTCAGCACTCTTTACTGGCTCTTATTTTACAGAAAGCACTTCTTAGTTAATGAAGTCTAGACGGCTTAAATGTTCCAACTGTTAGTTCGTGAACATGAAACTGATATAAAAACCCCAATATTCTACCCACAACATAATTGTTGACCAGACGTACTTTCTTGTGCAAAATGTTTTAAAAATTGTTTGTTCCTTTGTGAATTTGGCATTTCCCTTTTTTCGAATTCTCACAACTTGAATATTAGTCAAGAATACGCTGCACAATTATTGCACATTGCTTACATTCTTTTATAATCCAGTAACTTTGTCGCCTGAAAGTAGGAGGTAGTTTGCGTCAAATCCGGTAGTTCTGATTTTTGCAGACTTGTTTATGATGTTACTAATAAACATTATTTTATATTTATTATTATTATTTATTTATGATGGCCCAATGAATAATCCAAGTTTGTGACATCGAGCGCCGAACGCAACTTTGTCAAAAATCGAAAATACCACGAAATGCCTAAAGGACACGTTTTTGATAGAACTTTTTAAGGACGTTTTTAAAGAAGACTAAATTTGCTACAATGTGAGACTAGAACTGTTTCTGTAGACCCAATAGTTTCCGAGATAAAGCATTTCTAACTTTGAAAGGAATTAAATCGGAATTATTTTGGAAACTGTTGGGTCTACAGATACTATTCTAGTCTCATATTGTAGCAAATCTAGTCTACTTTAAGAACGTCTTGAGAAGGTACTATCAAAAACTAGTCCTTTAGGGTTATAATAAAAACTTTCGCGGTATCTTCAATTTTTGTCAAAGTAACGTTTTGCGCTCGAGGTCACAAACTTGGATTATTTATTGGGCCAACATCATAAACAAGTCTGCAAAAAATCAGAATTACCGGATTTAACGCACGCTCTGTACTGTATGTATATTGTATAGAGTTACTGGATTATTATTCTTTTATTTATTAAAATAATACACCAAAGAATAAACAATACAAAAAGGCACACGGTACGCTCATTTGGGGAAACTCAACGGATGCCAACAGAGTGCTGCTTATGCAGAAACGTGCCGTACGTGCGATGATTGGGGCAAAATCGAGGACTTCGTGTAGAGGCCACTTCACAACGAACGGTATTATGACATTTATGACGCACTACTCACTCTATATATTCGAAATTATAATGTTTGTAAGGAATAATTTTTCCACGTTCGATACCGTAAATGTGATTGGCAAAACACTCCGCCGCACTGGGCGTTTGAGAACAGTTCCCCGTCGCATTGCACTTGCAGAAAAGAACCCGCGTGTCATTGGGCCTACCTACTACGAGCGACTACCCGCTGCTCTTAGACTGGAACCATCTGACGAAGCATTTAGACGCCGCCTGAAATACCTTTTATTGGAAAATCAATTATACTCAGTTAAAGAGTATATGGATCTTGATCTGACATGTTAAATTATTATTTTTACCTATTTACATTTGTTTTAATATGATTTGACATTAAATATCACCTATATTCTAATGCACATTACACTATATTGTAAATTTAATGATGATACCTAGTGGTTGACATATTTGTTCTTTTGATTTTGTTTTATTTTTATATTTACTCGTTATTGAGTAAATTTGTTGACATTGTATTAGTTTAATATTATATCTTTATTTTTTCTTTGTTTTCGACGATCGTGATTAATAATCTTATTTTTTTGACATGAAAGCAAATTTGTAATGTAATTTTTTATCATGAAATAAATAATCTAATCTAATCTTATCTAATCTAGGCATGATGCCTTATCTTAACATTGATAACGTAGTGTTCTAAATGGATAGTAAACCAGCAAGTTATTGTAATAAAATATAAATTATAAAATTTTATTAAAATCTTAAAATATATGAACCTTGACAATTTAGAAATAATATGCATTTTTTTATTGTCCAAGAGTCAATTTAAAACTACCAAGAGAATCCTTACGTTTTTATAGAAACAAAATTCTACAACAACTATGTACCTACCTAACTAAATGCAGTAGTATTTCGGTACCGAAACAGCAATTTATTTGATTTTCTCTGTAAACAGTTGGCGGTCTTAAAGGTAAAAAGCGACATATTCCAGACAAATTGCGACTAGGAAGAAAAGCTTTTGCGTACCTAAAAAACCAATCATACCTTTTTCATATTTTTTCAGTGCTGTAACCTTAAGTGAGATAAAATTCTGCAATTTGCTTTACAAGAAGCTTTGAAACTTCCAAAGAAACTCGTAGCAGAAGTAAGCTGCATCGTTCCTTTTGCGTCAGTTGAAGCCAGGCGTAAGCTTGTTCTAGATCAGTTCACACTCGTTAGAGCAATTCATAAATTGACCCAACGCTGCACTATACGCCAACCAAAATAGTTCTTACCTGCGATTACATATATTATATACTAGCTCCGCCCGCGACTTCATCTTCGTGTCCGGGATAAAAACTATTATATATTTTAATCCAGGCTATAAACTATCTTCTTGCAAAAAATTTAAGTCGTTTAAGCTTGATTGAGTAACAAACATCTAAACATCCAAACTTTCGCATTTATAATATTAGTAGGGTAATAATAATAATAAGCCTTTTATTCCGAGAACTCCATAATAGAGAGTAAAATATTCTATGTGTTTAAAGTATGTCTCTTATCTCGGGGTGCCTCTTGGCATAGGCCTCCTTTAGCGATTTCCATTGCAGTGTTGTCTGTCCTGTGCTACTTTGGTCCACGGGGACCAGCTGTCATTTTGATGTCCTCCATCCATCTCATCCGCTGTCGACCAAGACCCCTTTTACAGTCAGTATCAAAAGTAGCTACGAAAACAAAGATGTCAACACTCTTTATTAAAAGGGAGTAAGTACTTTTGACGTCTTCGATTGCGTAGTTACTTTTGATGCTGACTGTACCATCTCTGGGGTACCATTATGTCACTGCCTTGCTCCATTTTCCCTGGGTATCACGCATTTTATGGCCTATCCACCTCCATTTTTGCTGGTCTATTCGAATTAGGATGTCAGTAAGGTTGGTTATCGATCTGAGGTCGGTTTCTAACTCTGTCTTGTCGCTTGCACTCAGTTATGCTTCGCTCCATTGCTCTTTGAGATTTGGCCAGCTTCTCTCTTATCTTCAGCAGAATGTCATCACGCTCATAATTGGAGAAGCCCAACTGGGGACAGTACATCTACCTTACAAAAGACCGCAGTCATAATGGCGCCACTACTTGCTCTGTAGGTATGGCGGTGGTATTGGTATCAGGCAGACCGTAGGATCGATTGCCACCGTCGTAGTATAAAAAAAATAAGGGGTCAGTGCTGCGTTTGTAAAACCCTAAATTTAGCAACGCCCAGTCGGCTTTTTGGCCGTCTTTTTGTATTTATTTTTCTTGGCCAAAATAAATGAGACTATTTTGCGTCGCCAAGGCTTGAACTAGGTAATTTTGCATATTTCTTTTCAAATCAAGTTATAAAATTTCCTGTAGTGCAAGTTCCAGTCTACAATTTTTGATGCGTGGAACTGTCAACAATAGGTACCTAGGAGTTTAGACTTGTACTGGGCCGCGATTACGTCTGTCTTCAAAAATTGACAGAAGGCGATATCCCAATGGCATCACTTTTAATGAATGGTCATTATAGTTTTGAAAATGGAAATAATCTAACAGAATTTTGAATTTAAGTCTGAGTCCCTCGTCAACCTTCAACTAAACTAAGTAATTAGTAACAAGTGTGATATAGTTCAATGTATTTTTAGAACTTATATCCCTTCAATTATCCCTCCCTTGCATTATACATGAATGTTAAGTAAAAAGTGGATATCAAAGTATGTTGAACCATCAGGTCCCTTCCAACATTTAATAAACCAGCAGCTTGAACTGCAATTACGAGTAATTCTCACCAATACACGGATCAAGTTAAAGTGGTATCCCAAAACGCAACTCTGATTGAAGTTGGAGAATATCGGTACGGTGGCCTAGCGGAAACTTTAAAACTCCTGACACTAACTAACGAGGAGGTGAAAAATTTAACAGGTTTTAAGTTCCAAGAAAACGTTAAGTATAACGAGGTCCAAGGTGCCAGAGGTTATAACATTTTTATTTGTTTGGTAATAGTAACCAAATGGTTTTTTTTAAACCTGGGAATGATTATTAATGAAAAATCTTTAAAGAAGTCAAACTAGTAAACATGGATATTTTAAAATAACTTTTTGGAATTTTTGAATAATAGTTGCAATGTTAGTTTGTAAAAGTAACTGCTATTTATTGTATTATAATATTTATATAATTTGCATCAACATCATCCTTTTAGGGGTTGGTTTTAGATATAAAAAGAAGATTTATTCGATATTTATAAACACTTGTATTATTAAATAAAAACATACTCATTGTAATTCCAAATTAAGGTGGTTCGATTGCCATACAAAGCGTTATTTGACATTCGCAGGCTAATGGCGTGATATTTTAAGAAACTTATGTAACAAACTTTCATCAATTGGCTTCCCATTTGCGCCAAATTCCCCCTTTCCTAGAATAAACTTGTATAAACTAGATTAATGTGAGAAAAATAGTTTTCCCAAAATATCACGTCCAAAACCAATTACTCAAATTAATCAAGTTTATACAAGTTTATTCTAGGAAAGGGGGAATTTGGCGCAAATGGGAAGCCAATTTATGAAAGTTTGTTACATAAGTTTCTTAAAATATCACGCCGTTAGCCTGCGAATGTCAAATAACGTTTTGTATGGCAATCGAACCACCTTAAACAAAAAATATGCACCGTGTAGGTATTCCATTTAAGATAATATCGGCAAATTGCCTTTTACAAAATAGCGCATTTATTTTTCAAAAGAATAAAATAACCTTTATCTTTGAATAAGCATTCAATACTTTGTAAAAAGGTTTAAACGAGTTCCGCTAGCAATGATTCGGCTAAACTGCGTTAAAACGTGATCTCTAATCCCTTCCAGAGTCTGCATTCTGCTACCAACATCAGATACGTATTCAAAACTTTTTTTCCGTAGATGTGTGTACTGTTTTTACTCAATCTCTCTCTCTCTCTCTCTCTCTCACTCGCGCGTATTGAACACTTATTCTGAAATAAATGCCAGGCTGCTGGAAATGTAATCGCCTTTCAAATTTTCAAATTTTAGTTAAAAACTGTTAACTGACGTTAGCAGCCAATTATTCATAAAACTTACAAAGTTTGAGATATCCATGGCAAAACTATAATGTTGACTACATAGCGCTAAAAAGACAACACTTCTAAACAGGTATCATGTATCACATAATCGTACTTGGGTAAATTGACTCATCATCATCACTATTTAAGAGCTAGGCTCTTGTCAGTGAAGAAACTGCCACAGATTTTTGTCCTCTGCCAGCCTCTTGACGTCTTTGTACGACTCGACAGCAACTTTCTCTTTTATTTGGCTTGTGTAACTGTATCTTCCTTCCTCTGCCTTTCTTTCCTTCGACCTTGCTCTCCAAGATACTCGTATTTAGCAAGAAGCTGACGTGCCTTATTAGGTGTCCGATCATTTTGCCTCTTCTGTTTTTTATTGTTATTAGCAAGTAGCGGCTCTCTCCTACCATCCTCAAAACCTCTTCGTTCGTCTTCCTTTCTGTCGAGCTTTTCTTTCCATCATCCGCCAACACCACATTTTGAAGGCTTCTAGCCTTTCTCTATATTTTTGCGTCAGCATCCACGCCTCACTCCCGTACAATGCAATACTCCAGATATACATAGATTCATACATAGATTCCCAAAAGGGGTTGGCAGAGCACATGAAACTTATGTTTCAGCGCCACATTTTTTTCCACATTTATGGATATAAAATATTGCTAGCCCATCGCCCGCAACACACGTCCACCCTGTTCCCTTAGTACGACTCTTAAGACACCCACGTGAAGAAAGGGGGTGGCGCTATTCTAACCCGACTCCAGATAAATAGGTACTTTGATTAACCGATTTTTGGCTTTCTTAGACATACTGTGTGTTTTAAGTAGGTGTTTTTTGTTGTTGAAGCCTTTTTTAGCAATTGCAATTCGTTGTATAATGCCCGCGGTGCATCTGGAGTCACTAGTAATAATATAACACTTCCTAAATATTTAAATATATTGACTACGTACGTAATATTAGTCGCAGAATGCCGCAGGGATTTGGTTTGAAAGCTTTAGTCGTGGGTTAAATTAAAAATGGACCCTCGGTTTATTGTTTTAAAAAATCCGGATGAAGAGTCTGCGCTGCGATGATACGAGTCAGCATTGGCCACAGAATAGATTATACTTGGCCAAATGTATTCAAATTCAAATGATTTATTTCAGACCAGGGTCCATTAAAAAAGAACTTACAGGCTATGTTAGTAATTACAAAATAGGGAACTTGCATTTTTTTATTTTATTACGAAAATCAAAAGTATAATCCATCATTAAAACAACTGTAGCATTAAAACTTTCTTATTATTTATTTTTCTGATGTTATATGCATTTGAAATCTGCACGCGTGGGCACCCCCCGAAAACGCTCTATATTAAACGGGTTTATGCTATGACGTAACCGCATATACTCGTATTCTCGGCGCGTTTACTATGGAGAAAGTCATTCATTTGCAATTATCTCCTTAAAATGTGTGTTTAAGTCTATACTTGGGTCAATCAACATTTTCTTGTTGTTATTCTGTCCCGGTAAGCCAAGAGACAACAGTGACAGTGTTTCTCAGAAAAAACACTATACATTGGACTCCTATCATGCTAAGGAGATGCACCACCATGGAATGGGTTTACCAACATAACAAAAACACGAGCTTATTGGATTTAAATCCCATAAAATTAATTTAATGAGTGACCCAGGAGACGTAACCATGGCAACGAGCAACAAAGAATAGTTGATTGACCCACTTCTAATACAAAATATCATTTCTAATTTAATATTCTGAGTAACTTTTATGTTATTTTATCAAACAAATAAAAAAATATTTTTCGTAATTTTAACGTGAGATAAAACTAATACAATCGTTTTTTTTTCCTTTTTTTTCTTTTGTATGATATCTCTACGTATATCCGCATCGATTGAGTGCAATTTATTCGAAATTGAAGTCCTATGCAAGTTCCCCATTGGTGTTCACTGACTGTCAAGATTACTTGACGTACGTCAAAGTAGTAAAATAAATAAAAAATAACTTTATTGGTAAGGAACAAGACTTACTACTACTTACACTGTAAACACTTTTATAAGTTAAGCACACGCAAGTATTGACTGCTGATAGTGTAGGTAATCAATTACGTATGTAAATACATTTTTTGTAATACTACGAGTAAGCTCCCTCTGTTCATCGTACTAGTAATTATACTGTATCACGGTGGAACAGGATGGAACAGGATTCGCCATCATCGCTGTTTAAATGTTGTTTAACTTAAATAACTTCATACTACATAGGTAGTGCTGACCAACTGAACCCAAAGCCACATAATCAGGCAGTTAAATCTTCCAGCAATCACCATTTGAATGCCGTTCTGCCGGGCTAGCACACTAGGTTTTATTTCGCGTTTTACGTGACGTTTCAGTACGTTTTCGCCGACATAAAACCTAGTGTGCTAGCTCCTCTTGACTTTCCCTGACTGTGTGTGCGTCGCGGCGAACATTTCCGACGCACTGCACCATTTTGGGATTGCTATTGCGTTACTTGTATTATTTGAAAGAGTGACTCCAGATGTGCAGATCTTAGTTTTGCGTGGTTCTGGGAAAAGTTTTTAATTATAAGCGCTTATTTTTTTATACTACGACGGCAGCAAACAAGCTTAGGGCCTGCCTGATGGCAAGCAGACATCGTTTCTTGTCGCCTATCGCTTGCAACACCAGCGGGCGTAGCATGGTTTCCATTTTATCACTTATCACTGTGCATTGAAATCCGTCACGTTCCGACTAGAATGGCAGCCTTAGACGGTGATTAAATACTGATGATCCATCCATATCACAATCTAGATCATATTAATGTTGACGTGTATCACAGGATTGTCAATATATTGCAGAATATCGGGATGATTTTGAAATCCGCCCACAGATAAGAAATAATCTGTGAGCGACTAAAGGCACACGTACCACATGGTTCTGCTTGGTGGATGGTGTAAAATAGTCAATAACACCAGGTCCCGTAGCATGGATGGCCTTATCACGCGATACGTGACAGGATAGAGCAACCGTGCCTGGCTCACACCGTTCGATAGAACGAGGCGACGCGCTTATCCTATCACTTATCGCGTGATAACGCCATCCATGCTACGGGGCCTGGTACCTACTCCGTGCACGTCCGCTCGGTACGGCGGTTGACAGCTGTCTACCCCAACTCCTGCAGCCCCTGCAGGTGCAGGATTACTACAAATGGTATAAGCGGTACGCAGCTATAAGATAGAGCGAGATGGGGATATGGAAGAAGCAGAAAGCACCCTTAATACTGACGCTATAAATAATTAGCCATTCAATACTGTTTCTATGTATACTGAGTATTGCTTCTATAGTGAATGGAAATACTGGCATACGAGGATCATCAGTATTTAATCACCGTGTAATGGCCGCTAAAGCGAGTGCGAGAGTGACGGATGTCTTATCGACAACGATAAGTGATAAAATGGCAACCATGCTACGCCTGCTGAAAAATTACAAGCGCGCTGCCGACGCTTTATTGATTTGAGGATTCATGGTGTTACTCTCGACACAGCGCTTTCTCGGGAAGTCTGGCGACCTTACTCGCCTCTAGTTAGTTAGTTATACTGGGCGTTTACCGCAAGTCGACATCCATTGCCTATCTTGCGTGAAACGGCGGTGTGGCGCTACTCTAACCACCCCAGCTCGTCTAAAAAGTTGGTGAGTGCCTTGGTGTTGCTGACTGCGTCCCGTAGTGTGTTTGGAGAACCTAGGTGCTTCATTCTGTATACTTCTACCTGCTTGCAGTCCAGTAGTATATGTTTAGTCGTTTCTTCTGCCTCCATGCACACTCTGCACATGGGGCTGTCTGTGATACTAAAGTTATAGAGGTGTCTGTTCAAGGTGTTGTGTCCTGTTATTATACCCAATATCTTGCGCAGTTGGTTTTATGTGTCCTTAGTACTCGCCTCTAGTAACACGACACCAAATACCTACAAAGCAAGACTGGCGTGTGATTATAATAATAATAAACCATTTATTTCAGGCACCTCAGGCCCATAGTTACAAATATTTTGAAGACCTATACTATACAATTATAAATTAAAAACGAATTATTATTTAGGCAACGAAACAGCGTGGCTCCGTTTCGTCGTCAATTCCGGCGTAGATTTCGGTAGGTTGCCCCGGAACCGCCCAAACACGACACCCTTCGGCCAGAAGTCAGCACACGCGATGGTCTCCTGCAGCGGCCGCGGCACGCGCACCACAAGCAAACTGAAGTGCACGCAGTGGAGGAAACGCAGCTGGAAAACCCTCAGCAAGTAACCAGTCTTCTGGTGAATATACTCCACCATGTCACCAGCCGCGATTATGACTGCGGTCTTCTGTAAGTTCTTCCCCAGTCGGGCTGCTCCAAATTTGAGTGAGATGAGGATGACATTCCGCTGCGCCCTCTCTTAAACCCTTTATTACTTTTTTCACTTCGTTGATACCAAATTATTTCCAACTCCGTTCACAGCTCTTTTTAAAACTCAACGCGTTTCATTTCGACGTGATTCGTGGTGCAAACTTTGCCTTCAAACCTTACGAAGTAATAAAAAAGTTTATTCTACAACAAATGCTAAGATTTTCCGGTTAAACCTGTTTCCTTTAGTTTATGTAACCTGTATCCACAGCAGAGCTAAGGTAACCGATATAGCCTTCCGAATCGCTAAACTTAAGTGGCAGGCACATTGTACGCAGAACGGTTCACGAGTGGCGACCACCTACCGGAAGATGAAGCGTGGGTACATCCCCCACAAGGTGGACTCATGACCTGGTAAAAGTCGCGGGAGTCCGCTGGATGCGGGTGGCGCAGGACCGATCATTTTGGCACTCTTTGGTCAGGCCTAAATGTCCATCAGCAGACGTCTTTCAGCTGATTTGACGATGATGATGGTGAAGAATATGGTGGAAATTTCAGCATGTCTGAAAACTTGTTTTACATCGCTTTTGATAATTTAACAAGTAAAGGATCACTTTGTATACCCAATTGTGTATGAATGAGATCAATTTGGGGCTATTTGCTCACTACCGCGAGATCATAAACAACTGGGGTTCACTTTAGTTCACTATTTTCACGTCACAATCGCATTCAATATGATTAGCCCACTCACTCAGATACATTTATTCAGCGCACGAGGAAGCAAGGTCGCAAATAGATCGAAATGTTGTTGAGGTTGGAAGCGACCGACTAGAATAGACTTCCCGCGCACAAAGTCGCTTTAATTACACGGCCTTTGTACATTGGTCGTAATTCGCTTGAATTTTCAGTAAGTACCCGCCATTTTGCTTTTGGATAATCCCTGCCTTAAAACAATTGCGTTCTTAATTTTGCCTTTGTCTAATGAACGTTCGCTGCTTAACCTAATGCTCGATTTAAATTACAGTGGAGGTCAAATTAAAAGTAAACGGGCGATGTGTAAAATTATGCGAATACGACCCTTATTTTTACTAAACGGGCTCAATTGCGTATAAGGTAAACGTCCCAACGCTTGAAACCTCAATACCTAATAGTAGTTGACACCTTTTGTCGACCTGAGCTATATAACCACGAACTACGAAAGTCGAAGTTCTGTTATCTCCATCTCTATCGCACTTACATTACTCGAGTGACAGAGATGCAGATATACGAACTTAGAGTTTCGATTTTCGTGGTAGCGCCGCTGTAAGGCTGTAACTGTTTTGACCTACGATTGAAAGTGTCATGTAGGCCAGCGTCGGGCACTAGAAACGTATTGAAATATATTTAATTTTTCGAGGTCACTGCCGTCTGTGTTTATGCGACACCGAAATTCAGAAATTTGTACCTATCCAAAATGTATTTGAAAAAAGAGTGGGTAGGTCCTACCAACGCCATGGAGGTACACTTACCCTGTAATGTGTACTTATGATTCAATTACAAACAATAACAGTGTTTTCTTTATAATTCAAAACTTGCGTAACTTTTGGGACACCCTAAATATAACAATTAACCATACCGTCACATAAAGTGTAATAGTACTTACCTAGGGCGATAAAACAAAGAATGTCTCAGATCACAGGCAAAAGTATGCAATCTGAGGCTTTTTTCATTACTGCCCGTAGTGACTACAAAATATTATGTCTCTCCCTAGCCAGGAAGTGGGATTTTCCGAACGCATAGTGTGCGGTAATTCCTTCTTTATTGCCAGGTATGACGTAAACACTAATTCTTAACCAAAATGCAAAACAGGAAAATTACGTACGCACACTCTGTTAGTAGACGGACTAAAAGTTAATACTGCCAGAAAACCAATTAAAATCGGATACCGACGAATAGGATATTAAAAAAGTTATTCTCGTACCCCCTCATATATTTCAACCCACTCAGTCCCTCGGATATTCGATTATGTACCCAATTACTTGGATACAACTTTTGTTGAAATAGGAATTATCTGCTTATTCATAAAATAACAAATTCCGAAAAAATATGCCAAATTCTAAACGAAGTTCTTGTCTTATGTACATAAGTTATGTACAGTCAAGTTTTTACACTTGATTTAGTTTTTACACTAGATATTGAGTAAGTTGTATGCACCCATATTCCGTAGCCAAATGGCAAAAAAAGGAACCCTTATAGATTCGTCATGTCTGTCTGTCTGTCCGTCCGTATGTCACAGCCACTTTTTTCCGAAACTATAAAAGCTATACTGTTGAAACTTGGTAAGTAGATGTATTCTGTGAACAGCATTAAGATTTTCATACAAAAATCGAAATAAACATTAAGTTTTAGGGGTCCCCATACACATAATTGAAACTCAAAAAAAAATTTTTCATTAAATACGTACTTCTAAAATAAGAGAATGATAAATAAAACTAAAAAAAATATATGATGTACATTACCATGCCAACTTCCACCGAAAATTGGTTTGAACAAGATCTAGTAAGTACTTTTTTTTTAATACGTCATAAATCGTAAACCGCAATTTATTTTACGGAACCCTTCATGTGCGAGTCCGAATCGCACATGTCCGCTTTTTTTATATGGGTGCATACAACTTACTCATTAATATGTGCCATCGCTCTTATGTCGGTGGATTAAAGTTCCGGTACATATTTATGAGAGGATTATATCGATACATATTTTTGCACTTGACTGTACCTACTACCAAACTATACCCGAATTTGACTTTAGATTGAACGTCGATTTAGACGAAGACTATTTACAGCCGCCTAAATTACGGCGCCTAAAAAAGGCACCGTATAAACACTTTCGGCGCCATTTTTTCGCGGCATGCCAGCGCTGGCACGAAATTGACGGAATAGAACATCAGGGGGCCGATTTATGACTTTCGAGCGCTCGAAAATTAAATAAATTACTTACGATTTTAGTGTCAAAATTGCAGGCACTAACTTTCTACCGATATAATTGAATACGAGTGGTCAATATCACTCGCTTTTAAATTTTCTATCGCTATTTCAAAAGAGCATTTCGTAATTTTTGTCAGTTTTCGAGTGAACGATTCGAGCGCTCGAAAGTCAAAAATCGGTCTCCAGTCTATTTTTCGGCGCCAGTGACCTCCGCCCGCGTCTCTCGCTGCCCCCGTGCCTTATTTTTAATGAAAAGGAACCGTGTAAACGACTGAAGTGTCGGTTTGCTGTTCACTGGCGGCGTGATTTAGGCGGCTGAAAATAGTCATATGTCTAAACGGTCGGAAGATCTGTGCGGTAGACACTGGCGTCTTAATTTAGGCATGTCAAAATAGTCCCCGTCTAAATCAATTTATTAGTTTAATTTAGACTTCAAAGAAACTCTTGTGGAAAATCTAGGTTCACTATACATAATTCCGGAGAGATGTCCGAAAACATATTTTTTCCGAATTTATATATACAGAAAACTGCGTTCCGCCGAATGAATTCTAGATATTTCAGGATGTAAAACTAATCTAACCAATTTTCTGTTTTATGAAAGCATCGGCATTCAAACTTTAGCTTAGCAGAAAATGGATTCTTACATTCCGGGATAGTGACGCTTTTAGACGAAATGTTGTGTTCCCAGAATATTATCCCGCAAAACTTTTAACAACTATTATACAGGGTGGGCAGGAGTATAGCTACAGATTTTAATGGATAAACCCTAGTCAAATCCGGCTTTTTTTCCTTTTTTGGAAAAGTAATCTTTACCATTTTATTAAAAGGGATAATTTCCATAGAGAAGTGATAGTTAGCCAATTTTTATTTCCAAAAACCGACAAAACTAGTTTTTTTTTCTTGCTGAATTTGACTTGGGATAATGTAACATTTCTTACTCCTAAGACCTCAGGAATCCATTAAAATCTGCCGGTATACTCCTGCCCAACCTGTATATCCATGTTTGCTAGCACAATTGCGTTCATGTCCGACATACAGCATACTTCCCTATCACACACGTACTTGCTAGTAGCGGACAAATTGCTTGTCTAACATGAAACTAAAGCATGGTAGCTAGTCATGTAATTTTAAAAGGTGTTACTAGAACAGTTAAGTAAGGTTTAGTTAACTATTTTGTATCGACCACACTTTTTTTTTTATATTTAATATAAGCCGTAAAACGACGTAAATTCGTTAAACGACGGTGGCTAACAAGCTTACGGCCTGCCTGATGTTAAGCTGGTACCGTCGCCTTTGGACACTTGTGACTCCAGAAGAACCACAAGCGCGTTGCCAACCCTTTATTCACTTGATGATTCGCTGTGTTGGCAGATAGAGACATGCAGGTCCCTCACTCCCAACACAAAGAGCCCTAGGGAGCTCTGGCGACCTTACTTCCCACCAGGACCACAACACCACATACTTCATAGCATGCAATAATATAACAACACTACATAGTAGTGGTGGTCTTCTGTAAGGTGGAGGTACTTCCCCAGTTGGGCTGCTCCACATACGAGCGAGATGACATTCCGCTGTGCCCTTCCTCATCAATGGCATTTAAGCCTATTACAGACTATACAAGCAGTGTCAAGAAAGGAGACATCGTCTTCCATGGCTGTGTAAGCCAATGCGGGAGCGGCATACACGACCGCAAGCCTGACAGGTGTCATTTGCCAACGGCGAACAGGGGCCACGTTGATGCCGCTTGGCTCGCTTATCTGCGAGTGTCTTAAACCATGCTTCATCATAAACTTTACGGCCATCGAACACCAGTTTGCGCCATCTGTCCCTGTCCACGGCAAGGTCCTCCTACTTGTGAACCGGGATGTTGAATGCGTGCATATCTCGCTTGGCACAGTCCTTATGCCGAAGCATCGGCCGGCCGACACTTCTTTTGGCATCAGCTATGGCCCAAGCACATACGGAACGGTAATTTATCGTTAAAAATGGCGCCGACAGCTGAACTAGAGAACTGTAAAACTTTCCATACAGATTGATTTTAATGGACGTGACTTACAAGCCATAGGCATGGTCGTTTCGAACAGTCTGTAACTGTGAATATATATTTAATTGTACTAGCTACAAAATATTTATTTTCTAATAAAGATAAAAGCCTGTGTAAACTTTTAAAATACATTAAATCCAGTCCCATGAGAGTTTGTTGAAGTTTGGTGATGAAATAAACATTGCTAGGCATTATTTATTAATTCAGAGCCACTCGTTCTTATTCCCAAATCCATTAAATGGATATATGTGTAAAGGTAATTCGTATAATAGCAGTAAAAGCTTGACCTTGCTTGTCCTGACTTGTAGCAATTGTTATTAAAATATGTCTTTCTTTCAAAAAAAAACTTGAATCAAGAAATTCTTTACAAAGACTGCAATTATCGTGAATGGAACAGAAATCATCTTGAATTAAGAAAGCTCTCTCGAAGCAAGAGTAATAAAACCCGGATAATCCCATTCAAAGCCTTTGCATTTAGAGGTCACTTTATAATAAACACTTCAATGTTTAACTATAAAAAACCCAAATTAGTTGACATCTAAATGGCTCAATAATTAAAGTCTTTAAACGTACGAATGATTTCCGCTACAGAGCAGAAAAACGCTCCTACGCGCCACGGCATAGCACAAGTGGCCTCGTAGCAATGCCCCACGCCTCGAATGGACAAACATCTACCTAATTAAGTTCTTCGCTCAAGAATAGTTAGTAGCTCAAATAATTTTTTTATCTGTGAACATGCTACGGCATAGCGCTACGAGTGCAGCGAGGCGGTAAATGAGTGACCACATTCAGTGCAACCACAGATGTATGAATATAAGGAGATCGGACATGGCGGCCGATTTGTATAGAGTGAGCCTGTCGCAAGTACATTAACCCACACAACGCCCAAGTAATTGACAAGACAAAGCACGCACACATCTAAAACACACACACTTGTATACCTACACGCTTATTTGACAATAAACGCGCATCATATCAGGCATTTTGGGAAAAAACGTAATATGCTCTGCGATCAGCACGCGTGCACAGTATGGCAGTGTATGCCCATTGAGCATACAGCTGCGACACGGCCGCCGGCGGCTTGTCTTCTCTCTAGTATTCTATGCTCTGAGGTGCCAACGGTTTTAGGGTGCCTTTTCCACCAGAGGCATAGCATGGCTTAGCACCGATGTTTTCATTTGACACGTAGCTACGGCTATGTTTTAAATGTGTGAAAACAGAATAGCATAGCACATCTCTGGTAGAAATGCACCCCTTGTAGCGCTATCGTTACGCTCGTAACCAATAACATGCGAAACACCGTTTGTAGAGGAAAGCGCCTACGAGCACAGTGACCACCTAGGCACTGAAAGTGTTAACCTATTCAAGACACCTCATCATCATCATATCAGCCGAAAGACGTCCACTGCTGGACATACGCCCAAAGAGGGCCAAAGAGACCGGTCCTGCGCCACCCGCATCCAGCGGACTCCCGCGACCTTTACCACGTCATCAGTCCACCTTGTGGGGGGCCTACCCACGCCGCGCCTTCCGGGAGGTACGTGGTCACCACTCGAGAACCTTTCCGCCCCAACGGCCATCGGTTCTACGTGCAATGTGGCACCCACTGCCAATTAAGTTTAGCGATTCGGAGGGCTATATCGGTTAGGTACCTTGGTTCAAGACACCTGTGTGGTTCATATTTATGAGTCTAGTCACACGTAGGTGAAAGCCGTTAAACCCTCACTCAGCTGCCATAGTCGACATTTCACGTGCTTAGTATTCATGGCGACCCCTGTCGCGAATATAGACAGCCCCCATCAAACCCATACTGTAAAAAAAATATTTTTCGTTGAAATTTCCTCACAGTTTGTAAAATACTAAACATACGGATTTCAATGTTTTTTGTGTTTTTTTTTCATGTGAGCCTAACTAAAGCAACTCTGCAACTGTCGCGCGACGTCGAGGTGGTATCAGTTAGTTGTCAGTAAGTAATCACTAGCAGTTTTGTTACGCAATTTCAGAATTTTACCTGTTTCTTTATTATAGTTTTCTCATTTCTGAGCATTTTTTGAAAAACCCCGGCTGGAACTAGGTAGTGCCTCAAGTGCCTGCCTCGTATTACTATCCTCGCTACGCTCGGCCGTCTATATCACACTTTGCAGGCAATCCCTTCCTACCCAGCCATTGTAGTAATATACTATTATTTAGGTATCAGGTAGGATATGATAGCATTCGGCATCAATCACCAATGTTGGGTGCACATTGCGGAAAAGGATTAAGTGGCGAAGGGCTCTCACGGACGGACGCAAGAAACATGACGGGGCCTGGTTTGACCTTCTCGAAGGTAAAAGAAGGAGAAGACAAATAAACACCCCGCCATTACCTAATGCACAATTCTCCTGCCACCTTTGCGGAAGACAATGCCGCTCCCGCATAGGGCTACACAGCCATTTAAAAAAATGCTCTACTATGCATTCGCAAAGCGCTGCTTGAATCGTCTGATAAAGACGTAGAGGCCAATGATGATGAGGTATCAGTTTAGAGCTTATTATCACAAAGCGATCAAAATTAACACAACGTAAATAATGGGGCAATCAGTCAAATTTGAATTGTGACGCAAATTAACACTCGTTCGATTTTATCGGATCCTGTATCTACGTGAACGTTCAATTTGGCTCCTAGCTGTGGCACGTTTTAACAATTTGGTCAAGTGTGAGTGACACGCGTACTTCGGGTTCGCTATTTTAATGATATTTAATCAGTGCCAAAATTTTGTTTTTTTTCGCGAGTCATAGGCTACTACCGCGTGCAGGGTCCGTGCGGTATTTATATTACGTGGTCAGCTGTGATTCAAGTAATGTGCGGATTCTTTCCTGCGCACCTACATATAAATCAGTGTTTTCTGATTAGTGCGAATGCACGGTGGTACCAGTCAGCATCAAAAATAGCTACGCAAATGAAGACTTCAAAAGTCTTTATTAAAAGGGAATAAGAACTTTTGACGTCTTCGATTGCGTAGCTACTTTTGATGCTGACTGTACGAATGCGTGAGTGCATGTGGACCGCACCGGTTCCTATCTGTATACCATCTTAATCAGCCTTAAGGAGCCGCACGTTTAATAAAATTAAGACACTCGTGTGATGTTATTATAACCCACACTCGTGTTTAATGCCCTTCATTATGTACAGTCACATAAACTACTATTATAATAAGTAGGTTAAAAATAAAGCACTGGACATCCGTGCCGCCAACAGGTCGTAACTTCGTACGAACTCTGTAGGGACTTACGGCCTTTTGGTTGGGGTGGTAGTTTAGTGTTTTGGTGTACCGCGTTAATTATTATCTTTTTTTATTTAAGTGAGCGTATCGCCAACAAACTGCTTCGCAGTTTGGCGAATTTTTAGAATATGTAAATAAAATTGTATTTTCTTTTTGTTTCCAAAAAAAAAAAAAGGGTTACAAGTGAAATAATAGGGTTTTTTTTCTCTACTTTCTTTTGTTAAAATGGATTTCTACGAAAACTGTGTTACTTCTCACATCTAGCAGATTATGATATATTTTTTCTGACCTGAAAATTGTTACGATATAATGTATAAAATGGTTACTAAACAACTCATTTTCACAAAAAATTTAAAGGTGGAGCCTTAACAAAAAATAGTGTGCCTTAGATTACCAAAAAATACTTTAAGTGAACAAAAATCAATGTTTTACGACTAATAAAAAAAAACACAAAAGGTAAGCGAATCTCCAGTTCGAAAGTTCGTCCGCCCGTAGAGAAACTAAAGTTTTATTAGGTTCATCAACTTTTCAAATCGCCGCCTTGGCCTAAGTTCTCTGTGCGGAGGTGATAGTATGGTAAATATCCACCAGAGGTCTGCGTAGCTATGTTTTCATATAATTTACATCTAGCTGTACCGCACATGGATTGCTTTTTTACTATCATGAGGAAACTATGTTCGTCTCTCCTCAATCGCAGTCGTGGCAGCCCAAATAGTATCCTGAGCATGCTAGCCCACCGCTGAACCTCGCCACTGCTCCAGCGTCATGTGCAACTGCACGCGCCTGTAACCGTACCGTATACCGGTGCCCAGGCGTCTTTAATTTTAGTTTAGCATAATTATAAAACACTAACCATAGCTCTAAGTTTGTAAACACTAACACTATGGATTTTATAGTCCGAAATAAATAATTTGTATTTGTACCACCTGCGGAACCCTAGTACCGTGTTAAAGCCTGCGACTCCCCATTCGTTTTGTCAAGGTGCAATTTGAATTGTAAATGGACCCCAGAGAAGCTGCATCCGACAAACAACCTTTGTGCCCGACATTTGCATGGGATCCGGGGCGTTTGCGATCTTCTTTCCAGTCCAATGAGGTTTTTATTTCGTGTTGAAAGTAAACTATCAGTAGACGTAGCTACTTATTATAAGTCCGTGCGTTAAATGAAAGTGGCTGAATCGTGGGCTGAATTACCTTCTAAACGTCTAATTAGAACATGTTGCTTTTGAGATAATTTGAGAAAGATGGCATAGCTGAATGTCATCTCGCTTTTATAAGCTGGCTTTATAGCCAGCGAAGCGAATGTGAAGTTCTTCTGTTCGGCTTGGGCGAAAATTCTTTTTTTTTTTATAAAAGACTGATTGACCCTAGTCTCACCTGATGGCAAGCGACGACATAGCCTTAAGATGAAGCTCACTTGTTCGGTAATAGACTATTCCTTCTTGTTTTGAAGGCACCTAGATCGCTCTCAGGAAATACAGATGAAGGGAGCGAATTCCATTCCTTAGCAGTTCGGATTAAGAAAGACGAGGACAATCGCTTCGCGTGAATAAATGGTAAGTTGACAACATAAGGATGCATTTGCTCCCCACGCCTGGGATGCGATTTTTGACTTTCGAGCGATCAAAAGTCAAAAATCGGTCCCCTGGTTGTTCGGTGATGGAAGGCGGCTGCCCAAAGGAGAAAACAAACGGCCAATTCACAAAAAAGGTAGCTGTACTGATACTAACAACTATAGACCAATCACTATTCTTCCGACCATAGATAAAATAATTGAAACATTTCTAGGAAAAAGTATTAACGTATTCCTATCAAGCAACGGTATAATACATGAAAGGCAGTATGGCTTTCAAAGGGGAAGAAATACTGCTCAATTGCTCGCACAATTCACAGATGAGGTAAATTGCCACCTAAATGAAAGAAAGCATGTAATTGTTACCATGATTGATTTTAGCAAAGCCTTTGATACACTAAACTTAAATAAACTGTATACAAAACTCGAGCAAGCTGGTATACAGGGGCCACTCTTAGAACTTATTAAAAACTATCATACAAACAGGTATAACATGGTCAGTATAGCAAATGAGCAGAGTGAGATGGCTCAATCGCTACAAGGCACAGCCCAAGGCTCAATAATCGGCCCTACTGAATACATAATCTATGTTAATGACATGTGTAACATATTTGGTGTTAACGCGGCTGTCAATACACCGGGCACAGAGGGGTGAGAGCGGAGGAGATGACGTCACACAAGCAGAGCATCTCCGCGCGCGACACACCGCTTTAGACCACGGCATCATACGCGCATACCTACATACAATTAAAATGTAATTTATATATATAATAAATTCATAAAAAGAAGCAGGAGTTTCCTTGAAGAGAAGAACTCCTCAGCTGGGCTGTTCGTGAATAACAGCCCCGACAAGTGGCGACCGTGACAGGACGCTTATGCGGCTTGTATATACCTGCGTTCCATGGACAACGAGGGTAACATGTCAATAAATCTGTTGTGTGCAAAAACGCGTGTGGCACCTCTTAAAACACTTACGACACCACGGCTGGAACTTTCGGGAGCTTTACTGGGTGCGCGGCTGGCCGCCAAAGTCGCCAGCGCACTACGTTGTTCCGTGGATCGCAAGGTATTCTGGACCGACTCGTCCGTCGTCCTTGGTTGGATTCGGACCAAACCTAAGTTGCTTAAAGCTTTTGTTTTAAATCGTGTGAATGATATACATGAATTGACAACTAGGGATTCCTGGCGACATGTACCCACTTCATTAAATCCCGCAGATCTGGCGTCTCGAGGAGTTGAACCTGTTCAGCTGCCAGACTTAAAATTATGGTGGCACGGGCCGTCCTTTTTATTACATGACGAAGGTGACTGGCCTCAAAACATAGGGGCTATAAACATGAACTTACCTGAAATAATAAAACAAAATGACTGCTCAACCATAGTTATGATGAATGTTGAACAGCCATCCATGATTGAATTTCATAATTATTCTAACGTGAATAAATTAAAAAGAATTGTAGCATATGTTTTACGCTTTATTCACAACATTAAAAACCCTAAAACTAAAACAAAAGGATACTTACAACTAAATGAAATAAAACATGCACTAATGTATTTGGTAAAATTATCACAAAATCAAACTTATGCTACAGAACTATCAACACTTATGCAAGAAAAAAGACTTAAAACTAAATCTCATGTTTTACAGTTATCACCATTCGTCGATGGCGACGGTGTGATCAGAGTAGGTGGTCGCTTGCAAAATGCCAACTGTGAATACGAGAAGAAGCACCCGATCCTTTTGGACGGCAAACATCACTTCACACGGCTCTTGATGGAAAGCGAACACCTACGTCTGTTACATGCTGGCCCACAGTTGCTTCTTAGCTCTTTACGCGAACAATTCTGGCCGGTAGGTGGCCGATCGTTAGCCCGCGGTGTCGTGCGTAAGTGTGTAATATGCACACGTCTCCGGGGGGAAGCTATGAAGCCACTGATGGGAAACCTGCCTTCCGAGAGAGTAACCGGTTTCTACCCCTTCCAGGTGTGCGGCCTTGATTTCGCCGGACCCTTTTTGATTTCCAGTAAGAAGGGAAAGGGTAACCGCATCACAAAATGCTACTTGAATATTTTTATTTGCTTCGCAACCAAGGCCGTTCACCTGGAAGCTGTCAGCGAGCTTAGCACTAATGCCTTCATTTTAAGCCTCCGCCGGTTTGTAGGTCGGAGGTGCAGGCCACACACAATTTATTGCGACAATGGCACTAACTTTGTAGGGGCAAATAACGAGTTGGGTAGATTGCTGAAGTCAGCTCAAAATTCAGTTTATGAGTTTGGCAATGAGGAACACATCAATTTTTTATTTTCTCCTCCCTATTCGCCCACTTTCGGTGGAATCTGGGAAGCTGCTGTCAAATCAGCCAAATTCCACCTAAAGCGCATTATGGGCAATGCTAGTCTGACGTTTGAGGAGTTGAGCACTTTATTTGCACAAATTGAGGCGATTCTTAACTCCAGACCTCTCACTCCTTTCTCGTCAGACCCAACTGATCTTTTTCCTCTGACCCCAGGGCACTTTCTGGTGGGACGGCCCATGACCTCGCTGCCGTCACCACCCATTTGTCTTAAAAACCCTGATAGGTATCAGAGGATCGAGCAGCTTCGACAGCACTTCTGGCAGAGGTGGCAGAACGAGTACCTAGCAGAGTTGCAGCAACGTACGAAGTGGCGCCAGAGGCAGAAGGAGATCAAGGTTGGAGACTTGGTGGTATTCAAGGAGGAGAATACCCCACCACTTAAATGGAGGCTTGGAAGAGTCCTACAGCTATATCCTGGGACCGATGGAGTCTGCAGGGTTGCGGATTTTACAACGCAAAAGGGCGTGACCAAAAGAGCACTCAACCGTGTGTGCCCCTTACCCTGCAACAACGAGCTTGAAAGCAGCAGCTTTCAAGGGGGGCAGGGTGTTAACGCGGCTGTCAATACACCGGGCACAGAGGGGTGAGAGCGGAGGAGATGACGTCACACAAGCAGAGCATCTCCGCGCGCGACACACCGCTTTAGACCACGGCATCATACGCGCATACCTACATACAATTAAAATGTAATTTATATATATAATAAATTCATAAAAAGAAGCAGGAGTTTCTTTGAAGAGAAGAACTCCTCAGCTGGGCTGTTCGTGAATAACAGCCCCGACATTTAGAGAGGCCTCAGTATACCAGTTTGCCGATGACACCTGTTTAATAACTGCAGAAAAGGACGAAAAAACTGCACAAAGTAAGATGCAGAGTGAGTTCAACATACTATGTGAATGGGCCCATGATGCTGGACTATCTATTAATTATCAAAAAACTAAACTAATGCATATACACTCTCCTTACATCAAAACTAATATGATACCCAGGATTGTGGCCCATACACACTCATGCATGCATACCACTCACACTTCATGTAATTGTGATACCCTAGAAGTTGTAACAGATCACACTTACCTTGGCCTTACAATAGATAATAAATTTAACTGGAATACTCACATAGAAATAGTATGTAAAAAACTAAGAGCCATCCTATGTAACATTAACATACTTAAACATAAAATGCCGTACACTACTCTGCGACTACTGTACATGGCCATGGCTGACTCAATCATAAGCTATGGAATCTCTAGCTATGGTAGAACATACAAAACATATTTACAGCGTATATATAACCTACAAATTAGACTACTGAAAACAATAGTCCCGCTAAAAATTAAATATAAATATAGAGATAATTATCATAAACTATTTAAATACTGCAGAGTCATGAATGTATTCGATAAAGTTAAAATGGCAATTGTAATGCAATATAAACATAAATTGGGAGATCTTGTTAAGTACACAAGGAAAGGCAACCTACGAACCCTGACCAGTAAGAATGTATACATAATTAACAAATATAACAACACATATGGGCAAAGAGTGTGGTCTAACTACCTACCCTTTGTATTAAACAGCTTTCCCAAAACTACTGTAGAAAATATAGAAAGTAAACCTACAAAAACTAAAAATATAATTAAGAAAATGTTCATTATGGCCCCCAGTAGTAACATAGATAAATATAACTAGGTATTAAGATAAAAAAGTTTAGTAAATAATCTTAAATATTAAAGATTGTACTAAATGTAACTGATATATATAATTTAATCACAGATCTGAAAATAAACAGTTCAAATTTAAAAATTTTTTTTTTTTTTAAGTAACTCACTTTTGGCAAATTTTACAGGAGAGCGAAAAAACGTGATTTGAATTTTTCGTCACCCAATAAACCCAAATAGTATTAATAAACGATGCAATGGCATTAGGTAGTGTAAAACTAGATCTTTGCCATATTTTTTTTATATTTTTATGTTCAGTTTAATCAGAATTGGGGGAAAATGTTTTCTGCGTAGAACTGACGTCGAATTTTAAAAGAAATCCCCACGTAAAAATAAGTATCTCTCGACTTGCTTGTTTTTAACGTGGGGATGTCTTTAAAAATGTATGAGGATTATTGTATTTTGTCGACGAAGTTTGTATGTTTTGGGTAATCTTCCGAACAACTTATCCGATTTCAAAAACTATTTGACCTGTGTGTAGACTGGACTTTTTGGTTATAAGCTATATTTTATCCCGCGGGTTTGCCTGCATTCTTTGTAATATGTGGGTTAAGCTGCGCGGGTGGGTTATATATGCAAAATTTTCGTCCTCAATAAGTAACGTTATTATTTTTTAAATGTATGACAAAGTATGATATTTATTCTACAAGCATTTTACTTGGGTTTGTTAGTTTTAACTTACCTTTGTTCTTCATATAAACACATATTCATTATTATTTTCACAGTATAAAGTAGGGCAATTTTTGACAATGATCAAGTGACAAATTCATTGTTACTACAGTAATACTCGCAAAACATGCACAGTCGTTCCACTACAAAACAGAATTAAAATAAAATAAGTTCGTTTCTATATTGTACGTTTGGGAATACCCTCAATATATATATATTATATTCTTTAAATAACAGATACTTGGTTTCAGATAATTTTCAACATTGTTTACAAACTTCTTACCAACGGTGAAACCAAGTATCTTCCAAACCCATTTGATTTCCAAGTATCTCCTCTTGAGTTCCTTGTTTTTAGTGTAGAATCGTCAAGATACTTGTTTTCAGCGTAGAATTAGTGCCCAAAAAAAGATACTTGGAATTTACAATTATTAATAACGCGGAAAATTCAAGGCTTAGAAGATTTTTTTTGATGAAGGTAGATGCGTTTCCATGCCCTTTATCCAAATATCCAAAAAAACGGAAATATAAAAAAAAGTGAGTTACTTGTTTTCTGCATGGGGCAGCGGAACGGGGAAAGTGGTATTAAGCCGTGCAGTTCCTGCGCACACTCTCCAAAATGTATTCGATAAAACACCGATAGGCAAGCTACCGGTTACAGTCCGGCTATTCTCCTCTACAGGTCACATTTCTCAATCGATTGTCGTGAAATTTTGTGAGCAGATTTGATAGAAGTTTATTGTCGATTCAGTTTTAAGATTTTTTTTTTTGAAGATAGAGTCGTGAGGTCTAAAACTCACAGAGCCACTAGTTATATTTGGAGCAGCTCAAATGGGGAAGACCTCCACCTTAAAGAAGACCACAGCCATAATAAAACCACTTCTTGTTCTGAAGGTACAGTCACGGACTTTAATTTATTGTTGAGCCATTTAGGTGTCAACTAATTTTGGTTTTCAAAGTAAGCTTTGAATTGTCCATTATAAAGTGAGCTCTAAATGGCAAATTAAAGTCCGCGACTGTACATGTTGTTCCTGTTCATAACGAAGGCTGATCAAGCTCCCGAGCATGGACGTGTTGAGATAGAGGCATTTGTATTTCTGTCAACACAACGAATTCTCAAATTAATAAAGGGTCAGCAACGCGCTTAAGAGTTTAAACTCTCACGCTTTGTACACGTTTAAATTACTGTTTTTAACCCCCGACAGAAAAAGAGGGGTGTCATAAGTTTGACGTGTCTGTCTGTCTGTGTGTCTGTGTGTGTGTGTGTGTGTGCGTGTCCGCCTGTCTGTGGCATCGTAGCTCCTAAAGGAATGGAACGATTTGAATGCGGTTTTTTAATACGAAAGCTGACGTGATCGAGTTGGTTCTTAGCTCAGGCATGTTTGCCGAAGCGCACACTGATGGCTTCCATGCCATCATACGCAAGAGGGTCGCCTCGCTGCTGAGACGAGTGCGAGGAAGTGAGAACAGCATTCTGAGGATATTGGAAGGACGTTGGGATTGCCCTATGTTAGGGCACTGGGTTGGCATTGTGACGGGGAGGGTAAAATAACTCTGAGTTTTGCCCTAAACGACACAGTGCCTCTCAGCGTACAAATTATACTTTTCTTTTCTGTTTTGCCTACTAACATTTAGTTTTAAAATTATTTTATGTACTAACAAACTTATGGATTCTATGTGTCTGAAATAAATGATTTTTATTTTAATTTTATTTATTTATTTTAGCTACGTTTCAACAAAATCCGTTAAGCTGTTTTTGAGATATTGGACTTTGAAATGAAAATGTCGGGCGTTTTTCAACTTTTCTATGTTGTATGTTGTAGACCGGTGCAACCCGTGTCGAAATGTCAGAAATAAAGGTAAATAATTATCTCGTTAGACCCGTGTAAAACAGTTATTTAAATATACGCTTAAGAGTCTTTCGGAGTCGCAAATGTCGATTAGCTACGGGGTTAGCTTACCGTCGAGGCAAGCCTTATGCTTGTTTTGACCTTGCTCGTTTCTATACATATCTGATGGCGACTGTACTAAAACATAATATCCTGGTACTTAATCAGAAAAATCCTTTAGCTTTTCTGCCGACCTATTTTACAACACACACACCATACAACCAATAGCGTGACTCAAGATGGTCTTTAGACTCCGTATTTCCTAAACGTCCGTAACAACGGAACAGACAGGAAACGTCGCTATTTCCAAAGGCGATACAACCATACGACTATGATTAATATGATTATACATAGGTACAACTACAACAGATATACAGGGTTAGTTGTACTACAACTTATGTGTGTTAAGATACTGATAGACTTGAGCATTCACTTTTAATAATGTTAAATTACAGGTAAAAGCTCACAAAATAAACAGGAGCGTTTTAGCGAGCATTCTAGTGAGCATCCTAGTGAGCGTTCTAGCGAAACGACAGTAAGTTTGCTTTGAGCTTTTTGCCCAGGCGAGCAATTTTGTAATTGTGTCGCCGCCGTCCCTCTCCGCACACACCGCACAGCATTTACTAGACCGTTGGCTAGAATGTGAAAATGTTCGAAGCGATGTTTAGCTCTGTGCTTATTAGAGCGTTCGCTAGAATGATCGTGAAAATGTTCGAAGCGATGTTTAGCTATAAGCTTATTAGAGCGTTCGCTAGAATGATCGTGAAAATGTTCGAAGCGATGTTTAGCTCTATGCTTAGCCCTGTTCGTTGATCAGTTCGACTTTTAAAACTTTCTCTTACAATTAAAAATGCTTATGTCGAACAGCACCTTTAAGGGTTTAAAAGGGGTTGATTGCAACCTCTTTCGACTCCATGATGCACAAGTCAAGTATTCTCGAGATATTTCACATTCTTTTGAAAAAAATATATTTAAACACTTTAAAAAAAT
Organism: Epinotia brunnichana; assembly: GCA_963854355.1. NCBI lineage: Eukaryota > Metazoa > Arthropoda > Insecta > Lepidoptera > Tortricidae > Epinotia > Epinotia brunnichana. The sequence goes on from OY977940.1 coordinate 4,208,171, forward strand.
ATAAAATAAATTGCCAAAATTAGTTGCAAATAGACTTGTTGCGTGGTGTTAAAATTGATAACGTCGTGTTGCTAAATTAATAATAAACCATCAAATCATTGTAATTAAGTATAAATTACAAAATATAATTCAATTCATCATGAACCTTGAAAGTTTAGAAAAAAAAGTTTTTTTAATTTATTGTCCAAGTGTAAATTTAAAGGTACCAATAGAATCCTTACGCTTTTATAGAAACGAATTTGTTTGACAACTATGGACCTAAACGCAGTATTTCGCAACCGAAACATCAATTTACTTCATTTTCCATGCAACGGTTTGTACAAATTGCACGGTGTGACGTCATACTTTAAAGCCAATCAGTATGAAGCGTTTCGGCTGCCGTCAGCGAGGTCCGTCTTTAACTCGTTTTTTTGGGTATTAATGTCCTTTAAATGTAGTTGCTTCCATACAAACATTTGTTCATCTACAAAAACTGGTTCGAATGGCATCGTAAACAAATTTAAGGTCACTAGCCCATTATTACGTTGACTTAAAGTTGCCTTCCTACGATTAGTGATATTGTGGTTTTTACACGGCCAAAATTAAAATTATACACTTAAATTATTAAACAAAGAACGAGCTTTTGGCGAATATGATGAGTAGCGTACGGACTGGCAGTGGCATTCTGGACAGAGTGAGAAATGGAGTCGCAGAGCTACATTTTATGATTGAGTGAATAATGATTAAATGATTTTTCTTAATTTAAAGTAGTGCCAAATTTTTTTAGTCCGAAAAATTAAATAACATGTTTTTGTGCATAATATAGTGCCCACTGCAATGTTTAACAGCAAATGGCGGCTGGGATAAGAAATTCGAAATCATCTTCGTCGTGCTCATTTAAATCGGTGTCCATGTTATAAAATGAATGTACTATATCAACTTGCTCCATATTCTTGGCGGTAAATCTGTTCCTTAATTTATTAAAAACCCATTTGTGTGCATAAAATGATCGTTCAACATCTTCCAATGCCGGTTGTATATGGCTAATGTTGAGTTTGTAAAATATATTGGTTAAATGAATGTAAGAAGAGAAATGGATTTTATAAGAAAAACCATTTAATATTTGAATTTATTCATTCAATCATAAGAAGTTTGTAGATAATAACGACTCCATTTCTCACTCTGTCCACAATGCCACCGCCAGTCCGTACGCTAATGATGAGTTCTTAAAATGTCTTGATCTTTTTTGTGGCTAAGTACATAAACAATCAAACACTCTAAAAAATAAAAGGTCAAAATTATTGCAAATTATTACGTTGACTTAAAAATGGCCTGCCCACGATTATAGTTGCTGGTGTTGGCTTCATTAAACGGCGATTTGTGATTAAGAGATTTCCTTTTGCTGAGTTGGTCCTTGCGACTCAAAGATGGATTTAAGAAGGGGAGCCATCAAAATTTCTGATGTAAATTTTGGGGGGGGGGGGGGGGGGGGTGGCTTACCCCGAATTACCTGGCGATATTTATAAAGCTATAAGGGCAAGCTGGGTATCATTTTCGTATAAATCAAGGACGCCGAATTAATTCCTGATATTTAATTTTAACTTTTTTTAACGTAAATGAAATGATGATGAAAACATGAAAGAAATTAAAATTGACATTGTCTTGTCACATCACATAGACATATCTTTGTAACTTTTTTATTTAAATTTTAAGAAAAAAACAATAGACATATTTGGATAGCCCTATAGTTAAACATTGTAAAAATTACCCATATGATTTTTTAGTCTGAGTATTGTGCGTGCAAAAAAATAATTACTTTCCACGGAACCAAAATCACAATAAATGCATTTAACTATTATTAGTTTGGTATCATTTTCATATACTCCAAGGATGCCAAGTTTATTCCTGATATTTAATTTGCATTTATTTTAACGAAAAAAAGGTAAAAACTGAAAAAATACGAAAATTAAAATTTTCTTCTTCTTTTAAATATTCTTATAACTTTTTTATTTACTTATAAGACAAAAACAAAATACAAATTTGGAAAGCCTTATTGCACGATGTAAAAAGTTCCAATAAAATTTATTGATTTGAGTATTGTGCACGTAAAAAGAATTACTTGCAACCGAACCAAGATCACAATAAAAGCAAAGCCTTGTGTTCGACCACAACCTCAGGTGATGGGAAGCTACGATGTGGTCTAAATAGAAGCATGCTTGCTCACAAAATACTAAAATGATCTTTTTAATACAGTTGCTCAAAAAGTGGTACTTTTTGTAGCTGCAAATCGTGCGCAAAGTTGTATTTTGCGCACTAGTGCTTTTTACTTTTCCACGTGTATCTAACGACGTTTTTTAATACAGTTGCGAAAAAATAAGAAAAACAACAAGTAAGGAATTTGAAACTTTTATATTATTAATTCTGTACCATCATTGTAATACAATTGAAAGATAAGGAAATTGTTCAAAAAAAAATTTTTTTAACTTACTTGTGGTTTTTCTTATTTTTTCGCAACTGTATTAAAAAACGTCGTTCGATACACGTGCGGAAATGTCATACTTTCCGCACTAGCATCGAAATGTACTATTCCGTTTTACAAACTTTATATTAACTTGACTAATTCTTATGTATGTTAGTAATATGTATGTATGTAGATTGTCCGTCAAAACTTGCAATCGATTTTTCAGTCACTTGCCGTTATCTGATTGAGCTGAAATTTTGGGTATTAGTAAAATCTGGATGACTATTCAATATTATGGTACCATCGAGCTGATCTGATGATGAAGACAGAAGGTGGCCATGGGAATTCAGTATTTGACCGACGAAACCCCTTTGAGTTTGGGTTCGTTAGAATTGTCTCAATGAGTAGTTGATGATGGTACGAATATACAGAAAAGTACAGTCGGCAATAAAAACTTATACCAAAAAAACAAAGTTTTAACCGACATCAATTCAGTACTTCACCAAATCACATACAAGTTTAGTATATTTCTACTTTCAGTACCACGTAAACTGCTTTTCGAGGGCAAACGCGTTGATTATTATTATTATTACTGAAAAAATCCCAAGTCACTGTTTGTGGGCCTATACAACATTAGAAGTTTCCTCGATTTCTCCAGGACCCCATCATCCTGACTTGATGATCATAGGTGGCCCTGGCCTGGAAAGGATACCCTTTCAAACAAAATAAGAATTTTTCAAATTGGTCCAGGCGTCTTCATCGGGGAACATACCTGCATAAAATATAAAGATTACGACGAATTGAGAACCTCCTCCTTTTTTCAAGTCGGTTAAAAAGACGTGAATTATTTTGATCGCATTGTGGGCAGTTTTCGCACAGAACACAGCTCGCAAAACACTATTCCCGTAATTGGTTCTCATCGGGTAAGTCGATTGAGGCGATCCGATAAAAGCAAGGCACAAATTAACGCCCCCTGGAGTCTCTAATAAAATCCCTTTTACTGGGCAGTGGTATAATCTATCACAGGCAGAGTGCTGACTGTAATTACGTTGGCACACATGGCCATTAAGGAGTATTCTTATTATGTGCTTTATTACATTTAATGGGTTTGTGATAGCTCCAAATGGAAAAGTCGGTCAAAGAAATAATATAAAATTGAAGGTTTTACCACAAAGACAACGTGACTGGTGAAGAGAATATCTAACGAGTTTAGTCTAGCTATGTTGTTTGTAATCATGTCAACGGTTTCTAAATAGCACTGCTGCGCCACGGAAGCCAATAAAGAACGGCCAAATAATGTACGGCCCGATAATACGCGTCCACTTTTTGTGGACTCGAATTATTGGGTCGTGCATTATCAGGGCGGACCTGCAGGTCGATCACGTAACGCATTGTACGAACGTCGGGTAGGTCTAAATGTCACTTTTTATATGGTAAATTGACAGTTAAATTGTACCGACGCGCGTTCGGAACGTTACGTGATTACCCCTCTGCAGAACAAGGAAAAATCAATACTTATTAACAAAAGACGCGCGCTGCTGGCAGCGGTGGCCGCGCCGGTTGGCTGCCAGCTCAGCGCGCGGGCATGGAAGTTGCTGTGCGCTTCGTTTACAAGACGTGTGCTCAATATTTTAGTGTCAGATTCCAATAAAATGGTTAAGAATAAACAGTTTAAGAATGAAACAAATTAGTAGAATAATCCCTTACTACCTTTTCGTTTTAAAGAATGATGTTTAAGATACCCTATACTGAAGGACCCAGGTGTATCTACTACATTTTGATGCCCAAGCTCAGACTAAAAATCACACAATGTTCGTTAGGTACTAGTGTCACATACGCCTCTGCAGTCTGGTGTAACAAAGTCCACCAAAAGACAGCCATCACAAAGTTAAGCAGTCTTCAGCGTACAGCTTGCTTAACAGCAACAGGAGCTTTATGCTCAACACCGGGGGCAGCCTTGGATGCACTGCTCGATCTAACGCCACTCCACCTGCAAGTGCAAAAGGAGGCGAAGCAGTGCATCTACAGGATATGCACACTAACAAGGCCAAAATGGCGCTCTCAAGCGCTAAGCAAACTTGAGGCCCTTGTTTTTGATAACAAAAACCTAAGCATGCCCACTGACGACACATACGTGGAATGCAAATTCACTAGACTGTATACAGTGGAAATACCTCCGAGAGACAAATGGACAAATGACCAAATGGACTTCAAGGAGGGAAGCCACATTTGGTATACAGATGGATCAAAAATTGGATGTGGTATCTACGGTGAGAGGCCAAAGTTCAAAGCTAGCGTCAGCATGGGGAAGGAGGCCTCAATCTTTCAGGCTGAACTCTTCGCATTAAATAAATGCGTGGAGATAAATCTTGAAATAAACCTAAGGAACCAACATATCTACATCAACTCGGACAGCCAAGCTGCTCTGCTGGCACTAGAATCACTAGAGTCCTACTCTAAACTAGTCCAGAATTGTAAAAATAATCTAAACACCCTGGCGAACTCCAACAAAGTCATACTTAGATGGGTACCAAGGCACTCCGACATTGTAGGAAACGAAAGAGCAGATGAACTTGCAAGGCAGGGCGCAGACACGGCCCTAGTCGGCCCGGAACCATTCTGTGGCATCACAAAACGGAAAGCATATTCTCTGCTAAACAACGCGGAAAAATCAGAGGCAATCAAGCTGTGGAAGTTCACCAAAGGACAAAAACAAGCTAAAGCCCTGATCGAAGGGTTCAATAGTAAGCTGTCTAAAGAGTTATTACAATTCAAAAGGCACAAAACCTGCGCAGTGACAAGAATCCTGACAGGACATTGCAAATTGAACAAACACCTGTTTCAAATGGGTATGAAGCAGGACACAACTTGCAGGTTCTGCCAGGAGACAGAGGAGACTGCAATGCACATTCTCTGCTCCTGCGGACCACTCATGCATAAAAGAAGTACCTACCTAGGGCGGCACATAATGCACCCACAAGAAGTACAACATATCACCGCCCAAAGAATCTGGAATTTCCTGGAGGCAACGGGACTTAACGGTGAACTCTAAAACAAGGGCTGCCACAATAGATCACTTGCTGGTCGAAGCGGCATATTAAGGCCCACAAAAAAATAATAATAATAATAAAAATAGGTACTAGTGTGCTCAGCCGTATTGATTGCTGCTTACTTGCTGATTGATGCTTAAAAATTACAACTTTCCATCAATTTATGACTATATCAATGGCTATAGATAATCGACTCTTATGAACGTAAGGCCTTTAAAAACTGTTACACATGAATGTACGAACGAAGTATTTAACCATGTTTTATATAAGTTAATTCATGATCTACACCCTCAACTTAACTGAAAAATACTAGCCATCTATTCTCAATACATCGTTAGCAAGAAAAATGCCTACTACGGGTCATATATTACGGTAACCGAATGATTGGCAGAGAGAAATGACCTAACGTCCCAGCGGTCGTATTGTACCTTACATACAAAAACTTTCAAGTCTTAGGGCCATATTACACGGGCGGTTCTCCTGCCGCGGGTATCCGCTCCAAAATACACAATTTAATATGGAAGTTGTAGGCGTCAAACCACCGCGGATAACTGCTCCTTCAAACTACACGATGGCATTTTCCCGCTATTGCGTCATTCTGGCGGCGGGAAACCGCGTAGTGTATGCAGCATATAACTTCAGTCTTAACCCTCAATTCACTTCGTGAAACTTACTAACGTATACACCTTCTATGAGTCAGTTGGACTCATATATTTTTTAAGCATGGTTTTTTCAAATAAAACTTTTTTTTGTATATTTTTTTAATTGTTCTTATTACGTACATATTAAGGCACTAGAAAAATATAACAAAACTGGAAATACTTCTGAGATCCTCTTAAAAATGAAAGAAACTCATTTTATCACTATCAAAAAAGAAATTTTGTCAAACCTCTACAAAAATAACCTATGTTTTTACCTTTTTTAATCTCTCAAATAATAATAATAATAAATTCTTTATTTCGGACAGTAAAAATCCAAAGCTTATATCAAAGGTAGCCATCTCAAAGGTATACAAAGTAAAATTAAGAAAAACAAAATGTATGCTCCTATAGGTATACGAAAAATAACGTACAATGGGTGCACGTTATTTTTACGTGCATTTGTATGAGTCCATGGGACTCACTTTACGCAATAACTCACCAAATACGCAGCGCAGACGCAAGTCCACTCAAAGACTACAATATACATACTGAGAAGTCACTCGCCAGCGCGGTGCCCGCGTCACTGAAGGAAGGTACAGGAACGGAGGGGAAACTATTCGCTAAAACGTTAGAATTATAGTAGTTTGAAATTTTGATATGTGTCCAATTAAATACCTTCTCAATTTGGTCGAGTTGCCTGTCTATCTCAGTATGTATCAGGGCGGCCAATCTTAGTACTAGGTGGACGGTAATGACAGCATAATAAGTTTACTAAATTAAGATGGACATTAAAGTATAGGGGCCTACTATGAATATCTGGTGATTTCCAATTTAGTCACATAATAATTCATAGATGTAAAATGCAAATAATAGATGGAAGCACGCGGCACCTACTACAAATCGGAGAATTATTAATTGTACTAATAATATCAATAAATAATTTCAAAACTAAAATACTTGTATAATTTATTAATTTTCTTTAACTATATTGTGACGACGGCGACGGCGGGGTCAATAATGACCTTGTTTCTATGGTGATCAAACGCGCCGTCAAGGTATTACGAAATTCACCGTATTGTCAAAAGACATCCGTAGCCTAGGGGTACAGACGACGGTATTTTGGAGTCGATGAGCCCCGGTTCAAGTCCTGCGACCGACGCACTTTTTGTATGTTTTTAACATTCAAGTGGAGTCTTCAAATAAAAATATCAGATGGCGCATCAAATGTCATCAATTACAGGGTTACCGTTTTTAGGCCCAGAGATTGTTCTCTATTTCAGTATATAACAATAGTACATTATGATACAAGTGTGCTAAGTTGGTCATTACACTCGAGTCGGTTTTTAAGCCTGAGCCGAAGGCGAAGGCTTAATGGAGACGAGAAGTGTAATGACCAATGCTCACGTGTTTCATACGACGTTTTTCAACACATTTGCGAGGAAAAAAAAAAAAAAAAAAATGAAAATGTTAAAAGATATATAATGAATAGGCACTAGTGCGATAATGTAATGTAAAAGTCACGGCATGGGTAATATTCTGCATTATTTTGCTAATATTTAAAAAGATATGTAATGAAAAGGCACTAGTGCGATAATGTAATGTAAAAGGCACGGCATGGGTAATATTCTGCATTATCAGTGTTAATACGCTGTAATAAGACCTACTTTACGAGCAGGTGTGTTGAAAAGTACTTTTCAACACACCTGCTCGTAAAGTAGGTCTTATTACAGCGTATTTACACTGATAATGCAGAATATTACCCATGCCGTGCCTTTTACATTACATTATCGCACTAGTGCCTTTTCATTACATATATTTTTAAATATTAGCAAAATAATGCAGAATATTACCCATGCCGTGACTTTTACATTACATTATCGCACTAGTGCCTTTTCATTACATATCTTTTAACATTTTCATTTTTATTTTTTTTATTTTTTTCCTCGCAAATGTGTTGAAAAACGTCGTATGAGACACGTGAGCATTGGTCATTACACTTCTCGTCTCCATTAAGCCTTCGCCTTCGGCTCAGGCTTAAAAACCGACTCGAGTGTAATGACCAACTTAGCACACTTGTATCATAATGTACTATTGTGGTATGTATATTGTAGTCTTTGATATATGCACAACGTAAATAATATTCACAATTTGACACTGACATAATTTTGGTATTTGGGCATTTTCAATAATTCGTGCACCCAATTAGCATAATTTGTTAAACAAAAATTAACTCAGTGTCAATTTTGTAACGACAATTAAGTATTTAGTTTGTATGAAAATTTACTTTTTCTTTTCAATATATAAATCATATGCATATAGACCTTATTTAAATGCGAAAAAAGTTCAGTTTGACATCATTTGTATGCTTAACTTTCGTTACAAAACTGACACTGAGTTAATTTTTATTTAACAACTCACGCTAATTGGGTGCACGAATTTTTAAAAATGCCCATTTACTTCTTCAATATATAACAAACCTCTTTTTATGCTGATAGAACGAGAAAATAGAAAATTCAAATATAGAATGCCTGTAAACATACAATACTACTACATATGCAATTCCATGCTCTCGTTAATTTATCTATACCTAACTAGCCTAACCTACCTAGTCTTTGTGTTTGCGGTCCGTAGCATGCCGATTTGATCTCAGTTGACAATTTGACGATGCGACATTGATAGTTTATAAACTAACGAAAAATAATGCGTTAAATTGTGAACGGTTTTGACAGTTCACAATTGGTCGTTAGTTTATAATATCGCGAGTTAGATTATAAACTGACGGTGTTCACAATCTAACGGTGACGTATTCACTTTAAAAATACATAATTAAATTAAAGAAAAATTGTATTTACCTACCTACCTTACCAAATTTAAGTACTTAAGTACTTATAGTCCTGACAGTGTTTTGGTACTCGTCTGTATTTAATTGTTGTTATTACATATTATTATCAACATTAAATTAAAATAAAACAAATAATTATCGCATACAACAAACGTATTTTTGCCATTTTTATAGATAATGGTACGGAACCCTTCGTGCGCAAGTCCGACTCGCACTTGGCCGGTTTTTTTTCTCTTCGCGTAATTCGTAACAGAAATTATCATACTTTTTTCTTTGCACCTTTTATAAGTCTATGTTTAGCCCAATGGTTAGCTGGTAGAGATGTCATTTGGCATTAAGCTCACCATTTGTATTTTTTTTTGTATTTAGTGCAATAAAAATTAAATAAATAAATGAGTCATGCCTCTACGAGCGATTTCAGCTACAACGCGGAAATATGCTGCTACTTAGCGTCGCTTGGCCTGCTAGTCGATTATTATTGTACTTACGTCAGGTAGATCTAAATATCACTTTTTGTACTCGTCGATTAAAATCTGTGTATTAAGATTTCATAGAGAATACTGCAACGTCACTCTTTTCATAGTTGTAGTCCATGTTACTGTCGAAACAATCGAAATAACTGTTTCGATACGCTCCAGACAACCGAAAAAAATTTGAAAATAGAACTAAAATAAATTTGACCAATCACGTGGCTGCTTTACCGAAAACTGTAATGAATTGGACCAATAGAATCGCTTTGATTATTGAGTTTACTCGTTGATGTCGTACGCTCGTTCATGTCTTTTAAGATATCAACGAGCGTACGAGCGATAGGCTGCACTTCGTTTCAACAGTATCGAATTTGTTTAATTAGTTCGGTTGACTCGTAGAAAATTAATTTTACGTCATACTTGGCCATAAAGTAGGAATTACCGCACGCTATGCGTGCGGAAAACCCCACTTCCTGGCCAGATAGAGACGTAAAATGTTGTACTCACCACGGGCGGTAATAAAGAAAGCCTCAGAGCGCATATTTATCGCCCTTAACCGCCCTAGGTTAGTAATGTACTATTAATGAACTCGTACAACAAGTATTGTTCACAATAGTGTTATAATCAAGCTTTTTAATCTCGTACCTTACTTAGGCCACTCAGCAAGTTTCGTGGCCTAAACACGGTACTCGACTTAAAAGCTCTCTATTATAACACGATTGTGAAAAATACTATTTTGTATGGGAAAATGACAGTTGATTTGTCCTAACGTGCGTTTGAAAAGTTACGTGGTCACCCCTCTGTTGACTCACTTTACTTGTTGACGATGAGGCCGATGATTTCTTGAGTGGTGACCGTGAGTGGTGACCCCCAACGAGAGGAGATGACCAAAAACACAACCGACAGAGAGTGTTTTTGATCGACACGAGGTGGGAATTACCTATCCGCACGTTTATCATACAACATTTTACAATGCATCATGCAAAGAAATAAAAAAATATACATAAAACGTGAATTTTTAATTGTCATAAAATCTCATTCTCGCATATTGGCTCGAAATCCATTCCCGCACGGGCTGGCCCCGCCCGGCACTAACGTGCCGGCATAGAGGACTTCCCGTGTTTATGTTGAACCATATAAAGGCGCACTTTCAGAGCAAGTGCATTGTAAATTGAATAAAATTACAGATTTATATCATTATATAGATATGGTAATTGAATTCTTGATAAAAATATGATAATTGTTACAGTTAATTATATTCCCACTACGCCATGTCATGTCATGGTAATAATTTTATATGATTGACGTGATCTAATGCGAGGCCCAAAAACATCAATGTATATACTATCCTACTAAGTTGGACAGACTTTACGTTGCCGCGGTGCGCAGTGGAAATATACTTATGAAATAAATAAAAACCAAATTTCATTCATTTAAACCTTTACAAATCTTTAAAAACAAAATTAAAAGGTCCCGTTAAATAGTTAAGCGAGTTAGCAGTGACTTGAATGGGCTCTCCGTTCCACTCTAACTGGAAGTTCTCAACTACTTTGGATACGAACGTTTCCATTTCCAATTCAGCAATACGGCGACCTGAAACAAGATAACATTTTGTTAACATTCTGTTTATTTACAAAAATAGACTTATTTATTTATAAATTAGCTGCCCGCGCGTAAATAATATTTAATTTTTTTTGAAATCTAAAATATTTATTTCAGAACAAGTTTCATATCGGTTAGTAACATTTTGACTTAACCTATTATCAAAATACACATGAAAAGTACACTAATAATAATTTTAAGACACATGATAAAACGATTCAGTTCATAAAAGGAAAATAAAAAGTAAAACACAAACATGGTCATCATTAAAAAAAATGTCAGATCATTTAAAATATTCAAAATATTAAAATAGGCAAGATTACAATTTTAAGGTAGATATGTCAACAAATAAAATATTAAAAGGATTAAAATAGGATTAATATTGCCAACAACATACAAACTTACATTTTACAATGCCACAATCTCACAGACTTTTTTTCTACTTTATAATATTGGTATATTAATAGATTATCTGGTCTTGTAGCGAGGGTGCGTGCGGGACGCGAATTGAAAGTCGTGACGTAAAGTGAGATGTGTATTTACTTGAAAGAGTAATACTACAGTGGAGATTAAATGACGTGTTCCCCAGCCAATACTCTAAGTACTAGAGCGGTTGCACATTTGAGACTAAATATATCTAACTATAAGGACGTAGTTCCAACGAGGGGTCGGGGGCTATAGCTAGGAATAATCGATTCACTAAGTTTCGATACATAAACACATTTCAATTGGCAAGCCTAACCAAACCAGGAAAAGTCTTAACAGCGCGTTGCAGGATTACCTACTATGGGACTTTGACAGCAACATAGGCGAGATGTACTTTTGTTACAGTGTTCATTTTATATTTAGATTCTTATCAGAGTTATCAGCCACTCGTCGGTGATAACCGATTTTATAATAAAATTATTAACTAAGTCTTTTGTTTTGTCTCAAATTATTGTGAAGTTGGTCTTCATTTGTTTTAGGTTATGTACATGTAAGTACTTTGTTTCCAAGTTTAGTTTTGATTAGATTGAATAGTGCTTAATAGTCCAGTTCTTTATTACCTATTTTAATCTTTAGATTACTTACTTAACTACTTAGGTACCTACTTAGTACACTTTTAGAATTTGTTTTTCTTTTCTATTAAGGTGGTTCGATTGCCATACAAAGCGTTATTTGACATTCGCAGGCTACCTGCGTGATATTTTAAGAAACTTATGTAACAAACTTTCATCAATTGGCTTCCCATTTGCGCCAAATTCCCCCTTTCCTAGAATAAACTTGTATAAACTAGATTAATTTGAGAAAAATAGTTTTCCCAAAATATCACGTGACAAACCAATTTCTCAAATTAATCTAGTTTATACAAGTTTATTCTAGGAAAGGGGGAATTTGGCGCAAATGGGAAGCCAATTTATGAAAGTTTGTTACATAAGTTTCTTAAAATATGACGCCGTTAGCCTACGAATGTCAAATAACGTTTTGTATGGCAATCGAACCACCTTAAGAAGTGCTCATAATAACTGAAACGCTTTTTGCGTTCCGTTTTGTCAAAACCCAAACAAACAATGTACAAACGTCTAATAATGTCGGTTTAAAGAATCTTTATTCTCATAAGAATTACAATCAATTCACTTACATGAGAATATTTATATATTAGTAATGCATTAATTAAGCGTGCATTCATCATCATTTCCTTGCCCTTATCCCATTTACTTGGGGTCGGCGCAGCATGTCTTTTTCTTCCATACTTCTCTGTCAGCCGTCATATCATCATTCACTTCTTTTCTCTTCATATCGTCTCTCACACAGTCCATCCACCTTTTCCTTGGCCTACCTCGTCTTTTACATCCATCCACATTCATACCTAATACTCTTTTGGTCACATGACTTTCATCCCTCCGCATTACGTGCCCATACCACGCAAGGCGATTGGCCCTCAATTTATCCACGATAGGTGCTACTTTTTGGCTTCCCCTTACATACACATTTCTTATTCGGTCCATCCTCGTCACACCACACATCCATCTTAACATCCTCATCTCCGTTACATGCAATCTCTTTTCATCCGTCACCTTTAAGGCCCAACATTCCGATCCATACATGACGACAGGTCTCACAATGGTCTTATAGATTTTGCCCTTTAACCTAGGAGGCATTCTGCCATCGTATATTGTTCCGGAGACCTGTCGCCATTTCATCCACCCAGCGCTAATTCGGTTTTTGACATCACGGTCGCATTAATTAAGCGTGCATTATTTAAGTTAAATATTATGTTAACTGGTTAGAAAAACTTACTTAGTTTATTATAATAGTTAAGAGGGTAAATATAAGTTGGGTTTGGTTGCTATGCTCATGGTACCGGCCGTACTACCGCTCCAAGCCAAAAAGGGCGTAAGTATATAAATATGTGTCTAATAAAAAATAATGATTTGAGAAACAATTAAATAGTTTTAATGATTTTGAGTAGGAAAAGCTGAAAATCCCCAAATACAGACGTAAAAAAAGGAAAAGATACACGTTTTATTGAAACAGTTCAAATATATCATGAAATCCAGAAATTCACCTATGCACATCCTGACACCGTAGCCAAACGGGCTTGTCACAAAGGGATGTGTGTTGCCATGATGCAACGGATCAGCTTTGTCCGTCAGCCATCGTTCTGGTATGAACTCATCAGGTTTTGGATAGTGCTCTTCCATTATAGACATGTGCTGGTGGGAGAATACTACCATAACCTGAAAATAATCCATTTCTTTAATAATTTCGAAACCAAACAGGGAATTTTTATAAACTTATGAGGCATATTTAGTTGGCAAATCAATCAGAATGTAAACGTCTAAATTAATCAAGAATCATTTATTCGTGACACACTAATTAGTCGACACCTGACAGCTATTTGTTCAGCTCTAATAAAATAAATTAGGTAAGATTAAAATAATATACAAACACCTTCAAAAATAAATTAAAAAATGGCTAATTGGACATGCCTTTTATAATTTAAATAATTTTTATAAAAACAATATTTGTATGATATGTATAAACATCCATAACATTGAATTCATTATAATATGAAATTGTGAATGTACTTTTGTGTGACATCATGTACTATTTTTATGTATAATATTATAAATAAATTAGTATGAGTATGAGTATAATGTCCATGGTTTCATAAATATAAAACATACCTAAATCACTTAATCGTATCAAATATTTCGGACAATCTTACAAAATGAACCTAGTCTTAAAATTCTAGTACCATAGGTAAATACATAATTATAAAACTTTAAATGGTCAGGAAAAATACGCGTGATCATCACACAAATTTGCCCGTGCCGGTATTCGAAACTAGATCCCAAAAATGTTGTTATTGCTCTGAGCAATCCACTGCCATCTTAATATCAGTATCTTCTATTGCATTTTCTAGTTCCGTATTTTTTTATGGAAATACTAACGTTTTTTGGTATTTTATATCCAAGGAGATTGTATTCCTTGGTGGACAGTCTGACGTTCGCGTTGACAACTGGCAGCATTCTCATGGACTCTTTAATACACGCCCTCAGGTAAGGTTTCCGAGTTTGTTTGGCTAATACCTCTTCTCTGAGCTTGCCTTGCTTTTCAGGATTGGTTGCAAGAAGGTAGAATGTAGCGAGCGCTGTATTTGCGGCCTGTTAAGTAATCATAAATTAAAATATTTCGCACCATCCACTCACCATCGGCAGCGCATTCATCCTCACACTTTGGGACCCAAATGGTCGAGCATGAAACGGTTCCAGAGGAATTTTCACCACCAAACGCTCTAGCTGTGAAAAGAGCTCCCTGTCGTGATTTCCCAGATGGACTACAGTTTAGGGGAAGTTTTCTGATAATTTCACCTTTATTAAGTGTTTATAAAAGAGACATACCGTATCTACTCCAGCCATAAGCATATCTGATGCCATTACGTGTGCTACCCGAACATCTATTTCCAACAACTTTTCTAGCACTGGCTTCTCTGAGTCGGATTTTTCCACTGAACATTTGGATTCTTGCATGTTTTTCAACGCTTGGTCAATAAAAAATTTGGTCAAGCTAAAATAGATGAGTACAATAGTAGTAGTTGCTTATTACAATACAAGCGCAAGCTTTATTTGATTTTGATTTAAGCTCCTACCTTTCCTGTTCCTCATATACTTTCATTGCTTTTTTAAACATCGGTGTTGCGAATAGTCTCCAGGGACTTGTTCCGAAGTCAACTTTTGCAGCAACTTCAAAGAAATCATGGACATTTTGAATTAGTCTCCTGGCTGGCGAGTCTGAAGGTAAATTTGGATCAAAGCAGTTCAGACGAGTCCCGAGAGCTACAACACTGATGGACTCCAAAGCCCATAAATTCATTTCCACGTCAAGTTTCTTCTTTATCATATTGTTTTCATCTCTAACGAACCTCAACCTAGAAACAAGTCAACGCATCAACATACTAATGAAACACAGACACAAGCAATTGAGAAAGCAACAGAATATAAAGGCATGTCACTGATGCGACAACAAAAACTCATATAGAAGAAAAGAGAGGCACAGGAAGACAAAGACGAGTGGTTAAGAAGAGTGAGGTAAAAGGGAATGTCAACCTTATGTATGTCTTCTTCTATAATCTTACGCACATAATATGTGTCGTCATGGGCCCTGAATGGGTTAAATAGGTATTCAAAATAAAAAGGCACAGAATTAAAAATGGACTGTAAATGTCTTACTTTGCAACCATATCATTGGATACTTCTTCCAGAACATCAGTATACAATTTGATAGTCTTTGGTTGGAGCATTATATGGTTTACCTTAGATCGGAAATCTCTCCAATTTTCGCCTTGACTAAAACAATTTTATAGTTAAAAAACAGTCTTTAAATCGGAGCAGATAGTTAAAGTATAATTTGCACATTATACGGTAGATGGTGGAACACTTTGGTAGAACCAGTGATACAATCTTCTTATGACGTGGATGTCTCATCAACTGGTTTATAACCGGTTAACGTGTCTAATCGTAATAACTGCCTCACACAGACAGAAAATCACTATTAAGCAATATCAATATAGTCATTGAGAAATATCACTGGTTAAATCTCACAAAATATTACAGTCCCAGGAAAGATTATACATTGTGCAGGTTGTAGGTAAATACGATTATTCATTTACTCAGATATTAGTCCCGTCTGTCGCTTTGGATCATAAACCTTGTTGTGTCGCTGGCGATAATATTCCAGAGACGCAAATCCAGGTCGTATCGGCATTGTGTTTTCAGATCGGAGTACCTGCAATTGTAAGTAAAGAAAAATAAATTGGTATAGTAAGTATCAAGCTATAAGACGACCAACAGTGTCATTTGAATAAAAGATTTGACGCCTATTCATAGTTATATCCACCTGAAGAAGCCTAGGTTGTGAAGTTGAATTTTTCGATTTGGTTCTTCTCTTATAAATTGAATTAAAAATTCCAAATGCCAAGTTTCTGATCATCATGTGATTCTCTGCCGATGGATTGTAATGAAACTGGCTGGTATATAAAGGATGACTCACGCTAGAAAGAAAAATGACGGCGTTTTTGCACGGCCGCGGCATACCCAAGCCCGGCTGAGTCACGGCCGGGCCGTGCCGACACCAAGCCGCTTCCGAGCCTCAGCCGTGGGGCTTGGATATGGCTCAGCCACGCAAAAACGCTGTCGTTTTTCTAGCGTGAGTCATCCTTTAGTCAATGAAAAATTTAAAAAAAGAAAAAACAAAGATAACAGTCTGTATGATCAGTTGATCACCTAATGTTGATTTCGGCTTTATGCACGTATGTCCATTTTATTACTTACACATTCTATTGCGTTTGCGTCAAATAACCAGACCATATCTGATCCACCGGCGAAGCCGTTCACCTTTACTATACCGTCATGCCCGTATAGTTTATACACCTTCTTAGATAGTTGGACGCCTTTTAATCCAGACAATTCACCTATAAAAAACACAATGTTATGTAGATAATATACTGGTCGATTGAGTAACGTTTCGTACGTACTTTCTCTATCTAAATGTAACTTTTGTAGTCGAGTATCGAAAAAGAAACGTAAAGCGAATTGACATTGTCTCGTGACAATTACTAAATTGAAGAAGTACAGAACAGAGTACTTACTACGGGGCCGTATTTAATAGAATATTAAATTGAATTACGGCGTTTCTTTACTTTAATATACCGCATAATTAATAATAACATAACATGTTACCTACCTCCAGGCAAAAAACTAAGAATCGGTCCTATAAAAGGTAAACTCGGTGGCCCAGGGATTTCATTAAATGATTTTAGGTTTTGGGTAGTTTCCGCATTTTCTCTGACTGCAGCAGTATTTACCGCGGCACTTCTGAAAATTAAAAAAGGTGTCCTAGTTAAAACAACCCCGTGCGGTCAGGTAATTAACACACGCGGAAGCATCTTTAAATACGTATTTGGATATATATTTTTATTGTTATTCAGAAGTCAACATGCGATTGCTTAACATTTTCTTAATAAAACAATCCACAGTTCGCCTTATATTTTCTCTATATAACCCCAATCAACTCAAACAACAGATTGCACTGGCGACCTTCGGTTTTTTTCGTGTTTATTGAACAAAACTGGTATAACGACGCTACTACCAGAATAACAAAATTATAGTCTAATTATGTAGGCACTACGACAAGTTATGATTTCTTCAGTATACTTATTTAGATGTCAACTCTTTTTTACAAGCTTTATATTAAATTGAGCTGTTCGTATGTATGTACATATGTATGTAAGTATAAAATATAAGTATGTAAGTTGTCCGTCAAAAAATTTGCAATCAATGTTGCAGTCACTTGCCGTTATTAGATTGAGATTTTTAGTATAACTATATGATTGAAATTTTGAGTATAACTATAGTTTGGATGAAAATCTAATATTATAGTACCATCGAGCTGATCTGATGATGGAGACAGAAGGTGGCCATGGAAATTCAGTATTTAACCGACGTACCCCGTAGAGTTTGGGCTCTTTAGAATAGTCTCAATGATTAGTTGATGATGGTATACAGAAATGTACTACAGTCGGCAATAAAAGCTTCTACCAAAAATGTCATTCTTGACAGATTTTTTTAATTATTTTGACACAACCCTAAAGGCAAAAAAAATGTTATATTTACACTCTTTACGTGGTAGTTATAGGTAATCCAGTATATTCAACGATCTAACCTTCAAAAGTACATAATATGATAAATAATAACACTACGTTTCCGGCTCTTTAATTCGGGCGAATACACAACATTTACCTTACAAAGTTTTTATTCACCGCAACCAAATTCGAAACGAGTCGCACTTTTGACATTTGCATCTTCACCACAAAACAAAACACTACAAAAACGAAACACTACACGATTATTCGTCTGTTGACGATAATTTAACGTTGTCGCGTGTAAAGCCGCGATCGTACTGAACTTCAAATCAAACACGCATCTATGAGTGTTTTTAGATTACTATAACCTTGAGTCAAATTTCGAACATGTTTTTGACGAATTCAAATGATATTTGGTGAGTGCGCGCATACTTTTGCGTAAACGGATAGACATGTGCGTGTGAAAGAGACGCACTGATATTGTGTGATTAGATTAATGTTGGTTGGAATATGGAGAGTCTTGCTTGAGGTAATTGCTACAGAGTAGAATGCGTTTTTATGCAAGATTGTCACTTAGTGCAAAGGGAATAGAGTTAATATCGTTTGATATGATCTAGTGCTCTGCTACTTTGTATGCTACCTGTATGAATGACGATTGATGATGAGTTTCTTGCTTTGTATAAAAAAGTCAAATAGGCTAGCGCACCAAAAACCGCGGGTTTCGTACGGTATTTCAATAATTTACGAATAAGAGCCAATGCATTCATTTACCGTCATATTTTTTGTAACCAATCGTGTAGTCTTTTTAAACCGCAACCCGCCAAGTTCGTAGAAAATAATAACATTAGACTTTAACCTTTTTAACTCCCTTAACTCCCAGTTTGTGACTCACATAATAATTAGATTGTTGGATTATTAACAGTGGTGATTGGTAGTCGTTATGTGTTTGTGTTGTCCGTTTGTTCGCAGGTCATGAGCAGATCTCGTTAAGCTTGATTCTGGCAAAATTGAGCCGACACAGTTGGCCAGAAAGCCAAAAAAAAGAGAAGAAGAAACCGCAACCCGCAACCGCGTATTATCTTATCTTATAGCAAAGTAGGTACTGTGAACTGATACTATTTTCTAGTTCAAGGTAGACTCCGTAATTATATTAGGTTATATATTTGGACATACTGAGTAAAAAAAGTAAAAGTTATGTAGCTTATGTTATGTGCTTATAAGTTACGTTTTTACCACATGGATTTATATAGGAAGCATCTGCGATAATATGGAACCCTTACAAATATAGGTACTTATTTACTAGGTACTCTTGGAAAAGATCCAAAAGACATTTGTAAGATTTATATATATACAAATGTATGGATTTTTTCCATACATGTATCCCACAAACATTTCTTCTTGGAACTCTGACTTACCAGTCTTTGGAAATGAGGCGCAATTTCAGCCTACTCAATTTTGTTTGTCGTGTTTTACGGGGAGAGTCAGATTGCCTAGTACTAGTGGAGCAATTTGTGAGGTTGCACGTTCCAGAAGTCCCACTCTGGCTCTTAGACCTCGGACGCACCCACTTTTGGCAGTGCCTCCGGCTCGCACTGTGTCGCACGGGAACTCGCCGCACCTCCGTGCGCTGACGCTGCTGATGCTGATGCCCTGTTGGTGTCCACACCCGAGTGTGATCTGCTTGCGTGGCGATGGACGGCTGTGTGTAGGGAGTGTCTAAAGTTTTGCGAGATGAAGGTTGATATGCCCTCTAGTATTCGCAGTTGATTATTTTTATTGTAATGTTTAGTTCCTTTAATTTTATATTTCGTTTGACAGTGTATTAGATTAAAGTAAATATGTAATGCTGTTTAAATATATTTAAATAAAATAATAGTACATTATTGCAGAGGCCGGGCAATTGCAATTCGTGGATAAGTTGATTTTGTCGGATGAAGCGAGCGAATTAAGCGAAGCTGAATCCGACAATAGAGACGAATCCACGAATTGCCGTTCCCGCCGAGGCATATAATTATAGTAGCTCCAAAAATGCGAGGAAATCAAATAATATTTTCAATAATCTTAAAACAGCGAGTATGTCAATAACCTATCAAGTTCCCACCCAACTTATTTTTTTAAAGTATGTACCGTCAAACATGCCTACTTTGCCACCAGGGGGAACTTTGCCCAAGAAGCAAATTTTAAAATTTTCCTCTTGGGCAAAGTTCCCCCTGGTGGCAAAGTAGGCATGTTTGACGGTACACGGCATGACTCGTAGTGCCAGTTTCAATTTACATACTTAAAATAATTAAACACATTAGAATCGATCACAGTTTAAAAATTTTACTTAATAAAGATTAAACGGGATTGAAATCTAAACGTATTTAAAGTTCGTTATGAATTTTATATCGATAAATATTTTTATTTCTTCGTTTCAAACTATTTGAGACATTTTTAAGATCGTGACTTCGATCACTTACAAAAGTAAGAGTTTTGTCTATGACTTTAAAAAATACAGAAAACGCGGGAAAACTTTAGGCACACTACAAACGGGCGCATTTTGTCACACCAACTTGCAATAGTTGGAAAGAGACAGCCATACATTTCTTTCATTCTAACAATAACAAGTTGTTGTGATAAATTGCTAGGCCTTGAAACGTACGAGCATTTGGCTGTTTGCAGTAATTTGCCTTAGTCAATACATATGGTTAAAAGGTAAAAAACTATATAGTAAAGGATTTTCATACATTTTCCTGGCCGCTGAAGCTGTACAATAATGACTTTTAACTTTTTAAATTTGCGCTCGGCAGTAACGAGGAACTTCACGAACTATTTTTGCTACAGTAAGGCGGACATTTCCGAGCATATTGGAGAAAATAAATAAACATAAGAGGCGACACTATTTATGCGGATTATGAGTCAAGCCCAAAAACATCGGCCACAGGAAACACGCGGACCTAAATGGAATACAATCATAATTCACAAGTGTTATCATGTTTTACCTGTTTGTTACGAAATATGTTTGACAAAGTTGTGAAATAAAGATTCGCTCCTTGAATAGATAATGGAGACACATGGCGATTACCCCTTTCTTATTAAAAAAAAATACAATAATAAAATTTTATCATAACCTAGCGCAAGGAAAAAGGTTTCGTAGGATGTGGTTAAAACTGATTAATAAGGTAGTATACCCTTAAAAAGTTAATATCATTTAAGTAGGTATGACATGTTTTTCTTTATTGTGACTGTCTTTTGCCGGATTATTATTATTATTCATTGTATTTTAACGAGACGCGTATACTAAAAATAATAGAACTATAAAACGCTAACTGTTTGATGTTTTGACAATTTTAATACAAACTTACCAGTGTTCGTTTGATTTTTACTAGTAAATATTCCATGTTGTCTACCGCCAAGGTTATAAATATACCTACTTACTTAAACATACATTGGCGGGATCATAAAGGCTTTGATAGAGTCATATTGCCAAAACATTTGATAGATTGAACTATTTTGACCACCACCTTTCCTATCAATAATTGGCATGACTTAATGTCATAAAAAAGGTAAGCTCAACTTTTCACATGTTTCAACTTGCCGAGAACAGCTAGGTTTATCCTAGTAAAGCGATATTTTCCTAGAAACCTTCCCTTCGTGTTATTGATAATAAATCTCCATTAACTCGGTGCTGACTGATTTATAGCCGGCCACTTACATGGAAGGTAAAACCTTCATAAATTACGAGAGAAAGTTCACTTTCCATACCTGTTCTTGCTTGTGTAATCAGCACACCAGCGCCTGGTTTCAAAGATAGAGCAAATGCATTGATCTTACTGCTGTCATATTTTTCTATCAGTCTATATAAATTTTTTTTTTTTTTTTTTTTTTTATATTACGGGACAATCTTACACAAATCAACCTAGGCCCACGGTAAGCTCAGTAAGGCTTGTGTTGTGGGTACTAGGCGATGATATATATAATAGAAACATACATATAGATACTTATATAAATATATAACATCCATAACTCAGGAACAAATATTCGTGATAAATACACAAATAAATGCCCTGACCGGGATTCGAACTCGGGACCTCCAGCTTCGTACCTATATGTCTTGTACCTCATCGCCTTAGCATTTTTCTTTCTGGATTCTTGTAATCGCATAGTACTAGCAGATGGCGTAAGTATGAATTTATCTGATAGTACTATTAGTGTTTATAATATAATAAATAAATAAATATTTGCGGACAATCTTACACAAATCCACCTAGTCCCAAACTAAGCAAAGCGTGTACTATGGGTACTAGACGACGATATAGATACTTATATAGAGAAATAAATAATTAAATACATGGAAAACATCCATGACTCAGGAACAAATATTCGTGCTCATCACAAATAAATGCCCTTACCGGGATTCGAACCCAGAACCTTTTGCTTCGTAGGCAGGGTCACTACCAACTAGGCTAAAGCGGTCGTCAAAATATATTAAGTATATGTGAAGGAATTTTGAAAATGTGTGTATGTATGTAAATACTTTATTGTACACACGTGTCCCCTGGGTGGAACTAAAGAAGTAGTCAAAGGCCAAATAATGTACCTACACAAGACACAGGTAAAAAAAATACTTAAAAATAGGTCAAATCGGTACAAAGGCGAACTTATCCCTTTAAGATATTTCTTCAAGTTAACCTTTGAGCAATTGAGTGGAGATCGGGAACAACAAGATACCGTTATGATTTTACCGATGTAAAATTGGTTGAGTAGATCCGGATAAGTATTGCCCCTACCGACGTGCAAACTTGCAACTTCACAGAATTTTTCTCCTTTTAGTACTAGTACAAAAGTGAATATACTTGAAAAGATTCATCCGAAAATTTACAAGAACTCTTGTTTTATACCATTACCTATGTGAACTGTATAAGACAATCAAAATGTACATGCTCTAAAAAAGTAGCGATGTACTTATTGTGAATTTCGATATAACTATAAGTAGGGGTACCTACTTACGAGTATAATTATATCGAAATCATATCGAAGGCTAGACTATTGTGAATATCTATCTAAGTACTACAAGCTCGAGTAAAAAATAGGTAAGTATATACTTACCTATTTTTTACTCGAGCTTCTAGTACTTAGATAGATATTCACAATAGTCTAGGTAAAAATATATACGCATACTTATGTGCGTTTAAGTACCGATTATCTAGGGGTAACTGTAATTTTTCCATATAAAAATTGACATTTAGATCTACCTAACGTGCGTACAATTCGTTACGTGATCGACCAGCTAATTAATTCGAGCAAACAAGATTGAAGTACATACACATGTATTATGTATTTAAAGCCCCTTAAACCGAATGAAGCAGCAAAGTTTGTTTATCTTTCAAATCAACAAAGAACTATATACATTATTTTGTGTGTTAACCAACTGTTATAATTATAAGAATAAGGATAAAAATGTAACTTATATAATTTTTTTTGGCGTCATCTGTTAACACTTTCACTGCCAGGAACCCGCTACGCCGTAGGAGCTTTCCGCAACATAGCAGGAAAGTCGCGGGATCGGCTACTAACGTAGCGCGTAGCGATACTAGGCAGTGAATGTGTCAAGCAGTGGCGAAGCGCCCATACAAGCAGATTCCCACCGGCTTGCCTTAAATTTAGTTTTAGGCAAGCCTATAATTATATATTCTCAGCTCTTCCATAATTTTTTTCTTCCAGGCGCAATGACCCAAAGTGGATCTTGGCCTCCGACACTTAAGACCGCCAGGCTCCCCTGTACAATGTCATTTCGTCGGTTGTTCCGGGTTGCCCATCTAAAACGCCACTAGTGTTAAGTAAATATACAGCAATGCATCCTTAGTCAGATGAATGACGTAACAATGGTATCCCATAAAACGATAGAACACCAGCATTATTTCTCTTCACGTAATTTTTAGTAAAAAAATATGAGATAAAATCCCTACCGTCATGCAATTTTAGTCTTTATTACAGCGATATAATTATAGACTTTTACAGATTTGAGATGTAGGGTTATATTATATCGGACTACATCTATTAATATTGAATTAAATTTACATTTCTACTCTCACACTACGTGGTAGGACATTTTCGGGAGAAGATTTATTTTGTGACATAATAGGTTAAAAATATTCAATTAGGTACTTATGTTTATGTCTTTTGTAGTCATACCTACATTATTAATGTTGATTACTTTGTTATGATACGGCACGACAGATTCTTTTTAAACGTCCTAGAAGGTAAAATTGAAGGCAAGTGAGGGAAGAAGGGAAGGCCTGCTCGGACAAGGATAGGTCTACGGTCTCCCCCGCCTGTCGTAGAAGGCGACTAAAGGGTGTCATCGGGGTCGCAGTGTTGCTGGCGGGGGCCGGGGCACTCACCTAAAAACCCCAGGGAAGGCGACTATCATCTTAGGACGTGCCAAATGTGGCGAGGCGCGAGGGGGGCTCCAGTGCGTTCAGAATGAGATCCTGGAGTCCTCCGCATGAGAGCGCAGATGCCGGCCGCCGTGGAGTTTTTAGTGGATAGAAATACCACATAACCCAGTCATCCCCCCCGAGTCATTCGCAGGTCTCCTCCACAAAAAAAAAAGTAAAAAAAAAGGCTAACATATTTTAGCCAAGTAAAGGATAAAGCTGATGTCGAGTCGTATGAGGAAGTCAAGAGACAGAGAAAAGTAGCGGTTACCCCGCCGACAAGAGCAAGGCTCTTAAGTAATGAATGATGATGTTGTTATTATTTGGCGACCGGTTACGCCTAGTAGGTAGTGACCCTGCCTACGAAGATGGTCCTGGACGCTCCACGGTCCTGGATCCGAATCCCAGTAAAGGTAAATATTTGTTTGAGCTTACTATGGGGCTAGTTGGATTTGTGTTAGATTTTCTCTTTATATTTATTATTTATAATATTGATATTTACCTCTTACACAATAGGCGTAGAAGCGAGAACTCAACAAATGTAAACTCAACTGATGTACAAAAGCGCCTCTCAAAGACTCGTATCATTGTTTGGCTTCGGCCCGCGCCCCAATGTACAATGCTGGCTTCTAAGGAAAAAAATAATGCTCACCTTGCAGCGTTGATTTTTTGAATTTCAGCAAAGCCTCGTGAAATTGTGTGCCAGTGCTGCAGTATTAGGCCAAGAAAATTAGATCCAAAAAGACGTTTTGAGGAATTAATTCCCATAAATTACAACCTGATTTTTTTTATACTATCCTAAATTACTCGAAAACAAAAGAAGATCGTCGACTGATATTAAGCATGTAGTATTCTTAGGACCTGCCAGTACACCCCCTGAAAGGATCATCAAATCCCCCGTCGGGGGCCACTCTCACTAGCTTAGCCTTACCTTATTAGACCTTTGATTTCGACTATACCACTGAACCAAATTTGAAGTTTTAGATATTCATTCGACGCAGAATTTGACTTTCTTTAATATTGTCTCGAATACATTTTCCATCCGACGTACGGTTTTTGTGCTATATGCAAAGTTGTTCGCGTCCGTAGGAGCTACCTAACCACAACCCTACACGTGTCCCCTGGGTGGTGCTAAAGAACAACAAACGCCGAGTCGTAGGCGGCGGTTAACTAACCTACTAGGAAAGCTTAACAGCCAACCAGTGTGAAGGTAGGAAATGACCTTTACAAACCGCATCCTTGTGGTCATGTTTCGCAAGACCGGTAGCCTTGGCTTAATTGCCTGGGCTATGAGGAAGAAATCCTCTATAAAATAATAACCCCAATCCCAAGGTGCGTGCCGAGGGGATGGATGGCTGAGGGAATTCAGTCGCTAGCGCCAACCTCGATGGACCTGGTTCACATCGTTGTATTGTGCCTTCTCACAGGAATGGGCGTTACCCTGTGAGCGACCTCTATTTCGACCCTTCTCGTGGGAACAAAAATTATGAATACAGATACCCAAAAAAACCAAAAACCCCAACCCCAACTAACTCAACAAGTATTTCACCCCGGACTGTTTAACAGACCAAGATCATCATCCATGACTGACCTAGCCCAAAATACACATAAGCGCTCTGCAGACTCTCCAAAAGAAACTGTGACTGGCGTGACAGAACCATCACCACAAGACAACCAGCCTTATCCTGCTCCACCGTCATGGCAGAAAATGCCTACACCACGCCACAGTAAAAAGAGAAAAACTTGCGAGTCCTCGCCTGAGCAAGAGGGAACATCCACGCAAAATCGCTTCAGCAACCTACCGCTGGACTCAACAGACGAAACACCCATCGAAAAGAATAGGAAACCCAGCAAACCACCGCCGATTGTTCTTAATGGAATACAAGATGTCAATGAGCTACGAAAACTCCTTCTTACTGTCAGCACTGAAGATAAGTTTAAACTCAAAATCCTCAACAAATACACTCTTCACGTCCTCGTAGGAACCCCTGAAGAATATAAAAAGATTATTACTGTCATCAGATCAAACGGACTCATTGGCCACACATTTACGCCAAAGGACTCCAAATGCTATCGGATCGTTATAAAAAACCTACACCATACTACTCCACATGAAGCAATCAAAGAAGCAGTAGAGGAAACTAATAACAAAGTTAAAGGTGAAATTATCAACGCTCGCTACGGCCCAGATAAAACACCCACCTCGACATTTTTTGTTAACATTGAGCCTAGTGCTAACAACCCGGCAGCTAAAAAGATCGAGTATATCTATAATCAAAAAGTCAAGATAGAGGATCCTCGTAAATCAAAAGACATTATACAATGCCAGCGCTGCCAACAACATGGCCACTCCAAGAACAACTGCATGAGGCCATATATATGTGTCAAATGCGCTGGACCCCACAAAAGCTCTGATTGCAAAAAAGACAGAGCTACCCCTGCTACCTGCGCCTTATGTTCCTGCGATCACCCGGCCAACTACAAAGGCTGTCAAATATACAAAGATCTTCTTGCTCGAAGAAACAAGAATTCTAGTCCTAGAGTTCGACCACCTGCTCAAACTGTCCCGGCTTCAGCTGCAATGGATAACCCGATCACCAACACTTCTAAAGATAAGGGCTCTGCTGACAACTCGCAACAAAAAACATATGCTGAAGTTACCAATGAACAAAACTACCACAACAAGCTAGAGGAAATTTTAATTAAACAGAGTGAAAAAATGGATCTATTAATACAACAAATAGGCTCCCTCGTGGGGCTTATCACAACCCTCGTCACAAGGCTTGCAAAATGACTTCTCTACACATAGCCACTTGGAACATTAACGGCCTTGCTCCCAACAAACACGAAGTAGAAATGTTCATAAAATCAAACAATCTTGATATCTGTCTAATATCTGAATCGCACACAACATCACGAAGCAGAATATGCATTCCAGGTTTCTCCGTATATCTAACCCCTCACCCTGATGGGGGTGCCCATGCTGGATCCGCGGTCATAATCAAGAATAGTATAAGGCATTGCCTTCTGGATCCATATACGGCCCCCTACCTTCAAGCCACTACGATACGCGTCGAAGATCGAACTGGACCTCTTAACCTCTCCGCAGTTTACTGCCCACCACGTCACACCATAAAAGAGGGTATGTTTACCCGCTTTTTTGAATCCTTGGGCAACCGGTTCATCGCTGGTGGCGATTGGAATGCCAAACATTCTCACTGGGGCTCGAGACTAACAACCAGTAGAGGTCGCGAACTAAAAAAGAGCTGCGATGCCATCCATCTGACACCTATGTCAACAGGAGAGCCTACATACTGGCCAACGGACAGTCAGAAAAAGCCTGACCTATTAGACTTCTACATAACCAAGAGTATATGCAAGCAGAACACAATCGTCAAATCAAGTCTAGATGGTTCATCTGATCACACCCCCGTTACTCTAATGCTGAGCTCTGTGCCTATGCTCCACGAGCCCTACGCTGATCACCTGCACAACCCGCACACAGACTGGCTCTACTTCCGGGAATACCTCGAGACGAATATCAACCTCAAACTTCCACTCAAAATTAAAGAAGATGTGGATGATGCCTGCCTGTACTTCACAAATACTTTACAAGTAGCGGCTTGGGTTAGCACACCGGAGTTAAAAGGAACATCATCTGGCACCCCGATACCCCTTGCAATTAGGGAAAAAATTAAGGAGAAACGACGCCTCCGGAGAATTTGGCAGCAGACTCATAGGAGCACTGACAAGACCAAACTTAACAGGGCAATCAAAGAACTGAAAGACCTCCTTGCTGACTCCGTAAACGAGTCCGTCAGGCAAAGGCTTGTAAAGATTACTCCCAACGGTCGTGGGGCTCATAACCTTTGGAAAGCGACAAAGGAAAACCTTCAGCCACAACAATGCTCCCCACCAATTAGAACTGGTCAAACTTGGGCGCGAACAGGCGAAGAAAAATGCGAGGCCTTTGCCAACCACCTTGCCAGCATATTCAAACCAAACGACACCAACGAGCCTGATGATCCGGAAATCGACAAAATCATTAAACAAGACCTTCAGCTCTGCCTACCACTGCGTCCTACCTCACCCAGAGAGGTGACTAGAGAGATTCGTAAGTTGGACTCAAAGAAAGCCCCTGGCTTTGACTTAATAACCGCAAGGTTACTAAAAGAACTCCCGAAGAAGGCCATTGTATTCCTTACCATACTCATCAATGCCACGTTAAGGACGTCTCATGTACCTGCATTGTGGAAAACATCTGAGATTATAATGATCCATAAAGCCGGTAAACCACCTAACGAACCATCATCGTACCGCCCAATCAGCCTGACGCCAGTACTGTCCAAATTATGGGAACGGCTCCTCCTTGCGCGACTAAATCCCTGCCTAGATATGGATCAAATAATTCCTGACCACCAGTTCGGCTTTCGAAAGAAACACTCCACTATAGAGCAGGTCCATAGAGTCTACAGCACCATAAGACAAAGCCTAGAAAGCAAAAAATACTGCTCCGCTGCCTTCCTGGACGTACAGCAGGCATTCGACAGGGTCTGGCACAAGGGGCTACTCTGCAAAATCAAAAGTTATTTGCCACACTGTTTTTTCCCCTTAATGGAATCATACCTTAGTGACAGGAAGTTTCGAGTGAAGCTTGGTGACGCTAGATCTTCCTTGCTTTCCTGCAGAGCAGGAGTACCCCAGGGGTCAGTTCTAGGCCCTATCCTGTACAACATCTACACTCTTGACCTACCCCAGACACCTCAGGTCTCGGTAGCCACGTTTGCTGACGATGCAGCCTTTCTCGCCTGTAGTCAAGACCCGCAAGAGGCAAGCAGCTTGTTGCAGGTTCAACTTACCGCCACCAATGCTTGGCTGTCCAAATGGCGCATAAAAGCTAATGCTCCTAAGTCACACCATATTACATTCACACTCCGGCGCGAGACTTGCCCACCTGTTAGTCTAGGCCCAACTACCCTTCCCCAGTCGACATGCGTAAAATACCTGGGCTTTCACCTTGATCGAAGGATGACATGGAAAGAGCATACCAAAAACAAGCGTGACGAGATCAACCATCGGTTCAGGAACTTGCTCTGGCTCCTGGGAAGACAGTCTGTACTATCCTTAACCAACAAGTTGCGAATTTACTGCGGGATCATCAAACCAATCTGGACGTACGGAATCCAACTGTGGTCAACAGCAAGCAAATCCAACACAATGCGTGTACAAAGAGCTCAAAATAACATCCTCAGGGTTATATCGTCAGCACCCTGGTACGCTCGCAACTCGGAAATCCACGAGTACCTGGAAGTCCCAACTGTCACTGAAGAAGCGAAACGATACTCGGCCAAGTACAAGGACAGACTTACAGCCCATCCTAATCCCTTGTCTGCCAAACTATTGGAGCCTAATCCAATTAAGAGACTCAAGAGAGCCAACGTGCTACCAGAATTAGACGAGAGCTAGGACAGTGGTCTTATCTCTCCAAACATCTACCACCTAGTACCCATCTGCTTATAGTCTTGCGACTGATCGCAGATATAAATAAAGGAAAAAAAAAAAAAAAAAAAAAAATATGCAAAAAACTGAAAAAAGAGCAAAAATTTCGCGGTTATTGGGCTCCCAAAAGTTTAGCTCACCTCCTAAGATGGTGCAAACTCGGATTACGTGCATTTAGGGCCAAATGAAGGTATTGAAACGATTTCCAGCTTTATGGGAATTAATTCATCGAAGAATTCTAATTTTCTTGGCCTATATACCAAAAGGTAGCTTAGGATTTATTTAAAGATTTTTATGTAACATATTGTTTTTCGTGAAAACGTAGGGATTACAAAGTGAATACGACCACTAGAATTTCGGAGTCGGATAACAATGCAACGTACCAATAAGGTGGTTGAATTTTATAAATAATATAAAATAAAAAACCGGCCAAGTGCATGTCGGACTCGCGCACGAAGGGTTCCGTACCATAATCTATAAAAAAACTATTTTATTCTGTGTTTTTAGTAACAGAAATACATCATCTGTGAAAATTTCAGCTGGAACTATCACGGTATCAGTGAGATACAGCCTGGTGATAGACAGACGGACGGACGGACGGACGGACGGACAGCGGAGTCTTAGTAATAGGGTCCCGTTTTACTCTTTGAGTACGGAACCCTAAAAATTATTTATTTCGGACCACTAAAAATCCATATTAGGTTTATAGGTACACGGTCGTATTCAGTTATATAAAAATAAATATTACCTCATCGAGTAAGCAAAATTAAAAGAGAATTTTATAACCTAACCGCCGTTAAGCGTATGATTTGTATATAATTGTAATCACCTTTAAAAACTTTTCATTCTGTTGCCAGATATGATTAATATGGCACATCAAATCCGTCATCTTGTTTTTTTTTTTGTCTCGGGTCACTGAGACAAATCCTACAATACTTGAGTTTTCTAAATCCATGCACCCAATGCGATGATACGTAGATACGCTGTCAGGTAAAGTAAAAGATGTCTGAATATGTATAACCCACATCCGAATGCATTTAATACACTGGTCCATTCTGACATAGCGAGGCGTCCGCGCCGGGCATGTCCAATATTATCCCAACCCCTAGCCCGGGCGTGCCTCTGCGTGCCATGACAGACTTATCGCTCTAGCAAGTATGTAACCAATAGGCGTTAGACAAACAGAAGACATGAGGATGGGTCGTGGAAGTGACTATTAGAAAAATTTAAAAATTCTAAAGACTTTGGGTAAAATCAGCCGTCAGAGCTGAGGCTTTACGTCATTTCGGGACACTGCAGACGTCTTAGTCACTCATGCGGTCTCACTTTTTTAAATATCGTTGTAATCTAGATCAAACATGTCAAATGACACACTACAAGTGTGCGACAGATCATCAATGCGTTAAACTGACCAAGTAAAATGCATTCAATGATCTGCGAATGTATACTTGACATTATTTGACTTGGCTGAATTGCAACAAAGTAGTCCATTATAAGTTTCTGTCAAAAAATTCATTTTTGAAACAAGCTTTTCTTGCCGACTGTACTTTTCTGTATACCATAATCAACTACTCATTGAGACGATTCTAACGAGCCCAAACTCAACGGGGTTACGTCGGTTTAATACTGAATTCCCACGGCCACCTTCTGTCTCCATCATCAGATCAGCTCGATGGTACCATAATATTGAATCATCATTCAAACTATACTACTACCCAAAATTTTAGCTCAATCGGTTAACGGCAAGTGACTGAAAAATGGATTGCAAATTATATATAGGATGGGCCATATTTTTTTGTAAATGGTAGCACTGAATATTATCTTGTATAATAATCAATTATAAAGTTTTTGAGTGGAGAGAAATTTGACATTACTTCATGCAGTTTCATTTGCAATTAATCGTTTTACTGCAGGTCGATCACGTAACGCATTGTACGAACGTCGGGTAGGTATAAATGTCACTTTTTATATGGAAAATTGACAGTTAAATTGTACCGACGAGCGTTCGGAACGGTACGCGATTACCCCTTTGATCGACAACGAGTTTTTTGTGTAAAACAGTTTTATAAAAGCAACAATTTGTATGTAAACAGTTCGCCGCCTATTTAGGAGGAAGCCCGGATCTCACTCCCGCCGATTTTTTCGGTCGAGGATATTTATAAAGTCGAGTTCTAAGTTAAAAAACCGAAGACAATATCCAAACTCAAGCAAAACATCCGCGATGAGGTAGCCGAGATCCCTCGCAGCATTGTGTCAGCGAGTCTCCCAAAATCTGCGTATTCGTTTGCAGGAGTGCCAGCGACGAGATAGAAGTCATATCAAAGATGTTATTTTCAAAAAAATAAATTGCATTAGATTTTAGTCACAAAGTTTAAATGATCAGGAAATTTACTTTCATGGTTTTATTTTCATCAAAGTTTCAAAAGTACAAAAATTAATGTAATAGCCCATCCTGTACTTACATACATATACGAACAGGTCAAGTTAATATAAAGCTTGTTTAAAAAAGCAACTCTACATTCCAAGGTTCTAAATACCTTGATTATTAAATAAGATTACTAAATATGGCTTACTTTTTCTAAAACTGTCATTGTAATTAGAATCTTCTACGGAAGGACAGTAGAGTTGTTTTTTGAATGGATTACTTTCTTCTTCTTTCTAGTCTTAATTTAAACTTTTCGTAAAAAATGTGACACCTCATCTTCACATTATCTCGTCAAAGTGGTATGTATGACTTGCGCTTTGACTTAATTAGAAATCCTTGGGTAAAAAAATACAGTTACAACTCGTGGGAATGCATATTCAAAGTCTGATCTATTTTATCGAGAATAATCTGCATGTTTTATTTAATTGCTAATGGCAAACGAATCTACGTCGGTCACCACGTCTATACTAATAGAACCTTTGGTAGCAGTATGTTATTAGAGATTTTGGCAATTTGCAGGAAATCGAAAGAGTAAGCTGTAGCAGGATCTTTTTAATGTTCCGTACCAAAATTGGTCCCACTGAACACTTATGCGATCACTCGCAGGCTGTCTGTCTGTCACAGCCAGTTTTTTCCATAATGATTGTCGCTCGTGTAAATTGAATGTGTGTGTCCATCAAGATATATAAATAATGAACATTGTTTAAAAGTGTTTGTTTAATGGTATAGATTTGTACTTGTTGGCAAATATAAGTAAATAAAAAATGTATAATAAGTCAATTCCTTTGTGGAGTCTGTGGAGTGACAAAGATTTTTCTACGCAACAATTCGTCTCAGGAATACGAGACAAAATTGCTATAGCCAAAGAGAATATAAATAAGAGACGGGACTTCGAACAAGGATTTGGATGACAGTGACATTGTCATTTGATTTTGACATGACAACTCATTCGAACTTTAGCTAGTTTGAAATACTACAATACCAATAAAAATAAACGCTAGTACGGAAGTAGACTTACCAACCTAACGAACGAGGACGATAGTAGGGTTGTAGTACTTAACGTTATCGATATCAATAATACTAGAACCCAACGTTATCGATATCGATAAATTATGATTAGGGACGTCGTTGGGCCCACTGCATGAACAGAAAATTGCTTTACAAAATCTAAAACTAATCCGATTTAGGTATGAAATAATAAAAGGAGAGCAAATATTTCATACAGTTTATTTCACACTTATTTACAAATCACAGTATATTTACAAAAATTCACCAATCTGTACACATATCTTTACGGGTCGCAATGAATTCTTCTCGAACTAAGAAACCTAACGCTTGTAGGTTTTATCCAAGTACCAACCGTTGTTTTTTATAAGTAAATAAATATTGGCGCTTGATATTTCGTTATTAATACTGACGTGTTTTATTTTAAGATAATTATTAATTTTATTTCGTCAAAAGCATTGTTTGTTTGACACACACATGTTTTCTCGAGAAGTTATAATATCCATGGTAACCGGCCAAAGTCACCATGACAAAATGACAGACAGAGAAAGAACGGAAGTTGGAGATAACATGAGTCTGCCATAGCAAAAGCACAGATAGAAAACTTGTCACTTGTCAGAACTTGTCAGATTTGATGCTGAATTTGAGCAGTTTGACGTCATTCATCTTTTTGTTCCTAGTTGCGCTACACTGGCTATAGCAACAAAGTTAGTTAATCCAATTAAAAGTAAATAAAGAATGAACTTATTTGGGTCTTCTTTGAGTGAGTTTGGTTATTTCTCTCCTCGCTGGTTGATTTTTATTTCCTTATATTTTCATGTTGGCACAGTCAACTGCCGGAAGGCGAGGCGTGGGTAGGCCCCCACAAGGTAGACTGATGACCTGGTAAAGGTCCCGGGAGTCCGCTGGATGTGCGTGGCGTAGGACCGGTCATTAAGGCACTCTTTGGGGGAGGTCTATGTCCAGCAGTGGACGTCTTTCGGCTGATATGATGATGATGATGACAGTCAACTGCAGAAATATATTGTATCGAATTCCCATAAACATGTTGGTACCGAAACCATATTTTGCCCACAATAGATCCGTGGGGCATAATATATTTAAGTTATATATGTAAGTACCTAGGGCATAATTTTTTAAAGTTGTATTTTTAAGTACACATATGTTTGCACTTGACTGTACGTATGCTAAGCTTCAATGCATTGTTTTAGTTTACAAAACTGTATTGGCCCTTATAAGGTAGGTACCTAATAAACGTCCCAATGTTTGTCGCCTTAATGCTTAGTTGACATTTATTCTTCACTTCGGTTACTTATATAAATAAAAATAGAATCGTTTATTGCATATCACATGAGATATGATATTAAATATTTATGTCACAAAGTAATCACTAAGATGTCAAACATAATATTGCCGATTTTTAGAACCAATTTTAATATGCTTAGTATGTGCATAATTTGTTACGAATGTTTTAAGTAAGTGTATTTTAGACTTATGTTCGTGATTATTTTCTATCAAGCGAAAATTGCTAAATCAATTAATCATGTTTCGAATCACTGATCTCGCTGCAGAAAAGCCTCAAGATTAGGTAGGTACTAATCGTATTTTTTGGAAACCATCAATTATTATAAACAGACGCGTTAAGTATATTGTTTCTTAAACTCTGTTCGCTTAACTTCGCTTAACTTACGGCGCCTCAACAACTTCAACTTCAAATAAAAATAAAGTATTTGAATGCGTAACGTATTTGATGCAATTATTCAATTTGAACTTAAGCTTTTGAGACACCCCACAACCACATTATTTGGATGAAATTAAGTTTTGGGTGGAAGGGAGCTATTGCGTATAAAATACGTAACTAATAAATAGGTGCTGAAATGTGATATCATTTTACTGCCAGAGACGGCACATGGTAGGCAGGTTTTAACATAGTGTAAGTAATAAAGTAAGTTTTTTTTTCAAAAACATTTGAAATTCTTTGTAGCTTTTTAATCCAACTTAACTTTTTCATGCATTCAAATTTTTTTTATGCATTATGTATTTGTGTATGTTCAAAATGTTCCCATGTTCCCCGATTACAGGAAAATGCCTGGACCGATTTGGAAAATTATTTGTATGAAAGGGTATCCTTCCCAGGGAGGTCCCATTGTCATGTATGTATGTATGTAAGTAATTACTTTTTTGTACATAAGACATTGGTAAAAATACATACAACAAAATAGGTTAAGATGTCCACAAGGTGGACAGATGGGGTCCGCTGGATGCGGGTGGCGCAGGACCGGTGATTTTAGCACTCTTTGGGGGGACCTATGTCCAGCAGTGGACGTCATTCGGCTTATACCTTATTATACACATACAATAGATATAGTGTATAAATATATGTCAGAGAGGAGAAAATTGTATTGAGCGCCCTCTATAACACTCATCGGGAGTTCGATCGTATCTTGCTTTACTATCATTCTACAAAATGTCACCATTGAAATATCAGCGAACGCTGGCATACACTGCCTGGGCGAAGTCGGGAACTCGTTAGTTCCGCCGTGCGCCAACAGAGGGCTATAACGGGTATTATTTGAATTAGAGCTAGAACAATAGACGGTTGGATTAAATGTCATTGAAGAAAATGCCTGACAGGAGGTGGAAGCTCTCCTGGATGGAGGATTTATCGTAAAGAGAATGGTCTGACGGGAAACAAGTTACTGGAATTGCCAGTTCACTGTATTTCACATGACTTTTGTGACAATGCTGAAATGAAGTCAAGTGTAAAGTTTGTAAACCTATTGCCATCGTCTTTTATGAATCCGAATTCTTCTTTGACAAAGCCGAGATCCGAAGATACGCCCACACCTCGACATATATATAAACAGTATCCAACTAATCACAAGTAATTGGAGAGCCATACAATTTTCAGCTTTTTGACAACGGCAAGCCGTTACACAACTTCACAGCACGCTTCAGATCCTGGAAAAGTCGAGGGTAGGTACTCTTCAAGTTTTATAGGCACACTTGAAGCGAAGTACTTATACTGAATTGAAGTCGGTTAAATATTTGATTTTAAAGCAAATGCCTGTGTCATACTTCCTGGCGGTGACATGGTATCGTACGAAATTCAAACATACATAAAAAAATGTACGAGAAATGTACGAAATTGTACGCTTATTAAAAAAAAAAGTACTACACGTACTCACGAGAAAACAATGATCAATCTGTCACCGCTAGGAAGCATTCTTCCTAGCGGGCGCTATCTACTCGTATGTCGAAGTTAGGGGTAGGTACGTACCCTTAAAAAAAATTAATTACTTCTCTTTTTTCACGATCGCGTGACGTTATAAACAGAGTTAATTGCAGTTCGCCAGGTGGGTGTTATTAATTGCGTGTTTCGTCATTTTCAGCCCCTGCTACCACTTAATCATCTAAATATAACGTTTATAAGATCGTTTAACGAGCACTCAGAAAATTTAAATTATGTTGTTACCTACTGTAGGCCGTATTTATTTTGTTGTAAAGTCAGGGTGTTTGTTATACAAAATGATAGACACTTTCTATATTAAAAAAATCGGCCATATATAGCGACACTTACATATTTATTATCATATCGATACTCGATATTTTTTAAATTGCGTTGACGTTAATAGTAATTTGAATTTTTTTGCCATTCAAACGGCATCAAGGTTTATTTATTTAAGATGAGATGGGCATAAATAAAGTTTGTAAATAAATACAAACAAAGAAAGGAACAATTTAACGTCTCTTTTATTAAAGGCTGTTCTGTTTACACGTTATAATATCTGTCATTGGCAACCAAAAAGACATATGATATTCTCAGTTTACAAAACTGTGTTTTTCCTAGGAATATCCGCTTGCATATCGGCAATGACATACGACGCTGCCGTCCAAAACGCTGCGCAGTCTATGACATCTGTCATGTTTAAGACATTGATTGTGTCTCCTTCACTGTGGTGGAACCAGAAATAACGTTCATTGGCATTCAGCAGAGAAGCTCCAGGCACACCCTTGTTTATAATCAAATTTACATCCGAACTAGGGTAATCATTTGCTTGTAATTCATCTGTAGGCGTAAAGAGTTTTAATACTTCTGCAACCAAACACCGAGCCTCTTTAGAACCAGCTACTGATAAACCACGTGGCTTAAACGTTCCTTCATCTGATTCCATGATAAAATTGATATTGTTTAACTCTTTGATATGCCTCTTTAAATACGATTGAGCTCCAACCAAACCAGGCTCCTCCGCTGTACACAAAATAGCTCGCAAAGTTCTTTTTGGTCTCAAATTTAAATGATGTAGTGCTACTGGGGCCAGCCAACTGATTATCATTCCACCTCCGTCATCCATAGCACCTTGCCCTACATCCCAGCTGTCAATATGTCCAGATACAATAACCAATTTATCAGGAGCATCGCTACCTTTCACGTCTATAATAGTATTCCGAGACTTTTTCATGTCAAAAGTACTAAACATTTTAATTTGTAGGATAATTTTAACACCTTCTTTTTGGAGCCTATGCAGTAAATCTGCATCTTCGTGAGTAATTGCTGCTGCTGGTATCTTCGTTACTTTATCATCATAGTATTGAGCACCAGTGTGAAGGGAATATATAGAAAAAGGAGTAACTGATCGAACCAATGACGCGACAGCTCCTTTCTTGGCAGCTTTTGTGGCTCCTTGTGATCTGTATCGAACAGTATCTCCGTAACTAACGTATGGTACGTCATAAACCACAATTTTTCCTTCAATATCGGAATTGGACTTTTGATCAAGTTCTTGAAAACTCTGGACGACAATTGCTTCTGCTCTGATTCCCTCTTTTGGAGTGCTCACGCTACTTCCAAGACCAAGCACTGCAATATTTTTAGGACGAGGAGATACCATTGACACCGATTCATGTCCACGGACCCAGTGTGGTGCCTAAAATATGAAAGTACCTAATTAATAAATTATAACACAGCTAAGAAACACTTAATTATGAAAATGTGTCTCATAGGCATAGGGTATCCCAGGAAAAATAAAAAGAATAACCTTTAGATGTAGAGGTTATACTAGGAGGTATATATTTTTCTACCAATCAGCTGTAATATTCAACCGTTTCAATATTTATGTTACAAATACAAATGTGCATGAAATGTCCCCCACTCAAGCCACCTAGTACATATAAAAAAGGTAAACTTACATCTACTTCTTCAGTAGTGACATCTGTTAACCCGTGTTCTCTAGTCAAATTGATCATGTGATCTATAGCGTTCTCCAATGTTTCTGTCCCGGACGGACGTGCTCCGAACTTATCCAAAAAGGCAGCAAATCTGTAACAATGTATTAAAATTACTATAACACGATCAGCTTCAAATTAAGTGTTATTTTATATAATGGGCCATTAGACGAGCGATCGGCTTTCATGGCCTCCTAAATTTTGCAGTTTAGGAAGCGTTAAATATTTTACGGCGTCAATAAAGAATAGCTTTCGTAAGTAATACATTTTAATCGTGAGTGATTATGTTTTAAGTTAAAAATTAATATACAACCGGTTAACCGGTTAACCGGTAAATTGGCTAAATATGAGGCCGGTAAATTACCGGTAAATTAAAATCAAAACCGGTAATTTACCGAAACACAAATTATAAGTAAAATACAACATTTCAACGATTGTTAATGCTTCATCGTCATGTTTATACCTCAATAACCCTCCTTTTATCATGTAAAAATGTAAATTGAGTAAACTTGTTAGTGTTATTTAGCTTAGCTCATGTAGGATCAAATTAATGCAATCGTTTGTAGAAGCTTCTTAAAATATAAACACGTTCCCGGTGCCGTTCTATAAAATATGAATAATGATCAGTTTGAATAAGTACAATAGAGACGCCTTATTTAACATACTTTAGAGGTATACTTATTATAACAATCCAAAGAAATACCTCTTACTGGGAGGGAGAAAAGGGCAAGGAACAGAGGTGTGGTGGTGCTTTTCTTCAAAAAGGGTGACAACACCCTGCTGAAGAACTACCAACCCATCTGACTTCTGAGCCATGTCTATAAACCGTTTTCGAGAGTAATTACAAATCGTCTCGTACGCAAGCTAGATGACTTCAAGCCTCCCGGACAAGCCGGTTCCCGGAGAGGCTTTAGCACCGTAGACCACATCCATACGTTCCGTCAGGTTATACAGAAGACTGAAGACTGAGGAGTATAACCTGCCCCTCTGTTTAGCGTTCACGAACCACGAGAAAGCCTTCGATTTGATCGAAACCTGGGCTGTACTAGTCGCTCCAGTGGCGCCAACCCGCCGGCCGGCGCGGTTGACTACCACTACCACTATATCGAAGTATCGAAGTGTTTGTACGAAAACGCACTTTGTCACTCTGACTCCAGGATTTGAACGCAAAACCTATTCTGCCGCAGCGGGGAGTCAGTCAAGGAGATGTTTTTTCCCCAACCTGTTCACCGCTGCACTGGAGGATTTTTTCAAGACTCTGGACTGGAGAAGGCAGACATCAACGACGAGTACATCACTCACCTTCGGATTTCTGAAGATTTAGTAGTCTTGGCTGAGACCATGGAGGACTTTAGTACGATGCTCGATGACCTCAGTAAAATCTCCGAGCGAGTCGGTCTAAAGATGAACATGGATAAGACGAAGATCATGTCAAATGCCGATGTAGTGCCAACTCCGATTACAATCGGACGCTTTACGCTCAGAGTTGTAAACGACGAGACTGTCCAGTTCCAGTTCTGTCGGCTCGGTTTGACCAGTGTGTGTTGCCAGTGATGACATAATATATGGCATCTGAAATGTAGTCGCTCACTATGGGCCTCAATAGAAGGCTAGAAGTCATCCAAAGAGCAATGAAGATGGCTATGCTGGGAGTTTATCTGCGTGATCGCATTAGAAATGTGGCTATCCGCAGCAGAACTAAGGTAACAGATAAAGCCTTATGAATCGCTAAACCAATACCACAATTTGGAACCCCCATGAGCTCCACTCCTAGAAAAAGTTATAAAACCGTTTTTACGAACGCTCGTAGGTAAAATGAACTGTTACTATTACTAACCTTTTCTCTATCCAACTCTTTTTGACCTAGGAATGGTTAGTTATATACACATCTCTTGAAGCCCGTAGAAACATCTATTTAGTGAATTATAATAAATAATAAATAAATATTACGGGACAATCTTACACAAATCAACCTAGGCCCACGGTAAGCTCAGTAAGGCTTGTGTTGTGGGTACTAGGCGATGATATATATAATAGATACATACATATAGATACTTATATACATACATATATAACATCCATAACTCAGGAACAAATATTCGTGATAAACTCACAAATAAATGCCCTGACCGGGATTCGAACCCGGGACCTCCAGCTTCGTAGGCAGAGTCACTACCCACTGGGCTACGAAGGCCGTTAAAATTATTATTTTAGAATACTAAGTGGGCTTGTAGTTAGTTTCTGTAGAACTGGGGACAATTCAAACCTACCTGCTAATCCCCAAGGAACGTTTTCAGTTGTGTTTTTTGCCCTCATACTATTGAGCAAGTTTTAAATATGAAAGAATCTGATAATTACCGCATTTACGGCACATGAAAACTCTTTATATTATATCATAGCTTATTTTTACGATAAATAAACGTCAAATAACGATACTTATTAGCCAAATTGAATTTACCGGTAATTTACCGGTTAACCGGTTTTGCCTCACTCAAGTCGGTAATTTACCGGTAATTAAATTTGCCCGGTAATTGCATTCCCTAAGCGTAACATGACCTATTCACAATGACTATTAAATTAAAATGTGAAGCCAATTTAAATTCATATTATTATATCAGTTTAAATTAATTTTTCATCGTTATGATAATTTTCTTGTGTTATTTTGAATGTCGTTGCGTGATGAGGTAGGTGATTCTCTATACCGACACATAAGAAACCGGTCTTAATCATAACTTTTCTTACAAATAGCTGTATTGAAAATTATCGTTTTGTTGTTAAGAACGTTTCGTTAGGAAAACAAGAACAATATCTTATTTGGATGACTGTTAGGTACTTAGAAAAATATCTTTATATAAGGCGAATGGAACGTTACCGCCATAAGTTCATAACTAATTGACAATTGTGTCAATGACAGTTTAACAACAACACTATTATATATCTAGTAAACGGATACTCCAACAAGCAACAAGAACTAAGGAAAAATATGTAATACCTACACGACAGATGTATTGCGTATATATTGATAAATTATTATTTTTTAATTCTTCCGCTCATATCTGAGTAACAACGTAAATCTGAGGATTCCACTTAAATCAAAAGAAGATATTGAAGAAGCATGTAGCTACATCACCAACGCTATTCAGGTAGCAGCATGGATCAATACTCCGGCCTCTACAAACTTGGGAACCAACATAATTCAACCTATCCAAATAAAAAAGAAAATAGCTGAAAAACGGCGACTCAGAAGAACCTGGCAGTAATCACAACATCAAGCTGACAAAACGAAATTCAACAGAGCCATTAAGGATCTAAAAGCGGCACTCAAGGAGCAAAGAAACTACAGCCTGCAGAAAACTCTCGAAAGTATGTCACCAACAAGCCAAGGTGAGTTCTCTCTTTGGAAGGCCACTAAACACCTAAATAAACCCCAACAATCATTCCCTCCCATTAGAAACCAGTCAAATCTATGGGCAAGGACCGATGAAGAGAAAGCTGAAGCATTCGCAGCGCATCTGAGCCATGTATTTCAACCGAACGAAGGCCACTGTGATGAGACCGATCTGGACGCTATTCTCGACCAAGACATTCAACTGTGCTTGCCTCTCAGGCCAACATCACCTAGAGAAATAGCGAGAGAGATCAAATTGCTCGATACCAAAAAGGCACCTGGCTTTGATCTGATATTGCCGAGGATCCTAAAAGAACTACCTAAAAAGTGCATCACATTCTTAACATGCCTTTTTAATGCCATCTTTCGTGTCTGTTACTTCCCCGACACATGGAAGGTTTCACAGATCGTAATGATTCACAAAGATGGCAAACCGCCACATGCTTGTTCTTCATATCGACCTATAAGCTTGACTCCTGTACTTTCGAAGCTGTGGGAAAGAATATTTCTCAAAAGACTATCCGAAGCAATGATGCAAAATGAGATTATTCCCAATCATCAGTTTGGATTCCGCAAAGCGCACTCCACTGTCGAACAAGTACATCGTGTGTATCACTCTGTCAGACAATGCCTCGAACACAAAAAATACTGCTCTGCTGCATTTTTGGACGTACAACAAGCGTTTGACAGAGTATGGCACAAAGGTCTGCTCTGCAAAATCAAGGAAAACCTCCCTCACTCCGTATACTACATCCTGGAGTCTTACCTGTTCGAAAGGCTTTTTCAAGTCAAGCATGGAGAAGCACGGTCTTCATTGTACCCTATCAAAGCTGGAGTACCCCAAGGCTCCGTACTCGGACCTGTGTTATACAACAACTACACAGCAGATTTACCGATCAAAAATGACGTTACCGTCGCTACTTATGCTGACGACATAGCCTACCTGGCAGAAGACAGCGATCCCATTGTGGCAAGTGCCAAACTACAACAAGTGCTGGACTCCACCTCAGCCTGGCTTCAAAAGTGGCGGATTCAAGCTAGTGCCCAGAAGTCAACTCACATTACCTTTACCCTGAGAAAAGACAACTGTCCCCCGGTATACTTGGCAAATAATATCCTACCCCAAACGGACTGCGTAAAATACCTCGGATTCCACTTGGACAGACGTATGACCTGGAAAAATCACGTAAAGGCAAAAAGAGACCAAGTTAACTACAAATTCCGTAAACTTTACTGGATGATGGCAAGAAACTCAGTGCTCTCACTGGATAACAAGCTTTTAATATATTTAGCTGTTCTGAAACCCATCTGGTCATACGGCATCGCAATATGGGGAGTAGCCAGTAAGAGCAACATAGCCTGCCTACAAAGGGTACAAAACAATATTCTCAGATGCATCACCAATGCTCCATGGTTCGCGAGGAACGATGAAATTCACGAGCATGTAAAAATGCCAACAGTAGCATCCGAAGTGGCCCGCTATAAGGAACAACACATAGC
This sequence comes from Epinotia brunnichana, assembly GCA_963854355.1. Taxonomy (NCBI): domain Eukaryota; kingdom Metazoa; phylum Arthropoda; class Insecta; order Lepidoptera; family Tortricidae; genus Epinotia; species Epinotia brunnichana. The sequence goes on from OY977940.1 coordinate 4,251,804, forward strand.
TCGCCTTACCTATCACTCCAATCCATTGGCCTCTGGATTGCTCGACAATGTCAATGTGGTTAAGAGACTTAAACGTAACCATATTCTTTAAATAGTGAATGGGGCACTGGCCTCTAAAACTACGACCCGCCATCTTCCATTCAACTAATCTGATCATAGTCTGGAGACTGATTGCAGATTTAACATAAAAAAAAAAAAAAAAAAAAAAAAAAAAAAAAAAAAAAAAAAAAAAAATTTAGACACTGAAGATTATTGTTTGCCGTGTATTTTTTTTTTGAATCTATTTATTTCAGATAAAGTACTTAACTAAATTACATTTTTTTGCAAATCTCTATGCGAGATTATGTGTGTTTAGTTTCAAATTACAAAATATAATAATAAATATAAACTTACTGCTCAAACATTTGCTTCCCCAGACCTTTATTCCTTATCTCATCCATGATTCTTTGCGTCACATTCTTATACGATGCAATATTCTTCACCACTTGCGGATCCACATTACATTCACTTACATCGTATCTGTTTATAACTGCAGCAGCTTCAATATGAATGAAACTTAAAATAACTAACAGAATCACTGATTTTTTGTACATTTCGGTCAACAGTTGTTGCTATACTGGTATAATGTGGATTGAGTTCTTATCAATGTCCGTTGAACTGGGGTCAGGTTGTATGGAGATTAGAAATTAATATGTCTTAATGAGTATGTTTTTTTTCAGAAGCTAATGAAACACTGACTTGTGTCAAGTTAATACAAAATTTGCCAAATTTTATTGTAATTAAAAGCTTTACATTAGCTTTTGTATCGAAGTACCTATAGGAATATTTGATTGTACTCAACTCTTGCAATTAAAGTATTCATTAGTATCGATTCGAAACTTAGCAAGCCAATGGCGGAATATTCAGTGTCGGTGTTTTATATACCATGTTTTATCACCTATCAGTGTCACTCTTAGTCATGGTAGAATATAACAAGGTAAGTCGTTGACGACGATCTTAACTACGTCACAGAGTTGCCATTGCGCAAAGTGACAAATGTTGCCATTGACTGACAACTTCCATACAAACAAGGAGTTTTGTTAATGCACGATTAATAGTATGTAAAATGTTAGCTAGTTTAACTGTTTATTTAGGGTGAAAAGGTCACTGTAAACACTTAGTAGCTACCTACTTCTTGATTGGCGCAGGATGCAATAAATACTACTGTGCAAAGGTAAAAAACAGATATAACGAAACGTTTTCGATTACGAAACGTCTCGTTCGTACGTTAGATGGCTCTGCTAAATGTAATATTTTGTATAGAAAAATTACAGTTAAGTTGTCCCAAGACTGCTTCAAAAAGTAATTTAATTGAATACGAGTGGGCAATACCACTCGTTTTTCAATTTTCTATCGGTATTCCAAAATAGTATTTCATAATTTTTGTCAGTTTTCGAGTGAAAAAGGTGGGCGCTCGAAAGTCAAAAATCGGTCCCCTGCAAATGCATACGATTTTTTTTTTATAAACGTCTAAAACGTTATGTGTGGAAGTTTGTAGGGAAATACTTATAAACACGTCACAGTTTTCAATAGTCAAAAAGTGTTCTTTTGTTGACGGTTGTGTATTTAAAAAACCTTAAAATAAGTTTATTCTTTATGGTTTTCAAGCACTCGCATAAAACTGGCATAAACCTTCACAAATGTTACCTAACAACTACTGGCTGTAATGACATAACATTTCAGGAACATACTCGCGAAACTACGAATAGCATAACGAGCTCAGTTGAAATGAAATGAGATATTTCAGTTTAGCAACTTTGTAATATGGGAACCATCCTAATTATGAAAGTTGGTTGGTAGTTTAATACATTGCAGCGTCTACTTAAGGGTGAAAATCCACCACAGCTGTGTAAGGTTGCAAGGCGGTGAGCGAGGAAAAATGGACCAATAGGAAGCGCCACGTTAAGGCTCCGCACGTTCATGGTCTTCTCTCCCTCTCACTGAGCATACGCGTGAGCGAGGTGGAAGTGCGTGTTCGAAAGCGCCGATATCATGTTTTTTGGAATATTTCAGAAAACGAGAAGAAATTTAAGTACTTTACGAAGTCCATTACTTTATGAAGATGATTATAAAATTTAGTCTTTTTCTGTTAAAAAATTGAGCAGTAAACTGGTTACAAGTGAAATAATAGGGTTTACTTTAGATTTTTTTTCTCTACTTTCTTTTGTTAAAATGGATTTCTACGAAAACTATGTTACTTCTCATATCTTGCAGATTATGGTATATTTTTTCCGACACTATATTGTTACGTCATAATGTATAAAGTGGTTACTAAACAACTCATTTTTACGAAAATGTTAAAGGTCAAGCCTTAAGGTTTGGCCATTCACGACCGCCAAAAAGCCAAACGTCAGAATCGGTCCATGAATATCAAAACTGTGGCGTTTAAAGCACCTGCTAGACGATCGCGAACAAACATCCGACGGCGCGACCTTCGTCGGTGGTTCGTCGTGAGTTTTTAGGCTAGACGGTCGGCCGACCACGCTACACTCCTCGCGGTCGCTAGCGCGCGCTCGACGACCAAGGGCGTCCACTGGTCAAACGAAATGTTGCTGGAAACAACTGTCTATACGGTCTCTCCAGGCCAAGGGCACTCTGTCGGAGGGGCTTGTTGGCAACCGTCTAGCATGCGCTTAAATATTGTTGGCGTGGCTCGTTGGATATCCAAACAGAGCGCCAATGCGCCATCTGAAATACTAGATATCATTTGTGTTGTACATTACATTCATGTATTTATTCTAGTTTTGCCGCAAAGTCTGAGACCTTAGATTTTTCTTTGATTTTTTTATTATTTTGCTAGTATATTTTAATAGTTCTTAATAAAGCGTATAAAGTGAAACATAATGTCTTATTAAAAAAAAACTATTGACAATTTATTCAGCTTTCATTTGGTACCCCACATGTGTAGGTATATACGTTGCCTGGTTTGGGTGTAATTGAAACTTTTCCAAGCGCGGCCGCGGCATTTTTAATGACGTCATTACAGGGGAGACCGACTCCTTAGAGATTGTCTCCAGGCAGTTTTGGAATCCAGGGGACATGCCTAACAACATACTTAAATATGGCGCCGGTATCCGAAAGCGAAGTATTTGTTCGACGGAATCCCCTAATAACACTCACTAAAAAAAAAACTCTTCACTACAATCATTTTTACTCCGTAGGTATATGAAACCTTCATAGATATGAAGATTTATTACATGCCGCTTTTCCGTAAACCTGAAAATTACACGATAAATCATTGGCAATGTCGCGTGGACATACATAATTTACGTATATATGGATGGTGTTGTCTCCTTTCGAATTATGTGCGCGACTTTATCGACTTTAGAACACGCGGTGATCACTTAAGGCCGACTACGCATTTGACGGGCCATATTTTCTCCTTTATCGATAGTAGGTAGTTTTACAATCTCAACTGCCTACACGAAGGAAGGACTGAAATGTGTTAAATTGACATACCATTTAATTCAATCTTTAACTTGAATTATTAGGTGTATAAGAACCATTGTATCTCAAAAACGAGCTATTAGAGTTCTGTTTAGTCTACGCAAGGCCACTTCGATTAGAGAATACTTTGTAAAAGGTCGAATAATGACTGTAATATCGTAATTTATATTTAAATGTCTGTTGGAAATCCACATCGAGAAGAAAAGCTTTATAAGAAGGAAATACATACATACATATAAAACACGCAATTACCTGCAACAAAACGAATAAAAACATTTAAATAAGGTCTCCCTCTCAAAAATACTTTAAATAATTGCCTACTCCGCTCCGTCATATTCCATTTATAGAATTTAAGAGCAGGCTTAAACGTTTCTTTTAATGTAAACCCATTTTAAACACAATCAATGAAATGAATTTACAGAAAAAAAAAACAATAGAGATCCATTTTTAGGGTTCCGTAGCCAAATGGAAAAAAACGGAACCCTTATAGATTCGTCATGTCCGTCCGTCTGTCTGTCTGTCTGTCCGTCCGTATGTCACAGCCACTTTTTTCCTAAACTATAAGAGCTATACTGTTGAAACTTGGTAAGTAGATGTATTCTGTGAACCGCATTAAGATTTTTACACAAAAATCGAAAAAAAAAACATTAAGTTTTAGGGGTCCCCATACTCAGAACTGAAACTCAAAAAATTTTTTTTCATCAAACCCATACGTGTCTATCGTGCCATCTATGGATAGGTCTTCAAAAATGATATTGAGGTTTCTAATATTATTTTTTTCTAAACTGAATAGTTTGCGCGAGAGACACTTAAATGTGTGTCGTCCCCCCTGTAACTTCTAAGATAAGAGAATGATAAAACTAAAAAAAATATAGGATGTGCAAACTTCCACCGAAAATTGGTTTGAACGAGATCTAGTAAGTAGTTTTTTTTTAATACGTCATAAATCGTAAACCGCAATTTATTTCACGGAACCCTTCATGTGCGAGTCCGACTCGCACTTGGCCGCTTTTTTTATTTTTATATTATATAGTACGTAGATAATTCAATTACATTTGACTTGCTTACTTTTCATTATTGTTATCATATTTCAAAAGTGCATGATTAAATTAAGGGAAAGGTATTATGTATGTATCATGACTTGCTAGTTGTAACGTTATGTTGTTACTTGGCCAAATAAAGAAACTTAAACTTGAAACTATGTTTAAGCTGAATTTGCGAAAATATACGAAAAAAAAACTTGCCAAGTTGCACTTTTAAGCAGCAAAGAACATAGAAAATTTTATTTTAATGAAACTGTGGAACATCGTGCATGACAGGCGTTATGGTTTAAGGAACTTCGAAAGAAATTGGTATCCAATAAGATATCACTTATTCTGTTACAAACTTGGCTTTCTTTCACAGTTATGTTTTCGATGGGATTTAATTTACTAGACGTTACTAGGCTCGGCTGGCCAGCGTTTGGAAAGCTACGGCACATCTTTTCGTCCAATATTCCGCAGTGTCTCAAGACGAGAGTCTTTGACCAGTGGGTGTTGCCAGTGATGACATATTGCACTGAAACTTGGTCGCTTACAATGGGACTCATAAGAAGGCTCAAAGTCACCCAAAGGGCAATGGAGAGGGCTATGTTGGGAGTGTCCCTGCGTAATCTTATCAGAAATGAGGCTATCCGCATCAGAACCAAGGTAACATATAACCCTCCGAATCGCTTAACTTAAGTGGCAGTGGGCGGGGCACATTGCACGAAGAACTGATGGCCTCGAGTGGCGACCACGTACCGGAAGGCGCGGCGTTGGTAGGCCTCCCACAAGGTGGACTGATGACTTGGTAAAGGTCACGGGAGTCCGCTGGATGTGGGTGGCGCAGGACCGGTCACTTTAGAACTCTTTGGGGGAAGTCATATGTCCAGCAGTGGACGTCTTTCGGCTGATATGATGATGACTAGCGCATCTTTTTTGTCTTTGGCGCTCTATTGTTTCTTAACATTTTTATCTTTGAGCAAAAAAATTTGCGAGTCTATACATATAGGTGGAGTATTTGAATTTGAATAGGAACGCAAACCAGGATTATCGAAGAAAATCAAAGTGAGTCACAGAATAAAGTTTGCTCTTGTACAGTTCAGTTACATTATTTGATGCTGGAATCCCGATTCCAGTCACGTTTCGTCAAATTTTCGTCACATCGTTCAGTATAGGGACGTGATGGAGTTACAGAAATCAGAATCTAACTGAATACCCCAGGTATTCTTAAATGTATAAAAAACAGAAATCAAATGAGACTCAAAACTCGCTCTGACCCTGAAAATGAGATTCTGAAGATCACGTTCAGAAGATACCGCAACTTCTGTAACAATCTCATAAGGAAACTAAAACGTAAATATGAGAGAGACCAACTAGCTAAATCGACTAAAAATCCTAAAGTTTGTGGAAGACAATTAAAAAAATTACAAACTATAAACCAAAAGAAAACTTACTAAACACCAAACCAACTCCCATTAATGCCATAAATAATGTAAACTTTTATTTTGCAACTGTAGGCAAGAAACTAGCTGAAGCCATTGCCCCTGACCCCCCTTATAACCCCAGCCCTAACGTAGCCGACTCAGTGCTAAGTATTTCCTCTTCTTTTGTACTTCTAGACACGTGCCCTCAAGAGTTTGACTCCATTTTGATGAGTTTAAAAGTGACAGTGCACCTGGTTGGGACTATATTCCCACCACTTTTTTGAAACTTGCCAGGCCTGTTGTTGTCCCAATCATAACCAGATTGGCTAATCTATGCTTTTCAAACGGAGTTTTCCCGTCCGAACTCAAGCAAGCTATTGTCACCCCCGGTGTACAAGAGGGGTGAGAGAGATGATTCCTGACACGCAGAAAGACGGACCCACAGCGGAGGCTTGGTAACGGGTTCCTCCTTTGGAAACTCGACCCTAAAAATATCTAGTTAAGTTCCTTGACCCCAAATATGTATATTTAGACATCAAGTTTGTGATTCTAAGTAATTTAGAACCCGAGATATTAATAATATACCTATAATTCAAAATGACCCCCATAAAAAAAGTTGGCCGACGGAGGAGTTGGTTCCTATCAAAAACTTAAAGCTACTTACCTAACTAGTACCTGAAAAAAAATTGGTGCTTTTGTGCAGCGTGTCCACATTATCACCTGAAACTGCCCTACTAAGTGGGTAGTGACTGCCTACGAAGCTGGAGGTCCCGGGTTCGAATCCCGGTCAGGGCATTTATTTGTGTATTTATCACGAATATTTGTTCCTGAATTATGGATGTTATATATGTATTTAGGTATCAGTTAATTTAAGTAAACATTGAAAATTAAATCTAAATAAATAAAATTAAGCTAGCCTAAAATAGTAGTGAGTAAAAAATTAACTACAAACAGAATACCTACACGAAAGTAAAATAAAATAAAACAAATAAAGATAACAACACAAATAGAAAACTTGGCCCAGATCGGCGCCAGGCGGCAGGGTGCCCAGAAGGCTGGCGGCATTGCCACGTTGTATGGCAATACTTATACGCTGGGCTAGGTATGCACCAGCCGTTCTGGTCATCAGAAGCGTCGACAAGGCGCTGCGAAAGTGTTTTGTAGATTTTTAAAGCGCTTGTGGCTCATGGCCCTAAGGTTTCGACCCCGAAAGGCTCAAACATGAAGCCACTATCAATGAAATGAAAATGAAAATGAAAATATATTTATTGTAGAATCAGTACATCAGCTTATTTAAGTAATACATCATGATATGATAGATAGAGTGCACTATTTTTAGATAAGCCTAGGAACGGTGTCCTGTGCCCTAAACTAGGTAAACCTGTCTTATAGGGAGCAGGGGAGTTCTAATGCTCATTATGAGATCGCTACTACTTACATTGGTACTGAGGGAAAGAAATAAAGGATTTCTTTAATATTGAAATTTACATGCAGTTTTTTTTTTTTTTTTTTTTTTGTAATTGCTACGTGGTGTAACTAATGCTTAAATTAATTTATCTAACTGTGTGTTAGTGCGTTGTTTATATATATATATATATATATATATATATATATATATATATATGTGTGTGTGTGTGTGTGTGTGTGTGTGTGTATGTGTGTGTGTGTGTTTGTGTGCGTGTTTGTGTGAGAATGAAAGAGAGTGGGCATTGATGGATCAATTGTTTACTAATATTTTTGTAAGGGGTTATTATTTTACAGTTGCGAGAACTTTTTCAGTTTCAAAATAATCAAGGGACATAGACCATTTTCGGATAGATTTTGTTAAGTTATATTTACTACACTGTCTGATGTTTAAATGTTGGTTGATTCTATTGTAAAGAAAAGGTGCAAGGAAATTAAATTGTCGTTGATAAAAGGCGGTGTTGTGTGCGACTGGGCTGAAAATTTGGAATTTTCTACGGCCTTCAAGACGTTTACGTGCGTATGCACTAAGTGTGTTTGTAGCTTTATATTGTTTTAGGCAAACTCGTTCAATGTACAGTTGTCGGACTGTTAGCACTTGCGCTATTGAATATAGTGTTCGCGTACAAAACCTAATGGGCTTAGCAAGCATAACTTTTAAAATACATCTTTGAACGCGTTCTAGTGGAAGCAAGTGTGTTTTTGCAGCGCCTCCCCAAACTGTTATGCAGTAAGTTAGCAGAGATTGAGTTAAGGCAAGGTAAGGTCAGCATATTTGAGCCTTTTGTGTGACTCGGCTGAGTCAGCAGCAGCACCAGCCCTAGTAGAGGTACCAGGAAGGTGGGACGGCGCAAGGGCGACGCAGGTAGCGTCCCATACCAGTGGCCGTCCCAGGCTCCAGGCCACGAGCGTCATGCCGCCGGGCCTCTTGCCAGGCAAGACCAGTAGGCTCTAAGACGGCCGGAGCTCCGGCACTAGCGAGAGCCCGGCGGATGAGGTCGTTCAGGCTGGCGTGGCGTGTCGCGGGATGCGGCCTGCACTCCTGTGGCAGGAGAGGCCACGGTGCCCAAATTTGTCGACGGTGCAGCCGCAGTGACACCGATGTGGAACGACACATGTCACCCCAAGACGCACTGACACGGCAACCCTAAAAGTTTTATTATCTAAAATTGTGCCCAAGTTGTGTGAAGGGAGTGCCTGGAGCCAACCGCCGGATTCCCATCTAGCAGAAGCAAGGAGACGGGCGCGATCTGTGGAGCTGGACGACGTTTCATAAAGGTTATCCCGTACCAGCTCACACAGCGGTCCGTCCCATTGCCTCTGTGAATGGGGTTTCTTTGGACGGTCTGCAGTTGGACATAGATCTTTCCAACGGCACTCGGCTTCAGCGACAAAAGGAATTTCAAAATTATTGTGGGGAGTTTTTAGAATTTGACTAAATAATTAATTTTTGGGTGCCGTGTACTGACGAGAGGAAAGCTGGGAGACAAACGCTTGAAATTTTACGTTTTGCTTAACTGTGGAACAATTAAGCAAAATTGTATAATGGTATAAGCCATATGCGTGTTAATTTGCAGCAGGCGATCCGATACTGAATGAAATTTTTGCATTTTTTGTTCGACAAATTCAGGGAATGATTCATCCAAAATCGGTGACCCGAGGAGGTGGAGTGAGCTTTTATCCAGTAATTTGATGTTGGGTGCTAAGGTTCGGAATTGCGAGAGTGCAGTATCTTTTTACTGGTAGGTGTCCAAAAAGAAAATTTCGCATTTGGAAAAATTAAGCTCTAGGCCTATAGCGTGAAATTCTAAGGTTAGTTGACGCAGATCTTCTAAAACTTCATTCGCATGACCTCCGAGAGTACCGTCGTCTAAATACCAAACATTAAATTTAGAATTTAGTTTATTAATAATGGGGTGTATGGAGTAAGTATCTATATGTAAGTATCTATATGTATGTATCTATTATATATATCATCGCCTAGTACCCACAACACAAGCCTTACTGAGCTTACCGTGGGCCTAGGTTGATTTGTGTAAGATTGTCCCGTAATATTTTTTTTTTTATTTATATTTAACTCTTCTCGTTTATAGTTTACATTAAGCTAAATCCCAAGTTGAGTGATGTAAATGGACTTTTAATGCATTTGCAAATAATAAACATGTAGGTACTTAAGCATAGACGATTACAAACTTGATCGATAGTGTTGCTTAAAGTGCCATTTGACTATTATCAGACGCAGTTTTTTTTTGCAATCATGATTAGGTACACATTTGTACAGTATAATTCACAAACCCTTAGGGGTGTTGCAACAAATTGTCGTCTTGTTTACTGAATTAAACGCAAAATGTACTTCCGTTTTTGAGTTATTATTTATTTATGATATTTATTTATTTAAACCCTACTACATATACCATTTACTTACTCCTAGTTGTTGCTTCATGCGATTGCAAATTGCGATAGTATTGAAGTGTAATTTAAATGCATAATAAAGTCATTTGACGACCGCTTTAGCTTGGTTGGTAGTGACCCTGCCTACGAAGCAAGAGGTCCTGGGTTCGAATCCCGGTAAGGGCATTTATTTGTGTGATGAGCACGAATATTTGTTCCTGAGTCATGGATGTTTTCTATGTAAGTATTTATTTCTCTATATAAGTATCTATATCGTCGTCTAATACCCATAGGACAAGCTTTGCTTAGTTTGGGACTAGGTTGATTTGTGTAAGATTGTCCGCAAATATTTATTTATATTTATTTATAATTGTAATAATGTCGAAGTAAAATAAATTATTACGAACCATAATCACACACCAAACACCCATAAATAAGAATACTATTTAAACTTAAGTGTTTAATAAACCTGGCACCTCTTTCACCAACTTGACAATTGTCACTTGACAATGACAGTTCTCCGTACATTGCTGGTTCCACAAGTGACCTAGCGAGTACCTTAACTTCTAGAACAAGCAATGTATGGCGAATTATCACTGTCAGGTGACTATTTTCAAGTTGTTGAAATAGGGGTCAGTGTTAATCTGAATCACAATACTTTGAATTGAACTTTGCCAATGCTTAAATGCATATTGAATTTGCTAATGGATGAAAGTCATGTAAGATAATATAGTAAAATAGGACACAAAACATGTATTAATTATGTAATGTTGGAATTCTCTTCACTTGTATTCTTATAATTTTTCCAGTTATCTGGATTTTTCAGATCATTATCGTAAACAACTCACGTGTAAAGAGATAATTACCTCTTCTTATGTCGGGTTACACAATATCTAGGTACATGCGCACATATCACAGAAGAATTATTAGTGTCTAACTCTTTAGCACTAATTGCATATTTGGTGCAGTGGAAATGTGAGGTATTAACTGATAATATAGATTAATTTGCTGTAATTAATCTTTATTTCACATAGGAGAAAAAACATGACAGCACAAATGTATCAACAACAGTGACAAGCAAGACATATAGGATTTGAAATTATTAAGAATAAAAAACTGTTTATGGCCTGTCAGAATAGTATACCTAAGGCGTAACCTCTTTTATTCTAACAAGAATGCACGCAGATTTCCTTACTTTGTCGGTATACTGACAGTATCTATATCTGCGCGGTACTACTAGTATAATACTTATGATATTGCGCGAAAGCAGGGCGGTAAGCATGCAGTACTGCAAGCATACCAGTCCACTTTCGCGCATCCTGCGCCAATCAGAAGGCTCTTATTGAAAGAAGCACAGTAAATCATCCGTACAATCTCAGTCACAAATTACTGAAACTGCAACAACGACTCCGCATCGCCACATAGGATAGTAAAAAAAACCGGCCAAGTGCGAGTCGGACTCGCGCACGAAGGGTTCCGTACCATTATATATAAAAAACATTATTTTATTCTGTTTTTAGTATTTGTTGTTTCATCTCCACTTATAATAAATCTCTAAATTAAAAAAATAATCAGCCAGTTTGAAACTAAGCTTTCTGTGGTACGAATGTTCTCAGCATCCCATGAACGGAAAAATATGAAACATTTTATATAGGTACATTATTATTATAGCTGCAACTTAGGATAGTTTTTATCCGACTGCGACAGTTAATTAATTTTCCGAAATATACGACTTCATTTAATTTTTCATTTATTTTTATTGAAATCAAACGTTGCTCCAACTGTCAGCTATAAGAAACGTCAAATTTTCGTCAAAATGGCGGGATTGCTTTGCCTTTCACTTATTAATAATTTAAATCCAGTCTACGATAGACCTTTACGATACACATGCCAAAAGTTAAACCATAAAAAAATATTCGATTGTGATATGAGAACGTATATGCGCAAATGTCGCATTATGGCGTAATTTCAAAAAATGTATTAACAAATTTGAACAATATAAATACACGAATTTGTTTTTTTTGAATGGCAATGGCACGCGTTCTTTGCGCATTCTGCCAAAGTGCCTACGGCGCTACCACGAAAACCGAAACTCGAAGTTCGTATAACTGCATCCCTGTCACTCGAGTGTTGTTAGTGCGATAGAGATAGAGATACCCGAATATTATCGAATTCCGAAGTTCGTGGTTATAGCTCAGAGGGCCTACCGCGAAAGGCATTCGAAGTTTTCGCTCTATGTCATACTGACGAGTTCGTATGTAATTGCGACAGAGAGGGAAAACTTCGAATGCCGTTCCCGGTAGGCCCTCAGGAATCGCAACTACACCCCGTAAGCCACGTCCGCTGCGCCATGTTTTCGTGGTTTTTAAACGTCAAACATGTTTTGCCAATCAAAACAAAACCCTATTTGTTTGCCGAACCTGACTGAAAACATGTTAGATGTTTAAAAACATGGAAAACATTGTTGCAGCGGACCTGGCTGTAGGTAGACACTAAATAAAATAATCATAATGTATTTTCTCGAAAAAAGGATAATAGAGAAAAAATCAACGCAAGAGGTTAGGTATATAAATAGGTAATCACTAAGTTCCAAAGTTTTATGTTCTGTCCCTTTTTCACAAAACGCACCTTTAAATGAAACGATTGTTTTTTACTATGACGCTCGAGGATCTTGACGTCACAGTCCCCGATCGTTTTCTCACTCTAACAAGCGACATTAAAACGGTTTTGAGATATTTGAATGGGATTTTCGTCATCTTCTACGAGTATCTATCTATACCTACATATAAATGCCCTGACTGACTCACCCACTCACTCATCAACGCACAGCCGAAACTACTGGGGCTAGAGAGTTGAAATTTACACCAGAACTACCTTATACAACGTAGGCAACGGATAAGAAGAGATTTTTGGAAATTCTACCCCTAAAGGGGTCAAATAGGGGTGCAAAGTTTGTATGGGGGAAACTTTATTTTTTATAGCTAGAGACTTAAAATTTTGTATAAATATTACTTATTAGAATACGAATATAATACTTTCAACGTTTAGGAAAATTCTGCCCCTAAGGGGGTAAACAAGGGGTGCAAATTTTGTATGGTGGAAACTTTATTATTTTAGCAAGAGACTCAATACGTTGTAGAAAGCTTACTTATTAAAATACAAATAAAGTACTGCCAGCGTTTTGGAAAATTCAGCCTCTTAGGGGGTTAAAAAGGGTTGCAAAGTTTGTATGAGCGAAACTTCTTTTTGAGATAGAAGCTTAAAAGTTTGTAGAAAGATTACTTATTACAATACAAATAAAAAAAAACAGCGTTTTGGAAAATTCCACCCCTAAGGGTATGAAAAAGGGGTACAATGTTGGTAAAGGGGATTTTTTGAGCTAGAATCTCAAACCTTTTTAAAAAGATCGCAAGCGACAAACCTTTGCTGAAAGATTACTTATTACAATACAAATAAAGAACTTTCAGCGTTTTGAAAAATTCCACCCCTAAGGGTGATTAAAACAGGTGAAAATTTGTATTGAGGAAGCTTTTTTTTTGAGTTTGAGACTTGAAATTGTATAGAAAGATTATTTATTAGAATACAAATATATAGGTAAATTACTTTCAGTGGTTTGAAAATTTCCACCCGCTAAGAAGGGATAAAGAGGTGCAATGTTTGTGTAGGAAATTTTTTTTTTAGGCAGAAACTTAAAACTCTGTAGAAAGATTAAGTACCTACTTATTAAAATACAAAAAAATACCTACTGCCAGCGTTTTGGAAAATTTCACCCCTTAAGGGGTTAAAAAGGGGTGCAAGGTTCGTATGGGAAACACTTATTTTTAGCTAGAGACTAGATAGTTTGTAGAAAAAATACTTACCTATTACAATAAAAAAACCGAGTGTTTTATTTTTAATTTTTCCCTGAAAAGCGTTCAAAGTTTGTATGGAGAGTAAGAAGTAAATTTTAAGGTATGATATTTGTAACTGCGATCTTAGCCTGTTTAGACTACAAAACTTATTTCAGCGTTTTTTTAATTCATCGCCTAATAAGGTTAAAAGGGGGTTCGAACTTTGTATAGAGAGCAAGACATTTTTAAAGTAAGAAATTTGTAACTACGTTTTCAGACTGTTTACTATGAGGGTTACGAGAGGGTTCTTTGTTTGTATAGAGAGCAAGAGATTTTGAAAGTAAGAGATTTGTAACTTCGGTTTTAGAGTGTTTTCTAAAAGTCTAGGTAGAAAATTAATTTCAATGATTTTTTTTTAATTCATTCCTTTAAGAAACATTTAGACGATAACATGTTATACGCGGACGAAGTCGCGGGCAACAGCTAGTATAAAATATTAGTCTCATGATACAAACTTATTAAAGGAGCGAGCGAAGCGAACGAAACTCTTTCAGCTTTGGCAAAAATTATTTCCTAAGTCTGGCTTTTCTCCTCTACAGGTTTAATTTTCTGAACCGATTCTCTTGAAATTATAGAAATAAAAAAATATTCGTAAAAGATAAGTTCTTGACTTCTACAGCTCACAGACCCAATCAATAGTCTTATTATCTGTTTTGGTCCCCAAAAACACATTTAGGATTCAAACATATCCACATAAAAGGTAAGATGTTTTAAAATGCAGAATACTCATAATTTATAAACGAATCTTTAATTACAGCATTTAACATCGTTTAATGGTCCCTTAAATTAGGCTCAGAGCTAAATGATTGCCATTAGCTAATTAACTTTACATTAATTACGGTAATAACAAACACCCTTGTTCGTTCAATGGGTTGTTTTGGTGCGAGTGTTTTGAATAACTTTTTGCTGATCAGTATCAATGCTGGTTTGGAACGTTTATTCGATGATTTTGTTTTGTTCACAATCATTGGGAGAGAGAAAGACAGTTAAAACATCATGAGGCAACTGGTCTAATCCTAATGAGGTATAGTCTTCCCTCTGGGTTGGAAGGTTAGATAGAAAGAAAGAAACATACATTTATTCACTAACAAAAAAAAAGGCAGTCGCTTTTGTGAACGGTCGGTTTTGTAGTGTCAACGCCAAATCTTGGGATGAGGTCCCAAAGCGGACCGCGGGCTCGTTAAGAACGCTAGGACGATTATAATAAATTTAGTATAGAACCATTTTTAATTTGGTATATTTTTTGTGTCTATACGTCACTCCAATAGAAAAACTCCCTTTTACGAAATTATTTCTAGGCTAGAAACTTTTTCGTTTCATTTTCAGGGTCTCAAACACTCCATTACCAAATCCATTTTCACTTTTTAACATCATTGTCATGTGACATCATGTCACAATATTCCTGGGAATAGGCACATTCTATAAACCAATACAGTCAGTCGACGAAGCTCGAAGCCGTTTAGACAGGGCAATCGTGCGGGGTGTGTTGGGCGAGGGGCGTATAAGGCGAGCATACATGAATATATCTTGGGACACGACGTCATTGTCTAAATAACCCGCAAGTCCACTGTTACTCTTTACACTGTGAGATAGGTACCTATAAGATTTTAGCAACGTCACATCGTGCATCGTAGACATCAATGTCACATGCTTAAGTTGGCTGTATCAAATGTGTGTCCTCGAGAGATTTATACCATGACGGATGTAAATACAAGACCGTAGCGCCGACGAGTCGAACCCAAGCAAACTTCCGTCATTGTATAAATCTCTCGAGGATACACATTTGATACAGCCAACTTAAGCATGTGACATCGATGTCTACGATGCACGATGTGACGTTGCTAAAATCTTATAGGTTCCTATCCCACAGTGTAAAGAGTAACAGTGGAGTGGATGCAGATGCTTTCTGTCTCTGAGTAACGTTATTTGTGATTACGGTTTTTCATTACGGAATCCACAGCGGCAAATTACCCTCGCAATCTGCTATTGCACGCAGGACAAATCCATTATATATTTGCGTACGATGGCCATTATTTTTACGTTTGATCCATGTAACCCACACAGATGTATTTTGTTCTCATACTGACAGTTTGAATACGCACATTTAATCAATTAGGTGGCCTTAATGTCTTCCTCACAACATTCACACTGCTTTGGTGGAGGTCCGTTGCCTTCAATATATCACCCGTATTTGGCCCGCACCACGACACTAGCAGCGATATAGTAACGATATTTGTTAT
The DNA here is from genome assembly GCA_963854355.1 of Epinotia brunnichana. Lineage (NCBI taxonomy): Eukaryota > Metazoa > Arthropoda > Insecta > Lepidoptera > Tortricidae > Epinotia > Epinotia brunnichana. The sequence goes on from OY977940.1 coordinate 4,267,721, forward strand.
ACAGAAGACCTTTCTGTATACTTAAGTAGATACTATTCTTTATTTGGATGATACATTTTGTATTCGCAAGTATTTATTTACCTGTAAGAAAAAGAATGTATATCTACGTCTAGTAGTTGTACCCATTGAACAAGCTTTGCGTATTTTGGGACAAGGCCGATTTGTGTACGATTGTCTAAATATTTTTGACTTTGCTCGAGCATAAACGGATCTTTATAAACGTGTCTAAAAACAGTCTGCCCCACATATGAATGGTTGTGGCGGCAACGGATGTGCACTATTCCACTCCATTCACACACGCTCTTTGGTGCCTTTGAATGTTCCAATCAACTTTAAACGCGACTATTGTGTCGCGAGAATAAAGCCAGTTTACCATATCGCTTTGTTAGAAGTTGCTATTCTACGGGCGTTCAAATCGGTATCCGAGCGTAATCACCTAACCACTGAATTTCGTTTTCCAACTGTATTGTTTGTCTGAATTTTCACTTTCGTTTTATTTTGAATACTTATCATTTGTAATGTACCAACACTACCTGCAACCTATGGTTTAATAATAGTCCTGAAAATTGTATGGTTTCAGAGACAAATTTAGTGATTGCTAAGTATAAGTAACACATAAAATCTAATCTATATTCGATTGTTTTATCCCAAAGGCGTGAATTAAGACACCAACGTGCGGATATTCCTCTTTGATTAAACTCTGGGCAAGATATTTACTTGTCAAATATGCAGTTGTTGTATGTCCCGTATATATATATATATATATATATATATATATATAGGCCAGGCCGTATAAGGCTTACGAGCCACTTATATAAAGGCCCGCACCTCTACTATGGACGCTGTGAAATCCTATTTTCATAGATAAGGCCAATGAAGATAAAAGCAATCCACAAGGACGATTTGTCTGATGATGTATGAATGCATTTATCTAGGCTATATATGTGTATACAATGAACCCTCAAATCAATAAACGGTCCGCGTTTTCGTTTAGAAGTCGGTCACCAGCGCCACATTGCATAGGCACCAGCGGCAGTTGCCTAAGAGGGAGCGGGATGTCGTTAGCATTTACAAATACTATTTTAGTGCTAGAAGAAATGAGGTCAAGTAAAGGTAAAATAATCATTTAAACATTGTCTGTATTTATGAATTTGGAGACATCATGCTCGAGTCTCAGACAACGTAGCCTATATGAACCATTTTGACTCCATAACGATATCAAGCGCGTTGCCGACTCTTTATTGATTTGAGGGTTCGTAGTGTTGACAAATGCATGCCCTTACTATAAACACAGTGCATCCTAGGTAGCTCTGATGACTTACCCATCACCAGGAACACAGCATCAAATACCCAAAAAGCGAGTAGTGCGGCTACAGTCTTCTGTAAAGTGGAGGTGACTCCCCAGCTGCTTTAAATATGAGCGAGATGACATTCCGCTGTGCCCTGCCTCTCTAGAAACGTTTTAAATGCTTTTTACTAAATTAGTGTGGCATTTCGGCAAAATTCTTGATTGACCACAAATCAAGTTATCGTTAAAACATGTTGAATCGAACGTTACGCGTTTATTGGTCACGGACATCGACAGTTTTAATCTGTTATATCATACCGAGTGTGGTCTCATTCAGAACTGCACGCGTCCTCAAATGTTGATCATGTTGGTATCACAAGTGATACTCCTAGTTTTTATCGTTCAAGTGCATAGTGTACCGAGCAAGAGTTATGTGGACCTTAAATGTGACAACTCTGCTTTCGCTGCAGAAATAGCTTCGTACGACACAGTCGTCAAGAGAATTGTGGACTACGTCAGAACCGGGGCATTCAAAGGAAAAACCTATGAAGAGTGAGTATTGTTACCAGTAAATTAAATTTTGTGGGGTTTCATACTCCGATAGCTAACATTGTCAAAGCTTTATTGGATTTTATTTGATTTTGGCTTCGCATTCAATGTCTGTTGTGGTATTGTTTGTTAATGTTCGATGTTTTTTTTTGTTCTGAGTGAAGGTGATAGTCTACAAAATTTTACCGCTAACATTATATTTTTTGTGAATGATAAGGCCGTATTTTTTGGGTTGACATATTTAAAGTTCTTGAGTTTTATCGAAAATGTCGCAGAAACTGGTTGCCTAATAAGTGTGGAATGTGGATGGTATAGGTAATCTATGCTGTCATAGTTATTTTTTACTAAGAGCAACGTCTGCATAATTGTTTAATATTTTCAATATTTTGTCACTTAATTTTTTTATATTTCTTAAGTTCGCATAAGAAATGTGAAAATTATGTGACGGTTATTATTATTATTATTTGAATTACTGTTTATTTCATTGCTGTGCCGTTACAGGGTTCATGTAGAACTGTAACATATAATTTAAGAACTGTATACTAACATGAGTGCAATAAATGATTTGATTTGATTTGATTTGATTTGATTTGGCCAAGGCGAAACCGTTATGTAGTATTTTGTACCTACCGATAACTTATACACGAGGACTTTTTTGGGAGTCCGCTGGATGTGGGTGGCGCAGGATTGGACACTTTGGCACTCTATGGGGGAGGCCTATGTCCAGCAGACATCTTTCATAAATATGATGATGAGAACTTCATAATGTAGAGATTTCGTTATTTGTCAGTACTAAACTTGAGCAGTAGTATTGAGGTAGTATTATAATTTCGCGGAAGTATGCATGCCGCGCTGCATTCATACCGCTCTGGTTTTGCACATCCCGCGCCGACCAGGAAGCACTCATTTAAATATAGGCGAACTGTAAAGAATCTGTATTAACTTGACTGATGGTTGACGCTGACAATAAACAGCCCCGCACCGTCAAATGCAGAAGTCCCTAAAGTCACTGCTAGACGGGCGCAAACACGCCCCTCCGACCGAGCGACCTTGGTGAACCGAACGCTGTAGTATGAAATTTTGCTGCAAACAACTGTCTACACGGTCGGTGCGGACCAAGGTCGCTCGGTCGGAGGGGCGTGTTGGCGACCGTCTAGCAGAGGCTTAACAGAGGTTTAAAAAAATTCGTTAAAGTCATGTATATGGTCGAAAAATTTGGAGTCGCCGGTATGCGCACATTGTCCGGGACTGCCCTCTTACAAAATACCATGGAGACCCTGCAGACCTGTTCACCCGTGAAAATGACGCAATCCCGGATACAGAATTTAAGAATAAGATTACATTATGATTATTGTCCACGACTGTAAAAAAACGCCATACGAATAAATAAATGGACGTAAAAACAAATCTTGTCAGTTTTCAGTAAAAACAAAATTCGCTTTTATTATTATGTATACTTATAAAATATCTTCTTTTTTAGACTTATCAATCAAGTATAAATTGCTACTTAATTTATAATTGGGAATGGATGAAAATTTTAGAAGTGCCTGATAATTTTTTTTGGTGCTAGGAATAACCTTCATTCCATCAATATGATACGGCGTTTCAATAGCGTATCGAATAAAAAAGGGTAAACTGTAGAGTTCTTATCCGACTTATAAAATTCTCTCTCTGAACCTGAGATTAAACAACTTTATAGTATAATTTTATTTTAAGAACTCATATGTCCAAGGTCAATTTAAGATATTTACCTATCAATAAGTGTATTCGGTAATAATTTGCATAGGTAGGTATATAATTTTCGTAAATATTAGTTAGTTTGTATGTTAATAGTTAGTTAGGATCAAATCTTACAGGTCAATTTTGAACAACTTGCTAAAGTCCAATCGAGTTGAAAATTTGTACAATTACTTATGTAAGTCGAATGACAATTCTACTATGGTACCATATACTCGTACCTACCAGCAACCGCCAGTCAGTAGAGTAATTCGTTGTTGCAAAAGGTGGTGTAGAAGATTTTATTTTTTACTAGCTGACCCCGCGTATTTCGTACCGCCATACAAAATGTATGAAAAAAAATAAAAAAAACCTTTACATTTTGCATTTATTATTAGTTATTCTGCTATTCAGAGTGAAGACAAATACAATTAATCAAAAATTGTGAAAATCGGTACAGTCCTTCTTGAGTTATAATTAGTTATAAATGGTGTAACTAACACGACTTTCTTTTATATATATATAGATATCGTGCAAACCGACAAAACCGAGCATAAAATATGTCAAAAATGGTTACACGAGATATCTCGGGACAACTTTTGGCAGCTACAAATCCTCGAAGTTTTGGGACTTTTTTTTGGTTTCTCGCTCGTCAATTCAATACGGTGCCGGTGCTTCCTAACGAAAAGTTACCGTGTAACCAAATTAACATAAAATGTTATGTCTAACAATTCGGTTCAGTGACATAGTAGAACCATGGTCGAAAACGAAGTTTTCCCCAACTTTGTAAATTATTTCAAGATAGTGGTTTATGGAAAAATGACAGTTAAATTGTCCTAACGCGCGTTCAAAACCTTACGTGATTACCCCTCTGGACTAAAGATGGAGACGAAATGTGGCCACAGGAACTTCTCAATTACACTAATTAGTTAGTAGAGTCAGGCTTTTTTGTATAAAAAAGAATTGAATGAAGGTGCGACAGCAACTTATTTTCTGAGTGTTTTCAGTGTTCCGTACCTAAGTTGGTCCAACGGAACACTTATTTTCGATGAATGAATATTTCTGCGTTTTCTCTATCGCCGTATTATAAAACATATTATGTGTACGGTAGGTATGTCAAGTACCAACAGTTGTTACGATTACGCTTTGTAATTACCTAGTGATATATTTGTTATTTTTAATCAGATAGTATCGTTAAGTAAAAATAATGTGAGTGGAATGTAATGTAATGTAAGTAGTTAATAGTTAGTCCGAACTCTAGCCTGTAAGATAACGATGTTCGAGGGAATCTCCTTTAAACGCAGTCTAACAAACTGGCTTTTGGAGAACATCAACAGTATTAGAATTTGTAGTATTTCGTTATATAATTTATTCTGCCTTTTTGACGGTTATTATGATTATGCGTATTGTGTACAAAATGTAGGTACCTATATTAATTTAATTTGACATTGTTTTGTTGTTATCCCAGATTATTGACGACCCGTTGACATATTAATTTTGTACCTCGTTGACCTGTAAATATTTCTTTAATCATATGATAATTTAAATTTTACTTATTTGATTTTGTTTAAAAACCGACGATCCCAACAATGAATCTATCTGTAGTTATTTTAATTTATGTTTTATTTTATTCAAAATCAAAAAATCAAAATCAATTATTTATTCTGCAAATAGGCCACAAATAAAATAGGGCACTTTTACATGTCAAATGGTATTCTACAATATAATATTAATAATCTTACACAATAATCATTTTAAAATTGCAGATTTTAACCAATTAGTACCTAAATGGTTAACAAACTAAATGTCACTAAATGAAAACTAAAAAAATCCAAAATTGTAAAATATTATCAAATACATTCGATATAAGGTCTGTATCAGAATTAACAATAAGTTTATGATATTAATTTAGTACCCCAGAGTAAGTAAATATAATTATGTATGTGACGTTCCAAGGGTAAAGGTACCTTATGGCGGCCTTAGTTTTGAAGATGTTTTCTAAAACGGGGTAAAAAAGACGTTTTGTTATGGCTATTTTGAAAACTATTAGATGTAACATTTTGTTGAAGTATTTTTATTTTTAATATAAAATGTTTAAATTACAAGTCAGTTAATTTAATCCTACGGTTTAGTAGAAAAGGTCCTTACGGCCGTGTGATATGAAAATATGCAAAATAATACTGAAAAAAGCCTACATGCATCTATACCCTTTCCTTCATACAATCCATACTAATATTACAAATGCGAAAGTAACTCTGTCTGTCTGTTACCTTTTCATGCTTAAACCGCTGAGCCGATTGAGATGAAATTTGGTATAGAAATACTTTGAATTCCGGGGCCTTCCCAAAGAGTCCTTACTAAAGATAGTTTTTATCTGGAAATTCATCACCTAAGGGGGTGAAAAGGGGGGAGAAAGTTACGATATAAACGAGTTCCGCGCGGATGAAGTCGCGGGCAAAAGCTAGTGTTACATAAAACGGAACAGCTATTTCCGGTACTTATAATAATTACAAAGGTAATACGCCAAGACAATCATACTCGAAGGTATATTCATTCTAATAGAATTTGACTGCTACTGGCTTAAAGGCATTTTTGTCGTTTATGAAATCGTTGACATTATAATACGCCTTGCTTAGCAAATATTTTTTATATGAGACTTAAATTTACTTAACGGCAAATTAACAATTTCGGTAGGTATTTTATTGTAAAAACGTATACAGTTCCCCACGAACGACGTGCTAACCTATTAATAATTTAATTGATTTGTACCTGCATATTTTCACGATTGCATGCAAGCTAGATACACATGCGTGGCCATAATTACATTTGAACATCCCTGTACTGTGTCTATGCAAATAAATAATTTCAATGATTTCAATGTAAATAAGCCATTGATGGATATAGCAGTACGGATACGAAATAAAAATAAATAAAAAGCCTTCATTTCCCCAAAACTTAACAATTAAAAAAACAGGTTAATAAAATAAAAATAAATATAAAAAATTAACTTAATATACCTACTACGTTGGACTATGTTGGAGCTTTTGCTCCTATGTGGGAACCATCCATAGCTTGACGAAGTTATTCTCCTCCCATTTGTGCCATTCTTTCCTTTTCTAAGCCTGATGGACCCAGAGAGGTTCCCGGCTACTGCCAAGACATATCTAATTATTGGGAACTTTAAAAAAAGATACCCTTAACACAAGCCTTGTTGAACTTACCGTAATGCCTCAAAGTCAAAGTCAAAGTGATTTATTCTTCAATTTAGGCACATTACGTGCACCTATGAATGTCAATAAACTACAACCGATTCGGAAAGAAAACCTCTGCCTCGAGAAGAACCGGCGTAAAAAACTCGGTGAGGTATCATTTGTTAAAAACAGTATAGAATATATAATTTCAGTACTTATCAGAGTATTATTAAATTAAATTGCATTGCTACCGTAGAAAGCCTATTTATTTATTTTGCAATAGATTTCTAGCGCAGTACTTTATCACTGCCAACTATCCCTATCCATGATATAATCGTTTATCTTATAATATGCTTTTGAAATAAGTGTCTGTTTTACGACGGATTTGAATTTAGAGTCATTACCTAAGTTCCGTACCTACCTAATGTGTTTTGGAATTTTATTGCAGAATTAATAGCCTAGTTCGATTTGTGTAAGATTGTCCTTGAAAAAGGTCTAGACTGAGTTATTTTGCATTTGTATAACATAAACATGTCATATTTTTATAAGAATTAAATTAGTATGAATATTATGTTTGTCGTTCAATCTTTATTTTATTATCTATTAAATATCTCAAGTGGCTCTATCTATGGATCAGTCACGGATGAAGCCACTACACTGATAAGATACTTATATCGATAGGCTACATTACAAAAGGGCATCTCTCTATCGCAGCATCTCAATACAGAAAATACATTGAAATGGCTATATTTAGTCCCGTATTACTATCCCTCTCCATTATTATTATAAGTACAAGCCAAGCAAAAGTTTTGCCAAAGGAAAATGTTTGTCAATCATTATTAGGCGAAGGATTGATAGAGGAAATTGCTTCGTACACAACTGTTCGAGATGAAATATTGAGTTATGTGATCCATGGCGATTTTAAAGGGAAAACTTACGATGAGTGAGTAAAACTTTAAAAAAAAAACCTTTTTTATAGAAATAATATAACTTCACATTAAGTACCTAATTTATGCAACGTTTGAAGATTCCCTTTTTTTGCAAATGCATGTGCAATGCATACCAGTATTTGCTTCCAACACTTCTTTCACGGTCAACCATTCGACTTAAAAATTCATATAATATTTGACTAGACCCTCAATATTAAATTTATTGATAACCAAATTATTTGCCTGTCATATAATATGATTGTTGTTCAACTTATAATGTGTTTTTTTAGTAATTCTCCGCATACGGAATTTTTCACAACAGAATTAACCATATCTATTCCGTGGGTACTGTCCTGGTTTTTACACAAAGCACAAACTATTTGCTATCCTCAGAGTTCTTTGCTGCGAAGCCTAAAAAACTGGTTTACATGACATGATGAAAAAATGTCTATTGTGATGAATGTTACGAGAATATAGAAATATTTCCTTTGATATTCCGCTAAAAAACGTGCTGGTCCATCAGCGGAGATGAGATGCAACCATTTGCGTGCGGTTAATGCGCCCACCCTCCCTCCATAGTTTCAAACATGAAGTTAATTAAAGTAAACCTCTAGCAATAATGAAAAAACCTCGACACGTGTTTCGCTTTTATACGAGGCCTCATCAGGAAATGCTGGCAGGAGATGTTGCTTGCGCCACGTTCACTGAGCAAATGAGCCGTCTAGAACCGTCATCCATATTTATATTCAGACCCCACGCATGCATGCATGTATATGCATGTAGCAAATGGTACGCAGGACTTTTTTTCATCGGTGGGTCACCATTATGACACATATTTTATATGTTTCTATCGTTTAGACTAGGCCAGAATAAGCATACTTTATATAAAAAAAAATCTCTTAAATAAAAAATGGCCGAGATATTGGATCTCAAAATTGAAAAGTGTAATACTAAATCATTATAATACCCGTATCATCGAAACTGCTGAAGCCACGCGAAACCTATGCTACTCTTAACTCTAAGGCAGGTCGGTGTAGGTACGACGACGAGCAAAGCGAGGAGGAGTGTTAGGTTGAACCGCGACCCTACAGCGCGCGAGCCGAGCGAGCGAAGCGAGCGTGCCGCGATAGCGGCCAGCGAAGCGCCAGAACCGACTTTTTTTTGAATTTATAGTTTTCCGAATATTAAAAAAAAGTATTCCTAAAATATGTATACGCCCATCATTCCAAAAATATGTATACAACTCCTACATGTGTCATAATAACATCCCACCATCGAAAAGTCCTGCGTCCCCTTTGCTACACCTCGACCTAAACATGCAAGATGTTGAAAGAATATTTAAAAGAAAGATTGTTCTCGTAACATAATCATGGACTTTCGCAAAGTTACGCCAGATTCAATAAATGATTGTGATGAAACTGGACCGTGCAGAATTGTTTCATGTTAAAATGATAATTATAAGATTAAAGAAAGTGGCGAATTGCTGTTGCAAATAATACATTCAAATTACAAACGATTTTGTGTACTAATTAGTATTATATTAGTAGGTATTTATTTTACTTAAGTACCTAAATAATTAATGTCTAATGTCTTATTATTCCTTACAGACTTTCAAAGTTCGTTGACACATTTGGTGCTCGGCCTTCGGGGTCAGAAGTTTTGGAGAAATCCATCGACTACATGATACAACTAGCTCGAGATGAAGATTTACAAGACATTTATACCGAAGAAGTAGAGGTAATTATTACATTACATTATTAATTTTTATTAAAATATTATGATCCTGAAAGAAGCGTGTGTCGAAATTTGACCCAGATAGCGGTTTTATAACAAGTTCTAAAGGATATAACATTAAACCAGTTAGTTCCCATCCATATACAAAGAATTTAGCTTTTTTCACCTCCCAATTATTAGTAATTATTTTTCAGGTACCCCACTGGGTCCGAGGCGAAGAAAAAATAACTATGTTAGAACCACGAGTGAAAGACATAGCATTACTAGGTTTAGGTCGAAGCGTAATCACACCACCAGAGGGCATCACTGCGGAATTGATTGTATTCAAAGATTTTTTAGAACTTGAAAGTGCCTCGGATGATGAAGTCGCTGGAAAAATAGTACTCTTCAATCCTCAATTTACTGAATATAGTGAAACTGTAGTTTATAGAAGTCAAAGTGCTTCTAAAGCTGCTGCCAAAGGTGCCGTGGCATCACTTGTCCGATCAATAGCGCCTTTTTCTATAAATTCTCCTCATACTGGGTCTCAGACGTATGAAGACGGTGTGAACAAAATTCCAACTGCAGCCATTACGATTGAAGATGCCGACTTAATCAGAAGATTAGTCGATCGCCATGTAAAAGTCAAGTTGAATGTCAAAATGCAGTCCACGTTCGATACTCAGATGTCAAGAAACACATTAATCGATCTAAAAGGTTCCGAGCACCCTGAGAAACTGGTAATTGTTTCGGGCCATATCGATAGCTGGGATGTTGGTCAAGGTGCTATGGATGACGGAGGTGGTTTGTTCGTCAGTTGGGCGGCGCCAGTAATTCTTAAGCGGCTGAATTTAAAGCCTAGACGAACGGTCAGATCAATATTCTGGACGGCAGAAGAGCTGGGTCTTGTCGGAGCTTACGCGTATGAAAAGCAACACAGAAACGAAAGTGACAATATCAACTTTATCATGGAATCTGATGAGGGAACGTTTGCTCCACTCGGTTTGGCTGTAGCTGGTAGTCAAAAGGCACGATGCATCATTGGCGAAGTCTTGAAGTTATTTGAATCTATTGGAGCATCGGAATTGGTAGAAGATGATAGTCCTGGCTCAGATATAGCAGTGATTGTTCGAAATGGTATCCCGGGTGCTAGTCTTCACAATGCTAATGAAAAATACTTTTGGTTCCATCATACTGAAGGAGACACGATGACAGTAGAAGATCCGGATGAATTAGATTTGTGTGCTGCGTTTTGGACTGCTGCTGCTTATATTATTGCTGACATATCAGTTGACATTCCACGAGATTAGTTCAGATAAAAATGATACTAATAATAACCTCTTATCGAAATAATCCGATTCCGTTTTATTATTATTTAGAGAAGGTACATTCTGCAATCGATTTTAACTTCTAATGAGCTAAATTCAAACGTACTGCCATTTTGTAATCTCCAAAGCCATACGAAACCTATTGCATACAAATGGGAATTTAAATTTGTAAACACAATATAATCTTGGGCTTTAACCTTATCAAGTACTTTAAACAGATTGTTCATTTCAAGCCTATCTTTTCTTACGAGTATAAATTAACGAAGCACATTTTTATTTAAATAAAAAAATGTACTTAACTGCATCAGTATTTTTTTGCACAAAATTATAACCAACAAGGCACAGTACCTATCTATTCAAAAGTTAGAATTTGAAATTTGAGTTTATTCTCGGAATATATAATTTTTCACAGCCTTGTTTTCTTTAACAAAATTAAATATTAATAGAATAAAGAGTAGAACAGCTTTATTTCGGTCGTTGTTTTTACATCCATTTATATTGTAAGTATATCTTAACCTAGGTATATTAGTATTAGCCACTAAGAACACAATCTATATTTACTAAGACCTAAATGCACAATCACCACCACCGCAACCACGTACCGGATCGCGTAGGTAGGCCCCCCACAAGGTGGACTGATGACCTGGTAAAGGTTGCGGGAGTCCGCTGGATGCGGGTTGTGCAGTACTGGTCATTTTGGCACTCTTTGGGGGAGGCCTATGTCCAGCAGTGGACGTCTTTCGGCTGATATAATGAAATGCACTACAAACAAACAAAGAGGTAACATCGACACTCAATAGGTAATGAGTCCGCCATTTATACTTTTTGTTAGTCTATAAAGTGAATTGTCACTGCCGCATATCAATTGCAAACTTGGTGAAATACGTTAAAATGAGATTTGAGATCATCACTTTCATCAATTATTTAAGTACCACATTTTACAAAATTGGTTACAAGTATAAAGGTACAACAAGTCCTGACAGGACATTGCAAATTTAACAAACACCTGTTTCAAATGGGTTTGAAACAGGACGCAACTTGCAGGTTCTACTAGTATCAGGAGACAGAGGAGACAGCAATTCAATTCAATTCAATTCAAAGTTTTTATTTCGGAAAATAGTAATCCATATAAAAGGTTAGTAACAATGGGATTTATAAGGCTATTGTTAGTACCAAATTGGAATAATTAATTAAATTATATTAAAAGCGGCGTGGTGCGGCGACTACACCAATGCACATTCTCTGCTCCTGCGCACCAGTCATGCACAAAATAAAGACCTACCTAGGGAGGCACATCGTGCACCCAGAAGAGGTACAACATAATCACCGCCCGAAGAATCTGGAATTTGCTGGAGGCAGCGGGCCTTAACGGTGAACTCTAAAGAAAGGGCTGCCACAATAGCTCACTTGCTGGTCGAAGCAGCATATTAAGGCACACAAATCAAATAATAATAAATACAGGTACAACAGACAAGCCACGGGTTGTCAAAATATTTTTTTTCTACTCGTCAACTTTAATCTTTGTATTAAGATTTCGTACACGAAACTAAGATCACATACTTTTTAATCCTGGAGCTCCACGAGCTCGTCACGGAGCTCGTATAGTTTCATAAGATAACCGCCAGCAGTCATCTTATGAATCCAGGAGCTGTATAAGATAACTGTGAAGACATCAACGCGCAAAATTACTAAGCTGCTGCGCTTCATTTCAGCAGGGCTATTTTCAATAGATACCAAGTTTGTTTAATAAATTATTATTTCCGTCGACTCGTTATTATATAATTAGCTTTTTAAGTCTCGTACCTTAATTAGGCCACTAAGCAAGCTTCGTGGCCTAAACGTGGTACTCAACTTGAAAAGCATCCATTATATAACGATTGCATAAACTACTATAGTTTGAGTCACACCATTTAACCTTTGTAAACATATTTAAAACTAGCTGTTGCCCGCGACTTCGTCCGCGTAGAACTAATACTTAGAAAATATAATGCAAACAAACTTCTACTTACCATCTTAAGGGATGATTTCCGAGGCAAAAACTATTCTATATCCTTCGAAGGGTCTCAAATTATCTCTATACCAAATTTCATCTAGGTACATGGATTTTATCCAAACTTTCACCCCCTATTTCATACCCTTAGGGAATGATTTTCGGGATACAAACTATCTAATGTCATTCTTCGGGACTCAAACGACCTTTATACCAAATTTCATCTAAACGGGATTCATCCAAATTTTCACCCCCCATTTCACCCCCTTAGGGAGTGATTTCCGGAATTAAAACTATCCTTTGTCCTTTCCCAGGACTCAAGCTATCTTTATACCAAATTGTACTAATTTCACCCCCTTAGGGAATGATTTCTGGGGTAAAAACTATCCCATGTCCTTTCCCAGGACTTAACCTATTATATCTACACCAAATTTCATCAAAATAGATAACATCCAAATTTTCACCCCCCCCCCTTTTCACCCCCTTAGGGGATGATTTCCGGGATAAAACCTATTATATGTCCTTCCCCGGGACTCAAACTATTTATATACCAAATTTCATCTAAATCGGTGCAGCGGTTTATGTAGCTCCATACAAATTTCCACTCCCAATTTCAGCCCCTCAGATATAAAAACTATCCTTTGTCCTTCCCCGGGGCTCAAACTATCTGTATACCAAATTTCATCTAAATCGGTTGAGCGGTTTAGGCGTGAAGAGGTAACAGACAGACAGACACACTTTCGCATTTATAATATTAATATGGAAGTATGGATTATTAGTATGGATAGTATGGGTTCTTTCCGCTTGTCTTCCAAATAGAGGTGTAGCTGTAGGAGACTCACTTCAAAAGAAAGAAGAAACGAAAAACTCATTCAAATATCTCAAAAAATTACGAAGCTACAACCGTTTTAATGTCGCTTGTTAGAGTGAGAGAACGATCAGGGACCGTGACGTCACCATCGTCGAGCGTCATAGTAAAAAACAATCGTTTCATTATAAAGGTGCGTTTTGCGGAAAAGAGACGCAACAAACCCCCTCTTAAAACTTTATACACTTATAACTTAGTGATTACCTATACGAGTATAGCCTCTTGCGTTGTTTTTTTTCGAGATAATACAACATTATGATTATTATGTTTAGTGTCTACATCCCTATTTTCGATAAGATAAGATAAAAATATAAGATTTCTTTATTGTCAGAACTGTGTACATTTAGTTGTTTTGGGTAAAATAAAGTCCAACAGCTTGCCCATTTCGGACGTACAATATTAAACTTAAAGCTAGTCAAATATACTAAAATAATAACAACAATAGTATTTCCAAATAATTTTAACCATATTTCACACATAAAATATTAATTTAGATCTATCCGACGTATTTTCTTTTAAACCACGAACTTCGGAATTCGAAAATATTCGGGTATCTCTATCTCTATCGCACTAACAAATACGAACTTCGAGTTTCGGTTTTCGTGGTTTGGCTGAATACGCAAAGAGCGCGCGCGCGTGCCATTCAAAAAAACCAAGTTTATATTGTTCGAATTTGTTGTTACATTTGTAGAAATTACGCCTTAATTCGACATTTGCGCATATAAGTTCGCATATCAAAATCGATTAATTTTATATTTGCTTTTGGTACCTATGTGTCTCGTCAATGTATATCGTAGACGGGATTAAAATTATTAATAGGCGAAAGAAAGGCAAAGAAATTCCGCCATTTTGTCCGTAGTATTTCTTATTAGTCTGTGATTTTGACGTTTATTTTAGCTGACAGATGTGGCGGCGATATACTTTAAGAATAATAAATGAAAATTAAATGAAGTCGTATATTACGGAAAATAAATTAACTGTCGCAGTCGGATAAAAACTATCCTTAGTTGCAGCTGGAATAATAATGTACCTATATAAAATGTTTCATATTTTTCCGTCCATGGGATGCTGAGAACATTCGTACCACAGAAAGCTTAGTTTCAAACTGGCTGATTCTTTTTTTAATGTAGAGATTTATTATAAGTGGAGATAACCTTTTTGATATGAGGCACTCCATTTGCTTTAAATACATACTCTACAAATAGGGTCTCAGGAGGGCATATACATAATCAAAAGGCAATATAAAAATATTCCAAGTACATATAAAAATATATATATATATATTTGTGGACAATCTTACACAAATCGACCTAGTCCTAAACTAAGCAAAGCTTGTATTATGGGTAGTAGACGAAGATAAACATACTTATATAGATAAATAAATACTTAAATAGGTACATAGAAAACATCCACGACTCAGGAACAAATATTCGTGCTCATCACACAAATAAATGCCCTTACCGGGATTCGAACTCAGGACCCCTTGCTTCATAGGCAGGTTCACTACCAACTAGGCTAAATCGGTCGTCAACCGTGACCAGAAAAGGGGAATTTTCCAAAGCACAGCGATTACCTTCCGATAAAGGTCCTAAATTCTGTTATCGTATACTGTTTTCTTGATAAAAAGGAAACTGGTCCGTGAAAGGGAATATCCGCAAGTAATTGATTTTATACTTTACTTCTAGCAAAGTCTGGAAAAGTCAAAGTATATACGTATTGACGAAAAATCTCGGAAAGATTTAAACTATCTACTTAGAATCAAAGGTGCCTTAGCTGACTCCAAGCTCGTTTAGTGCACCACATAAGGATGACTTAGAATATAAGACGATAGTATTTGTGGTGATATAAGTTTCTGTCAAAAATTTCATTTTTGGTACATGTTTTTACTGTCGACTGTACTTTTCTGCATACCATCATCAAGTACTCATTGAGACGATTCTAACGAGCCCAAACTCGATGGGGTTGTGTCGTTTTATTGCGGTGGCCATCTTCCAGCTCCAGCATCAGATCACCTCCAAGTCATCATAATATTGCATTGTCATGCGATATATTAGATGCTTGCTAATTTTCAGCTCAATTGGATTGGACGGGAAGTGACTGAAAAATGGATTGCAAATTTTGACGGACAACTTACATACTTACATATTTACATACTTACTTACATATTTACATACATACGAACAGTGCAAATTAATATTAAGCTTGTAAAAATCAAGTTATGTTAGATAAAAAACCGACCAAGTGCGAGTCAGACTCGCGCACGAAGGGTTCCGTACCATTATCTATAAAAAAATATTTCATTCTGTGATTTTAGTATTTGTTGTTATAGTGGCAAAAGAAATACATAATCTATGAAAATTTCAGCTGGAACTATCACAGTGAGATACAGCCTGGTGACAGTCAGACGGACGGACGGACGGACAGCGGAGTCTTAGTAATAGGGTCCCGTTTTACTCTTTGAGTACGGAACCCTAAAAACTAACATTGTTACATAAATAGGTAGTCTTCTGTCGTTTGTTACTTGTTTATCTGTCGTGACTTCATTTCCCTAGAGTTTCCATGTGTCATCTTTGTATTAAGATCATGAATATAATCTTAGCTTCAGAGAAACTTTAGGGAATAGCGAACTGATTGAATGACTTTTATAGAACACTCACGAGAATATTCAAATATAAATTTGTAAACTAATATTTAAATTAAGTAAATTATTTCATATATTATATAGCAACTTGTACCGATGGAAGAGCGGGACTACCTGACACAAGTATTTATTTACTTACTAGGTAGCCAACGGACCTTTGTAAAAGAACAAAACTTATGAAATAAAAACGAAAAATGTTTTTTTTTCATTTTCATTTTCAAATGTAAGTATCTTTAACGTTTTCTTAGCTTTTTTCTATTTTAAGATTCCCTACCAAATTCTTAATAAAGCAGATAAGAAAGCTGCACAGAAAAAGCCTTCTAATTTTCGCGGTGCTGTTTTTGCCGTCTTTTCGTTGCTTTTTCTTAAATTGCCTGGCTTTATTTAAATATAAAAAGCGTAGGTCGGAAGGGCTGGCTGCTAAATAAAAGATAACGAGGCGGTATCACGGCACATCTTCGCGGCTCATCGGAGCAGAAAATGGCGGCAAACGACCAGGCGGCAGTTTAAATAATCCACTCAATTTTACTTCAATATTGCATCCTCCAGATTTAATTACCATGTAGTCCGTTCTTCGACATACTGCATCGTCACACAGTTTTAGATATTTAAAAATGAAGACATTTTTACCATTCGGCCGTATCATTCAGTCACCGGTCCGGTCACTTGCCGTCAATCTTATTCATTCGTTTTTCGTGTGCAGCATCGTCAACATCGTTCCTGGTCTATTCCATCGCGAATTATAATCGTTACACATTAAAAAGTGCACAAAACATGGGAAAACGTAAACAAAAACATTGTGATAAGGATATTCGTCGCAAGATTCGACGTTTGGAGGATAAATTGCGACACAATAAGCGGAAAGGTAAAACTACCCGTCATTTTAACTTTTTTGTCAGATGTGTTAAAATTCGATTACAAAGTATAATAAGTATCGGAATAATCTAGTATTATAATTAATCAGGTAAATAATGCACTTACAGGAGATTATATAATTTTCGATTGATTTCGTATTCAATTGCATAATAATAATAAACTCCGATACCTACTAATTATTATGTTGCCTTTCATTCTGCAACCAGTGCTAAACATCTACATGGTAATTAAATCTGGAGGATGCAATATTGAAGTAAAATTTATGGTTAAAAGAACTTACCTTAAGTGAATTTCAACCAAAATTTTACGAAATATTGCATCCGAGAGATTTAATATCCCGCCTAACCCTTACAGTAGGTCATCCCCATGTTGCAGAATAAAGGTCTTGACTAATGATAGCTCTAAAACAAATGAATAAGATTGACGGCAAGTGACCGGACCGGTGACTGAATGATACGGCCGAATGGTAAAAATGTCTTCATTTTTAAATATCTAAAAATGTGTGACGATGCAGCATGTCGAAGAACGGACTACATGGTAATTAAATCTCTCGGATGCAATATTTCGTAAAATTTTGGTTGAAATTCACTTAAGGTAAGTTCTTTTAACCATAAATTATTTGAGGGTATTATCAAATTTTAGGTGACATCCTTGGTTTAACGTTACCTATACTACCGCACATTATGACCACCATAAAAATAAACTGTTTTGTTAGAACAAATTTCTTATCTGTGTAAATGTTATTATTGCTAAATAATTGTGACAAGGTTCCATGGTGGGTCATGATTCAGTTAGTTCGATTAGGGTGTTCAGCAACTTATGAGGCGGACTATACATCATGAAACTTTGTAGGTAGTTAGTTACCATTCGAAAGATATTAGCTCCAATCCGTTAAATTCAATAAATAAAATAACAAATCTCGTTATACTTAACAGCTTCTTCATTCAAATCGATAATGTCTTGCGGGATTTGTGTATGTTCCTATAATTAATGATCATCCTTAACCATTAGCAACGCTGTGGTGTATCACAGAATGGCTACAATTTTACATGTCTGACTTCTGCTTTATAAAAAGCGGCCAAGTGCGAGTCGGACTCGCACATGAAGGATTCCGTTAAATAAATTGCGGTTTACGATTTATGACATATTAAAAAAAAACTACTTACTAGATCTCGTTCAAACCAATTTTCGGTGGATGTTTGCATGGTAATGTACATCATATATTTTTTTGAGTTTTATCATTCTCTTATTTTAGAAGTTACAGGGGGGGGGACACACATTTTACCACTTTGGAAGTGTCTCTCGCGCAAACTATTTAGTTTAGAAAAAAATGATGTTCGAAACCCTTAATATCATTTTTAAAGACTTATTGGTTGTACACGTATGGGATTGATGAAAAAAAAAATTTTGAGTTTCAGTTTTGGATCCCCATCTCTAAAACTTAAAGTTTTTTTTAGATTTTCAACAGTATAGCTCTTATGGTTTCGGAAAAAAATGGCTGTGACATACGGACGGACAGACATGACGAATCTATAAGGGTTCCGTTTTTTGCCATTTGGCTACGGAACCCTAATAAAACTGTCAGTTCTAGGAAGTATGTTACATATTCATTGAAACATTGTTTTCCAACAAATGCTGATCAACCAGGAATTGAGTTTGGATGTCTGACCGCCACCTACGCTTCTGATGTACTTAAGGCCTCATTTATGGACACACGATGCGATGAGCGATGCCACCTGGGGCCAAATGTCGTAAATCTTTTTTGCCTTATACAATGCCGTAGTGAAGCCGCTAAGCCAATCATTAGAGAACGAGGCGCACTGATGTTGAGATGGGATTTAAATAACTGAGCTCCATCTTTGGTGCTGTCATCACTTACCATCAGGAGAGACTAGGATCAATCACTTGGTTAGTCTGTAACAAGAAAGAAACACATTTTAAGGCAATTTGCAAGCTTGCTGCCATAAAAACCAGCACATGAATCACAATATATTCATATTAATTTATTTGCTGCAACCATGGTATTTACAGGATGTTCTTAAAATTAATCAGTACAGACTTGGACCCTACTAGGGTGTAGCAACATGTTTAAATACTAAACTAACCTAAACATACATATATTTAAAAAAATCAACATATTGTTATATTTATATAAAATCTGCACATTATTAACAACATACCTACTTGATTGCATTTGCACCATCTATTAAATTGTTAAAATTTAATGGCCCATGAACTCCTGCAGCGAGTATGGGCATTCAGTTAGGAGGTAAGTTTTAAGTTTATTAACAAAAGTGTTATATCTAACTTCGTTTCTTATAAGCTGCGGGATTTTATTGTAGATTCAAATAGACATTGCGTAAGGGCCTTTACTCAACATTGTTAGTTTAGCGGGAACTGCTTGAATTATTTTATTGCGATGCCGTAAGTTGTGTGCAATAGTGCTTATTGGCGCGAAATGCGCGGCACCGGGCCGGTACAAACAGTACTTTTGCATGCATACCGCTTTGCTTCCGTGCAATATAATACTAAATAATGCGCAAAAAGTAATACTGACAGCATGCTAACAAGTAAGAAATCTGAGTGGCATCAGAACTTCCAGAAGAATCACAAGCGCGTTGCCGACCCTTTATTCACTTGTGGATTCGCTGTGTTGGCGGATAGAGACATGCAGGTCCCTCACTCCCAACACAACGCACCCTAGGGAGCTCTGGCGACCTTACTCACCACCAGGAACACAACACCACATACTTCATAGCATGCAATAATATAGCACCACTACAAAGCAGTGGTGCTATTATGGCTGCGGTCTTCTGTAAGGTTCTCCAGTTGGGCTGCTCCACATACGAGCTGGAGCTTCTAGGTAGCCACTTTGAAATATCGGAGCAGTGGAAGCAAGAATGTCGGGGCTGTTCTAACGTCAATAAACCCCACTGTGAAGTTGCCGGGGTTCTCACTACCCAGAAGAGACTGGTGCCAGCTAAACCGACTACGGACCGGCTGTGGTCACAGCCGAGCATACATGCACTAGTGTGGATGGAGAGACTCGCCGGCGTGCGAGTGCGGCGCCGCCGAGCAGAACATCGCGCACATCATCAGTGCGTGCCCGCTCACCAAGTACAGCGGGCAACTGGAGGACTTGTTCACCTTGGAAAATGACGAAGCTATCCAATGGGTCCAGCAGATGAACATTAGATTATAAGAACGATTGAATTAGCCATACGAATAAATAAATAAACATACGAGCGAGATGACATTTCGCTGTACCCTACCTCTCTTGAAAACTAAAACTCTCTTAAACTTGTCAAACTTTCAAAACATTCAGTTTTTAACGATCACCGCTAACGATTACAGACGGTTTGGCGCAACTCACCCTTAGTAGAAATATACCGGTAAAATCCGGACATAAAGAAATATACTATGTATTTGCTTAAACATGGTAAGTACATGTACATTACTCGAGGAATAGGGAACATTACTGCAATGTTCTGCCGCCAGAGGCAGCACTACCACTAATAGTAAACCAGTATAGGAATATAGGTATTCACAAGCACATGCACAAATTGTTTGTCAAATGAGTGACAAGGATGCTTGCATAGACAATACTGCAAGTGGGAACGAGATACAGTGTCAACGCTGCTAGTGTCGCCACCTACGAAGAGCTTTGCGTAATGTTCCCTATTGATGAAATTATCAATTTCAGAATGGAATCTAAAGGAAAACAAAAGAATATTAGGTTTCAAGTTGCCTGCAGCGTAACAGCGTAATGATTGCTATTAGTCGATGCCAGAATGTGGAATTCGATTCTCCAACAGTAAGTGTTTGTTAAAAGGATTTGTTATTGGTTTTCTAGGGTTCTGTATGAGCACGTGCAAATATGGCCTTATTCAGCTTTCACCGTTCGTCTTTAACGGTAAAATGAGAAAAATACAGCATCAAAACAATCATAGTAATAAACAGAAGTGAGTGTCGCATGTCGAATGAAAAACAAAATATATGAAATACGGGAAGCAATATGAAAACTTAGCGCTTTTAAGCTAAGTCTTTTAAAAAATACGCTAGTATAATTACATTGAACTACAGCAATATAGAATACGAAATATTAAATTGTCTTCAAATAATCTGCCGGGAAGAACTGCATTCTTCTTTGAAATTTTTAATACCGTATAGGGTCTAAAAAGACCAAAGGGACGTGAGAAAAACATCCGCTGCATCATCATCATATCAGCCGACAGACGCCCACTGCTGAACATAGGCTCCCCCAAAGAGTGCCAAAATGACCGGTCCTGCGCCACCCGCATCCAGCGGACTCCCGCGACCTTTACTAGGGTCATCAGTCCACTTTGTGGGGGGCCTACCGACGCCTCGCCTTCCGGTACGTGGTCGCCACTCGAGAACCTTTCCGCCCCAACGGCCATCGGTTCTACGTGCATTGTGCCCCGCCCACTGCCACTGCCGCCGCATACCGGCTGATTATACGTGCGTCGCCGTGGCGCTCTTTCGATTTAACGCATTGACCTGCATCAGTATTCACTAACTGGAAATCCAACGTTACAACGAGTGAATGTGACACAAATACCAAATTGTATTAAGTAGTAGGGAACTTTGAGTGCAAATTATTCGAAATTGAAGTCCCATGCAAGTTCCCCATTAGTCAGTGCAAGTTAAGCCAAATGTCGATAGACAAAGTACGAGTGCAACTTGCTGCCGTGAAGTGCGTTCGTGTATATCTATGGAATTTACAAATTCGAGCGATATAGAAGAAGAACAAATGAACAAAGTTGGTTTTGCGATAGCCGCTTTGAAACCTATACGATGGCGGCATTTTAAAAACGAAAAGCTTGGCACTTATTTCCTGCTCACACCTTTGTCATATCTTCGGACAATCAGGACATCATCCATAATACCTTGACTGATGACCAGGTAAAGGTCGCGAGAGACAGCTGGATGTTGGTGGTGCAGAACCGTCCATTGTGGCTTTCTTTGGGGTAGGCCTATGTCCAGCAGTAGATGTCTCTTGGCTGATATTAATTATCATATCAGCCTTTACCAGGTTATCAATCCACCTTGTGGATGATATGTTGATTGTCCGCATCTTATTGCCGCCTCATCATTAGATGAAGATGAAAAATCAAGACGTCATGCTTATCCGTCCTGTCTCTTCAGCTTCTGTTTTGCGTATTTAGTATATGTTCATTGAAAATCGTCATCGCCTCACATTCCTTTGGTATACTGTGTACCTTGGTGACCAAGCCCTCCTACCTATGATGGAAGTAATAATTCCGTTGCGCAAGACAATCTAGACTCGCTTATAAACACTCAACTCTCATTTCATACGGGGAAATACAATTCCTTTTCAATTTACGCGGCAATTTCATGAAACTGCGGCCACAGTGGCACAAGAGATGATCTTATCCGTACCTTGACTCGTATTAATCAGAGCAGAATCAGTATTTAAATCAGATTTACCATTTGAATGCCACGAACTCCGTAGGAAGAACTTAGGCAGTTTCTAATGAATTTGTTTTGACTTACCAGACGCAGTGGAATCGGAAGTACGAAAGTTCGAATATATTTCACAATAGATTTTAGAAAAGATTTTACACTTGTATTATAAGAAAGAGGTCTATTTCTTATTTGTGTGCACACACTAATGTTTATCACTTTATTTATTGTTTAAAAACAATTATAATAGGATTATGACACCATTCTCTTAACACGACAGTTTTTTCCTAACAACGTATCCTAGCAACAGTTTCTTCTTGTTCTTGAATGATTTTGACAACATAGGCATGTTTTATAAAGTCTGTATACCTATGCAGATTTAACAGTTTCCACGTTTCCACCACCCAGTGTGTTTGAAAATAAGGGGGAATCAGCAAGACATCATGACGTCTACGTTCCAACTATGAGCAATAACGTTTTTAACCGAGTCAGTTTTAGTGCTAGTTGCAAGGTGCGACAGTGTTAGCATCAGTAATCATGGCGCTAATCTGAGCTCTGATATCACACAACACCAGCCATCTTTACATCAGATCAAAATATAGGCGATCCTTAATTCATTTATTAGGATGTCGCCCTATAATTACGGATACGTCTGGGAGAACATTAACTATTACTGTTAGGTGTTAGGTAGGCCTATTATATAGTTATGCTCGCCATCGCAGGTTAATGGCGTGGCTGACTACATAAAATCACTGACCAAATCTTCCGCGGTTGAGGGTTCTCCTAACGTCAAACCACGAGAAATTGAAAGACATCGCAAAGGACAACGTGAAGTTCATCAACAACTTTCCAAAACCGAAGAACACCGCCTTTAAACCGCCACGACCACTGACAAAAGTAAAGCACGACTGAGAAAAGAGAACTATATGACGAACGGGTACTGCTTGTGATATCGTCTTTGGCAAATACGAGGATATTTTCCGCCCGCAGGCCGTTGGCAGATGACTTGATTGACACTACAATTTACTTTTCTGAAGGACTCGGTACCCTTTGAACGAGTGGGTTTCAAGAGTTACCAAGTTATTTTTGGAATACTAATTAAAGTTAGTTGATATTTTCCGTTAGCTTTTCCGAGAAGAAAAATGTCACAAAAAAAGAGTTTTTTGTGCAATGACTTTTGTATGCCACTTTATTGAGACCTTTGCTTATCAAACAAAGGTCTCAATAAAGTGGCTAGGCATATTACTGTAATTTTTAGGAGTTAATGACTCACTTTTCAGCAACAATTTTATTGGTTATATTTTTTGTCCTCAACTATATAAATAAGTTTGGATAACACTTCCAAAATGATATTTCAATGTTGGCCACGATTTCATCCGTCTTCATGAACAGAAAGATACATAGGTACCTTAGATCAAGATTTGTTTCATGTTACTGTAATTATGAGTTTGAAAGTAGGTATGTATGTATGTCACATTATGTAAGTTGAAAACTGGTTTTCAATGTGGGCAGCGATTTTATATGTCGTCATGTCCTGAAATTGCATCAAGATTAGTTACATATTTCTATCTTTCTTTGAAAAACATACATACATTACGGAGATATTTATGTTACATTTTGTTAGTCGGAAAATTAAAAAATTCCGCTTGGTCTAAGTCTTATCCCAATATAACATTTTATTTTACCATTTTTTTTTATCTCATGCAGTTTAGGAGTGTCCATCGCCACCTCCGTCCACGTCTCTATCATCAGAACAGCTCGATGGTGCCATAATACTGCATTGTCACCGAATTAACATCATAGTTTAATATCAAGTAGCTTGAAAATGGTTTGCAAATGTTGAAGGACAACTTACTTACATAAAAACCAAATATAAGATACCTTCCATTATAAAACATTCGACAGTACCGTAATTACGTTATCACAGAAGAACTAGAAAGTTTAAATTGCCAACCTAATCGGATCGTACACTGAATTTAGCTCCCGGTGCCGAAAGTTCCAATTTCCGTCGCCAGAGTTGGCTGAGCATTTCTTTTGTCGCCCCGATAAGGCGGGTGGCGAGAGCTGATAGTCGACTGAGCTACCCAACTGGGCCAATCATAGAAACTTGTATTTTGATTACATTGGTTTCTTAGGTAGGTAGTTAATTGAAACATGTCCTTGGCTCTGCGAGACAACGCGAACCTGTTTGTATTTTTTTAATCAATTAATTTCTAAAACCTGTTTCGACATAAAAAATCCATATAATTATCAAACCTGCTCACAAAATTCTAAGAGAATCGTTTGAGAAATGCGACCTGTAGAGTAGAACAGCCGGACATCCGGACAGACATACAAAATATTTTTTCCCCAAGCTGAAACGGTGAACCTCGTTGGCTTCGCTCATGCTCATGCTTCGTTCAATAAAGGATGATGAGTCAAAGTAGTAAAGTACTGAGACATTCTTAAAAAATCATGCCTACGACAATTCTTGGGATATTTTAGAAAGAGGATCTCGGGGCTCAGTTGTAATGTGACCGGAATACCAGAAAAGAAGGAGACTATTCTTCTAATAAACTCAAAAAACTAGACTAAGTTATTGAACCGGGAATCAAACCAAATTAATGTGATACATACACATGTGTGAAGTTTCCAATAAAAACCTTCTTAGTAGCTCTAAAAATAAACGAAGAACAGAACATGAGAAAACACGTCTTCTAAATTAACTACCAGAGGGGTAATCACGTAACGTTCCGAACGCGCGTCGGTACAATTTAACTGTCAATTTTCCATATAAAAAGTGACATTTAGACCTACCTGACGCGCGTACAATGCGTTACGTGATCGACCTACAGCTTTCTGCGAAAACAAATTTTAAATGTTGCTCGAACAATACCAGCCGTAGGTATCGCAATAGGAGACTCTAAGTGCCAGGAAATTGTGTTCTTTCATTTAAATTCCAACATCCTATCGAGAATCTCGAAAGCTTTAACAAACATCCGATACGAGGTTCCAAGCTAATATCCTGGTTTGATTATTATATTCGATTACTCATACTGTTATAGAATATAATATCTGTATTTCAGGTCATAGACCCATATGATATTTGGTGGTTATACCACCTATCGAAATAAAATATAGGAACAAACATGAAAAATCGAGGTCCAAATAAATTTAGTATATATATTATTATTATTCTGGTAGTGGCTTCCGGGCAGTGAGGGCCCTTTTATCACTGCGATCATCGCTGACACAGACCACTTAACCTATAGACGCCGCTTACCAAGGCGCCCGCGTGAGCCAAGCTTAAGCTCAAAAAACACCAAGCAGCTGCCACGCCCCTAAACATTATTTTAGTACGCGGTCGACCGTTCACGAAGTAACATGTAATATTCGACTGCTTTCTTGGCTATAAAGTGTACAAAATATGCCTTATTGTATGGTTAAACTGTGTGGACATTGTAGCAAGACATCAAGTCTTCAAAAGCATGGGATTTTATTTCACAGGTAAGCAATTTTTTACTTTTTACAACGCAAAAACAATCATAACCTAGCATTTAAATTTATAAAGTAAAGGTTGCTTAGCGTTGATGTCTTTCAACGGCTGTCTTTTTCTTTCGCTTACATTTTCTTGGCATTCCGTCTTTGTCGCACCATTGCAGTGTCTTAATTAGTGATGTGACTGGTCAATAACTTACGTCACCGATATCCGGAAAACAATATGAACTGTGGTGTAATACAACAAACTTGTATTATTGAAGTAAATACTACTAATACTGTATTTATTTATGAGAGGTGTATTGTATTTGTAAATAATCTTTTATTTTGTTTTACAAACTTTTATTTACTTTCACATTCAATCTTGCAAGTTAAATTTGACCCACTTTCCAGAGACCGAATGAGCTGAAATTTTGGGTATAAGTATAGTTTGGATGACAATTCATTATTATTGTACCATCGAGCTGATCTGATGATGGAGACAGAAGGTGGCCATGGGAATTCAGTACCTACTTAACCGACGTAACCCCGTTGAGTTTGGGCTCGTTAGAATCGTCTCAATTAGTAGTTGATGACGGGATACAGAAAAGTTCAGTCGGCAATAAAAGCTTGTACCAAAAAAATGTTTTGATAAAAACTTATTTAGTAAGTATATATATTGTTTTACAAAACTCTAATAGTTAGTGGAATTTATTTTTGTTTATGCATTGAAGATGTGTAAAAGAAAATAGAAAAGTCACGGCTGTAGACAAAAGCCAATTTTGAACCATCCATTTTTGCCATCCATATTTCATACTAATTCCATACTATTCCATACTATTTACGATGACAATTATTAAACAAACGATGACATGTAATATTTATACTATTATAAATAAATGACTTATGACTTATTCCATTCCAAACTATACTTTACTATAATATATATACTATATACTATATTTTACTATATAATTTTACTATATAATATTATAAATGTACGTACTTAGCAAAAAAACACAACCGCACAGCGCTATTTGACGCATATACACGAAACTAATACATTTTAAAAACCAATAAAATATGATATTCGCTTTAATGTTGACGTTGGTTCCAAATAAAAATATTTACACTTATATTCTGTAGTATATTTTTCGAGTGTGTCCCATCACTACCCAAGATGGCGCGCAGCACCGTGCCCTTGAGCCAGCCAATCACAGTGCACTTGTCGCCCCCCGCGCCCCGCCAATTTGGCATAATGAAATACTAGACAAAGTTTTATGAAGTGGCGTCTATAGGTTAAGTGGTCTGTGATCGCTGATCTATTGTGATTTGTTTATATATTACAATAATTGTTTGTCGTTTCCGGTTCCGGCTGAAAACCAGCACTGTAGGTGTCTGACACCTCCGCATAATGCTGAGCCTGTGTCCAGTTCACTGCCGCAGAGACACACTTGTTTCACATTTTAAGTGTTCTGTGGTTATGTTATTGTTTAATGAAAATGAAAATGAATTTTATTTGAAGGATAATAAATAAATCAGCAGGTACAATTTCCTTACATACTACTTGTCTTATTGCTAATACATATGTGTGAGCTTTTATGTATGCTCGGTTGCGATGAGGTTAGAACACCCGAACTAGGTCACCTTGTATCTCAGGGTCCTTTCCTCTCTGCAACCGGACGATATGGACATGTTGTATTTAAACAAGTGGTTGCCAAGGAAGCAAATACTAACTTAAATTACCCTTCCAGCCCGTAAACTAGAGCAAGCTGTGTTTTACGGGCCGGGATAACTAAGCCTAAACCTTAACTAATGCTCTTACCTTTAGTTGATAAGAGTAGATATTCGTAGGTATGTTAGTAGGTATATATATATATATATATATATGATAGGTATAATTGTATGTGTAATTGTAGTTTGTGTAGGTAAGTGTGTATGGGTCTACGGATTAAAGCCAGTGAGTAATTTTTCAGTTTCATTATAATTGAGGAGCTGTAGCCAATCTTTTACCTCCTTTTTGCATTTAAAATATGTCAGTGGGTAAATATTGAGATGTTTGTTCAGCAAATTATAAAGGCGGATGCTTATGTGGCGATAATGGCGGGCAGCAAAGGTGGTTCTGTAATTTTCTAGTTTGCATATCTGGTAGTTTCTTCGTCTTTGATTGAGGCTGTCACTATTAAATGGTGTTTGTTTGTGTTTCCAAAGTACAGTTTGCTGGACAAAAGCTTGTCTTAGTGTAAGAACATCGGCGTCCTGGTATAGTTGGGTAGTAGAATATCTAAAATCTTTTTTAAGCATCACTTTAAGTACGGCTCTGTGTGCACGTTCTAGTCTTAGGAGTGTTGTTTTGTCGGAGCCGCCCCAGATTGTGATGCAGTAAGTGATGAGGAAGTGGCACATCGCGTAATATACGGTTTTAAGCGTGGCCTGGTCAGCCGACTTTCTTAAGTTTTTAAATACAAAAATAAGTTTTCTTATTCTTGGAATAATATGTGTTTCTTGTGTGTTTAGGAATTACACATCTTTCTTTCTTCGCGCCCGGTCGAAATCACGCTCGGCCTGTGAGGGGCGTGCGTGGAACCAGGTACCTACAAAGTTATAACTGAGAAAACACGAAGAAGCCCTTTTGATAATTTTATTAAATGTACTGAAAATTAAATGTACTTGAATGTACACCGAGCGGACACTGTCTCCGCCCCTGTCACGCAACGCACACAGAGACAGTACCCGCTGGGATGTATGAGTATGGACTATTGATGATTAATAGTATCTTAACAAAATGGGTTATTGTTATTATTATTATTATGTACTTTCGCTCATTTACGCGGGCGGTACGATTGCAACAAAGGGGTAATTAGGACTGTTTTGTTTATGTTACACTACGAGTACTGACAGAAAAACGAAGCATTATATCACAAGGATATCAGTAGAAAACTAGTAACAACAATTAAATGACATTTAAATAAAAGATGAATCCAGAAACAACGAAATTAATGCATGAAAGAAGCTTTCTTTTTTTCCGCAAGGTTTCTTTCCGCAAGCTTCGATACTGCGTCAATCTTCTAATGTAATCCACTCCTATATTGCATCTTCTACAGTCCGAAGCTTTGCATAATGCATAGGTATTACCCTGATTGCATGACAATGCAGCCGTGTACCATCTAGTCCGATAAAATGACATTGTGTTAGGACAATGTTTGGCGCCTATAACATTTTGCGTCCAAGGATTATCATGTACTTACTAGGTAGGACTAATGTCTGCTATGGTCTGTAGGTTTGAGTCGGGCAGGAACTAAGAACTATTTACCCATAAAATCCCAGAGGAACCAGTGTGTTTTTAGACTTATTTTTGATACATTTTGGTTAGTTTCGGTTCTCTATCATTTGACGAAAAACAATTTATTTGACAAATGCATCATTTTGTAAACAACCATTAGACAAATACACATTACGTAAATATTTCATTTTACAATTGCATTGAAAAAATAAACTATCATTAGAAAAAATATTAATTTCACAAATGAATTATTTTACTGTAAGGGATGAAGATGAATGTAAGTAAGACGAAAGTGATGGTATTTGAAAAAGATGAAATTATGACAGACTGCGAAATAATTGGTGAAGAAAGACTGGAACAAGTAAAAGAGTTTGTGTATTTGGGGACACTATTTACTGGAGACGGAAAGCATGAGAAAGATATTGAAAGGAGAGTGAATGCAGGGAATCGAGTGAATGGGGCACTGAATGCCTTTATGGGCAGCCAGAAAATATCGCAAAAAGCACGCGTGGCTGTGCATAGGGGAGTGTTGGTGCCCACACTTATGTATGGTAGCGAAAGTTGGGTGTGGCAAAAAAGACATCAAAGTCGAGTGAATGCAGTAGAAATGAGAGCGTTGAGAAGTATGTGTGGAGTGAAATTGAGTGATAGAGTCAGAAACAGTGTGATAAGAGATAAGTGCAGAATGGATAGAGATATAGTCACGAACATTGAGAAAGGTATGTTATGGTGGTTTGGGCATGTAGAGAGGATGGATGAAAGAAGATTAACGAAGAGAGTGTATATAAAAAGAGTGGAAGGGCAAGTTGGAAGGGGAAGACCTAGGCGAACTTTCTCCGATCAAATTGGAGAAATCTTACAGAAAGGCCAGGTCAAAAGTACCCTAAACCGACGAGCATGTATGAGAAATGTTATGAAAGTGAGTGAAGCGAAAGTAGTTTGTCAGGATCGTAGCAAATGGAGATCCATGATCTCTGCCTACCCCTCTGGGAAAGAGGCGTGATTATATGTATGTATGTATTGTTTTACTTCGCCATTTGACAAAACGTTGGTAGATAAAGTGTTCAGTTAATAAAATTTAATTTTTTGCTTGAAATCTTGAGTGTCTTAAGTTTCTACGAATATAATTTTCTTAATGTAAATACATATTCAAACATTGTAAGATTTTCACGTTCTTTATAAAATGTTTAAATTTATAAAGAACTCTTTTTTAAACTATGATTTAGTCAAACTTTTTTGTCAAATGATAGGATACCAGTATAGACCGGGAGATATTGACACATTATTGTACCCACATTTCCGGTCATTTGAACCAAGTTTGGCGACCCGTCAGGAGTCTAATTACGTCTTGCAAAAAAAAACCCTCCTTTGCGGTGGTATGGCGGCCATTTGTAACCGTCGGAAAAGTACGGCATGGTGAGTTTCGTGACTGGCTACTCGACGATGAACTGTGCAAAATTTTGCCCGGTATGTACAAGTGGTTGAATTGTTTGTTTAATTAATTTGTTCTCGTTGGTATGGCGGGCTGTAAGTCACACCGGAGAAGTAAGGCATTACGCCACTGCCTCCTTCGTAATTTATCCGACACGTTTGATTAACGCCCACACGATTGAGCTGAATGATCATAATTTTCCTTTCCGTCATTACGTAATTAGTCAGACCCCTGAAGGGTCGCCATACTTGGTACAAATGACCGCAAGTTTTTTTTCACTGTCTCCCGGTCTAGTAGTTCTCTGACAGATTGAACTAGACCTTAGCGCTTCGTTTAAAGGCCGAGCACAACTCTAATAACCAGTATGCGCCAGTTTGGTTGACTATGCATTATTAATGACATCATATGCTTAGATTATAGCCAGACGATCAAGTAAGTTCTGAGGCAATCAAGGTATGCTCAGTGCTGAGGGGTAATCACGTAACGTTCCGAACGCGCGTCGGTACAATTTAACTGTCAATTTTCCATATAAAAAGTGACATTTAGACCTACCCGACGTTTGTACAATGCGTTACGTGATCGACCTACTGGTTAGGGTATTAATTAGGATTTGAATTAGTCTCCATTATTGAACCAACGGTTGAAACACGTAATAAAGCCGTCTTTAATCCAGTTATTGCGTTATAACTTTAAAAAGACTTGTATAATCAAAATACTGATTTCAATTTATCAACCCTTCTAAATTGTTTAAAATTGAAAAAGGCGTAATTTTCGCTACCCACTGGACGATCATCAGGAAATAGTCGCCAAGCATTTTTATCTCTAAGTAAATGTACTGCTTTCTGTTGCAGTTTCCGGCACCTATTTATCTAATAAATGATAGAGAGATGTGAATTAAATCCATAAAAATGTGTTATTACATTATCGCCCGTGCTTACAGCTTAGACGACAAACTCCTGCAAACTGAGACATTTTACTTTGACCAATTATGTCGATTGTGTAACGATTATAAGTTGTCCTAACGCTCGTGCGAAAAGTTACGTGAGTCTAAGATACTATGCGAATTTTAACAGTAATACAACTGACGTGACGTGGATGCCATATCGATTGACATTGATGTTATAACAAAGTTATATCAATGCCAAAACTCCCAAAGTATTCCGAATTGATTCATCATCAATACGAGTAAAACAAGTTATAGGTAACTATGTAACCATGTTCACGTGTTCAGTCAGTTAGAGAGAAATGTGTCTCCTATTGACAAACTTCAATGTAAGGTAGGCTATGTTTCTCTGCGGCTGGTTGTCCTATTAATGTATTTATTTTTAGCCGACTTCAAAAAAGGAGGAGGGAGGAGGTCATCAATTCGTCGGTAACTTTTGTTTTTTTATGTAGGTATGTATTATTCGAAGAAAATTATTTTTTGTTTGAAAGGGTGTCCTTCCCAAATGACACCATGGTCATCAGGTCATGATCTGATGATGGGATCCTGGAGAAGTGTGGATATGTGCTTGTATGTGGCTTGGTGGAGTACCTACTGAATTGAAGTCGGTTAAAACATTTTAGGGTTCCAGAGCCAAAATGGCAAAAACGGAACCCTTATAGTTTTGTCATGTCCGTCTGTCCGTATGTCTGAGCGCGGCAGAATATCATTTGGGGGATACCTTGTACCCTGTTGAGTACCTCCACCATTTATAAAGCCTCGCGCTTTGATCGCGCGTCTATTCATCATCAAAAACGGCGCCACGGGCTCGCGTCTCGTCCAAATTGTCAGATTAGTGAATAGGAGCGTCTTTTAGGTCTACTTAACGTCCCCTGTAAATATCTGACGCGCTCGAGTATTTTTTTTCCTCGTTCATACTTACTTGTACCCTTCCGCCTGGCCAACCCCACTATCTAAACCATCAGATTAACATAGGTACCTTCGTTATCAGAGACACGTGGGGCGTCATCTCAGAGCATAGAATACTAGAGAGAGGACAAGCCGCCGGCGGCCGTGTCGCAGCTGTATGCTCAATGGGCATTTTCAATGGGTTTTTTCCCAAAATGCCTGATATGATGCGCGTTTATTGTCAAATAAGCGTGTAGGTATACAAGTGTGTGTGTTTTAGATGTGTGCGTGCTTTGTCTTGTCAATTACTTGGGCGTTGTGTGGGTTAATGTACTTGCGACAGGCTCACTCTATACAAATCGGCCGCCATGTCCGATCTCCTTATATTCATACATCTGTGGGCGTCATACACTATCAAAACCTGGCGCGCTCGAGTGACTGTTGTTTTTACCTGTAGACGCCTCGTTCACCATAAAAGGCATACATGATATAACTTTTCTTTTATTCTATCGCCTAATCTTCAAAATCTATAATGTCTCAACGACGCTCGAGTAAGTCCAAATTTTCTATTACCGGCGATTTTGACGCTGGTTATTTGACACCCAACAAGTTTTGTATATTGATATGTATGTTAGTCTGTGAGGTACATGTAAATATGAGCCTTGTTGCGTAAAACAAATAAATAAATAAAACAAATAAAGACATCAAGTGACCATATAAATGGTGTTTCAGTTTGCCTAAACTAAAACAGCATTTATCCGGTCGCTTGGTAGCTGGCTAGTAAAGCATGCAGATAGTATGATTTCCTGACGCAAACATAACTATGGTGAGAGCTTAATATCGCTCCCAATATTACGCTGACTAAATAAACACTTCGGGTGAACGAGCATTGATGAAACGTTATTTCATTCTGGGGCTTCCCTCGGAATGCGCTACTGATGCTGAGGCTGATGCTGATGCTGTGAGATTGGTGGCCGCTACCAACCTAAACAATTGGCTACTTGAAAATGTGTGAGGTTGGTGGCCGCTACCAACCTAAACAATTGGCTACTTGAAAATGTGTGAGGTTGGTGGCCGCTACCAACCTAAACAATTAGCTGCTTGAAAATTTGTGAGGTTGGTGGCCGCTACCAACCTAAACAATTGCCTACTAGAAAATTTGTGAGGTCGGTGGCCGCTACCAACCTAAACAATTAGCTACTTGAAAATTTGTGAGGTTGGTGGCCGCTACCAACCTAAACAATTAGCTGCTTGAAAATTTGTGAGGTTGGTGGCCGCTACCAACCTAAACAATTGGCTACTTGAAAATGTGTGAGGTTGGTAGCCGCTACCAACCTAAACAATTAGCTACTTGAAAATTTGTGAGGTTGGTGGCCGCTACTAACCTAAACAATAGGCTACTTGAAAGTTTGTGAGGTTGGTGGCCGCTACCAACCTAAACATTTGGCTACTTGTAAATTTGTGAGGTTGGTGGCCGCTACCAACCTAAACAATTGACTACTTGAAATCATTGTGTCATTCGAACCAGTTTTTGAGTAGAACAAATATAAATTAGTATAAGACTAAATAATTATAGCACGTAAACAGACAAAATATCACAGATTTCGTGCCACACAACGACTATGCCACATTGGAAATGAATCCACGGAATTCGAAGAAATTGCTTACAGTGACTTACATGAGCAGTATTTGTACTGAACTTACGTTAAAATTTATAAGTGTACAGGCGGCCTTAGATTAACATAAGTATCCTCAACATTAACGCCTGTGAACAAACAAATTGCAAAATTTCCACACGTGTATCGAAGTTTGAATAATTGTCGCCGTGGCGCATAAGTGTACATATTTAATTTTTCGTTTAATAAGTAGGTAATAATAATGTTCAAAGTACAAGAAAATAATTACACGACAAATCTGTCGTTAACTCGAGAAGTGGTAGTCACACCGCCGTCAAAGTCAATCGAGTCTTGATCGGCAGCGGCTGACTCTTAAAACTATGATGTGATAAGGTTTTATTGAATCCATTAAACACGTGCTTTTGTAACAATAGTGAACCTGTTTTATGGTGGTGCCTTAGAATAATAACTCCTAGAAACGCAGTTCACGCGCAACGGTGAGGCCACCAAAACTCAGCCATAAATGGCGTAGTACGCCGATCGGTGGAACACTATTGGTGCGTTTGTGTGCATATTGGCGCGTGTGACTGTGAATACGAGTTGATCACAACTACGTGAATCCATTTTATGCCTCACGCTTGGCGCGTCAGCCGTATGAAACTATCATTCTAGGCGTTATTATTCTAAGGGTGGCGCTTGGTGGTGGTGGTAAAATAATATGATATGGACCGTAACATGCTTTGGAGAACCAAAGAGTCCATATCATATTATTTTTAACCGACTTCAAAAAAGTAGGCGGTTCTCAATTCATCTGCATGTATCTTTTTTTTATGTGTGTTTGTTACGCGATAAATCAGTAATTTATGAACTGATTTGAATTTTTTTTTCTCTGGTTGTAAGCATATACTTCCAGATTGGTCCCGTTGTCACCAAAATCCAATTCTGATGATGGGATCTTGGAGAAATCGAGGGAACTCTTAAAATTTTATAGGCAAACTTGAAGCAATTTGGCTACTGATTTGAAGTCGGTTAAAACTTTGTTTTGAAAAGTATATTATGTATAAGTTACTATGACAGTTTTGTGCGGGGCAGAATACCAATAAGAAAAAGTTAATCGATCCTATTATTATATGAATCCTGGAAAAATACTTAACAGATTTAAATTGAGACAACCTGCAGGTTTGCATCTATTTGGTTAATATGCTAAAAAATCATAATTTAACAATGTAGGTACGAAACATACAATTTAAATATAACGAAGTAGAACGAAAATCTACATTAAGTGCAGCTCTTAATGTAGGTTTTCGTTTCAAATTGCAGGTTGTTCCAATTTCATTCCGTTGATTATTCCATTCATAAAATAATGGCGTCGGATCGTATTGAGTTGCAATTTAATTTAAAAGAGACGCTAAGACACTATTTTTTGAGTCCTTAATGTAGCTAATTCTGCAATTCTACAATTTCTTCCAATTTTGACGGAGTGGAGACTGCATGCTGTATTTTTTTTATTGAGAGCTCACAGTGCATCCCGTGCAAATAGTTTATTGAATACTTTCACTGCCAGGAACCCGCGTAGCGAGCGCCTATGCCGTAGGCGCTTTTCGCTACGCACGAGGAAAACCACGGGATCCGCAGGATCCACTACGAGCGTAGCCTACCAGCGTAGCAACTCTTGGCAGTGAATGTGGGTGCGCAGAAAATAAAATCTGTACTGCCTTGACACTGACAGCCGAAAGTTCACTGATAATGCATTAACTCCGAACCAAATACGCAAGTGGCCTCAGTTAAAACAATTGGCAACACAAGCTCTCCGAAATATAAATACCCAATAAATTTTCCATAAGCCACCCACCATTGTAATTTCTCCAAGTGTCCAGACACGTTCAAACCTAAACATATTCATACAATTTCGAACTTTATCGCCCAGTCATAAGTTCCAAAATATTTCAAAGACGTGACTGTAAATTGTAACAATAAATAAGAACGCTCCTTCGTACAAATACCAGCTAATCGATTCACAACTTACCTCAATTTAGTCACCATTATATCCTGACCCCGAAATTTTTAAAACCAATAGGCAATCGGAGGTCAAGCTTTTACTGGACCTTTAAAGCGAGTTGTTCTTAATACCAGCCTTAAGGAGGATAGCCGTTTATTTTGTATTTTCTTCCGCTCCCACTGTATTGCTGGTTTCTAATAACGAATTTCCCCTACTAATGTCTCCATTATCTATAAAGTTTCACTACTATAATTTTTTTCACTTGTGGGAGTTTTTACTTTTCGTTGTAAGTTTAACTTTACTTTTTCCTGAGAATTTGAAATTGTGATACGGATTTTTATTTTATTTTTATAGGTTTTTAATTTACGGTACGTATGCAAAATGTATAGAAAAAAGTGGAATAGCGGAATAAAAATTTGGACACTTTTTCTTTATCAGAATCCATTCAAAAATTTTTAAGAAAAAAGTAATACGTTCCAATGAAATATAAAAAAAGCGGCCAAGTGCGAGTCAGACTCGCACATGAAGGGTTCCGTTAAATAAATTGCTTTTTACGATTTATGATGTATAAAAAAAAAAACTACTTACTAGATCTCGTTCAAACCAATTTTCGTTGGAAGTTTGCACCCCACACGTATGGGTTTGATGAAAATTTTTTTTTTGAGTTTCAGTTCTTAGTATGGGGAACCCTCAAAACTTAATGTTTTTTTTTTCTATTTTTGTGTTAAAATCTTAATGCGGTTCACAGAATACATCTACTAACCAAATTTCAACAGTATAGGTCTTATAGTTTCGGAAAAAAGTGGCTGTGACATACGGACGGATAGACAGACAGACAGACAGACATGCCGAATCTATAAGGGTTCCGTTTTTTGCCATTTGGATACGGAACCCTAAAAAGCTCTCCTAATTGCGCTCTCGTTGACATCTCTAGATAAAAAATGTATTGCAAAATTTTGCGGTGCGGCGCCGCACCGCAGACATGTGGCCCGGCCCTTAGCCATGTATTTTTGGTATCCACCCTAAGAATTCATTCATTCATTCTGATTCTGGTGTCTGAACGAAGATTTATCCTACAAGTTTTGGTCATGTTTGGATCACGTTCCAATTATCGTTGGGATGTTGTCGAAAATTGAGAAACGATGGACTCACTAACGAGTCTTGTCACAAATAAGTTTGAGTCCAAAATCACTTAGCTTTTATCGTCCACTGTACTTTTTTTTTCCAGAGAAATAAGATTAGATTAGATTATAGTCCTAAGATTTTATTGCGATGCTATTTGAACCAGGTTTTGGAGAAGAACAAATGTTTGTATGGAGGCAACTATGCAATTTAAGAACATAAATACCCAAAAAATTGAGTCAAAGACGGACGGACCTTGCTGGCGGCAGCCGAAACGATTATTACTAATTGACATGGGACTAGGATTATGACGTCACAGTATGCTATTGTATTTGTATATATTGTACGAATCGTTGTATGGAAAATCAAGTAAGTTTAAATCCATAGTTGTCATACAGTCGGTTGAGAAATGCGACCTCTAAAGGAGAACAGCCGGACAACGGGACATCCGGACATACTTCAGCCCAAACTGAAGTAGAGAACTTGGTTCGCTTCGCTCGCTCGTTCAATAAATATCCTCTTGTTATTTTTTTCCTTCTTTAATCTTTTCTAGTTCTCACTAAACCCGTGGGGCGAAAGGGTTACTTCGTTACATTAATGGAGGCAGCCGTGAGTGAAATTCGTTTGCGGTGAGCGGATACATTATTCCGATACATTGTTTCGCTATCCGATGCCTTTTTAACAAGCCTTTATTTATCTTGCAGACGTACACGGAAGAAAACAAGAAATTCATCGACATACCGACATTATCGTGAATGAAAAAGAAAGTTGAATCATCTTGAAATTAAGATTGAAGTGTGGGACGTTCAGGGTAGATAGTGACTACACGAGGCTTGGTTTATAACTGATTTATTAATAGAAAATTCATTTCTTTTATAGCAATAATTTCCTTTTCACTTATCATGCTCGCAAAGTTCGCCTTTGTGCTGGATGTATGCTGCACAAAATGCCACTTTTATGCAGTGCACAAAGTAGAATTGTTTTAAAGACTAAGATAATCGGGCCTAACAGCCACACACACAATAAAACTTCGTAGAATAAACTTGTCATTTGATTTGATTTGCATTAATACATTTCACATCCATGTTTTCCATTACTAGATTAATAAAACCAGATAAAATAGGAGTCAATTATTATTATAAAACGTATTAACCATTAAATGACTTGGCAGTATGAAGTACCTAAGTCTAATATAACGTCTCGAAAATTAAAACTTTAAAAAGTTAAGTGACAGGAATGAGCTATTATTTTATTTTATTTTGCAATTATTTGTTATTTTCTCGCAATCGAAGTGAAAAGCAGTGTGTATAACTCGGGCATAAATTAGCCATTTAACCCCTCGACTTAACTATCCACCCTCGCCGGTGGCTCGGGTGGATATAAACGTCTCAGGTTAAAGGGCTCGTTTTATGCACTTGTTGTACAATCTACTATTGTTCCTTAAACATTGCGTAATGTATGCAAGGTCGGTGAGTCCAAAGTGCAACGTTGTTATTACGGCATTACTAAGGAATGCGAACTATTTCCTTTGTGTTCGATTACCTGGAATTTATATAAATAATAATACGGAAAAATAGGTGGCTATTTGCCGACAGCTGTTAACATCTGTGCAACACATCATGTGCCCGGAGGAGATCAAATTTCTTGAGTTCAACAACTTGACCAAGAATTGTAGTAAGTGGCGATCACAATAGATCAGCGATGGTCGCAGTGATATAAGGGCTTTGACAGCCCGAAAGCCACTACCAGAAATAATAATAACATCTGTGACCAGCTGTTATCAGCTGTGACCCATACTACAAGATGATGCTCTCGAACCAAGTGAAAAAACCATTGGAATAGTTAGTAAATTGTGTATCAAGGTAGCAAAATGATATATTTTCGGCGAGGGCGGTATATTGAATCCTGATTGAAACGAAAGATGCTACAATAGAATCCCGAGCGAGCGTAGCGAGGTATTCTGAAGCAGAATCTGGAGCGTAACGAAGCATACAATGCAGTATTCGCAACCGGGCCTACGGGGCCCTTCGAGTCCAGTACAATAACGCGTTCCGGGTGATAGTGGGACTACCTCGTTTCTGTTTGCGGAGGCGCGAGTTGATTGTTTTTATTAATATACTAGCATGCGTAGCCGCACCGCATCCCTGGTGCGCCGGGTGCGGAGCAGTCCCAATACCATTCTGAAAATGATTGCGGATAAGCCTGACTGTGCCATTATGCTACACTGCGCGGGGCTGCATTCTCCCACTAGTGTTATTGAGTCATAAATATCACTGTAGTTTGTATTTAGTTTAGTTTTATTTATATATGTTTCATATAGTTACACGAATTAAATTAAATTGAATGTTTACGCCCGAGACGAAAATAAATTTGCTACCGAGTTTGCTACTTACACATACTGTTTTTTACACCCTCTAGGTATGTCTGAGAATTTTTTTAATCCTTCCTTTGAATTTTATTGCCTCTTTATTCTAAATAGCAGGATCAGGGAAGAACAGTACAACTTTGATCCCTCATTTGAGGGCAACAGTGACTCTTTTCTGACTGCAGCAGGTGTATTTTTTAAAACTATACGTGTCCATTATCACTTTGAATCTCTCAGACTGACTCCTGACGTTTGCCGTTTTTTATACGATAGCAGAACAATTTTCAAGGGTCTGTTTCAGTTTTTCTATGAATAATAAAAACAATATTAGGTTTCCCGTAACTCAGTGAAAAATTGGTTACACCACGAGCTTGAAAGATTTGGTCAAGGCTCGTGTGTTCTCGAATGTTCCTTTTGTACTATTATAATGACTGGAAACACAATTGCTTTTATCGCCTCTTTGATCGTAAATGTGGGATAAATGCTTCGAATAATCGAATTTCATTTCGACGTAATTCGGTTTTTTTTTTCTTTTGATGTTCCCTTATGTATGACATTAAATTCCGAACGCTTTCACATCGATTCTTTATAAGTACAGTCAGCAGTGAAAGCTACGCGTGTAAAGAGCTCAAAATTATCTTTACGAGATTTTTATAACCTTGTTACTGACGTGTTTAACTTAGATTATTTAAACCTATTCCAACGTTGTTGTTGACAACAATGAGAAAAAAAACAATATGTATCATCTATGAAAGGTTTTAGAACGTCTATATTTTTGTTTTTTTTTAATGTTTGTGCCAGGGACTGATTTTGGTTACGGTTATACCGGTATGAAACCGGTATTCCATTACGGTACCGTTATGTCGTAAAGGTTATTACGCGCGCCGCGCGAACATAACGGTACCGTAACCGTTTTGAAATAACGTTTAGCGGTATAATACCGGTATAATCTATATAAAAGTAAGCGAGCTGGCACTCTACAGAGGAAGCATTGGCTACTCAACATTTAAAAACAAAAAGACAAAACGGCAGTGTCTTTGCCAGCGATTTGGCAATAACCCCAGGCCAAAGTCGATATAACAGTACCTTTAAAAAGCGGTTACGGTACCGGAAAGAATAAAGGTCCCGCTACCGAAACCGCTATTTGACAACCGATATGACGTCATACCGTTGAAATAGAATACCGGTATTTTTCGGTTATGCAGTCCCTTGTTTGTGCTCATTGAACGAGCGAGTGAAGTGAAGGACGATCTCCGTTTCAGCTTTAGCAAAAGTTCTTTTGAATTAGTCGTCTGTCCGGCTGTTCTCCTCTACAGGTCGCATTTCTCAACAGATTCTTGTGATTTTGTGTGAGCAGGTTCAATAATTATTTATAGTTTTTTTTTTGAATCAGTTTTTCGAATACAATAAAAGGCTTGCGATTCCTACCAGCTCATGGAGCCACTAGTCTTTTTGCCATTGATGTGAAAAATCTGTCCTGACTAACTCAAGCAGATTTGTCAACCAAGGCTGTCTCCTGCTTTCTTTTTCTCATATATTTTTCAGTGGATTCGATATTAAAATTCGGCCGTAAGATTTTGCAGCAGGTCCGTGGCTAAGTCATCGTCCTTGGATAGATAATTTCTTGATCACTTTATTTATTGCATCACAATAATACATAAGTTACTCGTACTCGCCATTGCACACTAGATACACTAGTATGCCGCACTTTATGTCAAAGCAATATGGGTTAAATTCGACCCTAGAGGATTTTTCTTAATTCGAATTTAAGCCATATCACTGACATAAAGTGCAACGTCGAGTACTTTTCTTACAAGCAGTAAGACAGCGATTTTTTAGGATTGGATCGTTCGGCATTGTACATTGAACAACTGAAGTGCTAAAGAAAGTTTCACAAAAAGTTGCGTCACCCTCTGATTTATGGATGATATCCTGAGTTATGGATGTTATAACATCTTATTTTATATTTTTATCTATTATATATATCATCGCCTAGTACCCACAACACAAGCCTTACTGAGATTACCGTGGGCCTAGGTTGATTTGTGTAAGATTGTCCTATAATAAAAAAAAAAAGATCTCTTGGCCAAGATGGGACGGATGGAGGAGGATGAGACTATGAGACACTTATTGTGTGAATGTCATGCCCTTACCAGATAAAGAACGAATGACTTTGGTAACGGCTATCCGCAATCAAAGGAATCCAAAGGTGCTTCCGCTGAACTGCATCATCCGCTTTGTGGAAATGATGGAGCGAGCTTCGAAGTAGGCATAAAGGAGAGGGCAAATGCACAAAAGATCCCACTCTGGTTCGAAGTGTATCCGAAAGGGCCCTCATCTAGATAAGATAAGACACTTCGACCGCGTGAAATTCTTATCAGAATACATCCCCAATTTGTCATGTTTATAAAAGTACGCCATGTTTGACGGCCATTTAGACTAGTGGGTAGTGACGCTGCCTGTGAAGCTGAAGGTCCTGGGTTCGAATCCCAGTAAGGACAAATATTTGGGTGATGATAATGAATACGAGTATTTATTTCTCATGCTTGGATGTTATATCGTCGTCTAGTACCCATAACACAAGCCTTATTGCGCTTACTACTTAGAGGACTAGGTCGATTTGTGCCAGATTGTCTCCTAATATTTATTTTATTTGTTATTTATAATAATAATAATAACGTAAGGCAGCTTGTGGCAGGCTGTTAGGGAGTAGCGACCCTACGTACCTGAGTGCTCCTGGGGGTGTCCTGTGGTCAGGCTGAGCCGATCGGGTGGTTGGTTGGACAGGCCCCCCACCTCTGGCTTGCCTTAACTGGCTGTCCAGAGTGGAGTCGCAAGAGCTGTTGCTCGAGGGTAGATGTGGACACCTAAGTGGCGAGTTGGCTATATGTTTAAAGTCCAGTGCCACCTCTCTACCCCCCCCAGCCTCTCTGACTGGTGTTGCCCTTAGGCCATTTTTTAATGTCGCTATTAATAGGGGCCCATCTAGCAATTGGCGAGTCACCGTCTGCCAGAGATAAAAAATGAGACAGTTTATTAGGCAGGCGTCCGATGTTTCACCCAATAGCCCAGCCACTAGTCCATCATTTTCACCCAATAACCCGTTTTCTTTAGATTCCATCAACCAGCAATAGTCCCTATACACCCCAGAGGGTGCTGTCTCTGTGTGCGTCCCATGACACGGGCAGGGACAGCATCCGCTCGGTGTACTCCTTGCATTTCATTAAATTGTCAAAAGGGCCTCTACGTGTTGGCTCAGTTGGTACTTTGTAGGTACCTAGCCCCACGCACGCCTCCCAAAGGTCCGGGACATCATTGTCCCGTGAGCGGGAAAGACATACATTATATAATAATAATATTTTGGGGACAATCTTACACAAATCAACCTAGTCCCAAACTAAGCAAAGCTTGTACTATGGGTACTAGACGACGATATAGATACTTATATAGAGAAATAGGGATTCGAACCCCGGACCCCCAGCTTCGTAGGCAGGCTCACTTGCAACTAGGCTACAGAGGTCGTCAAATTTATTTATGTAGTAATCTTGATTTTACACTATCTCTATCTTCTACATCCATTTAGCCGTTTTTATGATGATGCACAGCATACAAATAGACATGGTTCATTTAAGTTATATTGAAAAACATCCTTTCTTTGTATTTGTATCAGGGACTAAATAACCGAAAAATCCCGGTATTCTATTTTAACGGTATGACGTCATATCGGTTTTCAAATAGCGGTTTCGATAGCGAAATATAAAGGTTACCTTTATTTTTTCCGGTACCGTAACCGCTTTTTAAAGGAAACCGATATATCGACTTTGGCCTGGCGTTGTTGCCAAACCGACGGTAAAGGCACTGCCGTTTTATCTTTTTGACTTTTAATAACATAAACAGTTCAAATTAAAAAAATATATATATTATTTAATACAGCCTTACGTGTTCTTCAGCTTACAGAGCCACCAGTATTTTGTAAGTTTCAGAATAAAATACAGCATGAGAGATTTTAATTTTTTGAAATAAATCAGTTTAAGCAGAGTTTGTTAGGTACCTATGTCAGTTCAGTAAGTTCCAACCTGACCTATTAATATACATAAACGCAGAAAAAGTATTGAATAGTTTAAAACTATGTACATAAAATTAAACGATTTTAACTGTTTTACTTTCATCGCGACGTTTGGAGGCCTTTGCAGCGCTTGTTAAGCGGGACTGGAAGTCTACCTACTTGACGATAGTAACTACTGTATATTGAAGCTGTATTAATTACATAATATACGCGATAAAATCGTTTTATTGAATGAGCATTAATCCCGGAAACTAAAGACAACAATGGCTTGTTTGGAAGGCTGGTGCGTCCAGCCTGCGTTCGAGACGATTTGTAAGGACTCTTGAAAACAGCATACCTAACCACACACACTCGCTTACTTCCGATTATAAAAAAACCAGCCAAGTGCGAGTCGGACTCGCGCACGAAGGGTTCCGTACCATTATCTATAAAAACGGCAACAAAAACACCTTTGTTGTATGGGAGCCTCGTTGTTAGTGACCCTGCCTACGAAGCCGGGGGGGTCCCAGATTCGAACCCTGGTAAGGGCATTTATTTGTGTGATGAGCACAAATATTTGTTCCTGAGTCACGGATGTTTTCTATGTATTTATTTATATTATATAAGTATGTTTATCGTCGTCTAGTACCCATAGTACAAGCTTTGCTTAGTTTGGCACTAAGCCGATTTGTGTAAGATTGTAAATGAGAAAAAAAAGGAAAAAAATATATAAAAAAATATTTACCTATT
The DNA here is from genome assembly GCA_963854355.1 of Epinotia brunnichana. Classification (NCBI taxonomy): domain Eukaryota; kingdom Metazoa; phylum Arthropoda; class Insecta; order Lepidoptera; family Tortricidae; genus Epinotia; species Epinotia brunnichana. Next base: position 4,312,154 of record OY977940.1, read on the forward strand.
TATTCTGTTTTGTAGTATTTGTTGTTATAGCGGCAACAGAAATACATCATCTGGGAAAATTTCAGCTGTCTAACTATCACTGTTGTTGAGATACAGCCTGGTGACAGACGGACATACATACAGACAGACAGACAGACAGACAGACAGACAGACAGATAGACATACAGACGGAAAGCGGAGTCTTAGTAATAGGGTCCCGTTTTACTCTTTGAGTACGGAACCCTAAAAAGATAGCCTAAATTGCTTTAATTTTTTTTTTATCACGGCAGCCTATACTTCGCTTGATAACTACAACTACCAGAAGCTATTTAGGGTGCACGAAATTGGTAACTGTGGTTGCCATAAGAAGTGAGATGGGTCGGTACTTCTTCAGTAGGGTGTTGTCACCCCTTTTGAAGAGCACCACCACACCTCTATTGGCATGGGCCTTTAGCTTCTCCCTTCCAGTTAAATGGAATGAATCAACGTTTTACCGTTTTTCCACCCGCCTTCAACAGTTCGGTCTTATTATTCCATCTTCACCGGGTGGCGTATTTCTTGAGCTATTTAAGAAACATTACAATCTCGTACAGACTGATGTCCGGGATGCCGTCGGTATAGTGTAGGGTTAGTCTAGCTCTGGGTAATAGGGGGTAGCCTTTCCAATAAGACGGAGTGGAACAATTTCTGTAAAGCTATTATAATTAAAATATATTCCTACGAAAATATATATTAGAGTGCGTGGGTGACGCATCCTAAGAAGGGAAGGGTTGAAGTGAATTTTCCTTATCTATTATTTTCATGGAATTTTCCCTATCCATATGAGTACCATAAATTCATCTTTTGGCGGAAAAAAGTATTATAAGATTCTTCGATACTGTGTTATTGGGTCTTGTGTAATGCCATATTATTATTGCCGTATACTTAATGTTTAAGCTTTTTAGTGTGAAAACACCGCAACTTTTAGTAAAAAGTTTGTTCACAATATGTAAAGGTACGTAACCTACATTTTATTTTTATTCTCTAGAATGTGGAAATATTGTTACTTTTTAAATATATTTTATTTATTTCGGACCATAATAATATATACAAAATAAGGTAGTTAATTAAAAATAAATATTAGGTACATTAATTTTTTTTTCGTCATAGGAATAACCTTCCTTAGAACCAGAAAAAAGTTGCAGACTTTTCAGCTGTGTCAATTATTTTTGAAAAATATAAACAGTTTCCTCAATTACGTATTGGGTTCAGGACGGCAAATAAGACTCTTAATGAGACGGATCATGCAAATAGGAAGACGGATGATACAAAAAAATATCTTAAAAATTCGTGGTAAACTGATACTGGCAATGATATTGATAGCTGCAGCAGCTTTATTTGTCATTGACAGGGTCAGATATTTAAAATATTTTTTAATAACAGACGGATCAAGAAAAGTGTCTCATTCGCCGTCCTAAACCCAAAACGTAAGTGAGGAAACTGTTTATATTTTTCAAAAATAATTGATCCAGCTGACAAGTCTGCAACTTTTATCTGGTGCTAAGGTAGGTTAATTACTATCACCAAAAAAAAACAGGGACTTCTAAAATTTTCATCCATTCCCCATTACCCGCAACAACATGTAAGGAGTTCCAGCCCTCCACCATAGGGCATTCCAACCTATAAACTAATGGTGTCCAGGAGCATATTGTCACTGCCTCGGTGCCTCGCATACGGCGCATCAGAGAAGCAACTCGTATACGAATTAGCCTGAAAACTATCAACTCTAGCTTCTGCAAACATACCTGATCTGATGCGCTACATCGAGATACTTTATTTCTTTAAATTAATCAATACTTTGTTCCTTCATGATATTACTCAGGTATTAAAGATGATTATGCTTAATTATTCTTTGCTTACTTACTTACTTGCCCTAACGTATGAATTAAAATGTGAGATATTTATTTGCTATACGAGTAAGCCATCGATCATCTTATTTATGCTAATGGAGGAAATGAACGAATAAATATTTGAGGACCATCTTACAAAAATCATAGTTTCAAACTAAGCAATGATTATAATGCTGAAATAAATACGAAGGCTGAAATGTGTAGAGAACTAGGTAAATAACATGTACCCACAGCACAGCTGAGTAACAATGTTTACATTACGTGACGCAACATTGGTTTAACCACCATTTTCCTGCTGACTTTCAAAACAAAATCATTGAGGAGGCGTGCCGGCCGTGTTTTCTGACATTTGACCTAATTTTGGCCAAGACAATGCCACCTTACAACGCTAATCAGTGCGGAATTGAAACAAAAATTTCGAAGTCATTGGTCCGAACTCGGTACCTATAAAAAAAAGCGGCCAAGTGCGAGTCGGACTCGCACATGAAGAGTTCCGTTAAATAAATTGCGGTTTACGATAATGACGTATTAAATAAAAAAAAACTACTTACTAGGCTCATAATATTTCGTGCCTTCTACCAAGATCCGAGAGTGTCAAGAGCCCGTTCACGTGCTTACTAGCACCACTGGTAAATGATTGACATTATTTAAATTTAACAATATATATTTTAAAAAAGCGGCCAAGTGCGAGTCGGACTCGCACATGAAGGGTTCCGTAAAATAAATTGCTGTTTACGATTTATGTGGTATTAAAAAAAACTACTTACTAGATCTCGTTCAAACCAATTTTCGGTGGAAGTTTGCATGGTAATGTACATCATATATTTTTTTTAGTTTTACCATTCTCTTATTTTAGAAGTTACAGGGGGGGGGGGGGGGGCACATTTTACTACTTTGGAAGTGTCTCTCGCACAAACTATTCAGTTTAGAAAAAAAATGTGTTAGAAACCTCAATGTGATTTTTAAAGACCTATCCATAGGATGGGTTTGATGAAAAAAAATATTTTGAGTTTGAGTTCTATGTATGGGGAACCCCAAAAATGTATTGTTTTTTTTTTCTATTTTTGTGTGAAAATCTTAATGCGGTTTACATAATACATCTACTTACCAAGTTTCAACAGTATAGCAATTATAGTTTCGGAAAAAAGTGGCTGTGACATACGGACGGACAGACAGACATGACGAATCTATAAGGGTTCCGTTTTTTGCCATTTGGCTACGGAACCCTAAAAATGGGGGCATTTTAGCGGCGGATCTTCTGAGTGCGTTGATTTCTTCACAGCTCCTAAGGACTGCAGACTTGAGTATTTGATATAGATTTCAACTTGATATCTCCTCGCGTTCGTAACGAAGTGATCTGATCACGGTTCCATATTTGATTTTGAGGTACCTACAGTAAATAATATTAACTACCACTATGGACGGGAAAGACCAGTCAAAAAAAACCTGACTTTTTTATTCCTAGTTTATACAGGGAATAATCGGCTCCCAATAGGGTCTGGTGGAAACAAAATGGGAATAGCCCGACGGAATCAGCACACAACACGCTAAGCTCAGAGCTATTCACAACAACCAACAATTTAGTTAGCGAGCCAGTGTAAAATCCTAGCACTGTTGTTAGGAACCTTAGGGTCGGGTTACACTGGACGCGAGTGACGGGAGTGAGACAGGCCGTGAACAGTATAACCGTGCAAGCTCAGTCTTCCCGCGACTTTGCGAGCGGACGCACGCTGCCCGCACCGAGATCCCTTACTCCGCATGTCATAGTCGAAACTAAAATAAAACTTTTCTGACTAGTATGCCATGTGATTCGGAGATTTTTGAGGACTTCACTCAAAGGGCCAAAGGTACCCAAACTTTGTTGATCTTTTTGTTGTGAGTTTTGCGCTATAGTGTAGGGAAGTTTCATGCGCTTTTATCAGTTTATTTATTTTGTTGTTGTACATTTTGATATTATAAGAGGGGATTAAACTTTATTGCTTTAAATAATACAATTTATATAAAATATTATCATAAAAATAAGAGGAATCTAATGTTCTATGATGGGTATTCCATAGCCGTCTTCGAATCCAAATCTTTCTATTCTTCTCCTCGTTCCTCTAACTCTCATAGAGACCGCTCTGATAAGTGATATTATATAATTTTTATACACTTATTTATAAAAAAAAAACTTAAAAAAAACTATTTATGCCACAAAACCAATTTCCTACACCTCACGTGAAGTTACAATTTCATATAATCAGATTATGAAATTAATAAAATATACAACAACGATCAATTTACCATATCAATCTCCATTAAATCAGAACCAAGTCGCTGTGCGCTTCAGTTCAAAGTTGTTGTGCAAATTATCGAAATATTTACCACTATGGGAGAATTTCTAATTCACTGATCGATAAACCAGCCGCTAACGAAAACATCATATTGCAGCTGGCCTGGCAGCCCACTTCACATTCAATACTCTGGCTTTATGCGTATTTAAACGTATGTTATTATTGTGCATATTCATGAACAAGATACCATTCAATCAAAGTCAGTCAAACCAATTTTAAATAAAATGGAGTTAATATTCATTGGTAAAAAAGAGTTGGTTGGTTTGGCATCAAATTTTTATTTTTCTAAGAGACACAATATGAATAGTAGTCCTATTTGAAATAAAAAAGTTTTTTTTTAGTTGTATGTGTTTGTGGTAAATCTGTAACAGAATACTTTATAAAGCAAAAAACAAGAGTATGTTTTTTTTTCAAAGTAAGATTTTATACTAAAATATATTGGCCAAACCTATTTAAAGTATCAAATGATTGTTTACGCCTTATGAACGAGAGATGAACCTGTAACATAATACATACTTTATGAAACCAACATATATTAATGTAGGTAATTTATTTCAATCTAAGATATTAATACTAAAATATTAAAATAAATATTAACCCAAATCAAATGAAAACAATCCGCCAAAGGTTAAATAACTTTGGCGAATTGTTTTCATTTCAACCAAGTGAACAGAAAACCTAAACAATAACCATATTTTGTTTACAATTTGCGCTATTGCATAACGTCAATAATAATGTTACCACTACCCTATAGAACCGATAATTCGCATTTCAGCACAAAAACACGTTAAATCCTGGTTGATGAATATTTTACAGAATAAATAATGTATGCCCAGTTGCCCACCGATTCGATTATAACCGTACGCATATTTAAATATTTATAGGTTTTTTTTTATTAATTGTGGGCTCATATTATACAACTCAGTAGGTTCTTTTTTTATGACAAGGTCTCAATAATAGAACCAAAATCTGTATTTAGTACATTTTCTATTCGATTCAAAAATAATGTACCTACCTATTTTCACAAATCATTTATTTTTATTAACAAACGTAATTTGATTGATATTAGGTACATCAAAAAGGTTTTGCGGTAGATTTGTAACCTCGTTAAATATTAACAATGTTATATAACTTGTTACTGTCGATTTCGGAATCTGGGGCAAATTCTCAGAAAATTAATAAACATTTTGAGAATCTGAGTCGGCAATGTCGGCAATGTCGGCAACGGTGAGTAAAAACAAGCGAACGAATGTTCAAATTAGTTTTTGTCGAGCGTTATCATTGTACAGTCGCCATCACATACATCGGAGCAAACAAGCACGTCACAAACATCGGAACACACCTCTATTTTCAAGGCATTAGGGTGCATGTGCCGATATTTTTGAACACCTATAGTGTACCTATGTATGTGATGGCGACTGTATATCATTCGAAAAAAATAATACTTTATTAAAATTGTTATTAAGATAATCTTGAAAATTAAGAATACATTAAATAATGTTTTCGTTTATACCTAAGTACCTGCCCTTTGTTATTTCTGTCAATAAGTACCATAATTATAAAACTCTAACTTATCTTTAAATGTGTACTTCATGGATAATTATTTGCAATTTTGTCTTATAATGACATTTCATAGTTTAACATTTTTATAATTGTGTTATGTAGATTGTGGTTGTGTGGATTGTGTGTGAGAATTTATTAATGTAGCCCTTGTGGCCAATTTGCAGAATAATTAATAATAATAGCATTACGGGACCATTTTACACAAACATAACTAGCCTATGTAGGTACAGGTAGCCCCATGGTAGGTGCAATAAGGCTCGTGCTATGGGTAGGCACTAGACATCGATAAATATTGATTTCAATGTCGAATATGACGCGATACAGTAACGGTATGATACATAAATATTGAATACAATTAAACAATTTCAAATTTATTGCAACCAACGTTACCACATTTAATTACTGGGTGGTTCTTGGTATACCTAATTAAAATTATTTCATGTGACCGACATTTTCATTAAACTTTAATTAGAATTTGAATCTTTTATCTTAGACGGTAGAGTTGGTTTTTTAATGTACTACTTTGATGCAATTCTGAACAAACACAACGGCGACACTATTGTTAAGACTTGGAAATGCCAGCTGGATGTCTATTCTGTTCAGTTTTTTTTTATATTTTTAATAGTTACTATGTAACATAATTATAATTGAGCTAAGTATTTATACAGTTTCTTATGAAAATAAATACCTAATTAAAGAAAAAAAACATTGGTAGTAAAGAAAACAATTGACCCGTTTTGATTGAAGTTTTTTCAACATTCAAAACACGTTGAGAACGAGACGAAAGAGAGCGATCATTGCATCTTTTAAATACGACTGAAAACACAAAAATATTAAAAATATTATAATCGAACCAGCTGCTCACTAGACATCGAATTCACTCAAAACTTCACGAAGATCGGTTGAAAAATGCGACCTGTTGAGGAAAACAGAGATGGGCATCCGGACAGACATACGAAAGCATTTGTGCCCAAGCTGAAACGGAGAAACGTTCGCTTCGCTCGCTTGTTCATTTAATTTCCTTTTTTTTCTTTTTTGATAAAACCATATCGGGATTTTGAGAAACTTAACTCAAAAGGAAAGCTTATTTATTATCCAAATACTTACATAATGAAAATTTACCTATTTATTTTCTTAATTTGCATTTAATGTGACATGGTAAGCAGAACCCACCGTCAAACTGTTTAACTAAGCACAAAGAAATACGTTTACAAATAGACCGAAATTATATGTACAGGACTCTGTTTACGCCAATATTAAGTGAAGACGCTTTTATGGAAAAGCGTTTTAGCTAAAAAAAACATTATTCAGGCATGGGATCCCATGCAAACCTAAGTAAGGAACGTCTCTAGGTCAAATAATTTCAAAAAATTATATACTGATTGGCCTTCCAATTCTCATCTTTTTACTTTTATAAAAAAATATCTAAAGGAACTTGTGTCTTAACAATGGAGCAAATCAAGTGATTCGTAGAAAATATAAATATTTTTCACTCTTAATGTACATAAAATTTCGAGGCTCAATTAAGGATTTTTTACAACTTGATCATCGTCTATTTTATGGCTCTTGAAGGTTCTTAACGACTCATTCAAGTGCCGTGCCAATTGAAAAAATCTAAGAACAAGTTGAGAAAATTGTAATGAAACATCGATGAATATTACAAGAATGGTTAGGGAAAATCAGGAGCCAAATTTTCATATTTGTTCAAAATTATCTTTTGTTACTTTTAGAAAAAAGTATTCCGAACATGCATGTTGCTTACTTGCTGATTTAAAAAGAAATGTCAATTGCTTATACTACACTACTCATCAATGGTCTTTAAGTCTATTACAGACTATACAAGCAGTGTTAAGAAAGGAGACAACGTCTTCCATGGCTGTGTAAGCCAATGCGAGAGCGGCATACACGACCGCAAGCTTGGCAGGTGTAATTTGCCCGCGGCGAACAGGTGCCATGTTGATGCCGCTTGGCTCGATTTACTGCGAGTGTTTTAAACCACGCTTCATCATGAACTTGACGACCATCGAACACCAGTTTGCGCCATTTGTCCCCTGTCCACGGCAAGGTCCTCCCACTTGTGAACCGGGATGTTGAATGCGTGCATATCTCGCTTGGCACAGTCCTTATGCCGCAGCATCGGCCGGCCTACGCTTCTTTTGTCATCAGCTACGGCCCCAAGCAGAACACGCCGCGGCAAACGCGATGGATCCATTCGATGCACATGCCCCAGCCAGCGTAAGCGACTCTGCTTAAGCAGCGCAAAGAGACTGGGCAGCTGTGCAACCTCAAACACCCTCTGGTTTATGACCCTGTCCTTCCAGTGTATGCCCAAGATGTTTCGGATGCAGCGCATATGAAAGGTTTTAAGCTGACGTTCGTGTTTTGCGTACGATGTCCAGGTCTCAGCGCCGTACAAGAGTATGCTAAGGACACAAGTTTGATATACGATTATTAGATGTTTATTCTGCCATATTCTTGTACTTAACTTCACAAACATCGTCGCTGCTTTTCCAATCCGAACATCGATTTCTGCATCCGATGAAAGATTGCTAGTCACAGTCGACTCGAGGTAGCAGAACCTGTCGACTGACTCCAACGGCGTGCCATCCAGCAGAATTTTCGGTGTTATCGCATACCCTTGAGCCAGCACAACAGTTTTCCGGGCGTTTATGGACATGGAAAATAGAGCGCAGGCATGTGAAAACTTATCCATCATGGTTTGGAGCTCGCACTGCGTTGTGGCGACGAAGGCTGCGTCGTCAGCAAACAGCAAACTGTCAACAAATAAATCGTCTCGCTTTTGCTTTGACTTTAGGAGAAAAACATTGTAAAGCTTTCCGTCAGCCCTTGTATGGAGATGGATACCCTGTTGGTCGTCACCGAAAGCGGTTTTCAGCAGTAACGAGAAAAATATACTAAACAGGGTAGGCGCCAGTACGCAGCCTTGACGAACACCTCTGCGCATGAAGAACGGGTCAGACATGGTGCCATCGAACACCACCGCACCCTGCATACCCTCCTGAAAGGACTTTATATTACCCATGAGTTTTGGTGGGCATCCAATGTGTTCTAATACGGAATAAAGCCCTTCCCTGCTGACGGTGTCGAAGGCCTTGTTCAGATCAACGCACGCAACAATCAGAGGCGTTTTCTGCTCTCTACACTTTTCTACACAAAATACACTACTACTGCTTTACTTTATCAGATTTTTTTATTCATCAATTTCCTATTGATATATTTTATCCACTGCTCTCGTGTATAATATGAGATAAATGTTTCATCATCACCTAGCGTTGCAGTTGCTCTAAGTAGATTTTATCAGAAACTGTAAAATTTTCAAAATTCTTTATTAAAATGTCCTGAAAGTAGTTTCAGAGAATATCATGTATGACATGTGTGACGACTATGGATATCGAAGGTATCCAATTTTCTTAAACCCACAAATAATATGTTTTTATTGCGTCTAAGTATAGTTACTGTATACATTAATTAGACAATGATTGCAAAAAAGCAAACTTTCACATTTCAAACAAATCTCACACACGCTGTATAAGCAATAACTTCAACTTAGAAAAGTTGAAAAACCCCCAACATTTTCATTTCAAAGTTCAATATCTCAAAGATTTTCTCAAAGAACCGAATTTGTTGAAACGTAGCTAAGAACCATCTCGATCACGTCTGCTTTCAAATTAAAACAAACCGTATTCAAATCGGTCCATTCGTTGAGGAGCTACGACGCCACAGACAGTTACACACACACACACACACACACACACAGACAGACACATAGACACGTCAAACTTATAACGCCCCTCATTTTCCGTCGGGAGTTAAAAACGAGATGGCCTCAAAGCCCACAGCCCACAGTTTCCCCTAATTGGTGTGTGACTTAAAGAGCGAAGCGGAAAGCGAGCAAGTTTGTCAAAGCAGGTGTCGACATGCTAATTACGGTCTGACACGGTCGAGCGAGCTACTGAAATAATCCGTAAGCTCGCTCCCAATATACTGTATACGTCACATGACAACACGATAAAATGCATCGCACACGGTCGAGAAAGTTGTGCTGAGCAGGAATCAGAAGATTATCGTACCTAAAATTGGCCGAAAGTTTGAAAAATCCTTCACTCCCGGTCAAAATTTTAAGGGCTACTAATCTTTCGACAACACTTGAATAACATAAATCATCCACTTAATTTTGCAATTTAAAGAAGTCTTTAAATATAAAGACTTAATGTATTATGGTCGACACAGTCTGTATTTTCCCTATAAACTTATATTATTACAACAAACTGTAATTTTGTTGGAGTTTGATCAATTTCGATTTCAATGTATCTTTCTTAATTATTGTCACTAGTAAATCAAGACCAAAGTATTAAGCTTGAATTAGAACGTATGCTTTACGATAAGCTTTTGTTTTTTTTTGTGCCATGGGGAAAATTACTATTTGTTTCCCTAATAGTATTTATTAAGGCGTAAGAGTCCGTAACTATCACTAATACCACATTTTTTGTGTTTCTGATTCTAGTCTTGACGAGTCTAACGTAATTTGACTTTAAAAAGTGCTAGTCCACTCCAGTATAATTGACTTTAGGGAACGGAAGAGATATATTTTTATCTTTTTTCATGAAAGTATTCATAATCTGACTCCACAATACATTTGACGGCTAAATGTAAATTCAGTTTTGAAATGCTTCAATGTAAAATGAAAGGTTTAAAATTAAGCACATTTTAAAGTCAGTCTGTATTTCAAAATTAACTCATTGAACAATAAAGTTTTGCTTAGCGTGTAACATAATGAATGGGGTTCTCTATTTTGAACTTCATTGTGTGTTAAAACTTCACTGTACGGAGTAACTTCGTGAAAGGTTAAACTTTGCAAACATGTATCTAAAGGACTTTGAGGAAATTTACCCACTGTAAAGTATTTCAATATTTCACGAACAAAATACGAAAAAAGAGCGTTGGAGATAGAAATCCTTTATCAAATCATGAGGGCCCTTAAAAGGGACAGTAACTAGCGAAAAAAAATCTTGGAAATCCTCCAAGAGTGGGTAAGGGACTTAAGTGCGAATTTATTGTTAGTGAAGTACGTGTTATTGGATTATTAAAATAAATTAAATACTATGTAGAGCAAACAACCCACGCTTTGAACAAGAGAATAGGCAATGATGAGGAGATGAGGTTAACGGCCTTTGCAACAAGTTTTTTTTTTATATTTTTTTTTTAAAAGAAAAAACACTATACAACATTAAAAGACGCGTACAGAAACCTGTTTAAGGTTTGTCCGTGACGCGAATGTATCATAATCCTAATAAAGGTAATTACAGTTATAGGTATTGTAGTTTCACTCCAGTAACTACACCTCGCTGTCTGTTCCCGTTAGATAATATATTTTTAATGCGATCTTACACGACTTTTTGTCTGCAAGGTCACGTCTTGTGTGTTAATCGTCTGGTATAAGTATTATTTAGAAAGTTAGATAGCATGTACTCCCACGTCCCCTTACCATAATAATATACATTTATAGGTAGAATATATCTAGTTAGGTAGTCTAAGTTACGTAATTGTTTTATGCCTAGATCGAGTTTTTAACAATTTTATTTAATTATAGTCTTCTAGAACGATTGACATATCAAACTTGTTAAAAATTTATATTACTTTGCAGTATTTTATATACACTGGACTCGTCTTTAAGTTAATTTTTATGTATTGAGGAACAATCGTATTGAGTATGCTCAATTGGGAATTATTTTTTTGTGATAAGAATAACTTTCCCTATGAGACGGATCAAGGAAAGTGTTTTATTCGCCGTAGTAAACCCGAAATGTATGTAAGTGAGGAAACTGTTTTTATTTTTCAAAAATAATTGACGCAGCTGAAAAGTCTTCAACTGTTTTCTGGTGCTAAGGAAGGTTATTCCTATCACCAAAAAAATTATCAGGCACTCCTGAAATTTTCTTCCATTCTTAATTGTAGCTTGTAGATGCAGCCTTTGTTGGTTTTATATGTACCACGGAATAAAGAATCCATTGGAAGTGGCATTCAACCGATTTTCCTAGAGAACCAGTGTCGCCGCACGCATACAACCGCACTTCAATAAAACACGAACACACAATTGCAATACGCTTTTGATTTGTTAAAATGTACTGTGGCAATAAGTTGTTAAGGGTAGCAAATTTAATATGCAAAAGGTACTTTAACCTTCATATTTTTACGGTCTAATTTAGAGTGTCAAGTAAATATTTCTTACGTCCGTTATTATCTGCGTTGCAAGACTTGCAAGAGACGTGGTGGTTCGGCTACTCGACGCCAGATGGCAGTGTTTTCAAAACTATACGCTTGAAACCAAAAAGTCGCATGTGCTGCGAAATGCGTATGATGACACGACTATTTCGCCATAACGGAATAGGGATGTGGGTATGATTTTGCATATCGATATTTTTATGATATTTATACATTAAATATTAAAGCTAATAAGACTTAGGTTACTAATGACTTAGTTTCCAATAAAATCTTGTTAATAATATAGTTAGTTAGTAGGTGACATTTATAGTTCATCATCATCATCATCATATCAGTCGAAAGACGTCCACTGCTAGACATATTATCCCCCAAAGAGTGCCAAAATGACACCCGCGACCTTTACCAGGTCATCAGTCCACCTCATGGGGGGCCTACCCACGCCGCGCCTTCCGGTACGTGGTTACCACTCAAGAACCTTTCCGCCTCAACGGCCATCGGTTCTACGTGCAATGGGATAAGCTCATTTCTGATGCGATCACGCTGCGTGATCGCATTAGAAAGTTTATTTGCGTGATTCACGCAGAGAAACTCCCAACATAGCCCTCTCCATTGCCCTTTGGGTGACTTTGAGCCTTCTTATGAGGCCCATTGTAAGCAACCACGTTTCAGTGCCATACGTCGTCACTGGCAACACACACTGGTCAAAGACGTTCGTCTTGAGACACTGCGGAATATTGGACGAAAAGATGTGCCGTAGCTTCCCGAACGCTGCCCAGCCGAGTCGGATTTGCTACTACATCGGCATTGAAATTGCAATTGAAATTCATTTATTTGCTGAACATTACGTGCTACATTTGACATGATCTTCGTCTTATCCATGTTCATTCTTAGACCAACTCGCTCGGAAGCTTTACTGAGGTCATATAGCATCGTTCTTAAGTACGTAAGTCTTACTATATCGTCCGCAAACCGAATGTGAGTGATGTACTCGCCGTTGATGTTGACCTAGTCTTCTCCAGTCCAGTCTTGACATCTTCCAGTGCAGCGGTGAACAGTTTTGGAGAAATAACATCTCCTTTCCTGACTCCCCGCTGCAGCGGAATAGGTTTCGACATTTGTTACATTTATAGTTAGGTAATTATTTTTGTTATAAATGTAGTTGCAATTAAACACAGATTTCTAATAAACAAAAAGTATAATTAGTTTAGTATTATACAAGCACATCCTAAAAACTACTTAGAATTATGTTCCCAGCAATCTAGACTGTCGACTGTGTGCGAGTATGGTAGGCTAAACCAGTCGTCAAATATAAAGAATTGAAAGCAGTGCGTCATGTGTGCGAGTGAAAAAGCGGAGCGCTGCTCTCGCTCTACGTGTTGCCTACTGCACCGCTGCTGTTGCCGCCACCGCTCGATATCTTGGCCTAGCTATGTACTATTAATACAACATGTAAATAGAGAAACAATAATTAATCATTATAAATTATTCGTACCTACGCTACATACGATATTCTGCGTGGGAATTGAACCTTCATGAATGAAGCGTTTTCCTTTTGGCGAAACCCAAAAATCAGTTTCAACAAAATGTTCCGAACAAATGGTGTTCAGTCGTTGCGGAAACCAATCCTTTCTCCCCGTGGCATCAGTCCATTTTTCCTTTGCATTTGTTTCTTTAGGAAAACTATAAGATGATAATAGTTATTTTATTTTATATGAGTTATGTCGTCAGTCAGATATTATATACATAAATAATAAATTTAATCCTTTTTATTTTGAGTTATCGTTTTATCGATAATAATTATAGACCTTAGCCACAGCATTTGAGTAGCGAACTTTCTGGACATTTGACGTGCGTTCCTCGTTCCGAGTAGCGAAATTATGCACAGGATTATGAACTTCATTGTTAGAGAAATAGAATTGATATTTCCTTGACTACAGCTGCAAATTGTGTCTGAGAAATTGAAAATTTTATATTTTTATGTAGGAATTCTAAAACAATACTTACCGATGATAGGAAATACCTCCATGAGACAAGTTTTTTAATGTGTTCTATTTGAGTAGCTTCTAACAGAGCAATACGGCATTTTCCTACAATAAACACATAATTTACTCATGTCATACGCCGTGTGCGGTTGCCAGGTGACTGACAATAATCTGTGCAAGAAGTATGCGAATTTACGCTCATGTGTGTACACGGGAACGCCCACTCACCACTTCCAATGGATTCTTTATTCCGTGATATGTACGTCCATAACTACTTAAGCCATAGCTTATTATTGAATTGGCTAGCGATACATATAGCAATCTTAATATGTTGTAGGTACGGTATTTTACACTTTGGCATGTTCATTTGAGCGCGTAATGATCTCAACTTGTTACATATATGATCAACATGAGGCTTCCAGCTGAAACTTTTGTCGATGACGAGGCCCAGGTAGGTGTGGTGGTCCACCAGCTAAAGCGGTGCGCAAGCGCACGCCGCGGGCCGGCCATGCAGGCAAGTGTGCGAATGGGCTATGACTACAGGGTTATCTTATCAGTTTTGAACTTTTGAAGTATGGGGAGTGTATTATGCAGAATTTTGGTTTTATTTGCGTTGATAACCAGACCCACATCGTGCGCACATTTACATATAATATCGAAATGACATTGCAAATAAAGTAAGTATTCTGATTTTGATTCTGATAAACTTTGTATTTTGGTGAGGTTTTGTACTGATGAAAGTAATATTATATTGTTGTATAGGTATTAATTCGTTCGAAGGAATAAAAAGGACGTAATAAACCCAAAAAAAAAAACAGGATAAGTGCGCTATAATTGCTGACAGTCATGCATCGAAATGTTATGTAAATTATATAACTGCTTTAGAAAAAAATTAGAGATTATTAAAAAAGCCTTGAATATGAACATTCATAATTTTGATATTTTTCAATATATTTATTTCGCTTTCCCAGTTTGGTGTCATTTTTTCCATTATTTTCCTAATGCGTTATTATTACTTTCAATATTCTTTGTAAGCTTATTATGATGGCTGGTTTTAAAATGGCACGCATTATTTATACCAACCATTGGCTTGCGGGGTCAATCGGGAGTAATTTAAAGGGATTTATTCTATATGCTCGTAGGGATCCCTACACGGCAATCGACCCTTAACACTGCCGGGGTTTTACTCTCATGTGGCTGACAGCGGTCTTTACACATGGGCTTAAAAAGGACGAATTAAAATTATTTAACAATGTACCCTGCAATAGATACACTTCATGATATATCTTCCGACCTTATTGAACCTTTTCTGGGGCAACAGCCGGTTCAGGAATATTAAACACAGGAAAAGTGAAAGGAAATTGTGTTTCACGTGTTGGTATTTAGTACTACCTTACAACTTACTACTACTTACTAATTCTGATACAGACCTTATCGAATGTATTTGATAATATTTTACAATTTTGTATTTTTTTAGTTTTCATTTAGTGACATTTAGTTTGTTAACCATTTAGGTACTAATTGGTTAAAATCTGCTTTTTTAAAATGATTATTGTGTAAGATTATTAATATTATATTGTAGAATACCACTTGACATGTAAAAGTGCCCTTGTGGCCTATTTGCAGAATAAATAATTGATTTTGATTTATTGATTGATTTTGATTGACTTGCTCACGAGTCTCCGCCCGCGTATTAAGCCTTGTTCAGACTAGGCTAGTATTTAATTTTAGTGCGAGTCTATACAAAAACTACTCGCACTTGCAACAAATGTATGGACTCGCACTAAAATACTAGCCTAGTCCGAACAAGGCTTTAGGGTCATTCAGATGTTTAGGTCCGCTTCTCTGCTATTGAACATTGCCAAAGAGAAGGGCTGTAAAGCATAATTTTTGGTTGGACTCTTAACCCGCATAAAAGGTTTCCCCTCTTATATAATTTCATGCAATTAAAACCATTTTTTTAAATGTACGGAAGCCCTTTAGGAATGTACTATTGACCACTCGCAGGAAAGACGGTTTTTGTTTAACCCAATCTGTATGAAACATTACGGAGAACATACGGGACACAATCTAGCTTGAATCCATACCAAAAATCTAAATATACTTACAAGTCAAAGAATTTTTAAAACCAGATAAGTACCTACTGTCAACGAGTTTGCGCTTCAGACAGAGAGGGAGGTTAAGCTCCATCAAAGACCAGAAGCTCTTCCAGGCGTTCTCAATACGTCTATTGATTTCTACGGATTGCCTGTATTCGAAGGAATATGTGGAGGTTTTTGGGTTGGCGAGAGCATGACCGAGTGGAGGAAAATGGGGGAGGCCTTTGCCCAGCAGTGGGACACCCAAACACGCTAAGAAAAAAAAAGTACTGTAGTTTTGGGGATTATCCCCTTCACACAATTTTTAAAGCTACAATCTTCAATTTCAGTTAGCCTTACCTTATAAACGACTATGGAACTAGACGAAGCAACTAACTGTTTAACTGTTGTCTCTTTCACAGATGAAGGCCTGGACTGCGACAGAGCAGGACACAACGTTGCCCTGCTGCCGTACGCTTCACATCAAGCATGCCGCTTACGCAAGTGCCCTGTATACATTGGTGAGATATTTTTACTCGACTGTCTTAAAATGAGGGTTATGTAATTCTTTGGCTACAGTCCAAACGAACGGCTTTATGGATTTTGACATATCGATACCTGCAGACTCAAAGGGCGTAACAGCCATTACAACAACATCCTGTTACGCCCTTTGAGTCTGCAGGTATCGATATGAGGTGTCGTTGGATTCCTCATAAATCACCACATACGCTACAACATTAAAAAAAAGCAATAAGGTTTTTTGAAAAATCTTTTGATTTCACTTGTTCTGATTATTACGGAACTTGGCCAGCATTTGACTTACAATTTCCGTCATATCCCGTCTTTCATGTCTCTGTCATACTCATACTCATTTTGAATGTCAGAGACATAAACGCGGTATCCTTATAATGTGCTGGAGATAATATTGAGAGGATTTTTAGGGTTTAGTACCAAGGCGGTAAAAGAGGAACCCTTATGGTGCGATTCTGTCCGTCTTTCCGTCTGTCAAAAAGTTAAAATATCTAAAAAAATTAAAATTAAAACTGTTTATTTCAGTAATTTATTTGTTACAAAAAATATGTCTACTTAGGGCAATCTCAAATTTTTAAGATTATTTGCTAAGCTTAGCTATTATCTATCACAATTCTAAGTTTAATCTATATAAGTGTTCGCATAACAATATTTATTTGTTTATTTTCTATTATTTTACTTATCACACATGATCTTCTTCAATGTATATTTGATCTTCTGTGGTTTATTCTCTATAATAGCTATAACCTCGCTGGGTAAACTATTTAGGATATGCGGTAAGTGACTGGACCATACTCTTTGTCCATATATGTTAGTACTTTTTGGTACAGTGAAGTTCTTACTTTTTTCTAGTTCACGAAATGTAGCGATTCTTTTATACCTAATTAGTTTATCCAGGTTATGGCTATATTCTATTATAACGGCCATTTTGGCTTTATCAAATACATTTAATACTTTTTGTACTCGACGATTAAAATATGTGTATTAAGATTTCATAGAGAATACTGCAACGTCACTCTTTTCATCGTTGAATAGTCTGTTACTTCCGAAACAACCGAAATAACTGTTTCGATACGCTCTAGACAATCGAAAAAAAATTTTTGTACTCGACGATTAAAATATGTGTATTAAGATTTCATAGAGAATACTGCAACGTCACTCTTTTCATAGTTGTCGTCCATGTTACTGTCGAAACAATCGAAATAACTACTTTTCGATACGCTCCAGACAACTAAAATAAATTCGACCAATCACGTGGCTGCTTTACTGAACTGTAATGAATTGGACCAATAGAATCGCTTTGATGTCGTACGCTCGTTGATGTCTTTTAAGATATCAACAAGCGTACGAGCGATGAGCTGCACTTCGTTTCAACAGTATCGAGTTTGTTTAATTAGTTCAGTTGACTCGTAGAAAATTAATTTTAATGAACTCGTACAAAAAGTATTGTTCACAATAGTGTTATAATCAAGCTTTTTAATCTCGTACCTTACTTAGGCCACTCAGCAAGCTTCGTGGCCTAAACACGGTACTCGACTAAAAAGCTCTCTATTATAACACGATTGTGAAAAATACTATGAAAATAAATGAACTGTAATGAATTGGACCAATAGAATCGCTTTGATTATTGAGGTTACTCGTTGATGTCGTACGCACGTTGATGTCTTTGAGATGAGATGAGATGAGATATCAAAGAGCGTACGAGCGATACGGCTGCACTTCGTTTCAACAGTATCGAGTTTGTATAATTCAAAAAAAAAAAAAAAAAAAACTCGTACAAAAAGTGTTGTTCACAATAGTGTTATAATCAAACTTTTTAATCTCGTACCTTACTTAGGCCACTCAGCAAGCTTCGTGGCCTAAACACGGTACTCGACTAAAAAGCTCTTTATTATAACACAATTGTGAAAAATACTATTACAGTGCTGGAATAATTTATCATAATTACTTTTAAACTGGTATTTAATTTTAAGCGGTACAATGGTTTTCAACATTCTTATTAGTATATTGTATATTCGCTGTAGGTAAGTTTTATAGGTTCTTCCATGACAAGATATTCCATAATTTATTATCGAGTCAACCATGGCCATAGACAATAGTCAAAGTGTATTATGAGGCATTTTATGTTTAAGTATGCTTAAGTTGCTTAGAATGGCTATTAGTCTTTTGCATACGTTATCTATATGAGGGCCCCAGTTAAACTTGCTAGTAATTACTAGACCAAGGTAGGTATGCTGATTTACTACGTCCAGATGTTTACAGTTGCAGTTGCAACGCGAGTTCAAGTCAGTCGCGAGTTCATCTCAGAAACTACTTAAATATGCTATTAATTTGAAATATGGAATAATTCTAAAAAAGGCAAATGCACGTGTATGGAATGTTTATTAATTTTAAATGTATGTAGGAGTACAGTATTATTTTATTGTACAAATTATTATATTCTATGAAATTGCCTAATATGAAGGAGGTAAAACTCAAAAGTGTAGTTTATGATATGGCAGAAGTGTTTGTAGAAAACCTACATGATCTTCCTTAAGTTTTAAGAGGCAGCTTATTATAGGTAAAGAGGCAAATAGACCAGCGTGAGATATTCAAAATACTCTGTTCAAATTCTTTACATGGTCACAAATTTACTCATCAAACGGCCAATCTTTTCCGTAGTCCAGGCGGGTAGTCACGTAACTTTTCCGTAGTCCAGACGGGTAGTCACGTAACTTTTCCGTAGTCCATACGGGTAGTCACGTAACTTTTCCGTAGTCCAGGCGGGTAGTCACGTAACTTTTCCGTAGTCCAGACGGGTAGTCACGTAAATTTTCCGTAGTCCAGACGGGTAGTCACGTAACTTTTCCGTAGTCCAGGCGGGTAGTCACGTAACTTTTCCGTAGTCCAGACGGGTAGTCACGTAACTTTTCGAACACGCGTTAGAAACATACAACTGAAAATTTTCCGTATAAAAAGTGACATTTAGTTCGATATACCTGACGCACGTAGGTACAATGCGTTACGTAATCGACCATCAGGTAAAATTAAATTTAACTGCTCAAATTTTCTCACTTTTTCTATTTTTCTTTTTCGTAAAACATTATGACGAAATTAGGCTTCGAATCGTTAATCATTATCATTCAGTAGGTACTTAGAATGGAATACAGCAAATCCTCGTAAGACAAAAGTTGAAAACATTGGACTTAGCATTATAAGCTCTCAAACCATACAAAATTAATTTTGAAACTCCATTTAAGCTGCATTGAAAGACAATCAAACCGATTAGAAACCCTTTGTGATTATGAAATCCCGTTTCTGGAAAAGCTTGTTGATTCTTAGCCCAAGCTGAAACAGAGAACTTTATTCGCTTCGCTCGCTCGTTCATTTACTTACAATAAAAAGTAGCTTGAATAAAGATCAGTGTGTTTTCTAAATGTATGTAGCGTGAAAATACAATTTTCCTGCATGCAATTAAAGTTTAAATTTAAATGAATGATCAAAGGGTAAACGATGATATTTCGACTACCGCTTACTAGTAGAGAAAGCTATTAAAATTATTCATGCGTGTATTTCAATTGCTCTGCTGAAATTGCTTAGTCGTACGGAGATAGAATCGAAATAGGTAACATAGAGGGTGATGGGTGTGTAAGGAAGAGGTATTTTACTTTGAATCGTTAAAGTTAAAAATATAATTCATAAATATTTATAAATGTATTTTTAAGACTGCAATTTTGTGTAAAAATATATATCCACTAAACATCCACGTGGGAAATGTGAGGCAATTTTATGGAGATTTTTAATGAATTCTCGCATTTCCGAGGATGTATTTTTAAAAGAGACTCGATTTTTCCGCTTTTATTGTTTGAGGTATGTTAATATGTATTCAAATATACACACTTGATTAGATCTATAGAAAAAGGTCAGAAGAATTCAAATTTGGTCACCGTCTGGGCCTATCCATATTTTTTTAAAGATTTGTATACCTCAATATTGCTACAGTGTCCCATGTCGTGTAGTATATTGCTGAAGCTTAAAACTTTACGTTATAAACTTTCTGTCTTTTCGCTCGACATTCGCATTAAAATAATCGTGTGTTAACCTCCACAAAAAAAGTTCATCATTATCACCATCATCATTTTTATATATACCGTGGGCGTTAATAACCCGAAATATTTTAACCACGCATTCCTTAGGTCATTAGGCGCAAAAAATGTTATTTGAACCCCAGTCAAATCCTGCTTAGTTTTGAAGATATTATCATTTTCATGTAAACTATTTATTGTGATTAGTAAAGTGCGTTAAGCTCTTTTGATGGAGACGCTGCTACCGATGTTGCCAAGTTTCGAGTCGTTATTGACATGCATCAAAGTGACAGCTACCACTCACTAAATTCATTCTTTTTTGGAGAAATAATTGTTGCCATTTTATTAAAAGGGACGATTTCCATCCGGGAAGCGATACTTATCCAAATTTTATTTACAAAAACCGAAAAAAATACAGAAAAAAATGTTTTTTTTTTTGCTGAATTTGGATTGGATTCATATAACATTTTTTACTCCTAATGACCTCCGGAATGCGTGGTTAAAATCTTTCGGGTTATTAACGCCCACGGTGTATACGTATCAATATATATATATATATATATATACGTTCCATTGATGGAAACAGGCCTCCTCTCTGGGGTAAGACTGAACGGGCCGTAGTCCCCACGCTAACCCTGTGTTAGGGACTCCACATCTACCATTGACTTTTTTCGAAATACAAGTTTTAAAAAACTGGCCAAGTGCGAGTCGGACTCGCACATGAAGGGTTCCGTTAAATAAATTGCGGTTTACGATTTATGGCGTATTAAAAAAAAACCACTCACTAGATCTCGTTCAAACTAATTTTTGGTGGAAGTTTGCATGGTAATGTACATCATATATTTTTTTTAGTTTTATCATTCTCTTATTTTAGAAGTTACAGGGGGGGGGGACACATTTTACCACTTTGGAAGTGTCTCTCGCGCAAACTATTCAGTTTAGAAAAAAATGATGTGAAAAACCTCAATGCCATTTTTGAAGACCTATCCATAGATACCCCACACGTATGGGTTTGATGAAAAAAAAATCTGAGTTTCAGTTCTAAGTATGGGGAACCCCAAAAATTTATTGTTTTTCTTCTATTTTTGTGTGAAAATCTTAATGCGGTTTACAGAATACATCTACTTACCAAGTTTCAACAGTATAGCTCTTATAGTTTCGGAGAAAAGTGGCTGTGACATACGGACGGACAGACAGACAAGACAGACAGACAGACATGACCACAGATGTATGAATATAAGGAGATCGGACATGGCGGCCGATTTGTATAGAGTGAGCCTGTCGCAAGTACATTAACCCACACAACGCCCAAGTAATTGACAAGACAAAGCACGCACACATCTAAAACACACACACTTGTATACCTATACACGCTTATTTGACAATAAACGCGCATCATATCAGGCATTTTGGGAAAAAACGTAATATTCTCTGCGATCAGCACGCGTGCACAGAATGGCAGTGTATGCCCATTGAGCATACAGCTGCGACACGGCCGCCGGCGGCTTGTCCTCTCTCTAGTATTCTATGCTCTGAGGACATGACGAATCTATAAGGGTTCCGTTTTTTGCCATTTGGCTACGGAACCCTAAAAAGTGACGTCAGAATAAAATGTATGCCTCCCAGTTACCCGTAGCCACCCTGTATAATCGGAGGCCTTGGGCACTCGAGCTCAAAGTTGAAATTTCCGGCGCGCCGGGTATGTGACGATGGTACTTGAGAATTTTTGGTCGAATACGGTGTGAATTATGCGTTTTACTTACTGGGGATTGAAATATGTATTCCTAGAAAATATGTTTGAAGTTTAACACTTTAAGCGCCAGAAACGCGATAGGCGGGTGCTACTCGTAGGCACTTTTACTTACGGTTTTCTGCGAGTTGTCGGCTATGAGGGCAGGGCTACGAAACCTTTGGCACTGAATGTCTATTAACGAAGTTCTCTGTTTCAGCTTGGGCAACAAATATGTCGTATGTCCGGCTATCCAGCTGTTATCCTCTATAGGTAGCATTTCTCAAATGATTCTCGTGAATTTTTACTAAGCAGAAACGTTCGCTAACGAAATTCTAAGTTTCGATCAAAGAGGAAAATTGAAAAATTATTCGCCACGAGCGGGTTTTGAACCCGCGACCTCTGTAATCCGTCCATTGCTCTTATCCAACTGAGCTACCGTGGGTCCTGCCAGTGGCAACGAATCATTCAATCGCTTCACTCATCTAATTAACCTTAAGGAGGCTCGTAGCGACATCTACCGTGAAGTTGTTACAAACTTCTGATACTCGTGAAGTTTTGTAAACAGTTTCAAGCGGCTTATAGGTATTTTCTATTCGATTCAGTTTTTGTATAGTTTCTCTTTTTTAGGGTTCCGTAGCCAAATGGCAAAAAACAGAACCCTTATAGATTCGTCATGTCTGTATGTCTGTCTGTTCGTCCGTATGTCACAGTCACTTTTTTCGGAAACTATAAGAACTATACTGTTGAAACTTTGTAATTAGATGTATTATGTGAACTGCATTAAGATTCTCATACAAAACTAGAAAAACAATAAATTTTGGGGGTTCCCCATACTTAGAACTAAAACTCAAAATTGTTTTTTTCATCAAATCCATACGTGTGGGGTTGTCTATGGATAGGTCTTCAAAAATGATATTGAGGTTTCTAATATATTTTTTTTCTAAACTGAATAGTTTGCGAGGGTCACTTACAAAGTGGTAAAATGTGTGTCCCCCCCGCCCCTGTAACTTCTACAATAAGAGAATGATAAAACTAAAAAAAATATATGATTTACCATGCAAACTTCCACCGAAAATTGGTTTGAACGAGATTTATGTTTATTTAATGCAGAAACCATGGTTACAAAGGTGTTACAAATAAGGTAAGGTCATACATGGTAACCCTGTAAGGGCGTAGCATAATATATAAAATAATATAACAATTCACAAAAGTATTTGAAACGTACCTATCCTAAATTTATAATCCTAAAATTTTTGCTTTAGAGCAAGTAAAAATTAAACTTAAATTTAATAAGAGGGAAGAAATTCTTGAATTCCATAACATTCATATAGTCTAAAATACTACAAAAATAATAATGTACTTATACGGATTTGTCGTTGAAGTATTCCGCGACTGTATAATAGCATTTTGAGATCAGCAGTTTTTTTAAACGTTTAATGAAAACTACATCTAGCTTTTCGTTTCTTATTTCATCCGGCAATTTGTTGAAGATTTTTACTGACATAACGTAGGTACTCTTTGAGTGCATTGTTAGTTTTGACGAAAGCAGTATTAGCATGTTTTTACGCCTGACTGAATGTGATCTAGATGTCACTTCTTCACGTTTTTTAAACATATCTATGTATTTTTTTGTAAATTTACAGATTTCTAAGATATAAATTCCTGGTAGAGTGAGTAAATTGTGTTCTCGGAAATGTGGCCTACATGTATCCGTGTTTTTGATATTCACTAGGATTCGAACGAGTTTTTTTTGTAGTATGAACAGATCTGGGGCGTCCGTACTGTTTCCCCACAAAATGATACCATACTTTAACCATGCGTATGCATACGCATAATAAGTAGTTAGCGCAGTTTGCTGGTCAGTAGTTTTCTTTATTTCACAAAATGCATAAATGAAGCTTGACAATTTATTCCTAATTTTGTTGACATGTGCTTTCCAGTTTAAATGTGTGTCTATGACTAACCCTAGTAGTGGAAATTCTTGTACTGTTTCGATTTGTGTGTTTTTATAGTAAACATCTATGTTTAAAGGTTCTTTTTGATAGGGTCGGAAAGTCATTATTTTAGTTTTAGTGAAATTAAGTTCTAGTTGGTGATCGTCCATCCAGCTTGTAATATTATATAATATTTGTTGAATTTTTTCGTTTATGTTCGTGGTATTTTTACATGTTATTAGTAAAGATATATCGTCTGCAAATAGAGTGCATGGTATGTCCATGATTTTTGGCAGGTCGTTTATGTAGATAATAAACAGGAGACATCCAATTACACTTCCTTGTGGAATAGAAGCATTGATTTCTGTCTTATCTGATCTAATGTTGCTGACTCTACTACTGTTTGTATCAGTATATTCTATTTCTACGTATTGCTCCCTATTTGTTAGGTACGATGCAAACCATTTATGAGCTTCTCCGCGTATCCCTATTCGATATAACTTGTCAAGGAGTATTTTGTAGTTTACTTTATCGTATGCCTTGGTCATGTCAAGTAAAATGCCGATAGCGTAGTTTTTGGAGTTTATTGTGTTTAGAGCTTCCTGTATAAATTTGTAAATGGCCAACGTTGTGGATTTGTTCTTTCAAAAACCATTTTGGCCTTCGTCGAATATTTTATATTTTTCACAGAAGTTGTATACCCGATCGCACATTGCTTTCTCAAACAGTTTTGATGCCGTTGGAAGGAAAGCTATGGGTCGGTAGTTACTTGGATCTGTTTTGGATTCTTTCTTGTGTATTGGTTTTATTATGGCCTTTTTTAATAAATCGGGAAAGGATCCTTCATTGAACGATTGGTTTATTAGTGTGCAAAAAGGAAGTGTCAGTTCGTTTGCGCATTTTCTTATTAATGCAGGAGGGAGTTCGTCAATGCCGCAACTAAGCTTATCTTTAAGATTCCCTATGTTTCTGGAAACTTCTCGATAGTCTGTGGGTTTTAAGAACATTTTATTTTCTGTAGGAGATTGCACCGAGTGGCCGCACTGTTTGCTACAATTTGTTAATTTTGATTCACCTATTGATGCAAAAAAACTGTTGAATTTATTTGCAATTTTTTTGGGGTCCGAAAT
Source organism: Epinotia brunnichana (assembly GCA_963854355.1). Lineage (NCBI taxonomy): Eukaryota > Metazoa > Arthropoda > Insecta > Lepidoptera > Tortricidae > Epinotia > Epinotia brunnichana. The sequence continues at coordinate 4,337,612 of OY977940.1, forward strand.
GAGTGTGTTGTTAATTATTAGTTTTATATTTTGTTTTACGGTTTTTTGTTTTTTATTGGTGCGTTCATTAATAATACTCCACATAGCTTTAATTTAGCAAGTAGTTTTTTTTTAATTCGTCATAAATCATAAACTGCAATTTATTTTACGGAACCCTTCATATGCGAGTCCGACTCGCACTTGGCCGATTTTTTTAAACACAGACTTGCGGTTTCTATAGCTCACAGAGCCACCTAGTATAGGTACTCGTATTTAGAACAATTGAACTACGAGGTAGGTCTGTCTGGTTTGCTTTTATGGATATTTATTTCTATAATTAAATTAAAAATAAAAATAAATATTACGGGACAATCTAACACTAATCAACCTAGGCCCACGGTAAGCTCAATAAGGCTTGTGTTGTGGGTACTAGGCGATGATATATATAATAGATAAATACATATGTACACTTATATACATATATAACATCCATAACTCAGGAACAAATATTCGTGATAAACACACAAATAAATGCCCTGACCGGGATTCGAACCCGGGACATCCAGCTTCGTAGGCAGAGCCACTACCCACTGGGCTACGGAGGCCGTAATTAGTGTTATTTCACACATACCACAACCACAACCACAACGCAGTGACAAAAAGTGGTTACCACATGGTCGGGCGATAATTTATATGAAATTGTATAGTTATATTCACACGTAAACCTTTGGTTGTGGTTTGTGCGAAACGACACTTAGAAACATTTACAATACTTATTAACTGCGTACATGGACGTAATAACTACAACTGTAGGTCAATCACTTAACGCATTGTACGCGCGTCTGACAGTAAAATCACAATCTAACTGTCATTTTTCCATACAAAATTAACATTTAGACCTTACAGACGCGCGTTACAAAAGTTACGTGATCGACCCACTGGACTGAGTACTGCGATAATAAAGTGTGACCGACAGAGAAGTCATACTAGAGAATTACATCTCGTTCCAATTAGGGTGACCAAGTACACAAGCGAATATTATATTAACAGTTTTTTTTAAATGTGTCATTCATGTTTAGGTAAAGGTCGCGGGAGTCCGCTGGATGCGGGTGGCGCAGGACTAGTCGTCACTTGGGCCCTCTTTGAGGAGCCCTATGTCCAGCAGTCCCCACTGCTCCTCAAAGGGTAGTAGAATAGATTTAGATTATTTTTTACTAAATATTATCAGGTCTTTCGGCTGATATGATGAAGAACATGATGATATTTAGTAAGCACTAATCTAAATAGGGTATTCTACTAAAATCAAAATAAATTATTCTTGCATGGGCGTCACCTAGGAGGGTGGTTTAGTATAATATTTAGGCGGGGGTAGTATATTATTTAGGCGAGGGTGGCATCTGCCCTCTTAGCGACACCCATGTATTATTATATTACAGTTACATAAAACTCACGAATAACATCGTAAAACATCATGCTTCTCTTTTATTTCCTACCAATTTCATAATATCGGAGCGGAGAGATGTATGAATATAAGGAGATCGGACATGGCGGCCGATTTGTATAGAGTGAGCCTGTCGCAAGTTCATTAACCCACACAACGCCCAAGTAATTGACAAGACAAAGCACGCACACATCTAAAACACACACACTTGTATACCTACACTCTTATTTGACAATAAACGCGCATCATATCAGGCATTTTGGGAAAAAACGTAATATTCTCTGCGATCAGCACGCGTGCACAGTATGGCAGTGTATGCCCATTGAGCATACAGCTGCGACACGGCCGCCGGCGGCTTGTCCTCTCTCTAGTATTCTATGCTCTGAGGTTTTTGACGTCTCATTAAAAGTTGCTGATTTGATATCAGTAGTAGAATACCGTATTGCTAAATGAAATAAGAATACAATGCAATGGACGGATTCCAGAGGTCGCGGGTTCAAATCCCGCTCGTGGCGAATAATTTTTCAATTTTCCTCTTTGATAGAAACTTTGAAATAAGAATATTTACTATAATAGTACATTACCTAGGGCGGTTAAACAAAGAATGTCTCAGATCGCAGGTATTTGACGCCCGAGCCGAAGGCAAGGGCGATAAATATGCGCTCTGAGGCTTTCTTTATTACCGCCCGTGGTGAGTACAAAATTTTACGTCTCTATCTGGCCAGGAAGGGGGGTTTTCCGCACGCATAGCGTGCGGTAATTCCTACTTTATGGCCAGGTATGACGTAAAAATATTTATTGGTAGCTAATTATTGGATTATGTAAATTTTTGTATCATATGTTGTTAAACAATATAGTTTTGTGTAGATTCTACCTAAGTCCTAATTTATTACCCATTTCTCTCAAAAATTTAGTTTTCCCGTGATGGAAAAGGTAACATCTCTTATATAAATAGAAATAGAAATAGAAATATTTATTCGACAAAAACATGATACACTAGGATACAAAGTCATTGGGTCCCGAGCTAGGATTCCCTGTGTTACGGGACCCAGTTGTGAGCTAGGAAGTATAAGCAGGTAATTTTTTTCAGTATTCCTTAATACCACTATGTATTTTTTTTTTACATTGGCAACTTGTGCGAGTGAGACAATCCTCTGGTTGGTGGCTCTCGCTCGGACCGGTTTCTCTAGTCGTCTTTTATCATAGAATTGTTAACTGCCTTGCTCGGTAATATGGTTCAATTTTGATTGAATAATAAAACTTAGTACTCAGTACAGTTGTAGTTATTACGCCCATGACTGCGTTATACTTGTAGCCTGTAGCAGCACACATTCACTACCAAGACTCAATACGCACTACGCTCGCAGCCGATTTCGTGGTTTTCGTCGTATATAGTGCAGGGACTGCATAACCGAAAAATACCGGTATTCTATTTTAACGGTATGACGTCATATCGGTTGTCAAATAGCGGTACTTTTATTTTTTCCGGTAACGTAACCGCTTTTTAAAGGTACCGATATATCGACTTTGGCCTGGCGGTGTTGCCAAACCGCCGGCAAAGGCACTGCCGTTTTATCTTTTTGACTTTACATGTTTAGTAGCCAATGCTTCCTCTCACTTTTCTCGATAACCTTTATAATACCGGTATTATAAAGGTGTCGGTGTCATTTAAAACTGATGCTGCTAACCGTTATTTCAAAACGGTTACGGTACCGTCATGTTCGCGCGGCGCGCAAAACATTTACAACATAACAGTACCGTAATGAAATACCGGTTTCATACCGGTATAACCGTAACCTAAATCAGTCCCAGATGTAGTGGAAATTGACTACGGCGTAAGTGCCCGCTAGGCGGGTTCCTGTCATGATTAACGAGGAATGGTAAGCTGGCTTCCTCCTAACGACTAGTTATCTCAAGACGCCAGTTAGCAATTTAATTGTCATATGACGTCACAATTAACCCGAGAACTCGATGAACCTAAATTGAATGGAGTCTGTCTGACCGCAGGCGGTTTACTGCCGTTATTATCCAAAAGTCCTATCCTCGTAACAGCTCTATAGTGATATCCGAACTTTAGTAATTTGGGCTGATCAGTGTTATTATTCTCTCAGTTGTTGGTGGTAAGGCTGTACACGGATTAGGCTTATTATTGTTTGTCGTTTCCGTTCCCAATTGTGCTTATATGTGTTGCATAGCTTAGTTCAGGTGCTGATAGTCTAAGCATTCACTTTTAATGAGCATTCCAGCGAATGTTACAATTCAGATCATATCATCATCATCATCATTTCAGCCGAATGACGTCCACTGCTGGACATATGCCTACCCCAAAGAGTGCCACAATGACCGGTTCTGCGCCGCCCGCACCCAGCAGACTCCCGCGACCTTTACCAGGTCATCAGGTGTTATGCAGTGTGGCGAAGATTTAGATTAAGCTCATCGTAATTTTTGTTGAGTAAAAAATAAATTAAACAAAAAAAAAACAGTCCACCTTGTGGGTGGTCTATCCACGCTACGCCTTCCGGTACGTGGTAGCCACTCAAGAACCTTTCCGCCCCAACGGCCATCGGTTCTACGTGCAATGTGCCCCGCCCACTGCAACTAAAGCGATTTGGAGGGCTATATCGGTTACCTTGGTTCTGCTGCGGATAGCCTCATTTCTGATGCAATCACGCAGATAACTCCCAGCATAGCCCTCTACATTGCCCTTTGGCTGACTTTGAGCCTTCTCATGAGCCCCATACCGTTTTGCAATCCCTAGTCGAAGCCTAGCCCGGGGCCTTTCGGTATTCCTCAATAATCTCAATATCTAGGAATGAGATGCAAATTTATTGTCTGCCAAGACGACAGTTTACCTTCTGCAATAACTATCTTGGTCGTGCCTTAATTAATACTCGTGGGTACTGTGACTTCGTTATATAATAACGTTGGTTTACAGGAATCACATAGTGGAATTATATTATGTATAAATCAAGTTCCTAATTGTCTGTGATAACACGAAAGTCAATAATAACAGTAATACGTACATCTTCACTCAAGACGCTACCTATCTTTCTTACCTATCTGTACCATTTCAAATTGTAACTGTTTTAAAAAAATAACACTTGACTTGTACTTATATGTTACCAATAAATTTTATCTTATCTTATCTTTAACTTATCTTACCATGAGATTTATTTCAAGATTAGACATTATAGACTGTATAAATTGGCATACGTATGTACATATCAAAATTAATAGTACATTGTTTAACAAGGAGCGTATGAGGAATATTGCAATCGAGAGTCTATCAGAAGCCCGACGCCGTAAGGCGGAGGGCTTTTGATGACTCGAGTTTGCAATATTCTTACGCCCGTGTTATACACAATGTTTTTCATCACATTTGCGAGGAAATTAATAACTACAAAAGACAGAGAAATCTATGTTTTATACAAGCGCACCAATCAAATGTTGACGAAATTGACAACTTCACTTCCAGATCAGTGCGTAGCTTCAATATTTCAACCAATCACAGAGCATGGAGCATGTGGTTCTTGCAGGGCATGGCCTGCTCGATTTTATTTTCCAACCAATCACAGAGCCAGAATTCTTGTCGTACGCGGCCGTCCAGATTTGCTTAACCAATCAGATCACACACAAGCTCATTACGCCCTTGGGACCATTATTTCCCGCGGGAACAATTTAGGCCATTGTCATTCTGTATACAGGCATGGAATGACACCATTTATGAGCAAGTGTGATGAAAAAGTATTTATTAACTAAGATACTAATATGAAGATCTTTTATTAACACAATGCCAAAAAAGTTAAAAGGACACGATAATAAACAAATACAAACACAACTACATAGTATATAAAACTTTGCTATATTATTATGCCTTCTCTTCGCTCCAGATTTGCAATTAAATCAAAATAAGACCTTTATTCTGCATATAAGCTACAATAGTACATTACTTACCTAGGGCGGTTAAACAAAGAATGTCTCAGATCGCAGGTATTTGACGCCCGAGCCGAAGCCAAGGGCGATAAATATGCGCTCTGAGGCTTTCTTTATTACCGCCCGTGGTGAGTACAACATTTTACGTCTCTATCTGGCCAGGAAGTGGGGTTTTACCTACTTTATGGCCAGGTATCACGTAAATGCATTTATAGATGTTAAATCAATAATTCATAAACACTAAACAATCACAATAAAAAATATAGAGAAAAAAAATACCAAATATTAGAACCTAATTACAAAAAGAAAACTTGTGAATAAAGAATTTCGCCGGTAATACAATACCGACAGAAAAATAAGTAAACATCTTACTTACCCATCCTGTAGCTCTAGTATAAGTTTTACCGATACATAGGTATACGTTTTCGAAAGCGTTTGCGTTTAGTTTTAATTTGTATGGCAACGCGTCGTTCCTAATAGTTACCACCAGAGGCGAGGAGCGGTAAAACCTCAGAGCATACAATACTAGAGAGAGGACAAGCCGCCGGCGGCCGTGTCGCAGCTGTATGCTCAATGGGCATACACTGCCATACTGTGCACGCGTGCTGATCGCAGAGAATATTACGTTTTTTCCCAAAATGCCTCATATGATGCGCGTTTATTGTCAAATAAGCGTGTAGGTATACAAGAGTGTGTGTTTTAGATGTGTGCGTGCTTTGTCTTGTCAATTACTTGGGCGTTGTGTTGGTTAATGTACTTGCGACAGGCTCACTCTATACAAATCGGCCGCCATGTCCGATCTCCTTATATTCATACATGTGTGGGTAAAACTATAAGAATTCCGTATCGAAGCTCCTATATCCGTTGCAGCTTTAAACTTTCCCAAAGCAGCTACCATCTTTCAGGAAAAATGTACCTACAAAGTTGAGAGCGAAAAGAGATCTTTTTCACATCTATTTGGTAAGTTTTCTTATCGTTTGCGATTTTATTCGATGTATTCATTATACTTATGCAGACCAGTTAAGAGTGAATATCCACTGCTGATATGCGACACCGTTTTTATATTTTTTTTGTTTTTAATCCATTGGTCAATCACCCTGCCAGCAAAGCAGACAGTTCTAGGTTCAAATCCTGGTAAAGGCAAATATTTGTGTGGTGAGCATGAGAAATTGTTTCTGAGTCATGGGACTCAATTGCGAGTCAATGTTTTCTATGCATTTATGTATGTCGTCTAGTACCCATACCTAACACAAGGCTTATAGAGTTTACAGTGTGATTAGTTCGAATTGTGTGACATAACACTTGTATAATAATGTATAATATAAAATTATTATTTATTCATTTTTTCATCTATTTTAGACCTTACTCTAATCACATTTTTTATTAAAACTTAAAATTGAGTGTGAATCTTCGTCTTCAAGGTCAAAGTGCAATTTTAAGAAGTTATTAAACTAGCATCACTATTTGCGATCATCTATTAACTAGAACTGCGACCATACACCGATTTTTTTTTATATTTAACCTAATGTGACTGTTGATACTGGATTATGGTATAGAAGATAACGAAGGAACGGGGGGGGGGGGGGGGGGGGGGGTGGTGCGGATAAATAACTCAGCGACCTAAACACTTACCTACACAATATTTATTTATGAGAAATAACATTTTGTTTAATAATATTTTGGTGAGTGTATAAAATTGCCAAACATATTATTTGGTCTAATGAAAAATGTATAGTTGACCCTTTATTATTAAATACATTTGACGTTAATGTACTTATTGCTAATTGAGTGTGAACGAGTAAATGAAGGTGAATAGGGTCATGGGCTCCCAAATATGAATGAAATAAGGAGGTGGTAAGTACTATCCCGTCATGGGTTACCAAACAAAATGAGCACGATAAGGGGAGTAGATTGTTCCCCTCGTGGGCGCTCCAAAATATGAATGATAAGGTGGGGTTGTAGAGGGGGTGCTGTCCTAGCCTGAAGTGCTCCCCTCTTGGTGCCACTAATATTTAACACGATGAAGATGAATACTTGACCATGTAAAGCTCCGTCCTGGACACCTTACCTCAGCTGCCGCCGTCGAGAGCTCCGCCGTGGAACCGCTCCCGCCGTCAGCTTCCTCCCCATCCGTCCTGGATGGGGTTTATGAAGGTTTGGGCCACCACCGAATGAACACGCTGCCTCCCAGCACCGCGTCACTCGGAATGAAGATATGAGATTGAGGAAATGAAAACACTTGATGTATTATTGCACACACTTGATTACATGAAAATACACTGACTTGACCCTAGTCTGGGCCTTCAGCCCTGAAAAGGCTTTCCTAACCTTAAACCATGCGGCTACATGTCGGTCCCGATTTGCAATGAACGAGTAAAAACGAATGAACCATGACATGAATCTTTTAAATACAGTTGTCTATTCCCGTCGCAGTGGCGCTAGCTGTCTTACTAGTATTGAATATGAGTACTAGGATCGAATCCTATGCGGTGTCAAACCGTTTTATGATTACTTGATAATGAATTTTAGATTTTTAACGAAACCTGTCCGATTTGCTTGAACAGAGTGTTTGTCAATTAAACGTTTGTAATATGAAACTTTTGCGAAATAACACGTTTGCCAAGTAATTATTTGATGAGGTGTTTTTTGTTAAACGATAATTTGCTAATAGTTTTTTGGTTATATATTAGTGAACTGATAATTTAAAACGAAATAAATAGTTTTATAAATTTTTTTTTTTTTTTTTTTTTTTGACATCATTTTTTTAGGGTTCCGTAGCCAAATGGCAAAAAACGGAACCCTTATTAGATTCGTCATGTCTGTCTGTCTGTCTGTCCGTCCGTATGTCACAGCCACTTTTTTCCGAAACTGTAAGAGCTATACTGTTGAAATTTGGTAAGAAGATGCATTCTGTAAACCGCATTAAGATTTTTACACAAAAATAGAAAAAAAACAATAAATTTTGGGGTTCCCTATACTTAGAACTGAAACTCAATTTTTTTTTCATCAAACTCATACGTGTGGGGTATCTATGGATAGGTCTTCAAAAATGACGTTGAGGTTTTAACATCATTTTTTTCTAAACTGAATAGTTTGCGCGAGAGACACTTCCAAAGTGTTAAAATGTGTGTCCCCCCCTGTAACTTCTGAAATAAGAGAATGATAAAACTGAAAAAAATATATGATCTGTCTGATTTTAACGGCCTCCGTAGCCCAGTGGGTAGTGACTCTGCCTACGAAGCTGGAGGTCCCGGGTTCGAATCCCGGTCAGGGCATTTATTTGTGTGTTTATCACGAATATTTGTTCCTGAGTTATGGATGTTATATATGTATATAAGTATCTATATGTATGTATCTATTATATATATCATCGCCTAGTACCCACAACACAAGCCTTATTGAGCTTACCGTGGGCCTAGGTTGATTTGTGTAAGATTGTCCCGTAATATTTATTTATTTATTTTATATATTTATGTACATTAACCATGCAAACTTCCAACGAAAATTGGTTTGCGCGAGAGACACTTTCAAAGTGGTAAAATGTGTCCCCCCCCCTGTTACTTCTAAAATAAGAGAATGATAAAACTGAAAAAAATATATGATGTTCATTACCGTGCAAACTTCCAACGAAAATTGGTTTGAACGAGATTCTAGTAAGTAGTTTTTTTTAAGCAATTTATTTAACGGAACCCTTTATGTGCAAGTCCGACTCGCTCTTGGCCGATTTTTATTTGCGTCTCAATACGTGTCTGTGCTAAGAATTCATTTTGAGTAGGATAATTATTATAGTACTTGCAACTCTGGTTTTGGTTTGGTTTTCGGTGGACATAGCGTGGACTATTACACTGCAATTATATCTGTATACCGTACAAATTGTATAAGTACTCTAAGATAGGTAGAAGTTAGTTTTAATAAGTCGGATCTACTGTAAATCAGCGTCGTTGCACTCTGTGTCTCGACTTATGCTGAGTGGACTCCTTTTTTGAAGCAACACTAGATTCCTTCTTGAGATCTAAGCCTTATTGATGTATTTGCTTGTTGTTGTTCCAAATTAAATGTATTCTATTCTATCCTATTCTATTATATATTCGCGTTTTTCTGGAATTTAATAAGAATAACAGTATTACAGTTGTGCACCTAAAACACACATTTGTTGTAAAAATCCAATTCATTTCTCTAACAATCCTGAAGTTAAACAAATTCTCTTATTTATGACATTGTATTTATTAGGAGCGCAAAATAAAACCACAAAAATATATTTCCGTGCTGGCGACTCACTCAAAATTTACATGACAAGGGCCTTTCTTTATTTTGTAACAAGCCTTAATGAGAAAGTGTATTGTCAAAGTCGAGTCAAGCGCACTTGTGAGAAAACGAGAGTTTTTCTACCTACAAACGTTGATTAGATGTTTATAATTATTCATTGTCCGGGACATAACAATGGAGTGGATGATGTCGGATTCTTTAAATTATTTAGATGTTTAAATTAGAGGACCTTCATCACCATCTTGCGTTAGAAATTTGCACAATTTATACGGTCGTAGCAAATTTTTACTGTGTTTTGTGGATTTTCACAACCTTATAAGTATTTAAGTCAGCATTTTCTTGTAGTTCATTGTCGTGCTTAGGCCTCCTGTGGCATAATTTACGGAGTTAAGTACAGATTACAATTTTACATGTTTAAAACGGAAACAGTTGTCAATAATATTGTTATTTGTGCCTTCATTTAAAATTTAAAAACGCGAATTGAAAAATATCGCGTTCTATGAAGCGCTGTTCTGACTAACTTAGACAACAATAAGGACTGATTTTCAGATATTATTTTTGACCATATGATTGTTTATCATTTCTTTGATGGAAAAAAATCCAAAGCTGGGTCTTTATTTTCCTTTTTAACTCAGTCTATTCAACATTAATACATTATTTTACGACACAATCAAGTTTTAATTATCTTATCTAAAATCTCACTTAACGAAATATGAATTAAAATTCACTAAGTTAGATATTTATCGAAATTTGTCCAAAAAGCCATTCACGAAGATTCAGATTCAGATTAATTTATCCACAATATATAAGATTACATTATAAATAACATGTCAATTTACAAGAATGCCTATTGTGATCGTCAAGAACATTCAATAAAAATAGAAGAATAAAAACAATTTAAATATAACTATGTCCACTTGAAGAGAGTTGCATTTCTTTTTCTCGTGCTCGGAAAGCATTTAAGGTGGTTCGATTGCCATACAAAACGTTATTTGACATTCGTAGGCTAACGGCGTGATATTTTAAGAAACTTATGTAACAAACTTTCATAAATTGGCTTCCCATTTGTGCCAAATTGCCCCTTTCCTAGAATAAACTTGTATAAACTAGATTAATTTGAGAAATTGGTTTGTCACGTGATATTTTGGGAAAACTATTTTTCTCAAATTAATCTAGTTTATACAAGTTTATTCTAGGAAAGGGGGAATTTGGCGCAAATGGGAAGCCAATTGATGAAAGTTTGTTACATAAGTTTCTTAAAATATCACGCCGTTAGCCTGCGAATGTCAAATAACGCTTTGTATGGCAATCGAACCACCTTAAGCGTGTCTCTCACAAGAGGCCGTGCTCTTCACGAACTAACACGAATCCAGGCATCGCTTTAAATGTAAGCATGCAGTAAAAAAATCTGTACCGCAAACCGCAAAATGGAGAAATGGCCAAAGCGAGTGCGGCACACAATATAGATGCGCATCACACAAACTGAAACAATCAAATGAAAATATATCATTCGTTTATCCAGACAGACGATTTTAAATAAATCTCAACATGCAGATTCCATCTTAATTGCCCGGTAAAACCTTCGTGATGAAATTTCATCTCATTACTCAGCTTATTATAAGCTTTATGAAAATCGTCCGGGACCATTTTTCCGTACACTGGTTCGCTCGCAATTCCAAATATGTTATCAGTTTAACTCTGCCCTTTTCCGTTTATCTCCTTAATTATTACAATTTATAGCTCTAATGAATTACTGTCCTTTTATCATTTCAACGTTCCTCGTTCATTTAATATTCAATTAAGAATCGTAATTATACGCAGATTATGTATTCTAATTGAAAATAGTGTCATTATTTCGGTATTGGAAATTAGTTATGGGAGCGAATTTCAAAACGATTTTCATATTGAATTGTAATTAAGGCTCGCGGTTTTCATGCATTCATTTGACTGACAACTAGGGACAATGCTAATAGAATACGTTATAATAATTATTATTTATTTTTCAGTCTCATGGGTACATTCTGTTTAAATTTATTGCTAGGAACTTCCTACCTTACAAAAATCGGTTCTTAAAATATCGATTATTGTGCTTTAAATTAAAATCGATTCAGAATTAATCGATTTTTGATGAAATAAGAATCGGTTATTTTTAATTTAATAGTTTTTTCTTATGACGTTAAATTAAACGCCTAAGATATCGGTAATCAAAGGAAAACGGTTTTTTTTTATTAATCGATTAAATATCAAAATCTGAATCGATTTTTGTGAAAATAATAATCGTTTTTTTAATATTAGAGTAATTTTTCTCATCCCTATTAATTACTTGGAACATTTCAATTCGAGTTAATATTTCGTAGTTTCTCAGTAGCCTGCGGCCGCGACCACACTGCGGTTTTCCGGTTCATACTAGTTTCCAGATCCTAAGTTTGTTTGCAAACTCGATCTCTCAGTGGTCTTTGGATCGGGATCAAAGAGGGGTTTCAGTTCTTGGTGTTAAGTAGCCACGCCTGTTCCGTGTCTGTTTTATGAGGAGGACTGCTCGTAAAATTGCCGAGCGGACAGCTGTATCAAGGTTTTTTGTTACTTGATTTACGATCAGAAAGTTACAGAAGATTCAGCTGTCGTTATCGATATGTTATACTGTCAGATATCGCGAGTAAGATTATAAACTGACGGTGTTCACAATCTAACGGTGATAGATCTATTACATTCATTTTTTTTATTTAAAAGTCCAAGGGCTCCAACTGACACATGTTCTCATTTCAATTTGTTTAAGTGTGTTTCACGCGGCTACATAATTTCGAAGCATCATTTCTACGAAAGTTAATTTTTTCCGTGATTTATAAATTTTATAATTCCAAAATTCATTTTACAATGAAGGTTTTTAACTTAATATTTCAGGGTTAACCTAACTAGTGGGGCAGACTGCCGGAACAAATTGTCGTAAATGTGGACACACCGGACAAAAGCACCAATTTTTTTTCAGGTACTAGTTAGGTACATAGCTTTAAGTTTTTGATAGGAACCAGCCCCTCCGACGGCCATCTTTTTTTATGAGGGTCATTTTGAATTATAGGTACCTAAATTATTAATATCTCGGGTTCTAAATCACTTAGAATCACAAACTTGGTGTCTAAGTATACATATTTGGGGTCAGGGAATTCAACTAGATATTTTTTAAGGTCGAATTCCCAAAGGATAGCAAAGGGATTCCTGTTACTAAGCCTCCGCTGTGGGTCCGTCTATCTGCCTGTCAGTAATAGCTAGACTGTTCAAATTTTCACAGAGTTTGTATTTCTATTGCTGTTATAACTAAAATTAATAAAAATAAAAATATATTAAAAATTGAACAGTGCTCCTGTATGAGCCAGTTAGCCCATACACTTAGATAGTAGAGTTGGAGTGCGTTGAGAGAACGGAGAAGTTAAGTTGTAGTTATAAAACTTATTTATTACTTGTAAGGTATAAATAGTAAGATTAATTAGCCGTTCCTTCAGTTGATGTTCTTCGTATGCGAGTTATGTTTGCACTCATCTAATTTACTTTATAATATTATATTGTAGCGTGGCCTAAAAGTAGGTCGCAACGTAAACAGAAAAATGTACAGTACTGAGACTGTACATACTGGCAACCCCAAAAGAAGGGAAAAGAAAAAAGATAATTGTCAATAGAAGGAAAAGCCATTACAAAAATTACTTAACAAAATTCAAGTCAATGTAAGTTAAAAGTGACGTTGTCGTTGGCGGCTCGATGACGGCTCGGATGCTGTCCCGGGCTGCTCGCTGACCTCGCTGTAGGTCTTGGCAGGCTTCTCTCTTCTGGTATAGGTTGAAGTTCAATATCCTCGTAGTGTGGCTTCACTGATTGCAGTGAGCATTGTTTCTTTTTCTTCAGCTTACAAAAATCGGGATAGCGTCTTCCCACTCCCCAAAGAATGGCAGTAATGGTGGCTGCAGCAAGTAGAAAGTAGCAAATAATATATTGATGGATATCGTGAGTTGTGAGAACGGTCGGGAAGTTTTGTTCCTTGCTCCGTTGGTTGAGTAGTCTCTTGTCAATTTCTTCGATATCTTGATTATTGTGTTCGGAAAGATACTGATGGGGTATGTTGTGGTAGGTTAAATTTGCGATTCGGTTGATCGACGAAGTTAGTGAAGGCACGTTGATGACGTTGTCCAATTTCACCTTGCTGTTATATTGTTTAAGCGAGTGAATAGTCAGGTATTTCGATTGCAGCATGCAGCCTTGTTCTAAAGTTATTATTCCAGAAGACGTCATTGTGTGTGACGTCACTTCTTCATCACATATAACCCGTAATGTGCAGGTATCGCAACAAATTACGAGCCAAGTGTTCGGTGAATGCAACTCGATCCAGGCGTCTTTACATGACGTATGTGTTACGTCACATGGAGTTGTGGTGCGATGACCTATTAGTTTTGCCTCGCATGGGATGTTATCGTTATGTAAGTTGAATACTGGCAGGTTTTTGTTGCATATAAAGTTGTCGAGTTTTAGTTGGACACATTGTTGAAGGTCATCTTCTTTAAACGAAATGTAGGTATTTTTCTGAAAGTTCACTGCTATGTATCTTGCGCTAGTCTGAACTATGACGTGGTCTTGAGCCGTTTTGACAGGTAATGGGATGGCACGATGTAACGTAAAATCTTCGTCCGAAATGAGTGGTATATGCAGCTCGAATAAAAAATATTTGCCAGTGACTCGCGCTTTGACATATAATAGTTTGTATAAGTCCTTGATGTCTTCTCGTATGTTATCGACGGGCAGTGACAAAGTTCTGGGTAGTTTTCCCGCGATGACATTCATCTGTTCCAACAGATTTACGGGTGTTACAAGGTGTACGTCGATATGACCTTTGTAGACATCAGTTAAAGTGTTGAACAGCATTTCTTGCATGTTCTTCAAGTTATTCATAAGTAGATAGGCTGACAAAGCGGCGGAGTTAAAATAACTTGTGGCCATTGCTATTTCCACTGCCGACTCAACTCTGGCAAAGTTTATATCTGTTTGATTCATGAAGTTTTCTATGACCTCAAACTGTCCCTGAATGTTGGCTTCGTGTTTCTTCAAAACCTTGTTCTCCATCTCGACAATGGACGTTTGGTTTTTTATGAGTTCAAGTAAGTAGTTTTCGTTGGTACGCACGGCTTCTATGTCGCTTGTATATTTTTCGGCGAATTGTTGATCCAGAATCCCGAATAACCTGTTAGCTACGTATCCCACCCCATCTACGAGTCCGCGTTTCTTTCTGTTCGTTAGATGCTTCTGCGGGGTTAGTAGCATAGTGTTGTAGTGTTGTAAGACATCCATTTCATGGTAAAGCTGGTTAAGGGTAGTTTTGCAGTACCTCGGGTCTGTTTTCTGGCACCAGTCGTCCACTCCTTGCAGGTAAGTCTCGATGCGTCCAATTCCTTCCCAATAGTTAGTTAAGTTGTAGTACATCAGTAATATCCATTCGTTATGAATAACTTGTACTTTGCCTATAGTATCGTAGTATATAGGTCGCTCGGGTTCCAGGTTCGTAATTTGAGCTGACGTCGGCACGACAGCTGACCGTGAACTTGTTATGATTGCGCACATGGTTATGAAGGTTGTAAACAGTGTTAGAAAACATTGTTTGTTGTTTTTATTCCTGAGCATGTATCGTGCAGGTTTCTTCTCGTTGGTTTGTGGCGTTTGTACGTCGTTTTGTGTTTCGTTTTTTAATAGAAGTTTACATTCATCCGGAAATGACATTCTTTGTGCGCATCGAATTATTTCGTAATTAGCGGCGATTAATTCATTTGTAGTTAAATAGGTGGTATCAGGTTTCTGTTTGCGACGTAATGTTGCTGTGAATCGCATAATCCACGCGGTGATTCTTATTAATCGTGTTAGCGAGCTGTTATTTTGAAGTAGGTCATTGATAAAGTTATTATCTTGTTTTGTAGCTAGGGTTGTCTCTCCTTTTTTCACAGTTCCGATGTTAGTTGTAAAATGACAATTTAAGTTTGAAAGTTCTTCTTTTTGGTCATTTTCGTCAAGTGACGGTCCGTGCCACCAGAGGTCAAAGTTAATCAGCTTGCTCGGGTACATTCCTCTTGAAGCACAGTCAGCAGGGTTCTGCTCAGATTTGATGTACTGCCATTTCTCAGCTGGTATTATTTGTTTAATTTTCGTCACTCGGCTAGCCACGTACTTTTCCCAACGTGACACGTCTCCTTGTAGCCAAGCTAGGACTACTTGGGAGTCGCAAAATGCTTGTATAGTTATGTCGTAGTCTTTGTACGCTTCCATCACCTTCTTCATGAGTTGTGATAGTAAAAGGGATCCACAAAGTTCCAGTTTCGGCAGAGTAGTTTTTTGAGATATAGGGGCAACCCTAGTTTTAGCAGCTAATAATGTCGTTCTTGGCTTTCCGTTTTCGTCGTTGGTGCGAGAGTGAATGACGCAGGAAAAGGCTTTTTCGCTTGCGTCACAGTAGCCTAAAAGTTCGATCTGCTTTGTTTTCCCGCCAATCCATCGGTTGAGTTTGACCTTTTTTAATAGAGGTAGTTCGTTTTTTAGCTTCAGCCATTGTTCTTGTATGTCGACAGGTAAAGCTGCGTCCCAAGTTAGATGAGGGTTGGTCCACACCTTTTGAAAGATTAGTTTAGCTGTCACCGTTACAGCACTATACCAGCCTAAGGGGTCGTAAAGGCGTGATATTTCTGATAAGAGAACCCGTTTAGTTAATGGGTATCTAGTTTCTTCGGGTAAGTTCCAATTGACTACAAAAGTGTCCAAATTAGGATTCCAGCCAAGTCCTAAAGTTCTCGTGGAGT
Source organism: Epinotia brunnichana (assembly GCA_963854355.1). Lineage (NCBI taxonomy): Eukaryota > Metazoa > Arthropoda > Insecta > Lepidoptera > Tortricidae > Epinotia > Epinotia brunnichana. The sequence continues at coordinate 4,354,052 of OY977940.1, forward strand.
CTTCGTGTTTGAAGTCGAATATGTTTGTCGAAATTTGATCTTCAGTTAGTTGCTCGAGTAAAGCCGGGTGATTTGCTGACCATTTTCGTAGGTTCATGCCGCCGCCTCGGAGTAACTCGATTAATGATTTTTGTAGTTGCTTTGCTTCTTCCATAGAGTTGTGACCGCTAATGAGGTCATCGACGTAAAATTCGTTTTTCAGTATTTCGGCAGCAGCGGGATGTTTATATCCGTCGTCAATGGCTAGCTGCTTGAGAGTTCTCATTGCTAGCCACGGGGCACACTTGTATCCGTAAGTTAACGTACATAGAGAGTACTCCTGAAGGTTTTCAGAGGGCGAGTTTCTCCATATTATTTTTTGTAAGTGATGTTGTTCTTCAGAAATCCAGATGCATCGGTACATCATTTGGACATCCGCCGTGAAGGAATATTTGTAGGCTCTCCACTTCAATAGTAGTGATTGAATGTCTTTCTGTAGGTTAGGACCCTTTTCTTGTAAGCTGTTTAAGCTGTACCCGGCGCTCGTCTTTTGGGATGGGTTGAAAACAACCCTTAACCGAGTGGTTGTGGCATTTTCCCTTAGGACTCCAAAATGCGGGAGAAAACAGTCTTTAGCTGAAGTGGAAGTTGCAGGCTTCATATGCTGCAGGTCGGAATACTCTTTTATGAACTCTTTATACATTTCAGCAAGCTTAGTTTGTTTCTGTAGTTTTCTTTCTAGTTGTAGAAACTGAGAGATGGCAATTGATTTAGAATTACCCAGTTTTTCTTCGAAGTTAGCGTGCATGGGCATTTTCACGGTGTATTTTCCATCGGAACCTCGCTGAACAGTTTTTTGGTAGTAGTCTTCGCAGTAATCGTCTTGGGAGATTTCCTCGTTGTTTTGAGCGATGTCTTCGTTTTCCCAAAACTTTGTAAGTTCATTCATGTTAATTAATGTTACATGACAGTTAAAAGTTTGTAGTTTTCCACAAAGTATCCATCCCAAATGAGTTTGTTGGGCAATAGGAGCTTGTTGATCGATCTTCAGTACACCATCCATAATAATGTCGGCGTAAACGTCCGCACCAAGCAGTAGGTCTACAGGGCGCGACACGTTATAATCGATGTCGGCTAGTTTCAAGTTTTCTAAATGCGGCCAGTTTCCTTTCTTGAAGGTAGAGTTAGGTAGATTGTTCGTTATTTTGTTGAGAATCAACGCTTCAGCTTTAAACGAGTAATTGGAGTATAATGACTTGCAGTTAAGTTCTATTTTTCCTTTGCAGTTGCCGGACAAGTCTCCAATTCCAGATACAGTTGCATTTAGTTTCTTCCTGGGTAGTTTCAGTAGTTGTGCTGCATTCTCAGACAGTAAGTTCACTTGCGAACCCTGGTCCAAAAGAGCACGAAGTTTGATGAATGTTCCATCATGAGATTGAATTTGAAGTTGAACCGTAGTTAGTAGGACTTCCATATCCTTTGTAGCCAGGTGATGGTTCGACGCTTGTTGAGTTGAAGTAGATGGATTGGGCTCGTAGTTATTTTTTCTATTATAAGAGTTAGTTATTTGCTTCTTCATAACGTTGTGCAATAATGAGTGGTGTCTTAAGTTACATTCCTTGCAGGTTTTATTAGAGTTGCATTGTTTGTCGCCGTGACTGAACAAGCAATTTTTGCACACTTGCAGTTTCGCAACAGTGTCATTCCGCTGCGGTATATCTAGGTTGATGAACTTCTGACATTGCATCAACACGTGTGCTTCGTTGCAAAACGGACATTGACCATATCCCGTAATATGATATGTTTTTGAGTTATTTTTGTAGAAGTTGTAGTTAGTTTTCTTGACTGGGTAAGAAGCTTCCTTGTTGAAAGTTTTCACGAATGCTGGTTTTTGTTGGATGGTGACTTCTTGTTTTGAGCGTTTCATGGTTTCGTAAGCCATGAATTTTCTCTCGAGAAAGATGAGAAAGTCGTGTAGTGCCGGGACCTCTCTATGATCTTGAAGGTCTCTTACATAGTCGGTATGCGTAGTGGCGTCCAGTTTCATCGTCATTAAATGTACAATAATCGGATCCCAAGTTGATGTATCTAAGCCGATATTTCTTAGTCCGCTTAGACATTCAGTTATGACGTCATGCATTCTCTTTAGGTTGTAGGCGTCAGATTGCTGAATAGTAGGTAAATTCAGCATAGTGTTCATGAAAGAAGTAAATTGCAGGCGTCGATTGTCGTACCTTTGGTTCAGAATATCCCAGCATGAGTTGTAATTTTCGGCGTTGATAGTTAGATGCTGGACCAATCTCTCCGCCTCGCCTCGAAGCTTAGTCTTGAGATGCTGCATTTTTTGCGCTTTGTTGATTGTTGGGTTGTTATGGACGGTTTCTATGAAAAGATCCTTAAAGGAAATCCATTGGTTATAGTTTCCTGTAAATTCGGGAATCTCAATCCTAGGCGCAGATTGCTGGTGGTGAGCAGTTGACCATATCTTGCAGTTAAGTTCTTTCCGCATACGGTCGTACTTGTTTTCGATGTCCACGAAGGTGTCGTAGTAAGTTTCGTGAGATCCTTTAAGTACGCCATCTATTTCCCAGTGTAGTTTGTCGATGTCTGACCATTTTGATTTCAAGATGTTAAGATTATCTTCTAGTTCCCATTTTTCATTGCTAGATACCGTGTCGATTTTTGACATCGCACGATCAATTGCCTTGAAGTTACATTCTTGTTTACATAGTAGCACAATGACGTCAGCGTTCGCTTCGTCGTCCAGTAGTCCCGTAAGGTCAAATTTGACTGGAATCTTCACTTCAGTTAGGTTATGCATTAGTTTAAGCATATCTGACTTGTTGTTTTCATACATGGCCTTAGTTTTGCCGTATATGCCTTCCAGGAAGTAGGGGATATTTTTGTCCTTGATTTCCTCTTCAAGGACCGCATGTTGGTTTTCGAAATCACCCCATAGGGCGTCGAGATTTGTTAGCCGCTGGTTCAAGTAGTCATGAGTTTTTCTTGTTGCGGAGTCTTTCTTGTAGTTAACACATAAAGTTTTGATTTTTTCAAAGCAGGTTTGCTGTTGTTGAAGCTTGACAGACATGTTGAGTTGATTTTGTCAAAGTTAAAGTTGAAGTTGAGTTGAGTTTGAAGTTAGTTTTACGTTGATTTCGATATAAGTTGTAAGTTGAAGTTATAAGTTGAAGTTACATATGTACCGTGGTAACTCTGGAAGTCTTCTCAATAGTTATCCGACGATGGTTGTACAGCTCTGCTGGTTGTGTTGCTTCACTGCTTCGGTCTTTAGTCTTCAGAGTCCGGAGAGCGATGAGCCGTTGCAGTTATCTTGTTTGTTCACAGTAGTTCACTGACAGGTAAATAGTGCCCCTGCACTCTACGTACGATATATGCGCTTTCTCAATTCACTGGTGAGACCCGCTTGTGGGAGGCCAGCAAACCGATTCGCTATCGCAATAAAGTAACAAAAACACTAAATACCTGTTTAGGTTCGAAGGACCATTAATGTATGAGCCAGTTAGCCCATACACTTAGATAGTAGAGTTGGAGTGCGTTGAGAGAACGGAGAAGTTAAGTTGTAGTTATAAAACTTATTTATTACTTGTAAGGTATAAATAGTAAGATTAATTAGCCGTTCCTTCAGTTGATGTTCTTCGTATGCGAGTTATGTTTGCACTCATCTAATTTACTTTATAATATTATATTGTAGCGTGGCCTAAAAGTAGGTCGCAACGTAAACAGAAAAATGTACAGTACTGAGACTGTACAGCTCCCATACATTGAAAGTCATTTTAAGGCGTTTTTTTTCTCGCCTATCACAAACGGTCTATCTCTAGAAATGTAATAGATAGACACTACAAATTTCCGTAGACTATGTATAACAATAATATATCTTCTATAATTACAAATAACAAAATAATAATAGAGTTAACAATCTAGCTATTCCTGACACGCAAAAAGACGGACCCACAGCGGAGGCTTGGTAACAGGTTCCTGTAGAAACTTGACCCTAAAAAATATATATTTGAATTCCTTGACCCCAAATATGTATATTTAATAGACACCAAGTCTGTGATTCTAAGTGATTTAGAACCCGAGATATTAATAATATACCTGTAATTCAAAATAACCCCCATAAAAAAAGATGGCCGACGGAGGAGTTGGTTCCTATCAAAAACTTAAAGCTACCTATCTAGTACTCGTACTTGAAAAAAAATTTGGTGCTTTTGTGCAGCGTGTCCACATTATCACCTGAAACTGCCCTACTAAACCTATAGGTAACCGACTTATAATTCTTTATTCTTTTGAATCTGCTCTTGCATTTGGACAAATTACTCTCCGGAATTTTTGCGTGTTCCTGTTTTACGTGCTTGTTCGGCCTATATTGACTTAACAATTTTTGATTCTTGTAGCATATAATAAATAAAAAGTGCTAACTAACAGAAGATTCCTCATCGAACAAAAAACAAAACTCACGTTTAACAGCTAGATAATTGAAATCGTGGCATCCTAGTCGCACGCACTCACCTGATTACTCATGTTCTTTCGTTCCTAGCGAGATTCGAAAATATCAATTACATTTTTTTTCATATTAATTTTCACAAACTTATTCCAGAGCCTTAATTTTGCAAAAAGTGTCATCTGGCTTAGCTATTCCCTTCAAAAGCGAACGCAGGCGACAAATGTATCACATCAATACGTACGGCTTTAAACCAATTGAAATTTCGTAAAGAACCATTCAATTCGTCTCGTTTTCTATACAGCGAGGTTTCGGTTAATACCTGACTGACCCAGTGAATTCTTTTCACGCCCGCTTTTGTGATTGGTCACTCAGAAAACTAGTTCCATTTAAGCCCGGCGTACACTGGAGAACGGGATTGAGTCGATTGCTAACATGTGGCGACAAACCGAAAATAGATCTAGTTCTTATTACGTCGAGGATTGAGTGTTGTCTGTTGTGTACAGCCGACTTCAGATATATTAGTTTCCACATTTACACGTTACTAAAATGTAATATGGCGAACACTGTTTAAATGTCTTTGAAGTCGAGTATTATACAAAAAACAATTTTACAAGTTTAAAATGGCAGTGCTCAAAATTGCCACTAGTCATTGGGCAAAGCTCCCAAGTGTGCCCAAGCGACTTGTGAAATTCTATCAAATAAATTTTGGTATAGTCGCAATCATATACCTACATCGGGGCAAACGAGCACGTCACAAACATCGGAACACACCTCTATTTTCAAGGCATTAGGGGGTGCATGTGCCGATATTTTTGAACACCTATTGTGTACCTATGTATGTGATGGCGACTGTACAGACTTTTATTGACGATCGTACTTATTTTCACAGTCGTCAACAATTAAAAAATATAAAAAAAAGTTTTACTCTTTGAAGACGGAACCCTAAAAATGGCCAGGCATAGACAGATGAAAAACGTTAACGTTTCCATTGACGACGCGAAACTGAGGCAAGTTGGTGCAATTGACTCAATTTTAGTGTGCCATTTGTGGAGCGCTAATAACCTATCTACCTCTTTTTTAGGGTTCCGTACCCAAAGGGTAAAACGAGACCCTATTACTAAGACTCCGCTGTCCGTCCGTCTGTCTCTCTGTCCGTCTTTCACCAGTGATCCGATCCAATGATCCCAAAGAGCGTTCTTGCGTAGTTTAGGAGTTGATATGACCACATACTGACTTTATCATGACTCGCCGCAGGCGCTCTCACAGCTCAATGCGCTCCTGACGTCAACACCAGAGTGCGATTTGTTTGCGTGGCGATGGGTGGCTGTGTGTAGTGAAATGCTCTGTGAGACGATGGATGCAAGGTGCTCAACAGTACCAATATAGCATGTTGGAAATTAAATGTCAATTATTGTTTAGTCTAAGTTTCGTGACGCATTGGTTTTTTGTTACTGTAATGTCATGTAAACGTGTTAAATAAAAAAATAAATCATCAGATCAGCTTAATCTTGCCGTAATATTGCATTGTCAACAAAACCCATCAATACGCTACTTAACTTTTGAAAGAAGCCGTTTGGCCGTACCTGAGGCGGTACAACGTACAACTTATTTACTTCATATTTTTAATGATTTTATTGTAGTTGCATTGTTCATATGTAAATATGAAAGTAGGTATGTAATAAAAAAAAACCGGATATCATATGGAGGCCACCGAATGGGCCCCGCCCCACAAAGATGGCTTCCGAGGTAGAGTCAGACCGAAAAGGCGATGGCGGGACGACCTCGAGCCGCGGAAAAAAGGGGAGCCCTGTGCTCAGAAGTGGGACACAATATAGGCTAACTTTATTTTTTATTATAAACAATAAGTATGTCTCAAATACATTTTTAAGGATTAAATTTAGATTTTCCTTATTAGTTTAGTATATTTCATTACCAGCAACCTATATTCCTTCTGCGTGATTGCCTTTGCCTAGTCAAAATCTGTCGGATACCTCCCGAGGTTCGCGTTTCATGGACCACGGCGAATAATTAGAAATTATAAGCTGTATGGGAGTTCTGGAATCCTAAGCGAAAGCGTGGGCAAACTACCAAATACACAAAGATGACTGAGCAAGGCGTTGATATTTCCAAGGCACAAATCTAGTGTTGATGTATCCCTTCCACTACCGATCTAATTTGACAGCGATGAATGTAGATACGCCACATGGATAACAAGTTTCTGTCAAAAAAAAAATGGTTTGGTACAAGCTCTTATTGCCGACTGTACTTATCTGCATGCCATCATCAACTACTCATTGAGACGATTCTAACGAGCGCAAACTCGATGGGGTTGTGTCGTTTTATTGTGGAGTTCCTATGGCCACCTTCCAGGCCACAGCTCCAGCATCAGATCAGCTCCATGTAATCAAAATATGGCATTGTCATGCGATATACATATTCATGCAACATTTCAGCTCAATCGGAAACCGGAAAGTGGGTCAAATTTCAATTACTAAATTTGACCCAAGAAAGAATACCAAAAAATAAAAAAACAGACGGGGTGAGCTAAATAAAAGCTTGTACAAATATAGATACAATCCACGTGGACACGCAAGCGCTAAAGGTACGGTGTCTGTTTACCAACGTCGTAGTGTTAAAAACACTTTTTGCCCTCGGAAGATTTACCATGAACACAAAATGAAAATCATTTTTTTTTTATTTCCGTAACACATTGATTACAAGGTAGGGGCTTCCTGTTAAGTATGTAAATACCTGTCTCAGGAAGCCTCGCTCCTCTATGGCTAAATACTCTTTTTTGTACTCGACGATTAAAATATGTGTATTAAGATTTCATAGAGAATACTGCAACGTCACTCTTTTCATAGTTGTAGTCCATGTTACTGTCGAAACAATCGAAATAACTACTTTTCGATACGCTCCAGACAACTAAAATAAATTCGACCAATCACGTGGCTGCTTTACTGAACTGTAATGAATTGGACCAATAGAATCGCTTTGATGTCGTACGCTCGTTGATGTCTTTTAAGATATCAACAAGCGTACGAGCGATGAGCTGCACTTCGTTTCAACAGTATCGAGTTTGTTTAATTAGTTCAGTTGACTCGTAGAAAATTATTTTTTTATGAACTCGTACAAAAAGTATTGTTCACAATAGTGTTATAATCAAGCTTTTTAATCTCGTACCTTACTTAGGCCACTCAGCAAGCTTCGTGGCCTAAACACGGTACTCGACTAAAAAGCTCTCTATTATAACACGATTGTGAAAAATACTATTTTACACACCTCAACAAAATAACACCGTACAGGACATAATCCCTGACTGTTAAACAACCAATTGAGGTTGTTTTTATAGCTTTAAGGAATACTTTAATGGTGCCTGAAAGTAAAAAATGTTGCTGTGTCTTTTGCTTATCAGGCTTTGTATAAACAATTTTAATTAGTTAGCCCTCTGATTTCGGGTTAAAGAGTTTATTATTCTCAGAAGAAATATAATATTCCACTTATTGAGAAAAAAATATGCCCTTAATTATACATATGCAGGTACATTACGCCCGTGAGCGTGGTTATATGACTACAAATAATAGTATACAGTACAATTATAAAATAAAGCAAGCAAAGGTGGGTAATTAATGAATGTACTGAAGCTATCTAAGAAATAAAGTAGGATAATAATTTGTTATGCTTGCACTCGCGCACTGCGCCTAGCGACTGCCCGATAGGCCCCCGCCAGGGTCGGATTCGGTTAACGGAAATATTATTGAAAACATTATAGGCCTTCAGCTTATTTTTAGGGTTCCGTACTCAAAGAGTAAAACGGGACCCTATTACTAAGACTTCGCTGTCCGTCCGCCCGTCCGTCCGTCCGTCCGTCCGTCTCCGTCCGTCCGTCTGTCTGTCACCAGGCTGTATCTCAAGAACCGTGATAGCTAGAGAGTTGAAATTTTCACAGATTATGTATTTCTGTTGCCGCTGTAACAACAAATACTAAAACAATATAAAATCTTTTTCTAAGGGGGACTCTCATACAACAAACGTGATTTTTTTGCCGTTTTTATAGATAATGGTACGGAACCCTTCGTGCGCGAGTCCAATTCGCACTTGGCCGGTTTTTAGGGTTCCGTATCCAAATGGCAAAAAAAGGAACCCTTATAGATTCGTCATGTCTGTCTGTCTGTCTGTCCGTCCGTATGTTACAGCCACTTTTTTCCGAAACTATAAGAGCTATACTGTTGAAACTTGGTAAGTAGATGTATTCTGTCAACCACATTAAGATTTTCAAACAAAAATAGAAAAAAAAAACAATACATTTTTGGGGTTCCCCATACTTAGAACTGAAACTCAACATTTTTTTTTCATCAAACCCATACGTATAGGTCTTCAAAAGTTACATTGAGGTTTCTAACATCATTTTTTTCTAAACTGAATAGTTTGCGCGAGAGATACTTCTAAAGTGGTAAAATGTGCCCCCCCTCCCCCTGTAACTTCTAAAATAAGAGAATGATAAAACAAAAAAATATATATGATGTACATTACCATGCAAACTTCCACCGAAAATTGGTTTGAAAGAGATCTAGTAAGTAGTTTTTTTTTTAATACGCCATAAATCGTAAACCGCAATTTATTTAAAGGAACCCTTCATGTGCGAGTCCGACTCGCACTTGGCCGCTTTTTTTAAATGTTCATGGAATCGGCATCTTTAATATATGGTATTGCTGTGCCCTTGCAGGGTGTCACATGTATACCTACTTATTTGTAATACCGTCCATGTCTGTAATGTGATATGCAATAAACGATTCTATTATATTCTAATCAATACAAGTAGAAGCAAACATTAGGCAGTCTTGTCGCTAATACAGAGCAATCTCCCATTTAATTAACGTTTCCATATTTTGTTCGTTTCTCTTTATTAATATTACACAAACAAACTCACACGTACCCGTCTAGGCAGTAAAGAGCGACTTCTTTCGTCTTGTCACCGACTGACTAAGTCCTCCAAGACAATGCACGTAATAGGTCCCAAGGTGTATAATAAACTACCTGAAGACATTACGATGGAGGAAAGCACAAACACCTTCAAAAATAAATTAAAAAAAATGGCTAATTGGACATGCCTTTTATAATTTAAATAAATTTTATGAAAATAATAATTGAATGATATTATTACATATAAACATATATAAGATTGAATTGCTTATAATATGAAATTGTGAATAATATGTGACGTGTAATATTTTTATAATATTATAAATAAATGAGTATGAGTATGAGTATATGTTTTTTTTGTTTCAGAATATATCAATACTCGTGGTGCTGTTATATAGTTGGAGGATTGGTGTAAATGCCAAGCGGTATAAAGAATTGGATGACGTTTATTATGGTAAGTCGCTATTGATTTTTATGGGAACTTATCACCGACTCAATTCTACTCACTAACAACCAGGGACCATAATATCGGCCTTTAAAGCCTACGCCAAAACCAAACACCAACACGAGTGGAGGAATGAGGCTGGCTTAAGGCACTCTAAGCTCTTCATAGAAGGAGTGGACTCGGGCTGGACCAGAAAACTCTGGAAATCCAGTAGTCTCAGGAAACTCAGAATTATATCTGGGGTGTTCACAGGTCACTTCGGGGTCAAGGATCTCTTGGCCAAGATGGGACTATCTGATAGTTTAGACTGTAGAATGTGTGGCGAGGAGGATGAGACTATGGAACACTTATTGTGTGTGTGCCCTTGCCAGACAAAGAATGAACTACTTTGGTAACGGTTACCCGCAACCAAAGGAATTCAAGGTGCTCCCGGCGAACTGCATCATCCGCTTTGTGGAAATGATGGAGCAAGCCTGGGAGCAGGTATAAAGGAGAGGGCAAATGCACAAAAGATCCCACTGGGTCGAAGTGCATCCGAAAGGGCCCTCACCTAGATAAGATAAGATAAGACTCACTAACAATAATAATCCCTTTTACCCCATAATTTAAACTCAAACATTGCAATCGCAATTGTTTTTACCTACATTATGACATCCATCATTCCCTAGTCGACCCTCGCTTCGCTCGATCGTTTAAAGCATGTCATCAGAAAGTACCTACAATAAAATACTACCTATTGTATGACCAATATTCTGTTCTAATAATCTCACTGTCATGAAACTTTTTCTGCTTAATAGTCAGAGAGCTGCTAATGACTAAGGCGTAGCTCTAAGAGCGTAGCGTGGCGGTGAACGGAATCACTGCTAGGAATCGCCATGCTGTTATTCCCGGATGTAGAGGAAAGCGGCTACGGCGTAGGCGCCCGGTAGGCGGGTTCCTGGCTGTGAAAGACTTAAAAAAGCGCTCATTGTTCCATTTTAACTTATTCTATATTACTATTTTCCTGTACAATGAAGAATACTATTTTGCATAAACTAGCCACCAACTCGTGACAGTTTTTTGTTTATCAATTTGCGTTTGACCTAGCTGGAGGACAGTTTTTATTCACAGCATCCGATCCTAATCGTATACCAATGTGTATCACGCAGTCGCTTCCACGAGCAACGCGCTTTCATGTCGGAACGAGCGCGTGAAACATTATTGAAATGCGAATATGTTATAAAAAAAAAACTAAATAAAGCCTAAGTATAAAGCAGTCTCTAGCTAGATGTCGTTCCATGTCCCCCTAAGGCGTTGTAAAAAATGTTTCGATAACTTATTTGGTAGGTAGCTACGGGCCACGTATGCCTGTGGTCACAGGTTCGAATTCTGCTCGGAGCTATATTTTTTTCAATCACTCCCTTTAATTTGTAGTTAATAAGTTTCGTTAGCACACGTTACTTGAACAGTATTTGTTGTTATAGCGGCAACAGAAATACATCATCTGTGAAAATTTCAATTGTCTAACTATCACGGTTCATGAGATAGAACCTGGTGACAGACAGATTGACAGACAGACAGACAGACGGACAGCGGAGTCTTAGTAATAGGGTCCCGTTTTACTCTTTGAGTACGGAACCCTAAAAACCACAGTTGACACAATACGTCTGTCAGTTTTTGTCAAGAGCGTTTATTTTCTATTTTCTTAGTGTTGTAGCCATATGTGGCCGCCGACTCAACATTTATAATTTCTCATGCTGAAGAACTTAGTAACTACAGGTTTCCAGGTTTGAGTTCAATTCTTGTTTATAATTTGACATTGTCATCTCGAGTCAAAACAGGAGTTTCGTCACGTGATGTCACGCAGCCAAAGTCACGTGCTCAGCGCACAGTAGTTTCTTTAAATTTATATTTTAGTACCTTACCGATAAAAAATTAAAAAACAAAGACGTCATTGCAAATCTGCCGCATGAGACAAATCGAATGACATAGCATTTATCAAAATCGGACCCATATGTAGCTGTAGATCTGATGGCATGTACAAAAAAAGTCATCCGTTGCTCTCTGTAAATAAGTCTTTGTTGGCTATAGGTATTACAAAATCAATGCTATTTCATCATTATCTTCCAGATAAGAATTATTTTGTCATTGTCATAATAATGAGAGACGTTGTAATGAAGGCATTAATGGGATGGCTAAATTAATGCCGTGAGCAATGTTCGCTCGTTAATATTATTGGCCATCCCTGTCAGTATCAGGTCCTTAATTGCATTGATGGGATGATAAAGTAACGTTTAATGCGTCTGTAACAGTATTTATTTTAAACTGGTTAATTTTGTGTGGAGCAAGCCTGCGACGATTTTTGACTCTTTTGTTTATGTCGATGACACTCACAGAAAAAGAAAGAAGAAAGAAAATACGTTAATTTAGCACATTTGTAGGATAAAAGACAAAAAATTACAGACATAATGATGAAATGCTCAGGTGTATGTGAAGTCTCCAACCCGCACTGGGTTGGGCCAGCGTGGGGACTACTGCCCATTCCCTCTGATCCATAAGAAGGCTACTTATGGTGATGATAATTATGATGTAAATTACTTATCTAATATCATATCACACCATAAAATGTACACTTCACTTGTCAATTTATTTATTAATACGTAATGCCAAATGTACCTTTGTCATTTACAAATGACTGTTTGTACGCCTCATGGCCAGAACATAGTGATCCTAGACTGATTTCGTAACACCAATGTACTTGTACTTACCTATGTTGTAGGTACAAACAATAAACGAATTGAATTGAATATACAAAAAATATAAAAAAACTTAAATATAATGAAAAACGGATGTACCTTCTCTACTTTATATCCAGCCTGACATGTAAAATAATGTGTTTTATCAATAAAATTTAGATATTTCTTTTCTGATATGCTTGATAATTTTGAAAATGGAAAGCCCTGGATTTCAGTCTTTAGATATTATATCGTAAACAATTTCGACGGCTATGTTTTAAGTACTACCTTCAAATTCTGGAAACAAATATTACGAAAGCATAAAAAGCCTAGCGCTGATATCGGTATTTTCCCAAACCCATTAAAACGTCCAGCAAAATTCAGCAGACAGAAAAACCGTAACAAAAAGCCGTTGCCTTTCGTCAACTGTCGCTGTAGATTCACGAAAAGCCTCGAAAAACAAGCCGACAAAAGGTAATTGTGATGCCGCAATTTGTGTATTTCTGCCGCACAATTTCCAGCCAAGATTGATCGATGACCAAAAGAACTCAATTGGCTATGCTGTTCGTTGTTTCACAGAAAAGGTATTCATAAATCTTTTAACACATCTATTTATGTAGGCCCGCCAAACCTTTAATTAAGGTAGGCGCGTGATTAATTCGACATGTTGTTTACGTTCACGTCGACCGAGGCTGAATATATGTGTTTGAGTAATTTCTATTGCACGGATACACGAGTGATAGGATTTTAAATCGAGATTTGTGATAGGTTTACTCGTAATCTGCGTCGTTTATCATTTTATAGAATGTAGAATGAAAATATGAACCGGAGCATAGTATGCTTGAATTAAAATAAGAAAACTTGGTTTGTTTTTTTTTTTAGTTTCTCTTATTATATCCTCCTCCTGCTCCTGACTAATTATGAACTTGTAAACTCAGCATCAGCAACAATAGTGTCTTGTTATTATTGCTAGTCTTGAGGTCGATTGGTTCCGTTTTTTTAACCGACTTCAAAAAAAGGAGGAGGTTCTCAATTCAGATGTATTTTTTAATTTTTTTTTTAAATTTTTAATGTTTGTTACCTCAGAACTCCGTCATTTATGAATCGATTCGTACAGTTCTTTTTTTAACTGAAAGTATATGCTTCCAGATTGGTCCCATTGTTTCCAAAACCCCAGTTGGATGATGGGAACCATGAGGAATTGAGTGAACTCCTCAAATATATTAGGCACGCGTGTAGTAATTTCGGTATTTTCTATTATAACTCGTGTATTTAATTTACACCCGGAAATCATCAATTTGGTGAAGTGGAAGTGATGATGAAGACCACAGGTGGCTTGTGGAACTTCTCAATGATGTACTTCAAACTATATAAGTACGTCACAGATTCTGATATTATTCCGTTGAAATAGCAAACAATAAAGTGCCAAAGGTAATTCTGAGATCCTTGAGGAATCGACGGAAGTCCTCAAATATTATCGGCCCACATACAGCGATTTGGTTAATTGGACTAAAAATCAACGCTTTTGTTCTCGAAAATCAGTTCATGTGGTAAATTGGAAAAAAAATGTGGAAATGTTAATGTGGCTTGGCGGAGTACTGAATTGAAGTCGGTTAAAACTTTGTTTTGAAAGTAAATTATTATCGAGAGAATATTAAGCAACTGTTTGTACTCATTTGAGCTAGAAAACAGTGAAATTAGTCAATGGTATCACGATTAAATAAAGTAGGAAATTGAACCGGAAATTGTCCACTTTGGCGGGGCTTACCTGGCCTTAAATAGAGTCATCATCATCAGCATATCCACATCATATCAGCCGAAAGAATAATAAATCTGGCATGTCTTCGATGGAAATAATTTATTGCTGAGGGTGTTTATGCTGTTTATGGTTTTTAAGCCTGAATCACACTGGCGTGGCCTGCGGTGGCGATAAATAGTAAACCAGCACCTGACAGCTTCACTTCACTATTGACTGCTACCGCAAGCCGCGCCAGCCACCGTGAGAGGCTTAAGGCACTTGTCCCACCAAGGGCGAGGAAGCGATTAGCTATCGGCTATTTTCTCGCTCAAGAAACGAACGAAAGATATAGGTCCCGTGTCGGTAAAAGATACAGATTATATTTATAGTGGATCGCTGGCTGATCAGACTGCCGGCGAGGATTCTCTCCACTGCTGGCATCCTCCAGCGGACTCCCGCGACCTTTACCAGGTCATCAGTCCACCTTGTGGGGGGCCTACCCACGCCGCGCCTTCGGGTACGTGGTCGCCTTTCGATAACCTATCCGCCCCAACGGCCATCGGTTCGACGTGCAATGTACCCCGTCCCACAGCCACTTAACTTTCGCGATTCGGAGAGCTGTATCGGTTACCTTGGTTCTGCTGCGGATAGCCGCATTTCTGATGCGATCACGCAGATAAACTCCCAACATAGCCCTCTCCAAAATTCTCCTCTTCAAAATGAAAATACAATTTTACTAACATAACCTAAAGATTCGCCAAACTGCGAAGCAGTTTGTTGGCGATTATGACTGTGTCAGTTTAAATAAAACAGCTTACCCGTCAAACAATTGTATCCATATAAGCGGTAAGGAGATTATTTTGAGAAACCAATATAATAATATTATTATGTTAATTGAGTCATTTGAAGAAAGAAGAAACGCCCTTACCGAACGCGAGCCCATACGAAGCACAAAGGGAAACAATTTCTCTCATATAAAAAATGAGCAGGTATTAGGAGAGAATAGGCGATTACGAAGAAATGAATTCTGTATAAGTAAATACCCACTCACGCGCCGCGCTTCACCTCATTATTTGGCTTATTTTTCTTCTATTTCTCGATACAGACTCGTTTATTGTGGTTTTTGTCGCTTCTTGCCAATCACAGAAAAAGATAATAATTATATTTTTCACAATTTATTCCAATAAGCTGTTTATCTTATAAGGGAATTGGAAAGATGGATGGTGGAAAAAAACCTTTTTAATACAGTTGCTCAAAAAGTGGTACTTCATCATGCGCAAAGTTGTATTTTGCGCACTAGTGCTTTTTAATTTTCCACGTGTATCGAACGACGTTTTTTAATACAGTTGCGAAAATATAAGAAAAACAATAAGTAAGGAATTTGAAACTTTTATATTATGAATTCTGTAACATCATTGTAATACAGTTGAAAAATAATAAAGTTGTTCAAAAAAAATTTTTTTTCATACTGGTTTTACGTAGTGTTTTTCTTATTTTTTCGCAACTGTATTAAAAAACGTCGTTTGATACACGTGCGGAAATGTCATTCTTCACTCGTCCCGAGTCTTACCACTCGCCTACGGCTCGTGGCAAGATATCTCGGCACTCGTGAAGTAATGACATACTTTCCGCACTAGCATCGAAATATACTATTTCTTGCACTAAAATGTTTGTTTGGTAAGAGTGTTTTTTTTATAATTTAAATAGCTTTTTATTAAGACAACTTTGTTAAATAGGTACATTTCAGAATTAAATCTCAAAAGACATTTTTCAAACTCGGCGCTTTTGAGTTGCAAATGCATAAAATTCTTCGTCAATAACTGATTGACGAAGAATTTTATGCATTTGCAATTTATCCTTGTTAAATTAGCATGCCGAGTGCCCTTTTAACCGACTTCGAAGAATTCAAAAAGGTTTTTTAACTATATATTGTTAGGTAAAACTAGGATGTGCACTCAATAAAAATAAGTTAAACCAAGAAAACCGTTTTATTTTAAACTAAAGCGACGATTACAACGTTAGAAGGCAAAAATACACTTTACTTAAAGCAATTTACAAACTTTAAACGTTAAACTAAATGACGATTGCCGATTTGCTAATTGCCAATCACAAAAAAACAAAGATATGGCTCACGAGTCCCTTAGATTCTGGAGACGTCCGATCACCGCAAGCGCCACGAAGTCAGTGATGGTAGTGCGCTCGGCGCGCTCCGCTCAGGATATAGCCATAGCTCTCTCTATAGCTTCTCAAAAAAATGGGTTCTCCCTACACGGCCTCTCCTGACCGAGTGTCGTCCTCGACACCTTCAAAGTCTTCGAGTGGTGACGCTGTGATTCTCGGAGCCGGGCGTAAGTCAGCATCCTCAGATGAGTCATCTTGAGGCAACAATGGATCGGCAGCAGCAGTAGATGAAGTTGGCTGTGTAGTCTCGTCATACTCAGAGTTTTCACCTGAAAACGATAACAAAACAATACCAGATCAGAAATAGTTCGACAGCCTTGG
Source organism: Epinotia brunnichana (assembly GCA_963854355.1). NCBI lineage: Eukaryota > Metazoa > Arthropoda > Insecta > Lepidoptera > Tortricidae > Epinotia > Epinotia brunnichana. The sequence goes on from OY977940.1 coordinate 4,370,821, forward strand.
CTACCAGCATTCAAAACTTGCGCTCATTCATCATCCAATTAATTCATTCATCAATCTGATCAGATCCCACACGCATTCCTGACTCTCAAGGTAAACAGAGACGTCTCTTTTTTATAAAATCGAACCCAGCTGACGATATGTTCCCAGAAGAAACTGCTGTTGTCCCTGAACATCGCGAGCTGAGCCTCAACCTGAAACATGCTTGGCGCAGACCGTATTCATACGCCAAGCTGCTTGACACGCAGACCGTATTCTTACGTGTAAGCCCACTCGACACGCAGACCGTATTCGTACGTGCGAGCTCCAACACGCAGACCATATTCAAACGTGTGGACCGTTTAACACTTGACGCAGACCGTATTCGAACGTCAAGTTACTTGACACGCAGACCGTATTCGTACGTGTGCAAGTCACCCCAACACGCAGACCGTATTCATACGTGTGGAGCTGCCGCCAATCAAACCATAGTTGATAGAGCAGCTACAGAGTGCCTAATGATAAATGCATCATCATCATCATCATCATCATCATCATCATCATCATCATCATCATCAACATATCAGCCAAAAGACGTCCACTGCTGGACATATGCCTTCCCCAAAGAGTGCCACAACGGCCGGTCCTGCGCCACCCGCATCCAGCGGACTTCAGCGACCTTTTTTTCATCAGTCCACCTTGTGGGGGCCTATCCACACCGAGCCTTCCGGTACGTGGTAGCCACTTGAGAGCATTTCCGCCCCAACGGCCATCGGTTCTACGTGCAATTTAAACAAATGCGTCGCAAAGACATTACTTACTTTCAAAAAAGGCGGCACACGTATCAGGACACCACTCGCCTCGCCACGGCACCATATGTTGAGCCGCAGCCTGCGTCGTCTTGCCATAGCCACCGCTAAGCAGGCGAAGTGTGTAGCGTCCACTCGGTAGTACCGCGACCACCTTGTAAGGGCCACGCATTCCGGAATCGAGCTTTCCTGTTGACTGAGAAAACTTAATGACGAACACCAAGTCGTTAAGGTTGAATTGACGAGGTAGATGACGTTGTTGGTTGACTTGCTCGTCTTGCTTGTTCTGATTCCTCTTCAACAGAAGTCGTGCCCTGCTCCTGGTGATTTCGCGTAGGGCTTCCCGGTTAGGAGAGCCCCCTTCAATAGCCACGTCACGCACCAAAGCGCGAATAGCGGGAGTTGTTGCTTCAGTGCCTATTAGGAGATTCATCGGGGAAGTTTGTGTTGTTTTCTGTTTTGTTATGTTCAACACTGGCTGTAACTTCCACAGCGTATCTGACCAGGACGCGTTTTTGTAGTTTGCTTGTATGCGTAACATATTAAGAACAGTTCGCATATAGCGTTCGGCCTGGCCGTTAGCGTGATGCATTTCCGGCGTGATATAGTGGAGATTGCAACCAAGTTCTTTTATCCATGTTACAAAATCGTTAGACTCAAACATGCGACCTTTGTCCGTAACCATTAGCTTAGGCACCCCGAATATAGAAATAGCTTGGGTGACAACACGTTTCAGTTCACTAGCGTCTTGTTTGTAAATGGGGTACAAAAGAGTGAACTTTGTAAACGAGTCTACAATAAGGAGAATGAATTTGTAGCCTTCTGAGACCGGCAAGGGGCCTAGGGCATCAGCGTGAACGGTGTGAAACGGAGTGTCGGGTTTCTCCCATGAAGTAATGTTCTGTAAAGGAGCGCGGGGTACCCTTTTTTGAGAAATACATATGAGACAGTGGGTCACGTATTTACTGACAAACTGTTTGAGACCTGGGAACCAGAAGTGCCTCAGGATAAGGTCTAGAGTTTTATACGCACTGATATGCTCGTGCTCATCATGAAAAACTCTCAAAAGACTGAGTCGATGACCCTTGGGAATATAGCACAGCAATCGTGGTTGTCCACCTACTGGAATGTACTTGTAGTACAAAATGTTGTTTTGGACTGAATAACGATTGGAATCTAAGTTACCATCTTGTAGTCTTTGTACGAGATCTTGAGTTTCATTATCGGCTGACTGTGCTATTTGAGCCCAGTTACGAGGTTTATTAATATGGTTGGCGTGAACTATAGGATTTCGACTAAGGTAGTCCGCGTGCTGCATCATAACCCCTTTCCGATATTCAATCGAGAAATCAAAATCCTGTAGGTAGACCCACCATCGGGCAACGCGGGGCAACAAGTCTTTTTTACGTTCAGTGGATTTTAGAGCATTACAGTCAGTAACAACAATAAATGTCAAGCCTACAAGGTAGTGTCGAAAATTCTGGAGAGCTTTAACGATGGCGAGGGTTTCAAGCTCGTAGGAATGATATTAGCTTTCAGCTGCATGAGTAGACCTACTGAAATATGCTACGACGTGTTTTTTTTGAGTCTGGGTCAATTTGTAAAAGAACAGCCCCATATCCAATACTGCTCGCATCTGTATGGACTTGTGTGGGAAGTTCCCGGTTAAAAATCGCAAGAACGGGCTCGTTAGTTAGTATTTTGATGAGATCTTGGCGGATAGCTTCGCACTCAGAGGTCTAATTAAATTTGACATTTTTACGGGTCAGATGAGCAATGGGAGCAGTTTTGGATGCATAATCTTTTATGTAGCGCCTAAAGTATCCCGCCAAACCTAGTAATTGCCTAACCTGCTTAACATTCTCTGGGGGCATAGTGTTAGCTAAAGCTTCGACTTTTCTTGGGCTCGGTCTGACCTGACCCTGAGATATTACTCGGCCCAAGTACTCTACTTCATTTACAAGAAAAGAACATTTACGTAAGTTGATCGAAAAGCCGGCTGCAGTAAGTGTCCCTAGAACCTTGTCTAACAGTGCGATTCCCTCATTTACCGAATTACTCAAAAGGAGTACGTCATCGACATACACTAGAACATTCCCCTCGTTTATATGATCACGCAAAGTATCGTTAATTATACGCTGGTATACGATAGGCGAATTGGCTAATCCGTACGGCATTTTGATATATTCGAAATGATCTTCTGGGGTTACAAAACCAGTAAGGTGGATACATTCCTCCTTGAGACGAATTTGATGGAAGCCTGTAGCCATGTCAAGGCTAGAGAAAAACTTACTACCGCCTAACCTATCGATATGGTCGTCTATGAGTGGGAGAGGGTATCGGTCCTTAACTGTGACGCGATTAAGTGCTCGGTAGTCTACACAGAGCCTATCTGAGCCGTCACGCTTCTTTACAAGTAATATTGGGCTTGCGAATTCAGACTTAGAACTCCTAATAACCCCTTTGTCTAATAGGTCATTAGTAATATCCCGGACCTTGAGTTTCTCTTGATACGAAAGCTTGTATGGTCGATATACCACCGGTGTGGACTTGGTAAGCCTTATTTCCATCTCGCCAGTTCGAACAGTTGTTGCGGCAGTGCCCGATATTAAAAAGTTAGAGAACTTGTTAATGACCGTCATAAGGCTTGCCAAATCTTCACTCTGAAGGGGCGTATTTATTTTCGAGTCATCGTCTAACTGAATGGTATTGACGCGGGCAAAAACGGTGTCAGTGTGCGTGAGATATTGCTTGTCTTTGGTTCGAATATAAGTTATTCCATCGCGATTTAGTACATCAGTGCCTATTATAACAGGCGCGTTCATGTATTGCGAGGGCACTACTAACAATTCTACTTCAACGGATATGTCACTGAATTCAACGAGTAGTGTGACATAAGAGGTAGTGATGATTTCTTTGTCGCTTATTCCTTTCAACACACAACGTCTTGGTTTAGGCTGGCAAGTTATGTATCTAAGAACATTCGAGGAAATCAAGGACACATCAAGGGCACCGCTATCAATGAGTACATCGACTGGCACTCCATTTATTACTGCGGTAGTTATGTCGTTGTTTTGACAGGAATTCGGCCGGTGAGAACAAAAATTTATATTACGCTGATTTCGCTGTTCTGACCGCGACTTCGCAAAGCATTTGTCCTCGGTGTGTCCGTGTTTCTTACAAAATGTGCATGAAATGGTAGGGCCTGGTTGTGTGTCAGAAGAATTAGTGAAAGATTTTTGACGTTTACAATCGCGACTGATGTGTCCACGTTGGTTACAATTAAAACACTTCTGACCCGCACTGACAATCGGTTTTGTTTGAAATCGTTTTCGATTGTTACCTGTATTGTCTCGCTTTGGTAACTTAGGCTTCGTATAAATTGATAAAAATGAAACTATGTTTTCGGGTGTAAGATGCGCATTAGCTGCGGCTGCACGAACTTGGGGGCTATCTATGCCGCGAATAACAATTAAGGTCCTCAGTTCATCACTCAGGCCTTGAACAATTCTCAAACGTAATAGCGTACGCCGCGCATACTCCGCAAAAGTCGAATATTTAGGTATCAGACGTGGCGTTCATGGCGTCAAAAAGAATATGAGCGTAGTCTAGCTTATTAGGGCAGAGAGATTTAAACTCCCGTTTGAAATTTGACCACGTCCTATCATTGGTCACCCACTCGCTTAACCAAACTTTAGCATCACCCTTTAAACATGAAGCCACGCGTGATAAGCACTCGTGATCGTTCCAATTGTTAGCGGTTCTGGCGCGATCTACTTCTTCGCACCATGCTTCGATGTCATGCAACGACGGGTCAAAATTTGACACGTAATAATGATGTGACCTCACGGGTTGCACTGATTGAATAGCTTGCATCAAAGCATGAGCAAGAGTAGATGCCTCAGAGCGCGGCTCACGGGATTCCAAAGAGTTCTGACGAGGTTCCGCGAAATTAGGCATGACTGGTGTAGTAGCTGTGGATACACGTTCCGCGAGCTCACGAGTCTTCCTATTGTTTGAGATATTACGCGAAATACGTCGTGGCTCGCCACGTAAACTACTTCGCGAACGGTCGCGCCGAGGGATTCGGGAAACATTATGCGAATGACTACGTCTAGCCCTGCTATTCGAGCGACGTGTTGTCCTACTACGCGACCGACGTCTATTCCTACCATGCGAACGTCGCCTAACCCTACTTCGTGAACGGCGTTCTTCGGTACTCCACGAATCATTTCGATCTGAAACACGTGAGCCATTCCGTGGGTCACGCCCTCCATCACTCGAGCTACGTCGCGATTCGACACTACTGGAACCACTAGATTTACTACGCAAAACCCGCCTATTCCGAAAATGATATCGTTTGCGAATGCGCGACCTACCTCGAGTGTGTGGTCGTTCACGGCTACGTGTTCTGCTACGCATTATTACGAAGTTCACTTCACAAAATAAATTCACACAAATAAAGAATGCGAATGAAAACAAAAGTAGTAACAAGCAATCAGCAAAAGGGACGAGCAATCACTATTATTCAAAAACACAAACGGTAACGGTTTTCTTAATTCGAAACTTAGCTAAAGATCTCTTTATGTGGGCTATAATCAGTCCTTTATCCAACTTCTGATGTTAGGTAAAACTAGGATGTGCACTCAATAAAAATAAGTTAAACCAAGAAAACCGTTTTATTTTAAACTAAAGCGACGATTACAACGTTAGAAGGCAAAAATACACTTTACTTAAAGCAATTTACAAACTTTAAACGTTAAACTAAATGACGATTGCCGATTTGCTAATTGCCAATCACAAAAAAACAAATATATGGCTCACGAGTCCCTTAGATTCTGGAGACGTCCGATCACCGCAAGCGCCACGAAGTCAGTGATGGTAGTGCGCTCGGCGCGCTCCGCTCAGGATATAGCCATAGCTCTCTCTATAGCTTCTCAAAAATATGGGTTCTCCCTACAATATCAATTCATATATTGAAACTGCCTACCTATTACGTATTATTACGGTAGGTTTATTAAATTACTTATTTCGTGTAACCTTTTTAGGGTTCCGTACTCAAAGAGTAAAACGGGACCCTATTACTAAGACTTCGCTGTCCGTCCGTCCGTCCGTCCGTCACCAGGCTGTATCTCAGGAACCGTGATAGCTAGAGAGTTGAAATTTTCACAGATTATGTATTTTTGTTGCCGCTATAACAACAAATACTAAAAACAAAATAAAATATTTTTAAAGGGGCCTCCCATACAACAAACGTGATTTTTTTGCCGTTTTTATAGATGGTACGGAACCCTTCGTGCGCGAGTCCAACTCGCACTTGGCCGGTTTTTTTTGTATTTAGTTATAACAAATAGGTACTTAAAATGTCGTAGCGTCTTTTTGTTTTTGTAGTATGGCGATTGGCCACATTTAGTGTTAAGCAGTAACACAATAGTTTACTGCTACATAAACGCATATTGCTTGTTCAGCGCAACCTAACGTGTATAAATAGATAAGTAATATATTTATTAAATAAAGGATTCAGGACGGTGACACCAGGACGCTGACAGGTCACGTAATAGTGACGAATTTTTATTATATCTTTACTTATGAATTTTCATTTGAACGTATACGTATTTAGATAATTTAGTATGAAAAGGTTGTCGCTGACAATTTAGCATTCATATCTTTTAATTTTCAAAATAGTCATGTTTTAAAGGCTTTAAATTCCTAATTCTAGTGTCACTATAATTCAATTAGTTTACATATTGCCCCAGGCATTCGGTGCCGACGCGACACATTCCACCCGTCAGCGAAATAATATACAGTGTTTTTTTTAAATGGGACAGTATGGGGAAATCCGAATCTAAAGGAGATAGAGGAAAAGTGTCCAAGGAGACATTAGGTGTTTTTTTGTGTAAACAAATTTGGCTCATTAAAGTTTTTAGTCAAGCGTGAGTTGTTCTTAAAAAATTATAAAGTTGGTCAATTTTTTTTTGACGCGGATTGGCTCGGTTCATGTAAGGATTATTTCATTGTATGGAAAGAAAAAAATCTGAACAGCAGAAGTTGGTCAAATTTAATGAAAACTAATCTTCATACAGTTGGTTTATTACTTGAGTAAATGTTCGATGTGGCCGCCGTCTTGTCTTATGCAGGTACGAGCACGCTTCAAGACACTTCTAGTTGCATTTAACAGAGACTTATGGTGAATTGTGTTTAATCTTTTAATTCTTGTACGGAGTTGTATCGGGATTCATAAATTCGACCCTTAAGGTAACCCCATAAGAAAAAATCTAATGGCGTTAAGTCGGGCGATCGTGGGGGCCACTTTATCGGCCCATATGTACCCATCCAACGGTTTGGAATGCTCGTCCAAACACAGTTTACTTGCCCTACTGTTGTGGGCTGGTGCACCATCTTGTTGGTAGATTATCTTACCAAAGTTCCTTAAGCTAATAGTCTCATCCACTAAATCTGCAGCCATGTTCAAGATTTCCTGATATTTTTCACTATTTAGCGTTCCTTGGTAAATTTTGATAGCAAAAATTCTGTTATGTAATATCGCACACCAACAATTAAAAGAAAATCGGATTTGGTTGTGGGTTTCTGTAGTTCTTAGCGGATTTATTTTTACCAGTAATGGTTATTTCTCCTGTTGTACATGCCATTGTTCGAAAAGTTGCATTCATCAGTCCAAATAATAAAATTAGGAAAACATCTATTTCTAATAGTCTGAGCCACATACCAATTACAGAAATGTAACCTGCGGTCTTTATCTCCAGGTAGTACCTAACGCTTGTACAAGTCGACCTTCTATGTAACACTTGTATTTATGAGCCTTCAATATCTTCCTTAAAGTTGATTTATGAATACCGATAGTTTCAGCTGCTTCCCGTAACGAAGCTTTTGGATATAAATATTAAATAAATAAATAAATATTATGGGACAATCTTACACAAATCAACCTAGGCCCACGGTAAGCTCAGTAAGGCTTGTTTTGTGGGTACTAGGCGATGATATATATAATAGATAAATACATATAGATACTTATATACATATATAACATCCATAACTCAGGAACAAATATTCGTGATAAACACACAAATAAATGCCCTGACCGGGATTCGAACCCGGGACCTCCAGCTTCGTAGGCAGAGTCACTACCCACTGGGCTACGGAGACCGTTAAAAACCGTTATGCTTCAAAATATCCCAATAGGTACGGCAATAGTTATTAACTCACTATTGACTATCGTCTGCCTTTTACGCTTAGGTTTGAAACTGCCTTCCTGTCTTAGGTTCTTTATTAAACTATCAAATATCTTGCGATTCGGTACTACACTGTCAGGATAGCGTTCTTGATACCACTTAAGTGCGATATCTCTACTGCGATAATTAAGAAAATACGCCTCAATCAAATCAACTTTTTGTGAATTAGTTAACGCCATGATGAATAAAATTACAAGCATGAACTGATTGGAAACAAAATCACAGCTGCAGAAATAACTAACGTTCCAAATTTGAATTCTTTGCTGCAGAAATAACTTACGTTCCAAATATGAATTCTTTTTTTTATAATTTCAAGACTATCGCATGCCATGATGTTTACAAAGATTTAAAAAATGTTCTTCTCTTGAATCATCTGGAGCTCTTATCGATTATCGAAATTTAAAAATTGGAATAATTTTAAATATTTTTTTACACGCCTAGGCACTTGTAACAATATTAAAAGGCGAATACTGCAATTGTATGAAGATTAGTTTTCATTAAATTTGACCAATTTCTGCTGTTCAGATTTTTTTCTTTCCATACAATGAAATAATACTTACATGAAACAGAGCCGACTCGCGTCAAAAAAAAATTTACCAACTTTATATTTTTTTAAGAACAACTCACACTTGACCAAAAATTTTAATGAGCCAAATTTGTTTACATAAAAAACACCTAATGTCTCTTTGGACACTTTTCCTCTATCTCCTTTAGATTCGGATTTCCCCATACTGTCCCATTAAAAAAAACACTCTGTATATAGGTCGCGCGTGTATGCCGACTTATAGCAGCTTTTAATTAACCATGAATGAAATTTGATCCTCACACTTAATTTTTTTTTATACCAAGATGCAATTAATACTTTAGCTAGTTATTGGATTGAAAACCTGATAATTAGTGAGCGTTTAATTGATAATTTGTATTTATCTTTCCTTCTTTGCAGGAAGGCTAAGATTATTTAGACATTAAACAGCTTAGTGAGAGACAAAATCATAACAATTACAGATTTATTTACTACATTTTTCAAATAATGATACAGTTTTTTTATACAGTTAAGTATCTAGGTATGGTACGGTACATGAGTTAGTGGAAGTTAGTTAGAGCACAAGTCCTTCATACTTGATCATGGTGAGACCAACCGTAGTCCTCTGTGAAAGTTGCCGGAGACCATTGTTGTCTTAATGTAGATGTGACCCGAAAGCGAGACCTGATATGCCATATTGTTTAAGGGTGACCATGCCTTTGGGTACCCATTCCCATTTATATAGATTTGACCTCTAATATCACATTTTATTCTCTATACAGGTAATTTACTTCAACAAATCCTTTTTAGTTCGGTTGAATTCCTGAGATTGTGAAGGGCTGGGGTAAATAATTTTTATTTTTGTGTGGTCCTTAAACGTAACCGACAGACACACAAATGGGTGATTCTACGAGCGTTCCAACCGCCGTCAGTCCGCTGCTCGCATTATTGTCAAAGTTCTTTCAGATTTGAATCCCCTTTCCCATTAAATTGGTAGTAGTCCTGGACTTGTTACAAATACCTGAAGATGCCATGCCAGTTTGCCGGTACATTGACAATAATGCGAGCAGCGGACTGACGGCGGTTGGAACGCTCGTAGAATCACCCATAGGCCATATGTAATATTTGTATATTTATACTCGTTACTTTTTATAGCTAAGTCGAGATCATAATAATATTCATAATGTTGGTTGTCACACCAAGGAGCTAACGAATGTTGCCTTGCGGCGTGAATAATGGTGTGTGCAAATTATTACGAAGGATGATAGATCAGTTAGGTTATAAAATATATCATTACCACTCGCACAAAATATTAGGTGTTCGTTTTGACTGCCCCATAAATGAGAGTTAGTTATTTTTAACTGACTTCAAAAAAGGAGGAGGTTATATGATCCACTGTATGTATTTTTTTTAATGTATGTTCGCCGATTTCTCCGTCAATTGTGAACCGATTTCCAAAATTCTTTTTTTATTCGAAAGAGTATACTCCCGAGGTGATCTTATTGTCACCAATTTTGGATCTGATGATGGGATCCCAGGGAAATTGAGGGCAACCCTCAAATTTTATAGGCACGCGTGTAGTGATTTTGGTATTTTCTATTATAACTCGTGTTTTTACCCTCGGAAATCGCTATTTTGGTGAAGTGGAACTGATGATGAAGACCACAGATGACTTATGGAACTCCTCAAAGATGTAAAGTACGTCAAATATTCTGACATGATTCCGTTTGACGTAGCAACTAATGAAGTGTTAATTCTGAGATCCTTGAGGAATCGACGGAACTCCTCAAATATTGTCAGTCCACATATAGCGCCTTGGGTTTTTTCTGGGGTACTCAAGGCATTTGCTCTCGGAAAGCAGTTCATGAAGTAAATTAAAAGGAAATGTGGAAATTGTCATGTCAATTGTCTAATGAGAATAAAAAGGGGTGCAAGGTTCGTATGGGAAACCCATTTTTTGAGCTAGAGACTTGATATTTTGTAGAAAAAATACTTATTACAATAAAAAAACTTACGTGTTATCTTTTCAATTTTTCCCCGAAAAGCGTTAATTCAAAGGTTCAAAGTTTGTATGCAGACTATCAGAGCAAGAATTTTTTTAAGTATGAGAATTGTAACTTCGATCTTAGTATGTTTGTTAAAAGACTACAAAACTCATTTCAGCGTTTTTTTGAAATTCATCCCCTAAAAGGTATTATTATAAGGGTGTTCAAAGTTTGTATGGAGAGCAAAACATTTTTAAAGTAAGGGATTTGTAACTTCAGTTTTAGACTGTTTACTACAAGACTACAAAGCTAATTTCAATGATTTTAAAAATTTATTCCTTAAACAAACATTTAGACGATAACATGTTCTACGCGGACGAAGTCGCGGGCAACAGCTAGTATCTTTATAATTTTTTTTTGCTTTTTCATATGTTTTCTTGTAAAATATTGTAACACCGCTGTTCGTTTGTATAAAAAGTATACAGTCAATTAGAACTATATTGAGTAAACCAATACAAGAATAGCATTGATTTAATACCAAACCTGCCACAATATTATTTTTAAACATTTTATTATCGGACATTCCTTTTTGCCGTTTGCCAAGCGAAGAAAAATAAACCTGCGCGTTCTTACTTATTCAAAACCCCTCACGGAAGCTGTTTTGAATTTCAAGTCGCGGTTCCGATCGTAAAATATACGCTTACCTTCCTCAATGTACAGGAAACTTGACGATCTAGAACTTGGAGTAGATTCAAGTTACACCAATTCTATTCCAGTTTGATATCAATGTTTCTCAAGTGCGACCACGTACCGGAAGACGCAGCGTGGGTAGACCCCCGACAAGGTAGACTGATGACCTGGTAAGGATCGTGGGAGTCCGCTTGATGCGAGTGGCGCAGGACCGGTCTCTTTGGCACTCTTTGGGGGAGGCCTATGTCCAGCAGTGGAGAGAGTCCTCACAGGCAATGTTAACAGCCAGCGATCAACTATAAATATATCTGTCTCTTTTTCGTTCGTTTCTTGAGCGAGAAAAGAGCCGATAGTCAAACGCTTTCTCGCTCTTGGTGGGCTAGTGTCTTAAGTCTCTCACAGTTTGGCGCGGCTTGCGGTGGCGGTCAATAGTGAATTTGACAAAAGCTGTCAGGTTTACTATTTATCGCCACCGCAGGCCACACTAGTGAGATTTAGGCTTGAAAACCATAAAAAGTATAAATGTTTTCTTTCTTTTTATAAACAAACACCCTCAGCAATAAAATATTTCCATCGAAGACATGTCAGATGTTTCACGTAATTTTTTTTGGTACAAATTAGTGTACGAAATGGACTGCTTTATTTATTTTATCGTTCATATGTATTTAAGAAGCAAAATTTTTATTTGAATTCAGGATACGGAACGCATGGAATTCATCAGAATGACCAAAGGCATCCCACAAAATTTACGGAAATCGCTGTAATGAGTAGTGATTTCGGTGGTGAAGCGGGAATCACGTTGCCCCGAAATAGCAAAAACGCAGGTTCGAGTCCTTCGTTAAGCTACAGTCGTTCAAAGTTCATTTTATTAGATCGTCGTATCAAAGACTAAAAAAACTTCTTCAAAAACTATTGTCATTTTTGACATGTGTACATTTATAAAATTGATCGTTTAGTTTAGTTTTGTTCATTTTTAAAGGCTCTCACTGAAAATCAGCGTCACGGCTTTCGTGACAACATGCTGCGTGAGGGAGCTATTTAGCACATTTTATATTATATTTGTACCTTTTTCGATTCTAATGTATTTTTCTTTACTTTATGTGCAAAAGAAATAAATTCATATTCTGAAATTACACTCATTGCTCCTATTTAAAACATCGCATTATACACCCGTGGTATAAAAATGCATAATACATCAGGCATAAAACACGCACAATTTTTCGAGAAGTTACGTTAAAGATGTCATGTTTCAGCTGAGGCCTCTCATATATCACGGAATTATGAAAATGAGAAGAGCGAGTGATGTATTGGAATGAATTTAGGGCTACGAAAAATAATTTGAGGCGGGTAGCGAGACTGCGTCAGTCTAGCGTCATAATTTACATTATATATATTGCTAGCGTTTGCCCGTGGCTCAACCTGTATTGAGCTTGGGGTCTAAACTTAGAACCTAAATACATATTAATTCTGTAAGTACGCCTCTAGAGATCTTGTTTTAAAATACTGTAAACGTATCATCATTTACAGATCTCTTTCCAAAACAGAGACTGTTAATTAAGTTTGAATTTGGAATAGTAACGGAAACTATGACCTCGTGTTAGAATTTAGAGAGAAGCGCCGCATGAAACCCTACCCTTGTACAGAATGATTTAACACGCTTTGACTTGCACCGGTAAAGTATGTGATTATTCAAGCTTTGCAATCCATTTTTCAGATACTCTGTTATTGGATTGAGCTGAAACTTGGAATACTTAATTATGTAGCTTTGATGACAACGCAACGCAAAATTATGGCACCAATGAGTAGATTCACTTCTAATTAACTGGACAACTTTAACCTATCTTATTTGTACTTATTGGAGCCCTTTACGAGTAGTTGAATATTGTGTAAAGCAGGGACTGCATAACCGAAAAATACCGGTATTCTATTTTAACGGTATGACGTCATATCGGTTGTCAAATAGCGGTTTCGGTAGCAGAACCTATATATTTTGCCATCAAAATATAAAGGTACTTTTATTTTTTCCGGTACCGTAACCGCTTTTTAAAGGTACCGATATATCGACTCTGGCCTGGCGGTGTTGCCAAACTGCCGGCAAAGGCACTGCCGTTTTATCTTTTTGACTTTAAATGTTTAGGTTCCTCTGCAGAGTTCCAGCTCGCGTACTTTTCTCGATAACCTTTATAATACCGGTATTATAAAGGTTTTGGTATCATTTAAAACTGATACCGCTAACCGTTATTTCAAAACGGTTACGGTACCGTTATGTTCGCGCGGCACGCATAACCTTTACGACATAACGGTACCGTAATGGAATACCGGTTTCATACCGGTATATTCGTAATCTAAATCAGTCCCTGGTGTAAAGTTTGTACCAAAAATATCATCTTTGTCTGAAACGTATCAAGAAAAAATACGTGTATTATTGAGTTCTTCTGCAAGTTTATACCATTTTTTTATAAAAGAATATAAGTAATTTAAACGTAAATAGATTTGAAGACCGACGCGCTTTCACATTTAATAAATGAATATCGAATCAATCTCATAACAATATAAGATTAAATATTACTTCGATAATGCGAAAACTTTTACATAGAGATTCTCATATCAAAGCCTTATTATTTCTTTTGCGAGAATATGCGTTTTGTTTGTAACTTTTAAAACCTGTTGTTACGCTTTTATTTACTTTGAGTGCGAGTCAAAGATTTCCTTTGATAGCACATAGTAGTGCATATAAGTTGTGTTAAATTTGCAATTTGCAATTTGCTATGCCCGCATTGTCCACTGAAACGGATCAACAGCGTTTTATACCCTTATGATGCCTGTATGATGCCAGTATGCAACGCGTTTAGTGACTATAGGCTAGGCTAGGCGATAGGCGTATAAATGTTCAGATGGCGTCGTGGCTATTACCCTAGCTAGACTAAGAAGGCGAAAGGCCTGAGTTCGATCCTAACTACTGCCATTTTTTTTCCGGATGTGTGCAATAGCGTTCCCGGGGCTCTGTCTACAAGCGAGCAGTGGAACACCCCAGGGATTTTAGTCCGTGAGAGTCGGGCATACCCACTTGGTTTCACCCGAGCCGAGTGGGATCCATAAAGGATTTCCCCTGGGAAAACAAAAAAAAAGGCGATGGGCGTATACCCGCATGGTCTGATTAGTTTTGTTCGTGTACCGTGCCGGTAACCGATTGATCAGAAATTTTGCATAATTTCAAAGTTTGGTGACGGCGCAATACGCTGCCCAAAAGTGTCTGGGGATCAAGTACATATGTAGGTTTTTTTCATCTAACCGTGGTGATAGTGGCAATACTGAAGTTATTAAAGTTTGAAGATCCAGAATAAAAGAGAGAGAGAGTAAAAGAGAGTTATTTTACTAAAACGTACTTGAAATTTTAGGCAGTAGGTATATATCACCACAGCACTGAGCTGATCTTGTGGTATAGACAGAAGGTGAACATCCTATTCGAACAGTGGTATGCCTGGCATCCCAAACCAAAAAACTATCTTCCATGGTGCGGCAGTCTAGTTTTAATACATACAGAAAAGCTATAAGCGAGTAGGTACCCATACCCAACGCGCGTTATTACTCGTTCAAGTTTCCGAGAACAAGGCTGCCTCAAGTAGTTAGCAATATTACATATTGCATCATCAAGTGAGGGGGTTTTAAACATGAACATGTTAGATAGGCCAAAGTTATGGAAAATTAGTAGTGTACCGACAATTAAAAAAAAATATTTGATTAGGGGCAATTTCACAAAAATCAATGAGACCGATAGAAAGCTTTCAATGGCTTAATAAGATAAATAAAAAAAAAAAAAAAAAATTAAGGTACAATCTTACACAAATCAACCTAGGCCCACGGTAAGCTCAATAAGGCTTGTGTTGTAGGTACTAGGCGATGATATATAAATATTAATAAATAAATAAATAAATAAATATTACGGGACAATCTTACACAAATCAACCTAGGCCCACGGTAAGCTCAGTAAGGCTTGTGTTGTGGGTACTAGGCGATGATATATATAATAGATATAATGCATATAGATACTTATATACATATATAACATGCATAACTCAGGAACAAATATTCGTGATAACACACAAATAATTGCCCTGACCGGGATTCAAACCCGGGACCTCCAGCTTCGTAGGCAGAGTCACTACCCACTGGGCTACGGAGGCCGTTAATAATAACATAACATAAATAAACTTAGCACGATATGTCAATAAATTGTCATACGAGTTACCATAACCTAAATAATTTTTATAGACCTAAAAAGGCACAAATAAAACTGCTACGGTTCCACTATGTCACTAAATGGAGATATAACTGCGCCAAATCGGCGATACTCGAGTCGTTCTTCGGTCTTTTATAGGGCCTAAAAGGTGGTGTTTGAGATACGTCCTATTGTCTGTTATAGAAAAAAAAATGTTCCTTGGGAGCTCAATAAGACTTGTTGTTTTTCCCAAGACTTTATATACCACAGTAGCTATATATTAAACTATTTAGCTTATTGCGTTCATGCATGGTTTTTTTTAAGCCGACAAACGCGGTATATATCGTGGAGGTTTGACTGTCCAATCCACTCGTACTGGATTGGACAGATTAAGGGCGTTGCCCAATTTATTATTTAAGAATATTTTTAAATTTGCTGTAACTAACCTAATTTAGTCTTAAGTCACTTATTTATTTATTTATCGTATGGCGGTTACACACTGGTACTATGTATTCGTATCGATGTCGCTGATAGAGTTCCAGTGTGCGCTGCGAGGTTCAGAAGGAACAGTGCAGCTGCCGAGTTTGTTGTTCTTTTAGCACCACCCGGAGGTCACGTGTAGTCACTTGTTACTAACACACTATGGACCATTAGGTCTGAAATAAAGTTATTTTTTTTTATTTATTTTTTTATATACCTCTGGGAAAATCGGCTTCCAGAGCTGAGTTAACGTAGCTGTCTGTATGCAGGCAAAATGCCAGACGTCGTGATTACTCCTTAATTATTGGAGCACGTTTTCGTACGCTTAAATGTTTGCTGGTGGCATGTTCGTCGTATGTACATGTACCTATGTATGTGATGGCGACTGTACAATACTATGTACCTATAGTCTAGTTATTACTGACACGCAGGCAGATGGCCAGACAGTGGAGGCTTTGCAACTGGGATCTTTAAGAGGAATGTCAATCTGCGATTTTCCCATACAAACGCTCTCGACTGTTTCCCCCCTTGTTTTTGAACCTAGAGTAATGATTTTTTCAAATAAGATCAATATCATCAATATCTATGCCTCTACGTCTCTCTGCTCTCTCTCTACGTTTTCTGCTTTTTTGCATATTTTTATTTTAAAGAATCTTACAGTGCCTCTAAAATCGCAAAAACGGCTTTATTGAATTCGCTGCAAAAAAAGGCGCAATATACAAATATGACAACAAATATCCAAAAAATCAAAACGTAGCGGCATAGATTATTTCTTTCTCTTGCAGTTTTCAAAATTTTGTAATGATTGGTTCCGTTTTGGAGGAGGAAACAGTCGAGAGCAAAACCTCGATTTTTGTATTTTTTGCGTGGGAATTTTAGTCCGACCTGCAGTTGTCCTTATCGCACGAATTGGAGGCGGAGTCAGTTTCTAAATATACGTACACAGAAGGATTAGTAGTGATGGGCAACAGTCGTTGACATATTTTGTCCATAGTGGTGAAAAATTAGTGATGACCTGTATGGAATGTGGTCGCACATTCTCTGCAAAGATAGGCTACGTCAGTCACCATATTTCCAGTCGCCGTGGTCAAAATCGGCCAGGATGATGATGATACAGGCAACCTAGATCGCAATGCAGATAGTTCTGAAACCTATTGCGATATATAGGGAGGGACAAAGTATTAAATTGAATTCACTCTCCGCACCCCTCCGGGGATACCTTCACCCCCCTCACCCAAACAAGTGTCCCAAAACGGTGTTATTACTAATTTTAAGAAAAACCATAAAAAATACACAAAAAGTGTTCATGACCGAAATAATCCTTGATATTAATCATCAATGTCATATATACACTCATTTTTTCCCATTCATTTTTAACCGACTTCAAAAAAAAAATTTTTTTATGTGTGTTTTCTCAAAACTCCGTCATTTATGAACCGATTCGTACCATTCTTTTTTTAATTGAAAGTATATGCTTCCAGGTTGGTCCCATTGTTTTCAAAACTCCAGTTGAATGATGCGAACCATGATGAATTGAGGGAACTCCTCAAATATATAAATAAGGCACGAGTGTAGTAATTTCGGTGTTTTCTATTATAATTCGTGTATTTACTTCCGGAAATCATAAAGATGAAGTGGAAGTGATGACGAAGGCTTGTGGAACTTCTTAATGATGTACTTCAAACTATAAAAGTACGTCACCGATTCTGATATCAGTACCAAAGCTGATTCTGAGATCCTTGAGGAATTGACGGAAGTCCTCAAATATTATCGGCCCACATACAGCGATTTGGTTTTTTTTCTGTAATAATCAACGTATTTGCTCTCGGAAATCAGTTCATGTGATAAATTGGAAAAAAAAATTGGAAATGTTCATGTGGCTTGGCGGAGTACTGAATTGAAGTCGGTTAAAACTTAGTTTTTAAAGTAAATTATACGTTTCTATGCAATTTTGAAAATTGTATGTTTTCAGCCATTTAGCGAAATATCCTCCCTACACATCCAAAAAGGTTTCAGAACTACAATATTTTTCCTAATTTTGATACATTGCGATCAAGATTGCCTCCACCAGATGACAATGAATTTTCAAAATGGCGCAGCAACATGATTTGCAGGAGTTTATAAATAAACTATAATATATCTAATTTTAACGAGAAAATTCTATCCTTTACTTTTGTCATACATACCTTGGCAATAAATATTCATCTTTTTGAGAAAATTACACTTTTCATTTTTTTTTAGAAAAAAAAACTTAGAAATCATAATAAAATTGACTTTTTGTGGCAGAATGCGCGATAATCATAATATAAGAAATTGCTTTGGTATTTATAAGAAGTTGATAGTAATATTATCAAGGATTATTTTAGTTGTACACATTTTTCGTGTACTGTTTACGGTTTTCTTTTTAATGATAAAAATCCACGTTTCGGGACACTTTTGGGGGTGAGAGGCGGTAAAAAATTGGTGCTTTTGTCCCACGTGTCCACATTATTACGTGAAACTGCCTCACTATATAGTACTTTTGTTGAAAGCTGTGCTACTTATCTTACTCTGATCTGACACATATGACGTCACATACCGTCGACGTTCAGTTATTTTAATATCGTATGTTAAGTACGACGTATGTTGCATTATGGCATTATGAGTTTTAAAATTAATAAATTATGGAAAATATTCTTCAGTTTGAAAAAAAAATTGCTAGAGCTTATGAAAGACAGAAGATTTATAACAGAAGCATACCATAGTAGCAATGAGTATCATTATAGTAGTTTATGTGACTGTACATAATGAAGGGCACTAAACACGAGTGTGGGTTTATGAAACGAGCCGAAGGCGAGGCATCACACGAGTGTCTTAATGCCTAATTATGTACAGTTACATACACTACTTTATCTATCCACATATCATAAGCCTCCACGATGCATTCAGGAGCCCCGCATATTATGACCGGCATCGCGGCGTTGTTTTCTGGCAGCTGTCATAGTTTTTTCTTAATTCAGAGACAAACTAGAGTCGGATCCAACTGTCATATCGTTCGATATCTTACTTACGTGCGACATTTGTCAAATTTGTATGCAAATTGACTATTCATTTCGAACTAAACGTCATCTCGACTGATATGAGAATAGAGGTCAAATCAAATTTCTTTGATTTGAGAGATGTTCGAAATTTGAATGAAATAATATAATCGAAATCGATGTTATTATTTAGCAATAATAACATTTTCACAGATAAGAAATTTGTTCTAACAAAAAAGTCTATTTTTATGGTGGCCATAATGTGCGGTTCTTTAACGCATCATGGAGGGTTTATGATATTTGGATAGATAAAAAGCCAAAATGAACAGCCAAAATAGTAAGAAAATATTTGCCTCGTTTATTTAACCTGGGTTGTGGAAATGTTCTTCACTATGCCTATAATATGAGTGAGATTTAAATGGTATTAATAAAACACGAATAGATTTTAATGAATTTCATGGAAAATTTTGTAATTTATTCTAATACAACTTACACCTAACGCTTTAAAATCGAACGGGTTTAATATATTACTTTCACTAAAATATATTTTGTGAGCGCTGATTGATTTATTTTAAATAGAAGTTTGAATTGTTTTTAATCCTATCTTGTCTTATTTTGCATTTATAGAAGGTATTTGAGTATACGTACATTTCTTGTAATAATTTTATTTTAGCTACTATTTAATTTAATTCTTAAACAAGTTTTACTGCTCTACCAACAGAGGATGACTGCGTTTAGTTATATTTCTTTTCATTAAAAACTTGACGGCGCGGCCGATAAATACGAGAAGAGGAGCCGATTAAGTTGAAATTTGATATGGAGATAGTTTCAGTCTGAATACATACATACATACATGTAATCACGCTTCTTTCCCAGAGGGGTAGGCAGAGATCACGGATCTCCATTTGCTACGATCCTGACAAACCACTTTCGCTTCACTCACTTTCATAACATTTCTTATACATGCTCGTCGGTTTAGGGTACTTTTGACCTTACCTTTTTGTAAGATTTTTCCAATTTGATTGGAGAAAGTTCGCCTAGGTCTTCCCCTTCCAACTTGCCCTTCCACTCTTTTTATATACACTCTCTTCGTTAATCTTCTTTCATCCATCCTCTCTACATGCCCGGTTTGGGCCTTAACATACCTACCCTTCTCAATGTTCGTGACTATATCTCCATCCATTTCACACTTATCTCTATTCTGAATCTATCTCTATATTAAATTTAAACTAAATTTGAGACCCTGGGAAGGCCTAAAAATATTTATCCCGGAAATCATCCCTTGACGAGGGGAGTGACAAATGTATCTATAGCAGTGCATTGATGCTGCGCGTAAAGGAAGCCTAATTGAATATTTGCCATTCGATTTTGTACAATCGTAGTTTAATCCCCTCGTTAAGTCGAAGCAAAACCTAGTACATAATATAAAACAAGCTGGTTTTATATATGCAATAATGAGGTAGATAAGGAATAAATACTTGAATCGGTACCTGAGCGCGGATAGACGGGCCTAAGAATTCTCATTATCCGTTCGCCCGACGCCGTCTAAAGCAATATGCCGCTGGTTTTCAACGACATTGTTTTCATTTGAGCTCGCTACGATATTTTGATAATCGATACCGGCTCGTAGAATTTTATCATATCTACAATTGAACAGATGAGAAACGGAGATAATTTTTGCAGGAAAAACCATCGATATTTCATGAAGGTGAATGTACATAAAATACTTCTTCTTAGTCTTACTGTGACTGATGACCGTGGTTGGTGATTTTCGTTCCAGCACGAATATGTTATCCAACATTATAGATTTTTTAAAGACGGAACTAAATACACACACATATGTATTTAAGTCCATCGTGTAGTGAACGGCCACATGCTAAAATAATCGATTGCATCACGTTTTGTACGAACGTTAGGTAGACCTAAAAGTCATTTTTTGTACTCGTCGATTAAACTCTGTGTATTAGGATTTCATAGAGAATACTGCAACGTCACTCTTTTCATAGTTGTAGTCCATGTTACTGTCGAAACAATCGAAATAACTGTTTCGATACGCTCCAGACAACCGAAAAAAAATTGAAAATAGAACTAAAATAAATTCGACTAATCACGTGGCTGCTTTACCGAACTGTAATGAATTGGACCAATAGAATCGCTTTGATTCTTGAGTTTACTCGTTGATGTCGTACGGTCGTTGATGACTTTTAAGATATCAACGAGCGTACGGGCGATGAGCTGCACTTCGTTTCAACAGTATCGAGTTTGTTTAATTAGTTCAGTTGACTCGTAGAAAATTAATTTTAATGAACTCGTACAAAAAAAATTGTTCACAATAGTGTTATAATCAAGCTTTTTAATCTCGTACCTTACTTAGGCCACTCAGCAAGCTTCGTGGCCTAAACACGGTACTCGACTAAAAAGCTCTCTATTATAACACGATTGTGAAAAATACTATTTGGATGGTATAATGATAGCTGAGTTGCCTCAACGGTCGTGCAAAAAGTTATGCAGCTACCCCTTAGATCGTTTGCTTTCGGTTTATCCAAGTCCAATAACATGGAATACTTAAGTAGTATTACACTCAAGAGAAAAAGTTTTGGGTCACCCTAAATTAAAATAACCGAAGTGGGTTTTTTAAAATTATTTTACTTTTAAATATACGATTTTTGCGATAATATCTCGCTCCGTTAACGCTGTTTTTTTCATGGGTTTTTACGAGTCCTATTCAAACCTGGTACCTAATGTTATTTTTTCAACTGTTATTTTTGCAGTTTAGATGTTAAATTAGATAAAGATCATAACTGGATTAAAAAAACTGTACAACCTTGCACTATCTTAGGATATATGACGGTATTTCACCGACCACAAACTTTTGCTCTTTAGTGTATTTTAACAACACGCATATTTCTTTGTTATTTTATAAAAATATTAAGGCTCGACAGTCAACAGGGGCAGCGTTTTCGAGTTTTTTAAAACAATCTCAGACGTAGAAAATAGGGTTTAAAAATCTAAAAAAAAGAAACGTATTACTTAAGGATCTAATCTAGTCAAAGTTGCATTCAGTTACGCGATCGAATGAACTTCACTCGATAGAAAAAAATCCCAAAGTTACCTCTTTTTGTAAAGTTTATTCAATATTATGACTAAACTATAGATATTTTAAATTAATTTTTTGTACTTAAATAAAGTTATTAAATATTTATAGACAAATTCGCAGAGTTTAAATAGATAAAATGATTATCTTAATTACTATGTTTAAATTCCTACAAAATGCGCGAGCGCGGAGGCTCGGCAGGCCCGATCAGCCGCGCGCTGGCCCATACGGACGACGACTCAAGGACGTTAGCGGGTGTACAAGCCTTAATCAAATTTCTCCGTGCACTTGGAGATGAGATATAACAAGACGAATAACTACCGGAAGTACATCCAGAAGGAGGGTACGGTCGACATTTGTCGCCGTCCCGGGGAGTCACCCAGGCATATTATTTCCGGTTGTAGTCATCCGGCGAGTACTTGCACAGACATAGATTTAGATTTAGATTTAGATTTATTTATTTCGAGATAAAAATTACAATATAGGTTTGCATACAATGTCAACATTATAAGAATCCTTATCACGATCGTCAATAATAAGAAATAAAATTTAAAAATATTCAAAATGTAAATACACAAAGTGGAAATCGTAGCTCCAATTACGGACTGTCATTTAAAAACTAATAGACACATACTATTAAATAGAATATAAATGTTACACAAGAAATCATATCAAATTATAGCTGTCAATAAATCAAATAAACTCTTAAAAAACCATGTCCATGAACTCATGAACAGAGTACAGAGGGTTATCCAACAAAAGATTTCTCAGTCTACGCCTAAATGTTTCGTCACAAGGTTCGTTTCTTATATCGGCGGGTAGGTGCTCGAAATAAGTAGGCCCTATAACCCGGGGATTTTTCTCTAACCTTGTAGCCGGAACTATTCACCAGTAATTTGCTCTTCTATATGACCTTGTGGACGAAGTGCCGTACTATAAGTACACACCTATGTTTACAAATAAAACACTTACTTACTTACCTGAGTCAATCTTCGAAAAGTGCGCGACAAGACGAACAGCATTCTGAAAGTGATAGTGGGACGGGCTTGATAGTCGCTATTGTTAGCACTGCTGCGGGCAAACCTGCACTGCTTCTTATAGTTAAATAGTTTACGTTCAAAACAAAGTTTTAACCGACTTCAATTCAGTATTCCGCCAAGCCACATGAACATTTCCACATTTTTTTTTTCAATTTACCACATGAACTGATTTCCGAGAGCAGATGCGTTGATTTTTAGACCAATAAACCAAATTGCTGTATGTGGGCCGATAATATTTGAGGACTTCCGTCCATTCCTCAAGGATCTCAGAATTACCTTTGGCACTTCATTGTTTGCTGTTTCAACGGAATCATATCAGAATCTGTGACGTACTTTTATAGTTTGAAGTACATCATTGAGAAGTTCCACAAGCCATCTGTGGTCTTCATCATCACTTCTACCATTACCAAATTTATGATTTCCGGGTGTAAATACACGAGTTATATTAGAAAATACCGAAATTACTACACGCGTGCCTAATATATTTGAGGAGTTCCCTCAATTCCTCATGGTTCCCATCATCCAACTGGGGTTTTGAAAACAATGGGACCAATCTGGAAGCATATTCTTTCAATTAAAAAAAGAATTGTACGAATCGGTTCATAAATGACGGAGTTCTGAGGCAACAAAGATTAAAAAAAAAAAAAAAAAAAAAAAACATTGGAATTGAGAACCTTCTTTTTTTTGAAGTCGGTTAAAAACTTAAGTGAAGCTCTTCTTGCATGTTGGGGTGACGTGTTCGAACAGGCATTTGTTATGTTTGTGTTAGGCAATTTAAAAATATGTAATGTCTATTCGAATACGTCACCACTACAAGAAGGGCTTTTACGTAAGTTTTTTACGTATAGCATCTTTTGAAACTCAATCTTACATACCTAAGTGGTGGCGCGTGAAAATATTCACTGGAAAACCCGGAGCAAAAAGGACTATTCCTTTGATGGTATACCTATTGCAAGAAATTTTAGGCAAGCCGGTGGAAATTGGTTTGTACGGGCGCTCCGCCACTAGGTATAATTTCAAATCTAACAAGGATCTTTTGTAGTCCGAAATAAATGACTTTTTATGTATTTATTTCACCAAAAACAGAAAATTTCACAAAACGATTAAACTCATAATACTTTTACCATTATTTACAATGAAACCAATCTGTGTCTTTGTCAATCCAGGACAACTGCCTTACGTCTAGACCACTCAAAAAACAATAAATCTGCCCGGATGTAAGAGATCAAAATTTCCTTTAGAAAAATGCTATAAGAACGACGCAATCTACATACCTAATATATTTAATTATGTTTGGTCTTTGTTTCAAAAATTATAAATATTTTATGTGTCCCGTCATCATCATCACATTAGCCGAAAGAACTCCGCTGTTGGACATAAGCCTATTCAAAGAGTTCAACTGATGGACATAAGCCTCTTCAAAGAACTCCACTGATGGACATTAGCCTCTTCAAAGAGCTCCACTGATGGACATAAGCCTCTTCAAAGAGCTCCTCTGATGGACATAAGCCTCTTCAAAGAGCTCTACTGATGGACATAAGCCTCTTCAAAGAGCTCCTCTGATGGACATAAGCCTCTTCAAAGAGCTCCACTGATGAACATAAGCCTCTTCAAAGAGCTCCACTGATGGACATAACGATGGCTGTGTGACTCAAACTCGTATATGAGAAATGTCCACTTTAGGGAAACACGTAAAAACGATTTTTTTCGTGTTCATTGTACTCAACATGTTTAATGTTTATTAATATTTAGACAGCTAATTCGTCATTATAAAATAATCAAAATCGATAATAGCTAATTTATAAATATGTTTTTCATGTAAAACGAAAATGTGTCTATACGAGTTTGTGTTATACAGGTATGGCACTATAAGATGTTATACGTGTTTCTGCCAAGAGGTCGATTTACTTATTTTGTTGAAATAAACGACTACTGACCGCTAAAATTTAATATCTTTTTGTTTAATTTAAGAGCTTCACTTTTATCGGTGGAGCAACCGCCATCCGTCTCTTATCTTTCGCCATCATCTTCAGCGTTTGATAAATAAAACATTAATTTGTGAGGTTTATTTATTTTTAATATAGTAAATGTAATAATGATAATGATAAACAAAACGAAACTGGTCTTCTCTTCAACAGTTCAAACTAATACTTGGTGATAAAAATGAAATGCTCTTCTGCATATTATAACATTTAGCTAGATTCGTGGTTCGGTGTTAAAGTTCTATGGGAAAATAGGATTATATGTAAAGTGTTTAAATTAACACACCATTTTACGTCATACGAATAGTTGTAATGTATTGTCATGTATTCCTAAAGTGGCTGGCCATTGATTATTTCTATATCCTTCCCAAACCATTCTACTTCATAAATATCCTTTTTTATTCAGTTTATCACACAGCTCTAAGGCTTGAGTTCATCACAGTTTGCTCTGTAGGTACCTATGTGGTGTTGTGTTCCGGGTGGTGAGTAAGGTCGCCAGAGCTCCCGAGGATGTGTGTGTGTTGAGAGCGAGGGACCCGTGATCGTCTCTAGCTATCAACATAACGAATCCTCAAATCAGTAAAGGGTCGGGTCGGCCACATGCTTGTGATTATTCTGGAATCACATCAGGCAGACTGTATGCCTGTTAGTATAAAAAAATCTTCCAAAGCTATCTGTCTCGGCATATCATCAAACGATATAACCCAGTAACAGACGGACGGAGCCTAAATAGTAGAAGGGCCCTTTTCCTTTGGGTACAGAACCCGAAAAAGACACAACAAAAACTTCCTAAAATAATTGGTTCCGGATAATACCCCCTACATACAAACTTGCAAAGCTACATTCTCACAGACTTTTCCTCTTTATTATATTTCTACAGATAAAAATACTTCACCCATATCAAATTTCATTTAGTAGTAGGTAGGTTAGCAAACTTGTATAATTATTTACGAGGTTGTGTCATAAACATATATTTAAATACCAAATACGAGTTTGGGTTTTGAATAAATGTATACGTAAAAAATGTGTTACATCCTGAATGCTTTTGCCATAACGTAAATAGTAAAAATTTACATAGTTTTGTATAATTGTCTCATTTTCGCCAAAATTTTATATACGAGTTTGAGTCACACAGCCAT
Source organism: Epinotia brunnichana (assembly GCA_963854355.1). Lineage (NCBI taxonomy): Eukaryota > Metazoa > Arthropoda > Insecta > Lepidoptera > Tortricidae > Epinotia > Epinotia brunnichana. The sequence continues at coordinate 4,397,025 of OY977940.1, forward strand.
CGATAAGCCTCTTCAAAGAGCTCCACTGATGGACACTAGCCTCTTCAAAGAGTGCCGCAATGACCAGACCTGCGCCACCCCCATCCAGCGGACTCCAGATAAGTGTCCTGCATAATACAAATAACTAATAACATAGAAAAATTGAAAAACCCCCGTCATTCTAATTTAAATATTTCAAAAACGGCTAAACCGATTTTAATTAAACGTAGCTAAGAACCATCACAATCACGTCAGCTTTCGGATTAAAAAACCGCATTCAAATCGGTCAATTCGTTTAGGCGCTACGATGCCACAGCCAGACTAACAGACGACAGACACGTCAAACTTATAACACCCCTCTTTAAAAGAAACAAGGCTTCACATATAAAGTATATATGAATATTAAAGCAGTTTTGTAAGTTAATGTTGATACTATCATATTCATAGTATGTAGTGCAACGTCCTTGCCAACTCGAGCTGGGTTAGGCTGAATTTTAAATTAAAGGTGAGTGTCGCGGTTTGGTTCAGAAACTATTCTTGAAAATGTTTATATTACGGTATTACGTTAACGTTTGCTTAATTGATGCAGTGAACTTAGATAAGTTTATTTTAATTTAATTTATAGGACTAACCTAGGATAAGAAGAATACCTATGTATTAACGCCACTGTGGACCCCAGTTGTCTTAAGTAAATGATTTATTATTATTATTATAACAGTTTGCTTAAATTTCAAAATGGATCCGCAGAGTGTAAAACAATTATAAATCGAATTTAATCAATCACGGAATATTTTTAAATAATATTATTTCTAAAACCACCTGAAATGATTCTACCATCTAAACTGATTAATTTAAGGGGATCCCATACGCCAATGACCTTCGATCTGAATCCCTTAGTTTTCGAATGTTCTTTGTAGCTTATCATATTAACAACAACAGCTTTAAGCAATATAGTATCCTATATTTACTTCAAACATCACTGTCTTCGAGACATTTGGCATCAAAGTTGACCAATTTCAGACCAAAAAACAGGTTTTCTGGCCATAACTTTTGTGTTAATTAGTTTAAAATCAAAACCTTACACGCGTTTATAGACACATCAGAGACGAACCTAAATATGTAGATTTCGTATTTCGTATATGTTACAGTTACAGCAATCTTATAACAAAAAAGGTGTTTTTTTAGGCAATGTTTACAAAACTCATAAAAAAATAACTGTTCATTTCTTTCAAAATATGGTACACCAAAATGGAGATTAAAGATTGAAAAATCGATAGCCGTTTGCTTTATAATTCTATCTGTAGTGCAAAAGTATTTGTATCGCTTCAAAACTAGTCAAAAAACGATGAAAACCTCGGGTAGCCCCTTAACGTCGCAGTCGTTACCTGTAAATTAAACAACTATATTTAGCTGATTAGTTACTTTCTTAAAGTTTGCAATTCACAAACCACGGTCTGTATTCTAATTCCACTGAGATACCTAATACTGCAATTTGCATTGCATACAGAAAAATCTAAAGAAGCTCGCAAATCAATTTATTCAATATCTCATAGCTAGTAACAATTATAAAACTAAGTCAGCGTCTGTCATAAATTAAAATGTAAATCTGAGTAATATTCCATTATCGGAATTCAACAAAAACACACTATATTTTAATTTCACTTATTCAATCCAATATCTGATCCTCTCTTCGAGTGGCCTTATTTCGTACATACACAGGCTGAAGGAGCAAATACTCCGGGGAAAATCGTAATCGACTTCGCCCCGATTTGTTCCCGCTTTGGAATCGATTTCCTTTCAAATCTTTCTGTTTTTTAGCGTCTGCGTTATATGTATGATGGGATGGAACGAATACAATGGCGAATTCTCATTTTGAAAATTCAAAAATATTTATGGCCTTTTCTGTATTTGTCGGTGCGGGCACAGTACGGTGTCAGTAAACTGTCCGATGTTAGTGTCAACAACTGTCAGTCAAGTCAGTACAGATTATTTACTGCCGACCTACATTTAATAGTGCTTCCTGATTGGCGCTGGATGTACGGAAGTGGACCGCCATGAACGGGATACTGCTTATGTACGGCGCTGCGTCCACGTTATATATTATTACTCTCGGTGAATTACAAAATACTGAATAGAGATTCATTCATTCATTGCACGTAGAACCGATGGCCGTTGGGGCGGAAAGGTTCTCGAGTGGCGACCACGTACTGGAAGGCGTAAAGGTCGCGGGAGTCCACTGGATGCGGGTGGCGCTGGACCTGTCACTTTGGGACTCTTTGGGGAGGCCTATATTCAGCAGTGGACGTCTTTCTGCTGATATGATGATGATGATGATAATGATGATGAATAGAGATTTCATCTTCCAAATGCGCAAGCAGCCTCAACGTATCTGGATTATTAAAACACATTCACGGCCACGCTAAACTCGTAGCGCTACGCCGTAGTCCGTAGCAGTTTAAACCTCGTATGAAGCGTAAAGTGCTCTTAGCGCTCTGACGCATATGTGTCGTCATGGGCCTTGAATGGGTTAACACAACAGTGCCAAGAATCGCTACGCGCTACACTCGAAGCTGGTCCCGTGGTCTTCCTCGAATGTAGCGGACAGCGCCTACGGCGTAGGCACTGAATATGTTAAAAACCTCTTGAGATCACCATTCAGAGCTCCCGAGATTGCGCTAAGTTGGGTGATGCATCATCATCCACCTATATACGTCCCACTGCTGGGCACGGGCGTCTTCTCATGAATGAGAGGGAACGGGCAGTAGTCCCCACGCTATCCCAGTGCGGGTTGGGGCCTTCACAAACAGCTTTTGGTTTTTTCCTCCACCGAAAATCTAACGGTAAGTATCAAATGAGATATGCACTATCATTGAATCCAATAATGCCGACATCCTTGATTAAGTTCCGTATTTAATTTAATCCTCAGTTCTCAGTTGGAACCCTCCGTTAAGACTCGGACCGAATAAGAATCGCTCTTGACCAGTTTGTTTAATTAAAAAAAAAACATATCGCAAAACTGGTTACTCTGTGACTCTGTAGAACTCAGGAGACAGAATAAAAAAAAATTGTTTTTTAATTTACAAAAAACAAAAATTCGCGAAAATCGGTTGAGAAATGTGACCTGTAGAGGAGAACAGACAAGGCAGACGACTAGACAGCCGGAGATACGAAGGAATTTTGGCCCAAGCAGAGAACTTCATCCGCTTCGCTCGCTCGTTCAACGAGAGCGTTAGTATTTCATACGTTTTCGCAGCAGACTGTACACTTTTTAAACCTGACCGTGCTCCTATTGTTGAGGTGTTGCCTTAAATATGAGTGGGCAGCCACGCTTACGGCCCGGCTACGACATTGCGTGGCGGCGGTAGCGGCAGCGGTTTTTCTAATTCATTGCGTGTGATCCCAACTAACCACAGTGCATTGCGCGTCTCGACCGCGCAATGAACAAATAAAACGCTTGTCGCGCCGCAATTCACGCAATGTTGTGGCCGGGACGTTACTCATATTTGAAGCGACTAATTAATTATTACTAGAGGTCAAAAGCTTTGTAGCTGGAACTACAAAAAAAGGCGAGGTATTTTTAATACATTTGTCTGCCTCGTTTCAGGCAAAGTTATTGTGTGGTGGGAAATTTGAACCATAATAATATTGCATAGAATGTTAACGTAAAGCTTTTCTCTACAAGCTTTTATTTTAACGGAAATGTTTTCATTAAAAACATGGTTTGAATAGATTTTATTGCGTATATCGTGTATACTACATGAGTAATTAATATTCACGGAAACCGAAGACAATAATTTGCAATGTTTTTTTAGGCATGATTGGATGACAATGCAAAATTATGGTACAATAAAGCTGGTCTAATGATTTAGATGGAAAAACTCCTCAATATCAAAAAATAAACCGGTCATGTTAATGCTCTCAATCGGTAGAAGTTCATGAACATGAAAAAAACTATAGGCCCTAAATAAAAACTTGATCGACAAATCAACATTCAAATTGGAAATTAATGTGTCACTCTGACATGTTAGCTCGGCTGGTCGATCACGTAACGCATTGTACGAACGTCGGGTAGGTCTCAATGTCACTTTTTATATGGAAAATTGAGAGTTAAATTGTACCGAAGCGCGTTCGGAACGTTACGTGATTACCCCTGCGCGGAAGTACGTAAGTCGGGGGACAAGCAAAAGTCACTACCAAAACTGTTACTGTTCTTCAAAACCTCCTATCTCGGTACGTAGTCAATATCGAGATACGACCTTTGATTTAGCTAGGTATTTGTTACTTAGTGAGTTTGGCCTTTGGGGTGGAAAGGTTCTCCAGTGGCGACCAGTGGGTAGGCCCCCCACAAGGTGGACTGATGACCTGGTAAAGGTCGCGGGAGTCCGCTGGATGCGAGTAGCGCAAGACCGGCCATTGTGGCACTCTTTGGGGGAGGCCTATGTCCAGCAGTGGACGTCTTTCGGCTGATATGATGATGATGATGATAATGAGTTTTGCTTGTCAACCGACGAAATAAGACAACGCTGATCCAACCGTAGCGCAAATAAAAAATACCTATTTACACACCCATTTACTTTGCTACGAAGACCGCGCCCAACTTTGACGTCGAAATTACCATGACTAAGCAAAGCAAATAAAGTATGAAAATACGTACGAGAAAATTCTGCGAATTCGTTCAATCAGCTCGTTGTCGTGTGTGACGAGAGGTGTCACGTGAGCGTATAATTATGTAATTTAGACATGTCACTTTTAAATGACGTATTTTGTGAAATTGTGTTTTGAAATAGTACAGTCGACTACAAAGATAAGTATGTGTTTTCATGTTACAAAATTATGTATGTATATCTTATTACTATGGTAGTAAAGTCTACGTATATTTACAGTCAGCCCATGAAAATGTTGAGCACTTTAGGACTTTGTCAAATTAAATCACGATAAGGGAGAGTGACGCGCGTGATGATTAGATGTTAAATTTAGAACCCATTGTTATGACATTCATGCATAAGAGTGTAGACTTGTCATTGCATATCTCTGTCTCTATTCTGCGATGTTGACAGACTGCAGTTAACTAAATTAGGAATAGATGTTTCACGACACAATGTCAAACTTACAAGGCACAAATGAGAAGATCAATTTCGAACAACAAGGTATGAGTCCTCGTGGCGTTGTCAGTAATTGCTTGCTTTCTAATATTTAGGTCTCAGGTTCTAATCTCATACGACGACGGTCTTTTTGTGTATTTTTATTGAAGTTTAGTAATTAATTGGTATGTTTGGTGTTAGAAAAAGGAGTAACACATAATTATCTGGGTTGTTTTCACAAAAAGTGTACCCTAGTTAAGGTAAAATTAAGAAACATTTTCAGGTGAGTCACGAAAATTAGCTGAATAAATGTATGGCAAATTTTTGTGACTCACCTGAAAAAGTTAACGTTTCTTAATTTTACCTTAACTAGGGTACACTTTTTTTTAAAACAACCCATCTATGCAATACTAAATGTTCGTGCATTGTTTTACGATATCAGATTATAAATCAGTTTCGGAGATTGAATATTTGTAGAAGAATACAAACTTACAAACTTTACCTACTGCTCTATTAAAAAAAATCCACCAAAGTCCAATGTTATGACCGTAGATTAAACCTTAATCTGAGCTTGATTATTGATTAAAAATCCAAATAAATTATAATGAGGACTAATCTTAGACTAAATTAGTTTTCTTGAGTGGTTGCCATCATGTCATTTAAATCATCGTCATTCGTGATCTGATGAAATAAAACCGAGATTTATCCCGGAATTTTCTTTATTACAAAGTAAAATATAAAAATTAGCGTTATTGAAGAATCTGTAGTGCAAACCAGTGATAGCAAATAATTTCTTATCATTTGGGGACGAGTCCTTAGATGAGCATCTATGTTTGTTGTAGGAAAATCGGGTTTCTTCATTCATATTCCACAGAAGACTTGTCCGCCAACGATTGACTACGAATTATTCCTTCGACAACATATCTTCTTACTCATTCACAGTTCTTCAGTCACGGTATTACGCTGGGAATAATGAATCGTCAGTATACTGTTCGAATACAATAACATGGATACCGTTGTAAACTAAGACAACATACAAGAAACTACCGGGAAGACTCAGAAAAATATCATTAAGTTTGGAAATACAGTTGCCCTCTTGATACTGAGTCGCAATTTCAATACTCCATTTCAGATATTATGGCAGGCATCTTAATGTTTAAATATTAACATTTCTTTCAATTTCCTTGATAATTTTAACTCTTGACAGACTCATCATTTTGGTAATTTAATGTCACCGATGACATTTATCAGTGGCATTTGTAGAGATTTTAATACTTAGGGAGTCGGAGGAGGTTTCAAATGTAGGTATATGACATTTCAGTGTCAACGAAGTTGCTTGCAATTTGATGCGATAAGGTTCTAAGTATGCTCATCATTTTCATGGGCCGACTGTACATATTTTTGTAACATCGTATGGATATATCTCTTTGTAGTCGACTGTACATTACTTAGGGCAGTAAAACAAAGAATGTCTCAGATCGCAGGTATTTGACGCCCGAGCCGAAGGCAAGGGCAATAAATATGCGATTTGAGGCTTTCTTTATTACTGCCCGTAGTGAGTACACAATTGTACGTCTCTCCCTGGCCAGGAAGTGGGATTTTCGCGTGAGGTAATTGCTACTTTGTTTATTTTAGGCTCGCTGCCCACAAGCATTTCATGACGGGACCAAGGGGGTGATCCTCAGAGCATAGAATACTAGAGAGAGGACAAGCCGCCGGCGGCCGTGTCGCAGCTGTATGCTCAATGGGCATACTCTGCCATACTATGCTCACGTGCTGATCGCAGAGAATATTACGTTTTTTCCCAAAATGCCTGATATGATGCGCGTTTATTGTCAAATAAGCGTGTAGGTATACAAGTGTGTGTGTTTTAGATGTGTGCGTGCTTTGTCTTCTCAATTACTTGGGCGTTGTGTGGGTTAATGTACTTGCGACAGGCTCACTCTATACAAATCGGCCGCCATGTCCGATCTCCTTATATTCATATATCTGTGGGGTGATCAGTGTGATTACATAACTTTTCGAATGCACGTTACTCTACTCTTTCTTCTGTAACAGCTGACTAGTAGAATTTTGACTAGTAAAAGCGCCATTGCGGCTTACTTGCAGAATAACATTAGGTATGTTATTTTATTTATTTATTTCACAGAGCCACAAGTTTATCTATTTATCTGTGATTGCAAAATTCCAGCAAAATAACAAAGAAACTTTAACATTTTCCGGTATATTCGGCAAAATTCCGGGCATGATTCTAGTTTCTAATTTTAATTGTTTATTCTATGTTAATTTTATTAAGTTTTAAACAAATCTTTTAATATCATAATTGTTAATTCTAGCTCTTCTATATGTATTTTAATTTTTTATGAATGTGACATTGTATGGCATGCTTATTATTATCATACGACATATTATTAATAATTGTATTTTTTGACATTTTGTTTGCATTTGATAAGCATGAATCAAACGTAATGCTAATTTCACTTGCCTGTTTGGGCTAAACATATAAAGGAACCAGAAAAAAATTACTGTATGAAATCAACAAGCCCTTAGCTATCGTGCACGTTTTTTGCAGATCGTTTCACAATGGAGCGAACACTTCTAAAATTGAAGCACTCTCAATCTAAAGCCCGGACTCCCGGAGCTTATAGGGCGTAAATTTTATTCGTCAATTCGCACCGTATTTTGAATTTGAATGTGTATTGCGCGCTCGCTTTTACGAGCATCGTGGTATGGTGTCAGAACGAGTTCGTGTAACATATTGGTAAGCAAAGCGGCGCACCAAATTGATCTCCTTGGCATGAATAAGCTATGAAGCTTGTTTAAATTTGCTTTGTATGGTAGGTACATTTAATTTTTATTGGTAATAGTATACGTTTTGCATATACTGGTATGTACCTGAAATTGGGCATTTTTTTTTTAATTATAACTTAGTGTCGGTTTTTAAATCAAATAAATTAGGTATCTGGGTTATTTTCATATAAACTGTACCCTAGTTTAGGTAATATTAAGTAACGTTAACTTTGTCATGTGAGTAACGAAAATACGAGTAAGCCGTATAATTTAGCATAATGTGACGTCAAGCGGAACTTTTACGGGTTTAACGGCCTCCGTAGCCCAGTGGGTAGTGACTCTGCCTACGAAGCTAGAGGTCCCGGGTTCGAATCCCGGTCAGGGCATTTATTTGTGTATTTATCACGAATATTTGTTCCTGAGTTATGGATGTTATATATGTATATAAGTATCTATATGTATGTATCTATTATATATATGATCGCCTAGTATCCACAACACAAGCCTTACTGAGCTTACCGTGGGCCTAGGTTGATTTGTGTAAGATTGTCTCGTAATATTTATTTATTTATTTATTTATTTATATCTTCACCATTTTTTGTTTGATTGACAAAATAAAAATACGAGTACAATATTTTTTGATAATGTGACTGACGGACTAAATAGAATTATATTATTTTACCCAGGAAACTACACAATTGGCCGAAAGAAGCGCAGACACGGTTACAACAATCATCAACAAATATTTTATTAGCCTGTTTTGTGTCCCACTACCGGGCAAAGGTCTCCCCTATATTTTATTTGTTTTTGCGGACAATGTTACACAAATCGACCTAGTCCCAAACTAAGCAAAGCTTGTATTATGGGCACTAGACGAAGATAAACATACTTATTTAGATAAATAAATACTTAAATACATAGAAAACATCCATGACTCAGGAACAAATATTTGTGCTCATCACACAAATAAATGCCCTTACCGGGATTCGAACCCAGGACCTCTTGCTTCGTATGCAGGGTCACTACCAACTAGGCTAAAGCGGTCCTCTCGGTCCTGTGCTAGTGTTCGCCAATCCGTACAAAACGTAACAAGATCGTCCCGCCATCTCCTTTTCGGTCTGACTCTACCCCGGAGGTCATCTTGTTTAGTCCATTCGTTAATTTGGCCCATCGCTCCGCTTGCATCCGGCAGACATGTGTCCTACTTTAGCTTCATGGTCTTTGCACCCACATCTATGATCCCAGTTTTGGTATGCAGCTCTGCTTTCCTGATTCGATCGATCCTTCGAACTCCGAGTAAGCTTCGTCCATACATATAAAAAAGTGCGAGTCGGACTCACGCACGAAGGGTTCCGTACCATTATCTATAAAAATATTTATTTTATTCGGTTTTTAGTATTTGTTGTTATAGCGGCAACAGAGGGGTAAATAATCACGTTACGTTCCGAACGCGCGTCAGTGCAATTTAACTGTCAATTTTCCATATAAAAAGTGACATTTAGCCTACCCGGCGTTCGTACAATGCGTTACGTGATCGACCTGCAGAAATACATCATCTGTGAAAATTTCAACTGGAACTATCACGGTATCAGTGAGATACAGCCTGGTGACAGACAAACAGACAGACAGACAGACAGACGGACAGACGGACAGCGGAGTCTTAGTAATAGGGTCCCGTTTTACTTTTTGGGTACGGAACCCTAAAAAATGTGTCAAGTTTGAAACAACCAGCCCTTTTAACGATTCCCTGAAGGCAAATTGTCGGTCTACATCCGTATCCATTACTTAACCGTCAGTATTAAATGGATAGCTAATTTCTAGAACACAAATAATGTTTCCATATCTCTGCCTCGTGCCTTTGACAAAGTTTTCTCCCCAGTTCCAAAGAGACACAAGTGAATATACCCTTCAGTAACAAACGCTTTTACTGAATTCAGAAGTTTAATGATAAAAGGTATACGGGATATGTAAAAGCCTCTTCTTGCTTCGTTATTAAGATTTCAAATATATTGACTTGGATAAATGTAATTTTGTGTTGTTCATGCCGAAGCCAAGGTATAATAATATCAAGACCAGTGTTAGAGTCACAGATGTATGAATATAAGGAGATCGGATATGGCGGCCGATTTGTATAGAGTGAGCCTGTCGCAAGTACATTAACCCACACAACGCCCAAGTAATTGACAAGACAAAGCACGCACACATCTAAAACACACCCACTTGTATACCTACACGCTTATTTGACAATAAACGCGCATCATATCAGGCATTTTGGAAAAAAACGTAATATTCTCTGCGATCAGCACGCGTGCACAGTATGGCAGTGTATGCCCATTGAGCATACAGCTGCGACACGGCCGCCGGCGGCTTGTCCTCTCTCTAGTATTTTATGCTCTCAGGTTAGAGTACTCGGGAGTGACTTTAAAAATTAATCATACACGGTCCCTCGAGAGGCTTCTAAAAAAATATCTTAAACGCGTGTTTCTGAGACCCTAAGCAGTAAAAAAATCGTACAAAGAATGTGTTCGGCTCACTTTTTAGGATGATGTACTCAAAGAGTAAAACGGGATCCTATTACTAAGACTCCGCTGTCCGTCTGTCTGTCACCAGGCTATAAACTCACTGATACCGTGATAGTTCCAGCTGAAATTTTCACAGTTGATGTATTTCTAAAACACAGAATAAAATTGTTTTTTATAGATAATGGTACGGAACCCTTCCTGCGCGAGTCCGACTCGCACTTGGCCGGTCTTTTTATTTACATACATTACAAATTTTTGCTTGACCTTTCGAGTTAAAATAAATAAATAAATAAATATTACGGGACAATCTTACACAAATCAACCTAGGCCCACGGTAAGCTCAGTAAGGCTTGTGTTGTGGGTACTAGGCGACGATATATATAATATATACATACATATAGATACTTATATACATATATATATAACATCCATAACTCAGGAACAAATATTCGTGATAAATACACAAATAAATGCCCTGACCCGGATTCGAACCCGGGACCCTCCAGCTTCGTAGGCAGAGTCACTACCCACTGGGCTACGGAGGCCGTTAAGTTATGTATGAAAATTAAAAATCAGCTTACTTTTACAGACAGTGAAGGTTTTGAAGTAGTATGAATGGAACTGTAAACAGTTTCTAAAAGCAAGGTTCCCTTATCATTAGTATTTATTGACCTACCTACATATTATAATAGTTAGTTGGCCACGCGGCTCCGTCCACACATTGCTCAGAGCGCAGGCAAACCCGCATGATAAAACACAACATAATATTATGAATAATATGTCCATCCGAAGAGTCCTTTGTGTACAAAGGTGAATGTTTTTTTTTTATATCGGGTAGCTAGTTCCTAAGATTACCAGCTACATATAAACTTACAAAGCCACAACCTCACAGACTTTTCGTCTTTATTATTGAACGAGGCAGCGAAGCGAACGAAGTTCTCTGCTTCGGCTTGGGCCAAAATTCTTTCGTATGTCCGTTTGTTTAGCTGTTTCCTGTACAGTTCGCATTTCTTAACCGACTTTAGTGAAATTCTATGAGCAGGTTGTAATTATAGAATCGATATAATTATACCTATAGCTAGTGATGTGCAAATTGCGGAAAGTTTCCAAAAAGTTAGAATAGTTCTCGGAAATTTCTAGAAATTTTCACAAGGAATTAAGGCGCTCTTATTAGACGATATTTAGGTATTTGCGGAGGTGAGGCAGACGAAGCGGGAGACGCGCGTCCCGCGCACCCCGCTAACGGCCTTATTCTGTTGGCATCCGTATTCGGCTCGTTTTTGCGGATCATACGATCAAATGTTTTTCATCTTGAATAATTGTTTTATTTTTTAAATCTTGGTTGATTTGTGTGAGATTGTCCCCAAATATTTATTATTTATTAATTTATTTAAATCCATTATTTTAGAAAATAAGGAATAATAGGTAGTTACAGTTCTTAAGTGCATCGTAGTATGATGACATCAATTATGGACGCTTACTTTCCAAAGATATGTTAGTACAGATTTCTTCATCATCAATCCACCTAGCATTTTCCCCGTTCCTAGGTGGGTGCTTCCGTTTTCCAAATACGTAGAACTGATAAAATAATAGTACATCTTCACTTCCTAAGGGTGAACGTCACCAATTATGGATTGTACTAATATATTAAAGTTTTTTTTAAACCGAAATAAAATCGATTACTTCTAGGTAAAGTTATAGCGCCAGTTAACGCTCGCTTAAGAAACTATCAAACATAATAAACAAATAGCTATGTTCATCTATTTATCTCCTGGGAAATTATATTATTACCATAATTATTACCTACTAGCGACCCGCCCCTGCTACGCACGGGTTTATGTGCATAATACATGCATGTATGGTTTGTATTATACATCTAAACCTTCATCTTGAATCACTCTATCTATTAAAAAAAACCGCATCAAAATCCGTTGCGTAGTTTTAAAGATCTACGCATACATAGGGACAGACAGACAGACAGCGGGAAGCGACTTTGTTTTATACTACATATGTATTGATGTTACATGACTGACTGATCAAAAACTGGATAATTAGACCACTGTTAGTCAGAAGAGCATTTCATTATACAGGGTGTTTATTTTAAGACCACCAAGTTCTTCAGTACATGACTATGTTTATTAAAAAATGTAATTTGACCAAACATCATATAAAAAGAACAATTTCAATCTGTCTCTTAAATACCTAAACGTGTTATGTCACTGTGCTCGCGTGGCGCGTGCTGCCTACCATGCTACCTCGACCAGCGGCCACACCGCGATGGACCTTGATACTCTCAACAAGCCAACAAGATTGGACTTACACTTGTTACTTGACTCTTTACTCCAGGCAAAATACGGTTTCGAAAATCATTAATTTATAATAGCGTTTTTTTTTGTATATTTCATTTTTAATCGTTATTCTAAGATGCTTTATTCAAGAATCCAACAAATTTTCCAACCGGAAGTAGTTATATAAATTTAAATTAAGCTTTAATTGTCTTTTTTTCTTTGATTTATTTATTGAATATTTTAAAGCAAATGTAAATTAAGGTAAAAGTCTCCTCGAACTCATGCCATTTTTCTCGGTCTTTAGCCAACTGCATCCAGCTAGGTCCGGCGACCTCAGTTATGTCATTGGTCCAACGTCTTCGTCGTCTACCTTTCCTTCTTTTGCCTTCCGGCCCTGACCAGTTTGTTGCTTCCAGTGCCATCTTTTCTCCTAATATCTGGCGATATATGGCTTTTACCCGAATGGGCTCCATATAAGAAAGAAATAATATATCTTTAAGATTTAGTAAATATGTACTAACACAAACAATATGGAATAAATAAAGCTTAAATAAATATATATATATAAAATAAAATAAAATTATTGATTTGATTTGATATATATAAACTAGCTGTTGCCCGCGACTTCGTCCACGTATAACATGTTATCGTCTAAATGTTTGTTTAAGAAATTAAAAAAAAACATTGAAGTTAGTTTTGTACAGTCAGCATCAGATAGTTAGTAGCAGCCTAGGTAACCAAATATATCGCAACACGTCGTTATTACTATAGGAATAAGGATGTGTTACGATATATATGGCTACTTTGGCTGCTACTAACTATATGACGCTGACTGTACCTAGTCTTTTCGTAAGCAGTCTAAAACCGAAGTTACAAATCTCTTTTTATTTCAAAATGTCTTGGTCTCTATACAAACTTAGAACCCTCTTTGAACTCTCATAGTAAATAGTCTGAAACCGAAGTTACAAATTTCTTACTTTAAAAATGTCTTGCTCTCTATACAAAATTCGAACCCCCTTTTAACCTTCTTAAGTGATGAGTTAAAAAAACGCTGAAATAAGTTTTGTAGTATTTTAGCAAACAGTCTAAAACCGAAGTTACAAATCCCTTACTTTAAAAATGTCTCTATATATATGATCTCCATATAAACTTTGAACACCCTTATAATCCGCTTTAGGGTATGAATTGCAAAAAACGCTAAAATAAGTTTTGTAGTCTAAACAGGCTAAGTTCGCAGTTACAAATCTCATACTTTATAATTTTCTTGCTTTCCATACAAACTTTGAACGCTTTTCAGGGAAAAATTAAAAATAAAACAGTTTTTTTATTGTAATAGGTTAGTATTTTTTCTACAAAATATCAAGCCTCTAGCTAAAAAAGTGTTTCCCATACGAACCTTGCACCGCTTTTTAACCCCTTAAGAGGTGAAATTTTCCAAAACTCTGGTAGTACTTTTTTTGTATTTTAATAAGTAGGTACTTAATCTTTCTACAGAGTTTTAAGTTTCTACCTAAAAAAAAGTTTCCCCCATACAAACATTGCACCTCTTTATCCCTCTCTTAGCGAGTGGAATTTTTCAAACCACTGAAAGTAATTAATCTGTATATTTGTATTCTAATACATAATCTTTCTACACAATTACAAGTCTCTAGCTCAAAAAAAAAAGTTTCCTCCATACAAATGTTCACCCCTTAGGGGTAGAATTTTTCAAAACGCAGAATTTTTTGAAAACACTGAGCTTATCTTGAGGCTAGTTTGATTTGTGTAAAAGTGTGCTTTACTCGTATTTATTGATTAATTACGTCGATTATTTTTCGGCAATGGCGGCGCGACAAAACCCACGGTAGCTGTGACTTGCCAGCACTAAGCACATCTATATTATTATCTGCTTGTTTTAGTGCGGATACATGATTCATGGAGATTTTGAGATAAATTGACACTTTTCTTATAAATATGTAAATATTCAATTAAACGGACAAAAAAGAAACGTACCGTACAATTGGCAATGCACAAAATACTGTACGTTCTACGTTCACCGCATGCTTCGCAACGTCCAATATGCTTGACATGCATAAATATCCATAAAACAATAGCTTCAACTAAATTTCCATATTTTTTTCCTTTTCGATTTAAGGGTTAAGGAAAGTATAAGTAAGAGTAGTATTTAAAAGATTGAAATCAACAATGTGTACCAATTACATCTACTGTTCAAAAAGCAATGTACCTATCTATGTAACTTTCGACCAAAACCAGGCGCGGCTCACTCGCGATTTGTGTTTATCGCTACAAGTACATGCCGGTCGCCTCTCCGAAGGGGCTCTATTCAGTGGCTGCCACGTGTTGGTACAGAACGCTCGCACGGGTCGCAGCGCGTTGCATGCGATAGAACGGTATGGCCACATTTAGGCACGTTTGGCGTACCTAAACAGGGAATTTGTTAACAGAGAACCTTCTGTACGTAGAACTATTTATTACTTATTCTGTGCCAAAACGCACTTTTTTCGAGTGTATAAGTTTTAATTAAATTTTATTCTTATTGCCATTTTGAGTGATTGCTGTTTTTCAACATGATTTTTGAATGGTTCGTTAGCTAAATGTATGTTAATTATGGGATGATCAATAAGTCCATACCGACAAAAGCTATGTTCACTTAGATAACATCACATTTATTTGCTTTAGTGGGCTTATTATATTTTTAAAGGGGCGTGGCGGGGGAGGCTTTCTTGGTAGTTATTTAGAGAAGCAGCGGCGGCAGAGTGAGTGCGAGATGTGAAACGGCATACTTTAGTGTTATGTGATGGGTATCATGTGCACAAACAAACAGTTGGCAAAGTTTTGCAGGTGTATAGGGGAACAGCCTGTAGTTCTTTGTACCCGACTGCCTCAGAAGGAAGTTTATGTTTTTCGAGCATCATCATCATCATATCAGCCGAAAGACGTCCACTGCTGGACATAGGCCTCCCCCAAAGAGTGCCACAATGGCCGGTCCTGCGCGACCCGCATCCAGCAGACTCCCGCGACCTTTACCAGGTCATCAGTCCACCTTGGGGGGGGGCTACCCACGCCGCTCCTTCCGGTACGTGGTCGCCACTAGAGAACCTTTCCGCCCCAACGGCCATCGGTTCTACGTTCAATGTGCCCCGCCCACTGCCACTTAAGTTCAGCGATTCGGAGGGCTATATTGGTTACCGTGGTTCTGCTGCGGATAGCCTCATTTCTGATGCGATCGCGCAAACTCCCAGCATAGCCCCCTCCATCGCCCTTTGAGTGACTTTGAGCCTTCTTATGAGGCCCATAGTAAGCGACCACGTTTCCGTTCCATATGTCATCACTGGCAACACACACTGGTCAAAGACTATATGACGAAGATGAGGAAGGGCCGTCGCCTGCTGCTGGTGGAGTGGCAGGATCTTTTTCCGCACTCGTTTTTAATAGAATCTACTAAACAGCAAGTAAATATACTTCACTTCACCAACTCGTGTAATAGACCTAAATGATTTTGATATATTTCTGTATGAATAAATTAATCTATTATTCGTACAGTCCATAATTGGTACCATTACCCCCCCCCCCCCCCCCCAACCATGTGCTCGTGTCCGAATCCGATTTACACCCGACTACTTACTACCTAACAGTTCTACGTATTCAGGATAACTGAAGATTTTTATTGACATCTTGTCAATATGCTCCAGCTACCTATTAATACGTTTTAGGTGCGGATGTAGAAACGCTTTACTGTAGTAAATATTGCATAACTTATATTTGTTATTCTATCATTTCGAATGTGGTCTCCAGCATGTATTAGCGTTTCCTATTCCTTTATATATTTTTATTTACCGTGATAACTCGAAATAATTGCTGCAAAAAGGCGTATTTGCGTGCCAGGTAAACATTCACAGGTCCGTCGTCGGCAGTGGCCACGGGCGTACTAAATCGTATTCGCCACCGCGCATGCACGACGCGGACACCCGGTTTTTCAGCCAAATGACCAAATGTATTGAATTATCAAACATATTGAAATTCTAAGAAGCAGGTAGATAGATCTATTAAAAAGCTACCTATCACACCAAATTTCATTGTAATATCCCAAATAACTTTTGAGATATTTAGAGTTTGGTGGTACAAAAGCACTGTTTTGAAAGGCAAAATCTATCAAGGTTTTTGTAAGCATTCGTGATTCTACGAAGCACGAACATAGCCAATGAATTGAAGATATACATATCAAAAATTTGGATCTCTAGCAATAGCACAAGTATACTAATAATCGGTTTGGAAAAGGCACTTTTTCGATGCGCAGCTGCATACAGCGCCTTAAGGAAATTTTTATACACTATGTATAAGAGTTACAGTTTTGTGATTCTGGTACGTAAATTTCCATGTTGGAAATGGAAAGTTGGAAAAAGAAAGCCCATACAAAAATGAGGAATATTTCCGAAATTTTCCTATGTTAAATTGCAGAAACATTTCGCAACATAGGAAACTTTCCGTCGGCACGTCAGTACCTATATAGATACTAATAGTTTTTTTTTGTCGACTCAGATTTTCGAAATAAAAAAAATAATAAAGTAACAGGCTTGTCGGTTATACGGCTCACAGAGCCACTAGTATTATAAAACATGATATTAATAACATGTTTTCTTTTGTTTCAGGTGTACAGATAGCGTATTTTGCAATAATAGGAACCCAAATGTTTATGATTATGCTGAGCATAATCTTGTTTTACGGGATTTATAAAGTGAGTACCTATCATCATTTTCTTGCCCTTATCCCATTTATTTGGGGTCGGCGAAGCATGTCCTATTTTTCCATACCTCCCTGTCACTCGTCATCTCGTCACTTACTTCCTTCCTCTTATCCTCTCTGACACAGTCCATCCACCTTTTCCTTGGCCTACCTCGTTTCTTCCATCCCTCCACGTTCATACCTAACACTCTTTTGGTCACATGACTGTCATCCCTCCGCATAATATGCCCATACCACGCAAGGCGATGGGATCTAAATTTTTCAGGCTTCCTCTAATATACTAAAGTGAGTGCCTATATTATATGAATTAAATATTATATGAATTAAATAGATCAATACCACTCGGTCACAATATCTGTTAATTCTTCGGAATGCAAAGCGCCTCCCGCTTCCCCGTTCACCTCCCCGCGCTCGCTACGTGTGCTTTAATACCGTACCCAGAGGGGTACTCACGTAACGTTCCGAACGCGCGTTAGGACACTTTAACTGTCAATTTTCCATATAAAAAGTGACATGACGCGCGTACAATGCGTTACGTGATCGACCTGGGGGCCGATTTTTGACTTTCGAGCGCTCGAAAATAAAATAAAAGTAAATACGATTGTAGTGTCAAAATTACTGGGACTTACTTTCTACCGATAGAATTGAATACGAGTGGTCGATACCACTCGTTTTTAAATTTTCTATCGCTATTCCAAAATAGGATTTCATAATTTTTGACTGTTTTCGAGTGAAAGAGTCGAGCGCTCGAAAGTCAAAAATCGGTCCCCAGCAGAGCGCCGATATGACGTCACGAGACGAGGTGCTCAGAAATTGTTAAACATACAGACTGTATTAAAGTGGAACTGTCAGTATGTTAATTACTTATAAAAAAATTCAAATTCAAATTCAAATATTTATTCGTGAAAACACATAAATACAAAAGAAATAATACAATACACATTTTGTCACGAAATGCACCCTGCTCAGCATGAATAGGTATTTAAGTAAGTTGTTCTTCAATAATTGCAAACCACGTTTTGGCTACTTGCCGGCATCTGATTGAGCTTTTACAATACAATACAATACAAATACTTTTTATTGCATACATAACAGATATAAAGCAGTTTGTACTCGTTTAGGCATACTCATGTAAATTCGATGATTACGCAACTGCAGCCAAGCGGTATGGTACGTGACTTTGAATCTGGAGGTTGTGGGTTAGTTCTTGTTTCGCCTATTCTATTAATATTATGTTCGTGATCTATATTATCTCTATAACAATAATGTAATCGGTTATGAGTGCTATGACTGTGGCATTTAATGTCAGTAATTGTAGCTTTCTAAAGGCCTGGATATGTCTGCGGTGCGGCGCGCGCGCGCCCACCAAGTTTTGCGTTGCGGCGCCACACTGAAGACATGAGTAGCCAGGCCCTAAGTTTTTATGTAGTTAGTAATCTCCGAAACTACTTATCCTATTAGATTTTTCCGGATGGAGATAGTTTTTTGCAATACGCGGGCAAAGCCGTGCGGTCAACTAGTTTTAAATAAAGTTAAATTGCAGGAAAACGTGGCGTTTCTGGTGCCGTGGGTGGTGGGCTGCATGACCTTCATGGCGCTGGAGGCCATGGCTATGGTCTACTCCAACATCCTCAGAGATCACGTCAACAGAGTGAGTAGAACATAATTACTATATTCATCTCTCATTATCATCATCATCATTTCATAAACCAATATAATAATGCATTCAGAGTACTGTTGGGACTGCCTTGTTTCTGTAACGCGTAATACATCCAAGGTAAGATGGGTTGCGTTTGTAAAAATTTAGAAAAACGGGCGTTTCTAACTTTAAAATCACTATTGTTTTTAAAATACATGTAGGTGACATTTTGACAGTTCTAACAGAGACTGTGAGTATTCTGACGCTTGTAAAGCCTCTCACAGACTTGTGCGGCCTGGCCGCGGCGGGCAATTAGTAAACTTGTCATTAGCTGTGTCAAATTTACTAGGTACTGATCGCCACCGCAGGCCGCGCCAGTGTGTTGCAGACTTAATGTGCAGATCGCCGCGCCTAGTCTACAATCCACCCCCAAATGTCCCAAAGCATAACCATAAACTAGGCTCCAGTGTTGAAAACCCAGAAAATCACAACAAAAGCGTCCGTGTGTCGTAACAATTTGTCAAACAATCCGTGTATTGTTAGCTCGAAACACGGTTAGGGATGTTTGGCTTCTGTTTGATTGTGTTAGCGCTGCATTCGACTCAAAGGACCAAATTGAATTTGGTCTAAACTTGATACTTGCCAGTTTGATGTCCAAGTTTTGAACGGCCAGCAAGTCTAATAGTTTACATTTTAGCAAGGAGATAGTAAAATAATTTGACATTTTGTGGTCGTTCTTCCACTTTTTTTTATTACTCTTCAAGCTTAATAATAACTTGAAGTATATAAGTATAAGTTGTCTGTCAAAATTTGCAATCCATTTTTCAGTCACTTGCCTTTATC
This sequence comes from Epinotia brunnichana, assembly GCA_963854355.1. Classification (NCBI taxonomy): domain Eukaryota; kingdom Metazoa; phylum Arthropoda; class Insecta; order Lepidoptera; family Tortricidae; genus Epinotia; species Epinotia brunnichana. Next base: position 4,416,910 of record OY977940.1, read on the forward strand.
CGATTGACCTGAAATGTTGGGTATTAGTACAGTTTGGATGAACATTTAATATTATGGTACCATCGAGCTGGTCTGATGATGGAGATAAAAGGTGGCCATGGGCATTCAGTATTTAACCGTCGACGTAACCCCTTTGAGTTTGGGCTCGTTAGAATCATCTCAATGAGTAGTTGATGATGGTCTATACAGAAAAGTACAGTCGGCAATCAAAGCTTGTACCAAAACTTATTTTTTTGACAGAAACTTATACTACTAAAGTGGACTATGGTAGGCGGGTAGAGGATATTGATTTGGGTTGTTATTCGGAACGCGCTAATGCGCCTCATCTCACCCGTCACTCCTAAAGTAACAAAACCTCTACCTACGCATAGTTACCACGAATCGTAGCGTCAAGATATATTTGCTGGTGAACGGTGAGGCGAGGTTAAAACAAGTTACAGAATAGTGGGGCTTTACTATTAGACATCGGGTACACGCTAATCCTGGCGTCAGTTCAGTCCATCAGTATGATCTGTCTGTCTCTGTCATTCACAACGGTTACACGATCATTCTCTCATCATACTGATGGACTTAACTGACGCCAGAATAAGCGTGTAACCGATGCCTTATGTCACTGGTAGAACTATACCTACGTTTACTTGATTAAAACATCACTTAGCAATTATAATATATTCACGCCCCGGTGGGCAATGAATTTGCATGAATGTCGTTTCACTGTCGCCCTTCCTAGTATTTTGGAGGTCAAACTAGAAATATCGTATGTGAATGTGTTGTGTGCGCTCGCTTCAAGTGGTACCTTAAGTATAAGGCCTGAGTTGACGCTCGGAGCGGAGCGTTCGGCGGGGCGTGCAGCGGGGCGGGTGAGCGTGCATTCACTTTGTGCAGCGTCTACTCAGGACACCAGCATGAGTTTCATTTGTTTAACATGCACGCCGCACGCCCCGCTCCCCCGCACGCCCGACTGGAGCGTCCACTCAGGCCTAACACTAATGGCTGCATATCCACCAAAGGCTGTGCGTGGTTGCGAAGTGGTTAGCGAGGAAAAAATTCACCAATTGCATTGCTGGCCTGGCTCGCGCGTCGTTTCCTATTGGCGCATTTTTCTCGCTCACCGCTTCGCAGCCTCGCACTGCTCTGGTCGATCGATACTCACCCTAAAGAGTTCAATTGAAATGGCAAATAATGGAAACAAACCAATTTTTTTTTTCGTTCATTTTATGAATTTTCTAACACTAGGAGTAAGGTATTTTGTTACTAACATATTATAAGGACCCATGCTCTGAAGTAATGATTTTTTATTTTTATGTACATTATGAAGGGCAATTAACACGAGTGTTCGATTCCTCGTCTGGTGCGAGTGAACCGAACTGCCACGCCAATCGCGGGTCCTATGGGGCCAATAATGGCTATCAAAATTGTTAAAATAAATATGATTACTTACTGGATTACTGGCGACACGATATTATGTCAAGTCTGTCTGTTAGCCGTCAAATGTCCAGTCAAAGTCAAGTTAAAATGTCTCCTGTGGTCGCTGCCGGGGCTCCGCGGGACATGCCAGCAATGTGCGGTTCCGTCACAGCTCACAGCACACATTCACCAATTGTCTGTTTTCACCAAATGTTAGACTCGGCCTCAATGGTAGGGCTTCATCACGAGTCTCAAAACACTTCCACCAAATATCCAACCAAAACTCGAACACTGTGTGTTGGCAACACACAGAGGCAACAAAACAACCAAGCACGTTGTGGTAAGAAAAATTTGTGTCAACTCAAAAATGTGACAGCCAAGTGTTACTGTCAACAAAAACTAAGGGAGGTGCTACACACGCTCCAGCTTACATAAAAGGGTCCGATAAACATTCGGCCCGAACAATCACCCGCCTCGGAGCGGCCTCAAAGCCGGTCCACTATACCAAGGGAAGTCGCGACAGGGTTGCTACCGCTCGCTTCAGAACCGAGTCCCCAACCATGACCTCGGCAGACCGAGGGGTCCCGTCCTTACCGGGAAACAAATAAACAATGTGCCCCAGGCGCCATCGCAGTGGCGAAAGGTTAGCATCCTTAACAAGCACAAGGTCTCCAACTCGGGGGGGACCGGTTTTGTCAGTCCACTTGAGGCGCTGCTGCAAAACATGCAAATACTCTAATGACCATCTGGTCCAAAAGTTCTGAGTCATTTGTTGCAGCATCTAGTAGCGCGACAAACGACCGGAAGGTACGTCCCGGAGGGAGTGCTCCGGCAACGCTGCAAGTGGCTGACCAATCAAGAAATGGCCTGGAGAGAACGTTTCCAGGTAATTTGGGTCGGAGCTGAGCGGACACAACGGACGGGAATTTGACCTACCACCTGATACATATGGGTTACCTGATACATATCCTCCCAGATTCCACCCCAGTGGGGGCAGCCTGGCGGATCAGACGTCCAGGTGATACCCCGACGGGATAGGTCTGTTCCAATATCAATCTTATTTTCAAACGAAAATTTCACAATGTCTTGCAAATAACGGTCGGCACCCTTGTAATTGGTCCCACAATCTGACCTGATCAAAGACGGGAGTCCCCTACTGGATACAAATCTATCCAAGGCCGCAATAAAGGCCTCCGTCGTAAGAGCAACAACAAGTTCAAGATGAGCAGCCTTGGTCGACAGGCATACGAAAACACACAAATACACTTTTACAACCTTCGCATTTCGAAGTCGCGTCGTTTTCACTAAAAAAGGGCCCGCAAAATCGGTCCCAACCCTAGAAAAGGGCCTAGCCTCGTTGACCCGGTCAGGAGGAAGGTCATCTGGGGCTGCATCGTGGCTGCCTTGAGCCGAAAGCAAGGCAAGCACTGAAACACGATGCTCCGAACAGCCTGTCGGCTGTTCAATATCCAAAAGTCTCACTGCAAAATGCCCAAGAGTACATTGCAGCTGGCATGCGAGTTCTTTATGTGGCGGTCAATCACCAACAATCCACCAGATGCCCCTTCTTAGGCAGCAAAATAGGGTGGCGCGCCGAGTATGGCAAGCTAGCGTTGCGGAGCCGTCCTCCAACCCGATGTGTGCCCGACTCGTCAATGAACGGGTTGAGGCGTGCTATCGCCTTCGGTAGCTTAGGACGTCCCTGCCGCAGGGGCTTCAATACGTCCCCCAAGTGTTCTTCCTGCACAACTCTAATCCAATGATGTAGGGCGGCATTCCGCTCTTCAGTGGCGAGAACACTAACGCGTGACCGGTTATCAGGGTGGCAACAATTGTGTATAAATCGCTTGACCCAGGCGGTCACTCCAACAAGCTGGTCGAAAGAGCTATCTATATATGTCTGACACTGGAGCGGTCTTGACAAGGTGGACCCTCAAGCCAGAGGATGGGGTCCCAATCACACAACTGGCAGGCCTGAGTGTCTCCGGTTCCAACAACCAATCTGGTTTCCACCACAGTGGGTGGGCAACAAACTCAGGTGCCGTGCAACTTCTGGACGCCACGTCCGCTGGGTTCAGTTCACCTGGCACGTGTCTCCAAATCAAAGCAGTCTCTGAGTTCTGGATCTGCGAGACCCGGTTGGCCACAAAGACCTCCAAAGTATGGACTGATGACTTCAGCCAACACAAAACAATTTGGCTGTCAGTCCATGCGTAGACACTCTCCTCAAGGTTCACGGTGTCTTTCAAGGTAGAGGCCACGTGGTTCAGTAGGCGCACAAGAAGAGCTGCTCCAGATAATTCCGCCTTCGGTATTGTCAAACGCGTGCGAAGGGGAGACACCTTGCTCTTCGCCACTACTAAATGCAAATCGACCGCTCCGGCGGAGCTGACCGTCCTCAAGTAGACGGCAGCTGCATACCCTCGCTCGGAGGCGTCGCAAAACCCGTGTAGGGTTGCTCGGCATTTCCCTGCCGGCAACAGCTTACGCGGCAGTTCGACTTGATTTATATCCGGGAGCGTGGAGAAGAAAGCCTCCCAATCACTCAACAAATCTCCGGGTAGCGGATCATCCCAACCCAGTTGGACCATCCACAGGCGCTGCATAAATGCCTTCGCCGTAAAGATGACCGGCGCGATCCACCCATTTAGATTGTACGTCCTGGCCACCATGGACAGCACAAGCCGCTTCGTCCAGACCCTCGGGGAATCCAGTTCCACCCGATAAGTGAACATATCTTGGACTGGTCGATACTGTACGCCAAGGACTGATAACATCTGCGGGCTCTCGACATTTTCGAAGAGGTGCGAATCCTGCTGGTGATCTTCGGGGAGGCCGGCCACCACGGCCGGTGAGTTGGACATCCATTTGCGCAACTCATTTCCACCCATCCGCAAGAGCTCAACCAGCTCGTCCCGCAAAATCAAAGCCTCTTCGATACTGTTTGCCCCAGTGCACACGTCATCGGCAAACAAGCCCCGTTCCAAAATGGCGGACGCTCGAGGGAACCTCAGTCTCTTCGAGTCGCCAATTCCAACGAAGTTCGAATTGAAATGTACGGGCTGCTCTTCAAGCCGAATGTATTCGTATTCAACTCGTACACCAACATCGGTTCATCAGGGCTCTCACGCCACAAAATCAGCTGATACCGACGATCATCAGGATGGATCACTGATTGCCGAAACATCATCCGGATGTCGGCGACGAACACCACCTGATGTTTCCTAAAATTTGTGAAGATGTCCGTGATATCCTTATGCAGCTTAGGACCTGCATACAAATACTGGTTCAATGACACCCTAGTCGAGGTGGACGCGGACCCATCAAAGACCACGCGGATCTTGGACTCCGGGGATTTTAGGACCGCGTGATGCGGCAGGAAGCAGTGCTCCATTGTACTCCAATCCATCCGAGCCACCGACATCTGTCCCAAACCCTCGTACTCCCTCATGAAGTCCACATACTTCTGCCGGAAGAGCGCATCTCTTCTCATTCGGCGTTCCATCGAAACCAGCCGCTTCTCAGCCATCTCACGTGACGCTCCTAGAGGAGGTCGGTGGATGAGCAGAGAAACCCGAACAAGGAGCGTGGGCTTATGAAACGAGCGTGAGCGAGTTTCATAATATCTTTCATATCTTTATTCAAAAAACAATATACATTGCGTTTGAAATAGGTAGGTGTAGGTACATAAGCTCGAAAGTTTACATCAAAGTATAATAAGTAAGTTAAAGCGAGTTCCAAATTAGTTATAAATTCACAATCACAATATTATATAATTCATGAAATAAATTTCAATTCACAATAAAAAATAATAAAAATAGCACACTACTGACAATTTAAATAATTTAGTTTTGATTAGTAAAACATAATGAAAATTATTAAAAAAAATTAAATAGTATAATTACATCAATTATACACAGCCAATAAATAACTTAATTATTTTAGTTTGTTACAATTTTGACAAAAACCTTCGACTGAATAAAAACAACTCTTTAGCAAAAAGGCTTTAAGCTTGTTCTTAAACACAGTAACACTAGACAGTGACTTCATTTCCACCGATAACTTGTTAAAAAGGACAATTTCCTGATAACCAGCTGACTGCTTAACTACGTTTAGCTTGGTAATTAAAGAAGGCAACAAGTCCTTCCGCCTAGATTCTAACCGCTGTTTTCTCTGTTCAGGAGTTTCCAACCCTGATAAATTCTTAAATAAATCCGTGAGAAGTACCAGAATATATAAGCTGGGAACCGTGAGTATCCCAAATTCTAAAAAGTAGCACTTACAAGACGTATACTGTGGTATTCTAGCCATAATCCTTATCGCCCTTTTCTGAGCAATAAACGCCGAGTAAATATTGTATTTGTAACTGTTCCCCCAGAATTTTATACTGTAACGGATTCTGGATTCCACCAATGCAAAATAAACAGTTTTAAGCTGGTTCAGTTTTACCTCATCTCTAAGGCTTCTAAGAGCATAGCAGGCAGAACTGACAGAATTGACAACCGCTAAAAGTTCATCCTTCCAGGTAAGGCTGGAATCGATACAGACACCCAGAAACTTCACAGAATCCACCTGATGTATAGTGACATCTTTTGTAACAATCTGCAGAACATCTTTATTATTTGCAGTTGTTTTAAACAACAGAGCATTTGTTTTGCTGCAATTTAGTTGTAGTTTATTTGCATCAAACCAGGTGTTAAATAATTTCAACACTTCATTTACTTTATCATTTAATTGAGTGATGTTTTCTGCAGATATGATGGCGTTTGTGTCGTCAGCAAAAAGTACTAGGCTAGTGTCAGGAAGGGAGTTGTTGATGTAATTAATTAAGTCATTGGTAAAGATCATAAAAAAAATAGGACCTAATGTGGAGCCCTGTGGTACACCTCTTGTCACGTTGGCCATTTCAGACTTGAACAATTTTTCATTATTATCCTGTACCCACTTAATTTCTACAAATTGCTTCCTATATGTAAGATATGATCGAAACAGTGCCAGCAATTGGCCCCTGATCCCATAATGTTCCAGCTTAGAGAGAAGGATACTGTGGTCAACTAAGTCGAAAGCTGAACTCAGATCCAGAAATAACCCTGCCACTTTCTTTTTGACGTTAATTTGTCCCACTACATCACCAATTAGTCTATATATGGCATCGTTTGTGCCTCTACTCTTTTGATAACCAAACTGTCTCATATTTAAAATATTATTAAGGTTAATATGCTTCATTAACCTATCCTTCATTAGACGCTCCAAAAGTTTGGACAATGTAGGCAATAAGGAAATCGGTCTATAATTTGCTGGATCTGATTTGGAGCCTTTTTTGTAGACGGGGAGAACTCTTGCTATTTTAAATTGATCTGGGAAAGTGCTAGTATTTAAACATTCATTAAAAAAGCATGCTAATGGCTGGGCAAGTATGTCTATGTTCTCTTTTATGACCACAATGGGTATGTCATCATATCCACTAGATGTTTTGTTTTTGAGTTTATTTACCAAAAGACTTACCTCTACCGGATCTACCGGCTCCAACTTCATTTCTTTTGAGATTCTGGTAGTATTGTCTTGTAAAAATGTAGTAGCTAAATTTGAAAAGTTACGGGTATCGGAATTCTGAGTAAATTTATCTAAAAAAACAGAACATACTCTTTCAGGAATATTAACAGTTTCTGAAGTCCCATTTTGCAACTTTATTTTTAAGTTCAAGTTCTTGGGTGATTTATCAACATTCTTATTGCGATGTTTATTTACGATCTTCCATATTTCCTTCGAGGAGTCCTTTGCTCTATCTATCTGAGCCTGAACTGCCGTTTTCTTGGCGTTCCTAATAACGCGCTTAAATATGTTAACATATTTTTTCCTGTAACATGTGATCGACTCAGAACTGGAAGTATTATTTGTAGTGAGAAAACGCTTCATGATACTCAAAACCCTTATTCCTTTCGTAACCCAGTTTATTTTAGCCTTTTTCTGGACTGATTTAATCTTCTTTTTCTTGAAACATTCTTTAAATATTCTATTAAATTTTTTAATAAATGTATTTATTCCTATATGAATCCAATTTTCTCTTATAATTTTATGACGAAATTTTATTTTATCTCTGTAATTGAACTTTCTCACTTCCTTGTAGATTGGGTTCCCTTTTATTGATTTGCCAGCTTTATCCAAAACAAAGGTACTTTGTATGCCAGCATGCCCGTCTGCCAATCCGTTATGATCAATAACCGGAGCTTCAACGCATGTTTCTGGTAAATTAGTTAGAACGTTATCTAAGCAGGATTGAGTCCTATTTCGTATGTATGTAGCAACCGAAATGAGATGCCTAAAGTTATAACATGCTAGTAAACTTAAAAAAATCACCAGTCTTTTTGTCCTCTTTCAACAAGTTAATGTTAAAATCTCCTACAATAACACATTTTTTGCTAAAGAAATGTTCCAAGAGCTGCTCCAATCGATTCATAAATTGATCAAAGTTTACATCAATGGGATTACGGTAGCAACAAATTATATTCAAATTAGTATCACAATCTTTCACACCACAAACCTCGAAACATTCCTCCTTATACAAGTCCTTGCACAATGCAAGTTCTTCAAATGTGCTGTCTGTGTGAGCTAAGATTAATGAGCCACCCCTTCTTTTTCTTAATCGAGTATTAAAGGCCGCTAGCCTATATTCAGTCAAGTTAAAAATGGGTGCTGAAACAGAGTTTAGAAAATGTTCGCACACACATATATACTTATTTGTATTCGGAAAACCTTGCAAGTACATTTCAAGTTCATCTTTTTTGTTAGCGATGCCACATAGGTTCTGATAGAAGATACATAAATTTTCACAATATTCCTTATTTACGATTGCTTTAGGACCGGTTGATACGTTCCTAAAAAAGAGAGTACAGTCTGTTTATTAGGAATTTGTTTGTGGCATAGAAGCAGTTTAACATTTGTTAATATATTTTGAATTCCTATCGGCAGTATTTTCCCAGATTGTGGAGAAAACATGTCGAATGTAACGTTTAGATTGGAATCATAAAAATGTGCACATATCGAGTTTTGTAGACCTTCATTAAGGCAAGTGTTAAATAATTCCACTCTATAATTAAACAGTGGAGCTCCACATATGTAAGTTGGCGTGCAAATTATTATATTAGTATGAGTTATTGTTTCCATGGTTAAATGTATTTCGTTCACTAGTGTAGTAGGCTCGAAGTCTTCCCATATCACGAAGTCTTCCTCACCAATCATTAGAACACAGCAGTCTTGTTTAGTGTAACCTTGGAGCTTTGCAGGAAGAGTAGTTAAAAGCTCTCGAATTCTTCCCCCAGGAGTAGCATGGTGTATACATTGAACATTTTCGAAGTTCCGTAACATGGCTGGCAATATCTTTTTGCCTGTGTTCCCGCTGATCGTGCTAACGACGCATAATCGATTTATGGATGGAATTTCTTTTTGTTTTAATAACTTATCGTTAAATATGCTACAGTTCGTGGTCGCTTGGTTTGATTGTGACTGTTGAGTGGCACATTCTTTAACGGATGTTGTCCTTGATGACGTTGGAGTATGTGATTTTATGTCTGGAATCAGGAGTTTTTGTGTTAGACTTACCACTTGATTGGATAGGTTCATGATCTCATTTTCAACGTTTTTTACCAGTTTTTCAATATCTAAGATTTTAATTTGCATATTGAATAGGTTTTTACTGATCATATCTGAGCCATTCTCAGTATCAATAAGGCTAGCCGTGGGTGAAGACGGTGTCGATGAAATTCTAGGTAGTAAAGAGTGTCTCTGCCGTTTACTAGTACTGTAGTTATTTTTCGGTTCGACTGATGTTGACAAACATAGAGATTGCAGTGCTTTTACTTCAATCATTAACTTGCTGTTTTTTTTCTGAAGTTCATTATTTTCTAATATTTTATTTTCTAGTTCATCTTGCGTGCTATTAAGAGCGATCTCAAGCTCCGACATTTTTTTATTCAAGTCTTCCAGGGGTTGGAGAGTATTGGTCCTTAATATTGAGCCGTCCAGGCTCTTTGACAATATGGCGGAGCCACCAGAAGGCGACAAGGAATCATGTGACACATCGCTCTCCGAAAGTGGATGAGAGTCCGAGACCTGGGAGTTACATGACACATTGTGTGGTGAATGACATGAGCTATTATTCATCTGCATATTATCATTAATTATTTGTTCTAGAGACGTAGAAGGCAAAACAGGATTATCATTGCTTGTGCTTGTGTTGTCCAATGGCAAATTATTACTAGCGGTAACTTTTGTGAAAGTCAGCGATGATGAGGTCGAGGTTTCAGGCATGACATTTTTCCTACTTTTGATATTGTTTGCCTTCCTCAATGTGATGTTAGAATGTCCGCTTGTAGCCTTGTCCTCCTTTTTCGATACGCATACTTTACACTTCCAGATTTTCTTAGAATCATCCTTCATTAAGTTAAAAAGCTTTTCTGAGAAGCCAGCGCAATCAAATTCGTATCTGCTCTTGCATGCCGAACACAGCAAAGTGTTTTTTATTTCAACGCTGGACTTGCATTTGTTGCATTGGACAAGTGCTGCGATCTTACGGCCACTACTTGTAGTTTTTTGGTGGTCTGTGTGACATTATATCGATATTCTTTCTTTACAGTTTACACAAATACCAGTAGAAATTGCAATAAGAATGCACTGTCGTTTAAATTGTATTTATTATGTGTGCAATAGTAGTGCCCTCTATTGTGGTAATTGCAATAAATGGTTGTATTATTAAAATTTCCGAACGAAATAAATGACTCTGACAACACTATTTGGCTGTCATGTTGGTATGACTGTGTTTGTGTCAGTTGTCAAATCTGATTCTGATGTCAAGATTAACCAATCAGCTGTGCGATGGCGTGCTCGGTTCCGTTATGTTTACGGTATTTTAGTTGGATTTCGGTGATTTTGAAAGTAAAACGGTTTAACAGTGATTCTTACCGAGCTTGTGAGGTCTTAAAATCTTTCCCAAAGTTGATTGGAACTGCGTATCTTCAAGTGCCGATTGCAGACATAACCTCTTGTTGACACCACAATAGTACGGGTGCGTATTTACAATTTATTATTTATTTAAAACGCAGAGAGTTTCCCGTAGTGTGTTTACTTGGCCGGGGTTGCCACACATCACATAGGATCACACGAGTGTTTTAATGCCTAATTATGTACAGTTACATACACTACTTTATCAATTTACAATATTATAAATCCTCAATGATGTGTTCGGGAACCATTAGAGTAACCGCCATTGCACCGCCATGGGCGACTCGATTTCCATAATAACATCGAAATCGATGTTATTACGAGTTTTCATTCATTATATTAACACTGGCACAGATAAAACGCTGATGTTACGTTAAAAAAATATTAAAATAAATTAAAACTGTTTATTTCAGTAATTTAATTGTTACAAAAAATATGTCTGCTAATTACTTAGCGCAATCTCAATTTTTTAAGATTATTTGCTAAGCTTAGCTATTATCTATCAAATTTCTAAGTTTAATCTATATAAGTGTTCGCATAACAATATTTATTTGTTTATTTTCTATTATTTTACTTATCAGTTATATAACACATGATCTTCTTCAGGATACATTTGATCTTCTGTGGTTTATTCTCTATAATATCTATAACCTCGCTGGGTAAACTATTTAGTTTACTGGTTACAATAGTGGTTTCCGAACACACTATAGAGGATTTATGATATGGGTGTTCATAAACTTATTTATTTACCTTTCTGAGTTCAGTTGTCCCGTGACCATGGGACCACCCTCAGAGAGATATATAAAAAAGTCAATTATACTTGATTATGGCCTGTTTAATAAAAATACTGTGTAATTATATTAGAACCCTGAAAAACATCAATTTTTCCACACGTTATGTTTAAATGCCATAATTAGTACCTACGCTGGGCGTTCTATCCGAAACTACAACTAATCACCCATCATTAAGGTGAAAATTGAGAATCTATTTAACTATCTAATGTCAAAGTTATTACGGTTCACGCTCGACGGCACTGAACTTCATAATAAGCGCCCTTGGCCCACATTCTGTGACAAAAATTACGTACGTATACAACACGTCCGAATCGCTCAACTTAAGTGGCAGTAGGCGGGGCATATTGCACATAGAACCGATGGCCCCCCACAAGGTGGCCTGATGACCCTGGTAAAGGTCGCGGGAGTCCGCTGGATGCGGGTAGCGTAGGACCGCTCATTGTGGCACTCTTTGGGGGAGGCCAGTGTCCAGCAGTGGACGTCTTTCGGCTGATATCATTACTATGATGATGACAACACGTACGTAAGTCTTGTACAAATTAATCAGTGAAACTCAAATCTTTGCGCGCGGCAGTACGTGGGATTTAAACTTAAAGAAAGAAAGAAAAGAAAGAAAGAAGACATTTATTTACTACACATAAGACACACAGAGACAAAGGGAGTAGGCATACATTACAATTTAACACATGTTGTGTGTGTCTTCGCGGCAGTAAATAGGTCGCTGTCTCAGCATTATGCCGAGGTGTCAGACAGACACCTACAGCGCTGATTTTCAGACAGCACTGTACGTGACTCACGGAACGCAACACAACATAAGACCATTGATAAACACATAATATAAAAGTAATGAATTTGTAAAATATGTACCAGTAGCCAAATGGGATAGAAAGACAAACACAAAGCACAAAACGCGACACGGTTGGGATAGGAAAGTGCTGGATGGGTTAGGATTGGGTTTGGGATTTCTGGAGCGTCAACAAATAGCCCTTAAGCTGACGCTTAAAGGTATACTTGCTAGACGCTCCTTGAATAGGTGGAGGGAGATCATTCCAACACTTGGACGCCGCGAACCTAAAACTACCTCGAAACGCCGTGGTCCGATGCATTGGCACCAGAATCATCGCCTTACACCTACTTAACTTGGGTGTAACAGAAAGATAAATAACTAAATAGCGTACCACTATGTTTTGCCAGTGGGTAGGTATAGTCCGAATCGCTTTTCTAGAACGAATTAACTTCTCTTTGCCCTAGGCATAAAGAGAAGACGAAGCCATTGTCTTTAATTGTTAAGTGTAACCGCTCCCTTTCGAATTTAATTGAACCTTGCTACTTCAACAATAGAGTCACTATTCGAGTAAAGTATTTATTATAACTCATTTATTGTTTGCAAACCATGGTATTACAAGATATTACAAGGACATGAAGTACAGCATGGACCCTGTTAGGGCAAAGCAAAACTTATAGTTAACTTAACCTATATAATAAAAATATCAAATACTAACATTTGCCATCGTAGCTTTTCATTTTTTCATGTTATCATAGGTATATGTATTGATTTGTTATTTCTAGGTTACATGTTCATATATTCTTTGAAGGTGTAAAAAGCTTGTAACAACAGGTAATTCTTTAGTTTAGTAACAAATGAAGTGTACTTCTCTTCAGTTGATATGTGTCTCGGTAAGTTATTATATATTTTTATCGACATGGAATGTGGTCCCTGTGAGATCATTTGAAGTTTGGATATAGTTGTTTGGATCAGATTCTTTCTGGGTCGCAAAATATGGATTCCTTTAATCATATCCTTAGTGTAGGTGTAAAGGTTAGGGTGTTTCCGCACGAATTTGCACGTCTCAAGAATATACAAGGATGTCAGTGTTAGTATGTTTAGTTCTACAAAATGAGGTCTACATGATTCGTCGTTTCGTATATTACTTAGGATCCTAATGCATCTTTTTTGTATTAAAAATAACTTGGGAACATCATATTAATCATATTAAACATTGGCTATCCATTTCAAAACGATTGTGGCACTTGGCTAAATAATAGTATTGTTGTACCGATGGGTCTTAAGATATGATCCGTTATAGACATTTGGACCTTTATACCTGACGACTGATGTTTTGTAGGTCTACCAACGTGAATCACATTCGAGCGTGGAGCCCCATAAATGTACTGTTAGCTAATCAAAAACGATAAAATACCGATGAAATAACCGATGTCTATACAATGGCAGCTGCCAGTGCCATATTTAACGTTGATCGGTCTGTAATCGTAAGTTTGTGCAACCCCCCCTATGGTACGAGTATACAGGATGGGCCCTGTAACAGGAGCAAATATTCAAAAGGACGCTTCCTTAGAACATTTGCAGTAACCCCTTGTGTATCATTCACTTTCAAAATGTTTGGTTTCGGAGAAATTTTGATGTAAAGTTATGACCTCCAAGTAATGTATTTTGGCACCACGAGATCATATCACGGCAGTGAATGCAGATTTTTGAGGTAACATCGTGTGATGAATCATAATAGTTTTTGCATTTTTGTGTTCAACACATAGTTTTGTGATTTTTTTTTTGTGTTTTTAAAATAAAAAGTTACTCATAGCACCACAGAAGAGTAAAAAAATACAAGTAAACTTATTTTAAAGATTTTTTTTTTCGCGTTAAACCTCTTGGAAATAATTGTTCTCAAGCTTAATAATCTAATGTTTAAATTTTTGCTCCATTTACAGGGCCCACCCTGTATTTATAGTCACCGTTGGTATTTTATTTATCATTGTTTATGCATACTCTAAATTCATTCTGCCCTACAATGCCAATGCCACCGACATCAGTAGTGTCCCACTTAACAGAAGACAAATTGGTCGTATTAGCATAGACAAGCCCGTCCGCAAGCTACGCCCCGCCCCACACGGGTGGGACGCGCATAAATCCCGAATAAAATAGGAATAATAAGAATTGAATTCGATCTTAAGGCAAGGACGCATTGTTCTGTCTGTTTCGAGATAAAGAATGGCCGTGACATTTAAAGGCTTCCTTCGATTTATTGGGTAGTGTAATATAAATTAAAGATGTTTTTACTGTTTTCAATTATTTCAAAAAGGAAATTCAGTTGGGATGTATCTATTTTTAGATATGAAATGTGGTTTAACGGAGCAGTAAATGTTATGTTATAGTATTACAAAAACCGGCCAAGTGCGCGTCGGACTCGTGCACAAAGGGTTCCATTATCTATAAAAACGGCAAAGAAATCACGTTTATTGTATTGGAGCCCCCTTAAATATTTATTTTATTCTGTTTTTTACTATTTGTTGTTATAGTGGCAACATAAATACATTTTATTTTTATTTATATTAACTATATGTCTATCATTACAGTCTCCCAATGCGATAGCGTAGCAAATTATTAACATAACATATATAGGGTATAACATAATTCTAAGTTTTACAATAATATAACACATACAAAGTTACTTTGGTGAATTCATTCAAAGAGCAGTGGAATACATCAACCCTCGTAGCAACTAGATTGAGCGTGCGCAGAGCCCTTGTCCAGGGCGCCTCGTGCAATAGGCCGGTGCGCGCGGGCGGCAGCGGCGGCCGGCGCCGGCGCCACACGTACCGCGACGGCACGCACAGGCCCACTTCAGCCAGTACCCCAGAGTTACTGACCTTACCGCGTAAAAGTTTAAATACATAGGACACCAGAGTCAACTCCCTCCTAACCTCTAACCGATTGTACCCTAACATGCCCAACACGAATAACGTAGGGTACATTAATGGGTAAAATGGGTACACGCCATAACATTTTAGATATAAAAACCTTACGAATTTATTTTGTATCCGTTCCAGCATAAATTGGTACTTAGCTTCGTGCGGGCTCCAAATACTCGAGTTGACCTCCAAGTGGCTTTTTACGAGAGCTTCATACAGTGCTCGGCTAGCACTTATGTTGGAAAAACCCTGTGCCTGACGCAATACAAACCCTAAGTTTCTGTATGTTTTTTTACAAGTCATAACAATGTGATCCCTGAACGAAAGGTCAGCTGTGAAATGCACGCCCAGATCGCGCACCTCCGTGACGCGCTCAATCGGTACCCCTTCTACCACGTATCGATGATGTTTCGGGTTGCGAGATCGGCTAAATGATAGTATGGAGCATTTGGACACATTAAAGTGAAGCTTATTGTCTATACTCCAGTGTACGACCCGATCAATATCACTCTGCAATGCAAGGCAGTCCGATACATCGTTGATTACCCGTACAAGCTTTAGGTCGTCGGCAAACAACAAGCATTTCGAGTCTCTTATCACACCAGGGAGATCATTAATCATCAGCACAAACTTCAAAGGTCCCAAATTACTGCCTTGACTGACCCCAGATCGCGTATTGTAGGGCTTTGACTTGTAACTAGCGCAATCCACGTACTGCCGCATCATCTGTGAAAATGTCAACTGTCTAAGTATCACGGTTCATGAGATACAGCCTGGTGACAGACGGACATTACGGAGTCTTAGTAATAGGGTTCCGTTTTGCCCTTGGGTACGGAACCCTAAAAATCGAAGCCCTCATAGTAAGTAAGTTAAATAAGGGTGGTGCTATGTACGGTCAACCAATTTGATTCCTAGGCCACCGTAGAACCCTGTCATTTTAACTGCTACATAGCGACGCAATAATCGTAGCAACCCGTATTGACATAGCATTTACAACGGCAAGGTTCTATGATTGCCTAGGAATCAAATTAGTTGACTGTACCTACTCGTCAATATATTTAATAGATACACATTTCTTTACTGTGTGTTTTCTCAAAAAAATTGGAAAAAATTATAAACAGCAGGTTGTCTAAATATATATACAGAGACACCACCTCATCTTTGAACAGCAATTCGGTTTTAGGGCAGGTAAGTCGTCAGATCTTTGGCGTCCCACAGGGGAGCATACTTGGACCAACCTTGTTCACCCTGTATATTAACGACATCTTGGAAATTGCCATTCCTAAAGTAAAACTTGTCTGTTACGCCGATGATACTGTGTTGATCGTAAATGGGAAGTCGAGGGAAGAAACATACTGTCATGCAGAGAGAGCGCTAGCTGATGTGGCTGTCTGGTTGAACAATAATCTTCTCACGTTAAATCTAGACAAGACAAACTTTATAGCTTTCTCAAAAACTATAGCCGCGTCGTCCAGTGAACAAAACCATTAAGTTCCATACTTGTTCCTATAACGCCTCAGCAATGCTCTCCTGTCCCACCAATATATGCACCTGTCAGGATATTAAGAGGCAAAAAATCGTGAAATATCTAGGGATTATTTTCGACCAGCATCTCACTTTCAAGCAGCACATTTCTAATCTCGCAACGAGAGCTAGAAAGCTAATCTATGTAATGAAGAGACTACGTGATTGCGCTGCCCCTGACGTGCTTCGTCTGGTATACCATGCATTGTGTCAGTCCATCCTGCAGTACGGAGTGGCCGTTTGGGGCGGCGCGGCTAAGAGCCACATGCTGGAGTTAGAACGTGCACAAAGAGCGGTTATAAAGGTAATGTTAAAAAAACCTTTCCGATATCCAACTGATACACTTTACAGTGAATGCAACCTGCTGAGAGTGCGTCAGTTGTATATTTTAAGAGCGGTCGGTCGTACTCACGCTGGTCTGTATGGCTCCACACATTACATGGAAATGCTTAGCAGAAAAACCTTCAAAGCGCCTCTCCCACCCTTTGGCTCAGCTCTGGCCAGAAGATCCCCTGCTTACTATAATAAAATCTGCTTTCATCTGAACATTAAAATGCTGCCTGCTCTTAAAGTTAAAGGGGCTGTGAAAAACTGGCTTTTATCCTTGTCATACGATGAAACTGAATTCCTTGTGAAAATGCCTTGTATGAGCGGATACCTACTCTAGTTCCGTCAAATTGGCTAGTGGGTGCCAAATACTTTCTCATGTTTTTAATCAAGCACACACACACAAACTCTTATACATTCCCATCTATACACAACTTTCGCACACTTACACACAAACACTCGCACACACACTCACATATATACAAGCTAACAGTCGATCTGCTGAATAAATAATATTGGATTAAATTTTAAGTGAAGTTAACTTTAGAGCTACAAGTTACATTAGACCATATAAGTCAATTCTAAGCTAAAACTTTGTATAAATTAAGAATATAGATATAATATTATGTAAGTTAACACGTATGTACGACATCCTACAATTCTGTAAATCGCACTCGCAGACTACCAAGAGACAGGCTCAGCCTAGTTTGGTGTCTGATGGATATTCATAATTTGTAAAACTTCTTTGTTAAAAAAATATAAAAAATAAAATAAAAATAATACTTCAATACATAGAAAACATCAAAAATCTGAAACTGATAATCATGCTAATCACACAGATAATCTGCCTTTGTTTCATAAGCAGGGTCACAACCCACTGAGCAAAGCCGGTCGTTAAATTATAAATGTTGAAGCAGAAATAAACATTAATCTCGATTAAAGAAAGTGCTTTGTTGGCCATTTATGGCAGATAACGTATTTTCGTGACTAAACATTTTGCTACTATCTCGTAGAAACTTAGATTGTAAAAGCATTTGAGGATTATTTAGTCATCTCAGACGTAACTTCAATTATTTGAAGTAGTCGACATAGCTTTGATAGAACTGCAAATTATTTTGTTGGGCATCAATAAATACCTACCTATCTGATTTTAAGGTTTTGTATTATTATTCAACACCACCTTTGTAAACATATTACTGCGAAGAAACGATTTGTATTTAACATGTAATATGCCGTTTTAACAAGCGGAGTCTTTCGCCCAGTTTTCCTTTCTTGTCGATATGTCAGTGTTACATTTGCGCTGTAGTTATTATATGGCGCGGACGCGGCGCGGGACGCATGCAGTATCGTATTCACACCGCTTCGCTTCCGCACATCCTGCGCCAATCAGGTAGCACTACTTTTAAACCCCTGCTAGACTGTCACCAACACGCCTCTCTGACCGAGCGACTTTGGTCCGCACGGTGCGATCCGCACCGCACCCGCGACCGTGTAGACAGTTGTTTGCAGCAAAATTTCATACAACGGCGGTCGGTGCCGACCAAGGTCGCTCAGTCGGAGGGTTGGCGAACGTTTAGCAGACGTTTTAAAGTGGCGTGCCTCTGCGTGCATGCTCGAGGGTAACCCCCAATAGAGATAAATGGCGCGATGTCGTGAGGCGAGCAACGGTGACCTCCCCATCAAGCGACACTGAAGGCCTCCACACACCGGTCGCGGTGCGGGTCGGGCGCGCGCCCGACCCGCACCGCGACCGGTGTGTGGAGGCCTTAAATGTTGACCATGACCACTCGGACAAGTGTAATACGACTTTAAAATAAAAGTAGACTTCCAGTGACGTCCTGTACTGAGTTGACTGACAGTTATCAATGACAGATGACGGTTAACATACCGTACCGAGGTAGCACCGACAAATGCGGATGTGGCCTGAAATCTGACAATATCCGTGGCCCCGTAAACAGTTTCTTATCGATTAACGATTTCCTGTCCTTGAAACTACGATAATAATATTTCAATAAAGGTCTAAACGATAATTTCAGTCCATTACACGATTTTTCTCTTTGATTACACTGGTTTTAACGATTAATATTGTTTTAACATTAAATATTGACGTTTATTATTAACAGTACCTTCACAGTGTTTTTTTAATTCGTTTGTGATATTAGAGTATTTTGCTACCAAAGTGTTCATTGTTTTTATAACTACTTAATTAAAAATTTAAATATTACCAACTATGTCTGGATAATAAAATATTTGAAAAATGTGAAAGTTGGTCAAGTGTTCATCTTTAAGAGGATTGTGAAGGGCCGTTACGCGGCGCAAGTAGGTATTTAAAAAATGCTATCTGTTCCACACCACTCTGTACCTCACCCGTATCTTGCGATAGAGAGAGTTGCAAGTCCTGGAGGCAATTGCCTACATTTCCTTGTCGAAATAGTGCTCAGGCATCCAGCCTCGCAGCCAGCGTCCTCAAGATACTGTTACCGCTGCCACACATCCGCCGCATTAGTGATGCCGTCCTGCTGCGTATTATTGCGTAAAATGTACGTTCTGCCGCAAACATTCCGGACGCACTACAATATCGCGGCAGACCCAACAGCATCCTGAAGACGTTGTTATATTGTATGCGCAGGGCGTTATACGACCGCTGGGCGTAGCTGGTCCACAGGCTGCAGGTGTAAAAGAATTGGCAGAATGCCTTGAACAACGTCTTTTTGACGTCCTTATTACACCTAGCAAACCTGCAAACTAATGAAATGAAACAACTTTTATCTATGTCTGTACGTTTTCCTTTTTTAGTGAATCAATTTAGATTATTAAAAAAAACAATGCTAATAACTTTTACGTAAGCAATATTTATTAAAAATCAAAAATTACAGACAAAGTTTTTCTTTATGTCTAAAACGTTACCAAAAATTATAAAAATCGATCTATGTTTACCGGTTGACAAACGTTATCGCTTTAGGTATGAACATTTACAGGTTCACAATCGCCTTAATAAGGATTGAGGAGGTTGCCAATTTAAAAAATACCAAATTCTACCACGTAAAAAACCGTTTTTCTATTAAATTACATGCATATTTTATTAAACTAACCATTAATTACGATAGCGAGGTTAAAAACAAAACAAAAAACTTATGAAAGTACCTACCTAACGTTATTTCAGATTATAAATTTGGTAATTACGTTTTGAAGTTTTTGACAGTTGGTGTCAGAGTGATATTAAGTTCTCTGATATTTAGATGCACAAACTGAAACAAGTTTGTCGAATATTAACACGTTATTAATATTGGAGTTTTACATTGTTACTTTGACTTTGTTTGATTAAATTCTGTGTGTATTCATTTGTGCACAATAATAAAAGTAATTCTATTATAACTTCTAATCCATTCGAGTCATATGTGAGCCTTTGGCCTTGAATGGGTTAAGATACGAAGTAATTATCATTATAATTATTGGATTTCTACAGAATAGATTTCATATGATATGATATTTAATTTTGTTACCATGGGCCTTAGATGCCTGAAATATATTTATTTTATATGTTTGTTTTTGCATTAATTAAAATGGATAAACAGTTTCACTATAACATATATGTCTCCATTACATACCTAAGTATACATGTAATGTGTAGTACTCATGGGTTTTTAAGCACCCGATATAAAAAGCCTTATGTGAACGTCGCTATGTCTCCGTAAACGTGCACATGCAAAACTGAGACGAAACGCAGATCCTTAACTAATTTAGAGGCTCCGTAATTGTTTGTTTCAAAAGGGGTCAATCGGCACAAAAGTTTGAGAACCGCTGCGCATCGATCACGTTCGTCGTAGACGGTCACGCGTAGACGTAGCACGTGCCGCCTACGGCGTAGTGGCTCTACGAACATCACGTGGCCAAATAATATCAGCACATAACGTCAACTTTGTAGCGTTACTCGTAGCCGATAATATGCATAAACCCGTTTGTAGGGAAAAACGCGCATCTAGCAGGTTCCTTACACTGAAAGTGTGATTAGATTGTGTATGTTTTCCTACAATTGCATTTTTTTCATATTAAGAATAAAATGGAACACAGCTCATTAGGCTAAACATCTTCACTACCAGGAACCCGCCCAGTGGGTGCCTACGCCGTACCCACTTTTCGCTACTTAGCGAGAAGCCCACTAGATTAGCAACGAGCTTAGTGATTGCTGGCAGTGAATGTGTTAAAGAAAAGGAAAAATCCTACCTTTCATTTATAAAATTTGGTAAAAAAAACATAAAAAGTAGAACACTTTGAATTTTCGCGCTTTTTACAGTCACCAGCACAAATATATGATGGAACAAAGGCCGCAGAAATATCTGATGATAAATCGTGTCAGATATTTTTGCGGCCTTTGATTCATCATATATTGATGCCGGTGATTGTACACATGTTCAAATTATTATTTACCTTCATTTCATCATCACGTCATTGTCAGAAATAAAGGTAAATAAATATCGCATTAGACCCGCGTTAATAATTTAAATATAAAAAGTAGAATCGCTTATTTTAAATGAACATTTTGTTAAACTGCTTTCTGTGATATGAACTAAATATAACAGTGCTATAACTATGTTCTCTTTGTTTCAGCAATTCGACGCCATGTGCAAGGCGGAAATATCGTTTTTAATACCAAGAATACTACTAAACGTGAGTTTCACTAGATTAATAAACTACCTTTTCTATTATGATTGAAACACAATCCTGGCAGTTAAAGTGTTAATTAATAAATAAGGTAAACATCGCCATATTTGACACCTTAATTAAAGTTGGCAGCTATTCTTAATCTCTATTATTTTGACAAAAGATTAAGAACGTCAAGTATTGACCAGTGTTGAGCACTGGGACGGTTACCTTATTAGGTTACAAAAATAATAATTTATTCAATATGTGTGTCCTGCGTGTTGGTGAATAAATGTAACTTTC
Source organism: Epinotia brunnichana (assembly GCA_963854355.1). Taxonomy (NCBI): domain Eukaryota; kingdom Metazoa; phylum Arthropoda; class Insecta; order Lepidoptera; family Tortricidae; genus Epinotia; species Epinotia brunnichana. The sequence continues at coordinate 4,438,611 of OY977940.1, forward strand.
TTTCTTTCAAAAAAATATACAAATGTAGCCAAATTGATTTATATTAATTAAACAAAATGATAAGTAAGGCAGATATTATGGGTACTACACATAGATATATTTAAAAAATATAAAATCTTAATGAACAACAGAGAAAGTACAAATATTCGTGCTTCACACTATTATTTGCCCTTCCCAGGATTCGAACCCTGTGACCGTCAGGGTCCGGAAGGCAAGTCGTGGGTAGGCCCCCCACAAGTTGGACTGATGACGTGGTAAAGGTCGTGGGAGTCCGCTGGATGCGGGTTGCGCAGGACCGGCCATTGTGGCACTCTTTGGGGGAGGCCTATGTCCAGCAGTGGACGTCTTTCGGCTGATATGATGATGATGATGATGACCTTCAGGGTCACTAACTCTATCCACTAGGTTAAACCGTCGTTTTCATCAAAAAGTCAAAAATTGACTCTTAAAGTAATAACATTTTCCAAAATGATCGGCTTTAAGATATCATAAAGCTACATTTAGATCTTTTTGACGCATAGCATCAGAAAGAATACCAAATTACATAAAAATATGTTAGGAGAGAATTTCAAAAGCTGTCAGCTTTTTCGCTCAACGCATCAGCATTGCTATTCAGCGAAGAAACGGTGCCAGCATCTAAGGGACATTGCCGAGAGGGCCCAATATTTTTAATATTTTATAGTTTTATTGTTAATACTAGCTTCTGCCCGCGACTTCGTCCGCGTGAAACTCGTTTATATCGTAGGTCCATGCAAACTTTCACGTCCGTCAAAAAATATATTTAACCCCGTTAGGGGTGTATTTTTGCCAAACGCAAAAAGAGATTTTTTTTGTATTCTGATAAGTTTAAATTTGGTAGCTCAAAAAAAGAGTTTTCCCCATACAAACATTGCACCTCTTTTTAACCCGCTTGGGGGTGGGTTTTTCCAAAACCCTAATATCACTTTTCTTGTATTTGTAATAAGGAGTCCATACACAAAGTTTCAAGTCTCTCACTTAAAATTTGACTCCGTCCCCATATAAACAACCCGACTTTTACTCCTTAGAGGGTGGAAATTTCAAAAATTCCTTCATAATGGGTATTTACGTTATCTAGACTATCTATTGTGAATTTTACTATTTAGGTTAGGTTTAGGCTAAACGGTTTGGGCTGGGCGTTGATTTAAGTGAGTGAGTCAGTCAGGCATTTGTAATAACTGATATACTCGTACATATTTATCTGCATCCAACTAATCCTTATAATTGTTGATTTTCTTAATTATACAAATGGGGAATGGATGAAAATTTTAGAAGTGCCTTATTTTTTTTTGGTGATAGTTATAACTATAACCTGCCTTAGCACCTGAAAATAATTGCAGATTTTTCAAATGCATCAATTATTTTTGAAAAATATAAACATTTTCCTCACTTACGTTTTGGGTTTAGGACGGCAAATAAGAAACTTCGCTTGATCCGTCTCATATCACAAAAAAATATCTTAAAAATCCGTGGTAAACTGACACTGGCAATGATATTCACAGCTTCAGCAGCTATTTTTGACATTGCAAGGGTCAAATATAAAAAAAAAAATTGTACTTGTGTATAATATGTATGAGACGGATCAAGGAAAGTGTCTTATTCACCGTCCTAAACCCAAAACGTAAGTGAGGAAACTATTTATATTTTTCAAAGATAATTGACGCAGCTGCAAAGTCTGAAACTTTTTTCTGGTGCTAAGGAAGGTTATTCCTATCACCAAAAAAATAATCAGGCATTTCGAGGTTATCTAATTTGTTCTTGAAATGGTTGACATTGAGAGCTGAGACCACATCGTCTGAATAAATGAAAATGTTGCCGTTATTCCACAGTGGTGCGACAACTCCAGGAAAAGTGCAGAGAACAGAAAACTCCCCTGCTGGTGGCATTTGTTGACTTAAATAAAGCCTTCGATACCGTCAGTAGGGAAGGACTTTACACAATTCTGCAGATTATTGGTTGTCCGCCAAAGCTGTTAAACCTGATCAAACTTTTCCATTTAGGCATGCAGGGCTCGGTTGTCCATAACGGTAAAACCTCAAATCCATTCCAAATGTGTAGAGGAGTGCGGCAAGGTTGCGTATTGGCGCCCACATTGTTTGGCATATTCTTCTCCATAGTCCTAAAAGTTGCTTTCGGCGATACCACTCAAGGCATACACCTCCATACCAGAGCTGACGGTAAACTTTTCAACATTACACTCTTAAAATCTCAAAAATATCGTAAGGATTTTCACGTTGATAGTTTGCTGTTCGCCGATGATGCCGCTTTTGTTGCAACATCGCCGGAGGAGCTACAGAGAGTTGTGGACAAGTTTAATGCAGCATGTAAGCTATTTTCTATGTCAATTAACGCCAAGAAGACCGTTGTAATGGCTCAAGGCCTGAACCTACACCCAACAATACTGTTAGATAATATGCCTCTGGAAGTTGTAGAAAATTTCTGCTACCTTGGGTCCACCGTGTCAAACAACCTCTCACTGGACGTAGAGATCAACGTCCGCATTGGCAAAGCATCCACGATGTTTGGGAAACTCAGTACAAGGGTATGGGATAACAAACACCTAACTGTAAATACGAAGATGATCGTGTACCAGACATGCATCTTGTCCATACTCTTGTACGGTGCTGAAACTTGGACATCGTATGCTAAACAGGAGCGGAAATTGAACAACTTCCATATGCGATGTCTTCGGCGTATTCTAGGGATCTCATGGAAGGATCGAGTTACAAACGAGAGGGTGCTTAGCATCGCACGTTTACCGAGCATTATTGCTATCTTGAAGCAAAGACGTCTTCGCTGGCTGGGGCACGTGCAAAGGATGGAGCCCTCTCGTTTGCCACGTATAACTCTCCTGAGCGAAATAGCCCATGCGAAACGACCAGTAGGGCGACCAATGCTTCGTTTTAAGGACAGCGCAAAACGAGACATGTTGTCCTTTAAGATTGACCCAACCAAATGGGAACTGGAATCTGGGGACCGAAACCACTGGAGGAAGACCCTGGGCGAAGGTATGGTTGCGCATGATGCAGCTTGGTTCGATCTTCTGTCGTTCCGACGAGAACAGAGACACCAGCTTGCTGCTGTCCTCCCTATATCATCGTGCACAACTTTTACTTGTCAATTATGCGGTCGGGCCTGTCGCTCCCGTATCGGCCTTACGAGTCATGTGCGTAAATGCCGCACCACCTTGACATAGACGCTGTTTAAATCATCTTATCATAGATGTACAAGGCCAATGATGATGATGATGATTCCACAATGATAAAAAAAATAAAGTCAACCGCGAAATGGAAATTTCGTTCATTAATTAAAGTAAACCAGAAAATCTGCGACATTAATTAAAAATGTTCAAAGTTTTGAAATAATCCTTATCTAAATTCACGGACGCAAAGTTTACGAAGGTCAGTAAAAAAGTAAAGTGAACATAAAACAAGTAAAATTCTTTTCCATTTCTAAACAACAACGTTTCCAAAGCAAATCCTACTAATATTATAAATGCGAAAGTTTGGATGTTTGCTACTCAATCACGCTTAAACCGCTCAACCGATTTTGATGAAATTTTGCACGATAATAGTTTATAACCTGGATTTAAAGATAGAAGAGTTTTTATCCCGGGTCCACGCAGAATAAGTCGCGGGCGAAAGCTAGTTGTTGTGTTAACCCTTTACCTACGGGGCCTTGAATCACTCCGTCATCGCTCAATACGGGCATGTTTTGGCGAGAGTCAGTGGTTAGGCATTACTTCACTTACTTGTAACTTATGAAGTATTACAGCTACACAGTTGAAATTTCACACAGACAATGAGTATAATGTGTTTAATCAATAAATAATCACTTAGAGTAATAATATTCACTATTTTTTCTGATATCAAGCAATATATCAGTCACTAAGAAATTGCAGATTTTTAAGTTACTTCTCGCGGATTTCACATGTTTAAGTTTAAGAACATTAGTTTATAGTATATTTAACACAAATAAACACTTTAATAACGATAATTATAAAAATAATGCATAAATATCAATCACTAAAATGAACACTCCAAACACTCCCACGCCGTACTCTAACAAAAACACTAATGTCCGCCATATTTAGTTCAATTATTTGCACGTCTGCAGTACGGGTGTCAACCCCAGTTGCCACCAAGAAAGCGGTCATTTTTATAAATATGTTTATTTCAGAGCCATCTACCGAAACATTTTGATATTTTTTTCTTTGTATCTGTACTAATCCCAATGCATAATGTGACCGCTATTACCAAGACACAAGGTTTCGTTTTGATAAAAAAAAATATTGAACATGACCATTACTTCGATCAACTATAGTTGACACCCGTACTGCAGCGGTGTTGCCGTACTGGCAACTCTGGTTGACACCCGTAGGTAAAGGGTTAAATAAAGGTATGAATGCTAACTATCATGGCCGTGTTATGATTCAGATTCATTTATTCCCAATATAAGAAATGCATGTATTATGATTCTGAAACATGTTGAATTTTTGGCAGAACTGTTAGCTCTTTTTACTAGCTTTATATTAACTTGACCTGTTCCTATGTATGTATGTATGTAAGTATGTAAGTTGTCCGTCAAAATTTGCAATCCATTTTTCAATCATTTGCCGTTATCCGATTGAGCTGAAATTTTGGGTATCAGTATAGTTTGGATGACAATTCAATATTATGGTACCATCGAGTTGATCTGATGATGGAGACCGAAGGTGGCCATGGGAATTCAGTATTTAACCGAAGTAGGCGTTGAGTTTGGGCTCGTTAGAATCGTCTCAATGAGTAGGTGATGACGGTATATATAAATGTTCAATCGGCAATAAAAGCTCGTACCAAAAATTAAATGTTTGACAGATTCTTATTTGTTTATACTTTTTTCACTTTATCTGACCCAATATTTATTTAGTAACTGATGGTATGAGTATGAAAACTATTATGTACTTGGCTTATTGTCAGATCTAGGTCTATCAGATATGTTTCGACTTTTTGACTTGATGTCTACATTTAGTTACTTGCACATGATCTGACATGTGAAGCCTCTCACAGACTGGTGCGACCTGCGTTGACGGTCAGTAGTAAACTTAACAATTACTGTCAAGTTTACTATTGATCGCCACCGCTGGCCGCGCGCGGCAGTGTGATTAGCTATATGCAGTGCACTAACTGCACTTACACTCACTGATTAGAGGGAGATGAAGTACTCTCCTTAATAGCTTGCTAACTGTGTTCTTTTCTTCCACGCAGTGCTTGTGCATCTGGTGCGTACTTCGGCTCTACCACCTGCTTCGAGCCGGCGTCACATGGAAGGGCGCAGCAGCCATCGAGCTGTGACTATTGAAGGACGCTCCCCCGGGCAACCCCGCGCCCTGCGAGTCGACCTTACTACTCGGGGGGGCGGAGAGTGACACTGACGCTAGCTTACATTCGGTCTGACTACCCCAAGTCTGGCAACCTCACTATTCTACTCGGTAGTGAGTGATTTTAACGCTATCTTACATTTAGTCTGACTACCCGAAATCCTGGGCAACCTCGAGTCCTATGCGCTAGCGCTAGTACTCTGTCTGACCGCTCCATACTAGTGACAGCTCCAGCAACCATGCTGTCTTGGCTAACTACTAAGCAACCTTGAGAGTGTGATACTGACGCTAGCTTACATTCGGTCGGTTTCAATCTCGAGTCCTCAGATGCAACCATGGTTTTAGCATTAGTCTGTGGAACTGCAGAACGAAAGCTAGCTTACATTCCACCTGACTGATCGGCTAGCGACCGCTGAGGCAACGAGCTGCTAAGCCAAGCTACTAAGCAACTTTGAGTCTCGCAAGTCAACTATGCTACTCGGTATGGAGAGTGATACTGACGCTAGCTTACATTCGGTCTGACTACTACAGCATCCCGGGCAACCTCGAGTCCTGCGATGCAACCATATGTATAAAGCATTAATTTAGTACGTGGTACTTTAGAGTGAGCAGTAGCTTGCAACTCTTTCAAGCTAGTGACCGCTCAGGCAACCACACTACCCTGAGCTATCTTCTCGAGTCTTGTGAGTCATACAATGTTACTCTAAAGAGTGACGCTAACGCTGGCTTACATTCAATCTGACTGTTGATCAAATCTTCGTAAAGTACCGTTTTTTTTCAACTATGATTAATAGCGGTGGTGTTCGGTATGTGGCCAGGCAGTTTGTATGCTAAATATTAACGTTTCTATTCAGCAAGTGTGACGAGAGTACATTGACGATACAAAGCCAACATTGGCTTTTTGTTGTTACAAATTATAATTGTAAATACTGTTCGTATATCTGTAAATGTTTAAAACTGTATATACTTATTGTACCTAAGTTAATATTTACAGGGAGTACAGAGTTATGATACGATGTATATAAACATCCTGATTTGGAAATACAAATCTCACTAGATGGCGTTGTCACAGCCCTATTTAGTTTTGTATTTATTGTAAAGTTGTGTTTGTTAAATATTTTGTTAGACCTCTGTCACATTAGAAACGTTAAACGAGAGTTTGACGCTCGCTACCACCTTATTCATAAAACTTAAAAAACCTTCGTTAACTAAAATATGTTTTGTCCATTTCTCTTAAACACAAACACACTCTATCTCTCACAGAGCCCACCAGTTACTATTTATTCTCAACCTCATCATGGCAATTGAATCAATATCAAAGTGGACATAATTAATCATAATCACGTTGCATAGCTAATTAACTAATGGAATATCAATTCGAACACTCGACTGCTAAATGTAGTCACCGTCATTGAAATCGATGAGGACGACTATACATACATAATTATATTATATAGGTAGTGCATAGTAAGCATGTAAATACTACCGTGGGGCCTTGCTTAACCCTTCCACATACTGAGGCGCGTTACCAACTACTGGTATTACATTATAAACCTAGTTAAGCTAATACACTGGTTAAATTCGTTTATCTTTATTTGCTGTAAAAATCGCGAGCCTGTGTTGTTTTTTGTTTTTTTTTTCCGAAAACGGAATCGGTTCAAAAAATCTTTAAAATGATTGAACCTGCTCACAAAATTTCACCAGAATCGGTTGAGAAATGCGACCTGTAGGCGCAAACAGTTGGCCATCCGGCCATCCAGCCATCCGGACATACGAAAGAATTTTGGCCCAAGCTGAAACAGATAACATCGTACGCTTCGCTGGCGCGTTCAAAAAATCTTTGTAAACAATTCACGACAACATTCAAGAGAGGCCTTACTTTTTACCTTTACCCCGATCTAAAATCCGTGGTTGTGAACGACAATGCTAACGCCTGTCCAACACTCCTTCAACGCCTATGTTGTGAATAGGGTCTGAGCTATTAACACGTCATTCAAAATTTTGAATTCGAATATCTGTGTCTATAGCACTTACGAGTATTACACTTGAACGACAGAGATGAAGATATAACTTCGAATTCGGTATTTGACAAAAGTCAAATCAGCTTCTTTTTATGAAACGTGAATAACGCTCCGTTAGAGTACGGGATTTGTAGGGATTATTATATTGTAACGTCACAATCTAACAACGTCCTTATTCTTAGCAAATATAAATGGAAGCTTGATACTTTCCGAGTATTTTCGTAATGTTGCTAATGAAAAAACAATTAATTTTCACTGTTGTCAAATATTATACCCAATTGCAACTTTCGTGGTTGCTGCCTAAAAGGATATTAAAAAGGAACAGTTTTTAAAAGGATATTAAAAAGGAACATGTGCTCATGACCATGACTAAGAACCGCGAATCGGTTCAAAACGTGTCAAGCAATTTTCGACCTTAAAAACGTGAGTGACGTGTTTTCATTATATTGTACCTATATAACTCTATGCTCTCTGATATTTGTTATAGACGTTAATCGTGTAAGTTAGACGCTTGCCGCTGGTATATACAGAGGCAGTTTACGTGAACATGTTATTGCCTTGTTTTTGTAAGAAAATAAATAAATATGTAATTTAATTGACACAATATAAATATTATATGGAGTTATATTTGTATTCGTTACGAAGCAAACTATAGGGGTCTGAAAGAGATGAACAAAATAAAGGCCACGTATTACTGAATCATGTACTGGATAATATTCTGTATATTGTGTCGTTAATGACTGTGTTAAAACATTGAAAGTGTTAAAATACGATTTAGAGCAGATATTTTATGTAACATATTATTACGGATTCCGAGAAATGTAAGTAAACGTATAAAAAAATATGAGTTTGTTTTATTTACTCTGGTAAGTTTAATTATAAATATCGTCGGCTATCTCTGGTAAGTTAAGTTATAAATACCTCTTGATTCAATTAAAAAAATAATTACTGGAGGCCCGAAAAATTTAATTACCAAAAATCGCGGTCGGGAGTTGCGAGGTTTAGCAAACTTGCTAATTAAATGTAAACACTTTTTCAACCGACGAAAAAAACGGAGGAGGTTCTCAAGTCGACGCGTATATATTTTTCTTTTATGTATGACCACGCATAACTTTTTACAGAGTAGTTCGATTTTGATAATTCTTTTTTTATTGGAAAGAGAAAAAAAAATACCCCGAAGTTGGTCCCATATACATTTGAAAAAAAAAATACCAACCCTAAGGGTAGGAAAATAGGGGATGATTGATTTTTCGTCGGTTAAAACTTTGTTTTCAAAGTAAATTATTCGTAGTACTTTTGCTATTATATGCGTTCAGAATTATGCTAGTTAAAAATGGGGGAAAAATAATAGAGTTAATAGATTTGCGACTTTAGTCGAATATGTGAGAGTCGACCTGTGTCATTAAAAATTTAGTACTACTAAAACAAATATTTTAAAGAGGTAAAGTCTGTGTGATTGTAGCTTTGTAAGTTTGTATATAGGGGGTAAACTCCGGAACGACTGATCCGATTACAAAAAACCTTTCTTCGGAGTATAGAATGGACTTTCTGGATGGTTACATGCTATATTTTTCCCCGCGAGTTTGCCTGCGTTCCATGCAATACGTGAGCAAAGCCGTGTGGGCAGCAAGTTCTTCTTCGTTTAGTTAATTTAAGATGCTACTCGAATCCCAAAAGAATAACAAAATGCGAGCGTGTAGCCACGAGCAAAATAAAAATAATAATAACCATAAGTATTTTAGCACATTAGCTCCTAAATGGCGTAGTAACACGCATGGTGGTTAATCTTAGTCGACATATCGAATAGTAATTGCTATAAGTATAATATCACTTATCAGTCCTCCGTGGTTTAACGTTGACTGTTTTTAGGGTTCCGTACTTACTTAAAACGGGACCATATTATGGCTGTATCTCACCGATACCGTGATAGTTCCAGTTGAAATTTTCACAGATGATGTATTTTTGTTGCCGCTATAATAACAAATACTAAAAACTGAATAATATAAACATTTTTATTGATAATGGTACGGCATCCTTTCTGCGCGAGTCCGACTCGCACTTGGCCGGTCTTTTTAATTTGCTTACTGAAACCGTTTGTTAGCTCGGAAACTATGACCATATCTTACTTCTTGAGGACTTTAATATTAATTGCGTAATATAATTATGCGTCCACACTTCCGTTTAGCGGAAAATGGTGTTCAAACTGGCTACTTTCCTAAAAAATACATTAAGTCCGTCAGTTAAATTATCAAAAATATTGGGCAAGTATTATTATTATGTCAATCAAACAAATTTAATGCTAAAAAGTTTACCATAATGTGACTCACGCGCAACTTTAACGGCTGGCTATATGTTCATAATTTTTTGTTTGATTGACAAAATAAAAAAAAGCGGCCAAGTGCGAGTCGGACTCGCACATGAAGGGTTCCGTAAAATAAATTGCGGTTTACGATTTATGACGTATTAAAACAAACTACTTACTAGATCTCGTTCAAACCAATTTTTGGTGGAAGTTTGCATGGTAATGTACATCATATATATTTTTTAGTTTTATCATTCTCTTATTTTAGAAGTTACAGGGGGGGGGGGGACACATTTTACCACTTTGGAAGTGTCTCTCGCGCAAACTATTCAGTTTAGAAAAAAATTATATTAGAAACCTCAATATAATTTTTGAAGACCTATCCATAGATACCCCACACGTATGGGTTTGATGAAAAATTTTTTTTTGAGTTTCAGTTCTGAGTATGAGTTTCTCCTAAAACTTAATGTTTTTATTCGATTTTTGTGTGAAAATCTTAATGTGGTTCACAGAATACATCTACTTACCAAGTTTCAACAGTATAGCTCCTATAGTTTAGGAAACAAGTGGCTGTGAGATACGGACGGACAGACAGACAGACAGACGGACGGACATGACGAATCTATAAGGGTTCCGTTTTTTGTCATTTGGCTACGGAACCCTAAAAATACGTGTCCAATATGACGGACTGAATGGTTTTTTTTTAGGAAAGTAGCCAATTCCGAACACCATTTTCCGCTAAGCGGAAGTTTGGACGCAGACGATTTAATGGAATATATAAACAGGTTAGATTAGGTTAGTATTGTATACTGAGAAATAAACAACAGTGGGACACTTAAGGCTATTAAAAAAAAAGTAGTAGGAATACTTTCAATTGGTTTTAATTAACCCCCGACGCAAAAAGAGGGGTGTTATAAGTTTTACGTGTCTGTGTGTCTGCGTATCTGTGTATCTATGTCTGTGTGTTAGTGTATCTGTGTGTCTCTCTGAGGCATCGTCTTCTCAACGAAGCAGAGCAGATTTTAATGCGTTTTTTTGTCTGAAAGCTGACGTGATCGAAATGGCTCTTAGCAACGTTTCAACAAAATCGCTTTAGCCGGTTGGTTGGTAAGTTGTTAATTATTTTATTACTAGCTTCTGCCCGCGACTCCGTCCGCTTGGAACTTGTGTATATCGTAGCTCCATACAAACCCCCCCCCCCCCCCCCCCCCACCTTTCAACCCTTTAGGGGTTGAATCCCGGATAAAAACTATCCTAAGTCCTTTCCTGGGACTTAAACTATCTCTACACCAAATTTCATCTTAATCGGTTGAGCGGTTTAAGCGTGAAGAGGTAACAGACAGACAGACACAGTCGCCTATGGACGCTTGCGACACCAGAAGAATTACAAGCGCGCTGCCTGCCTATCGTTCGGTTAGGCAGTGTGCCTGTTCGCCACCGTTATGTTATCAAAAGACAAGATAAGAGTTAAAGTCGTCCGACTTGCGGGTTCTAACAACCGGTCCATGCTAAATGTGCCGCCGCGCCGTACCAACCGTTGTATGGAAAAACAAGTAAATGCTGCATTGGTCGTGACACATTGTACAGGCTAATGAAATATTTGTTGATGATTGTTATAACCACGTCTGCAGTTCTGGCTGCGGCAAGTTAGGTACGGCAAGGTACGTACGTTACCAAAAAGTAAAGTGTAATCGATACCCGACCCGACCCTACGGTAAATCGCCAGTAGCTGGCCACACTTCCATAGCTGGCCCCCCTCATACTAAACATAAACTCTGTTCGCCTACAAACAGAATTAAATTTAACCCTTTAACTACGGGTGTCAACCAGAGTTGCCAGTACGGCAACACCGCTGCAGTACGGGTGTCAACTATAGTTGATCGAAGTAATAGTCATGTTCAATATTTTTTTTATTCAAAACGAGACCTTGTGCCTTGGTAATAGCGGCCACATTATGCATTAGGATTAGTACAGATACAAAGAAAAAAATATCATAATGTTTCGGTAGATGGCTCTGAAATAAACATATTTTTAAAAATGACCACTTTTTTGGTGTCACCTGGGGTTGACACCCGTACTGCAGAAGTACGAATAATTGAACTCAATATGGCGGACAATAGTGTTTTTGTGAGAGTACGGCGCGGAAGTGTTTGGAGTGATATTTTTAGTGACGTGGCCAGTTTTTGAAGGGTGGCGAGTAATGAAAACCTTTTACTAAAATTAATTCTATCATTGAGTTCATTTTTAGTATGAGGTGGCCAGTTATTAAACGGTGGCCAGTTACTAACAAGTTACCCTACCTAGTGGTGAAATATTCAATTAAAACACTAGCTGCCTGCGCGGCTTCTCCCGCGTATTGCAAAGAACGCTGCCAAACCCGTGGAATAAAATATAACCATCCAGAAAGTCCAAATCGGATTTATAAGTGGTTCCAGATTACCCAAAACATACAAACTTACATTTTACAAAGCAACAATCTCACAGACGTTTGCTTTTTAGGGTTCCGTAGCCAAATGGCAAAAAACGGAACCCTTATAGATTCTACATGTCTGTCTGTCTGTCTGTCCGACCGTATGTCACAGCCACTTTTTTTACGAAACTATAAGAGCTATACAGTTGAAACTTGGTAAGTAGATGTATTCTGTGAACCGCATTAAGATTTTCACACAAAAGTAAAAAAAAAACATTAAGTTTTAGGGGTTCCCCCATACTCAGAACTGATACTCAAAAAAAAATTTTTCATCAAACCCATACACGTGTGGGGTATCATGGATAGGTCTTCAAAAATGATATTGAGGTAATTTGCGCGCGAGACACTTCCAAAGTGGTAAAATGTGTGTGTCCCCCCCTGTAACTTCTAAAATAAGAGAATGATAAAACTTAACAAAAAATATGAACGAATATTGGTTTGAACGAGATCTAGCAAGTAGTTTTTTTTATACGTCATAAATCGTTAACCGCAATTTATTTTACGAAACCCTTCATGTGCGAGTCCGACTCGCACTTGGCCGCTTTTTATAATATTAGTGTAGACACGCCGTTGGTAGCCTTTTATTTACTTTTGCAGTCTTAAATCTTTTTAATTTGGCAGTGGGCACATTGCACGTAGAGCCGATGGCCGTAGGGTCGGAAATGTTCTCAAGTGTCGACCACGTACCAGAAGGCGCAGCGTGGGTAGGCCCCCCACAAGGTGGACTGATGACCTGGTGAAGGTTGCGGGAGTCCGCTGGATGCGTGTGGCGCAGGACCGCTAATTGTGGCACTCTTTGGGGAGGCCTTTGTCCAGCAGTGGATGTCCTTAGGCTGATATTATGATGATTATGATGATGATGATCTTTTTACGATTTTTATAATAACTATTGTAGTCGCAGGTATAATATAGTATATGTATATCGTATTGTAGTTAACGGTTTGTTGTGATAACTTGTTGGGCAAACTACCCACTTCTAGTAAGTAATTAATTTAGTGCTTATACAAAACCACACTTTGCTACATTTAAGCTAGAATAGAACATGGATCCTAATGTTTGTAAACTATTACTAAAACCAACTCACGTTTCATCTTGGGAATATTTAAACTCAAAATATTTGTGAGCAGAACACGAATTGTCTAGAATACATAAGTTAAATACGCTTTTGTTAGCAATTAGGGCTTCCATTCAATTCTCAAAGGAGATACCTTACATGTCGAGATTTAGCTCACATTGTTTACCTGGGAGTACTAAATGTGACAACATAGTTTACGTAGCTACGTACGGTCAACCAATTTGATTCCTAGGCCATCATAGAACCATGCCGTTGTAAATGATATGTCAATACGGGGTACTAGGATTACTGCGTCGCTATGTAGCAGTTAAAATGACAGGGTTCTACGTCGGCCTAGGAATTATATTGGTTGACTGTACATTATGAAGTACAGTCAAGTGTAAAAATATTGGTGCACACCACTTACTCATATTTTTTTCCCAATGCGATGTCAGGGGATTAAGATTTCGGGACATATTTATGAGAGGATTAACTCAGTACATTTTGCAGTCGACTATGCACAATATGACATCTGCTGAACAGGCCAAACAGATGGTAATGGTTAGTGAAGTTGTACGGTTAAACTCACGAATTATTTGTCAGCTACGTAACGGGCGAGATGTTTCGAACTCTTCGAGAGTGACACCCTGACACACAACAACTCCAGCGCGACTGCCCACTTCCCCCCTGTCAGCGCGTGCATTACGGGTCGTGCGCCGGTCGGAACGCGCACAGGCAGTGCGCGAAGCGCCACTGCCGCGAAAACACTCCTCCTGAAGAAGATAATTAATAAAAGTTCCTGTAAAATCACGAAAAAATATATAGACAAATGAATTATTAAACGGCCTCGTCAGTACAAACCTTTTTACAAAAGCCCAGCTACTCAACGGAAAGGCAATACAAATTTAAAACAATTCTTAAGACTCCCTCAGGACTTCCACGGCGTAAAACCCGACTTAGCTTTGTGTTGGCACTACCTACCGCTTCGCGACCTGCGACATTTAACTACTAGGTCTCCGTTTTGCAATACGTTTACAACAGTTTCTCTGGCAAAGGTATTTTGGACGTTTAGTTTTTTTACTTTATTTTGGACAAAATTTCTTCTATATAAAGTTCTTAAAACTTAAATTTTACAAACACTGAAAACATTTCAAAAACTACCCAAATACATTGAGCGGCTTCCTAACGGAAACCTGTTTTGTTCTCGTGGAAGTTTTCAGAATTTTGAGAATAATCCTAATATTATGAGAATATTCTGTTACTTGTATATTGCTACCTTTATCATCATCATCATCATTTCAGCCGAAAGACGTCCACTGGACTCAGGGTAGACTGATGACCTGGTAAAGGTCCGCTGGATGCGGGTGGCGCAGGACCGGTCATTGTGGCACTCTTTGGAGGAGGCCTAGGTCTAGCAATCTGTATATAAGTATAATTATTTTCTCAGAATTTCAATTCACAAGCGTGAAACACGGAAAAAAATACTAATCCAAGACTCATTCCACTTATCGCAATATCCAGCTTAAAACCAAATCCTTATCGTTTCCAATTTGAAGAGCGTTCAGTTTCACATATACTTTCCTTTATTTTCAGACGCCATTATCATTTTCGCCGTCGACACAGTCGTCCACAAATGTGAAAATGTTTTTTGCACCACGTTGACATGTCATTATGTACGAGTAATTGCGTGGCATTGAGCTAAATTGGTTTCGAACGGTTATTATTGCAAATACTCGTACTTAAATGACAATTGCTGACATGCAAATGTCGCCAAAATATTTGGCATAGTTAAGTGTCCAGGGTGATCACGTAACGTTTCCAACGACAAAAGTACGAAATATTAAGACGAGGTTTAGCAAAATCTGTCTTTTATTTTGATAAATAGGTAACAAAAAGATTTTTAAGAGTTCTACGATTCAAGAAATGTGACTGGAATCATTTATTCCAGTCACATTTCCTATCATGAAATCTACTTATTTCAGAATAATCTTTTATGATACAGTCATGACTCGGTTCCATGTCGAATACTTAATTCCACATGAATCTATGAATCATAAATAAATCTCTCTACTCTGATGCATAAATAAAACTTGACCTAGTATTTTGGTAGAATCTTAAAAATATTTTTTTGCTGATAGGTAATTGAAAAACAACATTTAAAATGTTTTTACTTCGTTTATCTGCAAACCAAACTGAAATTTAATAATACTCTTCACAGGCTTAAACTTTCACTACAATTTCGCGTGCAAGTTTGAATTCTAATCCAATTTTAATAAAGCTTATTTTGCCAAGAGAGGTGAGTAAGTAGACAGTCAAATTATATCGCTCTAGAAAGTTCTCGTAATATAAGAAAAGATGGAGCCAAAAAAACAACTAGGCATAAATAAAAGTAATTTTTTTGGTCTTATAGTTAAGTAAGTGTGATCGATTTCGAATTTGGTAGTTTTGAAAGACGTTCTTGAAAAAGGAGGCTGGAAAATGCGATACAGAATATTTGTCTGCAAAAGGCAAAAACTACTTCATCACTTATAATATGGCAACTACGAATAGTTTTATGAAGACGAATCGGTTCAAGTATTGGCTTTTTGTTAATATTCCCAATTAGATTTAAAATTTAAGAAAAAAAAAACATTATCAAGAGCATTATTTATCTTCAAGCGCACATGGCACAAGCATTTAATAAATACTCAGATAATATCTGACAATTTACGCAACTAGTAATTATTCTCCATAGCGTTTCTCACTAGGTAAGTAATCGAGGGGGACTTTTTGACTAAGCTAAGCTAGTCTTGAGTTTATTGTAATTATTTTATTTTATTGTATTTTGTTGACATGAATAAACAATAACTTTTTAGGGTTCCGTACTCAAAGAGTAAAACGGGACCCTATTACTAAGACTCCGCTGTCCGTCCGTCCGTCCGTCCGTCTACAAGATACAAGATATTTATTCATAAAAGTCAATGTTTTACAAGTCAGGTATGTACATAAGTAGTATTATTTATTAATTACATCGGATGTCAAATAAGGTCGCATATAGCTTTACATGCCTGAGTGATACAGGAAGATTCAATTCAAAAATATTAGTTACTAAATAGTGATGCCTTAACTGTAAGGTTATGTAGGTGCTCCTAATTCTAAGGGCCAGTGCACGTCTCAACAAATTCGTCAACGCTGTAGCATGCTATGTTGTTTAACATAGTTTTAAGTTTGTTGTCGAACATTTTTTCAGTTTTTGATAGTTTTATGTCCTCTGGTAGCACCAGTGGTCTGTCGGTCACCAGGCTGTATCTCACTGATACCGTGATAGTTCCAGTTGAATTTTTTACAGATGGTGTATTTCTGTTGCCGCTACGAAATAAAACAAATATTTTTATTGATAATGGTACGGAACCCTTCGTGCGCGAGTCCAACTCGCACTTGGCCGGTTTTTTTAACTTAGATAACTACATGATAAGTAAATATTCGTCGGGTGACAAGCAAAAGTCACTACCAAAACTGTCACTGCTCCTCAAAACTTCGTATCTTGGTACGTAGTCGATATCGAGATACGACTTTTGATTTAAGTAGATATTTGTTACTTAGTGAGTTTTGCTTGTCACCCGACGAATGTAAGTGTATTATCAGAAGTATTTATGTAAGTTTATTATTTCATTATACAGGATGACTGGTAATTCGACCTATTCCTTGAAAGGGGTTATACTAGAGCAAATTTGCAACAATGTATGTCCAGTCAACCAGGGGTCGAAACTCGCTGGTTTCCGAGATATTCGAGTTTTTAGTTTGTATGTAAAAAAATCTCCTTGCAGCCTTAAGCTGGTGATTGTGAAGTACAAGTACTTCCATTTGGATGGTAAAAAAATATTTTTGTCACAATCAGCACTTTAAGGCTGCAAGGCGATTTTTTTTCAAACAAACTAAAAACTCGAAAAATTAAAAAAAATATCGTGTTTTGACCCCTGGTTTACTGGACATAAATTGTTGCAAATTAGCTCTAGTATAACCCCTTTTAAGGAATAGGTCGAATTACCAGTCACCCTGTATAATTTATTCATCTGAATATATTCAGTGATTTACCATTTACTCGTTCTCACTACCGTATCCTGCATCAAACAATTATTTGTGCAATAAACTATAAATAAATAAATTATCAATAATAAAAACATCTGCAATACTAAACTTCAGAATCGTAACATTGCTTTACTTTGATGTCACCATTAGGCCTACCCATCCGCTTTCTTTCAGCAAAAATATCTCAGTCAATATTTGTCGGAGCGAAGAAACTTCACATCTAATGGCCCAAACCGGTATAGCCTCATTAGAGGCACTTGGGGTAAAACGCCCCTCTATTCGGGGTCGGCAGGAATTCACAATGGTTACTAATAACTCACTTAAAGCATATGAGTATATGGCTTACGATTACGTTTAAATTGTTTTGTAGGTACTACGACGGCGACAAACATGTATTTAGTTTTATAATAACGTAATTCCATTTTGCCTAATACTCCAATCAAGGACCGGAAAACCCCTTTTCAGGCTTAAGCCTATCGATTTGGTAACCTTACTGATAGGGTAACCCTATTGTTATGGTAAGCATATCGTATGTGGTAACCAGGTAACCATTTTTTTTTTAACGTTGGGGGAATGCTTTGACGCACCGTCCGCCCGGTCAGGGGGGACCGGACGGGTGTGTGAGACTCCCGGACAGAAGGCCCAGACTACCCACTAACCCCCCAACGATTGTCCAACCATGTCGCTGGCAAGATGAGATGGGATGGGGCCAATGTGTCAACGCAGGTAGCGTCCCACACCAGCACCCGACCCATCTTCCACGGAATTAACGACATTCCATCCGGTCACTATATTTTGTAATTTATATATACTTTAAGTAGGTATTACAATAATTTGATGGTTTACTATTCATTTAGCAACACGACGTTATCAATGTTAACACCACGCAACACTGCCGTCCTAAGCAAAAATGACGCATATGAATATGAGTCTCATTCAAAAAGGACGCATCTGTCTATGAGTAATTTATATAGTCCTCCTTGTCGTATTCGACGACGGCGACACTTACAATTTTATCTGATGAGCAAGAATATGGCACGCAAAGCCGAACTTAATTTTTTTATGTTCGGTCACATTGAGTGTTATAGCTGGCCCTGGTCTTTGCAAGTATATGAATAGGATGGTCTAGATCGGGTCTTCCGTAAATGGCGCTTTTGGTCCAGGTGTTCAAGTCGAGCTACTTCAAAAGAAGCTACACCTACTCATGAGTAATATAGTCAGTCCGATGCGTCCTTTTTGAATGAGACTCATAGTCAGATGTGTCCTATTTGCTTATGACGGCAGTAACAAGCCTATAGGAGCTATGCACTATAGTTTAGTCTTTAAATGAAAAGGCAAGAGTCTCAATTACACTGATATAATGGCACGAATAAAATTACAAAGCAAAAGCGAGTTTAGCGAGTGTACGCGCGCGAGCGGAAAGCGACATGCGTCTTGCTTCGAGTTGGATCGATGTCTGCCGGCGCGGGCGCCGCTCGACTGGGAGCCGGTTTTTGCTACCGCGCCGCCTCGCGCGTAGGGATGGGGACGTAGTGCGCTAGTAATGCGCCACACCACTCCCCTCGGAGAATCAGCGTCCTGCTGAAAAACAATCGGGAAACATTACACGTCGGCCAGACCGAGTGGTTTTAACTGGCGCGGGAGCAGGTGAGCTGGAGTTGATAGGCGTGTCAGCGTCACTCAAAGTGAATGTAGGTTTGACACGATCGATGGAAACAGTCACCGGTCCTCTTGGTAATTCAACGGTGACTGTCTTATCTGTTCTGCTAACAACTCGAAATGGGCCAGTATAAGGTGGCTCTAAAGCACCACGGAGAGCATCTTTACGAAGAAAAATGTAAGTACATGTTTTCAGATCTTTGTGGACAAATATGGATTTAGTAGCATGGCGGCTCGCTGGTGTTGGTCTAATTTTGGAGACGTGCTGTCTAAGCTCTTGCAGGTACTCTGAGGGCTGCAGTGAGTGAGGGTTATTAGAGTGTAAGAACTCACCCGGGATCCGTAACGGCTCACCGTATACGAGCTCTGCAGCTGAGCATTGGATGTCGTCTTTCCAGGCGGTCCGCAGTCCAAGCAGAACGATGGGAAGGGTTTCGGTCCAGCGAGCGTCACTGTGTGCCATGACAGCGCTCTTCAGCGTTCGATGCAGCCTTTCGACCATTCCGTTAGCCGCTGGATGGTAGGCCGTAGTGTGATTCAGCCTGGCGCCGCAAAGGTCTGTAATGGCATTAAACAGTCGTGAAGTAAACTGGCGTCCTTGATCTGTGGTAACAGTTTGTGGGCAACCAAACCGTGAAATCCATGTCTCAACGAAAGCTTGAGCGACAGACTCTGCTTTGATGTCACGGAGTGGTTTGACTTCCGGCCATCGCGTGAATCGGTCCACGGCTGTGAAACAGTAGCGATGTTCAGCCGATGGGGGAAGTGGACCAATTAAGTCGATATGGACGTGGCTGAACCTTTCTCCTGGTGTTTTGAAGGTGCCGACGGGAGAAGAAATGTGTCGATGTACCTTGGCTCGTTGGCATGAGTCACACGCTTGGGTCCAGCTGCGACAATCTTTGCGTACAGAGGGCCAGACGAACCTGTCTGTTACCATCTTAGTAGTAGTCCTGGCTCCCGGGTGGCTCATGCCGTGTACAGCATTGAAAACTTGCTTACGCAGTGCTGTGGTGATGAAAGGCCGTGGTCTCAGCAGTGAGGTATCACAATATAAGAAAATGTCGGTACCTGGCACTGGAACTTTTTCTAACCGCAGTGATGACGACGGTCTTTCGATGAGACCTTGCAGCTCGGCGTCAGCTTGTTGAGAGCGAGCGAGGGCTTCAAAGTCAGGTGGCAGCGTGATGGCTTCGATCCTCGAGAGTGTGTCTGCGGTGACGTTGGCTTTTCCCGAGATGTGCTTTATGTCGCTGGTAAACTGTGAAATGAAGTCTAAATAATTAAATTGTCTCGGGGAGCATTTCTGGTCTTTTTGTTGGAAGGCGAACGTTATGGGCTTATGATCTGTGTATATCACAAAGTGCCTGCCTTCGATCATGTATTTAAAATGCTTTACACTTTCATAAATTGCCAACAACTCTCGATCGTACGCGCTGTACTGCTGCTGCGTCCGAGTCATCTTCTTCGAAAAGAACGCTAAAGGCTGCCATTCCCCTTTAACTAGCTGTTGCAGGACCGCGCCCAGGGCTGTGCTGGATGCGTCAGTAACCAAGGCGAGCGGTGCGTCTGCTGCTGGGTGAGCTAGTAAAGTAGCATGTGCTAGATTGGACTTACAGTTTTCGAAGGCTTCGAGCTGTTCTGGGGTCCAGGAGAGTGAAGTTGTACTCTTGATCTTGGGACCAGCCAGCATGCTATTCAGAGGTGACTGATTATCGGCAGCATGAGGAATGAATCTTCTATAAAAATTTAACATTCCAAGAAATCTACGCAGTCCACCCACGGTCTTAGGCGCTGGAAATGATGTTATAGCCTGTACCTTTTCATCCATTGGTCGTGTACGGCACACGACCGAGATGACAAACCCGAGAAACTGGACTTCTGTTTGTCCCCAAGAAGGCTTCGTTGATTAGGATGCCGTAGGCCTGGAATCTTTCAAATATTTGCTCTAGGTGCCCCAGATGTTCCTGTTGGTCACGAGAAAAAACTAAAACATCGTCAATGTATGAGTAGACAAAATCTAATCCTCTGAGCACTTCATCCAGGAACCGTTGGAATGTTTGAGCCGCGTTACGGAGTCCAAACGACATAAACGGGAACTCAAACATACCGAACGTTGTGGTAATAGCAGTCTTGCAGATATTTTCAGAGTAGACTGGGATCTGGTGGTAGGCTTTTACGAGATCGATTTTTGAGAAAACCTTACAACCATCCAGGCGATGCGAGTAGTCCTCGATATGATGGACTTGGTATCTGTCTGGGACAGTGCGTGCGTTGAGTGCACGGTAATCCCCACACGGTCTCCAACCGTTCCCTTTCTTGGGAACCAGGTGAAGAGCTGAGGCCCATGGGGAATCTGATGGTCGTGCGATGCCTTCTTGCAGCATCTCATCGAACTGGGCATTAGCTATCTTCAAGCGGTCAGGAGCTAACCGTCGTGGTCGACAAAATACTGGCGGGCCAGGCGTAGTCCGTATGTAGTGTACCGTCGAGTGCTTGACAACACGTGGTAGACCCGATGGCTTCGACAAGCTGGGGTACTGAGCTAAGAGTTGATGGTACTCACTACTGCCGGAGATTGTCTTTACGCTCGCCTGGTCGCACCGCCTGAGCTCCCCTGGTGATGTCAGTGTCGTGAGGCTGTCCACCAGCTTCCTGTTCCTGCAATCGATAACCAATCCGTAATGTGCAAGGAAATCAGAACCAATAATAGGTTTATCGACATCCGCGATCACGAAATTCCAGGTGAAGTTCCGCCTCAAACCCAAGTTCAAATGTTGCGTCAAAATGCCATAGGTGTGTATAACAGTTCCATTAGCTGCTGTTAATACGTAGTTATCGGGCGGTTTTCTGGTTAATCTATATTTCTTAGGTAACACGCAGAGGTCGGAACCGGTATCTATTAAATATTGTATTTTGCTAGCCTTGTCTGTAACAAATAGGCGACTGGTACCAGTATGACAGCCAGTTGTCGCCTCGATGGACTGTCGTTCTAGTTTTCCGCCTTGAAATTGCAAGGCGGTGTGCATTTCCGAGCATTTTCACTAAAAATACTATGATACCAGCACATACCTGGTTTCCTTGATTGGCTCCGACCTCGCGACTTCGACCTGCTGCGCGATCTGGACCTGTCGTGAAAACGAGAACGCCGACCGTTACCATTTATGTTCAACTGTGCAATCTGCTGAGACAACTCTTTCTGAATGCGTGACGTAATAGATTGTTCCAGACGTCTAAACATGTCCTCGAACGTACTGGCACTAGTGCTGGCCACCTGCGACGGGCCGGGGGCGACTTCCATTATTTGATCTGCCAGTATCGCGATGTCTTCCAAACTTGCCGATTTTTGCGATGCAATAATTGCTTGTACTTGCGTTGGTAACCTACTCGACCACATGGTACGCAGGAAGTCGTCGCTGACGCCACCTAAAGCCAACGATCTAAGATGGCGGAGAAACTGCGACGGCGTCCGGTCTCCTAATTCTTCATGAGTGAGTAATTGTCGCTTGCGATTCTCGTGCGAAATAGATAACCGGTTTATTAACTCCGTTTTTAACTTTTCGTATTTTCCGGTTCTCGGCGGATTAGTTAAAATATCGCGTACTTCGCGCGCAGCCTTTTGATCCAACTCGCGAATAACCTGAAAGTATTTGGTTGCATCGGTCTTAATTCCAGCGACTTCAAATTGTGCTTCCACTTGCGCGAACCAAACTTCAGGGTCATCCGGCCAAAACTGCGGCAACCGGACTGCAACGCGATCCACCGACGTTCCGGGATCCTGTCGAACATTCTCGTTCGGCGCTCCGGGATCTTGTCGAACATTGTCGACCGGTGCGATAGGTCTGAACCTTAACGCTTGGTCGGTATCAAGTTCGTTGTCGGTCATCTTGCCGCGGCGCGTGAAACAGCGAGTCACTATTTATAGTAATAGTTATTACACTACAAGTTATTAAACGTTCACGAGCGGTGTCACCAGCTATAGGAGCTATGCACTATAGTTTAGTCTTTAAATGAAAAGGCAAGAGTCTCAATTACACTGATATAATGGCACGAATAAAATTACAAAGCAAAAGCGAGTTTAGCGAGTGTGCGCGCGCGAGCGGAAAGCGACATGCGTCTTGCTTCGAGTTGGATCGATGTCTGCCGGCGCGGGCGCCGCTCGACTGGGAGCCGGTTTTTGCTACCGCGCCGCCTCGCGCGTAGGGATGGGGACGTAGTGCGCTAGTAATGCGCCACAAGCCTATTGCATCAGAGTAGTCCATTCAAAAAGCAACTCTAACGTTCAAAGTAGAAGATTCCAATTACAGATTTATAAAAAGTCCGCCGCATTAAATGAGCTGAGCTCAAGTTATACTGGAGTTGATTATAAGACGAGCCGGAATATGTCGTAAATTGCCTAGCTGCCCTTTCATGGCTGTCTCCTATTGAAACGCAGTACAATTTTTTCGTCTTTCGCTGATCCTTTTTTGTTCGTTTGATATCTTTGACAATCTTGTTTTATACGAGAACGATTGTTGTAGCGAAATTGCAAACGGAAAATACCTATATGGGGTGTTTTCTCGAGTTTCTTAGCAAAGTTGCTTACGAGTATTTTTTTCTCATCTTATCTTACTATCATCAAAATAGGTACGAGAACTCTTGCGTCTGAATTTATTCATCAGTATTTGTGTTAAATATGTATGTGGTTTACCGCACTAAGTAAGTAGTGTATCTACACATTACTTACTTAGGGCGGTAAAACAAAGAATGTCTCAGATCGCAGAAATTTGACGCCCAAGCCAAAGGCAAGGGCGTTACATATGCGATCTGAGGCTTTCTTTACTACAGCCCGTGGTGAGTACAGACTTTTAGTCTCTCCCTGGCCAGGAAGTGGGATTTTCCGCACGCGTAGTGTGCGGTAATTGACACTTTGGGGCCAGGTATGACGTAAATTATTATTATTAGGAGTACTAAGATTGTGTGATGACTGTATGACTTTTGTCGTTACCTACATTTTTTTATGTGAGTCAATCAGAGATTGATAATGATAACATAAAATATCGCTTCTGCAAGAACAGCAGGTCGATCAGGAAACGCATTATACGAACGTTGGGTAGGTCTAAATGTCACTTTTTATATGGAAAATTGACAGTTAAATTGTACTGACGCGCGTTTGGAACGTTACTTGATCGACCCACTATTAGACAAGCACGCATTTGAGTAGTCCACGGAAAGAACATGTCTAGTATTTTTTTTTTCAAAATGAGATTTTAATGTCACGTAATATTTCATAACGAGCTCAACATTTTGACATTAAAATAACACTTTGAAAAAAAAATGTGACTAGACATGTTCTATCCGTGGACCCTTCATTTCATAAAATAGACTCGGTATTGGGATATGCCCTTGATTGCTATGGACTTACATTCAAATCTTACATAGACAAACTTGAAGCATTGCAAATTAGATTCTTAAAATTACTAGTAAATAAATAAACGAAAAACAGTTGCAAGGGCGATTATTCAAAATCATTTAAAATCTGTAAAATACCTTTTAGCAGTCGAGCGAATCATAGCAATCGAGTACATAGCCCAATACCGATAGAACACAAACATAGCACAAGGTCGGTGTCCGCGGGTAAGTATGAAGTACCTTGGGTTGATAACTATTTTGGAGACCGTACTTTAGCCAAGATACTTGCGTACTTCGTAAATGCCTTACCCGAAGACATCCGACATGAACAAAATAAACATACATTTAAAAGATCACTAAAAAAACACCTACTGCATACACTTAAGTAACGTTTGCTTATTTTGCAAACAAGCGTTATCATTATCAAACTCATATTTATAATAAGATTAATAAGTTAGCATTTAAGTATAAAATAGGATTAAAATAGTATTTTTCACAATCGTGTTATAATAGAGAGCTTTTTAGTCGAGTACCGTGTTAAGGTACGAGATTAAAAAGCTTGATTATAACACTATTGTGAACAATAATTTTTGTACGAGTTCATTAAAATTAATTTTCTACGAGTCAACTGAACTAATTAAACAAACTCGATACTAATGAAACGTAGTGCAGCCTATCGCTCGTACGCTCGTTGATATCTTAAAAGACATGAACGAGCGTACGACATCAACGAGTAAACTCAATAATCAAAGCGATTCTATTGGTCCAATTCATTACAGCTCGGTAAAGCACCCACGTGATTGGTCGAATTTATTTTAGTTCTATTTTCAAATTTTTTTCGGTTGTCTGGAGCGTATCGAACCAGTTATTTCGATTGTTTCGACAGTAACATGGACTACAACTATGAAAATAGTGACGTTGCAGTATTCTCTATGAAATCTTAATACACAGATTTTAATCGACGAGTACAAAAACGATTTATTATTATGTTATGTATATTAACACATTCATGGCCACGCTAATCTCGTAGCGCTACGCCGTAGTCCGTAGCAGGTTAAACCGCGTATGTAGCGAAAAGAGCTCGTAGCGCTCTGACGCATATGTGACGTCATGGGCACTGAGTGGGTTAAGCATAAAAGAGCACCTGCAGGCAAACTGTTTAAACAGTTTTGCAGGGACATGTTTAAGATTAAGTTTTTTATATCTTTGGTTAATAACACAGATGTATGAATATAAGGAGATCGGACATGGCGGCCGATTTGTATAGAGTGAGCCTGTCGCAAGTACATTAACCCACACAACGCCCAAGTAATTGACAAGACAAAGCACGCACACATCTAAAACACACACACTTGTATACCTACACGCTTATTTGACAATAAACGCGCATCATATCAGGCATTTTGGGAAAAAACGTAATATTCTCTGCGATCAGCACGCGTGCACAGTATGGCAGTGTATGCCCATTGAGCATACAGCTGCAACACGGCCTCCGGCGGCTTGTCCTCTCTCTAGTATTCTATGCTCTGAGGTTAATAAATAAAAATAAAAAAAACTGTTTAATCATAATACTACAACTAAACTTTTTTAGGTGTGCAGAGTTGTATAATGTGGCAGTGAGTTAGGTCGCCTTTGGTTACATATTGTAGGTAATTTTACTCGCATTTTGTTAGATTACCTACAAGATATCCAGGCACATCTTTCTACACACAAACAAATCCTACAGTACCTTGATTCCGCCACAGAGCAAAGCCGACACGGCCGAGCCTAGCCGACGGCTGCCACGATCCGCAGAGATGGCACCCGTCGATTTTACGCCCCATGTTTGTTAATAACATGATAACAACCAGAGGAATTATGTTGATAACATGTCAATAAATAATAATAAATGGCCCAATGAGTGTCTTCTTACAGAAGTAAAATTGACAAGTCTACATATATGTGCGTCCGTTCTATGACTGAATAAAATTTCTCGTTTAATAACTCTCAAAACAATGAATCCTCAAAATACCGCGCAAAAGACTCCTCAAGAATCGTAAGCGCCCATAGGCTACGGCGTCTACTTACCGTCAGATACAAGTGCGAGTCGGACTCGCGCACTGATTCCGTACAAAATGTATATTTTTCAGATTGTTCCCTGTACTTGAAGTATAACACGATATATTACTTGCCCATAGTTCTAGGTCAATGGAAAGTACCCTATGAATTGTGATTTCCTTGATAGTGTCTAAATATTCGTTTTTTGCGGCATAAACGGCCGAATCTTATTTTTTACGTTAACTTAGTAGTTTGATTTTTTGACAGCTTCAAGGGACTGTATCGTTGTTTTTTCACAGCTTCAAGGGATTCTACTTCAGACCTGATTATATGGTTTTAATTTCAACTACATACCTCCACGCGTTTCCTAGATAAAGAAAATGTCTTGACAGACAGATAGACAGACAGACAACAAAGTGATCCTATAAGGGTTCCGTCTTTACCTTTTGAGGCACGGAACCCTAAAAACCACCTCGAGTATCAAAGATGACCTTTACTTCCCTGAAATGGGTTCTAAGCGTCGAGCTCGCTACTTAGCATACAAATGCTTCCTTCTCTACCTCGCGGTAATTATAAGCAAACAATAGATTTATGCAAATGTGTAATAGAAAGCTAAAATTATGTTTCAGAGAACATAATAAGGTCATTGCGTCAGTTAGTGGCCATCTAATTTAGTGCCAGTTTGCGACCGCTTTGATGAGTTGATAAACGGATTGAAACAAAATTCCTGTAACATAAAAAAAAGTCATAAGTCATTTTATTAGTAATATTATAAATATTACATGTCATCATTCTTAGATACAATAAAATCACTCACAGAACAGATCACTGTTTTTTGGGTCTGAAGTTGAAGTAATGTTGTTTTCTTCAATTGAAGAAACCTCAGTATTCTGGTGATCGCTTACTGAAACACTAACACCTTGGTCACGACTTTGGACTTTTTTATCTGTTAATTGCGCGGTCGAGACGCGCAACGCACTGTGGTTAGTTGGGATCACGCGCAATGAACAGATAAAACGCTGGTCGCAGGTCGCTTAAGACCAAAGTCGTGGCCAAGGCATTACTGGTTACGATACCGGCGCAATTACCCTTATTTATCACTAGCTTTTGCCCGCGACTTCGTCCGCGCGGAACTCGTTTATATCGTAACTTTCTCCCCCCTTTTCACCCCCTTAGGTGATGAATTTCCAGATAAAAACTATCTTTAGTAAGGACTCTTTGGGAAGGCCCCGGAATTCAAAGTATCTCTATACCAAATTTCATCTCAATCGGTTCAGCGGTTTAAGCATGAAAAGGTAACAGACAGACAGAGTTACTTTCGCATTTGTAATATTAGTATGGATTGTATGAAGGAAAGGGTATCGATGCATGTAGGCTTTTTTCAGTATTATTTTGCATATTTTCATATCACACGGCCGTATTGACCTTTTCTACTAAACGGTAGGATTCAATTAACTGACTTGTAATTTAAACATTTTATATGTAACATCTAATAGTTTTCAAAATAGCCATAATCAAACGTCTTTTTTACCCCGTTTTAGAAAACATCTTCAAAACTAAGGCCGCCATAAGGTACCTTTACCCTTGGAACGTCAATTTACTTATGTAATGTTAATGTTCCTATTCCCCAGGACTCCCAACTACCGCTATACCGTAATTGGGTTCCATCCAAATTTTCACCCCCAATTGACCCCCTTAGGGGATGATTTCTGGAATAGAAACTATTATATTTATGTCCTTTTCCAGGACTCAAACTATCGTTCAACCAAATTTTATCAAAATGTGACACAAACAAATTTCCACCTTCAATTACACCCCCTTAGGGGATGATTTTCGGAAAAAAACTATCCTATGTCCTTCCTTATCTATCGCTATACCGTAAATGGGTTCAATCCAAATGTTCATCCACCATTTCTCACCCCCTTAGGGGATGATTTCCTCCTTTTATGTGTTCCGGAATAAAAAAAATTCTGTGTTCTTTCCTAGAACTCTACCTCTCTCTATACCAAATTTCATCTAAATGGGTTCTATCCAAATCTTCAACCCTCATTTCACCACCTCAGGAAATGATTTTTCGGGTTAAAAACTATGCATTGTCCTTCCCTAGGACTCCTTCTATCTATTTACCAAATTTCATCTAAATGGGTTTTATCCAAATTTTCACCCCCTATTTTATCCCTGAGAGGATGATTTTTGGGATTAAAACTATCCGTTGTCATATTCCGGGACTCAAACTATCTTTGAACCAAATTTCATCAAAATGGGTCACAAACAAATTTTCACCCCCAATTACACCCCCTTATGGGATGATTTTCAGGAGTAAACTATCCTATGTCCTTCCCCAAGACTCCAACTCGCTATACCGTAAATGGGTTCCATCCAAATTTTCATACCCCATTTCACCCCCTTAGGAGATGATTTCTGGACTTAAATTATGTTAAGTCCTTCCCCAGGACTCTGAACTATATCCATACCAAATTTCATCTAAATCGGTTCTATCCAAATTTTCACCCCTCATTTCACCCCCTCAGGAGATGATTTTGGATAAAAACTATGCATTGTCCTTCCCTGGGACTCCTTCTATCTCTATACCAAATTTGAACTAAATGGGATTTATCCACATTTTCATCCCTATTTCATCCCCTTGGGGGATGATTTTCGGGATTCAAACTATCCATTGTCATCCTCCGGGACTCAAACTATATTTATACCAAATTTGATCTAAACGGAGTCCATCCAAAATTTCACCCCCATTTTACCCCCTCAGGGAAAGATTTCCGGAATAAAAACTATCCAATGTCCTTCCCCAGAACTTAAACTACCTTTTAACCAAATTTCATCAAAATGGGTTACATCCAATTTTTCACCCCCCCATTTTACCCCCTAAAGGGAAGATTTTCGGGATGAAACCTATTCTTTAACCTTTTCCGGGACTCAAACTAATCATATACCAAATTTCATCTAAATCGGTGCAGCGGTTTAAGTAGCTCCATACAAATTTTCACCCCCCATTTCATCCCCTTAGGGGTTGATTTCCAGGATAAAAACTACCCTAAGTCCTTCCCCAGGACACAAACTATCTCTATGCCAAATTTCATCTTAATCGGTTCAGCCGTTTTCACGTGATGCGCGGTCACATAAACAGACAAACAGATAAACAGATAAACAGACAAACAGATAAACAGACAAAAATTCTAAAAACTGTTGGAACGTGTTCTGTTATCGATTCTAAGTATCCCTAGCCAATTTTTTTTCGAATATCTTCCATGTACAGACTTTCGACCCTCTTCAGCTTTATTATATGTATAGATAATGATTATGTTGTCTACTTTATCAATCAACTTTGCTTGTGTACAAGATCGATTCACGAAAGCCGAATAATGTCTAAAGATGTGTGCATCACATAATTATTAATATTTTATTAGTTTAGTTAGTTATTAAGCTAATTAAGCATGTAAATTGCAGTGTCCTTGCAGGGCTCATAGCTGATCTTATTTTCAACCGACGAAAAAAACGGAGGAGGTTCTCAAGTCGACGCGTATATATATTTTTTTTATGTATGACCACGCATAACTTTTTACAGAGTAGTTCGATTTGGATTATTCTTTTTTAGTTAGAAAGGGTATACCCCGAAGTTGGTCCCATATAAATTTGGAAATAAAAAAAGTAACCCTAAGCGTAGGAAAATAGGGGATTATTGATTTTTCGTCGGTTAAAACTTTGTTTTTAAAGTAAATTATGATATACCACCTTATGTATACCTATGAAAGCAATAAATTACTGAACACTGAATTAAATACAGGTTGATGCAAAAAGTGATTATGATAATTGTGTTTCAGAGTAAATATATAATTGTTACCATGTTTACGACCAACGCGAAAATCTACTCTACGGACTGACCAATAGAGGAAAACCAGTTTAGTAGATAAAAGTTAAGTTTAATATCGTGAATGTAATGTGAGTGTACACTTGTACAGCTGTTAGAAACTTAGTACTTAACCGTTATAATTAGGCATAGGAGTATTTTTAGCACAGTAAGACTAAAGTAAGCTATGGAGTCGTTGTAAGCATTAAAATTAAAGTTATACTCATACTCATCCTCATTAATTTAATTCATAAAATAAATAATAACTATAAAAAATACACTACCATCGTCATTGACGAATAAAAAAATATATGAGAAGGACCCACGGAAAGAACATGTCTACTTAGTTACTTTTTTTTCAAAATGAGTTTTTAATGTCACGCAATAGTCCATAACGAGCGCAACATTTTGACATCAAAATCTCATTCTGACATCAAAATCTCGTTTTGAAAAAAAAAAGTGACTAGATGTTTCTTCCGTGGACCCTTCATATTATTTGTTATTCGTCAATGAAGATGGTGGTGTATTTTTTTTATAGTAATTATTTATTTTATGAATCAAATGAATGAGGATGAGTATGAGTATACATTTAATTTAAATGCTTACAACGACTCCATAGCTCACTTTAGTCTTACCGTGCTAAAAATACTCCGATGCCTGGTTATAATGTAAGTCAATACAAGAACACCGTCTTTACAGCTTTTATGCAGCCAGTATAGAATATACGCAGTTTATATGCATTGTGATAATACTAATTATCACTACACCTATGGGAATCTAATAGAAAACATCAATTAGGGTACGCCAATAATGTTGCCGGTAAAATCTAGACGTAATGTACGGTGTGTTACCGACACGTGGGCATTTATTAAAACTGCTAATTATGTTCCATTAGCAATTGTTTACATGTATCAGCAAATCATAACTATGTAAATTAACCTGCATAATTAAATTTCCAAAATCCGAATTTTCAATGTACTACGTGTATGACGTCGCACTTAACAAAGTATGAAGAGCTGTCACTTATTTACACTTACTTACTTGTCAATTTTCTTGGCTGTACATTGCTGGCAATTTAAATTTAGTTAGAAAGTTAATGAAGTCTGAATTTTAGTTTATTAATTAAATAATCATGGTTAAGTTAAAGAACTATGTTACTTAAAAGCCCGCATGCCGGTAACACACTGTATAATATATACGTCAAGTCAAATAGACCCACTCAATGCTCCGAGAGAACCCGGCTTGTGCAGATTCCGTCCAGATTAACTTTATGATTTATGTGACTTAAGTTCGTCGCTCACTGTATAAGTTTAAAACTTTGCCTCTCCATCATTATCTTCTCTCGAATTTCATTTTGCGTCTATAAAAAGGTTTGGTTTGGTTCCATATATTATGTATAAACAGTTCCTGTGGGTTTTTAATGCTTTTTGGTTCTTCTATGGCAATCGGTAGCGGTAAGACGAGGAGTGTAGTTTAATAATCTTAATGTTACACCTGGCCATAAAGGGGCTATTTCCGCTACGTGTACAGAATATACCTACCTTTTCACCTCACTGCCTCGGAAAGCCGTCTTTTATCCTTTAAAACCAGTGAGCAAAATCGCATTTTATCCACTAGTGGTGAAAGTAATTTGACCTTTGAGCGTGTATAAGTAACTGTGTTTTTAAGCACCTTAAAATTCTATAAGAAACATTTGTTTTTTTATAATAATAATAAAATAAAAATAAAATTCGTTTAATTCAGACAACCACGGGTCCATACATGTTAAAATTATTATCTAGGTTTACCTACTTAATTACTAGTGTTAGTTATTTCAAAGTAAAAGAACCAGGACACTCACGTGTACGAGGTGACTATAGAGTGTACTCTGGTCCAATGTATGACAAGCTGACTGTCCATCCTGTCAGCTATAACGGCCAGGAGGCTGTTGCGGCTGTCCCGCAGGCGCCGGAGCGCGGCTGCGCATCGCGCACGCATGATGGCCGGGAAACCATCCACGCATAATGAGTATTGAGGATGATTATTTGATGGATGATGACGGATGAAGGATGATGAATGTCGGATGGACGGATGACGGATGACTGATGATGGATGACGGATGACTGATGATGGATGATGGTGATGATGACGATGATGGAATGAGTACAAATAAAGAATTATTTTTTATGAGCTGTTGCTTTGCATGTTGCACTTTCCTCGCTACAGTGAGCTGAAATTTTTTGTGTTACACACGGGTGCAAATGTATTTTACTTCTCGTGTGTTGAATTACTCGCTTTGCTCGTGGTTCAACTATAGAATCATTTCGCTTGCTAGCGTTTCAATTCCACATTCGCGGGTAAAATAGAACTTTGCACCCTTGTATAACAAATAACTATATCCTGGCCAGAGAGAAACGTAAAACTTTGTAGTCACCTAGAGCGGTAAAACAAAGGATGTTCAGGTTGCTAGCGTCACACCCGAGCCGAAGGCAATTAGGACTGTAGGTATGTACTTTAATAGGCTCTAACACGTTCCTGGTTTGAGCATCTGTTGGCCCATGTTTATGGACTGTATGCCCTTACGCGTGTTCAAAAAGTTACACAACTACTCAGGCCACCGTAAAATTTTATTCCACCCCTTAAAAGTCCCACAAACACCAACATGTATGTTTATTTACAGTCACGTCTAAAAACAAGTACCTATACGGTTTCGAACTAAGCCATGTCTGGGGAATAGGACTGAAAATTATAGGGTAAATCGCCAATAACGGGCCACCGTTCAATAACTGGCCACCTGGCCACCTCATACTAAAAATTAATTCTGTTCACCTATAATCAAATCCATTTTTAGTATAAGGTGTTAATTACTGGCCACCCTTCAATAACTGGCCACGTTATACTAAATTGAATATTGTTTGTAGAGGAACAGAGTTTATTTTTAGTATGAGGGGGGGCAGTTATTGAAGGGTGGACAGTAATTAACACCTTATACTAAAAATGGATTCGATTATAGGAGAACAGAGTTAATTTTTAGTGTGAGGGGGCCAGTTATTGAGCGGTGGTTATTGGCGATTTACCCTATACATACATTTATATTTGACCAAACCGGCGTTAGCGTTTCCATAGCTCGCATCGGGGTAGTAGAAGTAGTAATAGTCTTTACAATGCACTTGCTCTGAATGTGCCCCTTTATATGGTTCAACATAAACACGGGAAGTGGTCGATGCCAGCACGAGCAGCGTGCTCAGGCACCTGCCCGTGCGGAATGGATTTCAGTACAATATTGCCGCATACTATGCGGGAATGAAAGTTCGTGACCATTAAAATTTTACCTTTTATGCATATTTTTTTTATTTCCTCGCATGATGTGTAAAATGTTGTATGATACACGTGCGGATAGATAATTCCCAACTCGTGTCGATCAAAAACACTCCCTGACGGTCGTGTTTTTGGTCATCGCCACTCGTTGGAAATTACCTACTTTCCGCACTTGTATCATAAATAACTATTATTGCAACATAACATAAGAAAAACATGGTACAGGAGTATAATAAGTAATGGTAACAACAGGTGGTCTTATCGCTTTAGAGCGATCTCTCCCTGACAACCTTTGGGTAGCAGGAAATATTCGGGGTCTATATTGAAATCATATCGTTCACTTCTCCGCATATCTGAGGAATTTGGTGAACCACATTTTTTTTTATCTAATGCATGGACACATTTGTTTTGAAGCAACGACCTTAGGTAAATCGATTGCCATAATAGTTTTCCCTATTTAACTTTGTCGCAACTATACCATTCAAAAGTCATAAATGACAGGACAATCGATATCATGACAAATAATTAACCCTTTTCCAGGCCGGCAGTTGGAAAATGACAATCGGGTGTCAATCTTATTCATTGACATTAAGACATATGTTTGACAAGCAGTATGCGGTCGATATAACGCCTCTGCCTGAAAAAGGGTTAAGGAGTCTTAATCATTATGGCATAAATAATAGGATTAACTTATTTTAAAACTAATTATATGTTAAAGAACATGAATGTTATGACTAAACGTTATGACAAAGTCCAATGGGTAGAACTGTTATGGCAAGTGACTTTAGGACATACGTTAGTAGGGATGATAGACAAGGTGTTACGTATTTAAATATGTTCCAAGCATTTATTGTTATTCTTTTAATTTATTAATTTAGAAGACACTTAATAGGTACTTAGACAAAGGTACAAGACGCTTAATCAAACACATGTTCATGCAAAACTTGCTTGTTCTGATACGCTACCGTGCGAATCGTATGAAATAAGAAACAGATATGAAGTGACGAAGAAGAATAGACCCCATCATGATTATGATGATTTATTCACAACGCAGGTGAATTTCACAAACACCTAACCCTTACCGCGCTCAATTACCCCAAAATAAAGGACCCTGGACCCGAGTCACACATCACTTAATAACCGGGAAGCTAATCTGAGAAACAAAGGCGCCACGTAAGCGATGGAGGGTTAAATGGTGTGAAAACGTTTCACACCCGTGAACAGTGATGTATGTGGCCTATAAATAAAGGAGTACTTCTGTGCGCGACTGTCCGTTGAAACAGAGAATGTACTCGTACTAACCTTATTCCGTGCTGCAAGACTAAGTGGGAAGAGTACTTTAGTTCAGTGCAATCACAAAGAGAAATGGAACGTAATTTAAAGTTTATTATTAAATCTCTGTTAGATTGTGTGAAATAAAAAATGAAAAAACTTCTGTTGTGTCTGGTTTACGAGTTTTTCGACTGAGGAAGACACCTCCCGCACAGCGCGCTACCGCGGTATCCACGAACGCATGGTATTTTAGGATATTTTTCAGCTGCTGTGTCTCAATACTTTAGTACTGAAAGATACTGAAAGAAAAAACACGTGTTTTTTTATTTTTTTCTCTGGAATCCACTGTGAAATTTTGAACGGTTATTATAATTACACCCTGTAGTCACGAGTCACGCAACGCCTCCGAATCTCATCCTCGCAACCTCCGGCATTGGCGCGATTGAAAATACTTTTTATTTACTAG
Organism: Epinotia brunnichana; assembly: GCA_963854355.1. Classification (NCBI taxonomy): domain Eukaryota; kingdom Metazoa; phylum Arthropoda; class Insecta; order Lepidoptera; family Tortricidae; genus Epinotia; species Epinotia brunnichana. The sequence goes on from OY977940.1 coordinate 4,473,890, forward strand.
TATTAAACAGATGTTGGGTGCCTCTAATTAATAAACTATTTATATTCGACTTTATAGTTTTATCTTAAATTAAAACAGTTTTTCTAGAAGTGACAATTAATAATCCAGTAAAAACAATATAGATTAGGACGAAACAAGTCATACACAAAAAGTTAAATGCAGAAATTGTAAAATGGTAATGTTAAAACTTTCGAATGGAATAAAGTGACTTAACTACTCTCGTAAACCATAATAACGGTTTCCGGTAAAGCGGTTTACAGCTCTTTCTTTAAACGAGTGGAATAATATTAAGCTTCTTACCGGTATTGCTTTCATTTTATTATCTGTAGCGAGCTCAAACTTTCAGTGCTGGGACCTAACGGGCACTTTTCTCTACGAACGGATTTTCGCATGTATCGCAGGCTATGAAGGGTAGGACTATGAAATCTTTGGCAGAGCGAGTTAATAATTTTTTTGTTGGTATAATCTAAGTATTTTTAGGAAAAAATACGTTTAGGAAGTGATGCAGACCAGTGCCAGACGGACGGCCGAACTGACAGTCAGAAATAATGAAAGACATTAACACAGTACACAGGAAACAGACTAAAATAATTAATACTCCGATGTTGAAAACTGCTTACGCCAGGAGACAGCAAAGATCACGATCGGCAAAACTTTATAATGCTATAAATAAAGTCATAAATATTTACCCTAATACACTCTACGAATGCAAAACTAAATTAACTGAATGGTTAAAAACAAAAAACTACCATGATATTGAAAATCTACTATTTCAGAACACTTAATCCACAACTCACATACTATTTCTTATTTACATTCACTCACACACTCTCTATACACAAATATACACACACAAATATACACACACACACACACACACACATACTCTCTCTATCACACACACACACACACACACACACCCACACACACACACACACACACACACACACACACACACGCACGCGCACACACACACACACACACACACACTTACACACACACACACACACACTTACACACACGTACACACACACACACACACACACACACACACACACACATACATAAGGCCCGCGTTACGCGGGACTATCCTCTCCTATTATTTATTAAGTAAAGTAAAGTAAATATAAAGATTTTAGATTTTAGGTTAAGCTAAGTAAGTTTGTATAATATGTGTACACCTAAAATTAAATTATTAAGATTAACATGTGGAAGAGCGGGGTCTCTTAACACAAGCATATTTTAATGCTTAAAAAGAGGCACCAACTCCAGACTATGTAAATATTTTAAGATACTGAATAAATGCTTTATTTATTTATTATTATTAGTACCGTAATGAATAGGTAGGTACTTAGGCTTCTGTTTGGTACCCTACGGGTATAAATCCATTAAAACATCGTGAGATATCTAGGAGAATATTATACATATTAGATTCTAATTTAGAACTAAATTTATCCTAGGATAATTATTTACTTTAATAGCAACTGGAAAAAGAACTTGCGATCAGAAAGCAGTTTAGTTTGACCGGCTTTGTTCCATGTTGATTAATCAGCACTCAATTTACTTGTTAAACTCAACTGTGCGCTCAAGTCTAGTATAATCTGACACCTAGATTCATGACAGTTCTGCTTGATTAGAGGTCATAGTATGCACACTGGTGAGTATGTAAATTGTTCTGCAGATTTTGTTGATACCGCAGGCTGTCTGATATATTTTTCAGCTTTATATTCACAAATATAATGTTAGTTGACTACCTATCTACTAACCAGTGTAAGTAACCTCTGTCTGTTCACGTATTGTGGGTAGCTAGGAGAAGTTGTGGGACGACTCGAGTTAGGTTATGAATCACATAGCAGGGGTTTATTGTAATCCAAGTATTGAAGTAGGAACCTGTTTTTTACGAGTTATTGAGCATGGTATTTGTATATACCTTGGTCTTTTTATATATCGTGAACCAAGGTCAGAAATATAGAAAAGTGATATAACCTCGTTCGCCGTAATAAATGTATCTGTAATAGATATAAGATAAACGTACGAGCTTAAGTGGCAGTGGGCGGGGTACATTGCACGTAGGACCGATGGCCGTTGGGGCGGAAAGGTTCTCGAATGGCGACGACGTACCGGAAGGCGCGGCGTGGGTAGTTCCCCCACAAGGTGGACTGATGATCTGGTAATGTCTGTTTCCCTTAAGGCTAAACATAAATTCGAAAAGCGTCCGTTATACACATGCAATACCAACCGTGAGTGGCAAGACAGCGTTGTTGAGAAAGAGTGTACTAGGCATGGCTTCCAAAATATATAATTTCTTACCAGAAAGCCTAAAGAAATTAAATATGTCAATGTTTAAAAACAAATTGAAGTTAAAACTTTTAGAGAGAGCATATTACACCATTGACGAGTTTTTTTTAGATAGAAGTATCCTAAATAAGTAAAATATGTTATAAAAATATAAGAATGTTCTTCTTAAAAATATGTAATTTTAAAAGGTTTAAGTAAATTTAATGCTCAAAAAAAATGTTTGTATTAGTTGTAGTTTTTAGTTTGTAAGGCTCAACATTTGTACACCTTTTAGGTAGGTCACAGCGTACTGTATTTTTATTCTATTGTCACCTATTATGTAACCTGTGTATCACAAATAAATATTTACTTTACTTTACTTTACTTTAAATGTCGCGGGAGTCCGCTGGATGCGGGTGGCGCAGGACCGGTCATTTTGGCACTCTTTGGAGGAGGCCTATGTTCAACAGTGGACGTTTTTCGGTTGATATGATGATGATGATGACGAAACGTACGAGTGCTCGACGCTGTACTTAGTATATGTAATGTCCGTATATGGCATGGACACTCTATGTCTAAGTGACATGGCTTTAATTCAAATAAAGAAACTTCCTCTTAGTTCGAATTTAGCACATCTATCTATCTATACATATAATAAAGCTGAAGAGGGTCGAAAGTCTGTACATGGAAGATATTCGAAAAAAAATTGGCTAGGGATACTTAGAATCGATAACAGAACACGTTCCAACAGTTTTTAGAATTTTTGTCTGTTTATCTGTTTATCTGTTTGTCTGTTTATCTGTTTGTCTGTTTATGTGACCGCGCATCACGTGAAAACGGCTGAACCGATTAAGATGAAATTTAGCATAGAGATAGTTTGTGTCCTGGGGAAGGACTTAGGGTAGTTTTTATCCTGGAAATCAACCCCTAAGGGGATGAAATGGGGGGTGGAAATTTGTATGGAGCTACTTAAACCGCTGCACCGATTTAGATGAAATTTGGTATATGATTAGTTTGAGTCCCGGAAAAGGTTAAAGAATAGGTTTCATCCCGAAAATCTTCCCTTTAGGGGGTAAAATGGGGGGGTGAAAAATTGGATGTAACCCATTTTGATGAAATTTGGTTAAAAGGTAGTTTAAGTTCTGGGGAAGGACATTGGATAGTTTTTATTCCGGAAATCTTTCCCTGAGGGGGTAAAATGGGGGTGAAATTTTGGATGGACTCCGTTTAGATCAAATTTGGTATAAATATAGTTTCAGTCCCGGAGGATGACAATGGATAGTTTGAATCCCGAAAATCATCTCCCAAGGGGATGAAATAGGGATGAAAATGTGGATAAATCCCATTTAGTTCAAATTTGGTATAGAGATAGAAGGAGTCCCAGGGAAGGACAATGCATAGTTTTTATCCAAAATCATCTCCTGAGGGGGTGAAATGAGGGGTGAAAATTTGGATAGAACCGATTTAGATGAAATTTGGTATGGATATAGTTCAGAGTCCTGGGGAAGGACTTAACATAATTTAAGTCCAGAAATCATCTCCTAAGGGGGTGAAATGGGGTATGAAAATTTGGATGGAACCCATTTACGGTATAGTGAGTTGGAGTCTTGGGGAAGGACATAGGATAGTTTACTCCTGAAAATCATCCCTAAAGGGGGTGTAATTGGGGGTGAAAATTTGTTTGTGACCCATTTTGATGAAATTTGGTTCAAAGATAGTTTGAGTCCCGGAATATGACAACGGATAGTTTTAATCCCAAAAATCATCCTCTCGGGGATAAAATAGGGGGTGAAAATTTGGATAAAACCCATTTAGATGAAATTTGGTAAATAGATAGAAGGAGTCCTAGGGAAGGACAATGCATAGTTTTTAACCCGAAAAATCATTTCCTGAGGTGGTGAAATGAGGGTTGAAGATTTGGATAGAACCCATTTAGATGAAATTTGGTATAGAGAGAGGTAGAGTTCTAGGAAAGAACACAGAATTTTTTTTATTCCGGAACACATAAAAGGAGGAAATCATCCCCTAAGGGGGTGAGAAATGGTGGATGAACATTTGGATTGAACCCATTTACGGTATAGCGATAGATAAGGAAGGACATAGGATAGTTTTATTCCGAAAATCATCCCCTAAGGGGGTGTAATTGAAGGTGGAAATTTGTTTGTGTCACATTTTGATAAAATTTGGTTGAACGATAGTTTGAGTCCTGGAAAAGGACATAAATATAATAGTTTCTATTCCAGAAATCATCCCCTAAGGGGTCAATTGGGGGTGAAAATTTGGATGGAACCCAATTACGGTATAGCGGTAGTTGGGAGTCCTGGGGAATAGGAACATTAACATTACATAAGTAAATTGACGTTCCAAGGGTAAAGGTACCTTATGGCGGCCTTAGTTTTGAAGATGTTTTCTAAAACGGGGTAAAAAAGACGTTTGATTATGGCTATTTTGAAAACTATTAGATGTAACATATAAAATGTTTAAATTACAAGTCAGTTAATTTAATCCTACGGTTTAGTAGAAAAGGTCATTACGGCCGTGTGATATGAAAATATGCAAAATAATACTGAAAAAAGCCTACATGCATCGATACCCTTTCCTTCATACAATCCATACTAATATTACAAATGCGAAAGTAACTCTGTCTGTCTGTTACCTTTTCATGCTTAAACCGCTGAACCGATTGAGATGAAATTTGGTATAGAGATACTTTGAATTCCGGGGCCTTCCCAAAGAGTCCTTACTAAAGATAGTTTTTATCTGGAAATTCATCACCTAAGGGGGTGAAAAGGGGGGAGAAAGTTACGATATAAACGAGTTCCGCGCGGACGAAGTCGCGGGCAAAAGCTAGTAATATATATTATTGATTTGACATAAAGTGCCCATGCCTTAAACTAGTACAGCGTCGAGCACTCGGACGTTTACCTTATGCGATTTTGAATTTGGATTCAACAAACATTCTATCAGAGTACAAAACGCCATTGAATCTGGGGGCACGGCAGTGCCCCCGCCAAGTCGAGCAAAACAAAGAGGCACGGCCGTTACCATCCTTTTCTCGAAGCCGTTCAGGCCATTTTCAACATCCTGTAATTTTGTGCTGGCTAAAGCTAGAACCCTGAATTTTCAGGAACATGTAGGGCATAATATGGCTAACATATAATATCAATAACATTTAATTTGAACTTTTAGTTTAAGAACTATTGTCCGTTAAAGTTCGTTAGTTTTGTCACTGACTCACTTATATACTGATAATGATCACGCTAATTCTAAGGTTCTTCTAGCAGACCAACAATCTCCAAATTTCAAACGTAATGAGTTTGAAGCCTAGTTACTCATAAAAAAAATCTAAAAATATTGCAATTTCAGTCACGTTTCAGAGATATACAAACTGCATAAGTAATCCTGTACAAATACATGCGATTACCAAGTTACTTTTGCAGTTCCTTCCTGCAAAACTATACAAACATTATTTGTGGTTGGTAAAATAACATTGCCATACAAAGTCTACAATAAGAAATGAGATCCTATAAAAAACATTCCATGTATAAAATAGGCCAATTCTCGAAACTCTTTCACAGTAAAAAGTGGTGAGATATTTCGTAGAGCCAAGTCAGGCATTCTTATTAATCTTAATTTGCTTGCTAAATAAAATTTTGTGACTTGGCAATCACACTTACATACACTTATAGTTTTAGGTACCTATGCAAAAATTGGTAAATGCAGTAAATTTGTATGATTCCCAAGTTGCAGAATTTTATTTAGCAAGCAAATAAATATTAATAAGAATGCCTGACTTGGCTCTACGAAATATCTCACCACTTTTTACTGTGAAATAGTTTCGAGACTTGGCCTTTTTTTTACATGGAATGTTTTTAATGGGATTACACAATTTTACACAATTTTTTTCATTAACACAAACAAGAGATGACTTACATTTGCCATGATGATGTGCTGAACATTTTTAGACATTAGAGGTAGCTCAATAAGTACTAGTTAGTAATTTATTTACCATTTGACGTGACAGAGACGTCATGACAAGTTTTAAATTCTGTTTGTATTTAGAAACTACAGTGTTTTAAACTCACGACTCAGCTTTAACCCTTAAACGGGCCTAACGATTTATCTGCTTTTGAATACTGATTATAGTAGATAATAGCCTAGAAAAAAAAGTAATTTCTAGTTTTACTTTTATTATTATTGTAATCGAAAAAATACCCCGTGGTCCCCATGTGACCACTGCCCATTAATGAAAGATGCATGTGGTTCATATGTGGCCACTGCTCTACTAGCAAATACTTTCCTTTTAATGGTAAGCTATGTCTTTAGAAGAAATCTTTGGTACATAAAACCAAAATATGTTATGAGAACATTTGTCCCATCCCATCATCAGAATTGCGTTTTGACAAAAATGGGACTAATCTGTATGTATATACATACAATCAAAAAAAGATTTTTCAAAATAGGTTCAAACGTGACGGAGTTAAGGAGTAACAAACATAAAAAATAAAAACATAAACATACAACCGATTTCAGAATCTCCTCCTTTTGGAATCTTGAAGTCGGTTAAAAACATACAATAATTCACTTCAGATCGCGTTAAATAAACTAAATTGTTTTAGAGTATTTAATTATTGAAACGGTTCGTTTACATTGACTCTGCTGCTTTAAGCTAAAAAGCGATATTTTTTATGCAATAGAATACTCAAGATGGATTTTAGTTTAAAATAGCACAATGAACTTGCCCTTAAAAGGCGTGTAAATGCTTTACAGGGCAGTGGCCACATACAGACCACATATACCTTGGCTCAGACGGGCAAAGGTTATATAGGGACCACATAGGTTTAAAGCGATTTTTTCACAAATAACATGAGACTGTTTGATATATACATACTACATGTCGAATAACTCATATGCACTTACCGTATTAATTTTCGGCATCGTTCCATTTACGAATGCAAGAAACGTGCAAAAACGAGTCAAATCGGTGGTTTTAAATTTGACAACTAAAACGTCATATAAATACGTTTTTTGCGTTCGGAAATCGCTTTGTTTTGTATACAACGCAATAATGACATTTTGTGTGCCCTATATCACATCTGCTCGTCTAGAAAAAAATAATTGTTATGTGGTCACTATGTGATCACTGCCCGGGTAAGGGTTAAATAACCAATCTTATAGGTTTGTATTGAAGATAGCTAGATATTTGAAGATAGACAGGAATTGGGTGAGTCAGAAACTAAGCCGCGTTGTCTCCTGGCTAACAAAATAGAAAAACAACAAAAAAAAGTTCATTGAACCAAATACCAATCCGATTTAGGAGTGTGAGCCTTTCAAGAAAATACAGAGGCGTCGCTAGTAGTGGCGGTGAATTTGATTAAAAGATACGCTTCATCAGTCACTGTCCTTGTACCACAGTGGTGAGAGCAATGTACCGGCAGTACAGAGGTGACAGGTTTGAGCCCTGGCTGGGCTTCAGAAGATAATGGTTTATTTTTCCATTATATTCGTTCTCTGTATTATATTATAGTTTAAAATGTAATCGTGGCAACTTCCACGTTAAATTAACATTAAACAAAATATTTTAACCATTGTGGCACTCTTTGGGGGAGGCCTGTGTCCAGCAGTGGACGTCTTTCAGCTGATATGATTTAATAAAATAATTTGTTTCGTTAAGAAGTGGAATGCAATACTTTAAGTCAGATAGATTCCCAGGATTGCGTACGAACGGAGAGTAAGCTTTGGTTTCATATACATTATTAATGATTGTTAATGAAGTTGCGTCCAGAAGTTCCTCTTACCACGGAGATATAAATAATAGAGCAGCAGTTACTTATTTATTCTTTTTCACCCTGTTGTCACAGACGAGGTTGAAGCTATAGTTATATTCCGAAATTTAGCGTTCGTAGAAATGTGTGATCATTTTTGGGTTTGCCGCTATTATGCGCAAAAGGGTAGCATCCGTGGTGCGCAGAATTCGGGGCAGCCCAAACACTCTACTGAGTACCATTGTTGACAGATTTGAAGGCCGTATCCAGAAACACTGGAACGATATTCATTGTTTGGTTTAATACCTAATGTTTATATTTCATGTACCCACTAACACTAGAATTAAGTTTTTCATATGTGTTTGCTTTACTAACAACTATGGACAATGTTCCGAAATAAATTATTTGAATTGAATTGAATTGAATTTTCTCAGTATTGTTTTGGAAACCCACAACAGAGTAATAACTATCTTGAGGGAAGAAAACAATACTAAGGCACTCTCAAAATATTAAACAACTACCTATTGGTAGGATTAAGTGAAAAATAAAACTAAAAAAAAATATTTAAAAAATCTTGACACACTAAATTACATCCATTAACCTTCTCAATCACTCGTCTATCAAGCAATAAAATTGAATCAAAACCCATACGCATGTTTAACTTAAACCTCTTCTCCTTATGTATGGCATTGGGGGTTAAAAACAACGGTTCAATTATTTCACCTTCCGTGCTACGAGTAAACTCCGCACGAAGCCGTTAAACACAAAAGTTCCAGACAATTAATCTACTTACAAAATTGCAACTGAACTTCAACTCGATCTGGGAAATGAACTAGTTCCCGCAAACTGGATCATGCAAATGCAAATTAAAATATAAGGAGAACGGCTGGAGTACAGGCCGATTATCTTTTCAACGTACCACAATAAAGCTACACACTATCTATTTAGAACATAAAACGCAAATTATATTCATTTTGAGTGTCCGTTTTAGAGCATATGTTAAATGTGTCCAACGGAAAACGTTTGAGGCCAGCCCTGATACCGCTGGAGTGACGAAGCCCTCAAAGATCTGATCACCCTCGGGGCAGCCAACTGGCGTGAGGTAGCGCAGAATAGGAGATAGTGGCGTTCTCTTGTATGAGAGGCTTAGATCCTCTTTGGGTCATCGAGCCAGCGCCAGCAAAGCTAGTAAGTAAGTACGTAAGTATGTGTGAAGATGCAAATTGACATGTTGTGGCAGTTGAGCCATAGTTCGTATAAGAGTATTTAAAAAAAAACAAATTTGGGAAGTCTTTTTAAGGCATTCTTTTAATGTTCCTATTTTGTTACCAATTAGTTATTCACAATAGTCCCAGGGCGACCGAGCTCTGCTCGGATGAAAATGGAGTAAATACGGAGAAAACGAATTTTCCCGGACATGAGACCTATCTAGATCGATGTTTCACCTCCGTAAACCCGTGTATTCCAAATTTCATCGAAATCGTTAGAGTCGTTTCCGAGAAGTCGATTGCAAATATATATATAATATCTGGGCGACCGAGCTCTGCTCGGGTGAAAATAAGTTTACTACCTATATGTTTTTTTAGTTTTATTTTTAAAAGATCTTTATTTTCATTGGTCTTAAAAAACTCGCCTTGAAATTGAAAATTATTAAATATAAACCCCCGACTATAAAGGAAACAACTAATACAAAAAGTTATACCAAAAAATGGTATTCACAATTTACTTTAAAAACAAAGTTTATACCGAGTTCAATTCGTTACTTCGCCAAGGATCATACATTAACATTTCCTTCCCACTATACCGCATGAACTGGTTTCCGAGAGCAAATGCGTTGATTATTACAGAAAACACCCAAGTCGGTATAAGTAGGCCGATAATATTTGAGGAGTTCCGTCGATTCCTCAAGGATCTCAGAATTACCTTTGGCTCTTCATTAGTTGCTACTTAAACGGAATCACAGAATATGTGACGTCTGTAGTCTTCATAACCTTATCTTTTCTTATCTAAGTGAGGGCCCTTTCGGATGCACTTCGACCCATCGGATCTTTTATGCATTTGCCCTCTCCTTTATACCTGCTCCCAGGCTTGCTTCATCATTTTCACAAAGCGGATGATGCAGTTCACCGGGAGCACCTTGAATTCCTTTGGTTGCGGGTAACCGTTACCAAAGTAGTTCATTCTTTGTCTAGCAAGGGCATGACATTCACACAATAAGTGTTCCATAGTCTCATCCTCCTCGCCACACATTCTACAGTTTAAATTATCCTTGACCCTGAAGTGACCTGTGAACACCCCAGATATAATTCTGAGTTGCTTCCTACTGGATCTCCAGAGTTTTCTGGTCCAGCCCGAGTCCACTCCTTCTATGAAGAGCTTAGAGTGCCTTAAGCCAGCCTCATTCCTCCACTCGTGTTGGTGTTTGGTTTTGGCGTAGGCTTTAAAGGCCGATATTATGGTTTCCTACGAGAGTCTTCATAATCAGTTCCATTTCACCAAATTTGTTGTTTCCGAGGCTAAATTTATACCTACACGAGTTATAATATAAAATACCAAAATCTATACACGCGTTTACTTATTCTGTGACGTGCTTAAAACAATTGAGGACTTCCCATAATTCCTCATGGATTCCATCATCTAACTGGCTTTTTGAAAACAATGGGACGAATCTGGAAGCAAATACTCGTACTTTCACTAAAATAAAAAAATACGAATCGGTTCATAAATTATGACGGAGTTCTGAGGTAATCAAACATTAAACATAAAAATCCTCCTTTTTTGGAAGTTATTAATTGCTTTTTGCGACCGGTTAGCCTAGTGAGTAGGCTTACGAAGCTGGAGGGTCGCCGGGTTTGAATCTCGGAAAAGGGCAAATGCTTGTGTGATGGACATGAATATTTGTTTCTGAGTCTTGGTTGTTTTCTATTCTCAATTATCTCCAAAACGACTTGACCTTAAGATTTGGATTTCTGTAAGGGGTTTGGAGTTTTTAGTGGATAGAAATACCACAGAACCCAGTCATCCCCCGATGATTGGGTACCAGGTTGGTTCGCAGGTTTTCTCCAAGAAGAAAAGGTATAGGTATGAATTGCTCAGGGTCCAACAAAAAATAAAAATGATGGAGCAGAGCTCTCTAGATAGAGTTAGGTGAGTAGCTTTTGCATTACACAATGCTCTTTAAAAAATAATAATTCAACATAAAAAAAAAACTCGCGATGGATATAATTTTCAAATAATAAAAAAGAGATTCTATAAACCATTTTTTTTACCTTCAAAGGGAAAAATTACAACTAGAAATTATAAATAATAATATTCATAACTCATCATTTAGAATCACAAATTCAAAGAAAGGCATTATTTATGACAGAATTAAGTCTCAGATAATGATTTGCTGGTGCAAATCATTATCTGAGACTTAATTCTAGCGAGCATAATTTTGGTTCAAGTTCAGTTCGATAGATGTCGCCAATGTTATTTTTGAGCTATTTAGACCAATAAAAATATAAATCTTATAAAAAGCGTTAAACAGGTTTTATTTCATTCTAAAATTATTAACGAAGCACTAAACTAACTTTTTTCAACCTAAATAACCTTATGTATAAAAAGAAGGCATAGTGCCATAAAATACTTTACTGAAATATTTTTGTAACTTCCATAAAAAAATAATTTATTATTATTTTTCCCAGTTGGGTCCGATAAACAAAAAATACACACAAAATAAAACAATAAAAGAAAAATAACGTCTGCCATGCTTTTCCCGATTTTAATACTACGAAAAATATAGTCTATAGAAAACGAAAGCAAGAACATACACCCCCTGGCTGGAATTTGAACCCCCGGCCGACGGCGTTATAAGCCGAAATTATAACCATTAGTCTAATCTAGCGGTGACAGTGGAGGTGAAATTATGTACTATATTGCATTAACAAATCTTTATGCGAGAAAATCTCGAGAAAACGAATTTTCTCGGAAACGAGACCTATCTAGCTCGATTCTCGCCCCCGTAACCACCTATATTCCAAATTTCATCGAAATCGTTAGAGCCTTTTCCGAGAACGTGATTGCAACATACATACATAATTATTTTTTTATATATATACAAATATTGCTCGTTAAATAGTATAGGATTTCTTGTGAGGCACGACGACACATTTGCTCTGTGAACTGATAATACATTTTTCACATTTTCTCTCCGAAGAAAACACGTTACATTCCAACCTTAACAATGTTTTCTATCTCCATTTGAATGTTTTCCCCACATGAGAGAGAACAACGGAGTCACAATAGTTACACTCGTTGGTCTATTTGACTTAACATTTTAACATGACATTGGTATGACATTTGTTGCGTCCAAAACAGACAAAAAATACAAACTTGATTCGAGGTACAGTTATACTCCTTAACCAAAAAATAATTCATTCAGAAGATGTTAAATTATTTCCAATGATGCGAAATTATCTCGAGCCAAGTAAATTTGTCTTGGTTCGTGCGAACCATTAGTCAGTATAAATTAAGTAAGAACAAGCATATCGGTGGTATTCCCATTTTATTTCTTGATTAAAATATTTTTTGTAGGTACTACGACAGTGGCAAAAAAGCATTCTGCCAGCCAGATTGTAAGTAGACAACTCCATAGAAGACTTAGGACTCATTTTCGTTGTTGTGTTTTCAGGTTGTGGAGCCTTGTTTTGAGGATTCGTTGTGTTGACAGCCAAAGACGGCTACGTCGTTGTTTCGTTTATTTCTGTGTTCAATTGTACGGTGAAGACGTTAATAAATGTATATACTTTCTTTCTTTCAAGTCCCTCACTCTCAAAGCAACGTATTCTTGGGAGCTCTGGAAACATTACGCACCACTGACACGACACCACATACCTGCCTACAGAGAAATTAGTGATATTATCGTGATTGCAGTCTTTTGTAAGGTGGAGGTTCCCCACTTTGAACTTCTCCAAAACAGAGCGAAATAACATTCCACTGTACCTACCCTACATTACTTGAGTACGAGACATGTTATAGTCCAGTCAATGAACTGACAAAATAGTATGAAAAAAAAAACAATTTTGGAAATAAATTATTAAAGCTGATGTTTCTATGTAACGCATATATTATCAATTAAATTGTTACCTAGCGACAAAATCCAAAACAATTCCAGATTAAAAAAAAATTGAACTTAATTAGCTCGTGAAAAGGTAGAAAAATATTAATAAATGTTTTTATCTTTACTTTTGGTTCATTTACATTTGCTCTATAATATTCTATTTTATATTTGTTTATTGATGATGATGATAGTATTCATGATAAATCATACAAAAAAAGACAATGCATGCTTCATTTAAATTTATACTATAATTTCTTCCTGATGGAAAGTTTGTTGGAGTCTTGAACAAAGCATCTTAGAATAAAATGCATGTCCTTCTAGCACGTGTAGCTAGACTGGAAGTGTTAGGCTAAGGAATAAAAAAAGTTTTACAATGAAAAAAACAATAAAAATCGCTATTTTAAATTAATGTTTTTCAAAACCGTATTTTTCCTGGATTTATGCCCGTGAAAGTGAGCGCCGCGCAAATGTCATATTATATGATACCAATACGTCAAGTCAGATAGACCCATAGGAGTGGGTATCTGATTACTGCACATGATGGGTTGCGAGAGCCCTTAATGGACCCGTCGTACGTATTCAGTTAATTGGAAAGTTAGCATTGAATTGCTTATTATGTTATTTTTTGCTATATATGTCGTAACCAGATATTTTCATTGCAAATAGAAGTAAGAACGAGACAATAGTGCTGAAAATAGGAAATTAGCAGCGAGTGGTGATAAATTAAAACACGACCGAAGGGAGTGTTTTAAATCGACACTAGTTGCGAATAACGTATTCGCACGTGTATCGTACAACGTTTTACAGTACATACGGCTCTTTAAAATTTTGACATATGCACGGAAAGTGCTCATTTCCGCACACGTGCGGAAAAGTAGCACCATGTGTACTGTAATAGTACATTACTTACCTAGGGCGGTTAAACAAAGAATGTCTCAGATCGCAGGTATTTGACTTATGATAAGGATAGTTAAATATAGGTAGTCACTTAAAGAGAGAAATGACATTTTTATGAACTACTGTCGAATCGAGTAAAAAACCTTTTCTAAAGCGCACTGGGAAATTTAATCAGCTGTCAAGTTTTGAAAGTGAAATCCTATATTTCGCAATGCTCATTCGAAATAACGTAATCATTTGGGGAAAACTTTTAAAAATCAATCTCTCCCTAATCGGCCGAAAGAACATTCGTAATAAGACTCATAAGTCAAAATTGCGGCCGCATTCCAGCGCCCTATGGCGTTTTATTCCTCCGTAATGAGACGGAACGGCGCACAGACGCATATTTTATGTCGGGATGATTAATTGCTCCGCAATATGCGCAGTGACGCGCCTTTGTTCACCTTGATCGGTTGAACGTTCAGCATTTGTTTTAGTGTTCTTTCTTATACAATTTCGTTGTGCCTGAAGTGGCAGTGGGCTGGTCACATCAGTCGCAGAACCGATGGTCGGTGGAGTAAGCAGATTTCAGGCAAACGTAGTGTTGGACGCCCGTCGGCCTAGATGGACCGATGATTTGAGAAGCGTAGCTGGTAGTGCCTGGGTGGCAAAAACGAGAGAGCGGGTCTTGGGGTGTACCCTGTGTGTGCGTGTGCGTTTGCGTGCGTGTGTGTGTACGTGTGCGCGTGTGTATTTGTGTGTGTGTGTGTTTGTGTGCGTGTGTGTGCGTGTGTGTATGTTTGTGTGTATGTGTGTGCCTGGGAACTTGTAGTTTACAGTATGAAGCTAAATTCGTATGTATAAATATAAGTTCTGCCTGATGATAACCAGACATCGTTACCCATCACAATATCTTTAAATTACAAGCTCAGAACCACCCACATATCATTTTATGAGCAAACTACAAACAGAGGTATTTTTAAACAGAAAAATATAACTACCGTAAAAATTCTCAACCATAGTCCAAATCACCTAACTATGGTCCAATTGAACTCGAATGTTACATGGTTCGTTGTGACTAATACTGTTGGTGAACTGTTTGAGAGGTAAATTTTTGTACACAAAGGCAAATAAAAACTAAGAAAGTAAAAATAAATAAAGGGTTTTAGTATTGATAGACATTATTCTGCTTTGGATCATCTTCTGAACTTAAGTTGGGAAGTTTTACAGCTTTACCCCAACTTAAGACAACTCGCATTTGTAACAAGTTTCTGTGAGCCCTACTATCACAAAACATTATGTACACACATTAAACACTGAACAGCATCATTCATGGAAATTACTTGTACACGAACAAAGACAAATAAACTCGAAATCTCATCCAAGATCTAGAATTTGTAGCGTCATACAAGGGATTACTTAGAGTCAACGTCAAGGAGCTGTTTACAATTTGGCATCCTATGGCTTTGTAATAAGGTGAAAAATGCATACCTACACATCTTTGACGTCGACTGAAAATCGCATCAAGATACGAGATAATCTGCTAGTACAAGTGAATACCCTAAAGCATTGATTTCAGCGTAAGAATCCTTAGAGATTTTCAGTACATGATAAGTAACTTAGATAGTGGGGAATGTTGTCAAGCAACGTCGAGAGATGAATAAAATTGAAGGGAATGTCGAGAGATGAATAAATTTGAAGCAAGAAAAGACCGAATATAAAATGGAGAAGTACTTTGAAACTTGCAAGTACCTTCACCTTAAGGATAACCGCCGCCACAATAACATCACTCCTTGCTCTATAGGAATGTGGTGATGTGTTTCTGGGGGTGAGTACGGCCGCCAAAACACCCGAGGACAGGCTGTGTTGAGCGTGAGAGTAAACATATTATCTTGATGTTGTGAGGGGACGCCTGCCGCTGGACATTCGGCCTAATTCCCTTAGGTTGGAGGCTCAGGTTACTGTCCCGGTGGCGTTCCCACTTCAAACTCTTCCATGTTTCTCGTTTTCCTGCAGAACAGAAGGACATCTTCAAGGTCGACATCCCTCAATTCCCTCTCCTCTAACATAACTTTACCGAATATAGTAAACCGCGGAGAGTATACTCTTATGGAATGTCATCTTTAATTTTCTTGCCCTTATCCCATTTAAGTACTTGGGGTTGGCGCAGCATGTCCATACCATGTTTTCTTCCATATCTCCCTGTCACTCGTCATCTCGTCACTTACTTCTATCCTCTTCATATTCTCTCTCACACAATACAATAATAAAATAATAACAGTTAAAAACCAGTGAAAAAAATTTTTTTTTCTAAACACCAAATTGCTTTATTGAAATATAGCCTATGTCACTCATACGATTATGCGGAGTCCAACGTCACCTCATATTATGTCAAAATCCATCAAGCCGTTATAACTGTAGACCGTGAAATTGAATTTTCTTGTCCATAGGTTCAAATTTCAAGTACCTGGGTCACTGGGTGACTAGTGACCTAAGTGATAACTTAGACATTGAGCGGGAGCAGCGTAGGTCGTTGGCTGTCCGATGCAACATGTTGGCCCGCAGGTTCGCGAGATGTACTGTAAAAGTAAAGACTACATTTTTCAAAGCGTTTACTATCAGTCGTTTTACACTTGCAGCCTGTGGACCAATTTTACGCAGAAGGCATACAACGGCCTACGTGTTCAATACAATAACGCGTTCCGGGTGTTGATGGGGTTGCCGCGATTTTGTAGTGCCTCTGGTATGTTTGCGGAGGCACAAACTGACGGCTTTGCGGCGATAATGCGCAAGAGGTGCGCCTCCATGATGCGTCGCCTGCGCGGCAGCCCCAACAGCATTCTGAGCGTGTTTACGGAGCGTGAAAATGGCCCCATGCTCACCCACTGGCAGAGACTGCATGCAGTCATTGTTTAGTTATGTCCCTCTTTTTATGTCATACTTACACTAGCAATAAGATTTCATTGTTTACTAACCATATATGGACTTTAGTCTGAAATAAATGATTTTATTTTTATTTTATTTATAGGTGATACAACTACGTACAACAGCTTAAATAACTTCAACTTAGCAATGTTGAAAAACAACCAATATTTGCATTTCAAAGTGCAATATCTCAAAAACGGCTAAACTGATTTTGATGAAACGTAGTTAAGAACCATCTCGCTCACGTAAGCTTTGGACAAAAAAAGGCATTAAAATCCATTCGTTTAAGAGCTACGATGTCACAGACATACACACAGACAGACATACAGACACAGATGCGCGTCAAACTAATAACAGCCCTCTTTTTGCATCGGGGGCTAAAACATAAGCCTCCTGCTGGGGCAGTCGAGTAAAAATACACGCTGACAGGCGGGTGTTATTCTAAAATTTTCTGGCAACAGTAGTTGGCTCGATACCCTTCTAATTGCGATTCAAGGTCATGAAATAGAAAAAAAAACTGGCCAAGTGCGAGTCGGACTCGCGCACGAAGGTTTCCGTACCATTATCTATAAAAAAAACTATTTTAATCTGTGTTTTTAGTATTTGTTGTTATAGCGGCAACAGCAATACATCTTTTGTGAAATTTTCAGCTGGAACTATCACGGTATCAGTGAGATACAGCCTGGTGAGAGATAGACGGACGGACGGACGGACGGACAGCAGAGTCTTAGTAATAGGGTCCCGTTTTACTATTTGAGTAAGGAACCCTAAAAAAAGAAAGTTGTCAGCAAATAACCTCCAACAGAAAAATCCTTCCACGTTCATAAACAGCTTTAATTCGCCACTTAAGAAAGGGACATTTGAAAGAAAATTAAAAAGATGGTTGAAAAATTCTTAATTACTTTCCTCAGTTTTGTTGATAGGGTGATGGTAAACATTACGAGATTTAATCTTTTTTGACGTTTTTCTGTGGCCTAATTTCTTTCCGCAATGCTATAGAGCATTTTTGAAACAACGCTGTTTGTAAACAAGTGCACGGCCTACTATGGGCAGCAGCTAAAATTACAACTTTAGTTAGGTTCCTGTTTCGCTCAGAAAAATAATGTTCCTGAATTATTACCTGCCAAAAATGTCTACGTGCTACGCTCGTGGGTTTTCCGCCAAGTAGCGGAAAGCGACTACGGCGTAGGCACCCACTAGGCGAGTTCCTGGCAGTGAAAGTGTTAAGGTGTTAATCATGGGTCCTTAAGTTATTTTTTGTGTAAGTCAACCTCGACAGACGTGACTTTCAATTAAAGTATGCCACACGCAAATCAGTTCGACCGGTTGGTAGTTTAATTTGTGCCTAGGTATTATCTATACTAACACTATAAATGGGCAAAGTCTGTGAGATTGTAGGGCGTTTTCACTAAAATGTGCGATTTTTACTTTTAGTCTTAGAACTTTTTTTTTGTTTTTTCCGTGTCAGAATCATGAGCACTCTTGATCGTGATAAAGAAAAAAAGTGTCCCCATTTTTCCATAATTTTTTTAGGATTCCACTATGTGATGGTTCATACAGAATGTATGAAAAGAACGTCTCATAGGCGGTCTCCTGGCTGCCGTGGCAGAGAGATGGGACAGCACCCTAATCAGGCACTGGACCCTCTCAGCACTTAAGTTTAGGTACTAACATAGTTATTTAAGTTTATTGTAAAACATCTATGGATTATTTTGTCTATTTTAATTAATCTAATCTAATTTTTATTTATTTTATAGTGGAATAATAAACTAGGGACACTTTTTTTCTTTTCAAGAGTGCTCATGATTCTGAATAGGAAAAACCAAAAAATTCTGAGAAAAAAGTAAAAGTCGCACATTTTAGTGAAACACCCTGTAGCTTTGAAAGTTTGTATGTTTTGACTTTTGGGTAATCTCCAGACCCGCTAATCCGATTTCAAAAATTATATATATTCCGCATGGTTATAGGCTATATTTAATGCTGCGGGTTTGCCTGCGTGTTTTGCCATATGCGGGCAAATACATCATCGTACATCTAAGACCTATTTTGGTCACACATGTGCTTTGTCAGCCAAAAATTCAATATATAATCCAGTTAAAACTAATCTCATTCAACGCCCTCTAAAGGGACTACCCCTCAACCGGAAAACCTTTTGGGCACGTGGCATTATTCGTCCTTAATCAAGGGATCCAGCTTCAAAGCCGACGGTAGTGCCTTAAGACCTTTGTCTGAGTTATCAATTTGACCGTGTAAATCCGATCGTCCTTTGAGACCGAGATAAAGTGAGCAGTTTATGGCGTGTACGGTGATAGAATTGATGACAACGGCTTTAAGATGATTGCTTAAGGATTAACTAGCTATGTACCTAATATTTTCTCGCTCATGAAACTTACAAACAGCTAGTCGGTTACGTAATGCTTTGTAAGCGCGTCAGGTCAGATAGATCTAAATGTCACTTTTTGTATGGGAAAACGAGAATTTAGCTGTGTGTGTGTTTGTACGTTTGAAAAGATTGATCACTCCTCAAATGTAGTTTCCATATAAATAAAAGTGATATAAGTAGTAATTGATAGTTCATTGCTGACTGTTCACATTGTCAGTGAGAACGCTCGCTAGACTAGTTCATCGCAGCGACAAGAGCTATCATCGCACAGCGATGCTCGCTTGGACCACCAACCATAAAACTGGTTGATTACGTTACGCATTGTACGCATCTAAATGTCACTTTTTGATCTAATTGTCCTAACTTGCGATCGAAATGTTACGTGGTTGTTCCTCATAACATGGCGAGATATTCTCGCTTAGTGAATCTATCGACATGTGGTACGACAAATCGCTTGTCGCACTCACAGACTTATAGCCCAGTGAAAAAACTTGGCGCTGTTGGTCAACAACTTTCTTGTTTCTAGCTTTACTCGCATCTCCCTGATCGCCAGTGGTGGAACAGATGCCTAAAGCAGACTTATCGGAAGATGGCGCTTTGCCGTCAGTCCAATTACCTATGTCCGAGTTGTTAGTAGACATTCTTCAACCAAGTAAGGTAAACGCCCGAGTGCTGTACTAGAATAAATTTGGCATGGGCACTTTATTTCAAAGTAATATGGGTTAAATAAGTAAGAGGATTTTTCTTTATTCGTATGTAAGCCATATCACAAATTTTACCTTAGTGTCACAAAGGAAATTGTGATGTAAATTTCGTTGAATTTATAATGTGGCCGCGTTCATTCGGACAGGACTAGGACACACAGCATAACATTAACTATGGCTTCACAAAGAGAAGCTAGTATACGTAGTTGCTTTAGACTTTTAGAGAATTAACTGCAATATTTGCAGGGGTTATGATGTGGAACAAAAAACAACTTCTTTTCCAAAATCTACTAGAGAACCTGCAACGTAACCATGTGTTTACACTTTCCTGCCCGAATAAACGCTGCTAAGTAATTTTATAGTAGCTCCGGCTGCGTAATATTGAGATTCCAGGCGAAATAATATAGCGTAACTATGTCCATCCTGAAGGTCTTAGGTATTTTATAAATCATCAACATCATCAGCCTATATATACGTCCCACTGCAGGGCACAAGCATTATCTCATTAATGAGTGGGAACGGCCAGTAAGAAAATTTAACGACATTTCAGACATAAAAAAAATATAACTTAACTACTTAGCTTCTAAAAAGTCAGAAAAAATATTAATAAATGGTTTTTTTTCTTTATTTCGGTTCATTTACATTTGCTCTATAATATTCAAGGTAAATATTACAACAAAGAAAATTCATGCTTTATTTAAATATAGTCCCTGGGCGAATACGTCCCAGACATGAGACCTAGCTAGATCGAGATCTCGCTCCCGTAAACCCCTATATCCCAAATGTCTTCGAAATCATTAGAGCCGTTCCCGAGAACGTGATTGCAAATATATATATATATATATAAACAAATATTGCTCGTTTATTTAAAAATATATTTAATTACTTCCAGATGGAAAGTTTGTTGGATTCTTGAATAAAGCATCTTAGAATACAGTTTAAAAATTGGATAAACAAAAAAACGCTATTATAAATTATTATTTTTATAAACCGTATTTTGCCTGGAGTATCAGGTACATCTTTGAATTTCAGATGATTGACCAAAAAAGCTAATGGCAAATATCAAATGATAATCCGTACATAAATTCCGAAAAACTCATTGGTACGTGTCGTGAAGGGATTCCAACCCACGACCGCCGTTCGACAGCCGCTTAAGCCACAATAGGCTACCTACCATAGCTTCTATTCTACCTATATATACTGATCATATTTATTCTTCCAATGTCAGGCCTTGAAACTAGTATGAACTTAAAAGCATTGAACTTTGTAAACGCTGCGATATACACTCAAAATAAAAACCGTATAGCATGCTACTCAGACATACGCATATTCGGCGTAAAATAAATATTAACGTAGTATCGCAGCGATCGCTCCAAAGACAAATTGCCTCTGCCATTTTTCTTTTAACCGCATAATGTTGTAATTAGGGTATTTTATTTCTATCCGGCCCACGTCGTGTTCCGATCATTGAGATTAGCTTTATTAACTGTATCTACTTATTTTGTCGTGTTAAGATCAAAACATATCGGGTGTTTAGAGGACAGCAATTAACTTTGGCTTTTTTTAGATGATAGACTAAAGCCGTTTGATACAAATTAAGTAACAACCGGTAATAAAGCAGTCACCTAACATCTTCGTGAGTTATTTAATTAACTGGAACACAACACCACATGCTTCATAGCATGCAATAATATAGCAACACTACAAAGCAGTGGTGCTAATTATGGCTGCGGTTTTCTGTAAGGTGGAGGTACTTCCCCAGTTGGGCTGCTCCACATACGGGCTAGATGACATTCCGCTGTGCCCAACCTCTTATGAATGGTGTTGGCCCAATGAATAATCCAAGTTTGTGACCTTGAGCGCCAAACGCAACTTTGTCAAAAATCGGAAATACCGCGATTTTTTTATTATAATTTATAACCCTAAAGGACTAGTTTTTGATAGTACCTTTTCAGGACGTTTTTAAAGTAGACTAAATAATATATTTGATTGGTACATGAGGCTAAAGAGTCCTATTGATGGATCCGCTTAGGTCGAGGTAATTTTTAGGGTTCCGCACCTCGAAAGGAAAAAGCGGAACCCTTATAGGATCACTTCGTTGACCGTCCGTCCGTCTGTCATGACCCATTTTCTCAAGAACGCGTACAGTTATCAAACAGAAATTTATTTCAAATACTTAAATCTACTGTACCTTAGAGCTGTGAAAAAATTAAACTTCTAACCCAACGCAATCAAAAGATACAGCCGTTTATGCCGTACATTTTCGCAAATTTTCGAAACTCGCAAGTAATTCAAAACTTACAAGGTACCTTGTAGGTTTTGATTCCCGTGAACTCAGAATCTTGAAATTTGGTACGAATCAACGTCTTATAGCACAGATAAAGGAAAACTTGCGTAAACCGTAAATTTTTAGTTACATCACATAATAAAAATATTTTTAATAAATAAAAGGTTTGTACGGAACCCTCGGTGCGCGAGTCCGACTAGCACTTGGCCAGGTTTTTTTAAACCTCACCGGTGGCAAACAAGCTTATGGTATTCAAGAACAACCCTTACTGTAAGTAGTCCCTCGGGAAAACAAAACAGAAAGACTTTTTTTAAGTCATCATCATATCAGCCGACAGACGTCCACTGCTGGACAAAGGCCTCCCCCAATGAGTGCCACAATGATCGGTCCTGCGCCACCCGCAACCAGCGGACTCCCGCGACCTTTACCTTGTCGGGGTCTACCTACGCTGCACCTGCCGGTACGAGGTCGCCACTTGAGAACCTTTCCGCCCCACTGGCCATCGGTTCAACGTGCATGGAATTTAAAAAAAATATCTCGTCTCCCTATTTATTTTTTTATGTACTTACCGGAAAATATCGACATAAATATAGTGTCATCTAGGGATAAAAATATAGGTTCGCTTAGTCGTTACATAAGAAAGTAAATTAATCTTTAAGTTCGTTCATTATACTAGAATGTACTGGACGGTTAACGTGAAATTTACGAGTCCCAAGACGCCAGTTCGAAGATATTTCTTTTACACTCACTTTCCGAAGTGGATTCAGCAAATTACTCTTAGTTTATTTTGAAGTAATGTTAAGATTATTCAGGGTAATATAATATTGATATTTTTGAATACAGTTTTTAAACTTAATAAGGATAATGAAACATTATTGTTAGCTAAATCAAGGTACCCTTTAGGTAAATGTCCCAATGTTCAACACCACCAAGGTTCAGTCTTAACACAAAGCAATAGAGAGGACAAGCAGGTATCAACTATACGAATAAGCGTGTCAAACATTGGGACCTTTACTATAAATTAAACACACAGACCAATTCAAAACATCTTTGACAGATAAGGTTTTAACCTTAATAAATTTTTTTTACATTTTCTGTGTGTAGGTCCTGTCTATTATTCCTGTCTTTCTTTATTTTTTTTGAAATTTCAAGGTTTTTATGTTTTTAATTATAAACTTTTATGCATTATATTGGGATTATTTTTTACACGTACCTAGTCGTATTTCAGATAATTACTAAATTGATCACTCATTCCAACCAATGTTAAGGTGGCTTATCTTATCTTATCTTATCTAGGTGAGGGCCCTTTCGGATGCACTTCGACCCAGTGGGATCTTTTGTGCATTTGCCCTCTCCTTTATACCTGCTCCCAGGCTTGCTCCATCATTTCCACAAAGCGGATGATGCAGTTCGCCGGGAGCACCTTGAATTCCTTTGGTTGCGGGTAACCGTTACCAAAGTAGTTCATTCTTTGTCTGGCAAGGGCATGACATTCACACAATAAGTGTTCCATAGTCTCATCCTCCTCGCCACACATTCTACAGTCTAAACTATCAGATAGTCCCATCTTGGCCAAGAGATCCTTGACCCCGAAGTGACCAGTGAACACCCCAGATATAATTCTGAGTTGCTTCCTACTGGATTTCCAGAGTTTTCTGGTCCAGCCCGAGTCCACTCCTTCTATGAAGAGCTTAGAGTGCCTTAAGCCAGCCTCATTCCTCCACTCGTGTTGGTGTTTGGTTTTGGCGTAGGCTTTAAAGGCCGATATTATGGTCCCCTGCGAGGAGGTTTAAGGTGGCTTAAATTCGAATGAAGAAAAATCCTCTTAGTTCCTGTTAGTGACGTGCTAACGGGGTTTCTTTTCTTCTTTTTTGGAGTGGACTGTATAGGTTTCAGCAGGGGTAAGAACAAACGCAGGTGACTTTAGAACGTTGCTGGGCGAGGCTGGAGCGGTGCGAGGGCTGGAGGCTTGTTTCGAGGAGAGGTGTTTCCTGTTCGGCTGCTTCTTGTAGAGTGAATTTACTTGGCGCGGGCCCTCGCTTTATACCCGCCCGTATTTAAGCACCTCTCCCCCCGCCATCCCGCACCGACCCCCCTTCCCGCGCAAACTCATTTATTTCTCTCTATCTCTTTACATATACATATTTCTTATATTCTACTGTTCTAATCTAGTACATCTTATTAAGTCTTACAGGATTCTACTTGGATTGGGGAGGATATGCGAGAATTGGGCCCTTCCAGCGGCATAATCTCTTCTCGCATACCCCCCGCCGCACCGGCGCTTCCTTAGGCAGCGCTCATTCTCTTCTAGGCCGCCCTCGGAGCACATTCGTTGTCGTATGCCTTTTGTCTATCCTTTATTATTCTATCTATAGGCAGGGACGACTTTTACCTAGTAGCGAATGTATGCCAGATGCCCTAGTAATGAATACGAGACCCGTAATGCAACTTTTATTAATACAACTTAGGTTCTAGTTTATAAGCTATTTTATCCTACTTAGACATTCTTTATAATACTCGTTATACATTTTAATTCGTCGTTAACAATTTTTAATTCGTCGTTAACATTTCCTATATAACGCATATTTATAAAAACCTTGCAATTGAAAAATATTACCTTATACGAATACAAAATCCAAAATGTTATTTTTAGTTTATCTTACTCAATAGTTTTTGTATGATTATTACTTCTAGGCTTCTAAAAAATTGCCCTCAGATGAGATTTTTCCCAGATGGTCCTAACCCAATGAAAGTAAATTCAATTCCAGCCAAACGCGCCTGATATTGATTGACATAAACACCACTTCTTCCACTGAAATACAATTAGTCGTATCTTTGCTGAGAATTCTTGAGAGGTTTGAGTTTCGGCACACACTTCAGAATAGGGATGAACCGGGCCAAATAATCATCAAAATGTTCAATTTTGGTCGAAAAAGGATCAAAACTAAGGTCGAATGGTGCAACAAGAGAATAAAATAAATAATCATAAAGTTTTAAGAGGGGGCAAAATGCACCTGGTTTTGCGGAAAAAGGACTCAACATTTTTCTATCACAAGTTGTCAGTCATGGTAACGTCTCATGTATTACTTTTTAAAACTGCAATTTCGCGGGTTAATATCGACTAAATGTTATCTTGTCATATTCGACCCCTTGTTTAAAGAGCCACCTTTTAGCAGTCCATGTTGTAGCATGGAAGGGGAAGTTGGAAGGGGAGACCTAGGCGAACTTTCTCCGATCAAATTGGAGAAATCTTACAGAAAGGCCAGGTCAAAAGTACCCTAAACCGACGAGCATGTATGAGAAATGTTATGAAAGTGAGTGAAGCGAAAGTGGTTTTTCAGGATCGTAGCAAATGGAGATCCGTGATCTCTGCCTACCCCTCTGGGAAAGAGGCGTGATTATATGTATGTATGAATGTATGTTATAACAATTTTACTAAGAAACTCTGTCATAGTTGTCTTCTGACTAAAGCAGGGGCGGTTCACTCTGTGATTCCGTCGCCCCGTTCAAATACATGCTGGCCGGCCGCCAAATTACCGGCCCATTAGTAGCAGGTACGGGACGCTCGCACGGGTCGCAGCGCGTTGCATGCGATAGAAAGGGAAGGCCACATTTAGGCACGTTTGGCGTACCTTAACAGGGAATTTGTTGACAGAGAACCTTCTGTACGTAGTACTATTACTTATTCTGTGGCTAAAGGGACAGAATAAAAAGCTTAACAAACTTTATCCCGACTACGGAAAGTGACTGAAAAAAAGGTATTTTTTTCTTTTAAAAAGTAGCCTATGTTGCCCACAGTATAATTGATACCCCATTCATCAAAATCGGTTCAGTATCTTAAGCGCTACGGTGGAACACAGGTTAATAAAATAACAAACATAGACTGCTAAAAACATCCCTTCCTTACGGCTCTGCCGTAGTCGGGCAAAAACAAGAATATGTTGTTGTAGATTGACCCACCTACGTAGGAAACGATTCGAACTATCACGCTCAAATTCCGTGACGTCAGGAACCTCGAGCGTTTTCTCTCTAACTAGCAACATAATAAAACGATTGAAGCTTCGAATTATTTTTGCGATATATTATTTGAATGGGATTTTCAACATTAGAGATATTTTGGAGTACCTCATATTAAAATTGGAGTCAACAACCCTATTCACACTCTAAGAATTTACTCGGCAAATATCATTTGAGTAAGATCGATTGTGCTCCACTTTCCGTAATGATGTTTCCTCACCTTGCGCCATCATGCATTGATATGAGATTATTATTTATATCAGCTAGATATTATGTTCATATGTCGTTTATCAAATTATCACTATATCGGTTAAGGTATTATTTTCAGACATCGTTATAATTATAGCACTTTAAACTTTCGCTCTTTGTACACTATATTGTGTATATTTAAATAACCGTTTTACACGGGTCTAACGCGATATTTATTAAATATCGTTATAATTATATGGGAATAAAAGTGAAAGCGAACTATAGGGCCTGGCCAAACCGCACCGCAGACTGATGACAGATGTGGCCAGGCCCTATAGTTCGCTTTCGTTCATAATAGACGGTCGTTATTGGCAGTAAGACTATCTTACTACCAATATTTAAAATATATTTAAATATTTGCAGACAATCTTACACAAATCGACCTAGTCCCAAACTAAGCAAAGCTTGTACTATGGGTACTAGACGAAGATAAACATACAGTTTATATAGATAAATAAATACTTAAATACATAGAAAACATCCATGACCTAAGACTTTTTGTTCACTTTTTCAAAGTTAACTAGGTAATACCAGTTTACACAGTTTTAAGTACCTATTTACTTTATAAATAAATTGGCCTAAAAACCCTTTCTGAACGTTCAATGTTCCTACTCAGTATTCCCCGTTTACGTTTACAAAAGTTTTTTGTAAAGTGTTTTTTTTTGCCTGACGCGTTTCAGGGCTTGCCTCGTATTGTTTTGTCTGCCGCGCTCTTATAACACGATTCTCAACCACAGCCGTTTCACTTAAGACCTTTATACACCTGCGTTCCTTTTAAAAACAGTTGTATGAGGCGCACACAGACGGCACGTGGACGCATACAGTCCACTGGCAGATTTTGTAGAACATGAATGAAGTTTGCCAGTGGATCGTCGCGAGCCGGTAAGCTACCGAACCAACGAAAGCCCATTGAATCGTCGGATGGCTTGCCATCGATCACCCGCTTGAATAAATTCGTCGCAAACAGATTTACAGAGTGGCTACTATTGCCTACCCCAAATCTTGGTAGTAGGTGGCGGACCCCGGGCTCTTGGCACAACCGGGAAAATACAAAATGCTGTTTTTCAGTTCAGTTTTGGGGTTCCGTACCTTAAAAGGAAATAGGAAATCCTTATAAGATCAATTCGTTGTCCGTCTAGACCCTTGTGATCGAATTGAAATTGACATCAAATACTTCAATGAAAGCCGTTTAAAAAGCCCTTTAAAGTCAACGCAATTAAAAGATACGGCCATTTGAGGCCTATATTATGTACTTACACTCGCAAAGCAATCAAAACCCTAAGGTCTAACAGATAAAAAGAATGCAAAAAAAAAATGTATTTATAATCACATGTCTAAAAAAAAACTATATAAAATATATTTATATATAGCATTTCGATTGCCGACAATAAACAGTAACTTTGAGTTTTTTTAACCGACTTCAAAAAAGGACGTCCATTTCCGTACATTAAACTGTGAAATTCGGAATTTTCCTGTGATACAGGGTTCCTTAGCAACAATTTGTTTCTTACATTCAGCACAATTTTACTCAGAAATATGAACTCTGATTTCACAGATTTGACCGGGTTCGATTTCCGGCCGTGTAAATATGAGGCTTTTTGAAAATCTTTCAGTAAATGCATTTTTTTAGGGATCCACACCTCCAAAGGAAAAAGCGGAACCCTTATACATATAGGATCACTTTGTTGTCCGTTCGTCCGTCGGTCAAGACCCTTTTTCTCAGGAACGCGTGGAGGTATCAAGCTGAAATTTATATCAAATACTCAAGTCTACTGTCCCTTGATTTCCGCAAATTTTCGAAACTCGCAAGGGAATCAAAACCTACAAGGTACTTCCCGTGAACTCAGAATCTTGAAATTTGGTACGAAGCAACGTTAGATAGAGGAAAAATTGCGAAAACCGTAAATTTTTAGTAACATCATTTATAATAAAAACATTCTTAATAATTAAAAGGTTTGTACGGAACCCTCGGTGCGCGAGTCTGACTCGCACTTGGCCGGTTTTTTTTAAATCGATCTCGTGAGACCTAAGAGCAAATTTCCGTATCTCTGATAGTTTCGGATTTTCCTTCACTGCCCCGTTTGAATAAATGTATACCAAGAAGGTATGTATAACAAAATATTAACTTAATTCTTCTACATTTCGCATTGCATTTGAAACTATTAGCTGTGCCAAGATATAAAACACGACGACTCCGCAGAATATGAAGTTCCATAATTTTGCTTGAAGCGAGATTGCTTTTTAAACTCACCCAGTGATTGCCAATGCTTGGCTATTACGGCTTAGTATGATTGCTAAGTTTTTTGCACAGACGGTTTAACTAAATGACGTTGCAAAATTGCCGTAGATATATTTATAACATTGAAATTATAGTGGCCGATGGCCGTTGGGGCGCAAAGGTTCTCAAGTGGCAACCACGTACTGGCAGGTGCAGGGTGGGTAGCAGCCCATCTGTTCAGGCCGCATGCATGCCCGACCCCTTATTCCGCTCGTGTGTACCAGGGCGTTAAGTCTGTGGTTTTGAAGGTGACATTTGAGCGGTCATATTTTTGCTTGTAATAATTTGAAAGCACGGACAGGGGTACCGTTTTTGGTTTTTGGTTGGAAAAAAGCTCGCTTTGGGGATATAAGTCCGGCTTTATTTGTTTGGATAATTTGTAGTATCGCTCGCCTTGTCCACACGAGTGCCCGAGTGTTTGTTTGGATATTAGTGAAAGTGTTTCGAGACTCGCTTGACGGCCTAAAGGCCCGAGTTATTTTGGTGAAAACTAACAATTGGTTGATGTCGCTTGCTTTGAAGACACAAACGGGTGTTCGAGTGTTGGTTTGGACAATTGGTGAAGTGTTTTGAGACTCGCTTGGTGGTCTAAAGGCCCGAGTCGTTTTGGTGAAAGAACAGAACATTTGGTGATAAAAGTGCCGGGAGATTTGGCGCCTGGGATACGGACCCCGCATTGTTGCACAGCTCGCAGAACGTGCGGTAGCTTGAGTTAACTTGACTGACTTTGACGGCTAACGACAGACTTAACAAAATATCATGTCGCCGGGATTCCTGTAAGTACACAATCTTCACATTTTTGATTGCCATTGTAGGCACTATATGACTCGCAAGCACCGCGAGGCGCGTTCGGGCCGGACCGGGCAAGAATCGAACACCATCCATTAGGTGGACTGATGACCTGTTAAAGGTCGCGGGAGTCCGCTGCGCTGGATGCGAGTGGTGCAGGACCGGTCATTGTTCATTTTCTTCTTTGGGGGAGGCCGTCCACATGTGGACGTCTTTCGGTTGATATGATAATGTCTCCACCCACAAGCGATAAACTGTAAATGTATAATGAAGATGAATATAATATAAACGATAAATCACATTTTAATATTCTTCACACGCTGAACCTGCTACACTATCACAGCGCGCGTGAAAACTACACTCAAAAGCAAAAGTTTCGGGTCAGTGAAATACCGTCATATTTCCTTAAATAGTGCAGGTTGTACAGTTTTTTTAATCCTGACATGATCTTTATTAAATTTTACATCTAAACTGCAGAAATAACAGTTAAAAACAAACTTGTTACCAGGTTTAAATCGGGCTCGTAAAAACCCATGAAAAAAACAACGTAAACGGAGCGAGATATCGCAAAAATCGTAATTTT
Source organism: Epinotia brunnichana (assembly GCA_963854355.1). Lineage (NCBI taxonomy): Eukaryota > Metazoa > Arthropoda > Insecta > Lepidoptera > Tortricidae > Epinotia > Epinotia brunnichana. The sequence continues at coordinate 4,504,124 of OY977940.1, forward strand.
TGGATGTTGATATTTTTGTGATAGGATCCCGGATATTGCTAATACATTTGGGTATTACGAAGAATAGTATATTATGTAAATAAGACTATGTGTAAAATATGAAAAAAAACGATTACGGTTATTTAATTTAGGGTGACCCGAAACTTTTGCTCTTGAGTGTAGCTCGAAGCCGATTGAATATGATTTGAATCGGAAGCAATGCATGAAAACAGACCTCCAGGGTTTCTAGGATCGAAAAGCAACTTTTATGCTTCACTAATCTGGTTGCTAGAACTGCATCATGCAAATGGCGTGGTCATTAAAATGATAGTTGCTGGACATTTCCTGCTGGGGCGTTTTGTACCACATTCTACTTGCTTGTAATGGTTTTATGACAGCAGGCAAACGCCAAGGTAATGTTGGGGGCAATTTTGATGCTGGTAAAAATTAATAACGCGCAAGACACAAAGAAGAAGAAAGCTTATAGACGTTTTTGTTATTATCGATTGTAATGTAAATCTTAATATTGGATCCCCTTATAAGACCTAGCAACTTTAGCCCTAATGTTTAATTAGACCTTATATTTCACTAGACCATAGGTCTTAAATAGTAAACTATATAGTATTATTGAAAAACAAACTTAAGCTAAACTAATGACTTTTATTTGATGATAGTTATTCAAAGAAATACCGAGAAGTCGCTGTTTCGAAGGAAAATGCGTAAGGTCTAGTGAAACATTAGGTCTTATGAAACATTTATCTATACTCGTACATATAATAAAGCTGAAGAGGGTCGAAAGTCTGTACCTACATAGAAGATATTCGAAAAAAAAATAGGCTAGGGATTCTTAGAATCGATAACAGAACACGTTCCAACAGTTTTTAGAATTTTTGTCAATTTGTCTGTTTATCTGTTTGTCTGTTTATGTGACCGCGCATCACGTGAAAACGGCTGCACCGATTAGGATGAAATGTGGTATAGATATAGTTTAAGTCCTGAAGAAGGACATAGGGTAGTTTTTATCCCGGAAATCAACCCCTAAGGGGATGCAATGGGGGGTGGAAATTTGTAAGGAGCTACTTAAACCGCTGCACCGATTTAGATGAAATTTTGTATATAAATAGTTTGAGTCCCAGGAAAGGTCAAAGGATAGGTTTTATCCCGGAAATCTGCCCTTTATGGGGTAAAATGGGGGGGTAAAAATTTGGAAGTAACCCATTTTCATAAAATTCGGTTTAGAGGTAGTATAAGTTCTGGGAAAGGACATCGGATAGTTTTTATTCCGGAAATCTTCCCCTAAGGGGGTGAAATTGGGGTTGAAATTTTGGATAAATCCCATTTAGTTAAAATTTGGTATAGAGGTAGAAGGAGTCCCAGGGAAGGACAATGCCAATCTCCTGAGGGGGTGAAATGAGGGGTGAAAATTTGGATAGAACCCATTTACGGTATAGCGAGTTGGAGTATTAGGGAAGGACATAGAATAGTTTTATCCCGAAAATAACACCTCCAATTACACCCCCTTAGGGGATGCCCTAAGGGGGTGTAATTGGGGGTGAGAATTTGTTTGTGACCCATTTTGATGAAATCTGGTTGAACGATAGTTTGAGTCCTGGGAAAGGACATATGATAGTTGTAAATTCCAGAAATCATCCCCTAATGGCGTGAAATTGGGGTAAAAAATTAGATGTAACCCATTTAGATTTGGTATAAAGTTAGTTTGAGTCTTGGAGTAAGACAACGGATAGTTTTAATCCCGAAAATCATCCCCTCAGGGATGAAATAGGGGGTGAAAATTTGGACAAGACCCATTTAGATTTGGTAAAGAGATAGAAGGAGTCCCAGGGAAGGACAATGCATAGTTTTAATCCCGAAAAATCATTTTCTGAGATGGTGAAATGAGGGTTGAAGATTTGGATAGAACCCATTTAGATGAAACTTGGTATAGAGAGAGGTAGAGTCCTAGGAAAGGACATAGAATAATTTTTATTCCAGAACACATGAAAGGAGGAAATCATCACCTAAGGGGGTGAGAAATGGTGGATGAAAATTTGGATTGAACCCATTTACGATATAGAGATAGTTGGAGTTCCGGGAAAGGAAACCGCATAGTTTTTGTAACGAAAATCATCGCCTGAGAGGATGAAATGAGGGTGAAGATTTGGATGGAAGTCATTCAGATGAAATCTGGTTAAGAGATAGTTTGAGTCCTGGGAAAGGATATATGATAGTTTTTATTCCGCGGATCATCCCCTAAGGGGGTTAAATGGGGGTGAACATTTGGATGGAACCCATTTACGACATAGCGATAGTTGGAAGTCCTGGGGAAGGACATAGGATAGTTTTATCCCGAAAATCCTCCCCTTAGGGGTGAAAATTTGGATTTGAGTGACCCATTTAGATGAAATTTGTTTTACAGATAGTTTGAGTTCCGGAAAAGGATATAGGATAGTTTTTATCCCGGAAATCATCTCTTAAGGGGGTGAAATGGGGGGTGAATATTTGTATGGAGCTACTATACAACCCATTTAGATAAAATTTTGTATAGAAGTAGTTAGTAGGCGCAGCGTTGGTAGGCCCCCCACAAGGTGGACTGATGACTTGGTCGCAGGAGTGCCCTGGATGCGGGTGGCGCAGGAGTGCTCACTTTGGAACACTTTGGGTGAGGCGTATGTCCAGCAGTGTACGTCTTTCGGCTGATATGATGATGATGATAATGATATTTAAAATAGTTTGAGTCTTGGGGAAGAATATAGGATAGTTTTTATATAGGGAATCTAAGCCTTAAAGGGAAATGGAGGGTGAAAGTTTGTATCGAGCTACGATATAAACGAGTTCTACGCGGACGAAGTCGCGGGCAAAAGCTAGTTAGGAATATAGTTGTCAGGTCTAACAAAAGAGACCCCCTTATATTATCTACATACTAGCATTTGCTTTAGAGGATGATTATAGGGATGATTTAATCCAGGTTATAAACTATCACAATGCCAAATTTCATCGCATTCCTTTCAGCCGTTTTGGCGTGATTGAGTAACAAAGATCCAAACGCCTTAACTTTCCAATCTATAACATTAAGTAGGATCAATAGGAAAAGTCTGTGAGATAGCTTTGTAAGTTTGTATGTAGTGATCCCCGGAACCACTTACCTACCCGATTAAAAAAAAAGACTTTACTTGTGTATCAGAATGGAGTTTTTTAATGGATATCGTTTAACTACGCAGCTAAGAAATATCTCCATCACGTCAGCTTTCAGACGAAAAAAACGCATTCAAATCGGTCTATTCGTTTAAGAGCTACGGTGCCACAGACCGACACACAGACTCGTCAAACTTATAACACCCCTCTTTTTGCGTGGGGGTTAAAAAACTACTAGAAGAAATCGTGACACAACTACAAATATTACAATGGCACTATCCAACACGAGATACTTACTGCCTTATTCATAAACGTTCTACAAGCCTATTTTAACTTAGAAAAAATTAAAAACCCCCGACATTTTAATTTCAAAATTCAATATCTCAAAAACGGCTGCACCGATTTTGTTAAAACGTCGCTAAGAACCATCTCGATCACGTCAGCTTTCGGATAAAAAAATCACATAAAATACGGTTGATTCGTTTAGGAGCAACGATGCCACAGACAGACACACACACACACACACAGACACGTCAAAGTTATAACACCCCTCTTTTTCCGTCGGGGATTAAAAATGGCGTTAAAATTCATTTGTCCTTATTGTTCACTTTGACATTTGTGTTCGTAAGAAAGGGACAAAGCACATTTTATTTAGCAGAGGCATTTTAAGTTTTATGAATAAGGGGGTTTGACTTTGTAGATTCAAACGATTTCAGAATCTCAAATGGCTCCTACGGGCACGTAATTATCTGTGCAAACACAGGGTTGATCAGTCCGTGTACCGGCCTAGATTATTTGGATTATCCGCGTATTTACATTTCATTTAATCCGCCTGTAATGTGTCCTAAATCCCGAGCATTACGTGTTTGCGTCAACAGTTAGGTAATTAATGTTAAGCAAATATTAGTAATTGTCGCTAGTTTATACTGTAAGCTACGGTAGCCTAGTGGTTCAGGCATGCGGCTGTCAAGCGGCGGTCGTGGGTTCGAATCCCGGCTCGTACCAATGAGTTTTTCGGAACTTATGTACGGAATTACCGTTAGCTTTTCGGTGAAGGAAAACATCGTGAGGAAACCGGTCTAATTCCAATAAGGTCTAGTTTTCCCTCTGGGTTGGAAGGTCAGATGGCAGTCGCTTTCGTAAAACTAGTGCCTATGCCAAATTTTGGGATTAGGTGTCAAAGCGGACCCCGGGCTCCTTTAGGGGCACAACCGGGAATAACGCTAGGAGGATGATGATGATGTCGCTAGTTTATACTGTGTTACGAAGCTACAACCATTTTAATGTTGCTTGCTAGACTAAACGCACCTGGAGATGTGTTCTCTTCAACGTCAGATTAATAAAAAATAATAAATTAGGTACAGAGATGTGATATATTATCAGTCTGTTTTCGGAGTACAAATAAAATTGAAGGGAGATGCAAAGATTTTCCAGGGCCGTATATTTGTTTGCCACTGTCGTTCTATAAAAAAAACATAAATCAGTTACAGCTGTTGGTAACATGAGGGTACGAAAGGGCATTCTTGCAGGTGTTGGTGCGTCATTCACAGCTAACTAGTAGTGGGCTACACACGATGAATATTTAAGAGTCCGGGCACGCCGCATTTCGTAATTCATTTAGAAAGGGTCTTGACACTAGTGTTGTTAAACACTTCGTCTGTGTTAGGATAAAGCGCGTGACGCGAGAAAAAGTGACGCGAGGAAAAAAACTCTTTAGTACGAGTGTCATTGTTGCGCCTTTGGTTGCGTACGCGCGTCCGAGTATATCTTTATGCAGCGCTACCAAATGCCATACAGTATCGACACAGGTGATGTATGGCTAATTTCGCGTAACAGTTGCGCCTTCGTAAAACGCACGTTTGTTATCACCTTTGACTTTGACTTTATTGTTTCTGACTCTGCTCAGATGAGACCGAGCTCAGTTGACTCAAAGGGTCATTATTGCGAATCAAGTTAAAAAGCAATTTTAGCAACCTCTCGGGTCTTGTGAATAGCTCGAGTCCCCATTAAATATGATTCTCAGCCCTCAGTCACTGAGTTCCATATGCATTTGCTGTGACATTGTGTAATGAGTTGCCTTTCTCGCTGAGACAGTCGCGGCTTTCCAATGACCTGTGAATTGTTTGAATATAATATTTATTTAAGTATTTATTGTATATTTGCGATATATATTATAAGTTATAGTGTTGGGATGTTTTATTTCTCTAGAATGAATACCTATTAGGTTTTGTTTTTATTATCTGTGTGTTTTTGTACACGGTATAAGTTTGCCTATCTCGTTCTGCCTACCTTCCTCTCAATTGCTCAAAGGTTAGATGGAAGAGATCCCTTTTAGGGATAAGTTCACATGTGTACTTTGATCTACTGTGTGACATGTATATTTTTAACCTGTTATTGTGTACAATAAAGTGCTAACATACATACATACATGCATTCGCTTGAGCAGGTCGTGTCGCGTCCTTCAGGTCGGGTAGGTCTAAATTTCACTTTTTAAATGGAAAATTGACAGTTAAATTGTACCGACGCGCGTTCGGAACGTTACGTGATTGCCCCTCTTGTGACACCCGTCAAATCGCGAACGAAGCGTCACCATTAAACGAGCAAAATATATGATGAAGACGGACATTCCATTTAATGAGGTTAATTAGGTTAATTATGGCTTGGACACGGCAAGGGCACGGCGCGAGCTGGCCACGGTGTACTGATAAATTCGCAAAATCGTTACTATCAAAGCTAGTGATCTACATAGGTAAATACAATAAGTTTATGTCAAAATTAAATTTTTGGTACAAGCTCTTATTATTGCCGACTGTACTTTTCTGTATACCGTCATCAACTACAACTACATCGAGACGATTCTAACGAGCCCAAACTCAACGGGGCTACGTCGGTTAAGCACTGAATTCCCATGGCCACCTTCTTCGGATAAGCTCGATGGTACCGTAATATTGAATTGTCACCCAAACTATACCTTTACCCAAAATTACAGCTCAATCGGTTGAAGATAATTATCTGCTTCAAAATTGAGTTGCAAGATTCCACCCGAACAAATTACATACTTACATACATTGCAAGTTAATAAAAAGCTTGTAAATAAATAACTACTCCATCGAACTAACAATTTAAGTTTCATCGATTAAGTAAGGCTGGATCGAAGTTAAATCCTCATCAAACCCGATATTCAGAACTCGAGCGTTTCCCAACACTATTCGTAACGGTCGTCGATGTACAACAGGGTTGTCATAGTCGAAACACAAAACTCAAAGGCACAACAGTAATAGTAGTCCAACTTTTGAGTGTCAGATTTTGCATAGTTTCGTGCCTAATACGAAATTCTGGCCGCATGCCATTTATATTAGTTGTTTAGTCAAGTTATTATTAAATTTGTAACAGTAGCAATGGGATGTCCACAGGGACGGCGTGCTGAATACTAAATTATATGCAGCGGACAGCAGGAGATCAGTTTTTGTTCGTCGTCGAGTCTGAACGAGCGCGCAAAACTACTTGAAATGAGAATGGAATGTAAAAGAGATAAACAATCGAAACAAACATTCTTGCGCGGTTTAGCCAATTGATTAGTGATCCTGCCTTCGAAGAAAACGTTCCTGGGTTCGAATACTAGTAAGGGCAAATGTTTGTGTGAGACCGTATATGTTAATTTTTGAGTCTTGGATGTTATGCGCGCCCCATTACAAAGGAATAACTTGCTAAAGTGTAATTATAATTTTAACGTCGATTGTACTTGTCACGAAGTAACTACACGAAGAAGCATTGTCAAAACAAAAGATAAGCCGTTCATTATTATTTATGAGCTCGTTTACCGCTCCAAACTCGAGAATTGCGTATTCAAAATTAATAAAGACAAACTCCCAGGAATTGCCGGTGTTGAACCATGGTGTCGAAGCAATTCCTTTTGTTTGCTCTAAATTAACAAATCATACTGATTAGTATTCGATGTTCGGTAAATGTATACTAACCACTCACTTGCCTTTAGATTTTGAAAATGGTAGCCTAAATAATGCTTTCAGTTTTTAACGTGCTAACGTCTTATAAATCGATGAACACCGGCAGCACGCACGAAAAAGTATGACTCATTGTCGCGTTCCTCCTGAGCCGAGCGTTCGGCTTTATGACGTTATCACGTAAAATTATCGCCCATAAACCGACTTTATGGACAACCAATTTTTGTTTTATCAAGGCAGCCCATACTTCGCTTGAAGAAATGACATAATTAGTATAATTACTATTAGTTTTTATTGTCTTCAACTATCCGTACTCTAATCTAATAACAATTAAACCGCTTTAGCCTAGTTGGTAGTGACCCTGCCTACGAAGCAAGAGGTCCTGGGTTCGAATCCCGGTAAGGGCATTTATTTGTGTGATGAGCACGAATATTTGTTCCTGAGTCATGGATGTTTTCTATGTATTTAAGTATTTATTTATCTATATAATTATGTGTATCTTCGTCTATTACCCATAGTACAAGCTTTGCTTAGTTTGGGACTAGGTCAATTTAAAAAAATAAAATATATGGCGTATTTTCTTCAAGTTCGTAATCCCCCTAATGCGCAGTGCATTAGAGGGATTACGAACTTGAAGAAAATACGCCATATTTTTTTATTTTTTTTTAAATTGCAAAAAAAAGCAAAGCTTGTACTATAGATTTAGACTAAACAGGGGTGGAGACTACAGACGCCAACGCTGTGAATAATGCACGACTGGTCGCGGAAAATAATTTTTACGTAAACGGCGCTTGTGGAAAATTTAACCCTTAATCCGCTTTGTGAATTTGCATTTACTTTCAGTCCGTTTGTACGGAACTTTGCGGTTGTGCGTGACCGGCGTCGCGTTAAATGCGAAGAGGTCTGTTTTTGTGTGTCGCTTCAGATCGCAATCACAATTCAGTTCGACCGCGTCCAGCTGCTCTGCTGCGTCACAAAATGGGGACGCGAATCAGATTAAAATGAGATAAGGATGTAAAACAGATCCGGATTCAGGGATAGCTATGCTGTTAACTACTTATGTCGTCTGGCCCCGTAGCATGAATGGCGTTATCACGCGATAAGTGATAGGATAAGCGCGTCGTCTCGTTCTATCGAACGGTGTCAGCCAGGGACGGATGCTCTATCCTGTCACTTGTCGCGTGATAATCCATGCTACGGGGCCTGATCTCACTTCCCATAGTATATTTTATCACGCTCTCTATCACACTTCCACGATGCTATAGATAGAGTAAGACTCAGAACTGTAGTGCAGCCAGGGTAGTCACGTTACTTTTCTAACGAGAGTATCAACTGTCATTTTCTCCTCCAAAACATGAGAGTGTCGGCAACGCGCTAGTCGCGTTCACTACGGTGTCTGCTTACGATCAGTTTAACTGTATGATTGTTTTATTGTATACCACGTCGGTGGCAAGGAAGCTTTCGGCCCACTTGATGGTAACCTGGTTACCGTAGCCTATGGACGCTTGCAACTCCAGGGGTGTTACATGCGCGTCGCCGGCCCTCACCGTTTGTTCAACACCATTGTGATAAAGAAAAAACAATAGTGGCTATGTACTCTACGAGCGGATGGAACAGGTTCACCAACTATGGCACCCCCTCTCTACATTTCAGTAAATAGTCGAAAGGTATAGGTACCCCCTTTTCGTTTTAGGTGTCACACGCTTTCCAATTCCTGGAAAAATATAATCCCGTAAACGATAATACAAACGCTGTACACACTTACCTACATAATGACCTGATTCTTAATTAAAATTTGTACAATGGATGAGGATCCAGCAATGCGGTACGAGAACAAAAGAACCCCTCAACCCCTTTTCTGCAAGATACCCTCGCAATATCGTAATAATAGGTTACAAAGAAAAATATTATTACCGTTTCTGCAGTCGGAGGCGATATCAAAATATAATTTTAGAGCTGGCAATTGGTTTGTAAAAATATTTGCTCCACAAAAATACCTCTTATGTCGTCAGTGACATTGCACTTGTTAAATTAAAACAAATATACTTTTTTAACTAACTTATATCCCGCGAGAGTTAATTTGAGACTCGAGCGGGTACTAACCTCGTACGAACGAGATCTCAAGTCAACTCTAGCGGGGTTACACGCTTTACTCAATAAACACAAATAATTATTGGCCGATTGTTAAACATCTCATCAGCAAGGTGAGATATTACTGGAATGGTGTTCTGTATCGTTCCTCAGAGCGAGATAGCCGACTGACACACACCTTTCCACATTGATCCAAAATTATAGATAGGCATTCCTTAATGTACCTGATGAAATGTCTATTCGGACAAGCCACAAACTACATATAAGAGGGGCTGAGTCTATTGGTCATTTAGCAGCACTACGTACATGTTAGGAATATGTAATTCAATTAGGTGCCATTGTTGGGTGGAAGTTTCTATATAATCGCGCATTATTTTCTAAGGGAGGTAAAGAAATTAGTACAAACCTCGTTTATTGAAATATTCAATTCAACTCATTTATTTATTCAGATAACAAAATCCATTATTTTATTCTTACGGTTCAAAAAGAAACTGGCGTTGCGGAATGAAGAGAAAAGAAATGTACAAGTACAATACTGGGTGTCATGGAATAAAATAAAATTGTTCATTACAAAAAGATTCTTAGCGTCCAAAACTTTTAATAGGTACTAATTATTCCAATGTTCCTAGAGATGTATACGGTCTGAGTCTGAAGCGATCAATATGGAAATTATATTTTTGCTTGCAGGTAAATATACATCCGATGCATAGAGTTAATTGCATACTACTGGAATCTAGATATGTATCCAGAATAGGTAGGGTTATCTGTGTGCGCTCACAGCCGCAGGGCAAAAATTCGCATATAGTTCATCGATGTCCAGTCCTTGTGCGGATGAAATATTTATATGCGGCCAACTAGAGCACTACAAAAATCAGGAACTTTTCAGACACTGCTGAGGTTTAAAAAGACTTTTTTACTAATTGAAAGATTGGTGTGACGTCATGTCAGAGTGAACAATCCTATGGTACACCTATATAGTTTATGTATGTATGCACTATGCATGCATGTACCTACTTAAATATTGTACACAAGACACAGGAAAGGGGTTTAAAATCGATTCGAAATCAAATGCAAACGATTTGTTTATCCATTTCCTAATGGCAATTGAGCAATAGAGGAAACCAACTACTTTACTTAAATTTGTTAGTTTGAAAAATACGTTTCAAAATAATGTAGGTAAGTACCTAACGAACACCAGGGAATGGGGAGCAACGAAGTGTAGGTAAACCTGTCTTTGACGTCGACTGTAACATGTTTTCCTTATAAATAAATAAATAAAATGATAAATAAGCTTCTAATCTCATGCCTGGAACATAAGTGTCAGAATGGGGTTAATTCAATTTACGTGTGTGACTGTACCTCTTAGTTGTAGCTTTAATTTTAAGAAATGCTTGCTGAGCCCTTATATCGTTCATGTGTGCCAATCCTAATGTGACATTGCCTCGAGGGCCTTTTTTAGATTTAACGTAGTTTTAATTTAATTTAGTTTATGTTAATTATCATCTTGTATTTACTATATAATAATTGTACCCATTAATAAATAATACATGTAACATCTATTTTGTACCACATGATAACTTTGTAATAAATGAATTATGAAAATATTAAAATAATAAATATTAGGATAGTAATTTTACACAAATCAAACTATAGTCCCAAAGTAAGCTCAATGCGGCTTGTGTTATGGGTACTAGACGACGATTAGATTTAATAGCTACAAATATATTTATACATAAAAAACCCAAAACTCAGAAACAAATAACCATGCTCATCACACAAATATTTGCCCTTACCGGGATTCAAATAACTATTAAAAGGCGTGGGCACAATATGTCGGTCACCTCTGACCCACTGTGTATATAGGGATCGCTATATGTAATATAATTCTTCTTCAGTTATTGCCACACCCAAATTTGTACCGAAGTTACGCACCCGTCGAACCGTGGAGTTCTGTGACAGCTTTCATTTCAGCCCACTGGGACACTACCCTAGTTGACACCGAAGCCTTTGACAGCCCTGGAGGCCAAAATCAACGTTGTTTTTGAACGGTTCATGATATTGCTTTGAACACGTCTGTGGTAGCACAAAAAAATTACCTTTTGCATTTCATCGTGCTAAGACTCTATACACTTGGGGTTAACTTCATACAAGTTACTCGTTTTTATTAAAAAAATTACTGTGAGCTCACAATTTTTTGACAAATGTGGTTAAATGGTTAAAATAGATAGATTGAAAGAAAAACGTTTAAATAGTTTTGAGGCAAATACACGTAAATTTAAAGTAGTTTTTATTCTAAACGCGACTGCTTTTTTATTATTTTATTAAAAGTATGTCTCACGACTGAAACTAATCGAAGCAAAAAGAGTTTAAAACACTTTTAGTTTCATGATTTAAGATGCTAGATTAGACTGATTTTTTTTACTCCGAAAATTATTTCCCGAAAGCAAAGTAAAAATCATTGACAAACAAAGACATTGGAATAAACCTATGAACACGGTGTCAAAGTCAAAATCAAAGTTATTTATTCTTCAAATAAGTCATATTAAATGCATCTATGCAATTATTGCATGTCGATAAACTACCAATGTACCTAGCTACGTTCATACATTTGAAAACTATTAGAAAGAAAGAAAGAAACATTTATTCGAGACAATCAACACACATCGTTTGTCACGAAACTCTCTTCTGCGTCAGTTGCACTAGTTGGATTGTGCCTCTGGTAGTGTTACCTACATCTCTCCAATATCCGGGGGCGATCCAACTTGCCCCGTATCTCCCGATACACTCTGGATCAAAACTTGAAAATTTAACTGTAACTCGATTTCTCGTGTGAACTTGGCACGGCTGCAGGAATCGCTTCAGTGCACTTTGATTGAGGATAGACCTTTCAAGTTTAATAGTGTTCAAATAATATCAATACGGTAGTAGTGAATGGATATTTCCACCCTGTTACCGTGGTAGTTATTGGTAGGTACGACTTATACAAGCCGTTACCAAAAATATATTATTTATTTATTTAAACATTATTGTATAAAATACAAAAATGTACAAATGGCGAGCTTAATGCCAAATGGAATTCTGCAGCAGCCAACCATTGGGCTAAACAGAGACTTACAAAAGGTGCAAAGAAAAAAGTATGATAATACGTGAAGAAAAAAAAAACAAATGTATATACTACACATACATAAAAATTATTACTTTTTGTAGTTTACGAGTATAGTAACAATTGTATATAATGATAATGAGGAAAGAAAGTAGACAATTTAAGGCATCTCTAAAAACTGGTACGTACATAAATTCGGCATAAATTTTTTTTAAATACCGAACTATATCCTTCTCTTTAATTGCAACAAAAAGCAATTACTACTTTTATCAAACTGTCAACATGGGGCGAATCAGCTTACACGTTCGTAAAAATATTTTGGACGATTGGTGCAAAATAAAAGGTATAACGATTAGAAAACTGGTTAAAAAGTGCGAGTTGGGTCCCGCGGGCGTGCACAAGATAATAAATAAATTTGGTGACTTCTGTACTCTCGAAGATTTGCCTTAAATCTGGAAGAAAACCTGGAATAACCAACTGGCATTAGAAAAGAAAGTCGTAAGAATGTTTAAACCAAATCCGTCCCTTTCAATTCGAGATGCGGCAAAAAGAGCCAAAACTTCTTGGATATGATACAAATAATCAAATTAAGATGCAACCTGAAAACCTATAAAAAACTAAAACAACCAAAACGAGATGAAAATCAAACAATAGCTGTCAGAAAACGGGCAAGGAAATTATATGATCGTATATTGACCAAGAAAAATCAGTGCATTATAATGGATGCAGAGACCTATTCAAATTGGACTTTAAAGCCTTACCACGACCTCGATTTATTACGGTGCCGGCTTATTAGAAGGTTACTCGAAAACATAAGGCCATCAACATCGAGAAATTCGGCAAGAAAGTATAAGTGTGGCAAGCGATTTTTCAATGCGGTATGCGATCGTAATCCTTCTTCACTACAGGGACTTTGAATGCTACGGTACAGCGTGACGAGTGCTTACAGAAAATATTACTACCACTAATAAAGAAGAACAGGACTAGCACTTTATTTTGACCGAACTTGGCTTCTTGTCATTACTCTAAAACAACGAAAGAATGGTATAAGCCAATAAGGTAGAAGTAGTGGATAAGGAGATGATCCTCCCAATTGCCCAGAAGTTCGCCCAATTGAGCGATATTGGGCTATCATGAAACGACACCTCTAAAAAAACGTCAAAACTGCCACCTCAGTTGACGACTTAAAAAAAAAGTGGAACAGGGCATCATAAAATGTGTCAAAAGTGGTCGTCCAGAATTTAATGAGACACATTAAAAAGAAAGTTAGGTTGCAGGCAAAATTCCTATGCTATTAAACGAGCAATATTTGTGTATATATAAATATATATATATATATATAAATATATAAATGTATGTAAGTATATATATATATTAGCAATCACGTTCTCGGAAACGGCTCAAACGATTTCGATGAAATTTGGAATATAGGTGGTGACGGGGACGAGAAATCGATCTAGATAGGTCTCATGTCCGGGAAAATTCGTTTTCTCCGTATTTTCTCCATTTTCATCCGAGCGGAGCTCGGTCGCCCAGGGACTATATATAATACGAGAAATTCATTCAAAATTGTTTTTTTATAAAGACCTTGTTTTTCAGTTTCTTTTAGTTTCATTATCAGTTTTTACATAAAATAAAAATAATACCATTTTGAAGTTGTCTACTTTCTTTCCGATACGGTCCTTATTACGTAACTTTTCGAACGATCGTAAGAACAAATCAACTGTATTTATTCTATAAAAATAATAACATTTGGATCTACCTAACGATCGTACAAAGGACTACGCAATCGACCAGCAGGTATCAGGTCGGAATATCCCGAAGTAAGGGTAAACATTCCAGTGTGTGATACTGGCCTAATATTTGTAATATTACTTATTCTGTGCTAATATTAATTTATAACAATAGATATCATACTGTTAGACACTATTGGCTCTGTGAGTTGAAGAATACGCGAGCCTGCTTTTTAAAAAAAAAAAATTTGTAACCTAAAAAAAATTACTACAAAAATATTCTATTTAATTAATGAACCTGCAACCTGCCCACAAAATTTCACGAGCATCGGTTAAGAAATCCGACCTATTCAGGAGAACAGCGGGAAAGCGGGATATCCGGACATCCGGACATACAAACGATTTTCGGCCCAAGCTGAAGCATAGAAGAACTTCGCTTCGCTCCCTCGTTCGATGAAGGTGGCAAACATTGAAACGTTTACTTTTCCTAATATTAAATCCCTGTTGATAATCATGACCTACTATTATTTATGACTACGAAGTGACAAATAAAATGCATTCCAGCTACAGCGTTCATGCATTTCCTTTTATGTTCGCATGTGCTCGAGACATAAAATATTGTTTGCATTCAACGACTGACATTAAATATACTGCACTGATTTAGAACTATAAATATGGGTAAACACATAAAGTAAAATATGTACTACGCAAAAGGCTGATAAAATACCAACGAAGGATGATTACGTTCGTTTCTTTCGTTTTAGCCACGAAAACCTGCACTGTTTCTTAATTTTCTAGAGCATCATACTAATATCGCTTGCGCCAGTAATTAAGAATTAAGAAAATTGAGGAACATGTTAATTACCAAGTATCTTGTACAATTTGGGTCTGAGATACTTCGCAAGATTAAATCACGATAATACTTAAGATAACCCTACCATGACGCGGAGACTTATCGATTAGACACAATAAGAGGTTAGGTGCTAAGTACCTACATGTAATAGCCTACGCTATGACATATTTATATAGTTGTTTAATCTCCCAAAGTGTTCTAAAGCCACAACCTATCATAAATTGTAAAAGTTATAGTACCAATAATTAATTACATTTTAATTTTCTGCCGTAAAATTTCGATGTCATTATTTAAGTAAAAAGCGAAAGGTTTTCCAAACATTCCTCATCCCTCAAACCCCGCTTCAGGGAAGCTAAAAATTTAATTACAACTTCCTAAAACCGATCGGCAATGATCAAGATTTAATAAAAAAGGGCATTTAAGCAGAGTTAACCTTATCGGTTTCTAATAGGTCCCCAGATGCTGGGGGTATATTTTTAACCGTTGCTTCGTATCACATCACAATCACATAGCCATGGATTCACGTTCTCGCTTCCTCCCGCACCGAACTAACGTGCTGGAATGCATATTGTGAGTTAATTAAAATGCGAGTATCATGAACCAAATTGGCCTTGCTTATTTAACGTTTCATCCTATTTTCGATATAGCTTTCTTCTATTTGTTTTAAACGCTTTTATTCGTTTCTCCTTGTAAGTTGTCACGGTTCTTTGAAAGAGGTTTACCTCTATTAATAAATAGTGTAGAGATATTTGATGTGTTCAATTCACTGTGTACCAAAAGAACTGAGGACTTTATAATTGATTGGTGATAATCCAAAAATTCGAGAGAAATCCAAATAAATTCAAGTATTTGTTGTGTCAATATGCCAGTGCGACGATGAACAATTTCACTTGACAGGCAACAGTAGTGCTTACCGTAACAGCTTCTAGTGTTTCAGAAACACTTTTGTCTCTGAAACCATTTTCAAATTGTTCGTATTGAGTACGTCGCTCTCTACAGTGGTACTTCCTCTGCATATGTGACATCAAAATAATCTAGACTAGCTATTTTCAAAGTAGTTAACCATATCGGTACGTACGGAATATGCAAATGTGAAACGTCGTTCGTGAAATAAAAAAACATCAACCTTATTCATCGTAAGCTCAAGCTTTAATCAGCGTTATGCATTATTAAGTAGGTGGGCCCACGAGCGGAATATTTTTCAAAACATTTTGTGTGAAGCAATGTGTTTACCGCCTAGCAACATGTACGTAAGTATTTACGGTTTTGTACGTGGCTCATAATTGTTGGTAAGTAAACAATTTTGTGCATAGCGTGCACAAAACCCAATAGTTCGGATTCTATATTTAAATGGGTCAATGGGGAACTTGCATGGGACTTCAATTTCGAATAAATTGCACTCAATCGATGCGGATATACGTAGAGAAATCATACAAAAGACTAAAAAAAGAAAAAAAAAAACGATTTTATTAGTTTTACCTAACGTTAAAATGACAAAAATTTATTTTTTATTTTTTCGATAAAATAACGTAACAGTTACCTACATAAAATATTAAATGTATGACAAGTAATAGAAATAGAAATAGAAATGTTTATTGCATATGCATTTGAAATCTGCGCGCGCCGGCACCCCCCGAAAACGCTCTATACTAAACGGGCTTATGCTATGACGTCACAACATAGCCTTTACTATGGAGTAAGTCATTAATTTGCGATTATCTCCACAAAATTTACGTTTAAGTCTATACTGTGATGTGAGTATCACAGTATAGACTTAAACGTAAATTTTGTGACGTCATAGCATAAGCCCGTTTAGTATAGAGCGTTTTCGGGGGGTACCGGTGCGCGCAGATTTCAAATGCATATAACATCAGAAAAATAAATCATAACAAAGTTTTAATGCTACAGTTGTTTTAATGCTGGATTATACTTTTGTTTTTCGTAATAAAATATTAAGATGCAAGTTCCCTATTGGGGAAGGAAAAAGCAAACTACTTGCATCTATAGTTGTCTTTTTCTAGCAATGGTATATTTTACTTTTAAAACTATGTTTTATCCGACTTTAATTCAGAACTTCGTCTTATTTGAAGATCTCCCTCTATTTCTCCAGGATTCTATCATCAGATCCTGACCTGATGACTATGGGACCATCAAGGAAGGATACACTTTCAAACAAAAAAACATATTTCCAAATCGGTCCGGGCATCTTCGAGTAATCGGGAAACATACATTAAAAATCTAAGGTTCCGACGACTTGATAACCTCCTGTGTTTGAATTCAAAAGAAATATTCAAATTATGCAACTCATTACAAACCAAATGGATTAATTAATCAGTATACAAGGATGTCTAACTAAATAAATAATCAATGTATTCGTACCCGAAGCCTTTGAGCGTTCGTGGCAAACTTGGAAAAGAAATCTAATGCGATATTGATATTCTTCGACGACGGAACACACAGCTCATCAATCAGTCAGTTAATTATACCTCTTGTTTGCACAGTCGCTTCTATGACGAGTATAAAAGTTTGACTATTTGTTTTCTTCTTGTACCAATTAAAAAGGACTTCGACAGCTGTAGCGGATAAGTAAGGTAGAGAAATGAAGTAAAACCAAGCTGGCTCGTCGCGTTATCGAAAGCAATTGTTCCTTCAGTTGTTATTAAACAACTGAAGAAACAAAATACTAAATTCTGAACGTATAAAAACGGAAAATAGTACATTGTGATACAAGTGAGCTATGTTGATCATTACATCACCAGAGGCGGAATTGTCACACGAACCGCAGGTGAGCGTGATAATAGAGCCGAGGATGTAATTATCAAAGCTCACGCGTGTCATACGACGTTTTTCAACACATTTGCGAGGAAAAAATCCTTTTCATAAAATAAAAATGTTACAGGCTCCTAATTTGTTTCCTTTAGTTATTGATGACAACAGGTTTTTACTCACATACATTTGGACATCTCCAAGAATGTACAGTGGCGTCAATTCTATTTATCACTTTTCTATTCACCACGAGTCAACATTTTTAATAATAACCAAACACGCATCATCAATGTTTACAAATATTTGTGAAATTACTTATAATGGCGCGCAACTATTTTTTTTTTCGTGAAGTTCGCGCAGTGCGCCCGCAGCGAGGCTTAGATGAAATCTCTAAACAGTCAATACAAAATAAAATAAATATTTTCTTATTCAATATAACTTCATGTAGAATGTTATCAAAAGTAAATAGTTTTACTAAATGAAACGTTTCTATATCATATCCAAGAAGAAATAATCAATTAATTCACAAGAAGGATTTAATTTGTTTAGTCGAGTAAGAATCCATATTTTGCCGAGAATTAAAAACGAACCTGTATAACCCGGTCAATTTAAGAATGCGCTGAGTCCATACATACACCTTGCTGCAAGGTGCCAACGTGTCTCAATCGGGATATAAACATAACTACACGAGTGTCGTTATGTTATAAAACACGCGTGTTTAAAATTATATTATACACAAAAGTATATATGTGCTTACAAAAAAAGATTGCATCAGCAACACCATTGATATTAAGATGTTGGATGTTTTCTATGTATTTAAGGTGGTTCGATTGCCATACAAAGCGTTATTTGACATTCGCAGGCTAACGGCGTGATATTTTAAGAAACTAATGTATCAGACTTTTATCAATTGGCTTCCCATTTGCGCCAAATTCCCCCTTTCCTAGAATAAACTTGTATAAACTAGATTAATTTAAGAAAACTAGTTTTCCCAAAATATCACGTGACAAACCAATTTCTCAAATTAATCTAGTTTATACAAGTTTATTCTAGGAAAGGGGGAATTTGGCGCAAATGGGAAGCCAATTTATGAATGTTTGTTACATAAGTCTCTTAAAATATCACGCCGTTGGCCTGCGAATGTCAAATAACGTTTTGTATGGTAATCGAACCACCTTAAGTATGTCTTTATCTATATAAGTATGTAAATCATCGTCTAGTACCCAAAGTACAAGCTTTGCTTAGTTTGGGACTAGGTCGATTTGTGTAAGATTGTCCCAAAAAAAAAAAATATATAATTTAATTGAAAAAGCTAGTGTCCTTAAAAAAAAATTACGTGATATTCGAACCAGTTTTTAGAGAGGAACAAATGTTTGTATGGGAGCAACTGCAATTAAAGAACATAAATACCCACAAAATCGAGTGTAAGGCTTGATTTCCTCCTACGCTGACGTCGGTCGGGCGAACGCATATATATTGTCACCGTTAGATTGTTAACACCGTCAGTGTATAATCTAACTCGCGATATTATAAACTGACGAAAAATTGTGAACTGTCAAAATCGTTCACAATTTAACGCATTATTTTTCGTTACTACTTTATAAACTATCAATGTCGAATCGTCATATTGTCAACTGAGATCAAATCGGCATGCTACGGACCGCATACACAAAAACTAGGTAGGTTAGGTTAGTTAGGTAGCTTCAGTTGCCCGAAGGGCATTCCGCCAAGAAATACATTTCCTCGGGCTCCGTCGACATTGCTGGATAACGTAATAAATGGAAAAAATGTCTGAATGAAAAAAAAATATATATGTTCTGACATATTAAGTGGAAGCTGATCCAAGAAGAATAATTCGTTCAACCAATCAGAGCACATGGTGCGTTCCGAATCATACCAATTTGATTCAGTTAACAATTTGACGATCCGTCATTGAATTGTGAACGGTTTTGACAGTTCACAATTTTTCGACAGTTTATAATATCGCGAGTAAGATTATAGACTGATGGTGTTGATAATATGACGGTAACGTGTACATTTCAGTCAGCGTCGCTATGCGATGTCCCATAGAACATATTTTATATTCGTACGCTCGACCGACGTCAGCGTAGGATAAAATTAAGCCTAAGACGGACCTCGCTGGCGGCAGCCGAAACGCTACTTCAAATCAAGTAAATTTAATTGCTGTTTTGATTGCGAAATACTACGTTTAGGTCCATAGTTGTCATCTATTTTGTTTCTATAAAGGCGTAAGGATTCTATTGGAAGCTTTACATTTACTCTTGGAAAATAAAAAATAAATAAAAAATCTACATTGACATCGTTTTATGATTTTAAATATATTTTGTAATTTATACTTTATTACAATAGTTTGATGGTTAACTATCCATTAAGTAACACTACGTTGTCAAAACTACCCTATTGGATGGCAAGTAGCAAATTAAAATATGCATAGCCTGTGTTTGATAGTATTCAAAGAAAACATCATGAACGTACTAGCGAATTAATTAACCAGAACGTGATATTACACCACGTTTACACAGCACGTTCGCCCACGCCTTAATGAGCTCCGACCGGAACGGGGTGGTATTTCATGTCTCGGAGATACGTACATAGAGACATGTAACTTGACTTAAACTGTTTTACCTCTTAAATAACTAGTAAGTAAGTAAGTAAGTAAGTAAGTAAGTAAGTAATTTATTTTGTGAAACATAGGTACATACATTGTAGATCTTAAATTAGGTTGAGAGTCCTCTATGTTCTACCTTGCGGCGTACAAAAAAATAAAACAGGAAAACAATTACAATAATAAATGGCACATGTGTTCTTATATTAAATACCTATATATGTCAAACAGATTTAAACATATAAATTAGCAGCGTAACTGCTTTATACAAAATCAATAGTAAGTAGATGTCATACATAATTAAGAACAAAAATAAAAATAAGGAATGTCACGATTACAGATTTAGAAAAAAAAAAAAAAAAAATCAATATATAATAATAATTACAGTTCACAATGTCAAGAGAATTCTATTTTAAACATGACAATAAATTGAAATTATATAAACATGCAATTAGATTTGGTCATTAAAGAATTCATCTAGCGTGTAATAAGCTCTTTCGACCAGTTTGTTTTTCAGGTCCTTCTTAAATATGTGAAGATCTTGACATTTAAGAGCATCTGGTAAAAAGTTATAAATTTTAGTTGCCATTCCCAATATACTTTTTCTTAGTAATGCAGTTTTGCCAGGGACCACATTTATTTTATATTTATGCCGAATCGATCTTCCGCTTGCGCAGGAGCTTTCTATTGGAAATAGAACCGGATTTGATTTAACAAGTATTTAGTATTTAGTATCTTGTTTGTTCGTAGAATGTTTCTAGGCCGATTTTGTTTTTACAAACTTTAATTTAATGCGACGTAGGCTCAAAAACGGCTACCATAAATTTAATTAGCAATCTTGAGGCCTTTCTCGAGTGACTATAGCTATTCAAATCCTTTGTTTTTGATTTTCGCTCGATAGAAAAACATAACACGAACATACGTCAAAAATAAACTTAAAAATACACAAAAGCTAAACATATTAAAATTGGTTCTAAAAATCAGCAATATCATGTTTGAGGGAACATAGCTATTACTTTTTTATTTATTTACAAGCACAAAAACTTGAAATTAAAAAAAACATGATATCCGCTCAGTGAGAGGGACAGAAGACCGTGAACCTACTTCGCCTTAACGTACACTGCTCGCATGTAAGTAAATAATATAGGCATAGGTATCCACTTGCTATGATTTTTATTGTCTGTGAGTGGTATTGATTTGTTGTATACTTATGCATGATTGATGACAAAGCCATATTATAATACCACTGAGTAGAATCGATGATAGAAGCAAAAGCCTGGACTATGACCAAGTCCAAAAACCGTATTATATAAACACGTCGATTTTAGGCTCGATGGAACTCGCGCCACGAATGAACAAAAGAAAAAACTGTTGAAAATAGTTAAACCAGCAGTTAAAGCTTGCACCACATTTAATATCCATAATTTACTTTGAAATCAAAGTTTTAACCGACAAAAAATCAATCATCCCCTATTTTCGTACCCTTAGGGTTGGTTTTTTTTTCCAAATTTATATGGGACCAACTTTGGGTTATACCCTTTCCAATAAAAAAAGAATTATCAAAATGCGTGGTCATACATAAAAAAATATATATATACGCGTCGAATTGAGAACCTCCACCGTTTTTTTCGTCGGTTGAAAAAGTGAAGATCAGTCCAGCAATTTGTGTCCTTCCAAGGCAAGAGGATCTTTTTTTTTCATGGTCAATAACGATGGTTAAAATGTTCATATTAGTACGATTTGTTTAACTCATTTAGTGCAAATCACAACACACGTTTCTCGGTACAAATGGACAATCCTCGTTCAAGGCCCATGACTAGTTATGAGCCATGTCTCTAGCTACGAGCGTTTTCCGCTCAAGGGGAAAAATGCTGCTACACGATACGGCGTAGCACATGTAGCACTGCTTGGAGTCAAAATTTGACAGCAGCATCATTTAACACTTTAACTGCCAAGAATCGCTACGCTCGTAGCTGATCCCTGTGGTTATCCTCGTATTTAGCGGAAAAACGTCTACGCCGTAGGCACCCGATAGTCAGGTTCCCGGCACTAAATGTGATAATGAAGTGGACGCCTTACGACGTAGCCGCTTTCCACACGCTTGGCAGTGAATGAGTTAAAACACTCTCAGGATATTGCATATGTGCTGTAGTGCTACACTTCGAGCCAGCGTTATGTCTCAATATTAGAGACGTGCTGAGAAAACGAAACAGCGTAGCAGCTGCGATTTGCTACGGTCTCAGTACGCTGTGACGATTTACATAACTTGTCAGATCGTAAACTCCGAATGCTTTCTCGTATTGCGTCGGACGAAGGAAACAAAATGAAGTTCTGAGGGAAGAAGGATCGGTAAGACTGAATAATTTAAAAACCAATACCCAGTTCGTGTAGTTTGATAAAATTATTAATAGTACATTACTTACCTAGGGCGGTTAAACAAAGAATGTCTCAGATCGCAGGTATTTGACGCCCGAGCCGAATGCAAGGGTGATAAATATGCGCTCTGAGGCTTTCTTTATTACCGCCCGTGGTGAGTACAAAATTTTACGTCTCTATCTGGCCAGGAAGTGGGGTTTTACGCACGCATAGCGTGCGGTAATTCCTACTTTATGGCCAGGTATGACGTAAAATATATTATGGAAATAAGTATCGAAATCACAATAAGAATATTAAACATGGCCACTGACCCGAGTGGCGAGAGACGCAACTCAATCTAAAGGTCGCGGGTTCAACCCTAGTTCAACCCTATTCGAGTACGAAATATCATTTGATATTTAACAGCGAAGGAAGAAGTGAAGGAAAACATCGTGAGGAAACCGGTCTAATTTCAATAGGTTCTAGTTTTCCCTCTGAATTGGAAGGTCAGATGGCATTTGCATTCGTAAACCTAGTGCCTACGCCAAATATTGGGATTAGGTGTATAAGCGGACCCCGATTTTCTTTGAGTACTACCGGGAAAAACGCTAGGAGGCTGACATGTAAGGATGGCATCCGCTTGCAGTAAAATAGGACTAGTAGTACTACAGTAAGCTCAATTAAGTTTTGTGTTAAGGGTACTGGGTGTTGATGTAAATACCTACTTATGTTTATATCTTTTTTGTGATCCAACATGGAAAACAGCACATATAAATATTTTGTAGTTCACCGATAGCTTACTGCTGTCGCATTATCCTAACGTGTCAGTATACTGTCAGTGTTAAATATTCGCAGAAGTATAATATTGCGTGGAAGTGGAGCAGTACGCATGCAGTACCGCGCAGTAAATAATCTGTACTTATTTGACTGACAATAACATTACTTAAATGCAGCACCGTGAAATGCGGAAATGGGCTCATGAACATCTTTACTGATATTATAAACATCTAATATTCCTGAGAAGAATGCGGAAAATTTAGCACTTGGAGACCAAAAAACCAACTTCCTGAACCACAATTTATTTTAGAGTGACATATATCAATTACAAAGAATATTCGATATATCAAGATTTAAATGCACGTCAGTGCCGCGCACCATAGAGTTTACAACATCCTCCCACCTTTGGGCGAAGACCCAAACTCTTCATCTCTTTATTTATAGAACTTCGCTAGGTTGTAGTTCCAGCGGATATAGACGTTGGAAAGCTCGGGTGTACTCGCCGTCGGTTGTGCGTATTTTCGCTACTCTAGCATTTCCGTCTTTTCCGGTATACACATCGAGGATAACTCCTAAAGGCCACTTTATACGCTTATCATTTGTTTCTACTAAAACGACATCGCCTACCTTTAAATTAGAGTCCCTCTCCTTACCCTTCTGTATGAGCATGCTCAGGTACTCATTTCTAAACCGCTCCCGTAAATCTGCCCTCAGCTTATGCAAATACCTAAGACGCCTATTCAACGAATCATGATCTAGCTGGTCTAAATCTGGAGTCTCGCTGGCAGGAAGTCCTTGAATGAAGCAGGCCGTAAGAGGCTTCAAGTTATCTGGATCGTCCGCGATATACGTTAAGGGTCGCGAGTTCATCAATGCTTCGCAATCGCAGAGTATGGTTGACAGCTCTTCAAAGCTTACTGTTCTCTGCACCAAGTTGCGTCGCAGAAGTTCCTTTAAGGACCGGATTAAACGCTCCCACCAACCTCCCCACCATGGTGTAGCATGGGGATTGAACTTCCATTTTATAATTCGCACGATGGAATAAGCTGCTATCTTTTCCCAATTTAATGACCTTATCTGGTTGTCAGCTCCGTGGAAATACGTAACATTATCCGTGTAAATTGTGTCATTTTTTCCACGTCTTGCCATAAACCATCGTAACGCCATGAGGAAAGCTTCTGTTGACAGCGACTTAGTTAGTTCCAGGAGCACGGCTCGGTATACTGCACACGTAAATACAATTATCCACACCTTCCCTCCCGACCGCAGAAAAAGAGGACTGGCTATATCAATACCTG
This sequence comes from Epinotia brunnichana, assembly GCA_963854355.1. Lineage (NCBI taxonomy): Eukaryota > Metazoa > Arthropoda > Insecta > Lepidoptera > Tortricidae > Epinotia > Epinotia brunnichana. The sequence goes on from OY977940.1 coordinate 4,528,799, forward strand.
TCACCTCCAATCCGGCAGCTGGTTTCACTCTATCGAGAGGCAAAGGGGCCAAAGGTGTGACAGCATGCCTTACATATTGCCGCTTGCAGGGTATGCATTTTGAAACGGTAGAACTGACGAGTCTTCTTATGCCCGTAATCCAATAGTTCTCTCTGAGTACTGTCATTAGGGTACCAAGGCCCACGTGATGCAAAATCTGGTGTTTCGAAGCGACTAGTCTTTTAATTATAAGATGCTTCCCAGGTAAAAATAAAGGACAGATGAAGTCAGCGGGCTCATCACTCAATACAGGTTTTGTACGGACTCTTAATAAGCCTTCATCGTCTTGGAATGTTTGCAGGTTCTTTGTCTTTCTAATGCCATCTGCCATCATTTCGGTCTGTACCATCCTTAACAGTATCTTCTCTGCGCCTTGAAACTCTTCACAAGTCAGTTCTCCTTTTCTTTTATTATTTGGATTATTGCAGTTGAACGTAAATCTTAACATCCACCCTACCATTATTACTATCTTAGTATATTTAGAAAAGTAAGTCAGTGTGGACAGAAGCGTACTTTCATCTGCAGTAGTACTATTAGCAAGTACACATTTCTTCATTTCCTTGTTGACTTCTTGTTCATCAACATTAAGATGAGATGTTGGCCATTCAATAAATTCCTTTTGTACGATGTAAGGCAACTCTGCATCCCAACTCAGCTTTAAATTCCACGTTTTCTGAATAATCAGCTTGGGTACAAGTGTCACTGGGCACGCCAAGCCAATCGGGTCAAAAACTTTCTGTGTTATGGAAAGTAAACTTCTCTTCGTAATGTTTTCCTTTGAAACGATGTCATGTACAAAGTTGACGTTGCAATATAATTGATCACTCCTGACATCCCATATTAGGCCAAGTACAGACATGCTATCTGCCTCTGACGTCATCTCTTTATTAGTCATAGGAGTTGTGACCCAACCTCGCAAGTCAAATTTCGCCTCCAACATTATCTTCTTCGCCTCTTCTATGAACATTTGCGCGTCTTGCTCACTTTCTAGGCTGGTGACGCAGTTGTCAACATAGAACGAGTTCTTAAAATGTTTGGCCGTGTCCTTGTAATCTTCGGTGTACTTCTCCAAGTGGTAATTTATAGTAGCACCCAAAAGAAACGGACTACAATGGCGGTGCATCATAAACTCTGTTCTTTCGTTATTTTTCCACCACAGAAACGACAGATATTGTCTGTCTTCATCTTTCCATGATTTCTGAAGAAAGGATTTCTTAATATCGGACGTTATCCCAATCGCATGCTTCCTAAATTTGATAAGCAGTTTCGGGATCAGTTCAAGACAATTTATACCCTTTTCTAGGAACGAGTTGAGAGAATTCCCATTACGATCTCGCGCAGAAGCGTCAAATACCGGGCGAACCCTTGTTGTCAGGCTGGAGTTTTTGATGATCGCGTGGTGTGAAAGGTGGTGTTTAGGCCTCGCTGAATCAGTGACTTCTTCAATTATGCCCTCCTTCAACCAATCTTCAAAGACTTGGCCATAGTTATCAAACTCGTTCAGCTTCAGTAGTCTTTGTGTAGTTGACATCAATCTTCTTTCAGCCAACTGTTTGTTGTCAAGAAGTTCTCCATGATTAGGTTTCCACGGTAATTCTACCTCGTATCGTCCTTCGTTGTTGATTTTGATGGAGTCTCTAAACTGGTCCATTATGATAGCGTCTGACTTCACCTTATTTGCAACTTCAGCTGGGTCCCGTATACCGAGGGTTTCTAAGTCCCAGAGCTCCGATAATTGCAAATTAGCAGATACAACATTTGTTATTACACTGCATGCGTTTATTATGGGTCCTTGAAGTGTCCATCCAAATTTATTTTTCATGGCCACGAGGTTATTGTCCAGACGTATGAAACTATCAGTCAGCAAGGCTCCAGCGTAGTCTGCGCCGATTAGCAACCCGATGTTGGGCACATCTTCCTCGCCGACGTCACTCAACGTGATGTTATGTTTCTTCAATTCTTGGATCAACTCATGGTTCATGCTCAATCGAGGAATATACCCGCAGATCGTGGATTTGTCAAGCGCGGTCATCATGTATTGAAACTGGTTGTCTAGGCTCGCGACATTGAATTCATAGCAATGAAACTGCTGTTTCTTAGTTTCAATCCCGCCGAAGAGACAATGTGACATGATTTCATTACTGACCGGCTTCAGATCCAAATCCTGTATTATATCGCGACGTATATAAGACTTCTGAGCACCTGAATCAACAAAAGCACGTACCTTGATGCATTTCTTATCGCTTAAAATATTTACCATAAACGTTTGCAACAGTGTGGTACTAGCCTTATTTTGGGCTACATTATTATTTGAAGTTGACGTTCCAGCTTTGCAAGTTTTGACGTTCTCATTTTGAATCGACGTTTTAATGTCAGGGCACATCAATATTGAATGACGTTTGGAACAGAAAAGGCATTTTGTAAAATTCTTACACTTTTTCGAATTATGTCCTAATTTCAAACAAATAAAACATGCTCTTTTTTTATCTAGCGTTTCCCTCCTAGCTTCGTATGACATCTTGTTGGCTTTGTAGCACTCGAAGCTATTATGCGATGCCTTTCCACACCAAACACAACAATTCTTCTTACCTGCGTCTTCCGTTGACACCAAGCATGATGCGGTGGGTTGTGTAGGAACATGAGGCAGACTGTCACCCGATGCTATTCCACTGCGGGCGAGCTGGATCCGCTCCTCCGACTCCGCTTCGCGTTTCAGGAATTGCATAAGCCGGTTGAGACGATCGTCGCTCTTCTCCTCGTGCACTTGAAACCTCTCCCACGCTCGTAAAACAGATTCGGGCAAGGCGGACTCAACTAAAGGAAAAAGTAAAGCGGCGTATTTATCTATAGTGACACCTAAGCTCTGAAGTGCTAGTAATTGCGTATTTAATTTATCATATAAGTGGCCTAATTTATAGGAGGTATTACCTTTTGCTTGCGCTAATACAAGGTTAAGGAGCTCACGTACGTAGATGTCGATCAACATGTCATCGCGAGCAAACCTGGACTTCAACTGTTCGATAGCCTTATTGTAGTTAGCTCCCGAAGGAGGAAAGCTTTCGACGAGTTCTCTTGCCGGAGAATCAGGAACTGTGCACTGGTACAGGTACTGGAACTTATCTCCGTCGTCCATAGTGTCGTCGCTGTCGATCTTTTGAAATTGACACCAAAATCCAATCCAATTCTTCGGATTTCCATCGAATTTTCTCAAATCAAACTTAGGTAGCCGGAACCGTCTCGATTGACATGCCGAGCTGCATGTCGACTTCTCACAACCATGTTGAGACTTCACACTCTTCACGGTGTTATTTGACACATCACTGCCGTTAGATTGAATTGACTTTCTTATGCGTTCGTCGTTCCGAGAAACATTATCGTAGTGAACTTTCATACGTTCCCAGTCGGATTGATAATTATCGCTTGTCAAACAATCTTCGTAAAACTCATCTTCAGAAATATCTTCCGTGTTCAGCCACTGTTCTTTTAAACGTTCATCGACGTTAAACAATGTCTCAGCACGTAGTTGTAGTTTGGCGAAGGCAGCGGTGATTTCGTCAATTGACTCTAAATTGGCTTCAAAATCATTCTTGGCTTTAGTAAAAAGCCTCCGAGCGATGTTTCTTTCTTTGCGTAAACTTTTCATTATTTAACGGTCGCCAGATGAGAAGAATGCGCAAAGAAAGAAACATTGCTCGGAGGCTTTTTACTAAAGCCAAGAATGATTTTGAAGCCAATTTAGAGTCAATTGACGAAATCACCGCTGCCTTCGCCAAACTACAACTACGTGCTGAGACATTGTTTAACGTCGATGAACGTTTAAAAGAACAGTGGCTGAACACGGAAGATATTTCTGAGATAACCCCTTACATAAAAACCTACAACCTCACCTTTTTTTAGGATTCCGTACCTCAAAAAGAAAAAACGGAACCCTTATAGGATCACTTTGTTGTCCGCCCGTCTGTATGTCTGTCAAGAATGTAACTTTGTACGGAACCCTCGGTGGGCGAGTCTGACCGTCTGTCGCACTAGTCCACGTCATTTATATCACGTTACCGTAGCCTATGGACCCTTGCAACTCCAGGGGTGTCACATGTGCATTGCTGAAGCTTTAAAATGTAAATGTCACCGTTAGATTGTGAAAACCGTCAGTTTATAATCTAACCCGTTATATTGTAAACTGACGGAATATTGTGAACTGCTAAAATAATTCATAATTTTACGCATTCATTTTCGTTAGTTTATAAACTAACAAAGTCATATCGTCAAATTGTAAACTGAATCAAATTTGCCTGATTTGGAACGCAACATGTGCGCTGTTTGGTTGAGCGAATTATTCCACTTGCATCAGTTTCCACTTACGTCAGAACATGATTGTTTTTTTTTTGTTATTCAGACATTTTCTTCCATTTATTTCGGCACCCAGCAGCGTCGACGGAGCCCCGCTGCGCGGGGCTCCTATTTATGGGCGCTTTGCCCTTCGGGCAACTGAAGATACCTAACTAGACTAACCTACCTAGTCTCTGTGTACGTTCCGTAGCAAGCCGATTTGATCACAGTTCACAATTTGACGATTCGACATTGAAAGTTTATAAACTAACGAAAAATATTGCGTTAAATTGTGAACGGTTTTGGCAGTTCACGATATTCCGACAGTTTACAATATAACGGGTAAGATTATAAACTGACGGTGTTCACAATCTAACGGTGACATATACACTCCTTTTTTGAAGAGCCCCATTCAGTAGTCCCTCGATAAAATCTCTTAGTAATATTAATATAGAGTACAAATAAAATGGGCGTTGCTATTGAAACACCGACACACATCATTGAACATTAACACTCATTTATGATAAATATGTCCATTTTCCATAAGGATGGCGACCTTAGCATTTCTCGCCTCACTTACCGGTGCACGTGAATCATCGAGTTAAAATGCACTTTGCGAGAAGGGTGCAAAGTTCTATTTTGTCTGTCTGTGTGATGTGATAGCCTGCAGTTAGCTGTTTCACGGCCGCTGCTCACTAGCCTTGGGCTCCCCGCTAATCAATAACGGATCGCTGGACATTATTGTCTACTATAATAGCATTTGCCCGTGATTTAGTCCGCATGGCGTTTTTTAAGGATTCCGTAGCTAAAATAACAAAAAAGGAATCTTTCGCCATGTCGTATGGCTTTTTAGCGATAAGACCGCCTGTTGTCTACCATTTTTAGGGTTCTATACTCAAAGAGTTAAAACGGGACCCTATTACTAAGACTCCGCTGTCCGTCCGTCCGTCCGACCGTCCGTCTACAAGATACAAGATATTTATTCATAAAAGTCAATGTTTTACAAGTCAGGTATGTACATAATAAGTAGTATTATTTCTCTGTCTGTCTTTCACCAGGCTGTATCTCACTGATACCGTGATAGTTCCAGCTGAAATTTTCACAGACTGATGATGTATTTCTGTTGACAACAAATACTTAAAACACAGAATAAAATATTTTTTTATAGATAATGGTACGGAACCCTTCGTGCGCGAGTCCGCCTCGCACTTGGCCGGTTTTTTTTGTTTAATTAACCTCTGTTTCCTATTATGTGCTATTTCTGGTGAGCAATAAAGATTAATTTGCATTGTATGTCACAGGCATTTTACTCAAAAACTACATATAACGTGTATTTTGATAAACTTTGTAGTGTGTATTTTGCTAGCCGCTATATAGTTTTGTAATTATATGTCAATTTATTTCTTATGTTTAGGGGGGTTTAGATCTTCCTCCCCCCAGTCGCAGAGTGGAGAATCCTTCCAGATAGTGTAAATCCATAAAATTACCTGCCTGGAAGTTATATAAAATGAAATCACTGTATATTTGTATAAGGTCATTATCACATGTGGCAAGGCACATCCATCGAAAGGTCTCAAAAAACTTTTTGTATTTTTTTTTTTATTTATTCTCAAAAAAAACAACAATGGCAAGTACATTCCTTTCTGCTTCGCCAAACTGAGGACAGTTTGTCGGCGAATGTGCGCTCCCTTCCAAAAGTCAAACATTGTTGTGTTTACCTACTTACTTAATTACCTACTTAATTTACTAACAATAAACTAAGTGTACCATCGACGACACACTCAGCCGACCATTTGTGAACCTTATTACAACAGCATAAAGTCCACCAATGGTCCGCCGAGTGCGTCGTCGTTAGTGCGTGTGACCGGTGCAATTACGAAATAATGTTTTTTATATCTACCGTATATCTACGTCTAAATTAATTTTATCTAAAAGTATTGTTTTCAGCCTTTGTTTAAATAACTGTTTGCTAGTACTTTGTTCCACATCTAGGCTTAATTGGTTAAAAATCTTAGGTATCATGTATTTACGAGTCCTTTGGCCGAAGTAGTTATTAGTTTTATAATACTCTAAATATCTTCTCTTTGTGCTTTCCCTTAAGTTACGTAACTGTAAAGTAGTATTTGTAAGCAGACATCATAGCGTATGGACGCTTTCGATCGTGAAGAATAACAATCGCGTTGCCAACCCTTTACTGAACAGAGCGTTTTAACGTTTCATAGAAACTTGCTGATTTGACTACGTATCGGTATCACTTATCATTCCCATCTAGCCTAAATAATTGCAGCAAAACTGCCACATTGACATACTACTATTCGATGTTCCAGCGTTTTAATACGGCGCTAAACGCAGTAGGTATTTACGGACTTGCAGCTTTCATCTCGGTTCAGTGCGCGTGTGGGATGTTTAGCTCCACATGCGAGCAGCGATGAAAGGCTTCAGAAGGTGCACTATTACCATTCTAGCGACTTATCTTCTTGGCAGGAATTAGGTACAATAACAAGCATAAAAAGTAAAAAAAACTGTACCTTGACTACGGAAAACTAACTGAAAAAAAATATGTTTGCATTTTTTCATACAACGACGGTGGCAAACAAGCTTACGGCCTGCCTGATGTTAAGCAGGTACCGTAGCCTATGGACACTTGTGACTCCAGAAGAATCACAAGCGTGTTGCCGACCCTTTATTTACTTGAGAATTCGCTGTGTTGGCAGATAGAGACCGCAGATCCCTCACTCCCAACACAGCGCATCCTAGGGAGCTCTGGCGACCTTACTCACCACCAGGAACACAACACCACATGCTTCATAGCATGCATACATATAGCAACACTACAAAGCAGTGGTGCTATTATGGCTGCGGTCTTCTGTAAGGTGGAGGTACTTCCCCAGTTGGGCTGCTCCACATACGAGGCATGTATAGTGCTTTTCTCAAACATGCAATGAAATAAATAAATAAAAATACTCAAACCAAACTAATTTTCATGACTGAATGACGTGATGCTGTGCCACAAATAGTGGAATTAATATTAAAAAGTTACTTTGCAGGCCTAGGCCTGAAAAGTTGTATGAAATCCCATTTCAGGCCGCCTCGAGATGCTGCTATTATAAGGAACGTAAAGAGAATATTTCATTGCACGTTTGAGAAAAATCATATAATTATCGCTTTCTTTCAGCTCTGCCATAGTCGGGCACAAATGGCTGCCATCATCCTCATAAATGAAAAAAGTTATACTTTAATCGGAGTAGCTAAGAAAAAAAATTAGTAGGATTGTGCTTTAGCAGCTGGTCGATCACGTAAAGCATTGTACGTATGTTAGGTAGGTCCTAATATCAACTTTTATATGGAAAAATTACAGTTTAGTTTAGTTTTCTTTTATTAATCTCATTATACAAGGTTCACATAATACGTTTCAGATCATATTACTTGTCGTACAGTGATCGTTGCTACAAAATAATAATAATAATATGGTTGCATACGTGCAAGTAGCAAAATATAAAATAATGCAAGTAAGAGATAAAACATGTCAAATCGTGATATAAGAGAAACTTGAAAAATTTAACTAAAAAAGATTAATTACTTTAGATTAATTACCAAATCAAATTTAAAATGTCAATTAAATAAAACCAAGTCATATTAATGAATAATTATACAAATAAAAACTAAGTTAATTAAGAAAACGAATAGTTGTAACTATAAGTAGCAATCAAATAACAAATGTCAATACAGGAAATAACTTATAGTTCACATGTCAAAATAATAATAATTGGTACACACAGAACCTACAAATTTAAAACTACTTAATGTCATGTCAAAAATATATAATCAAAATCAGGGAAAAAATAATAATATTACATCTATATCATAATTTGAATAAAATAAAATAAAATAATAAAAATAAATATTACGGGACAATCTTACACAAATCAACCTGGGCCCACGGTAAGCTCAATAAGGCTTGTGTTGTGGATACTAGGTGACGATATATATAATAGAGAAATACATGTAGATACTTATATACATATATAACATCCATAACTCAGGAACAAATATTCGTGATAAACACACAAATAAATGCCCTGACCGGGATTCGAACCCGGGACCTCCAGCTTCGTAGGCAGAGTCACTACCAACTGGGCTACGGAGGCCGTTAAATAAATAAATTATTTTACTGAGTATAATGATTTTTCCAATAAATGTTTCTTTGCTCTGCGCCTAAATATCTCATCGCAAGATTCATTCTTTATTTCGTCGGGTAGGTGCTCGTAGTAGGTGGGCCCTATCACGCGAGGATTTTTCCCGTACTGCGGAGACTCTTGCCCACAACTTCCACCCGGCTGAACTCTGTCAAGTGTGTACGCGTGAACATAATCACCTCGAAAAGGTAATGCGAGTAATGTGTCATGATGTGGTGTTCAGCAAATAGCGCCTTGCAAGACTGCCTCTGATTGAGGCCGAGTATAGTCCTCAACGCTCGTTTTTGCATGCGCAGTACCCTTTCAGCATGGGTAGAGTTGCCCCACAATCGCAATAGTACCGTAGGTCATGAGCGAGTGGAAATGTGAGTAGTAAACTTGCCTCAACTCGTCACGGGAGACCAACGGCTTTAGTTTGCGCAGTGCGAACACCGCACCACTCAGCCTGCCACACAGTTGGTCCACGTGTTGCTTCCAGTTTAAAGTTAAATCTATTATGAAACCCAAGAAGCTACACTTATCAAGTTATCACACATCAAAATAGGACACTGGATATTCACACAAGGAATGCACCTACCCGAGAACAGCATTGCGTTGGATTTATTAACGTTGAGTACCAGGCCGTTTGCTGAAAACCAGGTCTTCAGTTGGTCACATACGGTATTGATTTTGTCATTTAGCTGCTCGTAGGTACGTGCCTTCACTATCACTGTCGTGTCATCGGCAAACAAAATGATTTGGTCTTCTGTTATGGCTGATGGTAGGTCAGGTTGGACTGTCCTCAGGTTACCATTACTTTTTGGTCGCAGTTTAAGCGTTAGTGGTCTACTAGGTCCCTCCTTTGACCTTTTTCCAATACTGACACTGCTGCCTAGCACCAAGAGAATGCTTATTCACTGACAGCATTTATTCGCTATGTCACAGGGTTGATCGTCTTTGGATTTAAGTAGCTTTTTTGGCGCCACTGCTGGGTTGGAGACTGCCTTATTATTCAACATATTCAGCTATCGGACTGGCCTATTTCACCAACTTGACAATTGTCACCTGACAATGACAATTCGCCATATATTGCTTGTTCTAGAAGTTAAGGTGGTAGCTAGGTTACTTGTGGAACCAGCAATGTACGGACAATTGTCGTTGTCAGGTGACAATTGTCATGTTGGTGAAATAGAGGCCTGATGGCTATCCCATTATTCACCACTGGTAGCCTTTAGTGCAGCCACAGTACTGATGTACTAAGAATTAAAAAACAATCTGCAAAATAGTGAAAGCGACTTCAACATTGGTTTAGGAATTTCCAAGTTTATTGTGATTAGAAAGACATACCCGGCTGTGGACTTCGATGTTTAATATGTAGCGAATGTAATATTAGGTATTTTTACACAAGGTACGTACAATTTTAACACAATATACATATCGCCATTTATCGACCGATTAAAAATATTATTGGTATTCTGTCATGTTTTGTTCTAAACAAAGTAAATTGGGAAAGTGATATAGTTATCTACGCTGTGACCGTCTAAAGTGTAATCGATATAATAGACGAAACTGGTAACATTCGGTAATTATCGTACGTTTTGAACTGTTACAGAATAAACTATAGGTACTCAGTTAATAATATACCTATACTACAACATAGTTTTTATGTATTAATGAACCTCCAGGTCTTTTGATTTATGTCTATTGGTACTCTTTGTGTGCCCTTTATGGTTTTGTTAATGTGACTGTTTGTGTTCTAAATAAATTAAAAAAAAATAATAATACCCAAATAAGTCTAAAATACATACAAAATATTAGACTCTCAAACAAACTTTTCAAATAATGGTACTCATCATCCTCCTAGCGTTATTCCCGGTTGTGCCCTAAAGGAGTCCGGGGTCCGCTTTGACACCTAATCCCAGGATTTAGCATAGGCCCTAGTTTTTACGAATGCGACTGCCATCTGACCATCCAACCTCTGGGTTGAAAACTAGAACTTAATCATTATCAATTTATTCGTAAAGCCAATTTATATGTCATAATATTCATACAAATATTAAATACGACAAAAATAAAGATAATTAATATTAGGTACAGTAAAATAAACCATGAAAACAATTGCACTATTATATATTATTAAGTTTCATAGGCAATGAACTCGACATTAAACGATTGGTCGATAAGCCACCGCTATAAGCTTGGAGCATCGACGATATTTTTAGGTTACTTATTGTATACAGTGGGGACCCATGACATGCGTGAGTTTTGATGACTTGGTCAACCTGCGGCTTATACTCGTATACCTACCAATCTTATCCACGTTTCTAGTTCCGTACGTGTTAAACCTACCAAATGTTTTAAATGACGCCAGATTAGACTTATTGGGACTTATTAGTCCGGTTTCCTCACGATGTTTTCCTTCACCAAATGCTAACGGTAAATAAGCCGTATATGTAGACTAACAAGTCTTTAAGGTATTTGTAATATGGACCTTGTTGCCTTTTTATTGTTTAAATAAATAATAATAATAATAAGTTCTGAAAAACTCATTGGTACGAGCCGGGCGGGATTCAAACCCACGGCCACCGGTACATTAGGTGCTACCGAATGAATTTCCGAAATTAAATCTCCAGCCGCGCGTGTGATAAATCTGAGCGAGACTGACTAATTATCTGTCACGGAGGTAATGTGTGTCTACCCTCCGTTTCGCCGCTAAGCAGTCTACCTTATATTAAAAAGATTACAATGCCCGGACAAATAATGACGATGGACATACGGCCAAGAAATTGGAGTGATGTCATAATTTTAATAAAAGCTCTACTCGTAACACCGCAATTACTAATCACGTGTCAGAAAGTGATCCATCTATGCATTATTTCGCTGTGAGCGTTTTATGCACTGCAACGGAGCATAAAGCAAAATGCACAACGACGTCAGAGAATTGTCTCCAAAAGAAAGGCGTCGTATTTTTTTTTCTTTTAACGTGTTCATGCTCTCTAAAATGGCATTTAGTTGGAGTTGTAAAAAATGTAAATGAAACTTTTTATAGTAATTCTTTTACTTAGTACTTCTGAGGAGCATGCTTTCTTGAATATTTTTGGGAACATTGCAATATTCGTAAAGACTATCCAATGAAAATAATTAACTCCTGATTCATAAAACAAAACAAGCCTGTGTTAACTAAGGCGATTCTAGCGAGAATGCTTAATTGATGGATTGCAAATAAATTGTACATAGTTCTATTAATTTGAGAAATTGGTTTGGGACGTGATATTTTGAGAATACTATTTTTCTCAAATTAATCAAGTTTATACAAGTTTATTCTAGGAAAGGGGGAATCTGGCGCAAATGGGAAGCCAATTGATGAAAGTTTGTTACATAAGTTTCTTAAAATATCACGCCGTTAGCCTGCGAATGTCAAATAACGCTTTGTATGGCAATCGAACCACCTTAATCTAATCTACTCTTTAACTTTTTTCCGTTGTGTAACCGCAATTACCTCTACATTAAAAAAAGTAAAAGCATACATTGGTAACTTGGCACTACAACTTTCCGTCTCTGGTCGCAGATCCAGGGGCAGACCCAGAACAAGATGGAAGGATGTAGTGCTAAGAGACACAAGAGCGAGCACCGACCGATGTCGAGGACAGAACGAAGTAGGGAAGTAGGACAAGGACGGAACACGGAACGACGGAAGAACGGAAACAGCTAGGAAGAAAGAGAGAGAGAGATGAAGGCACTTAATTATGTACAATTTTATTCGCAATGCACGTAACCTCAATCGGTAGTCGGCCAGTGACTGGGGGGTAAACACATAACCTCAGAGCATAGAATACTAGAGAGTGGACAAGCCGCCTGCGGCCGTGTCGCAGCTGTATGCTCAATGGGCATACACTGCCATACTGTGCACGCGTGCTGATCGCAGAGAATATTACGTTTTTTTCTCAAAATGCCTGATATGATGCGCGTTTATTGTCAAATAAGCGTGTAGGTATACAAGTGTGTGTGTTTTAGATGTGTGCGTGCTTTGTCTTGTCAATTACTTGGGCGTTGTGTGGGTAAATGTTCTTGCGACAGGCTCACTCTATACAAATCGGCCGCCATGTCCGATCTCCTTATATTCATACATCTGTGCACGTAACATTCCGAACACGCGTCTTTTCCATAGAAAAAGTGACATTTAAATCTACCTCGCGCGTACAATGCGCTACGTGATCGACCAGCTGGTTGAAAAAAATATAACAAACAATGCAAGCTGTATGTTTTTTTACAAAACCCCTTTTTTTTATGAAAATAGAACCCTTAGTCCAGGAACTGCATAACCAAAAAATACCGGTATTCTATTTTAACGGTATAACGTCATGTCGGTTTTCAAATAGCGGTTTCGGTAGCGGAACCTTTATATTTCAAAATATAAAGGTACCTTTATTTTTTCGGTACCGTAACCACTTTATACAGATACCAATATATCGACTGTGGCCTGGAGTTGTTGCCGAACCGACGGCAAAGGCAATGCCGTTTTGTCTTTTTGTCTTTAAATGTTTAGTAGCCAATGCCTTCCTCTGTAGAGTGCCGGCTCGCTTCCTTTTTTCGGTTACCTTTATAATACCGGTATTATAATGGTTTCGGTATCATTTAAAACTGATACCGCCAACCGTTATTTAAAAACATTTACGGTACCGTTATGTTCGCGCGGCGCGCATAACCTTTACGACATAACGGTACCGTAATGGAATACCGGTTTCATACCGGTACAACCGTAACCGAAATCAGTCCCTGTCTTAGTTACATTTTCTCCTAACCAGTTTACTTTAGTCCTACAATACCACACAATTTGGAAACCTCCCGCTTTTATCATGATTACGGGTTCTTTCCTTTTCTAATTAAAATTCATTCATTTAAATTTCATTCATCTAAGTTTCACCAAGATTAAGAAAAGTGGTCAAGCGCGAGTGTCACACTTGAAGGGTTCTTTCGTGGAGTTTCTTCTTCTTCGTGCCGAGGTTCCTCAAATAAGAGATGCCCAAAGGGCAGCGGTGTGGACAGCTCTGGCAGTCGCGTCTCTCAGGTCGTGTTCCGAGCAAGAGTGTGAGCATGTGGGGCACGCCATCAGGTGCGCCATGGTTTGCGGAGGTGAATTGCAAACATTGGGTTTATTGGTCATTTATTGGTATGCAGTCCCCAACTGGCCATTTCTTCCTTTCCAAAGTACCTAAAGTTCTTTTACAGTGCGGGTGAGAAAGTGACTTTTCTATACCACTTCGGTGGGCGATGATTGTACGGCCCGCCTGAGGCTCTAGTAGTTCCTAAGAGTTATCACCAGAGGCGCTGTTTGCGTTGCTATACATATTGAAACTTAACTTGAAACTAGAGTGGTAAGTAAGTTTAAATACCTGGGGCATATGCTCACCGAGGATATGAAGGATGACATGGATCTTGAGAGGAAGAGGAGGGCAATGGCGGTAAGGGGCAATATGCTTGCCCGCAGATTTGCACGTTGTAACAAGCAAGTTAAGTTGACGCTTTTTAAAGCTTACTGTCAGACGTTTTACACGTGCAGTCTGTGGGTTAGTTTTACGCAGAGAGCCTTTTCCGCTATTCGGGTGCAGTATAACAACATACTCAGAATGCTATTGAGGCTGCCAAGGCATTGCAGCGCCTCGGGTATGTTCGCCGAGGCGCGCACCGACGATTTCCATGCCATCAGGCGAAAACGAGTAGCGTCGCTACTGAGACGGCTGAGAGGCAGCAGCAATAGTCTTCTGAGGGTGTTGGCGGAGCGCCTCGACTGTCCACTCTCAAGATACTGGGTTCAGGTGGCTATCGGGAGGGCCAAATAAGCCTGAACCAGTTATTCCTCACTACATAGTATAACACAAAGTCGCTTCCCGCTGTCTGTCTGTCCCTATGTATGCTTAGATCTTTAAAACTACGCAACGGATTTTGATGCGGGTTTTAATGGATAGAGTGATTCAAGAGTCATTTGTCATTTAAGTATCATTAATTTATTGTCATTATTGTCACTAACGTAGTTCATAAGTCTCCACTGTTACTAACATTTTTTCAGATAACTTTATTTCAGATCTTTAGTAACATATCAATCCTTGAAGAACCTCATACTGTGGTCCCTGGAGAAAACTTCGGCAGAGAGCTTAGATTCCGCAGCATTTTGTTTTGCGTAGCTTCGGCCACGGAACGCAGGCAAACCCACGGGATAAAATATTGCCAATGACCAGCAAATAATTACAGCAAACTACCACCATTAATGACAAAACCTCGACACATGCATTGCCTCTCTACGAGGGGTCATCTAGAGATCCTGGCAGGAAATGTTACTTGCGCCACGTCCATTGAGCAAAAACTCAGTTTTCATGGACTTCCGTAAAGTTTTAAACGCCTTCAATCAATTAACATTATTAAGTTTTATTTCTGGGAATTAAAACCAATTAATAGCAACATATCAAACTTACAACACCGTCGTTCGCGTCGCAGGTTAATAACATCCGGAAATATCAAGATTTTCCCAGACCTAATTGCACTGTTGGCGTACAATGGAGTGAATGATATTGTCCATTTTCGGACAAAGCCCTCGGGCCTTGGTAAATGAGGCGTTGCTATAGAGATTAATAGTGACGGTAACAACCGCGCACTTTATAACTAGTCGGGGGGTGCTCTAAATGCGGAAGGCTTTGCTTTGATTTAGTGTTAAGGCCTCCACTACACAATGGGCATAATGGGCGATTAAGGCGTCAACATTAGGTAAAACGAGTAAAAGATCATCATTTCAACGAGGTTTTGCCGCTCCATATCGTATTCTTTATGTGCACTGGTAACATTGAAAACTTAGGCCACAACTTTGTTTCATTTCTATCAAATCTAAGGAAATGTTAACCAATTGGCCTTGAATGCCGTGATTGTTCATGACAGGGCCAATCCACAAGTTGAAAGGCTCTCAGCGACAGCGGCTCAGGCTCTATACTTGGAACTCCGAGTAAAGCTTCAAATATTCGAATTCTAAACAATGTAAATCGATAGATAATCAGACGATCCACATAAACCAAAACATTAGTAAGATGGAGTGGCAGCTGCCCGGTTAAATTAGGCAAAGAACAGATAACTACTAACATGTTTTAAAGGTAAAACCACGAGTCGACAAACATACATTATTGTAAATAGGAGCCCTTAGACAATGTGGAACACACCGACAAGGCTATCACAACTAACACCGCAACGTGACATGAGGAAATCTACGCTCTTCTTTCTAATTAGCACAGAGCGAGAGAGACTGTAGGTGGCCTTGCGACTTGCGTCTTGGCGGCAATTTGTGCTTGCCTCTTGGATGAGGTTAGCTGCGAGAGATTAGATTATTTATTAAATATTTTATTTATCACGATCGTCAAAAACAAAGAAAAAATAAAGATAAAATATTAAATTAAGACAATGTCAACAAATATACACAATAACGAGGTAGCTAAATAAAAAAATAAAACAAAATCAAAAGAATAAATATGTCAATCACTAGGTATCGTCATACCACGCGGATATCGATTAAAAGTCCCAATTTCACAACAAAAAAACGATCAACCAAAAATACCTACTCGAAATCACGCTCACGTGCGGTTGAGTTTGTATAACTCTTGGGTAAATTGAGTCCCACAGAACAATTATAAAAAACAAAAAAATGGCGGTATCTGTAAATATGCTAATGTCACTAATGTGTCAACTTTCTAACCAATTTATTAGCATTTATAAATGTACAGTAAAATTCATACTTACAGAAAAACTAAGGAAAAGTTAAGGCTCACAGTAAGTATATTTTGTGTTGAAAGTTGGTTTGCATGCCAAACACACTTACAACACAAGATTTAATAACAATTAAATTTTGTTTCATTTTAATTTCGTTTTCGGTGGAATATTTGATTTTTTATTAATTTAAATTCTGTATTTATTACAATCAAACCTTTCAACAGTAACGATAAACAAAACAATGTTTTTCCAAATTCGAAAACAATCAAACAACTTATCTGCTCCATAAACATCAAATACTCGCTTCATCATTATATTTCAACTTCCTGAGTGACAGTGATGAAAAGTGAACTGGTCCGGTATGGCTCGTGTAAAGTCATCGTCGATGAGTCCCTGTTTTGCGAACTTGGCTGACACACTTCCGTGCGTCTAGATTTTGTCAGAAAATATTATATTACGTTCAGCAACTCCCCGCGCTGCCGCTGCAAATATTGAATCAATCTCGCAATTTCTTAGTTCTGCTTACGCTTACTTTGAACTCTACACCATATTGTCATGGACATACGGTATGTTTTTTATCTAAATAGAGAAAAACATACGATACGGATAGGGTCGGAAAAGTTTAAACTATTTACTTGAATAAAGGAACGATATCGGCTCGAAACTTAGTGATCACAAAGTTACGCTCTATCGCCAGTATATCATTAAGGTATAGTACATTGTTGTAGAGGCTAGAAAGTAAGCAATAGAAGTACGAGTCCAGCTTTTGCACTTTCGGCCGAGGCTTAACATAGTGCTTATCACGCCTACTGCGAGGACATTGCAAATAATTATAATTTAAAATCAAAATTAAGTACCTAATTGAAGATCATAATACTAATCAGAAAACAAAAGAGCGCGGCCCCGCTCGCCGGCGCAACGGAGAGAGACTTCCCGCTCGACGCCCTGTGATTGGTCGAAGCGCTGTTCAAACTGACCAACCACTACTATAATGTTACAACCACTACTGCAATGAAACATTGTAGTAGTGGTGGTTCAGGTGCTACAGCTATTGCCTAAATTAATATTTAAGTTATAATGCTAATTAATTAATGATTGTGATTGTGTTATATATAAGTAATATTGTATGTTTGTGTTGTGATATGGGCAATGCCTGCAATAAAGTAATAATAATAAAAAAAAAATTGCCTACTTTCCAGCTTGGTTTTAGACCATCTATTGCCACATTTCCGAACAGTGGCGTGAAAAGTTATAGTTATGTTCCTTATAATATAGGCTGCAAAGTATTACGTTTCGGGTGCGGTGAGACGAGACCCCATAATAAAATTTCCGTGGTTATCTAATGACTGACTGAGTCACTGACTGACTGTCTCACTCACTTAAATCAGCGCCCAGCCCAAACCGTTCATCCTACAAAGCTGTTTTTTTTTTAATATAGGTCGTTTATATAAAGTAATTATAAAAATATAAAGGATTTTTAAATATTTCACCCTCAAGGGGGTAAAAAGGGTTTGAAAGTTTACAGTATGGGGATGGAGTAAAATTTTAAGTCAGAGACTTGAAACTTTGTGTACTTATACAAGAAAAGTAATTTTAGGTCCCCTAAGAAGCTGGTTCAAAAGGGGTGCAACAATATTAAAACTCTATGAAAAGATTCCTTATCAGAATACAAAAAATATGTATCTTTTTGCGTTTTGGAAAAATACACCCCAAGGGGGTGAAATATAATTTATTGACGGGGGTGAAAGTTTGTATGGAGCTACGATATAAACTAGTTTCACGCGGTCTGAGTTGCGGGCAGAAGCTAGTATTGTAAAAGATTGAAGATCTAAACTTGCAAAGTGACCTTATTTTGTTTCATTGTAAATTTGTGACACGCCTTATCAACACAGCACCAATAGTTTGCAATCCTATGTGACATTTTGTTCTATCGCAGAATGTTTCGCTTCACTCAGGATGCAATATGCGACCCTCGCCATTTTGCTCCCTTGAGACACCATCTACAATTGAAATTCTAAAATTGGGAACCATGCATAATGCTTCTAGTGACAATCCTAATACTATACTAAATAATAGGTGTACAATCCTAATACTTTCTTCAGATAAAATCAGAACTGCAATACCTACTCGATGTATTTTATTTACTTTTTCAGATTCCTATTTCAACTCGCAGCGAAATAACAAAATTTTAATTTCGTCGAAAAGCCTCCCGCGGTCTGTAACACGTGTGACACAGTTGCTAGATTACTTTTGTAAACTCCTGTTTTAACTCAATAGTGTCAATCTGAAAGCAACTTTGGAATGTACATCTTTAAATTCACGTTTGAAAACTATGGCGCAGTAAAATTGGCAATTACGAAAGCGATCACGGATTTTAGTTCATTCGTAGTCAGAAAACAATGATGAATGGGTATTCTTTGTGCCAAAAATCAAGTTCAATAGAAGGTACATAGTTACAACAGATGTAAATGAAGTTAAACATTAGATCGGAACTACACAATTGAACTGCCGTATTCTAAACTAAATAATGTGGCTTGCAAATGGTACCAGCTAGTGTTACGATTGTAACGTTTTTAAGCCACGTTTGGTAGATCTAAATGTCTTTTGTATGGGAAAATTACAGTGATGTTGTGTCCTAACGCTCTTTCAAAAACTTACCTACGCAATTATTATTCAGGACAACTCGCTACCTACTGATGAAATCAACTGAGCCCTGTTAGAAGGACATCCAAAATATGGAATGTCCCGACTCTTGGCAGACCTTACCATATAAGTCTATATGTAAGTAAACAGCCTCACGCAAACTTTACATTAGCATTAGACGATGCTGTTATTTTCATGAATGCCACTGCGATAACCCATGACGGTTGCGTGCGATGCGTAACGGAACGATCGTTACGAAGCATTTGGTTTGTCACGCATAACTCATAATAAATATTGTTAGTTGCATGTTTTATTCAAAACTTTTGGGAGGAAGATTTACTCAATAATATCATATATATTATGTAAAATCTTAATAAAGATACAGCGCATTGTTTGAGGGCTAGAAAGTAACCAATCACATAGCAGTACAGTAGTATAATATTCTTGTGGCGAGTGGCCAACTATATTTGCTTAAACCAATGAGTCTTAAATGATTTCATGCAATCAACAAAAAAAAAATATGCACGGAAGCCCTTAACTATTGACTACAGGAAAAACACTCGTTTTACTCAGTCTGTATGACCCATCTGCCATAATATAGCGAGTGTTTCATTCTATTCAGTAAAATCCCGTTAATAAGTTTGGTCACATAAGCTAAATCCTATATACCTACAATCCTATACGAGCAATATTTGCATTCACCTGCTCGAAAACGGCTCTAACGATTTTGATGAAATTTGGAATGATAGGAGTGTATGGGGACGAAAAATCGATCTAGCTATGTGTCGCGTCGGGGAAAATTCATTTTTTTAGTCTTTCTCTATTTTCACCCGAGCAGAGCTCAGTCGCCCAGAGACTTATAATAAAACTAGCTGACTCGTATATTACTGAGGACCCAGGCGGTGCTGCTGGATAAAGTATAGCATATGTCCATCTTGAAGGTCGGTTCTATATACTTTTGAAATCGGATAAGTAGTTCCCGATATTAAAATACAAAATCTGTTACTAAGTTACAAACTTTCAAACTCTTTCCACTTTATATTACAAGTATTATATATATATATATATTTAACGGACCGATATCATCCTCATGTAAATACAATTGAGCGTAAATGCAATCAACGTAAACGCCACCCAACGTTCTCCACACTCCGTGTTTTAAGTAGGTTCACAAATGGTCGGCTGAGTGTGTCGTCGATGGTACACTAAGTTTAGTGTTAGTAAATTAGTAGGTAATTTAGTAAGTAGGTAAACACAACAATGTTTGACTTTTGGAAGGGAGCGCACATTCGCCGACAAACTGTCCTCAGTTTGGCGAAACAGAAAGGAATGTACTTGCCATTGTTGTTTTTTTTGAGAATAAATAAAAAAAAAAAAAAAAAAGAAGCCAGGAAATGGCCTCCGTTTGACCCTGGATCACGATTCATCCTCGAACTTTCCCGAATCTGGCGGTCTATATGACTCGATATGTTGATATGACATTGGTATGCGAACTGGGTAGTGGTTAGTGATCCACCCCGGCTTCACAGGGGTTTATATAATCCACCCCGGCTTCACAGGGGTTTATATGTATAATACAATGAATACCTGCATGTGTTATCACTCTATCTATTGTTAAAAACCGCATCAAAATCCGTTGCGTAGTTTTAAAAATCTAAGCATACATAGGGACAGAGACAGACAGATAGCGGGAAGCGACTTTGAATTTGCTTTTTGTCTGAAATCATTGTTTTTACTTGTGGGTGAACTGTGGCAGTGAATACAAGTATAATAGTTATTCATCTTGCTGTGTCTTTGTGTGTGCTTACTCGATTAAATCTTCTTAATTTCAAATAGTTTTACTTTTATACTACATTCTAAATGATCAAAGTTTTTTTCCTAAAGTACCACTGGGCAATAAATGTCATACCAATATATTAGAAACAATGTTGAGTCAAATAGACCTTTAGCCCAATCGTGGTTCAGAGAATCGCTTTGTTTGTAATAGCGGTCACTTTAATTTTCTCTTCTAAAACCAGCGGTTACATTGTCTTCAACGAATTAGAGGATTCATGTTTGTTTTTTAACAAAACCGCGTTCCTTCTAAAGTAGTTCAGCGGCCGTACAATAATTTTTATACATTTTGTTTGTCATGTTTATGGTGCGGAAAATCGGATAGATATATAATACAAGGTATACGTCCGATTGTTTGGCGCTGTACTAATATATAGCATGATTACTCTATAACAAGCTACGATAGCCTAGTGGTTCAGACATGCGGCTGTCAAGCGGCGGCGTGGATTCGAATCCCGGCTCGTACCAATGAGTTTTTTTGGAACTTATGTACGGAATATTTACCGTTAGATTTTCGGTGAAGGAAAACATCGTGAGGAAACCGGTCTAATCCCAATAAGATCTAGTTTTCCCTCTGGGTTGGAAGGTCAGATTGCAGTCGCTTTCGTAAAGATACAAGATACAAGATATTTATTCATAAAAGTCAATGTTTTACAAGTCAGGTATGTACATAATAAGTAGTATTATTTATTAATTACATCGGATGTCAAATAAGGTCACATATAGCTTTATATGTCTGAGTGATACAGGAAGTTTCAATTCAAAAATATTAGTTACTAAATTGTGATGCCTTAACTGTAAGGTTATGTAGGTGCTCCTAATACTTAGGGCCAGTGCACGTCTCAACAAATTCGTCAACTAAACTAGTGTATATGTCAAATCTTGGGATAGATGTCAAAGCGGACCCCGGGCTCCTTTAGGGGTACAACCGGGAATAACGCTAGGACGATGATGACTCATAGAGTCAAAACAATATGGGTTAAATTTGAACTAAGAGGATTTCTCACTTTGACAAAGAGTGCCCATGCCATCTAGTACAGCGTCGAGCACTCTGACGTTTACCTTATTTGCTTAGACTTGGCAAAATATGGACAATAACGGCCGTATTCATTAACGCTTCTACAAACCTATTTTGATTAAAATGGCGTTAAAATTAGTGTGTCTTTATCTGTCACTTTGACACTTGTGTTCGTAAGAAAGGATGTCGAAGCACATTTTATATTTCATTTTTTTTTATATTTTAGGTATTGTAAAATAATTATATATATAAATAAATAAAAAAAAAATGAGAAAATATATTTAGCAGCGGCATTTTAAGTTTTATGAATATGGAGGTAAGGTTTCATAAAAATATTTATTTTATTATTATCTCTTTGTCTAAAATTCCTATCCTTTTTATGTCAATTTGCTCCCAAAAACTTGATGAATTTTGGTAAAATAGATTGTAATGTTCTTTTATCACGTATTTTATCCGTTTATCTTTTACACCGGCTCGCCCACACACACGCACGCGTCTTACTCTCCAAACCTCCGGGCATAGACCCGCTCCCGCCAAAACTCTGCACGTCATGTGTGCCCGAGACGGTAGTGTGTATTAGGTCTTATTTACCTACATACACTACATCCTACTATAATAATAATATTATAAATGTGAAAGTTTGGATGTTTGGATGTTTGGATGTCTGGATGTTTGTTACTCGATCATGCAGAAACGGCTGAACGGATATTGCTGAAACTAGGTATAGAGATAGTTTATAACCCGAATTAACACATAGGCTAAATTTTATCTCGAATTGTTTCGCTACTTTTCGCCGAATATAAATTTTGGGTATTAATTTCATATTAATTTCATGATTTTGAAGTTTACTTAGATATTTACGCCATTTTAGGTGTTAACTTACTATCAATAAGCAATATAATGGCTTGAAACGAAATAATTACAAGTATATTACATTGACGTATATTTTGGCATATCGAAGTTTTTGTATCTCATAGACAAAGTGGCGTATCCATTGAAATATTTATGCTATTCTAGAACACACGTCCCTTATGTTAAACAATATAATCGCGTGCAGAATATAATCAATTTGTGTTATTTTGACACAAAAAGGCGTAGTTCTTATGTAATGTTTGTAAATGAAATGTCAGCTGCCAGCACTCAAGTCTTTTTACAAACCGGCAATGAGGTTCGCGTATATCTTTTTCTGTCGCTCAAATAAGAGCAGTAAAGATGGAGATATACGAGTATCGAGGATGTATTCACAAAGCTTCCCGACAATAATTTATCGACGCATGGCTAGCACGTGATGGTGCGTGACTTATGTAGTCGTCGCTTTTTAACTGCTCTAATTAGAAAGAAACGGGTAGCCTATTTCGCTCGCTGTTATATTCTCAGTGCTAACCGTGCAAATGAACTATCTATTTATGTCGAAGTTCAAAGTTTGTATACCTCTCTCTCTATCACTCGAATACGCAAGTGCAATAGAGACGGAGGTACCTACACGAACGAACGATATTGTATTGGAGTTACATACTATGAGTGTAACCTCCATCCTCGACCGACCACGCATAATAGTTGTTCACTTCATTCATGACTTCAACAGCATGCCCACTATCTGGCCTATTAACGAGCTGCTGAGTCACCCATCGAGTCTCGGGTGCGGTGCGACGAAGATGTTCAGCGGCAGGCAAGTGTGAGGGCTGAAGAAACGTCGGAGCAGCTCCAGCACCGACTTCAACAGCACGCCCAGTATTTGGCCTCTCAACGAACTGCTGAGTCACCGAGCCAGTCTCAGGCGCGGCGTGAAGAACAAGCACAGCGGCAGGCAAATGTGAGGGCTGAAGAAACTTCGGAGCAGCACCAACACCGACTTCAACAGCATGCCCACTATCTGGCCTCCCAGCGAGCTTCTGAGACTGCGGAGCAAGCAGAAGCTAGAAGACGAATTAGGTTCCAACTTCCTTCCTTGCCAATGAACAGCCACAGTTTTTGCAGGTTTACTTTTTAGGTGACGAGGAAGCGCAACTTGATCGACGGTCCTCCATCGTACAAGGCGTTCAGAGACCAGTACTACAAACAATTCAAAGAGTTCTGGAGGACAGTAACATGCTAATACATGAACTTAGAAGCGCTTTAAAGAACATGACTGACGAAACGTTTAAGGTAGTGATCCACCCTGACTGCGTGCCCCTTGGGCAGCACGAGCGGCGCTACAACGGGCCCACCACCAGCGAGGTGGTGGCCGTGGTCACCAGCTCGGAGCCCACCGCCGGCAGTGACATCGTGCTGCGCGCGCGCGAAGGCCGGCTCTGCCGCATCGCCGACACTCACAGGTTCCTAGATGCACTCCAGTATCCAGTCATATTCCGGAAGGGCCAGGAAGGGTATCATTTTGAAATACCTCAGGTGAATCCACAGACTACGCAACCAGTACCAAACAAAAATGTTTCCTGTATGGATTTCTAAGCATACAACATTATGGTGCATAGCAACGGGTTCAATCTGTTGTTACGCTGCAAGCAACTTCTGCACCAGTTTTTAGTCGATATGTATGTTAAGCTTGAAAGCGAACGCCTTAGGTACATATCACTAAACCAACGCAAGTTGCGAGCAGAAAATTACATTCACTTACAAGATGCTGTAAGGAATGACGCGCTTAACGCCAACGACGTGGGGCAGATAGTGATACTGCCCTCCTCCGTCGTGAATAGCCCGAGATACCTCAACGAGTACACGCAAGCTGCGTTTGCGTATATTCGAAGCTACGGCCGTCCGGATCTGTTCATCACGCTTACATGCAACACGGCATAGCCGGATATTACCATTCAATGAACTAATGCCTGGATAAATAGCCACTGAGAGGCACGACCTCATTGCATGAGTTTTTTTTTAATTAAAGTACAGAAGTAGGTCGCCCTGTTAAGTAACCTCCGTGCATGAAGGATGGGAAGTGTACAAAGAAGTACCCCCGAGCGTTACTAAAGGACACGCAGACGAGGGAAAATGGGTATCCACTGTACCGGCGAAGAGCACCTGACGATGGAGGACGCACTGTTACTACTAGAACTACTAGAACTAGTAAGATTTCTGTGACGATACGACCTTTTTAATAGGCACAGAACCCTTCGTTGTGCGTGGTTCGACACGCACTTGGCCGATTTTTTTTATTTTATCATCGCTGCCTTTAATGTTAGTGGATTATTAGAAGAACATAGTAAATATGATTTAACAAAAACTTTAAGTACTTATGTTTAAAAGACGAAACCGTATTTCAAATACATACTTAAAGATTGCTTCTTGCATTTTTATTCGTAGGTTTTAAATTCGTGTGTAAGCCTATACAAATACAGGTTACCCCCCCCTTTTTTTCTAACCACAATACCGTAATAACCCGTCAACTGGATCACCGCCAACTTGCTACATAAGGTTCACAAATGGTCAGTTAATACCTAGGGTTGTCGATTGTACGTATTCAACGCGAACGAAGTCGCGGGTAAAAGCTAGTAGATTATAAATAACATTTCATGAAAAATTGAGTCAATTAGTTATTCTAATTAATTAATTAATTTGTCTATTTGGAAGCCTCGGGAATTTTAATAAGTCATAAAAGAGAATTATTTTTCTCAGTATATCACCCATAACGTATTCTACTCGTCGTCGTAGATTCTCAAAGGGTTTATCCTACTAATATTATAAATGTGAAAGTTTGGATGTTTGGATGTCTGGATGTTTGTTACTCGATCATGCAAAAACGGCTGAACGGATATTGCTGAAACTAGGTATAGAGATAGTTTATAATCCGAATTAACACATAGGCTAAATTTTATCTCGAATTGTTTCGCTACTTTTCGCCGAATATGAATTTTGGGTATTAATTTCATATTCATTTCATGATTTTGAAGTTTATTTAGTTATTTACGCCATTTTAGGTGTTATATTACTATCAATAAGCAGTATAATGGCTTGAAACGAAATAATTACAAATATAATGCCACATTGACGTATATTTTGGCATATCGAAGTTTTTGTATCTCAAAGACAAAGTGGCGTATCCATTGAAATATTTATGCTATTTTAGAACACACAACCCATATGTTAAGAAATATAATCGCGTGCAGAATATAATCGATTTGTGTTATTTTGACACAAAAAGGCGCAGTTCTTATGTAATGTTTCTAAATGAAATGTCAGCTGCCAGCACTCAAGTCTTTTTACAGACCGGCAATGAGGTTCGCGTATATCTTTTTCTGTCGCTCAAATAAGAGCGGTAGAGATGGAGATATACAAGTATCGAGGATGTATTCACAAAGCTTCCCGACAATAATTTATCGACGCATGGCTAGCACGTGATGGTGCGTGACTTATGAAGTCGTCACTTTTTAACTGCTCTAATTAGAAAGAGACGGGTAGCCTATTTCGCCCGCTGTTATGTTCTCAGTGCTAACCGTGCAAACGAACTACCTATTTATGTCGAAGTTCAAAGTTTGTATATATCCCTCTCTATCACTCGAATACGCAAGTGCAATAAAGACGGAGATACCTACACGAACGAACGATATTGTATTGGAGTTACATACTATGAGTGTATCCTCCATCCTCCATCGACCACGCATAATAGTTGTTCACTTCATTCATGACTTCAACAGCACGCCCACTATCTGGCCTATTAACGAACTGCTGAGTCACCCATCGAGCCTCGGGCGCGGTGCGACGAAGATGTTCAGCGGCAGGCAAGTGAGGGCTGAAGAAACGTCGGAGCAGCGCCAGCACCGACTTCAACAGCACGCCCAGTATTTGGCCTCTCAACGAACTGCTGAGTCACCGAGCCAGTCTCAGGCGCGGCGTGAAGAACAAGCACAGCGGCAGGCAAATGTGAGGGCTGAAGAAACTTCGGAGCAGCACCAACACCGACTTCAACAGCATGCCCACTATCTGGCCTCCCAGCGAGCTTCTGAGACTGCGGAGCAAGCGGAAGCTAGAAGACGAATTAGGTCCCAACTTCATTCCTGTAGCCAATGAACAGCCACAGTTTTTGCAGGTTTACTTTTTAGGTGACGGGGAAGCGCAACTTGATCAACGGTCTTCCATCGTACAAGGCGTTCAGAGACCAGTACTACAAACAATTCAAAGAGTTCTGGAGGACAGTAACGTGCTACTACATGAATTTAGAAGCGCTTTGAAGAACATGACTGACGAAACGTTTATGGTAGTGATCCACCCTGACTGCGTGCCCCTTGGGCAGCACGAGCGGCGCTACAACGCACCCACCACCAGCGAGGTGTTGGCCGTGGTCACCAGCTCGGAGCCCACCGCCGGCAGGGACATCGTGCTGCGCGCGCGCGAAGGCCGGCTCTGCCGCATCGCCGACACTCACAGGTTCCTAGATGCACTCCAGTATCCAGTCATATTCCGGAAAGGCCAGGAAGGGTATCATTTTGAAATACCTCAGGTTACTTGAAGATTGAAATACCACAGACTACGCAACCAGTACCAAACAAAAACGTTTCCTGTATGGATTTCTATGCATACAACCTTATGGTGCGTATAGCAACGGGTTCAATCTGTTGTTATGCTGCAAGCAACTTCTGCACCAGTTTTTAGTCCATATGTATGTTAAGCTTGAAAGCGAACGCCTTAGGTACATATCACTAAACCAACGCAAGTTGCGAGCAGAAAATTACATTCACTTACAAGATGCTGTAAGGAATGACGCGCAAGTTAACGCCAACGATGTGGGGCAGATAGTGATACTGCCCTCCTCCGTCGTGAATAGCCCGAGATACCTCCACGAGTACACGCAAGCTGTGTTCGCGTATGTTCGGAGCTACGGCCGTCCGGATCTGTTCATCACTCTTACATGCAACACGGCATGGCCGGATATTACCAATAAATGAACTAATGCCTGGATAAATAGCCACTGAGAGACACGACCTCATTGCATGGGTTTTTTTTAATTAAAATTCAGAAGTTGGTCGCCCTGTTAAGTAAAGGTCAAATATTTGGAGAATCGCAGTGCTGAAAATGAAGTATATAACTTTTGCGAAAGGCGACAGATTCTATGTGGACTGTATCAAAATCGAGTCCTTGCGCGGTCGCCGTGATATTGCAGAATGAATGTTAAAGTTTGGGTAGATTGCGTATTGGCTTACCTGGACGTCTTGAAGGCCAGGCTCAGCATCCGACGAAGGCACTATAGAGTGGCAATAGCGAAGGTTGCCCCATGTACCTACACCTTTTATTGTGGCTAAAGGAGAAATTGCGTCCCTGTCAAATCGATGACGTAATTAATGCGGAAATTCCTGATGTCAATGTTGACAAAAACTACACGACACTGTCGTCAAAAACATGATCCACGGTCCATGCGGTGCACTAAATATGTCACCTCCGTGCATGAAGGATGGGAAGTGTAAAAAGAAGTACCCCCGAGCGTTACTAAAGGACACGCAGACGAGTGAAAATGGGTATCCACTGTACCGGTGAAGAGCACCTGACGATGGAGGACGCACTGTTACTACTAGAATTCGCGGTGCAGAAAGCCTCATGTTGGATAACCATGGTGGATTGTGCCATATTCTCCGCTTCTGATCAAAATGTTCGATGGCCATATTAATGTAAAATTTTGTAGTTCAAGGCAAGCTATCAAATACATATGAAAATATGTCAACAAGGGCAACGATCAGGCGGTCTTCAACGTTAGGCAAGCTGGTGATGTAAATATCGACCCCAGGGATGAGGTGCAAACGTTTAGGGCGGGCCGATACGTCAGCAGCAATGAAGCGGCGTGGCGAATCTTTGGCTGGCGAAACATTGTATGTCCACGTGTGGCACATCAATCGATAGGCCTTTCTAAATAAGTATAAGGTTTCTTAGCAATCTTTTTGATTGAGTGAATATAGTCGGAGATAATCGCCCCGAAAGTCATGAAAATTGTGCCCCCCCCCCTCTAATTTCCAAACGGTGAATAAAAAAAAATTAAAAGAAATTATAGACATAGCGCTTATTAAATTCTTTTACCGAAAAGTATTTTGAACAAGATCGGTTAAAAGGTTTTCGAGGCTGAAAAACTGCCTTCCCTGCGGAAAAGGACGTAAGTGTCGTAAGATTTCTGTGACGATACGACCTTTTTAATAGGCACGGAACCCTTCGTTGTGCGTGGTTCGACACGCACTTGGCCGATTTATTTTATTTTATCATCGCTGTCTTTAATGTTAGTGGATTATAGAAGAATACAGTAAATATGATTTAACAAAAACGATGAAACCGTATCCCAAATACATACTTAAAGATTGCTTCTTGCATTTTTATTCGTAGGTTTTATATTCGTGTGTAAGCCTATACAAAAACAGGTTACCCCTCCTTTTTTTCTAAACACAATACCATAATAACCCACAATACCGTAACAATTTGCAAGATGAATAAGGTTCACAAATGGTCAGTTAATACCTAGAGTTGTCGATTGTACGTATTCAACGCGAACGAAGTCGCGGGTAAAAGCTAGTAAATGAATAATGTTTCCCTACAAATGTTAACCTAGCAAAACGCACGGGTATCATGTAACATCCATCCATCACGGGACTCAAAAGGATATTAAACGTCTAAGAGTACTTATGACTGCTGCTACTCGAATTAAATATCAAATGTGGCTTCATGTTTCGCAGGTTCATCAATTAGGTTCAACATTTCGCGTAAGTGTTAGGCGAAGGCTATACATAAAATAAATAGATTTGTTCAACAATATGAGTAAAACTGATAGATTATATTAGGCAAGGCTACACGTTAAATATTAACCACGTCAGAACTGTAATGTGTTTTTAGACTGCAGTTGTGTAGTCATAGCTGGGCGCAATGGTGGGTCAAGCTGCCTCATGGGAAGCCAATCCTGTCAAGCTAGTCTAAGATCAGCCCAGTCAGCTCATTTTCCATAGATAACGCGATGCATACTAACATATTGTGACATATTACTGATCGTGTAATCTGCGACGGATGCCAAAATTTATAAGAAACTGCTATACTATAGCGGACTCCAGAAATCTAGATTTTCGTGATAAATATTGTGACACTATAGCCGATCAATAAATATCACGATTTTTGATAATTCAGTTGATCACGTGGTACCCGTCGCCTAACATTACTTATTTGCTTGGCGGGATGGAATTTGTATGCGGTGTTTTCTAATTTACTGAGAGATCTAACTAATATCGTCCACATTTCCTTATTAGTTGGTATACTATAACTCTATAAGTATTATATCGGTGAAACTTTGACGTCGGCATGTACGCCGTAACATATATTGATTGCAGTACATACAAATAAATACATAAAAATTGGGGGGTAATCTGACACAAACCGACCAAGGTCCAAACAAATCAAAGCCTTGTACTATGGGTACCTACGTAAATATATCTACATAGAAAGCAACCAAGAACTCGGGAACAAATATAATAAGCTCATCACATAAATTAATGCCTTTCCCAAGATTCGAACCTCAGAAAATCCATTTTGTGAAGGCGACCGACCATATAGATAGAGTTAGCCTAGTCGTGAGCACGTACGTACATAAATCACGCATTTCCTCCATGAATCATCATTGAACGGTGAATTTCAATATCTTAACCAGGAAAGGATCATCGATTCGATTTCTGTATGATCTATGTACTCAGCAAATATTCATATACGGCACCATAACCCAACAGGGGTCTCTATTTCCTGAGGGTGACGTTGAAATATTAGTTTTTCAGGTAAACGAATAGTTTTTTGCCGACTTGTTATTGTTACGTCGTGCGATGAAAAATAGAGCTATTTGTACTACAAAAACCTTTGAATTTTTCATTTTTTCATTTCATTTATTTCATTTATAATTTATATAATATACATTGCATTCAAACATTGTGAGCATATAAAAAAATATAAAACAAATTAGACAATAAATAAAATATACAAGTGCAACACGAACTATAATAACAAAAAAAATAATAATAAAAAAAACAATAGTATCAGTTAACTGTTACATCACAAAGTCAAGTACATACAAAAGAAACAAGTCAAAATTATTCTGATGTCAGTGATTTATCACAAAAAATACCTACCTACTTACAATATCGAATAATGTCAAAGAATTAGAATTAATCATCACATATTAAATACAGTTTTAACAATAATCTAAAGTCAGAAATCAAAAACCCAAAATTAATAATAATAACACTACTGATAATATTCCTCAATTGAATAAAAACACTTTTTTAGTAGAAATGCTTTAAAGTTGTTAAACAGCACAATTCCTTGATATCCTGCTGAGTGCTTTACTACTTGCAGCTTGGTTACCATTCTCTGTGGCAAGTATTTTCTTCTAGTGGCTAGACGCATTTCTCTATCTTCGGGCGTATTAAATGGAATTTGACGATTTAAATGGAATAGTTGGGTGTAAAAATACAAGGTGGGCCCACGGTTATACACTAGAAGGGCACCTTAAGGGTGCGTTTCCAATTAGGCGAAGTGAAGATGTGCAATCAAATAAATCCATTAAAGCGAAGCGGACACGAGATGCGGATTTTGACTAATTTGATTGGTTAATTTGGCAAGTCTCCGCTCCGCTGAGTAAAAACTTAGCCTTGTGTTGAAGACTGGGGTTTTCTATCTAGTCATAAATAAAAACACCCCTGACACCAAAAACATAGCCAAGGATCATCTTGACGACAAAGCATTCGATAAAAACCACACTTAAGTTACGATGCCACAGACGTATTATAGTACCCATGGATTATTAAATGTAGCTGACGTTTTATAAAACTGTCATTTGAATTGGAATTTTCTACCGTGTATCTCAGGGGTTAAAAATGCTAATCAAAATGCGGTTATAACAAACAAGTCACAGACGTCTCGGTATATACAGCCTGTATTTTTAATATTACTTCAAATTGTAACCAGATGTAGGTAATAGGGCTATGAACCTACACTCGTTTGACACATGGAAGAAGTGAGTCACTTGTGAAATTTATGACGTCACGTCAGTAAGACAAAGTAGTGATACATTGCGTGCTGAATTATTTTGTATGAAAAAAAAAATTTGATACGTTAAGAAAATTTTCTTGCAGAATCGGTTCATATCCCTAACACCTACGTCTGGTTACAATTTGAGGTAATATTAAAAATACATGCTGTATAGCAACAAGAAAGAAAATTCTTAATTTTGTGTTTAACAGTAATTTTCATCTGCAAAATGAACAAAAGGGTTGAAACCCTGGCAGTCTGCAGTAATGAAATAAAGTTAAATTTCACTCAACATTAAGCATTTGGTTTGTCGTAAAACTCTTTAATGTAGCGTAAAATATACAGTGAGAAAGGACGGCGTAAAAATATCGGTCCATTGGTCGTCTGGGTTGGTTTTCACAACGCATTACCCGCATCAGATAAACCAGTGTATAAAAAATAAAATAAAAATCATTTATTTCAGAGCATGGCTCCATATAATATCCCGCAAGAGTTAACTTGAGACTTGAGCGAAGTAACGTCATACGAACGAGGTATTAAGTTAACTTGCGGGTTATAGGTCTGATATCCGATTAGGTACATATAGTTATTACAAACATGTTTATTGAGAAGTAGGGCGCATCAAAAAGTCAGCAAGACAACGTTTGAAGGAGGCCGACTACAGGAGTACTTAATTTAGACCTATTTTTTTTGAAAAGCGACACTTGAGTTGACCCACCGTTCGTTCAGAAAGTTACGCAATTACCCTCTGGTGGTAAGGTCGCTAGGTGCTCCCACAAATGCGCTGAGTTGAGTGTGTGGGTTGTTGCTTGCTGTCGACACAGCCAGTTCTCAAATCAATAAAGGCCTGATGGGTACACCAGATGCAAATGCAGCAAGTATGCGTGTGCAGCACGTGCACCACTGCGTTGTAAAGTATGAACTCTCATAAGGCATGTCACACCGTGTTACATGCACGTGCTCGTATACGCGTGTGAGTCTTCTGGAATTGCTACGAAAAAAAAACTACGTTGCCCGCTGGCCGTCAGAGGGGCACTTTGTTTCCATCGCCTACTAGGAACGCGTAAGTTTACGTTCTTACGTTAGGTAGAAATGAATGTATTTTTTGGATTGGAAAATGATACTTGACTTCTCCTGGTAACACTCGTTTGAAAACGTTACCTAATTACCCCGTTGCTGGTCGTTTGCGTAACGCACATTAAGTACCTAGATTTAAATGTCATGATTTGTATAAAAAAATACAGGTGAGTTGTGCTAGAGCTCTTTCTAAGAAACACGCAATTACATCGTTGTAACTAAAAAAAAACTAGGGGTCAAGTTCAACTAGGAATGAGTGCTGAGACGAATCAAGATGTTCGTAGATAATGAATATCCCACCAAAAACATAAATGTAAAAAAGGAGAGCCAAGTTCAATACAAACATTATGCTTGGCTGTGGGCTTCGCCGCAAAAAGAATGGAGATCTTAATAAGTGCCAAGTACTATGCAAAATCCAAATATGTATTTATAGGAACAAAATAACACTATGAACAAGTATTAAACTCTATGTCTTTTGCTTTTGGATACCTATAACAATTGCTGTTATTTAAAAATGTGAGATCCTAAATATAAATACATATTTGGATTTTGCATAGTACTTGGCACTCATTTAGATCTCCATTTTTTTTGCGGCGAAGCCCACAGCCAAACATAATTTTTGTATTGAACTTGGCTCTCCTTTTTTACATTTATGTTTTTGGTGGGATATCATTAATTTTTGTAAAGAAAACTAGGCAGGTATTGAGATTTACTTCTGTTCTGTGTATAATTATGCGGTGCCGCGCGCCGCCGACGACACACCGTTGGCCGGTTGTTTAGCGCGCATTAAGCCCCTGCTAGACGGTTGCCAACAACCGAGCGACCTTGGTTGGCACCGACCGCTGTAGTATGAAATTTAGCTCCAAACAACTGTCTACACGGTCGGTGCGGACCAAGGTCGCCCGGTTGGAGGGGCGTGCTGGCGACCGTCTAGCAGGGGCTTTATAAGTTTTTTATATGGGAACACCACTTATTTTTTGACTTAACTTTATTTTTATATTTCTGTTATATAGCAAATATAATAATACATAATTATATTGGGATAGTTTCAAATATCTGCTTGTAACGGTTCCAACGCTACAATTATAAAATATTTTTTTTGTATGGGGACCCACCCTATTTTTTTACTTTTTTTAATTTTTTGTATTTTTTTTACGCTAACACACAATTACCGAGCTGGATTTCAAATTTCATCCTTCTAGGCCACCTGGAAGTAGGTTATAGGTTTACGTACTATATGTCAGTCATCAGTCAGTGCCAAAATTTACGACTTTTTGACCTTCATATCTTTATAACCGTTTGAGCTAGCTTCATGAAATTTGGGCTTCTAGATGTCGTTATGGATATAAATAAACACACGTAGTTTTATGTGTTTACGTTAAAGAGGTTTTGAGTTATAGAAGGGTCAAAAGTGGTACCAAGTAGTTCGTGTAATATTACACTTGGCGCTGGCTAGCCAGTTATTTTGCTTGAACTTGGCTTGACACGCTACCGCGTGTCTAAATAGCATAGCTGCACATGAGTTCCAGCAATGAGCATTTTACGTAGCTGTGTGCTTTGTGGATAAATAAATGAAGAGCGTTCACATGGGACATTCCATTTATGTGGGATTAGTTCACGCGGGGCATTTCATATCATATATTCGCGCCCGGCATGTACCATATGTATTACATATGTGAGAGCCCTAGTTGTAACGACCTGCTCTGAATACATTATCCTACAATTACGGGTGACATACAGATATCAGCGTAGGTCACGGATTTCCGAAGGTCAAGGTTCTATTTGATTTAACTGTAGGTGTACAATTAACATAATTTCACTCTTCATTCAATTCAATAATAAATTTATGAAACAGTCGACGGCTAATCAAGCAAGTTCTTGAGTGAAAACGTCAGCTGCATTGCATTTAAATCGCAATTGAGCATTTCTAGAAAAGTTTGTACAAATTAAATACGTAAATTGGCAAGTAATTATTTACGTCATTTTTCTCGTACCACATTTCTTTGATTCTAAGTAGAACTAGCGATCTGTTTTAAAAAAAATGTTTTAAATAAAGCTTCAAAAAATTCTGTATATTATTAAACCTGCTCACCAAATTTCACAAGAATCGGTTGAGTATGCGATATGTAAAACAATCGATAATAATATATTATGTTACTATGGCGTCCGGTTAACTGTGCGTACCGAAGGTTAAAAACTATTATGGTGACAGAGCCCTAAAAAACGTATCCCTTATCTTCTGAACAGTTTACCAGAAACTATCAGCCGTGAAAGATAAACAACATAACCCATAAAGCATCAGGTAGGTAACTGTATGCAATTGTATGTAACATTTATTTAACCTAAACCTTTTTACAAATTAGTAATTAATTAATTAATTACTCTGTACTATGATGTTTATAATCACACAGACAAACTGTTCCGACAGTTTTGTGAGGCCCAGTTCATTGTTATGTTTATAAGTATACTCTGTTTATTAAATAAATAAATAATAATATGCACCGGATATACGAAAAAGTTTTGCCCAAGCTGTAAGGCTGCAACCCAGAACTTCCTTTGCTTCGCTTCGCTCACTCATTCAACAAGCATTGATACATACAGATAGATAACAGTAAGCGAATGAATCAAAATAAATAATCTTTGTAGTTGTTTAAAGAGAGGATAGGGACAGCGCTGGCTGCTCAAAGTCAAAAACAAGTGACTAGGTTTTAGCAAATTTTACAGGAGAGCAAAAAAACAAATTTTAACTTCAAAAGCCATTTTCTTCAAAACTAAAATATGTATCAGAATGATTTTTTTTTCTACAGATTTGTACATGCTGTACTTACACCGTGACTTATTTGCATCACTTGTAACTGAAGTCATGGAGCTGAAAATCGATTTTAGCTTGGAAGGTTGTCAAAAAAAAAACACATATCTACGATAGAAACAAGTAACTTTAGTTACTTGTGTACGAGTTGTACATCTGAGATGATTTTATTCTTGATAGTTGATTGTAGACTTGATGGAAACACTGATGTAGTTGAATAATTTTATTGATAACCAAGGTAAGTGTATAGGTATACTCGTACTAGCTAGGAGCACGTATACACGTAGACTGAATAATAAGTGGCGTAATTGCCGATACAGCAATTAATACAAATTCATTATATTTAACGCTGACACGTGAAATGTGCGATGCTTCGATCGTACAACTTGGTTTTGATAAGGTGGTTTGTGGTTTTTTTAATTCTTACAATATATTTGCTTGATTTTAGCTTATTTATTTTATAAGTTTTTCGACATAGCACTCCGTTATACCGACGTATAAACAAGTAACTGATTTGAGTTGCTTGTTTTTAGCTCGCCTTTGGTTGAGATACTTGTATTTAATTAAGGTTAGTTGTTATGAGTTACTTTTTTTTTTCGTTTATTTATCCAATATACTTATAAACTATTTATCTGTCGCCATTGTCGCTCGTTTTACAATCGTAGTTAAAAGTAGGGTAGTTTTACAATGGTTATTACATAATTTGTGCACCGCTCGGGACTTGTAATCGTTTTAACACTTACTGAAAATCTAAACATAACAGTTACTGAAAATCTAAACATAATTTAGAATAAAAAAAAAGCGGCCAAGTGCGAGTCGGACTCGCACATGAAGGGTTCCGTGAAATAAATTGCGGTTTACGATTATATACTATACGTTCAAACCAATTGTCGGTGGAAGTTTACATGGTAATGTACATCATATATGTTTTTTAGTTCATTCTCTTATTTTAGAAGTTACAGGGGGGGGGACACACACATTTTACCACTTTGGAAGTGTCTCTCGCGAAAACTATTCAGTTTAGAAAAAAATAATGTTAGAAACCTCAATATTATTTTGGAAGACCTATCCATATATACCCCACACGTATGGGTTTGATGAAAAATTTTTTTTTTTTTTAATTTTAGTTCTGAGTATGGGGACCCCTAAAACTTAATGATTTTTTTCGATTTTTGTGTGAAAATCTTAATGCGGTTCACAGTATACATCTACTTACCAAGTTATAACAGTATAGCTCTTATAGTTTCGGAAAAAAGTGGCTGTGACATACGGACGGACAGACAGACAGACAGACGGACGGACATGACGAATCTAAAATGGTTCCGTTTTTTGCCATTTGGCTACGGAACCCTAAAAATTGTTATTTGACTAGGTAATTTATTTGTGACTAAGCGAGGAATAATCTATTGTAGAGGCTGTTATTTATTAAGGACAAAAGGATCCGTGACCAGAGGGGTTTTCACTAATCACGTAACGTTTCGAACACGCGTTAGGTTAGGACATTGCAACTGTCATTTTTCTGTAGAAAAGTTGACATTTAGATCTACCTAACCTACGTACAATGCGTTACGTGATCACTGATCAACCTACAGTACTTTTTAGTTTATGGTTCTCACTCTTAAGATTGAGAAAATATTGCAGATAATTAAACATGTCTCAAATTCATTCACCAACTGCCAAAAACCAAATCAGATTTTATCAAAACTGTAATTAGCCAGTAAGTTACTTTGCGATTCTGATGAGAATACAATTAAAACTTCAGTAATTATTAAATTCTTAAAAACAGGAGTGAAACTTTTAAGACAATGATTAAGTTTGAAAAATCAGGACATGTTGAAGTAAATGAGGGTTTTGCACTTTTAAATAATAAAAGTATTTAGAGAAATTCGTAACTTTTCAAACTAGCGATACTTAGCTCTCAACTCTGTTATTACAATAATCATGACCGATGATATATATTATGTCCCAACACGCGTTAGAAAAGTTAGGTGTAAGCCTGCTGATGGCATGTTCCATTAATAAATTTAAACCAGGCCTTTGCGAGACTGCAGGTAATTAAGACCTTATCAAATCCTTTTCTCGACGGCACTTCACACTTTCCGTAACTTCTCCGCAACTTGTGCTGAGCATTCGAATCTTTACCCGTTAGGTCCCAACTTTACAACAAATTTATCGTGTAATGAATCCCTGGAGTTGGTGCAATTTATCACAGCGTATCTCGGTCGTGAATAAGGCAGGTTCCTGAAAACGAATTTAATGAGGCTAAGGTAATTAGGTACTTAGGACTGGTTTTTATGGTGACTTGTACGAGTATAAGGTAGCATAGTAAGTCCTTGTACCGACAGAGATAGTTTGTGTATTTTGGTATCAGGTTAAGTGATAAATACCCCATACTGTGTTCAGTCATGCACGATAAGTGACAAAATATCGCATACTTTTCATCCCAAAATCATCCCACAAAGTGAGAAATTGGAGATAGAAGTTGATACTGGAGTTCATGCGGACAAAGTTGCGGGTAAATACTTATAGTGTATAGTTTGTGTGTTTTTCACGCAGGAGAAGCCATTAAAACATCACTATCTTCAGGCAGGATAATTGACCAATTTGACCAACCGTACTTTTGATCCCAAAAATCTTCCCTCAAATTGATGAAAATGGGGATGGAAGTAGATACGGGACGAAGTCGCAGATAAATACCTCTATAATTTTATTCCTTTTCCCCAGAAGTAAGTTTTGATACGTTTACATATTTATAGACGTTAGATACTAGCTATAGATGTGGATAATTTATCTCACCGTATTGCAAGACTGGACGACCGGGATCCAACATGGCGAGAACCAAATTTAATATCTCTTCGAGCGTTTATTAAATGGAAGCCAGAATTTAAATGGAATGATGGCGAAACATCGATGGTATTTAAATGATAACGTTAGTGAAAAAAATATTGAGACTAAACATTTTATTAGCGAGCGTGATGGAAATCTTGTACAGTAATTTTTCACCCAAACCGTGCTGTGCATGTATAAAGTATGTTTTCTCAAAAATAGTATGAAATGTTCCCATAACATCTGTGAAGATAGTATCCGAAAGTGACTCATCCTGGACCATTTCTAGAAGTGTCCAGGAAAACGCAAAAGTGTCCAGTAAGTAAGTATGAAATCCCATTACATATCATAATATTTAAATATGGAAACATATGTTTTTAAAGATAAGCGAAGGAGGTTGTTGGCAGTTAAGGGCCTTTAGTAAAAAGGAGGTACCATAGAGGTTGACGTGTCCGAATACTCCGAATTGCACTTGTATTGCACGATGTAAAATGGCGGAAGATTCAGTTCAATCGTGTTTTTTACTATTTTGATACTAAATAGGGATTAGGAATTCGATACTTACTGTAGAAAAAGAAGAAAAAAATAAAATATTCACAATAAACATAAAACTAATACGAAATTTATGTAATTATTCTATTGGGGTTGTGGCATAATATCAGTATCTTAAACACCATAGAACAATAAAAAAAAAGTTGAACTGGTATTTTGGCGGGATTGACTTCATTGAAATAAAATTGTTAAAAATGAGTACTGATGAATCAGATTGCATGAAAACAGATTTCTATTTAAAAGCCGAGGCGAAATTGGTCATAAATAATTTACTTTCAACTACCTACGTATGTCTAAGGAGAGATAATTGCACAATTTTGAAAAATTTATGAAGTGGAAAGCTTAACATCAAACTAGGTACTTACAAGTTGGTCACAAAATGTATTTATTTTTGAGAAAAGCACTATACATGCTTCGACCATAAGTGTGCCATCCTGGCCTCGTATTATAGCCGGACCTCACCTTCGGCTCGGCCGGCTAAATCATACTCGTCCAGGATGGCTTCCTTACTGGTCTCTGCAGTAATGTACTTATAACGCGAAAAATGTAAACATCTTCTTGACGTGGACTGTACACGTCAAGGAGATGCTAATATTTTTCGCGTTATTACGGTTTATAAATAAGTTTCAAAAGTGTATCTTCGACGTTGATCGTATGGATGAATTATCGAGAACATGGAATTGCATTTGCAGTGGTTGTACCGTTTGCAACAAAAGGAGAATAATTTTCTCTTAATTTTTCTTCACAATTTTATATCATCATCATCATCATCATTTTCAGCCTGTAATCGCCCACTGCTGAGCATAAGCCTCTCTTCGCGTACGCCACTTATCCCGGTCCCGTGCTAGTCTCATCCAGAAATGACCCGCGGTCTTTTTTATGTCATCAACCCATCGAGCTGGTGGACGACCAACGCTTCTTTTTCCTGCAATTGGCCACCAATCCGTTAACGTTTTGGTCCACCTACCGTCACGCTGCCTGGCAATATGTCCTGCCCAATTTTATATACACTGACATTATTTTGGTATTTACTTCTTCAATATATAACAAACCTCTTTTTATGCTGATAGTACGAGAAAATAGAAAATTCAAATATAGAATGCCTGTAAACATACAATACTACTACATATACAATTCCATGCTCTCGTTAATTTATCTATACATAATAGTCAAACTTTTATAAACGATAAAGGTATAAGATTCTCTAAAGCTAATGCAGGTGAAATGAACGTAGTATTAAGAGCGCACATTAGCTGAGCCTTTTTTCAGATTCGAGAATTCCCAATAAATATTTCTGTCGCGCTGACGGAGGCGGGGCCGTGCGCGAGCTTGTGTGCACGCACGCACACAGACAATTGCATTTAAATTTAGAATACAATGTTACAAAATTCATCGGTGATGTTGACATACCACTGTTGGCTATTAAATTATGTCTTTCACGACATATTGTCAAACTTACCAGTCACAAATAAGTAGATTAATTTCGAGTAGTAATGTATGTCACGTCGTGGCGTGGTCAGTAATCGTTAGCTTTCCGAGTCAGAGGTCTCAGGTTCGAATCCCAGAACGTAATTTTTTTTTGTCATGTTCATAAGTAGAATATAATAGCCTGGAATTCAATTAAATGCTGTGTTTATAAAAAAAATACAGGTTTTGTTGCATTTTTATTTTTATTTTACACTTGCAGCTCGCGCGGTTTTGCCCGCGTATTGCAAAGAACGCAATATACATAGCCTAAGTCCATGCACAGGTGTATGGATTTTTGAAATCGGATCAGTGGTTGAGGTTCCGGAAATTACTTCCTACACACAAAAAAGTTTCTGTAATTTTTTTTTATTTTTGGTTCTTACAAGCTTTTATTGCCGACTATACTTTTCTGTATGCCGTCATCAACTACCCATTGAGACAATTCTAATGAACCCAAATTTACAGGGTTATATCGGTTAAGTACTGAATTCCCATGAGTACCTTCTGTCTCCATCATCAGATCAGCTCGATGGTACAGTCACCGGCATCAATATATGATGAATCAAAAGGCCGCAAAAATATCTGACACGCTATTACGGCTCTAGGAATAGAGTTGTCATCAGATATTTTTGCGGCCTTTGTTCCATCGTATATTTATGCCGGTCACTGTACCATAATATTGAATTGTCATCCAAACTACACTTATACTCAAAATTTCAGCCCAATCGGTCACCGGGAAGTGGGTCAAATTGAACTTGCAAGATTTGATTACAGAAAGACAACGGGACAGGTAAAATAAAAAAAATAAAAGCTTGTAAAAATATAAGATTTTTTAAGCAAAGCAATTATTTTCAAATAGTCACGTTCAAGTCACGAACATAAAATATGGTATCATACAACAAAATTAGCTAAGTTCTATTAGTCACTTTGCCATATCTATTGTTTTACAATTTTAAGGTGGTTCGATTGCCATACAAAGCGTTATTTGACATTCGCAGGCTAACGGCGTGATATTTAAAGAAACTTATGTAACAAACTTTCATCAATTGGCTTCCCATTTGCGCCAAATTCCCCCTAGCCTAGAATAAACTTGTATACACAAGATTAATTTGAGAAAAATAGTTTTCCCAAAATATCACGTCCCAAACCAATTTCTCAAATTAATCTAGTTTATACAAGTTTATTCTAGGAAAGGGGGAATTTGGCGTAAATGGGAAGCCAATTTATGAAAGTTTGTTACATAAATTTCCTAAAATATCACGCCGTTGGCCTGCGAATGTCAAATAACGTTTTGTACTCATGGCAATCGAACCACCTTAACGGGTTAATTCACAGTTAATTAATACACATTTATTAACAGAGAATTGCACTTGTTGGGTATTTGCTCAGCAGGTGGACTATCTGCCAGTGCCACGGTACCTATTTTACTATGATATTCGAAATAAACATTTATTTTAAGTGAATTTCCCTCTTATACTTCTCACAAAAGGCTATATAAAAATAAGATATCGATGACTTTAGATTTATCGATAACTTTTCACACCACTAGGATATCGACCTTTAGTGTCGACGATTGCCTATCACTTTTTCGTCTGTCGTACGTATTTACCAGATCGTTACCGCCCCAAAAATTACTGTGATAAGGACAACTGCAGCTCCGACTAAAAGTCCCAAGTAAAAATCATAAGAATCGAGGTTTCGTTCTCGACCGTTTCCTCCTCTGAAACTTAATCAATCGTAACCAAATTTTAGTAAATGAAGGAAATGTTAAATGTCGGGCTGTTTTGATTTTTGCGCTTTTTGTTAACAGATATTTGTGTAATAGGCGTATGTTTGCGACTATGTAATTGGGCCGTTTTAAGCTTTCTTTGAAATGACCTAGCACTTTTAAAAAAAGGAATATCAAAAAAATCAAAACGTCCCGACATAGATTGATGATAATATTATTAATATTATTTCAAAAGATCATAAATCTACGGTCAAAAACCTCGGAGGAAACAGTCGAGAACGTTTGTATGGAAAAATGGCCAGTGGTCTTTCCTCTTAACGGTAAACTTTTTTGACGACCGCTTTAGCCTAGTTGGTAGTGACCCTGCCTACGAAGCAAGAGGTCCTGGGTTCGAATCCCGGTAAGGGCGTTTATTTGTGTGATGAGCACGAATATTTGTTCCTGAGTCATGGATGTTTTCTATGTATTTAAGTATTTATTTCTCTATATAAGTATGTATATCGTCGTCTAGTACCCATAGTACAAGCTTTGCTTAGTTTGGGGCTAGGTCGATATGTGTA
The DNA here is from genome assembly GCA_963854355.1 of Epinotia brunnichana. Lineage (NCBI taxonomy): Eukaryota > Metazoa > Arthropoda > Insecta > Lepidoptera > Tortricidae > Epinotia > Epinotia brunnichana. The sequence continues at coordinate 4,571,568 of OY977940.1, forward strand.
AGATTGTCCGCAAATATTTTTTTTATTTTATTACTCAAATCAATCTTAACCCTACAAAAAGAAAACACATTATAATCCATCAAAGCTCAAACGATTTACGAAAACAAACAACGGAAAACTTTTACAACCGATTATTTATTCAACCGGTTATGGCGGCAGTCATTACCAGGAAAAAACAGGAATAATGCAAAGGATTCCCGTTCCAAGGATTGTCCTCGAATAATAAGAATCATCGTTACCATTACCCTTCAGGTTTGAACGAGCTGACGTCACACCGATAGCCAATAAATTGCATTTTTGCAACAATTTTAACACCACCAAAAGCAACAAGGCCCATATTTATAAATATTTTATAGACTAATATATATATACAATGGATTAACAACACTTTTACCAAAAATAAGATAAACTCCTGTCAAAGAAGTATGGAACGCAGTATTCTAAATCTAACACGTAAAGACAAGAAGAAAAACGTTTATATAAGAGGAAAAACTAAGGTTATAGACGCATTGACACATTGCCAAAAATTGAAATGGAGATGGGCCGGTCACATGGCACGCATGAACAACAAAAAATGGACTAAAATAGTAACGGCATGGACTGGTCCACCCGGAAAGCGAAAAAGAGGAAGACCACTAGAAAGATGGGCAAACGAATTAATAAAAATTGCTGGAAAAAATTGGATGGAAACAGCCAAAAATAGAGACAAATGGAAGGAGTTGGAGGAGGCCTGTACTCGAGATGAGGTCCTTAATATTTTATGAAATTTTGAATTCAAAATTAAATCTATTTATATCAAATTGAATTAGAATTTTATCTTTTTCTAATATGTAATAAAACTTTATCTCAATAATGTTCGAAAAAAATATGTAAATAATAATAATTATATAATAATAATGAAAAACAAATATGAATTGAAATAGTATAAGGATTGATATTTGATATGTTAATAGAAATTTGTAAAATGCATGCACTGAAATGATGTTAAGGAATAAATGGCTTTATTATTATTCTCTTCATTTATTTTCATTCTTGGATTAGGTTTTTTACAATATGAATATAAAAGTACAATAAATATACAAAACATACAAAATAAAAACACATTATAAAAAACCTAACCTAGGGTGCCACCGGTAGCGAGGCAGGGCCTAAGCTACCGGTGGTCAGGGCGACAGAGACAGGAACCTCCGGACTATCGCAGTATCCAGGAGTACCGCCTTCTGTATCTGACCCTTGATCCATCCATCTAGCGAGAGTCTCTTAAGGTGACGGTCGAGACTCTTCGCTATTAAACCGTTTGCCGAAACGACTATCGGGACAATTATTATTATTATTATATACATCAAGAAGTATGGAAGAAAAAGACATGCTGCGCCGACCCCAAGTAAATGGGATAAGGGCAAGGAAATGATGATGATACATCAATACACTTATAAAACACAATAACACGTTAAGACGGCGACGCGCGGCACATTTTCTGAGAGTCAAATAACCTCGAAATCAGCTAAGAGGTTAGCTAATTTCGAGGCCGGTTATTTGACTCCCAGAAAATGCACCGGGCGTCGGCGACGTGCAGCGCCTCTGCTATGTTCCCGGTGGTGAGTAGGAAGGTCGCCATAACCTCTTAAGGAGGCACTGTGTTGAGAGTGAGGGAACTGTATATTTCTTTTCATCACACTTGCTCATAAATGGCGTTATTCCTTGCCTGTATACAGAAAGACAATGGCCTAAATTGTTCCCGCGGGAAATAATGGCCAAAGGGAAGTGATGAGCTTGTGTGTGATCTGATTGGTTAAAAGCAAATCAAACAAATTGCTTGGCAAATTTAGTTGGCCGCGCGTCACAAGAATTCTTCTCTGTGATTGGTTGAAAGAAATCTAGCAGGCCGTGGGGCGCCACGCCCCGCCCCCTCGCCCTCCACTCGCAAATCTGTATGTGAAGTTGTCAATTTCGTTAATTTTTGATTGGTGCGGTTGTATGAAACTTAGATTTTTATGTCTTTTGTAGTTATTTATTTCCTCGCAAATGTGATGAAAAACATTGTGTATAACACGGGCGTAAGAATATTGCAAACTCGAGTCATCAAACGCCCTCCGCCTTACGGCGTCGGGCTCCTGATAGACTCTCGTTTGCAATATTCCTCATACGCCCCTTGTTAAACAATGTATACTATTAGCTGTCAACACAATGCATCCTCTCCTCTTCTTCTCAATTCTTTGAAGTCGCAAGCCTATGCTTCCGAAACATATTGAAACGAGAAACAGATGCGAAGTGACAAACAATAATGGTGAGGTAAGCTGAACCAAGTCAGTACAAATTCTTAACTTCGCGCCTATTTATCAATGAGTGCTTTTTTGGCACGGGATGGGCCTGGGATACTACTGGGAAGCGAGGCGTTTTGCATGCAGTACTACATCACCGCTTCCCTGCAATATAATACTTACTATCTGGCCGACATCAGTAAGCTCGCGGTAAATAAATACCGCATACAGATTCCTGCAAATCCGTAGACTACGATTCGCTTAGGTGTAACAGAGGCGAATCGCATTAATGGCGGTCAAGACGTGAGCGGCCTGGCGATAGTGTTAAATGTTTTCCGATAACTATGTATGGGCTTTTGATTCTAGCCTTCAAGGGAAATCCTATCAGTTAGAAGTAAATCCCATCAGAGCGCAGGTGAAAGGAGGTATACGGATTTTTTCAGCCTCTATATCTACGAGTATAAGATTCAAATGTCAATATTTCTAATGAATAGTTATAGTAAATAGAATTGTAGGGTACAAAATATCTCATAAGATTCACGGCGAATCAGCTGGTCGATTGCGTAGTGTTCCGTACGTACGTTAGGTATATTTAAATGTAATTTTTTGTACATGAGTCTATATCTGTATATGGTTGTTCTAACGCTCGTTCAAAAATTTAAGCAATTGAGATATAAGGAATGTCATCATACATTACTGAACACCATTGTTATTTACCGAAAATTCGAATCCATCTATTTTAAATTAATAATAATAATAATAATAAGCCCGCAGGGCAGCTTGTGGCGAGCTGTTGGGGAGTAACGACCCCACGGACCCGAGTGCTCCCGAGAGTCGGTCAGAGCCTCCGTCTCCGGCGTGTCTTCGTCGGTCGGAGTGGATCCCCAAGGGGGCCCGCAGAACTCTCAGCTCTGGCTTGCCTTCATTGGCCGTCCAGAGAGGAGTCGTCAGAGCTATATGCTCCAGGGGTGGAAGTGTTAAAGGGCATAACGCCGCGAGTAACTTCGGAGAAAGCGCAGCACCACCTCTCGACACCCCTGAGCCGCTCACCCGGTGTTGCTCCTGGCCGTCTGTACGACGACGCTTTCAGGGGCCCATCTAATGAGCGGCTAGTCACCGCCTGCCTCGATAACTTTGTGTACAACAATGTTATGGCAGGTGTCCGGACCTTTTTGCAATAGCCCAGTTTCATAATCCACCCAAATCTCACCACCATAGAACCCGTTCTCTATCCATTATAACCCACAATAGCCCCAACGCCTCTTGGAACCGGTTCACGGGTATCTACCGATGTACCCGTGAATGGGTTCTAGCAGGTGTATTACATCACATTAAACTTCGTCTCCAAAGGGCCTCTACGTGTTGGATCTATATCCCCACGCACGCCTTCCAAAGTCCTTCCTTTGTCCCGTGAATTTAAACAGGAGATACATAATAATAATCTTTATTGCTTACTTTCTTAACCTAGATACATGTAGGACTCTTTGTTGTAGTAGTGGTTATTATACAGTAGGTTGTTGTGAAAGATTAACAGTGGTACCAGAGTATGAGCCTCTGACTTTCAAAATAGGACTAGCCTGTGACTTGAAAGCCAGTGATTCGCTTCGGGTTTACATGTTTATATTTAAGACGCTGGTGGTCACGTGTAATTAAGTACTATGGAGTGCTAAACATATTAATGAAAACATAACTAGAATAAGAAAACTAAATGTAAATCTAAATCTATCTAAATCTTAAAACAGAGAGTAGGTATTATAAGTTTGTAACAAGGCAATGAGCATTATACTTAAGCATTAAAGAGTTGAAATGTGAGTGTTATGTGGTTTTGTGTATCATGTGATATTGTGTCTTGAGATGTGTGGTGTGTTATGTTATTATTGTAGATGACTATAAAGATTTTCCGTTTCAGAGTATGGTAATTTAAGTAGCCAGGCATTTAGTTTGGTTTTGCAGTCATGTAGGTTTTTTGGGTATATATTCAATGCTTTATTTATCTTGTTGTAGAGGCTATATCCAAGGCAGTAATATTGTCGACTCGCAAAAACTGTTCTGTGAGTAACATGAGGACACACAGTATGCTTTCTGCGACGGCCGGCCAGGTATGATGAGTTGAATGAAAGAGTGGTGTGAACGCGGAGGGTGGTACGTAGAATACAAAGTTGCCTGACGGTCAATACTTTGGTGTCTTGTTATAGCTGCTTCGTGGGATATCTAAAGGGCTTTGAAGTCATGACCTTCAGGACAGCTCGCTGCGCTCGCTCCAGCTGCAAGAATTTAGTTTTGGAAGCACCACCCCAAATTGGGGAGCAATAGAGTAAGAGAGATTGACATAGCGACAGATAGACCATTTTCAACGTGTTTGTATCAGCAGAGTGACGTAGGGTTTTGAAAATATAGATGAGTTTTCTGACTCGAGATATGAGGGCTTCCAGATGAGTGTGCCAGTCGAGTCGTTGGTCCAGTTGCACTCCTAGATACTTTGCGTGTGTAGCTCTAGTAAGAAGAAGGCAGGTACAATTGTTTGTAGGTGTACAGCAGGTATGACATCTGATGTTGTAGGTCGGTGAGGGGAGATTGTTTGTAACCAAAGAAAATGTTATGTATGTAGTTTTAGTAATGTTGAGTGTAAGGAGGTTAGCAGCCAGCCAACTTGTAACTATCCCCAAACAGTGTTCAGTATGTATCTTAGTTTCAGTCCAGTCCGAGCCATGAATTAGTAATGCTGTGTCGTCTGCATATGATATAATTTTGCAATTATCAATTTGTAGTTGGCACAATTGGTTTATATATATCAGGAAGAGGGTGGGGCCCAATATGCTCCCCTGGGGCACTCCGTATGTTAGCGATTCCTCGCCACTAAAGTTAGAGCCAATTTTAACTGATTGAAGACGGTTAGTGAGATAGTCCTTGAAGATTTCAAGTGTAATGCCTCGGACACCTATATATTCGAGCTTACCCAGTAGAAGTGGTACAGACACCGTATCAAAAGCCTTGGAGAGATCCAAAAATACCCCTAGGCATGTGCTTCTTATATCTAGTTTTTTTGCTGTGTAGTCAGTTAGCTCCAGTATTGCATCTTCAGTCGACTTGCCGGTTCGGAAACCATATTGATTATCAGAGATAATACGATGGCGTTCCAAGTAAGATACTAAGGCGTTGTTAAGTATTCTTTCCAAGATTTTTGATAAGGTTGGTAGTACTGAGATAGGTCGATAATTGCTAATGTTATCTCTTTCTCCGTTTTTGTAAATTGGGTGCACTATAGCTTTTTTGAATGCCAAGGGGAATATACCCGTGGATATGGAGACATTGCATATGTGGGCAATGGGCGGGACAACCTTTTCCAGAGACAATTTTAAAATTTTACCTGATATGCCATCCCAGCCAGTGGCACAATCGGTTTTTAGGGATGTAATAATTCTTCTGATATCAACTTCGTCCACTTCCACTATTACAAGCGAATTACACTGAGAGTGCGTCATAGATGGGAGTGAAGGGCTAGTAGAGGGATGGTTTATTGGGGTGATATTTGAGGCCAATGTTTCGCCGATTTCAGCAAAGAACTTATTTACCGAGTTTAGGGATGTTGTAACGTCGGAGAATAATTTAAGCAATTCATTTGGCGGGGTCTGCTTCTGTTTGTAGTCAGTGATGTTTTTAATTACGTCCTATGTAGCCTTGGGATTGTTTTTAGCCTTCTCGAACTCTCCCTTTTCATATTCCGTTTTAATATTTCTTAATAATTTAGTGCAGAAATTCCTGTAGCGAGTGTACGTAGTCCTTGTGATTGGGTTGTCTGGGAATCGTTTGTGTTTCTTATGTAACTTGTCTCTGTTTCTAATACAGCGGAGCAAGCCTGTCGTAATCCAGGGTTTGATATTTCGGTTCTTTTTTGGAATACGAACTGTGTTGGTGTGTTTTTTAATGATGTCAGAGAGGATTTCAATGAATCGGTTTGTTGCGAGATTAGCATTAGTAGACAACATTACTGTGGTGAAGTCGGTTTCATTGATTTCAATACGAACTGCTTCATAGTCAATACGTGAGCATTCATATTTGGGTTTTGGGTTCGTTTTATTTGTCTTAATGTTAAGTAATGTTGGTAAATGGTCCGTAATGTAAGTTTCCAGAACTAAAGTGGTGGCGATGTTATTTGTACGAAGTATGACATGATCTAGGCAGTTTTTGTCCCTCGTTGGGAACTGATGTGCAGGCAATTGAATCATTAACCCTGAATACAAATTGCTAATTTCATGCAACACCCCATTATGAGACATCAATATAAATTAAATAATTTTCACAATCATAATAATATCACCATAAAATCTGTCTGCTGACAGACGCTTGGAAACTAATTTGACGTCTCTAAGCTTGCCCCCATAGAACAAGACAGTTCCTAAATTATACTACCACCACGCCACGATAGTAATAATACAACTCCCGACCAAGATGGTCGTATAGGTAAGTACAAATCTCAATAAGTATGACATTGAGAGATATAATATTTGCGTGCTTTGCCCAAAAGTTGACTGGAAGAGCATGCATACGACATTAAGCCCGCCTTTTGTACGAAAAGTTTTTTGTTTGGCCCAAACTATTTATAAATATGACTTGCCCCAAAAGTAAAATATTACCCGACCAAATAGAGTAGGTTGTTTATGTTAAACCGTATTAATCCATTTTAACAAGTTCTCAATTTAACTACAAAGTATTTTTTTGTCTCTTAGAGACATGAAAGGCTTCTCTATAGAATTATTCGTCTAAGGTTCCTAAGTAAGTACCTAACTTCACGTAAGACTGAGTAAGTCTGTATGATATATGCAAAATGGCATGCAATTTCCAAGCCACTCTCAAGTAGGTAATAAAGTTTGTCTGTTCAATTTAGGCTATTACTTGCGTTGCAGGTTGCAGGCTATTCATAAATCTTGTTGCAGTCATCCTTTTGCCACAAGTATAGTTTGATCTACAGACATGATTCAGCTAGATTCATAACTACAAAACCACCTCTCTTTCTGTGTCATCTGTACGTGTATCACGTACAGGCGTCAGAGAGACAGAGAGACTGAGAGAGCGGGGCACAGCGAAGTGATACTTTACTGATATCTAGTTGTGTTGCAAATATTTAGAGCAACCTAACTAGAGAAGTACCTCCAACCAGGACTACTTGATCTATCGGATGCTCCTGGGGTATATTTCACGAACCTATAAATTACTATTTTGGAAGTCTAAAGTGGCAACACTCGAGCCAGTTATGGTCAGCTTGACCATAAGGCCTGCAACACACTGGCGCGGCAATTTTACTATTGACCGCTGCCACCAAGCTGCGCCAGTAGGTTTAACTGGCCGTTCAGCCGGTGTTGCCTTTTAAGACCTGTCAAATAGGTACTTGAAGCTCCGTGACACAGCTAGGCCACCTGGAGGTATCTAAGGTCACTAGGATTCCTAGGATTCGCTGCGTTGAGATTAATGGACCTTTTTGTCTTCAGCTATCAATATAACAAAGCCTCAAATCACTAAAGCGGCCTTTACTAAATGCAGTGCCGTATAACAGCACTCACACTTACTGATAAGAGCGAGATGTTCTATCTACCCTCCCCAATTTAGTGTATTGCATTTAGTCAGGGGGGTAATCACGTAACGTTCCAAACGCGCGTCGGCGCCGACATTCGTACAATGCGTTACGTGATCGACCTGCAGGTCTAAAGGTCGCTTAAGGTCTCTCACAGACTGGCGCGGTTTGACCGCGGTGGACAATAGAAAACTTGCCATTAGCTGTCAAATTTACTATGGTCCGCCACCGCAGGCCGCGCCAGTGTGATGCAGGCTTAAAGGGTCCGTTTATGACTCGCAAGCGTTCATAGACTACTGAATCTGTACCGTTTATTTGAATAAGTCTTTGTATTAAAAATAAACTAAGACTGGTTTGTATATATGGCGATGCACTTGATTGCGAGTAACCCTGGGTTACCGCGGTATCACGGTCGAGGTGCATGCGGTGTAAACAAGGCTTTATGTAATTAGATCAATGTTCTAGGTGTCTTGCGAGATGAAAGTGTGTACTGTGAAATCTGATTTAGTCTGTGGATATAGAGCTGAAATTCAAACGACAAAACAAGTTAGTTGGATTTAATATAACTGAGCTTGCTGTTTCTCATGAGTTAACAATGGTATAAAGAGAAAAACTTTGCAATTAAGAGAAAACAACGAAACATTTGTTACGAAGAAGGTTGACTGTATCTGACAATTCCAATAAGGCAGGGGTTGGCAAAGTTTTAAAATTGTACCGAATAGAAACCGCTTTTGTTGGCAACATTATGACGAAAATTTTAATAAAAAGTAAGTTTGCTCAAAGAATTTGAACTTTAGCCGAATAAGTGAAGTTTTTTCGCAATATCGCCACACGATCAAAGCAGACATTACCGAAAAGGCTTTTAATAAGTATGCTTATACAATTTTCTCCACCCCTTTCCCCCATTTAAATAACTGGGTATGATTACGAAGGCCTTTAATTGACTGAATTCACAGCAACGTCGCTTTTTGCGAGTCTCAGAGTGCATTTGACAGTTGAGAAATTAATTTGCTTTTGTATGATTTCAATGTTTAAATGGTTGCTTTTTATTCACGTCGTCCCATGTTTTAGAGTTTTGGGTTATGACTTTTTAATCCACAATTTCTAGTTTGCCACCGTCCTGGTACGAGTATTAAGAAGACTGGACATGGATGTACTAGGGTTGAAACAAGACCGGTAATGTATGTCACATTACCGGTCTTGTAATTGTTAATGTAGGTCACATTACTGACCCACCGTGACACAGTGCAAACTAGTACGGGGGTCAGTTGACACTTACTTTTGGTTTTCACCATACAAATTTGTAAATTAAAATGTAAGTAGCAATTTGTACTTTTTCATACGAAATAAATTTATGATTTATTACGTCTTTAGATCTCTCCAATACTCACATTCTTGCCTGTTCTGTTACTGGTTCTTGAAACGAAAAAAATTTAATTTGTTTTTGACTTTTATTTTCAGTCATTGCCCATATTAAATACACGATACAATTACATTAAATGAAATTAAACTCACAGCTCACACTACAATTAAATTTATGTTAAACATTATACAATACCAAATATAAATTTATGATCAATTTAATAATTTAAAATACTTATACTAAGCCTTAACTAACAAATGCAGCCCTCTCGCGTGCTGCAGGATGGGGCACTCGATGCGAGCGGCAATCACAGCAAGGATGCTGTTGGACTCTCGCGAATAACTACGGCGCCGCCATTTTTGCATTCGATCACGAATTTTAAATTCATGCTTAATATTGAGTTGACCGAATTGCATTAAAGTAGTCCATAGCAACTCTACCGTCCAAGGTAAAATATTCGATTGCACCGACTACCCCGAATTGCACTTAGTTAACTGTATCGACGCGTGACGTCGCATCGGACATTTGTACGGATTTGTTTTACTGCTTGTAGCCACCGTGAATGTGACTAAAATATTATTTTCCACACATTGGCATCGATTTGTCACATACTTAGACAAAATGCGCGGCGCGGCGCTAATGTGAATGCCAAGCTTTAATGAGAAAACAAACGGCCTTGAAACTTTAGTAAAGGAAGGCGTGACCGCAGCGACTCAAACAACTTAATTAGAAGAGCAATAAGGTCCTGACTTTAAAAATTACTTTCTATAAACTCATTTCACGCTTTGTAGAATGAGTCGGCGTAATTTAACTTTGTAAGTCAGATTGTAATAGTCTGTGGAAGCTGGTATTAACAGTGATAGCCTGAAGCGAACCAGTAAGTATTTCGTTATACCACGACAGGTAGCAAACAGGCATATGGCTTATGTAATGGAAGCATACATCGTAAGCTCGGGAGCTCTGGCAACCTTAATCACTACCCAGGAGCACAACACCGCATACCTGCAGAGCAATTGCTGGCGTATTGTGTCTGCGGTCTTCTGTAAGGTGAAGGGACTTACCCAGTCTGGTTGCTCGAAATATGAGCGAAATGACATTCCTGCTGTGCCCTATTACATTTCTAAGAGCTTGGTCTCATAATTGATTGGCGGTGGCTGGCACCATACGTGTGAGCAAGAGAGCAGAACGCAGCCTCTTGTTCTGTATGTTGCTGCTGTAAGTAGTGGCCGAGTTCTAAGATCTCTATAAATCTGACCTTATGTATATACCTTTTTATCATCGTTGTCATCATCATCTATTCAATCACAATAATGCATTGTGTTTAAAAACCTACATCTAGACACCTCAGTCAATTCAGTAATATTAGGTACAGTAAATAGGAACTGTGAATATTAACAAATCTCGGACTCAAGATATACTATTTATACTGAGACGAGTAAAGACAGGTTGCGAAATACATAGCAGGAATATCAAGTAGTCACCACAGGTTTTTGACCAATAAAATTGAGGCATAAGGCATAAAGTTTAAGTGCGGCTGAGAGGAGAACGGTGTAGTTTAGTTTGCATGGAGTAATAAAATTGGACCAAGCTGAGCAAAGCACGGGGTCACAGCAATATAATCACAAAGATCATTTTAGCCATAAAATACGTTTTTTTTTAAGTTGACGAGTTTTAACGCTGATGCCGATGTTACTTCAAAGTCTTCAAAGAGTCATCAAGTGTATACATTCCTTACGAGACTAGTTTGTATGATTCGAATTATACCCGTGGCCGTGAATAACCCGAAAATTTTAAGCTAACGATACTAGAGCCTAATTAGAGTATATAAAGTTATGTAACATATAGTCCAAAAACTCATGATTAAGGAGATATTAATTATTTGAAACAAATCAAAAGTTAAAAAATCTCCAGTCTAACAGGGTGTGTTAGACTGGAGATTTTTTAACTTTTGATTTGTTTCAAATAATTAATATCTCCTTAATTATGAGTTTTTGGACTATATGTTACATAACTTTATATACTCTAATTAGGCTCTAGTATCGTTAGCTTAAATTTTTCGGGTTATTCACGGCCACGGTGTATATCATTATATAATTGACTCAGGTAGACTTTCTTAAAAGGTGCCTAAAACAATGCTATCTGAAATGTCTAACAGGTTTTACTCACACACGCTTTGTTTCGCTTTGCTTTAGTCTTGTAATGCTTTTTGGCATTCTTTATTATTTGAACTTTAAGTAAAGTCTCCTGAGTATTCAATAACAAAATGGTTTATATAAAAATACTGCATTGCTTGTTTTCTTAGAACTTGGCTGGACACACTAACATGCCTACATCTAGAAACTTTGGTGCATCCTTTTAGCGCTTGCGGTCTGGATTCTACGTAACAGTGTTATTCCTCGGCAAAGGTTAAACCAACAAGAGCACGCTTCATTAAGTTGGTAATCAGTGTACGGGGTCTGTATTCTCGCACCGGTACAATTGAAGTGAAATAAAATTGTATTGATAGTGCGAGCTGACCAAAAATGTTGTGATTCGAACTTCGAGTAACCTCAATGAAGTAAATTATACGCGCAAAGGTCCCGTTTACTAAAAACCGTTTACTAAAATGGACCTTCAGGATATTATCCCGCTGATCCGCCTGGGTTGTCCATAATACGCGGGCAGATAGTTATATAACATTGCACCATAGTCAAAAGTTCGTATCCTTGGCACAATAAAGCAGCATATGACTATCCGTCAAAAGTGCTTCGTTATATGTATATAAGTATCTATATGTATGTATCTATTATATATATCATCGCCTAGTACCCACAACACAAGCCTTATTGAGCTTACCGTGGGCCTAGGTTGATTTGTGTAAGATTGTCCCCTAATATTTATTTTATTTATTTATTTATTTATTGTACGGCGATACCGTTATATGAGCAGTGTGATGCGCGCGAGCGGGCGGCAGGTAAGTTGCTCAGTGTTACCGAAACGTAATAAGGATGCGCCTTGCTCAAAAATGAAACCCCCAATTGAAATTATATAAGAACTACTTATAAATGATTTAAACTCAGAGCATATAATACTAGATAGAGGACAAGCCACCGGCGGCCGCGTCGAAGTTGTTAGCTCAATGGGCATACTCTGCCATACTGTGCCCGCGTGCTGATCGCAGAGAATATTACGTTTCTTCCCAAAATGCCTGATATGATGCGCGTGTATTGTCCCATAAGAGCGTAGGTATACAAGTGTGTGTGTTTTAGATGTGTGCGAGCTTTGTCTTGTCAATAACTTTGGCTTTGTGTGGGTTAATGTACTTGCGACAGGCGTACTCAATACAAATCTTTAGGGCAGCCTTTAAGGCAGCCTATGTGCTTGCTACCTTAAATTTAAAAAAAATACACGCAACACAACACAACACGCAACACAACACACAACACGACACAAAAAAACATCAGCAAACCACATGCCTACAATCTTATTATAAACGTAGGTTATAAACGCATAAAGGTAGGTAAAATATAGATAGACAAGTCATTTATTAAAATTATTAATATTAATACTGGTAGTTAGTTGTATTGAGTCATTTGTAGTTACTCTACACCTATTCTTTATACATCTAAACACTCAACACAAGACGTATGATTAATATTATTGGGATCCATTGTATTGTACAAGTAGATAGACGTAGTGATACGACCAACCCTGTCGAAGGGACTCATCTGAAAACCAGCGCAAGGCTCCAAGCCTTGCACATGCTGAAACGAGCACCCATTGCCCAATCCAACGCAATTTAGTACTTTAAGTTTTAATTCTAAGATATTGTTTAAGTTTTTAAATTGTACTTATGTTAAACGTTGTATTTTGTGTTCTTTTTGGCAATAAATTTATTTGAATTTGAATTTGAAATCGGCCGGCATGTCCGATCTCCTTATATTCATACATCTGTGGATTTAAAGCAATATGTTGAACATACGGCTGTATTTGGCGAAAAATTATGATAAAAATAATCAGTCGGTTGATCACATACGATGTTTTAATGGGCTTTATTTAAAAATTACTTTTTTTGTGAAAATGTTATATATATTATTATTATTACTGTTATGTTGCAACTTGCACACAATTTTTAAGCTAAATAAAAAAGCTTGTCGCATGTTTATTCACATGAGTGTTTGTTCCACCACTTTTTTTCCTAGCCACGGCAGTGGCAAACTAGCTAGCGGCCCAATTAGACACTTTAGCCTGTAGACGCTTGATAGGAATCACAAGCGCTTTGCGGTTATTGTGTCGATAGCTAGAATCAAATGCAGGTCGCTCTAGGATCTTAACTTTAGTGATTCCGTGCCTAACTGTCTACGTGCCCCTTACGCCGCGTCCGCTGCGCCATATTTTCGTGCTTTTTAAACGTCAAATAAGTTTTGCCAATCAAAACAATACCCTATTTGTTTGCCGAAACTGACGGCAAAACATGTTAGATGTTTAAAAACATGGAAAACATTGGTGCAGCGGACCTGGCTTTATATTGAATTAATTTACAGGTAGCGGAATATAGGCCCACTGTTTTAAAGGTAGGTTCAGCGACGGCTCATTTGGCAGCGACTTTGCAATCTTGCTGCTATCGGCGAGAAATAACAGCCAACTCACCTGTTGTTTGCTTGGTAAGTTAAATTTGTTTTAACTAATTGCACACAACATTATACAATTTCTAATAAGCTGCAACACTTCTTACTACTCGTATGTATAAACATTTTTTATTTTAACAGGAGTCGCTAGGTGATTTCTTCACTTGGAAAGCCAAGTGTATTATTAAAGAATATACTCAAGAGTAAAAGTTTTAGGTCGGTGAAATACCGTCATATTTCCTAAAATTGTGCAACGTTGTACAGTTTTTTTTATTCCTATCATGATGTACATCTAAACTGCAAAAATAACAGTTGAAAAAATAACATTACGTACATATAATGATGATGATAACATATGTAGACTTTTGTCCTTCAATTGTAAGTCTATAACGAGATCTGTCGACTTTGTTAAGGCGTGTTATTGTCAGACATGCGACATCATTGCTTTGCAGGAGACGTGGCTACTACCTCACGACCTATTTGGGGAGCATACATGAAGGCTTTGGGCATACAGGCACGTCGGAGGTGGTCACCGCAGCGGGGGTCCTGCGCGGGGTGGGAGGTGATCTATTTACTAGACTTTGATTTTTTAACCCCCCTCATATTCGTCATTTAAACAGAAAATAAAAATGATTATTTAATTCTTTCATTTTCCATACACGTGTCTTAACCCTTTTAACAGTTGTTTCAAATTTCAAATGGGTAGCTTAAGTAGTTCCTGAGATATTTAACGTTGTGACAGACGGACGGACGGACAGACGGACAGACGGACAGACGGACATAGTCGCACCATAAGGGTTCCTTTTTTACCTTTTTAAAAATAAAACCGGGGATGTGTCGGACGCAGGTAACTATAGGCCCATTTCATTGGCTACAATAATAGCAAAAGTACTTGACGGTGTGCTTGACTTGCGACTTGGTAGATATCTAAAGCTGATGCGCAGTTCGGTTTTAGAGCAGGATTATCTACCGAGACCGCCATTTTAAGTCTAAAGCACACCGTCAAGTATTACACAGATAGAAGCACACCAACCTACTTATACACCGTGAAATTTTAGTGGTTGTTCTCCCGCAACGAAATGATTTTGCTATCGATGTACAGTCGATGTGTAATCTTTTTTTTAATAATGTTAAGAAATGCCTGATTTATAAATGTGCCGAACGAAACTCGAAAGTGATCTAACACCAGTAGTAGCTCTGCAGTAGTACCTACCTTGAAGTTTTAGTGCGTTACTATTGTTTTTCGCTTATTCGAATTTAGGTTATTTTTTTGTAATTATTTTTTTGGAAAACAGTTCACTTATAAGTTTGTCTATCATAATTCGAAAGTACTACCGATAGCAAATCGCCCTGCCACGGGAAAACAACCACTAAAATTTCACGGTGTATATGCGTGCTTCCTCGATCTGTCTAAAGCCTTTGACATGGTGTCCTGTGGGATAAACTATCATCAAGCAAAGTCCCGCGTGAAATGATAGATACCTATTTTTAAATACTGGTACGGCAACCAGTCCAATACGGTTAGGTGGGGGGCAGCACAGTCGGAAGCATACAGGTTGGATTGCGGGGTGAGGCAGGGTTTAACCTCACTGAAGCTTTTCAACTTGTATGTTAACGGGCTGATAGAGGAGCTCAGCAGAATGCCGGTCGGGTGTTATGTCGACGGTGTTAGCGTGAACAATATAAGCTACGCCGACGACATGGTGCTGCTGGCTCCCTCTGTCAGTGCACTCAGGAAAATGCTGAGTGTCTGTGAGGCCTACGCAGAAACTCACAGTCTAGTATACAACTCCAAAAAGAGTGAAATCCTAGTCTTCAAGTCAAACAAAAACAAACCCTAAGCATGTGCCTTCCATAGCTTTGAACGGTATTGACCTACAGAGGGTTTCACAGTTTAGATACCTTGGGCACTGTGTGACAGAGGACCTCATGAACGAGCTCGATTTGGAGAGGGAACGGAGAGCGTTAGTCAGAAGTAATATGTTGGCCCGTAGGTTTGCCCGTTGTTCAAAACAAGTTAAAATCACCCTTTTTAAGGCGTTCTGTCAAGTATTCTACACGGGTCAGCTACACGCTGAAGGCATATAATGCTTTTCATATCCAGTATAATGATACCTTCAGAGTCCAGTTGCTGCTGCCACGGTTCTGTAGTGCGTCGGGGATGTTTGCCGAGGCGCGTACCAACGATTTTTATGCGATAAGGCGAGAGCGGCACCCTTAGCGTGGGATTGAAGTGAGTCGCGTTTACTACCGACGCTACCGCCTATCGTTTAGATTTAGTATGAAAAGTCTATACACCGCCCCTGGTGGTCACTCATAGAACTAAAAATCCATACGGTAACGTGAGTCACTTATACATTACTTAACTCGCGATCGACATCATGTTCGTATAGTTTAATCGATTTTCCACTATTCAACCTTATATCACTAGCATGTATCGTTTTAATTTACGTTTGTCGGTTATGACATTACAGAATACGCGCATCGCGACGTCGACAGTGTCGATACAATATGGCGGCGCGTGGGCCATTTATTTTCATTTTTAAATACAAAATACGCGACAAATCGAATTTTGCTTGTTGTCAATTCAAAACCCTTATTTTTATAAGTTCTTTAATTGAGATACATTTCGATCGGATCTACGGTAACTCTTGACGGAATAATACGATATCACGGGCCATTTAGCAAGTGAAATAGTAAACTACAGTCGCGACGGTATTCTTCGATTCGAAATGTCTCACACTACCGATTGGTAGTATGAATCGAACGTTAAATTACGCATCGAAAACTAAACGCAAAGCGCCTAACGTTTTGCAGTTGGTTTCGTAGTACAACGGCAGTGTGAGTTACAAGTTTGACGGGTCGAATCGAAGAATACCGAAGCGAGATCGAAATCTATTCGAAGCGCGTTTATTCGATCTCGTATGTAGTTACGAATCGTAAGGTTACGATTGAAACTCACGTTAGCCGTACTGGCTGCATCTATTCTAAACCGCATCCGACGCAGCGACAACACGATACTGAAGGTCATCGCTGATAGAACAGACGGTTCGGTACCTGGTTAAACATTATTAAAAATAAAAAGTAGTACCGTACCTAATGTTTTAAATACCTACATAGTTTATAATAAATTTTAATGTTTTAATATTTAAAGTTTAATTTTATTTAATGTTATGTTTTCTGGAATAATGTTCTGAAATAAAGATGATTTAATTTAATTTAATTTAATTACCAGGTTTAAATAGGACTCTTAAAAACCCATGAAAAAACAGCGTTAACGGGGCGAGATATCGCAAAAATCGTAATTTTTGGATGTTGATATTTTTATGATAGGATCTTGGAAATTGCTAATACATTTGGGTATTACGAAGAATAGTATATTATGTAAATAAGACTAATTTAAAATATAAAAAAAAACCTATTTGCGGTTATTTAATTTAGGGTGACCCGAAACTTTTGCTCTTGAATATAAGTAGTAAGAATATTACCTCTAGAATAACAGCTATATGAACTTGGAATGCTACATTACATTCTTAACGTGTTTTATATAATTTGGATCTGATAGAGACCGACTGAGCTAACTTTAAGAATAGCTTATCACCACACCACACCACTGTTTATCACAAATCCACTTTCATACACACTTGTATAAGTGAATGTGTGTTTTTGGATAAAGTCATTTTTTGAGCATTCCAACACTTGAAATTATTAACATCATTAGCCACATTACATTATATTGTATTCTCATAATTATTATTTTATGAGACTACATTCGCTTTAATAACCAACTTTCTAAGATAATAAATCACAACGACCTTTACTCTCATTAATCTCATTATTAATTAAGTCCCAGCCAGAAACCGCAGGATTCGTCATACGATGTACTCTACGTACGATAATATTACTTAAAAGAGGCCGCAACCTTCCTTTCTAGACAATTTTATCTGCAGCATAAGGAAAATTACTTTCAACGCCCACAAATCCGAATAAATATAAGTGGATTCAATAGAACGGCGCACATTTGACAGGGGTTAACCTATTTACATAGCACGGAGCCTACGCCGTACAACATTGTACATGTTTCCACATAAATTCTTTCATATTGACACTTAACCGAACCCTTACGGGGGATATTCTCGTATCTTTTGTTGAATGTTGCCCAAATATTACCGAAATCCGTAGAACGACGCCAAGATTCAATATATCGGGGGCAGGAGGGTCACTTGAAGAGCGCAATGTATCTTGTAGGAATAAAGGATGACTCACAGTTTACTGTGCCGTGACTGGGCCGGGTCCGAGCCGTGCCCGGTCCGATGTCGTTAAGCATAGAGGTAGAATAGAATAGAGGGACTCACCCACACATACAGACATGAGTGACAAAGATGTATGCATAGACAATACCTCGAGTGGGAACGAGATACAGTGTCATATTTTCTGTCCCTCATCGCGTATACGGATTTTTAGTTTGCCACCACACCTGTCAAAATTTGTACTGAAACTGAGACCACCATGACGTCACCCATATAAAACGACTAAATTATAAATGACATTAGACGTCACGAATGTATTAGCTTCTGATACTTCTTCATTTAGTAAGGATAATTTATCATCGTCCCTTTTGGCATAGTATAAAGAGGGCAAAGTTTCTCAGTGCCAAACGGGTCGAGATTTTGTTTGAGTGTGCGTGCGGCGACGTATAGATAGTATAGCGCTGCGCACACATGTCATACAAGCCGCGCGCGGTGCGTTTGTATGAAGATAATATACTTTGCCCTCTTTATAATATGCTTTTGGGTATACGCTAGGACGTCATCTATTATATCCTCTATCTACGTCGTAAAGCAATATCCAACCTAGAGAGTGGGTAGCACCACACCGTCCTTAATCGTTAGCTGTGTTCGTTAAAATCTCAATGCATGGAAAGTTTGACAATTTTATATGCAATGACAGCTGCCAGCCCCATATTTAACATTTATCGGTCTGTAATCGTAGGGTTGGTTCAACCCGCCTCGCCTTTAAATAAAGAATCCGTCACAGTCGATAGAGACTGTATAAGTATCGAGGGGCTCACATACACACATGAGTAACAAAAATGTAAGCGTAGACTGTAGCATGGTTTATATTAATGATTTTTCTGTCGGCTTGTCTATACTTAGAAACACATAAAGCATTCTTAGACGAAACTTGTAATGGTTGCCGCCTTTTTTGTGTCACCAGAATGACAAAAATCAACTTAAACTGACGTTATTTGTATAAAAAACTACTAAAGTAGGTAGGACGTGAGATGTCAGAATCATGTGCAAGTATTCATCACTCTTCTGATACATTTTTTTCAGGTTAACTTGACTCCATCTGTGGAATCTTCTGTATACCGCACAGTCAAATATTTTGCCAGTTGATAAATGATTGACATTTATCTCCCTACGCGATTTTGAGGAGTTTGCCGGCCTGCGAACGGAGGCGGCAGGGCCACATTAGGATGTTCAGTAAGTACCCTTAGCGTGGGATTGAAGTAAATTGCGTTTACGCAGACGCTAGCGTCTAACGTTAAAGATTTAGTATGAAAAGTCTATGTGTGCCCCTGGCGGTCACTCATAGAACTAAAAATCCAAATCGTAGCGTGAGTCACTTATACATTACTTTACCCGCGATCGAGTTTAAGATCGTGTCGTAGTTTAATTCAACCTTATATCACATGCATTTATCGTTTTAATTTAAATGCTAGCGTTTGTCGGTTATGACATTACAGAATACGCGCATCGCGACGCGACAAACAATATGGCGGTGCGTGTGCCATTTATTTGCATTTTTAAATACAAAATACGCGACAATCCGAATTTTGCGGATATAAATAAAATAAATAAATAAATAAATATTACGGGACAATCTTACACAAATCAACCTAGGCCCACGGTAAGCTCAGTAAGGCTTGTGATGTGGGTACTAGGCGATGATATATATAATAAATACATACATATAGATACTTATATACATATACATCCATAACTCAGGAACAAATATTCGTGATAAATACACAAATAAATGCCCTGACCGAGATTCGAACCCGGGACCTCCAGCTTCGTAGGCAGAGTTACTACCCACTGGGCTACGGAGGCCGTTAAATATATATATGTTGTCAATTCATAAACCTTATTTTTATAAGTTCTTTAATTTGAGATAAATTTCGATCGGATCTACGGTAACTCTTGACGGAATAATACGATATCACGCGCCATTTTGCAAGTGAAGTATAGTAAACTACAGTCGCTACGGTATTCTTCGATTCGAAATGTCTCACACTACCGATTGGTAGTACGAATCGAACGTTAAATTACACATCGAAAACTAAACGCAAGCGTCTAACGTTTTGCAGTTGGTTTCGTAGTACAACGGAAATCTATTCGAAGCGCGTTTTTTCGCTCTCGTCTGAAATTACGTTACGTTAGGTTACGATTGTATCTCACGATAAGGGTACAGGAATCTCCGACACGAGCGCCGCGCCGGTCGTGACGGACTCGGCGTGACTACACTATGAATTCTTTGCCGTACTGATTTGATACCACGAGCCCCTGATGTTCACACATGTCTTTATTCATCGCTGTTTATGTTCTCAAACATTATACACCTTTATTTCAACGCTACCACGATTTATACAGGTGAGTTGTTTTTTCTGCGCTCATATATCTTGTCACTTACGTACTTTGGCGATGATAGTAAGTTAGAACATAAATTCTAGACTTTTCTATTGTTCAGTTTCATTTCGTATCAAAATAAAAAGTATTGCAGACAGCAATAGCATGTTTTATTGATACAGTTCACTATCATCAGCTATTCAAAGACATATCTGCTTTCTGTCAGAACAAGTCACGTATCCTACATATTTATTTAAAGAATTACTTGTGGTAAACCCAAAATTTCGATAAGAGAATATAGTAATCGAACACACAATAAATATAAAAAAGGTTTGACAAGGTCGCGATAAAGAATTGCGTGAATATCTTTTCTAACCAAGCCTTTGTATTCTATTACTTATGCCTGCTCATGCCAGATATTTTACCAATAGAAATATTTGATGAATTAATCTGTGTAAGAATATTTTTGCTTTATCTACTTTAGTTTCAATGTCAATGTCAACGATTGGTAAAATATTCACATTGAAATATTCCAATTTTATTTTGAAAATGTTTTATTTAAAAATACATTCAAGTCTTGCAGTTGTGTCTCACGGAAGAAAAATCACAATATATTTATTAGGTCAAGTACCTAGGAGTTACTTTTGACCAAAGGCTAACTTGGAACGCTAATTTGAATAACGTAATACAAAAGGCAAAAATGGGCATGTGGACTTGCTGTCGAATGGCAGGGGCAAGATGGGGCATAAGACCCAAAATTGCTATGTGGCTTTACACAGCGGTAATCACATACGCCTCTGCAGTCTGGTGCAACAAAGTCAACCAAAAGACATCCATCACAAAGTTAAGCAGCCTTCAGCGTACAGCTTGCTTAACAATAACAGGAGCTTTATGCTCAACACCGGGGGCAGCCTTGGATGCACTGCTCGATTTAACGCCACTCCACCTGCAAGTGCAAAAGGAAGCAAAACAGTGTATCTTCAGGATATGCACACTAACAAGGCCAAAATGGCGCTCTCAAGCGCTAAGCAAACTTGAGGCATAGGTTTTTGTTTGATAACAAAAACCTAAGCATGACCACTGACGACACATACGTGGAATGCAAATTCACCAAACTGTATACAGTGGAAATACCTCCGAGAGACAAATGGACAAACGACCAAATAGACTTTAACGAGGGAAGCCACATTTGGTATACAGTTGGATCAAAAAAGGTGACGATGTTGGATGCGGTATCTACGGTGAGTAAGCCAAAGCTCAAAGCTAGCGTCAGCATGGGGAAGGAGGCCTCAATCTTTCAGGCTGAACTCTTCGCAATAAATAAATGCGTGGAGATCAATCTTGAAAGAAACCTAGGGAACCAACACATCTATATCAACTCGGACAGCCAAGCTGCTCTGCTGGCACTAGAATCACTGGAGTCCTACTCTAAACTAGTCCAGAATTGTAAAAATAATCTTAACACCCTGGCAAACTCCAACAAAGTCATACTTAGATGGGTACCAGGACATTCTGATATTGTAGGAAACGAAATAGCAGATGAACTTGCAAGGCAGGGCGCAGATACGGCCCTGGTCGGCCCGGAACCGTTATGTGGCATCACAAAACGGAAAGCATATTCTCTGCTAAACAACGCGGAAAAATCAGAGGCAATCAAGCTGTGGATGTTCACCAAAGGACAAAAATAAGCTAAAGCCCTGATCAAAAAGTTCAATAGTAAGCTGTCTAAGGAGCTATTACAACTCAAAAGGAACAAAATCTGCGCAGTGACAGAATCCTGACAGGACATTGCAAATTGAACAAACACCTGTTTCAAATGGGTATGAAGCAGGACGCAACCTGCAGGTTCTGCCAGAAGACAGAGGGGACTGCAATACACATTCTCTGTTCTTGCAGACCACTCATGCATAAAAGAGGTACCTAGGGAGGCACATCGTGCACCCAGAAGAGGTACTACATATCACCGCCCAAAGAATCTGGAATTTCCTGGAGGCAACGGGTCTTAGCGGTGAACTCTAAAGAAAGGGCTGCCACAATATATATCACTTACTGGTCGAAGCGGCATATTAAGGCCCACAAAACAAATAATAATAATGCCTATAAGCCACTGTCGTAGTACTAACATATTCACTGCCAAGAATGGCTGCATGCTACGCCCGTAGCCGATTCCGTGGTTTTCCCCGTATGGCGTAGGCGTCCCCTAGGCGGATTCCTGTCAGTGTTAACCCATTCAGCGCCCATGACGACACACATGCGTCAGAACGCTACGAGCGCTTTTCGCTACATACGTAGTTTAAGCTGCTACGGACTATGGCGTAGCGCTACGAGCGTAGCACGACCGTGACTGGGTTAACCACAGATGTATGAATATAAGGAGATCGGACATGGCGGCCGATTTGTATAGAGTGAGCCTGTCGCAAGTACATTAACCCACACAACGTCCAAGTAATTGACAAGACAAAGCACACACACATCTAAAACACACACACTTGTATACCTACACGCTTATTTGACAATAAACGCGCATCATATCAGGCATTTTGGGAAAAAAACGTAATATTCTCTGCGATCAGCACGCGTGCACAGTATGGCAGTGTATGCCCATTGAGCATACAGCTGCGACACGGCCGCCGGCGGCTTGTCCTCTCTCTAGTATTCTATGCTCTGAGGGGTTAACACATTCAGCACCCATGACGACACACATGCGTCAGAGCGCTACGAGCGCTTTTCGCTACATACGTAGTTTAAGCTGCTACGGACTACGGCATAGCGCTACGAGCGTAGCACGGCCGTGACTGGGTTAACACATTCAGCGCCCATGACGACACACATGCGTCAGAGCGCTACGAGCGCTTTTCGCTACATACGCAGTTTAAGCCGCTACGGACTACGGCATAGCGCTACGAGCGTAGCACGGCCGTGACTGGGTTAACACATTCAGCAGCCATGACGACACACATGCGTCAGAGCGCTACGAGCGCTTTTCGCAACATACGTAGTTTAAGCTGCTACGTACTACGGCATAGCGCTACGAGCGTAGCATAGCCGTGACTGGTTTAACACATTCAGCGCCCATGACGACACACATGCGTCAGAGCGCTACGAGCGCTTTTCGCTACATACGTAGTTTAAGCTGCTACGGACTACGGCATAGCGCTACGAGCGTAGCACGGCCGTGACTGGGTTAACACATTCAGCGCCCATGACGACACACATGCGTCAGAGCGCTACGAGCGCTTTTCGCTACATACGCAGTTTAAGCCGCTACGGACTACGGCATAGCGCTACGAGCGTAGCACGGCCGTGACTGGGTTAACACATTCAGCAGCCATGACGACACACATGCGTCAGAGCGCTACGAGCGCTTTTCGCAACATACGTAGTTTAAGCTGCTACGTACTACGGCATAGCGCTACGAGCGTAGCATAGCCGTGACTGGTTTAACACATTCAGCGCCCATGACGACACACATGCGTCAGAGCGCTTTTTTTTTTTTTTTTTTTTTTAAATAAACTATGGTTTTATGATCCAAAGACCCCGCGAGGAATACGGGCGAACTTTGGTTCTTTTAACTGTTATGACATATGAGACTAGTATATATGTAACTTTAAAATATATTGGTTCTATGAAATATAGTTTACGTGTTATTGAATTTTTTAAGGCTGTCTATGATTTTGTTGATGAATTTGGTGAATGATTGAATTGAAGATTCTTTTTTAATTATACTTTTGATGTCGTATGGGTCTATATTTATATTGTTACACACGATTTCGTGGTCTATTCTACTCAAGTTAAATTTAGGGCATTGTCTAAGAAGATGGTCAATTGTTTGTGAAGTAGTGGTGTCACACGGGCACAGATCATCCGCAGTGATTTTGAACTTGTGCAGGTATGCTTTGTGGTACCCATGTCCGGTGAGCACCTGTGTTAATTGGAAGCTGATTGGAATAGCGCCTCTTATGTTTCTTATGTCGCTAATTTTAGGCAAATGCTGTTTAAGGTGTGCTCCAGTTTCCGAATATATATAATTCCGTTCGTGAGCTAAATCAGTGTCCTTTCTTCTATGCAGTTTTTCGTATGAGATTGGGAAATATGCATAATCTGGTGCTTTGAAAATTGCTTAATCATGTTTCGAATCACTAATCTCGCTGCAGAAAAGCATCAAGATTACTATTCGTATTTTTTTTAATTCGTATATTATTATAAACAGACGCATTATATTGTTTAAAAACTCTCTTCGCTTAACTTCGCTAAACCTACGGTGCCTCAAAATGGTTCGCCTGTTCGATGTTTTGTGAATAACAAACCCCGTGTAAGCCGCCGTGGCGGTAACGAGTCACGTCCGGATCACTAACACACTCGTTTTCTTTCCACGAAGCTTACATCACGAACTCGGTAGATTGACAGGTGAAGGCACAACTGGGGTACCTTCCGCTCGTGTAGGTTGTAAAAACGTAGAATACTATAGTACAGCCAGGACTGTTTGCTTGCCGGATAGGACAATCGTAATGGGGCTGCTAAACGGGCTATATTTTCACTGCAATATGTGGCTGGCAACTTCTGGTGTCTTTCTCTAACATGTCAATACGAGAGGGACACCAATAGTTGCCGGCCACATATTACAGTGAAAATATGGCCCGTTTAGAAGCCGCATAAATCCCATAATGCTTGAGGTATCGATACACGTGTCTGACCCCGCTAGGAACAAAAGCGCGTGCCAGCATTGGTACGTTTATTTTAAGCCGGATTCATACTCATCGGACGTAGGTAATGTTTTATGAAATCTTTTTTTTGTTTTTATTTTTTATTTATATTAAAAGAGAAAAAAACCCGCAAATTGCGAGTCGGACTCACGCACGAAGAGTTCCGTACCATTATCTATTAATATTTATTTAATTCTGTTTTTTTGTTGTTTAACGGCTTTTTTTAACGGCCTCCGTAGCCCAGTTGGTAGTGACTCTGCCTACGAAGCTGGAGGTCCCGGGTTCGAATCCCGGTTAGGGCATTTATTTGTGTGTTTATCACGAATATTTGTTCCTGAGTTATGGATGTTTATATATGTATATATAAGTATCTATATGTATATATCTATTATATATATCGTCGCCTAGTACCCACAACACAAGCCTTATTGAGCTTACCGTGGGCCTAGGTTGATTTGTGTAAGATTGTCCCGTAATATTTATTATTATTATAGCGGCAACAGAAATACATCATCTGTGAAAATTTCAACTGTCTAACTAACACGGTTATTGAGATACAGCCTGGTGACAGACGGACATACAGACAGACAGACAGACGGACAGCGGAGTCTTAGTAATAGGGTCCCGTTTTACTCTTTGAGTACGGAACCCTAAAAACACAATACCAATTTATAGACGCGTACAGAAACCTGTTTAAGGTTCTGTTTAATCTGACGCCTGACAAAAGAGCCCTCACCTCAGGGCGCATCAGATGAATCGATACTAATTATTATAAATGCGAAAGTCACTCTGTGCGTCTGTCTGTCACTTTTTCACGCTTAAACCGCTCAGCTGATTTTAATGAAATTTTGATAAGATAAGATAAGATTCATTTATTGTCAAAAACTGTGTACAATAGAATCTATTTAAGATGTGATCTGATCACATCTTAAATATAAAGTCCAACAGTTTGCCCATTAAATTTAAAAATCTAAAATATTCATTCAAATAATAAAAACATTCCTATTAATAGTAATCCAGTAACTGTGTCGCCTGAAAGTACTGGGTAGTTTGCGTCAAATCCGGTAGTTCTGATTTTTTGCAGACTTGTTTATGATGTTGGCCCAATGAAAAATCCAAGTTTGTGACCTCGAGCGCTGAACGCAACTTTGTCAAAAATCGAAAATACCGCGAAATCCCTAAAGGACTAATTTCTGATGGAACTTTTTAAGAACGTTTCAAAAGAAGACTAAATTTGCTACAATATGAGACTAGAATTTTCTCTCTAGACCCAATAATTTCTGAGATAAAGTTTTTCAAAATTCATATTTTTTTCGTAT
This sequence comes from Epinotia brunnichana, assembly GCA_963854355.1. Classification (NCBI taxonomy): domain Eukaryota; kingdom Metazoa; phylum Arthropoda; class Insecta; order Lepidoptera; family Tortricidae; genus Epinotia; species Epinotia brunnichana. The sequence goes on from OY977940.1 coordinate 4,598,022, forward strand.
TTCGCAATATTATAGACTTCGCACGGAGTTTGCTAGTGTTGCAAAATTCGAAAAGTTATAAATTAAAGGTTTTATCTCGAAAACTATTGTGTCTACAAAAACAATTCTAGTCTCAGATTGTTGCAAATCTAGTCTTCTTTAAAAACGTCCTGAGAAGGTACTATCAAAAACTATTCCTTTAGGGTTATAATAATAACATTCGCGGTATTTTCGATTTTTGACAAAGTTGCGTTCGGCGCTCGAGGTCACAAACTTGGATTATTCATTGGGCCAAGTGGGCCAACATCATAAACAAGTCTGCAAAAAATCACAATTTCCGGATTAGACGCATGCTCTGGATGTATAAAGTTACTGGATTAAAATAGTATAGCCATTCCTTGAGCTTTTTTAAATTTAATTTGGACATGCATTCCGGGAGAAGAATAGTTTTTGTCCTAGAAATGGGGGCGCAAGTTTGTATGTAGGTACGATACACAGATGTATGAATATAAGGAGATCGGACATGGCGGCCGATTTGTATAGAGTGAGCCTGTCGCAAGTACATTAACCCACACAACGCCCAAGTAATTGACAAGACAAAGCACGCACACATCTAAAACACACACTCTTGTATACCTACACGCTTATTTGACAATAAACGCGCATCATATCAGACATTTTGGGTAAAAACGTAATATTCTCTGCGATCAGCACGCGTGCACAGTATGGCAGTGTATGCCCATTGAGCATACAGCTGCGACAAGGCCGCCGGCGGCTTGTCCTCTCTCTAGTATTCTATGCTCTGAGGTACGATATAAACGAGTTTAGAAGGCAAAAGCGGGCTAAAGTTCGTGTGAATATAAACGTAATTAATAAGAACTGATATCTTGCTGTCACGTCACGTTACTTTAGACAAATATGAACCCGACTTTACTTTCCAAAGTCAATCCACTCAGTAAAAACAAAGAAGATAAGTAGGTATGTATCATCCAAAGTTTCATGCCCTAAGCAAAACCAGCGCCGCAACTTTCCAATATACCAGTACAGACGAGTAAGCAGCTCACATTTAATTGAAAGTCGAATAACTAAGTACAACAAACTTCCACGGCTCAAAACTTTCCGTGCGAGTCGCTAATTTACTCATAATTACTTTTCACGGTGTTGGCAATCATGTAAACACGTTACACGTGTCTTTACGTGTCTTTAAAATGTGGTGTCGACGGAAAATGTATGTGTACACTTTTGCACCCTATTCCTTTGTGATAAGGCGAAAAATGTGTACATATCTTTGACGTCAACTGTACCTAAAATTTCGGCTTAAACTCCAAGTTCACAATTTGACACTGCCAAATTATAATTGCTGAGTAGCGATTCCCAAGTTATGAAGTGACGAGAACTTGAAAGACATCAAGATATTGCTATTTACTTAAAATATTTGGTGTTTATTATATTTTGTGTTTCTTCACGGTTTGCATTGCATGTTACTACTTAGTAATTTGATTTTAGGCTAATTAGATTCCATGTTGTTATAATGTTTTTTTTCCTCTTTAGCGCACTATTAATTCTGTATTAGGTACCAGGTGAACACATAGTGCGAGATTGGGTGCTAAGTGTGTAATTTTTTTTCTATGTCATTTCTTTTTGCGAGTTCCTTTAATTGGCTTTGTATAAGACTTATATCATGTTTTTGCAGCTGTTAGTCCTACTACTCCTTAAGTATAAATAAATAAATAAAAAATGAAGGAGGACTTGCTTGATCACACTGGCACCCGATTTATTGATGAGATATTACATACATATATCTCATCAATAAATATTCTAACGCATAATACGGTTCTTATTTATTTATTTCCTATATCTGATAGTAAGACAACAGTGATACTCCTTGTATAAAAAAACATTTCACCTGTGTATAAAATGGACTATCGGGATGAAATTAGGCAAATAATTACACTGCGGCTTCGCCTGCATTTTTTGTAATACGCGGCCGGAATATACATCACATAAATACATAAATGAGACCTGCAACGCATTCCCAAGTATTTCTGACGACTGCTCTTTTAGAAAAAGTGCCAGTTTTGACCTACCTACTATACCTATATAAAGATTACCTATGTTTTGATTCCCATCAAGTCACGAAAATGTGTAAACGTTTATCAAGCTGTGCGTAAATAAAAATGGTCGCAACATAACGGCGTTATGCATTGGAAAACTATTAAGCCAGACAAAACGATCCGTCGCTGCCGCTCGAGTGCTCTTCGGTTCACGGTCGATAAAACGAGTATTTACACACTGCTACTTATTTACTACGGGCAGTCGTGTTAGAAAGGACACAGACCTAATAGTGTTCGCTACATTATTTATTAATTATAAGGGTCACATAAACAAGTTACAGACATTATAATTTATAAGACATATAAAGAAGGCGTAATAAATATATCTTGACTATTAACTCTTAATTAAGTGCAAGTTATTTAAGGTGTATCTTTTACATTCATTTTATAATGATAATAAAGTGCAAAAATAGCACATTAATTAGGTATATAGTTTTGGCTAGAAAACGTCCCCAATACCGTCGGACGACCTCGTTGAACATTCTCCGACCAAATTGGAGAAACCCTAATGCCTGGGTTACATTATGCCACTTCCACTGCCCTTCCCGCTGCCATGCTTACTGCCGTAAATATTTCTGTGGCAGCGTCTAAGGGCAGTGACATTTACATTGCCACTCCATACTTCTTTTGTGTTGAGCCTCGGGCAGTGGATGACGACAGTAACGTCAGCTAAATTTACTATTCATACGCTTGAGTTAGTTATTGTGGAATGGAGGACGCCTTACTTATACCTTCTGCGCTTTGCCTCTTGAGTTTGTATAACTATAACAAGTGGATAACGCGGCGACGTTTGACGATGGTGTGAGTGTGACAACAGTATGTAAAATCTAGCTCGCGGTGCCGCTAACAGTCCTTTTGACTTCCGCCACAAAAACCGCCAATAAAGGGAGCGTAGGGCAGTTGCAGCGGCATGAGCAGTCAAGCGCGAGTAATGTAAACACCAACTCGCGCTGCCCGAGTTGGTGTTTACATTACTCGCGCTGCCCACTTTCATGCCCACTTCTCTCTCTACTGCCATGGAAGTGAGCATAGTGTTACCCAGGAAGAGTGTGACGGCTGACGACTGAATGACTGTAAACACTCGCTCGCGCTGCCGCTGCCAGTCCTTTGACTTCCGTCACAAAAACAGCCAATAAAGGGAGCGTAGGGCAGTGGCAGTGGCATGAGCAAGCAGTGGGCAGCGCGAGTTGGTGTTTATATCACTCGCGCTGCCCACTTTCATGACCACTTCTCTCTCCACTGCCACGGAAGTGAGCATAGTGTAAGAGTACCCTAAGCCGCCGAGCATGTCTGAAGAATGTCATGAAAGTGAATGAAGCAAGAAAGGTTGGTCAACATCGTAGCAACTGGAAATCTGTGATCTCTGACTACCCTTCCGGGAAATAAGCGTGATTATATGTATGTATGTATGTATATCGTCATCATCGCAGCCATAATAACACCACTACTTGCTCTGTAGATATATGTGTTCTTGGTGGTGAGAAAGGTCGCCTACTGGAACTGGAACTACTGTTCCAGTATAAGTTTTATCGATACATATACGTTTTCCAACACGTTTTCGTCTAGTTTCAATTTGTATGGCGACGCGTAATTCCTAATAGTTACCACCAGAGGCGCTGTTCGCGATGCCACACAAATTGAAACTAAACGCAAACGCGTTCGAAAACGTATTTATATGTTTGGATAAAACTTATACTAGCTACTGAGCTCCCGCGATGCAATAATGCATGGGAGTGATTTTTCTGGAGTCTCAAGCGTCAATAGGCTACATTGTCAGCTCACAATCAGGCAGTCCCTATGCTTGTTTGCCAACATCGTCATAAAAGAAGTTTGTATTGTTATAACGTTTTGAAATTCAGTCAGACACGAAAAATGCGTGAAAAGGCTTCTACTCAAAATAGCTCGACGTAACAAGTGTGTGATTAGAATTAATAACCGTCGGTAAATGTAGAGATCTTGGCTTACTGCAGGAGTTGAGGATAACGAGGTTATTCATACGGGGCCTTAGTTTTGTCCGTCATTTTTGTATCCCAGTCATGTTTTAAAACTCTTTTTAGCAAAATAAAACTAGACTTAAAAAAAATAGGATAAAAAATGTGTATACATTATTGTAACATACAAACCTACAGTAAAAATACCAAGAATAAAGCATACAAAAAGCCTGGCAGACACCGTAGCCTATGGCTTGAAGCTATGATGCTCTATCGGCCCTTTATCGCTATGAGGATTCGGCGTGTTGACTAGCTCGAATTGAGCTCACAAATGCCAGGCCTCTCGGTCTCGCGGGAGAGCCGCGCTAGTCGATTATAAATAATAATAATAATATAAATATTTGCGGACAATCTTGCACAAAATCGACTTAAGGGTAACGTTCCGAACGCGCGTCGGTTCAATTTAACTGTCAATTTTCCAAATAAAAAGTGACATTTAGACCTGCCTGACGCGCGTACAATGCATTACGTGATCGACCTACTGCTAGTCCCAAACTAAGCAAAGCTTGTACTATGGGTACTGAGGGACAATCACGTAACGTTCCGAACGCGCGTGAGGACAATTTTACCGTAATTTTTCCATATAAAAAGTGACATTTAGCTCTACCTGACGCGCGTACAATGCGTTACGTGATCGACCTGCAAGACCTATTGCTTCGTGGGCACGGTCACTACCAACCACAGATGTATGAATATAAGGAGATCGGACATGGCGGCCGATCTGTATAGAGTGAGCCTGTCGCAAGTACATTAACCCACACAACGCCCAAGTAATTGACAAGACAAAGCACGCACACATCTAAAACACACACACTTGTATACCTACACGCTTATTTGACAATAAACGCGCATCATATCAGGCATTTTGGGAAAAAACGTAATATTCTCTGCGATCAGCACGCGTGCACAGTATGGCAGTGTATGCCCATTGAGCATACAGCTGCGACACGGCCGCCGGCGGCTTGTCCTCTCTCTAGTATTCTATGCTCTGAGCTACCAACCTAGGCTAAAGCGGTCGTACATTATACTTGAGATTATTTTAGTAGGACGAGTTGCATTGATCAACGTAGTACATTCAGAAAGCAACTTTACCGTCCAAGATTAAAAAAAAGAAGTTAGCCACGTTACTGCAAGGCGGAGTTAGGTAATTCCCCAGTAGGGCTGCTGCAAATATAAGCTAGAAGGTAATAAAATCGTCGGATGACAAGCAAAAGTCACTACCAAAACTGTCACTGCTCTTCAAAACCTCGTATCTCGGTTTATTTATTTATTTATCGTATGGCGCTTACAAACTGGTACATATATGTATTCGTATCGATGTCGCTGATAGAGTTCCAGTGTGCGCTGCGAGGTTCAGAAGGAACAGTGCAGCTGCCGAGTTTGTTGTTCTTTTAGCACCACCCGGAGGTCACGTGTAGGGTTTCTAGGGTTATTCCTACGGACGTAGAACAACAACGACCTCCCGTATCTCGGTACATAGTCGATATCGAGATACGACCTTTGATTTAAGTAGATATTTGTTACTTAGTGAGTTTTGCTTGTCACCCGACGAAATATCCTTTGAGTCCTCTTTTTATAAAGTTCCTTGCATTCGTTTTCACCCGTTTCTTATAGTTAGGTTGTTATACGATTTAAGGATGACTGACGCTAGAACGGGCCGGACGGGCCGTTTTTTAAGAAAAACGACGGCGTTTTTGCGCGGCCGAGCCATACCCAAGCCCGGCCGAGCCAGGTTCGGGCCGTGCTGACACCGAGCCGCTTCCGAGCCTCGGCTGTGGCTCAGCCGGGCTTGGGTATGGCTCGACCGCGCAAAAACGCCGTCGTTTTCCTTAGAAAACGGCCCGGGCCGGATACGGCCCGTTCTAGCGTGAGTCATCCTTTATATAACTAAATTGAAACACGGATAGCGGCTGAAAAGCAACACGAAAGATTTAACAGTGCATTTTAGACGGCAAGATAATGAATTGCTTGTGAATTTAGAATTGCGATATTGTAGCCATTATATAGCTACATACATTTTATTCAAACCCTAAGCTTCCTCGTTCGCTTTGCTTGCTTGTTCAATGAATACAACCTTCATAGTACAGTCAGCTGTACTAAGATGGTGTTTCTAGGGCCTTATCTCTAAACGATAAAGTCCTAGAACCACCAAAAGTGTATACATTTTTGTAACTACAAGGTCTACAAGTAACAAAACTAGGCCTCGACAACTCGTCAGAAGAAAGAATCACAGTAACGTGTTTTCAACAAATGAAGTTAATATCCCAGTTATTATGGCGGATCTTCGAGAATTTATTTTTCTTTCAGGAAAAAACATTTCGAGTGAGTGTTGATTTTTATCTCGTGGCGCTGCTTAAAATAACTAAATGCTTAGGGTAAGTATTTCACGATACCGTGTTTATTAAATTTGTAAAAAAGGAACTTTCAGGCCATTTGGAATCTTATTTATTCTATACGAAAGAGCAATCGTGTTTGGCTTCTCACAAATTAATAAAAAAATTGATTATGTGAAGGTACTACTTATATTTGAAAATTAGTCCATGTTATTTCCTTGTGGTTAAATTAAAAAACGTTCAAAATTGAGCTTTTCTCAAAAAAATGCCAGTTTCCAGGAGTTTTATGTTATCTCCACTCAGAATCAGGAGCTCTTTCGATCCTGGTAGGACAAAAAAATGTCCCAAAGATATTTTTCCTATTGTGTTAGAATTTACCATATAGGTACTTTGTATGGTAACACAATAGGAAAGTTCCAAAATGTATGGAAATTTTGGGACACTTTTATTCTACGATTAGGATGGAAAGAGGTCGTGATTTTGAGTAGAAATAACATAAAAGTTGCAGAAAATCTCGGAAAAATGTAGTGGCAATTTTTTTGAGAAACGCTCAATTATGAGTAGACCTCGTTATCTTGTCGCACTGTCATTGCTTTTCCGTAGAGTTTGAATGATTTTTTTTATCGACTATCTAAATATCGATAGTGAACTAAGAGTTATATGTCACTGATAATTAGCCAACTGATAAGGAGTCACTAGGTACTATCGGGTAAAATATATATGATAAAAAAATAAGAAATAAAAGTCTCGGGTGTAGATACCTTAGTTAAGACTGTTTACGAGTATCATAGTTTTTTCACAATAGGTACTGTATATAACTCTACATCGTCAATGTAACTTTACTAAGGGTCATATAGGGGTTTTGGTGATCACAAGTTTCACATTGGGTGGCAACTGTAAATCCTGCTGCATATATACACGCGAAGGGCGCACTGACCCCACACAGTTTCAAAAAACAAATGCTTTTTAAAGGCTGCTGGTACTGGTAATTCAAAAATGGCTGCTATTATACATTCCATCTAGATATAATCAGCGTTCAACAAAGGAATCTTCAAAACATTTGCAAATAAACACCACTTACGATATTGAAGTTCCCGATGTACTGGAAATGATGAGTTACTTTTCGTCGTTGCAGTTGCAAATAGGAAATCATTTATATCGCTTCACCAATGAGTTTATCTACTTATTTTTCATCAAGAAGTTTTCATTTTGATTGAGCAAAGAGTTAAAAGGCGAAAATTCAATCGCATTGTTGCATTATATAAACATCGATATCAAGACGGTCGTTAAAAAAAACATTCACGCTCAACGGAAAAGCAATGACAGTGTGGCAAGATAACGAGGTCTAATTATGAGTAGGTAGTTATTTTTCTATTCTGTACCTTTGATTACAATATTTACGGATCAAGGGATCAATTTGTACTGGAAGCCACTGTAGTCTAAAGGGAAAACTAGACCTTATTGGGATTAGACCGGTTTCCTCACGACGTTTTCCTTCACCGAAAAGTCACCTGTTGAATTGAATATCAAAAGAGATTGCGTACATAAGTTTGTTTTTGCGAATCTAAAGGTCAATTCATGGGTGCCGCTGGGTTTTTTTTCAAAAAACCTAAGAACGCAATATCATTTGATATTCAACAGGTGGCATTTCGGTGCAGGAAAACGTCGTGAGGAAACCGGTCGAATCCCAATAAGGTCTAGTTCTCCCTTTGGGTTGGAAGGTCAGACGGCAATCGCTTTTGTAAAACTAGTGCCTACACCAAATCTTGGGATAAGTTGCCAGAACGAACCGCGGGGTCCTTTAGGGCACGACAGGGAAAACCGCTTGGAGGATGGTGTTGGGTCCATTTGTACTGGAAACAAACTAATTAGATGATTATTTTAGATGTCTTGTTAAGTGTTCAAAGTATCTTTTCAAGTGCTTTTTGTTTTTGATCGCAAATAAATAAACTAAAAAAAGAAAGAGATGATGAGTCGATCTCGGGCCGCGGTGTTAAGCTGGTCCCGCACGTACGAACAAAGCGCGAGCCTCCGGCAACTAAGCCCGGCATAGGCGTAGCGGGATGAAAAGGCGGGTCGGTAAACACAAGCGCTTTGTATCCTTTCAATCTGGTTCAGTTCCGACCTTATCTCATTTTTACAGTATACCAGCGGCAGCGGTTTGGTAAAAGGATAAATGGACGACTTTAAATCAGTCATCTGTATAATTTGCTTGGCCTTAAAAAATCTTGATTAGAATTGGTGAAATGTTTTATAAAACGCTTTATATAACTACCTAGTGTGCGACGAGTATTGTGTTCTAAATAATTCTGTATTTCTTTTAGTTCATTTGTAGCACATGCTGGGCAAAGGCTTCCTTCTTTTTCTGTATTATTCTTCGTTTATATTTCTCATATCTTTCCAATGCTAACATTTGAAAAATAAAGTAAGTTGATACTTACTTTATTTTTAAAATTTTAGTATTGGAAAGATATAATACTGATGTATTGGAACTAGACACTTTGAGACCAATAATAGATAAGGTCTCCTATAATAATAGATAAGGCTTCGTATCGCATGGCATCGCCTGGGACATTTTTTGATGATGGGTCATTGTCAGATTTAGGTTCGCGTCTTTTCGGTGGACATTGCCAAAGTTAAAGCTATAAAGCCTAATTTTTGGTTGAACTCTTAATCCGCATAAACGGCGTTGCCTCTTCTATAATTCTATGTGATAAAAACATAGTATATATAAACACAAGCCCGTAACTATTGACCACCGGAAAGATGATTTTTGTTTTTGTGACTGACAATGACCCTGATACAGGTTGGCCCAAGATCTACGCCATCCTAAACACCGCCCCAGCTCGGCCCAGAGGAAAGGCATGCGGGCGAAATCACCAGGTCAGTTGCAGGCAACCACCGTGTCACACCCCCCATTGCACGACGATTCCTTATTCAAATATCTATTAAGGCTTTTTGACCACATAAAAACCTAGTAAGTCTCAGACACTTACTAGGTTTTCAAATGGCTATGGTGAGTTACAAATGTTACAATGTTTTAAACTGGTAAAGTGATAGTTGAAATGGCACTTACTAGGTTTCGCGGTATTAAAATCTGATGATGGTCTTTGTAAATGAGGACTTACAAGCTAAGAAAGAATATGCTAAAAACCGAATTTCAAAAAAATTGTCCTTTACTCGTACTAGGTTTTGAAATGGGCCAGCCGAACTACCGCTTTTCGGATTGTATCATACTTGCGCCTATCACCGCTGCCCCAAATCAAAACCTAATTTTTAAAGTGGTCAAAAACCCTAATTAAGTTTTTGAATTAGGAATCGTCGTGTTATAGGGCGGGGCCCGGGGTATGACACGGAGTTAAGTAAACCTATTTATTTTAGGGTTCCGTATCTAAAGGGTAAAACGGGTCCCTATTACTAAGACTCCACTGTCCACCCGTCTGTCTGTCTGTCTGTCTGTCCGTCTGTCACCAGGCTGTATCTCATGAACCGTGATAGTTAGATAGTTGAAATTTTCACAGATGATGCCGCTATAACAACAAATAGTAAAAAACAGAATTAAAAACTTGGTTTTTTTGGCGTTGTTATAGATATTGGTACGGAACCCTTCGTGCGCGAGTCCGAATCGCACTTGGCCGGTTTTTTTTCTCTTTATTGTTTTTGGAACATTTTAGTCTTACTTTGTCAGTTCCATTGTAACTTAACCTAAAGTACTTATTTACTAAAGAAAGGATGTAAGTGAGGGAGTGGTCATAAAGTCATAACCTCTCTCATTCCCAAAGATACCACTAGGTACAATTCTTCCCTAGGTTGTTCTAAACTAAAAAAAAAAAGCGGCCAAGTGCGAGTCGGACTCGCACATGAAGGGTTCCGTTAAATAAATTGCTTTTTACGATTTATGACGTATTAAAAAAAAACTACTTACTAGATCTCGTTCAAACCAATTTTTGTTGAAAGTTTGCATGGTAATGTACATCATATATATTTTTTTAATTTATCATTCTCTTATTTTAGAAGTTACAGGGACACACACACACATATTACCACTTTGGAAGTGTCTCTCGCGCAAACTATTCAGTTTAGAATAAAATGATGTTAGAAAACTCAATATAATTTTTGAAGACCTATCCATAAATACCCCACACATATGGGTATGATGAGAAAAAAAATTTTGAGTTTCAGTTCTAAGTATGGGGAACCCCAAAATATATTGTTTTTTTTTCTATTTTTGTGTGAAAATCTTAATGCGGTTTACAGAATACATCTACTTACCAAGTTTTAACAGTGTAGATCTTATAGTTTCGGAAAAAAGTGGCTGTGACATACGGACGGACAGACAGACAGACAGACATGACGAATCTATAAGGGTTCCGTTTTTTTGCCATTTGGCTTCGGAATCCTAAAAAGGTTGTTTTAATCTAAATATATACATATAATATACTAGGTTTTGTAATGGTACCCGGGCAGCCGATCAAAGTGGCTTGTTCCGGGTTTCATTTCAGAGTTATCGGTTTCCTAGATCTATAGATCCTATCTCAAAGGTTTACGAGGCCACGTCAAGTGTCTTGTCAACCAAGAGCCAGTTTCAAACTCAGAATTGCCTAACTTGGATCAAAAGTCCTGATTTGCATTTATTATCGTCCTAACATATTCACAAGTTTGTTGGTAATTGGATATTTCAACTGAAAACGGCTGAAATGTAGCGTGGTGAAAGTTATAGTGCTTATGGCAAGATTTTGATAGTTATTATAGCTTCATAAAGGCAGATTTAGGGTTGTGTGGTTATAACCTAGGTTTTTCATTTTAAGTGGCAATATTTATTTATTTATTTGTGTTTTCATTTCAGAGAAGCTAGAGATCTATTGATTAAGATGAAAATAACAGTATAATTGGGGTAAAACATCGATCTTGCGAGGTCTCATACAATTTACATATCGTGTAAGGTACTTAAACTTGCTATTCAGGTATAGGCAGAGTTATTTTTTTTCTGTAATAAATTAAAGGTTTTAATGTGATTTTTAATTCTTAAGATAAAACCTTAATCCAAAAAGGTGACTTATTTATTTAAAGCTAGCACTGTCAAAACTAGCACCAAGCTGCCAACGTAGTTAATCAAATAACGGCCCATTAGTTAGCAGAGGCTTAGCGAAGGCTTGTAGCTCATGCTCTGTGATTATAATTTTTAACAACTTAGGTGAATGAGCATTTTAACTGAAACGTTAGTGAGCAGTCTCTTACGCTTTTCAATACTAATATTATTAAGAGGAAAATCTGTGAGATAGTATTTTTGTATAAGTTAATCAATTTGTATGTTTTTGGGTAATACCAGCAACCCTTATAACCAATTGTTTCATCTGCGTGTAGAATGGACTTTCTCCAGAAAGTTGTGGTTATAGGCTATATTTTGTGCCGCGGGTTTGCCTGCGTTCTTTGCAAAACGCGGGCGAAGTCGCGTGGGCAACTAAATACATAGGTAATAAATGAATTACACTCAACAACAATTGAGTGTAATTAATTTCTTAAAATATGAGCAGTAGCTCTAGCTAAGTTTTATCGATACATATATATCGTCGTTATATATATCGTCGCCTAGTACAGTCGCCATCACATACATCGGAGCAAACAAGCACGTCACAAACATCGGAACACACCTCTATTTTCAAGGCATTAGGGTGCATGTGCCGATATTTTTGAACACCTATAGTGTACCTATGTATGTGATGGCGACTGTACCCACAACACAAGCCTTATTGAGCTTACCGTGCGCCTAGGTTGATGTGTGTAAGATTGTCCCATAATATTCATTTATTTATTTATATACTACTAGTATACGTTTTCGAACGCGTTAGCGTTTAGTTAGAAAATGTGTTTGGCAACGCGTAGTTCCTAATAGTTACCACCGGAGGCGCTGTTCGCGTTGCCATACAAATTGAAAATAAACGCAAACGCGTTCGAAAACGTATTGTATCGATGAAACTTATACTAGAGCCTCAGGTAAGCAATGTCGCTAGCTAAAAGCAAACGATTTGCGCTGATCAAAATGTATGCCTACATATTGAATGTTGTACACTCGCAATTTATTTTACGTCATACCTGGCCATAAAGTAGGAATTACCGCACGCTATGCGTGCGGAAAACCCCACTTCCTGGCCAGATAGAGACGTAAAATTTTGTACTCACCACGGGCGGTAATAAAGAAAGCCTCAGAGCGCATATTTATCGCCCTTGCCTTCGGCTCGGGCGTCAAATACCTGCGATCTGAGACATTCTTTGTTTAACTGCCCTAGGTAAGTAATGTACTATTCCGTCCGCTCTATGCCCCAAAGACAAGTCTCGCGTGTCCATTAGTATTATCCATATATTTAAGCCAGACAGCCTTTGAGACCCCATGCGTAACCTTTTGATATGCGAAATAGCAAGACAAAGTATCACCTTTGGGGATATTAATGTTCATTTCAAGCGGTCATCCATTAAGTTAACTAGGGTCTCGATTCCCGAACGCATTGCTGAAGTATTTGTTGGATTGTATTGTTTTAAGGCATGGCATGATAAAATAGGTGGCTTAGAGAGTCAAAGTACTGTTACACATGCTCTTCAGTAGCACGAAAGCATGCTAGCTTCGACCAAATAGCAAGCAATTCAAATGTAATTTTAATCTATAGCACAAATTAGTTGTAGTTTTAGAATGAAGCTCTTACTTTTGTGTATTTTATTACTGTCTCAGCAATTGTATATTTATCATAGTCTTATGCATATTTACATGTCTGGGGTTTAATATTTGGGTTGGCAAATAAATATATAAATTAAAACCTTAAATATTATTGTTCTGTATTCTAGAATTTATATATAAAAAGCGGCCAAGTGTGAGTCAGACTCGCACATGAAGGGTTCCGTAAATTAAATTACGGTTTACGATTTATGACGTATTAAAAAAAAACAACTGTATAGATCTCGTACAAACCAATTTTCGGTAGAAGTTTGCATGGTAATGTACATCATATATTTTTTTAGTTTTATCATTCTCTTATTTTAGAAGTTACAAGGGGGGAGACACTTTTTACCACTTTGGAAGTGTCTCTCTCGCAAACTATTTAGTTTAGAAAAAAAATATATTACAAACCTCAATATCATTTTCGAAGACCTATCCATAAATACCCCACACGTATGGGTTTGATGATTTTTGTTTTTTTGAGATTCAGTTCTGAGTATGGGGAACCCCCAAAACTTATTTTTTTTTTCTAATTTTGTGTTCAAATATTAATGCGGTTCACAGAATACATTTACTTACCAAGTTTCAACAGTATAGCTCTTATGGTTTCGGAAAAAAGTTGCTGTGACATACGGACGGACAGACAGACAGACAGACAGACATGACGAATCTATAAGGGTTCCGTTTTTTTGCAATTTGGCTACGGAACCCTAAAAACATTGTTTTTGCATTGCCATTTGTTGGCAAACAATGCTAGATTTAAGCTACTTATTTTGTTATTCCAGATTGTTTTTCTGAAACATTTGTGTACGTAATGATTTTCCATTCAGTTTATTCGTTGACTGAATATTTGTAACTTTTTGCACCTATTAGAATATTTATAAGGATAAAAACATGAAAACCTTTTCCCTGTCAAAGTCTATATTATAAGTATTATAACATTGGATTAGACTGAATACATTTTACTAGGTTTTATCTATTAAGGGTAAATTTAACATTAAAAGCAGGTACCTACATACTACTCAATCTTATGTAGGTACCTGCTTTTAATGTTAAATTTACCCTTAATAGATAAAACCTAGTAAAATGTATTCAGTCTAATCCAATGTTATAATACTTATAAGATAGACTTTGACAGGGAAAAGGTTTTCATGTTTTTATCCTTATAAATATTCTAATAGGTGCAAAAAGTTACAAATATTAATTATTTGTAACTTTTTGCACACATTAGAATGGCGGCGGCAAAAAAGTATTAAGTAAGTACACTTATTGAACTTCATTGTTGTTGATTTAAATACTAGACTACTCGTAGTTTTAATAGGTAGTTTAATAACGTTTACTGGTAGAGAATGCCCAATGGCATTGAGTTCGCCTTTTGTATTTAAACTTGATGCTGATGCTTGATGCTTATTGCAATAAAGTTTAAATAAATAAATAATAATCATCAGGAATCGTATTGAATACTCCAGTGTATTCATTGCATTTTCGAGTCAGTGTTTTCTCAGCCAATAAAAATATGATTTACAAATTAAATTACGCGTGTAATACAATAACGTGAAAATGCTTTAAAAATATATACATTCTGTGAAACCCGAAGTTACTTAACAAAAGTTGACGCCGAGGTTTTTTATCCGAAGATTTCCAGGTGAAATATGAAAATTTTATGGTAATTTTCAGTAGTAGGTATAATATACTTTTTCCCGGACCTTATAAAATTCTTTAAATTATTTTTTTCTACTCCTGAACCGTTATCTGTCATTTATATAGACTGTAGCTCAAATACAATGACACCACTAATAAGTCGTCGACAAACTCTATGTTCTATGGCCCAAAAACGCACTGTTTAGCGTACTTTTTTGGTTCATACATTTTTCATAAAAGCACTGTTTAACTTTTTTTTAAATCGGCCGCTATATTGCAGTGGACAACTACATAAACAAATATTTCGAAATAAAAGTATTTATTTACGATTAAACATTTGTATATTATAGATTATTTACTACAATAATAATAAATCATCATCTATTGTGTGTTAAATTACATGTTTTATAAATTCTTGGTATTATTTTTGAAAATAAACAGTTCGAATTCGGTCCGGGTCCGGATTCTGTTTGGTTCGGATGGCAAGTGCAAACAAATTAAAAACAAAACAAACCATAAGCAAGAGGTGTCACATTCCACATATAAAGTCGGTTCGTGCGCTTCGCCGGCCGCTGCCGCAGCGCGCTCGCTTCGCTCGCTCGGCTCGCGCGCTGTAGGGTCGCGGTTCTTCCTAACACTCCTCCTCGCTTCGCTCTTCGTCGTACTTACACCGACCTGCCTTAGAGTAGAATAGGTAGGTAATCATATGTCCAGTTGCTACCTAATCTATTCCTTGGAGATAAGTAATTACCTGACCATAGTTATCTCTAAGAAAGAACTAAATAAATTTAATATCTGGGAAAAAACCATCAGGAAAAGATTAGATTGGGTCATTTTGCGAAAGGTAAAATGTCTTCGAAAAAACAACCTGTGGGGAAAATACCGAACAGACAATTAAAAATCAGAAAATTTGCGAATGAAAAGATTGCTTGCAGTAAAATTCGATTTTCGGAAATTGATCGCCACACTCCAATAGCCGCAAATACAAACTCAATTCCAGTCCTTCAGCCGAAATATCCCGCTATAACTTTTACACGCATTTGGAGCAAAAAGACATAATTTTCTAACTTCCATAAAGGGCAATTTATCGGCAAAGTTAACACTAACGCACCTCAGCATAAGTTGGACTTGCACGGATAGAATTCGAAGGTTAGCTTTACCGAAAGTGCGTTGTCGGTGAGCTACAAAGTTCTAATTGAATCTTCTTCGTTTACTTTGTATTAAGTCTTTGAGGCGTAAGATTGAGGGTATTTGGGAGTACCTGTTGAAGAATTTCTGAATGCTAAAGATAAACATGTCTGCAAAATGATGTAAATACAGCTAACAAGCATGTCTTCAGACCTACAATAACAGCTTGAATATCGCAAGCATAGTATTATTACATTTATCTACACCCATATCATAAATCCTCTAGAATGTGTTCGGAAACCATGTATAACGACCACCATAATTGCAACCAGTAACGTAACATCAGCGTTTTATCTGTGCCAGTGTTATTATAATGTATGAAAAATCATAATAGCATCGACAATCAATGTTATTATGGAAATCCGGTCCGGTGTTGGGGTCGTGCAGCATGACGTAGTTGGTCATGATTTGAAATCTAGTCGGCCATGGCGGTGCAATGGCGGTTATTCTAATGGTTCCCAAACATATCATTGAGGATTTATAACATGTATAAAATACGAGTAGTGTATGTAACTGTACATAATTTAATTAGGCATAAAAACACTCGTGTGATGTTATTATGAAACTCGTTTTCGGCTCGTTTCATAAACCCACACTCTTGTTTAATGCCCCTCATTATGTACAGTCACACAAACTACTATTAAGCATGTCTTTTTCTATAACAACAACCTAACCACGCTCTGCGTTTTCTTTTGGACTTGACGATTCTTCATACAAACGTAGTTACGCTCTTATTTACAAACGACTTGCTAGACGGCATGCAATAATGTACTATTAATGATCATTCTATGTCTTGCCAATGGGCGTACAAAACATTTTAGGTAAGTAGAAATACGAATTTAAAGCCTCATACAATTGAAAAATAATACAATTGATGGTTATTATTATTACATGTCATAAGATATAATTTAACAAAAATTATATATTAAATTAAAATTAAATTTATTAATGAAATTATAATATGAATTCACATTTTGATTCGCATTAATATGGTAACAAAGGTCTTAAATTACATTATTTATAGTGGATCTACATATTAAACCTTTTCCTGGCGTGCGAATTTTAATAACTGCTTAATATCTAAAATTTATGATAATATTAAATTTATCATACTAACCTAGCTATTTAACTCGTTATATATATGTGATCCAGTACATAGTAAACAACCAAATTTCTTTATAAAAACAAGACAACAACATCATAAATAAAAATAAACTTACAAGCAAAAAATTATAAACTAATTAAAAACTAAATTAACTTAACTTGCCCAGTCAAAGGAAGAAAACCCCGTCCAGCAGTTCCGTCTGCGGCATAGAGCCCATAACGCTGGCGGCGTTACCTCTCTGTATTGCTAAAGAAATACGTTGCGAGAGGTAAGCGCCAGCCCTATGGTCCCCTGAAGCGTCGACGAGTCGTTTAGTCATTGCCCTCATAAATGATTTCATGTCAGCTGACCAGGGACCCAATGTTTCTACTGCAAGCGCCGCAAACTCGTAGTCTTTAATTAAAGACGAGTATTTGCGGCGCTTCAACACCTGGGCCTGGTCAGCTGCAGCGCCGGGTTGAGTGCGAGTCCCCTGGATGTGGGACTGAGCAAACGTATCCACGCACGTTGCGTCCCACACCAAGGCTCTGCCCAACTTCCACGGCACCAATGTGGCACCATCAGGTCGCTTGCCATCGTCTCTTGCTAAACCTGTGGGTTCGAGAATAGCAGGCACAGACACGGTGGCAAGCGAACGACGGACTAAATCGTTTATAGTGCCGTGGCGGTATAAGCGGCCGGCGCTTTTTATACATGAGAGGCCATGCCTACCCGACTCATCGACGCTTTTGCCACAGACGCATGTATGTGAAACACATATTCTGGCCCCAAGCCTCAAGCAACAAGCAATTCTTAATGTGCTTTGGTCCAGAACGGTGCCTATCTGTCGTGAAGGAAGCGCGTAGAGCCAGTGTCCCGACTCGGGGGCGGAAACCGCCAGGAGGCGGGCGCGTTCAAAATCGTCCGGGCTACTTTCTACGAGGGATGCTTGCACCTTATTAAGACGAGGGGTGTCCCAAACCCGCTGAAAATGTCTGACCGCCGGGATGTCCGTTCCAGGGCACGAGTCACACCATGCATCCCTGGCCTCCTTCAAACTCGCTATCTCATCGTCGACTATCTGGGGAAGGTTAAGAATGATACCGACGAGAGACAGCGAGCCATAAGCAGAGGACAGGAATGCAGGTAGGGCTACGCTGGCCGAGGCTCGAACGCCCAGCCCCCCAAGCCTTATTGGGAGAACCGCTTGAGTCCAAGATCTGGTGCTGGAGTCTAAATTAATGTTGAGAATTTTGGAAAGTGTTGTCTGAAGGGACACATCAATGGATGACAAAATGGTAGGGAATTTCCAAATGGGACAACTGCGCAACAAATACATAAATTTCGGGGTGAATAAGCAAAAACGAATAATGAACAGGGCCATATGAGGATTGATGTGAAAAAGTAGGTCGGATGTATTTTTGAACAAGTTTAATTTACAATTAATGACAGGGTTGATTGATTCTTCGAAAATTGGCGAGCCTAAAAGCCTTGATTAAATAATTATACAAAATTGTCATTTAATTAGTCAGAAATAGAATATAGGTATAGCTCCAAATTTGAGATATATGACATTCCACCGTGTAACTCTCTTAATTTTACAAGTAATGCAAAAACAGCCATTACGGGCAGCCCTACTTAATGAGCCTCGTGTAAGTTGTATCCACGAAACGACTGGATTAGTAACAGTTATACTTCTTACCTAATTGGACTTTGTTTGAAACATTCCCTCATACATTTTTCACGCCTCTCCGCTAATGTAGCAAGTTACTCGTACAACTTTTAAGGACTGTTATACCGTGCATATTACGTTAAAAAAATGTGCACGTATAGTGATAATATTCATTATTAAAATATGAACTTTATACGGATGACGTAAGGTAGGAATTGGATGAGCAGGATAAGGTGTGATGTGAGATTGTCAAGGTTAAGCTTTGATCAGACGAAAGCCGAAACTGAGTTAGTTTGGGGATATGTGGAGTTTGTTTGTAGTTGTTTTGCATCATCCTTTTATTTGTATTTTTATATTATTTTTACTGGTAAACTTTGTTATTCGAACTGAATATATTCATTCTTTTTTTCTACAAACAACTCATTTTTAGGGTTCCGTACTCAAAGAGTAAAACGGGACCCTATTTACTAAGACTCCGTCCGTCCGTCTGTCTGTCACCCGGCTATATCTCAAGAACCGTGATAGCTAGAGAGTTGAAATTTTCACAGATTATGTTTTTCTGTTGCCGCTATAACAACAAATACTGAAAACAAAATAAAATATTTTTTTAAGGGGGGCTCCCATACAACAAACGTGATATTTTTTTGCCGTTTTTATAGATAATGGTACGGAACCCTTCGTGCGCTAGTCCAACTCGCACTTGGCCGGTTTTTATTTTTATTGATTCTTAGGTTTTAGGACTAGATTTAACAAAACGCGCCTATCGTTTTAATAAAGAATGAAATGTTTTCTTATTGCAGATTATTTTGTTGCTTTTCAGAAAAAAAATACTTACATTAGACGTAGTGCGTAGTATAACATGAATAATAAAATAAATATAATAGAAAAATAAAATTAAGCAATAAGAGACTTTGTATGAAAAACGTTATCTACTCGCTCTATTGTTCTTCTATTTTAATTTCTAGCCACAGCAACTTGTTTCTGACTTAGACGTGGTGGAGGTTTAGCAAAAAGGCGTCTTCTGACGCCTTGGCGCTAAGTAGGAACCGTCTACGCATGCTGGTCAGGGTGCTTACTGGGCACTGCCGCCTAAATAAGCACATGCAAACGATAGGACTGTGTGACACAAAGCAGTGCAGATTCTGCTTTGAAGCAGATGAGACGCCTACACACATCCTAACCGATTGCCCTTGCCTCATGCGCAGTCGTAACTCCTTCCTGAGCAAACACATCATGTGCCCGGAGGAGATCAAATCTCTTGAGTTCAACAAAATTGTAGTTGACCAAGAATTGTAGTAAGTGGCGATCACAATAGATCAGCGATGGTCGCAGTGATATAAGGGCTTTGACAGCCCGAAAGCCACTACCAGAAATAATAATAATAATAATAGACGTGGTGGATCCCATATCCCATTGTATGTACAAAGTTTCATGTTATTTTAGCATGTCGTTTTGAAATGAGAACCAAATTATGTATGTATCGAGAAACAAGCACCCTGGCGACCCTTAAAACTAAAATTGTGTACAAGTATAAATAGATAATTGGATGTATATTAAGACCCGGTTAACGTACTTAAAGGCGCTTCTAAACATATTAAAGCTTAATTAAGCTTTTCAAGGCACATTGTAGGTAAGTCAATTAAGTGGGTTGCTTTCACCAGTTATTATCAAATTACGTGTACATGATTAATGCAAAGTAATGTACCGTTAAGAGCTTCAAAGTCAAAGGAAGTCAAAATATTTCACTTTTAATGTAACACTTTTTTTACACATACGCATTGAATGAAAAAATACAAAGAAAAGAATACTTATTTTCTTGGGATAAGCACATTCATTACCTACTTTTTAACACCCGACAACAATGATTAATGATGACTATGTACCAACTGCTAATTCTCTCTCACCAGTGAAAGGAGCCTTGTGCCTGCAGATGATGACGATGATGATAACAAAACTAATTCGTTTAGAAATAATGCCATATTGATTGCCACTGAGAACTCAGAATGCCAAATTACAAAAAAAATAAAATGAGAAGAGTTTAGAATAACATTAAATTATGTTCGTGACACACACAAAATATCTAAAATAAAACAAACGTAAGTCACGAAATTACACTTCTTTTAAGTAGTACGGTCACTTCTGTAAAAACATCATTTTTTATTTATATTCCGACGTGTAGTCTATTCAAAATGAATGGTACAAATGAATATAGTTTTTTGACAGACTTGGGAGTGAACCCTTTTAAATTGTAAATGCACACGGCGAGAAATCACCAAAGTTCGAATATCGGAGTCAAACGCCAAACTCCTTTAATCCGATTACGGCTCCCACACATTTATCCCCATTTCCTTGCCAAAAGGAAAAATATGGAGTGGAATTTTCTGGATTATCATTTTTATTTCATTTCTGAATTTACGTGCGAAGTTTTTATTTTTCCGTCGTTCCAGGAATGTTCGGCTTAGCGTATTGATTTGGGATTGGTTTGGATTTAGCGTGCGTTCTCTTCCGAGCTTACTAATCCTAATGGTGGGTATTGACTAAACAAGCAAACGAGAATTTTGGCGCTTATCAACTTTTCACTTCTAAATGTGTGGATCTGTTGAAGATGTTGTACATGTATTGCTAGAATGCGTCCGGAGCGAGGCTGTGAGAGCAGCTTGGTTCGAAACTGTTAGGATATGTTAACAGTATTTTTCGACACACCTGCTCGTAAAGTAGGTCTTATTACAGCGTATTTACACTGATAATGCAGAATATTACCCATGCCGTGCCTTTTACATTACATTATTGCACTAGTGCCTTTTCATTACATATCTTTTTAAATATTAGCAAAATAATGCAGAATATTACCCATGCCGTGACTTTTACATTACATATACACACACACACACACACACACACACACACACACACACACACACACACACACACACACACACACACACACACACACACACACACACACACACACACACACACACACACACACACACACACACACACACACACACACACACACACACACACACACACACACACACACGCGCACACACTTACCACATAGTATAATATAAAATGTTTACTTATTATATACATTATATTTTAAGTTATGCCTACACCTAAGTCACAACATGTGGAAGAGCGGTGATCTTCTTAGCACAAGTATATTATATACTTAAAAAGAGGCACCAGCACAGATACTTGTATACGTATTTATAAGTTACTGAAATAAATTATTTTGATTTTGATTTTGATTTTTGATTATCGCACTAGTGCCTTTTCATTACATATCTTTTAACATTTTCATTTTTTTTTTTTTTTCCTCGCAAATGTGTTGAAAAACGTCGTATGAAACACGTGAGCATTGGTCATTACACTTCTCGTCTCCATTAAGCCTTCGCCTTCGGCTCAGGCTTAAAAACCGACTCGAGTGTAATGACCAACTTAGCACACTTGTATCATAATGTACTATTGTCTCTTCCTATATCGGATGAAGCCGTGATTTTGTATAATTGAACGGTAGTGGCTTTTAAATCTAGAACATAACTTTCTCTTTTTACAAGCTTTATATTAAATTGCACTGTTCGTATGTATGTAAATATGTAAGTATATATGTAAGTTGTCCGTCAAAATTTGTAATCCATTTTTCAGTCACTTCCCGTTATCCAATTGAGCTGAAATTTTGCAAGCATATGTACCTATATCGCATGACAATGCAATATTATGATGACTTCGAGCTGATCTGATGCTGGAGCTGGAAGGTGGCCATACGAACTCCGCAATAAAACGACACAACCCCATCAAGTTTAGGCTCGTTAGAATCGTCTCAATGAGTATTTGATGATGGTATGCAGAAAAGTGCAGTCGGCAGTAAAAGCTTGTACCAAAAATGAAATTTTTGACAGAAACTTATTTGTAGATATTTTGTTGCCCTTACGGGGCGGTATGTTCGCCTGGCAAAAAGCTCCTTTACATCTATAGTTAAATATAACAATATAAAATTGTCACTAAGCAAAGCATACTCATGCATGCATTCCCAAAGGGGCAAAATCTAAAAGTGTGATATTGCAGTGATAGTGCTCAACGCGCAAGCCTATCGCCCACAACACACCTTAACCCCAAACATAAAAAATAGCTGTTCATTGAACGAGCGAGCGAAGCGAACGAAGAAGCTATCTGTTTCAGTTTGGGCAAAAACTATTTCGTATGTCCGGCGCGGCGTCTGTCCGGCTGTTCTCCTCTACAGGTCGCATTTCTCAACCGATTCTCGTGAATGTTTGTGAGCAAGTTCAATAGTTATGGTTACCTACATAGAAAAAAATTGTCGAATCCGTTTTCCGAAAAAAAAAAACAAAAAAGTCTAGCTCGTGATTTTTACATCTCACAGAGCCACTAGTGTCTATCTTAATATATTAAAGGAGCTATATTTTTAATTTGTAATTATTTGCAATCCCGTTTGACACATTTGTATACAAGGGCAAGGTATGTGGGTGAATAATCGATCTAGCTACGACTCATACCTGGGCAAATTGGTTTAATCTCTGAAAAACACGATAAAAGCCAAGGCTCGGTTGCCCAGAGGCCCTAGCACACTTGGGTTTTATGTCGGCGAAAATGTCACGTTAAACGCGACATAATTATAACCTAGTGTGCTAGGGCCTCATGTACTGATATAGTACATTACTTACCTAGGGCGGTTAAACAAAGAATGTCTCAGATCGCAGGTATTTGACGCCCGAGCCGAAGGCAAGGGCGATAAATATGCGCTCTGCAATTCGTGTATTTAACCATCTGCCGTCTGATATAAAAGCTATGGAAGGTAGTTCGTTCAAAGTAAATTTAAAAAACTGGCTTATAAATAAATCATTTTATAGCCTTAATGAGTTTTTTGGGACAGTAAACAGTCGTGAAAGATTTTAGGATTTAGTGTTGTAAATGAATGTATTTTTAATGTTAGTTATACTCGTATGCTATGAATGTACCTAAATATTGCACGCCCGTAAGGGCACCTGTTGAAACTATTTGTATACATGTTATCCATACCATACACAGTTATGCAATAAATAATTCTTATTCTTATTCTTATTCTTATTCTGAGACTTTCTTTATTACCGCCCGTGGTGAGTACAACATTTTACGTCTCTATCTGGCCAGGAAGTGGGGTTTTCCGCACGCATAGCGTGCGGTAATTCCTACTTTGTGGCCAGGCATGACGTAAAATTATATGCGATACCGTTTGTTGTGAAACGGAGTTATACTTGAGATTATTTGAGTTGGCCGAATTGCATCAAAGTAAACCATTCAAAAAGTAACTCTACCGTCCAAGGTAGAATATTCCAATTGATAATATAATGAAATAGGTAATGATTATTGCTATTATTATTAATTAATGGTAATGATAGTGTTATAAAAACTCGGCCACATTAAATGACCTCAACAATAAACTTTAATGCTTTAAAATTAATAAGTCATGTCAGGCGAGTGTTCGCTTGGTTTACACATTTTCAAACTATAATAACAATAGTAGGCAGTTATTTGTGTATTTATCACGAATATTTTGTTCCTGAGTTATGGATGTTATATATGTATATAAGTATCTATATGTATGTATCTATTATATATATCATCGCCTAGTACCCACAACACAAGCCTTACTGAGCTTACCGTGGGCCTAGGTTGATTTGTGTAAGATTGTCCCGTAATATTTGTTTATTTATTTATTTTAATAGTCATGTTAGAGTGAGTGCTAGCAGGAATACGAATA
Source organism: Epinotia brunnichana (assembly GCA_963854355.1). NCBI lineage: Eukaryota > Metazoa > Arthropoda > Insecta > Lepidoptera > Tortricidae > Epinotia > Epinotia brunnichana. The sequence goes on from OY977940.1 coordinate 4,622,497, forward strand.
ATGTTAATTATTTAACTAATTAAAATCGTATGGCGATCTGTAGAAAAGGCGAATATGCAACGTAATATTTTTATAAGTAAAAGCGCCTATTTCGCCGAAAGTTTTGTCGCTCATTTAGCACCACCCAGACGACACGTGTGGTAGGTAAATCTTGCGGACACAGCAAATGGTTGTCCCCCACTAATAATTTAAAGAGTTGGGCTGCTCCTAATATGAGTGAAGTGACATTCTGCTATGTCCAACCTACATTACATAGCATTATCTTTACGAATAATGTAAAGAGGTTGGACACAGCAGAACACCTCGCTCATATTTGGAGCAGCCCACCTTGGGAAGTATAACCATAATAACACCAGTACCCGCTCTGTATGTATGTAGTATTGTGGTCCTGGTGTTGAGTAAGGTCGCAGGAGCTCTCGAAGAGTGAGGGACCTCCATTTGTCTCTTGCTGTCAATACAGCGAATTCAGCTATCACTGTATGTTCAGCACCAACCATTTGCCCGCCTCAAGAGCCGCAGGAATTTCATGCGGAACACTAGCCCCCTGCACCGACCCCTCAGATGCTCGCTGCCTGTTGTGGCGGACTCAATGCCCTCCGCTCGACGTCTACGTGGCAGCTTCGGAGCAACTGCCATCCGGCCACTACCATGGCCCATTTGGAGGGCGCTAAATAGCCTCAGATCGCAAGTTGGCCGCTAAAAGGAAGACATAGCTATATGGGGACTTAATCGTGACCAATCAACCCAATGTATTTGCAATACAGCACCGCAAACCAAGGCGCACCTGATGGCGTGCCCCACATGCCCACACTCTTGCTCGGAACACGACCTGAGAGACGCGACTGCCAGAGCTGTCCACACCGCTGCCCATTGGGCATCTCTTATTTGAGGAACCTCGACACAAAGAAGATGAAGAATACAGCGAATTCTCAAATCAATAAAGGATCCAACTCACTTTCGACTCCTCAGGAGTCGAGAGCGTCCACGGCTTATAAAGTCTGCTTATTATTGGGCAGTTCGTTTGCCTCTTTGCCAATGTCGTGTTATTAAAAGGCAATCTGATTCCAATCCAAAACATTTAGAAGAGCAGATCCTCTTGTGTCTCGTGAGGCGAGCGTCCGGTAAACGATTGCCGTGGGGTTTACTCGCAATTTTTACCAGATGCATTTCATAGTGGAATGCACTTTAAACATTCTCCTTATCTTGAAAATAAAATGCAGACGTACCTTCTAGTCCCACGCTATTGTGACATTTATTAGCGTCCTGGGTATTTTGCCATTAAGTTATACGATTTTGGAAAGTCATTGTTACTATCTCTCTTACACTCAAGAGCAAAACTTTCGAGTCACCCTAAAATAAATAACCGCAATAGATTTTTTTTATACTTTACACTAGCCTTATTTACATAATATACTAATCTTCGTAATACCCAAATGTATTAGCAATTTCCGGATCCTATCATAAAAATATCAACATCCAAAAGTGTCGATTTTTGCGATATCTCGCTCCTTTAACGTTGTTTTTTTCATGGATTTTTACGAGTCCGGTTTAAAACCTGGTAAAGTGTTTTTTTTTACTGTCATTTCTGCAGTTTAGATGTAAATTTTAATAAAGATTATGACAGAATTAAAAAACTGTACAACCTTACACCATTTTAAGAAATATGACGGTATTTCACCGACCCGAAACTTTTGCTCTTGAGTATATTTATGGCCCTACATTGAGCATTATAATGAAGTTCGTGAGCATTTTACGTTACTTTTTATTTGCTTCATCTATTGGTACTTGGTAGGTATATAATAATACATCTATACATATAATAAAGCTGAAGAGGGTCGAAAGTCTGTACATGGAAGATATTCGAAAAAAAATTGGCTAGGGATTCTTAGAATCGATAACAGAACACGTTCCAACAGTTTTTAGATTTTTTGTATGTTTGTCTGTGTGTCTGTTTATCCGTTTGTCTGTTTATGTGACCGCGCATCACCTGAAAACAGCTAAGCCGATTAAGATAAAAATGTAATATAGAGATAGTTTTAGTCCTGGGGAAGGACATAGGGTAGTTTTTATTCCGGAAATCAACCCCTAAAGGGATAAAATGGGGGTGGAAATTTGTATGGAGCTACTTAAACCGCTGCACCGATTTGGATGAAATTTGGTATATAAATAGTTTGAGTCTCGGAAAAGGTCAAAGGATAGGTTTTATCCCGGAAATCATCCCTTTAGGGGGTAAAATGGGGGGTGTGAAAATATGGAAGTAACCCATTTTGATAAAATTTGGTTTAGAGGTAGTTTAAGTTCTGGGAAAGGACATCGGATAGTTTTTATTCCGGAGATCATCCTCTAAGGGGGTGAAATGGGGGTGAAACATTGGATGGAACCCATTTACGGTAAAGCGATAGTTGGCAGTCCTGGAGAATGATAACGGATAGTTTTTATCCCAAAAATCATCCTCTAAGGAGCTGAAATGGGAGGTGAAAACTTGGATGGAACCCATTTACGGTATAGTGATGACAACAGATAGTTTTTATCCCGAAAATCATCCTCTTACGAGGTGAAATGGGGGCTGAAAAATTGGATGGAACCCATTTACGGTGTAGCGATAGTTGGGAGTCCTGGAAAAGGATAAATTATAGTTTTTATTCCGGAGATCATCCCCGTAGGGGGTGAAATGGGGGTTTAAATTTGGATGAAACCCATTTACGGTGTAAAACGATAGTTAGGAGTCCTGGGAAAGGACATAAGATAGTTTTATCCCGAAAATCCTCCCCTAAGGGGGTGAAAATTTGGATGTGATGTGACCTTTGTAGATGAAATTTGGTATAAGAATAGTTTGAGTGCTGTAAAACGACATATGATAATTTTTATCTCGGAAATCATCCCTAAAGGGGGTGAAACGGGGGGTGAAAATTTGGATGGAACCCATTTCTATGGAATTTGGTAAAGAGATGGTCTGAGTCCTGGGAAAGGACATCATCATCATCATCATAATTTTCAGCCTGTAATCGCCCACTGCTGAGCATAAGCCTCTCTTCGCGTACGCCACTTATCCCGGTCCCGTGCTAGTCTCATCCAGAAATGACCCGTGGTCTTTTTTATGTCATCAACCCATCGAGCTGGTGGACGACCAACGCTTCTTTTTCCTGCAATTGGCCACCAATCCGTTAACGTTTTGGTCCACCTACCGTCACGCTGCCTGGCAATATGTCCTGCCCAACTCCATTTGAGTTTGGTTATGACTTCGCCGACGTCACGCACCTTAGTGCGACGTCGGATCTCAATATTCCTCACTCGGTCTTGTAGCTTAATGCCGAGCATGGCGCGCTCCATGGCTCTCTGTGCTACCCGTACTTTATGCACAGTCTCCTTTGTGAGCGTCTATGTCTCAGCACCATACGTCATTGTGGGCAGGACACACTGATTATAGAGACGAGTCTTCAGGCATTGTGGAACATCAACGGATTTGAGGATGTCATCTAACTTGTTGAATGCCGCCCAACCCAGCTGAATTCTCCTGGAGATCTCTTTGTTTTGATGTTCCTTGTCAAAGGATAGAGTATGACCAAGGTAAACGTACCGCTCAACCATCTCCAGTGACTCGTTCCCAACTGTTATTGCTGAATTCGAGTCACTGGAAATGCTCGCCATAACCTTAGTCTTGGACATATTCATCCTGAGACCTACCTGCAAGGAAGCATGGTAAAGGTCTTGTATCATATTTTGGAGCTCATCCAGGGTCTTGAAAGGACATAGTGTAGCTTTTATTCCGGAAATCATCCCTTAAGGGGGGTGAAATGGGGGTTACAATTTGGATGGAACTCATTAGGATAAGATACCTATAGCGATAGTCTGAGTCGCGGAGAAGAACAACGGATAGCTTTTGTCCAGAAAAAAATCCCCCAAGGGCATAAAATAGGGGGTGAAAATTTGGATGTGCCCTATTTGGATAAAATTTGGTAAATAGAGAGTTGGGGTTCCGGGGAAAGGCAATGTTTAGTTTTTATCCCGAAAACCATCTAAGAGGGTGAAATGAGGGGTGAAAATTTGGATGGAACCCATTTAGATGAAATTTGGTTTAGAGTTAACTTGAGTCCCGGAGAATGACAACGGATATTTTCAATTCCGATAATCATCCCCTAAACGGATGATATAGAGGGTGAAAATTTGGATAAAATCCATTTAAGTGAAATTTGGTATGGAGATAGTGGGAGTCCCAGGGAAGGACAATTCATAGTTTTATCCTAAAAAAACATCTCCTGATGGGGTGAAATGAGGGGTGAAAATTAGGATAGAACCCTTTTAGGTGAAATTCGGTATAGAGATAGTTGGAGTTCCGGGAAAGGAAATCGCATAGTTTTTGTAACGAAAATCATCGCCTGAGAGGATGAAATGAGGGGGAAGATTTGGATGGAACTCATTTAGATGAAATCTGGTTAAGAGATAGTTTAAGTCCTGGGAAAGGACATATGATAGTTTTTATTCCGCAGATTCCCTAAGGGGTTGAAATGGGGGTGAAAATTTGGATGGAACCCATTTACGGTATAGCGATAGTTGGAAGTCTTGGGGAAGGACATAGGACAAGGATAGTTTTATTCCGAAAATCCTCCCCTAAGGGGTAAAAATATGGATTTGATTGACCCATTTTGATGAAATTTGGTTTACAGATAGTTTGAGTTCCGAAAAAGGACATAGGATAGTTTTTATCACGGAAATCATCTCTTTAGGGGGTGAAATGGGGGGTGAATATTTGTACGGAGCTACTATACAACCCATTTAAATAGATAAAATGTTGTATAGAGGAAGTTAGTAGGCGCGGCGTTGGTAGGCCCCCCACAAGGCGGACTGATGACCTGGTCAAGGTCGCGGGAGTCCGCTGGATGCGGGTGGCGCAGGATTGGTCACTTTGGAACTCTTTGGGGGAGGACAGTGTCCAGCAGTGGACGTCTTTCGGCTTATATGATGATGATGATAATGATGATAAAAATAATTTGAGTCTCGGGGAAGGACATAGGATAGTTTTTATATCGGAAATCTACCCCTAAAAGGGAAATGGAGGGTAAAAGTTTGAATCGAACTACGATATAAACGAGTTATACGCAGACGAAGTCGCAATCAAAAGCTAGTTTAAAATAAACACCCCTCCAACTGACATTGAACTGACAGGGAAATATAATTATTGTTGCTTATTAAGTATGTGTTTCAAAAGTGTTGAAATATATTTTTTCATACATTGAACTATGCTAATTAATGGGAGCGTTCATTTAAAATTGGTTCTCTACTAATGTCATAGTCTTCCTAACTGAATGTAATCATAGTCCTTATAAGTCATAGGCGGAGTCAGCTTTTTGTATATTTTTTCTCTATTTCGCTTACTACTAGGTACTAGCTTATACTTCATACTTGAGTATATCATGATCATGATTGAGTATAATATGTAATTACATATTTATATGCATAATACGAACATTATGTTGTCTGTCTTTCCTGTCTTGTTTGTCACCATTTAGCGCCTCAAACGCAGAACCTTAGAGTTTAGATTTCTATAGAGGAGCTATGGTAATAATACCAAATACCACGAACAAGCCAGATTGTAGTAAACAAATCTCAATAAGTTTGACAGAAAGGGATATATCATTTGTTGTTCTTGTCATAGTTCCACTTTTTTTATTTATTTTTTTAGTTTGAGGTTAACCCCTAGGTGAAGCAAATTAAGTAGGTTGGTTAAGCCGTCAGCCATTTTAAGACTCGTTTTTTTACAAGCCTTTTATTAACTTGCACTGTTCGTATGTATGTAAATATGTAAGTATGTAAGTTGTCCGTCAAAATTTGCAATCCATTTTTCAGTCACTTCCCGATATCCAATTGAGCTGAAATTTTGCAAGCATATGTATATCGCATGACAATGCAAAGTTATGATGACTTGGAGCTGATCTGATGCTGGAACTGGAAGGTGGCCATATGAACTCCGGAATAAAACGACACAACCCCATCAAGTTTGGGCTCGTTAGAATCGTCTCAATGAGTTCTTGATGATAATATGCAGAAAAGTACAGTCGGCAGTAAAATATTGTACCAAAAATGATTATTTTTTATTTGTACCTACAAGAAAAAAAAAAGGTTCATATGAACCTTTTTTGTCCCGTATGATAGCAACCGTGTATAGATATGTAGATATGTATACCTACTTTAACCGCAGAACATATTTCAACAAAATTCTGAAGTTACAAAATAACGGTTTATTCCGAAACAAGAAATAGAGGGACGGTTACAAGTAACGTAAACGTAGTTACTTAAATGTATCATATTTTTATTTCGACAAGTGTAATTTGTGAAATGATACAGTCCGGGCCAGGCAAAATGTCTAGGTAATGTGCCTCCAAATTATCCTCATGTCTACGAACAGCCCTCGCCACCAAAGTCGTCAAGCATTATTACTGCACGAGCAAAGCACACATTGTTATTTTAGGCGCCTCTGAAATTCCACACTCATATAAAACAGTAATTTACAAATACTCACATCTCTTTCAAGTTCACAATCTAACATCAACCCTAAGCACATAATGTTAAAGTTCATAGTTCAAGGAATAGGCAGAGGTTGATATGAGATCGTTGAAATTATGCTTGATATTTAGTTTTAATAACGACCAAGGGTCGAGAGGTAGCCATTCGTTATTTTGGCGCGACGCGACTTAATGTATCATAATTAATTGAAATTGTTTTGTATTCAGTTTGCGTACGCATCCAACCCAATTTATTTGTGAAACCACAATTGGGCGACGGAGCATATTGTTTGTTCGAAAATGAACTGCGATTGCAGTTGTTTTTATGTTTCATCGCGGGAATATTATACAAAGTGGGAAGTGGTGAATCTGTTATGAGTTTAAGCGGCTGTTCGGATTGGTTATGTGTTAATCGTACGATTACGTGATGATTTGCGAAACGAAACTGCTTTTACGAAGATATTTCAGCCGCTCGATGTACTTTAAGGCCTTTGTATCTGGGTAATATTAATATGGGGTCACCTATGTTTTGTCAAAAAGAAAATTACAAATTATCACTTCCCAAAAAATTATTCGTAGAATTTCATTTGCCAAATAATCGTTTGCCAAATTAACACTTAACAAATAATTCTTATGCAAACCTGATGTTTGGAATGTTCATGTTTAAGCACTATCTCGTTTACCAACTATTACTTTGACCAAATTTCATTCAGTCAAATACGTTAGTTGGCATAATATGTTTTAACCAAAACAAAATAAGGCAAATTATTTGTATAGTCAATATCCAATTTACCATTTCTATTCCGTCGGTTAATCAGCAGAGGAGCTCTTCAATTACAAATCATTTCCATCTTTATTTCAATGGTGTATAAGATACACAATAAAATAACAACATTTTTTGTTCTGTGGGTAGGGAGTATAAATGATGTTCAATGTCGCTTGCTTATGCATCGTACTTGTACTATCTTTGGTTGTAGTTGCACTTCGTCTGGTAGCAGTTCTTTTTTTTGATGGACCGCCAGCATGTCGACGACGCCCGGGCGTCTTCTTCCGCTCTGAGGAACACAAGTGAACCCTAACCTAACCCACAAACAATAATTTGAGTTACTTAAAATACGAAATGAATTATTTTAACCTTACCTTACCGCCAGCGTGTCGACGTGACCCCGCTTGGCGGGGTGCCTATTTCCGCTCTGAGGGACAGAAGTGAACCCTAACCTAACCTACTTAAAATACAATTATTACGGCTGTTTATTTTTATGTATCGTGCCGTTTTATTATTAATATTATTTTGGTAAAATTTCTTAACCCATACAAATGTGATTTTTGTCTATTTATGGTTTGCCATAACGTTAACTTGACTAATTGTTTATTGTCTAATGTTTTTTTGCCTTATTAAAGCATTTGCTAAAATACCAAATGCCATAATGTAATTTTTCGTAATAATATTTTGCTGAATGAAAATTTGACGTAAAGAAAATATTCGTATTAAAATTAGGCCAAAGTTTGCATTGGCAAACAAAATAGTTGCTAGTTTGGGAAATGAAATTTGTCCAAAATTTATTTGGTAAAACGGCAGGATCCCTCAATATTATTACATTTGTAACCTCACATCTTTAATTTGGGAAGAAATAAAATTGGTCCACCATGTCCAAATATAGTCTTTGATTACCTTCCTATAATCTTTTTACACTTAAAGTTTTACAGTGGCAACATTAGTTACATGAGAATAAGGTAAATGGCCCAACGCTCGACACCTTAATGTCTAATAGTTGAAACGTATTCTTCCATTGTTTTGACATAAGATTGAAAGTGATATGTTAGGCCAAAGACAGGCTCTGGGTCGTGAAATTTGAAAAAAAAACAGACGACCACGGGTCCATCATACATGTAAAAATTATTATTGTTAAAATTAACACAATAAACAAATACCTGGCCCCTATATCACCATTTTGACAATTGTCAATTCGCCATACATTGCTTGTTTTAGAAGCTAAGGTGGTCGGTCGCTAGGTTACTTGTGGAACCAGCAATGTACGGAGAATTGTCGTTGTCAGGTGACAATTGTCAAGTTGGTGAAACAGGGGCAGTGGCACACATTTTGCCCAAAGGTGTAGAGTGTCCGGATCCATTACATTACCAATTCTCGTGTAAACGTGGCCTAAAGGTGCTGATAGACTTGATCATTCAATTCAATTCAAATTATTTATTTCACACATACAAAGTATCCATAGAGTGTTAGTATGCAAAATAAACATCTTTATCTAGTGTAAGTATTTATAAATATCCACTTGCTTTCGGATTTAAAAAAAAAGGTAGCCTAAATTGCTTTCAATTTATTTTTATCAAGGCGGCCCATACTTTGCTTGGCAATCATAGTTGCCAGAAGCAATTTAGGGGTGCACGAAATTGGCAACTTTGGTTGCCACAAGCAAGTAAGTGGATAAGCAACTGCAATGCACAGCTATTTCGCAATATATATATACGCCTCTCCAATCAATCAATCAAATAATTTATTTGCAGAAAAAGGGTAAGTAGTTTACATATCTTAGAGTAAATACATTATTGTTTCACCTTTTCCAGCTGTTTCAAACAGCATGCAAATATGTACATCTATATCATAACATTTTTGTAACTATGGTCCAGCAACATACCTATCTTAATTACAAATTGCATTCACATGTAAAAGAATATCAATCATTCGCCGTTTTTAAATTTGTCGTACTGAACAACAAACAGGACCAAACATACAGCCCAACATCGCTTCGAACATTCTAGCGAACGCTCTAGTAAATGGTCGTCAAACACTGAATTTTGGGTGGTAGCCAATCCCACACTACTTGCTATGGTAACTACTAAGAGTTCCACCTGTCTCGACCAAATCGCTACGTCCTCGCAGCCGCGGCTTGTTCGCCGTACCGACGGTCAGGACACGCGCACAGGACTCTTCTCCCCTACACAAAGCACTGATGCTACTGAATAACATTTTTAACAGTGCTAGCCACCTCGACGTCTTTCTCAAACCAGAGAATCGTTTTCTGGCCGCATCTCTATCTAGAATCGATTGTCACACCTAGCTCTATCTAATTATGAATACCCAATTACCCATGTGCATTTGTACCTATTGACTATTCTTATTATGAATACCCAATTACCCATGTTCATTTGTACCTATTGACTATTGGTTGTTAACTATTATTTATCATTGTATTTTGAACCCATGTAACAACGCTCATTACAAGTAAATGCTCAAGTGTATTCATCACCTTAAAACACGCCTCAGCTCACGCAGCCGCGTTCCGCTCATTACAATTTTCCCCGTCATGCCCACAGTTCGTTCCGGCAGTTCATCAGCGAACAAAGGTTTACGTCGTGTTCCATATATTCATGAGCTTGAGCCTTCATCTGTTCATAACTTTTTTCACCCCGCCTCACCTTTCAACTCTAGTTTATCATGATACCGGAATTCGAAATAACACCACTTACTACAGGAATTTTGTTTTCGAAACATTAGTAGCGCTAACGATTTTGTAAAACATTAGTAGAGCTTTTTTTATTTTAAAAAGTTATTTTAAGGTGCTCTATTAATGAATCCACCTAGAAGTAATTAAGTGGTAAATTCAATATTTCAAAAACGGCTGAAACGATTTTGTTGAAACGTAGCTAAGAACCAACTTTCGAATAAGTTAAAAAAAAACAAATCCTACGATGCCACTGACAGACACACACACACACACACAGACAGACAGACATACAGACAGGCAGACAAACAGACACGTCAAACTTATAACATCCCCTTTTTTGCGTCAGGGGTTAAAAATTAAAGTTGAGTTGTCCTAACGTACGTTCGAAACGTAAAGCCTCTCACACACTGGCGCAGCCTGCTGGTCGATCACGTAACACATTGTACGAAACCAACGTCTGGTAGGTCTAATTAAATGTCACTTTTTATATAGAAAATTTACAGTTAAATTGTACCGACGCGCGTTCGGAACGTTACGTGATTACCCCTTGGCCGCGGCGGTCAATAGTAAACTTGACATTAGCTGTCAAATTTAATATTGACCGCCTCCACAGGCCGCGCCAGTGTGTTGCCGACGCGTGTGGTGTTGACGTAAAGCCTTACGTGATCACCCCTCAGATCTAATTATATTGGTCAGATGGAAGTGAGGTGGAACGTTGTAACAGGCCAGACTATACTGGTAACTTGGATAGACCCTAAAAGTCCTTGAAATCCGACGAAATATTCTTCTAATATTGTCGGCTTGCATTTGTTTACTGACAAGAACCTAAAGCGTCAGTTATAGCACATAATAAGCGGGAAAGCCCAGCGCGGACGGCTAAATAAGGCTCAAGTATTTTCCCCTCAAGTAGAATTAATTTGCAGTTATTAAGGCGCTGTCAACACCAAAAACGCGCACACTGTCTATTTGTATCGGAGTAAACGAGAGCGAGTGTTACTTGGGCGGCCAGGTTTTAGAAAAAAATAATGAATAAATATTAGAATAAAAAAAACTGTGGATGATTTGTGAAATATGGCTCGTTAGCGGTTTAGGTGTGAATATGTGGACTTTATGTTTTTAATTGCAGACCCATACGTCAAAAAAATAAGGACTTAGAACCGTTTAAGATGATTTTAAGAACAATCTTTGCAATTATTTTGTATTGAGCCGATTTCGTCCATATGTTTCGAGTCCGTCTACGGTCTTGGAAATATGATGAATATTAACTTGTTTTTTTTATGTGCTAGAACCAATAGTTTTTCTTAAAAAACTGCATAAATAATATCAATTTCAACAAATTAGGTATTGTCAGCTTCTTAAAGTAGCGTTACTTCGTCAGCGTTTTTAACTTTTTTAACTCGTTTATTTAAAAAATGGCTGCACGTGCAAGAGCATTTGTTGGTTCTTTTAAAAATAGTTTTGAAAGCAGTTTTAGCGGCTAGTGACCCGGATTTACCTTAATTATGCTTGTACAGGCTGCTTTTAATAGGGACTTTGAATACAAAGACAGAATCTGCTCCTTTAAGAGTAGACTCAAGTTGAATCTCCATACAAAATTAATTTGGTTCTCATTTTATAACGACATACTGGAATAGCATGAAACTTTATACACAATGGGACCCACCATATTTAAGTCGAAAGCTAGTTTCTGTAGCAATAAATTATAATAGAAAAAAAATTAGCTATTTAGAGACGAAAACAAAAACGTAATGCTTTCTTTTTCACGTTCCAGATGCCATACGCTTTTTGTTTTAAAAAAAAACATATTTTTAAACGATTTGATACCTCAGTATCAAAGACAAAGGCAAAAATATTTAATTAAATAAACCTTCATCGTCTGAAGACAGCTGTTGGGCTGAAGCTCGAGACAGGACATTTTTAGGGTTCCGTACTCAAAGAGTAAAACGGGACCCTATTAACTACTAAGACTTCGCTGTCCGTCCGTTCGTTCGTCTGTTTGTCACCAGACTGTATCTCACTGATACCGTGATAGTTCCAGCTGACATTTTCACAGATGATGTATTTCTGTTGCCGCAATAACAACGAATATTAAAAACACAGAATAAAATAGTTTTTATAGATAATGGTACGGAACCCTTCGTGCGCGAGTCCGACTCGCACTTGGCCCGTTTTATTTAAACTTAGTTTCCCGTAGTCAAATCAGGGTTTTTTGAACTTATGAAAATATGCTTGTTTCATATTCATATTCCATTGTAAAAAGCATTAAAATAGAGCTCCTTATTTTTCTAAAGACTAATTAGTATTAACAATACAAACGTAAGATTTTAAATAAATACAATGACGTATTTAATATAAAATTATAAATACTTACCGATAATTTAAATAATTACTTATTTCTGACAGTGACTGGTGAAAGCCAATACAAATTGTTCTGTTGAAATTGTTTATGATAAACTAAGACAAATGATAAACGATACTTCTTTGAAACTTTATTGTCTGTGATAAATGAGGAATTCAAACGGTTAATAATAACAATGTTTTCATACAATTGCCTACTTTCCTCATTAAAAAACGTACGATATTATGGTTAATTAAGTAGTATAAAGTGAACTTACCATCATCACAATACATTGTAAAATAAAATAAAAAATGAAAATCATAAATATGAGACTTCAAAGATTCGAAAAATATGTATTTGTTTCGTTCAAGATTAAATTCAAATTCACTAAAAGGATTCTTAAAAAAAATTGTATCACAACAGCTATGAACCTAAACCTAGAATTACATACACGACTCGTCGTCCTAGCGATTTTTCCCGGTAGTCTAATGGGGCTTGTAAACAACGGGCTATACTTTTCCGGCAATGTGTGGCCAGCAACTGTGGGCGTCTTGTTCTAGCATGAAAGTTAACACGCCCATAGTTGCCGGCCACACATTTCCGAAAACTATAGCCCGTCTTCAAGCCCCATAACACATTCACTGCCAAGAATTGCTGCGCGTTACGCTCGTAGCCAATCCAGTGATTTTAGGAGGGTTCCTGTACGGTTACCACAAGATGGCGCCTGAGCTGTCTCGCGACGAGATAGACTATCCATCACTTTCTAATTAGAACACTTAGAAAGAGACACATGGTCTAAATCGCCGCGAGACAGGTAGTGCGCCGTCTTGTCATAACCGTGCTGGTAGTGAAGGTGCTAAACGATCCCGGGGTCAGCTTTGGCACCTAACACAGTAACTTCACGACTAAAACAGCAATTTACTTATTTTTCCACACTGTGTTCAATACGGGATCCCCTTGTTTCACCAAAAAACGTTTCACCGAATACATTGTTTCGCCGAATTTTAATTTCATCGAATTTTCGTTACACAGAAACAGTTAACTTTTAGGTAGGTACAGTTAAAAGGTCATTCTAGACCCATTAGGTTAGGTTAGGACTGTTTTATAACAATTGGGTATTTGACAAAAGTCAAATTAGCTTCTTTTTATGAAACGTCAAAAACGCTCCGTTATAAAAGTATAGAACTTATAGGGATTACTAATCAAAGAACGTCCTTATTAGTTTTTATGAATTTAAAAATCTTAAAATAACAAACATTAATAAAAGCTTGATACTTTCCGTGTATTTTCGTAATGTTTATCTGTTGTTAATGGAAAAAAAAATATTTTCACTGTTGCCAAACCATCCAATCCGGAAAAGTTTATTAACTCTGAAAAAAAAAAGATTTTCGATGAATTGAAAATTCTGCGAAACATAAATTCAATGGAACTTCTGTCGGTAAAACAAGGGTTGGGACTTTATAATGCTGTGTCAAATAGTACGAGCCATTTTTGCAAATGCTAAGATTAATAATAAACAGGTACAGTTTGTATAGATTTTTATAAAGGCTCTCAAACTGCATAAAAGCTCTTGAGTATAACTTGAAGCATATAACTTTTAAATAAAATGCCCCAAATATCTTTCAAAGTTACCCCAAAATTACCAAGCGCAACAACCATCTTTAAGCTGCGTAACTGCTTACACAAGGTGATTACTCTGACTATGCGAGATTATACAAGATTAATACCAAGGCTTTGTGGAAACTAGTTGAGCAGCTTCTGAGGCTTAAGAAGCAGTTTGAAATGGAAACTTCTGTGACAAATCTGTTAACGTTGGACGGTTTAAGGTATTTGTGCTAAATTACTAAAGACTCGTCACGTTTAGGACATTTTATTAAGTACCTACTAGCTACTGGCCCCGACTTATAGTCCAGGCAATGAACTGACAGCTTGTATGGAAAATATGTCAAATTTGGAAATAATTTATAATAGCAGATTTTTTTAACGTAATGGATATATTATCAATTAAATAGTTAGTTACTTAGTGACAAAATCCAACAAAATTTCAGACATCAAAAAAATGATAACTTAACTAGCTTCTGAAAAATCAGAAAAAATATTAATAAATGGTTTTATCTTTAGTTTGGTTCATTTACATTTGCTCTATAATATTCAAGATCAATAATTAAAAAAAAACAATTGATTCTTTTTTTAAATCTATATAAATACTTCTGGATGGAAAGTTTGTTGGATTCTTGAATAAAGCATCTAAGATCAATGTTTTAAAATGATATAAAGAAAAAAAACGCTATTATAAATTAATGTTTTTCAAAACCGTATTTTGCTTGGAGTATTAGTCCGCGTATACTCGATAATCATCAAATATCTTCTTCCCTGATTAAACGCATTATATTTATATTCAATGCAGATACGTCACTGGTCTAATTTTTCCAATAATATTCAAATAATTAGGCTTTAGTATAACCTGGTAATGCTACTGCGTCACAACCATTCAATATTCATTTTCGGATTTAAATCCCATTCTATAAATTATGTAATTTAAATTGATTTTGGCAAAACAAACTTATAAACTATCCAACAGATGCGTCCACATTTTTATTAATAATGTTATAATTATGTTTAAAGTGTCCGATCAATTTGGCATTCTAATTCATCTGCCTAATTGCATTTTCCCATCCCGGCCACTGCTTTGCAACAAACGCAATTTAGTTTCGAAGACCCGGTTTGTACCGGGTACAGAAGTATTGTATTGCATCGAGGAATTTAATATCCTCTGTAGCATACCTGTTTATAATTATCTACTCGCAACATTTCTGCCGTATTCACGCGTTTTAATTACGAGAGAGTAGGTATTAGAGACGATGGAAATGATGGAGCGAGCTTGGGATTGGGCATAAAGGATGGGGCAATTGCACAAAATATCCCACTGGGTCGAAGTGTATGCTAAAGTAAAGGGCCCTCACTAAGATAACATCAGGTAATTAGACAGGGCACAGCAAAATTTCATGTCCCTCATATTTATAGCAGCCCAATGGGCGAAGTAAGACCTAAGCTAACTTTTGTTTTTACGTTAATGTACTAACCTTTTTTTTTTTTTTTTTTTTTTTTTTTTTTTTTTTTTTTTTTTTTTTTTTTTTTTTTTTTACTTGGGGAAATGCCTTTACGCATCCCACCTAGCCGAGGTACTAGGATGGGTATGACGGGCTCCCGGGAACCCACCGGACTACCGTCTAAAACCACCAAGGTATGCCCTCTCTGCCGTGTAGTAGGGGCGTCATGGGATCGCGAACATTTCACCACGACGCCCCTCGGCAACAGCCGCAGCTGCCCTCACTACTGAGGCAAAAGCCCCCCCTCTCGTCGTAAGCGTGCAGGGCGACACCACACGCTTCCCGACCCGACTAAAGGACCTCTACGCCGGGAGAGGGTGATAGACCTCGGATTCACCCTCTCAGGTCCCCTTGTAACTTTTTATAGAGGTTTTCTCCCTCGCAGCCACAACTCGGCCCCGGCCTGGCAGTCGCAGCCCCCGCGCCTAACATGAATCCTCTGATAGCAGAGGATTTGTCAGGGTTCCGGGTCCGTTATTTATTATAGAGGCAAACGGCAATGGCCTCTCCCTCAAGCCGCACCTGGGGAATCTTACGATTCCCTGGGCGGAACCCCCCGATCCCCCCCGTGTCGGGTTATTGGTAACACCAGCAAGCGATAACTTAGGGTTCACTAAATAATCACTTGCCGTTGTCTCCAGGGCGCACCGGCCAAGACACTACCCATTCCTGCGGATCAACCGAATCAAGAGGAATCGGTAGAGTACAGACACTCGAGGAGGTTACCCGACCTAGCACCCCTTGATGTACTAACCTAACCTAACCTTACTGAAGACCGCAGCCATAAAAAACCACTACTACTAAGTGAAATTTAAAATGTTGTAAGGCTAGCTGGATGAGATCCCTTATGATTTGGTCTAATGATTTATTATTCCAAACATATGCAAGTTTACAGTACACAACCAAAACACTTACATACTACAATATTACAATAAGTCATTCGATTTTGATCAATACTAATTATTCCAAACATTCCAAACATACATTATACAATAAATTACAACAACCTAATAATACTAAGCCGAAAGGAAGGGGTATGATTTAACCGGTCTATCGTTGTATTTACGTGTAAATACACAGTAGAGTTTAAGAAGTTTTATGAACGTTTTATGCTTCTTCTTCTTTCTGTTATCACAAAGAATCTTCAAGTCAACGCGCTAGAGAGTTCTCTGGAGTCGCCATCGATCGGCCATAGGTTACGGGTTCTGCTTACTTTGTGCTCGTTTACCCCCGCCGTGGTGAATAACTGGCCGTTAACACTGACCATAGGCTCGATCAAAAAAAGAGAGTCACAATAATAAAGAGAGTAACAATTGAGTGTACTAAAACAGCAGTCAGTAGGTTCACTACGTGCGACAAAACTTGCTTCAATTAATGTACCTACTCGTATTTTTTTTAAGCTAAACATCGTGGGTTTAAATCCTGGTAAGGACACATATATTTGTGTGATAAGCATTAATATTTGTTTCAGAGCCTTGGATTAAAGTATTTATTAAAGTAGGTAGGTACTCATCCCACAAGATTTATGAGCTTCCTTATGGGGTTAGTCGGTTTTGTGTAAGATTGTCCCCTAATCATTCCATTTGTTTTATAATCGTGGTTCTTATACCTTATTTATACGGTTTTTGGAGTGAAATAAACGCTTGTGTACGGCGGCTTTGTGTCCTTTTGATGTAAAATTCAGACCGTGGGGCCTACGTTACGTGAATAAATGTGTTTGATAAAAAAGCATCGAATTGTCTTTTTACCCGCATACGGCATTTTAATTTAGACCGTACCAAACCTTTTGAAGACGCAACATACAAAGTTATATTTGAACCGCACTCTATTTGGCACAAATTGAATTCCCAGTGAAGTAACGTAATGTAATCGCAAAGCGCGGAGCTTTGGCTTCCAGCAAATGCGTAAACAATTTTACTTATTTATATTAGACAGAAAAAATGCTCGTCTTTAAGAATTGCAAAGTGACATAGGCATTGTCTTAAGAACCTTCCATTAAAATTGAGTGGCCGTGAGCGTTTCTCTCCATTCATCATCCGTTTTACGCGCACTCGATCGAGTTTATGACTTTATAGCATATAAATATTGACGGTTTATGCGAGTTGGCTTCTAAAATGTGTTTTATGGAGCTGTTTATAACCGATTTATAGGATGGCGTGATTATGCATAATTTAATATGGATATTTATGGCTATTAATCTGCAGTTTGCAGGATAACTTCTATAATATAATACGTGCATTGTTTGCTGAATAAATGTATGTATGTGTCACCGTTAGATTGTGAACACCATCAGTTTATAATCTAACTCGCGATATTATAAACTGACTTAATCTGTGATAATTGATAATACTGTAAAAGTGTAAAAATACATTGAGGTACTAAAGAAATTAAAATATACTTTGACCTTCAAAAATTTCACAATCTAACGGTGACATATGCATAGGACAGTAGTGTTAACCGTACCTACTACATACTACATATAAATACTGCACTTAGTTACCTGATTTCAAAAACCGCCCAAGTGCGAGTCGGACTCGCGCACGAAGGGTTCCGTACCATTATCAATAAAAATATTTATTTTATTTTGATTTTAGTATTTGTTGTTATAGCGGCAACAGAAATACATAATCTGTAAAAATTTTAATTCTCTAGCTATCACGGTTCTTGAGATACAGCCTGGTGACAGACAGACGGACGGACGGACAGCGAAGTCTTAGTAATAGGGTCCCGTTTTACTCATTGAGTACGGAACCCTAAAAACCATAATTATATAGGTATTCATTGAACCTGCTCACAAAATTTCACGAGAATCGGTTACTAAATGCGACCTGTAGCAGAACAGCCGGACAGCGGGACATCCGATTGCGGACATACGTTTTTTTTTGGTCCAAGCTAAAACGGACAACTTGGTTCCCTTCGCTCGCTTGTTAAATAATATTGGCCTAAGTACTTGAAAAATACATAATACAATGTTTCCTTGTTTCTGTTTTAGTACAGTCGCTATCACATACATAGGTACACTATAGGTGTTCAAAAATATCGGCACATGCACCCTAATGCCTTGAAAATAGAGGCGTGTTCCGATGTTTGTGACGTGCTTGTTTGCTCCGATGTATGTGATGGCGACTGTACAACCTCTTTGCTTTGAGAGGTTACTTATATTAATTATATACATACTTAAAAAAAACCGGTCAAGTACGAGTCTGACTCGCGCACCGAGGGTTCCGTACAAACTTTCATACACCATACCCGTCATGTTAGGACCCCATTCATTCTTGAACAATCTTAAACAGCTCATAGTAGAAGTTACCGTTGCAAAGCGCCTTCTGCATTTTGGTACTAACAACTTACAACTTAATAGGTATATTTGTTTATCAGCGATAGCTTTTTATCACGCGTACCGATTTCGAATATTTATTTTTTATTTGAAAGAAGGGACTTTAAAGATAATCTGTTAGGAATTTGAAGATATAAATAATCATACAAAAGTAAGTAAATTACAAATTTAATTTAGAAATTATTTTTGAGAAATGAAAAAAATTAAACTAGTTAGATAGAGATATCGTTTTATTTTTCTGTATTATTTATGTTACTCTTAATCGTATGTTATTATTTCAGAATTTTCGCTTTGTAAACTTCGGAGATAAGGGGCCGAGCGGTATTTTTTTCTACATTTTCCTTAATAAATCAAAATGTAACCATTCTTGATATATTTACTAGACTTTGATTTTGTAACCCCCCTCATATTCGTCAATTCAACAGAAGATAAAAATGTAAGATTTTTTAATTTTCCATACACGTGTCTTAACCCTTTTAACAGTTGTTCCAAATTTCAAATTGATAGGTTAAGTAGTTCCTGAGATATTTAACGTTGTGACAGACGGACGGACGGACAGACGGACAGACGGACAGTCGTACAGACGGACAGAGTCGCACCATAAAGGTTCCTTTTTTACCTCTTTGGTACGGAACCCTAAAAAAGAGGAGGTTATTATGTTCCTCTGTATGTATTTTATTTTTTATGTAGGTATGTTCGCCGATTTTTCCGTCAATTGTGGACCGATTTCCAAAATTATTTTTTGAAACGAAAGAATAGCTCCCGAGGTGGTCTATTGTCTCCAAGTCAGGATCTGATGATGAGATCCCAGGGATATTGAGGGCAACCCTCAAATTGTATAGGCACGCTTGTAGTAATTTCGGTATTTTCTAGTATAACTCGTGTATTTACCCTCGGAAATCGCAATTTTGGTGAAGTGGAACTGATGATGAAGACCACAGATGACTTAGGTATGGATCTCCTCAAAGATGTAAAGTTTATCAAAAATTCTGACATGATTCCGTTGATGTAGCAAATAATGAAGTGTTAATTCTGAGATCCTTGAGAAATCGACGAAACTTCTCAAATATTATCAGCCCACACATAGCGACTTGGGCTTTTTCGGTAATAATAAACGCATTTGCTCACAGAGAGCAGTTCATGTGGTAAATTGGAAAGGAAATGTGGAATTTTTCATGTATCTACGTGGCTTGGCGAAGTACTGATTTGAAGTCGGTTTAAACTTTGTTTTTAAAGTAAATAATTTTTGTTTGTG